>JAXCHB010000080.1:2780000-5560000 GCA_036926305.1 Uropetala carovei
ACTTCACAATTAAAGCAGCCACGGCAGTTTTTTTTATATTCTCAGAATAAGATTTTTTTATCTAAAACCTTCCTCAGATGCTTCGCCGATATGGAGAATAACTTTCAAGTCAAAACAAGGTCACTTTGACCGTCACGTTCCACTTGGTGCCATGCGTCTTGTAGGAGATCCAAATTACATATATCAGCTGCGCGTTCTTAGAGGCGAAGAAGAGGTGAGGGGTGGTGGGGGAGGGGGATCAGGTGAGAACAATGAGAAAGAGAGAGAACTTGATACGGTCAAGAGCTCATTACGAGGGGAGTGCTTCCGACTCGCTCCGCGATCGCGACTGATTTATTGCCTTGTGGCGGCGAGATCGTTCTCCTCTTGTGAACGAGAGCCGATTCGCGCAAGGACTTAACCGCATCTCATTAGTCTGCGCGGACGAGGCGTGTCAACAGTTATATCGGACGATTGTCGCGAGTGAATGATAATGACGCGAGAGTCGCGATGCGACCTCGAAGAGAATGAAAAAGAGCGGCGATTAAGGATTAAATAACGAAAGGGACCTGAAAGCAGGGTAGGAGATAAAGCAGAGAAGGGTTAAGGTAATTTTACATTAAAAAGATAAGTTGCTCGGAAGTTGCGATTCGTTCTGAAATAAGTGCAATATACTTGGGCCGAGAATGTTTCATAGATGTTTAATCTTAAGCGATACGAAAAAGTTTCTTCGACTTGAATCTTTAAATAGACATACGCCAGTGGAATTTTGTGTCACACAAAATAATCCTTCCGCACAGCTTTAATTGCTTAAATTTAGTCCACTCGATAAATACTCCTGGATCACCTACATTATTTATTCCGATACAAGACAGCAAAATCTACAAATGATCATTCACAGTCTCTGCCTTTCCTCTTCTCAAAAACTAACCTAGCTTATCGATCAAATATAGCCATATAAAGCGTACGCTATTCTCGAGCCATCTTAATTTTTCTTCCTATGCTCCATCAACATGAGTTGTGAGGAACACTCCTTCCACATTCTGCTGCCTCTTCGGTGATTGCATTTCAAATGAATTTTCAGCTAATTAACTGGATTTAATGTTTCCGTTTATATAAGCGGGTCACAAACTTGTCAGGCGCGAGACCCTTTCAAAGACAAACAGGATTTCGCCCAGCCTTGAAACAAGGTTTTTATATATTTACGTACAAGTATTACAACTTTTGGATGCATCCATTTGTTGGTACTACATCATTTTCAATTTATTAGAGGAAAGATTTTTCCCTAATTATCTACCAACACATCCAAACCGTTGATTTATTCACCAAACTCAAAAGTTTTAACGCGTCACTCCTATAAAAATAAGCAGCGGCACCCAGTTTGGGGACCACCGGTCTACCTGCTCTGACTATCCGTCTCTCTTTATAATTACTGTTCGGCATGAGAATGGGTTTAATATCCTCCTCCGCACCGATCAAAGAATAAACGAGAGGGATCAAGGAGAGGAAGTGGCGGGAATGGAGAGGACGAGAATGAGGCAGCAGCCCCGTCGCGCGGTATGAATGGGTATGGGTTCAGAGCGTAAAGGGAAGGAAAGGGGTTGGAAAAAAATCAAGAGGAAGGGGACGGAGCTATGCGGGAAGGGGTGGTCGTTCGGCGAAGGGAGATAGAGGGGAGGGGAGAGGAGTGAGGCGGAGGTAGGAAGATTAGACGCCGAGCACGCCACATATCGAAGGTTGGTCGTGGGACATGGTCTGCTGCGAGCAGCGGTCAAACGCGACGAAAAACGGACCGGTTGCGCGAATGGTTGAGGTGGGAGAGGAAGGGGGAGGGAAGAGGGTTGGTAGGGTAGGAAAGGGAGGAGAGAGGGAGGAGGAATACAGAGAAAATCGCGCGGTTGCGCCCTTATGACTGCGCCTGCGTGCGTGCCAGCGTGTGTTCGTTGCACTTTCCGCAGCCCTTTTGGTCTGGCTTCAATTTTTTTTCACGGCCAACGTCGTTTCCTTCCCCTCCGTTTCCTTCGCCGAAAACAAAACACGAAGTCAATGAGTCAGCCTCGTGTTTCGCTGGTATGCCATGCGTGAGAATCTAATTCGGGAGACATTTTTTTGCGATACCTGCATCCGTCTCGTATGTACATACCTTTTCGGTCGGCGTGGGTGAATAAGAGAGGTATGCCTTTGCGGAATCCGACAACAAGGCGATGTAGTCACGGTCGACCCGATCGCCCATATAGCGGAAATACATTCCTATTCGATACAAAGCGAAGATATTGTGGCCTGTCCGCGTGATGACCTTATTTGGATAATTTTCTCTTTACTAACATGCACGTACAAATCGCTTTAATCTTCGTTCTCTTGAACAAAAAAATTACAAATTCCTCGAAACGCAATATGTCTATTTTGAGGTGGATGAGCGAAGGAAGTATAAAAACAGAGTTTAGTATATCTGTAAAAATTCGTAAAAAAACAACAAGAATAAATTAACATATTTGCCACAAATATCAGCTTATGCCTGTCGCTTAAGAATCTTCGGATCAATCTTTCCATCAATTTAAAAATACGTAGTAAAAGTTTCTCGCAAATATGAATTTCGTAGAAATATATGGCAAATTCACAATAAAATACTAAATCCACCTTTAAAGTATAATTTTCTTAAAAGGAATGCATAATATAATAAAGGAATTTTCAAAAAACATATTTCCATGTTTCGACAGCCGCAACTATCGCAAACTGAAAGAAAGCGTCGCTTTACCTAATTAATAAATGTACGAGCTGATTAAATATAAAGCTTCATAAAATATCTTCAAAGACTGACTAATTAATAGTTCAAAAAAATTAATATAACTGCTGCGTCAATTCAAAGAAAAATGCCATATTTCTTCTCATAGCAAATGGCTCTCATTCAATCGACGTTTCCAAAGATCGACTTTTACCACAACATCGGTTATAATCCAGCGCCGCTCAGTTTGAATGATATAAATTACGTCGTCTGCAATAAATTTTCAGGACAGGAAGAGAGATCCAGCGAAAAAAAAGACGGGACATTGGCGACGACATCTTACTCGAGCCGTTATCGCCGTAAAACAGGACGGACACTTTAAATACCTACTTCCCCTCCTGATGAATACAACGCCTCCATTCACTGTAACCATCATTCAAATCTCATGTCAGAGGACATGACAAATTCGAATCAAAGTTCGCCATCTTAGCCGAAGAGAAAATGAAACATCGACCCTCCCTTTATTTCAGCCGTGGAATGAGTAAGCAGATGGGCGTAGCGGACGGGATGAGGACTCGTCTGCGCCGCAAAGTTAATGGAGGGCTCTTGAATTTGCATGAGGGAAGATTTTGGGGTGTCGAAGGAGAGGGAAAGAACGTTTTTTTCTCTTTCGATCTGAAGGCAGACTGGAAAAAGCCAATTTCCTCCACCCTTATACGCAAGGCAGAACAAATACATATATACGCCTCGCGAACTTCAAAGGAAGAAACACCCTCCCAAGGAAAAAGGAAACATTTTTACGGCGTCTTATGCGGAATTTTCACACGAATAAAACTGATTATGTGTTCCCGCTTATGGATTAAAAATTAAAGACATCCCAGAAAAATATAACCATAGGAACGCCATAGGAATTACTATTCCCTTTAATTGCACATCGAGAAGTCGTTTCGTTTTATGAAGCACTGCAGAGACGGAATCTCACAACATTGTGTGTGTACATTTTCAGCCCGATTTGCACTTCTTTAATTTACCAACGGCCTATGACAGGGGCGTGCAACCTACGGTCCGCGAAGCTTTGGTGAGTATATGGTCTGCGATATTTATTGCAGACAATTTTGTGCATTTTAAAAACTACTGTAGTCATAACATTTCCTGAAGAAGTTTTCACGGTAAAGATGGTTAAAGCTTTATTTTCATATTTAAAATCTCTTAAGTTCCTATGTAAGCTTTCATCCGGCCCGCCAAGCTACTTATGACTTCTAATCCGGCCTGCTGAAGCACTCACATTTATGAATGCGGCCCACCACGTAAAAAGGTTGCACGCCCCTGTCCTATGACAATGAGTCAATGAGATACCTTTTACACTAAAATAGCGAATAATTTTTAGATAATCATAAGTTCTACCGCTTCAATAGAGGTTACATTGAAACGAAAGGGAAAATTTTTATCATGCCGACTATTGATGGAATAAAATGATCTTAAGACCCTATGAAGGCAGGCATAAGCTGTAAAGTTGGAATAAATTTTAAACAGGCAGAATTTTTCCCGTTTCAAATATATTCCCAAGGAAAAGATGTTACGCAATTCTATCGGTAATTTATTAGCATTTAATAATTTTTACCTGATGTGTTAGAAGAAAAGAGAGATTTAACTAGGTAACAACAGTTCATGATACTCTCAGGTCATCCGATTGCCAGCCAAACGAATTCGCACTGGTCTTGAAAGGTAAAAATATGCTTCCATACCACCAAGATTCATAACTCAATGCAATTCCAAAAGAGAAAAATCTCATAAAACACCGAGTTTAGTCAATAAAATAAGTAGATATTCATAGGCCATGACGATCTCCAAAAGAATCTGTGGGCATGTATCTATGGCATCAAGAAAAGAGTGAGACTGCGAACAAAGAAGTCATTCACGCTCCGAATCTGACACAGCGGCCCAGAACGACCTATTCCCCGTGAAGGACTAATAAAGGCACACGAGTGGAGATGAAGAGGGCACAGTACAGCACTAACAAGATAATAACGAGATTTGGATTACACACGATAGGAGATAAAGTCAAACGGCTTCATGGAAATGCGAAATGATCATTACAATCGCAAATGTCTGCTAGAGTAAGCTAAATAGTGTAATCTCAATTATTTTTACATATACCGAATACTCAAGAAAAACGATTGTTTGTCATAAAGTCTCACGATCGAATATAAAATATTTCGACTTCTAATTAGGAGAGTTTCTATCATTTTACTGTGGCGGTTCTGATATTCGTTATATGTTATGACCGAATAATTTCATGCAAAAATATGAGTTAATTTGATTAAAATATAGAAAAATTATACACACCACTTAGATATCAAAACCAATTAAAACAATATTTTTTGACAAAACTAATGTGGTAATAATTTTTAAAATTAATAAAATAAAACGATAGAATTAATTTATTGTGCGATTCTCAACAGCAAAAGTAAAACAAAATAACAGCAATAGCCACATGGATCACGCGGAACGCGTACCGCATAATGATTAGCATTCTCCTTCAAAGAATAACGAGACGTTTTTTTTTCGCCGCATGTGATCATTCTGGCGTATATTAATTGAGCTGGCAATCTTTTTTTAGATCGTCAAGTGGTGGAATTCCGTCGTGGATCAATGGAAGGCATAGCGGACGTCGAGTGACACGAAGGCCGCCTCTCGTCCGCCTCCCTCTTAAAGGGGGGGAGGCATTCTCCTTAGGCATGCGCGTCACCCGTCCATCCACTAGAGACCCTTCTCCATGGTCAATGCTCCCTTTGTGATAACAAGGGGCCGACGGGAAAGGGTTAAAGGGGGCAGTAGAGGATCCTAGGCAAGGTTATCCGTCTTGACCGTATATGGACGAGAGGGGCAGAGGATGGAGAGATCTGCATTCGAGCCGCCACGTTGGAAAGGGAGCTATCGCACGTCATTTGTCCCCGCCGGGAATGCCGTCGGGCAATCGAACGATTACCGCCACCGACCGTCTTAACCGCTTAACCTCAAAGCTAAATAGAAAAATATCGCGATTTACCCCTTTACTCGAGTGCGTGCAGACGTTAAAGGATCTTTGCGGTCGCGCGTTCACACAAGAGCGTTCATCTTCGAAATACAATACACGCAAATACCGCGAGCCTCTTTCTACCACGCGACGAAAGATTGAGGTAGAACGCGCATCGTGGCTGGAGGAGTAGAACAGCAATTAACTTCCTTTTCGAAGTTGGAACGCTGATAAAACATTGGCTGATACGAAGCGCATATCGCTCACGCGGGTATAACAGACCGTGGTTGTAATTTTGGATGCGGGTTTCTTTGCATCTGCCTATATGTTATCGCCGTATTAATAAATTAAAAACGAGGAAAAAGGCCTTTCGTCAAGATAAAAATTCCTAAAAAATTCGATGTCAAAGGAAGACTTTTGTTATTTTAAAAAATGTCTCTTAACTTCGAAACAATAAGCCATCGATGATCGACTCGTTCGTCCCGAGAGAAAAAAAAGGAAACCCTCGATAATAATTGCAACTGAACAAGGATTCGACGTCGTACGTTAACGGTAGGATAGCAAGACGAACTGAACTCTTTTACACGCAGTTGCATGTTTTTTTTACAACGTTGTCCCATAGTCGAGTTCGGGGGTTGGCGTGCGTTCGGTCGGAGGACGACAGCTGTTGGGCTTCGACTGCCTCGTCCCCTGCGGGGGCTGCGAGTGCACCCGAAGAATTGGGGGGTTTAAAAAGGGAGGGTCCACGGCGGATGAGAGGTGGGCGGGGACGACTGAGGGTCAGGGATCGGCCGGCGTTGCCAAATATGGAAGAAATACACTAGTCTCCAAAGCCAAAAGATTCTTCTGACTTCGTTCTTCCCTTCCTGGCTATGAGTTTTCAGAGATGAACGGGCCCATTAACTTTCTCTGCTTTTTCTTAATGAACGAGTTAAATAGTTTCGATAAAGTAGGAGGGATTGGCTAAAAATTATCGCATAATGTCAGAGATATTTAACACTAGGTTGAAAATTCAAGAACAGGCACTTTAAAAAGTAACTTTCACGGTTATCTCCATAGGCCATGGTTCTTTCAGAACTTAATTTTGGTGAATTACCAATGAAGACGACTGCTTTGTTGTCAAAATGCGCATCCTTTTCTTTATAACCCTGTTGTGGCTATTGGAGATAACTGAGAAGAGTACTTTTTTTAAAAGAATTCTGGATGTTCTGGATTTTTTTCAGCCATAAGACGAATTCGATAATTTTCTGTCGAGGTCGAAAATAGCGCATCTATTACAGCAATTTTACCAAGCAAAATACAATTTCATATTTCATCTTTTTTTTACAGTTATGATACGATGATAGCATGAGGAGGTAGTGTAAAGTACGTTCTGCATAGCCATGTTAGGTCCGTATACCATTTCGTAACATGGAACCATAACTAGAATACTTTATTTTTACGTAAAAATTTTCAGTATACACAGACAAGTACATAGTTTGACACAGAGAAAAATGTATAATGAAAAACCATATGCAAGCAAAGTGTACGACCTAAAGTTAAAATACTCGCGTATTTGGAGATTTTAACGCCTCGATACTCTTCCAGTAAAACCTCACATTTTTGCTATAATTCAATCATACATTTATCAGCAATTACTGCTGCTATTAATTTAAGCAGAAATTACTTTAAAACGGCGTGACAATTTAAGGAAATAAAAAGTTCTATTTGCATTAGTAATTCACAACCTGAGATAAATTGAAAGATATCTCCTAAACCAGTTGGTCGATTTACGATAGTTAGTGGTTTACAAATGAAAACAACAATTAAAATAATATTAACCTTTAACAACAGAGGTTCGGTTTGTGAGAAACAATTTATGTATAGGGTCAAATTCCTCCGCTAGTTTACGTTCTCAAAGAAATAAAATGAATATTAAGTTCTTCTTTTAACTAACCATTAATCCTCATTAAATTATTAAACACGGAAAATCCAACTGTAGATATAGCTAGTGAATAATAATAAACAATAGCGGTCTGGAAGACAGCACCTCAGTTACAAATCATAATTTAACCCCAGTAGTCAAAGTTTAAAAGGTAATACATTCAAAATTTTCCCTACTTTTGAGAATATTGTAGATTAGCGGAACAATAACGCAAAGACCAACGTGAATTTCTGGAGCACGTAGACATCTTTAGTTGAAATTTCCATAAAATAAACAAATGGGCAAGGCAGAGAGTAAAATACCACCCTAAATACTTAAGTCAAAAGCTAAAAATCCAACTGGGGACGATATTTTTGATACCGAAATTGAAACTGTCTTAGCTAATTCAAATGGCATATTGACATATGGATGACAAATACATAAACGTGTATTCAGAAAGCTTAAGATTGTGGAATCAAGGATAATTATTCTTTAAACCGTCAGGCTTCAGCTCTTTACTCGAATATTTACGTAACCAGCCGAAATTATGTCATGGTTTCATACGGGATAATCGCAGAGTTGTCAGACGAGTATTATCACTTTCGTCGCAAAAAAATATATCCATTTCGAGCAGGTCTGTTTGTTTGACCCGACGAGGACGCGTGGTTGTTTTGATAAATGGAGAGTGCCGGTTAACATAGCGAAACTGTAAATAGAGTTAACCAACAGAATCACATGACTGCATGGCGACGCGACGGCGGTGGTGATGAAGGTGACACCCGTATGTTTCGCAATGAATCAAACGAAAGTTGAGAAGCGGTTAAAAATAAATGAAACTTAAAAACAAAACCAGTCTATCGACCGAGATAAATTGTGGATGAAATGAAAATAAAGCTGCCACGTATTATGCACATTAACTGCTGAACTTGTATTAATGCTATATAATCACTGGGTAAATAATTAGCTTATATTGTCAATATTTTCAAAAACACCTCATATTTAATATAAATTATGGGCGACCCTAAGCGAGTTCACTAATTTCTTGTATACAATAATTATTTCTGCAATTTTCTCAAAAATATAAATATTTATGCTCTGGGATTAAGAATATTCAAGGAAATAACCTTAAAATACGAGGCACAAAAATTATTCGAAATAAAATAAAATTAACTACCGATGCAGCTAATTTATTAGAAATTTTGGCTTTCTCATTTTGTTTGGCCAGACCCAAATTAAGAGATAAATAACAGGAGCTCACAGCAAGGCGGGAGATTGTTTAGGAATTACAGACAGGATGTAGCTATGAAACCACGCACAAAAACATTAAATGTTAGACAAAAACTATCCTCGAATAGAGTAAACTCGGGCATCATAAACAGTCGTAAAGACATCAGAACGTCAAAGGGAAGGAATCTTTTTGTTGCGTTTTTCTCCGGCAGCATGTACAAGGATGGCTTGTAGACAGGTCGCGGGAGAAAGAGACAGTCTAGACAAGCTGGGTGCACCCCTCTATCGAGGTATGAGACCGCGAGGGCACCAAAGGCGCCTTACCGCGGCACGGGTGACGCCGGTGTTCCTCGGACGTGCCAGACGCGGTCACGCCGACGGAGAAGAGGTGCGATGGAAAAGGTCGGAGGAAGGACGGGTGCGGGAGAAGAGGCACCCTCTCGTGGTGCCTTATCTACTGCACAGGGCGCGGCGAAACGAGCAAGCGAGAGACGGGTGGCTGCCAGCGGTAAAAGGGGGCCACCGAAGCATATCGCAGGTCGGCTGGGGGCAGGAGGGGGTAGGGGGCGGGGAGGAGGCAGAGAAATCGAGACGGTAACTGAAATTTCAAGAAAAAAAGGGGAAAATCGGGACCTCGCGTGGTGAGGCCTCTCGCTTCCTTAGCCATGCCCGCTTAGGATAAGATACTAGGTCGCGTGCTTAAGTGAAAACTGGAATTAAATGTAGGCGTTTGTTGCTTCCCTTTGTCTTACTAAAAACAAGGAGGGCGTGAAATGACCTCGAAGTCGTATCGCGGCCTCAGCTTTTATCTTTATAAGAAAGAAAAACCTTTTCGTATGTACCTTGGCGTTGGAAGTCTATCCGATACCCCCTTTGGTAGAAATTAGGGATTCTGGTTCGAGAATTATCGGCAAAAATTTCCCGGGAAATTGAAGAATTCTTCATGTCTCGAGTCCTGGGAAATTTTCATTCGAGACATGGAGACTTTTTTTTAATTATAAATATTCTTGATCTAATGTATTTAAATAAAAATGTTTTGATGGGAGGAAATCTTGAATTTGAAATGCTACAATTTTGTTACTATTTACTAGTAACAACCTGCACACTCGGTATGAAGACACTGCGTATCCCTGCAGAAAAAATGTATTGAGCAAGTGCTGTTCTCTGTACGCCTTATTAATGAAAAGTTAAATACACGTTACTAGTGATGTACTATTATTTATTATATATTTTGTACGGCATTATATTCTAATTGTATTGATTTTAAGTTTCCAAAATATGCTTGGCCAAGTATTGACACAATTAGAAAATAATGCCGTACAAAATAGCGCAAGTGCAAACTGCAATATGTCCTACTCGCGTTAGTTCAACAAATATGCCGCTGTCATCACCCGCACCAAACGTAGTTGTACGAAAAATGATGATACATATATCTATCTCTTTTTTGGATGTACAAATGTTTTGTTTGATTAGTAACAGACTTGGTAGCTGTCTTTAATAACGAAACATTCGCTGGGTAGGGAATATTTTATTTGTGCGTTTATATTAATTCTGGCGTTCTATATAATTTAATTTGTGTGGAAAATTCCCGCTTGTAACTATCTTCACAATTATTTTGTGTGTGAATAACATTAAAGCGAATTTGCTGCTTGAAAATTCTACCAAAATGAGTTTTATAATAAAATAAACGGTTTTATAATGATTTCTATGGGTTAAAAAAAAATTTGAATAAAACATTTCAGCCTAAAATGGACAGCGAACGCTCTGAAGTGTTGAAGCATCTTAAAAATATAAAAACGAAGAGTCAGAACAGTGTAATCACTGCCCAAACAAATGTTAGTTTTTTCTACAGCAAGAAATATTGTTACTAAAATTCGAAACAGGCTGGCGATACATCAGCCAACGCTCTTGTATTTTTGAGAAGCCTCTTTGCAAAACAAAAATGAATGCTTATATAGAACTTTTTTTACTACAATTTTAAGAAAAACTATTAAAATATATTTTCTGTTTGATTTAATTTGAAAACTCATTAAATTTCTCAAGTCCCGGGAACTCCCGGGATTTGTCAGAAAGTATGTCTCGAGTAAAAAAATCAAAAACAAGCCCTTAAAACATACTTGCGTCAGGTATCTCCAAAAGCCAGATGCTAATTTCGGCTACAAAGCAGCCGTCTTCAGTGGTAATTCGCCGAAAAAAGATTTTAAAAGCAGTGAATTGCCATTGAAGACAGCTGCTTTGTAGCCGAAATTGGCATCTATCTGTTGGAGATACTTGAGACAACTAGTTTTAAGTTTTTGTTTTTCAATTTTTTTTCAGCCATAAGACTAGCTTGATAATCCTCTGTGATATGAGAAGTCTATCGTAAATTAAAACTTTTTTACGAAAATAAATCATAACATTCATAACATATGTTTTAAACTTGTCCGTTTTTAAAAATTCTCCCTTGTTAAGGATTTCGACAAATTAATTTTTGCGAAATTTAAATATTACGCTCAGTAAGAAAAAGAAACTCTGATAACCTGAGATCGATGATAAGTGATGCCAAACACATCAGCATCAAAACAAGAACGTCGAAACTGAAAATTAGTTAGCATTTTCATTTCTTTGTTCATTGCTGATTCGACAGCTCCGAATCTGAGACCTAAACATTTACGTTGATAACTCTGCTATCCACCACTGCAAAGAGGAGCCACACCCACTCCATAATCAACGGATTAAATAATCGCAACGGAGGGGGGAAAACGGTAACATATTGCAATACTATATCGAATATATTTATCGAAATCTGCAAATCGACTTAAAAAGCACTCAACCCGAATATTTCAAGCAGCAATAAGTACATCTGCTTTCCTGGAAACATCCGAGGGTGGATTAAGGAGAGGGGTGGGGATGGAGGAGTGTGTGTGGAGTGCAGTAGCATTAAAAGGGGGTTACATCCAGCAAAACACGGCGTGTAGCTACGGAATGGACGTCCTCCGTCCATGGGCGTCGCTGCGGAAAGCGAGAGTGTTCGGGACAGCCACACCCACCCCCACCCACCTCACTCTACCATGCGCGCACACACACATACACACCCTTTCCTACGTCCATCTGGCAACGCTGCAGCCATCGATCCGCCAAAAAGGAGTTTGGGGAGCGAAGGAGGGCCAGGGTTAAGGGAACGGGGAGAGGTCGGAGAGGTCCATTCCGTGAGGGAGAGGAGGAGGGCGAGGGATAATAGTGCGCAAAGGGAGAGGAGGTTGTATAGGGGATGAGAGGAAGAGGGTAGGGTTGGAGGGAAGGAGGTGCGTGGGTGAAATGGGGGTAGGGAGGAAGAAGGGGATATGAGAAAACCCCTCCTCCGGATCGATGTCTTATTCGCAGGCCTCCTTCCCTCTTACGTTCACCTCCCTGCCGTAGCACACTTCGTTTCTGCCATTCAGACACAATTGCAATGTTTATATTTTCGTAAGTTTCCTCCTCGCTAAAGCAAGCTCTCTTTTTCACTCGATCTTACTGTTAGTATTACATTGGCGATGTCAACATTTGACAGACGGCAATTTGAAGTGTCCATCGGAAATTTGTATATGGCAATACAAAGGTATTTGGAGCAAATTTAATTTTTTTGCTATCGCGGAGAAATATTAAAATTGAACAAAAATTAATCTAGTAGCTGGGGAATTTTTCATAACTCGAAGTGAATTCAATTTAGAGGACAAAATATTTTTCGTGTTATTTTTCTTCTGTAACTCGAATTTTCTATAAGTCGAATATTTTTTTCCCATGAGGTTCGACTTATAGAAGTTCCTTCTTTTTAAGAAGGCATATCCCCTTACAATTGAAACTCACTTATAATTGAGCTCTCTCTCTCTGTCTCCCATCGGAGGCGGTGATGCATCGAAAACGGTCGACCACTGCGCACCCATTGTCGCCGAAAGCGACGGAGTGAGTGAATCGGAATGTGAGGGGGAATAAGGGGGATGTGGGGCCGATGGACGTCGTCGGAAGAGGAATGAGACGCGCACAAATGTCCGTGGACAGGAGATTTCTCGCACCCATTACGCACACCACGAGATCCTCCGGTTATTCTCCAGAAACGGACAACAAACAATCCCGGATGGGTTATTTGGACGGTTCCGGCAATACTCTTCTCTCCCTATGCGTCGTTTGGTTACGCGAATGGGCAATACGTTCGGTGAATTTTCATGAATTAGCGGGAGAATGCGTGCTATCCCGGAATTGTTTTTTTTTATTTTCTCATAAAAAAATCATTTTTCGTTCTCGCATTGAAAGATTTTTTTACGCGCTGTGTGAATGGCGTTACGAGTTCTATAAAAAGGAGTCAAATATTAATCGGGAGCATTAGCATTCCTTTCCTGATAACGAAGGACATCGTTCCGACACGAAAATGACATTAGTCGAGAAAAATTCGACAGTACCTTTCAGATTCTGAGTTATCACATCATACTCTCGAGAGATACTGGCGTTCCGGGATAATCGATATTGAGCATCGACATGAAAATTAGCGGCCAACATGTAAAGTCCACTTAAAAAAGTAAATATACCCACTCGTCTCCAAGGAAACTCGAGTAAACACCAAAATTACGGTTATTATAGAGCCAAAAAAAAAACAGAATCTATGAAATCATACAAAAAAAATGTAATAAACGTCAGTCGATTGTAGATTTACGCCCCCGGATTCTCCCTTGCGTGTTAAGCCAATTTTGACATTTGTGATCACATGCTGATATTAATTAAGATATTACGTTTTTCGTGGTGGCAAATTTTTCGGCTTTTCTTAATTTTACCCTAATCAATACATTACTTCTAAGACCAAGACTTCTAAAACCAAGATTATTAACCACGTGACGAAAAGTTAGATTTTTCTAGGTTCAAAGTTAGAAACTGACAAGGTTTTATAATTCCCACATGGATTTTTCACTTAAGAGCATCAAATAATAGGTTGTTACATAATATCAGATCTTATTTAATCCGATATCCAAAACTTCATAAAACAATGAAACGACCTATAATGATATGGAATGCCATCGTTTTATCAACATGACTCTCTGCGATTTAAAAATCTATAGGCGTTTTTAGTCAATTTTCTCATGAAGGTGACAACCACGGAAATTCACGGCATTAAATGCAACACGCCTCAAATGCCGTCACGAGAGGTATATCCCAAACACGTTGCATCTAGACGCTTTTCCGCAAGCCCTCTTTACTCTGTATCATTTTCCTAGCGTCACCTAGGCTCCTTCCCTTTCATTACAATACCTTATTCCATATCTAGAACTTGTTCCGAACACACAAAGCCCGCTAGCGGCAGGGTGCATGCAGCAACGGCTTCATTGTTAATCCACGACAATAGATCGTCGGCCCAACAAGACGGCTTCAATGAAACAATGAGCAAGGCCACCGATAGAGAGAGGGAAGAGGAGGGAGATGAGAGAGGCTGTTCTTCCGTGCACGAGCCTCAGATCTGTCCCCCCTCCACTCTAACCATTTCCTTTCTCCAACGTAATAATGACGAGCGATTGGGAAGCAATGATCTTCCTCCAAGGACCGTGAAAGGCAAGATCACTCCGAGTGCCATAAACTCTTTGTTCGACTAGAGGGCTTCATAGGTAAGGATCGGGTTTGTACGAAAGAATATACCGAGAGGGTTAATAAAAAAATCAAACATGTCCATAGGTCCCACATGATGAATATGAATATAAGCAATGTACACACATCCATATTTTCCGAATTAAATGCCAGAAAACTAAGCACACTGCTTAAATGATACATATCAACTTTTGGTGAAATTTAGAAAGATATGGCATTTTCATTGCTCCTCAAAGGGCCGATAAATTGTTAAATGACATTACGAGCGTAAACAAGATAGGTATCCCTTCAGTTTGCATTGGCAAATACTACAAATGAATAAGAAACAACTTCCTACAAACTTTGAATAACGGAAGATGCACATCAGACTTACTATACTTTTACGAGACAAAACATGCAACACGAACTTCGGCTTCATTACCTACAACCTACCCCAATGCAACAAAATGTTCAAAATTGAGAATCGGTTTGCACGTCTACGCCACGTGCATCCCCCGAACAAAAGCGGCGTATTACGCATCACGAGCAATATCCGATCTCATTACTCGCCTGAATATTAAAGATGACGCGATTATTGACTCGTAAATCTCGCCAACCTCGCCACGGGAGATAGTTACGTAGAGGGGAGAGATACGATCTATATGCCCTCCAATGCACGAGTGGAGCGCGGATGGATCCACAAGTTCGACCCGAGATCAAAGGAGTTCGATAAAAGAGGGGAGGGGGAACGGATTTAGGAGATCGGCCCTAACCTCGCCAATAGAAAACTCGGGGCCCTAACACATTCCTCCCCTCCACATCGTGCATCCTCTGCAGACCCTTCTCCTCGCCCGCTGCCTCGCTCGTTCCAGTCTCCCTCCCCTCTTCCTTGCGGTACTTTTAGGAGCAAATTGCCCCCACACGATCTCTCGGAAGCCTCTCAATGTCACCTCCTCGGTAGAACCGCTGGAAACTTTTTCTCTCTCTTAGCGATCATTACGATTGCTGCAAATGCGAGGAGCAAAAAAGAGAGCCAATAAAACTTAAAATAAATGAAGTGACAAACGCCAACAAATGCCGAGACGTGGCATACAATTTTCACCGAATAACATCATACGCGTGCATCACAAGATTACTCGGTGAGTTGGAAATAAAATTTCGAAATAACAATGCACTGAATTGCATCCACTGTAACAACGAAACGTTATTTTTAGATTCATAAATTTCTATTATGATTCTACACAAACATACACGACTTACTCGGTGTACTCCCTCATTCTGCAGAAGGGTATTGATTCACCTTTAAAACAACAAGAAATAGTAACGAATCACGATTATATAAACTTGCTTTATATTGCAAAGCAAGCCACCGAGTAATAGTGTATTGTAGGAGGCTATTTGATTTAATTTTATCTATTTCGTGACATTCCGAGAACACCGAAAACAGAAGAAACGACCATCCTCTAAAGGATGAGAGGAAGTCACCTCCGCGTGGCATCAACTCCGAGGCCGCTAAGCGCTCGGTCTCAGGGAGGCAGCGGGTGGATGTTATGGAGGAGAGGAAGACGGCTGGGAGACGCACGGAGCTATATGCTAGCGGAGGGGGAGGGGGGGAGGAAGCATTCGAAAGGGAGAAAATCAATCCGCCCCGATTGCAGCGATCTCTCGCGCGACGTCTACGAGCGTTCTTGATTCGGTGGTTGTAAACAAGAGCAGATGGGTAGGCGGCGAGGGAAGCGGCGCTCTGAGGCCGAAGGAGGACACTGCGGTTGTATACTCTCGATCGTGTTCAGGAATTACGATGAATGAAAGTAACTCATTGACTGACGAAGGGACGCGTGCACGTGACAAACCCCTGACGATGTCAGGCACTGCTCGAATTCTCCTAAATGAAAAATTGGTACTAGATCTTATAACGTTTTCACCAAGTTAATCAAAATATGCACAATAAGATATTTAAGGTGATTTTAAATGAGATGGTCTGAGTTAAACGCGAATACCTTATGTATTAAAAACGAACAGAAAATTTTAAACACGCTTCCTGGCTCTAACGCTTTGCTTTACATTTCTGAACGAAATAGCCAACAGCAAACACCGAAATACTAAAAGGCCATAGAAGACAACACCAAAGACCAGCCAAAAAGAAAACACTGAAACGCGTCCAAAACACCTTTCCTCTCGCGGTAAGGTAGGAATTTGGGGTTTAACTTAACAAATCGTTACTTACCTTTGGATTTTTAAAAGTCAATGGACGGCCAATCTCAGGCGTACACAACAACTGAATGTTTTAAGAAGCTCGAAGAACCAAAGTAGCCACTGAACAACGCGTACCGAAGAGACTTATATTACGACTGCAGTCCACGAACACTCCCTGTCAACTGAAGAAGACCGGTCGAGGCCGGGGAATTCAACCCCCGCCGAAAGAGGGGAGGGCGAATAGAGGGGAAGAAGCCGGAGGGGGAGGGAGAACGGAGGAAAGAGACCACGACGCGGGCGCTCGAACGAATCTAAGCGGCGGCGAAAACCGAACCTCGCCGTCAGCTCGTTAATTCCGAGATCTTGTGGCAATTTCCTTCCGGTTAGGTTTAGTAACATCGCGAGCAAGGTTTAATTTTGCAAGGGAAGACGTTAAGGAACTCCTCCCAGACATAACTGTAACACGTCACACCACGTGTCCTTCTGTTGAACGGATGTTTTAAGATGGAATTTTTAGAACGGTTGAAGATGGAGAAATGATAGAAAACAGGTTTTACCTGCAGTCATTCATATCTTTTGTCAACGGAAAGCTAAAAAAGAATTAGTCTATTAAGATAAATAAGAAAGATAAAGTTTTGATTTTAGAAATATTTCTAAAACTCGTCAATTCTCTGCGAGTTAGATTGTTTGTGAGGTTATTTCCTCCTTTTTAATTTCATAATCGATGCCTTAAATCTATTAAATAAATCAAGGAAAGTGTAATTTAAATTTATTCAACGACAAAGTTCATGACTTCCACATCGGTGATCCATGGAAGCAAAACGAATCCAAGGTCTGTGTGTAATTAAGGATAATAGATAAGCGGTTCAATGATTGTACGATAAATATTAATGACTTCGAGATACAAGACGAGTGCATAAACACTGCTATGTGATTCATAGTTCCGGTTTAAAGTTCTTTTGCACTCCTTTAGCGTTTATAGTTCCCCCGGAAAGAAATCCGACATCACGATTAAATTGAACAAAGATAGAAAACAGAACGAAAAATTTTTTAAATTTTAAGGAGAATTTTCCTCACGAAAGGGATTCCTTAAAAGAAAACTTAAAAAAAGAAAGGAAAACTTTTCTGTTAAGATTCAAATGCACTTGGATTTCCGCATAGTTATGGCCCACCCTCTTAGTTATGCATTCCTTAAAAGTTTTAAGACTTTCGATATTAAAGTTATATGTTTCAGAATTTCAACTTTAAAAAAATATGTGAAAAATACGGCGAGTATTCGTCACCTCAAATGAATTTTTAAATTTAAATTTTAAAATATCTTACGAGGGAGAAAAAATACCAAGCTTCGAATATAACTAAACCGAAGCGCATTCCTAATTATTTTTTCTAATTGAAGGCTCGCATGTAGACATAATAAAGGGTCGTAGATAGATATTACGGAGTATTCATTCCGTGGACAATAAAATACATCTATATTTCGCCATTGTACTCGATTACTGATATTCTTAATGAGAAAAAGCGAAAATTTTTAATTTGCCTTTATAAAACCGCAATTAAAATATTTTAACTTTTATTTTTGGTGGATAAACTTCTGGAAATAAATTATTAAGCAAGCAATCATTTGACCCAAAAAAGTATTTTTTTTTTCAATTACATTAGATTTACTAAAATTTTAAAAGTATCTGAATAGGAATTATTGAAAGGCTAGTGAAACCGACTAAGAGAAAAGTGATAAAAAAAACATAATTTATTCTATCAACACCCATAATAAGAACAACTATGTCATCACAGTTTGCACGTAAATTTCGACAGGATTAAAATTACTTTTTCTTCTGTGCGCGCGGACCCCGGTGGTATAGTCATCTAGTCTCCAATTCTCTGGGAGCGCTCTTCGACGTCGAATTTTTCTTTCCTTTCTTACCTTCCAATTCTAACTTCTTGAATGTCGCCAAGGAACGCTTATAAGCCTCCGCTAAATACCTCTCCGACTCTGCTGATATCGCGTTACTTGCCTTCCTTCCCGTTTTGTTGCTTTTGTCAAAAACCTTCAGTTTCTCCGAGGCTAAAATGAGAGAGGGCGAATTCGTATTCGGACATATGAGTACGTTGCCTATTTTCTGGGAACTCGAGGACCTTAGAAAATGCATGTGTCCTGCGACTGCATTCTCCCTAGTGTAAACACCTCCGGATTCGTCAATAACCTTCTCTAAAAGCTGTTCGGTAGCATACACTCTCGCTTTCTGAGGACTTAAGAGCGTGACTTCTGAGCCACTGTCTCCCCTGTCAGCGGCTCCTGAAGCCTCCGAAACCCTGAGCTCATTGGCCTCGTTTTTGCAACGGTCTCCCTCGAGGAGCTGCGAAAGGCGTTCCTTCAAGACACAGGATGGGTGCCTGTGCTTGCGTCTCGACGGAGCGGCAGAGCCGTGCATGTAGATGTAAGAACATTTTCTTTGGGTTTCGATTTCAGGGCATCTTTCAGGGATCGATGTGTTCTCGTGAGGATGTCTCTCTAGCTTCGATGAACGCGGACGCCCTATAAAATCACGATGCGTCTCGTGTCCTGGTGGTTGCTGGAGTGTTATGCTCGATGCTTCGTTATTACTCAAGCTTGATCGGCTGAATCTGCAGTCGCAACTCCAACCTGCGATGCAAAACGTGTTTGTCAATTAGGACAGTCTGCTCAAGGAAAAATCAACTGAAGGGCTTTAATGTCACATTACTATTTTTATATCATAATTATCGTAAAGACTATATAAAATGGCATTATTATTCCTCTGCGTTTCTAATTTGAACTGAATAACAATTTTATTGCGCGTATGATCCATGAAAGCAGTTGATAAAATACTAATTAATAGAGTTCCTCTTGTCATAACTCCAATTACCTGGATGAAAAATTATCTAATTCAGAAAAAAAATAGTTGCTATATATTTTTACAGACAAACTAGAACGCCCTTTTAGAAGTGCTTCATATAAAAAGTTTGAATGGTTAATTTAAAATGTGTTTAATCCCTCATCATCGGCCTCTGATCAAAGCATTAAGCTCGCTATTTTCACGCGTTGCCGTCCTATGAACAAGTCATTTATTACTTTTACCATATATTTTATAAATATGAGTGTGCTTTTGGCTAATTTACAAATAATATTTAAACTATATTTACCAAATACAACTCCTACAGAATTGCTGCACTAAACTTTTTTAAATGTCAAATTACCCAAATTTTTGACTACCTGAACCACCCTTGGCACCAACTAGTCGGAACTCTTATTGTTATATTAAATGTTCCAGGTTCGTAAAACTTGCTTGTTATCTTATGCATTAAAAATCTTAAACACGAAAATTGATATCATAGGCCAGGGATGGCAAATGCGTGGCACGCGTGCCAGAAGTGGCAAGTTTTCGATTTTATTTGGCACGCTTAAGCTTGTATTTTCTGTATAAAATATGAAATTTCTTAGAGAAGGAGTAAACTAGAGGCAAGCGAAAAAATTCGGACAATTCACATTACTTTCTTGGCACGCGAGAAAAAATCATTTGCCATCCCTGTCACAGGCAAACGGAAAAAATGCAAAATCTTGGTAAATTATGCTTTAAATATTAGGAAACATTTCCTTGATATGAAAAACTAGCATTTTTACCTTAACGGAGAGAAAAATGAGATAAAACAGGACGTGTAAGGCAATAGCGAGTGATTTCAATGCGGAGACGATATAGGAGAATGAAAACTATTAACTTACTTCCCTCTACACCACAGTCTAAACTTTTGTAAATTTTAAAATTTCTTAAGGATATAACACCGCTTACGTTTATGATAAACTCTACTAATCGCTTATTGTCATTAGCGAAAACTAAGTATTGTACAGGAATAACCTTGGGCTAAAATTAATTCTGTTTTGCTTAAATAGCTTTCTAATGAAGAAAGAGAAACTGTATCAATAACCACTCAGAATGCTTTTTCCTGTACACAACCTAATGACAGGAGATGGCGATTGAGAATTTCTATGCCATTCTTTACTCTCGTCTTTTATGGATAAAGTTAACCTTGGTAAAAATATTTACCTTTATACTTGACATTTTAGGTTATTTTCTAATTCATGATCATTAGATTCCACTGCCTTGTTGCTTGTGTTATTTTTTCTCTCTGCTGTTTCCCTTTCTACTCCCAAACACCTACTTATTTCATAGTATATTTTTCCTGTAATTCGATTAAAATTTATTTCGCTTCGTTTGTACATTAAGAATTGGGTTTTTAATTAAATTCCCAGTTTGCATAAGCACAGAATTTTTCTCAATAAGCCAACAAACGTGTGCCAATCGTTCGCATGAGCGAAACATTATCGGTAAATTACCATGACAATTAAGTTGTAGAGATAACTCCTTTAACCATAAAACGGTTGAAAAAGTGATATGAAGATTTGATTCATAAAGCAATCATCCTCAAGGGAATTTTACCGATCGCTTATTTTGGTATTTGAAATGTGCACGTGGCTTATTCAACTCTTTCATGCCTGTAAGTGTTACCTAAGGATGGACAGAGAGTCCAATGTGGTTCAGATCTTTTTAAATCTTTTTCTTTTTTAAGATGTCTTATCTTTACCATTTTTCATTTAGACAATTTTTAAAATTTGATTCTTTATAAGCTAATTTTATTTCCCTTTCTTTTGTGTTTATTAGCACATGATCACTAATTATGTGATTTTTCAAAGTTCTCTGAAGATAGTTACGAAAACCTATTTGTCCAGCATTTACCGTAATTCTCCGATTATGATACGCACCCAGATTTTCACGATTGAAATGTCAAAATTGCCTTATCTCCGTATATAATACACACCTAAAATTGTAGTGAAAATATCAATTCAACTCGTGGAGGTTTTTGTAAAGACGAATATGTACTAACATTTAGCATAATATAAAACGAAAGTTCGCCAAATTTCAACTATGTATGAATTATATTATTCAAATATTTATAATAAATATAAAAAATCTAAAACTTTTATCTTCTGATTATTTCTTCTGAAAATCAGCTTTATAAAAGTTGATTGTTAAAGACAATTCCTATTTTTGCTTTTGAAATAAAAGTATTAATATAAATTCCAACGGTATTTTTCTTAAGGATGGGATAACATACGTAATCCCCTTCTTTGGTCAATGAAAAGCTGAAAATGTTCTCTTTTTTGTATCAAGAGATCTGGCAGCCCAATGGTAGCCCATACAATTTATTTGATAAAATCCAGAAAACGAGCAAGCTAAATTCATTCTTAAAGGACACCACGAAAAAGATTGCGATAAACTTACATATTTAGGTGGTACTATAGAACGGTTGCGAATCTTCAATGAGATGCACTGGAAATCGTTCGATCTTTTTTAAAACTTTGATAGACTTGATTTACAAATGGAAAAGAATGATCGCGCATTAACATGGTCCTTACCGTAACGAAAAATTTATGAAATTCAAGATTGTAATGTTCATAAAGCGTCCAAACTAATTAAAGCTCCTCCGAGATAGGCGTCTCGATATGCAATTTCCCGACTGTATACTGCAATGTAATTTCAACGAGGAAACGAATTCTTACATAGAAAGACAATAAGAGAGGAGATGATTCAAAATCCAGTAATCGGTATGGTGGCTGATATCCATTAGCAGGTTTAGTGACACAAGACAAATCGAAAGTTATTGTCCAACAGAGTGTGGACCGTTTTAAAAGTAATTTAGTGTCCAGAAATATAAATATTTTTTTTCAAATCTATTAGTAACTAACAAATACTCATATTAGCCACAATAACTGTATGTAATATCACTAGGAGAAATCAACCATAAATATGTTATATGGCTCTCTTACTTGACGTTGGAGTGACCGGTCTGCCTTCGATTCGAGGCGCTGAGTTCCTAGATAGTTTTTTCTTGACTAACCCCTTATGGTCGTTGAATGGTTTTGGAGGAACGGAAATCTGACAGTGAGTGGAAGACGTACAACATGGCTCCTGATGGTCAATGCTGCAAATGTTATTGGAATGTCTCCTTGGAGAGATGGACGCCATGCCAATTCTGTTCAAAATGTTGCTACCGGTAAAAGGAACCTGAGGAAGTAATAAATGGATAAACGTTAAAGAATTAAAGTGTTGTTTAAATAAGGAACACATTTAAACGCCTTAATAATCGATTTTCCACGTCTAAATCAGTGAAAAATAAACTAACACAGGAATAGCGTCTGAATTAAGGCAGTTTACGAAGTAAGAAATTCATAATATTCGCTAATCGGTACAATTATAACTACATAAAGTGAAGTGGTACAACGACAAAATGAGTACAATACCGAATAAATCGGTGCGATTGGTCATTTTACCTATGCCGTTTAATCTCATGTTTACATTCTGTGAAACAGCAGCTGCAAAAATATGATTATCTTGTAGCACCAATGAAAAGAGGCATCTTTAATATGGATGTTTACAAGTAAATATGAAACAAATGTTTTATTATTGAAATTGAAAAACCATCAATCCGTAAAACTTTGCGAAGACACCACAATGGCATATTCAAAAATCGGTACAACATACATTGTACAAACTTTCTCATATACTAATGCGTCGTTTAGTTATCTTTTGAAAAATATGAACTATGTAGAATCGTTATAAACATCAACTTATAACTATAAGAAATTTGATGAAAATCGTATCCGCCCTTTTTTAGAAAATCCAATTGTTATTAAAGTTGCCCAAGAATACTAGTCTTATATTCATTCTTTGAGAAATATGAAATGTGTAGTTTTATTTTAGACGTAAACTCAAGTAACTACGAAATTTGATCAAAATCGTTGTAGCCGTTTTTAAGAAAATCACACTGATGTTAAAGATGCCTACAATAAACTAGCCTTATATTCATTTTTGATAAATATGAACTATGTAGTATTATTGAAGACATAAACTCAAGTAACTGTACGAAATTTGATCAAAATCGTTTGAGCCGTTTTTGAGAACATCAAATTGTTGTTAAAAATGCGTAGAATAAACTTCCCTTAATTATTGGCAATGTCAACCATTTCTTCACAGCTTCTGCCCAGTATGATAAAATGCCTAAGTACCAGATTTAATTCATTTTCGCTCTACCGTTTAGGCTCAGGAGCCGCGAATAGACAGACTGCATTGCGAAAACCACTTTTTTGGACGCGGGTACACCTAAAACGTATATTTCCGTCAAAATCTCGAGGTCGAATTTTTTCGCGATAACAAAACCTTTTCAATATACTTTGTATATGAGAAAGTAAAAAACAATGTTTCTATTTATCAGAAAGAAATTTGGTCTCAACAGTAAGGGTCAATCATCTTAAAAGGTCATTAAATGATTTCCAAACGCTATCAAGAGAAGTAAATATTTCAGGGCCAAGTTTATACAACTAAGTGTTTAATCATTCCGAAGGCTATTTATTCTCGCTCCCTTCACTTAATGACTGGACATAATTGGTTCTTTTTAATGAGGTCGAACAAGTTCATTCCTGGACAGCTACTTAATGGATATTTGGCCGCTTACTTCTCAGCTTCTCACATCCGCTTGTTCATTCTTTAATTGGAGAGAGATCTGAGATTATAGGGAGCCCTTCAGCTGACCAGCACGCTCTGATTGCCAGCCAGCTGACCCGCAGTTCGATTCCTCCTGTCGGCAAGAAGGCCTGCAATTAGTTAAGCCACGCGTCGAGCTGAGCTCAGTCGTCCATGGACTTCAAACCAGATTCATTCTATTAAAAATAAAGGCAACAAGCCGTGTATTTATGGATTTGGGCAACGTAATAGAATGCGATTATGTAAGGGTACACTTAGAATCAATCATTAGAAAGTGCATGCCATTCAAAATACTTAGCCTTTCAGCCTAAATCAGATTCCAAATGACTTAGTTTTTGTGATCGCAATAGAAACGCTAAAATTTTGGTTAATCTAAAACTTACTAATACAGTCTGGCATAATAAATAGAGGTTTTAGTTGTGTTAAACAATATGTCAGAGTTATAGCATTCTGAGCGGCCGTACATTATGTTGGCATAAATTTACAATTTCAAAACGCATTATTTCACATACCTTTTCAATCCACTCTAGTAAGATAGTAAAGACAAAAGAAATCATTCACATTACGACATAAATTTGTTTAGCAAGTGAAACGTATGAAATGATGCAATGCAAGCAATTAATTTGTTGATTACAGAAGACAACAATGTGATAGAATAAAGCTGCCTCATCAGTTAAGAAATATTAACTGAAGCCCAGGAAATAAAGCATTAACTGACGAAATATCGTGTAATAAAAAACATAAAAAATACTATCATGAGCTAAATAATGAACATAAGAAACAAACGGTTATGAAATGCAAAATACAGCAATATAAAGTGTATTTTAATGTCATTGGAAATTATAGTCACCATCATTAAAGTTCAATGTCTAAAACAGATCTATCCAAAATAATTTAAATGTCGTGAAAATAATATATGTAAATAGTGCGTATAACATACATTTAATCATCGTATACACAAAACATAGAAGATAAAATATAAAATCGCATTTACATTAATTATCACATTTTTACTGTTTATATTTTAAGTAGAAAAGAATTTTTGAGGCCTATTCTTATAAACATTACTACTGAATTTCTTTTTAAAAAATTAAAGTGTATTTGTTTTCAAAATGGTTTGTTCTCCTAAATAGTCAAATTTGGATCAAAGCAGATTATCACAAAAAGAAAAGAATTAGTCACAGTCGAATACGATAATATCCACGAAAATTGGTATGTTAAAAGAAGGATATTGACATATGTAGACTGATTCTAGGATTCCCTATCTTTAAGTTGTCAAACTGGTTCAAGCCCGTATTCTTAAAGATGAATCATATACAGAGAGGCCCCTACAGTCCATGAACCCAAAAATTTACAATTCACACCCATCTATAGATGATCGTTGATCAACATAAATAAATTTACAAATCCAAAATTACATTCTTGGGTAGTAAGACGCATTTACATAATCGTTTACTAGATTTACGTAAAAATTCCCAGTACTAAAAATGGCATTTGTAATGATTTATAGATGAAACTCCATATTAATAGTTATGCTTGACTTTTGAGACCACGGTTCATATCAACAAATGCTCCATTCTTTCGTTTCATTATCACACCGTCTACATCAAGTACTCGAGTTGTAAATTTTGTTATGTATTTTATAAATTAAATATGTTAATAAATTACAGAAAAGCTTTGTACGTAGTAATTTGCTTATGATATTCGAACAAAAGGAATTATTTATGAAAGACTATACTCTCACTATTTAGATGAAACAACAAATACAAAAGAAAAATCAACAGACGTGGAATATGATGAAAATAGCCAACTTCTACTTTCTTATTTTTAATGCGACGAATCCAGCAATCGCAACTAGAAAGAAGGCTAGAATAAGGAGACAGAAACATCGTACTAATTTGTATTTTAATGGAAGTTTCTATGCACAAATGAATTTGATGGATAGTTTAACATACCTCTCAAACTACCATATAAACTATCATCATCATCGGCAGGTTTTTGACCCATCCAACCCAATCTGAATCACCCAAGGCCTTTCTCTTCATTTTATCATACCAATTCCCTTATTTTAATACGTCCAATATTCCTTTCCTCCTCCTGCCACACGGTCTCTTTCCTAGCGTCCTCCCTTCTATAACTTCCTTCAGCAGACCGTTACCTTTCGAAATTTGACCCACTCATTTATTCTGTCTTTCTCTTATTACTCTAATTAAGCTCCTCTCTTCTCCTACTGTGTTTAGAGCTCCCTCCTTTAATTCAACAGAGAATTATCGAACTCGTCTTATGGCCGAAAATAATTCAAGAACAAGCACGAAAATGATTGCCTCAGGTATCTCCAATTGCCACAACAAGGTTATTTAAAAAATCAGGTGCGCATCTCGGCTACAAAATAGCCGTTTTCAGTGGTAATTCACTATTCTTTTAGAATATTTTTAGATGAAATACCACTGAAGACGGTAGTTTCGTAGTAGAAATGTGTGTTTTTTTAAATAGACGTTGTGACTGTTGGAGATATCTGAGGCAAGCATTTTTAAAGCATTCAAAGCATTCTTGAATTTACTTCTTCGTTTGTTTTCCTATTAGTCCAACTAATTATCTCCAGTCTACGCCATATCTATATTTAAAACGCCTCTAAGCTGCCGACATCTTCTTTTCTCATTGTCCATGTTTCACACACATGTAATGTTAAACTCCATTTCAAAGTTTTCACTAACCAGTTTTTAATATCTCAATTCATACTTCCAGTAAACAACTCTCGTAGTCTTATAAATGTCTCCTTTGATCTCGCCGTTCTTGTCCTGATCTCTTTCATAATTCTTTCACCCAGAAACAGAATACTATTTAAATAAGTAAAAAAATGCACTTATTACAGTCAGTCCCCACCTTTAATTTCCCGCTATTGGCAAATCATAAAAACTACGAAAAAATATTAATTTTGAGCCCTGTGGTTAATCAATGAAGATAAATGAAAGAACCTCCTAATAACCATAAAAATATTTTTTAAAAAAGGAAAATACATGCACCGGAGGGTTTAGGGGAATCTACTCCACGCCAGTGACCCTCCTTTTCTTTGTTCACACACTCACACGCACTCATAAATTCACACAAAACAAACAAACACACACACACGAGCACTTCCTTTCCAAAAAAATTGCCTAAATACGCATTTCGGAATCAAGGATTCCATCGTCAGTAGGCCAATCAAAATGAGTATTTTCCTTTTTTTAAAAATATTTGTATGGTTATTAGGAGGTTCTTCCATTTATCTTCATAAAAACTATGTTGCATATAAAATATTATATAACCACAAATAATACGTTATCAATCATATATTAGTGAAAACTTCGTCCCAAGAATTAGATTTATTATTAAAGCCTACGTAAAAGAGAAAAAATACATTTGATTAGAATTTCTACTGTCATATCAGAATTATAGCATATTTTCAACATAAATCTAATAATCTTAGTTCGCTCTCCGCCGTTATTAACAAGCACGTTGATTTTAGTAAGTACCTTCACATGGTAGTACATATATCCACGTTAATAAAATAAGGATAATTTTAAATGACTGAAAATAAAAATTTTGTAATATGGAATATCGTATAAAGAGACAATTCACCGAAGTTCGGCATGATTGAAATAAAAATAGAAACATTGCAGCTGTAAGTAGGATTCGCTGATGAAACTGAAGATATACGATATACACAAAAACACGTAAGGATGCGAAAATGAACCATGGAAGTCAGAATAGTCCAGCGTCTGCAAACAACACAGAGGAGCATAGAAAAATATATCAACCGAATCGGGATCACCCAAAGAGACTGCAAAATAAATGATCGAGTAAGAAAGAATACAGGAATCTGCGACGTAATTAGGAGAGTCAAGGCGTTAAATTGGCAGTGGGCGGATAATATTGCTAGAAGAAACGATCAGCGTTGGACGTCCAGCGTCATCAAATGGATCCCGGGAAACATCAAGAGGCCGAAAAGAAGACCGAAAGACAGATGAGACAGAGAAATTGTGAAGTTCTAAGGACCAACTTGGAGGGAGGCATTTGATACGGAAAACTGGAGGAGATTTGGTGAGGCCTTCTTCCATCAATGGATTGAAAAGGGCTAATGATATTTGGCAACTAGTTGTCGAGAAGGAATTTCGAGAGAGCACCTCTATCTTCCAATGTCTAATAAGTGACGTGATTTCAGCTAAGGAGTTTTTCGTACCCTTTCGCGTTACGTCACATCTCTCGCCTGTCCAAGACGATCGCGTAACCACCTTTCTAGGAGGAAAACTCGGAGCTGACATCGACCGACTGCCGAAATTTACTAAAGGGGCAGACAGCTTAATGTCCATTCCGACGGACGTGTCCTTATGACACACAACTCGAGGCAAGCCTAGTTTGAAAACTTGTCTCCGCCAGGATTCGAATCCAGACCCGCAACTTGGAAGGCCAAAACTCCATCCAACATTCCCTTTTTATAACCATATTTCTGGGTAAAATTAAAAAATAAATAAATGGAAACTAGAAAATAGAATGCTCAATAACGGTTTCACTTTAAAGTGAACGGTTACTAAGTATTTTGTTTTTCTTTCTTCACACGTAAAGGAAAATTTTCATAAAGTTGAGCCGAACGTTTTTAGTTTCACAAATGAAGAGAGGTTTCGTTCGCTCACTACAAACATTTCAAAAGGAAAGATCAAATATATAATCTCAATTAGTTTGGTTTAAAACCACAGACATTCTTATATCACGCCGAGTAGTCTTACGACGACGTTTCAGTAATTTTCTGAAGTAGCGACTGAACAGTTCTCATAGGTTTAGAAATTATGCCATTAATAAATTATTTCCTCGAGAGATTGGTGCTGTTTCACTTTAATAATTTTTGACGTATTGTTCAGATATTATGCAATTATACATTTATGCTTTGTGTTGTAGCTGGCAGTAGTGCGCTTTAGCAATAAATAAAATAAATTAAAAGCTAAAAGTGACTGCACTGAGATGAGGTTACGCAAGCGGTTGAAACATTCGGAAACTGGAAACCAAAAATTGTTCCGAGCTACTGAAAAAATGAATGATCGAGGTCCGTGTCCTGCACAGTTAAGTGACCCGTGAGGTGAAAAGGTTGAAAATCCTTGCTCTAGATACCAAAAATACCGAAAACATGCATGTTAGTTTATTGCGAGAAACGGTACTTATGTATTAATGGGGGACACAATAAAACAAACAAAGAAAATGAGAACATGTCAAAAAAAATTTTTTATTTACAAGTAACCGAGGATATTGGCGAGCCTTCGGCTCGCTTTCCTTTTAGATTATTATGCCTTTTATAACGGGTGTAGCCAGGGCCACCGAGAGGATGAGGATACCGGGGCAAAATCCCCGGGGCCCGGGCCTCTGAGGGGCCCAGTATTAGGATCTGTCATAAGGTTTTCCTATCGCAATACGCAGGTGCAACCAATACCAACGGGCGGCGTTTTCTCCATTTCTCAGATTTGGATCTGTGTTTTCCCAACTCAACCCACTGCTTTTTTATCCTCCCTTAGCACCCTGAAACTCCTCCCCACTACTCCGTTCGGGAAATTCCGTCTTTGGGCCGGACCCACAAGCACTCGGAGTGTCGTCGTACGGTCAGTTCTACAGAACAATATTGTTTACTCCCAATTTTTTAGAGATGAGAAACTAAATTTTATTCGTTGAATCGTACAATTACGAAATCGCGGCCATTCAATAACAAACTTAATGTTACGCTATTATAATATACAACCAAATTTATACGTAAATATTATGAAGGAAAAAGTTGCGATGTTGCTAAAAAAATCAGGAGGAATCTAGAAAAATGCTTAGAACGCAAACACAGAACGATGATGATGGGAAACTCTCCTTCGGGGATGGATTATACGTACGGCCCCTAGAAATGTAAATTTTGTGAGAATTTATTAGTTAAAGTACTATAGGGACATCTGGCGATCGGTATTCATTCATACTAACAATAAGATCTACTCTCACGTAATTCGTACTTTGGACTCGATTGCAGCGTAAGATACGCAGCTACTTAAAAATGTCACGGGGGACCTCACAATGTAGTGTAGGAAATTCCGATTCAAATGTGGTCGTCTGTTATGACAAGTATCTACCGATTTTTTTTTTACGCGTTGCTTTTTTGGTACTAAAATACATTTAAGGTGTTAATTTGGAAAACCAAATTTAAAAACCATGACATGTAATTTCGCAAAAAATTTAGTGAGGAAAAACCTACACTTATCGACGGCAATTAAATTTCGTCGACTATTTGACTTTTACAAATTCGCTGTTTAACGAAATTAATCGAATCATACCAAGTCTAATTATGATGTGATATATATAGTACCAACATATATTTTACATGTAATTTTGATTAAAATTTTAATTGGATGGAATTTGACAAATTCTGTTTATAATACTGCGAGCTAATACCGTAGAGAAGGGGGGGGGGGGCGGGGGAGTCAGCTGTTCTGGGCCTATTGAGGGGCCACGTTCCCTTTTTGAACTTAAAACAGAGAAAAGGGGCCCGGCAATGGTATTTGCCCCGGGGCCCGCGTTGGCTCTTGGCGGCCCTGGCTATAGCCGTCTCCGGGCGCTATCGCGCCCTTCGCCTCTCTGAAACGAAACTATCCCTCACCATTGGCCAGTGATCTGGTGGGTAAATGTCGCCATAGCCAGATCAGTCATGGGTTTGCAAGCTTTCGTTTTGCATGAAAGGGTTATCTGAAAAAAATATTTTTCAAAAGGGATCCGGGATAACCGAAGAGAACCCATTTTTATTTGACATTTAACATTTAAACTTGGGTCCCCCGTTAATACATAAGTACCCGAGAAACTAGCAAACGAAAAAATTAAGCATAATCTTTTGTTAACTAAAGAAACGTAACAGAACATAAAACCCACATTTTCCTAATTTTAGATTTTTGTTTTCAGAAATAATTCACTCATTTATTCACGGAATATTCATAAACATACAGTACTTAACCAAAATTGAAGCTACCAAGATCTATACGAATGCTTTAATGCAAGAGCAAGATATCGTGTTCAGCGGATTGTGTACATACATACGTTTGCTTGCAAGTGCGTCGTGTCTAGGGAGATTATTAGAAATTTCAGTAAACCTATAAAAGTACCTACCTAAACTGTTTTTATTATAATTCTAAAAACAGCATGTTTTAAAATAGTGTTTAGGATACTTTTTCTTTAGCTTCAAATTTGATGTTATAGCAATTATAAGATCTAAAAGTTTAATTCAAATAAAATAATGTTCTAATGACAGAAATATTAAAATCTTAGATTAAATACTGAATTAGTCATTAAAATTGTACGTATAAAACTGCCTTATTATAAGAGAAATGAAAATTCATTAATTCGAAGATTCTGTTAGTAACAATAAGTATTTTCGAGTTTTTCTACTGAAATTAAAGTATTTAAATAATAAGGAATAATAAAATTACCGTTGATCGTTGATTTCCCACAAGATTTTCTAAAAACTTATTTCACGTCGACCTCCCGGCAAAGCGACTTCAAAAGCGCAACTTCCAATTTTGTTGATCAGAAAATTGATGAAAAGGCTTACAAGATTTGTATTTAAACTATTTATGCCATCCCTGACCATGAAGACAAGCAATTCTTCAGTAATGTACAAATAACTCTTCTAATTGTATGCAACTATGTTAGAGTTTTTCAATTTCGCCACACAGTTGCCCTCTATGGAATTTTATGTTAACTTTGGCGGAGAAACAAATGATGTTCAAAATTCGTTATTAATGTTAGATTTCTCTTGTACCTGTCAAAACCAAATGTAAAAATGCTTGATCCATCGGAGAGAAAATTTGAAATTGAAAGCAAATTAGAGAAGGTACCATTCCAAATTATTTATATTTTTTCATCCTCCAAACTGTTTGTGTTTGACACTAATGTTCTTACTTGTTTTCTTCATATCCGCAGGAAATAAATAATTTAAGCTTATTGAAAGAAAAGATTAATAAAAGTAGTCAACTGACTAAAGGAATGGTTGGCATATTATCATCTTTTGAGCATAGATTGGCTAGACTCGAAGAAACCATTCTTCCTGTCTACAATGAGACCGGTAACTTGCAAAGGAGACAGGAACGTATCCTTCAAACATTTCTGAAGCAATTGTTTTATGTTAAGGTATTCATGTGAACTTAAATGAAACAAAGCTATTTTAATGTCAAAGTAAAGTTTTACAATAACTTTATGCTTATTCAAGATGTTATTTCAAAATTGCAGTTGTTTAGAAATTCTGCAGTTTTTGTTTTTAGTTCTAATTTCATTATTTTATTTGAATGGTTATGACAGCCTTACTTTTTGACCGTAGCTCGAATTTTCAGTTTTAGATAAAAAAGAAATAATCTTGTTGATGTCCCTAACTGCTTTCAATAGACATAGAAAGGACTCTTGCTGCTTTAGACCATGTGATAGGTTTTTATGGTGTTAGTCAGGAGGTAGAAGGTGTCATCAGATTAGGTCCCGGCCCTACATCTGGTGGTGGGGCTGGACTTGAAGCATTTCTGAAGACTATGAACCGTCTTCAAGCAGCACAAGAATATTTTTCAAAAAACAACCCAGAAAGTGTGGAATTAGAGAACGTTGTAAGTAGTTCTTATGAAAAACTATGAATTACTAATGTAACAAATTATATATTTGATGGCACTTTTATTTTGACTTGTGTCCATTAAATTTAAAATAATCAAATACCGTATTCACCTGAATCTAAGACGACCTTTTTTTCCAAATTTTCAGCTGTAAATATCAAGAGTCGTCTTACATTCGGATACGAAGTATATTTAAGCATTTAATCAGTGGTTTTTACAACAAATGGTATATTAGAGTAAACAATTCACAACAGCAAATTCAAGTACGTACATAAAGACGTGAAATAAACAAATAGTAATAACAATAAGAAAAACATGACGGGAATAATAATTATTTAGACTAATAATCATCGTCGACGATCATAACACAGACGACGTACTTTCATCTTTCACGTAATGTCAAAACAAATGAGAGCGGAAATCATTGGGATTCCCCTTTCAAACGACGCACCGCGATTCACTAAGTGTGACAGTAACTTTGAGTTGTGCATTCTTGATTTAAATGCACAACCCTTAAGTTAAAATGACAGATCATGTTGAAGTATGTGGCACGAGTGCAAAGGGAAAGTTAACAAAGGAATTAGACGGAGCTAAGATACAAATTTTAAGCTGATCGTGATAAATTACGCCGAAAAAACTAATAACTGTGATGCGAGTAGAAAGTTCGGTGTATCTGAGGCAAATGTGCGTGGATGGAAACTCTCAAAACAGGAACTAGAAAATGCCAAAGCCACAAGGAAGTCGCTCAGTGGTCCAAAATTAGGCCGATTTCATGGCATTGAAGAAGAAATAGTCAAGTTTGTGCGCACCATGAGGAAGAACGGTATGCCTGTTTCGACTGAAAGTATTATACTTAAAGCTAATGAAATTACTAGAGGACTTAATATATCATTGCAAGAATTCAAGGCCAGCAGAAGTTGGTGCGTGAGAATGATGCGACGAAATAATTTTTCTTTACGGCGACGAAATAATTTTTCTTTACGGCGACGAACTTCGCTGTGTCAGAAATTGTCAAAGACTATGTTGAAAAACTTCTCGCTTACCAGAAATACGTAATTGGACTTAGAAAAACCAATAATTACCTTTTGAGCCAAATAGGAAATGCCGATGAAACTCCGGTTTTCTTCTACATGCCATCTAATTATACTGTGAACGAAAAAGGTGCAAAGTCCGTCCTAATTAAAACTACAGGCAACGAAAAAATGCGAGTCACGGTAATGTTGGCGGTTTTAGCAGATGGGACTAAATTACCACCATATGTGATTCTAAAGCGGAAAACAATGCCTAAGAAACATTTGCCAAGTGGAATAATAGGTGTCAAGAAAAGGGGTGGATGACTAAAGAACTAATGAGAGATTGGTTACATGTGGTGTGGAATAGACGGCCAGGAGCTTTACTGAAACAAAGAGCAATGCTTTCACTGGATGCATTCAAGGACACTTATCTCCTGAAATTAAAAACATAATGAGTGCGATGAATATTGATCTTATTGTAATACCTGGAGGAATGACATCGCAACTTCAAGTTTTAGATGTTGCTGTCAATAAGTGTTTTAAAAATAATTTAAAGGTTTTGTATTCTGAGTGGTTACAGAGTGGAACTCACACTTTAACACCAAAAGGAAATCTTAAGAAACCTGAAGTTGCAATGCTCTGCCAATGGATCAAGGCATCGTGGCAACAAATAAATGCAAAAGTAATAGTGAAAGGATTTAAGAAATGCTGCTTATCTAATGCCATGGATGGGAGTGAGGATGATGTTTTATGGGAGACTGATGATGAAGTTGAGAGTGATAAAGATAGTGAGCAGAGGAAAATAGTGAAGGTTGCATAGACAGTGATGATGACTAACACAATAAAATGATTTTATGCAGCACTTGGATTGAAATGTTTTTTTGTTGTCCTGAAATGAGTGTATTCTTTCAATGTATTTACTTGATTTTTAATGTTATCTTAAAATGAATGCTACCATTTAATTTGTTTGAAAACCTGAATGGTTCTATTTGTGATGTGATCTTATGATTTTAAAATGTTAAAAGACAATGACATTCAAGAAAAGTATAAGAGAAAATAAATATTTCACAAGATTTATAATTTTTGTAGTCATGAAGGTCAATTTGAGCTTTTTTCTCTTTTGGAATCATCAAAATGGGGGGTCGTCTTAGATTCAGGGTCGTCTTGGATTCGGGTGAATACGGTAATAGGTTCTGAATTTATTTGATTTGGTGGTGATATCTATCGGTTAATGGCTGGAGAATTTTTATACTTTCTATTATTTTTATTTCTTTTCAATGTTAATTTTTAAGTTATTGAGAATATGTGCACACCATGGTATTTTGTCTCAATAAAACAACAGAAAAAATTGATATCATGTTTAAAATTTTTTTTCATTAAAAACATTTTCATAGTAACTGAAATACAGTATCGAATTTGCTGTTCCTACCAATAACTATACTTACTGTATCCTATACTGAGAATCTCCCATATCACCATCGTTAAAATTTACAGGTTATTGTTATGAAAACTTGTTTTACTTGTTGATTTCTCAATTGAAAAATTTTCAGTATAAAGTGATATTTGTTGCTGCTTCAAAATAACATTTCACAATGGTGTCATGAGAATCTCCCGGAAAGCATAGTGAGAGTATTTATCATGCCTTAAATTGAATAAATGGCATATTAATTGAGATTAAAGATTGAAAATTATTTTATGAAATTATCCTTATCTTTCAGACAACCCTTTACAATTCAGGAGGGGATGCTCTGAATAGAGAATTTAAGGAAATACTGTACCGTAACAGCAGACCAGTCCCAGCTATTGTTTTATTAGATCTAGTTGGAAATGATGATGGTAAGTTGATAATTTACTTATGCTCAAATAATGTTGTTAGGTTTAATAATTAAGATACATCTCTTTGATATTCATTTGGACTATTTATCTTCTCAAGTCCACCAGAGGGAAAAATTTCATTAACATTTTATTAAATAGTTTTTGTATTACCATTTTTACTAGTATAATAGTTACACTTTTTATCAGAATTTTGTGACTGAAAAACTAGGGTATGAGCAGTGGCAGAACTTAAAATTGAAGGCCCCTAAGCAAAAAATTTTTGGGGGCCCACTCAGTGTATCTAAAAAATGTTTTTAACTTTGGTCCATTGAGTAGTACTGGTGCACTCGTATTTTTGTTACAGGAGAGCAGTGAGAAGCATGTTTACTACTCCGTCATAGTAGTCACAGTATACGTATTCCAATACTTTCAATTTTGTTTTTTTTTATGGATGGGTGTCACAGTCAGGGGGGATATATTGCACTTTAGCCATAATTTTTATTGAAACAAGTGAAATAAAGTAATATTTTTTATGTGCACTATTTGGGAGCCCCTAATCATTGCTTTGCCTGCTTAAAGGGCATACCGAAAAATATGGGGGCCCTCCTGCAGCAACTAATATGGGGTCCCCCTATGGATGATTTGAATGATGGAAGGCCCCTAAATCTTGGGACCCCCCTGCAATGCTTATACTAAGTTCTACAGCTGCAGTGGTGCACACTTGGTGGGAGGGGTGTCCACTGGGTTTGGACCCCCCCTTGGAAAATTGTGACTTTTCTAAACTGTGGAGACATACATCATTATTTTAAATCTGGGTTCGTGGGTGCCGTCATAGAGGAATAGGAGATGGTTTGCCCCCTTTGTTTTTAACTTAAATATAATGAATAATGCAATATGTGACATTGATATAACTTGCATACAACTTTTGTGCTTCTCAGATATTTCAGACCGTTAAGAGAATCCTGTGTGCACTACTGTACAGCTGGGTATGAGAATTATGCCAGGATTGATCAGATGTGGGATTTTCTCTAAGATCTTCACAATACAGTTACACATTTTATAAGGAAAAGGAAAACTATATTGAATACATGCTTTGTATCAGTGAATGATAGGTTGACCTTAAAGACTACAATTTTCAACTGCTTCATACATTGTGTGTATGTACAGTAAAAATGTCAAGCTGAACAAAGACTGGAAACATTGTTTCTCATCATGCTATATACTTGAGCAATAATTTTCAGTGCCTTTTACAAGAAAAATGATTTGAGGGGATTTTGCCATTATTAAAATTTCCTACTTTTATTGTTTAAAAATTACAGTGCAAGAATTATGCCAATATATTTGGTAGTTCTTTACACATTTATGAATTATTTCAAACAATAAAATATTGAATGAAGTTATAAAGAATTATTTATGAGTATACATATTTAAATTGTAAATTTCCTGCTGTAATTACTTACTAGCAATAATAAAGTTATTTAGCATTGGTGGATTAAGACTCTCTGGAGCCCATAGGCACAGGCACTTTGTGGGCCCTCCTTGTAGTTTGTGATGCTATTAAGAAAACTATGATATACCGAAAAACGTTTTATTGACAAAATAATGTTCTTATTTTTTCCTTTGTCAAAAAACACGAAAATAAGTATCAAAAATTCACCTTCCGAACTATTGAGGCAGCAAATTTCTGTTTTTAACAAAATCATGTTATATGTATATTATACTTGATGCATTTAGACGTTCTTGATGCATTGTTGTTCTTTTCTCATTTTTTATATGAGAAAGTTTTGAAAAGGATCTTTCTCCTTCACAGACCAAAGAAGGCATTGTCAGATAAATCCTGAAAGCAATTGCGACATTGGCAAAACATTTGTCTAGTAAAAATTCCTTTTGTGGAATTTATTTCATCATTCTCCTGTAGTTCCCTGACTTCACTCATCACATGTTCATGTAAATGGATTAATTTGTTTTCAAACTCTTCTCCTTAGTCATTTTGATATTTTTCAATGAGTTGTTTTGGATGCTTTTCTTTTGTGTTTGAGATCTTCATTTCTGTAGTCACAGTTTGATATGCCACATAGCACTTCTCCATCTCCATTATGAGACTGTCACATAACTATGAATGTTTGAGTCTTGAATTTCTCTATAGGGGTGTATGTATGCTCAGATACAGATTTTTCATCAGCTTCCGTTTTATGCTTTACTTTTAGTTTCTTTTCAGCCCGATAATGTGGCTCATTACTTGATTCATTCTGGATCTTTATTATCATCTGCTAAGCCTGTTCCTCAAAATGATTGAAGTCATTGCGAACAAACAACCTGAAGAAACACTGTTAAAGACTTCATATGCTCTACAACACTCTTTAGTATAAGTCCCTCAATTTGCAGCATTAGATTAACTTGGTGAATGCATTCCAAGACATCAGTCCAGAATACACAAAGAAAGACTGATTCCAGTTCACACAATCTAGCTGAAATATTTCTAGCTTATGCTCGAGTGTCGCTATTTTTATCAGCATCATCACGTAAAATGTTCAGTGTGTCAATTATACCAACATAATTCACTTTGAGTGCCTTCATGGCATCATACCTTGCAGACCATCTTGTGTCAGAGTGACTTTACTCAAGTAACTTTCTTACTTTCAGATTGTGACTTCAAGGTTTCAGATTCCATCTGTAGGTAGAACCTTACATAAATGATAGCAGTATATTGCTGCAATTGGTTAAAATGTATGAACATGATTGTGCCTGACTGAACATTGGACTGTAGGTCCTGGCGGTGTTGCCAAGTAACAACATATGAAAGTCAAATGCATTGGCTTAACAGATGAGTAGTAGCACAGACCAAATGAACTACACCTGTTAGATCAGACGTTGAAATTACATGCAGAGATTGCTGTATTTCAATTCTTTACTTTCTTTTGAATAAGAAAAACTGGTATTTTTGCATTTTACTTGTTAATTCATTTTTTTATTAAATTTTCTTTTTGCTTTCAATAATACTGTCTATATAACAGTCAACCTATGGGGTAGGGGCCCCCTAAGCTTGGAGCGCCTAGGCATGTGCCTATTGGGTAATCTGGCACTGTCATTTAGTCTTGCTTTTTCTTAGATGAAATGAGAAATCTGTTAATGCATGCAAGATTCAATTACTTCTTTAACTGTCTATAAGTTTATTCTATTGTTGTTTTAATGTATGTAATTTCATTTTTGCATCATTATAAAGAATTCACAAATTTTATTGTAACATTGTTTTAGCAATTATTTTGAAACTTTTCTTTGAAGTATTATATTTTTCATCAAAATTGGACCTCATTTTCATTTTATAGTAACAGATTGTTGTAATTGTTTAAAATGTATGATATATTGATGTATGATTTTTTCAGCAAAATTGGAACTCATTTTATTATTGTAAGTATGGATTGTGCATTTAATATTTCTTATTTCTTTAATGTTAGATGCTGCAGGAGAAGATGGAGGTGCAACTTCCCCATCAGCTGTAGCTGCCACTTCACTTAGCCATTTCCCAGATGGTGTTGCAGAGGAGCTGATACAGCTTGCCGACTGGCTTATCCTAAATGAAAGAGATGAATTCATGAATGTTTATGCTAAGGTGCGATCAACTGTCCTGACTAGAAGTCTGCAGGCACTGAGAGAGCAGCAGCGTTCTTCAAGTGGTGGGAGTCTTCAGGGTGTTAATGCTATATCCACAGGCTCTACTGCATCACCATCTTCAGTTACAGGCACAACGAGTACCCCTGGTTCTGCATCAGCTACTCCCGGCTCTCCAGTTGTGGTAAGTCTCATTTTAATGTTATTTTAAAAATTTGTTTTGTAACAGTAAGAATTAATGTTTTTATTGTTTATGAAAAATGTCAAAATTGGTAATCTTTCAAACTTACATGTATGAGTAGAATAATCATCTTATTGTAAAATTAGATAGGTGGTCCTGTCACACTGTATGATGGCTGTGAGATTAGCATAAACACTTATAAATTGAAAATTTTCCATTATTTTTCGATCATACTTTTAGGAATTATGTTAATATCTCCCATGTTAAACGTGTAATTTACTTATTTTCCTTTCTTTTGCAATACATTTATTAAATTTAATAAATTTGTAGTTATTTTGTAATTTCCGTTTTTTGCAATAAATATATAGTTATTAAATTACTAGTTCTTTTGTATATTTGAGACTGTCTGCCTAATTTAGCACCATGAACATTGGTAGAATAATTTAGCGAGCTAAAATACAGAATTACCGAATTTTATTGGTTACATAGCAAAAGTGAATGAAATCCTTATCCCCATACTGTCGTCAAATATCCTATTAATGACAATGACGGAAGCTAAACGATAAAATTTTCTTTTTGTTTTGCAACATTAGATGTTTACAGTATTCACTCACGTTTTGTCAAGAAATTTACGGCGAAAATGTTCTGAAAAACGCAAGATTACGCAGGTGTCTCTCCTAATCCCAGATATCATTGCTGCAGTTTTTCAAAAAGAAGGAACCAGAACTCAAAGAAGCTATTGATCTAGATGAGCCTTCTCCAGGCCCATCTCATTAACGCCGCCTCAGAATGCCACTGTCGAAGAACATCAACGTAGGGGCCAGACAGTGGCGTTGTCACTCCAGCAGTGGCTCCGAAGGACCAAAGTGAAATTTTTATTTTATTATTGCTGTTTTATTATTTACTGTACTGTAATTGATTACTTGCATAAAAAATATTAATATTTCATTTTCAGCATTTAAATTACCAAAAAGTACTTTTAGAGGTCACTATTCGTATTCTAGGAACATTCTAGGAACCTATCTCATTTAAATACATTATAATTTTATCTCAATTTACGCTGCTTCACTTTGCGACAGTGCCCCCTTGGAACCTAAACCTGGCGTAAAGTGAGGTATTACTGTATATGGTTATAAATGCATACAACGTTTTTCAGTACAGAAATAATTTATATTTTCGAACATGTTTTTACCAATAAATCGTACATTTCAATGCATTTCGATAACGAACATGTTTTTACAAATCGTACATTTCAATAACATTCCTTTAAATATTGTTTTTCAAAACAAAAATAAGAATATTTATTTATTTACTTTAGCTGTCAGAATTACTAAAGCCTTGGAATTCATTACCACTCCCCTCACTGTCCTCAAACAGTTCCTCAGCGATCATGTGTTCTCTCTCATCCTCTACATAAATTGCGTCGCCGAGAACATTTTACACACCTCGATCGGCTTGTATGAACGATGTCGCTGGGCAGTAAAGGACGAAATGTTATTCTAACCGACCAGGTTAATACAAAAGGCAACATTGAGACTGAGGTTTTTATACATTGTATAGATCTTTAACAGGAGTCAGAATGTAACATGATATTTTCGTAAACTCTCTCACACATATCTAGTTTGGCAGAAAAGGGGACCATATTAATACAAAAGGCAACATTGAGACTGAGGTTTTTATACATTGTATCGCTCTTTAATGGGAGTCAGAACGTAATGTGATATTTTCGTAAACTTTCTCACAAATATCTAGTTTGGCAGCAAAGCAGGAAGCGAACTCCTATCCCAACCAACCAGATTAATACAAAAGGCGACATTGAGACAAAATGTTTTTTTATACAGAGTAGTGATCTTTAATGGGAGAGTTAGAACGTAACGTGATATTCTTGTAAACTCCCTCCCACATATCTCATTTGGCAGCAAGGCGAGAACTGTCCCGATACTACACATAGTCAAGTAAAATTACATTAATCTTTTACAGAAAAATACGTGCGTATTATACATAGTGACAAGAGAATTTTCACATTTCACTCATGAAAACATGGGTGCGTATTATAATCGGAAAATTACGGTATTCATTCCACAAAGCAATTTTGAATTTCAACTTCTTTTCTTTCCATGCATACGTAGTTGAAATAATATTTACATATGAGTTTTTATGATAAAAATAATGTTGGTAATATGCCGCATGTATCCATTTCATCTATCCATGTAATTTGATAATAAAATTCCAAAAACAGTAATTTTATAAATGCTACATCTTGTGGTGCATAGAGTTTTGTATGCATACTGTCCGATTTATCGGACAGCAACATAAATGTTAGATAACAAGTAAGATAATCTTACTAAAATATAAAAAGATGTGAATGTTAGCAATAAAGTAAAAATAAAAAGTATTACATAATCATGAATAATATAACACTATTTAAGTAATTATGTACTGTTGTGTCACTGTATACTCCTTGCTGGTCATCTTGAAAACAAACGCATGTATACACTGCATGTTCAAAACAAAAACAACAGTCAAAATCAAGTAAAAGGAACGTGAGGAATTATAATAAAAAAGAATACTAGAGAAACAATGATAAATCAGATGCTAAACAACTATTATTCTTTTGTTTCCCATGATATTGCCAGTCATCAGGGGTGGTCGGTCTATGCAAGCACTGCTTGCCTTGTGAAACAACACCACAATAAACTTTTAAAAATACTTAGAATAACTGTAGTTACTACTATAAAATTGATAGAAATATATTTAGCATTTTCATCATTTGGACGAATTTTTACTAACTTGATTGTGATTCGTATTATTCAGTTGTTACTGAGCGGGCCTCACGAAGCAGTTTCAGATTTGCTTCTATGATGGTTATACACACGGGTACGAGAGAGCAGGGAAAAGAGTTGTTAGCCCAATGGAGGGGAAGTAAGCAGAATTTGATATGCTTCTATGTGGCACAGAATGTGACATGAAAATACTGCATTGTCTCCATCTATCAGGGAAATTTGGTTTTACATATTTTTAGAGATGTATTTTAGCTGTTTTGTGGCCTCCATGTGATTTATAAAGTGTTTATTTTTGGTGTGCTACATTGGTACTTCCTTCTATTAAACATTATTTACTTTTTATCCTAAAAATGTGTGAGGATAGTAAGCATTGTGTAATAAAAAATTATTGGTGAAATCGTTTTCAAATTATCAAGATTTTGCAACTAAAAAAACATTGTTCAAGCCAGAATGCCAACAATTAGTTGAAGCTATAGAAGTAATTGCATGGTTACAATATTTCCAAAGCATAATTTAATATATTTCTGTTGATTAAAATTATTGGAAACAGAGTGAGAAATGAATTTGTTTCAAATGAGTTGTACCATTGTTTGTTATACTCGTAGTTTATTTCTGAATGAGATACATGAATGATGAGGCAAGCCTTGCAAAGTGACCAATTAGTAATGCTCAGCTACACAAAGTAAAACTGTGCCACTGCTTGCCTTAATCAATGAGTCACTGACTGCCACTGCCAGTCATACATTTTCACATTCATATCATTGCATCAAAAGGTCAATATTGTCATTTAGTGTTTTATTTAGGGTAATGATATTATTTTTATACAAGAAATTATGCTACTGAACCATTGTTCTTCTAGGATTAAATTTTTTTGAATTATTTTCATGTTGAATACTACGGTACACAGAGATCTAAATTTCAAAGTCGACATGAAACACCAAGTAGAAGGGCTTCAAGAAGATTGCAACATGTGTAAGTAGCATACTTGCATTCAAAATCAGCACTTGAAATTATGCTTTGTAGTTACAAAGACAGTGAAAGTACTTAAAAACCATCTAAGTTATTGTAATTTTTAACAAAATAATAAATATAAAATTAATAATGCAAATTATATTGGAAGTGCAATATCTTCCCTTCCCTTGATACAGTGAAATCTTGTTACAACATACTTCACAATTACGTTTGTTTCAAATTACCATACTTTTATTGAATCCCTGTCAGTTTCTCTGTATTAATAGTGAATAAATATTTCAAAGTAACATACTTCAACCTAACGTACTTTTCAATACTATGTATGATATTCAGAGGCCCTGAAAAAAGATTTTTGTGGTTTTAACGTAGTCTCATCCTTAAATAGCTCAATCATAACCATTTCTTTCTCATTAAATTTGTTTACACCAATTTTGAAGGCGTATTTTGTCTTTGGTACGAAAAGATCTGCGGAACTCCGCCAAAATTCTAAAAGAAGGGAATTTCCGAACTGAAAAATTTAGAACCCACGATCAGTCATACCTCTCGTATTTTCACAATAACATTGACATAAAATATTAAGTTCTAGGAATTATCTCTCGTTAGACTCTCATTCTTGCAGGTTTTGGTTTGTGCTGGACCTGTGAGAATGCCTATCTCCCACTGAGATGCTTTCAGAAAAATGCTGTACTCCTTATGGGTGTTTCAGTATACCATACTTTCAGTATAAAGTAGAAAAAATTTATGCTCCCTAGAGGTACGTTGTATCGAGATTTTACTGTAGTAGTGCCACTAATGGCAAATTTGGGAACTCCATAGTGCCAAAGAAAAGTGAAAGTTTTTTGAGCACCAACACGAACCCAACCCAGTCTTTTCTTTTATTATAATAATAAGGGAAAATTAAAAGTTTTTGGAATGCCAACAGCAACCCTATATGTGGCTGCCACAGTCAGTGGGTATAGAGATAGAGTCGTGCTGGGAGCCTTCAGCACCCTGGCAGAATGCATACCACACTCTCCATGACCGCAGAAATTGGGTGCCCGAAACAAAGCAAGTGCCCTAAAACTAGGAGTCATAGGACAAAATTACTCTGCATCATGAAGAAAGGTCTATGCACATATGCAGGTGACTCCCTCACAGAAAGTACAAATGCAAGTCCAACTAAACGTAATACGGTTTGATAGTAGGATGTAGTTCTGTATGTGGCCATTGCCATTAGTGGTGCTTTTTAGGGGAGGGATATATTGCACTTTAGTCTAATATTGTTTCTTTTTATGTATGCATGTATGAATATATATATATGATTATTTGTTTAATGCAAGGATTGAGAAAAAAGCCAATAAGATGCTTCTGAAAGCATCACAAACTTTAGAGCAATCAACTGGACTGACTCTTGGATCTAGAAGATCTGGAATGCTACTTGGTGAGTTATTATGAATTAAGAGTAATTTGGTCCTTGCTTGATCTTATTTGTATTATATTTACATGTTGCAACGTAATTTTTTTAAAATTATACATTGTAGGTATTTTTATTTAATCCTAATTTTCATGTAGTTTTTAAGTACAGTAAAACCTTGCTATATGTTACCCTGCTATACGTTGTTTCGCACATACATCGCCAATCAATTAAGGAACATTAAGGAACATGTTTTGTTATAAGTTGTGTCGATTCGCATATACGTCGTTTGTGAAGTGCTAAAAGCAAAATTTCAGAAATTCCAATTGCGATGCATAGAATAACGATAACAATAAAAACCCTCTATTCAGCTTTTAATTTCATGTTTATTATTATTTATATGACTTAATTTAATTTTGTGTTTATCAATTCGTGTAGAATCATACTCAGAATAAACATTTGCTGGCCATGTGTTTGAGAGATCACGATGGGTTAGGTGGTTCACAAGTCACACAGGATAAAAGGGACTATCCCAATTTTAATGACGATGTGTAAAAACCTATTTCTGAGCGACAGTCAGCTATAAGAGAGCTTTGTGAACAGTTTTGTCTAACACTTTGTGTGTCCTTTCATCCCGCTTTACGTTTGCGTTGATATCTCATGAGGTATTGGATATACTTTGGATTGCGACATCTGCATGAAAAGTACTCTAAAGTGCATATCAGTGTACATGTAAGTAAAGAAACAATTTTTGTGCTCCATCACGCTATAGACAATTATTGTTCTACGATTTTTATGTAGATCGATTCTTTTAGCCCAAAATCGAGAATCATTGGACCCCACATTTTACTCTAATAATGCATTTCCCCGGTATAGGATTTTAATGTATTTGATTTCCAATGTAAGGTTCACGGGTTCGAACCTCGCTGAGGGCATGGCTATGTATGCGTATTGGCAATTTATTATGCGAATAATAGTCAGTCAGAAATCTGTAAAATTAAAAATCATATTAGAGAGGAAATTAATGCTACACAGTAATTGATCGCGAACTTTTGTTACTTATTTTCATTGTTTCTTTTCATTATTTTATTATGATTATAAAATGTTGGTTCTTATGGCTTGAATCCAAGATCAATCTTAATTATATTAAAAAAATTGTAACACGAAAATTATTCTTTTAGTTTATAACCTTTATTGTGGCTAGAATCGAAGATCGATCTTTCTTGAATCGATCTTTTCGGTTCGATCTTTTTTAATACGATCTAGATCGATTCACAGAATCGATCTTTCAGTGTAAGATCGCCCATCCCTAGTGGTAACATAGTATGTCTAATGTACTCTATTGATGTATATTATTTGGGACACAAATGTGCCCAAAATATCCGCCAGGAATGTAACCCCTACTTTTATCATAGTTCTTATGGGAATCTTTGTTTCATTATAAGCCGCATTTATCAGGAATGCATCTCCAACATAGCGGGGTATTACTGTATATATTCTCAAGCCCTCTTCAACTATGCATTTGGTTTTATTATCGAATTACAAATCAATCCCAGTATTTAACTTTAAGGTATTAGTGGAAGTAACTTTTGAACATGGCATGCAGTATTTTTTATCACTCTGCATTACTTGAACTTAGAAAAGATCAGATTTTGTCATTAATATAACCTATTTTAAATTAAAATATATCCAATATTTTTTATTATATGAAACTGCTGAAACTATATATACAAGCAACGTATAACATAGAGACTTATTGTACAGTTTTTTTCTTCTCATCTTCCAACTTTCGTAGAAGTACCTTATCGTCCTTTTCTTGCATTTTTCGAATGCATTCTTTAATTTCTTCTCGGTGCATTTTATTTTCCGGTGGGTATAATTCTCTTCGAACACCAGTCACCCAATTTTCAAAAAGCTCGGGTTGATTAAATAAGTGAAATAACGTAACTGGGAAGGCCATGTATATGGCCATTTTCCCTACTTCCATTTTCCATCCTCCCATTATATCAGGCACCAACAAACTCGATGTTTCTTATCTTATATCTGTTTATATTTAATTTATTCTGTAAATTAGAAGAAAATTATTTTACGATGTTGTTAAGTTTGAATTTGTGTGATACGATTCATTAACTCTACTTACATGCTTCGACGTTAGCCTTTCAGAAATGTGACTATAATCTTATGCGTACAAAATAGAATTATGTTAATCCATACTGAATGCGGTATTTCATCGAAATCGCTTTTGCTGCATTACTGAACAATGTTTCTGCTATGTCAAAGAAAACAAGACAACTAAAAACAAATGACGTAAGAAAATATCTCGGCGACAATTCAATCTAGCGCACACTGATACGAAAGCATTTAACAGTGGTATTTTTCAAAATTTTATAATTCAAAGCTTTTATTGATATATTGATCGTGTTTATATAATTCAAAATACAATAGGAAATTAATTCATATAGTTTAATTCGCAGGTGAACGGTTTGTGATATTTTAAAAGTAAAACGGTGATTTTTAACGAGATTGTTTAATTCCACCTTTTGTAATTTATGTTTGAATATAGTGAAATCATAAAAATGGATCAAGTATTTTTATTAAAAATGAAATTTCTTCCATTTATGTCATTCCGAAAGAAATATCACAAAAAGTTAATATTACGTCAAATTCGTATTGTTATTTCCTTTTTTTCTAAACTGTTTCTGATGATGACTATTAAAGACTAATTGTTGGGGAAATAATTATTACCTGACGAGAAATATAAGTAATCATCTTACATATATTTTTTATCATTAAATCACCTAATTAAGAGAATTTGCCTAAAATGTATAAAATTTGTTTTTACGTTTAAGAGGTTCGTGAAGATGTCGTAGACGACCAGGAAATGGAAAACTATTTGCTATTAGTGGTGGGTCTACATCGACTGATGCAAGTTGAGCATTCTCTGATGGCTGGCATAATACCACTTCAGCATCATCATAAAATATTTGAAATAATTACACGTGATGCTCTGGATGCTGTTGTTCAGGATGGAGAGGTAATAATGAATCACAATTGTAATTTTATTAAAAAATGGCCTGTAAAAGTCTTTATTTGTATTTTGTTCATTTTAGTCCTCATAAATACTTTTTGTATTCACATCGTCAATAATGTTTGAACAAATATCTTATACATTTGATTTTTGGCATTTATATGTTGTTACAAAGATATTTCTTCTGTGTGGAATTATTGATGTACAATAAAGCTCTTATTATCTGAACTAATTTTGGAGTAAGGGTGCTTCAGATAATTGGAAAAAAGAAAGACAACTGTGAATTAAAAAAATAATGAGATTTTAGTTTTTAAGGCCACACAAAGCTCAATTGTTTATCTGTAATATGAATAGGTGATGTAGTCATGTAAAAATTTTTCACTATTGGTTGATAAGTGTACAATCCCGGAAGAAAAAACTGGGACACCTTAACGTTCTCCTAACGGCGAGATGGGGAACTTTTGGGGGAGTACAAACTGAATGACAACACTGCAGGAGAGAAGAGGGGTTGAGGAGTGGAAAGGGGGGAAGAGAAGAGTGGGTCCAGCCAGTATTCGTCACTCTGCTAAGCAAATCAACCGACCTAAAACTTGTGGGGCCGAGTCCCCACTTGAAACGAGTTCGTATTCTAGCATCAAAGGCCTGCGCGCGAGCTTCGAAGAAATCTTGTTGTGATCCAAATGATGCGGTGAAATAAAAACAACTGTGCTAGTGTCCGTAAAATACCCTAAGTGTAATTGATATTTAATAATCGGGCATTGGCTCATGATCGCTATTATCACGATCGCATTATTAGCACATAACGTAATTTCGTAACTTTTATTCTCTCTCTTTAAAAACGGTTATAACCACGCTAACATGTCTGTTATTGGGATGATCCACATGCATGGATATGACTTCAAGGGATTACTTTAGCCTACATATTGATCCCTGATTGTGGCAACATAGAAAGATGCTCGGCGGTGCATTGGCGCTGCTACGGAAATTGCGTTATTAATCGGAATCGTGACGCTCAAGTAATTTTTTTCACGGAAAATGAATCGAAAATTGTTATTATATTCACTGAAAATTACTCTAGCAATCAATCAACAATGTGTGAACCAGTATTTTCGAGGTAAGTTACCTGAACGTTGAAATGAAAACTGTGCTAGGGTCCTTAAAATATCCTAAGTGCAATTGATACTTAATACTCGGGCACTGACTCATGATCGCTATTAACCCGACAGCATTTATTTGCACTTACCGCAATTTCGTAAACGCTAATCCCTTTAAAAACGGTAACAACCAGGATAACAAATCTTTTATTGGGATGATCAACGTGCATGGATACATTCAAAAGATAATTCCGTCTTCCAACTTTTATGTAGACGGCCTACTGTTGCACGCGGTATGTTCATTTGCCGTGCTATCTCCCTTACTTCGGCCTAGGCAACCAGCTTAATGCTTTCATATGGGTAAATTTTTAATGAGAATCAGAGTCTTATATTTCTCCTTTAAAACCTTACTAGTGTAATGCCCATTGAAATATCAACGGGAGTAAAGATTCGATCGTTCAAGCTATTTATGGAGATCAAATTGGCATCAGAAACATTAATTGTATTGAAAGTCATTTCCCTCTCTCACCCTCCCTCCCTCTCTCTCGTATTACAAGCAATGAAAGCACATTTACGCCAATAATGATTGTGTAATAGTACCGATTACTTACCTTTGATATTACTCGTGTTGCGCTTTCAAGTGGGGACTCGGCCCCACAAGTTTTAGGTTGGTTGATTTGCTTAGCAGAGTGACGAATACTGGCTAGACCCACTCTTCTCTTCCCCCCTTTCCACTCCTCAACCCCTCTTCTCTCCTGCAGTGTTGTCATTCAGTTTGTACTCCCCCAAAAGTTCCCCATCTCGCCGTTAGGAGAACGTTAAGGTGTCCCAGTTTTTTCTTCCGGGATTGTACATAATACCATGCATATTTCGTGCACCCGATTTTTTAATCACGATGTTATGAGAATAAAGTGGGAATTATTCGACCAAATACTGTGATATTATGCAAACAATAACTTACTTATAATATGACAGTATATCTAACTGCTGAAAAGCAGATATGTTTGAAAAAACTGAAATGTCTGATCAAGAAAAAGGTCCAAAAACTACCTGACAAATTTCCCTAAAATAGTTTTTGAACAATTGTAAGGGCCATAAAATTTGTCCCAACCTCTCAAAAAGAAGGGAAAGCCATAAAAAATAGCATAAACTTAGAACACATAGCCTTCCACTCAGGGATGATGGCAAAGTGGGTGGGGCACATTCTGTTGGTAATTATGCAAAGAAATGCATTCAGGAGGTGTTTGGAAAATGTTTTGTCAGGAGTATCAAAAGAAAGTTTTTTGAGGTGATGGGGTAAATCCTAATGTTTCAGCGAAGAAAAATGCATATTCGGCTATATCTAAATATTGCAGTGTAAGATTTAAGAAACTGGATTGGATAATTGGACATTCAGATAATGAAAGATCAGATAATCACAGTTCTACTGTATAAGCTGGATGGATAAGCTTTATACTGAATGCAAGAAAATTGGGTTTATGATGGTATTATGATCAGCTTTTATTTGTCTTGTTGCAGAAAAGTTGTCTTATGCGAATTGTCCAAATTATATATTATAACATTAAAGACATAAAAATATTGAGTTACAAATAAAAATTAAGCAAATATATATAGGATTGAAAAAATAATTATTTTATTTCAAAGAGAATTTGTGAAATTGTGATTGCCAAAACTTATGTTTTCTACTAACAATTAATTTCCCATTGTACTTTTTTAAGCATTTTATATTTTAGATAAAATATCTTATTTTCTACAGTGTCTTGTAAGCCTTTTATTGCATTTAAAAGAAAAATTTCTTTTATTGATTATTTAAAATGAAAACTTTGTTAAATATTAATGTTAACTAATAATTTCTAATTATATTCATTTTACAGAATATTGCAGCACGTGCAAAACGTTGTATTAACAGACATGACTTTGCTGCAGTTCTGGTTGTCTTCCCAATTCTCAAGCACTTATTAGCCATGAAGCCTGAATTTGATCGAACTGTGGAGGGATGTGACATCAATGTCCGTTCAAAATTTACATCTATCCTCAATACATTGCATGGAACTGTGAGTAAACTTTGAAGAGTTAGGGCACCACCTAATCGTCCTCCCTCATCTACTCTTTTCCTGTTCCTCTCCCCCTTTTTACCCTCATACTTCACCCTAATATGCATTCAAACTTCTATAATTCAGGTGTTTATAATTTAAATTTTCCCTAACTTGAAAAGACTTCATTTTACAGTACAAAATGTTTTTCATGTTATTTTTCTTGTAATTTAAATTTTGTATAAGTTGAATATTTTCTTGTTTCCCTTGAGGTTTGACTTATAGAAATTCCACTGTGTGTGTGTGTGTGTGTGTGTGTGTGTGCATGCACACGTGCATGTGCATGTGTGTGTGTGTATACAGGGCTGTGCCGATGGGTGAGGCGGCGAGGCAACCGCCTCAGGTGCCTCTTGAAGGGGGGCGCCAAATTTGACAAAAATGAAAACCTATCAAAATAAATTCATAAGGCCAACGAGGCCAGGGGGCACCATATTATATCTCGCCTCAGACGGCAAAATGTCTGGGCATGGCTGTATATATCTATAATATATAGATGCTTCTTACACATGATATATATATATATATATATATATATATATATATATATATATATATATATATATATATATATATATATATATATATATATATATATATATATATATATATATATATATATATATATATATATATATATATATATATATATATATATATATATATATATATATATATATATATATATATATATATATATATATATATATATATATATATATATATATATATATATATATATATATATATATATATATATATATATATATATATATATATATATATATATATATATATATATATATATATATATATATATATATATATATATACACATACATACATACACACACACACACACACACACACACACACACACACACACACACACACACACACACACTAGTGTAATGCCCGTTGAAATATCAACGGAGGAATTATAGATAGATAGATTATTATTATTTTCATTTAAAATAATTAATATCACACTTTTACATATGAAATATTTTGCCATATATAACATTTCTAGTGAATGTTCTGTTGTTGACGGGCTATCTTTAGTTAAACTTAAAATAGATGCCTCTCTTTCCCTCCCTCTCTCCCCCCTCTCACACACTCTCTATCCCTCCCCCTCTCTCCCCCCTCTCACACACTCTCTATCCCTCCCCCTCTCTCCCCTCCCCCTCTCTCCCCTCCCCCCTCTCCCCTCCCCCCCTCTCCCCTCCCCCTCTCTCCCCTCCCCCCTCTCCCTTCCCCCCCTCTCCCTTCCCCCTCTCTCCCTTCCCCCTCTCTCCCTTCCCCCTCTCTCCCTTCCCCCTCTCTCCCTTCCCCCTCTCTCCCTTCCCCCTCTCTCCCTTCCCCCTCTCTCCCTTCCCCCTCTCTCCCTTCCCCCTCTCTTCCCTCCCCCTCTCTTCCCTCCCCCTCTCTCCCCTTCACCTCTCTTCCCTTTCCCTCTTTCCCCCTCCCCCCTCTACTTCCCTCTCTCCCCCTCCGTCATGCTCCCCTCTACCTCTCCCCCCCCTCTCTCGTATTAAAAGCATTCAAAGCACGTTTATACCCATATAGTGTAATTGCCCGTCAATATGATGGGATATCCTTAGTTAACCTTACCTCCCTCCCTCCTCTCTCCCTTCCTCTCTCACTCCCTCCCTCTCTCCCTCTCTCTCTCTCCCTTCCTTTCTCTCTCTCTCTCCCTCCCTCTCTCTCCCTCTCTCTCCCTCTCTCTCCCTCTCTCTCTCTCCCTCTCTCTCTCTCCCTCCCTCTCTCTCTCTCTCCCTCCCTCTCTCTCTCCCTCCCTCTCTCTCTCCCTCCCACCCTTCTCTCCTCCTCCGTTACAATCCCTCTCTCTCCCTCCATTTCTCGTATTAAAAACATTCAAAGCACGCTTACACCTATAAGGATTGATTTAACAATAGGATTTTGAGGTCTAACAATATAATTAGTCATGGTGGCAACATTCTGTTAAAATGGCAAGATTTCCATAAAATATGTAAATTAAACGTTTAACATGGGATATTTCGAACTGTGGGCGAAAAAAGATGAACAGAATAAGAAACTTTATAATGTTTTCTTCAAAATGGTTCAAATCCGAAGGTCATAGGTTAATTCCTTCTATTTTTAATTTCCAAATGAATGAAAGCCTGCATGTCGAAAAATCGCGTTTTACATGTTAAGTAATGGGAAATGGAAATGCCTCCATTGGAGTTGAACCAAGGAATTTTTTCGCAATTTAAATTCGTTATCACCTGAAAAAGTGTTAATCAAGCATCCCTGCCAAATTTCGAGTTTCTATCTTCATTACTTCTCGAGTTATTAGTGTTTAAGTTAGCATTATAGACAGAGAAAAGTTAGCATTATAGACAGAGAATTGCTTTTTATTATAATGATATAGGAGGATACAAAATTATGAGGCACTTCCAGATGTGCTAGAAACTTTAAATTTGGTGGGAATATAGGTTTTTGGTCACAACTGAAGGAAAAAATCTAAAACTTTGGAAATTCCAATTTTGAGGGACTATTTTTGCCCCTTTTCTCCCCATTTTTGCCCCATAATATAACACACAAATCGGTGTAGAGGTTTTTATATTTGCATTTTAAAATAACTTCCCTTCAAGATACGAACTCGAGACAAACTATTGGATAGGATATAAATTTTAGTTTCTTTTTTTTTGAAGACAAAATTCAAATCTGAGTAGAATTAGCATAAATGTATAGTTTTTATCGCAAAAAAGTGGTAATTTTTCTGGGTCTAACAATAGGCTTCCTAGGCAACAGGCTTATTGCTTTCATATGGGTAAGCTGTTAATGGGAATCAGAGGCTTATATTTTAATGCCATTAATGTTAATCTATGACTAATGAAGGAAATCCGATACTGATATAATCCCGATTTTTGGGGGTTTTGCCCCAGTATTGCTCAATATGAGAACAAAAAAGATGAGGCAGCACCATATGACCTAGTGACTTGAAATTTGGCACGATTATCGAAATTTCGTTGCAACCAAAGATAAAATAAAATATTGCAAAAATCTTATATTTAGGGATGGTTTTGTTCCATTTCTGCTCCATACGAGTGTGAAAATTATAAGGAACTCCTAAATGAGATACAAACATGAAATTTGACATGGTTATATGATTTTGTACAAAATTGATTCGGAATAGTTCAAAATTGTAAAAATGCTAAAATTTAAAAGTGCTTGCAGAATGCAAGCACATCATTATATATGCTCTCTTCCTACAGAGGAGGATATAGGATATAAGAGGATACTAATGTCTGGCCCAAACTATAATAGATGGAGAGCTGAAATTTTCAGAAAATGTAGATGGCATGGAGAAATCGACAGGAAAAATCGAAATTTACAATAATTTTTATTTTATTGGCCGTTTAAAATTATGAACTTTTAAACAAACATTTCATGGTTAACGTTCTTCTAAATGTTCTACAATGCTGAAATTTTTTCTGACAGTAGATAACGATATCGGAATTATAGAAATTTGAAAGTGTTTATTTATTCGACCATTAAAAGTTCATAAATGTTTCAAAAATTGACTAATCTTTATATACCTTCGGTCGAGCTAGAAAGCTGAAAATTAAGGAATTGTGTTTCAGTTACAATTAGATTTGAAAATTTCAGAAAAGTTTATTATTGTGGCTGTTGAAAATTCATTAATTTTAAACAATGAAATTTATATAAATGCAATTCTAGAGGCACTACAAAGATGAAATTTTTCAGAAATGTGAGGTATTTGCAACAAATGATGAAAACCTATAAAATTTGTACAATTATAAATTTAAGGGTTGTTTTTATTCCAATATTGTTCATAAAGAAAAACACATCAATCGGCGAGAAGGTGCAAACTGTTGCATTTTAAAATTATTTGTCTGCATTCTTTATATTAAGGTGAGAGAAAATGCTTGCAGAATGCAAGCACACATTAACTAGTATATATATACATGGCTGTAGTGAACACTTTTGGCACCCTGGGCAGAGGATTTTTTGTCGCCCCAAAATGATCTAATAAAATGACAACTGCATATCTTTAAAGGGGTATTTAACTAAAGATTTATATTTTGGGATTTACTTTCAGGAAACATATTATGTTATTGAAATTTATATTTTTAGTAGTGTCATATTCTGTAGATAAGATGGCTAAACCAGAAAGTTGTGGTCTGCATCTCGACGACCTTTTTCTAGCCATAATTTAACATAGTCTTTGGGGTCAAAACTATTCACTGGTGGTCCATTCATTGAGACAAACATCAGACTAGTTCCCGTTTTCAATAGCAATGAATTTCACATAGAAGAGATAATAATGTTCATTTTGATAAATGATCACTCACATTCTGCTGTTGATACTATTAAAGTGTTTACTGCAGCTTTTAATGGCTTCAGATCGTTTGGTATATTATTAAAATTACCACTGAATACAAGTTCTTGGAATCCCTGGACTGAATTACTTTCACAGACTTTGAACACTTTTGAAAGCTCTTGCACTTGCTTGTCTCCAAAACAGGGATCACAGTCTTTGTTGGACCATTTGGAATAATCGAAAATTTCCAAACTGTTGATTAATTCATCATATTTAGCTCTGTTCATTTATCAATTTCATTTGAAGAAAAGATGCGCAAAGCTCTTGTTGTAAACATTCGATTACTTATTTTATCACTTAGCTTCTAAAAAAACTGCCGTTAATTGATTTCTGGTACTTTTCCATGCTCTAACTTGATTCCATGGAATTTCAATTCTCTACATGCATTTTGTGCTGCTTCATAAAATTCGCCTGAATTATATGCCATTGGCTAGAAAACATGGAACTTTAAGTTGATAAGATGATGAGCTTCTGGTAATGTAACTCTTCTGTCTTGTAATTTGTTTTTGAAAGATGCTGAAGCTCTATTAATGCATCAAGCATTAGTCCCATGTTAAGAACAAAATTTTTATCATTTAATTTTTTCTTAAGTCCTGCACATTGACATCGATCCCTTTCTGCATGTTCGTGATCTGTAGAGGCTTCGTGAAAGTGTTGGTTCAGAGCTTTATAATTATTCCAAACGGCTTTCATAGACCGTGCACTTGAAGATACCCATCTTGTTCCAAGAATACATCTTATTGAGCTCAAAGTAACACCCAGCCCTTGTGCAACAGACGTAAGCTCAACTCAGTTTTTTGGAGATGCACTGTATATGGCATAAAGTTGTCAAAAAACATTCTCATATGACAAACTGCTGAAATTTCATGCACGACATCATTAACAGATAATTCTAATCGATGATTGCTGCAATGCCGAACTATAAGGTCAGGAAACTGGTCTAAAAGCTTAGTAGACACCCCAGCCAAGCATATTTGAAGCGCCATCACAGGCAAATGCTAAAGAATTTCTCATCAAAAATTGTTATTAAACCCTTGTGTATGAAGAATATTCAGAAATGTTTCCACAATGGCAGCTGCATCCTTCTTCTGCAGTTCTACTATGTCTAAGAAATAACTACTTGCATCTGTTGATGCAGGCAATTTTACGTGCAAGCATATAACTAACGCAATCTTTTTACATAAAGTGGTAGATTCATCAACCATAAGGCCTACTTTTAGATCATTGTCCAGAATATATTTCACCAGTTTTTTGCGCATTTCACTTGCAATGTGATGTATAATATCTGGGCAAGAACGATCAGATTGTAGTATTCATCCCATGTGTAAACCATTAGCAACTTGAAGATCAATTAATGCTGGGAAATCGGAAAAAGGGCGTTTTGCCTTAGCAATGTGATAGGCTGTTCTAAAAATTTTGCATGTTGTTTCATTCTGTTCTGACTGGGATTTAACATTCAATTTTTCTATGGTTTTCTTTTCTGCTAGGGAAGTTATTTCACAGGCTTTTAAATGAGCAGTTGAAAGTGTATGGCTTGAAAGTTTTTTTCTCACTGATTGTTGTTTCTTCTCCTTTGTATCACCATACTCTTTAATTGTACCGTTAACCCATTCACTTGATAATGTTAGGCCTTGCGCCATAATTGGTCCTAGTTTAACTACAGACTTGAATACAGTACATCCTGGTCCATTTTTAGTAATTTCCAACCAGTCATATATTTTTAATTTTTCATACAACTGAATCTTGGTCAAGTAACTAGGAAAATGCTCTTCAGTCTCTTCTATTTCATTGATATTATTTTCAGTTTCCATTGGAAGACACTTTACAATGCTAGAACTTGTAGCTAAGACTACATCTCCTACACTGTCTTCACTGCTTACTTTTTCTTTTTCTGCATCAGAATCACTGTTTTCTTTTTGTTGTTTTCACAAGCCACTTATCCATATTTAATAGGGTAATTTAGTATATTAAAATAAAACTTGATAACTCAGAGAAACCTTTAGCAACACCTTGTTAATAGCAGTAGAGTTCCTTGACGTGCCCACTAATAGAGTACGCCACTGTAGGTAAGTTTGCATTTGCAATACAAAATATTAGATTGCAGTTAACTGTATGCGATTTCTGATTTTATTTAAAATAAATAAAGTAATTAAACAGTAAAGTAAAGAAAAAAGTAAAAATAAATGATTCATTGCATTACAAGAAGTACCGGGATGGTTTAGAGTTCATAGAAAGGAAGTGGGATGGTTTGAAATTTATAAAAAGGAAGCAGGATGGCATCCCGCCTCACTTTGAGCACTGTATATAACACTTTGGTATGAGCACAAAGAGCTGATTAGTTTTTGGACAATTCGGTTTTTGCGAAATATCTCCGTTAAAAGATCATTGTTGTGTATACAATTCGATAAAAGTTTATAGAGATTGTAATTTCCTACAACTTTCATTTGAAACAATTTTCCATAGCAGTTATTGTTTTGGAATTATTTATAAATAATCGGTTTTTTTCGGTTTCCGTCAAATATCTCCTTAAAAACGTTGTTATTGGTAATCTTCCTGAGGACCAAAGTTGTAGAGAATAATATTCCTTCCAACTTTTGTTTGAAACAAATTTCCATTGAACCATCCATTTCGGAGATATTTAACTTATTCGTAAAATTCCAGTTCTCAGCGACACCACCTATCAGAGAAATTGGGAAGTATTATCTACCCAATAATGCTGCTTAAAGAGGATGACTGTATTCTTATTTCACAAAAAATAATAAATTTAGCTCAAAAGTTAACTTTGAAATATATATACTATATTTTCGAAATAATTGATCTATTATAAATGTTTCGCATCGTCAATGTTTACTCTTCACTATAACATGCAATTTCGTATTTTTTTTGTTTACATAGCAACTGAATTCAAAGCGACAGTTGCTGTCTTAAAATTATCTTGTGATACATTGAGCTGTGGAGACTTTTCGGTTGGTGTTTTTTTGATCATTCCACTTTGTTTTTAATAAGGACTATTGAAAATGTTTTAAAATTTTTTCATAGTGTAATCGCTGATAAATGTTTCTGAGAATGATGATGTCAAGAGCAATCATATTGCTCTGTATGGAGAAAGTCATGTGTTGGCCACATCAGATTTTCTTCCTCTTATTTTCAGGAGCACAGCAGGTATTCGTTTTTCATTGCAAAATTCATTTGCTTCTTTCATATACTCTTCCAGTAGTGAAATTTTTATGTTTGGTACCATTTTGCGGATCGGCATCCTAATGAGATTTAAGTGACGCTGTTGATCTTTTGGAGGCAATCGTCCCAAAACAATAAACAAAATATAAATTGCACATCCATTTGTTTTAGCAAACTTTCAGCATCTGTGCATTCATGTTCATTCTTTAATTTTATTAACACCCTATAAACTTGCTTCAATTGCAGTCTCAATGAATTCACAGCAATTGCTCTTGATGACCATTGTGTTGTGCTATGTTTCTTCTACGTCACCTTATGGACCTCCATGAGTGTAACCCATCTCGATGTGGAACAAGCAAAATGAAAGAGGTTTCTCTACCTTTGCAAAAATTTCCTATTTTGATGGTTAGTTTTTTTCAGTGGAATGATAAAACTAATTAACCCATTCACGCCTAGCGTGACCATATGGCCACAGCATGCAACTACTTTGTATTTACTTTATCATATAATCCCCAAGAGCGTATGTCTTGCGGCGAGTTAACATTGTTAGGAAGTAATAACTTGATACATTTCATGCAGACTCGACACTAGTGTGCTCATAACAATCGTCCAGTGAATTGTGAAGAGGAGCATCTTTTCTCAGGACCCTCGAAGAGCATGGCACTGGATTTACGCCTTGTGTAAGTACGATCCTACTTTTGTATTTTTGTGTGCAGGCATGTGGTACTTAGCTAGTATGTTAAGAAAAGAATAGGTGCGTTACCTATTCGCATGAATTTGTGAATCATCTCCACAAAAAGAACCTTTCAGCAAATATTTTGCATGTGTAGTCAAATCGTTTTTTACAAATGACTGGTATTCCGATTATACATATTGCAAAAATAAATATAGTTTTATATTGTAATGCCTACTTTTCTTCATTGTGTCTATTATTTGTTGTACTTTATTGTTAAATATAAAATTTAAATTCTTTTAGAGATTTGACTCTCCAAGAAGCTCTTGATATGCTGGAGAATGATGACGTTGATGAAATTTTTATGGAGCCTCCAGATGCAAACGTTTTAACTGAGGAGGATTCGGCTGATGAGGACGATGGTGGTCTCATCGATAATCTTAGTGGCCGACAGCTAAGGAGCCAGGTGGAAGTCGTTCTATCCAGCACATCTGCATCTACCAGTATGGAGATGGAGACTAATAGTAAGCCTTCTTCAACAAACAAGAAGACTAAGAAATTCATGAATAGACAATGGAGTGAAAAACAACTACAGAAAATTGTCTCAATTTTTCCTCATCCTGACCACACTAGTGAAAGGGATTTGTCACCTATAGAAATATTTGAATCAATTATTGACGATTTCATGATTGACTTCCTTTGTTCCTACTCAAACAGATACGCTCTATCTAAAAACTGTCCTGATCCAGAAATATCTAGACAAGAAATGAAAGTATTATAGCAATTCTGCACCTTTCTGGCTATAATACTGTTACCTCCAAGAGATCATATTGGGGAACCAAAAAAGACGTGCGCAATGATCTAGTTTGCAATGCAATGCGTAGGGACAGATTTCTCCAAATATGCCGCTTTATTCACTGTGCAGACAATACAAACCTTGATCTCAGATACAAAATGTGTAAGTTGAGGCCCCTCTCAGACATGTTGCAGAAGAAATTTATGTCTAAATTCAAACCTGAACGGCATCTCAGTTATGATGAATGCATGGTAACATATTTTGGAAGGCATGGATGCAAACAGTTTATCCGTGGCAAACCTATCTGATTTGGATACAAAATTTGGTGCATAAATACGCCCGCAGGATACCTCGTATCCTATAACTTCTATCAGGGAAGGTCTCCTACTCCAAATACTGAGTATGAGAGTAACTTTGGCAAAGCAGCATCTCCCATGCTTATAATGCTGGATGAGTTTCCTCAAGAAATCAACCACTGCCATTTCAGATTTATTTCGACAATTTGTTTATGGGTATTCTCCTTCTTGGGCATCTAAGTGAACGTGGGTATGGAGGAATGGGAACAATATGTGAAAATCGAGTTTCCAAAGACATCCCAATTACTCCTGTGAAACTGATGAAGAAGATGAAAAGAGGTTCTTTTTGTGATATTTCTAGCAATGATGGAATTACCATCATACGTTGGGTAGACAACTCAGTAGTCACAATTGCATCCACTTCATCTGGAGCAAATCCATTGGTACCTGTAGGACCATATTCAAAGGAACAGAAAAAAAGAATACTCATTCCACGTCCCCATGTCTTTGGCGAGTATAACAAGTTCATGGGAGGTACCGATCGGATGGATCGAAATGTCAGCTATTACTGGATTGGAGTAAGGAGCAAAAAATGGTGGTGGCCTCTCTTTACGTGGATGTTAGATGATGCAACTCATAATGCATGGATTCTCGCAAAAAAGCCGGTAGTAAGATCTCACAGTTAGAATTTCGAAGGGAAATTGTGGATACCTACCTCACCAGGTACCAAAACTTGCCTTGTGGTTGTGGGAGACAGCCAGTGGCTCATAGCTCATACAAAGTCACGTGATTGACAGTGTGTGCTTGGATGGCCTCAACCACTTGATAAGTCGCTGTACAAGTGGAAAGCGCCGTAGGTGTGCACTTTGCGGTTCCTCAATGCGCACTGAATGTGTAAAGTGCGACTTAGGTTTGTGCATAGATTGTTTCATTGAATTTCACACACAATAAATTTTTAAAATGTGAATTTGTAATTATTATCCGTGAATGCAAACATTCAAGAACTAATGCCTTTTTTCCATTGTCATGTGAAGTTCTGTTCTGGGAAATATTTTTACTGTAAATGTTTTGTTCATTTTTTAGTCTAGTTACTGTTATTCTAGTTAAGTTGTCGTCTCTTTGCATAACTCTTTAAGGTTCTAGTAAAACTCTTATTTGTATTTACGCAATGGTATGTATTCTACTATATTGGATTAGATTTGTATTCCCAATATGTAATACTTTTTTTATGCCAATTATTCAAAAAAATAAAAATATTGTGAACATTTTCATCGTATTTTAATTCCTAATCATTGGAGAAATAGGTTAAGACAAAGACCAAGGTATGGAAGAAAACAATTGACTACGTAAGCGCCTAGCGTGACCATATGGTCACACCTTATATCTTGAAAACTGTGAAAGATATCCACATAAAATTTTGCACATAAACACTCCTTGTAGTTCTTATTAACATAGTTACTTAAAAGGCAAAATGATGGGAGAAAAAAAGATTTCTCGGAATTAAAGAGTTAGTGATTTCTCTGTACATGGTATGAAACATGCAAGAGGGTTAAGTTTTAAAATAATTTTCTTGTAGCCATTTAATTTACCGGTCATATTAGGAGCATTTTCATACGATTGAACTCTTGTAAATCTAGTCCATACTTTTCCAGTTTTTGGATTATATTTGACGTGATTTCGTCTCCCTTTTTCAATTAAAATCAATAAAGGCCTCCTCAATAATTACTTTTTTATCGATGACTTGGATAAAAATTGTGCTCGACTAATGCAATGCAATAGGGCGCACACATTTTTGGGGATGAGGTTAAATAAAAGAAACTACGTAAAGAGTAGAGGCAGCCGAAAAGCCACCAATTAAGTTTGCACGTTAACCTATGGCTTGGTACAGTCATTGCCCTTCAGATGAACCTCAGGCTGGCCTTTATAAGATGCATAAAGATTGAAAAAACAAAACTGTACCTACATTTTATCCTGTATATAATACTTCTTTTGGTGCCCCATTACGAAGCTGCACCCTGGGCATGTGCCCCGGTTGCCCTGCCCTCACTACAGCTCTGTATATATATATATATATTCTATGTATTTTTTTTTTGTCAAAAGGAAATCGCACTGTTTCTCATGGGCCCCAGTTAATGGGTGGTGTGGTCTGTGGGTATGAATAAGTGAGATTTACCTTCCTTGAACACTAAAAATTGCTTCAGTAATTTCCTGCACTAATGCATGAAACTTCATACTTAACACTTATGGATAGCAAGGAACTTCCATAATTGTTCCAGAGTTGTTTTTATATTATTTTCTTAGCTGTAATTGTGCATTTCCTGATTCTTTAACTTTAACTTCTGAACTTCAATTTATTTTATAAAATATAGTCATGCCTCATTTAGTGCAAAGGATACTTTCTGATGTCTCTGTACTAACCAAATTTGTGCTAAACAAACATTTCATAACATAGTACAGTAAAACCTCTATCTTATGAACCTCCCTATAATGAAAACCTCCGTATAAGGAACACCCCCTTTTTTCGGTGTTGCCAATTTCGTTATATGGAGGTTTTACTTTACTTAGTAGGAATCACCTCATGATAATACATAGTTCACTTCATTTTTAAATTAAATAAACAAATAATCTATAATTACACATGAATATCATTGAAAATAATGTTAGTTGATTAATATTTACTTCATATTAATTATTGTTACTAAAGAAAATAACACAGTGTTTAAGCACTTGCTGATAGCTGGAGAAATGAATATTATACTGGCATTTGAAATTTTAAAACCAACCAGAACTGGCATTAAATGTTTCAGAAGAATTGTTACCCTCTTCTTACTTTAAATGTTTAGATAGAGAAAGGGCTTTATTGCAAATTACTGCTTGGCTAAGGGTCATGTGTTCAGCAGAATGTTTTGAATTAATCCACAACACTAGCAGGTTCTCCATTTTTTCTAACAAATTACTATGTGATCATGTGAGTTTCTTTGCATTTACTGCAGTGAATGATTCAGTAGAACTTTTGAGAACATTGTATGAATTGTAGAAGTTGTGATGTTAAACTTAGATGGCATACCTGGCTGACATTCACCTTTTTCAAAATGCTGAATCATTTTAAGCTTTTCCTCAAGATTTCCTTGCTAACTTTGGATTATTTCCTGCACTCATGATGCCTTCATCCAGTGTTCTCTTTTCATGATTTATTGAAATTATTTTTCTTTATTTACTGTTAAATATTTATTTTGCTCTATAAATGAAGCAAAATAGCAATGGCACATGACAATTGAACTCATGATTTTGAAGCTGATGACCTCAGATGGTGATTGACCAGCATAAAAGTGAACAAAAACATAAAACCTGAAAATATGCATGTGGTTCACAGTACAGGCGACTCCCGAGATTCGACCAATTCGAGAATTCGACCGGTCAAAGCCCGCTTATTCGACCCAGCCAGTTATTTCTGCTCTAATTGTTTGAATTTGTGCTAATTTCACTCGTTTTTAGGCACATTCAACATTTGACTGTTCGAGATTCGACCGCGTTTTCAGGAACACATCCCGGTCGAATCTCGGGAGTCACCTGTACAGTAAACTCCCAGTTATCCGGAATACTCGGGGAATTGTGTTTTCCAGTTAAGTGAATATTCCGGTTGCTTAAGAGTTTTATTGAATAGGCCTCAGTAAAGTATTTGAACACCAAAATAAGGAACAGATGTACAATTGTACATTCGCCTTGGAATTGCTAACCTATAGACTAGGTATGCTACTCAAATTGTTCTTAAATAATTCCTTGACATTCACAGAAGTAATGACACTCATATATGCAAGTATTCAACACGTTTAATAGGAATATTTTAATATTTACTAGCTACATTACATCCAACGGAGTTTCTTGTGTGACTATCGCTACTAGCTTCTCTTTTGTTCAGATAACAACGCGAGGTAAGGGTTAACTTCATCCAACCTTTAAGATTTTATGACCTTGCCCGAGAAAAGGAGAGAGATTATCCACACCCAACAATGTATTAGCAGAAATTCTTGAAGCAAATTGATACACAGGTAAACACAGTTAAGCGTTCTTTATTTTCTTTAAAACCTTCAGTGTGAGTCTCATTTAAACTAGCCAGAGTTAATGTGGTAAAACTCGCCAAAATAAACCGGTCTCGTTGGCATTATAAATTTGATTGGGGGTTAGGCCATGTTCCTTAACTAATGTTTCAAGAAGGTCACAAAATTTGTCGGCAGTTTCTTGGTTGATTTTTTATCACCCGAAACATCTAGACATCTGATCCTAAGCCTAATCTTAAAACGTGTTAGCCATCCATCTGAAAATGCACACGGTTCGCTAATCTCCATTTGTTTATAAAAATCTTTGGCCTTTTCAATCAACATTGGTTCAGAAATGCCTCTCGGAACACTTTATAGAAAACCATTCATAAATAGCAATATCCAATTGCTCAAGTTTCAGTTTACGAAGAGTGCGCCGATATTCATTTCCTCAGAAGACATAATGAATTTCATTAACTGTGATTTCTGTGTCTTAATGCCATGAGTAGTGGAAGAACTGACATTGAACTCTTTCATTAAAACATTGCAGTTCTCAACTTTCTCTAAATGTTTTATTATATTAAGTTTCTGGGTTAAGGTTAGAACAACCCGTTTCCTTTTATTACCTTTAGCACATATTGGAGTTTTAAGAGGCATTTAAAAAGGACGCGCGAAATATTTTATTTAACATAAACACCAAGTTCAAGAAACATCCACAGTTGCATATTGCGACTGCTGAAAATGCAAATTTTAGTGGTAACATTTTAAATTAGATGTGAACAAAAATTTGCTGAAAGCACCAATTTTAGAGGGAACATTCTGAACTAGAAGTAATAAAAAAATTAAGATGCAAGAGATGCTGGTTGCTTGAGAATTCCGGTTGCATGAGTGCCGGATAATGGGAGTTTACTGTATTTTAATTTTACAATACAGTACAGTGTGTATTTAAAATTTTTCTTTAAATAAAAATTTGACTCCAGATGCCAGTTACACTAAACAAGTGCTCTAAACAAGACATGACTGTATAAAGCTTTATTGTGACATTATTTTTTTAGATTGTCTTTGTTTCCAACTGTAAATTTAAAAAAATCTATGAGTGAAAATTCAATATTTATAATACATCAAGGTGCATTTGTGTAATTTATGTCTCTCTTCTCTTTATTTCTCATAAATTTAAATTTTTAAGTGATAATGAATTTATTACTTATATTCTTGTTTACAGGGTGCAAAAGCCCTTGAAGACTTCATCGAAAGTGTGCGAGGTGATGCATCAACTGCCCTCCCTAAAGATGGAACGGTTCACGAATTAACGAGCAACTCACTGACATTTTTGGAGCAGCTTCTGGATTTTGTTGATACAGTTGGAGGAATTCTTTCACGAGAATCTCAATATATAAGTGCCTTGCAACACCTTCAACAACAGTTACATCCACCTCCCCTGCATACGCAAGCTGACAAAAACAAGGCTCTGTTAGGAATTTACATACGTGAGTGATCCTGATTTATTTTAGTAATATCTTGCATAAATATTTCTACCTAACAATTTATCCCTTTACAGGAAAGGTCCTAGTACAATTAAATCTTGCACTAGTCGGAAAAAGTGAATTGTATGGTGCAGGAGAAACTTGCCTCAGGGCAATTTTTAGGCTGAATAATAGCCACTATGTAAGCACTGCTCTTTCACGTTCAGGGCTTCTGCCTATCGTTTCTCTTGCTCAACCAGATTGTCATCAGTCATATCTAGACATGATTAAGGAACACAAAAGGTCTTACACCCAGAGGTAAGTAATTATTTTTGCAGATCACAGACTTTTCATTTATTTATAAATGTAAAAATTAATGAAACAATTTGGTATCATTATTTCTATAGTTGGCATCGCCTTATAAGTTTTATTTGTGGAGCAGATGATGTACCTGCTGCTGTTGTTCAGGCTGGAAAACTGAGGGATAAAGATCGAAGTCTAATCAAGGAGAAATTTGCTGTAAGATCGTAAAAGGCTTTTTTCAGTGTTTGAAAAATAAATTACTCTTTATATTTTTGTTTTCAGTTGACACATTCATTGGTTCATGTGCTAAAGTATAATTGGAATCATTGTTCATATATAGGTTTCTTTGAAATTTCCTGAAAGAAATGGACTTCACATTACTTCAAAATGTTTTATTAGGCATAAAATATCATTTTGGTATAAGCATGCAAAGCACTGTTTAGAGGTCCCAAAATACATTCAAGCTTCGCTAATTTGAAAAGCTTGGGATCTGGGCTGTCCCAGACCACAGATAATTTCGGATTAAAAACAATCGGGTATTCTGGGGTGAGGTACAGGCGACTCCCGAGATTCGACCATTCGAGATTCAACCAACTCGAGAATTCGATGGTCGAATCGACCCAGCCGATCGATCGGTCAAATTAAAAACTAGTTTACGCGAAGTAATTTTCAGCCTGCCTGACCATGAGAGGTTTAGTTTCAGTGTAGACATCGTTATTTCTGCTCTAATGTTTGAATTTGTGATGATTCAACATTCAGCTGTTCGAGATTCGACCACGTTTTCAGGAACACATTCCTGTAGAATCTCGGGAGTTGCCTGTATATGGTAAGAGTACATATACATATTTCATATAAATGCAAAAATATTTTATTTCACTTATTTAAAAAAAATATATAATTAACCTAATGAAATTCAGGTGCCAAGTAGTGAAAAAATGTTGATTTGGTTTTAAAACAATTTTTAAAAACAATAATTGAAATATATTATGACTGAGTAGTACACATGCTACTCATTGAGGTGGGATGATATGGAGTGATATGGCACACCAGTTCTTCTTAAGAGGGTCAGAAACCATCTCGTCACCTTTTAGTAGATGTTAAGTCATGCCATTACTTTGTGATTTCATCAACACAAGTGCCTTAGCACTGGAAACTTTCCCGTTTGATTTCCAACCACATTAGGAAGACTTGTGTACAATGAAGTGCCTTTGGTCTCTAATATTTTTCTAGGTATCATAAAATTTCAAACCTGATATATTTTTCGGCTGTATAAAATGGGTGAGCAAAAGATGGGGCTTTCCCATTGGTATATTAGTAAAGGAGTTTGCATCAGGTTAGCCATTATCCTACCATGGCATATTTTAACACAGGGCATTTTAACTTTGGTAAATAATAAAATATATAGTCTGTATTTTACTCCGATATATTTTAAACCAGCCTAAAGTTCATATATACAGAATAACAGTCCCATATATAACTTATATTTAAATTTATGGAGTCAGTGAACCATACCATCATCTTATTTTCATAATTCAAAATCATGGCAAACCATACCACTTCTTTTTTCTTCTGTCTCATGCACTGAACATAAGTATGAGTGCACTAGTGCTACTTGTGGCACCCAAAGCATTAATGACCTTTTTTTTAGATGAAATGAGGGTGGGAGGGGCCTAAAATTTTTTTCCTTGGGGGTCCCAAATTTAAGTTCGCCACTAGAAGAATACATCCAATAAATGACTAGAGCAGGGTTGGGCAAACTTTTCAACTTGGGGGCTGCATGCGCATTCAAGATAGGAAGAGTGGGCCGCATAAAAATTCTGTAAAAAAGTAAACAATGTAGATTTAAAGGTTGCTGACCCCTGCTTTAGGGATATTTACGTACTTCTTGATGCGAGCAAGTTGCAGTATTCCAAAAAAGAGTGATTTCAACTCTAATGAGCATATACAATGGGCTTCTTTTCATTCGGCTTGCAAAAATTTATATTTATTTAATACATTGTTCCTTCGTGTTACCTGAGGTGTTATGAATGTGAACGATCAATCACAGGATTTTTTTACATTTTGCAAACTGCAACGGAGGAAAATAACCTTTCAACATAAAAATTTTGATTTGTCCAATGATAGGCACTGTAAATTTGATATGAATTATACCCGATTAAACATCATAAAAGAAAAATTATTTTACCTTTCATAAGATTTTTATGCTTAATAATATTTCGATTTTATAAATGCCTCGCAGGCCACATAAAATGCTCTCGCGGGCTACATTTGGCTAACATTTAATGCAGAATTTGCATGTCTTTGTCTGTCTTCATTTTGTCGATTTAACATTTGTTGATCGGTGTCATTTGCCTGATGTCTGTTTACTCTTTCGCTCACGTTCATACAAATTATTTCCACTTCTTCTGGAGATGCTAAAGATCTTCTGTTGGCCTCTCCTATTTCTGTTTCTTCTTTTATCTAATTGATGTTCATTCAATGCAGCACAGTGTCCCTGTTGTCTTTCTCTTGCTAATCGCCTTCTTCTTTCAGTGGAAGTTTCCTCTGTTTGATTATCCATGATGAAAGTAACTTTTATGATAAGAAATTATATTTAGTCTTGTGGCCGGCGGAAAGGTAGTGCGACCAGTGCTTCAGCACACGGCGCCACTCGTCTCGGGATGCCATTCCGTTCACCATCCACTACCACTGACGAAACCCAAGGGGTACCAAACACGGAAAATAAACATTTTAAGTGGATTTTGAATGTGAGGGTAGGGAGCTTGATTATTGCTACTCAGGCACCAAATTTCCATGTACGGCACTGATTTCTTCATATGCAAACATGTTATGTTAACAACAAAATGGTCGTTTTACTGCTCTTATTTTGAGTGTGACTTCTTGGCAGATGAGGGCACTGTGCCAGCTACAAAACATGTCATCTGCTAGATGTTATTTCGTGGGTCTTCTTCTATTAAAAGATGGTTTATTTTTTATGATGTAAAACGTAGTGTGTCAAAGCAACCCTCTTCTAAAGTAAGAGCTGAAGGAAAGTATTTGTCAAACAGTTTTGATCATCATGATAAAAGAGCCGAGATATCTTGATATTTATTTAAAAGATGAATAGAGAACTTGAAAACTGGGGCGAATCTCATAACCACAGTTGAAGCCTGAAACAACATTGGGCGCACGATAAGTTTTATAATAGGCTCAGCGCACCTAACTGCAGATACATTGTCTTATTAACTCTTGAACATCAAGAAAAGAAAATGATTAATACAAAAAATAACTTGTTTATTTATGAAATCCAAACTTTCAAAACATCTTATAGTTGTCAAGCATATTACAGTTAATAAATTTTTTTTTTAGATTTTTTATCAATGAATTTATCTATTGCCTGTTTTCTTATTTTGTTGTTATCAAGGAATCCCTGTTCTATTGAAATCAGCACCAATGAGTTCATCTGTTGCTGAAGCATTATAGACCTTAAAAATGTTTTGATCAATTTAAGTTTAGAAAATGATCTTTTGCCACTAGCAACAGTAACAGATATGGTTAAAAAGATTCTGAGTGCATTCCATATGTTTGTTAAGGTACATTGTAGATAGTGATCTCTAATAAAATTGAGAACATGTAAAGGACTCAAAGTTAATTTTTCATTTAGGGGAATGAGATTTTTTATATTTTTTATTTCATAAAAGAGCTGTTCTCTGTTGTTATCCGAGTCTGATTTATCAGTTAAATCATTTTCTGAATTTTTACATTTTCCATTAACTCCTCGTCATTTGGTACTTTTTTCAAATCAATGAGAAATGAAAATTTTCCAAAAAATTTTTGTATTTGCAAAAAGCGCTCAGAGTGTCTAGAACAACTGATAAAATTTTGTCAAATACCTTCTCTTTAAAATATCCTTTGGGATCATCATTTTGATACTCACGTAGTTCAACATTCAGATCTTGTTGGTTCCTGTTTCTCTTTCTCCCTCTTGTTTTTTTAAACTCAGCTTCTTCACCTATATCATCAGCAACAGTTTTAGCTAAGTTAAAATATTTTTCAAAACTTTCTTCATTCTTAATAGAGTCAACAAAATATTTACAGTTGGCTAAAGTTTCCTTTGCACTTCCTGTATCCATACTCTCTTTTTGAAGTATCATGCTACAAATATTGATTTGGAAGAGTAAATCATACCAAAATCCTTTCAGGAAAATGAATTCTAATTTACAAATTTGATCTGCCAATGATTTTGCCAGAAGTTGAACAGAGGATTCTAAATTTGTATTTCCAGACAAATCTTCAAGAGCAGTTAAAACCCCTTTCAACTCAAATTTAAGAGCTCTTACCACATCAATACGACATTCCCATCTGGTTGTACAAAGTGGTTTTAATGAGTAAATAACAATGTGTTTTTTTTAATTTTCCATCGGGCTGGTGGCGAAAAAATATTGTATAGAGATTGCAACACACCAAAGAAGTTTACTGATTCGTTCACGCAACTGACTGTGTCTCCAATGACCAAATTTAATGACTGGCATCCACAGTTAATGAAGAATGCCTGCTTATATTTATCAAGAATTCTTTTCTGTGCACTGTTCTTTTTTCCGATCATGTTTGCACCTTTATCATAGCCTTGGCCCCGTCAGTTGTTTAAATGTTTTGCTTTTTCTAAATCAGTAATGGTTCATTATTTTTTGGTTCTTTTTTAGGTTTTTGTATGTGACGTTTGTAGTTGTTCGTAAAGTTTTCTTAAATTCAATAAAACAACTAGAATTACAAATGTGTGTATGGGAATCAAACAGAGAGAGCATTAGCCGAAGTCTTAAGTTTATATTTATAAGTTCTCAATGGTTAAATATCATATATAGGGGCGCCAAATTTTGATTTGCACAGGGTGCTAACTCGGCTCACGCCAGCCCTGCTTAGTCTCATTTTGATTTGTCGCAACATTATGAATGAGTATACAAATTTCAAAACATCATAGCTCTTACACCTGATTAATAAATTAAGACTATAATTATTATTGATATTTGTTAAAGATGTAATAATAATGTTTCACTGCTGTAAATTCAACATAAAGAGAATTGATCATACCTAAAGTGATTTTTCTAATCTAATGGAAAAAAAACTTGAATTTTGTACCTTACTTTATAATTGTTTAATACTTATAAATGTATCTGCTTGCATTAATTAAACAATTTACGTAATGAAGTTAAACATATTTGATCCTCAATAATGATGTCCCAAACCCTGATTGGCTTGCCATTCAACCAATGAAAACACCTGACTGAACATGACACAGTTAAAGAATAAGCTTATAATATTATAAGACTAGTAATTTTTAAAGTATCATTTATGTCCATCTGTCATTTGTTGTTATACTAGTTTAGATTAACAAAGCATTGAATTATTATGCTTACAGCACAATTATATCCCATTTGTTAGTACATATTACTATTTTTGTTCTAAAGATTAGGTAGTATTGCTCTATGCATAATTTGAAAGTTGTGCAAATAAAATCAAATTTTTGTGGAAAATTTTATAAATTACTTATGTCGAGGAAAATATTTTTGTTTTTCCTTTGCTAATTTAATTTTTAGTGGCATTTATCATCTTCTTAGTTAAACTTAGCCACTTTACCACCAAATTATTTTTACAAGAAATTATTTAGAGATATGCAAATTTTGTCACTTAAATTTTTTCAACATTCACAGGGCTTCAATAAAGAAATAGAAGAAATTGTTAAAGTGCAGCGTGGATATTCAATTCCAGATGTGGAACTTAGAGAAGAATTGAAAAAGGAAAACAAGGACCTGATAGTGCCTAAATATAAAGGTTTCTTTGAAAAGTAAGTATCTTGTAGAATTGAGAAGATTGTGTAAGTTGCATTTTTTCAATATTCACTTATCACAGGAGTTAATCATCTGAGCTGATTCTGTTCTTGTTCTTCACTGAGGAGAAGCTCTTTTTACACTGATATATGATATCTAATGATTCATCTATCAATTCAGTGTCTTTTCATTTACTAGAGATTCATAATAAACAATGGAGTACAGCCATTCCCCGACTTACTTAAGGGTTCCGTTCCGCAAAACTTTACTTAACCCGAGTTTTACATAAGTCGGAATTCGCCGAACTACCCATGCAATACAGTATGTGCAGTGAATAAGTCAACCAAAAAAAAAAAACATTTCATGCATATAAATTAAGGAAATTATTTATTCATGTGCTATTTCTCACACAGAAAACAGGAAATAAAAAAATTCCAGCCTCAAAAGTAACAGTAATAATAAAGTAATAAAAATTAATAAAAACAGCGGCAATATTCCCAATAATCGGAGGTAGTTGGAATGATGGACGTTAGATGGCATGCTGAACAACAGTAGCGATAAGGTTGTTCTGCAACAACGGTAATGATAAGGTTGGCAGTGCGGAACAACGGTAGCGGTAATGTTGGCGGTGCTGAACATCGGTAGCGGTAAAGTTAGCAGAAGTGAAGTCCTAATGTCTAATCAGGGCTGCCGCAACTGGGTGTGCGAGTTGTGCACGGCACACCGGCGGCAGGAGAGGAGGGGCGGCCAGAAAGGAATAACGCCCTGAGAGGTATGGCAGAACTTGAGATTTTTGTGGCTGCCTAACGATGAGTCGATGGAGGGTGAGGGCGGCCAAATTTTGCCTACCTGCCTACAAAATGAAAGGGGTAACAGGGAAAACCAGAGCAGCCGAAATATTTTCAACCGCTTACCCGCTGAGAAGGGTCTCTCCGGGTTCTTAAATCCCTTATCTGGGGAACAGTGTCGGCAATGACCGAAAAAGGGCAATACTATATCTTAGCCTTTTGGAATCTATGCTGCAGATATTTCCCATAGTTCTAACACATTCTTCTCCAGGGCAGGTGTTCCTTGGAGCACTTAAAACAAATATTTAAGATTCTTCTTCTTCTTACATCGGGGAAGAGTATTCCCAAAGCATTTGTTTCGGAAATGCCGGTTGCAAACCAGAGGTCATTATTCTACGAACTTTCATTTCTCTCCCTTGCTATTTTCGTTAGTATTTCATCGCTAGTCGTTAGAGGAAGATCGAGACACCGCTGGTACTTTGAATTCGTTTTGTGCAGGTTTCTTTCCCGTGTGATCTAATTCTACTTTAAATTGCTGGTTTTTAGTGTTAGACCATCTGATACTTTGGATTTCACATTTGTTGTCTAACAATAAGAGGTATGTATCTTTTCCATGCTAGTAGATGTGTGGTGTTGTCTCGGATATAACGCGATCCCAAAATTTCTGTAAAAGTGAAAATGGCAAAACATTTTATTATAGGTTTCGGAGCTGAATTTAAAGAAACTTGTGGTGATATTCACTAAATTTATCACATGCACTGTATGTTATTAACCTTGTGTTACATTAATAGGCTTACTATGCGTCATAAATCTGATAATTCTTAAAGAAATTAACTACTTGAACTTCGAATTTAACATGACCCGCATTTCTATATTTTCAGGATAAAGTGCATTATATTCGAGATGATCTTTGTTTTTTACCGTGCAGACATTTTTTGTCAACTTTCCAATGGAAAGTATTTGTATAATAAATGAAAGAATTAATAAATGTTTCGCTTTTCTTCCTGAAAACTTAGGTGATAGTAATTCATATCACCGTTTAGAGCAACGAAACTATTCATTGCATTAGAGGTCAATATTGCTTAATTTATTCTTGTGTACTTTGATCTAATACAGTAAAACCCTCGAAAAGTGGAATCTCATGAGACTTGACTAAATATCCGTTTTTCACAGATCTTCCGCCTTGAACAGGCTACAATAGTCGTTTTTCATCAAAATGTAGGAATATAGAACCCCTTCAATCTTCCAAAATTTTTGTCTTTTACAGGTTTCCGTCTTTCACAGGTTTTACTGTATAAAATAATTAGGAGCAGTGTATGTGAGGGGGTGACAGTTAGTTTGATCATAAGAAATTCAATAGGTAAAACGTATTTCTAGTGCAAAAATGTTTTCAAGTGCATTTACCATAGGCGTACCCAGGATCTTTGTTTAGGGGGGGCCCAAAATGTTGAGCACAGATTTTCATATTTGAATACTTTTTTTTTATATATACATATATTTTTTATATGTACACGCATGAAACTCATTGGTATAGAGCTTGAAAACAAAAGCTTTTAATAATACATTTCATAACCTGTGGGGAAATAAATTTTAATTTTTAAATTACATTTAAACCATTACAGTGAAAGAAAATATGGTACTAACATATAAAATAACAAAAAAACATGAATCATGAATTTCAAATATGAAACATATCATATTTCAAACATACATATGTATTAATTTAGTTCACAAAAATATCAAAAATAAATCTTTTAACTGTTTAATACAATTACAATTTTATATCTAATCTTCTGTCTTTTTTTTTGAAATTCATCTAAAATTTCTTTGGGAAACAGTTCCATTTCCCTGTAAATGTTTAAGAGCGCTAAACCATTTAGTCTTTCCTGTCCCATGGAATTACGTAAGTAGGTTTTCACCCTTCTTAAGGTTGAAAATGTTCTCTCTGGTGTGCAGGTTGAAACAGGTAGAGTTGCAAATATTTTTAATAAATAATAAATATTAGGATATATATCCTGATTGCATTGCATTAATGCTTCTATTGCATTTTTCGGAGGTATCGTTTGTGCCAAAGCCTTAGTTCACTCTCTAAAACTGAGTCATTCACATCTACAGAATAAAATTTAGCAAGAGTCGAGAGACTACAGTCATGTAATGTTGAGGTACATCCTTTTGGAAGGAGGCACATGAAGGATTTTAAGATATTTTTATGAGTCAAGAATCTCGCCTCTAATTGTGTCACAAGAGAGTCTAAAAATGGAATAAAAATAGATTGCCTATAATAAGCTTCTGCCGACTCACTAGGAATATTATTCCTATTTTTCTGAAATTTAGAAAGTCTTGGAAGCGCAATATCTCCACCGTAATCTCCTACTTTATCTGTAGCCTCTTTGAAAATAACTTCAAAGTTTGAATCAGCGTTTACTGGGATACTTTTTAGAGCCGATGTTACATCCTCAACGAGGTCTATTATTGAAATTAAGTCAATATTCTCAGTTTGCAACACCCTACTTAACGGAAGTGTATAACTATACAGTTTTTTAATACTATACAAAGATATCAAGAATTTTGTCTGTGATATTGCGTTCTAAAGAATTTGTGCCTTAGCTGAAGTATCTTTGTCATCCCAAACCCTTATTTCTTCGTGCGCTAAATAAATTCCATCTAAAAGTTCCACCATTACCATGACGGAATCATGACGCTCTATCCATCTAGTTTGACACATCTGTTTCAATCGAAGATGCCTAGAATTTGGATTACATTCTCTAATCTTTTGTGTTAAGACATTCATCCGCTTTGGAGTGTTCAAAAATGCGTATGTTTTTTCTATAATTCCCAAGCAATTCTGTATATCTTGGTTGTTTGAGCTGTTTCCAATGGCTAAATTCAAACAATGCGAGGCGCAATGTGCATATAATGCTTATGGATGCTGTCGTTGTGTCTGTGCCTGAACGCCTTCAAATTTACCACTCATGGAAGAAGCACCATCATATCCTTGACCCCGAAGGTACGATATGTCAATACCAAATTTTAGTAAACTTTCTATAATTGTATAAGCCAAACCCTTTCTACTAGTGTCGATAACCGGAATGAATTTAAAAATTTCTCGCAAACTCGTATTTCCTTATCAACGTACCGCACGCATAATGTTACTTGCTCAGTTGTTGAAATGTCGGTTGTTTCATCTGCTAAAATAGCAAAACACTTGGCATCATTAACTTCTTTAACAATTTTTTTCAGAATTAAATCATTACAAATGCCTATTATTTGGTTTTGAATGTTGGCGCTTAAATAAGTACTGTTTCGCCCACACTGTTTAAAATGTTTTTTCAAATCGGTATCGCCAGCTTCTAGCCTTGCTCTGAGAATTGCACGAAAATTTCCTTCATTTTTCTCGGGTTTTTGATCGATATTAAACTCTCCAGAATCCTTGTGGCCTCGTAGTGCAATACCTTGCTGCCCACATAATATTATTGTCTTTATAATGGGTTCCAAGCATTTTCTATTCTCAAAAGCTTGTGTAATTCTCACTGTATCGAGCTGTTTGTCAATAGGTAGTCTTTTGTTAATGAGTATGTCATGTATATTTTCATAGGAGCATAATGATTTCAAATGATATGAAGCTTTTTCATGAGTTTCAAACGTTTCCACTGCGTGTTTCCATTTATTGTACCCACTGTATGCGAGTTGACCTAAAGGTTGGCATTTACTTTTACCAATTTCTTTTGGCGCGAATAAGCAACAATATTTACAAAAGCTTTTGTCTAGTTTTCAATAAGCAAGCCACTCATATTTGTGCAGCCATTGCAATTGGAATTTTCTTTTCTTTCCACTTCTTTCAGTCACATATGGAAATGAAAAACGATCATCTGGCTTCCACAAATTCTTTATAAAATCCACTTTTTCCCCATTACTAATTACGCTCCTGTAATTCGCGATATCCGATTTAATCAGTGTTCCAGTAGTGTTATTTGATGCAGTCTGCAATTTTTCAACCTCCTCAGGTGATTCTGATTGGATTATTCTGTTTTCCAATTTTGGATTTTTGGTTAAATACTTAAATATTGTTCCTTTTTCTAGTTTTCTTTTACCGTCCATTATCCCTGTAAATATTTTTAAATAAATTATTTATTAATGTTTTAATATTTAACGTGAGAAAAATTCATGCTATCGTCCTAAAAATTTTAATTTGTCTATTTTAGTGAATTATTACCTGGAAAATATAGTTGATAAATATACGAATACTTTTTCGATCATGAACACACCAATTACATTGAAACGTTATACCTGGACCCTGGACACAGTTTACTGAAATTATTCACAAATTTAAACTATAGAAATATATAATAATTATATTTATAATTAATTAAATAAAATTAATAATTAAATAAACTAAGAAAACGGAAAATACGCACGCCAGTGGTTGCGCTGTGTGAATAATGCTCATATGTCTCCTCAGAAGTTAAATTGATACTGACGCCGTTAGTCGCACAGTGAGAGGAATTCTCACATGTGTTTACAATGTAGTTTAGTTACATCTCTTAGTCCCCGTTTACACGTTCCCGTTTTCATGCCTGAAAACAGGCGCCTATCCTTCTGTGCATGCGCACAAGCAAATTCTCCCAAAGAAAGGCGTCGGGCATGAAACGGCTGCGACTCCCTATCCAGGCCTGCCCAAAACACGTCGATTGGCTGAGGACTGACACGTGACACTGGTGATGCGCAGAACCAGTCAAGAGGACAGCTTTCTCTTCTGAATCCATGTTACTACGTACACTACCGCAGGCAGCTAGTTATCCAGGCGCCTGTTTTCAGGCACGAAAACGGGAACGTGTAAACGGGGACTTAGAGACTCTCTACTTCCTGTGATTTAGGCAAAAAGTAATCACAATATTCGCAGAACCCTTATACTCAGCTAGGCTGAAAGAGAACATTGTATCAATAATTTACGGTAAATTTTTAAAAACTGTGAGAGAAATGCTCATAGCGTGACCGCTCCCGGGTTAAATATGATTCCAAAATATAAAGAAAATAAAGAATTGAAGATACAGGAATAAATTACAAAACTTTCTTTTTTTTAGGGGGGCACAGGCCCGGTGAGCCCCCCACTCGGTACGCCCCTGGCATTTACATCCGGTTTTATGGGCAAAATCGATTTCTTTGCTAATGCAAGCTCACTCTTCTGTAGGTAGTATTCTGGGGAAAAGAGGTTAGAGAGTAAAACCTTCTGGATAGTGAAAAACGGCTGCCCTATTTTTTGTAATGTTTGAAATCGATGTCTGAATCAATTATTTTTTTATTAAACAAGAGAAGTATTGTATATTATAATTGATTCAATCGACTGGAGCATTAATAAATGCATTCAAGAAACAAAACTCACATCCTTACTGTCTTTGTCCACTGACTGTGATCAGATAATAAATTGTTTGCTACAGAAAATCAGGATCAATTCGTGAATCATTATAAGTATTGTTGTGATTTTAACGTAAATATTGATATCTCTATGTTTAGGCTTCTTATTTTTAGAAGAAATTGGCACACGATCTACGAACAGGAAACATTTTAAAGAAAAACAGAGGAAAACTTTAATTTTTATCATCGATTTTATCCTACGGAAAGAAATCGCTTGAATTATTTGTTTCCCGTTTACGCAACACATTTCGAAGACTTTACTGTAAAATATAATTTTGCTTTTTTGCCTAAGTTTGTGATTGAGCTGTGGTTGTTAACCTTTTAATGTTGCATCACCTTCTTTCGAGGTCTTAATATTTTTGTCACCACTTAGAATTGGACAAGGCTCACAATGACAAAAACGTAAAATCATACTAATTTAAAGTAAAAGTATAATCAACATTGATGCTTGCTTATCGATAAGAACGCTTCACTGCATATTTTATTTTGAAATTTTTATTTCCTCATTTCTTCAGTATGAAATCGTCACTAATTTACAACTAAATGCCACAAGAGGTATATATATCTAATCAGATGGCAACTGATTTTAAAATAAATTTTTTCTTCACTATTTTGGACAGGACTATATTTTCATTGAGAGAAACATTTTAAACTTTAAATGATCACTGTGAGTTATTCAGCATGTTTCATGATACATCAAAACTCAATGATTCGAAGGGCGGCGAGCTATTGGCTAAATGTAAGGAATTGGATAATAAGCTGACTGATGCAAGTCTAAGTGAATCAGATTTAGATGGGGAGTATTTATTTGGAGAGCTTCAAATATTGAAGCTCTACATAAAGCGTGAAATGGATACCTGTGAAGTATTTATTTAATCTCTTCATTTCCAAATGTTGCCATTGGCATCCACATTTATCTAACATTACCTGTCTGTAGCTTCGGGAGAAAGAAATTTTTCAAAACTCAAAATTGTTATTTAAACTATTTTAAGGTCGAAAATGTCACCAGAGAGACTATCAAATTTAGCAATGATATCCATAGAACACGAACTGTCTGATAAGTTGAATGTACATGACATCATTTAAAAAACATATCTACTTATAAAGCCAGGAAAGTAAAGTCTCTTAAATAACATGTAATTTATTTGTAATCGTTAATTCTGTTTAGACAATTTTAGTACAAAGAATATTAGTCTAGATTATTTTTAATTTCTTCTAACAATAAAAAGTTTTTCATCCTTGTGAACCGTTTAAACTATGTAAATGCAATTTTTGGTGATAAACTATATTGTTCTTTTCTCTTTCTCATGTTTAGAAAGACTGTAATAATAGGAAAATTCACCTTTGCAGAGCTGTAATAATTAATTTTCGCTATGTCTTATACAGTTTTTTTTTCATTTAAAAAAGTATCCTGCAGTATATACTACCATGTTGAGTGGGAGAGGGGGCAGCAAATTTTGTTTTGCACACTGGCGGCTATATGGGTTGCGGCAGCCCTGTGTCTAATAATATCAATAATACCTGCAATTAAACCAAAAATTCTACTTAAGTGGCATTTAGCCTTAGCGTCGCACACTATTGAATTTGATTAGAAATTTACATAATATAAAGATATCCTAAATTAAACAAAGAATGCCACTTACGTTGACACTAGTGTTGTTTTATTATCATTGTTGATTTTAAAGGCGTCGAACCTTTTACATGTTCTTTTATGCGTGCACTATCCTTCAAAGTCGTATTCACTGTTGAAGCAGCGAGACCTAGTTCATGTGCGATGGAAGACAAGCTTTGTCCTGCTTCATACTTCTTTATCATTTTCATTTTCTTCTCTAAATCAATTTTGTTTCACTTGCTAGTAGTCCCTGCAGTTTTACACACTCTTGGTCGCTTTCCAGTCATGATTGTAATGAAATACGAGGTAAAAAAATCACTAAAAATAGCGAGACGAGGCCACGGGTATCAGAACAGAAACAATGGCAATAGATGACTGATCGTAATGCAAGCGCCTTGTGGGAGATGCCATAAATCTGGAATATATACATTGTTGCATTTATGATCTTTGGGGGATACTATAGCCACTTGGCAGTCGGTGCCACGCCGTCTCCCGTCTCCATCGGCCACCCAGTATCTCTGCCGCCGCACGCAATACGCATTAAAAATTTTTTTTAGTTTATCGAAAAGTTTACTTAAGGTTGAGTTTACGTAAGTCAGGGCTTACGTAAGCCGGGGAGTGGCTGTACTTATTTAATCCATGTTGATTTATTCATTACTGATAAATTAAAGTTATTTTATGCCATTACTGATGATTTCAAAAACTATCCATTTGACTTTGCATTCATATTACATAATTGTGGAAGTAATCACTAGAGAAATCATTATAATGGTTAGGCTTGAGATTACTTCATATAACCACCTTCCAGTTAAGCAAAGATTGGACCTGGAGTTTCAAATTTTTTATTGTGAATTCTTATTGTATAGAGGTTATTTAAAGAATATATTCATATGTGATATGATGCATTCACTTAGTGGAATAACACGGCAGGTTGCCCAAGACAGACTCGATCAAATTATTTTTGGAAAGGACAATACAGCCTGAATAAGACTTGGGCAGATCATTTGGCTCCAGGTTAATTTTACGAAAACGAATTTTTTGAATGATCAGTTATTCGAAAGACAAATTTTTTGATATGTGCCGAGTTTTTCAAAAATCAATTTCTGTGTTTTAAATGGAACCAACACTCACACTGCAATCTTGAATATATTTACTATATTTTATAACTATGAAAAATTCTTGAGTTTTTTATCCTTGTAATATAAGTGCCCATCAAAGAAGCTTACGTCTTCCTTTTTCACTCAAAACAAAATTTAACGCCATGATCCTTACTCTGAAAGAAAAATTTTCTACTGAGGTGGCCAAAATGGAAAGAACCTCACCATATATTTCTGGAGATTTCCATGAATCCCTATATTCCGTTCCACCGTAAGCAGTGTTGCCCATTTTGGGTCTTGACCTCTAGATCTCGCTTATTTAGATGGAAAATATATGATGCACATTTGATGTATTTTACTTATTTTATTTTATAAAATTATCCCATGTTGATAGCACCAGCAGACTAAAAGATAAATGCTTCTTGTCTAGCAAGTTATAAAATATATAGAGTACACTACAGTAGAAGATCCTTTATCTGAATCTCCAAACAAGTTTCGATTTTTGTAGTATTCTGTTAGAATTACATTTTTACTTTAATAACAAACACTAATTCCTAAATTTTTTAAACTGTGTACTGGCTTATTTTCATCTCCATCTAGAAGATTTTTCACAACCATTTAGCGGATTTATTTTTTTGCAGTTGGGAACGTTGACTGCAAGTTGGCAGAATGGTCTCTTTTTTCCGTAGGATTTCCCTATTGCTCTGTCCTCTATCCCCCACATTTGCCAACTTTGTTGTGATTATGGTGATATTGTTGCTAAAGTGCATTTATGATGTTCAATCACAGTAATAGTTTAATTTTATAAAAATTCGGAAAATTTTTTAAAAGTTAGATAAACCAAACAGTTCTGCAATACAGAGGACTCCCGAGATTCGACGGTTCGAGATTTGACAAATTCGAGATTCCGACGCAGCCGATTGAATTGGAAGCTAGTTTACGTGAAGTAATTTTTGTCCCAACCAACCACGCGAGGTTTAGTTTCAGTGTGGACATAGTTATTTCTGCTCTAATTGTTTGAATTTGTGCTGATTTCACTCTTTTTTCTGTTAATATTTTATTTAAATTTATTTATTTTATTGATTTATTTATAAATTTATCGCTTGACATGATATCTAAAAGGAAATATAATAGTGATAATGCAAGTGAATCAAATAAAAGAGTGTCGTTCAACCAGAGCCATAACTAGAGTATGGCGAAGTTGGCACTTGCCATAGGCGCCGCCTGCAAAAGGCGCCAAACGTTTCCGAAAAAATGTGCAAAGCTAATTTTCCAATAAATGTTATTTTAATACTAAAACGTTGATTTGTTTATAATAAAAACGCTATTATTTAATATTAAAATGAAGAAAAACATAACAGTGGCATTTCCTAAAATTTTGCCATAGGTGCCATATCACCAAGGTACGCCTCTGCGTTCAACTATTAGCACTTATGTGAAACAGAAGGAGAAAATTCTAGAACGTGATAAATTTACGTAATTTGATGGCTGGTTTGACAGATTTAAGAGTAAGGCAGATTTGCATAACCTTAAATTAACTGGTGAGGCTGCAAGTTATTTTGTGCTTTTTAATAACTTTATATTAATTTCGCTGCGATATATAGTTGTATGTATAGATAGATGTGTACAGGGTTGTGCTGCAGATGGCCCAGTCTGGCTCGCATGAGTCGAGATGCGGGAACGTATCCCCCGATTATAACGTGCAAGTCTATGGAAAAACGGCATTCGACAATTTGAGAATGGATCACGTTTTTAGGAATGCATCCCTGTCGAATCTCGGGAGTCGCCTGTATATGTTTTTGTTTCTCTTGAATCATAAAATACCATATCTCGGCTTCTATTATTCCAATAGGGACAAATCTTTTTATTATACCTCTTGGTAGATTGCTTATATCAAATATAGAAATCAAAAGCATATACATATTATTAATCAAACGCCTTTGAAAAATTAATAACATTATTCAGTCCTCGAAATATTTTGTTGGGACATGAATAAGTCGGCCTGTGGAAAACTTTTTTCCTAATTGATTTAAAGGGATACATTGAGCGAATAAAATGTGCAGAAAAGTTGAAATTTATTTTTGGAAAAGACACCAATCCGATACCATTTATAGTTCTCATGATATGGATGTATAAACAAGAGTGTGCCTGGTGCCGGACGTGAAACACAGACGGTTGATAAATGTTTAAATAATTCATTTTTCATAGTTATAAAATATAGTAAATATATTCAAGATTGCAGTGTGAGTGTTGGTTCAATTTAAAACACTGAGAAATTGATTTTCGAAAAACTCGGCACATTTCGAAAAATTTTGAATAATTGATCGTTCAAAAAATTCGTCTTCGTAAAACTTGCTTTTGAAAAACTCGCTTTCAAAAAACTCGTCTTCGAAAAATTTGCTTTTGAAAAACTCGTTTTCGAAAACTTGATATTACCGATCATTTACTGGTTCAAGAGATTTCATGCCTTAGTCATAGCATTTAGATTAAATGAACCTGAATGATTTTGCTAGTTGTTAATGATATTGTCATTGTTTAGGTTATTAGGTGCACTACTTATGGGATTTAGGAATGAATAAGGTGGAGTGAGAAAAACTTACCTAAAAATGAAAATGCTTCCCCTTGGTTGTACATAATGGCTTATGTCAATTATGTCAATTTTCAGATCTATAGCCATTCTAGAAATACCTTTGGTTTTATATCATCTTTCTCTTAGATATGTGAAAAGCAACAATTTATAATAAATGACTATAAAATGTGTTCTTTTTTCCATATGTATCCAGGTACTGCAATGTTCCCTTTACTAAGAACCCTGAAAAATATGTGAAGTACACTCCTGAGCAAGTTGCAGACCTAATTAGCCAACTTTTTGATGCTGCCGCTTAAAATAAAAGGAGAAAGTATTGAATTGTAATATTTTGTATAATTATTTACTTATAGTAAGAACTTAATTTTCATATTTTCTTTTATCCATATTTGTTTACTTCAAATTATAATAAAAAAACATTTAATCATGTCACCATTTGATATAGGAAAACGTATATAAATCATAAGAAAAACTTTATTTCATTTCTATGAATATTATAAATCAGTTATTCATTTATTAATAGTGTAATATAATTGTTATGCTAAATATATATTTTAATAGAATTTATACTATATTTAATTGTATTAATGACTTATTATTTTATGAAAATAAATAACTATGATCATATAAAATTTTATATTCTATAGAATGTATCCTATGTTTCTCTTAAGTGAGCATTTTAAAGATTGCGTTCATAATTACTTAATGAAATTCTTATAAGTAGTCTTATGAACTTCCTATTTTAAATTGCCAATAATTGTTTAGGTATATTTTTTATAAGAATTTAAAGAATCTATTCTTTCTCTTTCTTATTGATGATGATTATGGATATATTCAATTATATGTTAAACTCTTCCTACACTTACAATAATTTTTAATTCAAAAATATATTCTGTGAGAAAAACAAATGGAATTGGTAGTTAGCAAAACAATAGTGGTCACTTTTCTTGATATTTTTTCCATACTTCAGCAGTTCTTATAATTTGCATAAACAAAAATTTCTATACATTACTGACTTCTTTTTTTTTTAGAGAAGCAGCTGATCATTTTAAAATTCAAAATGAATTATGAAGATTCTACATGTACTCAGGGCTCAACAGAATGAGAGATTTCAAAAAATCCTGTCACTTATATTGTAAAGTAACTGTAGACTCATATTTCAGTAGTTTTTAACAAAGCAAATTTATTGATGCTTCCAATACATGCACTTGTGCATACACACATATAATGCTTAAGGAAGAGGAAAGGTGTACGTTAATATGTTGGTTGCCATATTGAGGAAAGGAAGCTCAGTGGGCATTTGCAGAGCTGCTGGGGTGTTGGAGAGATATATGGATAGATTTTAATTGGAGCTTTTGGGACGACCCCTTTGTCAGCACTTACCATTCATATATCATATGCACACACACATATAGTCATGCCTTGTTTAGCTCATGCCATACTGTAATGTACTGTAAAATTAAAATATCATGGACCTATTTTTGCAGGTTCTGTATTATGTTTTTCTTTACGTTTGTGCTTCCCAATCACCATCCAAGATCTTCCCTTTTGACATCATCAGTTTGATTGTCATGTACATAGTTATTTTGCTTCATTTTTATTGGCATGACTGTATACACACATACCATATTTAATCGATTGTAAGCCGACCTTTTTTTACGTTTTTACCAGCTCAGAAATCGCCACTTGGCTTAGAATCGGTGTAAAAAAAGTAGCCAATGAATTTATGTCCGTAGTTACATTATAATGCGAGATATAAGTGTATTAAAGTGGAAGTAAACTATCTACTTTAAATGTATGCAAAAAAGAATCAAAATGACTGAACACCTACGAAGAAATAAATTGTGTAAATAATACGTGGCGCATCAAAGTCGTAAAAAAATGCAGCAATACCACTTGTATGCGTAAGAAGCTACATACATACACAATGTTTCATTTTACTCCTGAATCGAAACATTTGCCTTTCCTAACCCCCTCCTCTACCTATCTTGTTTCAGTGTGTGTAGCACGCGTGTACTGGGATTTCCTGAGCGAACCGTTACTTCCTCGTGCCTTAGCTGCATAGCAGCCAACTTGGAAGAATAATTTAAGAATAAAAGTGAAAAAGAATGCCCAGGTGATACTAGTGTAGTACTAACGTATGTATTACGGTGTCTGTATTTGATTGACGAGAAACCTATTTTTTTACGAGAATAAGATCTGGGAGGTAACGAGGTCAAATTACTCTTTTAGTAGAAGTTGTTATGATTAAATGAATAAAATGTATTTTATATCGCCGTAATTTTAGTTAATACTCTTTATTTAATTACGAACTGAAAATCTGAGACATAATACGGTGTCCGTATTTGATTGACGAGAAACGGCTATTTTTTTACAAGAATAAGATCCCGGGGGATAGCGAGGTCATATTATTCTTTTCGTAGGAGTTGTTATGAAAAAGTGAATAAAACGTATTCTGTCGCCATAATTTTAGTTAATACTCTTTATTTAATTACGAACTGAAAATCTGAGGCATTCATACTTGTTGGTATTTGGAAATAAATGACCCCAGCTGTCTAATCACTTTAAAATCAAAATTTTTCCTTGCATGGCCTTGTGAAAAGTGGGGTTCGGCTTACAATCGGTGTTGGCTTACAATCGATTAAATACAGTATATATAGGCATTCTGCTATGATGCATTTAGTTTTAAATTGAATAGCAAATGTTTTGGAATCCTATTCCTAAACTCCTTCATGCTTCTTTAGAAAGGAGTAAGGAGTACTTAAGGTAATTCATACACTCACTGTTATAAAAATTGCTTTCATCAATAATATTTACTACCATGCATGCTTGATCATTTTAACTGTCATATTTTGACATGACTGCTGTTCATAAAGATCCATCCAAGCCAGGTTACACCTGTAAATGCAATGTAATCCTACCAGTCTGGTTAATGCCTTCCTCCAGTTTCATAATTTTTTTCCTAACCCTTCTAAAATTTCTTTTACAATATCTTCTCTTCCGTAGCTTTAAAATATGAATCTTGCTGCCTTGAATCTCTTCCAATTTAAGGTTCAGTTTCTTAGGGCAGGGATCGCAAATCCTTGATGCATGTTCAAACTTTTATCTTACTATAGTTTTTTATGCTCCTTCCCTTGCATATCTTCTATTATTTTTTCAATTTTCTCTTTACAGAGTGAAGGCTTCTAAAACCTTTGACATCATCTATCTAGAGATCCCATTCTAAGTCCATTCATGATGTGTACTCCTAGATACATTTTATGATCGACATGTGGTATGGCTCTTTCCTCTATAAATTAAAAGAACTAACTTATCTCTTATTTAATTATTATTAACACTATCCATAACAAGTATATGTGCTATTCTGAAGTAATTCCATGTCATTCTTGCATTTTATAATTCTGTTCATAAACATCCCCAAAGTCTTATTTTCAATTTAATACATTTAGGTAAGTTGTTAATTTGTATGAGATGTAATGTTGGACACAAAACTCTTACCTGTGAAACTTCATGTGTGATGTTTACATCTTTGGGATACATTCTTTCTTATTTATTCCCTTTGCTTTCTGTCCTTTAAAAATGCTTCCATACCATCATTACCCTCATGATCATTCAGAGACACTAAGCTCCATAAACTTAATGTCCTGCGGCGTCATATCAAATGTTTTTGGCCAATCTACCACTGTATCTTCTATTTACTCTCTGAAGGATAGCATGAAAAAGCTCACGCATTACGCATTCACTAGGGTTGTTTTGGTGGCAGAGAATAGATGAGTAAACATGTGTTATTCCTAGTTTCTGGAGTTCATTTTGCCAAAGCGCATTTGTAAATTGCATCCTGTGGTCAGTTAAAATTCTTTTCGGTTTCCTGCACAAAGGAAAATACGTGGTTTTCAGGAACCGCAATGATTTAATGAAAGAGTTCAATGTCAGTTCTTCCACTATTTATGACATTAAGGCATAGAAATCACAGTTAATGAAATTCATTACGTCTTCTGAGACAACTAGAAGGGTTGAATATCAGTGCACTCTTCATAAGCCAAAACTTGAGCAATTGGATATTGGTATTTATGTATGGTTTTCTATAAAGCATTCTGAGAGACCCCCTATTTCTGGACCAATTTTTATGAACTAATGGAGAATAGTTAACTGTGTGCATTTTCATATGGATGGCTAACACGTTTTATGATCAGATATCTAGATGTTTTGGGTGATAAAAAATCGGCCGACCAAGAAGCTGCCAATAAATTTTGTGAAGTTTTTAAAACATTATTTAAGGAATATATGTATAACTATTAAATATTGAAATATTGCAATTAAACATGTTGAATACTTGTATATTTGAGTTTCATTAGTTCCTTGAATGTCAAGGAATTATTTAAGAACAATTTAGTCGAGTACCTAGGCTAAAGGTTAGCAATTCCAAGGTGAATGTATAATTTGGCATCTGTTTCTTATTTTGGTATCCAAATGTTTTATTCAAGCCTATCCAATAAAATACTCAAGCAGCCGGAATATTCACTTAACCAGAAAACCCAATTCCCCAGACATTCCAGATAACTGGGAGTTTACTGTATATTCACCATCCACCCTTTGTAAGTTCGATTTTGGTGTTTAGTCCTTTGGCATTTATCACATTTACTTAAAATAATGTTCGAGTATGCTGTTGCATGTTGGGCCAAAATACATTTCTTTTAAAACAAGGGTTATTTTTCTGCTTTCAAAATTGTTGGTATGAGTATACCATACTAATTTCTCTTGTATTGTTGCGGGTACACACATTTGAAATAAATCTGTATGTGACTTTTTAATATTATGCATCGGTGCAATTTATATTTTATAATTTAGAATTTTTCCTGATTTTGGCATAGTGATGATGATCTATGGGGAGTTCATTAAGGAAATACCAAATAATGGATTGAAATTTAGGATCCCTTCTTTGTAGGGAACTTAGGTTCTTTTAAGTCTTCATCTGGCGATCCTGCAATTTCTAACTTGATGACAGAGATTAAGAATTCATTCGACATTCTCTCCATTGTGATTGAGTCCGAGGTGGGGTTCTGACTCAACCATTTGATTTCCCTTGGTGATATTCAGTTACAAATGCAAATTCTTGCACCCAAGTTTGGTTGGATTTACTTAGCATATCTGAATTATCCCTTTATAAGCGTTTGCTTCATAGTGAATCCCAGAGGTTGAACAAGATTTTTTATATACCGTAAATACCCGCATATAATGCACTTTTTTCCCGATATTTTGGGACTGAAAAGCAGGGTACGTGTTATATGAGGGTACATATTTATTGCAGTATTAAAAAAAATTAATGCGCAGATAAAGATAAGAAAGGTGGATTTAATATGCATATTGGCCATAATAAGCACATTAAGTTAAATCAAATTTGATTATATATGATGTTAACTTTAATCTACGCGAATAAAATATATGGCGTGATTGAGGTCCCGCACTTAAAGAGGCCTCACGCACTCTAAGAAATATTTATCGTACTTATAAAATACACGCATTTATGAAAAAATATTGATGTGTCACAGTGAGAGATGTTGCTTTAGTTATTATAATTTACTATTAAAAATTTTTGACACGTAAGATGCTCCGTGCACACACTATGCACCGGGCTCCGTGATTTTCCTAGCTGTCTCTGATGTCAGTTTTAATTCATTGTTTCATCATATCACAATGAAACTGACAATTTAACGCATAACAATAATAATGAGTTAAATGATAAATTTGTGACTGAGACGAAAATTTTAGGAAAATGTGCGCTATATGCGGATACATAAAAAAATCGCAGAATACGAGGCCAAAAACTTACCTGCCGTTATACACGGGTGCGCATTATACGTGGTTATTTATAGTATGTAGTTTAAATTTTATTTATTTATTTTTCACTAGCTCATAAACAGCACTTTACCACCTTTACAACGAGCATAACAACAATAACAAGGGCAAACACATATGGACATGCCCTTGACAGAATTCAAACCTCCTACACTAGCACTGGGAGCTAGACATGCTAACCCCCCATTTTGCCAAGGCTGGCTGTTTCGGTATTTAATCCATCGTCAGTAAACTCACGATAAGGGGCACAAATAAAATGTTTCAACAAGTTAAATGCACTTGAAATTCAGTCAGTAAGTACATTCCTTTGTGAGAAAATGATTCATGTGTGAAAATATTCGCTGCATGTTTTTAAAAACAATTTCAATTATTCATGATAGTGAATTCTGTATCTAAGAATAAAGGGCATTAATAACACTTAAACATGAATGAAACTTTGTAAGTTACCTTATATCTATACATGGTAAGATAATTTCAGTAAGAGAGGAAAAAATTTTCCTAAACCTAAATATCGTCAGACAATGCACTACACATGCCTGTTATAGGAGTGCAGCCCACTAAGCGTCATTGTGCCCAGGACTGACATGCTGAAAAATGGTGCCTGAGGTGAGCGAAAGAATCGCTGCCCCCAAAAATAATAAGGAAAAAAAGTGAAAAATGTCACCCTAGAAAAATGCCACCTGAAGCCATCTCCTCTCTGGCTCACCCCTGGCGCCAGCCCTGATCTTGCCCCATTTTGGGTGCCAATGATAGTGTAGTGTAGTGGTGGAGTGGCTAGAGTGTTGTCCTTCCACACAGCAATCCCAGGTCCAAATCCAGCAGAGAGATTTTTCAAACATACCCTGCAAATCAGTGTCCCTTCCTTCCTTACTAGGCAACTAACTGCCTCGCCAAACTCTCTGAATAATAATTAATAAATTTCAAATTTTTCAATTAAAAAAGGCATAAATTACAAAATTATTATTCTATCGACCGAAGTAAAGTTAACAATTGTTTAACCATAACTTTTAATTGTGTACATAGCTTTTGACTTTTTTCATAGAATGACAGGGTCAAGAAATAATATAAATTAAATAGTAAAGCCTCTGATGGCTTGCACAGGGAAAATAACGCACTTGAGTAACTGATGATTCACATAAGTTTCACCCGTAATGAAAAGGTTTCGCTTCACCCATCTCACTTCATCAACGAGGATCACTAAGTCGCTCATCATCCTCGCGACACCCGATTGTACGCGGGAACATTCTTAGCACGTGTAATACTTTACGTGACCTGGTGAATCCCCTACAATGATCGTCTTGGGTAGGGTAAGGCAGCTCACATGCCCAGGTCCCTCATGTGAAGATGTTGAGAGAAAAACCTCTTGACAAAGGATGAGACGTTATTGGCTGGAGTGCCGAAAAAAAGAAGTGCCCAGCCCCGAGGATTGCAAACCACCCTTGCCATGTGCTCGTCTTCTCTCTTCCTTGCTTCCCCATCCTCATTCTCTTTACATCGTGTCTAGTAGGGGGAAATACATAGGAATGACGTAGAGTTACATATAACACATGAACACACCGGGAAATTGAAATGATTTTACTGTTAGAGCTGCGCACTGTAAGTCACTTGTCAGGCCTCTTCTGGTTTACAATTGTGCAGCATGACTATTAACAACATATAACTCTGAATAACACAAATCATACTCTGATATTTGAACTAAGCCTAAGAAAAAAATCTCATTTATTGTCTACTATGCTACAGTATACATACTTTATTCACCTATACATTTTCTTTTAAACCAAATGCATGATGGCTCATTGTTACCAGTAGTGCTTTATCCACTAGGCCAAGTAGGCAACTGCCTATGGGCGCCAATTTTAAGGGGTGCAGGGGTGCCAAATTTCAAAAAACAGGTGCTTAATTTTTAAAGTTTATGGCAAAAAGTATGAGTTTGAGAGGACGCAAAAATTTACTCTGGCTATGGGTGCACAATGTCTTAAAGCACTGCTGGTTGTTACAGCAGCTAGGTTTAGGATGTAAATATTCCAAATGCCTACCATAAGTATCAATATATTGTTGATAACAATGCACTACAGAGTGGCACACTTGTGCACATGTACCTTGTAAAATATCAGTACAAATTCAATTTTATGCCTTAGCTCCTTCAGTGTCATTTGCTTTCTAGCATACAATATATTCTTCCAAGTACCCCACAAATAAAAATAAAAATTCATTTTTATCACAGCTGTATAAACCACTAACAACTTTCAACATGGCAATCTGGATCCTCCTCATTCATATCTTGCACAAGTCTCAGTATGTATGATATCCTCATGGCAGCTTTCAGAATCTGGTGTAGACTGGTTTTGCATGTTCTGGTCTCACTTGCACACCACCTAAAAGATACTCTAAGAGATTACATGAAAACCTACAACACATAGGCAACACTGTCTCCATGCGTTGATGTGCGAGATATTGAAATATTGCACTGCGCTGTCTACCTGTTATCACATATACTTGAAATGGTTAAACATGTTGGTGGTTCAGCTTTGAATTCATATTTCCATTGGATTTCCACCCCTTTCACATTATCAGTTTTCTCATAACATTTCAAAAATCCACATATAATGCTCAAATGTCATATGATGGTCCTTCATTTTAATTTATATTGATTAACCATAAAGTAGTGCATGTGATCATTAAACTAACCCCTTTGAACAATACTCTGGCAAATTAAAATAAATCACTGCTTTTCTTTCTTCATTTTAACATTTTATCAATGTTCAAATGTATACACATTTTTTTAGGGACAATGTATTTTAAACATTCTCCTTGTTTTATTCTTAAATAGAAAAAGTTATTGGTATCAATAAAATGGTATATAAAAATTATTATAACCAGTGCTTTAGTCATAATAAAAGAGTATACTGTATACTAAAGTAAAACTTTGAGAGAGGATTCTTGTCCAGTTTTTTAGAACAAATTATATGACTGTAATGTTACGATGCTAGGAGAACGTGTATGAGCTGTTTTTTTCAGTTGACCTGTATAATTTTTCATAAGGTGTGGGTACATTCTATTTGTTTGAAAAAGCAGAGGGTGTACCTTATTCATTCCAAAAAAGCAGAGGGTATACGGCATATACCCTACAGCAGTGGTTCTCAACCTTTTGCCTCTTGCCTACCACCTTTTTAAGAAACACTGGTCCCACCATGATATAAAGAAAAACCTCACTTTCTAATAAATGTATTTCTACGTTTATAATTAGTACATTAATAATTGATAGGCACAAAGGAGAAGGTCGAAATAAAAAATATTTACTTAGTAATTCCACAAAAATTTATTTATTTATTTTTAAAATTAATTTTTGTGGAATTACCGAGTAAATTCTTTTTATTTTGACAATATGAAGAAATTCCATCAAGTTACGCCCGAGGCTGTTAACTATATAAGGGAGTAGGTGCCAGAAAGTCTAACCGATTGGGGTGCCAAAATGTCTTTAGCCGACTCTGGTCCCACCTAGATGGCTTTCAAGTCTCACCAGTGGGACGCGTCCCACCGGTTGAGAAACACTGCCCTACAGCACTGATTATAACTAGAGATTCAAAGTGTGCAAAGGAGATAAGAGCCAGAATAATGAAAGCAGACGAAAATACTTTTAATAACAAGTAAAATAATGAGAATTTTGGAAGAAATTGATGATATGCATATATACTTTTAGTAACAAGTAAAATAATGAGAATTTTGGAAGAAATTGATATCTATATCTGTGGGGTTTTTCCTTGTGTTGGTCAGAAACATGAAAACTCGTGTAAATGATTAAAAAAAATACATGGAATGCTTTAAAAGGTACACACAGAGAAGAATGCTGAAAATAAGATGCATGGAGTAAGTAAGAGGAAGTATTAAGAAGAATATGGGAGAAAAGTGATAATGTAACTGATAAGAGAGGAAGATGGAATGGGCATTTTTGAAGAGATATAAAGTGATTGAAGAAAAACTTTAATGCATAGGAAGAGAAGTAATGTTTCAAATGGTAGATGAAAAAGATTTATCAAGAAATGAATGTTGTGTAAGACAAGATAGTATTGAGAACATGGTCTAACCTGCAATCTGAAACTGATCACTAAAATGATGGTGATGAGTAAGGTTATCATCTGTGTAGCACCTTTATTTCACTACAAACATTGACTATAAGTTAATTAGAATTGAATGAAATCATTCTTGTACATGGATGGGGAAGAGGTAAATGTTTAGAAACCATTAAAATCTTATGGATAGCAAATTTCTAACATAAATCTTTCCTTTCCTTTGAATCATTTCTTTATTTTTAAAATATCTGCATGATGCGGATAGAATTTGCTTTCTCCCCAGTTTTAGTAATTTATACAAAAAATTTGATTATTTTTGTAGGCTTTTCTGCTCCTAATGTTTTTTAAATTTGGACACCATTTGTGAAAATGCTGTATGCACTGCTGAATATGATTAGCCCATTAAAAAATTCTCAGATGGCCAGTTCCTTTTACCTAATTTATCTATTATTTTTCCATCACATGCATATATGGTGAAGCATAAATTGCTGAATTTTACTGTTAAGCCATATCTAATAAATAAAAGAGGATGTCTGTCTGTCTGTGGCAGCCATAACTCATCAGAGAATAAAGTTAGGAGCTTGAAATTTTGACAGCAGCTTCAGGTTGATCATGTGAGTTGCAGTGCCGAATATAATTCAAATCGGCCCTCGGAATCGTGATCCCGGAGGTTACGGATCGGTCGGTCAAAATGTCAGTTTCTTGAGCATATCTCAGCAATCATTGGACCGATTTTGATGAATCCTACACCAATATCAATGTTTTGATGATATACATTTTCTAGCTGAAAATGGACTAAATCAGTCCACTGGGTCGAAAGGTCTTAATGTAATGGCCGGTTCAAATTGAAATAGGTTTAAAAATATAAATTTTTCATCAGTTATTTCTGTAAAACATAATTTTCGCATTTATGGCATTATTGAAGTATAGAAATTTACTAACATTCCATATCTTATGTAAAAATTGTTGAATTGTTATTTAAATTGTTGTTTATTTCATTGAAATATTTGTTGTTTTTAATTGAATTATCTTCTAAGCTAACATATAAAGGAGAATGTTTGTAAATTTGTTCGCTTTGAATGCTTTTAATACGAGATAGGGAGGGAGAGAGATGGATGGTAACGGAGGGGGGAGATGGAGAGAGGGAATTAGAGGGAAGGGGTGAAAAGAGGGAGGGGGAGGGTGGGAGATGGAGGGGGAGAAGGGAAGGAGAGGGTGGAAGTGAGGGGGAGGGAGTTTATACGTTATTTTCGTAAGATTTTCTTCCTTCATTCATCTAAATAGGAAAATGCAAAGCGGCTTTCTTCATTTTTGCTTTATTCGACGGGTATAACTGTGTACTGTCTTATTCTTGCGATGCTTACATGTTACACGGTCGAAGTTTTAGATTCACTAAATCCGTTGAAATTCAACGGGCACTCCTGCTAGTATGTAAATAATTCATCAACTGAAAAAGTAAAAGCAAATTAGAGAAGAATTGCAGAGATAATTACACAAGGCATTTATTTTAACCAACTGCTATCTTTCCATTGGAATAAAGAATTGCCTACACTTGTATCAGCATGTACATTTTAGTGTTTTTTCCGATCATTCCCTAGCAGCTAATGCTGTATCCACCAAATTTTTACCACATGTAGTTGTAATTTAGAACTATCTATCTTGGAATATTGGCATTTGTAACTTGCGTCATTTTAGAATTATTTTGTACACGGATGGATGAACCAAATACATTAGAGATTTTCTTAGAAAATAAATTTCTATTCATTAGAATTGATTTAAAACTTTTAAAAAAGTTAATGGCATTTTAAAAGTGCAAGAAGGTTCAAAGCCATATATCTTTAACAGAAGTTTTACATTAAATCTAGTAGATCAAAATTTATTTTTTATTTTTAGTCTCGAGAAGTTAAACTGTTTTCTTAAACAATTAATAACGTAGTAAATAACCTCTGGTGAAAATTTTATTGCCACGCATTTTCACCTCAGATTTCGGGCTGCCGCTAGATGACAAACCTACAAAGCGACACTGAAGGCAGGGGTGGCCCGAAGAACTTTGGTGCCCCGGGCGTGATAGCACTCTAGCGTCCTCTCCGTAAATGTCTGTTTAGATAATTACGAAGTACATGTTAATTTATTCATCATCCACCGGGTCCGGACCCCTTGGAAAATTATGATTTTTTTTAAAACTGTGGAAACATACATATATAGTTATTTTAAATTTGGGTTCGTGGGCGCCGTCAGAGAGGAATAGGAGACGGTTTGCCCCCTTTATTTTGAAAATAAATATAATTAATAATGTAATACGCAACATGTAGGTATTGATATAACTTGCATACAACTTTGTGCTTCCCAAATATTTTGGACCTCCCCCTTGAGAGAATCCTGTGTGCGCCACTGAACCACCCAGCTTTTGATCTATTAAGATCTCTTACTGGGTTCAAATTATTAATGACTTTATGAGGCCTTCTAACAAACCGACATATATGCAGGTGAGATTAATATACAAGTTATTAAAAAGCGCTAAAAATGAGCAGTAGCTTGCTTAGATCTGTCTGGTGTTGTGCATGTAAGGAATTCTCCACTTAAAGGCGGTTTCATGTACCAGGGCCGCCGAGAACCAGCGCGGGACCTGGGGCACATTCTTGCCGGGCCCCTTTTTACTTTCTACATACGTAGTAATGGGAAAGTATTGTATTCATGAAAAAAATCAAATCCGAGATTTCAACGGATATACATGTTTTGAGGTCCCTAGAACACGTTTAGACTATTTTCGGAATGATGTCTGTGTGTGTGTATGTTAGTGTGGGCGCTCTAACTCAAAAAGTACATACCATATCGTTACCAAACTTCATATATAACACTTTAACATGAGCACAAAGAACTGATTAGTTTTTGGACAATAACGGATAACCGGAAGTCGCGGTTTATTCGAAACCCGATTCGGTTTTTGCGATATTTCTTTGTTAAAACATCATTATTGTATATACAATTCTAAACAAAAGTTATAGAGAATGTAATTTCCTACAGTTTTCATTTGAAACAATTTTCTATAGGAGTTATTGTTTAGGAGTTATTTATAAATAACCGGATTTTCGGTTTCCGTTAAATATCTCCTTAACAACATCGTTATTGGTAATCTTCGTAAGGACCAAAGTTGTAGAGAATAATATTTCTTCCAAGTTTTGTTTGAAACTAATTTTCGTAGAACCATCCATTTCGGATATATTTCGCTTTATCTAAATACCAGCCTACAGCGCCAACACCATGTAGCGGTGAATTCTGTAAACATTCAAAATATACGTAATTTACGGCAACGACGTGTCTTCTTTTACGATACGAAATAACAATTTTGCCTTATAATGCCACTCATAATAATTTATATATCTATACCCCAAATATGGAGAAAGTCATGTGTTGGCCACATCAGATTTTTTACTTTCTCCATACGTAGTAATGGGAAAGTATTGTGATCATGAAAAAATCGACTTCGAGATTTCAACGGAAATATACGTTTTGAGATCCCTAGAACACGTTTAGACTATTTTCTGTGGGTGTGTGTATGTGATTGTGGGCGCTCTAACTCAAAAAGTACTTGCCATATCGTTGCCAAACTTCATATATAACACTTTAGCATGAGCACAAAGAACTGATTAGTTTTTGGACAATATCGGTTAACCGGAAGCCGAGGTTTATTCGAAACCCGATTCGGTGTCTGCGATATTTCTCCGTTAAAACATCATTATTGTATATACAATTCTATACAAAGGTTATAGTAATTTCCTACAACTTTCATTTGAAACAGTTTTCTATAGCAGTTATTGTTTAGGAATTATTTATAAATCGGTTTTTCGGTTTCCGTCAAGTATCTTAAAAACATCGTTATTGGTAATCTTCGTGAGGACGAATGTTGTAGAGAATAATATTTCTTCCAAGTTTTGTTTGAAACAAATTTTCATAGAACCGTCCATTTCGGATATATTTTGCTTATTCGTAAATTTCCAGTATACAGCGCCACCACCATGTAGCGGTGAATTCTGTAAACATATTCAAAATGTAATTTACGGCAATAAGGACGACTGTATTCTTTTACGATACGAAATAATAATTTTGCTTCATAATGCTATTCATAATAATTTAAATATCTATACCCCAAATATGGAGAAAGTCATGTGTTGGCCACAGATTATTCTGTTTTAAGTAAAAAAATCGAAGCGGGCCTCTTGGTAGATCTCGGACAGCGCCTTCCCTTTCTTCTCATTTGTCTTGGCTTACAGCAGTGATTCCCAACCTGTGGGACGCGAGGTTATTTATAGAAATCGGCGACTTTTTTTTTGGAATTATAATATCAATTGCAAATGAAATTGCGATGTCATAACCCCTCATTAATATCTTAAATAATAAAGCACTTTAATAATTATAATCCGTAAAAGCTTAACAAATACCCAGTTACCAAAACGATGTCGGCAAACGACGAGTTTGTAAAAATCTAATATTCGACGAAAATTAATTGCCGACTATGTATGTCGACTTTTCGTCATTACATTTTTTACGGAATTATATGTCTTGGTTTTTAAATTTGGTTTTCCACCAGGGCTTTATGAAAGCTTTATGGCTGTTGCTAATACCGCCCCCCCCCCCCCCCCCAAATATCCGGGCCCCGGGGATTTTGTCCCGGTATCCTCGCCCTCTCGGTGGCTCTGCCGTATATCTTTTTTAGCATCTCCCCTCTGGAATTTCTCCCTTGCGTTCCATCCCTTCGACTGCAGGGCACTTTCCCCTTTACCCTCCCCTTCCCTCTACCTACTCCTCTTCAGAAACACAGCCTTCTGAGACCGTTAATCCCTCAAGCCCTTTCAGTTGCCACTCTTCCCCTCGGGGTCTGAATTCCCAAAAATATCCCACTCTCACAGTCGGTACCCTCGATATTCTTATTAACGTCCATCCGAATAAACTTCGGTTACCCGGTAGAAACGGTCTCTCCGCGAATCTTCCTGATCATTATGTGCTGAGTGCTGAGGCGTAACTTTATTTTCTTCGCCCCCCTACGAGCACTTCTTTGCCCATTTCCGCACCAATCCTCTTATAGCTTCGAAACGAACTCCTGTTTCGCAACCAACACCTCGCTACCTTATCGCCTCCTTCACTCCCCTCCATTACCTATCTCTCTCCCACTCACCCTCCCTCTTAAGTCCTTCCTGCCCTCTTCTCTCCACAATCACGCCCAAACATCCCAAATCCTTGGAAACCCTTTTCAGAGTTCCACGCCCACGCCACCCATTCCAACGCTCCCTCACTCGTGGCGCTATTCTCCGACCCCGACCATTCTTCACTTCGCTATTTGTCTCGTATCTCCGAGAACACTTCGTCCTTACTGCTGACACTCTCCGAAGCCGACTAAAGAAGTTCCACTTAAAAGTTTGTCCACTTAACCATTTCCGATCGTCCTTTCACGTTCCACCTACGCGTTAGGAATTTTGCAGTAAATAGGACTCTTTTAAAGCCTGGAGTTACGCGAGCGGTATTTACGGAAATATTGGCGGTAACTTTTCATTCTTTGCCTGAAAAAGATTTGTCAGTCACCTAGTCAAGAATTTCATGCCAGGCAAGATGTCCACTTGTTTACTTTGCGGGGAAAAATAGATATGAAAAAAATGTCTGAAACGAATTTCTTTAATGTCAGTTTCATGAGTTATGTATTATTTCTTTTTAGATATAATTTTCTGAGACTGACGTAAAACGGGTGGGTGTATAATATCACTACTTTCGTAGCGGAAATCATTCCTTAATTTTACAGATCAAGTCGTTGTAAGATTCAGGATAGCACTCGAAGGACATATGATTGAGAATGATTGTTTCCTCGAGTAAAATTCTCCTAAAATATCTAGATAACTTTAGCTATAAAGAAGGCTAAACTGTCGCACTTCTAATGAAACTACATCGTTTGGAAGGTTTTGCGTGCACATAAAACAACATTGGATATCCCTGGATTTAAAATGCTATCATGAGGTGGTGAAATAGCTGAACGAAAGGCCGACTTCGACTAAAATAGGAACTCACATGTACTACGTACCGCGGTATTTTTACTCTTCAACCATATTCGTTTCTCTCGGTAGGCAATTGCATTCCCGAAAAATGTCAAAATTAGTATATCTATTTCCTTTAGAACAGGGGTGCACACAAAGTGCAGCCCTCCGTTGATGTTTGTGCGGCCCGCGGAAGATTTTGCATCATAAGGTTAATGTTGAAAAATGTTTAGGTTAGTTTAATTTGGTAAATGATAAAGTGAAAATTTTAAGGGAGTGCAAAATGCTAAGGTTAACCAAACGCGCTACTTTAAGCAAACTTGTGCTCCTGAAAATTTTGACTCCTTTTCTGCTTCTTTCAAAAGAGTTGTACACCTTCTCAAAATCGCAAAATTTGTGATAATTTTGCGCTTGATTATCGATAAGTAAAAATGCTTTAACTTGTTATATAAAATTTTATCCTCGTTTGATTTACATTAATCAGCTTTTAATTAAGTGCGACCTTCGGATAAGCATGTATAAACCATAAAATACGGTCCGCGGGGGTGAAAAGTTTGTGCATCCCTGCTTTAGAAGATAAGGCGTTTTGAGTCAACAGTCCAAATTCCATAGTTTCTAATATCTAATCTTTGTTCATATCGACTCGAGAACACCGCTTCCTCTCTCCCTCTCGCATCCGGTTAGTTACGACACGTCTCGTGCTGCCCTGCGCCACTTGCTCTCGGAATGTCAACTCACGCGAACAGCACGCGCCACGGTCGTTATCCGATCGTCGCCTAGGCCAGAGGCGGGCTTCCGACGGTTGCAGCAAGGGTCCGACTGAGATGTAGTTCCAATTTATCATGCGAGAGGGGACGCCCTGAAACTCGGCGACCTCCCATGAGCCGATGTGGAAGTAGGACGATGGACGGGCGATAAAGTAACAGGGAAACTCATCATCCGTGACGACCCATGAAACTTTCAGGGCCATCTGGAAGGGATGACAGCAACTTGTCCCCAGCTGAACCGAGTAATTCTTCCGTTGTGTCGGGCTACCGAAGACGTAAAAAAAACGGACGGCGAGGTAAACATGAAAGAGAGGAACGAAAATAAAGAAATTACGACGATATATTTTTATTGTGGCCCCACGGAATTTATGTCCCTAAGAATTATTTAGTTAACCTTCACCCAGAGAAAAAAATCTTCACTAAAAATGAATGCCTCTTGTATTCTTCATCAGTTATGATCAGTTGCTATTCTCATTGAGCTTTTTATTGCCGTAATATTATTTGTATTCCTTGAAATTTTAATAATATGAAGCTTTTCGGTATCTAGTTTTTTAAGTTCTAAAGAAGAGATCGAGTTAATGAACGAATTTTCAAAAAAAAAACTTATCATTAATAGGAAGAAACTATTTTAGGGGTCAATCGAAGAAAAAAATTAAAAATTAGTAAATAAAATAAAGGAAAATATTGTATAGCATTTACATCGGTGGCGTGAATTGAAAAAAATTACGCAGGTTCATTTACTTCCCTTTCAATACTAAACACACATATCTAGCAAGTGATATTCTTCGCGGTTTTTTCCCCGAATTGTTTTCAGCTATATGAAAGAAATATTTTTTTAGCCAAAGCAATAAGTAAGTCTGAAAATAGTTCGAATGAAATCTTAGAATTTGGAGATTTTTGAGTTTTTCGAAAATAAAAATCAGCGCATTAATGCCAGCAGTTACAACATCGTCATCAATAATCGATAAGCTGAGTCAATATGTAGGGATTTTCAACCTATTTTTGCTGACGTACCCCTTAGAGCATTTTTAATGATCGCGTGACCCTTAGAGATTTTAAAAAATGTTCGCGTACCCCTTAGTACGTTTTAAAATGGTAACGAAATAAATGACACTTTTGTAAAGACAGATAACTTTATAACGTTAAAAATGAACATTTTTGGTACTTCTTCTCTTTTATAACATTATTATTAGTCGTGACATCGCAACTTTTGATTCAGAAATAAGAAGAAAAGTTATAATGATTAACACTTTCGTGTACCCCTTCAAAACTCTTGACGTACCCCTAGGGGTAGCGTACAAACGGTTGAAAATCACCGCACAAAATTTTAGTTTAATCCCAATCGGTCTTAAAATTGGCTGTCTGGAAATAGTTATGCCTTGGAATTCCTTCACAATCAAATCTCAATTTTCACAGGAGTGCTCTGTGAACAACAGATTTCAAAAAGAATATGGCAATGAAAACGATTGCTGTTAGGGATATGTACAACAACAAACAACTACTTCTCATCGCTGTTGGCTTGTGAGAAATGGGCTAAAGGTTAACTTCGCACTCTCCGATATAATACCGGAGAATTGCGCAAAGTCGTGGAATCACGCAATCGCTCGGCGCATTCAGTGATGTATTCTGCATTCGGACAATCGGCGTCTAAAGATTTTATTATGATCAGCGACTCGATCCTTCTCGAGGTTTTTCCTTGTTTCGCCCATTAAATCGATCGAACGGGTCCATGCATAGAAAGGACGGTAATTACAAATACATGTTTACCGTTGGTCAATCAGGCATTTGCATGCACGAAAATCATGTCTTAGGTTAACGTAAAGTTTATGACTTTATTTTATCTTATGCGATTTAAAGAAAGTATTGTATGTGAATAGAATCTGAAGCGTTAGAATGTGGAAAACGATAACCGTTCAACGAGCGACTGGTGATGTAATTATAGCGAGGTTTTTATCCGTGCTATGGATCAGGCATCGACAGAAGTCATAAGATAAGGTCGCACGGATGGTGAGGAGGCGGATGGGAGAGGGAAACGAGGATTGTCACAGGTTAACAGCAGTGCATCGAACCGTAATTTTTTTCGCTCCGGTTTTCGTTCCGCTTCACTCAAAATAAAATTTCGGCTCGGTTCCGGTTTCGCTCCGGCAACCATCAGTGAACCGGTTCGGACCGCTTTTTTTTTGCTCCGACCTTAAAACATTTTAAAGAAACTTTCAAGACTGATTTATTAATTTACGTAATTTTCTATTTAAATCAAATACATCTTCACTATAACAACAGAGATATTTTTAAAAAACTAAGGTACTTTTGCGATAACCCTTTCCCGGAAAAAATATTAAAACAAACTAAGAAAATTAGAAATTGTAAGAAAAACTTTTTTATTTACAAGTAACCGAGAAGCCTTTGGCTCGCTTTCTTTTTAGATTATAATGCCTTTTATATCGGGTGTAGACGTCTCCGTGCGCTATCGCGCCCTTCTCCTCTCTGGGACGAAACTATCCCTCCGCATTGCCCGGTCATCGGGTGGGTAACTGTCGCCACAGGCAGATCAGTCATGGATTTACAAGCTTTCGTTTTGCGTTAAATGGTTATCTCAAAAAAATATTTATCAAATGGGGTCCGGGATAACCCAGTAGTTCCGAAACTAATGATCAAAATACGAAAATAAATTATTTAAATGTAAATATTTAGTATATACTTGATTTATTTTATTTATTTAAGACTAGCGTAATGCCCCTTGAAATATCAACGGGGGTAAAGATTCGATTGTTAAAGCTATTTATGGTGATCAATTTAGCATCAGATACATAAATTGTATTGAAAGTCATTTCCCTCTCCTTCATTCCCCCTCCCACTCTCTTCCCCTCTCTCCTTTCCCTCTTCCTTCCTCTACCTCCCTCTCCTTTTGCTCTCTCACCCTCCCTTTGTCTCCTCCCTCCCACTCTCTCTCTCTCGTATTAAAAGCAATCAAAGCACGTTTACACCCATAAGGATTGAAATAACAATATGATATCGAGGTCTAATAATGGAATTGGTAGGCAAGTCAACATCCCCTTAAAATAGCTAGATTTCCTCAAACTGTGTGAATTAAACGTTTAAATCGAGCGATTTCGAACTGTAGGTGGAAAAAGACGAACAGAATAAGAACCTTTATAATGTTTTCTTCGAAATGGTCACATCCGAAATTCGTAGGTCAATTCTTTTTAATTTTAATCTAAAAAAGAATGAAATCCTGCGCGTCGAAAAGTTCGTTTTTACATTAATTATGTGTTATCATATTGGAAATGGAAATTATCCCCTGGAGTCGAACCAGGGTCTTTGATCTCGAGTTAGATACATAAAAACGTTTTGTTTTTATATGTATATGCTATCCTGAATATTTCATCAAATTCGGTTCAGTCGTGTGCGAGATATTAAGCTTCAAAAAGCATTACACACAAAGTGACACTGTCTATTATACCAATTAGTTTGGATTATATTTAGAATTGAATAATTACAAACCATACATGCGTCGCAAATGATGTCAACAGGTTAGGAAACTGTAAAGTAAATTACAAATATGCACGTTTCCCGCGATAGAGTATTCTAAACATTATGTTATGTAAACCATTGATCTCATTTTCTAATTTACTGTGCTTAGTTTTTAGTACTAAATTTCATTAAAATCCACTGAATAGATATGGGGAAAAGAATTGCATCCGTATAGAAGAACGGACAGACCGAAGCTAATATGCGGTAAAGCTGGAATGCCTAATAATGATTTATTAATATTTTAATTCACAAATCGTGCGGAAAAATAAGAGGCCGCGTTTTCTAAATAGTGCCAATAAGTAGAATATGACATTACGTTATTTTCATAAACAATTTGTAGATTACGTCCACTGATCATATTATAGTAAAAACTGTAAATGCACGGCTTTATTTTGTCATTCAAAGATCACCTAAATGCATGAAAAAATGTATAAAATTTTAGTGAGGAAGAAACTGCGGAAATTGAGGGTCCGAGAATCCAGAAAGGCTGAGAAATGTTTATTAACATCATGCAAATTGACTATGACTGAATGTTTTTAATCACTTAAGTAGTGTGAGAATGTTAAACCTCATTATTTCATGAAAATGCAATGATAAGAACCGTTTCGAAACATAGTGACTATGTGAAAACGTGATTTTCACCCGGCAGCAAATAAAAAACATCTAGGTACATCTACATATTATCCTGCAATTACCCAAGTTGGTGGGTGGCAGGAGGTGCCGTTCACTAAGCAGTCATTAACTATTTTTGTTGTCACGGGTACGCCTCCAATTGTGATTCCTGATTTACGTAACTTACTTAGATACAAATATGCGAATTAATGTCATGTTTTAGCTATCCATCAACATACCGATGAATATATATCCCCTTTACATTTTACTTTCAGGGACCATAACAGGAGTAATATTGTTACATGGGAAAAATTTGATGCATCGCACCCACTGTCACCCACCAATATGGTGGATTACAAGATAATATTTAGATGAAAAAATGCGCTCTATTAACAAACTCCCTCAAAATGAAAATCAAAAAGAGCTAAATTATCGGATAATATTATTTTCTAATTACGTTTCGAGAATCGGGTAAAAAAGAAAAAAATATTACCACCAGGAATCGAAGCTTAGCCCTTAACGTACAATGTGTGCACAATAGTCTCCCAACCAAACTGATTGTTAGTAACAATAATACAAATCTTATCAATATTTTAGAGTGTATGTATGTTCTTTATTCGTTTTTACACCGTTGAAGGTATCGAATTCTAAAGTTTCATGGGCCATCCTATGGACCAAAGGAAGAACTTGGTCTAGGTTTGCAGACCGTGGGGTCTCTTAAACCCCATGGGGTCAACGAAATACTATTTTCATATGAATGCATAGGAAATGGTGTGGAGAAACCCCAAAATTCCATGCAGCCCTTCACTGATGTGGATATAAATATACCTTAATATTAACTTCCGATCACGGGAAATGGCTTCTTGTACGCACGAAAGACTGAATATTTAAATTCTGTTCATGTTTTGTCGTATTACCTGCTAAATCGCTCAAAAATTTCCTTTAAGCGCAAAATTTATCGGTTTAGACGACCATTTTCCAGGCAGCAACAAAGCTAAATTTCTTAATTGTTGTACTCTTCAAAGGGAGATAGCCACGTAAAGATTAATGCAAGGAAAATCCACGCCGTGGCGCGCCGTAGAGGAAGAATAGCTATCGCCAAGATCAAGGGTACAAATGGATTCATGCCTAGATATAGTCTATGAATATGTTAAAAGTATAATTAAGGTATAAACCAATAAAAATCGTTTGATACTTAAAAGAAAACTTTCCCGAGAGAAGCCGGGCGTTTCAGCTAGTAATTATTATAAACGACACGATGTTTTTGCATATTTTTAACGCTGACTTCTCGAAGCCAGGGTTGCTTTCACTTAAACTCTGAGACACTTATTTGCGTGTAGAATCGCATGATCTAAACTATATATAAGACTGTCGCTTTGTGTGTAATGCTTTTTGAAGTTTAATATCTCGCAAACAACTGAACCGAATTTGATGAATTATTCAGGATAGCATATACATATAAAAACAAAACGTTTTAATGTATCTAACTCGAGATCAAAGACCCTGGTTCGACTCCAGGGGATAATTTCCAATATGATAACACATAATTAATGTAAAAATGAACTTTTCGACGCGCAGGATTTCATTCTTTCTACTTTCTCCATATACGTAGCATAGAGAAAGTATTGTTTTCATGAAAAAAATCGACTTCGAGATTTCAACGAAAATACATTTTTTGAGGTCTCTAGAACACGTTTAGACTATTTTCGGAATGTCATCTGTGTATGTGATTGTGGGCGCTCTAACTCGAAAAGTACTTGCCATATCCTTACCAAACTTCAAATATAACACTTTAGCATGAGCACAAAGAACCGATTAGTTTTTGGACAATAACGTTTAACCGGAAGTCGAGGTTTATTCGAAACCCGATTCGGTTTTTGCGATATTTCTCCATTAAAACATCATGATTGTATATACAAATTGATACAAGTATTATAGAGAATGTAATTTCCTACAACTATTATTTGAAACAATTTTCCATAGCAGTTATTGTTTAGGAATTATTTATAAATAATCGGTTTTTTCGGTTTCCATCAAATATCTCCTTAAAAACGTCGTTATCGGTAATCTTCGTGAGGACGAAAGTTGTAGAGAATAATATGTCTTCCAAGTTTTGTTTGAAACATTTTCGTAGAACCTTCCATTTAGTAGATAATTAATTTATTCGTAAATTTTCAGTATACAGCGCCAGCGGTGAATTCTGTAAACATTCAAAATGTAATTTACGGCAATAAGGACGACTGTATTCTTTTACGATACGAAATAATAATTTTGCCTTATAATTCTATTCATAATAATTTAAATATTTATACCCCAAATATGGAGAAAGTCATGTGTTGGCCACATCGGATTTTCGAGATTAAAATTAGAAAGAATTGTCCTACGAATTTCGGATGTGACCATTTCGAAGAAAACATTATAAAGGTTCTTATTCTGTTCGTCTTTTTCCGCCTACAGTTTGAAATCGCTCAATTTAAACGTTTAATTCACACAGTGTGAGGAAATCTAGCTATTTTAAGGGGATGTTGACTTGCCTACCAATTCCATTGTTAGACCTCGATATCATATTGTTATTTCAATCCTTATGGGTGTAAACGTGCTTTGATTGCTTTTAATACGAGAGAGAGAGAGTGGGAGGGAGGAGACAAAGGGAGGGTGAGAGAGCAAAAGGAGAGGGAGGTAGAGGAAGGAAGAGGGAAAGGAGAGAGGGGAAGAGAGTGGGAGGGGGAATGAAGGAGAGGGAAATGACTTTCAATACAATTTATGTATCTGATGCTAAATTGATCTCCATAAATAACTTGAACGATCGAATCTAGTTTTAAGATAATATTTAGATGTAAAAAAAGTGCTCTATTAACAAACTACCTCAAAATTAAAATAAAAAGGAATTAAATTATCGGATAATATTATTTTCGGTACTAGTCGATTATTCCCTCACAAATTACATTGAATCCATTTGCGGCGCAACAGTCAAGAGGATATAACATTGAAAGGATATATTGACGAACCTTCGGCTCGCTTTGTTTTAACGGGTAGTCGTCTCCAGGCGCTACTGCGCCCTTTGCCTCGGCTGGAATCAAACTAACCCTCCCCGTTGTGCGGTGATCGGGTTTGTAAATGTCGCGACAGGTCCATCAGTCATGGGTTAGCAAGGTTTAGGGTAAAAATATTACATAGCGATCCCAGGAGCCTCTCGACAATAAATATTTATTAATTATTATGAAAATAAATAAATAAAAATTACTGTTGATATGGAATGTAATTTAGGGGGGGATAACCGACCAGTACCTTATTTTCTAATAACGTTTTGAGAATCGTGGAAAAAAGAAGAAAAATATATCGCTACCAGGAATCAAAGTCTAGTCCTTAACGTACAATGTGTGCACACTAGCCTCCCAACCAAACTGACTGTTAGTAACAATAATACAAATAATTATTATAAGCGACATACGATGTTTTTGCATATTTTTGACGCTGATTTCTGGAAATCAGGGATGCATTCACATAAACTCTGAGACACTCATTTGCGTGTAGAATCGCATGATCCACATTTCGTCCAAATACGTGATCCGAAGTACGTAGCCTTTCCTTTATATTATGCCTTTGTCAATCTCGTGATCGTAACTGCGAGCTTAGAGAATTGAGCAAAGGACAAAAGAATTTTTGCCTCTTGTGGTTTATCCACCCTGTTTTTCGAAAAATAAATTACTAACTTCATTCAATAAACTCAACTCTTATGAACAGCATAAAAACAATTTCAACAATTAATAAAACACATTGAACAACGTAAATAACAATGTCAACAAATAATAGCTTCTTCATTCGCGCCGGATGACTTATCTTCTCCTTAATGCTGGCAACACTTCGCTAACCAGACCGATAAGCTAAATATTTTAATGGAAATAACAAATATACATTAATTTTTTATTCCTATTTTCAAGAACGATTAACATTCAATATAAAATTGAATTTTTCGAGTTTACAATGTATCTCTCTATATTATAAAATCGTAATGGTCATCATGATGTGTAACGCTCTAATTTTGTGAATAATTCTATTAAAAATAAACTTAGAAGCCTGAAATTTCTCAGCATTTGTGTTGATGAATCTTCACGTTAGGACAAAAATTTTCGAAAAAGGTCACGGGTTCGACTCCAGAGGATGAATGTCGTTTCCCATAAGATAACACGTAAAAATTACCTTTTTGGTTTGAAGGCTTTCATTATATCTTAAAATTAAGTTATCGACACGAAATTTCGCTAAAACACTCCAAAATGAATGAGGATTCCTACCGTCGAATACTCAATCTCATTCGAATTCGCTCATATTTTGAATTTATACTCGAGTTTTGGTAAATTTTTTAACATTTCGATAATAAGATTTCATGGTTACCGGTATTGTTTTCCTCGGTAATTTCCGTGCATATTCACTTAAAATAAAGGATTAAAGATCGAAAATAACGTTAAAACTTCCTAGAAATGATCGAAGATATGAATTTAATGCAAATTAATCGAACGTAGTATTCATGTTATTTATATTTTTTATCTATATTACTTAAGTCCAATTTCTGATTCTCTCTCTCACTCTCTTTAACGCACTATATCTCAGCCATTTTTAATCTCCGGGAATTTCAGCCCTCTAAGTTTATTTTTTATCGAGTTATTCAACTAATATTCTTAATTTGTTATTAAAAACCAAAAATACATCCCTTATAAAATATATTCATTAAACTCATATTCAAAACATATTCCCGTTAAACTAATCTAAATCCAATAGGTACATGGTAGGAACGAAGAAACAGCGAGCAAGGGGGGGGGGGGGGGAGGTTGGCGAGCGTCAGGGAGTACCTATTTAAAATTACTAACCTGTAACAAAGGGCAACTAATGCAAGAAACAAACGTGGAACGATCCTTCTTCAATAAATAGCAAGACCAGACTGGTGGATGCTACGCAGTTTATATGAAGGAATGAAAGGTTGTGGACATCTGTAGCAAACGAAACATTGGGGAAAGCTTCCTTTCTCCCACTAGACATTCAGAAGGTTCAAGAAATTCTCAGATGGGTAAATTTCCCCATGGAATTACCAGAAGTCGGTAGATATTACCTTAGAAAAGACTTGAAGGTCGTATTCATGGAACGACCCAAGGGACTTGAGGATTAGTGAAGGATTAGTTTGGACCCCATGGCGACAGGGTATGGTAGCGTGAGGGAGGCGATGACCATTTGAATATGGAAGGTTACTGAGCGGTTGGAAAACTCTGCCTTTCGCTTACACTGTTTATCCGAACCGAAATAAAGGAGCGAAATAAATATCGGTTTCCGGTTTCGGTTCGTGTTCAACACGTTTAGTTTTTTCGGTTCGGGTTCGGTTCCACTACGGCCAAATATATCGGTTTTTTCGGTTCGGGTTTCCGTTTTTGTTCCAATTCGATGCCCTGTTTAACAGTGAGTTACAACTTTGCTAGTGGAAAAGGACAATGGATTTTAGCACGATTTGCAGAGTTAATAGAAAACCTTATTTTGCGTTGCGAGCTTGAATTCAGCGGACTTCGGCTTCAGCTGCCCAACTATAACAGTTCGATGGTTATTAATAATCTGCTGTATCTTTCAAAACAGACCGAATGTAGGGTAGGGCTTAAGGGAAGGAAAGGCCGTTTGCATTTTAAGCTGAGGACCTCATTTCGCAGCTAAATGATGCTGTTTCCGAGCAGAAATCTCACCGCAGACTTTCTGTATTGGAGGGCTCAAAGGGTTTGGACCTAGTCTGTTTGGAAGTGGCGATAAGCCGTGTGATCTCTTTGTTCTCCTCCGAAGGCCTCTCGCTGAAACATGCGAACTTTTCCCGTTTAAGAGACGTGGGATTTCCGGATTAAATTTCGAGAATTGATAGGGTGATGGCACATTTTTCAATAATTTATCCTCAGAAATAAGATTTCTTGTCACGCAAACAATGAAAAAAGAGAAACATAAAGCGATAGAGGTGTATCTATTTTTTAATTCACGTCAACCTCAAATTGTATCGAATATAAGGAACATTTAATTGAAATCTTTCCTTCAATTTACTTGAACCCTTACATCCCCACTAGCATTAGAAGTTTAAATTATGTGAAAAAATTGTTAAATTAACTAAACTTTGTCATTTACTGTTTTTAGGCGCGTTTCGCCTCCATCGTGAGCGCCTATTGTCGTCGGTCTGTCCGTCCGTCCGCATGGTCGTTCTCGGCTTCTACAGAACGGATTTTCATGAAATTTGATATTAAGGACTTGCAATCAAAGATAATAAGAAAATCGCAAAAGTTAATCACGTAAGTCAATCAGGGGTACCACTTTACTGGTGATAAAAAATTATCTTTCCGTCATATCTTGTAAAGTATTGCTTATATCAAAATATTTTTCAAATAAAAATTGTAGGACTAATAAATTAGAGTATTTATTTTCTTATACATTTTTATCTTAGGGGTAGCCGTTATCAAGAAAATCGAACAAGAAAGTCTTAAATCGAGTTGAACAGAAAATTTCTTGCATGGTTACTTCAATGTTGCTAACGTAAACGATCTCACAAACAAATGTTTAAGTTCTTTACTTGTGTATGCCATATTTTTAAATAGGAAGAAAATGGATTATTTATGATGAAGAAAAGAACTTTAAAATGTTATTTGCCTTACGTACAGGTATATCATTTCTTTCTAATACTCCATTGCACGAAACGCGCCCATTTGTGGTACGCTGTACACTTTCCTAACTTGTTTAGTATTATAACAATTATACAATCAACTTATGATATGATTATTTTATAAGAAGTGTTTCTAATACCATCTCACGTTACGGCTGGAAAGTGTTGGCGTGATAATTTTGAAAATATTTCTAAAATTTCATTTTAAACGAAATAATTTTAAAAACTACGATATTAGCCGTTCATAAATAACTCTGGAATGAATAACTAAAATTTGGTTCGAGAAACACCTAGGAAGTAGATCCTCCCATCCTATAATATAATTCGCTTGGTTATGTGTCAAGTGTAATGCCGCGTGGCCTGTCAAGGTATATACATACAGTAAAACTCGTTTAATACGTATTTGAGGGGACCGGCTCATTGCTTCGTTATAAGCGTGACTACGTTATATACGAGAAACATGGTTTTTGCCCTATACATCCCATATAACACGTATACACATACAGTAAAAGCTGTGCTATCCGGCTATTTAGAACCGGCCAGCCTTAGATACCGGCAATTACACAAATACAATTCATTTTGTATTTCTTTTTCTTTTTTTATCAATTTTTGTGTGAATTGTATATGTGTAATACCACAACTTCCACTATAAAATTTCTTAAAATATAAGATGTATATATTACGTATTTACTCCGTATACTTCTGTGGCTGCCATGTAAGCATGGCGTTTTTGGTTACGTAAGCCATTTGCATTGTCTAGATGTTTTGGTGTACTTCTACAATTTCCAGTTTTATCGCTTTTTATTATTTTAAAAATTACCCATCCATTGAATATGGCATCAAAATAAATACCTAAAAGAAAGGAACACGAGAGAAAAGGTTGGTTGGTTTAACGCTAACACAAAAGCTGGAGCTGATCAAACGAATTGAAAAAGGAAAAAATAGAGCAGCCATAGCAAAAGAATTCAACATTGGATCTTCCACGCTCTACGATATCAAGGCTCATAAGGCTAAATTAATAAAATTTGTGTCATCTTCTGAGACGAGTAAATCAATTAATAAACATCATACGCTTCATAAGCCAAAAATTGAGGAAATGGATAAAATATTATATGACTGGTTTTCACAGAAATGTTCAGAAGAATTAAATAATTTCGTCCTTTTCTAATGGAGTAAATAAAGATAAATAAGAAAGATATAATCCAATAAATTCAATTTTGGGAACAGGTTCACTGCCGTAATCCCCTAACTTCCCGGACGCCCTAAACTTTTCAATATTCTTTTTGTTTTGCATGTGAGAGTAGCAACGTATTAAATAAGAATGGGTAAATAGTGTCTATATCTAACTAGGTGTGGAAGAATTAAAATGGAAAATGCAAACCCCAAGCATAGTTATGTTTGGGGAGTACGATAGTTAACCTAAGCCCAATTTTGTTTGGTTGTTGCTAAATTTGCAATGTCAAAATCGAAAATCGCTCCCCTAGCCAGATATTTCTCCTAATCGGCTATCCACAATCCCCAAGATAGCCGGATAACACAGATTTTACTGGATTTGCAGTGAGTCGACTTCAATGCCGTACTTACATATGCAAAGAGATGCTTATCAACTTCTCGGCATGTAAAATGTTCGACTGCTATTACATACGATTTTTTAAATGGTCAATTAATATTATTATTATTGTCATTAATTTACATAAACATTTCACATTTTTAATATCAATTTCAAAACAAAGGGAGAGTGGAAGTTCGTATGGAAGGGGTAGATGGAGGAAGTGGACCTCTACGAACAAGTGCGCGGTAAACGGGCGGAAACTATTCATTACTTATCGCTCTGCTCGCCAAAATTCGTTATATATGGGGAATTTTTTGTCACGGGACCAAACATTTGTTCGTTACAGCCGAGAATTCGTAATATGCGTGTTCGTTACATCCGAGAAATTTAACCAATGCCCTTATGGAGAAGTTCAAGGGACCGAGACATTTCTTCGTTATAGCCGAGATTTCGTTTTAGGCGTGATCGTTATAAACGAGTTTTACTGTATATATGCAGCGCCGGCGGTATAAGATACAGGGGCATAGTCTTTCACTATCGTGGAGAGAGAGGGAAAAGAACCGGATAGAGGGAGAAAAAGAGTGAAGAAGAATGGGAAGTGTTTTAATTTAATTATTTAGTCATGCCTACCCGTCATTTTTACGGGAATTTCGACTAGTATATGATGCATTTCAAGAAACATTGAATAGTTTAAGAAATAGAAAATGCCAAGTACCCAGCCCCTCAACATTCGCGAGGGATACGTTCCCAATAACCTCGCGAATGTTGAAATTCACGAATAAGAATTTTGCTCTGATTATACTACGCACACTTAATATTCAACATTCACACTGCTTTGTGCTCAACACTAAACCTAAAATTAAAGTTCGTAGGCTAAAAATAAACACGAAAAAACTAGAAAACTGTTAAAACAAAATGAAAACGTAATACCTAATACGTATTATATAGTATATATTCTTTAATCTCTTTATACTTGATTCACTTTTAACAGATGATTTTCTTTTTGAAAACGTGGTTAAGTGAAAATCGTAATTATTAAATTAAAAATTACAGTAATAAGTAAATCAAAGCGCAAAAGCTGATGAAAAGTATGTAAGAGCGACACAGTCTGAGCGAAATGCAGGCAAGAATGAAAATGCCCGGGAGGTGGGGAATGGTGGTGGCGTAGCGTTTGACTCCGTGGCGCGGTTTTGTAACTTTGTATGTACATACATAGTGCATACTATGTAACAGAATGATTCCGATTTTCGGAATTATAGCTTATTGTAGGTAGGACATTATGAGTTGCATTTTTGAAAGGTTAACATCTACTGTCCTCAAGTATTTATACGGTTAACACCAACTACTTAGATTCTACTTGCATCAATTAATACCTTATTGATTACAACAAATCGAAGCGCTTTTATCGCAAGATTAGTAATATTTTGGATAGTCACTTACACAGCTTATGGGATTGTTGACTGTCTAATTTTAATTTTATAACCTGAGAACGGTTGCCTTTTTGAAATAATGAAATTTTATGGCTACCTCGTGAATACCTGAACTCGCGAATGCTGAACTCGCGGATGTTGAGGGGCTGGTGTACTAGTTTATGGGCGGAATTAAGAGTCTTTTAGATACGGAGGAACCATCTTAACAACTCGTCTCCTATATTTCTTTGATATGTGCTGAAAGAAATGTTAAATAAAAACTGAATAGTCGATAGAAATAATTAAGACGATATTTAAAAAAGGAGATAGTGTCAACTGTACAAATTATAAAGGAATATGCATGCTATTAGTAGGATTTAAAAGTGCTGCAAACCATTTCAAATTTAGTATTGGTTCGGTTCGCAATTTTTTATGATTGTTCGGTTCAGAGATGACTTTAGATCAGGGGTGGCCAACCTGCGGCACGCATGCCATTAGTGGCACGCGAAGCTCTCTTCAGTGGCACGCCTCCTCATTTTGAAAAAATAAAATATATAGAAATAAATTTAAAATATCAACGTTAACATTCTAGGTTATACAGTGTTGTTCTTTGACAACAGACTGTGTGTTGTGTGTGCGTGCGGCTACTTTAATCCCACGAAATGAGAACGTATTATAAGAAAATTGTGTATACAAGCTATTCGCTGTTTTCAAGACTGAGTTGGACTTCTCTTGTTTTCCAGGTAGTTGTCTAAACTGTAAATATTTCAAAATAACTGCCCCACTCCCATATAGTATACAGGTATACAGAGCCACCGTGAGGGCGGGGCAACCGGGGCTCGTGCCCAGGGCGCAGGTTCGTAAGGGAGCGCCAAATAGAAGTCTTATTATACACTTGATAAAATGTGGTTACAGTTTTGTTTTTTCGATCTCTTCGAAACTATTAATGGCCAACCTGAGGTTCAGCCGAAGGGCCATGACTGTACCAAGTCATAGGTTAACGTGTGCAAACTTAATTGGCCGCTTTTAGGCTGCCTCTACTCTTTACGCTCTGAATGTAATTTCTTTCATTTACCCCCTCGTCCCCAAAAATATGTGCGCCCTATCGCATTGCGTTAGCCGAGCAGAATTTTCGCCCAAGTTGTCGATAAAAAGTAATAATTGAGGAGGCTTTTATTGATTTTATTGCTGTCAAATCGAAAAAGAGAGACGAAATCACGTCAGAAATAATCCAAAAGTTGGAACAGGATGGACTACATATAGAAAATATGAGAGCTCAATCGTATGAAAATGCTCCTAATATGAACGGTAAATTAAACGGTTGCAAACATAACTAAGGTGGCCGGATATAAGATTAGCGGAAGCGGGACAAACTATTTTAGTGCAGTGTAGGCAATTTACGATTTCATGCAAGAGTTCGTTTTCAAAGCGGGACTACTCTGTTAGCCCCAGGAGTTTAGGCAATTTTATGGAATCCTGTTATTGTTCAGCTGTTCCCTCTGATAGATTGAGGGGTTGAACACTCTTGCCATCTTCTACATGCTTTCACTTCTTATTTCCATCAAATTAGTGGAACGCGGAATAAAAATCTCAAAAAATGAAATATAAAACGAAGAGCAGCGGAGTCAAAACGTCGCGATTTCGACAGGCCGGTTAGTTACAAAGTAGTACACCGTGGTAATATACTGTATTAGGCAGAAAAGAGATAATGACAAGATAACCTGAATATGTATTTGAAAAACTGGGTACAAAGGCAAAAAAGAGTTACAATTAGGGTTGCCAACTTTTAGATCTTCATGAACCGGAGATGTTGTTATAGGTTGCCTACTTCAAGATATTCATAAACCGGAGTTTTCTTGAAACCTGGATACTTCAGAAGAAACCCAAGAGGAATTAAATGTACTTAATGATAAATATATTCAGTATTCTTAAAGGCACTCGTGATTTTAGGACATTTGATTAACAATCGTTTATTTTTTAAATATCGCTAATTTACGTAATTGTAAGAGCATCGTCAATTTGTATTTTGTATAAAACAAAATACGATGGAAATTAAAATGCAAACTATCTTATTTCGAATCATTTATAAAAAACGCAAAAAGTCATAAAAAAGGCTTTCCGTTGCAATCGAAATTGAACCGGAGATTTGTGCTACTCACCCGGAGACCGTGGCGATGACCCGGAGATCTCCGGCTCGAAAGCCGGAGTTTGGTAACCCTAGTTACAATATAAAAAGCTATAAAAATTTTACATAGACATTGATGGACGCATGTAACACGATCGACCAAACATGCCCTCTCGATCAGTGAGGCGGCGAGGTAAGTTAAAAAATTAAAGGCGCGTTACATACCACTATGTTGCATTAGAGCGAACAGAATATCTACAACTCCGGAGCGTCCACGCCGGTTGAGCGAAACGATGATTATCGATGGCGACGGTTATCGAGTTCCTACTTTACTTTTGTGCCTGCTAGAAAGCGGGACATTTCTGGATTGGATTGGGCAGCGGGACAGATTGTTAAAAGGCGGGACTGTTCCGCCTAAAGCGGGACGTCTGGTCACCCTAAACATAACCCTCTTGCACGTTTCATACCAGGTACAGAGCATCCGCTTAATTTAGCTTGTTATCATTCCACCAAAAAACTAACCGTCAAATTAGGGAATTTTTTGCAAAGGTATAGAAACTGTTCCTTTATTTCGCTGGTTCCACATAGAGATGGGTTGTACTAATAGAGGTCTTAAAGGTGACGTTGGAAAAACATGGCACAACACGATGGTCATCAAGAGAAAATTCTGTGAATTCATTGGGGCTACAATTGAAGGAAGTTTACACGGTGGTAGTAAAATTAAAGAATGAACATAAATGCAGAGATGCTGAAAGTTTGCTAAAACAGATATTTATATTTTCTTGTTATTTTGGGGCGATTGTCTCCATAAGATCTCTTCAGGGTGCCGATGTAACTGTGGATAGAGCCGATGACATGATCTGCGATTTGGTACCAGGCATAAATAGTTCAACGTCATGACTGGAAGAGTATATGGAAGGGGCAAAGAAATTTTGCGATGAAAACGGAATATCTGATGTGCTGTCGAAAATAAGAAAAAGAAAATTTCATGACACGATGGAAACTGAAGCACCCTCAATACCTGAAAAAACAATATTTTAAGTTGTGCTTTATATAATATGACCCAAGATAAAATGATAAATTCCTATGAAAATGCTGTTAGTAAGTAAGAAAAACAATGTGGATGAACTTGAGTTAATCGAAGTTTGCAGTTTGAAACACCACCTGCCTCCGAAAAAAGTGTAAAAATTACGCAGAAAGAAATATTGGAATTTATTCCTACAGTCTGGACGAAATTACTTTGGGATTGATAATTCGGGGCAGAGTAGGGGTGGGAGCTTGGCGGGAATGACTCCCCTCCCTCACAGCCAATCACAGGCGGAGGGGAGGGAAGTGTTGCTAAGAGCAACCACGCTGCGTTGACGCTATGTCCCCTGCAAACAAAATACTGGGACCGCTCCTGTCTCTCCGCTGGTAGGAGGTGGGGGGGGAGACGTCTTCTAGGGAGAAAACTCAAACTCTGCGTTGCCATATATACCACACTGGAATGCTCCTTTCGGTGGGATCGTGAAGCAAAAGGCAACACAGCACAGAGAGACTCGAATTTGACAAGACGGATGCCTGAGAGAGAATGAAGTTGATCCCAGTGATGCTCCGCCTCCTTCATTCCTATTGGTTCTCGCATGGTCACGTTTTGGGACGCTTTCTCTTCTCTCTCTCACAATCAGTCGCAAAGATATTTGGCAGCTTCGCACGCAAGCCCATAGTAATTTCGTCCAGATTTTTTTTGTAATGTGGAAATTTTGCTGAGAAATTTCTTGACATTCGTCACATCAATTTCAACTGGAGAGCGTTCTTTTAATAAATTGAAATTGATCAAAAATTACATACGGTCATCAATGAACTAAACTTTTTGGTCTAGCCATCGTATCTATTGAATAAACTGTTAAAAAAATAGATTTCAATGACATAATCAATGTTTGCCGCAAGTAAAGCCTGAAAAATAACTCGTAAAAGAAATGAGTTTATTTCAATTAAATACCTCTTTAAAAATATGCATTTATCATTTTATTAGATCATTTTGGGGCGCTAAAAAAATCCACTGCCCAGGGCCTTGCAGGTATACCTCGCTTAACGAAGCCTCTGGGAACGAAGCTCCTTTATAAAGAAGTCGGTAATTCCGCATTGAAAATACAAAAAAATCGAAAATGTTGCGAATTAGCGTTCGCGTGTTATACGGCTCAGGTGGACGAGACAGAGTTAATACTGGCGCTACTTATATTTCGAAGCTTCGCTAACATAGTATCAGATTTATGTTCACAAAGTTACAGCTACTAAATTACAATGTTACTATATTCTCGACCTAGATCCTTTTAAGAATGAGAATGAGTTGGTCTGACTCTTATCTTGAATTAGCCAGTTCTGAGATCTTAAGAACCCTCACTTTTTTGTATTGAAATGGGGCGTACCTTAATTTAACTTTTTTACCATTTTTTGTTTGGGATAAAGTCAATGTCAAACTTTAAACCAGCAACCACAAGAGACACAGGCGGATCCACCGTGGATCTCTTGCAATCTCGACTGCTAAAAACATGAAAACGGAGAAGTATAGCCGCAGTAATAACGACATTTTATTAATTTATATTATTAAACAATTAAAATTGTACATTCAGTATGTTATTAGTTGATATGTTTCGAAAACAGTTGATACACTTTTTAAAATTTCATTTCACTTTTTCCGGATGTCTTGGTTTAGTATATCGTATTCATTTATGATAGTATTAATGATTTTAAAAAACTTCCAACCCGCAGTCAAAAGGACCATAGAAATTCCATCTTCGAAACAAGTACAATGGCTGCTTTCCTCCGTGCTGCCATCTAGACTGCCACTAATATTAGATGGCACGTAGGGTTGCCAGACGTCCCGCATCTTGCGGGACAGTCCCACATTTTATTATAAAATCCCGCATCCCGCCTCACGATAAAAATGTCCCGTAAAAAGTTTGTCATGTTATTTAAATTTTACCTTGCGTTTTGTCATGTTATTATTCTTATGAAGCAACATATTTTGTTTTTAATTTAGCAGCTGCGGTCACTAGATGGTAGCAACAGAATAATTACGACCCTGTCGCCTAGAATATTGTTAGACTCTATAATTACGACCATTGCATCGTAAATAGTTTTTAATTTTTCTCAACGTGGATAACGATCGTTCTGCACTGCAATTTGAAGCAGCCATACATAAAAATATTTTTTTTGCAATGTCATTGTTTGGGAAGATAGATTGAATATCCTTTTGCCGAATGAGTATGCACAGGGTCAGAAATGTTATTATTCAAACTGATAAAAACTCGAAAGGTGAATAACCGCAAGGGACAACAATATTAAAGCACGAGTCACTAAATAAACTTATTAAAGCATAAAAGGGCCGGTAGGATAAAAATGATGAAGCACTGAAGTATGAAAAACTGCTTTAAAACTGTTAACTAACTAACTAACATATTATGTACTATAGTGCTGCCACGTCGGTTGCCTTGCATAACCCACGGAAGGAGGAAAAGGTTGTTTCATGTATGTACTACCAGGATCGTGTTTATACATCGTCGCTCGAAGCGAGCTAGTGAGCACCTTTAATTCTGTTACAAAGTGATTTACGGTACTGTCCTGTTATACCTCCACAAATAAACTGTCCCATAAAAACATTATCACGTTACTAGGGTCACGATTAACATTTGAGGGAACTACGTTTTATTTGTAGATCGAGTTAATATCAGACCTGATCGGCCAATTATTATGTTATTTTTCTATAAAATATTTCCTCTCAACTTTAGTCGGAGGAGCTCCGCATATCTCAGTGTCTATTTCTCTATAGAGATTTTTATGCCTTATAAAAAGGGGTAGTTCATATTAAAAGTTTTATATAAAATTATAAATACCTACAGAGGACATTAAATGTAAAGTTAGATTTCGTAGCTGCAGTTAAACTTTGGCTTTATACTGTGTTTAAATAGTTTTATCGTTTATGATTGTATATTATTATTATATATAGAAAATTACTTTAAACTGTTGTCATTTATGTAAATACTATTGTTTAACTTAATACATTACAAAGCTCCTCACGTTAATTGATTTAAAAGTTAAGCTGTTTTAAATATAGCCGTGTTTATTCAAACGTTTTTGGTTTGGTGGAGTCAAATCAGCCACGTTAACTTCATTGTTGTATACTGTGAACGTTTTCTCACGCAAGTAAATTTGAAAGTTAATTCTTTAAAAATATAATCATTTTTATTTAAACAGTATTGTTTGGATGAAATCAAGTTAACTAATTTAACTTAACAGTAACATTTGTATTAAATTAACATTAATATAATTAATTAATTGTGCAAAATCATTATGCACATCATCCGGTGATTTTCCGTCGTATAATTTTTATCGTGTACTTTTTCTCACGAAAGTTAATTTAAATGTTTTCTTTTAAATATACTTAGTCATTTTTATTTCTACGTAATATATTCAGTAACTTAATAGTTGCAATATTAATATTATCATGACGCCATTCCCTCCAAAATATATTGGAATTGTGCCGTGCGGAACACGGCTGGCGCCGAACTGTCCGGTGCCGAATAATCCCATCGCCGAATCGGTCGTGCCGAACTGTCCCTTTCCGATAAAAGGCGACCGCAATGATAAATCACACGTCAGTTTCGAAACTAAGCAAGGGCGACAAAGGACGTTCGCAATTTCGAGTGCGGTGGATTGAAGAGAAATGAGGACGAAGATGGAACGGAGAGAAGATGGGAACATGAAGAGATGAGTGGAAGAAGAGGGAGGGAGGGAGAGAGTAAGGAGGAAATGCACCGTTTCCCGGCGTCCCCTCTTGGGTTTGCTTACGCAAAAATAAGCGGAGGCAGATTCCTCCCCAACCCAATCCACAAACCACCGTTCTTCCAATATTCCTCATCTCCAACGAAAGGTCGCCTGCCGCTATTCGACATACCTTTGTCCTTTGACCCCGTTTGTTCTATTAGACACAGCGGGTGGCACAAAGGGAGTCCCTGGAACCCCAAGGCATTCGCCAGATAAGGAGAGCGACGTCTAGAGTTATGAGGGGGAATGGGAAAGAGGAATGCGCGCGCGTGGGGGCGAAAGGGAAGTGAAAATGAATTCACGGTGAAGAGCGAAGGTGGTGCAGAAAAGAACAGAATGAGGGAGGTGAAGAGAGGATAACGACCGAGGTATTAATGGAAGTGAACGTCCTGGAAAGGAATGGTCATGTGTGAAGTGGAGAGGGGAAATGGAACAGAATGAAAGATACATTGAAGGAGAAAGAATGAGAGAGAGAGAGAGGGAAAATATAGGAAAAGCGATTTTAGTGGTATGAATCGCGCCGTGAACAATACTGATATGAATGGATTCTAATGCAGGTTTACTCCGATTTACGGCGATTCGAAGTTACGTCGCCGACCGATTAATACCTGTGTATCGATTTACGTTGTTTTGCTTCGAAGTTACGTCGTTATAGGTACGACGTTCTTTAAAATTTTCGTCGCCGTCTTCCTGAAGTTATTATCTGATTAAAATACTAAATAAAAATCATTTCAAATGTGCTGCGATCTAAATGTGTACTCTCTGTAATATAAAATCTAAATTACCTAACAACGATCTTAAATATATTACGTCACTAAAAAATCAGGCCAATGCTCTCTAGGTGATTATAGCTTGAAGTGTTCCTTTTGAGAGTTTTTGTAGCGGAGGAACCTAGCGATCGAAAGAAATTGGCGAATTCGGAAGTTAAAGGCTCGGAACGCTCGGTCGCACGGTCGATTTTTTTACGTTTGAGCTGATCGCGGGGTCACATGACGTCATACTATTAGCTATGGTGCGTTCCACGTCGTGGTTATGGTGAATTTGTTATTTAGTTGAGGTTATGACGCTCAATCATAGTAAATCTCCCCTGAATCTGATCGTGCATGTAACATTTTTTTTTAATTCGGAAAACATTTAATAATAGAGAAACTAACAATTTCGGCACACTAAGTTTCTATCCCTTTCCAAACATACGCCGTATCTCGGCTTCTAATAATACATACAATAGGGACAAATTTTTATTGAAGGATTGTGAGTAACGGCGACGTGAATGATACACATATAATATTATGACGCCATGTTGGAACTGTGCCGTGCCATATCCTGCTGTCGCCGAATTATCCAGCGCCGAACAGTCTTAAACTCTTGCACGCATAGTACTGCACACTATTCATGAGAGCATCCTCGGCGTAAAACAAGCTATGCCTGTACCTTATTTTATGAATTTTAAACTCGATGGTGCAGCGTGATTGAATTGTCGAGATAGTTGCTCTCGGAGGACCTCGTGGACGTTATAATTATTCAAGGAGCAACGGGAAAATACAATAAGACTTATTCATCATGATTAAACAATTACCCGAGTTTTGCCACTGCTTCCTGAGCGACTAATTGTAAGTCTGATTGTAAATTTAAGCATGATATTAATTGAACAGAGTTATTTTACTTTTTTTACGTGTTCAGTATTTAAGAAGTAGCCGTGATTGGCGAAGCAATAGAAAATCAAACTAAGACAACTACAAGTGTTGAATAGCCATTAGTGCTATTCTTAAAATGAATAAGTATCGCCAGAGAGAACATTTTACATTTCATGACGAAAAAGAGGGTCATTATAGGTGTATCGTAGGGAATGAAGTTAAAAATTAAACCGCCTTTCGTGGAGCGCCATTTAGATTTAAATGAAACGAAAAAGAAGAATATAAGCACGATAAGGGGAAATACTCGCGTGGGTGAGATAAATGCCATTTTTCATCAAAACACACGATTCGCTCGACGCATACGAGGAAAAAATCTCCGATTATTGATAATGAACAATGTGAGAGATTACAGCCCAACAGGGTTTCGAAAATATTGCCTCGTATGGCGGAAAATAATCCGAGATAAGCGATAGAATCCGGTCTACCGATAAGCTGATAAGAGAAAGTCGACCTTTTTAAACTCGCTTCCTTTAGGCTTTGGCAGTAAAACATTACAGCAATATTTTCAAGGGCCGGTTAAATTCATTATTTCCTTATTAAATACATAAGTGTTTGTGGAGTCTGTATAAATTTTATATATATATCACGAATGATAAAAAAAATTACTTGCTTTTAAGATCTTTACGTACGATTATGCTGCTTAAGTTACGACCGCTTACTACGAGAGTACTGTTTCCGTAAGGTTTCAGTCGAACTACGTCAACTAGATCCAAGGCCCTGATTTTAAAGCTCATGCGGAGTTTCATGACCTTTTATGGTCACATAAAGGGTTAAAACTGTTAAAACTTTATCCAGAGACTTTGTAATAATATACTAATTATGGCAAACCACAAAATGATATACCATTATAATGTAATATTTAAACGTCAACCAGCTATTTAATGTTACATTTTCATGACGAAATGTTTCTTAAGTTCATTGTAATTTCTCTTTAGCTTCAGTTGCAGTTTAAAGACCTTAACCATTGATAAATCCCATATGATTAGAGATACCATACCACCCTTGACAATCAAACGATTTTACTGCCAAGCGAATTACTGATAAGTAATTTACATTAGTTTTATTCCATGGTAGCGGTTGATTTTTATCGCTATTGAAAATGTGCTCCCGAAATGTCGGCTTAGTTCTTTTTTTGTTGAAAAAATGTCACTATCGTACAATCTCCGACGGCATTTTAAAATGTTTACGTAATGGGAAATGTTTAACTTTTAAATAGGAAAAATCGATCCTGGTGGTACTAAAGGTAATAATGATATCGTTCTTTTCAAATTCCAATGCGTGGCGTTATGACTCTTTAAATAACTGTAGATTTAGTAGTTTCGACATTCCAAATTTTATCGCGTAACGTCTTTGTAAAGCTTTGCTCATATACCAATTTAAAATTTATTTAATGTTTGTTTCCAGCTTGGAACAAGATGAAATTAATCTAGTTGCATCGACTGCACCATTCCAGAAACCTCTACCTGAAAAAGTTCTGCATGACATCTCTTCAGAATATAAATGGACCTATTGGTAAGTGCAATTCATGGATATTTTATGAAATCCCAAAAGTAACTTGAGAAATCTTTAAGAAAATTTTATTTTTACTAGAGACTTCTTGCTTCGATTCATAGGAATATATTTTAAGCTCATGAAATTTATAAAGCTTCCCGTTGCATTTTGTCAATAATACTACACTTTCTTTAGTTTTTATTGTGATTTTGCTGGTTCCAAGTAAATTTGCATGCATGTTTATATGAATTCGCCGATTTATGTATATAGCTAAACGTTCTTCTCTTTGTCCTTGTGTTTTTTATTTACACGAAATTAATAATTTACTTTGGACTTTTCGAATTTTTACAGACGCTTTATTTATTTTCATTTTCTCTTCCTGTAGTATCTTTTTTTCATTCGTTCCAGTCTATTCTTCCTCTATACCCTCTATTCTATTCTCTTCTTTCCCTGTGTTATATTTTTTGTCTCGTTAATCTCACTATCCTTCCTTCCTCCGTTTCACGGATAGTTTTTCTTTTCATGTCTCGATTTTTTATGAATTACAATACAATTACAATCTTAAAATCAAAACTCATTATGGTGTCGTTTGTTTTCAATCGTATCGCATTTTCTTGCCGCCTGGTGTCACTACAAAGAACGTGAAAACTGTAAATATTTTTAATCGTGGGACGTCCTAATATTTCCTTTCATATACAACTTTTGATTCAAATTTATTAATATACATTTATATTTCGGATTTGAAAGCATGTATATATCTGACTGAAGTTAATAAAAAAAGTATGAAAAGAGTATAATAAAAAAGATTATAAATTGTATGATAAAAAAGATTATAAAGAGTATAAAAATGCATTGCCGTTGATCTGCGAATTTTTAAAAAAATAAGAGCCATTCACCTTTTTATTCATCACTACTTTTAACGTAAGTTAGGAAGATAAATCTTTATTTACTCGCAACCTTTTTTCCCCAAACCATCGAGTGATTCCTTCTTACACGTTTAGAATATTTTGTTTAGAAAATCTTAATTTTTAACATTTGGCGGTTTCAGAATTTTTATATGCCTACAAAACCGTGATCTGAATAAAAATCAGTAACTCCTGCAGTTAGTCGAATTATTAGTCGTATGTAATGACTATATAGAGGACCGAATAATCCATGGCGGATTGCTACCGAGAAAGTTTTTACAGCAAAGTCTGTGGTATTTGGTAAGCTTTAGCATTCTACAGTACGTTTAGTCATTCAATTCCGAATGGATCGGTCAACATCCTTTTGAAATTGGATTCAAAGGAGCTTTTCAGAAAGTTATTTGGATAGATTTACTTCATTTTCACTTGAATAACCGTGTTTTGGTGTCTTTATTTAGTGCTTAAAACACTACGAAGTAGCACGTAATTTCTTTCGGAACATTACGAACATAGTTACAAGCCGAGTCGTAAATAAACAGGTTCGGATTCACCGACTGCAATGCACCAATGCAAGTGCACGGCTCAATAGGCACGATGTCGTTTGAACGATGTTGGCGGTCCTCCTCTATCAGTTGAACTCGCAGCTTGAATCTCTACCAAGAGCTCCAGAGTGCGCTAAAGTCGAAAAAATAAATACGAAATTTTCTTTAAAAGTTTGTTTTTTTAAATAGCTGAAATCATTTCCTATTACTTCTGAAATGATTACACAACGAGCTCCACCAATACCTCTTTCCCCATGCCTCCATCGTCGAAGGTCTTCTCGTGGGAATCACGTGGACAAATAGAGAGGATGCGTTCGCGATTACCTTTTGTTTCCCGATGCATTCATATGGATTTTTTTTTTATTTCAGGCGGCGATTTCAATTTCTTCATCTCTGCCTTGCAAGGTACAGTTTTGTATAGAATCCCATGTATTTTTTTAAACCTATTTTTCGTAAGAGGTAGTTCCGATGAAAATTATTGCGCTCACAAACCTAGACTTCATCGCTGCGAAGGAAAAACCTTCCTCCTACTTATCACGGAAACTGTATGATTCCGGTTTGCGTTGCGCGGCAGGGCATTCATGATTAGCCGCTCACAAAATTTACATTTAAAGATTAAACGGGAAACGCGTTTTTATGCAAAATTTAAGAATTCTGAAAATGTGTTAGCTTTCCTCGAAATTTCTTTCTTCGGAAGAGTCTTAAGGTCGTTATCTAATAATAACGGCTGTCGAATAATGGAAAGGATATCCTATGCGTTTTGACGTCTCGTTTGACATGTCCTTCACCATCGGCTAAATAAAATCTGTTAAGTTACCTTGAGATATGACAAAAGCCATTGAACGATACACTTTGCAAAGCGTGCAATAATAAGGTGAAAAACGGTATTTCAAACGATCTCATCAGTGTCGTTTAACAGTAAAACAATAGTATGTGGAAGAGGAAAATACGTTTAGAGCTTTTGGAGAATTAGGAAACTGTATTAGGAATGATAATGAAAACAGGTTGTAAATTGATCTTTACCTCCAGGTCTAGGTTAAATTATTGTTTATTATTATTGTTAAATTTTAAACAAAAATAATCTCCTTTCTTCCACGAGGAACCAGTTTCTTATGATTTTCTGCTCCTTTTCTTAGTACTCGTTTGTCTCTTTTTATGTCTTACGGTATGGTCGATAAAAGGATTTCAAGGCCACAGTATTGAAAGGTTAAAAACAAAGACTGACCTATTTCCACGGGTTGCACGAAATGGAATTGCCATTTACCGAGATCGACTTCCTAGGTAATTAGACTTTAGGTGTTTTGTAAATAAAAAAAAATTCTTTTTATAATCTCGCAATATATGTTAAGGGATCGGTTCCTTTTAATATGGTCATAAAATGCCAAAAATTGCAATTAGCCCCTTAGGATTAATGACTTCTTCATAAATCTTTCTTGGAAGCAGTTTACAAAATAATGTATTTTTCATAACACACGAATTTGTCAGTTAAACATTATGATCGAAAATCTATAATTATCCAACTTATTGAGATTCTATAGCCGTAACGATAGCCACAATCTTAGCTCGATAACTTATTTCGAATCGTTTTATGGTGCATCGGAGGATAAGAAGTGTAGCAAATGATGGCTATTATCTCACTTGGGTCGGATAGATCAGTTTAAAGTCACGTGAATCATCGAGTAGATAGTTAAACCATTAATGTGTTTACTTGAGGTCATTCACTTATAACTACTTCACATAATCTCGTTTCTGTGAAATATGACCTAAGAAGACAAGGAAAATTAACAAAGATTATTTCTTATCGTAGTCCATTGCTCAAGGAAGATAAGCAAAACACTCTTTAAGGTCAAAATCTACACAGTGAATTCATAAACTCTAATCGGGTATTGATCCTTTCAACGAGGTCATAGAACTCTCATGGGAAAAGTTCATAAATACGACAGCATTTTTTAAAATTTAAATTTCGTAACAGATTCTGCGAGGAAAATATTTTATACAATAAATGAAAATTAAGCCACAGCAACGGAATTCCATAACCGTCGTCGACATTTTTTCGCAATAAAGTCCGATGGTGGTGGGTACCATGCGGTTTTGTAATAGGACGCACTCACTTCAAGAGAATCCATTTCGGGCATTCCAAAGGCATTTGCATATGCCTATATACAAAGAGAAAGTGAGTCCTGACAGGGACAAATCATTCGCAAATTATATTTGTGGAATATAACGAAAAAAGGCAAAGGATATGTGGGGAATAAAAAGTAAATAAAATCAAGTTCCGCAGCTTCGTTTCTCCTTAATTACTTTGGCCGAATCGATAGACACATTACGAGCTATGTTGGCCGAATCGAGCCCTTCTCTCTCCCTATTCCCTCCCTTTCCCCCCCTTACATTGTTTGTTCGAAAGCACTTAACCGCAAGGCTGTAAACTCGAACGGGAGGCAATTAATCGGTTATTAATATCCGATTTGGGCAGCTTTTGTTTTACGAGGCGGCGGGAGTGCCCGCCGTATGCGCGAGTGAGAGTAACGTTAAATACGGAGGAGCGAAGGAAGAGAAAGGGAGAGAGAGAGAGAGAGAGCGCATTTACATCCTCCCTACGCACGCATTTGCACGCACACTTAATATTCTCAGCGGCGTGGACGTGGGTTTTCGGCGGAGCTTGCAAACCACGGGGGACGGAATGCGTGCCTGCCCCGCGCCACAGTTATTTCGCGCGCCCGGCTTTGACGCAGATAAAAAAGAAAATATGAAGCGGTTACAGAGAGGGTGGAGGAGGGAGAAATGGAGGTCCAGAAAGTGTCGCCGTATGACGGCGTGCGGAGAATTCAGGGAGCGATATATATATATATAATCTCTCTCTATCCCTCTTCCTCCGCCTCACTCTCTCCACATCTCTTGTCTCGCTTCCTTCACACCCTATATTTTTTCATTAGTCTCTCTCCACGTGATTTCTCTCTCTCTCTCTCTTGGGTGTCGGCCTACTGGGAGAGCGAATTCGATCGAGGCGAGTAAAAGAGAGGAGGCTCGCAGAAGGGAGCGTGACGAGAGTTCCTCCGTGTAAAACAGTGACTAGGAAAACATCAAAAGGCCTTTGACGCTACCCTCTAAAGAGGTGCATGTGAGTGGATGGGGACGGTGGGGAATTTCATAGAAAATGATTTATTAGTATATTGAGAGCTGCTGTTACCTTCGTAGTTGTACCTCCTAAAGTTGCCGGATTAATGGCTAGCTGGTTTAGTTTCGTGCGCGGCTGTTTTCAGTATTTATGAAGGATGTGCGTGTGTTCAATTAACGCCCTATCCATACATATATTTAGATGTGGATATTATGTGTGTTTGCATGTGCGAGTGCGTGTTTTGGCTGGTCGCGTGTACGTGACGGTTATCGATGAGGCAATTCGCCGCCTTTGTATCCCGGCGGGTTGATCGAGTCCAGTTAGAAACAAGTCCCCTTTTTTACCCATGCGTTTTCCGTCTTCCTAAGTAAAAACAGCTATTTCTATTTCGAAGAGAGATGATTCCTAAATTGTTAAACAAAAAAGAAAATTACAGGTAACAGATGTATTTGAAATTACTTCATAAGTTTATTGTTTTAAAATTGATTATTGGATGAAACGCGAATTTTTTAAATACACAATTTCATTTTGGAGAATATTCTTACCGTGCAACATTTTATTTTAGCAAAATAAAATTATATTAATCGTCTTTTATGCGGTATGTAAACAGGGCATCGAATCGTATTTTTTTCGCTCCGGTTTTCGTTCCGGTTCACTCAAAACACAAAATTTCGGTTCGGTTCCGGTTTCACTCCGGCAACCATCAGTGAACCGGTTCGAACCCGTTTTTTTCGCTCCGACCTTAAAACATTTTAAAGAAACTTTCAAGAACTGATTTATTAATTTACGTAATTTTCTATTTAAATCAAATACATCTTCACTATCACAACAGTGATATTTAAAAAAACTAATAATCAAAATACGAAAATAAATTATTTAAATGTAAATATTTAGTATGTATTTTATTTATTTAAGATTATATTTAGAAATGAATAATTACAAACCATACATGCGTCGCAAATGCTGTCAACAGGTTAGGAAACTGTAAAGTAAATTACAAATAAGCACGTTTCCCGCGATAGAGTATTCTAAACATTATGTTATGTAAACCATTGATCTCATTTTCTAATTTACTGTGCTTAGTTTTTAGTACTAAATTTCATTAAAATCCACTGAGTAGATATGGGGAAAAGAATTGCATCCGTATAGAAGAACGGACAGACCGAAGCTAATATGCGCTAAAGCTGGAATGCCTAATAATGAATTATAAATATTTTAATTCACAAATCGTGCGGAAAAATAAGAGACCTCGTTTTCTAAATAGTACCAGTAAGTTGAATTGGCATTGCGTTATTTTCATTAACAATTTGTAGATCACGTCTGCTGCTCATATTATAGTAAAAACTGTAAATGCACGGCTTTATTTTTTCATTCAAAGATCACGTAAATACACGAAAAAATGTATAAAATTTTAGTGAGGAAGAAGACTGCGGAAATTGAGGGTCCGAGAATCCAGAAAGGCTGAGAAATGTTTATTAACATTATACAAATTTACTATGACTGAATATTTTTAATCACTTATGTAGTGTGAGAATGTTGAACTTCATTATTTCATGAAATTGAAATTCAAAACATATTCCCGTTAAACTAATCTAAATCCAATAGGTACATGGTCAGAACGAAGAAACAGCTAGCAAAGGGAGGCAGGGGTTTGCGAGCGTCACCGAGCAGGGGGCTTGCCCCCTAGGACCTATTTAAAATTACTAACTTGTAACAAAGGGCAACTAATGAAAGAAACAAACGTTGAACGATCCTTCTTCAATAATTAGCAAGACTGGTGGATGCTACGCACATTTTATATGAAGGAATGAAAGTTTATGGACATCTGTAGCAAACGAAACATTGGGGAAAGCTTTCCTTCTCCCACTAGACATTCATAAGGTTCAAGGAATTCTCAGATGGGTAAATTTCCCCATGGAATTACCGGAAGTCGGTAGATATTATCTTGGAAAAGACTTGAAGGTCGTATTCGTGGAACGACCCAAGGGACTTGAGGATTACTGAACTTGGTCGGGGTTTGGACCCCATGGCGACAGGGTGTGGTAGCTTGAGGGAGGCCTTTTGAAGGTTCCTGAGCGGTGGAAAAATTCCGCCTTTCGCTTACACTGTTTATGCGAACCGAAATAAGCGAGCAAAATAAATATCGGTTTGGTTCGTGTTCAATATATGTAGTTTTTTCGGTTCGGGTTCAGTTCCACTCCGGCTAAAAATGTCGGTTTGGGTTTTCGGTTCTGCTCCGGTTCGATGCCCTGTATGTAAAGTGAGGTTTCGCATGAAAATAAAATTGGATAAATTTTACTTATAAGCAGTAGTAATTTTTTTATAAATAATACAGAAATAATTCAAATAATAAAGAGCTATAAAATCAGAGGATGGGCCACCTATATTCAACGAGATGTTTTCGTTAGTTCATTGATAAATAAAACAGCCGCTTAACAGAAATTAAGTGTTTCATCAAATGGTCATCAAGCGTTATATGTGTTTAGTTCGCTGCCACATTTGCAGAGTTTCCAAGTGCTTTCATGATCCAAAGCGCAACATCTTCTTACCGAAATGCGCGTAAGCGAACGTTCACCGCGATGCGGTTTCCCGAATCTATTTGAAACTCCTTGGGTAGCAGAGAGGGTGACAGAAGAGGAGAGAGAGTTTATGATTTGCGCCATAATGATCCAGGGAACGGGGGAGAGAGGGAGACACCGCCATCTTCTTGTCCTTCCTCCGCTCGGACTAACCTCACCAGTTCCCTGAACAAGTTATCAGCGGGTTTGAAACGGCGCAGTTTCCTAACATCCCAGAGGACCAATTAAGCCTTAATGGACGGCAGATAGAGGGAGAGAGTGGAAAGGGAGAAGCAGAGGAGTCGTTCGCACCGTGAAGGGGGAGAGAGAGAGAGATCCTGGTTCAGTTCACCGCCACAACTCAGCCCGTGTCAATTTCCACCCTCTCTTCCACGCACATCTCCTTCTCCCTACATCTCTCTCCCTCTGGCCGCCTTCCTCTCACACAAGTGCCTAACGTCTTCACATTACATCCGAATCTTCCCTGTCTCCTCCTCCCTTATTCTCATCCCCCCCGTCTCTCTCTCTCTCTCTCCTACTAGTCCCTTCCAATTCCAACGTCGTTGAACCTCGTGTTTCACTTTAACCTCGCCCTCTCACTATCTCGTCCCTTACGTCTTCCCGTGCGATTTTTCTTCGTATCTCCTTCAACTAAAGCAATGGTTTCCTAACGCGCGGTTCGCCATTTCATTTAATGCGCTCCGTCCATCGCTTTGATTCCGCTGCGAGAAGATGGAAGAGAGGAGAGGATCGAGGCGATTATAAGCGGTAGAAGAAATTAAAAGCTCTTTAAAACGTTGGCTATTCAATAAGTTTCCGATGGTTTCTTTCTTTATGAAGGTTGCGTAACATTTATATTCGTCGATGTTGTTTTTTCAGTTTCTACCAAATGCTTATTCTTTAAAACATGTCTTCCACCATGGATTTTGAACGGAACGCTCCGATTTGGGTTTTATTTAAGTGTTTTCCTCGTTCCTTTCATTTTCCACGTGTCTTTTCAGGCACATTCTCCCTCGCCTCGTTTTGGATTTTTCCCCACCTCTCCCCTTTCTCTCCCTTCACTCTTCGTTAAATCTCACGTCCAATCTTTCCCTCTCTCCCTCTCTCTGCCTGTTTCTCTCTTCCTTGTCGTATTTCTGTTTCCCTCGCGTCCGAGTCCCGTTACACCTCGCTTTCCCTCTTTCTTGTTATTCGCCCCCTTTTCTCGCCAAAGCGTTACATCCGTTTCCGTATTCTCCTTCCGCCCTCTCACTCCCTCTTCCTCCTCTTCCTCCTGTCGTTCATCCCACGCTATCGATTTAACCATCTCAGGCTAATTATCTTTTCCTTCTTTCAAGTCCCTTCCTTTCGCGCCTCTGCATTTCATTTCACACCGTTTCGATTCTCTATCTCTCTTTTCGTTCCACCAAATATAATTTTTTCCCACCTTTTCAGTGTTATTTATAAAAAAACCGCAAGAATTGGTAATAAATGCAATTTGATTTATGGTGTTTTTGTTTTTATGCTGATAAATCAACTCTCAGGCGTAAAAAATATTTCATTGGACAAGTAAAAACAATTTAATTTTACAAATTATTAATAAGAAATAGAATTTTTCAGCTTACAATTAGATTATTTCCGCATGAAGTTGTACTTTCATGTCTTATGAGACCAAAGGCAGAGAAATGAATGGGACGTTGATGAGAGGGTATTGGTTGCTGCGCAAGTTCTAGGGATATGCGACGATCTTCCGCATCAATAGGCGCACGTAAGAGTCTAATTGGTTTCTTATGTTGTTGATACCTACTCAGTTCAATTTTGGCCGCGTTGCCTATTGAATTCATTTACAGAAAGTCTTACCGAATTCGAATTGAATGGTTCATTTCTCTGAGGAGGAAATTGTTTTATCTACGGCGGCAGATATCCCTAAGTTGTCAGTGATATTCGTTTTCATTTGTTTATCTTGCAAAGCGTTCATAATGCTCTAATCATACTAGCTTTAGGCTCAATTACACTTTTATCAGTACTTATTTAATAATTAAAAGTTAAGGCATCCTAGACAGTGAAGTGTTATGAATCTTTTCTTAGGTTTTCAAAGCCATAAAAGTAATATTAACGTAAAAGCTATATTTTTGGATTAATAACAGAAAAATTCTTCACCCCATTCGAGTTTTCGCGATAGTTGTCTGGTTCATGGCGCATAAGAATGTATTTATTAATAAATGCTTCAATTTCCTTTATGTATATTTTATGATTCTTTCCACCAAAACATGAAGTATTCCAAATAGAACCATTAAGCGTAACCTCATCGGTTTTAATCCAACAAATCATTTAGGTAATTTATTTTTTCAAACTTGCTGTCTTGATACCCAGAGAAAGAAAAACAGTTGCGTACGAGCTTACCAATAAAAGAAGATTTTTTATGTTTTATCAAACAATAAAGTAATAAAGGCTAGGAGAGAATCATTTACCTAATAGGACAAGTACTTTATCTCTCTCTCTCTGCTTCGATATCTCCCAACCGTTTATGCGCTGAGTGCTCACATTGTTATCATGAGCCTTGCGACCTAGTTAGTTACGTTCCGCGACACAGCTGATAATGTTCCATGACCTAGTGCTGAATCGTGACTCGTACTTTGGAAAACAACGATGTAGGTAACGTCTGTAGCTAGGAAACAGTTGAATGAGTCAGATTAGCATTTCAGTAACAAATTAGTCGTGATACACCGGTTGTTTATTCTAATAGCAATTGTTATGCTGAAAATCGAACATTATTTACTCAATTCACTCGTGTAGATGTTAGTGAAATAAACTAAAACTTTTAATTTTATAACCTCTCATTAAACAAAAGTACATAATTTATATCATTTTTAAAAATTATCGTCAATTTCTAGAAATTTTAAAAAGTTTTCCATTTTTTACTGTTTTCCCAACAAAGTGTAATTTTTCAATAACATTCTGGTATTATCTCAAATGATGTGAATATTATTCCAAGTGTATAAAAGAGCACTTGGTTCGACAGTGCCGAAATGGAATTTATGTATATAATATTTATGCAATATAATATATTTATTATAATATAATGTAATATTTATACGCTTCCCTGTGTTTAGAGGACGAATGATTTAATCACTACCCGCCGTCCAATTACAGATAAGGAAGTAGTCCTTTCCCACCTTCCTCACTGTGTATAAGATGTAGAAAATAAGGAAAATCAGGAAAATCAGAAAGATCAGGAAATTCAGGAAAATCAGGAAATTCAGGAAAATCAGTAAATTCAGGGAAATCAGTAAAATCAGGAAATTCAGGAAAATAAAGAAAAATAATTTTCCTGATGTTCCTGAATTTCCTGAATTTCCTGAATTTCCCGATTTTCCTGAATTTCCTGATTTTCCTGAATTTCCTGATTTTCCTGAATTTATCGATTTTTCTGAATTTCCTGATATTCCTGATTTTCCTGAATTTACTGAATTTCCTGATTTTCCCAAATTTCCTGATATTCCTGATTTTCCTGAATATCCTGAATTTCCCGATTTTCCTGAATTTCTCGATTTTCATGATTTTGCGTAATTTCATGATTTTTGTGATTTGATTTTCCTGATTCATCTGATTTTGCCGAATTTCCTGATTTTCTGATTTTCCCGAATTTCCTGTTTTTCCTGAATTTCCTGAATTTCCAGATTTTCCTGAATTTTCTGTTTTTTCTGAATTTCCTGATTTTTCTGATTTACCTGATTTTCCTGAATTTCCTGATTTTTCTGAATTTCCTGATTTTCCTGAATTTCCAGATTTTCCTGAATTTCCCGACTATCCTGATTTTCCTGATTTTCCTGATTTTGCTGAATTTCCTGATTTTTCTGATTTGATTTTCCTGATTCACCTTAATTTACCGAATTTCCTGATTTTCCTGAATTTCTTGATTTACCTGATTTTCCTGAATTTCCTGATTTTCCCGAATTTCCTGAATTTTCTGATTTTCCTGAATTTCCTGATTTTCCTGATTTTACTGGATTTCCTGATTTTCCTTAATTTCCTGAATTTCCTGATTTTCCTACATCTTTTATTTCAAACAATTTAATAAGGAAAATCAGGAAATTCAGGTAAATCAGGAAAATAAGGAAAATCAGAAAAATCAGGTAAATCAGGAAAAATGCAGGAAATCAGGAAATTCAAGATAATCAGGAAAATCGGGAAAATCGGGAAAATCAGCAAAATCAGGAAATTCAGGAAAATCAGGTAAATCAGGAAAATCAGGTAAATCAGGAAATTCAGGAAAATCAGGAAGTTCAAGATAATCAGAAAAATCAGGAAAATCAGAAAAATCAAGAAAATCAGCAAAATCAGGAAATTCAGGAAAATCAGGTAAATCAAGTAAATCTGGAAATCATTCAACCGTTAGTTTGAAATCAGCGATTTCTCTTGCGGGCCCCCCCCCCCTCCCCATAACCCCTCTCCCCTTTGTCTGATTTTGCTCATCTTCAAACTTGATCTTATACTTGTATTGAAAGTGACAAATATCAAATTTGAACTTCTTAAGTTAATTCACTCGAGAGTTATCGTCGAAAAACCAAATCGGTGCCATCACCAAACCCCCACTTAAAATTTTTTTTGAGATACATCACATAGCCTATATTTTAAGCTGGACTAGTCTAAAGATACGCTGCAAGTTTCATAAAAATTCGACCTGCCGGTTTTGCGTGATGCGGTAACAAACAGGCAGACAGACAACAATTGTGCAAACCGGTTCTAATGTCTTCTTGTGATGCAAAACACACAAAAAAAGGAAAACCCCGAAAAAAAACTAATGTACAGACAGAGGTTACAATTTTATTTATAAAGATTACTTATTTCAATGATTCTTACCTTTAACTTCATATTTTTCATTTTTTTATTTTGTATGTAAGCATTCCTTGACAGTTTTGAATTCAGTTTGAATCTTTACTAATAAAGTATGTAGATTAAAGCAGCCGAACGATGAAGGGAATAGGAACAAAAAAGTCGCTGGTACTTACCAGAGTGATACGAGCCTAAGCCACGGACAGTTAGGATGATACCGAACTTTAGCTCAAACTAGCAAACGTTACATTCCTCTCCTCCACTTACCCCTTGACCTTTGCTTCTGTTTATTTTTCTTTCGTTTCCTTCGCTCCATTTTATCCCTCTCTTCTCCGACCTCCATTATCTCGCACCCACTCCGTCCGATCGCGACCACCTTGCTCCACCTAGCAACCCCCCATTCCTCTTTCCTCTGTAATAGGGAGAAGAAATCTTGCAGCGGAACCCGTATCTCATTTTAGATAATGGAACCATCGACTTGACACGTTCTTTAATTTTGCCTCTGCGTTTCCGAACTCATCGTTTCTAGTCCATTAGCTCATTCCATCCCGCCGCTTCATTCGATCCTATTGATATACGTCGTGCCTCATTCTCTCGAATAAATTTCTCCACCTCGCCTATTCTTTCTTCTTCTCTTTCCGTAACCCTCCGCTTTTTCTCGTGCCCTAGAATTATTTATACTCCTCTCACCTTCTCACATCTCTTTATTCCTCTCACATATCTCTCTCTCTCTCTCGATCCGAACTCCTCAGTATCGTCTCTCTCGTTCGGCTTTATCTGTCCACGTCAGGACGTAATCCAACCGAATTGCGCAGTCGCAATCCGCCGTCCATTAGAATACCTTTGACTCACATACCGGGTGCACTTTAACCCACCTTTTTTTTTTGTTATAATCCTTGAGTTGATAGCATCAATCTCGTGCATTCCATGCTTGGATTTGGACTACATCGAAGTACGGGTTTTAAGTGGCCTGGTCATTTTATGCACAAAATTTGCCGCAATTCACTCTCCTGCACTTGTGGCGTGTGAGTCGCGTTCTCCGGCCGAATTATATGTATTTATGAATAGAAAAATTTGCTCCTAGGTGGCTTGAAAGATCCGATAAGCGTTTTCGAGCGTATCTGTTAACTTCGAGCCCTTAAGTTTTAGATGACGTAAAGCGCGAGGTAAGACCGTTGCACAATGCGTCCGTTGGCGATTGATTGGCGCTCGTTAGAGGATCGGTTTGACTGTGCTATTAGCGCTTATTGCATGTCTGTTTTTAAGAGACATTCAATGTACAGTAAATTCAATCAGTGGGTTAGAGCAGTGGTGCCCAGCCTTTTCTGCAGGGCGGGCCACATCGGTGGTTGCGAATCCTTCGGCGGGCCGCATTGGGGGTTGCCAGTTCTTCGGTTGGCTGGATTACTGTCTAAATCCACAAAGTATTCCGTGATTCTATATAAGTGAAAATCAAGTATAAATAAGGCTTTTATTGTTAATCTTTCAATATTAAAAGTTTAATCATCAAACTTTTCATAAAAATACATCCATTTTTGTGTTTAGTTTCCCGGATTGCTTTTTCATCATAGCTTCGTGGGCCGCACAAAAACCATTCGCTGGTCGTAGGTTGGGCACCATTGGGTTAGAGCAGGGGCGTGCAACCTACGGCCCGCGGGCCACATCAGGCCCGCAAGAGCATTTTATGCGGCTCGCGAAGCTTTTTTGAAGATATGGTCCGTGATATTTATTACAGGTAATTTTGTACATTTTAAGTTCGATTGTTGTCATAACGCATTGCCTGGAGAAGTTTTTACGCTAAAAAATGGTTAAAACTTTATTTTCAGTTTTAAAATCCATTGAGTAAGTTCCGATGTTAACTCTAATCCGGCCCGCCTAGGCATTCGTGACTTCCAATACGGCTCTCCAAGCACTCAAATGTATGAGTGCGGCCCGTGCCGTAAAAAGGTTGCACGCCTTTGGGTTAGAGGATAAATTTAATTATTTATGACGCTGGCATTCTTAACTCGATTGGCTATGGGTTATTCCCAGATGAATGAGTGACATTTCCATAAAATATTGTCAAATTATCTGATTAAAATATATCTAATTTTTACTTTCTCATATGAAGTATCGAGAAAGTATTGTTTTCGCGAAAAAATTCGACCTCGAGATTTTTGCGGAAATACACGTTTTAGGTGTCGCTGAATCCGAAGAAGTGGTTTTCGCAATGCGGTCTGTCTGTCTGTTTGTTACTGGCTCTGGAGCCTAGACGGTATAGCGAAAATGAATGAAATCTCATACTTAGGCATTTTATCATACTGAGCAGAATATACATAGAAATGGTTCACATCGCTCAATAATTAAGAGTGGTTTATTCTACGCATTTTTAAAAACAATCCGATTTTCTCGAAAACGGCTCTAACGATTTTGATCAAATTTCGTACAATTACTTGAGTTTACGTCTTCAATAATACTGTATAGTTCATATTTCTCAAAAAATGAATATAAGGCTAATTTATTCTGGATAACTTTAACAATAATTCGATTTTCTCAAAAACGGCTCTAACGATTTTGATCAAATTTCGTACAGTTACTTGAGTATATATTTACAATAATGCTACGTATTTTAATTTTCCCAATGAATGAATATAAGGCTGGTTTATTCTTGGGCAACTTTAATAAAAATTGGATTTTTTAAAAACCGGATGATACGATTTTTATTTTCTAAATATAACTAAACGACGCATTAGTATATGAGAAAGTTTGTACAATGTATGTTGTGCCGATTTTTTAATTTTATTATTATAAGTTACAGATCAAATGTTACTGGATACTTCACTGTAATTTTTTCAGTGATTTTGATGGCGTTAGTTTAGGACACTAAAGTTATTTTGGTTAAAAATGAATCTTTATGACGGTGAAATTCGTAAGTAACATGGGATATTTCTTAATATTACCAGCATTAGTCTTTCATGGAACAAGGAACGAATCAAAGTTATAAAAACCTACTCAGAAATTATCTACAATAGTGTTTTTGTAAATTCTTGTGATTCTTAGGAAAGCTATTACGAGATATAGTTTTTCCACTTTCTCTAAAAACATACTCTCCCATCCTCATCCATTTGTTTTCAAATTTCTCTGTTATCATCCATTTTCTTAAATTATTTCAACCCTCGCTCCCAGCCTCTCTTTTTCTTTCTCAATTTTCCGATATCTTCCATTTCATTCCCTCAATTCCCGGCTCCAATTTCCTTATCTCCTACCCTCCTACCTTTCCGCAAACCCATTTCGCACCCTTTCATCCATTCATCTTACACCATCGCCATTCCAGCCTCCATCTCCTCTCTTCCTCATCAGTTCCTCTTTGCATGTTTTCTCCCTCTTCGTGTTTGTCTCACCATTCTCCGAATTCTCTTGAGATGTCTCCTTCCTCATCCCTATCTTTCATTCTCTCTATCTCTCTCGCCCTGACCTCCACCTTCGAGTGGCCCCTCTCATATTCGCTCCCGATTCCGCCTCTCTTCCTCTTTCTCTCTCTATCCATCACTCTCCCTCTCTCTCCGATATCCCAATCCTCTGCCTCACTTCTACCGTTTCTTTCAACCATCCTCCACGTCCCCTCCAATATCTCCTCTCAAACGCGCCCTACACTCCTACACCGCACTTATACACCGTCCGACCCGGATCTCGCTATCAAAAGGCCTCCTCTCCCTCCCGCAGCCCCACTCTCTTTTCGCATTCATCCTCCTTCCGCCATCCTCCGACCACCTGCTCTCAACCGTCTCAATGCCCTCTGATGAACAACTCTTGTATCACTAGAGCGAGGTCCTTCCATGCCCACGGCAACGGGAGAGAGAGCGCGACACGCACACACGCACGTGTGTGTGTCTCACACCTTGTCGGGCATGTGGCACTTCAACCGGGCGTCCGGGTACACCGTTCCCTAACTAACTCCCATTTTGAGCGAAAATCCTTCCAGTAGAAGCGGATCCATATCCCTCTCCGGATCTCCGCCTCCCTCGTCCGCAAAGGGGGGAGAGAAGAGGAGGACTGGGATCGGACGAGAAGCGCGGGGTTTAGCGCGCTCTACATGCAAATTGGCGCCTCGATAAAGGTGGGCTACGTGGGCCCCGCGATCTTACCGCCCTGCGACGGAAGCGAGACGAAAGTGGATTGGCGCGCGGGTTGGTTTGTGTGCGTAGGTGAGTGGCGTGTACATGGCGGGCCGAAGTTTCGGCAGCCATGTTCCGTTATTATACGTGATACGCTTCGTGAATTATTCAACCAAACTCCCGTGTTTCAATTGAGGAGAGGGTGGGGGGAGGGGAGGGTGGAAGCGGGATGCCATCGCTCCGAAGCGGGCGCCCCCATGGGCAAACGCATACAGTGGCCAATCAGAATACGCCCTTAATTGGATCTTGCCATAAGTGCGTGGCGTTAATTTTTACGAAAAAATGAGCACCTTTCGTTTTACCATATGATGAAGCTCGATACTTATTGTTGTTAATTATTCCTATAGCAAAGCATTTGTCATAAAAAGTCAGTCTTCTTTCTTAAGGATGTAGTATTTTGTTTTCTATAGTAAATTTAAAAAAAACGACTGAGATGTTATGCAATCGCTAATTATAAAGTATTGTCTAAAGAGGGCTTTTTTCATAAGTTACATTGATAATTTACTTAGTTCCTAAAGCTTAAAAATGTTAGAAGCAACAGTTATTTTTTGGATTATACTGTCGGCAAATTACTACTGATGACGACTGATTTTCAGCCGAAGTGCCCGTTGACTTTTCGAATTTTTTTAATAGATATTGAATCCACCTAAATTATCATTAGATTCCAGTCATTATGGTATCTCGATAATTATTTTTTGAATTATTAGATGGCATGCCGTTTCATTTGGAAAGTTCTCATGTAATGTAACATTAAGTAGTATTTGTCTCCGAATTATAACATCTTGTTTTTTTTTTATATTGCAGTTTGAAATATAATGAGACATCTTCATATCGTCTAACTATCAGCGATAAAATAAAAAAATAATTATTTAACTAATTAAGATATTATTTCTAATATAATAGATTTAATTTACTTACAAGAATTTGATCGTTAACATTTTAACTGTGTTACAGGCATAAACAAAGAAACTAAAATGGTTATTCAGACTAGAAAATTAAAATAATAGTCAAGTTATATGCAAACAATTGTAAGTAATAGATATTATCTCCAATAAATTCAGTTAATGATTCGTTGAACACGTAACCATACAACTACAAATGAAAACAGGCGGCATTATACGTAAAAAGATAAAACGTTAAATTTTCGTGTTCGAAATAAATTTATGCCTCAGCTCGATGCGAATTTGAAAACCGACGGTAGGAAAATGAATTTTAATTTTTTTGAGCGTTCTCCGGTTCAAGTCCCAAGGCCGTACGATATTTTACAAGTACTTTTAAAATGCGAATAAATAGATACTCTGCACCCATTCCCGTGATGTTCAAGATGGAGATACGAAACGGTCCCAGAAGCCCTTTTAGGAACGTATTGCAAGTCGTCAAATTTCTCGATACCCAATTCTTGGGCCATTTTTTTGACGTCAGTGATAATTATACTCTTCTTAATCGTTTTGCATGAAGTTTCCGAAGTTTTAGTGTAGTTTTTCGATTTTTTGGAAAAATAATGCCGACTTCTTTATAAGGGAGCTTCGTTCCCAGAGGATTCATTAATCGAGATATTGCTGCATATGTCAGATGCATAACTAATGTAGTATTGCTTTGTGGGAGTGTACGACAAAAGAGCAAGTCCACTTGCTCTTATGTCCACTAGCTCCTATGTCGCTTGCTCTTATGTCCACTTGCTCTTTTGTTGCTCGCTCTTATGTCGCTAGCTCTTTTGGGACTTGCTCTTTTGTCTGGCACCGCTTTGTGAAAACGCGCCCCAAAATATTAATTTTCCGTTTCTTTGGAACTACCCGTCTAAATTTTCACATACTCAACCATTATTTCCGCACTTCTCAAACCACCCTTAATAATCGATATGTTAATATTATCTTCCCGTTTGTTTCGAGTCTTCGCTGTTTTCCTCATATAACTTGACTATTATTTTAATTTTCTAGTCTGAATAACCATTTTAGTTTCTTTGTTTATGCCTGTAACACAGTTAAAATGTTAACGATCAAATTCTTGTAAGTAAATTAAATCTATTATATTAGAAATAATATCTTAATTAGTTAAATAATTATTTTTTTATTTTATCGCTGATAGTTAGACGATATGAAGATGTCTCATTATATTTCAAACTGCAAAATAAAAAAAAAACAAGATGTTATAATTCGGAGACAAATACTACTTAATGTTACATTACATGAGAACTTTCCAAATGAAACGGCATGCCATCTAATAATTCAAAAAATAATTATCGAGATACCATAATGACTGGAATCTAATGATACACTAGACACAATGTCTCTCTTTTGCTGACGAAGGGATCATTCCGAAAGCTCTAACCTCTACAAATGTGTCTCTCCAACACCCCAGCGGCTCTCCTTCCGGTAAGTGTTCACTGGGTTTCCTTCAACACCTAGTTGCCCTAAATATCCTTACTTACCTTTCCTCTTCCGTAGTATTTATATATACACACACACACATGCACGCACGCACACGCACGCACACACACTCACGTATACATAATCTCCCAATCTTCTAACTGGTGTAATCATTTCGACTCATGACGCAAAGCAAAACTAACCAACCGCCTAGTTACAATGGCCTCAATATAGAGGAAACAGATCACCATGTGAAATGCAAACATTTTCGCTCCGTTTAATAGAGAAGTAGAGATATTAAAAAAAATCATTCAAAGAAAAAGGAGTGAATTTTTTTCCCGGCCGCGGTTTAATCATCCGGCTAGATTATAGAGGATGTATGTGACCCACATTTGCCTACAAGTTAATAAAGGACTCTCCCTCCATCTCTCTCCTCTCGTGTGAGCTATTGCGCGAGCGCCCCCTCCTCCTCCTTCTCTCCAAGGGAGTGCAGAAATGATGTGAGCGCGGGAACACCCGGTTAGACCGTGTCTGGCGGAACGTACGTTTTCCACCGAACGATTCCAATATGTTATCTCTCCGCTCCAATCTAGGAGGAACACGAAGAAAAAATTAGTAGTTCGCGACCCAAAACATGACGGTCGTTTTTAGTTTTTAACGTGGATTCGTTCTTTCATAATATTTTTTTGCCCTCCGAATGCATACATTTCATGCATTTGTTTTTCTTAAAAATTTCCCGCGACGGTTAAGTTATTTTATCTACCAAAGATGCATATGTACGTCTCTGGTGGGAAGTGCCTGGAGGGCACACGTATGGCCTCTGTAGTTATACGGAAAACTATTTCTCTGTTCCTTCAAATTTGTCTCCTTTTATTTCAACGTTTAGATGGGTCAATGTAGGTCACACAAAGGCCTCTTTGTGGTGATTGTTGATGATTTTATTAAGCTTTGTTAAATTTTGATATTTTTCTGAAGGGACTGCTCATGCGGTGTAGAACTTTTCGATAGTCTTTTTTCCCATCAATTACGAAAATGGTAATCTATTTTGATATAAATAATGACAATTTCATTATTTTATTATGTTGACCTGACCATAAAACTTGGAAATATATTTTTCCAGCGCAGTTCCACAATGTTTTGCTAAATGGAAATAAAATGTATTGTTATGTAATGGAAAACTTATAAAGAAGAATATAATATAGCTTACACCCATTCTTAATATTTTTTAAAATTGAATTAAAAACATACTAGTAGAAATAGCCATCTTATTGAGTAGAAATTAAGTCCACACAGCAAATTTTATGCCGAATTATTGGATTATATTTATGAACATTTCGGTCGCTATAAAAATTTAGATGTCTAGCTGGTAGTTGTCTGACGAGTGATTACAATTTATATTCGTTAACTTCGAAAGAATCAGCAAGAAGCTGAAAGTATTTGAAGAAGCGCATTTTCGGAATTCAAAAAGACTGCGCTTAACACCTAACGCCAGCTTTGAAGCGGCACTACTTCAGATGCATAAAGGATTTCACTCGCACCGCGGCATTGTAAACACGGTTCGTCAAAAGGAGGGATCGGATTACGAGCCATTGCGAACCGGTGCGGAGAGAATCCGAGTAGAATCTGATTTGTAGGAGGGAGTGAGAGGAAGGACGATTCTCTCAAAGCTCTCGTAGTGAGGTGATCTTTTAGGAAGGGAATCCTCTGGCGATTGAATTGCAAAAACGACGAGAGGAATGGGAGGTGGAGGAAAAGGAGGCATAGTAGGGGAGAGGTCGGGTTGGTGGTCGAAGGAGGAAGAAGAACTCAAGACCTTATGAACGGAAGGAGAGGAAAGAGTAGTAGGAGGAAGTCTCGAGGTATAACGGATCGCTGCAAAGAAAGGGTAGTTTTGAAACATTCTGTCTCCTTCGTATACCTGAATATTTGATGTCAACTTGGTAAATGAAAACTGAACGTCCTTTTATTCGAACCTCTTAAGAGAGATGTAATCCTACTGGAACACAAGGGGTTTTTAATTAATTAACCTGAGGAGAGTTTAACCTTACTAGACATTTTTGGGGCGGAAAATCTGCGAATGTCAATAAGGTTCAGCGGCAGTAATATTTTTTTCATCTCTCTATCGCAAAACTAAAATAATATAATCTAAACTAGATGCAAGGTTTAAATTATAACTCCATCTATAGCTGGAGAGTTTCTTCTTTTCGTAGATATATTCTAGAATTTTTGTGAGAGAAATATATCCTGTGACTCATGTTTCTTCTCATTACACAACCCTGGGAGTTATGCAAACTCGCATAACATACCTCCGAAAAAGTTTCGAAGAAAAAATCTGCTAACTTGAAGGTCGCTTACGTTAGATACGAGAAATTTGGAAGGAATCACCATTGAGGATTGATCTCTCGCTTGGTGGAGGCAAAAAACCGTAGGTCTTGGGACTCAAACCTCGAGTGGGGTACACAATGGATGAGTGCGAGGTGGCTCGACGCACTCCGTACCGCTTTCTAAGCTCAAGGGTGGGTTGTAAACATGTACACGTGTTTAACACCAATCCCAAAAGTATTTATAGTTCCTGTCTTATTTTTTTTCTCATCTACGCTTTTTGCGCCTTCGTTTTCAGACCTTCATACAGTGCGTTAGAACAGTGGTTCTCAGCCTGAGAGGGTTGCCAGACTTGACTTGACAACTTGTTTCCCGCGTCCCGACTTATCCTTCGAATGACCCGCTTTTTAAACCTTAAACGGCCGACCATCGCCATATGGCAACAAGGAGTCTCCCATGCTTCAAGTGTACATTTTCTGCCTTCAGAGTGATCTTTTTCAGTTTTCTCATTAGTGGATGATTCACGATAGAGTTACCTTTTGGTTATTTAGTGATGAAATGCCTCTCACATTATTTTTTACATAATGGTGACAATGAAACTTTAATACCTTGAAAATTCGTTCGGCTGTGAAGAGAGAACAGAGTGGAACACCACCTTACAATAATGGTTAAAGGGTGGGGACATGTCGCGGCCGTCGAGTGTAAGGATGGTATTTATATTATAGCCTTTGTTCATATTGTTGCTTGCAGGCACGTCTTAAGGGGGTGGCTGGGTAGGCAGTCGCCTCGGGCCCCGCGCCTATGGGGGGCCCCGCGCCTACGAGGAACTCTAGTAGAGATTATGCTCGATAAATTCTGTCTCGAAAATTCTCGTTAAAATTTATTTCATATTCTCGATTACCAATAAAACCATTTTTAAAAATAATTCGGTAATATTGCTTCTCAATGAATTCTCTGGAGAATCTCAAGAAACATCTCTTGGGAAACCACGCAAAAAGTCGATACAATGCATGAACTTGGGGATAGAGGAGTCGGCAATGCGACCGCTTCGTCCAAGAATTAGGAGAAAGCTATGTCCCTGCCTCCAAGACAGACATGAGGGCGTCATTTGCAAAATTCGGCCTTTGAAAACATCTGGCAGACATCGACATAGACCCCGACAACGCCGTTTCCCAGGCATTCTTTCGGAGATCTTGCCTGCTTTTCCATATCCTAATTCCTTTCGGGAAAGGGATGACATGCACAATAAAATTCTTATCTTGCCTTCAACAAGGTCAATGCCACTTACCAAGTTAGAAGTGCCGCCCGAGCTTTGAGGCTCCCACCAGGAACCCCTACAGACTCATTTCCCTTTCCCTAATGGGATTGTCCACCGAAAAATAGTGCAGAACGCGCATAGCGGCACTTTATCCCGGATAGTAGAATTCAGAAGGGATATGCGAAAAACCGAGGGTGAGGGCACAATTTTTCAGCCACATTCGGTACGGTTTATTGCTTGCAGCTCTGGTGTCATTTTGGAACTTAGGAAAACAGTGAAACGCATCTCCTCAGTTCTCCTAAAACTGTGGTGGAAGGAACATCAACTGTGAGAACTTTTTCTTGTGGCATGTGAATCTTATCTGCAAACAAAAGGGCACCTGGATTTATTAGACATTTTCATGAAGAATTTGACATTAACATAGAAGGTTAGTGCATTCATTTATATTATTTAATATTTCAGTATGCGTACTTGTGGGCCATTTAAATTAATTTAGATTGCTATCTCTGTTAAATAGTGAACCTTTTATTCTTTGGAAGTTTTGGACGTAATCTGGGAAATGAGTTCAGCATTTTAGTTTTAAAGGTTTATACCGATATCTCTTCATTATTGTAATATAAGAATATGATACTCTTTTTATGCTACTTTAAAAATAAAATTCTAATATTTTATATTCATTAGTATCCCATCACGAAAAAATGAGTGCCTCCAGGGAGAGAGATATAGGAAGAAAATAGAAGAGTGGATCACAAAAAAGAAAAAGGGTGAAAGAAGTAAAGAACAATTGAAGAAACAAAACGGAACATTAAAAAAGTTCATCAAGACCTTTCCAGCGTTAAGTGACATCATATCGGGTAAAAGTGAAAGTAAAGCATTCATTTCGTCAGACGTAGGAATCGAGGTGTCAACAAATAGTGACAATGAACAGCAATTTGCCAAACACGTTCATTTCGTTGTGACTCCATCACCGAGTACGCCATCCTTTTCTTCCCGTGATGTGAATAACGTTTCCATAAATATTAGTCACAGTCAACTTGCTATAAGCTGTGAAAATTTTAATTTTACGTCAGACCTCGGTACATGGCCTACATTTATTACTTCTTCTTATAGGGATCTTTTAGTAGAAATGGGTCCGAAGTACACTGAAGAAAAAATGAGGAATTATCCACGCAACTCGAGCACAGATGCTTTTCTGACTACCATTTTTGTAGGATTTTGAAAAATGGGGAGAAGGTGAGAAGGACGTGGTTGTTTTATTGTGAAGAAAAATATGTCGTCTTTTGTTTCTGCTGTAAACTGTTTCCATCATCAGAGTCAAAGTCGGCATTGGCGTCTGAGGGGTTTAGTCAATGCCAAGTACTATTTTATTATTCTGGATTGTACTCCAGATTTGAGCAACAAAGAGCAAATGTCAGTAATTCTAAGAGTAGTTCATATTGAAAACAGAAATGTAGAAGTAGTTGAACACTTCATAAACTTTCTTGAAGTCACAGATACTACAGGAAAAGGACTTAGCCAAGCTCTACTGAAAGAATTAGATTATATATGGGAATTTCATTGAAATATTGCAGAGGGCAAGGGTATGATAACGGTGCGAATATGAAAGGTCATGGACAAGGAGTTCAAGCACGAATTTTAAGTTTAAATTATAAAGCTTTTTTCATTCCATGCGGAGCATGCAACTTAAATTTGGTTCTAAGTAATATGGCTCATTCCTGTATAATTGAAAGATTGTATACTTTATTCTCAGCTTCACCGGCAAGATGGAGTATCTTAAAGAATTATGCAGATATATCTCTAAAACCTTTGTTTAGCACTAGGTGGGAGTCCCGACTCGCAAGCATAAAAGCTGTACGCTTTCATTTGCCAAAACTAAAACATGCTTTACTTGAGAGAGCTGAAGTTTGTAAAGATCCGAAGACAAAAAGCGAGGCAAATTCACTCCTTTCCCATGAATTAAACAGATTTGAATTTATTTTATCTGTTATTGTTTGGTATGACATATTATAAACTGTAAATAAAGTAAGTAAGGTTCTACAATCTGCTCAAATTCCGTTGGATATTGCAGTTAAACATCTGGATGCTTTGAAGTCATCATTAAATATATACAGAAATGAAGGGTTTAATCAAGCCGTATCAGTAGCCGAAACAGTCGCCAATGATATGTCAGTTGATATAGAGTTTTCTAAAAATGTAAAAAGGAGACATTCTGATTGCGCAAGAGAGGACGATGCACAGGAAAACTCGAAGAAGAGGTTTAGAACGGATTTCTTTCTGCGAGTGATAGACATGGCACTAACCTCTCTGTCGTGGCGTTTTGATCAGTACAGTGAGTACATTTCTAGATTTGGTTTCATGAACAGCATAAGCCAAATTAAAAATTGGGATTTATCTAATTTACAGAGAGTCTGCTGCGATATAGAAAAAGTTTTGAAGGATGAAGGAAGTTCAGAGAGCGACATGGATGGAATTGAACTTAGTGAAGAGTTAAGAATGTTATCAACGGTTGTGCCAGAAGATCATAGCGTAATTGATATTTTGAAGTTCCTACACAAAAATAGATTGCAGGAAATATATCGAAACATAGAAATACTTTGTAGGATAATTCTTACAATGCCAGTGACAGGTTGCATCAGTTGAAAGGTCGTTTGCAAAATTAAAATTAATAAAAAATTACGATCGACGATGTCACAAGAGAGACTGACTGGATTATCTTTTTTGTCAGTTGAACACGAGGAACTTGATAAGATTGAGAAATCAACAATAATCGACATATTTGCACATATTAAAGCTAGAAAAGTAAACTTTTAAAATTGTAGTGGGCTGGTTATTATTTTGTTTATTTGTGTAACCCTTAACAATTAAGTATTAGTTTTTAAAAATTGTTTATGTATTTCTGAATAATACTAATAATTATATTGAAAAATACTAATAATAATACTGAATAATACTAATGTAAATTTGAAAACAAAAATAAAATTGTACGTAGATGAGAAATTTGATTTTTCTGTGAAAAGTAGGGGGCCCGCGGAAACCCTCTCGCTCGGGGCCCTGCGGATCCTAGAGACGGCTCTGGTTGCTTGTATCTACAATATGTCGCGCGGGAGATGTTTTGCGCCGCATAGATGAGTAAGAAATTGCCGGAGAGGAACCTGCCGTGCATACTTGGAAAGTCCCGCGGGCTCCTGAATGTGTAGTATGTGCATTTTCCAGTTAGTGAAATCCATACTGCACAGTCGCTTTACGTTCACGTAGTCCAATTTGTCAGATGTATTTGTTCAGTGGTAGAGGTGACAAAACGTGGATGTTACCAACAGCTTCTACGCCAATTTATACAGTGATTTCGAAAGGAAGTACACGAATCTACGTTTGGCCTGCACGACCTGAGGACAATTAAGAACGACCTTGCAACACTGCAGTATATAAGTGCGTAGTGCTACTGGCAACAGTTAGTCTACACAAGAAAATATTCTAGTACATAACCTTTGGTGAGTGACATTATTCAAAATTTTTATACATTATTTTTCTTTCTGTTGTGTCATCCTTTAGGTTTCTTATAAATTTGAATTTAATTTTAATTTCGCTAAGGCTTTAGTAGTTATACATACTGTACTTAATACAAAACCAAAAAATAACTTTTGACTTATAAAAAAATGAATTTCCAGCTCAAGCCCACGATGGAAAATTTTTAATGAATTTAGCTCATTCACGAAAAGAAGTGCTGAATTAAGAACATTTTTCGAATGGTCGGGAAACGAATGGTCTGAAATGCTTCGACATATTCCAACTCGTTGGCTTAGTCTTTTGCCTGCAATTGAAAGACTCGTTAAGAATTTCGAGCCAGTGAAAAGTTATATCTTGTCAAAAAATTCAATCTCTCCAATACTCCGAGATTTTTTTGAAGATCAATTGGCCTTAGCTTATTTAGAGTTTGTAATGAACATTCCTTACACAGTTTTTCAACCTCTTATAACTAAACTGGAGGGGAATGAAGGGCTTGCATGCGAAATTTATGAATTGATGGAAAATTTTAGAAAGGATTTAAAAAGTCGAAAAAATGAAAATTTTTACGGTTCGATGCCGCATTCTATTTTAAAGAAAAGCAGTAATGTTGATAACTGAAACGTTTTAAAATTGATGCTGATAGTTTCTTGGATGTAAGCATTAAATATATAGAAAAATGGTTTAACTTTGATAATAATATTTTCAAATTATTAAAACCCATTGCGTTAAAAACTTACCAAAATTTAAAGATTTTGTGGAAATAATTGAAAATTTTCACATAAGAAACGTGGACTTTGATATTTTGTTCGAAAATTTTTTAAAATTGAAAGTTTTTTTTCGAAGAATATTGTTCAAATGACATCACAATCGTAGGAAAATGGGTGGAATTTTTTAAATTAAATCCAGATGCTGACGGATTGTTAAAAGTCGTCAGCTTTATTTTATCTTTACCACATTCCAATGCAGCAAGTGAAAAAATATTTAGTTTGATGACTACTGCATGGAGAAAAGATAGAAATATACTGCTAATATCCAATTTAGAAGCTGAACTTATGATTAAGCAAAACTTTCAAATGATTTGTGCGGAATTTCGCACGTATCTAGATACTGAAGCTGGTAAGAAAATTCTAGAAGAGGCAAAAATAAAGCCTAAAATATGACTAATAAATTGAATTTCAAAATTATTTTTTAAATATGTAATGTTTGTTTGAATGTTAATGTTTGTAAAATATTTAATAATATATAGTAACATATAGTTTTTGATATAATTGTCTTGAATTATTTTCATATAATTGTCCCGACTTGTCCCGACTTATAATTTCAAAAATGTTCGATTTCATGCAGATGTCCCTACTTGTTATTTTAAAAATCTGGCAACCCTACATGCGACTCACTCCGTGCGGATGTTCGGTCGCCGCGACCCCCCTTGATTTTTTGAGAAGTAATAAAAATATACAAAAAACTTTTTCCATTTATACTTTCTATATAAAGCGCACTGAAAAATATAAAATAAGTTTTGGGTTCAAGAAATATTTGGATCTTAAGGATAATTTTTATTATATACTAGCAGGAGTGCCCGTTGAATTTCAACGGATTTAGTGAATCTAAAACTTCGACCGTGTAACATGTAAGCATTGCAAGAATAAGATAGTACACAGTTATACCCGTCGAATACAGCAAAAATGAAGAAAACCGCTCCGCATTTTCCTACTTAGATGAATGAAGGAAGAAAATCTTACGAAAATAACGTATAAACTCCCTCCCCCTCCCTTCCACCCTCTCCTTCCCTTCTCCCTCTCCCTCCCCTCTCTCCCTCCCCCTCCATCTCCCACCCTCCCTCTCCCTCTCTCCACCTCTTCCCTCAAATTCCCTCTCTCCATCTCCCCCCTCCGTTACCATCCATCTCTCTTCCTCCCTATCTCGTATTAAAAGCATTCAAAGCGAACAAACTTACAAACATTCTCCTTTATATGTTAGATTAAAAGATATTTCAATTAAAAACAACAAATATTTGGTTTCCATGTAAACAAATTAAAATCGTACACAGAAATTGACACGATATTACGTTAAAAATTTCCCCCTATAAATGCAGTGAACTCTGAATTTCGGCGACAATGGGAGTTGTCATGGTAGCTTATAATGGGTATTGTAATAAAACTGATAAAATCACGTATTTTATTGATTCTTAATGCATTTTTATGCTAATTTGATCAGGATTCGGATTCTATCTTCAATAAAAATAAACTTTGTTCTTTTCTTCGTAGGATCATTCGTCTCAAGTTCGTACCATGTTTCTAAGTACATAATTTTAAAATTCAAATAAAAAATAAGCTGCACTCGTCCCTATGTTATTCAAATGGAGAAAATGAAAAAAATAAAATATTTTTTAAAATTCGACAGGTCAATCAAATCGATATAAAAACTTTACTATACCACCGTACTCGTTATTCCGGTTAAAATGATACCTTTCTCTTGCTTCTACGATATGTATTTTTCGAGTTTTAAAATTATGACACACACATTTTTATATATGGCATATGTTGATTAAATTATTCGCTACATTATAAAGAGTCTGGAATATCCTTGTTGTTGTACACAGATGACTACAGCAGAAATAGTATGCTACGGTAGTTCAGTGGTAAAATATCCGCCCCGATAAGTGGAAGACCTGGGTTTGATTCCCGGTCATAACATTATTTCTCTTGTTTCCACATTTCTCAAAAATAAATTAGTCCATCAAAAATTCAGATACAATTCAATTCAGATTACAATTAATATGAGAAATATGAAGACTAATAAGAAAATGAGCGAGGCTAGTATAAGTCGCCATATCAATTAAAGTTTTATCATTAAATTATATTTCTTATATTAAATATAAATATATTAAAATTAACAAATGCTTTATTTTGAAGATTTCAACCCTCAAGAAAACATAAAAATTAGACTTATTACCTATAAATTAAGATTTAACGATTGATAGAATGAGGAAAAAAATCAGTTGGCATAGGAAAGACTGCTCGCGACCCTCCCAAAATTGTCTCGCGGCCCTACGTTTGAGAACCACTGCGTTAGAATATCATTATGAGTAATATTCCTCGATTGAATCGCCATCATTTTTTCCTTGGTATTTTCTTATTATTTCTATTCTTTTTATTGATTTTATGTCCTTACCTTTTTATTTTAACATTGCGGTTCTTTTTATCTGACAGAATGCAGTTGCCGAGCGTAGACTTCCGCTCCGTATTCAATTTCTACATTATTAAAATTCCTATATACGATAAATTATCGGTGATGAAATATTAAAAACAAAAAGGAGTTTATGTTATAAATATTGGAAATTATAAGTTTTTTCATTGGAGGAATGCTTCACATCGAAAAAAGCTATTGGAATAAACTATTGTTATTAATAAAAAGTGCACGACCGGATATGCCTGACTTTTGAGTGATTTTTTCTTATTCAACCTGAAAGAGTTTGTTACCAATGTGAAAAAATATCTCAGCAAAATTCGAATCTGTAACTACATCGGGTTATGAGAGAGCTTTCGAGAGTAAGACGTGGACAATCTTGGAGCGATAAGTGTTCTTGAGTTTGTGTATACATACCGCGAACCCCCAGTCCATTTTCTCGAGATTCTTTGATCGTAGGCACTTCATTTTTGGCTTACAAATAAAAAACACTTCTACTGTTACCTCTGCGAAGACCTGAGATCCTAAAACGTAAAACACGGTAGGTAGAAGCCTCGAAATCGAGTTCTACGTATATTCCATTTGCGGTAGGTAGCGGAAACATTCACCAGAATGTTTAGGAATGTCTAATATAACGTGTAAATATGTTATTTATCAATACATTTACAACAAAATGTTTTTATTTGAATGCATTACAACTAATAGTTAAAGAGATATGCGCTGTTTTCCGAAGGAATGCAAGAAATATTTAAATGTACAAAATTAAATCCGGCAGATAGACCCCAGATTCGGGGATTTAAATCCGGCGTTTAAAGGTTAATGCTCGAATACAATTTTCTGCTTATATATGTTATGGATTGTTTTTTAATTTATTTTTCTTTGAGTGGTAATTTAGTACATACATAGATCATTTTACAGAAAGCACAGTAATATCACAAAATGTTAACTTTTAGGGGAATTGTTATCCTTTATGTAAGATAGAGCCTTTTATTTAAATATATTGTTCATAAAATAATTATATCGTAATTTTGAGATCAGTAGGGCAGCTTCAGAGCATAGATACCTAAATTAAAATTTAAGTTTTATTTTAAAATACCTGATATTTGCATTAATTGTTCTGGAGAGCAATGTAACTAGAGTAAAAGGATCTGTAAAGAGGCATTTTGTCTCCATAATATATTAAATAATCGTTATGAAATTTGTTGTATTGTAGAGAATTTATATATTAACTAGCTGAGCCGCGCAAAATTTGCGCGTTTAATTTTAAATTGATTCATAAAAAAATTAATAAGTTTGTAAAATAAGTTGATGTTAATAATTCATATTTTACTCTAGCAATGAATTTACACAGTATAGGATACTTAGATATTTGACTCCCAATGTAAGGTTTGCGTGTTAGAATCTCACTGAGGGAGAGGCAGTACATATGTGCATATTAAAAAAAATGTTATCCGTAGGTAATCAGAAATCTGTATTTTATAAGTTATGGTGGAGAGTAAATTGATGCGGCACAGTAATTAAATTGAAATGATTAGTGATTGGAAGATTCTTACGCGACAGGCATAAACTGTAGTGATGTGAAATGAGGAAACAGAAGAATAGAACTGCTAAGACCGGCAGTCAAGTCAAACTGGGTCTTAACACCTCAAAGAAAGCAAATGTTCGGAAAAGAAAGATGTGAACTTTCTGTAATTTACAGGAAATGTCATCCACTTAATCAATCACAAAACATAACTCTTGTAAAAACGACGCCACAAAAAATAATTATTTATCCACTTAAGCCAGGCGAAAGTATTAAAAAAGTAAGCGCTGAAACAATTGATTGTAGAATAATGCGGAGTATAAACTTACCGTGGTTTAGGAAGATTCCTCCTCACCAAAGCATTCGTAATGAAATGGCAGAGTCTTATGCGTATTTCCACTGACAGGGTGATTCTTGGTCGCTTCAGTCACGAAAGCAAACACATTTGGTATTTCTAAAAGGTCGAATACTCAGATACAATATTTAAAAAAATAAATATGCTTTTCTACCACAATCTACGATAAACGCGTCCTAGTCACAGAAAATAATCTTACTGAATGTTCTCGAGTTAAATCATTATCTTAATGAATTCATCCATTGTTTTATGTATAAAAATAAAACTTTAATTAAAGCAAAAATGTAGCGTATAATTATCTTACTAACTTAAGGATTCCATTTTTACGTCAATATGAACGTTTAATCGATGGTAATTGAATCAGAGGCAACAATTAAGGTCGAATTGGCAACGACCCGAAGGAGAACAAAAAATCGGCAAAATTTCGAAAACAATTGTGTATTTCCGAAACTTTCGAGCGCATAGGGTATAAACATTGAAAGAATAAGATAATTTAGAGTTTTAGCCGTCGAATAAATCAGAAACGGAGAAAATCGGTCCATATTTACATATTTTAACGAATTAAGGAAAAAAACCTCGCACTCTGAAAACTCGAAAATCCCGTGTAAACTTATGGGAACATATAATTATCTCCTGGAATCGAACCCGGGACTTTAGGAAATTGAGAATAGTTTTCTAGCAAACGGTTTTCGAGATAGAGGGGGGGACGGACGGACAGACGGACGGACGGACACTTCAGAAATTATATATAGGATATTTGGAAAAGTAGTTTATAATACTTTAAAACATGCTCAATATATTTCTGTACCTACAAGGTTTGTCGATTTATAATAAATTGAATTAACTTAACGGGCTACCTGCAGGTATTTTTAATATCATTTTGATGCATAATTCAATTAAAATAATATTTTAAGAGCGAATTTAAATAGGTTAAATGAAATGATCATTAAAAATTTTGAAAAAAAAGCTCAGAATCCGGTAATTATGTTACATAAAAATTGTTCGTCTCGGAACTCTTAAAGAAATATTTGCTCGTTCAATATTTGCATGTGTCTCACGAGTCAAATCAGATTATTCAAAGGACTAGATTGGCTCAGGATCTGTGTTTTATGCATGAGAAGAAGGGGTGAGAGAGAAAGAGAAGGGGAGAATTCGGCTGAAGGCGTTAGGAAAGAAGAGCAGGGGATGGACAGAAAGGGAATTTGGATTTGAATATGAAAAGGTGGAGAGCCAAGAATGGTTTATATGTGAAATTTATCTATTCCATTGATTTTGAGGTTGTATATTATGATTTTTTAGAAGATCCATTAACTTTTTAACTGAATGCTTCCCATGAAAAACAGTGTATTGTTTGCATAAATGAAACAGCTACAATTCTTACATGTATATTTGTTTTCAACATGCGACATTTATTCATAAAAAAACTAAGTGCCATTACTTAAAGATTGTGCAGTCGCCTCATGGTAGAATTTGGTTGTTACTCGTTTAGTTAGAATGTTATCTAGGATATGTTTTCACAAGTAGTTATTGTACACGAGTTAAATGCGCTGCTACAGATATTATTTCAGAACCAATAAAGTATATCGAAATACGATTTAATATACAAAAGAAGTCTGTTGTAATTATCATAATATTCATCCATATTATCTCTATACCAAAATAAAAAATCAAAGCTAGTCTTCCGGAAAAAGTGTTCATAAAAGAATTTTAACGTGCACCTGCTCTAAATTTTTAAACGGGACATGCCCTTAATGGCAAGGGCGGATCACAATAAAGTGTTGACTAAGACAAGGGGAAAGGTCGATTAGGTCTTCGTCACGGCTACGAACATTTTTTCACTCAAAATTCTATTGTCTCTAAATTTCTGGAGGCGTGCAAAAAGTGTGTCATTCGAAACTACTTGCCTCTGCGAAGATCCCTTACATTCTTTCGTGAAAAAAATTACGTGGACGCCGAAAAATTTCTTCGCTCACGCGTTTATTAATCGAGAGCGGCGATATCTTTTTTTAAATCTAATTAAAAACGTGCCTTTCAGAAAGGCTCATAGGTTCTACTCCAACTAGTAAGATTTTGACGGCAATGAACGTTGAGTCCTCTTGGATGAGAAGAGGCACCTGGCGGAAACCTCTTGATGCCAGAGGGAAGGAGAGGTACCGTAAAGGGGAATGAGCGCTCGGTGTTATGGTTGAATGCAGGGGGTGGAAAGAGGGAGGATTGAAGGGGGAAGCGAGACGTGGTTGGGAGAAAAACTACTTTGGAGTCCTAGAAGTGGACTCTGCACTCTCTCTCTCTCCCATTCCTCTCTCTCTATCTCCCATTCCTCTCTCTCTCTCCCATTTCTCTTTCTCTCTCCCATTCCTCTCTCTCCATCTTTTTCAACCCTTTCCTCCACGCAGTATCTCCCCACTCTCTTTTTCCCTCCAGACCTCATATTTTGTATTTGCTTTTTACCTCTTCATATTCTACCATTCGCCTGCATTAATTTATTATTATTATTTATTTTCTTGTATATTTTCCTCTTATTAGCTTTGCGCACACTTTGTCATTTTCTATAGTCTTATTTTTCATGTGCCTCTCTTCCCGTAAACATCGAGGATGTGTATCCTTTTCCTCTTCGTCCTGTCGCTATCTCCCTTATTCCCTCCGGTTTTACATTATCTCCTTTCCTCGCATTAATTTCCCTTCTTACTTCCAATCACTCACACCGCTCCCTCTCGTACTTTCCAGACACGCCTTCATAATCTCCCCATTCCGTCGCGCTATCCCCACTCTCCCATATAATTTCCTTACTTTGCTAGCTTTTTATCGCTCCTCTCTCGCGTTATCAATTTCATTAACCTCTCTATTCCTAACTTTATATATTCCTCTCTCCATTTTCTCTGTCTCTCTCTGTTTCACCTCCGCATCTAACTTCTTTTATCCGTTCTCTTTCTCTCTCCCTCTCTCTCACATTAATCCTTCAGCAATCCCTTCCCATTCTCTGCCTCCTCGCCGACCACCCACTTGCCTTACCTTTCAAGAAGCTTAAACCGATTCCGCTGGCTTCTTGAAGGGAATCGCTTCTCCACTTCTGATGTCTCTAGACTTTTTGATGTCTCTCGCTCTCTATCTCGAGGAAAAAAGATAAGCTATCGACCGACCTTCCATCCGTACTCGAGCCACCCTCTTATCGCGACCTTCCTCACTTCCTCTCTCTCTCTCTTTCGCTTCTTCTCCCTTTCGTACTCCTCCTCTCATCTCTCCGCAGCTCCTCTTTTTATTTCCCTATTCTTTCTATCTTCGTGTGACATCTATGTGCCACCTCCCCCCACCTCCACCTCCCTTACGGTCCACTTATAGCAGACCTCTCTCCTCTGGAGAATCTCCTCATCCTCGTGCCCTGTCGTTTCTTTTCCTCTCCTCTATCTCCTGCCGTCCACTGCATCATCCCCATTATCTTCGATGTTGTTGTCGTACGAGAGGACGACACCGGCGATACGGGTTCTATCGCCAGAGAGAGCCCCGATCGACTTCGCTCGTATCTCGCGGCCGTTAGTTCGAAGAATCAAAAACTTTAAATATAGGCACATTTTTCGCCTTTTGGACGATTAAGTTGTATCCAGAGAAAATTTTCTACTGGAGCAGAAAATTAAAAAGTGAAGAACTACTAAGATACCTTAGCTAAAGCACGTTTTATTAGAATTTTTTTAGCATTTTTTCTCTCCTCCGTTAGATAGGGAGCGACCCTCACCTTTGTAATATATATTCTTACTAGATTTTCCCATACGTGACGACTTCACTAATCGAGCTTCAGTTGTTTGGTTACAATACCATTTCAAAGCTTTTAATTTTCCGGCTTTTAAACCTCCCAGTGGAAAATCTATGAACCACCGGAAAAATTCAAGTGGTTGAAAATTCATAGATTGATAAGTGCAATATAATCCAAAAATGATTTTCCAAATGTCTCTTAAAACAAAGTTGATTGTCAACAAACTGGCAGAGTGATCACATTAACACATTTTTGCTTTTAAGAAAACGTGGTAAAAAGTAAATAGCCCTCGGTATTTTATATCTCTATTTATACCACTAAGCAATACCATTTCTATGGAAGAGATTCCTCGTAATCGAATTAACTGGAAATGTGTTTTATTCCGGCTCGTTTAGTTGCGACGGATTACTGCTTATCTTCTGCAAGTACTCTCGCCTCGCGATAGTCGATGATCGACGAGGGCTTAATGGGGAAAGGGCGGAATTTATCGCGCGATACAAATCGAATGTCTCCGTCGTACCATTTCTCGTCGCGCCGCGCACTGTCTCCCTCGGCTTTCATATCGAACGCTTCCATTTTCTCTTTTCTCTCCGTCTCCGCGGACATTCATCCCGGCACAAGCTGACACGAAATGCATCCCTCTTCAACTCTCCCACTAGACAAATCTCTCCTAAACAATCTTTTCCTCTAACATTAACACCTAATTTTGTCCGCTGCATTACATTATGCTCCAGGGAATCCAGTCTCAAACCCGTATCTTTTTCAAAACGGGCTCACAGAAATTGTTCCTTCTCAATTCCGTTAATTTCTGGGCGCGGAAATCAATTCTTCTGCTAAAATTACATATTTATGGCATATAATAATGTTAATGTAATATTTATATTATCTATTAGTACTTTGTTTTTGTTTATGATAAATATATGAAAGAAAATCCTACTAATTATGACGGTATTTTTCGTCATTTACCTAAGTTACCGAAGGTGATTCTTCCATTAGTGAATTGTTCTCGGGTTTCACACCGGGTGATGTCTCGAATAGAATTCGACTTTTCGGCGTATGTCACATCCGCCGAAACGTCGAATTCTATTCAAGACATCACCCGGTGTGAAACCCGAGAACAATTCACTAATAATATTCGCCGGGAAAGTTTTAAATCCTTTTTCAACGTAATTCTTCCAGTTTTCCAAATTTAGACTACTTTTATCATAGGCGATCCTACGAATTTTGCAGAGTCGCTCTCCAATCATCATTAGTTGGGTCTCTTCTTGGATTCAATCGATTATTTAGAGTGCCCAGAGCTGATACTTTTTCTTAGAACATGTTACATAATATTTCTTCATTGCGATTTATATTATTCCTTCCGTCTTGTATAACATACTACTTTATCCCTACGTACCCAGTAGTTCCTCTCCAAACGTTTTCGGATAGTTTTTCATGCTAATATTTCCTTGCTTTCATTGAATCAGTTTCGCATTCTTTTCTTATGTTTCAAATTGTTCAGTTAAAATTTTCGATCCGTTTAATTTTTTCCTGAATAATAAAGAAATGATAGCCTTTTGTTGGAGGTGAATAAGAACAGGCTACATTTTGTAAAAGTTTCACTTTATTGGAAACACAGACGACCGGTTTCAGTAATAACATAGTCATTATCAGGGTTGAAGATGGCTATGTTATAGTTGAAACTGGTCGCCTGTGTTTCGAATAAAATGGAAATATTACAAAGTGTAACCCGTTCTTAATCTCCTTGAATATGGAGTTCCACCACATGAAGGCTTATTCAGTTTAATTTTGCTTTATATTAATTTTATGATTAGTCTCATTCGTAAGTTGCATACGTGTGTCGGAGTTGTTCAACTCCTCTCGTTTCCTGTCGTCCCTAGTCATGTAATGCATCCGAGAGAACTCAAAGGCTAACGGTCGTCAATCACTCTCTCACCCCACGCTGCGCTGCCTTCTCACATGCTCACTCATCAAGTGATACGCCGCTCACCTCCCAATCTCTTCCCCTTCCTGTATCAACGACAGCGGGAATTCCATCGAGAAATTGCCTACTGGGGAAAGGGAACGGAAAAAAGGGTTGAGCGAGAGATCGGAACCAACTGTGGGGAAAACCGTTCATTTTTTTATTGTGATGTTTATCGTACATTGCAAATTCTCCTTATTACGTACTTCGAAATAGCGTAGTCTTCAAATTTACGGTTTTTTCTGTTAACCTACTTCGAATACTCTGCGTAAGTAATGTAGAAATATTCAGTATAAGGTATTGCTGGGCACTTCAGTTTTAAATATTGCGTGTAAACGTTATTTTTCATTTTAATGTATTTATTATCAACAAATTATATCAGTCGTCCTATATTTTGTCTGACACCTTTTGAGATGTGATATTACCGCTCTTCATCCTTATTCCTTTATTTTTATTTCCAAATAAAGCTACTTTTTTGAGGACCCACCAAGGATCCAGGAGCTTGCCCTATATAAAACAGTTTTGTTCTTGATAGAGAGAAAATTTAACAGCTATTTTTATCGATAGAAGGATGTTTTTTTCAATTTAAAGTTTATTTATTATAAACGGAACCCTTTCGAATCCCTATGAATAAGTCAAAGGAAATGAGGAAAAAAATAGTTAAATTTCTCGTTGAGTGAAAAAGTTAATATTTCAAGGAACTTGGTATGGAAAAAACAAGCATTCATAACATGATAATGAAAAAATCAATTGATAAAGCGGAGAAAGAGGCTAAAAACAATTTTTCTAAAAAATTCAAATTAGAAAATGTCATAAGTTTGAAGCTATGAAATGGACGTATTGTATCGTGATATTCTCTTATTTTTCCAACCCGTTGTGTACCTAATGAGATTATTTAATATAGAGTACTTTCAGTATGGAGTATATAGAGAAATGCATTACTTCACGAGATTCCCCTAAAATTTAGAAATCTTCGGATTTCTTCAGTTTTGCCAGTTTTTGTTTTTGGCAATTTTTTCATTATTAGGGCATTATTATTATTAAAAAATCTCAGTTGGTTTCACTTTTGTCTCCGCTATAGTTTTTGTGTTGTTCTCGCTAAGATTCTTGCTCTCTCTCTCTCCCCCCCTCTCTCTCCCCCCCTCCCCCCCCCTCTCCCCCCACTCTCTCTCCCCCCCCTCTCTCTCCCCCCTCCCCCCTCTCCCCCCTCTCTCCCTCTCTCTATCTCCCTCTCTATCTCTCCCTCTCTATCTCTCCCTCTCTATCTCTCCCTCTCTCTCTCTCTCTTTCTCTCTCTCTCCTCCCCTCTCTCTCCCTCTCTCTCTTCCCCCCTCTCTCTACCCCCCTCTCTCTCCCCCCTCTCTCCCCCCCTCTCTCCCCCCCTCTCTCTCCCCCCCTCTCTCTCCCCCCCTCTTACTCTCCCTCCCTCCAATATAGCATTTGCAATAAATACACCTCGTACATTTATGAAAAACTTGTTTCCGTTTTTGTGCCTATTTTTTCCATAAAACTATTCCGAGTAATATCGTCTCTTGTTTCATGGAGCACTTATGATTTTTTCTTGTCTATTCGTTCGTGTCACATGCACGCTCTATTTTAAGAACAATAGAATTTTCTTAAAATACCTGTTTGGATGTTTCTCTATCGCACACTTTACACAATCAGGCCATGAGATAACAATTTCAGAACAGGAGTTATTATTTGTCAGGCAGTTAATAGATAAAAAGCGGTTTATGCATTTGTTTGTAACTGTATAATTCTTATCTACTATATATTTAAGAGGCTAAGGTACGTAAGTACGTATTAAGGCGTGGCAGCACTGGTTGGTGCTGCGGGTTGGCAGCGGAGGGCCTTGCTTACGATAATATGCACTCACACAGCTACAGTCTCACAGAGCTGTATAGACAGCTAACACAGCTCCGATTTCGAAGTTGAATGGACAGCTTGTTGCCTTTATTAATTTAGTCTTTATTTGTATTCATTTCCTTTTCCCTCACTTTTCGCCTGTAAACGCTTTGCAATTATTTTTTTTATTTGCTCTTAATGAGGAGATGAAAACTTTCGACGAAATTGAGTGATTTTGTCCTTTCCTTGGTAATTGTTCTCATGCGATTAAGATCGTTTGGAGATAATTTCCCACGTTTTATTTTTATCTGCCGAAGCTCTGCGGCCCTCGCCACTATGATGCTATTTTTCAATAATTTAATGATTAAATAAACTGGTTGAAAGATCATTTCAGCTTTATATGCTTACTCAATCCTTCACCTCTTTTCCCTGATATCCTTATCTCGCTATTTATGAAACAGCAGCCGCGTTTACGAGATAATTAATAAATTTTTCCCCAAACCGACGATCAAGAAAATAACCGGAAGAAATAAGTATTTTGATTTTGTTTTTGCTCGGGTGCTGGTAGGCGATAAAAGAGAGAAGCTATCATTTCCAAAAAATTGTAATCTATTCAAAATAGTGCGTATCAAAGTCAATTAGTAAGAACGGGGTTTTGCGCCCGATAAAATTTTACGCCAATCTGCGGCACCACGTCTGTCTCTCCAATTAACCCAACGTTTGCGTAAAATTGCGCGCGGAGAGAGCTAAATAAACGATAAAACGAAAATCCACTTTGTCAACCGTTTTCATTCTCCCCTTTCTCCACCGCGTTTTCCGTTTCCTCCTCCTCACCCGATCCCACATCCCTTTCCTCCCCACCCTACTATCCCCTTCATATTCCAACCCCTCCACCGACTCTCTTCCTGAAGCCAATAAAAAAATGGAAACACGTCCGGCCCCGAGGGTTGTGATGGGGAGAAAATTGGAAAGAGTCGAGGAAGAAAACATACACACGCGCCGAGCGGAAAGGGCGAGTCTAAAAGGGGAAAGGGCTGAGGAGCAGGGGGAGAGAGTGGGAAGGGGGGCGAATTTAAAAGATTAAGGGAGAAAGGAGAAGGGGTATAGGAGCGAGAAGACGAATCGTTGAGGCGGGGGGGGGGAGAGGGGGGGGGGGAGAGATGGAGATAGATAAGGGAAGAGAGGGAGGAGAAGGAGTTTCTCACAAAACGATCCGTCGACACTTTCGGTTTATTTCCTCTTTCTTTCTCTCGTATTTTATATACCGCTCAAGCGCCCATCCCCCAAAATCCGTCCTCTCTCTCTCCTTTTACTCCTCTCCCTCCCTCCTTCCTATCTCTCTCTCTCTCCATCTCTTTCCTCATATAACATTTCCCTCTAACAGGGATTTATGCCCCCACAGATTTCTCAGCGTCTTCCTTTCTCTCTTTCGATAGCCAACCGCTCGCAAGTGACGGAGTTTCCTTCGCGCCTCGAGCCTTTGACTCACCAACTATTAGGAATTCAAAGATGCAAAGCTATAACGTCGATATTGCTTCGACCCATGTATTATAATATTATGGGTGAAGCGCGTTCCGTTGATGAAGTTATTCCGTAACAGCAAAAAATTAATGTCCGCGTCTAAGAATGTGTTTATGCTTAATGAGCGAATGATGCAAATTTAAAAAAAATCCAGAAAGCTTAATTTTATTTTATTGTTTGGGTTTCATTGGGGATTTCTTTGCTTTGCATGACGAAATTATCGAAGGATTATAGATTTTCATGTAGCATAAAAATAAGTAATAATAAAAATTTGAGTATCAGGTTGGGGCTTGATGAATTGGTTAAATAAATATGACCTGAGGAATAACTCATCATTGGGATTATTTGGTGTCTTAGTTCCAATGGTCACATCCTCATTTACCATATTGTTATCTTATTGTACTTAAAGAGCAGGCGGGCACGTATAATATTGAAGATTTGCACGGAATTAAACCTTTATTGAAAAAATAATCAGTATTGGAGAGAAGTTGTCGTTAAAGATACATTCGAACGAGTGATTAAATGTCGCCAGCGATTTTTAAAAAGACGCCCATCGCGTAAAGATAGTCAGTTTTATATAATATTTCAAAAGTCCCTCGAATAATTTGGGCGACTCGCGGAACCCACTCCAACGGGCAGAGGATCGTTGGAATGGCTCTTCTTTTCAACATTTTTAACGTCCTCACGGCCCTCATTTTACGGGCGATGGCCCGTCACCGATTCGCTGTAATAATGGTAGAGTGGTACACAATTACATTTTGGCCAAATAATTGCCTCCGGGCTCCTAAAAAACACTTACACAATACATAAGAACCCTCAGAAAGAATGGAATTTATAAATCGCGTAAGCGCGATACGGCCCGTGGGAGGACGAAAACTTATCTTCCTGAGATGTTTGTTTTTCCGTTTCTTTTGCGAATCCCCTTTCCGTCCTCCTTCAATGATCCGTTCCTTCTCCCTCAGCCACGCCTCGCCACTCGCACCCGATCGCGTTTTCTTTTTCCCCTCTTTATTATTACTTCGAGGATACTCTTCTCATCTTTCTTCTCCTCCTCTTCATGAATATTTCCTTCCATCTCGCTCCTCTTACCTCCCCACCCCTCTCCCGTCCTTTGCCCTTTGTCTCTCGCCTCCTCATCCTCAGAGGGAAAAATGCGAACCGCACTTCTCATTTTCTCTCTCCTCCCTCCTCTCCCTTCCCCTCCACGCCTCCTTCAGCCCTCTCCTCGCGACACCCTTTTGTTCTTCACTCTTGACCTTCTCCACCATCTCCATTCCGAGTCTCCTTCCCCTCTCTCCCTTCCCCCTTTCTTATTTCCTCCTATTCCTCCCCCTTGCCTCCGTTGCTTCTTCTTCCATCATCTCATCCTTTTTCTCTCCTCTCAACTTCCTTTAACTTTCCCTGACGTCTCCCTTCCATCCGCTCGCCTCGAAAACTCTACATTCTCCATTGTGTTTCGCATTCCTCACCAATCTCTAAGAAACATCTCTCGGAGAACCATGGGAAAAAAATGTCCCCTTTCGCCGATTTTTCTGAACTCGTGCAATTTAGATAAAAAAACTGGACGAAGAAGACTGTAGAATTTCTAATTAATGTCTAGTAGTTTTTGTTAAATGATATTACTGCGCGCTCGGGTTAGTGTTTAGTCAGTTTAGTCTCGTAGATGTAGTTTTGCAAGATGAATTGATGTGTTCTTAGTTTAATTGACTGATACCTCTCGCTCGAATTTAAGCATTATTTCAAGCAATATCATATCTTGAGTTTACCAACCGGTGACATTAAAAAAATATGCATTAGTTCACCGGAGATGTCTCGAAAGATTTTGCATTTAACCCTTAATTCCTGCGTGCGTTCTTCCTACTATTTCCTTTCCAAGAAAAATATACTTTGCCCCACATCTCTGATTCGGTCCAGTTTTCCAAAAATGTCGATTCATCATAAAGCTATAAATACTCGGCCTTTTCGTTCTTTTATTCGGTGGTCGTAACACTTCTTGAACAGCTGATTCAGGAAGGCAGGCGGAATCTCATTCATCTCGGGCACATACACTTGTGAGGGGTTGGGAACGGGAGAAAGAGGATCGGCGACGGATGGGGGAAGAGAGAGGGAGGAGGTAGGAGGGAGGAGAGGGAGGGGGGAAGAAGGTGAGTTAGATTGCATCTCCATTGTATGGAAGGAATGATATGGCATAGCGTCTCCTCGGAGTGCTTAAATAAACATAAAAATAGAGAGGGGGGAAGAGATAAATGTAGAGGGAGGGGAGAGGAAATGAGTAGAGGGAAAGGCGAGATGAAAGACTGCGGAGGAAATATGGTCTCCGGCACATCTGCTTGTCACGTCTCGCTCATATCCCCCCGTTCTTTCCCTCCCTCCTTCGGGAGGAGGCAAGAGGGAGTTTTGTTTCCAGATAGAAGGAGAGCGGATGGGAAAGAAGAAGAGGAGACGAAGGAAGGAGGTGAGGGAGGAAAAGGAAGGGAGGAGTAGAAGGAAAAAGGGAGGTTAGAAAGGGAGGAAGCGAGGGAATGGCATCCTGAGTGAGTGGCTTTGGAGGAAGCCACCAAGGAGGAGACTCGCAGTGGATGAGTGGAAGGGCTTGAGGAGACGGATCAGGTGAGATAGAAAGAGAGGCGAGAGAAAGACAGAGAGAGAGAGAGGGAGGGAGAGGAGAGATGAAAGCGGAGAGGATAGAGAGAAGGGGAGGACGAGAATGCGACTTTTGCTTGTAAATTCAAACCCTTTAAAATTTATCGAGAAAACTTTTTCTACAAATTTATTAAGAATTTTATGTCGCAACATAGCTGCCAGCACTTTTATTAAAGACAAAAAATTCTTCGTCGGCAAAGTGGAAAATTTGTTTTAAATTGCATTTATTTTACCGAAATGAACGACGCTGTTTAAAGGGCTTATTTCGTTTGATAGCTCCTTGCTTATTTCCTATTAAATGAAGAGTAGATTTTAGAAATAGTAGCATCATGTGTTAGATATTAAACTAAGTGCAGAGTATCCCAAATTGGCTTGAAATCAAATGAGCAACTAATATTTTAATTCAAGTATAAAATACGGACAATATGCAAGATAAGTTCAAGAAATAATACCGTTATCGGATAACGAATTTTAACTTATTATTCGAAGAAGAATCAATTCTTTAAATTATACAATGAATGTATCTAAGTGAAGCTTTTCAGAAGCAGCAATCATTCTGATACTCAGTTATTTCTCTTTAGAATTTTCAAAGAAAAAGCTTATGCCGGACGTCTACTAAACGACCAAATAAAAAAAGCAATGAAAAGACAGAAAGAGAGAGAAAGGGATTGTGGACTCAGGGAAAGATAGGAAGGGAAGAGTAAGTAAGGGTTTGGAGGGTCCAGTGAGGGAAGGGGTTTCAAGAAGTGAAAGGGAGTTTAAGGAGGGGATAGCATGTAGTGGTCTCTGGAAAATATGCGGAATAAATGCCTTTTGGAAATTTTTATGGCTCTCTGCCTGCTCACTCGGGATTGGGCGAAAGGCAGAGAGACCGCGGTCGGACAAGTGTCAGCGGAAGAAGAACTAGAGCGGAGAGAAAGTCAAACAGAGTGCGCCGGAAAGTTTTTTCCCTCTCTCTTTCTCTCTCATCTTCTTTTACGAGTGACCCGCGAATCGCATTTCGAGTCGCAGGTATTTTTGAAAATCTCTCCTAAAAGAGAAAGAGAAAGCGGCGAACGCAGAATATTTGTAAATTTCAGACATTCTATCGCATATACAAGAGCCGCGGAGTTAAGCAACGCGCTAGATATAACGACACTTTTTTTTGCTTAAAACAGAACGCTCAAGTGATGCTAGAGTATGACATAGTCGCTCCTTCGTTTATAATCAAATGAATATGCGTGATAATGGTGATGTAAAGCAGCATGAGAAATTTTTCCTCTCTTCTTTGATATCGAATACGAAAAATAAACTCGCATTCATAATATTTGTAAGAGAATTAATGAGAGAACTGAAACTTTTACTCAGATTCGAAAAGAGATTCATTCCACCTTACATGCAGTATTTTTTTCGTAAATTTCATTTTAAGTTCCCGCGTGTGCTCACGCGAGTTTACGTTTTCCACTGGTGAGAGGTCAGCTTTTCCACAGACATTTAACATGAATTCCATCCACACGTTCCGAAATTATTCAACTGGCCGTTAAAAGTCCCTTTTTACGAAACGCATTTTCTGGAGATGAAAGGTAGGAATTATTCGTAAGCGCTGGCGCCCGAAACGGATAAATCTCTTTGGGATTCAAAGTAAAGGTTTACGCCGTCGCCTCCGTTGGCTGCATTATAGCGACACATATCCGTTTCATTTTTCTTCACCAAAGGAGATAAGGAAGTTGTCAACATCAGTAAAATAGAAAGGCCTAAGCAAAGCGGCGGCGGTGCTGACTTTGATATTAAATATTTTGGGAGGGAGGATGATTTGAATGGGAGGAGGCGGATTCGGGCCTCGCCACACACACACACACACAGACGGGAAAGGAAAAGAAGGTAGCTTCGCAGGACTGAAGGAACAACAGAGCCGAAGGAAGCGAAGAGGGAGAGAGCGGATGAGAGGGAGAGGCGCAGCCGCAGTCGAGTGGAAGGTAGACAACGGCAATTAAGAGAGAAGGAAAGATTCGTGGGGGAGAGAAAACGAAACTAAGGGAGATGGAGAGAGTGTGAAATGTTTTTAGGCTTGTAAAGAATAATTCAGCGTATGAAACCGATATTTCGAAATGAAGCCGCTTGGGCCATAAATTTCATGCCAACCATATGTATCTATTTCTGCTTATATATTTTAGTATCCTCGGTAATTTGTCTACAATTTATTCAAAAGAGAATAAGTCTCATGCTATACTGAAAGTATTGTTTTCGTGGATAGTTGGCAATTTACGCCTCATTATTTGATTTATCTGTGGAATACAAATACATAGGTTAAAAAAACATTTTATTAGCTATGTTGACAGGGATGCATAGGTAACCTCCTTCCAATGCTCTATAATAGCATACTCTAATTTGAGGTTAGCGGTAATTTATTTATTATTATATACTCTCTTTGCTTATTTACCTCTATTAATTTGTATTTTTAATCATTATTATTGTTTTGACACCTTAAATATTTGCATTTTTTTCTTGTCAAAAGCTAGTTTTAGTTAATTTTGACTCCGGGTCGGACGTTCTTTCTCTTCATTATTGATTGTTTTGTTGTGAGTCTTCTCAAAAGCTCTCAGCTACGGCCCACTTTAATTATATGATGGAATTCATTTTTGAATTTATAATACAAAATCTAGGGAATTAAATATATTTTGTAGCGTAAGCATATTTATTTACTCTTCCAATTGCATTACTTGATAATATTCAGTCAGCTCTGACCCATAGCCTAGTCGAAGGCAAAAGTTATCCAATATTTCTAAAATTGCTGCTTACAGAATAAGAAATTTCGCTGTAATAGTGTGCTCTATGATTTGGCGGACACCGTCCCAATTGAGCACACGGCAAGGCGTTTCTTCGACAGCCTCAAATTCAACTCGTCCGCTCTCATACGGGAGATTGGGAACTCGGTGACTCGTCCCGTCCATGGGACAGATACAAACGTTTCTCTTGCCTCCACGGGCGCTCCAGAAGATCTCCCTCCGAAAAAGAGGAAACTAAAGAAACCGAAGGACGGTGGACCTAATGTAGAATAATTAATGACGGCATAAGAAGGCACAGCTGCAGTAAATCGTACAGATGAAAATGTAGTACGGGTCCTATCGAGAAGGAATACAACGCCTGGATAAACAGCGTCTTAAAATATATCATCATGCACTATACTTCCATGTGCTCTAATTTAACAAACTAATACCCTGATGCATGCAACATTAAACTGTGATACATTTCCAAAACGAATGCGTGCCAGGAAGGAGTTGAGACGTTAGAAACATTGATTGGAAGCAAAACAGTATTAAAATGTGCTGACCACAAAAGCCAGTCATGTTCAAACACAAAGCGGAATTAATTAACGTAGGGATTATGAAAGGAAGCGAAGAGCGAGAGAGAAGAGAGGAGAAAACGAATGGTGGGAGAGGGGGAGAAAGCGGTTGCTTAATTACTTTTCATATTCAATAAGCCTCCATCTAGTGGCTTACTCGCTGCGTAATTATTTTGGTTTCGAGGTCGCTGAATGGAAAACGTCATTCATGAGAGAAAGTTCAAAACCGCGAACTTCAGATCGAAGGGAAACTTTAATCCGCGATTACCCGAGTCCATTTCGTTGATGGAATGGTATCTGCGAGACGTGCTTGACTCAAAAACACAAGTGGGATTCAGTATTTTTAAAAGGAACAAGTGTGCAGAACTCGCCCGAATCTTTTCTGTCTGCCATTTCATTATTATTTATTTATTTCGGTCATTTTCATATATTTTTTAAATTATTAAGTTTACTTTGTATTGGTGGAAACCAAAAATACGTACATGTTGGTATTCTCCCTATATTTTGCCTTGAAAACGGCGCTTTTTCACCGAGCAACGTAACAGGTATAGTTCCTCGCGATAGATAACTAGACACATCTCCCACCTGAAAGATCGAATGCATTATCATAAAATGGATCTCCCTTAATGAGCTAAATCATTTGGAGGCGTATGGATTTGGAGGCATGACTCGACTCGAAGCTGTGGTTATAGGATTTAAAGAATATAAAAACGGAATATCGCAAGAGAATATGCGAAGAAATAAATCATTTATTACGTCTTCCGATATATTTTAATTATATGAACAGACATAATCATATCAAATTAATTACTTCCGCGGACGATGTAAAATACAATCATGTTTTGAAATTTATAATTTCAAATCCCTGTGTGTACACGAATTCAGATCTTTTGTTAATCCAAAAAACGTATTTGCAAATTAAACTTTAGTGAAACGAAAGAAAATTAGATGGAGTATAATTTTTGAAAATTGTTTGAGCATATTGGCCACCGCATGATTGAAATGAATTAATTTAGTTATTAATGTTGTTGTAAATACGATTCTAATAATGGGAAATACCTTAAATAACTTTCACTTCTATCAAAATATTTTTTCCTCATATTTACACCAAGGATTCTGCATTTCATTAGAAAGGAAAAATTATATAGTTATCAAAATTCAGAGCCATTTCATACAGCATAATATGAGCTAATTTCTATGACGTTGTGATTGCTCAGATGTTTCAATAAGACTGGCAAAGTAATACCCTCCGTGGCAAATTTTTGCTAAATTAAGCGAATCTCGAAAATATAAGAAGCTGTCCTATCTTTTTTATCCGAAGCAATGTCATTATCATGGCTTTGGAATACCTCCCGCGAGGGAGTTGCGGTGAAATGCGCCTAAGAGAGACAGAGGAGTCCACTTTCAACTGCCCCGGAAGAGCGAGAGCTCCCTCCCGTACACGGAAGAAGGGGATGGGAGTAAAGGGTGAGGGAGGCGGCGGTGGTGGTATTCCGCCCCTTCGTTAACTAACGGCCGAATGACGAGGGTGAGGGTGGGCGGCGAAAGGGGCGGTGGGAGGGAAAGGAAAACGATGGCTCTCCCTCCACACCATCTCCCTCTCCCACTCACATACGTTCCCCGGCTTTTTCAGCGAACTCTTGATTCTCTCACTTCGCGGAATTTCCGGCTGAGAGGAGAGAGAAAGAGAGAGGGTAAAAAGGAGAACGTGGTAAGGAAGAGGAATATGCAGAGGAGAAAAGTAGAGGGAGGGGGAGAGAGAGAGAGAAGAGGGTGCATGTCACGCAGTTCGGTAGTGTAACCTCGATGCCGCTCAGCGACTCGTGTTTCCCGGTTAGAAAGAAAGTGAATGGGAGAGGGTGAGATGGAGGAGGAAGAGATAGAGAGGGTGGAGGAAGAGATGCGGTGGAGGAAGAGAGCGGGTGGAGAAAGTGAGGGATGGAAGAGGAAGAGAGGGAGGGAGGAGGAAGAGAGGGAGGAGGAAGATAGGAAAGGAAGGGAGGGAGACGCACTACGAGAGAACATCGCAAGGGAGGGAAAGTGGGTTGGGTGGGGAGGAGGGATGGGAAGGCGAACGGAATGAGGAGGAGCCGGAGGTAGTTGACAATGGAGACAACCATTTGTGGCTTCCTCCCCAGTCGCAAACAGATCCACTTTCCCACGTCGGCTTTTTAACGAGCGCCCCTTTTTTCCGTAAAAAAAGGGACAGAGTGAAGGAAGGGATGTGAAAAATGTGCCTCCTTTATTCGCGTATATTTTGCGATGAAACCTCTCTCCATTTTTCTCCCTACTTCTCTCTCCTCCTCCACCGCGCGAACACGCCCATCCCCTCTCGACTAAGAAATTGTTGCCTTTGAAAACACATCGCATTTGTATCAAAGAATTAACACTATGCAAAGAATTCGTTTCCTTATTTACACCACGTGGCAATTAATCATCGGATATTTCCCATCCTAGAGCATTCTTTTATGCCCGCTTATTGTTTCTCCTCTTGTCTTCTTTCAACCATATAAATATGGACAAAAATTATATTAATATTTTAAAGTGAAACTTAAAGTCGCATTTCACTGTTTCGCGTTGACTCTACGTTTTCGAAGCCACTCATTTTGGAATGGGTATCACGTGATTAATATTTTATGCGCGGGAGATTATTTCATTTTATAGCCGAGAGAGGACCGAATTTTTACGGAGGCAGCCAAAAACAGCTGCTAAAATTTCACCGCACTAACTTCGCCCGCATTAAATCGGGATACAATGTGATATACCAAAATATGGCGCAGTTCTCTTTCTCTGTTGAGAAAGTGCTAGTCTCACTGATTTAAGAATTTGTCGTTTCTAGAAGAACACCACGGTAAATATTTTGGTTTTAAAAAAATTGCTTAAGAAGGTCTCCATTCGCAGCGTTCCGGAGAGAATTCATCCCAGTCATATTTATTCTGTTGATTGAGAAAATGTAGAAATGTATTGTGGGTATGAAGAAAAGATTAAGTAATAATGCACACCTATTTAGATGCTTTATTTTCAGAAAAAAAGAGTACCTGTTTAGTTTGGTAGGAATATATGTGGTCCTATACCTCTAGGCGGGTTTAGATCCTATTAGGATTTATATAAAAAAACGAAAATAACATTCTCGGGGAATATAATTTAACCAGAGATACCGCTTTACTAGAAACCAGATATGTACTTTTCACCTCAACTCGTATAACTGTAGATGCAAGAAAATAATTTATTCTCGGAATTTCCATAGCAAAACATTATAATCATTTCTTGCCGCAAATATTTTTTGATAGGTTGAATAGTTTCCGAGAAAAACACCATGAGATATATTCTTTGAATATCTGTCCATATGGATGCATCCAATGTCTGTGTAAGAACCAATGTCATATGATACGAAATAACCGAAAAGCGACCATTCTCAATGAAAACCTAAATTATTGTTTCCAAACCTTCCGAGAAGAATGTGTCTAATTCATACTATGCTTATTGAGTGCATGACTCAAACTTATCAGTTAATATCAAGCTTCCGTGACCATTTTCTAATCTACAAATATCGGCTAAATTTTATATCCTTTTTCATGTGTGAAAGTTTTTTCACCAATATTTATTCGAAGATTTTTACTGCCCATTACCTTACCTTTGAATGCCGGATTTAAGTTGTGTGAGTCCAGAGATTAGCACCGATGATTGGTGATCAGATCGGAATTGAAATTTCGTTTTTTCAGAGAGCTCAAAAAAATACGCAAAATTTAAGAGGGCTTACTTTCTCTTTGAAATATCCATTATGGAGGCCAAAGCGAAAGGCCTGTTTATTTCCGAATAGATCAATATGCTGTCATTAATCCGCTTTGAAGTTGTTTTGAAAGTTTTCTCATCGTAAGTAAAGCGGATATGATTTGGAAAGGATTTTTAATATGTATGGATATTTGGTTAGAATTATAAACACTGTCGTTGAGTAAATTGATATGAAATTTTGTTTTCGATATGCCTTCTCCAGCTGAAAACAGTTTAAATTGCTATTTTTGGATCTTATTCTTCAAAAATAATGATACCTAATGAAGAAAAAATAGCTTTCAATATAAAAAATTTCATTCATATTTTTGCAGTAGAAGCCACGCTTTCTATATAAAAATTAGTGCAACATACATTATCCAAACTTTGTCATATTCATTACACCCAATTCATACAGTAATAGAAGATGGTTACGTTAATGTGCATTTACGTGCAGACAATATTTTTCCCGTTTCCTCGTAACAACAGTGCTGCTTCTAGGCTAAGTGAGTCAATGAGTGACAGGTGAGGATATACATACTACGAGGGCGGAAGGAGGCAGACCAGACTCCTCAGAGTTAGAGGGGTAGGAAGAGCTTGTAGGTAGATGGGCGTAAAATAATATATTTTATAATGTCACGGGACGTTACATAGACATACACCTCTACCAGTTGTTGGATTAAAATCAAAATAGTTAACTTTGTAGTATAAATCGTAATTTTAATAAAATCGATAAGAATAAACTACAACCCATAGTTCATGGACATGGGTTATCTCAACGATTGACTAGTCCGGGAGATACGTTTAATGCGTAAATACGTGATTTATTTAAATATTGTTTAGCATTCAGTCTCTTGAACAGCACACAGCCGGAAAACGACGGTCATAAGACAGACGGAACCGTAAAAATAACATTTTCGGACTCAGAGGCACTTCAAAAATTACATATTTATCAAAATATCGACCTTGAAACTTTTCATGATCGCAAAATATTTTTCTATATATTTCGTATATAAGAAAGTAACAATGGAGTCAGGTGGCTAAATGAAAAAAAAACGAATAAGCTACTTAAGTATCTTCAATAACCAAAAAAAGATGCGCATTTAGGTTGCAGTGCAGCTTTTCAGCGTTGATTCACCGAAAATAGATTCTAAAACAAGTATATATAAAAAACATCTTTTTTAATTAAAACCTTTTGGTAAGTATATAGAGTAAAGATGACGCACCAACCAAACCCAACGGTTTGATTCAATGATTTCACTGTAAATTAAAAATTTTACGTTCTTTTCCACGTCCCGAAACATTCCCATAAATTCTTCAATAGTTGCAGTCATTTTTAGGGGTCGATAGTAGGACGTAGTTCGGTATGTGGCCGTTGCCATTTGCGGCGTAACAGTCAAGAGACGCCATTTCCGTCAAGCCAATAATGAGAAATCCATATTTTACTCTCCTTTGCCCTTATATGATCTGTAAGGTATCGATTAATTACTTTAGTTGGATAGAAGACAACATTTGCAACAAAAAGTCCACGGGAGCATATAATTACGACTTATAGGTTAGGAAATAAAAATTCGAGACGGACCCGCCTATGTTATCCAATTGGGGGAATTAAACGTCCCTGGAATCGAACTTGGGTCGTTATTTTGAAAGGTGATTACACACAAGAGTCTTTATATGTGGCATTCTTTAAAATTAAAAGAATGGCTAAAATTCATGCAGTCGTTGTCGAGTTATTAGACATTATTTGTGGTGTCTTAAAACTTACCTACATATATACTTACATATATGTATGTGTATATATGTGTGTGTGTGTGTGTATCACGGTAAGTTAATATTAAAGTTGTTAAAAAGAACCTTTTTTTAGTTTTATTTTTAGCTATAAGACGAGATCGATTATTTTGTATTGAACAGGTCGCTAAAACGCATTATTTTGGGGAACATATCTGAGTGTGGTCTTTAGGATGTGCTCGAATAAGAGAGATGGAGGCCGTTCCTAATGGCACATAGAGCGATATAATCTTCTTGAGCGAGAAAAGGAAGAGGAAAGGAGGCATTTTTGCGACGGCTAGAGTCCACGATAGGAAGTTGAATAACGATATAAAAAGAAGATTAGCGAAAACCTTGAAATGCTACGACGAAGAAAAGTGACGCAAACAGAGCAGAGATTTTTCGAGATGAAGACCCTAGAGAAAATGAATCGGACTGACGAGGAAAACATACGAAGTTTTCGATACAGCAGGAGAAGAAAGGAGCTTAATTTGAAGGATAAGAAGGAAAAGAAAATAATGCGTAGGTTGTATTTTTAAAGTCAACGGTCTGTTGAAATAGTCATAGTATAAAGATTAGTAGGAGAGAATAAAAGAGGTTGGAAGAGAAAGGGGATGGTGGATACTTTAAAAGGAGTTCTTTGTGAGGAGATGAAGATAAGACGGGCAAAGTATGAGTGAGTTGTACAGTGCTGTAATGGAGGGTATGCGGTGGTATACCATCTGCTTTTTTCGAATGAATAGCGTATACCCACACTTTATGAAAAATTATACAGGTCGATTCAAAATACAGCTCATATGCTTTATCTTGGCATCGTAATATTATAGTCGTGTAATTTTCTCTAAAAACTGACTAATAACCCTCCCACAAAGTTTTACATTATTATACAGCAGAGGTGCTCCGACTTGACAAGCTCGGGAGCTACTAATCATTACCCACTTACGTGGCCATCGACCGCCCAACTTCCCTCTTAAAAATTATGTCAAGCGTGAGGGGTGATCGTCCGCCCAACTTCACTGTTAAAAATTATTTCGAGCGCGGGGGGTGGGGGGGGGGGGGGGGGAGGTGATTGACCGTCCATTTTTTTCCAGCAGGGCAGAAAAGTTTCTACCTGCTAAAGCAAGTTGGCGATCGACGTCTTGAGCACCCCTGTTATACAGTATACCCTCTGCTTTTTTACGACTACAGCACTGGAGTTGTATAAAAAACATTCCGGTAAGTAAAAAACTTATGATGATGGTGGACGTGAGATGGCTGAGTCTATTCGAAACGCGTCGAGGGGCGGAAATGAATGACTTTTATTGAACAGTGCTTTGGTTTTATCGATATTATGCAACGTCACTAATTTAGCGCAACATAATATGATTAATAAACATTGAATCTAGTTTTTAAGAAAAAGCCCTTCTTTTTCACAGGATTTTTTGAACAATTCAAACATATGATTTTATCGGATACTACCGTATAAAAGGAATTAATCCATTAGAAAAACCAAACACCTGATCTTCGCGGGTACTACCTAATAAAGGAGATTAATCGAAAAGAAAACGCTATTTTTTCCTCCGTATAAAAAAAATAATGCCCGGGCGGTATTTTAAACCGACTAATTTTCATGTTCAAGCAATGCGATGCAAACATGTGGCGTCACGCGGCATATCTGGGGCAGAAAGGCTTAATTAAGGATCTCCTTATGCACTTCTAGGCCGCGGAAAAAAGAACGCTCCCAAAAGAGCGTTTTCCGTTGCCTCATCCTTTTGGTCTTCTGGACGAGCGAGAATGAGAGAGAATTGGGGCATACGAGGGAGGGAGAGGAGTTGGAGGAAAGGAGGGAGTGAGGTGGGGGAGAGAGGGCAACACAATATCCTGCACAATCAGCTACCACCCGCTCTTCAAAGTCAGACCTAAACTTGGAGATAAGGGTCAGGCGTAGGAGAAGACGAAGATCGTAGTTTTTGATGGAGAGATGAAAATGATCATCCCCTAGCGGCCATTTTATGATCACTGTCATAGAAACGGGAGACTAATAGGAAAAGTCCGAGCATCGTCTTATTAGTTTAAGGTCCACATAGACTAAGGAAGGGATTTCGCTCTATGCTAGTAGTTATACGTATGAGATGGATGTATAAAAGCCATTGATTTTTGTCTGTTGGAATTTAAACAGACACAATCTTGTCATTTTAAAACGAGTTTTGTATTAATGGAAATTTACGATATCTGTTAAAGTATCTTGTATCGATTTGTCTTATTCTTTTGATTTATTTTAATTTTTAAAGCCTTATATGATTATATAAATTTTAGTTTAATCTCAAATGTATTTTGCTTCAAAATGCGGTAAATTAAATAATACACCTCTTGCATAATTTTGCATTCTGCAAAAGGAATTCTTAATTCATAAAGCTGCGCAGCATATTTTACCATACCATATGAACACACGCTATAAAAATTCGCGATCATATAAAACCATGTAATTTCTGGATTCCAATTGGCAAGTGGAAGACCACAATTTTCTCCCTTTTCTTTTTATTTTCTCTTTGCCGTTGGATTTTTTAGACCAGTATATATCACATTCCTATTGATTACTCATCATTCAGTCCGATTTCATGGTTCGCTAATACCACATCAGTTTCATCATGTGTTTCAATTAAGATCGAATTTTTAAACTTCAAGTTTCAATAACGTAACCTCGTGGTGAAATTTGTTTTCCTTCTTGTCATGCTAATATTTACCCTCAATCAATAAATTAATCGAATCGCATGCAATATTAATAAAGGCTACACGTACGTTTCATTTCTAAATTCTACAGCATATGCATTAAAAAATTTTTATTAAAAATGTGAATTATCATATATTCCGCGATCGCGGAGACCAATGATGTCGACATCTGCATGAAAATAGTTATGAATTAAAGTGGTTATGGGCCAGTTTTGTATTTTGTATTCCTTTTAAATATGCTGCTAAGAAAGGTTTTAGTTACTATTTGTGTGTGTACAAATATCTATATATACACATATACATATCTGTATGGAAATTTACATCGACCGACGTCCGTAATTTATACAAAATTAAGTGAATAAAAATGGTTTAAAGATTCGATGATGCTAATATAACGTATGCAAAAACATGACTCGGAATAAAGAATGCTCATAAATGTTGACCTGTTTACTTTAAGGCAATAACCCATTTATTGGATAAGCAAAGGTGGCCGATAGACCTCAAATTTGCTGTACGAGGAAACTGTAAATATGCTTCCATCCATTATTATAAGCATGCAAAACGTATTTTAGATTTTGCTTGGTTAAACAGACATTCCGCTGGAACGGTAATTGGGCGTCGAATTATAAGGACCAAAGTAAGAGCAGGGGCAACTGTTTTCATTAATGAAACTGCAGTTGGGTTACTTACAGAATAATTACTGTTTCAGTGGATTCTACGAATCGGATAAGCCCTTAACAACGATAAATTGAAACAGAGAAGTAATACGCCATATTTATATTTCGGGTTTTCCTTATTTAATTTTGTATTAGTAAGAGCGTTTCCGATTCGGTTAAGCTATGCAGTACTTATAACGTTTTTATGTTTGTATTTGGTTAAGACAGGAATTGGAATCCAAAACCACACATATAAATGGCACAAACGTGTAAAACAAATTAATTGGAATTGAAGTTAAATTCGAAATTTTTATCCTACGGTCTCATTGGAGAGGATTAAATTAATTTATATGGGCAGACTACGAAGCGGTTGTTTTTATTTGTCGGAGTTGATTACATTTTTCTCGATTTTAGCGCAGAATTGCATTTTCAAAATAATTGCTGCGTAGGAGGATTACACTCATAATTACGAAAATGCGTAGACGAGATCATTGTAAACTAACGAAAAATAAATATATTTTCGGTGGATTTACTAAGGGAAATTGATGGCGGATTTAATATCGGATATCTCCGGAAACGAGCGAGACTCGAATGGCGGTTTGTTTTTCCAAGGGCGAGTCCGAATCAGAGGATTGTGAGCGCGGCCGAGATTGGACGCGCTCACACGCTCGCCCATTTAGTCAATGTTTTTTCCAAGCGCCTGTCCACGCACCAAAATTCGACCTTCCCATTCATCGAAACAAAACACTCGGACGTGGCAAAGCGGACGTGATGAAAGAGCTGGAACTAGGTTAGACATGCCATTCTGTGGATCCAATTTGTTTCGATGCCGCGAGTCATCGAGTGGCGGGAAGATGAGCTTTGTTTTGTCCGGTCGTAATTCCCACTCTGGTGGGGTCGGCTTTGACGCATCCGGGTCGATTACAGGTCGACGATGGCAACAGCGAAGATAAAGCTGTGCTGCCCTGTAATTCTAAAGCTAGCCAATAGTTTGAGCAAGATGGGAACGAAATAGGCTGCTGTTTAGAGGTTTAGGAAGCGATTATACGCCGTGAAATTGTGAGCTCGATTCGCGCCTCTCGCATGAAACGTGCTGTCGGAAATCACGACGCCGGGGAATTTGTAAGAGATGTCAATAATTTGGCGCCATCGAAAAAAAGAAACTCTACTATCAGTTTGCCAAATTCTCTAATTGGGCTGTGTGGGCATCGAGCCAAATGTGCAGGCGAATATAAACAGAATTAAACGCAATTTAAATTACACGAGTGGAATTGTATTACGGCAATATACACCGAATTTTATTTTTAAGGGAATTTTATGCCGGATATATTGCAGCTGCTCTCTGAGGATTGGAGGTAAACGAGGTTATTTAATTTAGTGGTGATAACTCGACCGTTTTTTACTATCTTTTAATATTAGGGTAAAAGAGATGTTGCCATGAAAATCCACGAGGTTTCCATAGAAATATTCTTTTCAAGTACAAAGGAATAGGAAATCGCTGATAACCATTTATTCGTGTGTCTGCTCGCGTATGCCCATTTCCCGTCTCTCGAAAAGGAATTTTCGGATTTGAGCCGAACTCATATTTAAGCTTTTAAGTCGCAGAGCTGAGTGGAACTTAAAAAAAAATCCATTAATAGTTTTTGTCGCCATAACTCTTCAGAAAATAAAACAAAAAATCTGACAAATTTTGCAAGAATCGATACCACTAAAGTCGTTTCACCATGAAAAGTAATATTTTTTACACATTTTTAAGTAAGATTTAAGGAAAACGTGCAAATAAGTAAGAACACGGTAGAGTAAACAAATATTCAAGTTTATATTACTCAATAGTCAGTCTGAAAATGTAACTATGGAAAGATTATGCTTATGGGCGTGCGTCGATGTATAAAAATGTTAATTTCCTTATTTTTTATTATAATTAAAGCCTAATTTTTATATAATGAGATATTTTATATTTGAATATGTCATCTCACAAGTGACTTTTTTCAGTCACCACATTTTTGACCGAACTACAACATGCTACAACAGCGATGAGGAGTACATAAGAGTTAATTATTTTAAAAACCTCTATTTAAAAAAACATTGATTATTTTCCTCAGATGGGGTTCAAAACATTCGAACATATTTTCCAGTCTACAGACTCATCGATTTCGGAGGTTTTTCTCGTGTTTCCCGCTTGCTCACGCTGTTCATCGAGCGGTCACGCCATTTCATGCATACATCCATCCGCACGCCGCTTGCACGAAATGTACTTTTTTTGTCAAACCCGCGTCGAAAAAACTAGACCGCATTAGCGCCGCGAGGAGGGAGCAGAAATTATTTTTCGAGCGATACCATTCGGATCTTTTCGCCGGATCGGCAGAGAAGGGAAACGAAAAAAAATTGCCGCCCGAAATGGGTTCGAATGCGAAACGTTCAATACGCGTTATCCGAAACCTCCCTTTCTCTCTCTCCCTCACAGTGTCCCTCCTTTCTCTTTCCCTTCCTCTCCCTCCGTCCACTTGTGCTTCCCTAAGCATCGGCTGTTATGAGAGAGAGAGGAAACGACACCATGGTCATTTCGGAGACTCGATGCGAAAAGTTCGACGGTCGAGATATCCAACGGCGAAATTTTTTTTACCGTATTGCTCCTATTCATAAGAGTTTTCCTGAAGACCATTGGAGCCCACAAAGGGCTGAGGAAACACAGGAGAATGACGAGTGTATATATATGATGTAATTAGAGGAATGATGTCGCTTATGAAAGAATAGTAATTGCAGGAGACTTTTCGACTGATTTAAGGTATATGCTTCATATTGGACCGACTACGCCCGCTTAAAAAAAAATTAAAACCTCTCACAGGAACAAACTGCGAACGAAGTCAGGCAAAGGTATGTTCGGATTAGGGATGATTTTCAATTATTTCATCTTCAATGTCCGTACCGATTTGAAGATAGGATATGATAAGAAGAAAAATGATTTAGGTAAAAAAAAATGGGAGAAAATATAAATAATTTAATGTTTGCGCCGTCAATGAAAGAATCAAATTTAGGGAATCCTAAGCATAATACATTTAAATATCCATTTTCCTTTTTCTATCGTCGTAGACGTCCTACGCATCTGTATCTTCCTCACAGTGTTTTAATGATTCTCTTACGCTGTGAAAAAAGTGGATGCATGCGCCTTCGATTTTGAAATAAAAACTCCTCATATCGTTCAACTAATGCGGCATTCAGTAATTTTTTAAAGCGATAAATGTCTAAATGCGGTAATAATTTTCACCTGAAATAAGTGATATGCAAAAACAGGAATAAATAAAAGACATTTTGATCTCCACCTTTTTCATTTAGGACTCCAGTTTCGAAGTAGTCACGGCTTTAACCGGCCTCATAAATGATGAGATAAATAAATTTAAAAAATTTTAAAAATATACTTCTATATGCACTAAAAGGTAAAAAACGAGAAGATAGTTCGATAATTTTCTAAGCGAGTCTACAAGGTTTTTTTTCCGACCGTACCACAGTGGCATAGAATGCCGATTTAGCGGGACAAAAATCTCGATGTGGTTTTTGTGAATTATTCTTTTAGAAATCAATTTCTGTTGTGTATTAAAGACTTTTTCTTACGATTTGGACATTATATTTTGGGCTTAAGGCGTCAGTGTCACGTGATCTCCTTTTATACGAATCAACAATGAGAGGCGTATGTAATCAAGTCGTCAGCGTGAGAGCAATGAGTTAATTTCGTATACATTGCGTCTTTGTAATGGCTGACAAAAGGGCTGGGATTCCTATTTATTAAAATAATAATCATCAGGGTACATTATAATTCTTTATTGCCTGATATCACTATTTCTGTTAAGACAAAACACAACATTTGTTCTTTAAACTAAGTACTGCACAATTAATCGCTATCAGAGCTAATGCTGTCCTTGTTTTCACGGAGAAGCTGCAATACGTCCTGCGTTAGATCTTTTTTTTCTTGGTTGTCTTCCTGAGTGATGCTATCAATGGATCGGAAGAAATGAAAAGCATATGAAGAAGGTCTTCATTGGCAGCTGTCCTCGAAATCTTCCTCGTATTGTTCTCCCTGTATCGCCTACGGTCTTTGTTGCGCGACTCTGACGCCTCCGCTGATAGAAGTCCAGTTGGAAGAGGAGCGGCTTCAATAATTGCTGCGCCGTGAATTAATATTTTATTTATCGATGGGGGCATGGGATACCATGGATAGAGTTGAATGAAATACCGTGCGGTTTCCAAAGCATATTTTCCAAACTTTTCTGGTCAACCTCTCTTCCACTAGCCATTGCACACAAAATTGTTGAAAATCTTATTATTAAATTTTCGTCGATTCCCGTAATAGAGGACGACAATTTGGGGTCTGCAAAAAATCGTCGAGCTGTGTTGCCGTCATTGCTGCAGCCATTTCCTTGTTTAGGAATGTCGACTATCAATCCCATTTCCTTACGAAACCGTTTTTGAAGTAAGGCCTTTTTCTATTCTACACTTTTCTTTTCTTCTGTTGTTCGTTTCTGCCATTTTTTAATGCCTAAACAGTAGGAGACATGGATTAAACATTCGAATGCCCTGATCCATGCGTGCAGGGTCGATAGCCCGTATATGAACGCTTCCTTGTTGTTTGTCCTCTTCAAAATATTGTCTATGTTATTCATTTGAGAAGGTGTTGCGCCGCAGATGTTGCACCTTTGAGATGAGACGTTAGTGAGAGCGGAACTTTACGGCACTTAAGTAAGACGCTTAACACCTAATTGCTTGGTAGAACACTCGTTTTTTTCGTCTCTCTGCTTCGCCTTAGAGTTGAAACCCCATATTGTTTTATCTCGACGTTTCTTGGGTAAAACAGCAGAATCATAGAAATAACCCTTTATTTATGAATGCGTTTCCTCGCTTTAAACAATCTGCTAGAACACCAAAGGTCATTACCCTTATGATTGGTCCTATAAATATCCGCCGCAATCTATTTTTTCCATCGCGGTTGCCCATCACATAACGACACCAGAATTATGTATGTAGTGCAAGGTTACGAACAAAAAGCCGAAGTGGTTAACATAGTTATAATTTATCATAAATTATTGTTTGGTGGTTTTTAATTGTCGTGTATTCAGCACAACGTTTTCCTACGAATTCCTGCAACTCCGTGGTCAATTGAACTGCGGTTTCGAACGTAGCGGAAATATAATATGCAGTCATTGTAAATAGATGCGTTAGCCAGAAAACGTTCGAAGATTTTTCAGAAGCCCAACATAGGAAAAGTTTTAATTGATGGTGAAAGAGAAAACTTCATCAAAATACGAAATCAAAAATAAAAATAGCCTTTTCTGTAATATTGGTCAATAATTTCTTTGTCTCCCTGAGTTTGATTAAACATTTTCTAGGAAACGATTTTATATATATTACAGGGTATATAAAAATTTCTGCAATTTAATCGACGCATAGAATCTAATTTACGCCCAGTTTAAGTAATTTATTATTGAATTTTGAAGCATTGTTCTATGAGGACTCATGTCGTACCATATTTTACCGATATACCTTGTCGAATGTTAATTCTGGATAAAATCGTCGTGTAGCGGAAGTAATTTTTAAGAATTATTAGTTGACACTTGACAATTTACATAGAATTACAAAGTTTATTGCGGGATTATAAGCATAGCGGACACGTCTAAGCACTAGAGCAGTGGTTCTCAACCTTTTTTTGTCTGCGTCACCCTATTTTCAGTTCATTCAGTTATGCGTCACCCCGTTTACGGTTCCATTATCTTCAAATCACCTTTAAAGATATATTGGGCTTTCCCTACCACATAAAGATAAAATTCTGGCATTTAAATTGTTTTTATTTATGTTTGTAAGCCAGAATACGATACACTGCGAAGTTATCAAATATTCGCGTCACCTTTCAATAGCTGTCGTGTCACCCTGGGGTGTAATTTCACCCCGGTTGAGAACCACTGCACTAGATGATTTAAATGATTCATAATTAGTAGAAATCAGCCAGATCTTTGAAATAGATATAGTACAAATATTTTGCACACTTTCCTTCCATTCCTTACTGTAATTATAATGAAAACAAACATTTTTATGAAATTTAAATTTATAATATTATTTATCATTAATTTTAAATGTAAACAGTGAATCTCGAATGTTTAAAAATCTTTTCTCAATTAAATTTTAAGTTTCATAAAACGAAAATAAAATTCCATTTTCTAAAGTTCCATCGGAGGGAAAAGTAAATTTTATAATATTAAAGCAGGCTTTGAAAATATTTCCATTGAATACATTATGTTCAATTCCCTCCGAGCTGCCTTCAACAAAGCTGTTAAATATACATTGAGCTTTACTTTGAAGTCACACATTCTCTGAATAATTTTTCAATTTTACGTAGTGTTCGCGTAAAACAAAGAAAATATTTTATCACTCCATTTTGTTATAATGGAAAAAATATTACACAAGTAACCATTATCTCCAGAGTTGAGTGCACTCCACTCTGAAACTCGGGTTTTTCAAACTTTTTTCTCCAAAGCCTGCTGAAAATGCCGCATATATGTCTTTTATCCCAGTAAAAATTTTCTTGGTAAGACTCAAGGAATGCAAAAAAGTTTTTTTTAAATATTACTTATAATAACAGTTATTTATATAGAGAAAGTTATAACACTTAAAATTTCTCTTCGACTTCCCATTTACAGTGTGCGCTGTAGACGGTGTCTGCGGAACCAATGAAGTAAAGGTAAGTGTATTTTGTCTGCCCTCATTATGTAAGCACTCTTTGCCTAACTAAGAAAAATAGCGATAATAAATCTTCAGAGCATCCTATATATTATGCGCGTAGTGAAGCTGCGTCCGTCCGTCCGTCCGTGCGTATGAAACCTCGCGTAATTATATCGGCGTATTTCTCGAGAACCGTTGGTCGTAAAGCTATGAGGTAAACGGCGTTTTGTTTCTAGTTGCTATGAGGTCCCTGGAAAAATATTTTTGGTTGATAAAGTTTCCCGGGTTCGAATCTAGGAGACAATTATATTTTCCCATAAGTTTACACGGGATTTTTGATTTTTCAGAGTGCAAGATTTTTTCCTTCATTCGTTAAAATACGTAAATATGGACCAGTTTTCTTCTTTTTTACATTATTCGACGGATAAAGCTCTATACTATCTTATTCTTGCTATGTTTACACGTTATACTCTCGATTTTTTCAGAAATACGCATTCTTTTTCGAAATTTTGCCGATTTTTCATATTCATTCCGGGCGTTGCCAAGGAGACTCTCATTGTTGCCTCCGATTCATTTAAGGCCAATTAAACCTTCAAATGGACGAAAGAAAAGCGTTATTATTATCTTCTCTTCATTAATGATCTAAATAAACGCTTGCATTGACGTCGCCTTTATAGTGGTCCTGTAATGAGTTTAAAGCAGTCGTTGATAGACACTTGAAGGAAAGCAACTGTTTGTGAGTTCGTCTATAAGGGTGCAATGATAATCATTGGAACTAAGGTAAGGTAGAATTTTAAAAAATTTCCCCTTTGAATATACCGCGATATTAAACTAGCATTGAGTAAATCTGTGACATTGTGATCACGTAATTGCTCTAATATATTGCTGCAAAATCGCAGAAAATTAAAAAATGCCAAGTGGTAGACCAGAGAAAAGTACAGCTATTAGCCCAGATACAGCTGCCAGAGAAAGGAAGAGGAGCCAGAGATCAAAGGAAGAGTATCGTAGGAAAGAGAGAGAAAGAGATGCGGAAGCTCATAGGATTGCCCGTGAAGATGAGGAGAGGACACTTGAAGGAATGCAACTCTTTGTGAGTTCGTCTATAAGGGTGCAACGATAATCATTAGAACTAAGGTAAGGTAGAATTAACAATTTTTTTAATATACCGCGATATTAAACTAGGATTGAGTAACTCTGTGACATTGTGATCACATAATTGCTCTAATATATTAGCATTGATGAGGAGAGCTATTAGCCCAGCTACAGCTGCCAGAGAAAGGAAGAGGAGCCAGAGGTCAAAGGAAGAGTATTGTAGGATTATTGTATATTATTATTGTAGATTATTTGCAAGCGTAGCTGCAACGGGCTGCTAGTGATCCTTTATTGTAGTCGACAACCTATGGCACGCGTGGCAAACATTGCACGTGAGGTGATTTTGAATGACACGCGAAAGAAGAAATGATAAAGTAGATAAATAATTCATATTTTGTATATTTATTGCAAACATGTTGTGCGATCAAATATTTTTGGAAATTTAGTGAAATAACTTTATATTTAATAGGAAGAGTAATTATTCGCCTCTAAAGTCTGCTTATTCTAATTCTGTAACACTGTTCTCACATAGTTCATGTCTCGTGTTATCTTTCGCCGCCTTTGTGACTAATGAACACAAAATACGGCAATTAAGATCGATATCTACAAATGCATACCTTCTACAATGTGGTTCATCTTTAAGTAAACCAGGGATGATGAAATAAATAAAATTATCATTTAATTAAATTTAAAAAAATTATTGCTGGCACGCGATACCAAACATGGACGTTAATTTGGCACGCCACTCGTGAAAGGTTTGCCTACACCTGATCTAGAGCAAACATTAGTATGTTCATCGTAAGACGTTTTTTTTAATGCACCGTATGCCCGTAACTGGCAATGCATTTCTTTCCCACTCGTGTGACATTGAATGAGAGAGGGAGAGATATGCAACTGGAATGGATGGAGAACGGCGATAGTGATAGTACAAAAAAAGAATAGAGACGGGTTGTTTATTCTGGGATTTCGAGGATATGGCCTTCGGATAGAAAGGTGAATGGTGGGGAAAAGAAGAGAGGAGGAGGCGAGTAGATCCGTGGGGGAAAGTTATTCGTTGGAATATTCTTCTTACCGTGTTGGGTGCGATTTTGAATGGGAAGGAAAGAGAGTTGGATGAGGGATAGAAGGGAGGTGTGTTTTAGCTGGGAAAGGTTGAAGGGTGGAATGTATTGGGAGGGAGGTTCAAGGGAGGAGTGTTTGGGGGAGGTGGAAGGGAACGAAGCGGCCGTTGAGAGAGGCTTAGGGGGATGGGGACGAGGATGGAATAAACAAAATGGAAGGGGGGAGAGGAGGAGACGAAGGGAGGAAAATGGAGGAAGGGAGAGATTGGTTGGAAATAGGGAGAGAGGAAATAGCGGGAGGGTGGAGAGAAATCGAGTGAACAGTGGGTGGTAGGACTCGTCCGAGGAGCGTGGATCTGAAGGTAGACAAAGGCTCCCCCCCTCCCCCCCCCCTCCCCCTTCCCCCAGCGATTCCGATTCGGCCAAACCAGCTTATTTTGTCCAACTGGGAGCGTTCTGACCTCTTACGCACGAGATCAAAGGTTTTTTCATTTTCTATTTCGGCGTCGAAGTTGGAAATGTCAAGTGAAAACATTCAGAGATGACAGGGCGGTGTCACTTGAGCTTTTGATTCGAATGCAGTTTCATCGCGGGTCAATAAAAAAAACGATGACGGTTTTGGTCAAAGATCGCCACGCAGCACGTATAGCGTTCAAATAATCATCTAAAAAACGACAAATGGAGCATTCGTGATAACTTTCAAAGCTTTCTGTTCTCAGTCATCACACTCGCGGAGCGGAGCCTATTATTTTATCGAAGATTAGAGGAAAGATAGTAATCGCACGACGGAATATTTAGTGGGTGATTTTTTTACTTGTTGTTTTGACTTGACCATAATTTGAAGTCACTTATTCGACGAAAATTGTCGTAAAAGTATCCCTATCGTAATTTATTTAATAAAGATAAGCGTCGTGAGAAATCCGCCATTTTGCCAATTCATCGTTAATTTTGACGATTTAAAAATCCGCAGTGAAGACAAATGATTGTTCCCATAAATGTAAGTATGAAAATCAGTATAAGAAAAACGAAAAACGAATAGTTTCTCGACATTAGGCATTCTATTAGAAGATAATTAGACTGGAAATCTAATAAATCGAACATGTATTTAGAAAGGTAAATTTTTCGCAAGTTGACTTTGGTCCGTTCTCCATTAGATCCTCTGTTTGCTGAAACATCCTCCCTTCGATATATATATATATATCTCCCGCCCTTATTATAGAGGATCTCATTAATCTCCTCTCCCTCATTTATTTCCCTTTTCTCCACCCTCCTCATTTAGGCAGCTCATCCTCTCCCCCCCCCCCTCCATATCATTTTTTAAAGTCGATTATCGCAACTGGAAGGGCGATCCTTTGTCTCCCTTTCTCCCCTCCGCTACTTCATTTCTCTGCCTTTATCGCCCTCTTATCCCTCATTCCTCTCTCTCTCATCTCCACAGCTTATCAATCTCCGTACTATTTAAGTACAATAGTTATCGCACTGTCGATTTCGCTCATTTGCCCAACTAAGTGGAAATTCTCTCTCCGCGCGCTATTTTCTCCTCGAATCGTTTCCGAGTTCACTCGTATCTTTTCTTCTCGCTCGATGCTTATTGCTCTTGAACTTCTGAAGATAATCGTGTGCAGTTCCAATAGAGCGAGTTGGTTTGGCCACTTCTGATACAATACTTTCTAAAGCTCGAATATTTATTTTTATTAAACGGAATATCTAATTATATTAGGGAATGTTTGCAGTGAAATGTGAATATTTATTTTTAAATGTCCTTTATATATCAATTCTAATAACGATAATATTTTTCCAAAATTCACTTTACGAAGGCCATTCATGCAAAAGAGGTCTCCAAGTTTCATTCATTAAAGTGAGGTCATTCTGTACATTAGAAGGTTTTGGAAAATACTGAACAAAAAAGAAATTTTTCGCACGTTCTGAAATTTAAACTATAAAATATCAAAGGTCTTGTATGGTTTCATTAAAAAAATATCATCATAATTTTATAATAAGCTTAAAATACTCTGCAGAAATCAATCCGGGATGGAATAGTGGACTCGGAGAAATTTCTCGCACTCGTAGCGCTTCGAAGTCACAGCTGTCTCATCTCACCCATCAGCTGGACACTTGGCCTTTTTGCCGTCTCATACGCTGTAATTCCATTTCGAAGACTTTAGCAGAGAACGGCGGAATTAATGGGGCTAAAAAATATTAGGTCGTTACGGACGAACCAAATGATTTCGGTCCCATTCCGTTCCCTCGGTGACTGCCTTACCCGGAGACTTATTTTATGGCTGCGAGCCTAGAGATACGTGACTGATCATTTGAATGTTGTTCCACCCGTTTAGCTATTCCTCGAGGACTCTCAAAAGGGTGCGCCCTTCGTGGAAGGAGGTTGCGAAAGGGATAAAGATAAAGAAAGAAGAGGAGATTGGGTAAAATGGAGAGTGAAGGAAAGGAGATGGGCGCCCCGAGACGGTAGGAAAATGAGGAGGCCGCCTTATGGCTCTTTCCTTGCGGACGGGTCGGGTGGATCAAAAGAATGGCTATGCGCGCCAAATCGGCTATGCTTTGGATGAAGTCGGAAGCTATTTTTCTCGGAGGATTTCCGAAGGAAAATTTTCGGAACGGGGTGATAAGAAAAAAAGCATAAAAATTATGCCTATCCGTGGTTTGAACCGCAAACGGAAAAAAGTGGTAATTTTGGTGGAAATGTAAAGAGAGCTTTTAAAAATACTCCTAGCATTGGTAATTGAATTACATACAAAATTAAACTAGTGAAGTTTTTAAATTTTAGATAATTCAGATGTATAGAATTTATTTAGTTTAGAGAATACATACAATATTTGTATACTTATATTTATTTCCAAAAGCTAAATAAAATGTTATTGCTATTCAAAATTAAACAGCACTCCATAATTCGCCGTAGGGTGGGTATCTTTCCGAGAGGTTGATATCCATTTAGCAATTTAAACAGATGTACGTGTATGTGACAGGAGTATAAACTTGTTGTTGCCTTCATTGATTATTTTCGGTGAAGCCGATTTATCTATTACTCCCTAGAACAATCGGTTGAATGTTTTTGCTCTCCCTAAAGTTGTAATTTTCCTTGAATATAAGGCAAAATTCGTTCAAAATTCTTATGCTAAAAATCCGAAAAATATGACCTCCAGAATGGTCTCTCTAAAATTTTCATCAAAAGTCGTTTTATGCTCCCATGCGAATTAATACGCGAGATAGCCTCTGCCTGTTCGGCACTACTCGGGTATATCCTTCCGCCGGAGCACTCAATTTTCTCATTCACCATATCGGAGCGAGATTAGACAAGCGATGGAAGGAGTCTGGCTATTCCTGAAATTTATGGCGTCGGACGCTTTCCGTTCGCCAACATACCCGAGAACCTCAAAAGAGGAGCGTTTTCCTTCCTCCGCGGGCGAAAAAATTAAAGACGAGATTCACTCGGTTAGAGAATCCTCGCGCCGGAGAGGACATGGCATGCCGATGTTCGATTATCTCTCCTTTGTAAGTTCCACGCCAAGCGGGAATTTTTCTCGCTGGAAATTCCCGGAAGAAATATAAAAAATAAAGAAAAGGGATAAGGGAGATGTGTCAATTGAAAAAGGTTGCAGAGGGAGGTGAAAATGAAAAACTCAAGAGAGTAAGAATAAAGAGCAATCTTACGCGCCAGATCTCCGAAGGATTCGACGTCATAATGTTCGTTTTAAGAGATTGGAGAGAGAGTAATGATTTCCTGAACTTTCTCGCACTCACCGAGATTTGCGGTTAAAGGTACGAGAAGGGTTGCGAGAGTTGGATCAGAAAAGAAGCGCGGTTTGGATGACGGTCTAAAGATAGAGAAAGAGAGGAAGCAAAGGAAAAGAGAGATATTTCGGTAGTAAATGGATGGGAGATGGATGGAGAAAGAAATAGAGGTAAGTTCAGAGAGGAAGTAAGGGATTTTGCGGCCGGGAATGGACCGTGGGGGAAGTGAGGCTGTGCTATGGAAGAGAGAGAGAGAGGAGAGGAGGAAAAGGAGGCGATCTGTAGGTGATTTGGGGGCGGGGGAGGGCTCACAAAATGTTTGAGAAGGAAAAGGCCGGCAAAAAAAGGGGAGGAGTGAGAGGGGGGGGGGTGGGTGGGAGAGATGTAAAGGGGAGGATAGCCAACGTGAGATTTTCAAAGTGAAAAGGGCGCAAGAAGAGAAGTATATACGGGGCCGGGAGAGAGACGCCCTTTCGTGCTACGGGGCCTTCTGAGGGCCTGGATAAGGAAAGAGTTCTTAGATGTGTGCGCCTCTTAAAGCCAGCGGAAAGATCTCGCCGTAGGGTAGATAGATAGATAGATAATTGTCTTTATTTTCAGGGCGAAATTGATACCATAAGGTCCACTCTTTCATTGAACCCTTCGTTATTGATCACAAGATAATAACATGAATAAGTATATATATGAAAACGGGGTAAGGAAAATACGAAAAGGAACACCTTGGTAACACATTTTACGCGAAAAGAGGATAATGTCATAGATTGGAATAGGAATTTGGCGTAGAACGGTCGTTATATGAACATTTATTTAATACTCTATTATCCGTGTTTTATCAATTTTTATGCTCAAATACGTCCATTTTTAAAATGCAAATAAATTTTAGTAACATAGTTACTTATTTCAAAGTATGGGTCATGTCAATCAAAGAAATTTATTTGAGTTACGTATTAATTATTTATATTTATATTCGTTACTAGATTTTAATTTCATTTTTAATGTCTTCTAATATATAGTGGAACTACCTTAACTCGAACGTATATAATTCTAATCCATGTTACTCGAAGATGATTTTTCTCATATATTACTACTTTAAATTGAGTTTCCATAATCCGAAACTTCAATAACTTGATTCTTGTTTTATTATCATAAAAATTTTGCCTACTTAACAATTACCATAGACTTGGTTTTCTTAAATTTGTAAGTCCGGCGATTTACTGTTGCATTGGGGACCGAAAATACGGAAGTCGGTCCACAACTTTGTTTCTTTTAAATTTATAGGTTATACTTATTAAAAAACAAACTCTTATTAAATGGAAGAGGACAAATAAAAAACAAAAGAAATTACTCTTCTAAACACTCGCAACTGTTGTATAACTTAAATACAGAAAATGTGTCACATACCGACTTATAATTCAACGCAGTTACGGCCATGTTGGGTTTATGACACAAATGCAGCCAACAAAATGGAGTTTGGTTGAATTATAAAGAAATTGATAGTTATTTTAAATCCCGGGCGAATTAATATTCCTCCAATTTTTCTTGTTTAGATCAGTTTTTTCAGTCATAAAATTAAGAAACTCGCGAAAATTAGGACATTCTGTGACCATAAATAAATAAAGAGGCTTAACTTAAGTAACGACGAAGACAGTTTCCAAACTATGTCATACGAAATTGCTGTAGATTATGTCAGATATAATCTCTCATTCTACCGTTTTTTTGCTTAGGATTACCTACCTGATTTGGCAACATTTCCAATATTTTCTTCTTTGCATCGTCTCCGTTTATGGGTTTTCCCGCAAATGTACAGTAGTTGCAGAATTTATATCAGAAAATAAAAATTAAATTTTAGAGGTATTATAAATACGTATAGGAAATTGCCCATTTTTAACAAGGCCGAGTGGATTAATGATAAATAAATTACAGACTTTGATTTATAAATGCTTGCAAAGGCCAGAATTGGCCTTTCGAATCAATTAGCTAAGGAAAAGCTCTTTGAACCAGTTTCGTCAATGAATTTCAAATAATTTATCACTCCACGTTATAGCATTTTTATTGTTTTTATTAAGAACAAAGTAAGAAGCAAATCCTCCATGTTTTAAATATTTGTGTCCTCACATTCAAATTTTATCGGATCGCTTACCCGAGCGCTCATTCTTTTTTCTTCCATCTCCCATTTTTCTTTCCTGAAAAAGCTTTCCGTTGAAAATGACTGACTTGATCGGTAGTTAAAATTTGACGAATAAGTTGCTTCTTTTGACTTAAAGCGCCCTGGCACACGCGATCTCCTATCGATCCGTCATTAATGACGTACGTTGCACTCTGACAGTTATAGGTAGACGGGATTCCGAATGCCTCCTCGCTTCACTTCCTCGTGTACGCTGATGACTCACCCGAAGCGTGGGCGGTTTCCTTTCTCAGATGAACTTTTACTCGTATAGACAATTCGCATTAGCTACCGAGGAAAAATTAAATAATATCGATACTTAATGACTTTCATTGGGGCGTACACTTATTTGAGAAGATTCTCTTGAGAAGATTCTCTTACATTATCCTTATATCAGTTTTATTATATTTAAATTTAGTATTATATCTCTCAATAGACAATAAACAAAACACGCCGCTTTTGTTACCTCGATGTCAATTATTAATAATTATTTTTTTTAATTTGGCTAATGTGTATGCACCATTCTCTATGCAATAATCAGCGGTGAATAATTTTCACTTAAATTCGAAAACGATGACAAGTTTCAAAGATACGTGGAAATTTTACTAGTGTCCTTTATTTTAAGGGATTCTGGCTTGTAAGCTATCAAAAGAGGTCGGGAATACAAATTACGCGCATGAAATATCTTTCTATATGACGTATTGGTCTGCATTTGACGGGGTAAAAGTAAAGGACCGAGAGACGAACATTTCTCCCCCTCCTCCCAGATCCTCGTTATTGATTATTTTAACTTACAAAACTCGCGACTTCTTATGTTTTTGCGGGATATTTTGGCTTTGCTAAACTCAGTTTTTTGGGGCGTGTCAGGAAGCGTCGAAGGTAGTTGCTGATAAGCGATCTACGCTTCGAAGAGAAGGCGATGTAGGCTTTCAACAAAGTATTTTATGCAATGGTTGTGAATAATTAGCAATTTTCTAATGAATTCATAAAAATTACGAAATATGCATAATATAAATTGTTCTTTTTGTTAAAATTTCAGCAAAATTGGATTTGAGGAGGATTTGGATTTGTCAGTAAGAAAGCGTATTTTGCAATCTTGCTGCGTTCCGCTCTCTTGAGAGATATAGTGACTATCCTGAGCCACTCCCTAGGTGACGACGGAGGGAGCTCAAGCTCACACTGTGGCGCAACCCGGCACTCTACCGTCTGCGATTACAAGCATCCTCTTCCCCTCGGGGAAGGAGAAGGCGGCTCACACCATGAGTGCAAGGGAGGCGGGCTCCCTGCCTGCTAGCACTCAGGTGACTCCTGGCACCTCGGGCACCCCAATGCCCCGTGCTCCTGCTACCTCCTTGGCCAGGCCTCCGGTTCCTCCTGCGGGGGCCCATCCAGCGGACCCCAGGCTAAGCACAAGGCGCCCACAGCCTTTCCTAACTGCGGAGGAGTCGGCACACAAGCGGCAATGCCTCGCCGCCTCGATTGCGGTGCCGACTAGTAACCGCTATGCCCCGCTCATCCCCATCACCGTGGAGGAGGAGCGAGACTCTACAGCTGCTTCCGGCGCCATGGACACCACGGAAGCGCCACCGCCCAAGGCGAAGCGGCCCCCGCCCATACTGGTGTATGAGGTTACCGGCTTGAGGGAGCTCCGGAACCTCATCCTTCCAGCGGTAAAGGACCTCACCTTCACCCTCACCAAGGTGGGGGAAGCGGTGCGCCTTCACCTGAAGACCGGGGAAGACTATGCGGCGGTTCGCTCTCTCCTGCTGGAGAAGGGTGCCCAGCTGTCCACCTGGGGCGACAAGGCGGATAGGCTGGCGACTTACCTCATCAGGACCCAGGACGAGTTCACCCCGGAGGCTGACGTCATGGAGGACCTGACCATCCTCGGTATCCCGGTAAAGAGGATCCGACAAATGAAGGGGAAGGACCGACAGCTCCTGCCTCTCTACGTCGCGTCAGTCACACCATCCCAGGAATGGAGACCCCAGGACATCACCGGGTTGTCCTACCTGGGAAACTGCAGGGTGCACATCCGCCCCTTCATTCACGAGACCCCGCAGATGTGCTACAGGTGCAACCGGTTCGGGCACTCGTCGGCATACTGTCACTCGGCACCCAGGTGCTACAAATGCGCTGGGTCGCACGAAGGAAAGGCCTGCACCTTACCAACAACCACACCGGCAGTCTGCTGCAACTGCGGGGGGCAGCACCTTGCATTCTCCAGGGAATGCGGAATCTACGCCGCTGAGCTGGAGAAGGTGCAGCGGAGGCGGTTACCACGCCGCCGTCCCCTGCCTGCTCAGCCCAAGCAATCACACCCTTCCTACGGGAGGGTCAACGCTTGGGGGAGGACGGACGCTGCCCGGACGGGCCTGATATCACCTGCGGAACACGGAGGGCGGAGGGAGACGCCACCACTCCTGACGATGAAGGACTACCCACCCCTCCCTGGGCAGCAGCAGACGAGGCAGCACGAGTCCGGGGAAACCTCAGCTACCCCACGTCGACGGCGGCATCGCGTCTGTGCGGCAGAGATACCGGCGGCTGTGGAGACACCCCGGGATGACTCCTTGAGTGCGGTCCTGCAGACGCTGATAGGCATCACCACGGCGCTGTCCACACAGCTCTCGGCCCTGGGCAGAGTGCTCCAGCAGCTTCAACAGCCTCGCAATGGCCCCTAGGCAGAAGAGGGCATGCTGCACCATTGCCCTCTGGAATGCCGGGGGCAGCATCGTCCGCAAGACACCGGAGCTGCTAGTCTTCCTCCAGCGGCAGGGCGTGACGATGGCTCTCATCCAGGAGACGTTCCTGCGGCCGGGGCAGACCTGGAGAGTCCCGGGGTTTAGAGTCTTCCGGAGGGACAGGGAGGATGCGGCGATGACCAGGGGGGGCGGGACGGCTGTCCTGGTTAAGGAAGGCGTGCCGGCCCACGAGGAATGTCTAACAACAGGGCGCATAGAGACCACGGCTGTCGTGGTGGAGGTTGGCGGCTTCTCTACGCGGGTGGTTTCTTGCTACCTGCCGCCCTCAAAGCGGATGCGCCCAGAAGACCTGGAGGCAATCTTCGCCACTCACATGCCGGTGCTGGCGGGTGGAGACTTCAACGCCAAGCACCTAGAGTTCAACTCATCCACCTCGAACGCGAGGGGGGAAGTGCTGCGGAACTGGTTGGGCCAGACCGGGGTGGGCATCGCCTCTCCATGTCAACCCACACACTTTCATAACAGCGGCGAAGGGGATGTCCTGGACTTCGCCCTCCACAGAGGACTGCGCTTCCCGGTCCGCGCCTCGGCGATCCCGTGTCTCGCCAGCGACCACAACCCGGTGCTGGTCAGCGTGGGTGCCAAGGCGAGGCAGCTACCTCCAAGAACGGTCCGCCTCTACCAGCAGGCAGACTGGGATGGTTTCCGCCGTACGCTCACGGACAGCCTCCCGCCGAACATCCCCGAGCTGGCATCGCCGGGTGCCATCGAGGACTGTGTAGCGGAAATCACCACCTGCCTCACCCGCGCCGCGGATGCAGCAGTCCCGACCCGGGTGGTCACCGCACCTGACTATTTGGCGCTCCCCCAGTCTATTCTCCGGGAGATCCGGGAGAAAAACAGGGTGCGACGCCTTTTTCAACGCTCTGGCTGCCCCCATCTGCGCAGGGTATTACAGCGCATGCAACACCGGATCCGCGACGACATCGCTGCCCACAGAGAGAGGACTTGGACAAGGAAGCTGGCAGGAGTCTCCACTGACCCGGGTGCCCTGTGGAAATTGGCTGCGTCGCTGAGGCAGGACCGCACCGTCAGCGAGCCGCCCATCCGGACGCCGCACGGTCTCGTTTGCTCCCCAGAGGAGAAGGCGGAACACCTAGCCTGTCATCTCGAGGAGGTTTTCTCGCCGGGACACCCGCCTGATACCCTCGAGGCTGCCGATACCGCTGACATGGAACCCCCTGTCATCAAGGTGGATGACGTTGGGAGAGCGCTACGGTCGCTCCGGCCCAGGAAGGCGCCGGGAGTGGATGGTATAAAGAATGAGGTGCTGCGACAGATCCCGAGGGCATTCGGGGTCTGGCTGGCAGCAGTGTTCACGGCTTGCTTGCGGCTGAGTCACTTCCCCGAGCCCTGGAAGGAGGCGCGGGTCATCTGCCTTCACAAGCCTGGGAAGCCACGGGATGACGCCGGGAACTACCGCCCGATCTCCCTGCTCAGCGGACTGGGAAAACTCTTCGAGAGGATCTTCCTTCTGCATCTGCAGAGCTTCCTCTCGGAGAGGGACATCCTTCCCCCGCAGCAGTTCGGCTTCCGCTCGGAGCACGCCACAACACATCAGCTCTCCCGCGTCTGCGAGTTCATCACAGACGGGTTTAACCGGAAGTGCTCCTCGGCCGGAGCCTTCTTCGACATTTCAAAGGCCTTCGACCGCGTCTGGCATGGGGGCCTGCGGCTGAAGCTGCGGCGTTTGCAGTTTCCCGGATGGCAGCAGAATCTGGTGGCGGCTTACCTACGGGGCAGGACATTAAGAGTCTCCTGGCAGCACGCCGTGTCTTCCCGGAAGGCCATAGCATCTGGAGTTCCACAGGGGTCCGTCCTAGGACCGGTACTATTCAACATCTTCACGGCGGACATCCCGACGGACCTAGGGTGGAACACCATGCTAGCCCTGTACGCGGACGATGCAGCAGTCATATCACGGTCGCTTCAGCAGCGTCTTGCTGCTCAGTACCTGCAGAAGGCGATCTACCGGCTGCTGGACTGGTACAGGGAATGGCGTATTACCATCAACCCCGGGAAGACACAGACGATCCTGTTCTACGTAGGCGCGGACGAGGACCCGGACGGAGTCATTGTTGATACAGAACAGCTCCAGTGGCAGGACACGGCCACCTACCTGGGGGTGACGTTGGACTCCAGGCTGCGGTTCGGGGACCACGTCCGCGTAGCTGCCAGGAAGACACTCCAGAAGAGGGCGGCGCTGGCGCCGCTCCTAGGGGCCCCGCAGATACCCCTCCAGGGCAGACTGCGGATTCACCACGCTGTACTGGCCCCAACATTACTGTATGCGTCCCCTGCATGGAGCGGGAGGCTCGGGAAGTCATCGCGTCAGCGGCTCTCAGTTGCTGAGAGAAGGTGCCTGCGATCCATCCTCAGGTTAGGATGGATAGGGAAAAACGAGGCTGTCTATGACGTAGCCGGCGTGCTCCCCCTGGACGTTCGTTTGGCGGAGGCAGCCCGGAAATTCTACGCGGCGCTGCTTGGCAAGACCTCCCCAGAACTTCGCCTACTGGGGGAAAACACCTGCTCACCCTGGGACCGACATCGTCGCCCGAGGTCGGCTACAGAGCTTGCAGAGGACCTCCCCCCGCCAAAAAGGCGGAGGACTAGTTAGGGCAGAGGGCCCATCCTGAGGAGGACATGTGCGGATTCAGGCTTGCACCTGCACGCAGAGGCACAAAGGAGCCAGTCGTGCGTCGAGGATGAAGGGGACACTCGCCTTCATCCTCTTTTCTCTCACTTTGACTTTCAGCAAAATTTTAAAGAGATACAATTTTTATTATTTTCAAACAATTGTTAATTTTGAATCCTATTGAGAATTAAAGCTTGCACTAGTGGGAACGAAGTTTTTTTAGAAATGTATCGCTTGCGCTGTGTGTGTATATATATAAAATGCCTCTTGTCTTACCGCGTTATAGTCTGTTCACTGGCTGAAGTCTCTTGGCCTACTTAGAGCAAGTAGCCAATCACGAACTTTCGTGCGCGAGAGCAGATACCGGTGCGCGTCTTGCGGATTTTCGCCTTCAGCTGATATACTACGCAATTTCTAAATAAAATACTTCCCATCCTTCTTTTTGATCCGGGCTTTGGACGGCGGTAAAATGGCAACGCAGGCCTATGTGAACTCTTCGAGAGCAGGAGTGAGACGGGGTTCCTCCCCACTACCTTCCCAAACAAACCGTCTCCTATTGGCTGCTGCTAACTGGCGTACGACCAAGAGACTTTAGCTAGTGAACCGACTATAAAACACTAACGTTGAATTTCGTTTCTTTTTTCATTCCAGGTGCGTCGCGATTGTGAATCCCGCCCATTTATTCCATTTCCAATAGCTAATCTTAACCCTTTTTATTTCTGTCGTGAATCCCTAAGTGAGTTTCGTTTATCCCCTTTCACCAGCGTAATCTTGCACGTCCCATGTGATATGGTAATTCTGTGATGAAGTGCTGTGTATGTGAGAGTGTTTCGTGAGTACAAGGGCAGATATAAAAACTTCCCGAGATGTGATAGGTCTCAATCTATCCTCTCTTTTCTAGGACCCGCCACTCTTTATTCTGAAAATCCTTCGAGCTCTCAGAATCTTCATTTCCTCTTCCTTATGTGCGCAACCTGCATCTTAGAATCGAGGAATTTTGCACGAAATGGGTTTTACAATCCATGAAATGGAGTGCAACGGGGGACGCCACCATCTTCCTCTCCTCGGATCCGCCGCTATGTAAGGAATTTCTCTCATCACGGGAGGATGGGGATGTCTTCTACGACCGCTGAAACATCGCAGCAAAGGTAGGGATACGTCTTTTCATAGGATCAGAGATCCTTTGCTCCTCTTTTTTTTCCAGCTTCGGTTGAATGGCTTTTAGGTTTTCGCAGGGAAAGACCGAATGTGTGCCCAGACTTTGCGATCAGGTTATATACCTAGAGTTTGCTAGAGTTGGGTCGAAAGAGATTAAAGTGAACGCTAGCATTTAGTAACCAATACACGAAAGAGTTTTAAAACTATTAGTAGGAGTCCATTGGCCATTTATGTCCTCAAATTACTCGAAAAAATCAGTCTTTCAGCCGGTCTAATTTTCTTATCCCTCTGCCGCTCAGATTTACTTCTCCTTAGCCTTAACTGAAAAAAATTTAAAATGCCCTTTTAAATTTAACTCGCCAAAACTTTAAATTTGCACGGCTTCGTAAAATTTACTATACATCCAAAAGAAAAAAAACATATCCACTTAAAAATTTGACATTTTACTTTCAGTAAACTATTCTGTCAATTTTAATACTTACTAAATGTTACAACTTCAATTTATAAAGGTATTATTTCAAAGACGAAAAACTCCTTAACTGTACATTTCACACAGGTTAGCAGCTTTCCATTCCATGATACACAGACTCGTACATATACCACTTTCCAAAACAGATTTTCAAAAAGAACTTACTCTCATAAAAAACGTCGCAACACTGAATGGTTACGACACAAACATAATTCAAAACATACTACGAAAACATAAAAATAAACTCTTCCTCAAAACAGACACAACCCTCACAAACACTACTTCCACTAAATCAAAATACATTAAAATTCCTTTCGCCCCAGGAACCACAAACAAACTTCGCAATATATTCTCCAAACACGATTTCAAAACTGTACAAGTCAACCACCATAAACTCACCAACCTTCTCCTCAATCCCAAGGACACCATACCGTCTTTACAGAAATCAGGCATATATAAAATATCTTGCAGTAAATGTGACAAAGTATGCATAGGACAGACGAAACGTAAATTAGAAACACGATTCAAAGAACACATTGCACATTTTAAGCCCTTAAGGAGTTTTTCTTCTTTATATTGCCGTAGTCTCCAACCCCCCCTTTCATTATATAGTTATGTTGCCATTACAACGTCTGTATGTGAACGCGCACGTATCGCACGAAACACTTAAGCCAGTAGGAAAGTTTAGAATCGAGACTAAAAGCTTCCTCGCACGGAGAAATTAATATAAAAAAGTAATTTCCGCTGTGAAAATAAATATTTGTATGTCTTCAGCACTACTCGTTTGTGACGTGCAGATTCGTTTGAAGTATGAGTTTGGGAAATAAATCTCAAAGATATGTTCAGCTTTGTTCGTTCTGGAGGATTATAGGAGGCGGGGAGAGTTTCCGACATTGTAAAGCGTTATCGTCATTGGTGGCAGGGCTAGTGTTAAATTCGGACGTGACGAGACGTCATGGTTGAACTCCGCCAATTTTTTTATTGATTACCTCATCAATAATTATACAAAAGTCTTTTAAATCAGTGAAATAGCAGATTATTTATTCAGTTTCTTCATTATAGGTGGAAAACTACCGTATCGCATTGAACGGATAGGGCACTCGGGGTTTTAATAATGCTTATGGTTACAGATTATGGCATTGAAATGGCTAGTGCGGCACACTGCTCACAGTTTGTTGAAACTTACTCGGATACCTTAATTTTGTATCGGGCTCATATATTATAAACTAACGAGAAATTCGATTAAGAAGCACTGGTTAAGCTATTGCCCGGGCGGAAAACGGAGGCGCTAGGGATCGAATTTGGCGGCCCGCGAAATCCCAGTAACGCTACCGCTTGTGCCTGTATAACTTTTATACGTCTGGTACTTTTTCAGAGGAATTAAAATTAGGAGAAAATAAAAAACGTTTACGAAAGACGAAAGTAAGATGCACAAAATGGAAAGTAAATGAGAGAGATACGGGGATAGGATAACGTGGTGGGCAAGAGATGGAGATGTAATGATGCTTTTATTTTCGCATCATTTTCTCCATATTGATTTCCTCCTCCATACAACTATCAGCCGTAGCGCTCGCGCGAGGATATTTTTTGAGGGGAAAGAAGCATTTCAAGCTAACCTAAGTTCAATTTCTTTGACGGCGATAAAAGAGGATAGCTAATGAATTTGCAATGGAAATGAGTTGTAGTCGGTGTGGAAAAAGTTCTTGCGTATTGAAAAGTATAGATATTACTGTATTTTTGTCTTTTCACCGAAGAAAAACTTATTTGTCGAGGCGATGATTCTTCCTTTATTGGGAACATTAAAAATTATAGCTCTTTTGAATCATCGTTCTGCTATTCTAATCTTTGAAATTTTGTGTATAGCATTGGATTGGTGACCATACACGAAGAAATAACCATATTTCACATTTTAATTTTAATTTTAACAAGGATAATGACGTATTCGTTCCATTTTAATGAATGAAGAAAAGAATTGGGTTTTATAAAAATTTAAAGTGGTGTTTTGTATAAATATTTTTATTATTATGACTGTTTCAAACGATGTTACTGTAAAAATATCGAATTGTCATTTTTTACGTCATCTTCCAAATATTGCAATATGCAGGCTAACTTTAAAAAATCTTTTTATAATGGTAACCTACATATTCCAAGTTGAAATAATAAAATATCAACAGAATGAACAATGAACAGGAATGCATCTAAAAACGTTTAGATCAGTATACAAATATGATATTATATTTTCAAAAATATAATGAAAATATTTATCGTAGAACTCTGCTGCAACGATTTTCCAGCTGGAAATTTTTTCAATAAAAACTTTTCATTGGTCAAAACTTATCATTAACTCATCATGTTGTCTTTAAGTTTCAGTTTTATTTAACTAGATAACAATTTATAACATATTACTGAAATCCAATTCATAACTGAGAATCTGTCAATTAAAAAGAACGTGTTTTCAATCGAATGATAGCATTAATACGCAGATTAGTTTGTTTCATTGTAAAATTTAAAATTTATTCCAGAAAAAAGACGGTTTATTTTAAGAACGAGATATTATCATTGTTAGAATAGGCGTCGTAATAAATTTATAGAGCCAAGAAAGTTTGATTAGTACGTTGAACAAGCAAATAAAAACAAAGTAATTTCTGGAACAATTAATAATAACTTCTTGAAATAAAACATCTCTGTATGTTTAGTGTGGAACACATGCGCTTTTCTTAACAACTTTCCAAGTTTTCATGTACGATTTCCAAAACTTCGGACGTGGATATTTTCCCGATAACTAGCATCCATTGATGAGAAAACTTTGCTCGGTTTGGCCGGAAAAACTTGACAAGAAATTTAATTTTAAGGAGCCGCTAGCAGAATTTTGCTACATCATGCATAAATGCGTCGAAAGATGAAGATTTCGAAGCTAACTTGTAAGAGTAAGTTTGTATTCCAAAACAATCGATAATGATGTGCACGAACCAAGAATTTTCGTATTAAAAAAACGAGTAAAAAATTACCTCACTTATTCGTAATTGCAAGGGTAAATTACCGAAATAATTTAAGGAACAATTTTAATAACGGGAGATAGTTGAACGACAACTTTGGGATGAAAATGTTTTCGGCGCATTTTAATGGATGGATACTTGGGCTCGGCATATAAAAAAGATGTAAATATTTTCGTGCAGAAAGCTTTTAATGTTTCACGTCGTGGGATGCTCTCTACATGCGTATTCCGGGAATTTACATTTGAGCCGCCAAGCGGCCAACCAGGCTCGCGCCAAAGGCGCTGTTATGCCGCAGATTGACCGCTGCCCAGCGTTGTTGACGGTCAGACTATTTACGGTCAATGATTGCTTTCCAAAAGCTACAGGTGACAGGGAGGAACGCGTAATTATGACAATTTTGACCTCCTATAAGTGGAGGATAAATTTGAAAAATATGGAATATGTATAAATGCTCTTTTTCATTGTTAAATAACAAGTCTCGGTGGAGCGATGGTTAGCCTTTCTTGCACTCGTTCGAATCCTGCAGTGGATATGTTAATTTAAAAAATAGTCTCTGTTTCTTTTTATAAATAATTGGGCAATTTATAGATAATTAAAAGATTATAAGTCCGGATTTATGATTTGTATCACAGAAAATTTACAGTAATTTCTGTCATGTCAATAATCTTTTATGAATGATTATTCATGAATGTTAATGTCCTCGCAGCCTATTAAACGATAAGAATAAAATGTAATAATTACATTTTATAATTATCACTCCAAACCACTTCAAAAGTTTTCATTTGGGTTGTAAATTGTCAATACTAAACTAATTGCTGTGTATTTAGGTAAATTCAGGTTAACTCTGTACCGAACTCAAGCCTGGGTTTGTAAATAATCACTAGTTTAAAAAATGTCCGTAAATGGAGGTTTTAAGATGTATTTAAAAGTTATCATACATTTTAATCTATTACCCTTAGATTTTGATGTTGAAACTACATCTAGACAGGAAATAACAGCAACCTTAGCCATTGTCCTCGAAGTTATGCAACAGACCCAACTTCTACCATTCCCATGTTCATTACCGTTATTTATTGAAAAATATCATTATTTTCCTTAATATCGAGTAATTTAAACAAGCTTAAATTGATAGCAACATCTTTGACCATACTGCGAACTGTAATGGATTCTTTCGACATTCAGTGCTTCCAAAATTGGAATGTTGATCTCGCCTTATGGCTGGATTTTTTTCGCATAAGCATATTATAGAATAATTGCATACATATATCGTTGAGTAATATTTCGCACCTTGTCACAGGAGATATTTTTTCAGTGATGTTCATGCCTTGTCAATGTCCTCCCATCGACTACAACTGAGTTTAAAAAAAATACAATGCTTCACAAAATTTCCATTTCATCTATGAATGCGATCGCTGAGAGACACGGATACTGAACAGGAAATGCCATCAACTTTTCGGAGGGAACGAATTATCTCCGTCGTTCTATTGAGTGACACATTTATTATTCGCGTACGACTCAATACCCATTCAAGCGTACGATGAATTCCCTTCAGTCATACGGAATAAAAATGGACTCAGATCATATTGAAGTCAGTGAGAATGAAGGTTATGGAAGATATCGATCCACAAAATTTCCATTTATAACTAAGCGAGAAATTTAACTAATTCTGTATTTAAAAAATAATTGAGAAAAATCGTTATCAAGCATATAAAAATTTGGTTGGTCCTGATAATAAAAGCTGCTTAGAATCATACAACAAAACTGATCTACAGTACGATTTAAATGTTCATACGGATCTGTAATGATTTATTTTGCCTTACAGTACAGTTTCATTTACCTTTTTCTGTTTATGGTAAATGTTGGAAATGGTCTTCACGAACTTGCAACCATGTATCCACTTGTCTTATCTTGTTCATAAAAACACGTCCCTGTTCAAGCTGAGAGATATTTTGGACGACGCTGATGATGGTTTTCTTGAGTTCCCGAAAGCATGGTGTTTTTTGTAATCTTCTAATTTTAATGCTCTCCAAAATAATAATGAAGAGATCAGGAAATCTTACTGGCCAAATATATGTACTTTGAAATTCGCCAAACACGTTGCGCAGCAGATCCACAGACACTCGAGCTGTGTGTTTATCAACACATTCCTGTTGGAATCACCATTCTGAAGAGATAAAGTATCAAATTGCTGCACCGCTCAGCGTTGATAGTGTTTTCAAATATTTAGCCCGATTATCCTATTTCTGATATTGCGCACCACACAAAAACCTTCCGGCCATGCAGAGATGTCTCTTTCATTTGGATTTGTGTTCGACCAGATTCGTCATTATTGACTGTTGACATAACCGGTTTGATTAAACCAGACCTAAGTTTTAAAAACCGTAAACGTCCAAAATTTCATCATTCTTATTAAAAACTAGCAGAAATTCCCGGCGTTGCCCGGGGAAATTTTTTCAAATCCGATCGGAATTCTAGATGATACATGGTATTTAAGAATTCACTCGGCCGCCGTGTTGAATACAACGTGCAGAGAGAAACAAAAACCACGTATGAATTATTTCTGGGAGCCCTCCACAATCGTACCAAATTTGATTCAAATCTACTTGGGAAAATACGCGTAGTTTAATCAGTACCCGCCGTCCAATTACGGATAAGGAAGTAGTCCTTGCCCACCTTTCTCACTGTGGATAAGATGTAGAAAATAAGGAATATAAGGAAATTCGGGAAAATTATTTTCCTTATTTTTCTTATTTTCCTTATTTTCCTTATTTTCCTGAATTTCCTGATATACCTGATTTACCTGATTTCCCTGAATTTCCTGATTTCCCTGAATTTCCTGAATTTCCTGATTTTCCTGAATTTCCTGATTTTCCTTATTTTCTACATCTTATACACAGAGAGAAAGGTGGGGAAGGACTACTTCCTTATCCGTAATTGGACGGCGGGTACTGATTAAACTACGCGTATTTTTCCGAGTCCTACTATTGATTTGAATCAAATTTGGTACCATTTGGAGGGTTCCCAGGAATAATTCGGTTTTTGTTTCTCTCTGCCGTTTTATTCAAAACGGCGGCCGAGTGACTTCTTAAATACCATGTATCATCTAGTATTCCGATCGGATTTGAAACAAATTTCCCCGGGCAACGCCGGGAATTTCTGATAGTTTATAAATAATTCCTAAACAATAATTGCTATGGAAATTTGTTTATAATAAAGGATGTGTGAAATTATCAGGAAATTCAGGAAAATGGTCAAGGTTTGGCCAACCTAACTTTTTTGTATGGGATTATTTTTAGCCCATTTTCCAATTTCAATAGGCCATAAGATTAGCACGGGTTTCTGTGCAAGCCAGTACAAAAATACATTTTTAAATTACTTACAATTAACATACGAATTCGGTACAAAAACTGTTATATAGATAAAAGAATGGAGTAGCTTATTCTTTAAAGCAGAATTAAAATATTTGCATAATTAGCTTCAATAATTGATTGTAATCACATGGAAAGGGCTTATTGTTCTCGCGCAGTTTTTATTTCGCGCGTCAAATGTTTATTTCGCTCGCATACCCGAGTTAGACAAACCCAGCGACAGTTTCAAGCGCGAAATAAAAACTGAGATAGTGGGGGGTATAACAGAAAAGTACCTACCTAATTTTCTTTACGTTTACATTATAATTAATTAAAAAAACAAAATTTGAACAACAATAGCAGTACATAACAGCGTATTATTTATAGTTCTGGAATATTGCATTGCTAATAAACAGGATATCTTGGAGTATTAGACAAACTCTAAAAGATGATTACAGAGATAGTCGCCGAAACGTCGGCCATTAGGTGCGATGTAACCGAGCTAGAAACCCGAGAAAATTTCATCACGATCATCCCCCGGGAAAGTTTCGAATCTTTATTTTCCCATAAGTTTACACGTAATTTTCGATTTTTCAGAGTGCAAGATTTTCTTCTTTCATTCATCTAAATAGGTAATTGCGAACAGGTTTTCTTAGTTATTGCTTAATTGGATGGTTAAAACTCTGTACTATCTTATTCTTACGATGATTACATCTTACACGGTCGGTTTAGATTCATTAACTCCGTTGAAATTCAACGGGCAGTTCTGCTAGTCTCCTATAATATATTTTGAAGGGTGTGTTTGTTGGTTTGTTCATGGAACTCCTCCTAAACGATAAAAGCTAGAATAACCAAATTTGGTACGATTCTTCTTTACATCCTAACTTAGTGAATGGTTAAGGTTCTGTTTCTGTACGTCACTTTGATTCGAAATGGTGAACGTTTTAATTATCGAACGTCACGTATTTTGACGCGTCCTGCAAGTGAAAGGGGGAGGGGGGGGGGGGGGGGGGGGGGTCAAAAAGTGGCCTAAAACGTCTTACGTAATATATGGACGGTCCCTTATTACGGAGCGGGAGATGCGTCGACTACGCGTCGACGCCGGTCGTCTGCGCGCGGTAGCAACCGTCGACGGCGGCATTGAATGTGTTAATGATATGGCGATTTTTCCGCGAACACCCATTTTCCGTCAGCGAGAAAAACAACTCCGTACGAGGTCGGCGTTCAGTACTCACTGCGCACTCTACATCTTCCCGGTGGTGATATTAGGAACTAAGATCCCCCTCCTATCCCCGACCTCCCCTCTCATTCCCCCCTCGCCCTCTCCTCTCGCCGTTAGACGCGAGAAAAACCATTGAAAACTGGCTGGAACCAAAGTAGAAGGAGCCGGAACGAAACTATTTCATGTGCGAACCCGATCCGGAACGGTTCAGTTTCGTTCCATCGACATTTCGTTCCGAAGATTTCGTTCCACTTTCGTTCCGGTTCCACTTTCGTTCCACGACTTTGGTTCTTTTTTCGGTTTGGTTCCTGTGAACCGTTCCTTGAACCGAAACCTATCTGGAACCGTTCCTCTTCGGTGGGTTCGGTTTCGTTTAACAACCCTGGATAATTCTTTTGTTCCCGTAAAAGCATCGTTGGCTTCTATTCCGTGTTAGATTAAATTTTATATTGAATAAAACACAAAGAGTGTACACATAAGATTCAAGAGCAAAGAGTACAGAAGCAAAAAATTATTTTCGGTGTAGGTACTGTGGAGGGAATTGGCACTATGTGAGAAATTTTATGGTAAATTAGTTAACGTTGCACGGAAGTTCATGAAAGCATGATTTATTTTTATTTGGAGAAATGATTACTGTATAAAGTAACCATGGTCGTAGTTAGGTATAACGAATGAAAAGTCGTTTATTTGTTTGGATCTCTCCTCCCATGTCTCCTCCATCGTTCCTTTCTACCGCGGAAGAATTTTGTATACAAATTGTAATAGTGGTTTTTGCGTTGCGGAGGCGAGGACTCCTTGGGTCTCTTTACAGCATATATTATAGTGGACAAAACAACGTAACGTCTGAGACCGAGTAGGCCTTATGGGCACGGAGGAAGGGAAGCGAAAGAGGGTCAGGGAAAGCTAACGGGAATAGCAAAACAGCTTTTGAAGACAGAGGACATCATTACGCTAAGTATGTGTTTTCTTTCCAACATTTTGCTTCTTAGATAACTTGTTATCCAAATTACGAAAAAATATGAGACTTGTAAGGTCGAACAAAAAGGGAATTCCACAATAAGTTTATCGGAGATCTACGATCCAAGGAAAGGAGGGCAGGGCGTTGAAGTGCCTTTTTAAATTGATCAGATCTCAAATAAGTCAAATTGGTCGTTGCCCTAAAAACATTGACAGCAACGTCATGAAAGTTTTCCGTTTTTACTTTCTTCATACGTAGTAATGGGAAAGTATTGTATTCATGAAAAAAATCGACTTCGAGATTTCAACGGAAATACACGTTTTGAGGTCCCTAGAACACGTTTAGACTATTTTCGGAATGATCTCTGTGTGTGTATGTGTTTGTGTGTGCGCGCGTGTGCGTGTATGCGATTGTGGACGCTCTAACTCAAAAAGTACTTGCCATATCGTTACCAAACTTCATATATAACACTTTAGCATGAGCACAAAGAACTGATTAGTTTTTGGATAATAAGGGTTAACCGGAAGTCGAGGTTTATTCGAAAGCCGATTCGGGTTTTACGATATTTGTCCGTTAAAACGTCATTATTGTATATACATTTCTATACAAATGTTATATAGAATGTAATTTCCTACAACTTTCATTTGAAACAATTTTCCATAGCAATTATTGTTTAGGAATTATTTATAAATAATCGGTTTTTTCGATTTCCGTCAAATATCTCCTTAAAAACGTCGTTATTGGTAATCTTCGTGAGGACCAAAGTTGTAGAGAATAATATTTCTTCCAGGTTTTGTTTGAAACAAATTTTCGTAGAAGCATCCATTTCGGAGATACTCATCATTTTTCGTAATTTCCAGTATACAGCGCCACCACCATGTAGCGGTGAATTCTGTAAACGTTCAAAATATATGTAATTTACGGCAGTAAGGACTACTGTATTCTTTTACAATCCGAAATGATAATTTTGCTTCATAATGCTATTCATAATAATTTAAATATCTATACCCCAAATATGGAGAAAATCGTGTTGGCCACATCAGATTTTGTGTAAGTAAAATCATTATATTCTACATTATTATTATTTTCTTCTTTATAACATTATTTCAGACTAATCATACTAGTATACATACATTTTAACATTCTGTATTCAAATTTTAAAAAAATTCAGATTTTCCCTTATTTGTAAGCTTTATACCCGTGGCATTGGAGCATGTAGATACGTATATAATAAAATAAAATAAAAATATCTCTCAGGCTTAAAGTAACCAGTTCTGCAGCGTAAAATACCTCAGTTATCCGTAATGATGAAAAGAAGAGTCTGCGACCTGGGGGATCGGATAATCCATTTGGTGGATTACAGAATTAATGGCTTATTCGAATGTAAACTTAAATAAATAATATTGAATATAGTATGAAACACTTATCATTGCTTTAAAAATTAGTTGCATTTAGCTTTTTTATTAACATCGAGATAATGGTACATATTTATCTCTATATAGTTTAAAGGTTTAAAGAATATAGTCATTTATTTTTAATTACGATTAAGTTGGAAAAGTTTGGAAGCATTTCCATTTAGGTCTACTTATTATTAGACGTTTTGTCTTCTCTAGAGTGGAACGATATTCCTGCGAACATCTGTACGGTTCACTCACAAAAATGCCACCATTAATGCAGTTCCTGCAATAATTAACCGCAACGGGCGTTTGAAACTAGCTTAATTATAATAAGCCAGTGGAGCATCCAGAATACTCTTGCATAAACAGCTGGGAGCTTAAATTAATCTCTCGGAAATTTGGACGAGGATTCCTGGTTCAGACAGACTCTTTTGCAATATCTCATTGATGCGATACAATTTTTTAAAAACTTTGCGTAAATTAATTATGTTAAGGAAATTTAACGTGCCACATTTCTATTTTAAATAACTATATAATGTTTCCATGGTTAGTTTAAAGTTTAGCCGAATTTAAAACCGAATTTATTATGGAGAATTACATTTAATAGAGAGCCTTGTATTGTTTTAGAGAATTTCTTCTGGAAGTAATAGTTATCTGTGGAACTAAATTAAATAGATACTCGTAGGCGAAAAAATGCAACGCTGTGGAATTAAGAATTAAACGTAACCGAGAGAGTCGCTTTTTAATCCGCTCACGGCAGATCCGAGAATCTTCCATGTTTCGGCTTCTAAAATATCAACACCGGTGGAAAACAAAACGCCAACTACAGAAGATCATCTTCTGGTCGGGAGTTGGCGATGTGTGTCAAGAAGGCTTGCGGAGTTATGTAATGCTTTCTGCTACATCTTCGCAAAAGGCACTCACGGATAACGTGCTTGACACACTTTGGGAGCTTCGAGCTGTAAGATGGCCAAGATTTGCCTAAATACGTAGTTCGTGAAAGTTGCGTTGCTTCGAAAATGTTACAATTTTATCTCAACTTTGAAGAAAAATTATTATCCTTACTTAGTTTAATTCTTTAGATGTCCTCGAGGAAAGATGATGAATTAAAAGTTAGAGGTCTATCACTAGTCTCTTTTGATCAGACAAATGTAACTTTGCGTACAACAAAATTATTAAATTAATAAATTGAACTACTATGAGGAAATAAGGTTGGGATGATACTATCATCAAAGTGCGCGGTAAAACGTGGAAAGGGTTGTAAATTGGTATGCTCGTTATGAGAGTTTGTGAATAACGGATACATAAAATATGAAAGAGATATGTTAACGCTTAAAACATTTAAAAATATTTATCGTATTGTTCTTAAGACGAAAAACGACCTTCTCACTATTGTTTTATGAAGAATTAGCATGCACTTACTGATTGTAATTGATAAAAAATTAGAATTTAAACGTAACAACGAATCTATTAAACGTTTTATGTTAATTCATTGATTAAATCGAGAAAAATTGAACGAAGAGCTTAAGTGTTTCCGCACACTCTTAAATATTCATCGCTGTTGAACTACTATTTCAATTTAGGTGCATGAAAGTCGGGGAGAGAAAGAGACACAAAAACAGATCCCATTTGAATTTCATTAATACCGATGCGCTTCAAAAATTTTTCTTTCGGATACACATTATCTGCCATTAACGTTGTTAAGAACGCCAACAGGAAAATATAAAACCATAAGCATCTTTATGATTTTAAAAACACGCTAAGAAGTGGTGAAAAAGGGAAAATAAAGCAAGAAGGATTTTTTAAAGGAGTTAAACATTGATATGCAAATGATATATTGAGAGAAGAAGGTGCAATAGTCAGGAAAAAATACAAAAATCGGGCGAATAAAATACCAGATAAGATTTAAAATGGAAAAGAAATGCACGGAAGAATTGGGGAAGAGAGAGAGAAAGAGAAAACAGAGATGGCTAAAGGTTAGCGACTTTAATGGCAGGTGCATCCAAGTGGCGAGCAGGAAGCACGCTTGGAGGAGAAGTAAAATCCGCAAAAGAAAATTGAGAGCAAGGTGAGAAAGAAAAAGTGAATAAAGCGGCCGGAGTGAGCAAAGGCAAAAAAGGGGCAGGCGAGGAAAGAGGAGGGCGGAGAGCGAAAGCGCCCCCGCAGGGGATCTCGCGCGGTGCAAAACCGCGGCCGCCCAGACTGCGCCTCGACGCGCAAACAAACGCCGGTTCCGGCGCTGGAGTTATGTGAAATGGCCGGTGGGAGAGCCTTTCTGTCCATATTTTATGCGTTATTCCACCAAGGAGCCAAGTTTTGCAGAAATTCTCCCCTTCCTCCTGCTATTCCTGCATTTATTCTGACATTTTCTCTCGGCGCTTAACTATTCCACTCTTAAGGCGCACGTTAAAAACACGCATTCGGGTAGGAACACTCAGGCGCACGCAAACGCACGTTATCTCTCTGCTATCGACGCTCGTCACGTTTTCACGATTTTTAAGCAGGATCAGAGCGAAATTTCCTTTGCCAGGCCAACAATTTACTGCGTTGATAAATTCACCGAAACATTGAGCGAGATGAAATAATGTGATGATAATACGGACGCAGTCGACGTTGTTGTGCTGAATTACCCCATTGAGCGTATTTTTAAATAGTCGCGTACCTCATAGTATTTTTAAAAATGATATAAAATGAAAAATGCTTTTATCGAAATATATAGCTCATGTTTATAAATTAAATAATTTTTTTAAATTTGATGAATGTGTTTTTAGTATGATTTTCAAAACAGTTAAAACGACCTTTCGTGACCTCCTTCGTATAAAAAGTACCCCAACCTCTCAGTAATTACCTTACTGTTAAATCGACTTCTTTGAAGAGAAATGATTTTTCCGTCCCAAAATCCCCTTCTCAGTAAAAAGCGTGTCTGTAAGGTTTTATAAGATTGTTTAACCTTTGATTACGTAATCATGCATGAAAGGTGAAGTTAGGAGAAAAATTCTGATATATTCAATACTTTCGCGTATCCCTTATAAAGCTGGACAAACCTCAATGGCTACTCCCTGTTGTAAGCTTCTTTTTTATTGCATTGACGTTGGAAGAAACTTCAAATAATAAAAGATTACTCTCGATAACAGCGACGTTATATTTTCGGGTTTATTAATCTTTTCTTTTTTTCGAAATTTCTAAACTTCTTTGTACGAGAAACATAAAGAATGGAAATATCTCTTCAAAATAAAGAACATCTCATTTTTAATTATCTTTTTTAAAATTGGTTAAGTATTTTATTTTTCACGAAGCAGAATATATAATAAGCAATCTTTTGTGCAATTTTATGCAAGTATGCCCTCATTTAAGAATTAACTAGAAAAAATACTCTTATGATGTGATTAAATGGTTTAAATCGGTTAAATGGCCTGAAGATTTAAAAATAACCAAAGTTACGCACTTGTTATTACCTTAGTAAGTTTTGTTTTCCAGCTCATTTCAGCTGTGTTAAACAAAACTTTGGAAATAAAATCGTTGAGTTATTTTATCGGATATCGATAGCAAATACGCGAATGTTTTTAATATATATCAGTAAAGTTAATAACAGATCATGAGACTTGTATTTTTAATTGATAAGCTTCTTATATATATTGAAAGTTAGTGTTTCTAATTATGCACGCCCAAACTATAAGACCTAGAACAAACAAATATGGTACGGTTCTTACTTACATCTTAATTTAGTGAAAGGTCAAAGTTTGGCCAACCGGGATTAGTCAGTGCTGCCAATATAAAAGACTAACATTTCCCCATGTTTACTTAAGAACCCTCAAAATATTTTCTAACACTATATTTTTATAAATTAAAATATGAAAAAATTTCCCAAATAAAACTTTTCAAACATAGAAATAATTTTTCATTAATAATAATTGTCTTAATTTGCAGTCATGTCGATTTAAAACATAACCCCAAGCAACGCCGGGTAATTTTTATCGCATAATACGTATTCCCATAATTAATTGTGTAATATAGAAGGTAACAACTTCAGAATGCCGAAGTGTTTTAATAGCATGTCACTTTTGAGAAAATGTCTAAATGTCTTTGCACGTACAATACAAAGAGTAGAAATCTCCCTTAAAAATAAAAAAACATCATTTTAAAGTGCCCTTTTTTATTGGCAAAGTATTTTATTTTTCACTAGGCAGAATAAATAATATCTTTCGTGCAATTTCGAAGCGTGATGTTAAATTACGGAATTGCTGTCATAGACTGTTAGACGCTGTTGTGAAGAAACATTCAGTTTCAGCATTCGTGCAAATTTGGGAAGGTCTAACGAAATATATATAATCATACATAATGCATAAATGTAGACTGATAGTCTTCTTATAAAATAATATTGACCGCCGAGAGCCAGAGCGGGCCCTGGGGCAAATACCATTGCCGGGCCCCCTTTCTTTAAGTTCAAAAAGGGAACCGGGCCGCTCGGCAGGCCCAGGACAGTCGACTCCCCCTCTCCCCTTCTCTACGGTATTGGTTCGCAGTATTATAAGCAGAAATTGTTAAATTCCCTCCAATAAAATTTTTTTATCAAAATTACGTATAAAGCAGCGGTCTCCAACCTGAGGCCCGCCGGCCGCTGCCGTCATTTTACGCTTAAAATACAGCCCATTTTAACTGTTACATATGAATTTTTTGTCAAAATTATTAAAGTAATACTAAATTTATTTATAAGTAAAACGCTTGGCGGTTTTAATGGTATATTCACCTCTAGGTAGATTTGGAAAAACCAACGGATATGGAAAATTTCCAATAAAACGTTGGAGACCCCTGATATAAAGTATATGTTGATACTATATGTATCACATCATATATATACTTGGTATGATTCGATTAATGTCGATAAACAGCGAATTTGTAAAAATGAAATATTCGACGAAATTTAATTGCCGTCGATAAGTGTAGGTTTTTCATCACTAATTTTTTTGCGAAATTACGTCTTGGTTTTTAAATTTGCTTTTCCAAATTAACATCTAAAATGTGTTTTAGTACCAAAAAAGCAACGCGTAAAAACAGTCGGTACTTGTCATAACAGATGACCACATTTGAATCGGAATTTCCTACACAATGCATTGTGAGGTCCCCCATGACATTTTTAAGTAACTGCGTATCTTGCGCTGCAACAGAGTCCAAAAGTAGGAATTGAATGAGAGTAGATCTTACAATTAGTGAGAATGAATACCGATCGCCAGATGTCCCTATAGTACTTTAACTAATAAATTCTCATAAAATTTACATTTCTAGGGGCCATACCAATAATCCATCCTCCGAAAGAGAGTTTCCCATCATAATCGTTCGGTGTTTGCGTTCTAGGTATTTTTCTAGATTCCTCCTGATTTTTTACCAACATCGCAACTTTTTTCTTCATAATATTTACGTATAAATTTGGTTGTATATTATAATAGCGTAACATTAAGTTTGTTATTGAATAGTCGCGATTTCGTGATTGCACGATTCAACGAAGTAAGTAATGCATTTATGCACTTTTAGTAAAGTTTAATTCCATGGAAATTATCGTCGTGTCAGCCTTATATGCGATATTAAGTGTACTTATATATTCCAAGTTCAACCTTATAAAATATGGTCTATAAAAAAGAAAGGCTACCATATCTCTAAAAAGAATTAGGAGTAAACAAATTGTTCTTTAGAACTGACTGTACGACCAGTGGCGTAGAAGGTGAAGCCGGGCCTTGGTTCGAGAATTCTTTACGGGCCCCTCCTCTCCTCCAATATATATTTTTTGGTTATTTTATTTTTTAAGGGGAAAATTTTAATGAAATAAGTTTTATGATCTCGGATTCTTTTCACTGTATTTAGCAGCTCTTCTGGATTAAAATGGCACAAAGGGTAAAATTTTGTATATGTCGACCACAGGCCTCCGGGCCCCCTCGAGCTCCGGACCCTGGATCGACCGATCCATCGGATCCATGGTCCCTACGCGACTGCTTACGACGACACTCCGAGTTCTTGTGGATCCGGACCTCGGGCCCAAAGAAGGAATTTCTCGAAGGGGACAAAAATGAGAGTAGTGAGGAGTTTTAGGGTGCTAAGGGGTGACAGAAAAGCAGTGGATTGCTGGGAAAATCCAAATCCAAATCTGAGAAATGGAAATGGGAAATGGTGAAAACGCCGCCCGTTGGTATTGGATGCCGGCGTGCCTTGCACCCGCGTATTGCGATAGGAAAACCTTACGACCGATCCTAATTCCGGGCCCCGGGGATTTAGCCCCGGTATTCCCGCCCTCTCGGTGGCCCTGTATATAGGTATATATATAATATATATATGTGTATATGTATGTATGTATGTATAAATATATATATATATATATATATATATATATATATATATATATATGCTTAAGGAAAAGGAAAGGTAATAATAAAGGTGACAACAAGGTTTTGGAGGAAGCCCAGTGGACACTTACCTAGATTGAAGAGCCGCTGGGGCTGCTGAGGACACACGGAAAACACAAAAATGACTTTCGGGTTGACGCCCTTCTTCAGCGACGGAGAGACATATACTGTTTAAAGTGACACTCTGGGGAGGATATGTGGAGGGGGAGAGGGGTAATGAGAGGAGTTCGGGGATAGGAGGAGGTGCGTAAGAGCGACGGCCAATAGGGTTATCGGAGGTTAAGACCAGGGGGGGGAGAAAGAGTCAAGGAGAAATATGTAGGCTAACTCCCACTGTCGAAGTATATATATAGGTATATCAGTTGTGTCTCTCTTGTGCTGACGAAAGGATCATCCCGAAAGCTCCAACGTCTACAAATGTGTCTGTCCGGGTGTGCGTGTGCGCGCGCGCGCGTGTGTGTGTGTGTGTGTGTGTGTGTGTGTGTGTGTGTGTGTAAGGATGTGAATCCGATTCGCAATTTAATTTCCTGCTATTCATGACAGACTTAGGTCTTCTGCGTATCTCATCAAATTGCTCAATGGAAGTGGCGAGACAATTGAGGATGGAATTCTAAAGGAACGTAATTACTACTAAGGCTTCAAATCACATGAAATAACGGCCGAAAATATCGATTTCCCACTCCGAGAAGTTCACAGGCACGTGAAATTTGAATACGTTCTGCCAGACCATCCATTTTTATGACCTTGCATCATACTAGCGTAAAATCCCTTTCATAGACCTATTGAATTAAAATTCTCGTGCTTTAATAATCTCGGCGTTGCTCGATCCTATCGCCATTCCATCGCATATCCAACCGATGGATATATTGCAGTGTGTCGTTTATTATTATAGTACATAACTGCCTCCTTAATTGACAGTTAAAGCCTCGAATTCTCATTCGTGGTTAAGCATTGCCCAACATATTGGCTTTCACTGGACTAGAAGATTTATTCGCAGATTAATTTACAGAATTATAAAAGTTCAGTTGTTGATACTTTGAGGTTAAATTTGCCTTATTTTATAGTATACGGACTAAGTCTGTAATATAGAGAAAAATTATTGTGACTTTATTATCACTGAAAACGTCTGTTAAACCTACTTACCATGATATTTGTGATTTTTTAGGCGCGTTTCGCTTACAGCGTGAGCGCCTGTTATCGTCGCGACGCCTGTTATCGTGTGGACGGCCAGAGAAGATGTTCGACGACCTAAGTGTTCGTTCTAAACGAAGACGAACCGAGGAGCTTCGGGTCGAAAAGGGCTCAGACGAGCTGTCCTTTGCCGCTCGTATGAGTCTTCGTGACGAAGGGAATCGGGCCGCCTCGACACTTTTTGAAAAGGCTCTTTCAACTCCAACGAGGGCACGAAAAATCTTACAAACTTGGAAAAAGGAGTCAGAAGGCGCGAACCACGGCCACGTTCAGAAATACACACCTGATGAAGCTCTAAGCCTAATAATGGAGGCCCACCTAACGAAGAACCAGTATCTTTTACTTAGACGGGGAGCATTGAAAAGAAATGCAGATATTTATCCTCCTTATGACGAAGTTTTAAGGGCCAAAGAAAGGTGTTATCCCCAGAAGGAGAGCATTACGATTACTGCAAGTGGAGCAGAGATAACCTTACAAGGGTTGCTAGACCACACCGCAGAGCGCCTTCTAACAGCACAGGCCCCAGTTCTTGCTCAACTCACACCTAATCAATTGAGCAGTCTGAAGCTCATTACTAAGTGGGGATTCGATGGAACTTCCGGATTTTCGAACTATAAGCAGAGGGTTCCCCAGAGTGACTTTGATGACTCCAGTCTTTTCGTCACATCTTTAGTGCCACTCTTATTATCTACCCGTACTGAAGATTCGCAAACTGCCATTGTTTGGCAAAATCCTCGCCCATCTTCACCTCGATTATGCCGTCCACTGAAATTCGAGTTCACTAAGGAGACCAAACAGCTTACTGTACAGAACAAAGAACACTATCAGAAGCAAATTGATAGTCTAACTGAAACAAAGTTTACAGTTTTCGGCCTAAATGTGTCAGTTTTGTACGAACTTCATTTGACGATGGCGGACTGTAAAGTTATAAATTCTATAACATGCACTGCATCATCTCAGACATGCTACATATGCGGATGCAACCCCAGTCAAATGAACAATATTGAAGACGTAATTCAGAGGGCCGTTAATCGTAAGGCCCTCTCGTTTGGTATATCCCCACTTCATGGCTGGATTCGCTCGTTTGAGTGCATGCTCCATATCAGCTACAAGCTAGAAATAGGCATGTGGCGCGTTGCAGCCTCCAAGAAAAAGGAGCTAGAAGTCCGCACTCAGAAAATAAAGAACGCATTTAAAGAAGAAATGGGATTAACTGTCGATTGCCCGAAGCAAGGTTTTGGAAGCTCCAATGACGGCAACACTGCTCGTCGCTTTTTTCAAGAGGCTGAAAAATCTGCAGAAATTACCGGCGTGAATCCTCAACCGATTTATCGCATGAGTGTAGTACTCCGAGCTTTGTCATCAAATTATGCAGTGAATAGTGAAGCTTTCAGAGTGTACTGCTTAGAGACCGCAAAACTTTATGTGCAACTTTATCCATGGTACAATATGCCGGTCACCGTTCATAAGATATTGATTCATGGTGCTGACATTATAAATGCTATGCCTCTCCCAATTGGTTATTTTTCTAGAGAATCGCAGGAATCCAGAAACAAGGACTGCAAAAGATTTAGAGAACTTCACACTCGGAAAATGAACAGAGAGCTGACCAATGAAGATCTCCTCCACATCCTCCTTCAGTCATCTGATCCTCTTTTATTCTCTTTACGTGATCTACCGAAGAAAAGCAAAGATCCAATACCTCATGAAGTTCTTGCCCTCCTAATTTCCCCCCACCCAGGATCAGTTACTCAAGATAATTCAAGTGATGAAGAGTCCTGCGATTAAATCAGCACTTTTGATTGTTTAGGCTTCAATTTATAATGAGAAATCTAATGTGGCCAACACATGACGTTGTCCATATTTGGGGTATAGATATTTAAATTATTAGGAATAGCATTATGAGGCAAAATTATTATTTCGTATCGTAAAAGAATACAGTCGTCCTTAATGCCGTAAATTAGGTATATTTTGAATATGTTTACAGAATTCACCGTTACATGGTGTTGGCGCTGTATACTGGTATTAAGAAAAAGCAAAATATCTCCGAAATGGAAGGTTCTACGAAAATTTGTTTCAAACATTATTTGGAAAGAATATTATTCTCTACAACTTTGCTCCTCACGAAGATTACCAATAACGATGTTTTTAAGGAGATATTTGACTGACCCCGACAAACCGATTATTTATAAATAATTCCTAAACAATAACTGCCGTGGAAAATTGTTTTAAATAAAAAATGTAGGAAATTATATTTTCTACATTTTTTGTAATGGTCAATGCATACAATAATGACGTATTATCGGAGAAATATCGCAAAAACCGAATCGGGTTTCGAATAAACCTCGATTTCCGGTTAACCGGTATTGTCCAAAAACTAATAAGTTCTTTGTGCTCACCCTAAAGTGAAATTTGGTATCGATATGGCAAGTACTTTTTGAGTTAGTGCGCCCACAATCACATACATACACACACACACAGACATCATTCCGAAAATAGTCTAAACGTGTTCTAGGGACCTCAAAACGTGTATTTCCGTTGAAATCTCGAAATCGATTTTTTTCATGAACACATTACTTTCCCATTACTACGTATGGAGAAAGTAAAAAGATTGTTTCTTTGTTCAATAAAAATAATTAAATAAAAATCCATCAGAAATAAATTCTGACCCCGAACCCCCCCCCGCAGAAAATTTGGTGAAAATATGTAAGGTGTTTCTCTGGAAATCCCCATTATGGCTGCGCTACTGGATAGAAAGAGTCACCACTGAGTCTTAAAACCATCAGAAATGAACTCAGCGACACCAAAAACCCCCGACTGCCGAAATTTAGGTATATTCAGGCGATATCTTAATTTTCACCAGAAAAACTGTGCTTCCAGACCACTGTGCGTCGGTTGGTCCGTCCCTCCGTCTGTCTGTCCGTCCGTCCGCATGTTCGTTCTCGGCTTCTACCTAACGGATTTTCATGAAATTTGATATTAAGGACTTTCAATGAAATATAATAAGAAAATCGCAAAAATGAATCACGTACGCCAATCAGGGGTACCACTTTACTCGGGACAAAAAATTAAATTTTCGTCATATCTCGTAAAGTATTGCTCATATCAAAATATTTTTCAAATAAACGTTGTAGAACTTGTAAAGAAGAGTATTTTCTTTCCTATACTTTTTTATCGTAGGAGTAGCCGTTTTCGAGAAAATTAAACCGGAATGTCTTAAATCGATTTGAACTTAGAAAATTTCTTGCATGAGGAAGTAAATGGATTATTTATGATGAAGAAAATAATTTTAAAACGCTATTTCCCTTACGTACAGGTATATAATTGATTTCTAATACTCCATTGCACGAAACGCGCCCATTTGTGATACGTTGTACACTTTCCTAACTTGTTTATAGTATTTTATAGGCCAGTATTCGACAACAGAATAAACGTGAATAGCTCCATTTTCTGATTCAGGATATAACCGCAATATAGATAAACAATCTCAATTTAATTACGTTCTGATTTTATAAGTACGATAGGTTTAAATAACCAGCAGATGCGCAAGTTTCAGTGTCTTTAACAGTCAATTGCTTAAATATTGTTGAAGCTCTAAAACGACAAAAATATCATTAAACTATTATCATTGCAGGCGGTTGTCATACTTACGTCCGGTTTCGTTCCTAGAAAAGGTGCCGTAAGTCGAAACGACGTAAGTCGAGACCGATTTTACTATAGAAACAATGATGTAATACGGGATTACGTTCCTGATCAATGATCCAATATGAAACTTTTTATAAATATGATACAGATAGATATAAAGTTTAATCAAATAACAACTACATCATCATCATCATAGGTAATCTGCCCTTAGACACGTCCGTGATTATTCATGGTTAAACTTGGTTCTCCATATACTCCTATTTTCCCTTTCAAGTCGTGTATCAGCTGAAACCTTCTCCTACTTCTTTCTCTTCTTCCATCCAGTTTTCCTTCTAGCACTTCTTTAATCATGCTCTCTCTCCTCAGGTAATGTCAAATCCAGTTTACCTTCGTCTTTTTGATAGTCTGTATAATCGTTCGCTACTCTCCTATTCTTCATGGTACTTCCTCATTTTTCACTCTATCTGTCCATTTTATCTTCGGCATTCTTCTCCATGTCCACATTTCGAAGCTTTCCAAATATTTAATAGCATTTTTCCTTAGCGTCCTTTTTTCTGCCCCTTATAAAGCTATACTCCATACATAACTTTTTATCAACTTCTTGCGGATATCCTCCTTTATATTCCCCGTTAGTAGGAGTTTCTTTCTTCTGAAAGTGGCTTTTGCATTCGTTATTCTAGTTCTGATTTCATCGGTACATTTTGCTTCTCTCGTTATGATGCTTCCAAGGTATTTATAATCTGAAACTTGTTATAATGGCTTTCCTCCTATACTTATGTTCAAATTTTCTTCTTCTTTACTTGATATTCGCATGACCTTGGATTTTTCTGTATTTATTTCCATACCGTATTTACCTGTTATCACTTGTCTGTTTATAATTTTCTGGCGTTCCTTTTCCTTTCTTGCTAGAAGTAGTTGATCATATGCGTATTTCACTGTTCTTATAATCCTTCCTCCGATTTTGAAATCTCCCGTGCCTTCTAACGCTTTCTGCATTAGCATCTCTCCATGTATATTGAATAGGATATGCGATAAACAACAGCTCTGTCTTACTCCTCTACCGAAATTTACTCCGCTTGTGTCCACATTCTCCAACCTGACCTTTACAACTTCATTCGCTTATAGATACCTGATCAGTCTCCTATCTTTCCAGTCTACACCTGTATGCTATTAATATACTCATCAGCAATACCCAATTTATTCTACCAAAGGCCTTCTGCCAGTCGACGAAACATACGCAGCAATCTTGGCTTTCCACCGATATGATTCTCAATATACCGATAGCATCTCTGATTCCCCGTCCTTTTCTGAAACCGAATTGATCTTCCCCTAGAATTTCTTCGGCTTTTTTCTCTAGCCTTTTATTAAGAATCCTCGTGATGATCTTCGAAGTGTGTGACAGTAGTCTTATCGTTCTGTAGTCTTTACACTGCATTGCCTTTGGCTTCTTCTTTAAAGGAATCATTGTTACATCTGAGAAATCCTGAGGCCCCTCTGCCGGTATTACATCGCTGCCTGTAGCTTTTCCTTTCTTCAGTTCTAGTATCGCGTTTTCTACTTCGATTTTCATAATACTTGGTCCCAAGATGTCTTCTTCAATGTTATCCTCTTCTTCCAGTTCTTTTTGTGCCGATCCTGCCTGCTCGTTGTAGAGTTTCTTAATGTATTCCTCCCATACCTGTGCTACATCCTTTGGTTCTGCGACTATTTTCCCATCTGTATTCATAATTCCTTTACCACGAATTCCATTAGGCTTCATATCTTCTAACTCCAGTGCCCTAGCGTACATCATATGATACCGTCCTAACTTCTCCATCTGTTGTATTTCCTCACATTTTTCTTTTATCCAATTTTCCCTAGCATTATCTGTTACCCTTCTCAACTCATTTTTTATGCGTCTATAGTTGACTCTACCTTCTTCACTGTTATTGTTTTTCCATTTTCTTCTCTCATCCACTTTCTCCAGCAATTCCTTAGTGATCCAGGGTTTTCTGATTTTCTTATCTTGTTTTCCAATCTCTTTATTCAAGGTGTCTTTGATGCTGGCTTTCACTTCCTCCCATTCTGTATCCACGGTCTTCGGTTTGTTTTCCAAATTTCTAAGGCGATCTTCCAACTTCGTGCTGAATGCAACTTTATTTTCTTTCAATTTTTCTAGGTTCCAAGTCTGTCTTTCTCTTCTCATTTTCCTTATTTGTTTAAGCTTTGTAGTTACATCGACTACGATATTAGAAGGATGTGATCTAAATCAATGTCTACTCCTGGTAATGTCTTAGTATTTTATATGCTGTTCCTGAATCTTTGTTTTACTAGGATGTAATCTATTTGGCATCTCATTCTATCTCTAGCGCTTTTCCATGTGTACTACCTTCATGTATGGTTTTTGAACCATGTATTCGTCACTACTAGGTCGTTATTAAAGCAGAATTCTACCAGTTTTTCTCCTTCTCGGTGTCTTTTCCCAAGTCCGTATCGACAGACAACATTTTCTTCTTGTCCTCCAACGATGCTGTTCCAATCTCCCATTATAATTCAGTTTACCATTCTTCTTCCGTCTTCTTCGTAAATCTGGTTAATTTGTCCATACATCTCCACGATTTCTTCTTCTTCATGAGCGGACATTGGCATATATACCTGGATTATCAACATGTCCACTGAGACTGCTTTTAGGTTTATTGCCATCAACCTATCGTTCGTTGATATTATTTTTGTCACGTTCTTCATCATATCTTTCCTAAGTACTAGAGCTACTACTTCCTCCAGAGTAAACTACCGTGAATTCTTCCGAGTCGAACTGCCCTTTTCCTTCCCATCTAGCTTCGCCCAGCCCTATCATGTCAATCCTATTTCTTCTTTCAGGTACTTTTCTGCCTTCCTCATGGTTTTTACATTCCAAGTACCTATGCGTAAGTTACCTTCAACAACTATATATAAAGTACAATAATAGTGTTAGGATTTGTGTTTATAAAGTTCTTCGTAATATTTGTGCTAAATAAAGAGATTACTTTTGGGGGGATTTAGGACGGCTTAATGTCTTTCTGAAGAATGTATCCAGGAAAATTTGTTTAGATGCCCCTTTCTTCTCATTGTAAATTTCTCCAATTCAAGCATAAACGTTGGATATCATGTTGTTGGTCTTGATGCTATGCTCCATGCTGGGATTCATTTCCTCACAAATTGCCATGGCAGCTTCCATATGTTTAAAGGCTTCACTCAACCGTTTGGTTGTATTAGGCCATTGTAAAGGACTCTCGTCAATTTCTCCTTACGATTAACAAGGTCTTCATTGGTAAGTTCATAGGAATGAACAGCATCCTCTTCAAATTCTAGCTTCAGCTGGGCAGATATCTCCACAAAGACGTATGTGCGGGTCCGACTGCCGCAAATGCGGATCGACGTAAGTCGAGGGCCGCCTCTACTATATTATTAAACTATTGCAGATATTATCCTTGCACGATGGGTTTATTATAAATATATTTACTAAATCTTAAAATATTCCTGGATTCTCATACAAACGAAGCTGCGAGGAAGACGGAACCCTCAATTAATTTCCAAAATTCAAACGGATTAGGGCGTTTCTTTTATACGAAAGGGGAAAGCATCTTTAAATTCTTAGAGAAAAAGGGAATCCATTCGGACGGATTTAAATTAAGAACAACCGAAATATAGGAAATTACCTCAAGCCCTGGAACTCACCCTCTCTTCCGCCCCTCTCTACCCACGGAAGAAGAAGCCTCTTCCTCCACCTCTCTCTTGCCCCCCTCTTCTCATCCCTCCCCCTCCATTTCTCTTCCCTTCCATCTCTCTTCCCATCCTTCCCTCTCATCTCTGTATCTCTCTTCCTTCCTTCCTCCCTCCCTTCCTCCTCCTCTCCCTCTCCCTCCATCTCTCTTCCCCTCCCTCCCTCTTCTTCCATCCTCTCCCTCTCCCTTCCTCCCCCCCTTTCCCCTCTATCTCTCCTCCTACCTCCCTCTCCTTTCTCTCTCCCCTCCATCTCCCTTTCCCTCCATCCCTCTCCCTCCATCTCTTCCCTCCCTCCCTCCCTCTCTCTTCTTTCTCTCTCTCTCTGTCTGCCTTGTCCATTACGGGACTGCGGAACCATTAATCGAAGGCGGCGAAATTACTCCCTCGGACGCAGCGGGTCCGTCCACTTTATTTGACGAGGAACCTCTAACCGGGCGAAGGGTACATACATACATAGGGATATCTCGGATGAATCTCCTATTTACGATCGGCGCTGGATTCAATGGGAGGAAAGGGGAGAAGAGGAGTAATAAGGACTGCAAGGAGAAAACGTTTTTTCTTAAGATTGACAAGAGGTGGGAGTGAGATGGAAGCGAGTAAGAGGTGTCCGAAGGATGTCGAAGCACCCTGCTCTCGTAAAAGTTCGAACGAAGACCCACTCTCTTCCCTATTCCTTTTTCTCCTGCCCCCTTGACCACCACCTGATCTCCACCTCACTCTCTCTCTTCTCTTCCCTTCTGCCCTCCTTCTCCCTCGCCTGTTCTTCAAGCACCGGTTCCTATCCCACGGATCTCCAAGTCTTCGACCAATTTTTTTCGATCTCGAGAAGTCATTTTTTTCGCCTCCCTCCATGCCCTCTCCTCTTGCCCCCTTCAACCTCATCCTCCTCCTATCTTCTACACATCCCCTACTCGGCCCTCGTACAAAAAAAAACCCCTCCACTCTCCTTCTTCGCTCTACTCCCTCCTTTACTCCCTGAGAGAGAGAGAGAGAGTGAGATTCTTTTTTTTTACCCCCCTCGGATGAAAAGGTCTTTGACGGATAGATGGGGTTAATACCCTCCTCCCGTTGGTGAAAGAAAAAAAATGAATATTTCCGAGATGAGGCGCGGATGATTTTTTTTGCATGTGTACATAAAGGTGATCATTCGCTCTCGAGAAGTAAAGGTCTTGGATGTAAAGAGAAGATTTTTTATTATTCTTAATGACTTTAAAAAAATGGAGAAACTATACGGAGTTAACTTTGAAAAGTTTTAGAGATATAAATATAAATGAATAAAGAATTATACTAAAATGTTGTTGTTGCGCAAATATCCGAGGCTCGATTAAATATGCGAATATAGATGTGAATATAGGTGATGTCTCGAAACCACTGTCTCATGCGGATAATATGTACGCTGAAGATATTCATTATAGCTGTCTTACTTACATTTTTAATTGATAAAAATAAGAAGAATAGCGTGAAATATGCTAGATATTTATTTACTTGATTTAGATAATACATTCTTACTCAGTATTCTACGAACCAGTTTTGTGGCATTTTCCTCTGTTTCGATTAGGAGCCATTATAAGAAAAATATAGATATTGCTGCGAAAAGCTGTCGTTGGAAGGATTTTACAAACAGAATATTCTACTGTATTAGAGCTTAATACAGTAGAATATTCTGATTTATGGGTGATTGCAACGTCACATTTGGAACGAAAATATTAGCGATTTGTTTCCAAATAAATCATCTGACACAGTTTTGCCGGTGCTAAAAACTAAAACGTCTTCATAGAGCGTAAAAGACTTTTTAACAACGAAGTCTTATCAGTGTATGAGATAAAGTCTGTTTTAAAAATCTTAATCAATTCAAATTGTATGGCAACGACCATTGGGGTAACTGAATATTTTCACGCCCAGGGGGGTTGTGGCTTAAATTCTACCCTCATTTTCCTTCCCCGCTCGACTCACCGTTGATGAGCTACTGGCGATAGCGAATGAATAAACTAATTTCGCCTCCGAGGCGTCATATCAAATTAAAGCTTCGAACGTAATGTGGAAATTTCTGTTTCAAGCGCCAACGCTTTCGTTTCACTCTGAGTGACTATTAAAAACCGTGTTCTTGTAAAGCTGTCCTGTAATTTACTGTGTGTAACCTTTCTCTCTATATCACGAGTTCTATTTAGGATTAATCAACTTTAAGAGATTTAAAGTTATTAAATATTGTGTAGAACTAATATTTCATCTTCCAATGTCAGATAGTTGCGATGAAATCGTTTCATTGTGGTGTAGTGAATTTTGATCGGCACTTGAAGCTATATTTATCGTGCGAAAATTCATTTTATGGCATATCTGAGTTTATTTTTAGCGTCTTTCGAAATCATATCTTCGTATACAGGGATATATGGCAAAAATATGCTTGCGAAATTTAATCCGTAGAAAAATCCTGCTACCAAAAATTTACTCTCAAATTACTTGGAGTTTTCTAATTTTTTTTCGGACCTGCGTGATTCAAACATCTCATGATTTCCATAGTACCTATTCGCCCTAGATAAAATAATAAAATAAAATGCGAAAGCTTTTCTTTATAATTTTTGGGCAAAAATGAGTCCTATAAGACTATAGATCACTCACCGTACACAAAACATCGCCATGTAACATCTTTTAAACGCAAACTGTTATCGGTGAAAATTATTATTCTTCTATTTTATAAAATTAGGATATTATGAATTTGAGTGAATTTCAACAAGCCTTGAATGAGCACGATACAGAAATCTTAAGGTAGTTTCTTTGTGATGCCAATCCTTCAGCTGTCAATGAAGGATCAATATTATTCAATTCATTCATTATTCAATTCAAATTTAGATGACTTTACTGTGAAATCACCTATGCTCAAATTTAGTATTATTTTTAAAGAGAAAGATAAAAATGATAGAAACGATAGCATTTCACAGAAATATAAAATATAAAATTGGCGATATTTAGAAAACGCCGTTGCTATGGAGTCGTTAATATGTACCACATTGGCGGTTGAAAGGGAAGAGATTTCGATCAGGGTGGGTGCTCGTTGTCCCGTAGTTTTGGAACGGATTAATTTCTTTACAAGTCGAGAGGTTTAATATGGTTTCCTAATGGTATAATTCGAATCGGTGGATGAGATTAGAGATATTAAATTTAGAGAAGATCCGCTTTCTATGAGGAAATATATGCGTAGAATGATAGGAGAGCACAATTGGATGGTAATCGCCTGCCTCGTTGACTTTTAAGGTTTTGCCCCTTTGTACTTAATTTCATTGTGTTTTATCCATTTAAATTATTCCTATCAATCATTTGAAAATATGTGAATCCTTGAGCAACTTTCTGTGTATATCGGTAAACTGCTGATTCATTTTCCTTACCCAGCCTCGTTTTGGCATAAGAGTTTCAAATGTGTTGAGTAGTTAATCATATCTTCTACTTTAGATGGTAAATGTTTTTGTTACTATTTGAACTCTCGCTGACTCAATGGTAGTCGTTATTGCAGTTTTATCTGCGGAAACTCAACGGATAAAATGGCTAGCCTCCACTAGGATATCATAAAGGCGCAAAAATTATGGCAGCGGTGGGATTCGAACCCACGCCTCCGAAGAGACTGGTGCCTTAAACCAGCGCCTTAGACCGCTCGGCCACGCTACCCCATGGTTGTGATTGATAAAATATTTGTATTTCAATCGTAATGTTGTCATGATAAAGATTTTTAGCATAATTTAGGTAATTCCAAGTAACGTTCACGACGATGCGCAAGTATGAAAATGCCGATAGGTTGTATCATGAGTTTGCATATAAAGAATCTACTCTATCATTTCCACTGACATGATTTCGATGGACGGAGGTTTAATGTTACCAAAGAGAAATCGCCTGTGATTTGCAACTCTTGATTTAGGAATTGCGTGAGTGAAAAAATATATGAGAAATTCTCACGGTCAAATCTTCATTTCTCATTCTCATGTGCCGCAAACGAATAAAATGAGAAAATTTATATAAATACGAAGGTCAAAAGAACAAAATAGATGTCCATCTAATGGTTATATTTGGTGTACTCGTGCTCGCATGTCACCTTTTGCATATGAAATTGTAATTCGATTTATAGTCGACGTTCATAAAATATAATCTTGCCTATTCCTCCATGGCACTACCAAAAATAATGATAATTTGAATCACCTCGATAAACAGCCATTATTAACTTTTTGTGTTCAAACAAAAGAAGCTATGATTGTCTAATGAAGTATTAATGTTGATCTAAGGAGACCGCAGTATATTTTATTCCATCACTAACAACTCAATTAAAGTAAACAATTTTTGGGGGTAGAAGTATAGCATCGGTCGTTCAGTGGTGGAATGCTCGCCTGCCACGAGGGTGGACCGGGTTCGGTTCCCGGCCGAAGCATTTTAAAAGTTTTTTAAGTGTCTTTGGAAAAATTATAGACAATCCTGAACTCTGGAAAGAATTCCTCCTCGGCATTAATGGCGGTTTTTCGATAGTTTTTCCTAATTCGTACAAAATTTTAAAATGCATCGGCTGGTAATCGAACCCGGGTTGCCCGCGTTGCGCACATTCTACAACTGAACCACCGTTGCTACGCATAGACCGTAAGAATAAATTTGTTTAGCGATATAGATTTGAAGTGTATGTTCTATTTGATGAGAGGGATCACTCCAGATTCTGTGATATATCGCATGGTGCGGTCGTAATGACCGTGAAGTTAGCGACCGAAAGAAACAAATTTCCTACAGGAGCTAATTAAACATTTGCCAATTCAGGTACTTCTTTTATTTTCCATATAGCTCTATAAATCTTATACTAATATATTTCTAACGGATAATTATAATTTTTATGCGATGTAATTTGAACTCTTGAGACCTAAATCACTAGTGAAATTCAAAAATTAATTGTAGATATATTTTTATGGCTTTAAAACAGAAAATCAAGGTAAATCCGGTAATTATAAAACGGTATAGTAAACCAAACGCTCATTTCAGGTACAAAGCAGTCTTTCTCAGCGATAATTTACCGATAGTTTACGATGAATTCACCGGTGTTTTAGAATCAGGAAATAATAAATGGCGTGGAAACATTAATAGTTGCGTATTTGTCAATATTCTTATAACGAGTGAATCCTTTAGGCCGTACTATCGCATTCGTTTTACCCTCAAAAGTTTAATCGATGGAAAAGTAAACACTATTACCGCAAGAGATTTTCTTTGAGTTTCCTATAAGCATTTTCTTGGATATTATGGCTGCCACCGTTCTTACTTTACGAGATTAGAGAACTTATGTAAATTTGCACTCTATGCCAGGCTTCGACAAACATAAAATTATAAGTCCCACACGAGCATTTAAAATCATTTTTCGATCCCCAGATTTCAGATTTTAATGGCACATTATCTGAAGCAAGAAATATATAAACACGTTTCTCTAATAAGTCGATTAAAATTTAATCATATTCCTTAAACCTATGAGGGTTTTATTAGGGATATGTCTGCTCCTCTTTCCCTTCAAAGTTACAGAGTAAATCAAAAGGAATTGCACTGAATCATTAAAAAAATTTAAAATTAAAAAAATTGAAAAAAGTACTTATCTCTGGTATCTTTAATAGCCAATGAGCTTGTTGTGTCTATTGGAGATGTCTGAGACTTTTTCATTTTCTAAATATTTAATTTCCTATTGTTCACCAATAAATAAGGAGAAAACTTTTTTATCTGTACATATTTCAGCGAAACCTTGTGGCAACTGTCTACTATGTCGTAGAGAGGCCCTTCCGATCTTCAGATATAAAGAGGAAACAGTTTTTAGCGCAAATTAAAATCGGCCTCTGCGATCCTCGACCACGTTACCACGTTTTCTTCCTCAGGCTTTAATTTTCTGCTTTTCACATATACAAAGTAGGGTACGAATATTATGTCAGAGTGAAGACTATGCCAGAGCGAGGATTATGCCAATGAGTACGGAGTATCTTAAAACATCGACTAAGAATTATTATCACCGAACCAGATATATAGCGGAACCTTCTTCAAGTGCGCTCTCCATCTATCCCTCATTATCCGTTAATTTCTGTTTGGAAAAGAGACTTCACGCATCAAAATTTGAGTCTCTCATGTTTTTCTGAAAGCGAATTAATCATTTTCAATACCAAAGAGGGGCAGGACGGTAAAGGGAGACACTGGAAGAGAAGGTATTGGAACGGAAGCGAGTAAACATCACCTCGTCAGCAATCATCGTAGCTCATCGAAAAACATATTTTCCTCCAAAGTTCTGGATTCGGTTCATTTATCAGTGCGATTCTGAAAACATCCCACGGAAAAAACCGCTAAACGTCACGCACACCCATCCTTTCTTTCATCTAGTCTCACTCTCTCTCTCTCTCTCGCTCGCTCATATTCTTTCCTCTCCTCCCTTTCACAACCCTCTCTACATCGCCTTCTCCTCTCTCTCTCCCGAACGAATATCCATCCTCACGCAGATCTAATCTCCGCCTTCTCTCAAAAGGAATCCGAAGACGATCCACGCGGAGCAGATCGTTAAAAAGTAGGTGGAGGTGAGAGAGGGAGACGGAAGAGGGAAGAGGAGGGGAGTGGTTTAAAGAGAGGATCTGAGGGAGGAATTGAGGAGGTCTTGATGAAGGAGACATTGAAAGGAGTTATGTGTGCAGGATGCAGTGTGCAGAAACGATTAAAGCGAAGAAGCGAGGAGTGAGAAACGGGGGTGGAAAGGAACGGTTTTCGGAAGATGGAAATGATGAGGTGCTGGATAGGAGGATTTGGTGTTCGGAGGCGTGAAGGAAGGTGGTTTGGGGATCTCGGTTGGAGGAGTGTTTGAAAGGCGTGGGGGAGGGTGTTTTCGTGAAAGGGTTTGAGGAATTGACGTGAGACGAAGGGATTGATGGGGGAAGGGCGGAGTGGGTGGGGAGGGGAGGGGGAGGGGGGAGAGAAGGTTTGACGAAGCGGTTGATATAGGTGTGTTTGGGAGAGGAGCGGTTAGGAGTCAACACCCGGTGCCGTCTCCAACTTATTGTCCTAAGGGATGGGATTCCATAGGGAGGAGCTCTCGGTGTTCGACAACATCTGCCTCTCTCTCTCTCTCTCCCTCCCTCCCTCGTCGCCAAATCTTCCTCTCCATTCTTTCACTCTATTCCTCTCACCCTTCCCAACATCCCCTTCGTCCTTCTCCGCCCCCTTCTCATGCCCCTCTAAAAACTTTTCTTCCCCTCACTCCACTTACCACTACCGAGGTGTCCGCATTTATCCCTTTCCTCTTTTAAATCTCTTCAGTTTCTTCTACTTATGTGGATGCTTTTTTAGTGTGGTCCACCCGTCGAATATCTTTGGAGGAAGTACACTTCTCTCCATTCTATTTTGCCCTCTTCTCTCTGTTTACTTCCGGTAATTGTTAAAATGGAAAGGAATCACTTGGAACCCTTTATATTACCCATACAAAAGTTCATTCTTAAAATAGGAATTAGGTGATTCTAAACGTTAATTTTTAAGTGGAGTTTATTTATTTTTTAATTGATCACATTTGAAAGGAAATGTTGTGATGAAATTGAAATTTTTTTCACTCCATATAAAGGAAGCTATGGATTTTATGAAGACTAAGAATATGCGAATTATGTAAAATTGTACATTCTCGGTGCATCATAGTTTCTACACAACTCTTTAGATTTTTTCCTTAAAATTTCCATATTTCCTGGAAAACATCCAGCATATTTTATTTTCAAATTGGTTGTTAAGGATCGATTTTTGATTTGTAGTTGAAATTGAATTTTACATTTATAATTTAAGCTCTTTTATCGATCGCAGATAATCAGTGGGCATCTGTAAAGTGATTTGAAAGGCTTTTATGTCCTTAACGGAATTCAGACCGTAAATTATTATTATTAAGAACATGTATTTCTTCTCAATCTCAAGAAAATTCTATATTGTTTGTCCTCCTCATAGATATGTGTGTCCACTTTTAATCAGTAGAAGTACTTCGTAATACGATGTGTTAAAAGCTTTCTCTACTTGTGTTTTATACTGTGGTCCCTACTTAAAAGCGACCTATCGTTTGTATGCGATTATTACGTTCATTTCTTCTCCTATTTTGGAAATTTACACTTTTTAATTCGTTTCGTATTTTGAACATTTGCCTTTTCATACGAATATTTCCATTTACATTATATATCTTGAACTTTGAAAACTCTAAATAACTTAATACGAAAGGCGTGGAATTTTGTGGTGAAATGGCCAAATGTTGTTTGAGCATGTATACTGTATGAGCAAGCATAACTTCCTGTATTAAAAATTTCGGGATGATTTTTTAAATGAGGAACCATGGAAGAAAGGTCATTCGAACAGTGTGAATAATTCACCGACTTGTACAAATACAAACATCCGGATTCATCTCCAGCGGAGCGAAATTCCTACGGACGGTGTTATACGCATTTGCCCCCCCCCTCCCCCCCTCTCTACCACCAGCTCGATTCCTTCCTTTCACTCTCCCTGTCTCCACCCACTCTGCGCCGTTTACTCTTTTTTTCCTCTTTTGCTGACATATGCCGGTTTATCCTCAGCCGCAATGTGAATCGTTATTATATCACAAGTATAAAAGCCCGTCAATATGACGAGATATCTTTAGTTAACCTTAAAATAGGTGCCTCCCTCCCCATCTCTCTCTCTCTCCTCCTCCCACCCTCCCCCTCCCATCCTCTCCTTCCCCTCTTCCCCTCCCTCCCCTCTCTCCCCTCTCTCCCCTATCTCCCTCCCCCTCACTCCCTCTACCTCTCTCTTTCTCTTAATTGTAAGAAGGGACTATATAGTCTCAATTTTACCCTCAATAAAGTCGTTTGTCTGTCTGTCTCCCTCTCTCTTTCTCCCTCCCTTCTTCCCCTCACTCCCCCTCCCTCTATCCACCCCTTCCCCCTCATCCCCTCTCTCCACTTCCCTCCCCCTCATTCTGTCTCTCCCCTTCCCTCTCTCTCCACCTCCCTCCCTCTATCCCCTTCCTCTCTCCCCCTACGTTACCATCCCTCTCTCTTCCTCCGTATCTCTTAGTAAAAGCATTCAAAGCACGCTTACATCCATAAGGATTGATATAACAATAGGATTTTGAGGTCTAACAATATAAGAGAGAGTAAAATGAGATAGCCTATAGGACTGAGAGGTATAAAGGCTCGTTTTTCCCTAGAACGATAGCTGAGCAGAACAGAAGTTACGAAAAGAAATCAGCCGACGTAGAGTGATACTATACATTATTATGCGCTTTACCTTGGTGCTATTGCACCCCCTGCCACACACCATTGCGGTGGCTTGCAGGGTGAACTGTAGATAGATAGATAATTGGTAGCCAAGGCAACATCCCGTTCAAATGGCAATATATTCCAACAACTATGTTAAATAAACGTTTAACATGAGCGGTTTCGAACTGTAGGCGGAAAAAGATGAACAGAATAAGAAACGTAATTTTTTCTTCAAAATGGTTCAGATCCGAAGATCGTAGGTTAATTCCTTCTAATTTTAATCTAAACAAGTAATGGGTATAAAAATAAATTTTTATAAATAACTTTTATATTTTAATATTTATTATACTCGTTACTTCAAATTTGGTGAAATTACCTGCATAAGTTACCTTTTACTGGTGAAGGCGGTGTTATATTCAATTAATCTGGATATCAAGTTGAAGACATTTCTTGTCGTATACAAATCAACGAAGGTAAGTAATCGGTACTATTACACAATCAATATGGGTGCTAACGTGCTTTGATTGCTTTTAAGATGAGAGAGAGGGAGGGAGGGGACAAAGGGAGGGAGGGTGATATATATATATATCGAGTGAGGTTAATATGAAAGTTATTAAAAAGAATGAAAGCCTGCACGTCGTAAAGTCGATTGTACGTATTACCTTACGGAAAATGGAAATGTCTTCCTAGGTGTCTAGCCCAGGACTTTTTTTAGAGATATAATTTCATCATTACCTTAAAATATGTTAATCAAGCGTTCCTGCCAAATTTCGAGATTCAATCTCGATTCTTTCTCGAGTTAATACCATAATTCGCTACCAGAGGCACGGCCTATGGAATAGCCTGACCAACCAACCAACAGACCTGGGCTATTATATTATAAAATCCTTCCATAACGACGTGTACAAGATACACACATATAAGGGATTATATATGTTGAGGCTTGACCCGGGAAAGAAGATAATCTTCCCAAACACGACCTACACGATATACATCGTAAGCTGTTTGTTGATTTTCAAACGCTTTCAGGTGTCACACGTATTAATTTTATGTCTCACATATAAATCAAGTGGTTTATATTGAATACTTTTAATGTGTCAGAATGTCATATTTCGACCTGTCGGATATATTTTTCAGAAATAAATGGAAGTATGCAAGGAGCCTCATTAAAAATTTAGTTACAGATCCCACAGAATTAGATTATGATGCCCATGATACGATAACCATCGGTAGAGTGGACAGCTTCGCTTTCAAATAAAAAAACTCTTAGTCCGTATACAAACGTTTAACTTGATTTTTGTTATGCATTTGAAAAGATTAGGGAGGAATTTACCGCGAAATATTGCTTATTATAGGCACAATGTCTTCCATTTTTTATTGCGCACGTTGATATAAATGCATATATGAAATTGACCGCTAAATATTACAGCCAATTTCATCATAAAGTGGAAACCGAGATGAAATATAATTGGACCTTTTTCGCATAATTCACTTTGCATTTATGTCACCCATCGAAAGCAAACATCTCGCAATATTAAGAATACTTCCTCTGCAACGATACGACGTTCTTTCATGCAAGTTCCAAAAGTTCCACTGTATATAGAGAGGCGATTTATCCATTTGTTCTCGTTCTTTTCCTCCGTATCAGCCCAATTCCTTCCTTTCCTTCTCCTTTGTTTCACTTTGCACCACCACTTCCGGAATAATATCCCAATTCCCTCCACTCGTTCCCTTCCTTTCCTTTCTTTCAGCCCTAAATTCCTCTCCGAGATCACTCGTCTTATCTTGAGCCCACTTCTATCCACTCACTCACTCGCTCTACTTTTATCTCTCCAGACTCTTTCTCCTACTTCCTATATTTATCTTCCCTCTCGATATTTTCTCTCTCTCTCTCTGTGTTATCCCTCGTCTCAATTCCTCAAACTCCTTCACCACCAGTTATATCTCTCTCCTTCATCGATGCACTTAAAGCTTCCTATATTTCTCCCAAATCCCTTTCTTCCCCTCCTCTCCTCTTCCTCTGGATTAAATAATCTTTTCTTGTCTCAACTCCCGTGCGGTACACTCTCTTTTCTCTGACCCGCCGTTGTCCTCTCTTTTTATCATCCTTCCTCTCTTTTCCACTTTCGACATTTGTTCTCTCCATCCCTTCTCTGTGTCGACGTCTCCACACTCACTGATTCTCGCGTTTCGATATCTCGCCTCTGATCTTCACATCTTCGAATACGTTTCCATCGCAAAATGCCCGTAAATTTTCATCCGAGATATAAATTCTCTTCAAAATTTTATTTTTCGATCGATCTTCTCGCTTTCCTTAGCCTTTCAGTAGCAGCGCACCCTTTCATCTTTCATGCCACGTTCCTCTTCAGTTCATCTTCCCGAACGAGATTCCTCGATTTTTCATCATTGCCTAAAATATCGCGATGAGTTAACGACGATCCAGCGCTACTGTAATTTATAGCATTGATGTTTATTTCTTATTAAAACGTAATCAGTTCCGAAAGGTCTAAAAATGAACTTTTATATAAACCTTTTCCAGATAAAGGATGAAGAGGAAAGCTTAAAAGGAATACTACTTGCTTTAAAAATTCCTGTGATATTTTTTCATAGTTATTTATAATATATATAATATATATAAATATATAATATATATAAATATATAATATATATAAAGGTTAATGAGGAATAGAATATTTTTCGTGCTTAAAGCTGTTTATTATACTACACGAAAGATTTATTGTTAAATTAGCCTCTCATTATTATTATTTATTATTATTTCTGCTGAGTCTCATTCGTATTTAAGGTATTTTGAATGTCTGTGTTTTAGTTATTATGTGCATCAACTTCATTACAAATTTAGACGCTCATCATTAGAGTTTATAGTAGGTACTTATTTTTTCCACATTTTTTAATGTAGCAATTGTGTAGTGTTTATTAACCACTGAGTTTGTTCTAAGGTTTTCTGAATTTTAAATGGGATATTGAAGTTGCATTTTGTCTTGGAAACGTATCACAGATTGTGTTATCGATATCTGCAGAAAATATAAGGTTTTATTAGTGTAATTTTTCTTTAAAAACAGATTTTTGTCAACAAATTTGTTTCATGTTATATATCTCCATTCATTCGCTGTTGTGCAATTGTCTGCGGACAAGCGTGCAGTTTGTTTTAGCGATAAAACGTAGTCTAAATTGAAATTTATTTTTAATTTAGAGAAAACACAAAAAACCATAATTTCATACGATAAAATTTAACGTTTATATGGACAATTAATTCCAACTACAGGTATCGGATATAGGAAATAATTGTTTACAATTTTTCCTCTCACGAATAGCATGTATACCTGTATATAAATATTTTTTATATTTAAATAAGTTAAATAGGATTTACAGCTATACGTTTTTAATACTAAACAAAATTTTATCATTTTATTTAGTTCAAATCTGCTTTAAACTGATTTTTAATTAATCTGCTCCTTTGAGAGAAAATATTCCATGGAATAAAACAAAGGAATAGGAACTTAAAGTTTGTTTTTTGATCGATAGTAAATTAAGCTCGCGGCGCCATCGAGGCCATAAGGGAATTTACCTTTGCTGAAGTAACGTAGACTAGGTCGCGTACCTCGATGCGGTAGAGAACTCCATAGGTACATTATATACAACATGGCTGAATTTTTCACCATAGCATACTCCGTATCACTTGCATCGATCCTGAATAGTTGACTTAAATAATTTATTGTCAGCTATATTGATTGACCGCAGTCATCTCCTATAATTAACTGCAGGACCTATTACTTTATCGCAAACGCGGTTATGCCAAAGTCCATAGATAGACCTAACCGAGTAAGTTGTGCAAAGAACGAGTTCAGCTTTAAACAGATGCATAGATGCTTCTTTTTCAATTATGCACCGACAAACTTCAGCCTGAACTATTCAGCAGTGAAATAAAAACAATTTTTATATCTTTGCGCTGCGAATTCCTCATTCGACGCATTCGCAGAAATTTTCCTTTCCAAAAATAAAATTCAAATAAAGCTTACCATCATAATTATTAAAGTTATCTGTTTAATCTGACCCAGGGTATAAATCCAAAAAGTTCACATTTTAATTAATTAGGATTAACAGATCCTTAGATTACACTCAGAGGATACACCAAGAAACAAAGATTTTCAATCAAAGCTTATTGGATGAAACATTTCAGCAGCTGACGTCTGAATCTCTATCTCTATTGAACTCACACGCTCTCTCTTTACTCCATCCCCTCATATTAACCATGCCTTTCCATATAACCTTTGCCCTTTCCCTACTCTACTCTAGGGCTATTTTTCCACCTCGCACACGCACGCATCCGCGCACGTACTCACACGCAACGTATTAAATCCTTTCCTTCCTCCTATCACCTCCTACTCTCCGTCCCCCTTTGCACCGGCCCGTATCGTTCCACCGTCACGCCGCGACAAAGGCCACTAATCCATCAATATATTATCCTTTATTCTCTCCGCTCCATGTTTTCGATCTTTCGTTACTCGTTCCCGCTGCACTCAGTGCCTTTTCCGCCTCCGGCAGATGCACGTACGCGTACTTCACTCTACATGACAAAGGCTACCGTAGATCGGCCTCCATATAACAATTTCCCGCCTAACTATTCTTCGCTCGGTTTAATATTTAACTCTGAGAGCTTTGTTCACGCGGGGTCTGAGGTAATAAGCAATTGTTCGTACATCTCCTCACCTGATGCCTCAGTTTTTGACGCTTCACAAGTGAATTCTCCTCTGTATGTGTCACATGTAAAGGATAGTTTGCCTTCTTATGATGTTTTTTTTTTCGTTGCTGTAAGTCCTGCGCAACAATATTTTAGCTTTTCTTGGCTATTTATTGAGATTTTCCGGTGTCGTTGAAAGTTATGGAAAATAATGGATTTGTTTGGATCTAGTTGTTTGTTCAAGATCACTTGTTGATTTATACATCCAATGCTAGTCATTGATTGGCACATTACATGCAAATCATTCAGCTGAATACATTTAGTTACCCAGATACGAAAGCCACGAATGCGCTCAGGACTTAATATGACGCATGACATAGTTAACTAGTTACTCTTTTATTCCCTTTTTGAGCCTCCATCGACTCAATCGAATTAGTAGCAACCAAAAATTTCTGGCAGCTATGAAGACATTTCTTCGAAAATAGACTCATTGAGACTGAGGCGTGGTTTATGTCACCCTCGAGACGTTTTCTAATCGTAAAATTATTCTGAATCCGTCTCTAACGACGGCAGATTGACTCATTTGTTTCAGGGATTCCTTCAAGACTACTAACTAGGTAAAGGGAAGTTTATTGATTGACTTTTCATTGTTTCCTAAAACGGGACAGCCAAAATTATCGTGATTTTTGAAATTTTATGCCGTTCCATCCAAATGAAACTCATTTAGGTGATTTATGCGTTTATTTAAATTTATAATTCATAGAACTAGATTTAGCAGCTTCTTTATCAATGTTATGCTTAAAGTTTAACTATGTGTGCCGTTACATATACGCTTATTTTTTTAAGGTGGCTTTTTTAAAATAGGGTTTTGTCAAGTCAAACTGTACTTATTAGTGTAATCTAGTACATTTATTCATAATTAAAAAATATTATATATCTCATTACGAAATTCTTTCCGGGGAAAATTACATATTTTTAATGCGACAGTTATGTGATATTTCAGCAATGTACCATGATAAGTCGTTAAATTAAACTGGCGTCCTTTCTCGTCTATTACAGAATGATTTTAATATCGAAAAATAATTTGCTTGATGCAAATTTTAACAATTTTATGTAGGTATACTTTAATGAAAAGTCGTGATTAATGCCATTTTATTTTAGGCCTCGTGCACTGGCCTCATTAAAGGGTAAAGAGATATTTGAACTTTAAAAGGATTGGATGGCAAACGTTGACAGTATTGCACCGTTAGGGATGAAATATAAAGGTGAACGCCAGACATTGGGCGAACCCAACGCAAAGCTGGAAAACATGTAGGAGAAAACTGACTCGCATAGATCCAGACAATAGGCATCCTGTTTTTTTTTCATCATCCGTGGTTATTGCGCGAATAAAAAGAAACGAAAGAACAAGCTCAATCTCCCCTAGCGTCAAACCTTTTTTTTGTATTTTCTTGATTCCATTGGGAGGTCATTTTTAGAATTGACTGACTGATATTTGGAATCGCGTATATTTTTCCGGGCGCGTAAAGAATCGCTCTCTTCTGCAGTCGTTCGATCGACTTTTCCTTTTGCGGTCGATCAATCGGGTTCGATATCCAGGGTTATATGGAAAGCAACGCAAATATTTGCGTATCCCTGAGTGATAAAAACGCCGCGGATTGGGTGCTTCTAGGGAAGTGGTATTGTTTGAGCGTTAAATGTAGAATCTTTTCACTGTTTTTTTCGATCCGCCGTTCTGAGTCCCTATTCAATCATTCATTCATCCTTCTCTTCCGCACTATCGCGGTGATTGTGGGCCACGTTTTATTGATGAATAATATCCATTTTTTACGGAACTTGTTTAAAAAAATTATTTGCCTCTTTTAATCATCGAAAATATTCACCGGAGTCGTTATAAAGGTGATTATATATTTATAAGTCGAGGTTTCAAGTTTCTCGTTTTTGTTTTTCCTTTTTCCATTCACTACATCAGTTTCATTGTTTTATGCTAAGGAATTTATTTCATAAGATAGCTAAAGCATTTTAAAGTTTTCTCTCAGTAAGAAATGTCTAATAAATTTAGATCCTCTAAGAGTTGCTTTCTCAGGCTAATAATTGCTGTAAGATATATTTTTATCTTATAAATGTTGTTACATAAGTGATAATATTTTTGAGTTTCTTATAAATGAAAAATATTTCGTCATTCTAATAAACAGTAGATTCTTTATTTCCTAAGCAACGCAAATAACTCTTCCATCCAGGTCTTTTGGCAAATCTCCAAATATTTTCTTTGACACAGTTTTAAAAATATCTGTTAATATTTGCTTCTGTTTTAAATGATAAGTACAACCCTTGAAAAAAATTGGAAAAAGTTCATCTTAAAGGTAGATTCCTTGTTTGGAAAATAAATTCCAAGATATATTCTAGATTTTGAAAAGTTATTTCGATTGTACATTATTTTGATAGCAAATCACTACGTAGAGTATAGCAAATAGGTTTATATTTTCAAGTTATAAAGTTACAGGACGGAATAAAAATCATTTTCATTTTATGAAGTTACCCCTCTTCGATAAAGTTCATAGGATGAGAAAATCTGCTTTTTTTAAAAAGAAATAAACATAATGTTTAAAAGTATGACTAGAAAATTCAAAGGATTATTATATTAATAAAAAGTCACCAAACCCTTATCCTATCAAAGAAAATATAATGGAATTTATGAACGGCGTGTATGAATATACCTACTGCTACGCAAACAGTTAATGAAATATAATAATGCGCATAAATTAGTATTATATGTATGCTTTATGTTTGGCAGTTAGTTTGATAAAAAATGGTTTTCAATTCTCCACCCAGTAGATCACTTAAATAACGAGAAGTCGAAGAGGTAGTGATTTCCTTAAAGACGGTGAGTTTATGAGTTCAACTATTCTGATTGAAATATGCAATTTAATATAATTCGATTTTATTTCCTACTAGGCTCTAAAGATTCTTCTGGATCTATAATAATGAAAGCCCGCGTTTTCTACCTGGCTGTTATGCATTTATTGCGATATTTTCTGGATGTAGCCTCCTTGAGAGATTATTTCTCTTTTTCCATCTCGACTCGGGAAATTCCACAGAAATATTTCTCACTTCGCAATTACTGGACCTTTCATTTCCAGCAGATATATCCTTGAAGGTGACCCCGTCATCGACTTAATCTTTCACCGCGCCTCCTCCTCCGCTACTCGCTTCCACAACACCATCTGCTGCAATCGACGCTGAAGAGAAAATAATAAGCGGAATGAATAGGGACGGAAGAGATAAAATATGGAAAAAAAACAAAAGAAGGGATCCGAGCGTTTCTTTTTTTTCGTATAACGAGACGAGAGAAATTAAAAGAAGAAGGGGAGGGGGGGATTCGTAAAAGAGAATTAGATTTGGGCTCGCGATACGAAACGAAACCCTCTATCTATATATCCAGTACCTTCTTTCCTTGCTCCTCCCCTCCCCTGTTTATTCCGCTTCCCACCCAATACTCTTTCCCTCCACTGCCATCCCAATTCCATCTCCTTGGAGACCTTTCTCCGTGCTCATTATCCACCTTGAATCCCTCCTCTCTCTTCCCCTCTTCCCTCCGAACCCCCATCTGCACAATGGATAAAGGTGCTCATATCTCTGCTTTTCTCTATCTTTCTCTCTCTCTCTCTCAAGTTCTCTCCCTTCTTTGCTATTTAAAAAAGGGTTTATTTGGAAAAAGGGACGGATTTTTGGGAGTCAATGTGAGGGAGCTGTACCAGAGTTAAAGAGTTCTTTTTTATTATTTAGGATTCGACTACCTTTCTAGAAAGTTCCATTGTCTTTTTTGAGATAAAATTAGTCCAACTTTGAGCGTGGAATGACGAAGCACATTGGATTAATTAGCTGCTTGATAAAGCTTTATGATTATAATCTTAGGATATAATGGTTTAAAATATTCAAATACCTTATCAAAGTATCAGAAATCGAACCACCCATCGTTTATTAGGTTTGATAAAAAAATTAATTAAATTCTTAGCTTCCTAATGGGTTGAGCAAAAAAGCGTTGTTTTGATTCCAATAATAAAATGGGATGGGATAGTTATCACAAATCCACTACATCTTATTGCCCTTGTATAATGACTGTGTGTTCGATAGATAACAAACTACGGCTTACTTCATTGGAAATTAAAGTACTTATTAGAATACAATCTTTACCGAATATTTTACCTATTTTTACGTCAATAGTAGAATATTTTAACTTAATGGTAAATTTTGATGTATTACATCATGTTCAACAGAAGATTATTAATTACACATATCTTACATTGCTGTAATTATTTATTAAAACAAAACCAACCTGCAATATCTCCTATTTCTTAAATAAAGTTTAAAAATAATATTTCCATTGGTGTTCATTGATTAGGATAAGGAAGCTTTGATTTGTTTTCTTCGATCTAACTTAGAGCTTTAAGCAGTGCTCAATTCCATCGGTTTGGTAACAAAATGAAATTTCCTTGATTTAATACCCATTATTTGGAGACCTCGTTAAATTTAAACACTTTCATGGCTTGTAGCAATAATAAAAAATCACGATTTACAAAAAATTATTTACCTATTCATACGCGGTTTGGAAAAAGGCAGCTTACGAAAAGCAATCAAGCAGCATTCACTATGCAGAATGAAGTTGCGAATTTTTTAAAGCTCTCGTCGATGAATTAAAAGGACAGAAAATTCAACGCGTAAACTCTCTCTCGGAAAAACGTTCAACCAGGGCTTGATGAAGGGTAAACACGCCGAAAATATATGTATCCCGAGAGAAAGAAAGATGGTCAAAAATATAAAATAAAATTTGGAAACGAGCTTTCTTTATCACATCAGATGCTGGAAAAATAATTCCGAGAATGAGTATCTCGGCGGTCCGCGAGAATGAGGTTTATTCAGTCCTTAATGACGGACCGTGGCTGAACCACTTGATGGATCGCCAACCTCGCTCCCTTTCAATCTTTCTTCCTCTCTCTATCGCTCTCTCCCTCTCTTCCACCTCTCGTTCCCTCTTCCTCTCGCTTTTTCTCGTTCTGTCCTTCCTCCTTCTCTCCCCTTATCCCTCTCGTTCTCTACTTTTCCTTCTTTCCCTCCTTCCTTCCCCTATCTTTTTATTCCCTCCCACCTATCTACCTTCCTTCCTCTCCCCCTCCTTTTCTCTCTCCTTCTCCCTCATCTGATCTCCAGATTTATCGTCATCTATAATTATCTCACCTCCTCCTCATTGTCCTTACGATTACCCTCCGCAACTCTCTTACTTCATCTCTCTCTCTCTCTCTCTCTCTCTCTCTCTCTCTCTCTCTCTCTCCTGTGACTCCTCTTTTCCTATCACTTCATCTCTCAATATTTATCACTGTCGCTCTCGCCATACCTCTCTCGGCGTCTTTGTTTTAATCTCGTCTTTCATTCTTCTCTCATTTAAAAATAATTCCCTTAGCAAGAAAGATCTTATTAACGACAATGAGGTGATATTCCAATTTAACAAATTGACAAATTGTGTATTTCTTATGTGCAATTTATTGAAAGGTATGTTTTACATAGGGTGTCCATAAATTAAAGTAGAATTTCAAATGCTTACAACTTTCTATTCAGACGACATATGCCACATCACCCGAAGAAGTCATATCGAGCACCTATGAACAAAAAATTGAATTGTGCCGTTGTTGTACAGCAACTTGTTTTGTAATATGTCGCCCGAATAAAAGGTTATAAGCATTTGAAATTGTATTCTAATTTATGGACGCCCTGTATAATATCCATCTTCATAGGCCTTTTGATTTTGGCACAATTTCTACTCTAGTTAATGCACGACGGAGGGGCATGCTGCCTTTTTAAGTATGTACTGTATTTTAAATCATTGTATTTGTAATTAATATTGATGGGGCGAAGTAAACACAACTATTTACTATTTTCTCCATCGTTTGACTCCGGGTGGAGTGCGAGAGCGCAAAGGTGCACTTCGAGTCGATACTAGAGCGTTGTAGACTCTCAGGCAAAGTCTCTGTTTGCTCTTCATTAGCGACTTATTCCCTAATTATATCTCTTCTTTCCGTAGGCCCGCATTTTTTACCACCTTTCTTGTCCTTCGCACTCCTTCCTTCCTTTCTGTCTCCACTCGTCCTCTACAAACACGGCGCCCTCTGCGACTGAGGTTCGGCGGCGGAAGAATCTTCCCTTTTTCGCCTTTTCAGTCCTCTTTCGCGCCTCTCCACTACGGTCATCCTTTCCGTTCCATGATGGATAAAAGGGTCTTTACTGCGCGAACTTGAATGCCGATGCAAATTTGCTTGGTTTTTATTTCAAGGGCTTCGGCTCCATCCGACTCTACCATTTTCACGCTTCGTTCTCTCTCCATTCCTCGACAAACTTTCCTTTTTTGACGGCGCTGGGCAAATGGTTACGAGACGACACTTTCTTTCCTTTTACAGCCTCCAAGAGAAACAAAAGACATTCGCTCCTCTCCTTACTTCCCCTCCTAACTGAAATTCCGTGGGGATGATACGGGCGGTTTTTGGAGAGTTGCTGAACTGCGTGTGCGTATGTGAAATGGGAGTGAATGAAGATTTCCTGTTGGAAATGGTTTCCATTAAGGCGTCGGATGACGTGTTTCGGACATTCGAATGTCATACAGTTACAATGAAAGGTTATTCACTTGAGCGTCCAGGAGATAAAATCGGAGGTATTTATTTCCATTGGGAATAGCGCGATAAAGTCTATAGGAAACACGAAATTCTAATTTAACCCATCGATCAATGTTTATTTGCAGTTTAGTAGAGGAGGCCAAATGTCGTTTCCTGTAAAATTTGCCTTTTTTAGTAGTCCCTATTTTAGTTTCAAGGTCCGAACAATAATAAAATGATTCAGAATTATTAATCGTGGATTTGTGTTCTGCCAACACAGAGTATTGTGTTCTATTTGTCACATATAATATACCAAGATAAAATACTGAAAATTTTCACTGCAAAAGTCATATTTATATTTTAATTGGCTGTGCATCATGACTCAACATATTAATTTAAGGAATATGTACATTATATGACAGTTAAATCGATAAAAAAATTAATTATCTTATTTCTCAAAACTAATTTAATTTATGAAATGGAATTCACGAGTTTAATTTTTTTATAGCTAGGAAAATTTGTTACTTAGCCTCAATTATTCCTTTTTGCCGTCCAAGTACACAGTCACACATAGAAGAGAAAATTATAATTTTTAAGGAAATTAACCCTGTATGTGATTTACAGCCTTTATTTTATAATCGAAGACAAAAAATAGTTTCTTCTGCCACAGCAGCGCGTTTTTTCCCCATGAAATATACTTTTTTGCTCTCCCCCGAAGTTCTTCCTCCTTTACCCTTCCGCATTGGCTCCACCCAAACTAATCTCCCTTTTCCCCTCTCATTCCTTTTTCTTCCTCCCACCTTTCTCTTTTGTGTCCAGCGACGTAACTCAATGCCGTAGCCTTTCCCCGAAGGCGTCCAGGATGACAGATAAGCAATATTTCATGCAAATTCCTTGATTACACTCGCAAAAAATATTGGGTGGAGGAAAAAAACCAAATTAGGTTGTAGAAGGCGTGAGGAAAATAAACAACCGTGCGTTCATTCCCTCGGGGAGAAGGGTTGAAGGATGCATAAAACGTCCTTCGACTCACCGCCCATCCCATTCTCTTCTCACGGTCTTATCCTCGGCTTTATCGACTTTATAAGGAACAGAAGGAGGGGCTCCGACGAAAGATGCCGCTTCGAAACACAAACAAAAACGGTTTCATTCCTACATCCGACGTAAAAATATACGCAAAATGAAACTACAGATCCTCTAAATATTCTCATCACGCTTTCATTATTTCTACGAACCGGTGTAATCCTCCACGGTCCCTTCCTAGGACCAATTTTCTTTTCATTTCTCCTTTTCTTAGAATCGTTCTACTGCCAGTTTACTTTCGAAACGCATCGCGGCGATTATTCCATCCTTTCTTCCCGAGCTTCTCTCTCTCCACCTCTTTATCTTCTCCGCTTCATGCTCCATCTCCTTCCATTCTCCTTTCCTCGCCATCCTCGCTTCTTCACTCCAACTAAGGCTGTCGTCTGCTCACCAACTCCGTGCTCTTCCGCTTACAGAACCGGGATGCGAGAGTCAGTGCTTCACGGAGTACCAAGAGCCAGATGTCATAGCGAACTCGAGGATAAACTTAACCATGCCGCAGACGTGTTAGTTTATCCGAGCGAAGGGAGTGTTGTAAGTTTTGTGAGTGAAAATTTGTGTCGAACAAGCCGTCGAAGTAAGGAGTATGCTGGAGGAGAGAACGTATGTGAGAGAAGGAGAGAGAAATAAAGATGGAGAAAAGAGAGGTATGAAGGGACTTTATGAGGCATGACGAAAATGGTAAGCTGCATCTGAAGATGTGTCAAGTGAAGAAGAAAAGGACGAAAGTTTTGTCTCATGGCAGTTCTTGTATGATGCTGACAAATATGCGAATAGTTAAGGAAATGTCTTCAGATTTATACTTAAGGTTTCTTGAACCACCGTCCTTTATAATTAATTATTATTATAGTATATAATCAGTGTCCTCTACAATTTACACGCTTTTACAGAAAACGCACTTATCTAAGCGTAATCCTATAAATCACAAAAATGATAAACGGCAAGTGGTGCAGCGAATAAAAGAATAAACTACAAGCAGAAAACGGAATTAGTTTGCGTTCTCCAATTTTCATTGGAAAAAGAAAATCCTACAGTGCGCCATTATGACTGATATTTAATCTTTTGCTCTCGAATTTCCATGAAATTTGAAATCACATTAGCTCATTTGGCCTTACTTCTTTTTATTCGTAGTTGTACACGTCTCCTATTAAACCCTTTATACGAAGATTTCAAATATTCCAAACGTTACCACTGAAATACTGACGAGTATATTCCATCTTTCTGTCTAAGCTCGTACATTCGAAGTAATTTCAAGTGATAGCTAACCTGTTGTAAGTTATTTATTTCCTGAATATTATAAAAACTAACGCTGTTGCCAGTACTGCCGACAATTAATGGAAAATGCATGTTCTGAAAGCTATCAGATACCAGTAACCCAGGAATAAGTCGAGTTTTCGACTGGTGGAAACCAAGCAGTTACTTGAATGCAAATTATTCATAACAGTATTTTCTTAAAATCTTATATTTCAATTCTTACGCCGAGTGGATAACTGTGATCATCCTGAAGAGATTGTCTATCTGAATTTTTAACCATATTTTCATAAATCGTACAGAAATTCCTGTACTGCGGTGACCTATTTAGGTTATAGCACGGTTTTTCAAAGTGGTGTACTTTTAAGGCGCTAGGGGGTACTTGAGAAAATTTAGGTAATTACTGACATTATGACACTGGGAACTTCAAATCAGCTTTGATCATATTGATGCTATTATAGAATATATTTTACAAATAAATTTATTCATTATATGTGCACATAAACAACACAGTAAATTTTGTCTCTAAAAATATTAAATTCATACATAACAGTAAATTGCAGCCTTATCAATGAGGTAGGTGACTTAAATATTTCATTTGCTTCCGTTGACCAAGGGACAAGACGTGTTATGAATTAAGTCATAAAACATATAAAAACAAACCGGCGAATCTGAAATACGTACAAATTTATATTCCTCAGTTTGGATTTGTCATATATAAAGGAACATTTGGAAGGAATCACGGAGCAATTACGAGAATATTTTCCAGGAACGGGCGATTCTAATAACTGGGTTCGTAATCAATTTGTTGTGGATTTTTCGATTCCACATCTAACAGGAAAAGAACAACAAAGCCTCATGGACATTTCTACTGACAGTGACTTGGAAATTAAATTCTCGAAGGTATATTTGATTGCTTTCTGGGCACAATTATCAAACGAGAGTGGGGAAGTCGCTAAAAAAAAGTAATCAATATATAGATTCCTTTCCTCACAACGTATCCGAATCTGGGTTTTCGTCTCCGAATTTAATTAAAACAAAAAATCATCGGAAATTGCATTTCTTAGGATTGAGGCTTTCTTCAATCGAGCCAATGATTGATTCTTTACGCCATGGAAAACAGCAGCAACTGTTATTTATTATATGGAAATTCGTCCGTTTTTAAATAAATCTATTTTGGGCAATAATTGTAATATTATTTTGTAAGGGGGTGCTTCAATTGATCGATTGAGTTCAAAGAGGCACGCGGCCAAAAAATTTGAGAAATCCTGGCTTATGGTTAATAAACCTTTAGGACGGAATAAGATATTTCGTTTGGTGGGAATTAATTAAATTCAAAATCAACGGTAAACTGATCCTATTGATTTGCTAAAAATCTCTAATTCAATCATTTTTCTTACTCGTCTGAACTTTTTGATTATATTTTTAATTAAACTGTTCGGTCGCTCAATCTATTTACAGGTACGTCTTGGGAGCCTAGCCGAACGCTTAAAAGAAAACTGGGTATTTTCCGTTTCATTTTTGGATATAGAAACCTTTTCTTTTTAGATAGAAATTCCGCATAGTTACCGTGGTAGCGGAAAGTATCCATGTAGCGAGATAACGCCCCGAAGAGATTTCTCTAAGCCCTATCGAAGGGCGTTTCGAGGGAGAAAGCATGGCAGGCATGCCTAAATATACGGCGCACCTCGGGGAGTGCTACGAGCGAGCGTGAGGGAGGGAGGATGACGGACGGATACGTGGATAGGGCCGGAGATGCTATTACTCGATTATTGGATGAAGAAGGCTTATACGAGAGCATGGAGTGGAAGGATGGGGAAAGACAAGAGCGCAGGGTCACGGTTAAGCCGAGGTGCGAAAGGAGACGGACTGTAGAATAAGGAAGAGAAAAGAAGGGAGAAGAGGACAGCATACGAAATGTCAAGTGGTGATATCCAGAAAGAGAAAATGAACCCTATTGCTATGCGACGCCTTTTATGTGGGAAGAAAGTTGCGTGTTGGAATCGATGTGAGAAGCACGCGTATCGCGGGAGAAGGCGAGCAGGTGGCGAAAAGAGTCGAACTGGAAGGGATAGGGGAAGGCATTGTAGGATGCGAAAACGAATTCGATACATAAAGAAAAGGATGTCTATGTTAGAGGGAGAGGAAGTGGGGAAATAAAGGTAAATAGGTATAAGGGAAGAAGGGAAGGAGAGGTGGTAGGCAGGTTTGGAAGAGAAAGTGAAACTACAACTAGGAATAAGAGAAGTCAATTTAATGGGAGACTAGCTGACCCCGCGCAATATTTGCGCGTTTTTCAATTAATTTATCAAAAATTAAGGAGTGTGTAAAAAAAGTTGATCTCAATAATTCACATTTAACTATACTAGTGTATTTTCCAGGTATTGGTAAGGTTCGCGGGTTCCAATGTCGCTGAGGTCACGGCTGTGTGTGCGTATTGACAATTTATTATGCGAAGTCAGTCAGAAATCTGCATTTTAAATTTCATATTAGAGAGGAAATTAATGCTACGCAGTAATTGATTGCGAACTTTTCCATTTTCCATAAAATAACACGTAAAAATGGAATTCTCGACCTGCAGGCTTTCATTCCTTTTGAGATAAAAATAATAAAATATTGACCTACAATCGTCTGTTATGAAACATTTTGAATGAAACATTATAAAGTTTCTTATTCTATTCATCATATTCCGCCTACAGTTCGAATCTGCTCAATTTAAGCGTTTAATGCATGTAATACTGGAATTCAAGTGGAAAATAAAAGGGTAATTGAAATGGTAAGATCAGTTTATAGAGGAATGTAAACAATGGATAAGACAACTCCACAGAGGTCTTCCATTATCTCAATGAAGAGAAGATAACCATGTAATGTGTCAAAATAATAACGCTTGCAAATAATCTAAATAGTTCGGCCATAGGTTAAATCTTCATTGTTCCTTATTCATTTGACGTGTTTCTCTATTTCTTTGTCTTTCTTATACTCTCCGCTCCTCATCTACACGGGCAATCCTATGAGCTTCCGCATCTCTTTCCCTGTCTTTCCTACGATACTCTTCCTTTGATCTCTTGCTCCTCTTCCTTTCTCTGGCAGCTGTACCTGGGCTAATAGCTCTACTTTTCTCTGGTCTACCACTTGGCATTTTTAAATTTTCTGCGATTTTGCTGCAATATATTAGAGCAATTACGTGATCACAATGTCACAGATTTACTCAATGCTAGTTTAATATCGCGGTATATTCAAAGGTGAAAATTTTTTAAATTCTACCTTACCTTAGTTCCAGTGATTATCGTTGCACAGTTGCTTTCCTTCAAGTGTCCATCAACGACCGCTTTTAACTTCTTACAGGACCTACTATAAAGGCGAGCGTTTATTTAGATTATCAATGAAGAGAAGATAACAATAACGCTTTTCTTTCGTCTATTTGAAGGTTTAATTGGCCTTAAATGAATCGGGGGCAACAATGAGAGTCTCTTTGGCAACGCCCGGAATGAGTACGAAGAATCAGCAAAATTTCGAAAAAGAATGCGTATTTCTGAAAAATTCAAGCGCGTAACGTATAAACATTGCAAGAATAAGATAGTATAAAGCTTTAGCCATGAATAAAGCAAAAAATAAGAAAATCGGTCCATATTTACCTATTTTAATGAATGAAGGAAAAAAACCTTGCACTCTGAAAAATCGAAAATCCCGTGGAAGTTTATGGGAAAATATAATTGTCTCCTGGATTCGAACCCGGGACACTTCAGCAAACGAAAATATTTTTACAGGGACCTCATAACCAGTAGAAACAAAACGCCGTTTACCGCATATCTTTACGACGAACGGTTCTCAAGAAATACGCCGATATAATTACGCGAGGCTTCATACGCACGGACTGACTACGCGCATAATATATAGGATGACTCTATTCTCATCTAATTTGAAATTTATGCGTGAGGCTATTAATAAGCATTATAGGTGTATAATATAATGGTTCGACTTACTAAAATGTAAGATTCAAGCATTCAAACGATGAAATGAAGATTCAATTGCTTCGATTAAATCGTTAGAAACGTTTCCCATATGCAGTCAACAGAATAATTATCCATAAATATTTATGTTGCTATGCATCATTAATTTCGAAGCGAATAACGCTTTTCTTTTACCTATATGAAGGTTTAATTGGCATTAATTGAATCGGAGGCAACAATGACGGTCGCCTTGGTAACGTCCGGAAAGAGTACGAAATGTCCGCAAAGTTTCGAAAACAATTGCTTATTTCTGAATATATCGACCTTGTAACATGTACATATCAGACGAATAAGATAGCATATAGCTTTAGCCGTCGAATAAAGTAAAACAGAAGAAAATCGGTCCATATTTACCTATTTTAATGAATGAAGGAAGAAAACCTTGCACTCTGAAAAATCGAAAATCCCGTGGAAGCTTATGGGAAAATATAATTGTCTCCTGGATTCGAACCCGGGACACTTCAGCAAACGAAAATATTTTTACAGGGACCTCATAACCAGTAGAAACAAAACGCCGTTTACCGCATATCTCTGCGACGAACGGCTTTTGAGTTAGAGGGGGGGACGGACGGACGGACAGACACTTCCAAAATTATATATAGGATACGCGGAGGAGAGAATTGAGAAAAAACCAAAAAGGATGGAAACAGCGTATTTGTGTGTCTAAATTCTTAAAATGCTGCTAGGTGGTGCGAAAGTTGACTGTAAAAAAGAACAACAGATCGGCGGCTTAATTAAAAGAATCATAATCTGTCCGTAGACGTCCGTGATTATTCATGGTTAAACTTGGTTCTCCATATACTCCTATTTTCCGCAGCCTTCTTTATGTATTAATAGCTCTCCTTCCCCTTCAAGTCGTCTACTAGCTGAAACCTTTTCCTACCTCTTTCTCTTTTTCCATCCAGTTTTCCTTCTAGCACTTCTTTAATCATGCACTCTCTCCTCAGGTAATGTCCAATCTAGTTCGCCTTCCTCTTTCTGATAGTCTGTATAATTTTTCGCTTCTCTCCTATTCTTCGTAGTACTTCTTCGTTTTTCATCCTATCTGTCCATTTTATCTTCATCTTTCTTCTCTATTTCTAACTAAAATAATATGGACGTTAAAATCACAATGTGAGGACGTCATCGAAAGAAGAACTGATTAGCTTTGGACAATATCAAGAATGATCAAATGGATCCCAAAAGAACTAAAGAGATCAGATAATAAAGTCGAAATGCGGATGTGTTATATAAACCGTGGAATTTTTAAGGCCAACTTGTAGGAGGAAAGCAGATGTCAGGAAATACTCGAATCTGAGAACTGTATTCATCCCGAAATGTACGGATGGCTGATGGTGATAAATATGTATGTTGTGCCCAACCCCCATACATATCTCGAGAAAGAATAAAAATATACTAAAGATAGTGGTTGTACGGAAAGTGAAGTGGCAGATGGGAGAGGAGGAAAGGTGACAGATCGCATCAGAGAGAGGAGAGACATCTGTGGAACAACGGTTTAATTAGGGAGAGGTGAAAGGTTGGCAACTATAGCTTGAGGTTGAGTCTCGTGGTATCCAAGGAAAGGAAAGGTAATTTCGATAAAATGCGAGGTTAGGTCATTTCCTTGGCGGCATGCACAGAATGGGTCCTCGTGAACGTGGACTGGGGAGGCGGAGAGGGAGTAATGAGAAATAGGGAACGATTTGAGGGACGTGGGGAGGGAGATAGGAGTGGGGAGGGAGATAGGAGTGGGGAGGGAGGTACGAGTGGGGAGGGAGGTACGAGTGGGGAGAGAGGGGGGAGGGGGGGAATGTTTCGGGCAAATTTCCTGGCTCTTGAAGAAATGTGTTCGGCGCCAGGGAAAAAACTCTAGATTAATGAAGAACGAGAAGGAATAAAATTAAAACGCTGGAAGATGAAAGAAAAAAAGCGACTAACATAAGAGGCGGCATTAGATGTTTTCTTTTATTTTTGTTCAACGCCTTTGTTATGGTTTTAGGTTACCGAGAGATTTTTCTCCACGAGCTATTGTAATTATAAGTCCTGTTACAAACCATGTGGCGATTATCTTTCTGAATAAAAATGCCCGATAATTATGCAGTAAATGCCTTCCATTTTCTAGCATCATCATAACATTTGTATTTTCCATTCCAAATCCACAAATAAGCGCGAAGTAGCTTAACAAATTTTCCTGAGTTCATTATGGAAAGTTTATAGAACAATACTTATAGGACTCTGTGCGGGCAAAAAGGTTATAATGATTAAGTAATACATTAAATAATAAAAGACTAAGAACTTCATCTACTATTATATACGAATCTTCTCGAGGAGCCGATCCATCAGCGCCGAGTAGAAAATAACTCACGAGAAATATCAATTTCAGCCAAAAGAATATGTGTAGTAAAGAGAGCTTGTATATTACTTTTCACGGATTTCATTTCCATTTCTACTTTCAAAGAGGATTCAGTTGCCTACGAAGAAACTGAATTGAGTGTGCAAGTTCGTTTCTGTCCCTGCGATTTATTAGCGATCTTACATTTCCTCAGTTTAATTGACTTTAGTTAAATGTAAATATTCAGAAAATAGTTAATATGTAACTAAGAAAGAGAACGGATGGATGTAGTTTTCGAGTGATCAAATTCAGAGTTAGAAAAATTGTGGTTTATTTAAACTGTCATTCAGGAGTTATTGAGTTAACTATTGCATGTAACAGTAGCTCTGAATGCGACATGCATGGTCATTGCATAGTGACGCAAATAGAGGTATGCACTACTTATTAGAAATTGGAGTAATTTCACAATTACTCTGATGTGTTAAAGCCTAAAACCATGCAGGAACTGAAATTTTATAGATACCTATGATCTTGAAATTGGTTATTGTATTTTGTATGGAAACGAACATTTATTTCTGAGATACATTTTCATCATAAACAGTAATCTCATTTCTCATAGAAAAGATTGTTTTCCCTATTTATAATATGAAAATTAAATTTGTAGTGAGTAGCACAAAGTTTTCATAAAACTTACCATTAAAACTGCTGGACATTTTCGCATAATCTATTTAATAAGTTTAAGACATCAAAACAAATAAATATTCGTCATTTTATGGCGGAGTTTGAAAATCATCGTATATTTATCGGCCTTTCACGTTGCGGGAGATATATTAAAATACGTACCGGAAGGTTTATTAGAAAATTTACGGATTGTCGTAGTCATAAGTGAGCCCTTGCGTGCTTGAAATTGCTCCTTAATAACTTTGGCGGAATGGAGTGATTTACATCCAAAGTAGGATGTTTGAACACGATTTACTTTTCTTGCCATTCGTATTGCAGCTGTTGAACGCGGTTGTTTGCTTAATCCTTTAACATAAATGGCGTGCTTTGTTTTAATTTCGAAAGCTTACATAATTACAAAACGATCAGTATAGCATTATAAGGACGGGTTCTTTCAAAATCACGTTATCAGTACGTTTGAGATATGAAAACTTTTCTCTTTGCTGTCGATATTGTTTGAGATCACAACCGAGCGTTAAACCTGACTTATGCTGTGTTAGTTTCCTTCGGTAGATTTCTTTGACAACGTAAAATGGATCCAAAAGTTTGACCGACGAACATCTACATAATACGCTGCAAATCACCAGACTGGTAGGTGGCAGGGGGTGCAGCACACCAAAACCTACATAATAACGTCCCTCGTGGGGATCACTCTCCTATTATGATCCCGTATGGTCCTTGGGAAAAACGAGCCCTGATATCGCTCGACCCTACAGTCGATCTCTCGTATTTTATCCTCGTGATCGTGCCTGCCCATGTACGTAGGTGCCTCATATATTCTTGAGACCTCCTCTGAGAGAACTTCCGACCTATAGTCGCTTCACCATCTGAAGGCTCTTGGCCTACTTAGAACAAGTAGCCAATCACGAACGTTTCCCCTTCCATCCCCCCTCTCAACTTTCATGCGGGAGAGCAGATATCGGTGCGCGTTGCCAGTTCTTGCGGATTTTCGCCTTCAGCTGATATACTACGCAATTTCTAATGGCAACGCATCCCGATGTGATCTCTTCGAGAGCAGGAGTGAGACTGGTTTCCTCCCCACCACCTTCCCAAAAAAACCGTCTCCTATTGGCTGCTGCTAACTGGCGTACACCCCGTTTTCAGGGCCAAGAGACTTTAGGTGTTGGAGCTACTATAAATTCCACCAGAAGCCTTAACCTAGCGCTGATTCTGCAATCCTCTAGCAATATCCAATTCAACTCCTTCAAGAGTGATGTGACGCTTAATTTTTGCTCATATTTTTGCTTAACGAATCTGGCTGCTCTGCGTTAGATTCTTTCTAACTCAAGTATCTGCCCCTATTCGTACGGATCCCATATGCTGGAAGCGTATTAGACCTAAGATCTGACCAATGATAAATAATATGTTTCTCCTACCTGTTCTTTGCTTAGCGAAGAAGGACAATCTAAATAACGCAGAACAGAGCTAACGATTATATGTTCTAGAATCTTACACGATAATGACGTCAAGGAAATCTGTCTATAATTTTCGGGGTTCTCTTTGTCACCGCCTTTGTGGATGGACGTTACGTATGATAGTTTCCAGTCATTCGGAACGGTACTTTGTGCAACGGATATTTCGAATATTATTTTCAAGTAAAGTGCGATTACCGAGGCTAGCTCTTTTAACACACGCGCGGGTATGCCCTCCGGTCCGGGAGACTTATTTTCCTTAATCGACTCTGGTTGGTGCGCAATACCGGTTTCAGAGAATATCAAATCTTCCATCGAATTTCCCTCATGTTTCAACATTGGTTCCTCAAATTCTTTGCTCTCCGAAGTAAACGCTTTCCGAAAGTGTTCATTTAATAAATTTGCTTTTTCGCGCTATCGTGTACTATATCACCTGCCTCCGTTCTCAGTGACGCTATGGTGGGGCCTCTACCATGAATCTCCCTAGCGTATGCCCAAAATGCTTTCGGATTTTCTTTCAAATTATTATGCAAAACTTTCCTTTTGTAATCATTAAATGCTTCTCGCATTGTTACTCTAGCTCTTGACCGCGCCTCTCCATATTGACGCCATATTATTGACCTCTGTTCCTCTGTGACTTTTGAAGAATTAGTATTTAAGCGAGCGTGAAGTTTTCTTTGCCGTCTAAGAGCGCATCTTGCGCAACTTGCTGGTTGTACCATCTTGGTTCCGCACCATCATGTTTAAGTTTATGTGGAATGAATTTATCCTTACACTCTCGCATCATATCTCTGAACATGCACCATGATTCCTCTGTACTAGCGTCGATTGATGCTTCGCAGGAATTAGAGAATTGTGTCTGTAAAAGGGACCTAAATTTCGAGAAATCGCCTTTGCGGTTGACAGAAATTTGTTCTGATCTCATCCAAAGAATTCAAGTGGAAGAAGGTTTCCTGAAATGGATTATCAATGAGGATTAAGTATGGGTCTTTCATAACGATTCAGGGACCAAATTTTAAAGTCTCATGTGGAAAACTCCCGGATCACCAACACCAGATCGGCGCACCATTCAAAATTGAAGGTGAAGACAAATTTGTTCCTTTTTACTTTCTCATACTTAGTATCGAGAAAGTATTGTTTTCGCGAAAAAATTCGACCTCGAGATTTACACGGAAATACACGTTTTAGATGTCGCTGAATCCGAAAAAGTGGTTTTCGCAATGTCGTCTGTCTGTCTGTTACTGGCTCTGGAGCCTAGACGGTAGAACGAAAATGAATGAAATCTCGTACTTAGGCATTTTATCATACTGAGCAGAGTATACGTAGAAATGGTTGACATTGATCAATAATTAAGAGTAGTTTATTCTACGCATTTTTAACAACAATTTGATTTTCTCAAAACCGGCTCTGACGATTTTGATCAAATTTCGTACAGTTACTTGAGTTTACGTCTTCAATAATATTGTATAGTTCATATTTCTCAAAAATGAATATAAGGCTAGTTTATTCTTTAACAACAATTCAATTTTCTCAATAACGGCTCTAACGATTTTGATCAAATATCGTACAGTTACTTAAGTTTACATCCTCAATAATACTGTATAGTTCATATTTCTTAAAAGGTGAACATAAGGCTAGTTTATTCTTGGGCAACTTTAACAAAAATTGGATTTTCTAAAAACGGGCTCATACGATTTTCATTTTCTAAAGATAACTAAACGACGCATTAGTACGTATATGAGAAAGTTTGTACAATGTATGTTGCGCCGATTTTTTTCATATTAAAAATGCACGTAACGCAGAAGTTATGAGCTCTTGGATAATTCCTGATTAGCATCAAGATACACGGTGTCACAGTAGTCAAAATGAGGAAGAAATAACGTCTTGATTGGAAGTATTTTTAATTTTTCGGGGAGAACATTTTTTAGCAGTTTGAGCGAATGGAGCGAGAGATGTACTTTGCGACATAAGTTATTTACATGTGTCGACCAGGTAAGTGTGTCATTTAGCGTGACTCCAAGATTCCTAACTGTTTTTGAGAAGATTATAGGGGCGGAGTTAATTTTGATAGGGCAGAGTGATACTGTTTTGATTTTACCCAATAATTTAGGATAGCCCAGGATGGTCGATTCGGACCTGGCAGAATTTAGTGTTAATCCATTTTGAACACTCCAGGTAGTGATAGCGTTTATATCGTCGTTCATGTCGCCTATTTTGGTCTTCAGTTGTTCAGTATTGGAATGAATGTAGATTTGGAGATCATCAGCAAATAGATGATAATGACAATTTTTTATGGAATCTGATATATCTGATATATTACATCTCTAAATTGTCGGAAGAGGCCAAATCTTTGGCTGGATCCTTGGATTCTTCACGATGCACTATCGCATAGTGCTATCTCAGCAAGGGAATTTTGGAAAAAGTTTAATTCACTCATCCAGAAAGAGTTAACATATTTTATTTTATCATAATCATGTCGATATCATCGATAATCCCACAAACCAATCTTATTGCGGATAGTTTTTTATTTAAACTCCGAAAAGCTTCTTTCGGCAGAATCTGCCGTCACTGAGTTTTAAGTGCAATTATACGGTTAAAGAATAAGTTTGATCAAAAAACTTTAACACTAATTTAATACGGAAACATTCGTCGAACTGGTGGAACTATGTATACGTAATTTTAAACATTTTCGTAAGTCCAGAAAAGTCACGCCGGTTAAGCACCTGGTGCGAGGCCTACTCGGCCTACATTTCCAATGACCCTGATGGAAACGACATCACGCTGAATTACTTTTGGCATAGATTTGCTCATGCGCCATAAGTATTATGCGTGCGAAAGTCATGTCATGGCACGTGATTTAATAATTCACTGAACAGGAGGATGGAATTATATAAAAAAAAACGCCATATAACAACATGGTGTCGTATTCCAAGAAAGTGCGGTTTCTTAAACATTCTTCACATTTACATGGGCGCCCGCGGGTCGCACAAACAGTCATAGCTGGACGCGGGGTGTGCATCACAGCCTTATGAGATGGTAACTGTTAACCCTGAGGCCGACTGTGTTTTTAATGATTCGGCGAGCAAATAATAAATAACCTGTGAAGACACCCGAGAAACGATTGGCGTTCAGTGGAGGAGGAACGACTATATCGATTTTTTTATGGATCGTTCGATAAATTTACAAATAGCTTTCGTACGATACAGTTTTCATCTTATGAAAATTTTCACATATTAACATGTATCCAGTTTAAAAATTAAAAGATGAGGAAAAACTGGCCACGGAATTTACATTTACATCAATACCCTGCAAGCCGCCAGAAGCGTTTGGCAGGGGGTGTCACAACACCAAGTGAACTCTAACTAATTTCTCTGTAGGACTGTCATATTGCGTCTGGGAAGAAGGATCTGTAGTATTTCTCTGTTTTAGCGATTGTTTCGACATATTTTCTCCTGCACTCTGATCTAACATTACGTTCACTAACACCGATGGGGACGACTATGGCGCGTACGTCTTCAACGAATTAGGAGCTTTCGAATTTTCAAATGGTTTCCTTTTGTATTCAATTCTTCTACTCTTCAACGTCTGCCATTTCAGATCCCTCAATATCTCTGATACACTCGCATAATGCCGATATTCTCCTTTTACAAATCTAGCCGCTCTACGCTGAACCATTTCGAGCTCTCTAGTTAGACACTCCTCGAAAGGGTCCCAGACGGCGCAACAGTAATCCACTACGGGTCGGATTAGAGAAAAGTATGCGATTTCCTTCACATTCGAGGGGCATCCCCGCAGGACTGTAGAGGAAAGCCCTTGAACTCTGTTTGCCGATGCTATAACGGTTTTGGTATGCTCTCTACTAGACAAATTGCTACAGAGAGTTACTCCTAGGTATTTGTAGCTATTGACGTATTTTAGCTTTAATTCATATATTTGGTACGGGTAACGGTTGAAATTCCTGGAGCGCGTGAAATTCATTGCGGCGCCTTTATCTATATTCAGGTCGAGTTGCCAATTTTTACACCATTTCGTAATAGTCTGAAGGTCCCTTTGCAAATTCTCCTGGTCCTGTATTGTGATGATTTCTCCATACACAAGTGTGTCATCCGCGAAGAGTCTAACTTTACACTTTATATTATCCGCTAAATGATTTATATATATATCAAGAATAACAGAGGTCCGATTACACTTCCCTGAGGCACGCCGGAAGTCACTTTGACGACGTCGGATGCAACTCCATCGAGAACTACTCTCTGGGTTCTATCGGAAAGGAACGAGGCGATCCAATTTACAATTTTCTCGTTAATTGAATAAGCCCTTAATTTTTGAACTATTTTCACGTGAGAAACGGGGTCGAAGGCTTTCCTAAAGTCTAAATACTGCATTAACTCCTATTTCTTTATCCGCTGCTTTCACAATATCATGTGTGAGTAGAGCTAACTGAGTCTCGCATGACCTGCCTCGCCGGAAACCTAGCTGGTTTCTATTAAGCGCATCTTTTCTTTCGAGAAGTCGCATTATTGAGCTACCGATAATGTGCTCAAAAACCTTACAGAAAATTGACGTCAACGATATAGGGCGGTAGTTCTCCACTTTTAATTTACTTCCAGTTTTATGTATTGGTGTAACGTGGGTTGTTTTCCACATCAAAGGAACTACTCCCTCATCTAAAGATTTTGTGAATACTATATAGCCACAACATACTTTTCTAAGGGCCAAAGATACTAATATATGACAGTAAATGGACGTATCTGTACTAAAGAGCGTGTCCTAATAAATTTATAATTAAACTAATGAGACTTTTATTAAATCCCGAAATTCTGGTCCACTGAGTAAACGCGACGAAATTAAGGATTAAAACGTGGGTGAAAAGAGAAATTGCCGGAAGCGATAAGGGAGGTAAAGAAAGGAGGAGATGACGGCTTCGTCGAGCAGGAAATGAGGCGGAGAGCAGGCAAAGGAGAGAAAGGGTGTTAAGAATCCGCGATGAAGCGATTGCGCCTGAAAGGAAAGGAATAAAAACATTCTCATCTGCGAAGTCTGAAGAGTAGAGATTATTGGGAAACCATGGTGAGGAAGTGAAAGAGGGATAAGTAAAGCATGATGCGAGTCGAGAAAAGATTCATAAGAGAAAGACAAATGAGGGATAGGGACGGATTAGGGCATAGGAGTGTGTGTGTGTGTGGAGAGGGAAGGGGAGGGACTAGGAATAGAAGGGAGAGAGGGTTCTAGAGGTTAGAGAATAGGAGTGGGAGATGGTCTGGGAAGGAGAGGGATGGTAATGGAGGGCGACAGAGGGGATTCTGAATTGAATGGCGAAGGATAGATCACGGATCGGCTAGAAACTGTGGTGAAAAACGGCAGACAGATGTTAAAGTTGGTGACAAATGAAATTGTAAGGTTTGATAGAGATTACAAGGAATCAGTGGCGGATTTGGAAACTAGCCGCTCCTGGGTCAAATTGTTTTTCCGCTCCCTTAAAAAAAATCACAATAATTGATTTAATTAATATATTATACCAGAGGGACAATCTGTTCTTTTCCCGGGTGTTTATGGTTATTTTCTTGGCAATCTTCCTTAGGTGGGTAGCAATGATTTTTCATGATTTCGAAGTAATATTCTTCGACATCCATAATTTTGAAAATCATACTGAAATCCCTCGTAACACTGCTTCCTCATATACTATAATGACGGTCTTTCAACTTGGCGAATGAATATACAAATCCGACCACTCCGAAATAGGTTTAGCACAGTTCGGCACGACCGGTTCGGTGACGGGACTATTCGGCGAAGGGACTATTCGGCACCGGACAGTTCGGCGACAGCCGTGTTCGACACAGCACAGTTGCAATATTTTTTGGAGGGCATGGCGTCATGATAATGTTAATATTACAACAGTTATATTAACGTGACTGACTTGAATTCACCGAATCTATAACGTTTAAATACAAATGATTATATTTAAACAAAAATAGATTTAAATTAACTTTCGTGGGAAAAAGTACACGATAAAAATTGTACGATGAAAAATCACCGGATTTGCACAATTAATTATATTAATGTTAATTTAATACAAATTTACATTTTAACTTCGATGAAAATTAACCTGAATATATTTGATGATTTTGAAAATCAAAATGATGAACTAATTTTCTTTCTTTAGTTTGATTATGTTTTTATGATTTGTTTTCATTATTTTTTGATTATTTTCCACTATTTTTATTTTTAATAGTATATTTTCAATATTCTGCCGAAAATCTTTCACGTAGTTTATTTTAGTCATAATATTGACTTTCAATTTGTGATCATTAACTCTTACTCTAGTATGAATGTTTTCTAACTAATACTTTCCTAGACAAAAGTTTAACTTACTATAATTACGCAATGATTAACTGTGACAGCAAACGTCTTTTGTGTGGGACTTATTACAACTTTTATCACTTCTCCTCAATAATTTTGTAGGTACTTGTAAAATGTAAAGTACAACTCAAGAACAGAGTTTAATGACATAAAATAAAATATAAAGTTTGTTGAAATAGTAAATTATTGGAGAGTGATATTTAGAATACTAAAAAAACTATTGTATACAGAATCAAACGCAAAAACGACAGGAAATCTGATTGTTTTAACGTTAGTACAGTTCTTGAAAAATCATGAGAAGAAGTGTTGAAATTTAGGTCAAAACAGACATTTACATATTTCTCCTTTCGAATAAAACTATGATTCCTTGGAGTAAATATTCATGCATACTTGTGGGTTTGTACGAATATCTAGTCTCTTTTTCTTCTCAAAACACTTCTGACATTCCTTACACCGGTTCCGCTTAGTCCTCTGACATGGCGTCCGAGCTGCATGTTTGGTTCGTCCCCGAAGGAGACTTTGTGTCCGTGAGATCATTTTCCGAGCCATAACTTATCCGGATGTGGCGTAACGGAAACTCTTACCTTTTCCCCGCATTCTCCCTTCTTCGCATTCTCGCTTCTACCTGGCGCCTCCATCCACCCCTTTTCCTCTTCTCTCACACTATCTTACCCCATAGCCTCCTTCCCATAGCTTCGCCTTTCTCATTCTTTCTCTCTCGTGATTTATCTCATCCGCAATTTTTCGCTTCCTCTGCGGTTTTCTCGCGTACTATTTAATATATTTTTTCGCGCGACGGATTTCCTGGCATAAATCTATCGACGCCGAAAGACCAAGAAGGGGTCAAATTGCCGTATAAAATCCGGATCGAAGGATTCGAGAGTTCGACGCTCACGGTGATAAATATTCGAAACACGCCGGGTGGATTCTTTTTCTTTAAACCCTACTACTTTCGTTAAAATATTTCTCAAGAAAAGCCCTCCCTTGGAACTTAAACGATAGGCCTCACAGCGATCGCGAATGCATCCCCTAGTAGGCAATCTAGGCAATCATAAATCTTTGATTCGCCGAACTGTACCCGGACTTTACTCAAAGAAACGTGCGAAGGTTCTCGAAGATCTCAGGAATTACGAGCGCGAATTCGTGATGAGGAGCACCTGGTACCTTCGGCTTTCGACCTCCGACCGATTCCTTGTGTCTCCCCTCCCCCTTCCTCCCGGAAAGGGACAGTTCGGCACGACCAATTCGGCACGACCAGTTCGGCGACGGGACCATTCGGTGATGGGATTATTCGGCACAGGACAGTTCGGCGCCAGCCGTGTTCCGCACGGCGCAGTTCCAATATATTTTGGAGTGAATGGCGTCATGACAATATTAATAATGCAACTATTAAGTTAAAATTGATTTAAAAGTTAAGATGTTTTAAATATAACCATGTTTATTAAAATGTTATTGGTTCGGTGAAGTCAAATCAGCCGCGTTACCTTCATCGTTACTTTCTCCATACGTAGTACAGGGAAAGTATAGTGATCACGAAAAAATCGACTTCAAGATTTCAACGGAAATATACGTGTTGAGGTCCCTAGAACACGTTTAGACTATGTTCGGAATGATGTCTGTGTGTGTATGTGATTGTGGACGCTCTAACTCAAAAAGTACTTGCCATATCCTTACCAAACTTCGAATATAACACTTTAGCATGAGCATAAAGTACTGATTAGTTTTTGGAGAATAACGTTTAACCGAAAGTCGAGGTTTATTCGAAACCCCATACGGTTTTTGCGATATTTCTCCGTTAAAACATCATTTTTGTACATATATACAATTCTATACAAATGTTATAGAGAGTGTAATTTCCTACAACTTTCATTTGAAACAATTTTCCATAGCAGTTAGCGTTTAGGAATTATTTATAAATAATCGGTTTTTTCGGTTTCCGTAAAATGTCTCCTTAAAAACGTCGTTATTGGTAATCTCCGTGAGGACCAAAGTTGTAGAGAATAATATTGCTTCCTGGTTTTGTTTGAAACAAATTTTCGTAGAACCATCGATTTCGGAGATATCCAACTTTTTTCGTAATATCCTGTTTACAGCGCCAAAACCACGTAGCGGTGAATTCTGGAAACATAATCAAAATATAATTTACGGCAATAAGGACGACTGTATTCTTTTAAGATACGAAATAATAATTTTGCCTCATTATGCTATTTATAATAATTTAAATATCTATACCCCAAATATGGAGAAAGTCATGTGTTGGCCACATGAGATTTTTGTGGATTGTGAACGTTATCTCACGAAAGTAGATTTGAAAGTTAATTCTTTAAAAATATAATCATTTTTATTTAAACAGTATTGGTTCGATGAAATCAAGTCAACTAATTTAACTTAACAGTAACATTTGTAGTAAATTAACATTAATATAATTAATTATTCAAAATCATTATGCATATCATTCGGTGATTTTTCGTCGTATAATTTTTATCGTGTACTTTTTCTCACGAAAGTTAATTTAAACCTATTTTCCTTTAATTATATCCATTTTATTTCTACGTAATGGATTCGGTAACTTAATAGTTGCAATATTAATATTATCATGACGCCATTCACTCCAAAATATATTGGAATTGTGCCGTGCGGAACACGGCTGGCGCCGAACTGTCCGGTGCCGAATAATCCTATCGCCGAATGGTCCCGTCGCCGAACCGGTCGTGCCGGACTGTCCTGAACCCCCTTGCTCCTCCGCCTCATCTCCAATTCTAGGGACGTAACCAACGGATTCTTTGGCGTTCGACCGTGATATACAGGAAGCAGTAACGATCGTCTTCGTCTGTCGTTTTGTATTGCAGAGATCGATTTCCGTCGGCTGCTTCCGTTCCGTACTCCGTCCTTCTCCTCTTTTGTTTTTTTTTCAATCAAACTAAGGCATCGATCTTTCGCACCTCATCACCTGGTTTCTAATTGCCTTCCAATTCCCTCTTGCTTACGGATGCTCCATGCATCCTACTGTGGACGTGCATTACATCCGGAGGAAAGAAACAATATTAAAACTATAGATAGCGTTTACTCACGGCATTCTACTTTCATCTTGTATCGGAGTTTTTCAATGTACCTCTTTCGTTCTAACTAAATAACTTTTCTCTCTTGCTTGACCTAGATTTTTTATTTGAATGAAAAATAACTAATATTTATCCATAGCATTTATAATTTTCGAACTCATCCTTCAGTACCATCGTAAGGATAAAAGGAAGGAATAATCTAAAAGTTTTGAAGTTGGAGATACTCTGCTGATAATCCTACTGATTTCCAGTTTTCAACTGGGAATTATGCTAATTATCGTCATGTGGATAAAGCTATCACTGTTCGTGAACTGGTTGCATAAAACACGGACGTGATTCACTTACGGCAGCGCAATTCTTGCAATTAGTATCTTTGAAATTTAACTTTATTACGTCGCATTAATTCTAATTTGCGGTGGTGTGTTCGTAACGCGATACATGTACTCGATTCGGACCACGTGCTCGTAATCGCCGCGCTCCCAAATTGCTCATCCATCGCTGCGGTCGCACGAATTGAACCCAAAAGCGCACGGTTCATTTCCTTTCTCCCTCTGTCTCTGTCTGTCTGTCTGTCTGTCTCTCTCTCGTGTGTAAATTCCAGTGACTTTCGGATTCATAATTTGGTCGTAACATGACGGCTTCCTTTTGCGCAAAATATTAGAGTTAAAATGGATAATGTAAATACCTCAATTACCAAATTATAAATGAAACGCCTAAGAGAAAGAACCGATGAATTAGATATTGAGGGCTGATTAAAAAATAAGTATACCCCTTAGTAACCAAATTTCAACAGCTGGAAAAACTTATGGCTATGAACAATCCCACAAAAATTGGTTGCTCTAACTTGAACAGTGTAGAAGTAGTTCACCAAACACGGAGGTGTAACGGACAAAACGATTACGTACATTAGTGTTTTTTAACCCTCTAAAAAAAAGGAGTATCACAAAGATAAGGATCCTCTCCTTAATTGAGCATTTAATATTTCTCATGACTCTTCCTCTTAGCATATAACCGTTAAGATGAAAAACATTCCATGACCTCCTACGAAGGGAATTATATTCGTAAGAAATGCCCGGGGAATTAAAGACTCGATTAAGGAAAGTGATAAAGGCCGTGAAAAGGGTTAGCGGGAAGTTAATCCCGTGAAAGTGAGTGTCGCTAGGAAGGAAAGGAAGGTGCGTAATTCTTTACGGAAGGCTTACCTCGGTAGTAAGATATCGCAGGATGGGTAGATTTACTCTGCGTCGTTTCCCTATCATTCCAGTCCGCCCCGTCATGGGTGCGGGATGGGGTCCATCCTCATCCTTCTCGCTCTCCACCTGCATTCCATCTTCCCTCGCCTTCTTTCCGCCTTTCCTCCCGCTAAACTAAGTGCCGGATATCCCCCCTTTCGTTGTTTGTGTGTGTGTGTGTTTGTGTTTGAGGGAACGCGGGAATCTTAAATCTTAAGGAGCGACGTATTTCCTGGATGTAAACACGTCCATCCCTTTGCAGCGTCCCCCCTTTCCGACCAACCCGCCCTTCCACGTCTCTCTCTCTCTCTTTCCTCCCTCTTTCTCTATCTCTCTCTTTCTCTCCCTCTTTCTCCATCTCTCTCTTTCTCTCCCCCTCTTCCCACTCCAATCTGGGCAGGTTACCTTATCTCTCTTTCCCTCCATATCTTTCACTCTATCCCTTCCTCCCTCTCTCGAACACTCATCCCGCTCGAGGCCGCACTAATTAGTCTCCACCCAGAGACTTTCTGCAGCAGTAGGAGCGGGAAAGAGAGAGGGAGGGGAAGAGAGAGAGAGAAAAAGAGGGAGAAAGAGAGAGAGAGAAAAGCTAGAGTGAGAGAGAGTGAGCCTGAGGCGGAGCAGGGAAAGGGACTGAGGATGGAAGGATTAACGTCCACTGCCCAGGTTCGCTTTAATTGTGTCACTCCGTTTATTTTCCACCTTTTTTATTTCTCTCGCATTTGTTTTGTTTCGCGACGGAGGTGAGAAATTTGTGTTTTTACGCGACAGTTACCTATGTGTTTAACACGGTGTCGATTCGATTCAATTCAACCGTATTTCGAAAACTGCATTTATTTGAGGTTATTTGAGAGAAAGAACCACGCAATTTGCAGATTGGAAGAGAATTCCGCAAGGAGGCGAATTTCGGTTTCGAGAGGGTATTGCAATGGAATAATGGTTTTTGTAGAGTTAAAAATATTTTATGTTTGCTTCAGTCTTTGTGACCAAAACGAGGATTGCATTTCAAACTTCAATTGAACTCGAGGCTGAACAATCGTAGGCATAAAGTAAATTATTTTTTCGGGCAGGTTAGTCAACTTTTAATTAATTTAAAAATAATAGTCCTTGCCGAAATGGTTTTCTTTGTCTTAAGCAACTGGCAAGAAAAATAAAATAATTCAGCGCTTTACACGATAATAGCCCTAGAGTAGGGGTGGCCAAACCTATTTACCTTAGGATCCACATAGGACAATCTTCGACAGCTCTGGAGCCCAATAACACACATTCTGTGAACAGTACATAGCCTGTATACGAAGCAGTTTAGATATATTTCATGTCCCTTAGGCATCCCCAAAACGTCTCAAGTCGCCCTACGCCACTCTATTCTGCAGCAAAAGAACATTGAATGGAAATTTAAAAGAGCCACAAACTAAGTTAAAAGAGCCGCATGTAGCTCGCGAGCCGCGGTTTGATTACTCCTGCCCTAGAGGCTGACTCGCTTAAAAACACACGCACACTCAGCACTTTTCGTAGACTCGCATAAAAATATCCATCATTCAAGGATTATTAAGATTTTATACTAATTTTTATGAAGCGAAAGCCTTTTATTTATTTGGAAATGTCGCCAGCTGTGCCATTATTCTGCAGCAACAACTCGAAATTTGGTTATCCTTTCAAGCGTCATATATTCTAAGAGGAAAAATGTCGCGTGTTCCTTCGTCGCCTCATTTCTCCGTTTCCCACGAAAAGTGGCAGTTATTAAGCATGGATAGGGCGCCGCGTTAAAACTCGACGGGCTATTTGTTTTGCCCGGAATTTAGTGGCGCGGCACTTTACGGCGCCTTGGGAAAGAAGGGGCGCCGTAAGTTCTGTGGAAATTCCCGGAATTCGTGGTTTTCCTCCGCGAGTTGGAACACTCGGCTGCGAGACGAAAGGCGTTACTACGAATGGCAGAGAGGGGGAGAGAGAGGGGGGAAAGAGGGAGGGGAAAGAGAGGGGGGAAAGAGGGAGGGGAAAGAGAGGGGGGAAAGAGGGAGGGCGAGGTGTGCGATGGGGCTAGCGGGAAGAGAGAGAGAGAGAGCGAGGGGTGGGTCTTGATGGCGTTTTGGCGAATGGGTGAGAGAATGGCTCCGGAAATTGAGGTGAGGCGCTCGAGGAAAAGGGTTTTCGGCTGGTTTGGATGAATAGGAGACTAGGAGGAAGGATGAGACGGGAGGAAGGGGTGGGAGGAAAGAGGGGAGAAAGTAGAAGGTAGAGTGGGGAGGGAGGCGCGAATGGGTAAAATAAACGGAGAGAAGGGTTATAAGGGAGGGAAATGCGGAGGCGAGGAGTTGATAGGAGGGAAATTGGAAAGGAGGATATGGATTTGGGGCGCCGGAGGAATGGAGGGCGGAAATACGGTCTCTGGGATCTGTTGAGATGGATTTCGTCGCGTTTTCTTGTATAAGCGCACGCGACCTAGCTCAATCATCTCCGGGAATCCTGCGTTTGCGTTCATCCTCCGAGCGGCTTGTTAGATGACCCCAAACGGCCAATTTTCAATGAAAGGAAGGGACACTTAAAGGTAGGTTAAATGGAACGGAAAATACGTCATATGCCTCGCTGGAGAGAGCGAAAAAATGTATTCGTTGAAAGGAATCGTTGATCTCGATCGCAGGATTTAGGTATGGGGTGCTGATGCGTTTAACTGTATAGACAAGACTTTTTGCTATGAAGCTAATTAGATATGTTATTTTTCAGATACAATTCATAAATTACTTCCATTATAATATCAATTACTCGTGTAAACAAATTACTTTGAATAAGTCCTTAAGAAAACGTCTCTGTGAATAATGAATAACATTGTTTTTCATAACAAATAGTAGGCAGTTATTGGGTTGCCTGGCGAGGAAGACAATTAATATAGTCAGGCGTGACAAATTAAAATTTTTATTCTTCGTAGCTAATTAGTTTTCTATTCCTAGAATCCGCGTGTTACTACTAGAGTTTTCCGTCGCTCGTTCTTTTTTATTTGGCTCGAGTTCTAAGTACTATTGATTCGACTACGTGCATGCATGTTTTTGTGTGTTTTCATTGCATAACCCGAGTTTTAATTAAATTTGGTTCAAAGTTTAGTTTCATATTGGAGGAAACTAAATGAAAAAGCTGAACATTACTATTTATTGCGATTTTTTGGAAGTAATAACCCTAATTGCATAGTGATGATTCCCATTTGTAGAAACTAAAGTTTATATTGTAGTAATAGATGTCATTATTCAAACGTTTTTGTCATTTTCTCCAGGACCATGCTAATCTCCAATGGTATCAAAAGTATATCCAGAAGTTTGACGCTTATATCGAATAAAATAAGTACACAGGGTGCTATTTAAATGAATGTAATCGAGATGGGAAAAATGAATTCATAGTTTTCATCCAACTTTTTCTTTTTGTCTTTGCCCAATCGTATGACGAAAACCGGCATGAAATTTTTACCATGGAGAAAATTGATTTTTCGGAAATGTGATTGTTTGTCCAAAAGTTGGAATCCGCATTTACACTCGATGAATATTGAAAATAGAAAATTAATTTTATCGAGGGATTCGTCGCGGTTCCGAAGTTCAAATTTATTTAATTCTGTTTGATCGATGTGTCATTTATCCATTCTTCTACACTAATGCACATCGATGGTTTGTTCATTACGATGCTGTTGGAGTCACAAGCGGACGCGTAAAATTTTAATCAACAGCAAAAATAAAATGTAGGCAGTTTTGGCGGAATCATTTCCTGCGGCACTGTAAGCGATAGAGCCCGAGGAGGATGGGGAGTGGGAGATAGAGGAGGAGGAGGTAGAGAATGGGGGGGGGGATGTGAGGGGGAAGCAGAGAAGGAGGGGCAGGAGGAGAATGGGGGAAGGGGAGGAGGGGTTGGCGGAGGCTGAAAACTGGCTGTCATTTGGTCGAAACAATTTTGAAACCGTCGAATCAGCAAACGAGGGACTTAGCGCAATGAGCTGTCTCTCGCTCTGCGCACGCGCGCGCAAACAGTCAATTGACAAGCGCCATACGCGCCACAATGCTTCATTTCCGTTTTTCGATGAGGAGCGCTTCGTTGCTATGGGATTCCGTGCTTTCGGGGTCACTCTTCGTTCTTGCTCTCTCTCTTTCTCTCTCTCTCTCTCTCTCTCTCTCTCTCTCCAGGATTGACGTGGATGGATGGAAAAATTTTCCGTGCATCAATTTTAGAAGCTCACGGAAATGTCATCCGTCGTTCGGGAGATTGAGATTAATAAGGGGATTATTTTCGGTTTTGGGGTCCCTCGTGCGCGCCTGACGCGGCTGCGAATTCTTTTTTTTTAATTTTTTTTTACCGGGCGTTACTGTGGCGCGGATGCGAGTTCCATCGTAACAATGACTGCACCGCGCGAGGGTACAAAGACCCGTAAATCGAAATGCAATATCACTTTTTCCCTCTTTCTTTCTCTTTTTCATTCGTATGTTTCCGCAGCTACGTTCCCTTACTTAAAAAATGGCACCAAATGAATAACTGTCGAATTTGATGATTTATTCCCAACTAATTGGTGACATACATATCCCTGTAATCTGTTTAATATTTATCTGGGAAATGTTTCTCTTTAAGAACCAAAAGATTTTTAAGTTTCGATTTTTTTGAGCCAGTGTGGAAAATATTACCATATCGTCGATATTATTTTTAATTTTAAGCTCAAAATATCTACTACACGTAAGAACAGTTTATATTTTTCATGGTTAAAGATTTCAAAATCCTATAACACCTTATATTTAAAAAAATAGTTTATTTATTATATTTTTTAAAACATCTTTGTGAATTTTCATTAAGATTTGTTGCTTGGGTCATATATTCATTTTTATCTGGAAGAGATGTCTTTAGTTTTTATGAAATTTCGGTAAATTACTATTTTCATTACTCTTAATTAGGAAAAGATAATATCCGTTGATTTACTTTACCTCAATAGTGCATCTTCTGTTTTAAACTTGAGTTCAGTTGTTCTTATTCGCTCCATCATTTTCTTTGTCTGTGCCTAAAAACGGTGCTCTGTTTTCGTGTCATCTCTCAATATAAAACGCTTCTTCTGTCACCCTGCGTTAAATCTTTTAAAACGGGTATTTAACAAACATCTCGACTAGGCAGAAGATTGTAATTTGGCAGGAATGATTCATTCGCGCATTACAAGACATTGACGAAAATAAATCCCCGAAAAAATATCCTGGTTAACTCCAGTTTCCCGTAAGAGAACGCATAAAAATCAATATAATACTTTTTTCATTCTTTCGCAGATTAAAATTAGAAAAAAATAACCATCGATATTCGGACCAAAACAATTTTAAAGAAAAATAAATAAAGTTCCCTATTCTTAACGAATTATGTCATCAATACGAAAGCGCTCAAATCCATCGTTTATAGTATAATTATTTTGGAAAAAATTGCCTTTTAAACTTTTGCTTCCCTGGAATCTATGTTGCTGTCGAAACTGTAGCTGCTTCTATTGTCATTTCAATCCGAATATACGTACGAAAGAGTACATTATGATTTAACTCGAGAACATTAAAATTAAATTCCCTTCATTTCGAATGGACAGTAACTCTGATAGCTAAACAAAATAGTCGCACAACAGTGCCAACTTTAAACATATCGGTCAGCTTCGAAGGCTTTTCAAATTGTGAAACCAAAATTTTAGCTTTTATTGAGCCTCATTTTTCGTCTCGCTCTTTTCTTTTTCTATTTTCTGTCACATTTTGTAACACTGACAACTTTAATAACATGGCGCATAAACAATGTGTTACAGGTAGGGAGGCGACGGCGAAGTTTCAATATAAAACATGTTTCTTTATTGTATTGTATTGTATTGCATTGCATTGTGAATTATCTTAATAAACCGTCGTTAGAATCGAAATTTAGACTATCGAGTCGAATCTAACATCTAACACAGAATGCATCACAAAAACATACATGTCCTAGGTGAGATTCGAACCCAATGCCTTGGTATCCGACGGCGGATACCGAAACAAGCCAACTACCAAATCCGAGCACAAAGAATGCACTTCATAATCCGATGAAGGGAGAAATCGGCGGAATTGAAAAAAGAAGAAAATATTGTTTACGGGGTATCAAAATGACATCGGTTTAACCGGAAAATCCGCTCCCGGGACTAAGAAAAACCTACGCAGCGTTCCTGGAAGTTTCCGCATCTCCCACCGCCACAGAGGCCGACAAACGCAAAGAGAAAAGGGAAAACCACACAGGAGATATCAAAACAAATAAGTTAAAAGATAATCACACGCGGTCACATACACACGCAGGCGCTTTTCACTTAAAATTCACGCTTCCAAAATATTCTCTCTGCATTTCAACGCCTAAGTCATCGACTGGAAACTGGGTTAATTTCTTCCTCTCTTACTCGGATTTTGAGAGTGGTTTCCTGGAACTCGTAGAATATGTACGGCAAACATATATTCTCTATTCCAATTATGTTTGCAATTTCCAACCTTTCTGTGAGATATTATTTTGTCAAGAGAAAAAAAGATTATGTAAGCAAATTCGAGGGCTGCGCATAATTAAACAGGTGTCCGTGAAGGGGCATTTTTGATCACATCAGAACCGTAGGAGAATGGAACGCGTGCAGTGAAATGTGAAAAACCCGTGCTTACGGTGGACGAGCGAAAATTGCCCTTGCCAAGTTTGTTCGCTGAAATTGAACGAGATGCGTATATTCTTATGGAGATGAGCTAAAACGAAATTCTGAAACGCCTAGTAGATTTTCGCGCAAAATAAAATTGCCTTCCTTGCCCACGCTTTGGAAAATGCGAGACTCGGAAGTTTATAAATACAATGCATAAGAATCTAGACCGAAATTTCCTGCTTGCAAAGAGGCATTTCGCTGAGCGGCGATGATTTCATGAACAATAACAGGTTAAAATAAACAGATTTTCTTTGTTACATTCCGGAAGACGTTTCTCTCAATGGAATTTCCTGCCTACTTCTTCCTTTTAAGGAAATTTGCAGAAAGAAATTGCGACCGGTTGTATTTGCAAACCACTCTAAAACTTCTCTCCTTATTCTGCAAAGAATGTGTTATACATTTGAGAATAAATTATTAGTTTTTCCAAAAGCATTAGTGAAAATGGAGTAATAATATGGAAAATAAAAGAACAATTCCTAGTTTTGCGAAAACTACATAGAAGGTATTTTCGTGCGATTTTCAACTGGTTTTTTAGTAGTTCCATTATTATTTATTTATTTTGAGTTAAACTATTAAAATTTGTCGACGCCTTTCATGGGTATAAATCTACTAAATATTCATACACCTGCCGTTCCAAATAATATTTTCCTGCCATTAAGGTGTCCCAAGTAACACCAAGATAGAAAGTTGGCATTTTAATCATTAGAGCCAGTTTTTTAGCTATAAAAATAAAATAATATCAGGATAGATATGAGGATTTTGAAAAACGTGCAGTGAAAAAATCATAACTCGCTTGAATATTAAAATAGTTTAAGGTTAAGAATAACAAGCAACATTATTATTTAAGGATTTTGAAACTATCGTAAGCTAAAAAACTTGAACGTTCAGACCTATTAAATATGTTGTTAAGTAAATGAATGAAATGTCTAACGGTGAAATTTATTACTAATTGTAAGTGTAACATTTCAAGATTTCCACTAGTAAATTGAAATGGAAGAATGATTCGTTCCCTTTTTCCCTCCTTTTCGTATCCATTGCCAAGGTATATATTTTAGCTAGACTAGCTTATTCGCAAGAAGTGACCGTATGCGAATTAAAAACAAAGCGTGAAGAGAAACATTTAAACTAGAAGAAAATTGAGATCTATCATATAAAACAAAATAAATGTGAGGTTATTTAAGCCTACTGAATGGCGGGTGGCCAAGAAACGTCGTAGTAGAGAGGGGGCGAGGGGGAGATTGCGACGGGCGCACTTTTAAGAAGGCAGAGAGAGAAGATCCGTTATCAGATGCGAATCCATTCAATTGAAGAGAATGTCACTATGGACTCGCTATTGAGAGAGGGGGGAGGGGGGGGGGGGAGAGAGAGGGATATATGTGCAAAGCGGAAAACAAAAAAAATTTGAGAGGTCGTGTAATTTTCCGATAATACAGGGTCTGCCAATAAAAAAGGAGACCCTATACTATATGCTATAACTCCTATATTTGTGGAACGATACCAGTTGAATTTTTACACGTTTAAATACTTGTGATTATCATTATTTTGTGAAAATTTGAAACCTATATCTGCATTCATTCAAGAATATCCTGAAAATAAAAACAACGGGTATTACAACTTCATTACCAATTAATGCATTGTTTTCATAAATACACAAAAAACGATGTATTTGTTGTGTGGATGGCTGAAAGAAAAGCTAGTTTTACAGAAGAGAACTTAATATAACTAGGAGAGAAAGTTATGTTGCTTCATTGAGCCTATCCGCTGATAATTAGCATCTGAGGTCATATTTAAACTCTTGTGTGCAAGCTTCACTTTTTATAGTCCTCTATATTGCTCGGTTGGCCTCCAAACCATTTCATAAATCAAAGTTGTGACGTTAATCTTTCTTTTTGCAACTAATTTGTGATCCTGACTATGATTTTCTTTCCCTCTATCGTTTCGAAGTATCGATAATGAAGAATTATGCAGATTAAAAGAGAGTAAATATCTCATCTGCATTCTCTGCGATGAACCAAAAATATTGTCTCCAGAAAAAAACAATATATATATATATATATATATATATATATATAACATTTATCTTAAAAAGAAAATTTTGATGCCAAAGTATTATATGGTTAATGGACGAATAAAAAATATTTTAATACTTGTTTGCACTCTCGTAAGAATTTTTTTGATGAGTTGCGTTTGTTATTTCCAAACGATAATAGGGTGGAGAGATACAAAAGGGGTAAAACAACGTGTTTATCGAATTAGCGGGCGTCGGATGAATATGAATGAAATTGTTAATCAAATGAACAGTTTAGTTACGAAGAGTATACAACTTAAACAAGGCTTTAGTATTCAGATTTGCCACCCATAAAAGGTTAAATTTTTACTATAATACAGTTTTTCTCGAATCTCCAATACGTTTAGTAGAGGTTGTACTAATACTCAAACATGACTTAACTCTACTTAATATTTTACTTATGAAATAATGGTCTGTTACACATATATCACCGTTATCGCGGTATTAACAAAAACTGTAAAAATGGCATTGTTGTTTATTAATTATTGAAAGCAACTCTTTAGTATTTTAACGTTTTTTTATCTTTTTTCTGGCAATATTAAACTGTTACGGGAAAGGTAACGACCATGGAAATATAATTTTTATCCTGCAGTTTATGCAACCCAAACATCACTTCTTATTCTGTTTATTTTTCCTTGGGTGTTTACACCAGGGCATCGAACCGTAATTTTCTTCGCTCCGGTTTTCGTTCCGGTTCACTCAAAACAAAATTTCGGTTCGGTTCCGGTTTCGCTCCGGCAAGTATCAGTGAACGGGTTCGAACCGGTTTTTTTCACTCCGATTTTAAAATATTTTTAGGAAACTTTCAAGAATTGATTTATTAATTAAGTAATTTTCTTATTAAATCAAATACATCTTCACTATAAAAATAGTGATATTAAAAACATAATCAAAACACGAAAATAAATTATTTAAATGTGAATATTTAGTGTGTAGGTATCTTATTTATTTAAGATTATATTTTGAATTGAATATTTACAAACCATACATGCGCCGCAAATGATTTCAACATATTAGGAAAGTATAAAGTAAATTATAAATGAGCACGTTTTCTGCGATAGAGTATTCTAAACTTATTATGTTATGCAAAGAATTCATCTCATTTTCTAATTTACTGTGCTTAGTCCTTAGTACTAAATTTTATCAAAATCCACTGAATAGCTACGGAAAAAAATTGCATCCTGATAGAAGAACGGACAGACCGAAGCTAATATGCGCTAAAGCTGGAATGCCTAATAATGAATTATTAATATTTTTATTTACAAATCTTGCGGTAAAATAAGAGATCGCGTTATCTCAATAGTGACAGTAAGTTGTGTAAGATATTACATTATTTTCATTAACAATTTGTAGATCACGTCCACTGCTCGTATTATAGTAAAAACTGTAAATTGCACGGCTTAATTTTTTCATTCAGAGATTACTTAAATGGATGAAAAAATCTATAAAATATCTATGAGGAAGAAGCCCGCAGAAATTGAGGGTCCGAGATTTCAGAAAGGCTGAGAAATGTTTATTAACATGATACAAATTTACGATGGCTGAATATTTTTAATCACTTACGTAGTGTGTGAATGTTAAACTTCATTATTTCATGAAATTGAAATGATAAGTACCGTTTCAAAAAATTATTACTAAGCAAAAGCATGTGATTTTCACCCGGCAGCAAATAAAAAACATCTACTTACATCTACATATTACCCTGCAATCAAACATGCAAACAAAAATAAAATAAGACACACTTATTCGGCCTGTCGTGAACTTTCCTGAATAAGTTTTAGGGACTGACTACCAGAATACAAGGGTTCAGTGGATATGGAGAGGGAGTGAAAGTATATGGGGACATTAACCTCCAACTTTAAGGAAAATCCAAGTTAAGAATCGGGAAATATTTTTAAAAGGAACACACTCTACGGGGTATGCTCGGGGGGAGGGTAGCAAAACAATTAGAGGCTGTCTTCAAAGTGCCGCCCAAGTTCCTTTCCAGTAGCCTCGTTTAACAGGTAATCTCAACAGGATGTATTGTAAACCCTCTCTCTATGTATTGAGATGCACATGAAAAATCCCACTATTGAACCAACAGATATTATCACAAAGACACATCCTTCCCAAGGCTGAGGAGAATGTGTTCTCAAGAAAAACCCAACCCTTTTCGTATTCGGTTTCTAAACGTGAGGCTTTCAGAAAGACTCAACCTAAAGCAAAAGGAAAAACCCTTCTTTCGCTCCCACTTTTTATGCGAACCGAAAAATATGGAACGAAATAAATAACGGTTTTCGGTTTCGGTTCGGGTTCAGAAAAATATTTTTTTCGGTTCGGGTTCGGTTTCATTCCAGGAAAAATAACGGTTTTTTCCGGTTTCGGTTCGGTTCCGGTTCGATGCCCTGGTTTACACCTGTGTTGCCTTTATTTTATATTCTTTCTGAATAAATCTGATAGGTTTGCTATTTATGCCCATTTTAAGTAATTTATTATTTTTAAAAACCTTTTTATTTCACCATAAATTTTTTATCTGCATGTAGACGACAGTGCTTATTCATTTGCAACCAAGCATCCTATATATAATTTCTGAAGTGTCCGTCTGTCCCCCCCCCCCCCCCTCTATCTCGAAAACCGTTTGCCGTAGAGATTTGCAGTAAACTGCGTTTTGTTTCTATAGGCCAGGAGGTCCCTAGAAAACTATTCTCAATTTCCTAAAGTCCCGGGTTCGATTCCAGGAGATAATTATATGTTCCCATAAGTTTACACGGGATTTTCGAGTTTTCAGAGTGCAAGGTTTTTTTCCTTCATTCGTTAAAATACGTAAATATGGACCGATTTTCTCCGTTTTTGATTTATTCGACGGCTAAAACTCTAAATTATCTTATTCTTGCAATGTTTGTACCCTATGCGGTCGAAAGTTTTGGAAATACACAATTGTTTTCGAAATTTTGCCGATTTTTTGTTCTCTTTCGGGACGTTGCCAAGTCGACCTTAATTGTTGCCTCTGATTCAATTACCATCGATTAAACGTTCATATTGACGTAAAAATGGAATCCTTAGTTAGTAAGATCATTATACGCTACATTTTTGCTTTAATTAAAGTTTTATTTTTATAAATGTATATCATTAAGAATAACTACTATTATTGTAAAATGTTGTATTACAATTAAGATGTCTAATATACTTCAACGTAAATAATTAAGATTAAGAACTGTTATCAAAAAATGTTGTGACAAAATTTTTTGTCATTAATAGAATTAAATATAAAAAATGGAGATTTAGAACAATTATCACTACCATAATTACTTACTTCTCAGACTTCTTAATGTTTTTAATATATTCATAAATGAGCAATAACCACACATACATTGTATGCATTCAGTGGTTTTGGTTCGGAAAGACCCAGTTTGACTCCCGGTCTTAGCAGGTCTATTCTTCTGTTTCCTCATTTCACATCACTATAGTTTATGCCGGTCGCGTAAGAATCTTCCGATCACTAATCATTTCAATTTAATTGCTCTGTCGCATCAATTTACTCTCCACCATAACGTATAAAATACAGATTTCTGATAACCTAGGGATAACATTTTTTTAAATACGCGCACACTGCCTCTCTCCCTCAGTGAGATTCTAACACGCAAACCTTACATTGGGGGTCAATTATCTAAGTATCCTATACTGTGTAAATTCATTGCTAGAGTGAAATATGAATTATTAACATCAACTTATTTTACAAACTTATTAATTTTTTTATGAATCAATTTAAAATTAAACCCGCAAATTTTGCGTGGTCTCAGCTAGTGGTCTTTTAATTTTGATCTCTACTCTAGGAGTTTAACTTCAAAAATCCAATTCATCTTCCCAATTATCCCATTATCTGCCATTCTGAAAAAGTCTTTTGAAATTAGTATAAGAGAAATTTTTCACAATTCGTAAATCACAAAAGTTTTTCGCACCTCTTACACAGTGAAGGTCAAGTCAGGGATAATACTCCTTACCATGGTTTGGCTGAATAAGATATAATATAGCTACTGTTACACCTCCTGAATTCTTCTTTCTTTCCCACATTTTCTTACTTATGTCGTAAACAACATTTTTTGCCATCTTTCGGAACAAATATTTGCGATTTTAGGCGTCAACATGGTTTATCTTAAACCAGGCTGTTGAAATTGTTTCCCTCGTCTTTCGCAAATATTCGTATCAAGGGTCAAAATAAACATTCCGTTGGTTCTTCAAGTGTATGCCGAGTCCATAGACGTAAATATTGTCAGGTTTGTTTAACTAGGTAACGGGGATTTACCTCGAGAACAGCACGGTCTAAACGTCAGCTTCGAAAAAGGCACTCATTTTTTCTCTTCTCTTCAGTGCATACACGTAACACCACATTTCAAACCCTTCATATTCTGTATTACAATATCGAGTCTCCCTACTTCAATGCCTTCATCTACACTAATATTCGTGATGTTTAAACTCTTTAGAATTCTAAACAAACAGTTCCCATCCCCGCTAATGTACCTCATGTTGAACGTCTGTCCGTTCTCTATAGCCACTTAACACATTACCTCTCCGCTAACGACAAAGACACACACATTTACAAACAGTTTGTTATATTAAAGCGGTAACATGCCCAAGATGATATAGGTAACGTAGTAGGAAAACATAGCAGAATCTTGAAATTAAAATAAAATGGAATAATCTTCCAAATAGTACAACACAGCAAGGATGATATTTCGGTTAATTGAAGGTTTTAAACTTTTAATGCCTTGTTAATTTAGATATAGATTAAAGTTACATACGTAATTTTCCTGGCCGTTTTCTAAAGACAAAGAAACGAAAATAAAATCAAAAACCTATCATTGAAAATCGAATAACGATGAATATTTCCCATATAAAGGCATTGGACTCGTGTGTGAGGCGAAAATGCGAGTTACTACGGTAGCGAAAGTTTATATTGTCTAAAATCGTGAACATTTCTCTGATCAAAAAGTAATTTTTAGGCTTGTTAGGAAAGGATTCATCTAAGAAATAAAAATAACCTTCACTCTGTTGTCCATACAGAGGCTTAAGTCACGAGTTCATATCTCGACTCTAGTCTTCTTTAAAATGCAGCTTTAAAATATTCTCCACTCGCATCAATGATACTCAAACGGAGGAAAGATAGGTTCCTGGGGTCAAACCCGGGAATCTTTTCTGAGCTCTCAGATTTTTCTGGGTCATAACTCACAGTCGCCTATGCGTGCACAAAATTTGGGCAATTAATGCTAATGAGAAATGTCTTTAAAAAGCCTGACGGCTGCTGGAGGTACAGACAGGCACCAGGACAGAAACTCGAATTTTATTCCATGGCACGATTATAATAAAGAAAAGTATATGATGACGTTAACAAATGATGGACAAAGATGTCGCGGGGGCGTTCAGTATGAAAACTTTTGAGTGGTAAAAAATTATGGAAACCTCTTAAAAATTCTCGTCGTCTCTTCTTCCTACATTTGCTCCCCCGCCGCCCTATGTGGAAGTTGGCGTGAGTTAATCGAATCAAGTCACTGGCCTTTTGTTCTATCAACTCCAATTAGCATTTGAGAGACGGAATTTCCAAGTGCTGTAGCTGTAGGTGACACGAGTACAAGTGGGTCAAAGAGTGCAGAGCGCCTCATCTAATTTGCGTGGAAATCTGTCGGGAGAGTTTAAAGATGCTCTCTGAATACAACCTAAAATGCTTACCTTACCATAAGGAAAGGCTAATGCACTATGTAAATCCTTGTCGCTTTAACTGACCTTCCGCTGGTACATGTCCTATATTCCAGTTACAAAACCATGTATGGCCAACCGTATCAAATTAGTCTAAGGATATTTTAAATATCTATCTATTATGAACAAAGCCCAGAATTTATTTAACAAAAATGATAATTTCAATTAAACTACAGTTTTAATCCCACACGCGTATTAATTTGCGATTCACTGGAAACAAATTTTCTATAGATTGGTGATTTTAAATTAAAGTTCCTATTTTTTTTAACTATCAGCCTATAATTGATCCTTATAGTTTCCAAATAATTATTGTAAATTAAAAATTGATAAGGAATTGACATTCAATTTTCATTTTCTATTACCAAACATTTTAATTATCGTTAAATAATTTAACTTATTTTGATAAGAAATTTACATATTTAAATCAATGGAATTAAGTTGATTAAGACAGTTTTCTTTAATAAAAAATACGTTTTCTTGGTCTATCTACTAACTTTATGGATGGCCTTTATTCAGTAATTTAATTGCATGAAATTCTAAATTTACTCATTCCTTTTAGTCAATTTTACATAACCGAAGCTTGTTTGGGTTTTCAAATTTAAACAATCCATAAATAAATACTCAGCCCTTTTAAAATATCTTGATCAAAGGAACGATATATTTAACTTTATAACGCTAAAATTAATGTCTTTATCGTTATGTTTTTATATGTTGTTCTGGAACTGGAAACAGAATTTTGGAATGTTAATAATGAAGTCTCTATGCGCACCGCGGCCCATTAGGAAGGCCGAGAAACATTTAAAATGGAATGTAATATGATTACACTCGAATAATAGTTTACATGTAAATTTAATTATACACTTAAATTTAATTAATAGCGCAGTTTGAACAAAAAGTATTCTTAATTTTACATATAACCTGCTGGTTGATATTCTTGTCTTATCATGGCCACACTGTCTGAATACTTGCAGTATATTTTATGATCAGTTCTTTATTAGCTTTTAATTTAATGAATTACGATTGTTAAATTTAGCTTATATGACGTATGAGATCAAATTATTGTGTGATATATCACCCGTTGCTGCCGGGCACAGAGTTTTGGAATGATTTCGAGAGAGACATCTTTCGACGCAGGTCGGCCAGTGTAACAGTGACATTAAAACACTCTCATTACAGAGAAGAAAGATTTTTAAATTGATGATAGAAGCATATGTTAAGAGATAAAAAATGGCCAAAAAATGTTTTTTTGTTCGCTAGAAATACGCAAAGTACTAATGAAATATAGGGAGTGATAGGTATTGAATGCCATTGAAATGAAATTTGGCGTTATATATTCTGTGTGTCAACAAGAGAAGGAGACATTAGAAGATTTAGAAACTTTTCGTCGGGGGAATGCTATGGATAAATGTGTGTGTTATTCAAAAAAAGAGAGATTTGAATTAAATTTTGAATAAATAATATTTTAGATAAAACCTGTTAATATCAAAAAGAAAAACGAACGATAGGAATCGGATATAAATATACAACAGGGTGCCTTCTGTGAGAGAAACCCGGACGACATGTATGTACCTTTCCTATGAATAAGACTTCCCGTATCCTTAAACCGTTCATACGAAGCACGTATCGATGGCCTTGAAGGCGGCAGCCTATAATAATATGTTGTTCGGAAGTTTCTTTTGAACTGCGTATCCGATTTTGTTATGACAAACAACTATACACACTATGCTTTCTCCTGCGGTGACGCCATTACGACTGACGTTCAGATTATTCACACCGTAATGGTTCACGTAACACCGGTGCTACGTACCTGCGTTTTACCCAATTAAACTTTATGAGTTTATCCCACAAAAAGCGTAAAAGCATATGCGTAGACTGTTTTGGTATTTTTATATTTCAGATTGAAGTTGTAAAGATTATTTGTGTGGACCCTGTGTGTTTATTTATTTATTATAACCCTCTTGGTCAGGTCGAAAAGCGTAGATCATAAGCCTTATAAGAAAACTTTGCTGGACTGAAGAAGAAATGTTAACAAAATACCCTGTCGACTGTATCGCCAACTTCTATACCTTTCCTGTATGGAAAGAATAGCTTAATAAGTGCAACGCACTGTAGACATAAATTCAAAGTTTTATTGCAAAGGGGAGCGGACGATGACACCCTGCTGTCGTCAGTTCATGTCTTTCGCGAAGTTTTCGATGGCGTCTGGCCCAGGGAAATGGAGCATCAAAAGGAGATTAAGGCGTATTAAGGGTGGAATAAATAAGGAGTGGAAAGCGGAAGGAGCGAGTGGAGGTGGCAGCAGCGATAGGCCTGAAAAAAGAGCGACGTTTAAAAAAATAATCGCGCAAAAAGATGAGATGGGAGCGGATCGAGGGGCCGTTGATGCGATCGCCATGCAAATCCTCTATATGGCGTATGGGAGGCGGAAGGAGGGAGGGGGCGAGGTGGGGTTAGAAGGGGCGGGGGCAAGGTGAGATGTGGTGGACGAAATGCGAGGGCGAGGAAGGGGAGGCAAAGATGAGGGTCGCTGGATGATCACTCGCATCGTAAAAAAAAATATGCCGTTGACACACGCCTTATGGGTTTGTTTGCGTCATTTCCTCACCGGGCTCGGTTGACGCATGCGTCGATGAGGATTGAATTTCAAGCGGTTAAATTCGTTAATTCCATCTCGGAGTAACCTATTTTTCGACGAAAATCCTTTAAAAAAATAAAAAAATAATTTCCTTATGCAAGACGCCTAGTAGGAACTGAAATGAGGGATAGGGCTTCGTAAAATTATGATTCACTATAAATTGTAGCAGAATAATAGATGTTATCCAGTGAAATTTAATTGTTATACCGATTAATTAAATAATAGATGAGTTTATAAATGAAACACCAAGAATACTTCATTTTTTCTTATGGCTAGAAAATCTTCCATTATTTTAGTTAGAACCCTGGAAAAATCAATAATTTCATCTTTTGGTTGAGTACCTCTTAAAGGAGTTTGAGTTATATCTTATATGAATTGTTTCGCAGGGATGTAAAGTTTGGAGATTGGTTCGAAAATTATGCCTTGTTTCTTGTCAATCATTACATACAAATAAATCTTTTAAAAGTGTATTCTTTACACGAATGAAAACGTTGTTCGTTTTATTACGATTTTGCTGCAGGTAAATTTTTATAATGTGAATAAATTCCAGGTAATTTAATGAAGCGGTGGATTTTTATTTTTAGAAATACAGCTTAAAGTGAGTGTGATATTTCTGGAATTATTATTGCATAGTCGTGTAAATGCGACTTGTCCTTATATAATCATATAAAACTTTAACCAGAGGCTAATGAGAAATGCAAATGCATTCCTATGATAGCAATAATAGATCCTCCGAGTTATAAAAAATACTCATTCTGAAGTTTGATAAATCAGTTTAATGTAAAAAGTTATCATGGCGTCTTTGAAAAATTTGTAATGGCAGTAAAAAACACCATGAGAGTCTAAATATTTTCTTCCATTCTCTTATGTCTAAATGAAAAATTTCTTCACTATATAAAAGATAGGAGATATAATGTTTTAGTCATTGAAATTGAAAGTTTAAAAAAATACAATTTCAAACTAATTGAAAAAAACAGTATTGCCAAAAGAAAATCCCCAACATCGGCAAAAATTAGTAAATGAATTTTGTTTACATAATTGGATAAATTTGCCACTACGCAAAATAGGTCACCAGGAATTAGTGAAAGATTAATAACCAGTTTTATTATATCCTGCAATTAAATTAGTACCACATGCACGTGTTTGGCCACAAATTGTAAATGCGTATTTCCATAGTTTCTTTACCATTTCTCTAGCTAACATAAAATAATTGCAGCGTCAACGGAAAAGCATACCACATGTTTGTATGAATTGAACTAAATAAATGATTTTCCATTCACTGACTCAAGGCAATTTTTATCGTAATCAACCGAAACATAAAAAAGATATATTTCATTATCCCGAAACGCTTTTATTTTTCCTTTTTGTATATCTAACTAACCAATAATATTTTCCGCTTGCTCGTGGACTTGCGAGATATTCATACCGTTATAGAGGAGTCGCTCATAGATACGGGTTAAAAAATAAACAAGCCAGGGCTAGTTCCGGTTCCATGGGGAAAATTAATAAATGCGGAGCGACGTCATAAAAATTAATTTATCCCTTCTGCTGACGCGCATCAGCGGAAAACTTTCAAAATTAAAAACTCTCCCGAATTTTCAATTATGATTAGGGTTCCGCCGGGCGGTGGTGAGGGTGGCGTGATTGGCCTACGCGAGGCCTTTGGGACTAGCGCGATCCACAAAAAAACGTCACATGACCACTCCGGAAAAAAATCTTTTTTATCCGCTACGACCGAGAGAAAGAGAGTGAGGGAGAGAAAGACACTTTGCCGGGAGGAACAAAAAATATCCACGTGCGAAAGTGAATCGGTTTTGTTGTGTCTATCAACGGAGATGGTTTCCGCATAGTCGATCGTGAAAAAAATAAAAACCTCGAGGGCGTCGATTACGACTTTTAAAATGTCGATATCTATACTGGATGACGCATTGATGTAATTCTGCCACGAAAAACCCCGACGCAGGAAAGAGATGGGGAAAGAAAAGGAGAGGATATGATGGAGGAGATATAGATGGCGTCTTTTTAACAGCGGAGGATTACGGCAAAAAGATAAGGGAAGAATGTCGGAACGAAAAGGTCTTTTTTTGGGCATGTGGAGTAAAAGGATATCTGAGTGAGAGAATACGCCGAAGAGAGAGGGAAATATAGAGGCAGAGGAGATGGAGAGAGTGAGAGGTCTCTTGGACACGAGCCATGGGTTTAAATATAGTGGGAGCTTGGGAGGCGTTCGCCACGAATTATAAACGCTCGACTTATCCATCTGGCATCGGCGGACACCTTGCATTGGGATAGGGGGCGTGGGAGTGGAGGGAAATTGGGTTGGAGTAGGGAATTTGGGTTAATTGGGGAAACCGGGCAAGAGAGGAGAGAGAGAGGGAGGAAGGACGACGGTATGTTGATCAGGAGGACATGACGGGAAGAGAAAGAGGAAAAGAGAAAAAAGAAGGGTTGAAAGGAGGTTTTGGAGTAAGGAAAGGGTCAGAAATAGGGTCGTGAAAGGGAAAGAAATGCGGAGAAGGATAAGTATGAGAAAGAATAAAGAGAAATGGAGAGAGGAAGGAGAGAGTAAATATATAAATAAATATTCATTCGTAGGATAATGCCTTTATTACATACAAATATTTTAAATGATAATGGAAATGAATTCTAGAATATACAGAGCTTACAAATACATTCTTTGCGATTTGCAGAGGAATACATAAAAAACATTAATACATTTAAGGGTACTAGGACGATTTATTGTCCTACATCGTAATATCTTAATAACTGTCATATTTAATTATCGGAAAACCTCTCTTTTAACAAATCCCAGAAATTGGAAATGACCTCACATAATCTGTGTTCGCACGATTAACGAGATATTGGAAATAGTTCATTTAGGTGTTAGAGTAAATTAAATATTCTAATTTCTCAATGTGGGCCAAACTGAAATTCAACGACTGTGTAACTCTCGTACTAAATCTCTTGAATACCGTTCGAGTGATTTATGACGTGAATTATGCAAACGGACGTTCGGACCGACACGGCATCCCTATAGGTTATGCGATTACTTCGCACGCTGCGCGCAAAGAACGCGTAAAAATTAGTTCCACACACCATAATAATGATCTGTGACAAAAAAAGTCTATAAGGATGTGCATGGGAATTTGAAATGATTTAAAAAGAACGATTCATAAACAAAAGAATATTAAATAGTACATTTGGATGAAGTGTAGCAGTATAGGGATATGAGGCGTCAATTCTGTTTTGAAATAGACAAATTCGAGGTGGATATTTATTGACACTCGATTATTTTACCTGAAATGGAACAGTAATCTTTGCCTTCTATGACCCACTCTATTGAGAATGAAACCTTTCTGGAGTATGTAACTATCTCCAATTACCCTTTAACCTTTAAACTTGAATTTTATTTCTTTTTTGTACTTAATGAAGTATGGCTTTCCGGCTAAGGATAAATAAAGCGAATACCACGATTAGATCCTTTATTGATAACAGATTCAGCTCTATTCATGTAGGATAAGGAAAACCTTGAACTATTTGCAAAAGGAGAACGCATTAAAATCGTCGATTTAAAAAGGAATTAGGGGAGATGAGAGGTTTTCGTGTTGGCTCGCGGGGTCAACTGAATTGAGAATGAAGATGAGCAGAGACTAGTGAAGAAGAATACCAGAGTTTAATTCAATCAAAAAGCATTCGCTGGAACAGTTGCCCCTTTCAATAGCAAATGGAAGAGAGAGATAGGGGCTGAGTTAATTTGGGGGCATTTTAGTAGCAAATGCGCAGAATTGAAATATTTGACTTGAACGTATTTCTCATTGCATTAGTTAAATGAATGAAAAGCGTTATTTATAGAACTATTGAAAGCAATGTTTGTGCGAATTTTAGCTCAATGACGTTGAATTCTATATATATAATATATTAAGTAGCCGCGGAAACAAAATGGAGACTGTTTGTCTTCTGAAAATACGCACAAGAAATCTGATGTTATGATAAGTAGTTAATCTCCTAAAAGCCATTGTTAATTGGCAAGCATTAAATAAACCATCCTCTAGTGTTCAAATATTAATTGGAATAACTAAAACGATAAAAAAATAATAAATTAATATTAATAAATAATAAGAATTACCTTAACGCTATAATAAGTTTTAATCTGTTCCAAACAGCTAACTGAAAAATCGTCGAACATTTGGTTATAACCTGCGATGTTTAATATTAATTCATTATTCATTTAAGTTAGAATGGCTTGACATTACGTCAGTTACCACGTAGTTAAAGTAAATGTGATAGATTTTTCGGTGTAAGTATCGTCCTACTATATCAACAGCATCAGTTTTAACAGGAAATATTCGAGTCTCCGCAGGAACTAAGTGTTTTATCAGATTTGCGATATAACCTTCTTGGCGGCTCACCAGCTCATTTTCTGCGCATTCCTACATTTATAAAGCTTATATATATATATATATATATATATATATATATATATATATATATATAAAATTATGGCTTCAAATTAACGTAAATCAAATTTACACAAATTTTATATGTTATAAAAATAAACAAAGACATTTGAACATTCCACTAAAACCGCGTAAGGAGAAAAAATTGCAACCTACCACGAAAAATTTAGGTACTTTCGTGTTAACGGGAATAACTTAAAAAATAAACATGTATTGTTATGATTGTTTGAGAGGATATAACATTGAAAGGATATGTTGAGGTATTGTTGGATTTACTATATTTTATTTTTAAAACAACATTAACAGAAACTGATTGGCTGGTCTCGACATTTACAAACCCAATCTTCGGACAACGGGGAGGGTTTCTTTGGTTCCGGGCGAGGTGAAGGGCGCGGTAGCGCCCGGAGACGACTACCCATTAAAACAAAGCGGGCCGAAGGCTCGCCAATATCCTCTCCATTTTTTTTTGAGACGATATAACATTGAAAGGATATATCGACGAGCCTTCGGCTAGCTTTTTTTCAATGGGTAGTCGTCTCCGGGCGCTACCGCGCCCTTCGCCTCGCCCGGAACCAAAGAAACCCTCTCCGTTGTCCGGAGATTGGGTTTGTAAATGTCGAGACCGGCCAATCAGTTTCTTGTCCGGTGATTTGGTTTGTAAATGTCGAGACAGCGTAAGTATGGCATGGGGATAATACGTAAGTAACAGGTCCTACGAAGGGTCCCGGATTTATTCCCGTTAACAGGAAAGTACCAAAATTTATTATCAAGCACGATCGGTTTTGCTACATTCATACCATCGCATCGTGAAGAGACAAATTTTACTCCAACATACGTATATTTAAATAGGAAGAAGGATAGTTGGGAGGAGAAAGGAAGGGGTGAGTGAAGATCAGCCAGGGAGGAAAGTCGGTTTAGAACGGTAGGTCGATTAAAGGGAAGGCTAGGAAAATACATAAAAGTCAAACTCAATTTAAATGTATTTAATACAATTTAAATAAATGGACGTTTAAGCAGATATATTAACAGTGATTTGGAAAACGGAATCGTGAGTTTAAAAAGATTCTTCCAAATCAAAATGAACGATTTCCGATCGTTTCAAAACACCAATCACCGTTCGCAATGAAATTTTGGTAATTCCACCAAATTGAGTCTAACCTTATAGAAAACATTCTCTCCCAACATGTGTCAGTGTTTATGAGTTGGAAATCGTGTTTATTTAGGCGAATCAGGACTCAAAACGTCAGAATGCAATCGCTATGCTAAAACGGTCACCAAACATTCATGTGTAAATAAAAATACCGTTTTCTTAGAAATAAAATTATCTAAGCATTGTAAAATTGTGTGGTTAATAAAATGAGGATTATTAAAAACATCTTAAATTTTATGCTCGAAAATAACAATTTTTGGGTTAAAAAATAATTATAATTATTAGTTTTGGGATAATTTCAGAATTGAAAATTGATTGAAAATCGAACCGAAGAAAAATTTACGATCTCTTCTCGATTCCAATCTTGATAGCCTCATTTTTATCACCTTTAACGTCCACAGCAATATATATAGTACAGACGGTAGATGCCGCTTATATAAGTAGGCGTATTTCTCTTTGGCTCAATATATAAAACGACACTAGCCGGAAGACGCCTCTTTTGTGTTCTCCTTTCCAATCGCACGGCTCCTCCACTTCACCAGTTCTGCTCGCCGTCGTGAGACAGTCATCGGTTAAATCCTTTGTAATCGACCCGAGTATCACGTGTTACGTCCATGCAGTAGGGAGAGAGAGAAAGCGATGGAGACAGAGAGACAGTGAAAGGAACAACAGGAGAGCGTCTCCCTTTCCTTCGTCCTCAGCCTTTTGAAGCCTTTTCCGAACGCTCGGGCGAGGACATCCTCCCTATATGCGCCAGGATTGCTGATCGAGTTTCAATATTGCGCTCGATCTCCGTCCACAGAACTGAGAGATATGTTTGTACGCGTTGGATGAAAAATGGAGGAAGATTGAGAGAAAAGACGGTGATGAAAAGGGATGAAGGAGGATGGTGATGGGTGTGAAAGAAGCGAGCCAAGTTAAGAGAGGAATTGGGAAGAGGAGGAAATATTGAGGAGTAGACAAGAAGAAAAGAAGGGAGAATGTTGATATATGGACAGAACTGACGACATATGGGAGTAGGATTGTGTGAGAGAGAGGAGGAATACTAGGTAAAAGGGAGTAGATGGTAGGAGATTGAAAGAGGGTGGATGGTGGAGGATCCAGCGCCATCTGGTGCTTGTGTCCTCCGTACCTGTTATATCACAGGATTTCCATTGTTTCCGCGGGTGGTGCCGACCGCTTTTCCGTCGCGCGCGGTCGCTTTCCAATTAGACGTCGCGCACAATGGTGTGCAATATGGTGGCTTTGGGCGTCTCTGTGGAACTCTCATCGTCCACGGTGGCGTTGATGGAACCATCTCGTGTGGGTAGCAGTCGATGAAGCAGTACGAGAAAAAAAATAGAAATCTATTACCTCACCAACATGCTGTACACTGCTCTAAAGCGGTGTCGTGCAAGAATTGCGATGATGATTATTCGTGCTTTCGAGAAACGAATTGTTCGCCGCAACCAATGAGGAGTAAGCAAACGGTTACATAAAAGAGAAAAAAATATTTGCAGTATTCAAAGGAACGCCCGGACTATTCGCTTTGATGTATTTTAAATATCCTCAACGATAAATTTCATCAAATGAAACGCTGCACTATTCGGAATTGTTTTTTTTTTAGGGGTTGGGAATTCGATTCCTGCAAATCCTATAAATAGGCGCCGTTGAAATTTTAAACAGTAATGCGCAGTACGCATTTACTTTAATTATTGACACATGTCAAACAAATACCAACGGCGAGTAAATTCCGTCGGTCCGGAAATATCGCGTGTGTTTGCATGGTCTCGTTTCCCTTCGTTGATTTTCTCGCTCGAGGCAGGTAGAACTGTCATCGCTGCGGTGTCGAATCCAGTTGATTTATAAGGCATACAATGTGATTTTGAGGTGCGAGTTATGCGCTAAACAGGGAGAGGGATGTGGGCCAGGAATAATTTCGCGGATTTGAGCATAGACGTCTAAAAATCCGAAAAAGGTACAGGAAATAAATTACCTAGCTTTTGAGTCTATACACTAACTCGTCAGTTTCCAAGTTGTGGAAATATTTTTATAGAAATTACTTATAATATGTCAAATAAGTGTCTACTATGCTAATGAGGATATCAATCTTGTATAGTAAAGTCATGAATAAAGTAAGTTGTATAACTTTAAATTCCATGGTATTATGCATGGAATATTTTTTGTGATTCTTTCTGAGCCAAATATACTGTAAAAGGCTTGCGCCAGCGGTTCTCAACCTTTATACATCCTCGACCCCCCCCTCCCCCCTCCCCCATTAAGCGAACCGACCTTATCGCGACCCCCTTATCCCCATCTGTCTACTAATAAATATAAAATGTAACATTAGTTTCAGAATATATTAAATATTAATTATATCGTAATTGCACAAAGATTAATGTTAAAGTTCATATAGTTGGGGAGAATGTGTACGAAATCATGAAAAATTTTCTTGGGCGTAAAAATAGCTAGGCAAGGCACTGGAAGAACAAGGTGCTTTGGGATATCAAGAAAGTTTAAAAAGACAAAAATACTGGGTATCAATGATTCTGTAAATACTACTATAAAAGCCCGTCAGTATGACGGGATATCTTTAGTTAACCTTAAAATAGTTGCCTCCCTCCCCCTCTTTCTCTCTTCATCCCTCCCTCCCCCACCCTCACACATTCTCCCTTCCACCCTCTCCTTCCCTTCTCCCCCCCCCTCACCTTTCTCACTCCCTCTCTCTTAAATGTAAAAAGGGACTGTTTAGTCTCAATTTCGCCCTCAATAAAATCGTTTCTCTGTCTGTCTCCCTCCCTCTCTCTCCCTCCCTCTCTCTCCCTCCCTCTCTCTCCCTCCCTCTCTCTCCCTCCCTCTCTCTCCCTCCCTCTCTCTCCCTCCCTCCCTCTATCTCCCTCCCTCCCTCTATCTCCCTCCCTCCCTCTATCTCCCTCCCACTCTCCCTTCCTCTCTTTCCCTGCCTCTCTCTCCCTCTCTCTCCTTCTCCCTCTCTCTCCCTCTCTCTCTCTCCCTCTCTCTCTCCCTCTCTCTCTCTCCCTCCCTCTCTCTCCCTCTCTCTCCTTCCCTCTCTCTCCTTCCCTCTCTCTCCCTCTCTCTCCTTCCCTCTCTCCCTCTCTCTCCCCTCTCTCTCTCTCCCTCTCTCTCTCTCCCTCTCTCTCTCTCCCTCTCCCTCTCTCTCTCTCTCCCTCTCTCTTCTTCCTCTCTCTCCCTCCCTTCTTCCTCTCACACCCCCTTACAACACATCTTACAAAACTAAAAATAAATATGAAAACTATTCCATATGCATTTCTCGGTTTTCGTGACCCACCCTGTTGTAAACCAATCGTGAGTTGGGGACCGCTGGGTTACGCTTTCTAATTAGGCCAAACATATTTTGCTTATATATATATATATATATATATATATATATATAGGGCAACTAGGTGTTGAAGGAAACCCAGTGAACACTTACCGGAAGTAGAGCAGCTGGGGTGTTGGAGAGACACATTTGTAGAGGTTACAGCTTTCGGGATGATCCTTTCGTCAGCACAAGAGAGACACAACTGAGATGGCAGTGACACTGGGATGAAGGTGTGGGGGTGGAAGGGAAGGGAGCGTGGAAAGGTCGGGGATTGGAGGATGTAGAAGGGGGAAGGGGGAGAGGGGAAAGAGAGGGTGGAAAGAAGGAAATATTAACGGATATTGAGGTCGGGAGGAGAGAAAGAGTTATATATATATATATAGAGAGAGAGAGAGCGAGCACGTTTTTCTCCGTCGTCGAGGAAGGGCCTCTGCCCGAATGCTTCAAATTTGTGTTTTTTCCTGTGTTTCTGTTTTTCGTGTCTTCAGCACCTCCAGCGGCTCTCCAATTTAGGTAAGTGTCCACTAGGCTCCCTCCAACACCTTGTTGCCATCTTTATATACACAAACACACACACGCACGCACACTTGCGGAAGAGGTAAGGTAAATAAGGATATTTAGGGCAACTAGATGTTGAAGGAAACCCAGTGAGCACTTACCGGAAGGAGAGTCACTGGGGTGCCGGAGAGAGACATTTGTAGACGTTGTTGGGGCTTTCGGGATGATCCCTTTGTAAGCACAAGAGAGACACAACACCTATAAATATATATACACACACACAGGGTGTTCCAAAATGACCGTATAAGAACGTAATCACGGGAATCCTCGCGAAATTTTAAAACGAAAATGTTCTATGTCCAAATGTCGGCAGACTCCTTGTTTCCTCAGAAAACGCGATTTAATTGAACGCGATGTGGCCACACTGCATGTGGGAAATTGTGGGTTTCATACGAATAAGAGCATATTGTTCCAAAATAAGTGTTAGCACGACCTGTTGTAGATAAACGACCGAGTATTAATTAATATTACAGGCAGTCCCCACTTTTTATCGGTCCGCTTTTCGTCGCAGTTTTCAGAAAGGTAACCACCCTTAAGGGGAAAAGGAGCTGCATGACGTTGCTGCTTGCAAGCGTAGCCAACCTAATGAAGTACTTGCAGTCCCCGCCTTATCGTAAGGTTACCTTCCTGAAAACCGCGACGAAAAGAGGACCGACAAAAAGCGGGGACTGCCTGTAATACTAATTAATACTCGGTCGTTTATCTACAACAGGTCTTGCTAACACTTATTTTGGAACAATATGCTCTTATTCGTATGAAACCCACAATTTCCCACATGCAGTGTGGCCACATCGCGTTCAATTAAATCGCGTTTTCTGAGGAAACAAGAAGTCTGCCGACATTTGGACATAGAACATTTTCGTTTTAAAATTTCGCGAGGATTCCCGTGATTACGTTCTTATACGGTCATTTTGGGACATCCTGTATATATATATTTATATATATAAGAAAAGGAAAAGTAATACTAGAGGTGGCAACAAGGTGTTGGAGGAAGCCCAGTGGACACTTACCCAGATTGGAGAGCCGCTGGGGGTGCTGAAGACACACGAAAAACAGTATCCACTAGGCTTCCTCCAACACCTTATATATATACACACACACACGTATATATATAAAATAAACTGTGGCAGAGATATAATTTCAATTTATATGAAAAATCGAGTGAAGAGTGGCCAAGAATATAAAGAGACGTAGAACGAAGTGGCAAACTACGTGAGCAGATGTGTGAAGGAGGACCGGAATTGAATCTGAGGAGCGTTGAATTGGGGTAGAATGAAAAAGCTTCAGGAATAGTAAAGGGTTTTCCTCGGGGCTCTTAAGAGGGTCCTCCGAAATCACTGATCGCTGCTAAATAATTCAGGTGACCCTCCGCATCCCAAAACGACCGACCGCAGCGGCGTTCCAACCTCTTTTCTTCTTCCCCTCCCCTTCGACGACTCCTAGACCTTATGCATCGCCCTGTTTCCTCGTCTGCTTCCTCTCCCTCCCATTCACTCCCCTTTCCCCGCACCCCTTCGGTCCGCTGCGACGGTCTCTTAGAACTGCGACGGTCACCGCTCCCGAAATGTTTGTTTTCCACGTCCATTTTGTTCGTCTCGAGTTTATATACTCACTCGGGACAATGGAACCTGCTGAAGGCAATGGGAGCATTTTCCTCACTCTACGTATATATCAGAGGTCGGAAAAACTTCGGCTCAACCAATATCGTACGATCAATTCGCAATAAAAGATTCAGCGGTGGCGTTCGGAAGTCCTTTTTATTTTAATGTCTTCATGGGGCAGAATTTATATTGATGGACGCTTTGGTTGCGTTTGTCTTCGATAAATTATTTCATATCGAAGGAAAAAACGATTTTCGAACTTTCGCGTAAGAAGTCCTAGCCTCTTTAATTTAAGCATGGACTTGAATAATAAACTTTTCTTGGAAAAGTTGATTAGTTGATTTTTCGTTGAATATTTCATAGAGGTATCCTGTTTTTTTTTAAAGTCTCGCTACAGCTACTCCGCTCGCCTCCCTATTAATATTTAATTTTGAACGAGAAATGTTTCGCTTTAGAATTTATATGCGTATAAGATTAGCCGATAATCGATTTTAGTTTATTCCTGAATAACACCTTGACCTTATGACGCGAGTATCAGAGGATGGGCAGAATTTTCCATCTTTTCCCTTTGTTTCCATGCAGATATAATCCCATTTCGAGACGCGTTTGACACCGCGGGTTTGACCGACGATTAAAATAGTCCTTTTCTCTACGTTGAAAAAATTATTCCGTTCAATTTCCATGCCCTCGTCTCAGAGGCAATCAAGCAAATTGGATCGGAGGGGTAGGGTTATATTGTGCTTTTTACTTCGCTCGCGCGAGTCGTTTTGAGAGATTAGTAGACGCGTTTTGTGTATTATGTGGAATTTACGCGGTCGTAATCCTCTTTCTATCTTGTCCTCCATTTTCAGAATTCGACCTATAATCCGGCAACAAAAATGCGAAGCGTGAGAGTTGGCGGAGTCCTTTGGATCGAATGGAGAGACATTTTTTAAAGGGTAAAATTAAGGAAAGTGAGCTGTTTCGAAAAATTCTTATAACAACACTTTTCATTTTTATTCCCATAACATCGCTTAACTTATGCATACCTCTCTATATCTATATCTCTCTTTCTCCCTCTTGTTTAGCTAGCGTTCCTTCCTCGACGTTTTGCGGGCGTAAGAATTTTAAATTAGGGAATTCTTTCTTTTTTTCCATCACTTCTCATGAATTCCTTCCGGATATTGTCTTTCCCCGACAGCTTTTTTTCTTTAACACCTCGAGGGCTCTTCCCAACAAGGACGCCGAGACTATGTTCCTCCTAATATCTTACAAACTGATTCCTCTCTCTATCTCTTGCTCCCATTCTTTCGCATTCTTCTACGACTCCCTTTTCTCTTCCTCCTTCCACGTTCTCCCTTTCCTTCCTACTACCACGAATTCTCTAAAAAAATCAATTTTCCCCAATTTGGCCTCACTCTTACTTTCAAACTAAAGGAATTCTCACTTCACCGTAGATGTTGAAAAACTGATCTGTATCCCTTGTTTCGTGTCGTTCTCTCCCTATCCTTCCATCTCTCTCTCTCTCTCTCTCCTTCTTCCTCTCCGGCTCCCTCTCCGCTTTCCTCTTTTCCGCTTTTTCTTCACGTCTCCTTCGCCCTCCTTTCTCTCTGGCGTCCCCTCTCTTCCTTTCAAAGAGATGCAAAACTCTTAAAACACCCGAGAAAAAGTATTTACCTTCCCGACGAAATATTCGCTGTTAAACGCCTCGCGTCTGTGATTTCGAGTGTATTTAAAAAAATCTTTTTCTCGGGAAAACTCTCGATTTATCTCCTTGAGAGTTTGCATTGAACGGTTAAAAAATTACGGCATTTTCTTATAAGATCAAAAGATTTTCTCTGTTGCTCCAACGTAGTTTCTGATGTTCCTCGACAAAATATAATTTCACCATGAGAAACTTTCGGAATTCAAGCGAGTTGTTTTACCGTGTTACGCAAACTAGTACCGAAGGCCTAGGCCAAAAATCGGTACAACATACATTGTACAGACTTTCTTATATACTAATGCGTCATTTAGTTATCTTTAGAAAAATATGAACTTTGTAGAATCGTTATAAGCATCAACTTAAATAACTATACGATATTTGATGAAAATCGTATTAGCCGTTTTTTTTAGAAAATCCAATTGTTGTTAAAGTTGCCCAAGAATAAACTAGCCTTATATTCATTGTTTGAGAAATATGAAGTATGAAGTATTATTGCAGACGTGTATTGTATGAAATTTTATGAACGTCGTATTTGAGAAAATGAAATTATTATTAAAGTTTCTTAGAATAAACTAGCCTTATATTCATTTTTTGAGAAATATGAACTATTTGGTATTATTGAAGACGTAAACTAAAGTAACGATACAAAATTTGATCAAAATCGTACAGCCGGTTTTGAGAAAATCAAATTGTTGTTAAAAATGCGTAGAATAAACTTCCCTTAATTATTGAGCAATGTCAACCATTTCTTCAAAGCCTCTGCTCAGTATGATAAAATGCCTAAGTACGAGATTTCATTCATTTTCGCTCTACTGTTTAGGATCTAGAGCCAGTAACAGACAGACAGACTGCACTGCGAAAATCAATTTTTCGGACTCGGCGACACCTGAAACATATATTTACATCAAAATCTCGAGGTCGAATTTTTTCGCGATAACAATACTTTCTCAATATACTTCGTATATGAGAAAGTAAAAAAGAAAATAATAATTGTAATTAAGAAAATATGAACGAAGTTAATCCGTTTTTAATGAATATTCATGACTTGAATAAAAAAAATTCCACAGTAATATAACGGAGTTTTCTTCCATGTAGGCCGGTAATTTGCGATTTTGAAAGTGATTTAATAAAGCCTGTAGAAAATCAGTCAAGTCTAGAAAGACAGAAAATAAAATTTAGGCTAATGGAAAGGGTAAGACGACTTTGGCCTCGAGTTTAAGGACTCGGGACGCCTATGCCTCTAGGCGAAGTCTTATTCGTCCGACCCATAGAATTCAGCCTTACCTCACCGTCCTATTCCCTCTCTGTCTCTCACACCCGCGAACAAACAGCACATTCACTGTGTCCCTATTTTCCCATCCTGCTCCATTCTCACTCCTTCCTCCGTTTCCCGCCGTCGCTACTTTTCCCTGTTCCTTTTGCCCTTATGTATCTCCCTCCCCCTCTCTCATCCTTCTCTACTTGAACGCTCTCTCTCCCTATTACTTTCACTTTCTCTTCCATTCTCCTTTACCTTATCCCTTTCTGCCACGACCGCAAGTCCCCGTTGGCGTAGCCAAGATCTCGGAAAAGCCCTCCGAGTCTCCTCAAGAGACCGGAAATACATTGCGATAGAGCGCAACATCCGACGAAGTGGAAAAGGTGGAAGAGCATATGGGAAAGAGAGAGAGAAAGGCGGAGAGAGACTAGGGATAGAAATAGGTATACTATAGAATAGAATATCGTCTTTATTTCTGGGCGAGAAGTAGACTGCCGTCTAACCCATTGTCAGTTACAAAAATTAATAACACTAAAATTTTTAGATAAAATAAAATACAAATAAAATTCACAAATGATAAAAAAATAGTGAGCTATATATGAACAAAAACGAGTTAAGTATATAATGATAGTTGTTTGTGGGGAAAAATTAAGATTAGTTAACATATAGTAAACCTTAGGAAAATAACCCCACATAAGAAGGGGTTTGTGAAAAACCTGCGAAACCTACATATAGTATTATTTACAGATTTAGAGCAGAATAAACAAAAGTTACGCATTGTACATGGGAACATTTTATAGAGGAATAGAGAGAGTTAGAGAATAGAGAATGTTAAATATTGAATAAGGAGCGGCGAAGAGGAAGAAATGGAGCAAGAGAGTTGCGTTAAGATGTAGTTAAGACAGCAGGAGATGTGTCAATAGAAGTAAGAGAAGGACATAGAAGAAGAACAGAGAGAGGAGAAAGCGCCTCAGAGGTTGGCCGACCGAGAGAGAGAGGGAGGGAGGGAGGGGGAGGGAGAGAGAGAGAGAGAGAGGAGAGAGAGAGAGAGAGAGAGAGAGAGAGAGAGAGAGAGAGAGAGAGAGAGAGAGAGAGAGAGAGAGAGAGAGGGAAGAGAGAGAGGGGAAGAGAGAGAGAGAGGGAGAGAGGGAGGGAGGGGAGGGAGAGAGAGAGAGAGGGGGGGGGGAGGGAGGGGGGAGGAGAGGGAGAGAGAGAGAGAGAGAGAGAGAGAGAGAGAGAGAGAGAGAGAGAGAGAGAGAGAGAGAGAGAGAGAGAGAGAGAGAGAGAGAGAGAGAGAGAGAGAGAGAGAGAGAGAGAGAGAGAGAGAGAGAGAGAGAGATATGAGGGTATTTAGACTGGGAATGAGAAAATACGACAAAGCAGTTTAAAAACGGTCAAGAAAGTGGCGTAATGTAGAAAATGAGATGTCAGATAGTGACAAATATTAGAGTAGTTAGAGAAAATGAGCGAGAGGAAAGATGAGAGGGACTGAAAAACTGTCATTTTTGAGCATCGATGTAAGAGAATACAAGAGGAACAGTATTGTTTTCTATTCATTAACTAAATATGCGAAACAGCGAATATTTCAGAACTTGATTTGTTTTGAAGCATTTAAAGTGAAATGTTTTGGTTCATTTGCTTTTTTGTTGTTTTTCCGGCAGATTTTTATTTATCGATCTTTCCAAATCATCTTAATAGTTGCTATTTCATATTTTGAAATTTAGACGTTTGTAAATCCATTGAAATTATATAGTACTAGCTGCAGTACCCGGCGTTGCCCTGGTCAGTTTCTCTAAGGATTAGGTAACTTTTAATCAAAATTATGGGGGAACGGGGAGACATAGCCCCTCCTCCCCCCCAAATTTTGTATACACATTGTAGAAGGGATAATGTACGACTTAAGTAAAAAAAATTGAAAAATATGAAAATTAAAAAGAAATTCCAAGAGAGTGGGGGATTATATGGAGGAGGTGGGGGGAAACAAAGTTATCTAAAATATTTTCAGGGATGATATAAAGTCATGTACAAAGTTTGAAAATTTTGGTTCTTAAGTTAAAAACGGGCTTACATACAAACACACTAAATTGTATATTAAGATATATTAAGATTAAAATAAAAATTTTACCCTTCTGCCTTAACATTTCGTATAAAAATAATTATCAAAGACGAAAGCATCAGCTTGTCAAGTTTTAATGCCATTTAAATTAATATCTGATGAAAATACTACTGCTATAAGTCTTGTTATGATAACCACACTTTATTTTTCCGGCATTTACGTATTTGTCGTTTAAGGGGAATGAGGCATTATTAAGTCTTGCACTTGGGCCAACTCGTTAGTAACCACCCTATGGACTGTTACCGTACTTTATGTTACATAATCTATTGAAATTTTAAACGCAGTTCATTTGCGGCGCACAGGATTTCGGCATTGGTTATCAAGACTCACATGCCCAATATTTGGTCAAGTCTTCAGCGATTTCGTCACAGCTTTAATCACTCTTCCCAAAACTAAAAGGTCGATATTGAAACTGGGTTAGGTGGTGCGGTGAAAGGAAGGAGACTGGGAGAGAGAATGATAGAGACGGAGAAGATGAAAATCGCGTTCAAAACTATAAAGGGAAAGGGAGAGGGATAAAAGGATGACGCAGTAAGATGAAGAAGGAGGGATTTCGGTAGAATGGCGAGGAACGAGGGATAAATTAGAGTTTACGGCGGGATTCAATAGGAGTGCAGCGGGCTGAAGGGTTGTTCGAACGACAGGTGGGAGTTCGCGAGGTTGGGGCGGGGGATGGGAGGGAGGGAAGGGGGGAGGGAAATAGAAGGGATTGGATAAATGGGTGAGTGCTGAGAAAATTGGGAATTATCCTGTAGGTGAGCGAAATCGAGATTGGGTGTCGGGGATGGTCGCGAGATTGGACTCCTATGCGAAGAGAGAGAGAGAGGTTCGGTGATTGGACGGCATTTTCGGGTGCGAAGGAAGACCGGAAGTGGCGACTGTGTAGATTGTGGTCTCGGAGAGAGGGAATTTCGTATTGATTGGCACGGCGGGGTGCTCGTACACGTTGGCTGAGAGGCCGTGCGTGTCGAGAGAGTGTGGCGGAGGGGGAGGTGGGGAGAAGGTGCTGGGAAGAAGAGAAGTGATGGGATTTAAAAGTGTGTTTCTATCTTCAACTTGAAGTCTTTCGATGGAAGGATAGACCTCCTGAAATGGTGGCCAATGCATGTTGCCACAACTCTAGAAGACGCTACATGGCCTCGTTGACCAATTCCAGAGCTATTTTTATTTTTTATGAGGTTCCTTGCTGACTTTCTGGTGCCCATTATTACCCAGTCTCGGATTAAAATGAAGGTTGTATTTCATCAATTTAATCAAGCTGCAAAAATTACTCAAGGTTTTCATCACACAAAGAGAAAGCTAGGGAAATGCAAATGATTGGGATACGATATGACATCGGTAGATGTATGATTTTGAAAAATCCAATGTATATTCAAGTTTTTATAAAAAAAACCAACGCTGATTTTTTACTAAACTAATCAGTTATTAATATATTTACGGTAACGGTTAATTTTATAATTTCGGTAAATTAAATATTATTGTTATGGTTAGTACAGGGTTATTAGCACTTTTTTATTATTTCATCTAATGAAGATTTCAATGACAACCATAATAATATTTTCTAGATATAACTTCCGGCTTCAAATACTCAGTAAATGTTTACATTAAGAGTGTAAAAATATTCCAACATCCGATAAATAGATTGGACGTCAAATAGCGAAAATGATGCTATTTTCTAGATTATAGCTAGTAATTAAAATAATCTTCAAATGAAAAATTACACATTACTTTCGACGAATTATTTGAATGTCTTCTTCAGGCCATATGCCGATCATTTCATCAGACTTTTTACAAAAGATTCAGCAATGAATTTCATACTCTAATCATCATTTTTCTCCAATTTTTTCACCGGTTAAGTATTAAGAAATTTTAGAAGAGAGAAAAGTAAAATAATCTCTAAGTTCTTTCTTAGAATGGGATACTGACCTAAAAGCTATTTTTTCAAACTGTTGGATAGTAAAAGAATTTCCGGAAGAATGAATAAGATTCAGTTTAGCATTTTTACTCGACTTTCACAATAGATTCTGAGCAAGCAATAGCTATTATAAATAGCTGCTTCTTACACAGGACCTAAGGTTTTTCTAGGAGGGCTACAGATCTGAATATTTGGAATGATGATAGGTCATTCGGTACAACCGACGGAAAATTCCGAAATTCCAAAAATGTTCATTTTTAGGGGTTTTTTTTATAGCCCATTGTTTCAATTCCTCATAAGAAAAATATGGGAATCGGTGAATGGCTTTATAAAATTGCATTTTTAAATTAATTAGAATTGATATGCGAAATCGGGACGAAATAATGACGCTTATATTTTTAAGACAAAACTCAAATCCGTACTGAATTAGCGTAAAAATTATTTGATAAATAAACGAGAATTTTTCCTGTTTTTAAAATGAAAAATATCAATAAAAATGTGTCATATTTTATGTCATCTATTGATGACAAGGGGCTAAGGACAGAGGCTCGAACATAGTAAATGTTTAACTTCTTTATCCATAAATTGCTTGAGCCAATCAAAACCAACGGTTTCATGGCCGCAAATGTTAACTCTATCGTGTATTTTATTATAATCTTAAAGTTGGGTCGACAATTTAATCTCACTTAATCCTTTTTTATACATAATTTTTAAAAAACTGAGGGATTATTTCAATAATCTCCAAGACTTCAGTAATGGAATAAACGTAATTTGTTGCGGCCGCGCAATTTTTTAGAACCAAATACAATACTGGATCACAGGGAATCGAATTCGTTTTAGGAATGGCCAAATAAACCCTCGAACCCTAGCTCAATTATGCGCAGGATTTACTTTCCTATCTAAATGCGAATAAATATCGAGAAGATTGAAAAAAATCAGGATCCCGATCTGGCAATTAGGGTCGGATAAACAACTGTTCCACGTTCCCCGTAGTGCCATCGGACGACGCGAACGAGAGTCGTCACATCGCAACAGCGCGGTCGAAGTCGCTCCATGTTAACTGTTAGGTCACTTTGGTGGGCAGATGGGTCACGCATGCGCACACGATGTCTATTTACGGACTGCTTCGGAGAGACCTTACAGAACGAGAGAAAGAGGAAGATGGTTATGAGACTAGAGACGAAGAGGGGAAATGCCAGAGGAAGAGCTTTCGAGTAATGCATGGGTGTCTTCGAGCGGTCGTGACTTACATCGCGACCCGTGGGTAGAGGAGTTGTGTAAACGCCAAATACGTCGAGGCGAGCTCTTCTGGTCCATTAGAGGAGTGCCTTCTGGGAACGCTGGTGGAGTGGAACGGGAATGGAGATGGAGAGTGAGAGGTTTGCCTCCTTCCAGTTATGCTCTCTCTCTCTCTCCTCTTCCTCCATCTCTCTCAGTTCCTCCCCTCCTCTCTCTCTCTCAGTTCCTCCCCTCCTCTCTCTCTTTCCTCCCTTGGGAATCAAATGTGGGTCTGGCCTTAAAGGGGTTTGTTGGTAGAGTCATGAGTGCGATGCCTTTCCTCGTTAACCCACCTCCGTCCTTTATCCTATTACTACTGGAGGATGCGGAAGGGGGCCGTGAGAGGGCAGAGGGAGAAAGGGAGAAAGGGTTAAAGAGAAAGAGGACAAAAAAAAGGAAGCGTAATTACTACAAGAGGGCGCTGTGTACCATTCGAGGGTTGGTCTAGCTATGCTATGCCAAGCTGTGACCGTGGATAAAGGTTTTAAAAAAAACTTTGAGATTTTTCGCAGAGGTGTTGGAAAAAGAGGGATTAACAGTTGGATAATTGTTTTCCATTGCTTTAAAACCAGAGGGGCAGTTTGCGCGATATTGTTAAAAACTCGTTTAGTGAATTGGGTAAAATTTTCCGAGATTTTTCGACATGTCTAAATTTTATTTTTTCTTCACCGAACATGAATCGAAATCAGCGCTTTTATAAAGCAGAAGTTATTCCTGGAATGAAAATTACTTAGAAGTAAAAACTGGTAATAATAAACGAACATAAATTAAGATAATGATGAAATGTAATAATTAGGCGTGTGATACTGTCTTTTGCCAGCTACAATTTTATCAATTTGTAGTTCAAGTTTTGTATTGCTGATCATTAGAATTGATCACAAATGCTCATAGGATAAACGAGATCGGTATTTTGAATTCACAAATTTCATTCTCCAAAAAGTCTTTTCACATTTGTAGGTGGCAAATGGCAATGACTTATTACAGGCTCGAAGGCCACATTAAATGGGGTCGCAGGCCACAGGTGACCCGCGCGTCGTAGTTTGGAGAGCCCTGGGTTAGCTTACTGAATTCGTGTCATGGAAAACAATTTCTCTCTTTCTACTGGTATACGTATGATTTAGACTATGTCCTGTTTGGGATGAAGATTTATAACTCAATTGTATTTGTCACAATATAAATGAAATATGCTCAGAGAGAGCTTATTACACCGGATTAAACATTGAATAATCGATTAAACATGGGATATAATATTAACATTAACCCTTTTTTTCATTATGCTGCAGCCTGCCAAAATCTACTTTCAGCATCATTTAATGAAAAATATTGTTAAAGACCCTATTACTGTAGCGAGATATAAAATACAGCTCACGTCCATGCAAAATATCATTATTACGAATTCTTTTTCCTGTGCGATAAAAATGACGTTAATCGTAGGTTATAATAAACCATTCCTTTGTAACGTTTAATGGCTTCTAAAGTAAAGGCCGAATCGCTTAAATTTGTAGTTGTTATATTCCGTCTTGGCTTCTTTAACCTTTTAAGGATAAATACCGCAAGGAGCTGACCCAACATTAAAGATCTCTTTGTAGTCGCTCATGAAAGGTCAAGGGGCAGTACGGTCTATTTTTTAGTCCGATACTTATCGTAGGATTTGTTTGCCATGCATGTGCCGCGGAGAAGATATGCTGCATAACTCACACGGAGTTATGGGACGCCCAAGACCTTCTTCTACTGTGCTACCAAGGTTGAATTCCAACTATGGAGAATGGAACAAAACTAAATTGATTCCGCATTCTTGTCATGCTTGCAGGAGAATAACAAACTTAAACCCTTCTTTGAAGGTGCGGTAAGAGTTTTAACGATTCCTTAGAGCAATATTAGATATAAAATATTCTCATGCCGCTATTTTTTCTATTGAGTTTTATATATTGGCAATAATAATTTTAAGGAGGGATTTGGCCACTTTAACCACGGTATGAAATATATCTTCTCGCTTTTTACGACCAATGAAGTGCCCAGGTCACAACCCTAAGGACCTCTTGCTCATTTTCCTTTTTGTACAACTTTAAAATTGGCATTTCTTCGAGTTATTACGGTCTATTGCTGAAAATCGCTTATCATAAAAATTTTAATTCCGAATTCTGAAATGGTATGATTGAAATATCAACATTGACTATTTTACATTTAACAAACTGCGGTTAATTTCGCGTTGATTTAACAGATTTTTTAAAAATCGAAAAACGACTTCAAATTTCAAACGTGTTTCATAAATAAAACCTCGTGATTCGGTATTGCTCGTATTCTAGGAAAGGATATTAAAGAAAGAGCCCTTGTGGCAAATGAATTAGACGTCGATAGTGTTTTTGCAGCCGCTGTTTATAGATTCGCACGGTTTTGTTTCGCTGCACCTGCTTGCGCCGACGAACGGTCAATTTCGTTCCAAAAACAAATAAGGAACCTCTTGATAAAAGGTTTAAATTGCGAATAGGCCGTTTCCGAGTAAACCGATTCCGGGATATATATATATATCGACTCTCTTTTTATAGAATTTTTTATTCCAAAGTTTGTTATTTCTAGGCGTTTTCCAAAAGAATGTGAGAGCGAATCAATAAATTCGTGGCCCGTCTCCTGCAAATACAGTCATTTTCTTATGTTACTTATCCTAACGTTATCACTTATGGTCTCCGGAAGCTATGCCTCACGGACTGTTAAATTCAAAGTAAAATTTTATTGGCTATCAGAGGATGCCTTGAAGCAGTATCAAAAGACCATACGTAAGCTCCCTTATAATAGCATTTATGATTTCTTTCAAAGGTTAAGCTACATTTGTCTCGCCGTAAAATTCCTCGGTCGCTTATGAGGACGTAATAAAAATATTTATTAAAGGTACGGAAGCGTCGTTTTCTTCGAACAATGTACGCCGAGAAACGCTCTTCACAAAAAGTCATCGACTAAATGGCAATTATGCATGGCGTTTTTTATCCATAATTTCCCATGGCTGCCTCTCCCGTATCCGTGGTCATAATTCCGCGTGCTTTGTAAAAGACAAAAAAATACAGGGTAGCTAGCTTTAAAAATTTTACCGCAGTGGATATGCCCAACTTTCTCAATATAATGGACGATCCACGGGAGACTCCCGTGTGTATTTTATATTCGCGTACGAAGTCATTGCCGCCAACCCACTCATGAAAGAATTTCGCAAGGGATGGGAAGCGGCGAAGGGGAATGGATATTAAAAAAATCTCGCAAGGCGGTGTTGTAAAAAAGAAATGAAAGCGCGGGAGGTATTTTTGTCCTTCGGAGGGCGTTAAAAAAACGGGCGGGTTGACAGTTTCCTAGGAGAAGAGGGATAACGGGAGAAATAGGAGAGAGAGAGAGAGAGAGAGGAAGGAGATTTGGCCGAAGGAAGAATTGAAGACGGAGAGAGAGAGAACAGAAATCTCTAGCTCATGTCGCTAAAAATTCAGACGCATTTCGCTCGAGTTTTTCGAAATTTAAAATGCAGTTTTCCGATAATCGTATTCTGTAGGAAGCTCGAAACTTCCCGTAATGACACTGTGGTGTTATTGATAGCTGCATAAATCCCGTTAAAGTGTATTTCCTCGAGAGTGGGGTGTTTTTTTTTTTTGGAGAGCTGGAATATCCGTATCATATTTATCCGCAGCTCTGTCGCTAAGAACGCCTTTCTATCCTTTTCAAGTTGAAATGTCTGATAGTATTTTCCACATTGCTTATTTCACATATACGGTGGCGTCATTCTACTGAGATTTCCATCTATATTTAAAATTATGGAACATATGGCACTATATTATCGCAAGTATGTTTAATTTTCTGCTTGAAAATAGCGTAATTTTGTAAAAGCACTCTGAAATTCCTATGGAAGGCATCGGTTCATTAAATTTATCGAAACGTAGAAAATTCTAACTCTGGCAGTTAAGGACAATTGCAAGTGGGACAAACGCACGCTAAAAAGTTGAAATGAGTTAGACGCGTTTTTCCCAGGAGATTCAGGATTTAAACTTTCTATCTTTTCCCAGTGAGAATGATTTGAATACGCCATTTCTTCTCTGAATTCATAAAATTTTATAAAAACCAAACCCATTTCTCTGTTATTCGGAAATGAAGCGATTTAATCCTTCTCACCTAGGCTTGCCAATCAGGGCCTGCGTTATACTTTTGGGAGACCACATAGAAGTATATTTTTGGAGCCCTCGAATTGTTGTACAATGAAAGAGTTCGAGTTTACGATATTATGAGATATGTTGTTGCTGGATACTTTGTTAAATTTTACATTAATTTATTGACATAGGTACCACAAAATAAAAAGTGCAAAGTTACAGTAAACTTCTTTCAAATTAATGAACAAGAAACGAAGTAAAATTTCTTTCGAATTATAGCATATTTTCATTTGAGTTTTGGGTACATACTGGTTTTCATCCAATAATTTCATCATAGTTACATTAAAAATTTTTCACTTTCGACAGACATTACTGCAATTGTGAGTAGCCTCTCTTTGTCCATAAACGATCGTAAATAGTCCATCAGTTTCGGGGAAAGTGCATTTAACAGAACTTTCTGTTACTGGAACAGTTAATAATAAGCCGGAGAAAACGTTTTTAAAAAGTAATTTTGAAATCGTACTCATCATTAGGAGAAATTACACCAGGACAGAATTCCTCAAAACGTTTGTATGCATATCATACATTTGCTTTGATATATAATTCACTAGGTAAGCTTTGCAGAGAGCTAAATTTGCTCAAACAAGAATTATTGCGGCGCCTTGGTTGAGAAAACTGGCCTAGATAAGTCGTAACAAAAATATTCAGCGACAAAAGTTCATCCGACACAAAAAATCGGTACAATATACATTGTACAAATTTTATCATATATTAATGCGTCGTTAATTATCTTTTAAAAAATATGAACGATTTAGAATCATTATGAACATCAACTTAAATCATTATACGAAATTTGATGAAAATCGTACCAGCCGTATTTTCCGAAATCCAATTGTTATTAAAGTTGTCCAAGAATAAACTAAGCTTATATTCATTTTTAGAGAAATACCAACTATGTAGTATTATTGAAGACCTAAACTCATGGGACTGTACGAAATTTGGTCAAAATCATTATAGCCGTTTTTAATAAAATCAAATTGTTAAAGTTGCCTAGAATAAGCTAGCCTTATCTCCATTTTTTGAGAAATATGAGGTATTTGGTATTATTGAAGACGTAAACTCAAGTAACTGTACGAAATTTGATAAAAATCGTTATAGCCGTTTTTGAGAAAATCAAATTGTTGTTAAAAATGTGTAGAATAAACTTCCCTTAATTAATGAGCAATGTCAACCATTTCTTCACAGCTTCTATTCTGTATGATAAAACTACGAGATTTCATTCATTTCCGCTCTACCGTTTCGGCTCTAGAGCCGCAAAAGACAGACCGACAGACAGACGGCATTGCGAAAACCACTTTTTCGGTCTCGGCGACACCTAAAACGTATTTTTCCATCAAAATCTCGAGATCGAATTTTTTTGCGATTACAATACTTTCTCACTATACTTCGTATATGAGAAAGTAAAAAGCTATATCGAACGAATATCGCTTCCCTTCTGTAAAACTAAGGAACTAAAAATGAACGTGAAAAAACCCAATTATAGCCTCAGCGAATCATAAAACTGATTCATATTCCATGCCGTTCCGTGTTCAATACTTTGGGCGTGCAACAAAATGCTTCTGGATAGATGCGATATATCTCCCGCCCGCTTCGGGCCAAACAAGTTTCGACACTTACACCAGGGTCTTGCATCACATAAGCGAAGATGAGGGAAGTGAGGGGGAGAGAGAGGAAGTGAGTGTAGCGGAACGGTCTTCCTTCGCTTATAGTGACTTGAAGAAAAATTTCAGTGACTTCGCAACACAGAGAACAAGGGCTGCGATACGCTGATGAGAGAAAAGAAAGTTCGATCTCTGATTGAATTTTTCATTTCGCACAAAAGTATCGACACGGCAGCACTCGTCTTAGGACCGATAAGTTAAGTCGAATGACTGGAAAAGAGACATTTAAATCTCAAACGAACAAGTCGAATTTCAGTTCCAATTTCGTGAGGTTGAAAAACCATTTTCGCCTTCTTATAATTTTTAAGCTGTGTAAAATATCTTTCCCTTCCTCATATCACCTATTTTTTGACTTTCTTCAAAAGATCCACCACTTACTTCGGCTTCTGCCGCATTTCTCTGAGTAATCTCTCTCTTCCTGCTTCATTTTATGGTTATTCATTTGTTATATTCTCAGTCCAACTGCCTTTATACAATCTACAACATCTCAAATCTATTTGCGTATTATTTTCACATTTTCCTATGTTTATTTATCTTATTTATCTAATTTTTTGCTCGCGTTTCTAAAACAATTTCATCTAGAGAATGAATTATCGAAAGATTTTAATGGAAGTTATTAAAATCTTTGACGTAACGAGTTCTCACCTGTGCCCATTTTTATACTGTATTTTTTCACTTATCGTAAAGTTATGAAAAATTAGTTTAAGTATTTATGACGTTTCGTAATGCTTTTAGCAGAGGTATAGAAATTCTTTGCGCTAGATTTTTTTGAATTTTATATAAATTTCGCTAACAATTTCCCATGACCTCGATAGCTTATATAGTTACAACCGACATGTTGAAGTCAGCAGTCTTAATATATATTTTGCTCTGTGTCACTATTGTTGTATCTGCCACGCTGAAAAGAAATACACTTCAATGGTAAGTTAACGCACTTTTATTAGTTGATTTAAAGTAGTTAATGATTTATTCTTGATATCCGAGCAAAAATTATCCTTTAAAACCTTAAACGTCTAATAATGACCCGAGTAAGGTTCTGGCAGCGTTTAATTTCACCATTTGAATAAAATGGGAATGTGACGTGAAAGCTTTAGCGGAGCGTTCTGGAAGTACTTTTTCCAACGGGATGTTGAGGCACGTCGTCGGTTCTTGTCGTTGACGGCGTTTCGCATGCATTAAAGCTCTTCAGGTCTAAGTAAATTCTAGACTTTCACATCGAACTAAAGATGCCAACTGTGATGCAGGCGAAACGTCGTCAACGACATGAATCGACAACGCGGCGAAACATAGCGATGGAAAGTGAACTAACTTGGTAATGTGTGGACGTATTTCTTATTTGCACTTTTAAATTATTTAAAATCACCGTACATATTCGAGATTCGAACAAAAAAATGCGTAAAGAAATGAAGATTCGTTTTTCTGCCAGCGACGTTTAAAAAGAATCGAATCGATCCACATAATTTTTTAAGGTGAAAATTTCGTCGTCGTCGTTTTTTGTGATGTTACGGAATTATGCATATGGAATTAAATGAAAAACCAGAATAATTTCGTGCATTTGTTGCCAAAAGGATTTTTTTAAATGTTTATCCGTCTTAATTTTTTATATTTACTTATGTGACATGGAAGTTGCGCAAATTATCTTTAAAACAAAATTGAACTTAAAAAATTAATGTATCTTACAATTAGATTTAACTTATTGTTAGAGAGAATCAAATTGTTGAACAAGTTTCAACCATATAACGGATTTCAGAACATTACTCATGGATCATTATTCATTTTTTGATTTCTTCGTTAGTTATGTGTTTTTACTTTCTCCATACGTAGTAATGGGAAAGTATTGTATTCATGAAAAAAATCGACTTCGAGATTTCAACGGAAATACATGTTTTGAGGTCCCTAGAACACGTTTAGACTATTTTCGGAATGATGTCTGTGTGTGTGTGTGTGTGTGTGTTAGTGTGGGCGCTCTAACTCAAAAAGTACGTGCCATATCGTTACCAAACTTCATATATAACACTTTAGCATGAGCACAAAGAACTGATTAGTTTTTGGACAATAACGGTTAACCGGAAGTCGAGGTTTATTCGAAACCCGATTCGGTTTTTGCGATATTTCTTCGTTAGAACATCATTATTGTATACAATTCTATACAAAAGTTATAGAGAATATAATTTCCTACAGTTTTTATTTGAAACAATTTTCTATAGGAGTTATTGTTTAGGAGTTATTTATAAATAACCGGTTTTTCGGCTTCCGTTAAATATCTCCTTAAAAACATCGTTATTGGTAATCTTCGTAAGGACCAAAGTTGTAGAGAATAATACTTCTTCCAAGTTTTGTTTGAAACTAATTTTCGTAGAACCATCCATTTCGGATATATTTCGCTTTATCTTAATACCAGTAAACAGCGCCAACACCATGTAGCGGAGAATTCTGTAAACTTTCAAAATATACGTAATTTACGGCAACAAGGACGATGGTATTCTTTTACGATAGGAAATAATAATTTTGCCTTATAATGCTATTCATAATATTTTAAATATATGGAGAATATGGAGAAAGTCATGTGTTGACCACATCAGATTTTTTTGCTTTCACATATACGAAATATATATATTAATTACGCAATTCCTGAGGCAGAAAAAGAGGGAGAGATGAAGGGAGCTAAGAGAAAGGGAGTGATAGAAGGAGGCGTGGAGACAAAGAGGTAGGGAGAGAGGGATGGAGAAAAAGGGGAGAGGGAAAGAGAGGGGAGGGAGGAATGGAAAAAATCAATTTATGAACAACGGATTGACGTAGATAGCACTGAGTATTTATCCGAAAATATTATTCTTAAGGCCAAAAGAAAAGTTTCTCATGGCCTTAACTTGCTTATTGGGGGAAAAAAAAACATGCTGATTCCATGGTGACTGCTGAACCACGTACATAGCATAACCATTTATCCGTTCTTCACCAGACATGTATGTTATACTCATAAATTGTAATGAACGATCCCTTTATGGTAAAAATAAGTTAATAATGTGAAATTTACTTAGTTGTTATTACCATACATGGATTTCTACAAAGTAACTGCCGAGTCAGTCGATTATGACAGATACCATTGCTGCCAAATATCAAATGAAATATAGTCGACTTAAAAAACTGGCGAAATGGTATTTTTAGGTGACGTGAGAATTGAATTGTATAAATAATTTTAATCTATTGGAAATTAATTGATGTAAAATATTCAGAACTCGGCTCATCAAACAAATTAAAGAGAACTTTAAAAAATCGTCATAAGAATCTATCGGCGACGGACATTTCCGAAGCGTCCAACCATGTGCGGCAAAGTTCTGAAAACATTCGAGGAAATGATCATATTCGAGTGCTGAGGACAAATGAGCCCAAATCTGCAGAGGAGGGAGAGTCTCTGACACAGCGATGGCTCTCCTCCCCTCCTCAATTGGTAGTTACAGCGAACGACGGGATTCACGAGCCGATGAAATCCCAATCTCGAGCTTGTTCTTGTTGGGATCGATGTCGGCACATCCACTTTAAGGGAAACCTGCGCGAAGGGAGGAGAGCAGGTGCGGCAAAGAGGAGATAGTGGGGCATCGAGGGAGAGGGGTTGGGAGGATGGAGGGAGGCGGGAGGAGGTAGATTAGGTCGCGATGAAACAGCCGGGAGGCTGTCGAGCGCGAGATTGCGGATTGAAAGAGGGAGCGAACGAATGATAACGCTGGCGCGGACGGAGATTGAAGCCCGTACGGAAAGATCCACATTCGCTATTTGGGTAGCGATCAACGGCTATGGACCTATTTAAAGTCGGTAATTAACGATACCAACACATCCCCAGGCCGTGGTGGGAGTGCGTGTTAACAAGAAATCCAAGTACTCGACATTTCGCTCCCGAGTCAATTATATTTATCGGGCTAGGCATTAAAGGTTACGTGGTTATCGAGATTCGTTTGTTCGAATTTTCCTACGATCGCGTTCACCTGTAATTCGTTAGAACGTAAAATACCAAACGGTGATATGCCGGAAAATTAACCAAGCTGAATTTTAAAAAGGTACGATGGCGTCGGCGAATAATTTCCGACGGAATGAAGAGAATTATGCGACTATTATCCTTTTTAATGAGGGAAAAATCACATTGAAAAAGTGACATTGAAAAAGTAATAATTAGAAAAAAGAAAAAGAGAGCGCAGTGAGCTTGAATAAAAGAATAAATGGATTGTTTCCACGAAACCGAGACTAATAAGTATTTTTGTAAAATAAATTATTTTCAAACCAATTGATGGCATCCTTTCTTACATTAACTAGAAACTAAAACAAGGAACCTTGAAAGATGATCAACGAAGTTTAACCGATTTAAAGCTTCGTATAAATATTTTGTTTAGTTTTGCATTTTAAAACTACTTGCATACGCATATTACAATACATTACAGTATTATTAGTATATTTAAATGTTATTTCACATCCATATTATGTATTTTATAGTATTGATAATAATCATTAGGTAACGGTAAATTCAAATAACCTTGATTTTAACGTTAAAGATAGTCAATGTGTCATAAGCGAAATGAATTATTTATTTTTAGATAAATAAGTGAAACTATCACAATTTGAAATATATTGAAAAATATTGATCTCGTAGTTAATGCATACGTCAAAAGAGAGAAAGAGAAATTAAACCATTATAAACTAGTATTGCCTTCAAGTATGTAGTAGAAATAATTTTTTAAATTTTAACCTGATTTGGATCGAACGTCGAATGTGAAGAATATATTTGGTTTGCTATTATCAAAATTAGATCAGATGGGAAGAGCATTCTTTCATCGTGTTCCTGATAAACTACATATTGAAAAAAATCTCATGAAATAATTTGCAACCATAAGAGACTATTTGGAACCACCTTAAATCCCATAACATACGCTTCGATTATACATTGAGGCAAGTCCTTTTCGGCGTAAATTCTAGGTCGTAGTACACTTCGAGATATAAATTTTAAGAGCCGCCTCCCATCAAACTTCCATCCGGGGGAAGAACAAGATCCGGCGAAGTCAGGGAACTCGTTTCTTCCGAAAAGGGACAGCCTTCCGCGCATGCCAACCGCATTTTCCTTTTTTCTATCTCCACACTTTCCCAACGCACCGATAAGGATTGCTTCTGCCGTAAGTAAGGGAGTGGTAGTAGAAATGAAGATGCTCTCCAGACGCCATCTGCGGAAGCAGCGTTCCTTATATCGAAGGGACGGGCACTTTACATTTCGGGAACAAATAAGAAATGAAATTTAAGAAATAGTAGTGGAGGGAGGTGGAGGGAAGAGAGAGAAAGGAAAAGAAAAATAAATATATTTACTATATTTTTATTGAGCGATATTGAGGCTGAAAGGCACTCTCTTCCGCCGTAGAGATTTGCATATCCGCAATTTATCCGACCCGACCCGCGGATATTCGCACGAAAAGTTGCTGTTTGGGTCGGATTATGCGTAACTTTTTGCAGATGCGGGTCGGATTCGGATATATAGCCTGCGGGTGCGGATACGAAAATCAGTGTCCGTGCTAAAATCAAAATTCAGTGTATGATAAAAACGTAAGAATTAAAAAAAATTTTATGTGGCCAACACGACTTTCTCCATATTTGGGGTATAGATATTTAAATTATTATGAATAACATTATGAGACAAAATTATCATTTCGTATCGTAAAAGAATACAGTCGTCCTTATTGCCGTAAATTAGGTATAGTTAGAATATGTTTACAGAATTCACCGCTACATGGTGGTGGCGCTGTATACTGGAAATTACGAAGAAGTTGAATATCTCCGAAATGGATGGTCCTACGAAAATTTATTTCAAACAAAACCTGGAAGAAATATTATTCTCTATAACTTTGGTCCTCACGAAAATTACCAATAACGACGTTTTTAAGGAGATATTTGATGGAAACAAAAAACCGATTATTTATAAATAATTCCTAAACAATAACTGCTATGGAAAATTACTTCAAATAAAAGTTGTGGGAAATTACATTCTCTATAATCTTTGTGTAGAATTGTATATACAATAATGATGTTTTAACGGAGAAATATCGCAAAAAACCGAATCGGGTGTCGAATAAATCTCGACTTTCGTTTAACCGTTATTGTCCAAAAACTAATCAGTTCTTTGTGCTCATGCTATAGTGTTATATATGAAGTTTGGTAACGATATGGCAAGTACCTTTTTAGTTAGAGCGCCCAGAATCATATACACACACAGATATTCCGAAAATAGTCTAAACGTGTTCTAGGGACCTCAAAACGTGTTGCAGCAATTTTCCCCACAACTCCGCACTTAACGAAAGCACTTGTCGAAATAACGCGACGAAAACGCAGAAAAATCGCAGAATATCGCTGCCTTCTTATCGATGTCTTTTTCATCGATGAACAGAACACGGATGGCCTCACCGAATGGCCCGCCGAATGGCCGCTACCACAGCAACGCGCCTTATATAGGGCGAATATTACCCCTATTTCCCATTCCCTCCTTTTCGTAGGGGTATATCACTTAGTCACGAATTTAACCAATACGAAGTCGAGGAGACGGGCATTTAAACGACCCGCCGTACCCCCTCCCTCGAGCGGCGACGTCAGCCGAGAGCGGGCAGTCAAGAAAACGACGCAGACCACCGACAGAGACGGCGAGCGAGCTGTGACAGGAGTGGTAAAGGAAAAGGAGAGAAGAGGGAGAGTGACAGAGAAAGGGGACGAAAGAGTGAAAAGTTTCCTGTTGGAGAGACGGTAACAATAAGTCCACAGTTTCTGAAGTGGTTAAGTGTTGTTGATATTTTATGTTATTTTGTTACGTGTACGATATAGCATTTAGTTGGAGCTGTATGTGGCGGTAATCTTTGGGTCGCCACATAATTGGAGGCACCGGAGAGATAGTATTCTGTAACTCTAACTATAAGGGTGCTATATGTTCGGTTATTTTGGAATTTGCAATTTGTGGAATAGTTTTAGTTTGTTCAAGGGTATTTTTGGTTTTTGGGTGGTATAGTTCTCCTGGTATTTGATTATATTGTGAATCATTCCGCTTTGTCATCTCAGTCATTCCATCTCCTTTCGAGATCCCTGTTTGTTTAATATCTTGTTATTTCGTATCAGATATGTCTAAAGAACGCGGTAAAAGGGGCGTTGGAATGCTTCCTGAACCCGCAGAAGAGACCCCGTCGAACGGGGGTGAAATGAAGCCTCATTTCTCGGATTGTGTAAAAGTCGCTAATCAGCTGTTGCTTGAAATTTCCCCTTTCCATGAACCCACGTCGGAGAATTGGTTTAAATTCATATCAGCGGTATGCGATGTTTTGTCTTTGTCTTTGATCCCAGAACATTATTTGTTTACTCTGTTGCTGTCTAAACTTCCGGCTAATTGTCGCCAATTCTGGCTCGCGGTCGTTAACCAGAGACTTCCATGGGATAATATAATAACTAAAGTATGGGATACTTTCGTCTCAAAAAGGGAATACGAACGACTTCTGACAACCAAAATCAAACGATTTCAGATGCCGCACGAGTCCCCTCGCGACTTTTATTATTCCGTCCAAGTTGCCGCTAAAGCACTCGGAAAAAAGTATTCTGAGGAAGAATTCATAGAATTGGTTTTGGAGGGGCTGAATCCTATGTCGCAGTCGACGTTGACCTTCGCTACTCGCCCCCAGACGCTCGGTCAGCTGGAGGAGTTGATGAGTAATGCAGCTAAGGGACTCATGAACCGCCTCGAATATTCGGCGGCTGAGGCGCCGTTAAACTTAGCAAACTCGTTTCCTTCTCCCAATTCACAGTCGGTTGCTTTCCCCCATGTAACAATTTGTTCCTTTTGTAATAATCGTGGACATTCTTTCCGCGACTGTCGGCGAAGAACTAGTGAAAATCGCTCCGCGAGATCCGCGAGAAACCGGCCAGCTATTTCGTTTTCCAATATAAATGACCAACTTGAGATGCCTTTTGTAAATTGCGATGTTCATTCCGCAAAAATTCCAGCTTTATTAGATACCGGCTCCTCCTTATCGATGCTTGACATTAATACTTGGCGTAAAATTCCCCGCACGGGACGAACCCAACAGTGTGACATTACGTGTCGGAATATCATTGCAGCTCGGATTATCTTGACACGATATGTTACATTGAGAGTCCGTATTCAAAACTTATCGTGGCGACATACATTCTATTTGTCCGATTTGCCTGTCCCAATGATATTGGGTCAGGATTTCATCAAAAGGACGCGGATCGTACTTTACCACGACGCGTTTTCCTTTGAAAACTGTCCAGATAAGAAATTCCCTTTCCACTTCAATTCCTACACTTCGTTAGCGTCGTCCGATTCGCCCCCGTCATCAATTGTTAATATGCAATGCCAAAATGCTCCACTTGCAAGCAACACCCATTCCAACAGGGAAAAGGTTTCCTTCGGCGGCGAAGATAATCTGAGTCGTCCAACAAACGAAATAAAATGTCTCGTCGATGGCTATTCCGACGTAATCTCTTCACAATTAGGCCAAACCAACCTGATGTGTTATGAGATTGAATTGCTCGATTCAACTCCGGTCAGATCCCCTCCATATCACTGTTCACCGCCAAAATTGGCCATGATGAGGGCTCATGTCGATAAGTTACTCGCTGACGGTATTATCCAGCCTTCGTTATCAAACTGGTGTTCACCTGCCTTTCTCATCCCCAAGAGAGATGGCTCCGAAAGACTAGTGGTCGACTATCGTAAACTCAATAAGCAGGTCAAGGCCGATAATTTTCCTACGCCTTCGATAGAACACGCCCTACAATATTTGGGCTCTGCCAAATATTTCACGATTCTTGATTTAAATTCTGCCTTCCATCAAATTCCTTTGACATCGCCTTCAAAGGAGTATACCGCCTTCGTCACACCGTTTGGGCTGTATCAATATAATCGTCTTCCATTTGGTTTAACCACATCTCCTCAGGTCTTTTCGAGGTTAATTGACAAGGTGCTAGGTGATTTAAAATATTCTTGTGTGTATCCATACATTGATGATTTATGCATTTATTCCAAGAGCCTCCAAGAACATCTTCGTCATGTCAAACTGATATTGGAGAAGCTAAGGGCAGCTGGTCTCACGGTCCATCCAGAGAAGATGAAATTGGCCCACGAATCCATTACCTTCCTTGGACATCGAATCTCCCATGGCGAACTTACCACTGACCCAGAGAGAACACAAACCCTTTCGGCATTCCCTGCTCCTAAGTCAGTTAAGGAGGTGTCACGCTTTCTCGGTATGTGCGGTTTTTATTCCAAATTTATTCCAAATTATGCGGAGATAGCATCCCCTCTGAATGCACTCCGCAAGAAAGATGTCATTTTCAAATGGACCAGTTTGCAGCAAGATTCTTTTGTCACATTGAAACAATGTCTGTCGTCTCCGCCTGTACTTCAACTTCCTAACTTTGAGGAAGAATTCCATTTGTTCGTGGATGCCAGTCAGGTGGCACTGGGGGGGGTTCTTCACCAAACGTTCGATGGGAAGCTAAAGCCTATAGCTTATGCTAGTAGAACCTTAAATAATTTTGAACAGAAGCAGCCATCTTATGAATTGGAGTGTCTTGCTTGCTGTTGGGCAGTCGAAAAATTCAGGACTTATCTACAGCCAAAACTATTCCATTTATACACAGACAATGGGGCGATAACCTGGTTGTTTAAACATCCCAAGCAACTAGGAAAAATTGGACGAATGGTTTTAAAATTGTCATCCTTTCGCTTTGTAATCCATCATGTCCCAGCTTCTAAAAATAGGGTAGCAGACTGTCTATCTAGAGCGGTCGATAAACCAATTGAGAATCCAACTCATTGTTCTATGCTGTTACATCAAATACCTCTGTCCTTCACAAACATTAGGGATCACCAGAATTCAGATCCGCAGCTAAAACAGCTGATCGAGCAAATCAGACAGGGAAGCCCATCCCACAATTATTTCATTAAGAATGGATTATTATATCATGGAACAAGCAGACTTCAAAGGGGTAGAGTGGTGGTTCCAGATGCCCTCAAGGCCATGCTATTTTCCTATTTCCATTCCTTACCAACTGCTGGACATATGGGCATTAGTAAGACTTCTGAGCGAATCTGTAGGGAGTTTTGGTGGAGTAACATGAAGTCAGAAATAGCCCAGATGGTAAAAACCTGTCATGACTGCCAAACATGTAAACCTAGGAACACCCTTCCCCCTGGAGAAATGAGTTCTACTACTCCTAACTACCCCTGGGAGAGAGTTTATATAGACTTTGTTGGCCCATTACCCAGAAGTCGGAATGGAAATACCTGTGCACTCACAGTCATTGATGGTTTCACCAAATTTACCTTCATTGAACCGGTACGCTCTCAGTTAGCCTCACAAGTTGTTTCCACGTTATTCCAGAAAATCTTTCCTAAATTTGGCTATCCTAAATTCTTGGTTTCTGATAATGGAACCCAGTTCAGATCTGCGCTTCTGGCAGATATGTGTTTTAAATATGGTATAAAACAAATTTTCACAGCCCCTTATTATCCGCAACCTAACCAAGCTGAACGGGTCCACCGAAACCTGAAATATGCCCTAACGATCTTATCTCAACATGATCATAGGAAGTGGGATGAGTATGTGCCCAGCCTAACTTTTGCCTTCAATTCTGCCAAACACAGTAGTACAGGATATACTCCAGCGAGGGTGTTTATGGGAAGAGAACTTCCACACCCTCTAACAAATTTCTGGAGAATTCCTCCACAAGCTCTGTCGGAGACGTTAACACAATCTGAAAGGCAGTCCCTATGGCAAGAGGTGTTAAGAAATTTAAAAAGGTCAAGACTTAGACAAGCAGTGGCATTTAATCGAAGTCATTCAGGGAATCCCTTTAAAACTGGTGATATGGTCTTGTATAAAAGGTTTCCTACTAGTTCAAAGGCGCACCACCAAACCGCCAAACTGACACCACAATGGGTCGGTCCATTTTCGATTAAAAATTTCTTATCTCCTGTGACAGCTGTTCTGGAACTGTCACCCACTAGGGAGAGAATTGCCAATATTTCGCATTTAAAATTATATCATAAATAATTCTGTTATTATAACTTGTATGTGCCGGCGTAGGGAATTAGCGACCCCATCGCCCAATGATACTGCATCATTGCAATCAGCACCCAGATGAGAATCTGGAAAAATATATCCATTTTCAGCTTAAGCTATGCCTTTGTGAATACAAAGATGATGTTCGAGGCAGCATACAGGATGTTTAGACCTTTATGTTTGTCTCCATGGCTCTAAATTTTTATTAGTTAAAGTAACCTAGCCATGCTTTTCTTATGTTTACTGGTAATACTGCCTCTATTACCACAATAGTTTTGTGCACTCTCCCCAATTGGGATAGTGTACCTTAAAATGTTTATTAGACTGTATGCTATTGTTAAAAGGCTGTGCATCTCAAACGGGGGGAAATATACTAATTTAAAACTGTCTCACTAATCATAATTATCTGTACTACTGTGAAAATTAATTAATGTCATAACAATTATCTGTACCACTTACTAAGCTCAAAAAGGTTAATGTCATACTGACTCGAGCCCTTGTCTTAGAAGATAACTGCTGGTAAGTGCCCAGCATAAAATACTGTTTACTTTACTTGATACTTTAAATTCTAAATAATCTTTTGTTAAATTTCGGTACTTCCCACTTGGAACTACCATGAACTCCTTTTTTCTTATAATATCCATTGTCTTTGAATGTGCCCTTGTTGTAAGCCTAAGGCAAGGAGTGGGCAATAAGTTTTGTATCTCAATTCACTGGTGCTATTCTGAAACCACACACCAGAACCTTTCATGATAATTAATATCTGTTATGGTAAAGACATAAGTGGGCCGATTAAATATCCAACCGAGAAGACATCTCACTGCAGTGCTTAGTGAACACTTTCCAAACCTGCCTTCAAGAAGTGTACTAAACCCGAACAGTGTGGATCAGTGGTGAATGTTTTTCTGTTTCCCCTAAGAACTTCCACGCAAACAGGGGCGCAGACTCGGATTTTCTGAACAAAATAACATTTCCAGTGAATTATTCCCAATATGTGTGAATTATCCCAAAGACAGTAAATAAATTATATTAACAATACTAAAGAGAATTCGTGTGTGTGATCTAATATAAAGAGCGAGTAAGGAAGTGCTACAGAGTAAGGGTGTGAACACTTGGGGGAAGAGATGGTCTAAGGAATCTCCCCCCACCCTTCAAAACGTTATTTTTCTTTGGGAAAACTTTATTTTTTTTCATTTTCTGAGGGAGGATGCAGCAATTTTCCCCACAACTCCGCACTTAACGAAAGCACTTGTCGAAATAACGCGACGAAAACGCAGAAAAATCGCAGAATATCGCTGCCTTCTTATCGATGTCTTTTTCATCGATGAACAGAACACGGATGGCCTCACCGAATGGCCCGCCGAATGGCCGCTACCACAGCAACGCGCCTTATATAGGGCGAATATTACCCCTATTTCCCATTCCCTCCTTTTCGTAGGGGTATATCACTTAGTCACGAATTTAACCAATACGAAGTCGAGGAGACGGGCATTTAAACGACCCGCCGTACCCCCTCCCTCGAGCGGCGACGTCAGCCGAGAGCGGGCAGTCAAGAAAACGACGCAGACCACCGACAGAGACGGCGAGCGAGCTGTGACAGGAGTGGTAAAGGAAAAGGAGAGAAGAGGGAGAGTGACAGAGAAAGGGGACGAAAGAGTGAAAAGTTTCCTGTTGGAGAGACGGTAACAATAAGTCCACAGTTTCTGAAGTGGTTAAGTGTTGTTGATATTTTATGTTATTTTGTTACGTGTACGATATAGCATTTAGTTGGAGCTGTATGTGGCGGTAATCTTTGGGTCGCCACAGTGTATTTCCGTTAAAATCTCGAAGTCGATTTTTTTCGTGATCACAATACCTACTTTCCCATTACTACGCATGGCGAAAGAAGGAAGAACACAAAGCAAGACTCCAGTCAATGATGTGACAATTACGCGTATTGATATGCTTGTACAGAGTGACAAGTGAATATCAGTGCGTGAATTAGCGTTTCAAGTTAACTTTAGTTTTGGTAGTGTTGAGAGCATACTTTACAACAAGTTTAGATACAGTAAAGTCAGAGCTCGATGGTTGCCCAAACAGTTTTCACCGGAGCAAATGGTGATGCGAGTTCAAATTTCATGGGTTCTGAATCAACGATTTCTGAGGGAGAAGAGGTTGATTTTTTGTATCGTGTTATAACCACAGATAAGACATGGGTCCATCACTTAACTCCAGAAAACAAACATTCCAGTTGAAATGGAGACACAAATTCTCCTCTGCCAAAATATATCAAGACCATGGCATCAGCAAACAAGGTGCTCAAGGCATTATTCATGTGGATTTCCTGGAACAAGGCTGTACAATTAATGCTGCTTATTACTCAGTGCTCGTAAAAAACACTCGAAAAACAGCCCTAAGGAAGAAACGACCAGGTCTTCTGTCCAAAGGAATTTGTTTTCTCCATGACAACGCCCAACTACATAAGGCTAACTTGGCCTTGAAGCCACTGGCAGAACCTTCTTATAGTAGTGATTTGTCACCATGCGACTTTCATCTGTTTGCCCTGCTGAAAGAGCACTTAGGAGGCAAGAAATTCAGTTCGAATGACGAGGTAAAAAACGCAGTCCTCAACTGGTTTCGACATCAACCGAAAAATTTCTTTAAAACTGGAATATAAAAACAACCGGAATGCTGGAACAGGTGTATTTTAAAGGATGGAGAGTACGTAAAATAGTGACTGTATTATTATTGCGCTGGGTTACTTTTACGATGTAAAAATAAATAAAGTCCAGGTCAAATTTGAACGCCCCTCGTATATATAAATGTATAAATAAATAAATATCGGACGAACGCATTTTTTTAAATAATAACTTTGGTTACAACTCTTACCCCGTCCAAGACGATAGCCTTAAAGGCTTTGGGTCTCTTTTGGCCCTCGCCCTTACCTTTTGGGGACGCGACTTTCTTTGGGAGCTATTTGTGGGATATTCCAAAACATTCTGTGCATTAAGAGAGGACCATTGATATGTTCTGCTGGGAGTCATTTTCTTTTTAATTTTTGGGTTTTGGTTCGTAGATGTTGCTCCAAAAAATGTTTGACTGCGGATACGACTTCTGCTTGCGGGTCGAACAATTAATTTATTCCTGCGGGTCGGATCGGGTAATTTAGAAAGTTTTGCGGGTACGGTTCGGATACGGATATGTAGCCTGCGGCTAAGGGTCGGGTGTGGATACGGAAATCTGTATCCGTGAAGATCTCTATTCCACCGAACAGCTTTAAAGAGTTGAAATTTGCAGTGTAAATTTTACAGAGTAAATTTTAAAATGTAAAAATATAGACTATTCTGGGGTACAATGGAGAAATAAAGGGAAGGGTAGTGGTTGGAAAGAGAAGTGGAATTAGAGACGTGGAGAGTTAATAAGGAAAGAGAGAGCGCGTGAGAGTGCGTGTCCAAACCTATAGGGAGAGAGAACTATCGCTTGGATGAGATGTTCACCGAGAGCCCTGGTTACTGACCGCAGGGTGTCTTCCTGCTTCAGTATCTAGACTTCTATAAGATCGTAGGTAAGTATCATGTCCCATCGACGTTCCTCGTCGTTGGGAAACGTCTGCACGTAGAGTCCACCCTACTTCCTACACCAGCCAATCAGTCATGGGTTAGCAACAGTCAAGAGGATATAACATTGAAAGGATATATTGACGAGCCTTCGGCTCGCTTTGTTTTAATGGGTAGCTGTCTCCGGGCGCTACCGCGCCCTTCGCCTCGCCTGGAACCAAAGTATCCCTCCCCGTTGTCCGGTGATTGGGTTTGTAAATGTCGAGACCGGCCAATCAGTCATGGGAAGGATATTTAACGTTTCCTTAGCGACCTTAAAAGTTAATAATTTTTTGGGGGGAGATAAGAGAATAGTACCAAAAAAAGGTACATTTAAGTTCCGCTTGTCTTCTTTAGTGCCGTATTTTATCTGGGAAAACGTGCAATCAACGATTAAGGAACCGGCATGAGTCGCATTAAAGAGTAGATGCTTATCGAGGTGAAACCGCCATGCAGGAAGAAGGAGACGTGCAAAAGGGCTTCGAGTAAGTGTGCGCTCGAAAGTGGTGACCCACTCACCCCTTAAAAGAGACGCCTCAGTGTTAACCGGATTGGTTAGGTGGAAACGACGTACTACTACGAGGGTAGAACGAGAAGGGAACAGATGAGGGAGGCAGGCGAGGAGGGCGTTAAGTCTCGAGGCAGGACGAAGCGACCAGGTAGGCGGAGATGAAGTGTGAGTGATATGGTTGGCTGAAACGAAAAAAAAAGCGAGATCGAATGAGTTGGGCGGTCAGCAGCAGAGCCGAGAAAAAAGGTTTTACGGCCTTTGACCTATACAAAGCGAGGTCTTCGGGCGACCCACATCGACCAGGAAACTTTGTCTCATAAGGACTCTTTCAGGAGGAGGAGGAGGAAGAGGGAAGAATGGGAAGGATAGAGGCTAAACGCAAGGTGTTCGGAGAAGGGAGTGTATTGGAAGGGAGATATGATAGTGGAAGAGATGGGGATGGAGAAAGAGAAATGGAGAGAAGGGAAAAATACGGAAAAGTGGAGAGAAGAGATTTGGAGAGAGAGAAGAGCGGAAGCATCGAGGAGGAATAACGCTCCAGTTAAACGACTTAAGATGCGTCGCCTAGTGAAAGACTTAGTTCAAGCATTAGTGTGTCGAGACTACTTTTTTATCTCTGTGGTAACAGCTTTTTAATATTGTCAAATGGATTTCGCAATGTTCACGCGTGACCTCTGTATATTTCTCCATGCTTGGCTGAACATGAAAGCAGAAATCGTCGCTCACAAAACGTCCAGCGTTGCATTAATTTTCTTCCATTGGGATCCTTCAGAGTGAAGTCCAAACTGCAAAAAATAATCAAAACAATATTATCTCATTTTTATTGTGCAATTACTATAAGCACGAGGAATTCGTTCTTCTTATATGGGTTATTAAAATATTTCAATTATCTTGAAAACGCCGGCCCCGGTGGCGGAAGGGCTAGCGTATTGGCCTACCATCACTAAGGTCGAGGGTTCGAATCCCACTAAGGGCATTGATGTTTGTCTGTCGTTTTCATAATTTCATATTTCATCAATCATGTGTGTGTGTGTCTGATGTGGAAGGCAACGGGAAACCACCCCATCATATGTGTTTATTCCCTAGACCTTTCGAACCAATCTTAGGATTGAAAACCATGAATGAATCTTGAAAACGGTAAGAGTGACAGCTTTTGAGACTAAGTAAACAAACATTAGTTTGCCGCGGAAGACAGTGCGCTTGAATATCCATTTCCAGAGCGCTTTAATCTTGCGATCTCGCTGGTTTGAAATCAATATTAAAAATTAAAATCGCATGAACGATTTTGTTTACGTAGTTTTTAGAACGGGTAATATTCTACAATGAATTTTAAAGCTATTCAAAAGAAAAATTGTTTTACAAGTATTCTTGTTATATATCTCTCTTATTGTGAAATGACAACAATATATTGATACGCATCATTACTTTTACGAAGTTTATTGCTAGATCTTAAGCAGTTGAGCAATCAAAATATGATAATTTAATAATAACAATAATTTAGACAATTCGTATAATGAAATTAAACACCAGTTATATTTCGCTATAACGTAAATCCTATTTTTAAATTGTTTATATATTTTCTGTGGAATCTGAGCAAAGCAAAAGCACAAAAATTTTCATAATTTATATGAAAGAAAGCACGTACTCGTAGTATTGTAAGTATAATTAACGGGAAAATCAGGAAGCTGTTAAAGACAGTCAAGGATTTGTCTCTCTTTAAAATAAATGCCAGGAGTTTTTTTACAAAACAATTTCCTCACAATTTTAAAGAAACAAATGCCACGTAAAATATCGAATTTATTATTATTTTTAATGTTAGCTTACAAAGCAGTTTACTGCGCGAGTCTCTCATCAACCGCAGCCTTGAATATCCGCGGCTTTCTGCTCGGCCATAGCTAATTGGATAATTTTCATAATATTAAAATTTGTTAATGAATTATCTACTCACAAACAACGTATTCTTTATAATGAGAGACATTCGAAAGAGAAATTTGCATCTCACGGTAAGAGCATTTGTTAGTCGGTAGGTGGACGTTGGATGAATATCATAGAAGCGTTGGTTTTACCGGCGCTCTTTGAATTTGTGGATGGGTTTCCAATAACATATCTGTTGCCATTAACTGCTATGGAGTTGTATGTTGGGTGCTTGGGAGGCAAGGGGTTGGTGGCTCCTTTCTTAGGAATAATGAATATTATTTTATTAAAGTAAAAACGTTTTTCTGAATTATTACATAATTATTTTTAACCTTCAATTGTGTATTATAGGACATTCTGTATATTTCTCAGGGATCACTTCCCCTAACCTCCAATTTCCCATAGACTTTTGCCCTCGCCGTCCGCGGTTTTGTCAACCGCTGGTAAAGTCAGGAACGCAAGCTCCGCAGTTGGCGAGGGACTACTGCATATAATTTTTAAAACGTTCGTAATTCAACTATGAAGTGAAATTGAAATATAATGTAGCCATACAAAGGGTTTATAAGAGCTTAGCGAGCAGATCGCAACTGTCTACGTAAATATTTAGATAAAATAGAAAAGAGATGGGGATAGAGGAAAGAGGAGGTGTAACTGATGACTTATCGATAGTCAAAAGTTATCGTTTCTGGAAAATATGTTCAACTCTTTTAAAAACTTACAAGTTTTGGTTACATACTTTGATTATTTATCGAAAACCTATCACGGTAACGTCACGAGACGAACTTGAATACATTTAAGCACCCATATCGTTAGTAAAAATCCTAAGTTGCCTCCGGTAGTTATCCTGGATACAAATATATTAGAGTTTGATGGGCCGGGTAAGTGGCATCTATCCTTTTGATTTTCTAACAACATCAGGAAAATATGGAAAAAGGAATAACTTTTTTATTATTTTGGAAACTCAGGGAATTAATTTTTCCCCGAATGTATTTTTTATGAGCTCGTCTCCTTTCGAATTTCCCTTTAAAATCCAACTTAGATACGGCTTTCTGCTCCTTTGCCAACACTGAAAATATCGGTAGCCTAATGGAAGCTTCGGTAAGTACTCTTGGGCTGTCTCACATTTGGTTAATGGAATCAAGAAAAGTGCGCCCTCCTGCTGTGCCTTCGTTTCGTATCTCATGGGGGAGGCCCACCCCTTCCCACCCTCCCATATTTGCCCCCCGCCCCCTCCCCACCTCACTCCACCCTCCTGGACGCCGAATGCATTCGCCGTCGGAGAAGGGGTTGGTAGGGGGGAGATAGGGAGACACGAAGGTAAGGAAAAAGAGAACGTGTACACAAAGGGCTTCTTAATCAATCATATTCATTATCATTTGGAGACAGAATGACGATCGATTCGGGTATATTCGTAAGATATTTCTTGCCGGCAAAGCTCACGGTAAAGATCTATCGCCCACTCGCTCCATCATTAAGTCATAATACCAAGGATGTATTCTGTTAGACGCAGATTCCTACCTCAGTTATATTCATCAAAAGAATTTTCTAATAGTTGTTTAATTAACCACTGATCACGCCCTTGGGGGTCGCAGTGGATATGTGATAGATCATGAGACCATAAAGGATCTATATAATAAAACGCTAAGGCAATACGTGGCACACAGTAACATTGTATTGCTAAGCAACAGGATATATAAACAGCTGAAACAGCTGCCACTGAAACATATCAGATTTTTGTATCGTAATGTTAGTATTGTATTGTAAAATCCGTATTAAAGATTATTATTAAGCAGACATCACTTTTTAAAAATTAATTTGCGTACAATCTTATATGGTAGATTATATCACACTATACTTATCATTTTGGCAGATGTACATCAGAATGTATCACTTTTAGCCAAATCTTACGTGTTAAATTATTAATAACAGTAATTATTTATTTATAAATGTATATCATTCTATATATATATACATAACAACTAAGAACTACGTCAGTTTAAATAAAAACGAAATATTTACCATTTTAGAAGTAATACATCATAATACTTTTTCGTATTAATATCGCAACCAAATAAACAATGTCTAATGTTTATTTACTCAATGTCTTTAGCAACGTGATAAACAACTTCTGTATATCGCATTGAAATCAATTGAAATACAGTATAAAGTTAAAACCATTTAGATACTGTTTATATGCAACTATATATTAATTTATTTAATTAATATTTAAATTATTTGCTCAGAATAAAAGTACTGGCTTCAAGAGCAACATGTTACGTTAATTATAATGCGAGAAGAAGAGCGGAACGAGCCAATCAATCTGTTGAAGAAACAAATCCAAGAAGAACAGAAAAAAATCAAGCCGACAGAGATCGAAGAGCCATTGAAGATGAACAACAACGAGAACAACGTAATCAAAAACAAAGAAGAAGACGGGCTGATCTGAGTTTGGAATCGAGAGAAAATCGACTACGCAAGAGAAGGCAAGCTAAACAACGTAGATGAAATGAACGTGCACCTGATGCTGATAATTCTCAACTTGACGTTGCCATTGAAGAACATAACTGTGAAATATGACTCATTGTCAGACTTGCAATTACTGTGGTGCGCTTTACTGGCCGAATGAACTCAACACTTCTAAAAAATACATCAAATGCTGTCACGACGGAAAAAATCTCCCTCGAAGATTTATCTGCAACGCCTGATTTACTAAAAGAATTATTAACAACAAACTCACCTGAAGTTAAAAATTATCGAGAACATATCAGAGAATACAATGCTACTTTAGCTTTCGCTTCAAAGGGTGCTGAAATCAAAGCACCTCCAGGAATAGGACCCTACTGTTTTCGTATTCATGGACAAATTTACTATAAGGTTTCTCCACTGTTCACGAACGAACAGAACAAACCAGGATATCGACAACTGTATGTATTTTATTCGGGCGAAGCAACAAACAAACGTATGGATTATAACCAAGGCTGTTTACGAATTGTAATGGAGAGATTAGATACGATGTAACGACAAATAAATCCGTTTGCTAAGTCTTACAATCAAATGCATAGGATAACACAATCTAATCCAACAGTAAAAGTTAGAACGGTTTTTATGGAATATCCGAACTTAGACTTAAGAAGAGATAACGCACCTACTTTAAAAACAGAAGTTGCAGCAATACAATGTTATTGTGTGCCACGTAAGATCATTTGACTCTCTAATTATTGTATCTGCAAATCAAGAGATCGAAAATTGTGTGTATAAAGAAATTTATGATACTGAGCAATAAAGTTAGACTAGCGCGCAGATGTTCTGCGCGGGTAAACCTAGTTTTATATAATTTGCTCGATAATAAGTATTTTTAAATAACAAGAGGGAAAGGATGGAAATTTAACTTATATGCGAGAGCAGGGCCGCGCCTAGGGTGTTTCGCGCCCGGGTGCAAGATATCTCTGTGGCGCCCCCCTACTAGCGAAATTTCGTGGTATGATCAAATACGACTTTTTTTCATCGATAGAGAGCGGAGACAAGCTGATGCATTTCTGTCGACGTATCCAATAACGAATTGATTGAAAAATTAGTTGCATAATTATTAATATAAACATATCATTTAATATCTGCTTGAAGGAAAATTATGAAACTCGCCGCACATATGATTATAATTCAATATTCTGTGCAGTTACCTTAACGATCAATCAAAAATTCCTATATTTTTGCTCATTTACAAGCCAAATTAGATTCGATATTTATTCTGACAACAAGAAAACAAAACTTCAATCATTTATGCATTCCTACATCAAAGCCCCGACTTCGTATTTTAATTTTAAGGTACTTTAAAATCCAATGAAGGAGCAGATGTCAATATTTCTCTCATTATTTGGAGAAATTGTTTCGATATTTGAATTTGGTACTATTTAGAAATGAATATGAACGTTAACGTAAGTGGGAGATCGTGAAGGAGTAAGGAAAACTAGTTTTCAGAAAAGCTATATCAAACCGATTTAAAACAGATGTGGGATTACCAAGACTCGGTAAGTGTGAGAAAAAGGGTAGGCACCTGGTATTCTTCCAGCGAAAGGATCTGTGGTGAAGGTCGATGGTACATACTTTACGAAAGGATTGTCGCCTCACCTGGAGCACCTCGCTAGGGTCGGGATAGCAATTAGCAGAGTAGCGCCCCCACCTCTTGGTGAGCCCTACGGTGAACCGATTTTCGGTCGCCGCTGATATGTACTCTAGCAACCCTGAGTCATGCGACCGCGTATCGCATGGGATCGGAAAAATTTTGTCTGGAAGATTTTGTGTCATTTTAGTATCTCCAACTTTCCCTTTTCACTCGGACAAAGGAGGAAACATTCCCAAGTCGAATTCCAATTATTTATAGATACAAACACCTTGATGGGAAGGCGCCCCTGGAAGTTGGCGCCCGGGTGCATTACACCCACTGCATCCCGGGTTGGCGCGCCCCTGTGCGAGAGAGAATAAGACTGATCAGAAATGTGAAGATAGAAAAGGAGAAAAATTTTTAGCTTGACTAGGTCAAGTTCAGTATTTTTCTATCTTCACAATAATAATTTTTGTGCTCATACGTGAATGCAGTGAATTTTCCAGCAGCATAATTCATTAAATAAGTTGAATAAACGATATCATGATGTTTGACAGAAAAATATAACCTGGGGTCATATAGATCCCAGACGCCCACCTGTGTGTCCAGCAAGTTAAGATGTAATATTTTTGTGTCCCTGTTTTTTTTTCGAATCAGATGAAATAAGCTATCGATGAATAGAAAATATTTCGCACGGTCATATGTATGAATACATTGTCTGAATTTCTGTCATTCGGTCAGCAACCTTGAAATCGTCATAGCGATAAAGAAATGTTGAAGAATTATCATCCAATTGTTACTGCGGTAAAATTAGTAATGAACATCAATAAGTCGAATTTAAATTGCATGAATTTGAAATTGCGGTTGTAATTTTTTTTTAGGAGAATCGTTCCTCTTCAATATAAATAGCATGCATGCATCCGTTCCTTTGAAGATTTTCATGTTTCTGAAAAACTTATGTCTTAATAAATGAAGAATTTTTTACCTCAGTGCGCGTGAGCATTGCGTTTTAATTTCCCAAACGTCGCAGTTGAGAAATGCTTCGCAGAGCAATATTTCACTAACATTAGAGTTGTAAGATCCAATTAACAATAGGCTCCCTTTTAAGGATGAATGCGAATAACTAAATTTCAAATCTTCCTTGGTTTAAGAAACATTTAACGTAGGTAGTTCATATTTTCTTTCATTGTTCCCATATAACTTGAATTTATTATTTATCGAAGTATTGTATACGTTTTTCCCATCTACACACGAGTGACATCAGAAAAAATCCAGAATTAAATATATTTACATTTACATTTTTAGAAAAGCGCAGCGCCTGGCATTTCTGTAGAATTTATTTAAGCTATATTTTAACGAACTTTTACTACATTTATTTTATAGTTTTATGTATTAATTTTGTTTAAATTCTTAAATATATTAAACAAATCTTAGTGAATATAATAAACACCTGAAATATAGGAACATAATCGCAGATCGTCAAAATTTAGTAATAATTGAGTTCAGATAGCTGAGTTGTTACGTGAATAGGTCTTGGGAAATGACTCACGCTTAGATGCTAAAACTACATGAAAATGTTTTTTTGTTCAATCAGGGGAAGGCTGAAAATTGAAAAGCATTAAAATTATATTCATTAATTACTCTGTCACTTTCAGAGACATCCATATTGCGAAAGGAAAAACGGAAACCCATTTAGAGTAGCATTTTTTGCGAACCATCACAAATATATTCGTCCCATCGCGATTTAAAACATATTTTAAATATATTTTAATATCGCAATATGTTTTGTGCATTTACACGCTGAAGCGAAACGAAATGTATATCTTTTTATTTTATAGAAGAATTATTGTTAGTATGTTCAAACTATCAATTAGTTAATTCGCAGTAAAGCAAATATTTGGAAAATACTTTTAATGTTAGTTGGCAAATAATTTAATGGATCCAATCCTGCATTTTTCAGTCCTTATTTAATACTAACTTAAACAGCATTTTTGGACTACATATTTACCTTTTAAATTGTATTTCAATAGCTTTCTGCGACGATATCTTTCCACAATGACAGCGACCTGTAGGGTTGCCAACTGGGTCATTTTGACCCGGAGACTCCGGGTGAAGCAATGTTTCTCCGGGCTCAGGGTTTTACAACAATTTCTACGGGTAAATGTCAATATTGGAACTATAAATTTTGCAATGATTCTCCTTACACAAACATACCAACAGTCACCGAACATTTGCTTAGAAAATGTTGATTTTAATGAAGAAATGCACATTTTACGTGTTTTTTCTTTGAAATGAACAAAAAATGGTATCTTGGACGAAATATAACATTTCTTTGAAATCTAAAGGCACCCTAATCGTAATATTTTTATTATCAATCGCATTTCCTCGAATTTCGAGTAAATTAAAATTAAAATACGAAGTCTGGACTTTGACGTAGGAATGCATAAATAATTGAAGTTTTGTTTCATATTGTCAGACTAAATATCGAATCTAATTTGGCTTGTAAATGGACAAAAATATAGGAATTTTTGATTGATCACTAATGTAACGGGACGGAATATTGAATTATAATCATATGTGAGGCGAGTTATATAATTTTCCTTCAAGCAGTTATTAAATGATATGTTTATATAGTTTGTGTAGCAGATCCGGGGCCATGTTTCGGAAGACTACCTGCTCTCATTACTGGGGATTAGCGACCCTCACTCGGACCTGAGTCCCGGACCATAGCTCGGGTATTCTACCCTCACAGCGGGTGGTGAAATTACCGATCTATAATTGCAAAATAGCAATACCTTTTGCAAATAAGACGATTGAAAATTACATCATTGCATTGCGGTGAAATTGCTGATTATTGGCGTTTTTTAAACGATATTCTACGATACATATCAACGGAGTTAGAAAACGAGCGTGGTCGAGGGTGGGGGAGGAAGGAAACTTAAGGGAGAGTGAGAAGTACCAACATAAGCTCTTCGACTTGCATTAAGCTTTTTAGGAGGGAAATTTGAAATAGAAATTGCCTTTCCGAATTACATACAACGCGTACAGCGACTCTGTCCTTTCAGCTATCCCTTTCAAATAGTCTACAGCACTGATTCTCAACCGAAAATTTGCCGCGGACTGGTAAATGTTATGAGCATTCCACCAAAGACGTAAAATTTAGCACACTACTTTGAATTAAAACATTTAAAAAATTATTTTCGTCAATGAAATTTCATTACAACATAGAAAATTATACAATTATTGTTATTTTTTAAAAATAAAATCTTAGTTCTTTCAGTTAATCAGACGCGAAGTAAGTCTTATATTTATGCGTTTTAGTAATGTTTATTTCAATATAATTCATCGTTGTGTCAGTCTTATATGCGATATTAAGTGTACTTAATATGCTAAGCTCAACATTATAAAATATGGTTAATAAAGAAATAAAAGCTTGGGACCCGGGCCCAAAGACGGCATTTCCCTGAGGGAATAAAAATTAGATTACTGGGGTGCTGAGGGGTGTTAGAAAAGCAGTGGGTAGAGTTGGGAAACCCCAAATCGAGATATGAGAAAAGGAAATGGAAAAGGGAGAAAACCCCGCCCATTGGTATAGGTTGCCTTGCTCCCTCATATTTAGAGATATGAAAAATTCGCATTTATTTTTTGGAAATTTCGCACTTAAAAACCCGTTTTTCGCATTTATTTGCAAAATATGCTCTTGAGCCGTAAAAATTCCTAAAACATCCTAAATTTTTCCCAGCCCTCGCGCGTTTATACAGGAAAATGTGCATACTTAATGTATTTCTTGGTGATAGTGCATTTAGGAAGTGATGTTATGGATCCATTGCAAGATATTACAGGTATTGTTGATAGAAAACACAATTTATTACTGTTTTGGTACAAACATAGCGATCTATTCTCGCTGTTAAACAACACCATAGTATATATTTCCGTATTCTTAGCCTTGAGAGATCGCCGTCGGTCTGAAAAAACGAGTGAACATGCCGAGAGCGATCTCTCACAATCCACATTATAATAAAGCTTTCTCGCCTGTAACGCGCCACCCGCTTGGTCCCCGCGCGGCCGTTTTCTCGAAATAGAGCCCCGTTGGCTTTATGACGCGGCCGTTTAGCAGCTGAACTTAAGCTGGGACAGCAACAATGTAAATGAATACGTTGGCACCCATCGGAATTATGACATTGTAGCAACTAGTATCATTCCACACCACTTAAGGTAGTGGCTGATCACATTTTTGTTCGCGCTGTTAATCCCAGTGGACGAGCCGCGACATCGTACTGAGTGAAGTCCTTTAATTAATGTAGAAGCATATATTCGTATTTTACAACGCGTTGGGCCTGAAAACGGTAGTTTTCGCTCGTATTTCGCATTTATTATCTGATTTCGCATTTATAGGCCGATTTCGCATTTATTCGCTAAAGGCGAAATTTGCATAGCTCTACTCATATTGCAATGGGAAAACCTTATGATCTATCCTAATACCGGGGCCCTTAGAGACCTGAGCCCTGGGGATTTTGTCTCCCGTAAACCTCACAGCAAGCGCTCGTTTTGCTTTCTCCTGCGCAAAAGAAATTATAGAACCCATATACAACCGTCCGTGGTCCTTATCTGTCTTAGAGAACGCATTTGGAAATACCATTTAATCATTCGGAGTATGCACGGTTATAAACATTTATCTGTAGCCACAATTTAACATATTTTCGCCCTGTATCAAGTAGAAAACTGTGTTAGAGAGCACGGGACTTAAGATTCGAAGCGCTATAAAATATTTTAAAATTTTCTTAAACATTCCACCAAAGTTTCTCGGACCGGCAAATAATCGCTGACCTGCGGTTGAGAAACACTGATCTACAAGGCCCGGAAAATATTAAACATAAAGCAACGACGATGAAAACATGATTGTTTTCATTGTCATTGGTCTATGTTTTATGATTTTTTAGGGATTTCAATTTTCCTCTTTGGAAAAAATAGGAGCAGGGTCTGCTAAACGTTTTTGTTACGCTTTTCTAAGATGATAAAATACGGAAGATGTATAATGAAAAAAGTCTCATATGCGCAAAATATGAGATTTTTGCACCAGACATAATACGCTGAAAATATTAATGCAGTTTTCTGTGGATCACCAGATCGCTTTGAAACGAGGAAATTCGAGTGCTTCTATAAGTTCACGTTTTTACAACATGCGGTATAACTGCATTAATATTTTCAGCGTATATCTGTGCATTTATTGAATCAGTTGAAGTATGTCTGGTGCAAAAATCTCATATTTTGCACATATGATCCTTTTTTCATTTCACATCTCCCGAAGGTCTACTTTATCGTCTTAGAAAAGCGCAGCAAAAACGTTTAGCAGACCCTGCTCCTATTTTTTCCAAAGAGGAAAATTTGAAATCCCGAGAAAATCATAAAACATAGACCAATGACAATGAAAACAATCGTATTTTCCTGGTCGTTACTTTATGTTTAATATTTTATGGGCTCTGTAGACTATTTGAAATGGATAGCTGAAAGGACAGAGTCGCTGTACGCGTAGTAATTCGGAAAGGCAATTTCGATTTCAAATTTCCCTCCTAAAAAGCTTAATGCAAGTCGAAGAGCTTATGTTGGTACTTCTCACTCTCCCTTAAGTTTCCTTCCTCCCCCACCCTCGACCACGCTCGTTTTCTAACTCCGTTGATATGTATCGTAGAATATCGTTTAAAAAACGCCAATAATGAGCAATTTCACCGCAATGCAATGATGTAACTTTCAATCGTCTTATTTGCAAAAGGTATTGCTATTTTGCAATTATAGATCGGTAATTTCACCACCCGCTGTGAGGGTAGAATACTCGAGCTAGGGTCCGGGACTCAGGTCCGAGTGAGGGTCGCTAATCCCCAGTAATCTACATGTATTTCTACATAATACCCTGCAAATCACTCTCCTATTATGATCCCGTATAGTCCTTGGGAAAAACGAGCCCTGATATCGCTCGGTCCTACAGTCGATCTCTCGTATTTTATCCTCGTGATCGTGCCTGCCCATGTACGTAGGTGCCTCTAATATTCCTGAGACCTTCATTAAGAGAACTTCCGACCTAAATTTCTCCGGAAGTCTTAACCTAGCGCTAATTCTGCTGTCCTCTAGCGATATCCAATTCAACTCCTTCAAGAGTGATGTGACGCTTAATTTTTGCTCATATTTTTGCTTAACGAATCTGGCTGCTCTGCGTTGGATTCTTTCTAACTCAAGTATCTGTCCCTTTTGCTACGGATCCCATATGCTTGAAGCGTATTCCACCTGAGATCTGACCAATGATAAATAACATGTTTCTCGTACCTGTTCTGTGCTACTTCTTATTATTCTGCCTACGAAGCCCAATATCTTATTAGCTGCGCCTACAATCCTTCGAATATGCACATTCCACGATAGCTCACGACGAATGATGACTCCTAAATATTTAACGTATTCCGCAGATTGGATATTCAATCTATCAATCCTGTACTCCGAGTCTCATTCATTCTTCTAACTCTTCCAGAAACTCGATAAGGAACATTTGCTGTGATTAATTTCAATTTTCCAATCTTGACACCATGCTGAAAGGGCGTTTAAATCTTCCTGGAGCGATTTTTGGTCATCCTGGCTCATTATCTCCTTATATAAAACGGTGTCATCTGCGAAAAGTCTTACCAATTTTTCAGCAAACTACCGAGCAGATATCGTTTATATATACCAGGAATAGTATTGGCCTATGACACTTCCCTGGGGAACCCCTGATCCGACTTTTACCGAGTATGAAGATTTCCCATCAATGCTTTCCTAGTTTTCCTATTAATTTATTATGGGGTACTTTATCAAACGTTTTTTTAAAATCAATGAAAATCGCATCAACCTGAGTGTTTTTCTCTCCGCATTGCAACAAATAGTTTATGAACAGGGCGACCTGTGTTTCGCGTGACCTACCTTTCCGAAACCCGTGTTGATTTTTGCTTAGCGAAGAACGACCATCTAAATAACGCAGAACAGATTTAACGATTATATGCTCTAGAATCTTACACGATAATGACGTCAAGGAAATCGGTCTATAAATTTCGGGGTTCTCTTTATCACCGCCTTTGTGGATGGACGTTACGTATGATAGTTTCCAGTCTGTCGGAACGGTACTTTGTGCAACGGATATTTCGAATATTATTTTCAAGTAAGGTGCGATTACCGAGGCTGGCTCTTTTAACACACGCGCGGGTATGCCCTCCGGCCCGGTAAACTTATTTTGCTTAATCGACTCTAGTTTCTGAGAATATCAAATCTTCCATCGAATTTCCCTCATCTATCAACTTTGGTTCCTCAAATTCGTTGCTCTCCAAAGTAAACGCTTTCCGAAAGTGTTCATTTAAGAAATTCGCTTTTTTCGCTCTATCGTGTACTACATCACCTGCCTCCGTTCTCAATGACGCCATGGTGGGGCCTCTACCATGAACCTCCCTAATGTATTACCAAAACGCTTTCGGATTTTCTTTCAAATTATTATGCACAACTTTCTTTTTGTAATCATTAAATGCTTCTCGCATTGTTACTCTAGCTCTTTACCGTGCCTCTCTGTATTCATGCCGTATCATTGACCTCTGTTCCTCTGTGACTTTTGAAGAATTGGTATTTAAGCGAGCGTGAAGTTTTCTTTGCCGTCTAAGAGCGCATCTAACCTTCTGGTTGTAGCATCTTGGTTCCGCACTGTCACGTTTAACTTTATGTGGAATGAATTTATCCTTACACTCTCGCATCATATCTCTGAACATGCACCATGATTCCTCTGTACTAGCGTCGATTGATGCTTCGCAGGAATTAGAGAATTGTGTCTGTAAAAGGGACCTAAATTTCGAGAAATCGCCTTTGGCGTACATATGTATAATGTGCATGTGTGAAGAATCATTAGATGAGAGCAAGTTCCCTTGAAGATTCGATCTTTAGACGCTGTCATCTACATTTTAAAATTCTAATTTGTTTTTGATCGATTTTATTATATTTTCAAATATATCATGTATTTACCGATGCATGTTTTTATTCTTTTATCGTTGAAATTTTATCTCAAAAAATAATTATCACGAAGGTATCATTTCAGCCTGACAAAAACTTTCTTTCGTTACAGATAGCTGTGTTAAGTGAAGGATTACAGGTGACTGCGATTTATGGAAGCGACATCGTTCGCCCAGACACCACTGCGACGCCTCTCGTCCCGCCTCGATGAGTCACCCCGAGATGAAAAACGATGAATAGCTTTTAAAAAAACTATTTGTGTGAAGATTCGCGTGGTCTGCTGTCGTTAAATTCTAACGATGCAGTGATTCGAGATAGGGTGGGTACTACCGAATGTCACGATGCGCTCGAAGAAATTTATGACCATATTTTTTGTTTAAATAAAACATCTGAATAATCCTCCACTTCTTTGTTTTTAAAATTACGTCTTTTTCATTGTAGCAGGTGAGGACGGAGGGCATGAAGGCTTCGAAAAAATTGTCAAGTTATGCTGGAAACAGAAACGTATGTACAACGAATCCTACATCGCGGCTGAATTACGTTCCACGCAAATGTCAAATAAGCTCCCCATTTGGATTATACTGAATTTCTTTCTTGGCTTGCTTTAAAATTGAAAAGTCCCCCGCTTGTCAAATAAAGATCGGCGGGACTTTATTTTCTGTAGCATAGAAAAAGATACTCAATTTTCTCCTATTTTACTCAAAACTTTCATTAGCCTAGGCCAGGGGTCAGCAACCCGCGGCTCTTTAAGGAATTACCTGCGGCTCCCGACGCACACTCTCCCGCTTGAAGCGCACCAGACGACAATGACGGTCTTAAATTGATAATAACATAAACGTTTTCAATAGAAGGATCCAGTATGTGCTGTTGAGAAAAAGAAATCATTTTCAACTTTCTCATTTTCATCTGTAGTCCTAGATTCGTTTTCTCAAAGAATATATTTGCTTCATTCGAATACTTATTTATATTTTCGTTGAATACTATAAACTTATGTAAGATATTCTTTTGTTTCTCAAGTTCTTTTTACGAATTATCTCCAAAATGTGTGTGCAGCTTTTAAATAAATAGATGTCATTTAATATGACTTGAAGGTATTAAATACGTATTTTTACTTTCTCCATACGTAGTAATGGGAAAGTATTGTATTCATGAAAAAAATCGACTTCGAGATTTCAACGGAAATACACGTTTTGAGGTCCCTAGAACACGTTTACACTATTTTCGGAATGATGTCTGTGTGTGTGTGTGTTTGTTATTGTGGGCGCTCTAACTCAAAAAGTACGTGCCATATCGTTACCAAACTTCATATATAACACTTTCACATGAGCACAAAGAACTAATTAGTTTTTGGACAATAACGGTTAACCGAAAGTCGAGGTTTATTCGAAACCCGATTCGGTTTTTGCGATATTTCTTCGTTAGAACATCATTATTGTATATACAATTCTATACAAAAGTTATAGAGAATGTAATTTCCTACAGTTTTTATTTGAAACAATTTTCTATAGGAGTTATTGTTTAGGAGTTATTTATAAATAACAGGTTTTTCGGTTTCCGTTAAATATCTCCTTAAAAACATCGTTATTGGTAATCTTCGTAAGGACCAAAGTTCTGGAGAATAATATTTCTTCCAAGTTTGTTTGAAACTAATTTTCGTAGAACCATCCATTTCGGATATATTTCGCTTTATCTTAATACCAGTATACAGCGCCAACACCATGTAGCGGTGAATTCTGTAAACATATTCAAAATATACGTAATTTACGGCAACAAGGACGTGTCTTCTTTTACGATACGAAATAATAATTTTGCCTCGTAATATTATTCATAATAATTTAAATATCTATACCCAAATATGGAGAAAGTCATGTGTTGGCCACATCAGATTTTTTCATTATACGTGCTCTGCGGCTCATCTTATGTTGGATTCTATAAAAAGTTTGAAAAAATGGCTCTTCTTGTCGAAAAGGTTGCCGACCCCTGGCCTAGGCCATACAATTTGATCAAACTTCATTGCAAATTTCAAACAAAAATTTATATAAATAACAGAAAAGAGTAATTTGATAACATCAATTAAGGCTGGGGCTAAAAGACTATTTATGAATGCAGGTGATCATTATGCGTTGAAAATGATCTGTATCAATATTATTTATATACTTAATATTATATTTATATTGGAAGAGTGTTGTTTTATATAATCTCTCACAGCTTTAAATTATAATTTTGGCTTGAATTCATAATTCATAACTTATGTTATAGTGAGCCAGTTTCAATGTTATTCATGAAAGGCGGATCACACGGTTTTTAATGCATTCATATATATATAATCAAAACGTTTTATTTTGTAAAAATATCAGTTACATGATACTTATGTAATTTTAATTAGCAAAATTAAAATTATTTTAAAAGCTTATTTGAAATTTCAAAAAATTTGCTCTGTATAGTTCGATTTTTAATTAAAATTTATCGTGCATAAAACCATCACGAATAAGTTCTATGAAAATTTTTAAAGGAATTAATGGAATAAAAATAAGTATCTTAGTGTGGCAGAAGAAATTCTTAAAAGCAGGAGAGAAAAACCTGTTCTGAATGAGAATTGAATCCGGATCTTCCATTTATCGTGTCGAAATTTATTTGTAACTAGTTCATAAACAGAATTTTACGGCCTTTAAAAATGAGCGCAACAACCATAACAAAGACGATTACATGCGACCATGCCATCAGCAGGATTCGAAGATAGGTGGGAAGTAGTCACAGTAACCACCCCTTTACCAACTCTACTAATGAGACAGATGAATCCTTATGTTTCAGAACATGACATCCCTCTGTATATGCCTGTTTTTTTACATAGCTTTGAAAAATGATTTCTACTTATTTGACCGATATTCTTGGAATATTTTTCGGATGTTGTCAGAAAAATTAATTGTGAATTTATTCAAGCATTTAATTTTGAATATAAATTCGCACTTGCAAATTCTGCCGAATATAGCTATCACTTGCTTTGCAAATGTTCTTGAATTAAGTAATTTATTCTGATAAATTACAATAAAATTCAAAGAGTTTGCTCTTTTTAAAATGTGTTAATATTCTCATCAGTTTTAATACCAGTTGGCTCAGTTTGGATATTATTTAAAGCCGAGTTCACTTGAAAGGAAACTGGATTTCTAAATACATATAACATTTATCGTCACCCACAGCTTGGAAATCTCCAAAGCACTCGCTCACTCGCTATTCTAATAATTCAATTGACTCTAAATAAACTGTAGTAATTTAATTTCCTAAAAAAATTCTTTAGGAAAAGTTATTTAGAAATCAACACTTTCAAAAAACTTTTGTTGCCATTCGGAATGCGCGATTTTAGTCTTTAATATTTAATTTGAAAAAAGGGATAACTTTGTTTCGAAAGCTATTTTCTAAAAGAAAGTATTATATGCTAATTTATCTTTACTGAAGCTTGACAAATTCAATAACGAAATATATTTGGCCTGTTTTGAAAATAAAACCAAATACAAGGATGAATATTTCGAAAAGAGGCATTAACATTTACGCAACAAACGAATGAAAACTTCGTGTAAGACGCAGAAAAACAGCCCAGAGTGCAAATAGGAGACAATTCTCCTTTAAGCGCAAGTAAGACGAACTGACTGACGCAAGACGATATTGAATACGAATGGTATTGGAGAATATCTTCAACGAGAACGCGAGATAACACGAAGAAATATAAATTTGTGAAATAAAAACTATCGACATGGGCATTTATATTTCAGATGGGACATCGAATCCTTGGCAGATCTTCAAGGGGCACGGCAGATCTCGCCGCACAGAAGGCACAAGAGGCATCTCCGGGATTTCCAGTGATTGAGGTATGGTGACTGTTCGTATCACTAAAACGGCGTAAGGCCCGTAGGGATTACCGGATCTAGTCTATAGTACAGACAGAACACGATAAAACGAACGTGTATTTTTCCTTATCCTCCATCCCCTTTAAACCTCGTTTTGGTGTTATGTGATACCTAAGACAATAAATAACATGAGGAATCTTGGAATAAAAATTTTGGGAAATTAGAACCCGCCTTCCAAGAGAAACCTTTCCTTTTCACATACTTGATTTGTTGCTAAAACATACATTTTATGAGTGTAGTAATTCCAATATAGACATCATGACGTATTTCCATACGGGGAGCGAATGAACATCAAAGAAGAGCCAGATCCATAATTTGCACATAACTAGTTTATTCTCTCTCTATAATTTTACTACAGTCATATTTTAAGGATACGTACATACAACGAAGTTGTGGTAAATTGCTACTGTATTATGAGTCTTTCAAGTACGTTACTATTAATATCCCATTTTCTCGAATTTAAGGATGTGAAATTCTTGGAAGAATACGACGATAAAGTGAGTTTAAAGTCAATTATCTTTCATAATGCTGTGTTATTCCGATATCTGCTAAGAAAATACTTCAAACGTTGTCACAGAGATATACTTAGAGTTGTTATAGATTAAAATTTGCATGGTATTAGGTTAATATAGTTTATTTTTTCGAACAATGTGGTAATGAAAGCTAGAGTCTAAAAAAATTTTCCTGATCAGGAATTTAACGTGGCTCTTTCGGGATTTTTTCCTGCTTTCCAGAAACTAAGATAATGCATCATAGAACTTCATGCATAGAATTAAACGTCAATACGTTTTATCATGCTTAACTTTGAGATGTTATAAAGTTTGGTTTTCTTGGGGGGATCCTCATCTGTTAGAGATGGTTTATACTATCATAGCTATATCTGCCTCTGCCACAACCAGAATGTGAAAAAGGGTAGAATTCCCGGACAAGAGAGTTTATAAATATTGATTTACTTAATTTCTTTTAGTCTAGCATTTGCCGGAATGCATAGAACTTATAAAACTTTCCATCGCGTCTAATGTTCTATTGGGTATGGAAAAATATTTTGGTCTGACAATGAATAACTAAACAGTAAATGAAGACTATTAGCGCATTTTCAGCATTTGACAAAAGTGGCTCTATCTAACATACATGATTTTTCAAGTAGGTGCTTTAACCTTTTGACAAAAACATGTTTTTTTATGTTCGAGATATAGGAATAGTCTGTTAGTCAACAGAAGAGGAGATTCATTTCTCTACAGAACATTGAGCGTACAACATGCGCCATCTATTAGAGTTCTTAGTAAAAATTAGGAGTCGCTGTGAGCGACGCTGGCAATTTTATCTGATTTTTCGCGCCAGAGCGATACTGCCACAATAAGGATGAATGTAGCAGCAGACATTTTTGATCTCGAATTTCAACGTTAAATAGAAGTAACAGAAATTTTAGGGCAGAATTTAATATGAAAACTACATCTTGGGTCTTTTTGTTTCTTTACATGAATATCAAGAATATTTCCTATTTTGAAAGAACTGCTAGTTTTAATATAAGAAGTTACGTAAGGTTTCCAAATTCTTAATTAAAAATACTACCTCCGATAAATTTCGCAGCTCTTCTACGATCTCGTTATTGACGTAAGTTCCAGGAAAGTTCACTCGGCGAGGCATTAATTAACAGAAGATAATATCCATAGCATAGGAGAAAAATATTTAACGAAGAAAATATTTGACCAGGGAACGGCAACGACTTTTCGTTGTGTGCCACTCTTTATCAGTATTAAAAGTTTTTGGCCTCCCGCACAGATGGATTCATTTTATAGCTAAAGTATGCCATGAATTTCTTTTTCATATTAGAAATTCTGGTTATGAGAGAAAAGTTATAGCGCGGAGTAGTAGAATTCTTTTCAATACCGTTCTAAGCAATTTGTCTGCGAATAAACGTACCAGGTAAATTCACTGCGCGTACATCCTTGGTTTCCGAACCCTGTTATATATTTAAGTCTATGCGTAATATTCGCTGTAGCTTAAAAACGGAGAAATACGTACTGGATGAACGGTAAAATGCTATTATGATCTCTATAAAGAAAGATACTCCGTGTTCAGAATAGGATAATTGTCGCAGTCAAAAAGTTACCGAACTGTCGATCAAACTTTAGCTATACAGAGAGATAGAATACGTTCTAATAGTATCACTAGTTTCCTTGTTAGAAGCTGTGGAGTACTGTCGGTGTTCGTGCCATGTCGAATTCGGACTGGTTTTCTTAGCTCATTAATTATGGTGATAATTAATAATATTAAGCGTGTCGTTCCTCAAATATCGTTCGTAGGCTACAGTACATTTTTGCCAGTGTTCGTGGTGCTGCTGGAATCAATCCTGGAACGCTACTTCTGGATTGGCGCGCAGCACCTTTGTTACTACGATGACTTCTCCCTCACTACCAAAGCTAACATCGAAATTGCACGAACGCCAACATGCTCCACAGAATGTAACAAAGAAACTAGTAATAGAATACCAACGGATTTTGTCTCTCTGTATAGCTAAAGTTTATTAATTTGTAATAATGTACAGCTGATACGTAGTCAAGCGCATGTAGCGCACTCTGACTTACAATGCTGGAAAATTTACACGGTCTTATGTATTATTGACGGATACTACCATGTTTCGCTGCATGGAAATTTATGGTAGTTAACATGTACCATTTCGCACATATTGCTGCGTACATCTTCAGGAAAGCTTCCGGGCAGCTGTGGAGAACGCTGCGAAAACCTTCACCAAAAATTATCGATGAATTTCTAAATATTTTTCACATCTAAAAGGAATATATTTGTGAGAATTTTATGTTAAAATTCTCTTTGGAAAAATACCGGCTGTATTTTAACCATAACAGGATAGGAATGAGAGAGTAAACGAACTGATGGACGATAGGAACTCTCCTAATTATTACAAAATTATTTTGCATTGGAAACAAGCTTAAGTGCCAGGCTTTATCCGGGGCCAGATGGAAAATAGCATTTATCAAATTGAATTAGGCACACCTCCCCCAAATACCTTATACTTGTATATTACTTTTCTATCTTATTACTGCGCATATGAACTAGCGCATTTACTTCCCCTCCACTTCCCCTCACTCCTGGCTCGTAGCATCTTTCTGCGTTACACCAAGGTCACGCGTCTCACGCTATCCAAGCAAAATTACAACCATAATTATTGAATTAAGCACTTCAATTTCTTGTCACCATATAGCCCATGTTACCCGCAGGGTAAAATTACATACGTCTTCGAAGTTTCGTAGTTGTATCTTTAAAGGTGTGGCTTTTTATAGCGGACCAACAAAAACCGAATTTCAGATTTATAGATGTAGATTAAATCCGAAGTCATACAATCCAAACTGATAAATAAAACGAAAGCGAAAGTTTATTTATTCACTTCATGAGTATATAGTGTTTTTTTCAGTATGTTACCTAAGTTGTTCGAGGATGTACTTGAATATTATATCTCTATTTATTATAAGCATATTTATTGAGTTAATCACCACCATCCCCAGCTTTTTATCGCCATATAACCTATGCTACTCTAAGGGTAAAATTACATAAGTGTCCGAAGTTTTGCGACAATATTTACAAATGTGTGGATTTCGATAGCGGACGAACAAAAACAGAATATCAGATTTATGTATATATTAGTAATGATAAGGTGAGTATCATGAAGTAGTCAAAATTCAAATTACATTAAATATATCTATGAAGAATTTGTCTCCGCTCTCGATGCACTTTTCGCTATCGTTAGCTAGAACTGCTGCTCTGATGAATTCTAAGACGAATCGAATAGTTTTTGATAGATTTATGTTCCGAGTAATCTTAATTAGTTTTTGATAGTATACCTTAAAGAGCTACAAACAAATATAATTATATTCCGAGTGAATCTTAATTAAATTAAGAACATAAAATTCAGTATTCATATTGTATTGCATGAATACTATTTAAGTATTTATTTCTTCACCTGATATCTTTTTCCTTCTCTTTTTCAGAGTTATACAGCCAAAAATCCTCGTAATCACCATCCTGAGAGTGCAGCGACACTTCGAATCCGAATTAAGAAGAATTACAAGAATATGTGCAGCTGTATCTCCTAAAAATCTATACGTAATAGCTGTATACACTTCTGTTATCCTTTTCTGTATGAATATTCATGAAAAATGTTGAATATGTATCGGAACGTTAACGATATTAATAAACTGTTTAAATTAATAAAAATGGTATTTAAAATGTGTTCATCTTATTTAAAATCACGATCATGAGGTATTACGCATCCTGCTTTAAAATTTGCATTCGCAATCTGAATATAAAGCTATGTAAAGGGGACGGAAATATAAAGATTCAAACGAGCTGTTCAAATCTCGCGCCACGTTTCCGTGAAGATTTTGAGAACTACGCGAAAAACCGCGATTTGTCCCTGAAAAAGGCCAAAAACTCACACCCCTCTGGTTTTCGAACTCCAATGTAAACAAGGGAAGCAAAAATCCTCACACTCCTCTGGGTTTCGACCTCCAAATCACCTCGAGCGGCCTGGAAGACCCACTTTCCTCTAGTTATGCCCTCGACAACCACGGTCGATCAAAAAGGGTCGCTTAAAGGCCATACAATGGGCCGTCTAAAGGGATAGCTTTACTAGTAATGGGGCCAGCGCTGCATTTTCTGGCCTCATTTCGAAAGCATATTCCACTTGCCCTAGAACGGCCAATCCATTCATAATGAATAACTTTTCCTGATAATTAAAACTGATTGATAGCTACTAGGAAAAGAGCTAGCACGGTAATATGAAGCTCTGGTGTTCGAATCCGAGTTGCAATTATAAATTTTTTTCAGGCCACGTTTGTTGTCCGTGACGTGCAATATTTTGATATATTTAACTGCTGTTATTTCGCTTCTATATTTAACTAATTTCCCATATTTATGTGGATTCTGTTTTTACTGCCTGTTACCTATAAACCACGAATCGTTCGTCAAAAGACGGCCTCACTATCACTATAGTCTTATGACGAACGATTCGTGGTTTATAGGTAACAGGCAGTAAAAACAGAATCCACATAAATATGGGAAATTAGTTAAATATAGAAGCGAAATAACAGCAGTTAAATATATCAAAATATTGAACGTCACGGACAACAAACGTGGCCTGAAAAAAATTTATAATTGCAACTCGGATTCGAACACCAGAGCTTCATATTACCGTGCTAGCTCTTTTCCTAGTAGCTATCAATCAGTTTTAGTTATCAGGAAAAGTTATTCATTAGGAATGGATTGGCCGTTCTAGGGCAAGTGGAATATGCTTTCGAAATGAGGCCAGAAAATGCAGCGCTGGCCCCATTACTAGTAAAGCTATCCCTTTAGACGGCCCATTGTATGGCCTTTAAGCGACCCTTTTTGATCGACCGTGGTTGTCGAGGGCATAACTAGAGGAAAGTGGGTCTTCCAGGCCGCTCGAGGTGATTTGGAGGTCGAAACCCAGAGGAGTGTGAGGATTTTTGCTTCCCTTGTTTACATTGGAGTTCGAAAACCAGAGGGGTGTGAGTTTTTGGCCTTTTTCAGGGACAAATCGCGGTTTTTCGCGTAGTTCTCAAAATCTTCACGGAAACGTGGCGCGAGATTTGAACAGCTCGTTTGAATCTTTATATTTCCGTCCCCTTTACATAGCTTTATATTCAGATTGCGAATGCAAATTTTAAAGCAGGATGCGTAATACCTCATGATCGTGATTTTAAATAAGATGAACACATTTTAAATACCATTTTTATTAATTTAAACAGTTTATTAATATCGTTAACGTTCCGATACATATTCAACATTTTTCATGAATATTCATACAGAAAAGGATAACAGAAGTGTATACAGCTATTACGTATAGATTTTTAGGAGATACAGCTGCACATATTCTTGTAATTCTTCTTAATTCGGATTCGAAGTGTCGCTGCACTCTCAGGATGGTGATTACGAGGATTTTTGGCTGTATAACTCTGAAAAAGAGAAGGAAAAAGATATCAGGTGAAGAAATAAATACTTAAATAGTATTCATGCAATACAATATGAATACTGAATTTTATGTTCTTAATTTAATTAAGATTCACTCGGAATATAATTATATTTGTTTGTAGCTCTTTAAGGTATACTATCAAAAACTAATTAAGATTACTCGGAACATAAATCTATCAAAAACTATTCGATTCGTCTTAGAATTCATCAGAGCAGCAGTTCTAGCTAACGATAGCGAAAAGTGCATCGAGAGCGGAGACAAATTCTTCATAGATATATTTAATGTAATTTGAATTTTGACTACTTCATGATACTCACCTTATCATTACTAATATATACATAAATCTGATATTCTGTTTTTGTTCGTCCGCTATCGAAATCCACACATTTGTAAATATTGTCGCAAAACTTCGGACACTTATGTAATTTTACCCTTAGAGTAGCATAGGTTATATGGCGATAAAAAGCTGGGGATGGTGGTGATTAACTCAATAAATATGCTTATAATAAATAGAGATATAATATTCAAGTACATCCTCGAACAACTTAGGTAACATACTGAAAAAAACACTATATACTCATGAAGTGAATAAATAAACTTTCGCTTTCGTTTTATTTATCAGTTTGGATTGTATGACTTCGGATTTAATCTACATCTATAAATCTGAAATTCGGTTTTTGTTGGTCCGCTATAAAAAGCCACACCTTTAAAGATACAACTACGAAACTTCGAAGACGTATGTAATTTTACCCTGCGGGTAACATGGGCTATATGGTGACAAGAAATTGAAGTGCTTAATTCAATAATTATGGTTGTAATTTTGCTTGGATAGCGTGAGACGCGTGACCTTGGTGTAACGCAGAAAGATGCTACGAGCCAGGAGTGAGGGGAAGTGGAGGGGAAGTAAATGCGCTAGTTCATATGCGCAGTAATAAGATAGAAAAGTAATATACAAGTATAAGGTATTTGGGGGAGGTGTGCCTAATTCAATTTGATAAATGCTATTTTCCATCTGGCCCCGGATAAAGCCTGGCACTTAAGCTTGTTTCCAATGCAAAATAATTTTGTAATAATTAGGAGAGTTCCTATCGTCCATCAGTTCGTTTACTCTCTCATTCCTATCCTGTTATGGTTAAAATACAGCCGGTATTTTTCCAAAGAGAATTTTAACATAAAATTCTCACAAATATATTCCTTTTAGATGTGAAAAATATTTAGAAATTCATCGATAATTTTTGGTGAAGGTTTTCGCAGCGTTCTCCACAGCTGCCCGGAAGCTTTCCTGAAGATGTACGCAGCAATATGTGCGAAATGGTACATGTTAACTACCATAAATTTCCATGCAGCGAAACATGGTAGTATCCGTCAATAATACATAAGACCGTGTAAATTTTCCAGCATTGTAAGTCAGAGTGCGCTACATGCGCTTGACTACGTATCAGCTGTACATTATTACAAATTAATAAACTTTAGCTATACAGAGAGACAAAATCCGTTGGTATTCTATTACTAGTTTCTTTGTTACATTCTGTGGAGCATGTTGGCGTTCGTGCAATTTCGATGTTAGCTTTGGTAGTGAGGGAGAAGTCATCGTAGTAACAAAGGTGCTGCGCGCCAATCCAGAAGTAGCGTTCCAGGATTGATTCCAGCAGCACCACGAACACTGGCAAAAATGTACTGTAGCCTACGAACGATATTTGAGGAACGACACGCTTAATATTATTAATTATCACCATAATTAATGAGCTAAGAAAACCAGTCCGAATTCGACATGGCACGAACACCGACAGTACTCCACAGCTTCTAACAAGGAAACTAGTGATACTATTAGAACGTATTCTATCTCTCTGTATAGCTAAAGTTTGATCGACAGTTCGGTAACTTTTTGACTGCGACAATTATCCTATTCTGAACACGGAGTATCTTTCTTTATAGAGATCATAATAGCATTTTACCGTTCATCCAGTACGTATTTCTCCGTTTTTAAGCTACAGCGAATATTACGCATAGACTTAAATATATAACAGGGTTCGGAAACCAAGGATGTACGCGCAGTGAATTTACCTGGTACGTTTATTCGCAGACAAATTGCTTAGAACGGTATTGAAAAGAATTCTACTACTCCGCGCTATAACTTTTCTCTCATAACCAGAATTTCTAATATGAAAAAGAAATTCATGGCATACTTTAGCTATAAAATGAATCCATCTGTGCGGGAGGCCAAAAACTTTTAATACTGATAAAGAGTGGCACACAACGAAAAGTCGTTGCCGTTCCCTGGTCAAATATTTTCTTCGTTAAATATTTTTCTCCTATGCTATGGATATTATCTTCTGTTAATTAATGCCTCGCCGAGTGAACTTTCCTGGAACTTACGTCAATAACGAGATCGTAGAAGAGCTGCGAAATTTATCGGAGGTAGTATTTTTAATTAAGAATTTGGAAACCTTACGTAACTTCTTATATTAAAACTAGCAGTTCTTTCAAAATAGGAAATATTCTTGATATTCATGTAAAGAAACAAAAAGACCCAAGATGTAGTTTTCATATTAAATTCTGCCCTAAAATTTCTGTTACTTCTATTTAACGTTGAAATTCGAGATCAAAAATGTCTGCTGCTACATTCATCCTTATTGTGGCAGTATCGCTCTGGCGCGAAAAATCAGATAAAATTGCCAGCGTCGCTCACAGCGACTCCTAATTTTTACTAAGAACTCTAATAGATGGCGCATGTTGTACGCTCAATGTTCTGTAGAGAAATGAATCTCCTCTTCTGTTGACTAACAGACTATTCCTATATCTCGAACATAAAAAAACATGTTTTTGTCAAAAGGTTAAAGCACCTACTTGAAAAATCATGTATGTTAGATAGAGCCACTTTTGTCAAATGCTGAAAATGCGCTAATAGTCTTCATTTACTGTTTAGTTATTCATTGTCAGACCAAAATATTTTTCCATACCCAATAGAACATTAGACGCGATGGAAAGTTTTATAAGTTCTATGCATTCCGGCAAATGCTAGACTAAAAGAAATTAAGTAAATCAATATTTATAAACTCTCTTGTCCGGGAATTCTACCCTTTTTCACATTCTGGTTGTGGCAGAGGCAGATATAGCTATGATAGTATAAACCATCTCTAACAGATGAGGATCCCCCCAAGAAAACCAAACTTTATAACATCTCAAAGTTAAGCATGATAAAACGTATTGACGTTTAATTCTATGCATGAAGTTCTATGATGCATTATCTTAGTTTCTGGAAAGCAGGAAAAAATCCCCGAAAGAGGAAGAGCCACGTTAAATTCGTGATCAGGAAAATTTTTTTAGACTCTAAATTTCATTACCACACTGTTCGAAATAATAAACTATATTAACCTAATACCAAGCAACGCTTGAAGTGAAGGGAGCAAAGCTGTCATAATAAAATTCAAATTTGGCATCTCAACTATGTTTTGGGTAAATGCTGCAAGAACAGAATGGCGTCTCCCTCGATGATTAATAATAGCGGATAAAATTCTGTTCGCGCGAGAGTACGTGACTTACGGACATTGAGCGGTGAATATTCTCGTGCCTGCGAGGCATGAACCTGCGATACGAGGGACAGCTGAAGATGGGTTCACCCCACTCCTCTCGCTGTGTATTTTGGCGTACAAGGATAATACATTGCCTCTCTCTCTCTCTCTCTCACGGTAAGTCACACGTGCGTTCGACGATGAATGGATGGGGAGAAGTTGTGGAAAAAGGGGAAGCATTATTATTCACTCCATGCTTTATTTTCCATGCCACGGCCCTGTTCCGTTCACATCCCCACAGTGATTTTATTCCATCCATGCGTTCCCTTTTTCCTTAGTTACGCACTCTCAAAATCTAACACTTTGGCTTCAAAACATGGAAAATATCAGCATGCTTAAATTAAATCATAGATACCTACATAGATGAATTTTGACAGCGCTCCCTCTCGCTGCGTCTATCACCGACTATCCCGAACAGTTCCAAACATAAACTCGTCTTGCGGACGAAGTTCTTTTGAAAAAGAAATCCTGTTATAAGAAAGGAGGAAGAAGATAAGTTACTTTATGATCACACGCCGAGAGGCATGAACATGTAGAATTACTTGCGTGGATGATAGAGGTCGCCTGATTTGAAATGCATTCATTAGATAAGACAAGATCGCACTCTACAATGACATTTACCATACCATTTACATAATCTCCCAGTTGGTCAGAACACGTGCCATTCTCTGCAAAGAATGCCTTCGAAGGGTTGATTCTTACCTTGGAGATGCTTTTTTTATTTTACTCGGTAATAATTTTTTTTTACTTTTGAAAAATGTAACCTTTCCTATTCTAGTAAAAAAATGTTTCTGACAGGAAGGCGATAAAGGGGGCAAAAGTGGATAATTTTCAGAATGTAAAGTCCGATTACATTTACTCTCAGGATAAAAGTGGAAACAACATATTAAGGAGATCAATACAATGTTTCAAATTTTGGAAAATATTAGTCGATTACTTTGCAGTAGACGTAATTTGAAACCGGTGAGTTTTGAATCATAGAAGAGCACGGTCTTTTCCATCTTTCAACTAATAATTAACCATTGTTTGAATTTTAACAGCAAATAAATTGAAATTCCTGTTTTCTTTTGTTGAGATTCGCTTCGGTTCCGTGAGTTAAGTAATCTTAGTTTTCCTTTCGGCTGCCTAACATAAACGTGCTTCTTAGACTTACTTTTTCATATTTTCATACAAATTTCAAGAGAAATATCAGCCAAACCAATTAAAAGTAATCTATACCGAATTTATAAGCCTGAATTGTACAGAAGATGTTTTCATATAATTTGAAAAAAATGTGAAAACAGTATCGGTCGCGCATCATCATTTCATTTGAGAGGGCGAAAGAAAACCAACGTAGTGACAGGTCTTCAAGAATACGGTGACTGTATGCAAGAGGGATAGCTTTTAAAAAATTCCTTTAATCCTTAAAGGTAAGCATTGCTTACCTTGCTTCTATGAAGTGTACGTCACTGTTTTCAAAATAAGGTACGAGTAGGTATAAAAAATGTTGAGAATAATTTTTTTAATACGGTGAAAAGTTGTAGGTGTTGTGGCAACACTGTGTATCGCTGACGTCGCACACAGATCAACATTGCAATATTTGTGGTCAGCCTTTTGTTACATACGTTAACAAGAGGGTGTGTTAGTGCAGTTCCGCGTTTCATGATGGCTGAGGGCAAAGAACAACGCGTGTACATTATTTTTTCGTTACACTGGGATGTACAAAACGGCATTCGGCGATAAAACATTAAGCCGTGCAACAATATTCCGATGGTTTTACACGTTTAAAGATGCTGGTGGAATTTTTTAATCAAAATGGTTAGGTTAAGCACGAGTACCTTCCAGCAGGAGAAACCGTCAATCAGCATTTTATTGTAGTTTATTAGCGCGAATGTGTGATGCGGTTGGAAGAAAGTGCCGGAAAAAGTGGGTCAATGGCACTTGGCTCCTTCTCCATATCTCCCTACTTGTTGTTGAATTTCTGATAAAGTACCGCATTCTTGTGGTACCACATCTTCCCTACTCCTCCGATTTGTCTCTCTGTGACTTTTTCCTCTTCCTCAAATTAAAGCTTAACTTAAAGGGAAGAGATTTGACGATAGAGAGGACGTCGTTGCAAATACGACGAGGCAATTGAGGGCCATCACTAAGGAGGAATTCTGGGCATGACTTCGGATGAGGCATGATCGCTGGAATCGGACAATTCAATTGCAGTGGGACTACTTTGAAGGAAATAGGGTTCAATAGGATGCGAGTACTTTGTGTTATCCGATAAGTCTCAAAACTTTTTGATAATCTCTTGCAATTAACAAACTGATGTCTCCGTCTATTGAATAAATTGATTGATTACGTTGGATTCAAGTTTATCGTATCTATGAAGTTTTATCATTTTTACAGACAAAGAAAATACTCTACTCCCATATTAAAAAAATTGCGAAACCTGCCTCCATCATCGCGTGATTTTTACCCACTTGCGAAATTCATTGAGGACTAATCTTTTAAAAAAATCGAAACAATTATGCAAAAAAGTTATTTAAGCCTAAAATACGGGAACGGTGTGGACGAGAACTGTCTTTCTTAAATGGGACTTGAGCCAGACTTGCACGGTCGCCACGTCTCACCCTCGACATTGAAACACAAAAGGAGAGAGGAGAAAGGAGTAAAGGAAGATAATGTGGTAAGAGAAGGAAGAAGAAGAGAAGATAGAGAAAGTGACATTGACAGAGGGGAGCTAATAAAAGAGAGAGAGAGAGAAAACGAAATGGAAAAGAGAGAAAGAGAAACTGCGAGGAAAGAGAGAGAGAGAGAGGGGAGGGGGAAATTTCGTCTCTCTCTCTCGCAACTCGATCGTTAAGCATTTATCACGTCAGAGTCGAGACAAGAGTTTTTAATCCTCCTAGACTCGCTCGTCACGTGACCACGTATTTTCACCTCTCGGATCACGTGACAAAAGGTTTGTCACCTGCCTCTTTTCGGTCCCCGAAGCAGGCGACGTACTGAATCCGCACCATCGATCAAAATCAGCGCTGACGTGCGCGACCTGCCCGTAGTACTGCTATTGTCCCACGGCGGACGAAGCGCTGACCTCGGATCACAGTTTTCCTCTTGCGGTGACACGCGCCTCATTATTTTGTCATTTAAGTCATAAAACTCATCTTAAAAAGAAAAACAAATATCGCGTTACGATTGATTATCTCTTTTAGCCGTAAATTTCGTAAAATGGAAGCGGCTCTTCCCGACGGTTGTCTTCTAATGACTTGGAGCCGAGGGCGAAAGTGTGTTATAATACCAGCAGATAAATACTAAAATGAAAATTAAAAATCATTTTAGCAAAAAGACTTCACTGTTAACAAAATTAAACCTCATCGCCAGGTCTCAATGAAGAATAGTTTACAGTTGATAGGATATTTTTAAAACTCACATGATAAGTAAGCTGTCACACCTCCTGCATACTGAATGCCGTTGAGTTGTTATGCAGAGAAACGAATTACTAATTAAAATTCTCAACCATGACTTTTGAACTTGAAAAAAGTTTTAAAAGGAAAAAGAACATTTTCCCACGCTCTTATAGTTTTATTCTTTTTCTCCCTGACAACTTGATAGCAGACGGGATTATGCGTATATTTCAATTTCATTCTCTGGAATATGAGATTTACTAAATACACTATATTCCTGAATTCATCCCTCCTTTACTGAAATGGTGGATTCTTCCCTTTCTTTCTAAAAGTTGTCTAAATATATCTACGGATACTGTACCGTTCTTTGATTCCTCTTGAGTTTATACTCACACGCTTACTAATTCCCTCCGTACGCGCTATGCCCCACCTTAAGAGGCCGTCGCAGCCCTCGACACCTGCATCTCCTTCTCTCCCAATGGTTCCCAGCGCCACCATCACACTTCGCCGAGCTCTCTCGGTCACTCATTTTCCCTTTCTCCGTCACGAAACTCGGCGTGACTCGTCTCCGATGTCGAGCGCGCCTTGTTTCGTGAAATTCACCACAAGATTGCTCATTAAGACAAAATTACGGAGTTTTGGATAATTAATGTTTTGAAGTTTGACGAAAGAGGTATTTTAGTATTTTCCGTATTTCAAGAAAGGAATATTCATAGTTAGGATTCGAAAGCACATTGCTAATTCGGCGTTTCGAAGCTGCAAATCGAAATAAATAATGAATAATCCCTTTAATATTTCGCGTTTTTTTGGTCTGAAGCTCCGCACACGCAATTCCTATCCGTTTAGCACTCTTTAATTTATGCGCCTAGGGAGGCGTTAAAGGATACATCTTCCGAGCGCCCTCCTAAATTGCCTTTGGCTCCCACTTTCTCTCTTCTATCCACCCAAAACCCCTTCTCTCTCTCTCTCTCACTATTCATCCGTCTCCTCCACTTCCTCCACTCCCTCCATTTCCTCCAGTTCCTCCTGAAGATGGGAGTCTTCTCTAATGACGCTGACCCGGGGGCAGGAAGCGTCTGCGGAAAGGAGGAGATGGAGAATGGAAAACGGGAGGTAGCGAAGAATAGAGGGGGTTGTGGCGGGGGAGGGAGGGAGAGGGAGAGAGAGAGAGAAAGAGGAAAGGAGGGAGAGAGGTAGGGAGGCGAGAGAGCTCTCGCAGGAAGAGCGAAAGGGAGAATGTTTGACAGGAGTGAGTGAACGACTGTTCGAGAAGAAGGTAAATGGATGCGAGATGGAGGAGGAAGGGGATTGCGGAATAAGAAATATAATGGAAGAGGCAAAAAGGGAGGAAGAAGGTGTGAAGGAAAGAGGGAGGATGAGAGAGAAAGAAAAGAGAGAGAAACAGAGAGAGGTGAGCGACAAAATAGGAGGGAGGGGCTCGAATTCTGCAAATGCATTTTCGAAAGAGAACATCGACAAGCAGGGAGTAATGGGATAAAAAAGGGTGGGATAGAATGAAGGTGAAAGTTATAGGGGAATAAAAAAAAGACTGCCGAAAAAGGAGAAAGGAGGGAAAGATAAGGATTTAGGGAATGTGTGTGTTTGCATTAAAAAGATGTAAGCTTAGGAGGAATTGTAATGGAGAGGAGAATTTGCGTCGTCTAAGAATGAAAGGAACTGAGAGGATCAATTTAAAATAAAAGAGAAAAATGAAGGGCAATTTGTGCAAACATGAAGAAAAAATATAATTCGATTCAGTAAGACTTTCTTCGTCTCCTTTAAAATATCAAAAGCAATTTCTCTGTATACCTATCAACAATACCTGTCGCAAGCCCATTTTTGACGTGATATCACTTCTGACAGTACATGTAAAATTAAAGATGGGTTAAAAATTGAATTGAATATTACAATAGAGGCTTACTCAAATGAAAAAAACTTTCTGATAAAGCTGTATGGCAGCTGAAAGATACGAATAACGAGGAAAATCTGTGTTTAGCGAGGCAAAAGAAACCGTGACAAATATATCAAAGGAACCAGCAAGGTCTTGTTTATTACCAGTAGGGAATTACTTCAGCCTCTTCAAATAGAGACGCAATTTCTCAATAAAAATCAATATAATTTCATATAAAAAATGTGAGATCGTTACAAACAAAACTCCTGAACATTTACCACCAAAATTAGATGTTGGCAAATGAAGAAATTTTGCTTCACTTGGAATGTAACCATATGAAAGTTTTTCTTGGAATTATAGGAGAAACGAGACATTTTTATAAAGATAAAAACAGGAGAACCGGATTGCGAGAAGGAGAGGCCTTTTGGGCGGGAAATGGAGAATGGGAACTTATAGAGATAGGACACGCGGTTACGGCTGAGAATAGCGTCGTAAAACGGGTCTGGAAACAAAATTCTCTTCTCTGTCTCTGTATATTGTCCTTTCTCCTTTTACCATCTCCCTCCACCCCTTTCTTCATCTCTGCTTCACGCTTATTTCTCACTCGAAACGAACCAATTCCTTTTCATTCTGTAAAAATAACGATTTATTAGCACTTTGCTCTTTTCTCCATATGCAAATGAGATTACAATGCCTAGAACTTTATGCAATATTTCCTCCGCCACATTAGCTTAATAACAACAAGTAATAGGTATAAAAACAAATGTTTATAAATAACTTTTATATTTTAACATTTATTATACTCGTTAGTTCAAATTTGGTGAAATTACCTGCATAAGTTACCTTTTACTGGTGGAGTCGTTGTTATATTCAATTAATCTGGATATCAAGGCTGAAGTCATTTCCTGTCGTATACAAATCAACGAAGCGCAACACGAGTAATATCAAAGGTAAGTAATCGGTACTATTACACAATCATTATTGGCGTAAAGGTGCTTTCATTGCTTTTAATACGAGAGAGAGGGCGGGAGGGTGAGAGAAGGAAATGACTTTCAATACAATTAATATTTCTGATGCCAATTTGATCTCCATAAATAGATTGAAGGATCGAATCTTTACTCCCGTTGATATTTCAATGGGCATTACGCTAGTAAGTATTTAAAGGAGAAATATAAGACTCTGATTCCAATTAAAAGCTTACCCGTATGAAAGCATTAAGCTTGCCTTAAGGTTGCCTAGGTAGCTGATTGTTGGACCCAGAAAAATTACCACTTTTTTCCGATAAAAGCTATAAATTTACGCTAATTCTACTCGGATTGAAATTCTGTCTTCAAAAATAAGAAACTACAATTTATATCCTATCCGATAGTTTAAGTCTCGAGTTCGTATCTTGAGGGGAAATAATTTTAAAATGCAAATATAAAAACCTCTACACCAATTTACATGTTTTCTTATGGGCCAAAAATGGGGCAAACGGGGAAAAAATAGCCCCTCAGAGTGGGAATTTCGAAAGTTTTGGATTTTTTTATTCTGCTGTGAACAAAAACCTATAATCCTACCAAATTTCAAGTTTCTAGCACATCTGGAAGTGCCTCAATTTTGTATCTTGCCAAAGTGGTTACAAACCGCTATATATATATATATATATATATATATATATATATATATATCGAGTGAAATTAATATAAAAGTTATTAATAAAAAGCAGTAAGATCCGGATTCTTTTTCTTTTAATTAAAATTCCAATTAGTCGGTTTCCCAAACAAAACTATAATTTCTGCCTGAAAAATACAAATAAATTGTTAATATTAGTCGTAACGCCGACTGGCTGTGCTAAAAATTTTCAACGAATTTCATTAAAGGGAACTGTTCATACATACTAATGCTGCGTCAACATATTTTCGTCAAAATGAATTGTATTTTCAACATGAACTGCGTCTCTGAATGCGAAATTATAGTTTTATTTGGGAAACCGACTAATTGGAAATTTCATTAAAAGAAAAAGAATCCGGACTGTTTTTTTGTTATTAAGCTAATGTGGCGGAGGAAATACAATTCATTATGTTATATAATTTGGAAAATAGGTAACGACAATTAAAAATGTAATGGGGTTTTTGCAGAATTAAAATTTAACAATCAAAGCACACTTTTAAAGGACATAAATAGAAGTAAAGAAGGTATTATTATACGTATACTGTCCCATAAGATTATTTTTAAGAATAACGTAAAAGGTCAATCCTTTTCTAATTTTTGACGCAACTATGTTGACGCAGTATGAATGTATGAACAGTTCCGTTTAATGAAATTTGTTGAAAATGTTTAGCAAAGCCAGTCGGTGTTACGACTAATATTAACAATTTACTTGTATTTTTCAGGCAGATAACATTTTTATTTGGTTTGCGTTTATCGATAATTGCAGTCGGAATATAGGATCGCTTTGGCGATTCGCTGAAATTCACATATCAACCGATCTCTTTTTTTGCTCAGAGATAATTAAGGTAGGTCGAATGATATATTCACGCTCACTGAGCTTTTTTTATTTGACTATTTAATTTTCTTTTCCGGTCGATCAAAATTATCTTAGCATTAATTAAATATTAAAATTATATAATTGTTGATAAGTCAGATAAATAGGATTGAAGATTCATTTTAATATAAGAACGTTTGTGCTTTCGCACATGTACAAGCACAAATTCATGATACGTTGCACTTAAAAAAGTAATGCATAGGGATGATAAAATAATGCTATCTCATTAATATATCACTATGCCTGTTTTATGTATTATGTGTTTTAAATTTCATCAATTCCCTTTAAGATTTCAACTTCGTTATTACTATTACATTCGGATATATACATATAATAATGTATTCCCTCAGAGTTTTCCTCGTGATAAACGCCTTAATAAATATTTTTACAAACTTAGCTTTCCAAACTCTGGAAATTACACGTATTAATTTTATATGCGCGTGTGCGCCTGTCAATTGACATTATATTTCGCAGTTTATTTTATGCCAAACCTCCCTTCAATCACCGGAGAAATTCTTTCCTTGAGATCCTTTCAACTGTTCCATTTTTGTAAAGATTACGAGAAAAAAAACGAGCTGCGTGTGAGTTTTGTCGCATCGATTCTTACTTTCGGTCGCAAGCCATTCAATGGAACGACCGCTTTTAAAGAGGCACCGGCGGTCACATAATACAGAGGGACGCAGAGCATCAAACCGCGGAAGAATCTGCCTCTTTCCTCCCTTCCCTCAGGCTTCTACTCTCTTCTTCCTCTCTCTCTCTATATGTGTGTGTGTGTATATATATATATATATATATATATATATATATATATATATATATATATATATATATATATATATAGGCTTAAAGAAAATGAAAGGTAATACTAAAGCTGGCAACAAGGTGTTAGAGGGAGCCCAGTGGATATTACCTATATTGGAGAGCCTCTAGGGGTGCTGAAGACACATGAAAAAAACAAAAACAACACATATTTGGAGCTTTCGGGCTGCCGTCCTTCTTCAGCGACGGAGAGACATTTACTATATATATACTAGCTGAGCCCGCGCAAAATTTGCGCGTTTAATTTTAAATTGATTCATAAAAAAATTAATGTTTGTAAAATAAGTTCATGTTAATAATTCATATTTTACTCTAGCAATGAATTTACACAGTATAGGATACTTAGATATTTGACTCCCAATGTAAGGTTTGCGTGTTAGAATCTCACTGAGGGAAAGGCAGTGTGCGCATATTTAAAAAAATGTTATCCGTAGGTAATCAGAAATCTGTATTTTATAAGTTATGGTAGAGAGTAAATTGATGCGGCACAGTAATTAAATTGAAATGATTAGTGATGGGAAGATTTTTACGCGACAGGCATAAACTGTAGTGATGTGAAATGAGGAAAGAGAAGAATAGACCTGCTAAGACCGGGAGTCAAACTGGGTCTTAACATCTCAAAGAAAGCAAATATAGGGAAAGGAAAGATGTGAACTTTCTGTAATTTACAGGAAATGTCATCCACTTAATCAATGACAAAACATAACTCTTGTAAAAGCGACGCCACAAAAAATAATTATTTTTCCACTTAAGCCAGGCTAAAGTATTAAAAAAGTAAGCGCTGAAACAATTGATTGTAGCATAATGCGTAGTATAAACTTCCGGGGTTTATGAAGATTCCTCCTCACCAAAGCCTTCTTAATGAAATGGCAGAGTCTTACTCGTATTTCCACTGACAGGGTGATTCTTGGTCGCTTCAATCACGAAAACAAACACATTTGGTATTTCCAAAAGGTTGAATACTCACAATCAGATACAGTATTTAAAAAAAATAAATATGCTTTTCTACCACAATCTACGATAAACGCGTCCTAGCCACAGAAAATAATCTTACTAAATGTTCTCGAGTTAAATCATTATCTTAATGAATACATCCATTGTTATATTTATAACAATAAAACTTTAATTAAAGCAAAAATATAGTGTATAATGATCTTACTAACTTAATGATTCCATTTTTACGTCAATATGAACGTTTAATCCATGGTAATTGAATCAGAGGCAACAATTAAGGTTGACTTGGCAACGCCCCGAAGGAGAACAAAAAATCGGCAAAATTTCGAAAACAATTGTGTATTTCCGAAAATTTCGACCACGTAGGGGATAAACATTGAAGAATAAGATAATTTAGAGTTTTTGCCGTCGAATAAATTAAAAATGGAGAAAATCTGTCCATATTTACGTAGTCTAACGAATGAAGGAAAAAAACCTTGCACTCTAAAAACTCGAAAATCCCGTGTAAACTTATGGGAACATATAATTATCCCCTGGAATAGAACCCGGGACTTTAGGAAATTGAGAATAGTTTTCTAGGGACCTCCCGGCCTGTAGAAACAAAACGCAGTTAACTGCAAATCTCTATGGCAAACGGTTTTCGAGATAGAGGGGGGGGGACGGACGGCAGACGGACGGCAGACGGACGGACGGACACTTCAGAAATTATATATAGGATATATATATCTATAATATAAAGACGCTTCTTACACATGATATATATATATATTGTAACATGCGCAAGTGTAACATGCGCCTCCTAACACGTACCAATCGCACCGGTATTGAATCAGCCAAGGACGCGTCGGTCGACGCCCTCCTTCCCCGGGTTATGCAACCTTTGACCATCACCTTTCCCGCCTGACGGCGTTGTCCGCGGCGGCACATGAAGCAGCGTGATCTTCGGCTGATCCCGATAGAGGGAGGCGTGTGGAGTTGTGCATGTGGAGGTGAAGGAGTGAAGAGGCGAGTAGAGAAGGGTGGAGACGAGAGGCCGGAGAGGACAGCAACGGACCTCCACGGACGCCTCCTCTTGCTGAATACCACGAGATTCATTCTAACTTCTCTACGAACTCGTAACCGTTTTCTTAGTGTAAATGTGATTTATATTTACGATTCCTGTGAACTTTCCTATTTTTGTAACACGGACCACGAAGCATGCCGTTGGAGTGACGACCGCCCTCCAAGTGCAGATCTGTGTGTTAAGTATTCTATGATACTTTGTCCTGATGTACCCATGAACTTATCTTTTGTGACTTTATGTTAATGACTTTTGTGAACATTCCTGATCTGTAATGCGAGTGTCACCTGCATCATAAGGTGAAGGTCGCCTAATTAAATTTGACATTACGGCATTTAATTGTGGACTCTTTCACTCGCTCGATCTTGGGGGGAGAACAGATATTGTAGGGGCGATCCCTCGGAACTACGTGTTATGTAGTGGCTCTATCCCGGACCTAGCCACGCATCGCTCGACGGTCAAGGCGACCGGCGAATGTTACAATATATATATAATATATAGACGCTTCTTACACATGATATATATATACTAGTTAATGTGTGCTTGCATTCTACAAGCGTTTTGTCTCATCTTAATATAAAGAGTAGAGTAGACAGATAATTTTTAAATGCAAAAGTTTGCACCTCTGCGCCGATTAATGTTTTACATTATGGACAATATTGGAATAAAAACAACCCCTAAAATTTATAATTGTAAAACTTCTATAGGTTTTCATCATTTTATACGAATACCTCACATTTCTGCAAGATTTCATCGATGTAACACCTCTAAATGTGTAGTTATATAAAATTAATTGTTTTAAAATGATGAATTTTTAACAGCCACAATAATAAACTTTATTATAATTTTCAATATTATTTACCGCTGGAATATCATTCCCTAATTTCTCAAAATATTCAACTCCCTAGCTCTAATAAAAGTGCATAAACATTAGTATATTTTTTTAATATTTATGAATTTTTTACGGCTCAATAAATAAACATTTTCAAATTTCTATAATCGCGTTTTCGTTACTTGGTAAGATCTACCGTTAGAAAAAAATTCAGCATTGTAGCACATTTATAAGTAACTAAACCATGAAACGTTTGCTTATATGTTTATAATATGTGATTGCATTATGCAAGCATTTTTAAATATTAGCATTTTTACAATTTAGAATTATTCCTAATCGATTATGTCCAAAACCATATAACCGTGTCAAATGTTAAGTTTGTATCTCATTAAGAAGTGTCTTATAATGTTCACACTCGTATTGGGTAGAAATGGGGCAAAACCGCACCAAAAAAGTTGAATTTTGCTATTTTTTAATTTTACCTTCGGTTGCAATGAAATTTCTATAATCGTGCTAAATTTCAAGCCTCTAGGTCATATGGAGCAGCCTCACCGTTTTTATTCTCGTGTAGAGCAATACTGCGGCAAAACAGCCACAAAAATGGGGATAATATCAATATCGGATTTCCTTCAATAGTCGTAGTTTAACATTAATGGCATTAAAATATAAGCCTCTGATTCCCATTAAAAGCTTACCCATATGAAAGGATTAAGCCAGTTGCCTAGGAAGCCTATTGTTAGACCAAGAAAAATTACCACTTTTTTGCGACAAAAACTATAAATTTACGTTAATTCTACTCGGATTTCAATTCTGTCTTCAAAAATAAGAAACTAGAATTTATATCCTATCCGACAGTTTGTCTCGAGTTCGTATCTTGATGGGAAGTAATTTTAAAATGCAAATAAAAACCTCTACACCAATTTACGTTTTCTTATGGGCCAAAAATGGGGCAAAAAAGGGCTAAAAAAGCCTTCAAAGTAGGAATTTCCACTGTTTCGGATTTTTTCCTTCGGTTTTGACCAAAAACCTATAATCCTACCAAATTTCAAGTTTCTAGCACATCTGGAAGTGCCTCATAATTTTGTATTCTCCTATATATATATGTATATCATGTGTAAGAAGCAGCGTCTTTATATGATAGATATTATCATGTGTAAGAAACATCTATATATTATAGATATAGGAGTATACAAAATTATGAGGCACTTCCAGATGTGCTAGTAACTTGAAATTTGGTAGAATTATAGGTTTTTGGTCACAACCGAAGGAAAAAATCCGAAACTGTCGAAATTCCTATTTTGAGGTGCTTTTTTGGCCCCTTTTTGCTCCATTTTTGGCCCATAAGAAAACATGTAAATTGGTGTAGAGGTTTTTATCTTTACATTTTAAAATTACTTCCCTTCCAGATACGAACTCGAGACTTAAACTGTCGGATAGGATATAAATTCTAGTTTCTTATTTTTGAAGACAGAATTGAAATCCGAGTAGAATTAACGTAAATTTATAGTTTATGTCGCAAAAAAGTGGTAATTTTTCTTGGTCTAACAATAGGCTTCCTAGGCAACTGGCTTAATCCTTTCATATGGGTAAGCTTTTAATGGGAATCAGAGGCTTATATTTTAATGCCATTAAAGTTAAACTGTACCTAAAGAATGAAATCAGATATTTATATAATTCCCATTTTTGGAGCTTTTTTGCCCCAATATTGCTCCATACAAGAAAGAAATGATGAGGCAGCTCCATATAACCTAGAGACTTGAAATTTTGCACAAATATATAAATTTCGTTGTAACCGAAGATAAAATAATAAATTGCAAAAATTCCGATTTTTAGGGGTGAACATTTGCGGTTTAGATATTTCTATATGGGCTACAATGCTGAAATTTTTTTCTAACGGTAGAATTTACCAAATAACGAAAGCGGGAATATAGAAATTTGAAAATTTTTATTCGTTCGGCCGTAAAAAATTCTTAAATATTAAACAATTTGATTAATGTTTATGTACACTCTGAAGGTGCAGGAAGTTGAAAATTTTAACCTAGGGGGATATAATGCTCCAGCGGTAACTAACATTAAATTTTTTAGAAAGGTTTATTATTGTGGCTATTAAAAATTCATAAAATTTATACAATTAATTTCATAAAAATGCATTTCTAGAGTTGCTACATCGATGATATTTTTCACAAATATGAGGTATTCAAAACGGATGATGAGAACCTATAAAATGTTTATAATTACACATTTTAGGGGTTGTTTTTACACCAATATTATCCAAAAAATACACGTAATTAGGTGCACAGGTGCACAGGTGCAAAATTATGCGTTTGAAAATTAATTGTCGGCTTTTATTCTTTACATTAAGGGGAGAGAAAATGCTTTCAGAATGCAAGCACACATTCACTAGTATATATATATATATATAATGTGTAAGAAGCGTCTATCTATAATATATAGACGCTCCTTACACATGATATCTATAATATATAGATGCTTCTTACACATGATATATATATCATATATATATATATATTTTGGGCAACTAGGTGTTGAAGGAAACCCAGTGAACACTTACCGGAAGTAGAGCCGCTGGGGTGTTGGAGAGACACATTGAGTTGTGTCTCTCTTGTGCTGACGAAGGGATCATCCCGAAAGCTCTAACCTCTACAAATGTGTCTCTCCAACACCCCAGCGGCTCTACTTCCGGTAAGTGTTCACTGGGTTTCCTTCAACACCTAGTTGCCCAAAATATCCTTACTTACCTTTCCTCTTCCTTAGTCTTTATATATATATATATAGGAGGATACAAAATTATGAGGCACTTCCACATGTGCTGCAAAATTGAAATTTGGTAGGAAAATGGTTTTGGGTCACAACCAAAGGAAAAAATCCGAAACTGGCGAAATACCTATTTTGAGGGGCTTTTTTGGCCCCTTTTTGCCCCAGTTTTGCCCATAAGAAAGCATGTAAATTGGTGTAGAGGTTTTTCTATTTGCATTTTAAAATTACTTCCCATCAAGATACAATTTCTAGACTTAAATTGTCGGATAGGATATAAATTGTAGTTTCTTATTATTAAATTAAAATCCGAGTAGAATTAGCGTAAATTTATAGTTTTTATCGGAAAAAAGTGGCAATTTTTCTGGGTCTAACAATAGGTTTCCTAGGCAACAGTCTTAATGCTTTCATATGGGTAAGCTTTTAATGGGAATCAGAGGCTTATATTTTAATGCCTTTACTGTTAAACTATGCCTAATGAAGGAAACCTATATTGTAATAATCCTCATTTTTGGAGCACTTTTGCCCAAGTATTGCTCCATACGAGAACAGGAATGATGAGACAGCTCCATATGAACTACAGACTTGAAATATGGCACCATTATAGAAATTTCATTGCAACCGAAGATATAATAAAAAAATAGCAAAAATTCAATTTTTTAGGTGTGGTTTTTCACCAATTCTACCCAATACAAGTGTGAACATTATAAGACACTTCTTAATGAGATACAAACTTGAAATTTGGCAGAATTATGGGTTTTTAGTTACCACATAAGGAGGAAATCCGATATTGTATAAATTCATAACATTATGGCTGTTTTGCCCCACTATTGCCCCATACGAGGAAGAAAATTATAAGGCAATACTAAATGAACTACATAGTTGAAATTTGACACGCTTACATGCTTTTTTTTAAAAGTCGACAGGGAATAATTCGAAATTGTAAAAATCCTAAAATTACAAATGCTTCTTCATTATATATTGACGGGCAATACTTAGGATATAGAAGGATATAGGAGGATAGGAATTTCCAGCGCAAACTACAATAGTTGGAGAGCTGAAATTTAATACATAGGTGAATCGAAAAAATAATCAGAGGAAAAATTGCAACAATATGTATTTTCTTGGCCGTTAAAAATTATAAACTATTTACTAACTTTTCATGGTTTAGGTACTTCTAAATGAGCTTTGAAGCTGAAATTGTTTCCATTGGTAGAATTTGCCATATAATGAAAACTGGATTATAGAAATTTGTAATTTGTTATTCGTTCGACCGTAATAATCTCTAAAATGTTATAAATTGACTAAATTTTATATACATTCTGAAGAGCCAGGAAGCAGAAAATTTTAAGAAAGTTAAGGAATAATGTCCCGGTGACAATTAACATTGAAAATTTTCCTAAGGTTTATTATTGTGGTTTTTAAAAATTCAAAAATTTAAAAAAATTAAATTTATAGAAATGCACTCCTAGAGATGCTACATCGATGAAATTTGGCATAAATGTGAGGTTTTTATATTTGCATTTTAAAATTACTTCCTGTCAAGATACGAAGTCGAGACTTCAACTATCGGATAGGATATAAATTGTAGTTTCTTATTTTTGAAGACAGAATTCAAATCCGAATAGAATTAGCTTAAATTTATAGTTTTTATCCCAAAAAAGTGGTAATTTTTCTGGGTCTAACACTAGGCTTCCTAGCAACAGGCTTAATGCTTTCATATGGTTAAGATATTAATGGGAATCAGAGGCTAATATTTTAATGCCTTTAATGTTCAACTTTGCCTAATGAAGGAATTCCGATATTGTAATAATCCCTATTTCTGGGGCAGTTTTGCCCAGTATTGCTATGAGGCAGCTCCATATGACGTAGAGACTTGAAATTTGTCCTGGTTATAAATATTTTATTGCGACCGAAAATAAAACACTGCGAAAATTCCAAATTTTAAGGGCGGTTTTTCCCTATATATGACCCATACTAGTGTGAAAATTGTACGGCAATTCTTAATGAGATACAAACATGAAATTTGGCAGAATTATGGGTATTTGGTTACAACAGAAAGACGAAATCCAATTTCGTTGTGATTCGAAATCTTAGAGACTGTTTTGCCAAATAATTGTCCTATGCGACGAATAAAATTATAATGCACTTCTAAATGAGCTACAAAGTTGAAATTTGATACAGTTATATGATTTTGTACAAAATTCATTGGGAATAATTTTCAACTGTAAATATGCTAAACTTTAAAAATGCAAGCACACATTAACTAGTATATATATATATATATCCGATAAAGCTTCCTCGAAAGAAACCCCGTCCGCGCTTACATGAAATCTGTCACGCGCACGCACACGCAACTATTCCTGCCTTTTATACGCTTCCGGACGCCTTCCTCGCATAATGCCACACGATATCTTCCCGACCCTTTCATCCACCTCATCCTTTCTCTCCGCCATCATACAGCAGAAGGCTCTCCTCTCTCCATTCTCTCTCCTCTCCCCCTAAACCTCTCTCTCCTATTTCCCTAAATTTACCCAGGTGCACCTGCTTTTCCTGCCCGACGCGTTCGTTGCATCCGTGATTCGGTACGTCGGGTGGGATTGAAATGCTGAGGCATGCGAGAAGGAAAGACGTTCAAAAGAGGCGTTAACTAGGGACTGATTAAATAGAGCGGATTGAGATTGATTGGGGAAAGATAGGCAATAGGGGAAATGTAGGACAAGGTTGTGAGAAATCGTGTGTGGTATCCGTAGCAACCGAATCCGAGGGATAAGAAACACGAATAACATATTGCTAATTTCTGATTCCGATCGACGAGCGACTTGAAAGCCACATTTTCTGTTTAACTTTGGCATTTTGAGTGAGGTTTTTGCTATCCCTATGTTGATTTTCGCCACATATTATAGCTACTCTTAACTGAACGACATTTATTTGATTTTATGATATTACGTGTACATCAGGAAAATTTAAGTAATTAAATTGTTCATCCGCTGTTCCGTTCCTAGGTTCAAGGCTACCTCTTCCAACTCCGCGCTCATAAAACAGGCCAAGGAAAGTTTAATTTGGCGATTAATGTTAAAGGGAGTCCCGAACTAACACGTTTACCTCAGGCCCTATAGGGATGGTCCTGCTCATCATTTGTCGTAGGAAAAGGTGATTACTTGTTTGTATCAATACTAAATACCCAAAATAAAACTGAAATAATGTAAAATGTCTTGGTCTACGAGAACCTTCTTCGAGAATATATATATATACTACGGAAAAGGAAAGGTAAGTAAGGATACTTAGGGCAACTAGGTGTTGAAGGAAACCCAGTGAACACTTACCGGAAGTAGAGCCGCTGGGGTGTTGGAGAGAGACATTTGTAGAGGTTAGAGCTTTCGGGTTGATCCCTTCGTCAGCACAAGAGAGACACAACTGACAGTTGCCCTAAATATATATATATATATATATATATATATATATATATATATATATATATATATATATATAAAAGAGAAGAAATATTCTAAATATATTTTGAAAACTTTACTACGAATAAATTAGTATATAAAATACCTCTTGGAGATTTGTTTTCTATCAGCAAGGGCTATATCAAATATTTACGCGCTATCCAAAGACTGGCAAAAATAAATAGTCGCTTTATATACTCCTGCAATGGGAGAGGAAACCATAAAACTTTGTTTCATCACTAGAAAAATAACGCGTTAATGAAGACAAAGTTCAAAGGAGGAAGTACAGAGTAAAGGTGTGGGCTCCTAATATGATCAATAAATTAAGTATCAGTCACAGTTGCTATGTACATCTCCACCCACTGTGACCTAGGATGCAATCTTTGGTCGAAAGATAAATTTTTTCCGTCTAAAGCCAACCGTAAATGTCAATTTTAAGGCATAAATTTCAAGAAAATTCTAGTATACATCGTGCACATTCAGGAATGAACGCCTTCAATTTGGTTGCTATCCAAGCTAGAAAGTTGAAGTCGGAATACTGTATTCGACAACAAAGAAATACCGACACGACAGAGTTTTGCTTATAAATAGGTCTTAGGAAAAGACACAAAGAAGTTTTGATTGAAGGATTAATCATTCACAATGCAATGCAAGGAGAACTTCGGAAGCTTTCTGAATTATTTGCTTTTCAAGAACTAAGAATCGGTTCTCCAACTTGAGAGCAGAGCTGCACTGATCGATGTACCAAAGAATTTCCGGCTGGAAATTGGAAAAATGTTTGAGCAACTTAAGCTCTGCGGCATAATTTGAGTAAGTAACGTGGAAGTAAATGTGAACACTTCTACAATTTTTAGTGGAAAACGTGTTAATGTGTTAGGAGTTTATAGTTTATATGGACAAAACTATCGACGCTTTCCTTGAAGGAACACGTTAATAAAGTTACCCATAAATTGTGGACATACTTTGTTAATTTCTGAGACAAAAGCAAACGTTTTTACTTTTTTACTACACTCTTTGAGCCATTCTAAAATGATGATGATGTTTCTGAAAGGCAATACTGAGAATGACTTGCTAGTATTAGGTCAAATCTTTTAGATTTTAGCTCAAATCTCTATCAGCTGTAAGAGATGTATCTGTAAATTTATCGCGAAAGACTTAAATTCCACCAATCATGCCGTTTATAAGAGGTGTAACAACCGATGTACATCTTATAGGGAGATGAAAGACTAGTTTCCACATTATGGTGGAAAATAAGAAATATGTCACGTGTACATCCAAAGAGATAACGGAAGTTGACGATCAATTGGAATAACCTTTCGTAGAAAGATTCCAGGGATTGCTTTGAAAAGTACTTTCCTATGCTTTTTTTCTAGTTAAACGTAGTTCATAGGAGACTCTTTACGATGGTACGTTTCAAACCCCTCTTCCCTTTCTCATTAAACAATTTGTTGTAAAATGTTTATCTGTTACAATATACCTTTGAATGCTTATAATATAACAAGATATGTTCCAATATTTTTCATTGTTAAAACATTTTGTTTCCAATAAAATCATATTAAAATTACAGAAGTTTTTGGGTGTTCACTTCCCGACTGTGAACACGACCCCATTGGAGGCCGGTAACCTATCTACTGCTACAATTAGAGTAGGTAGAATAATCGATCCGGAGTTTTAATTTTCATCGCGATCCCTCCACGTTCATATATATTCCAGCCATCTGTAAAAAAAACACCGAAAACCCTAGCCTCCCGTGAGTCACCCTCGAGTTTTCCCCTGACTCATATTGTGAGGTCATAAACTAAGGCGTCACCTTGTCTAGGTTCGCTGGAGCAGGAGAAAGGAGGATAGACGAGGGTAAGCATTCGGCTGAGAAAAGTTGGGAGTTTAAGGAAAGACAGCGGAGACTGGAAGAGGAAGAAGGGCGTGGAGAAATGGGGTGGAGGGCGTGGAGAAAGGATGCGGAGAAAGGACGCGGAGAAAGGGGTGGTGGAGAAACCGAGAGCGTTCCTAGAAGAGCTGAAGGTTTGAGCTTGCAATTTTGGTCCTTCGCTCGACTGGAGAGTGCACGGAAGAAAGAGAGGGGAAAGGAGGAATGGGATGCGAGAGGAACGTGGGCAAGGGTCGTAAATAAAGGGTAGGTTTAGAGTTATTTACGACCCCCTCCTCTCGTCGGAGTGTTTGGTGCTTGGGATACCTGTTGCACCAAAAAAAAAAAAGAAATAATAAAACCCCTCCGTGACATGCGTGACTCCGCGTCCTCCGTTGATCAGCATCCTCACGCCTCAACTCCCTCCTCCTCCGTCCCTCTTCCTCCCTTCGCCAATCCCCTTCTCTCTCTCTCACCCTTCAATCTCCTCGTCTGTTTCTCCGACGACGCGATTTTCCCATTTCGTGCATCTCACGGCGCACATCTTCCCTCATTCGCTAGATCCGCTTCGAGCCTCGTCTCATAACGCCGCGGTGACTGCAGGATTCACGCTCGCCCATTAATCGCATTCGTCAAACATGAGCAGAAGGGCGTGAGATTGCGCCTGCTCCAGCTAGACGTAAATCCAGTATATAGTATTTTTTCACTTCGAGTAAAATCCTTTCTTTTCATTTCCACTGAGCCCGCGAAAGTAGACGCATGCAGTCGTAAATTTCGAAAAGTGATCTTTTTTTATTTAATATAAAAAACGTGTCAACTTTATTCGTTGTAATGAATGCCCATTCGGCCAAAAAATATTCCACACAATTTTGAACACGTCTCAAAGGTTGTAATTAATGCTTTATTATTTCTTATATCCCTTGATATAAGAAATAAGAATGAACGCGGAAATAAATTCCAGTAATTTGAATATAAAATGAGTTTAAAGGATCTTTTATAAGTGTAGATATGAAAAATAAGGCCAGAAATCGTAATGGGTTTCCATAAGACACTAATTCATTCACAGAACATGGTTGTGAATGAGCAAAATTCGCTATCATTTTTCATCTCTTGGATCAGCCGGATTTTCCGTCAGATCATCTAACATCGTCATTTATATATTTCTTCCCCACGAAAGAAAATCATATGCTAAACAATTTTGAATCTCTTATGTATGTGCGATTTTTTTATTTCTAGCCATAAGGCGATTTCGATAATTTATTATCGATTCTCAAAAAGTAACTTGAAAATTTGGTGCCAACTTTCATTATCTTGAAGAAAACTTGCTCACTCTCATTAGTGCGAGGATTAAATTTAAAATAATTTAGAGAAAATATAAAACTTTTAGAGGCAAATTTCAAATAGAAGAGCGAAGAAGTCTAATTATATTACTCCTTCTAGTATTCCAATGACGCATTATAAATCGCGCGAGCAATTAACTATAAGATAAAAAAGATCACTGTTCTTTCAATTGATTAGAATACTTGTTTCTATACTTCATCATAACAAACGCTTAGCCTGAATCAAAGCGTAATAAGCCTACTTTCAACGCTTTCCCTCTCATCCAAATTCTGCATTCGATCTTCTGTAATTAAGTTTCGGGCAATTTCTACTCGAGTGAGACAACGGATGGCTGTCAGGCACTACACCGCCGCCACCGAAACAACAGACTATATAATGACGCATCAACTAAACACCTCAAACCACTCGTCACCTTGGCAACGACCGAATTTCGGTCCGCATCATGGAATAAAATTTGTGTAATTGGCTCAGCTCCAACGCACGAAGGTGGTTTCTCTAACACTCAGTTAACGATAACTGAATTATTTGCTTTAAGTGCAAAGTTGGTCTTAAAGCGACTAATGGATACTGCAACTTAGCGACAGATGAAGAACAAGTATCCTTATATCCAGGGATTAAATCTTAAGTTCAACTTCCTTATAGTTACTAAGTTATTTGAAGCTCCTGATGAAGAATGAAGGCTTAACCATGCAGACGCATTAGTATGTGTTCCGTTTGACCATTATCCTCGACCTAATTTCTATACAAAGCGCTACAGTATGCTGCGGAATTGTTCGAGGAATGCAGTTTCATTATTTGAAGAAATTTAACTCTCCCAATGGATTGTGAAGGTATAAACGCCAATATGATGAGGTTTAAGTCGGAAAATCGCGACATTAAAGCTGATTATGTGCGGTTATTAAAATTTAGTTTTGGTTAAGCTAACTTTTAAACATAATAGCGTGAGCCTGCGTATATTAAGGTAACCTCTTCCGTTAACAAAATAATTATGTATTATTTAACAAGAGAAAAAGATTTCAACTAATATATTATAGTGACTTTTTTATACCTATGTCGTCATGCACGGTGTTAAATTCTTCACCGCATAATGCAAGAATGATAAACCTTTGAAATTATAGATTTTGGATCAATCAAAGATAAAAGAAACTGAGTCCCAGATCAACACTTTACAGCCACCATGACAATAATTTTTTAGAAAAATCCTTCGCGACGATAACGAACGGAAGAACCTGTGATTTTGCATGCATATTAGTAGGAATTCTCGATTTCTACGGCGACATCAGCGCAGAGAGACTAAGAAAAGCCTTAGAAAGAGTAAGGGTTTGACGGTTTAAACGTTTGGAGAATCATGGGAATGAAACGAGGAGAGAAAAAGACGGAGGGAGAATAAAACGGTTGCTTATAGAGAGTGGAGGGGGAGAAAGCAAAGAAAATGGAGAGAGAGAAAGAGGAGCCAAGGAGATATCTGACAAAGTTAGATTGTAAGGGGTGAGGGTGATTGTGGAGGGTTGTTGGTTAAGACCGCCACAGAATTGGAGATTGGAGATAAGAAGCGAAACAGCAAGAGAAGAGGGAAGCAGAGTCATGAATGGGAATCGGCGAGGGAAGCATATAGGAAAGTTGGAGATTATGTGAGGAAAAGTGAGCACGCTCTAAAAGAGAACCATTTAAAAGGAATAGTCAGAGATGTCGTGATAAGCAAGAAATGGGAAACTGCAGAGACCCGACGGAAACTTATACATCCCACAGAGGTGCGTGAAAAAATTCCTGTAAGTAAACCCAAAGTTATTATGTATTTTGAACAGGCTATAGGGTCCATATTTAATTACAGGTATTAGGAGAAACGTCACCAACACAGCATGACAAAAGACATTCTCCGTGGCTGCAAACGCGCAGTTAACGAGAGTTTTAATGACCAAGTGGCTATAAAATTGCGAATGGAACAGATAGAAAAATGATGGCGAAGGAGACCTGCATCTACATGGAAACACTCGGGTGGAGTATACCGTTTCGATTTGTGAGTGTGACACAAAAATACAGAAAGAGAGAGAGAGATAAAGAGGATCGAAGATATGGAATGGAAGGCATAAAAAATCTGATGTGGCCAGCACACGACTTTCGCCATATTTGGGGTAAGTATAGACATTTAAATTATTATGAATAGCATTATAAGGCAAAATTATTATTTCGTATCGTAAATGAATACAGTCGTCCTTATTGTCGTAAGTTATATTTTGAATATGTTTAGAGAATTCACCGCTACATGGTGCTGGTGCTGTACACTGAAAATTTACGAATAAGCAAAATATCTCCGAAATGGATGGTTCTACGAAAATTTGTTTCAAACAAAACTTGGAAGAAATATTATTCTCTACAACTTTTTTCCTAACAATGATAAACAATTACGATGTTTTAAAGGAGATATTTGACGGAAACCGAAAAAACCGATTATTTATAAATAATTCCTAAACAATAACTGCTATGGAAAATTATCACAAATGAAAGTTGTAGAAAATTACATTCTCTATAACCTTTGTATAGAATTGTATATACAATAATGCTGTTTTAAGGGAGAAATATCGCAAAAACCGAATCGAATAAACCTCGAATTCCGGTTAACCGGTATTGTCCAAAAACTAATCAGTTCTTTGTGCTCATGCTAAAGTGTTATATATGAAGTTTGGTAACGATATGGCAAGTACTTTTTGAGTTAGAGCGTCCACAATCACATACACGCAGACGTCATTTCGAAAATAGTCTAAACGTGTTCTAGGGACCTCAAAACGTGTATTTCCGTTGAAATCTCGAAGTCGGTTTTTTTCGTGATCACAATACTTTCCCATTACTACGTATGGAGAAAGTAAAAAGAGAATTGAAAATCGTGCAGACGCTTCCCAGGGTTTGATAAGCGAGGGAAAGAGGGGTAGTAGAGCGGGTGTGTGTGGTTAAGCGCATGCGTGGATGTTTGCGTGCAAGTGTGTTAGCGGCAAAGGAATGTTGGATAAACAGACGCTTCGGCAAATAATGCCGACAGAACGTGTTGGAGTGACAGACTAAACTGATACGAAAGGATGAATGGCGTGGGGTGGACGTGAAAAAATAAAACAAGTGAAAGCGAATGCTAAACTGAATCTCGTGGTATGAAATTTCGAACAAAGAGCCAGTGTTACATATAGAGGTTGCAGAGAAAATGAAACGAGATATCAAAGGTGAGGGGAGATACGGTATTGGCTGAAAATCAGAGCTGCAAACCGAACCAAACTGCTGAATCGAACCGAACCGCAGCCATTTTGCTGAACCGCGAACCGAACCGTATTTTTTTGCAAAAGTGGTTCGGTTTCTGATCGATCTCAAACCACAAAATACGGACCAACGAAAAGACCAGGAATTTCCATTGGAAAAACCAACGGGTTTGCTTCCTCCCTGAGACTATTGTATCCACATAAAAATCATGTTATGATCAAAAATACCATTTTTTAATATAAATAAATGAAGATGATGATATCATTGTAATATATTTAAAATATAAATTTTTCCTTTCTTTAAATAAATTCTTCTTTCATTAAAAATAATAATGACTGCTGATTGATTTACTTACAGATTGATACTGAATGCGTAATGTTTATATTGGATAAATTATTTCTGGATATTATTTCAAATGATTAATTTAGTTGAACCGAACCGAACCGCAAACCGAACTGAACGACTTGTCAAAATTCCCGTCTGAACCGAACCATGAACCGTACCACTTCCAAAAATTTAGAACCGAACCACTTCCAAATTTTGAAGCGGTTTGCAGCTTTGCTGAAAATATGCTGAAACAAAAATCAGTCTATTCGAAGGTATTTTTATAGATGATTTTGTTTTATTTACTTCGTTCTTGTATTAAAAGGACAACACTCAACTAAATGATATAAAACTTGAATTATTCCAATAATTAACGGAGAACCCTCATAATAACTATAAAAATTATTTAAAAAGGGAAGTACACTGGTTTAGGGGAATAATTTTTCTTTGAATTATTCCAGTTGATTTTCATATACAACTAACAAAATCAAAGAATATCTGCCTCTTATGACAGATAAAATTATGTCATTATTTGGAGAGTAATCCAAATCATTACTAATTTATACAATCAATTATTATGTTAGACCTTTCTGTTCTTGTTCTCTAAGAACATCATAACTTCAATATGATTCACATTTGAACAATGCAGGAGGATGCACAACGGTATTGGCATGACTATAGAAATAATGTGAAAGAAGGCTATTGCGAAAATTGGAATAAAAAGCTTTGAGAACACTACAAAATTATAAGGACAATTCCTAATACAATATGGACACAAGTAGCGTCGGAGGAGAATAGCCGAATAATTTTCCAAAACAATCAATACTTCCTTATACTTATTAATCCTACCTCATTTTTTCATTGTCCTTATTTGCTATTTTCTGTTCTCATTTGGAAGTTTTCCACCTATTTCTAATTATTTTTGCAGGAATTTCCCTGATAGATCTGTAAGCCTCTCATTTTTCTGATAACTCTCGTCTTCCAATAGATGCACTTTCTGCATTCCTCTATCTGTTTTTTCTTCACGTTTTCCTTCAACCGCAGTTGTCAATTTTTTGTACATCATAAATTATAAAATTATTAAATCCAACAAGCTTTATTCTGTATTGATTAAAGTGTGGAATAATTAAGGGCTAACAAAAATTTACTTCAGATTTATTGAAACATATCATAAGAAATCTCCAACTCGTCAAAATACCAAGATAGCCAATTTTAAGGCAATTTCTTCTCATTTTCCCGCTAACCTTCCAATTTCTCTCGCCAAAACGCTGCGGTTCTTCTCGCCAATCTCAATTTGTCAGCAATTATCTTTTAATTGGCCTGGATGGAAAGTGAAATTTCTTCTTCGCCACCTTCTTACCCGTAGAACAGCAAAACTGCTATTTTCCCCATCGATGAAAACCTCTTGGACCACTCATCCTCATTTCCATCCCGAATCCAAAATGTCTCTATTTCCGTCAACATTCTATTTAATCTCTGCGTTCCATCGAACGAGGACTAAAATTTCATTTTCTTTTTACATTTGTAAAAAATGCCCACTGAAGAACAAGTGGAAGAATAAAATATTTCTCCTCTCGAAAACGCATTTCCTCAAAATCGCGTATCTGCTTCCGTTCTTTCATCTACATACTTCCTGCTCAGCTTACCGCCGTTACCCAAAATACTCCACCCACTCCATTACGCGGTACAACCTACATGTAGCCACTTAATTGGGTTTCCACACCGTCGCCGGATCATCCTCATCTCCGACGCCCCATCGTCCGAGCAAAAATTGTTTTCCCCGATCACCACCATCTCTCCCAATTCCTCTTTTCCATACCTCCTTCCCTCTCCTCTTCCCTTCCCTGCTCCACCCTCTTCTAATCGCCTGCACTGCGGTTTGCCAAACCCCATCCGCCGGTTTCCAGTTTCCCCAAATGACCACCCTTGGTATCTGCGGCAGCACTATCACCACATCACGAACAGGAGGAGCACGTATCTTTTGTTTTCCTATTTTCTCCCTCTCCTCTCTCTCTCTCTTGGAACTTAAACCGTGGCTGGAAATCACACGGTCGTAACCTAGCGGCAATTGGAACTTTGTAATGAGTTCCGTCGGAATTGATGGAAAGGGAGTTACTTGTTAGACTTGCAAAGTTTGGTGGTTGGAAATTGGCGCTGTCTCGGCTTCTAGGTTTGACGTCCCGGCAGCAGATGTTGGCGTCTAAACCCGATGAATTATTAGGATCGAGGAGAAAAGCGATTTTAAATGTATCCGGAAGTGCTCTATTTTTGATCGGTTTAAGCAAAAATATAAGACCGAATATTTAAAAATTTATTTTGATTCTCTATAGAAAATAAATGATTCCGTAATATTAACAGCGGTTTCTTTTATTACTATTAGAGGAGTTAAATTTTGAGAATAAAAAATTGCTTATAATTCGTTCATTGCTTCGCATGTAAATGCAGGTGCGATTTTCTATTTTCTTTTAATATTTTCATATCTGAAAAAGTAAGATAAGACATTATTGCAAAATCATGCAACGCATGTTAATTACTGTATCAATTTATAATTTAGACCAGTTTTTAAAAAATAATCATATCGTGGAAATAGGTAGCTAATACCCACACCATATTATTGTTTCGAATTGCAACTTTTATTTCTTCGGCATTAGAATATAAATTCCTCTCGTTTCCAATGCAACGAGTACATTAAAGTTAGTTCTGACATATGTGAATGGCCCTTTTTACGTATTATTGGAAGGCAGATAATGTAACCAACCCACTACCAAAATCATTCCATAACAATAGAGTTCATCGGACAAAGAATACAGCAAGTCCTTAGAGAGGACCTCTCTTTCGGATGGTTTTTATTTTCGAAAAAACCTGCGAATCGCCTCCGTCCTCTTGGAGATTTACTTATAACTCATCCTTCCCCACCGCCATGCCTAAAAAAATTTTTTCCAAACCTTCCAACCGCCTAATACCCTCTTAATACTACCTCGTATCTGAGCTGGACCTTACCCATTCTTTTGCCCCCTTCCGTCTCTCCCGCAACCAGAAGTCCCTTCCCGCCTCCCACGCAAACGCCCACTGCAACAAAAACCTTTCCTTAATATATATACACACAGCGATCGTGAATCCCCAGGTAACTGCCGGCCGAATTCAACATTCCCAGTTCCTTTGTTCCGTCCTTAATCCCACCTCATCCCGCTCCGTTTACAATCCAGTGTGTGCTCACTCACTAATCTTCTTTCACTTTAAGTCTGCTTCGAATAATTCAGGACAGATGATCCTCCGACGAAGTTTTGGAGAGGGGGGTGGGGAGAGGAGAGGAAATGAGGGAGTGGTCGAGGAGGTGGAAGAGAGAAAGAGAGAGAGAAAGAAAGAGTTTAGCAGGAGGGTGGGAAAGCGTGTGGATTGATGCTTAATAACAGGCAATGGGAAAAGAGGGTCTCTGCGTTCGTTGGTAGCGGAGATAATAGAAAAATAAACAATGGATGCTGTGAAAGCGAGGAATTCGGGGATAAGGATATTAAAACCCGTCGGATTGGTGGAAATAAAAAATATGGGTGGCAAAATGGTCCTAGATTTAAAATATATATCGAAATGTAACTGTTCAGGGGCGAAGACGGAAAATCTCTTTGGTCCTCGAGGAGAATGCGAGGAATTTTAGGGACGCGAAGTTTGTCTGAATGGCCTGCGCTGGAACTGATAAAGAGCTTAATTTTATGGTCAAGTGTTCAAAAAGTCTAACAGAGCTTGTGCCACTACAACCGAATGATTTCCTATTATAAAATATTTTCGAAAATAAAATAAGTGTTCGTTCGTATTCGACTCAATTTATAAAGGTATTGATCGTTTTGCTATATATATTTTATAGAATTCATAGTTAGCTAATTTTCATTTATTTTTCAAAGTTATTAATGAGCGTAAGTAATTTTGCTGCCAATGTACGCCATTGTTAGAAAATTAAAAAATTATGAACGTAATGCTATAGTTACGGTGTAGTAGAGTACGTACTATGCAGGTTCACCAATTTACTACGAAACATTTTGCTAGGTATATGTTTTCAGAATTTAAATAAACCATAACCGAAATTAATCGGCCGTTTTTCTAAAATAAATATCTCTACCGTAATAAACTTAAACATCTTTGCGAATGATCCGAAACAACCTACAACATTTTGGAATTGAACTTAAGGACAACTCAAGCAAATTATTTCAGTTATAGACAAATCTTTTCCTTTTGAGAAAAAAAGGATTCAGTTGAACATGGAATTAACGAGCAAGAGAGAATGAGTGTATAGTTAAGGGTAAAGGGCTGATTATGTCAGGACCACCGAGAGGGTGGGGATACCGGGGCGAAATCCCCGGGGCCCGGGCCTCTGACGGGCCCGGTATTAGGATCAGTCGTAAGGTTTTCCTACCGCAATACGCGGGTGCAAGGCACGCCGGCAACCAATTCCAACGGGCGGCGTTTTCTCTATTTCTCATATTTGGTTTTGGGTTTTCCCAACTCAACCCACTGCTTTTCTATCACCCCTTAGCACCCTGAAACTCCTCCCCACTACTCTCATTTTCTCCCCTTCTGGAAATTCCGTCTTTGGGCCCGAGGTCCGGACCCACAAGCACTCGGAGTGTCGTCGTACGGTTAGTTCTAAAGAACAATATTGTTTACTCTCAATTTTTTAGAGATATAGTAGCCTTTCTTTCTTTATTGACCATATTTTATAATGTTGAACTTATATATATATATATATATAAGGCTGACACGACGATAATTTCCATCGAATTAAACGTACTAAAACGCATAAATACATGGTTTACTTCGTTGAATCGTACAATTTCGAAATCGCGACCATTAAATAACAAACTTAATGTTACGATATTATAATATACAACCAAATTTATACGTAAATATTATGAAGGAAAAAGTTGCGATGTCGGTAAAAAATCAAGAGGAATCTAGAAAAATGTCTAGAACGCAAACACGGAACGATTATGATGGGAAACTCTCTTTCGGAGGATGGATTATCGGTATGGCCCCTAGAAATGTAAATTTTATGAGAATTTATTAGTTAAAATACTATAGGGACATCTGGCGATCGGTATTCATTCATACTAATTGTAAGATCTACTCTCATGTAATTCGTACTTTTGGACTCTGTTGCAGCTTAAGATACGCAGTTACTTAAAAATGTCACAGGGAACTTCACAATGCAAAGTGTAGGAAATTCCGATTCAAATGTGATCACATTATGACAAGTATCGATTTTTTTTACGAGTTGATTTTTTGGTACTAAAATACATTTTAGGTGTTAATTTGGAATGCCAAATTTAAAAACCATGACATGTAATTTCGCAAAAAATTTAGTGATGAAAAATTTACACTTATCGACGGCAATTAAATTTCGTCGAATATTTGATTTTTACAAATTCGCTGTTTATCGACATTAACCGAATCATACCAAGTGTAATTATGATGTGATACATATAGTATCAACATACATTTTATAAGTAATTTTGATAAAAATTTTAATTGGATGGAATTTGACAATTTCTGCTTATAATACTGCGAGCCAATACCGTAGAGTAGGGGGGAGGGGGAGTCGGCTGTCTAATTTTTTTTGAACTTTTTTTTAATTTAAAAAAAAGAAAAGGGGCCCGGCGATGGTATTTGCCCCAGGACCCGCGCTTGCTCTCGGCGGCCCTGGATGATGTTACAGGGCGAAGGGGGAGATCCGGTAGTTTCGTAAGGGGAGGAGATTTAGAACGATAGAGGGGTTGGCTGGCCGGATGTAAAAAAATAAAAGAATATAATGAGAAGAGCAGAGGGAACTGAACGGAATTCCCATCGTACCCGTTATCATTATGAAGCAGAAATCCTTAACGCGTAAGCAACAAATTTTCCTATTTATTTCGCTAGATTCGAGAATCGACCAAACTCCAATCGCCGACCAAATCCCAATTATCCCTCAACCCGTCCTGAAACAGTCATCCTGACTACTCCCACTTCTTTCCTCCAATGTCCATCTTCCCTCTCCCAGCTAAAGCGATCCTTCCTCATCCCTCCTTCCACAATTCCCCTTCGCTTGCTTTTCTCGTTTGCACTTTGCTTGCTTCCTAATGTCATGCCTCATGGGGGATGACCGGATTCTGAGGAGGCAATAAACGGCTTATAGTATATTATGTATGATCTGAGGATTAGCTTGATGCGATTCGCAAACAATCATAGCGAGGAGATAAAAAAACTGGGGCAACATGTGGTTTTTTGTATTTGTTAGTTGATTATATACAGCAATGTTGGGTTCTTTGGCTTAATTTTTTAAAAATAACAAATAATTTTACAAATGCACAAAGTACGTAAAATTAGAATAGAAAAAATAAGGAAAAATGTGGAGAAAATAAACTGGATTCACATACTATATAATTCAATTTACTTATATTCTACGCAGTTTTTAAATCTGAGCAGAAAGATCTCTGAATTTTAATGTATTTGTCTCCATATAGAGAAAGTATTGTTTTCATGAAAAAATTCGAATGCGAGATTTTAACGGAAATACACGTTTTGAGGTCCCTTGAACACGTTTTGACCGTTTTCTCGATGATGTCTGTGTGCGTGTGTCTGTGTGTCCGTATGTGTGACAGAATTTTTGCGTGCGCTCTAACTCAAAAACTATTCATCAGATCAGCATGAAATTCTATATTTGTGATTTTATATACATTTTTCAGATTTGAAAAGATTTTGGTAACAATCGGTCAAGCAAAAGTAGCGGTTTACTCTTGTAAAAATTTAGTTTTTCTTAAATATTTCGCTTAAAACTGAATTTTTCCTAACATATATGTATATAAAAGTTGTAGATATTATCTTTTCTACAACTTTTGTTTGAACTAAATTTTCGTATGAGGAATATTTCAAGAGATTCAATTTTCTTCGAAATTGAAGGTTAGTGGGCAGCTCGCGCGCGTGGCAGTGACAACAATTGAATCGCTAGCGCTGAAGCGTGTAAGTTGAACTGTTCCTATCGCCGTATTTATTCGATTTTAGTTGACAACTTACGTATGGAGAAAGTCATGTGTTGGACACATCAATTTATTTGTGTGTGGATTTCTTTTCATAATTGAACATTTCCATTCCTCACACTGTTACTAAATGATCCTCAGGTTACCGAATGACTCCTCATCCAATTAGGCAAGAATAACTCGCACACTTACTTCAGCTGAATACCTCTTGATTAGGGTGGCCTGCTAAGGAAACAAATCAAGAGCATAGAGTGCTTTAAGGAGGAAAAATCGGGACAATATGTGACATATTTGTCCTTTTTACCTTTAATGTGTTAAATAAACAAATTCTGGAAGACTTGAATTTTGCCTAAAGATTATACGATAAAATAATATTAATTATCAATTTCACAGATAGAAACCTTCGCATTCTCTCAAATAACTTTCGACGTGGATCCTAATGTGACCCACCGAGGCATTTTCATCTGTTAATGCGGCCCACCTAAGCAACCTCAAATAGAAAAGAAAAGGGAAATAAGAGACGCACAAGTACGTTGTCGATTGGTAGATTAGAAACTTCTTTTTAATATATTTTCTAAGTCATCATCCCGACATATTTCTTGATAAGTTCCTTTCGTTTTGCAACGTCTTTCCTTCGGAGCACTATTGATTTTCTTCATAGTCATGTATCTATGATACTGTTGCTTATTATCCTTCTTTCACTTTCTCTACTGTATAATTCCTGTTTATTATCCATAGAATTAACTTTAGGGTAGTAAATTTCTCCCTATGTCACCAAGAATTAAACAGTTTCCTTTGAGAAAAGGGTACATAAATATAAGGAGAAATTTCTCTCTCGCTTTTCTTAAATTCCACTCGAATTTAAAGGAGACGCTTGGTTACTCAAGCGAAAGTGATATAGATTTCGCCGGAATCGTTTTCCTACAAACCGCAAAACTTTTGCGATGTGAGATATATAAATAAAATTAGTGTAAGATTTTTTCTTTGAGGAATAAGACGTTGGAGGAGGGGTTTTAAAAAATCTAAATAAAAACATTCGGACACTTTTTCAATATCGAAAAAGAAATTAAGGTCCCTGAAAAATTCCCACCGGAAAAAATGCACAAGCTTAAATAAGATGACTATCGAATATTTTTTCTTTCTTGCTTTCTTTCTAAGTAGTCGCTGCCGTGGCGGAGTGGTGCGGGCGCTTGCAAGCTACGCTTAGCAAATTCGGTGCGAACCGGGTTGCCCGGTCCCCCATTTGCGTGGTTATGAGGAGAAGACGTAAATCAGCGCCCCGTCCTTCGCCAGGGACGTAAAACCGTTGGACCCTTTGGTGTTTCTCGTTAAGGGTAAGCTAATGCCGGCACCTCCTCCCTTGCTTTGTGATTTAGACTGAGAAACCTTCTAGCGCTGGAGTCGTTTGAAGTCACAAGATCCCCCTCTTTCTTTCTAAAAAACAATGCGCATCTTAGCCCTTGGTTTTAAGGAATTGATATATTTAATTGTATAATGGCATACGCATCGATGTTTGAATATTTTTTTATTATGTTGAATTGTTCGACGAGAGTTAACAAAATTGTATCACATGGGGAAAATTTTACGTAATTCATGATTATAAAATCGCATAGCATCCGTCATATTCAATGTTTAATGCAATCTGTTATTAGATCGCGAATGTTATCTTCGCTGACGAAGAGACTATGGACTGCACCAACTATGTAGTCGCAGAAAATTTTCTATCTAGAATAATGTCAGGATTAATCAAGGAACGACATATAATAGATACTTTAGATGAAATAAAAGGAAATTGTATACCGCAGCCATATCGATCTAATAAATCTATTTGTAATATAAAGGAATGTAAACTTGAAGGAGATAATCTGAGAAAGAGAGAGAGACAGAGAGCATTTGGAATTGAAGAAGCGTGAGTGAAATAAATGGAGAAGCAGGTGGAGGAGAAAAAGAATGGAAGTAATTACAACTACATGTCTTTAATTAAGGAAATACTGAAATATGAGGATAAAATTCAAAACTTTTAATAGGCTTCAGACTTTCCTGTCCGATTTTCTAAACAATCCGATATTTAAATTGTATATTTTAGTTTCCGTTATTTTCTTTTCCTCTAGAGCCAACCAATATTTTAGTTATTAATTATTCGGCAGTATTCCGATTTACTAAGTTTTGATCTAATGAGCAAGAATTTTCGGGCCCACAAATTCGATTTACGACCCCAGAACTCGGCCCTAAAACTTTTGTTGAGCTTCAGCAGCTTCAGGAAATGCCACGTTTTGAAAACAAAATGATATTAAAAAATTGTAAAAAAATTATTTTTAGTGCACATATTCCCATTATATCCGTAATATATATACATTAAAAACAACGTGATCCCGAATGATGAACTTTTGTTTTGCGAATTACTTTTCAGGAAACCATAGTTTGCATAAATCTGGATATTAATGGATTATTTAAATTGCAACGACATCGAAACAAACCACCAACTTAATACACAACGCACACAATTCTGTTAATGAGACTTGATGAGATCACAGATACCAGTTAAGAGGGCCTCTATTCCGTGATTTTGGAGAATGTCTTTCCAGAGAGCCTCTTGGTCTCTCTACGTCAGCCGAAATTAGACCGCATCGAGGGATCCGCTGATCCAGCGACTTATGAAACGCCGACCATTACCAACCTGTTTCTGTTTCCCAAACCACCTCTCTTCCTCGCTCTTCCTCTCACTTCACCCCTTCTTCATGCTCCGTGAGCCCTTTCTAGTAACCAATCCCATTTATATATAGAGATATATATCATCAGAAGTCTTACACCAAGAAATTCCCTTGAAATATTGACGTTTCGCTGATACGACCACTATCGACGCTTAAATTAGAAAACCGTAAAATAACGTCTGCGAAATCCAATCCAAGTGGTATAAAGTATTAACTGTGATATACGACTCAGTTAGTTTACGTAGGAGTACCCTCCAAACGAACACCGAATTAAGTATAAAACTGCGTGCTTCAGTTAACGAAACTGAGTCATGATTAAATATCGCCTAAAAATAACCAAAAACGTGTTTCAAAATTAGAAATACATATTAAAAATCATTTTTTTTATGAACAAATACAATTGAAATGAAACTAAACCATGCTTGCACAACAAATCCGTTTTTATTGTACGAAATTCTGGGAAATTTGAATTTTTCACTTTTTTTATCGTTTCATGAATACATATATTAAGAGTACAAATTCAAATTAAAGGATTTTTATGATGCTGCAATCAATTCTGTCGAATGAGTTTAAGTAAGGATCGAGCAGAATTTATAACTTATAAATCATTCATAAAATAATTGAGATAACTGTTAATTGGATCAATACATATCTCAGCCAACATTTTGTGAATATATTACTTTTCGTGGATCCATTAGTTTTATGGTATCGCAGTAATAGTTTTCTTAAAAATATTATAAGAATGTCACCACCAAAATATACATTGATAAAGGTAATAATCATTCATTCCTTTTTACTTTCTCATACGAAGTATCGAGAAAGTACTGTTTTCGCGAATAAAATCGACCTCGAGTTTTTCACGGAAATACACGTTTTAGGTGTCGCTGAATCCGAAAAAGTGGTTTTCGCAATGCCGTCTGTCTGTCTGTTACTGGCGCTGGAGCCTAGACGGTCGAACGAAAATGAATGAAATCTCGTACTTAGGCATTTTATCATACTGAGCAGAGTATACATAGAAATGGTTGACATTGGTCAATAATTAAGAGTAGTTTATTCTACGCATTTTTAACAACAATCCGATTTTCTCGAAAACGGCTTTAACGATTTTGATCAAATTTCGTACAGTTACTTGAGTTTACGTCTTCAATAATACTGTATAGTTCATATTTCTCAAAAAATGAATATAAGGCTAGTTTATTCTTTAACAACAATTCAATTTTCTCAATAACGGCTCTAACGATTTTGATCGAATTTCGTACAGTACTACAATAATACTACGTATTTTATTTTTCTCAATGAATGAATATAAGACTAGTTTATTCTTGGGCAACTTTAACAAAAATTGGATTTTCTAAAAACAGGCTAATACGATTTTCATTTTCTAAAGATAACTAAACGACGCATTAGTACATATATGAGAAAGTTTGTACAATGTATGTTGTACCGATTTTTTCTATATTTTTTTTACATTTATCCGTTGATACGAGTAAAAAAGTTCAAATTTTAATTGAAACGTTAACGGCACATAAATATTCCTACTACCGAAGCCAATTGCCACAGTTAAAAAAACTCCTACTGCTATACTTTCCTTTTTATAAGTTTTATATTATTTTTATTATTTCAATTATTAGTTCCCCGTGCATTAAGGTAAGGTGGGGTAAGTGCGAACTTGGGGTAAGTGCGACCTTCAGTCTAGGATATCGTAATTTTGTAAGAGGAACATTAAGCACATGTGCAAACTCTTAAATACATTGTTGCCCGAATATAATTCAATACATAGTAGCGCGGAACCTATAAGTTCTTGAACTGCATGCGAGCGAATTATATTCTTCCAATCATCTCGACGTCGTAGTTGGCAGTGAAAAGTTTGCTCCTGCATAGTTGTTAATAACGTCCTTATTTAAAGTTACAGGTAAGTACATTTTTTAAAATTCATTGTTACATTGATTAATTTTCGTTATATATTTTGCAGTTATGTGAATACGAATATTACGCTGTGTTTTCTTGGGGTCGCAGTTTCCCCGTCGTGAGTATGCATTCAGATCAGCTGGGGCAAGTGCGACCCCATGGAAAGGGGTAAGTGCGACCCAGGGTCGCACTTACCCCTTTTTATATTCTTTTCGTTTATCAGTTCCTGAATTACGTGATTTTAAAGTGATGATTAAATGCTATTGCAGGAAAAAATGGTGTGTGTTTATGTTAGAAAAACCAAGAAAGGGCTATCTTACAGCAAAGATGATATAAAAGAAGCTATGGAGGAAGTTAAAAGCGGAAGAATGAGAAGAAAGCTAGCTAGCAGGCATTTCAAGAACCCTAAAACTACTCTTCTTGACCACCTAGAAGGAAGACGTGGAATAAAGTCTACAACTTTAGGTCGCAGCACTGCAATTCCAATTGAAGAAGAAAGGGTGATAGCAGGACTAATGTATATGGAAAAGCATTGGTTTGGGTTATCTAGGAAAGAGATTCTTGAGATGGTCGCAAATTATGTTCGTACAAATAACCTAAAAACACCATTTAAAGGTGGGAAACCTTCCGAAGATTGGTTTCTTGGGTTTATTACTCGACACAACCTTTCAATCAAGAAACCACGAAGCGTGGAGTATGCCAGAAAGAAAATCTGTGATCCATTTGTTATAAATTCATATTTTGATTTGTTACAAACGACAATTGGAGAATTAAGACTGGATAATAAACCAGAATGCATATGGAATCTGGATGAAACATTTTGTACAGACCCTGTGAAGACGAGAGTTGTTGGGAGGAAGGGGCAGCCTTCAACCCGTACAACGAGTTCGCCAGGTCGCTTGAACATCACTGTACTACTGGCTGTGAGCGCAAGTGGGAAAAAGCCCCTCCATTGATTGTATTCAAAGGAAAATGTGTTTGGGACAGTTGGATCGCTCCAGAAGGGTCTGGCTTTCCAGAAACTACATATGCTGCTACACGGAATGGATGGATGGAAACGGATGTATTCCAAAATTACTTCCAGAGAAGCTTCTTGCCAGCAATAGGATCTGAAAGACCCATTTTGCTTATATATGATGGCCATTCAACCCATTTAGGAGTAGAAGTAATAAGCTTGGCCCAAAGGAGTGGAATACATATTTTAAAGTTACCTCCGCATTCAAGCCACCTGCTTTAACCACTTGATCTTATTGTTAGCGTGTTCAAATCACTAAAAACGAGATGGGATGCTGAATTAACCAAGTGGCAAAGAAAGAACGTTTGTCTAAATTTACCAAAGAATCAATTCTCTAGAATGATTGGAGAGGTCTGGATTCAAACTGAAGAAGATGTTGTTCAAAATGGTTTCAGGAAAGGAGGTATCTTTCCCTTGAACCGTAATGTTATATCAAATGAGAAATATGATCCTCTGGCACTGAAAAATGGAATCAAAAGCAGCAAGAATCTAGTGCTCCTTCAGTTCAACCTTCAACTGAAGTTGAATCTGTTAAATCTCTTGTCCAAGTTCAACTAGAAACAGCAACTGATGATCCGTGCCAACCATCTGCAGAGTATCAAGATGCACTTGAATCGAATCTTGGTTCACGAAAAATATCATTCGAAGAAATTTTATTGACTGCTGTTCAAGCCCAAATTCTTGACTTACAGCACGTGTAACACACACATACACACACAAACACACACACACACACATATATATATATATATATATATATATATATGCACACACACAGGGCCGTGTCGATGGGTGAGACAGCGAGGCAACCGCCTCAGGCGTCTCTCGAAGGAGGGCACCAAAATTTGACAAATATGAAAACCTATCAAAATAAATTCATACGGCCAGCGAGGCCAGGGGGCGCCATATTATATCTCGCCTCAGGCGGCAAAATATCTGGGCACGACCCTGTGAATACACACACACACATACATACATATAGCAAATAATCACAAACAATTTCATTTAACCCTTTATATACCTTTTGGTAACAGCTCCCGCTTCGCGATACATGGGCATCATCCGTGGTTCACCCCTCGTTCAACTTGCTCCCGCCTCTCTCTCTCTCAAACTCCAGCGCAAAGGATTGAACACTGTTTTCTATTGACCCAGGAAGGCAGCAGGGAGAGAGAGAGAGAGCGGAAGAGGATATGGAGAAGTTGGAATTAAGACGACGGAGTGAGAACGCTGAATGTACGGAGGGTTAAGAGGAGAAGAGATCTCGAATTTGTGGGAGGATAATAAAGGAAAAGAGAGAGGGGAGGGAAGGAGATGTTAACGATAAAATACACCGACGATGAATAGAGAGGCAGAGAGAGGGAGATTGAAGAGATAAGTGAAAGTTGAAATAGTAGCGGAAGCAGACAGAGAAGGACATGGAGAGCAAACAAGCTAGAAGAGGGAGAGAGAGAGAGAGATAAAGGGAGGAATGAAGGGAAAAGGAAAGACCAGCACCAAAGAAATAACAGAACGAATAACAGCATCAGAAGGACATAGGTTAAATGATGGCGCAAGTTTTGAGCAAATTATCCGAGATGGTAGAGAAATTGAGGGATGGATTTTAAACGAAGATTTGTGTTATTAAATAAGGAAATTGGGAGATTCGCATAAACGAGAGCTCGATACAGGAGAGGAGAAGGGTAAACTATTCAAGGATAAAATTAAACAATCGTCCCATGCTCGGGGATTTCAACCCCGAATATCCCGTATTAACACGTGGAGATGGAATCTCGTACGTGATCACACGTGTGAACCATTTGCCCTCGCGAGAAGTTCCTCCGGAGGAAGCGTAACTTAATCCGGGATTCTGCGACGGGAAAAGGATGAAATAACAATGAGAGAGAGAGAGAAAGCGGCAACTAGGAACGTCTTTATCGAGGGAGGAAATGAAACGAAGGGTGTGAGAGACCGGAAATGTGGTTTAGCCGAGCAAAGAGGGCGATGGAGAAGGTTAGACGAGGGTAAAAAGGTGATAATAGAGGGAGAGAGATGTGTGAAATGCAGAGAGGGAAGATGTGGTGAAGGTACAGAAAAAGGATGAATATATACCTATATGTAAGCGAACGAGTTGCAGTCAGCTAGGGAGAGTGGGATGCAGGATTTAAAAGTAGTGGCGAGAGATATAAAGGTAAGAGGCGTAAATTAGAGGAATAGAGAATAGAGTGGGAGAAAGAGAGAGAGAGAGAGATGCTGGGAGATCGATGGGATAGGAAAGGCCATTTCGCCGCGACTGTCTAGACCCGTATGGGTTTTTGCGAGGTCGAGAATAGTCTTTCTCTCTCTCTCTATTTCCTCTGTTAATCACATGAAGACCTCTAACAATTCGTGGAAATAATAAAGCGGCGGAATGGGCAGCAAGCTACGGGAGTGGATGAAAGGGTTGCGGTTATTTCAGCTCTCCATTATGAAGATTGACTTTGTTCCAATTTACCTGTCTGGAACCTTAAAAGCGTCTGTAGTTATATTCACCAAAGAAATTACTTTGTTTTATAGAGAGAATATAAATTGAATCTTTAAAGTATACGCGGGCAATACGGTGAAACAAAGAAACTAGTATCATATGTCACAAGTTATAGTATTTCAGGAATTTATGAATATTTAGTGTTTCTTTTTCAAAATATATCTCTTAGCAATTTCTAGAAATAAATTTGTTCACAAACGAATCATATGTATCAGATATTTAAATGTTGTCACGGGAAAAAATATAGTGTTGAAAAGGTTAAGAATTTTTATTTTATTATTTTCACTGTGCATTTTTCTCCTATCAAAGACGGCCACTATACATAAGCTAAAATAAGAGTCATTTACCTTTGTTTTCCAATAATTTTAATTCCATGTTGTAGGTGTGAATACATAAAAATCTCTGGAAAGGCCATAAGCAATGCTCCGGTGCCAGATAGGGTCTTGAAAGTCAGTTTTATAACCACAAAAGAACAATTCTTAAAACCAGCACGGGAAGGTCCATTGATTACGTTCTCCGAGCCGAGTGGAGAGGACGTAAATTAGAAAACATCGGACGTGCGGAGGGGACGCGGGATCGTAAAAAAAGCCAATGGCATATTAACGCCAGGGAGAGATCCTCCGACCTCGCTAACTCATTCCGTACGCCCGCGGGATACGAACTGACGGTCTGACTAGTCGATAAGTTCGCGGCGAAAGAACCATATTTTAAAATTTCAAGGTGGGACGAATTCCGGAAGGAAAAATCGTGGATGCGATGAATAAATCAGAGCGAGGCCGCGTTGGGAATAAAATGGAGTGGAGCTAGAGAGACGCGAGGCTTTTGTTTCCGCCAGCCGCAACCACTGCCGCGAAAATACCCTCGGAATGACTGCTAGGGGAAAAGAAGGAGAGGGTGGGGAACTGAAAGGATAGAAAGGCTGGCAGAGCTATCAGGTTTAGAAGAGAGAGAGAAACGAAACGGCTTCGGGTTCTATTTAGTAAGTGTGGCATGAAAGGGAATCGGAGGAGATTTTAAGTTGGCGGTAGTAGTTGGCGGAATGATGTGGATGCGAGGAATGCTTCCAGTAACGTGAAAGGGTTCTTTTTTTAGAGAGGAGCATTGCAGTGGAGAGAATGAGAATGGGAGGGAGAGAGAGAGGGAGCGGATAACAATAAGAGTGCATGCCGTTGCGGCCGTGTATATATATGTGCGGCTCTTTGGGACGGAAGGGAGTTTAGGAAGCAGAGAGGAAGTGGAGTGGGAGAGAAAGGTCCCGGTTTGTACCGCTGGGCGGACGGGACGACGGACGAGAGCGGTGAATAATGAGCGAAGCGTATATCCAGGAGGTCGGAGAGAAGAGAGAGATAGAGAGAGAGGGAGAGTAGCGGACGTGTTGGAAAGTACAATTAGGGGCTGAAACGTGAGGGAAGTGGTGTATATTTTTCATCCGTTTCGGGAAAAAATGGGGAAAGGATGTTGTGCGCACTTGCCAAAAATAAAAACTCCCTTAAAAACTCACTGTTTAGGTTCCCTATCGCTCATGTTAATATCTTGGAAATCAAGTGAAGAATCAAATCTATCTTTATCTCTTAACAGTTCAGGAGCCATTTCACAAACTTAAGTTTCTAGCGTTTATTATTATGATGTAGAATGCCAAGCTAAAATGTTGGCATTAATTTTACGTTTTGAACTATTAACACGGGCGCCCATGAAAATACACTAATTAAATTATTAAGTTATATTATACTAGTGTCATTCCCGTTGAAATATCAACGGAAAAATTATAGATAGATTGATTATTAATATTTGCATTTAAAATAATTAATAGCACACTATTACATATGAAATATTTCGTCATATATTACATTTCTAGTAAATATTCTGTTGTCGTTTAGTAAATGCGTTTGGTTTTTATTTTCGGCTATGAAATTCTGATATTCTTCTCCCACCTTGTTCTCGTCAATGCTACATATACATAATTGTCGGTGTGCAAAGAAAGGGAAATAATTATATGTATACATATATAACGTAGGGAAAATAATTAAATTTCGGTCTACCAGCTGAAACCTTTTCCTACCACTCTCTTTTTCCATCCAGTTTTCCTTCTAGAATTTCTTTAATCATGCACTCTCTCCTCAGGTAATGCCCAATCCAGTTCGCCTTCCTCTTTCTGATAGTCTGTATAATCGCTCGCTTCTCTCCTATTTTTCGTAGTACTTCCTCATTTTTCACCCTATCTGTCCATTTTATCTTCAGCATTCTTCTCCATGTCCACATTTCGAAGCTTTCCAAGTATTTTATATCATTTTTCCTTAGCGTCCATGTTTCTGCCCCATACAAAGCTATACTCCGTACATAGCATTTTATCAACCTCTGGCGGATATCCTCCTTTATATTCCCCGTTAGTAGGAGTTTCTTTCTTCTGAATGCGGCTTTTGCTTTTGTTATTCTAGTCCTGATTTCATCTGTACATTTTGCTTCTCTCGTTGTGATGCTTCCAAGGTATTTATAATCTGAAACTTGTTCTAATGGCTTTCCTCCAATACTTATGTTCAAATTTTCTCCTTCTTTACTTGATATTCGCATAACCTTGGATTTTTCTGTATTAATTTCCATACCGTATTTTCTACCTGTTATCACTAGTCTATTTATCATTTTCTGGAGTTCCTTTTCCTTTCTTGCTAGAGGTACTTGATCATCCGCGTATTTCACTGTTCTTATAATCCTTCCTCCGATTTTGAAATCTCCCGTGCCTTCTAACGCTTCCTGCATTAGCCTCTCTCCATATGTATTGAATAGAATCGGCGATAGACAGCAGCCCGGTCTTACTCCTCTAGCGATATGTACTCCGCTGGTGTCCATATTCTCCAACCTGACCTTTACAACTTGATTCAGATATAGATTCCTGATCAGTCTCCTGTCTTTCCAGTCTACACCTATATCCTTTAATATCCTCATCAGCAGTACCCAATTTACTCTATCAAAGGCCTTCTGCCAGTCGACGAAACATACGCAGCAATCTTGGCTGTACTCTATTGTCATTTCTGATATGATTCTCACTACACCGATAGCATCTCTGGTTCCTCGACCTTTTCTGAAGCCGAATTGATCTTCCCCTAGCATTTCTTCGTCCTTTTTCTCTAGCCTTTTATTAAGAATCCTCGTGATGATCTTCGAAGTGTGTGACAGTAGGGATATCGTTCTGTATTCTTTACACTTTGGATTCATCTTTAGAGTGATCATTGTTAACTCTAAGAAATCCTGAGGCCACTCTCCCGAGTCGCAAATCTTGTTCATTAATTTCGTAATCACTTTTAGTCCTTCCGATCCCATGACTTTAAGTACCTCTGCCGGTATTCCATCGCTGCCTGTAGCTCTTCCTTTCTTAGGTCCAGTATCGCCTTTTCTACTTAGCTTTTCATAATACTTGGTCCCAAGTTGTCTTCTTCAATGAAGTTCTCTTCTTCCAGTTCCATTTGTATCGATCCTGCCTACTTGTTGTATAGTTCCTTAATGTATTCTTCCCATACCTGTGCTACATCATTTGGTTCTGCGACTATTTTCCATCTGTATTAATGATTCCTTTACCACGAATCCCATTAGGCTTCTTATCTTCTAACTCCAGTGCCCTAGCGTACATCATATCGTACCGTCCTAACTTCTCCATCTGTTGTATTTCCTCACATTTTTCTTTTATCCAAATTTCCCTAGCTTTATCTGTTACCCTTCTCAACTCATTGTTTATGCGTCTATAATTGGCTCTAGCTTCTTCACTGTTAATATTTTTCCATTTTCCTCTCTCATCCATTTTCTCCAGCATTTCCTTAGTGATCCATGGTTTTCTGATTTTCTTCTCTTGTTTCACAATCTCTTTATTCAAGGTATCTTTGATGCTGGCTTTCAGTTCCTCCCATTCTGTATCCACGGTCTTCGGTTTGTTTTCCAAATTTCTAAGGCGATCTTCCAACTTCATGCTGAAGGCATCTTTCTTTTCTTTCAGTTTTTCAAGTCCCAGGTCTGTCTATCTCTTCTCGTTTATATATATATATATATATATATATTCCCTCAACGTTCGTATGAACGGCCATCGCAACAGCGTTAGCCTTAAACGACAGCTACCCGTGGCCGTGCATGCGAATAACCACAATCTCAGTTTCAATGTTTGTTTCACGGTGAGGGCCATCCGCGCCCTCCCGGACGACGCTTCCGCCCCCCAACTCCGTCAATGGGAACTGGCCCATATCCTAATCTTAAACTCTTTCTCTCCTCCCGGCCTCAATATCCGTTAATATTTCCTTCTTTCCACCCTCTCTTTCCCCTCTCCCCCTCCCCCTTCTGCATCCTCCAATCCCCGAACTTTCCACGCTCCTTTCCCTTCCACCCCCACACCTTCACCCCAGTGTCACTGCCATATCAGTTGTGTCTCTCTTGTGCTGACGAAGGGATCATCCCGAAAGCTCTAACCTCCACAAATGTGTCTCTCCAACACCCCAGCGGCCCTACTTCCGGTAAGTGTTCACTGGGTTTCCTTCAACACCTAGTTGCCCTAAATATCCTTACTTACCTTTCCTCTTCCGTAGTATTTATATATATATATATATATATATATATATATATATATATATATATATATATGAATGTATGTGTGTGTGTGTTGTAGATATTATTTTTTTCTGCAACTCTTTTTTGAAATACATTTTCATATGAGAAATATTTCAAGAGATATTCAATTTTCTTCGAAATTGACGGTTAGTGGTAGTGTAAACAATTGAATCGCTAGCGCTGAAGCGTGTAAGTTGAAATGTTCCTATCGCCGTATTTATTTGATTTTATTTGACAACTTATGTATGGAGAAAGTCATGTGCTGGACATATCAATTTATTATTCATGCCTTCTGCTAACAGTTACCTCCATAATGAAGATACAAAATAAAGATTTTCTCGCTTTTATTCGTATAAGTTTCATGAAGGAAAACTCATCATGAAAAAATAAATTATTATTTGAAAGTGATTTTTGGTATTAGGAAAATAGCTAAAATCGCATCTCGCGGGAAGCTTTCATATATATTAACTGTTAATACATGTGATTTACACAATTCATTACTAAGTTTAGCTATGAAATCACTCACTATCCAAAAAAATCTGTAAAAGGCATAAAAAAATCCCACTGGGGAGAAGCAGAAAGCCATGTGTTTTACTTGATAATGAGAGATAAGCCTACAGGCGTTGATGAATAAATGGTCTTTAATTTGTTACGGCACAAACGCCATATTAAATCAGTGGGAAATCTGGCAGAAATGAGGTGCAGAATTAACTTAGCAGTCATCACAGCATGAGAGGCATTGGTTTAGGTTTGTGGAATCCCTCGTTTTGGTTATATTGCACGGTAGGTTATCTTCGCATGAGAATATATGAACGGGAAGCTCTTTAATTAAATACTGTACGAAAATTTCACGCTGTTCATAAATTAATTTTTTTGATAGGCCAAGTTAACGCAGTTTCTCATTTGCCAGTTATCCAATTTAAAGGGTGTATCTGCAAAGGTGGAGAATTGATACGCTGCCGCTTTCACTTCTGAAAAATGCCGATAATCAAACATTATCAATTTCATGCAGCTACAAACTGAAAATTTAAAATGGAACATGTAATTGGAGATTGGGAAGTAAAAAGAAAATGTAGAAGTAAACCGAGTAAAATATCCATGCGGAAATCATTTGAAGAAATAAAAAGAACTTTGAGTGCCCTTCTGACTCTTGTTTACCTTTTAATAATTTACTTTTTTGCTGATTTTTAGGTTTTATCCAAATAAGACAATACTGAATGTATAAAAAATAATTTTATAAAATAAATTTACCTTAAAAACTCCATTAGAAGCAGTAAAGCAACCTTTTGAACTGTCTAACTTAGAGTATAAAATAATACTACAGACATTATATTTGTTAGTTCTGTTTACTAACGTTTCCAACTCATTAATGAAATGAGATTCAACCTTCAGTTTAATCCCTCATTAAAAATTGGGAAAATCTGTTAAATTTTAACATACAATCCAAACAGTAAATAATGAACAATTTGTTTATATATTTCTTAAAATAACTTCATTTTATTGTTATTTCCAAACCTGATATGTATTTACAACAAATCTTTGTTACATTACATATCTTTTCAATGTGCAGATTATAAATGCAACAGGGTAATGCACAAGTATTTACACATGCCTAAAACACCCAATTAAAAATATCTGCCTCTGACAACAATGAATTTTCACTTGGTATGTTAGACGACACAGTGGATATTTATTTATATATTTATTTGAATAATAACAGCTTTTAATAGGCCAACTAACTTAGGTATTATCAATGTTGTTATCACAGTCACGGAGTAAAAAAATAATTAGGCCTAACTGATGATCCGAGTTCCAGCATCGATGCCGTTATCGTTTCGTCCAAATAGGATCGCAAAATCAAGTTATTGAATTAGGAAACTCGAATTACCCTTTTTAAGGTATGTAGCTCATCAGCGACACCAAAAGTGGTCCAACGGTGGACATAACGCTCTCATCGGCCTGGTTTTATTATCATTGTTCTTTAAAGACGGATCTTACTTATCGATAGGAAATATATCGAAAATCTTTTAACTATGTACATAAACATCGAACTCTTCCGTTGAAAATCATTGCTTTCTTTGCAACAGAAGGAATGGTACACATAAACAGACAACATTTATTTCGTGATAGAAGTAGATACGTTAGTAGAATTCTTTACAGTCCTTTATTGTCCGCGTAGCGGTGATATCGACGAGGAGAAAACATCCAGCGTTCCTTTGAGATTCGATCTTGAACGAAGGTTGCGTAGGAATGATTCGAGAGAATAGTCTCGCCGAACACGAGTTACTATATCGATCATAAGGATTATAGGAGTCCAACATCACGTGCTCCACAAGCTCTTCATTTTTACCCACACATGAAGACACTTGCGCGACATGACAGGAATCGGTCGGTTGCTCGGGGATTTAACAGGTTATATCATTTTGGCCTAGGCACGTGTTTCACTTCTCGATTTTTTCTTTTTAAAAAGAGAATTCGCTACCCAAGCTGCTTGGTAGTTTAAGGACCGGTCCCAAGGGATGCTTCCTCTTCTGAATACTGGACCCATCACCGCCTGTAAATATAATTTACAAAATTTCAGATATCTGTGGTTTCAAACCAAACGAAACGATTAGCCCTTATTCCATTATTTAAAGACCAGCTATTTCCAGTTTAGAACGATACCCTAGCATGTTGACAAGCGTGTTGTGAGAGAAAAACGGAAAAAATTGATATAAAATGTACAAATTTGACTTGACTTACCCCCTGCTGGCCATATCCACTTTTTTAACTTTAAAATTGCTGTGTCTTCTAGTTTTGTGCGCCCATTTTGCTACTAAATATTTATATATTTAGATTTGGAAGCTATAGAAGACCAATGATATACATACCTGTCTTTTGGACGTAGACATCAACATGATATCAACGGCTTAAACATATTTTGCTTTTTTATAAAGAAAAATGTGATTAAAACCATCTTTTCGTCACGTAAATAGTTTATAATGAACGTCTTGCATTCACCATACCATATAATTTCAGGGCACATTTTTTCTTGTACTGCAAAAATAATAGTGGGCTTTATCTATAATATCACGATAACAAATTGCTCACTTGCCTTAAACACAGCTCGTTCCATCTTATTGTTGTAAATAATGGCCCAATATTAAGGTCTCGTTCATAATTCAAATTAATCTTCCCTCAGCTTCGCATCTGTGTCCTCCTCACTACGAATTTCTCGAATTATCAATTTTAAATATCAACATGGCGTATTTTTAAGTGGAATTCTTAGTAATGATCCTGTTTCACGTTGTTTTTCCTCCGAGTTTACCTCCTGTCTTTTTATTATGTAACAGCCGAATTGGCCATATTCTCTTCATTGGTATTATGTGGAACAACACCTCAAAGCATGGATCCTTTTTAAGATTGATTTTTCCACCATTTATTCAAGAGACACTTGCGTTTATGTTTCTTAACCTTCCGACGTCGAGTTCTGGTAACGGATTTTCCTCATTCCACATTGTAAAAGGAAAGGGTTGAACGTCCTTCAGACTTGTATTAATGTTATTTTATTGGTATATTTATGTACTAAGTTAACAGGCGAGATATGGCTAATCGGAAATGTTATGCAATGTTTTAAGACGTTTCTTATATACATCTTCACCCAACAACTGTTTAATGATAAGGATAATATCGATCAATTTCAGAAATATAAAATTCCCTCTTAAATATTAATCTTCTTATTTTTTTATATAACAGTTTTCATAGATGTTTGCATATTACTTTCGATATAATTCATTAATAGAATTTCTTCGGGTAATTGGTGGAGTAGTATTAATCTTTCCTAGAGCATAGCGAGCACAAATCTTTAGGATACATCGCTAGCCTCCTCTGACGGTATGACGAATCCGTAAATGAACAGGGTCAAAGGGCAAAACATCCATTCCCTCATTTCTAGAAAGGATTAAAAGCGGATGACAACGCGTTGGACAGCGCTCCTGAGTGAGTAATTTATCATCCCAAGGAAATCCCACCAGAAACACGAAGCTATATTTACCAAACATATCATCGATTTGTTTAATATTTTCAACGGCAGATTCTATTACGTTATGGAACTTTCAATTAAAAATTTGAAACGTGGGTAATTTAATTATAAAATCTTTATATAGGAGATTTTTTCACTTATTTCTGATGGAAAATCTTTCGAAGATCATCAAAATAATAAATGAAGGCATTTGTTACCAATTAGTAGTCCGCTATTTTAATGGGACCAAGGTTATTTGTAGGAAGGTGACATAATCAATAGAAACCTACCTCTTTAGGAGTAGCAGAGTCGCCGCACGCCTTGCACCCGCACTCCAATGATTCTCGAGTTCAACGTGGGAGCTCTTTCCCCGTCACTCCAGTATGTGGAGGTCTTCCATGGAGAAGGCGGCTGGAGGCAGGAGGGGGCGGGAGGTGGACGCGACGGCCGTGGTCACAGCGCTTGATGACGAGGAGGAAGCGAGGGACCTCCTCCTCTCTCCCATACCCACCCCCACAGTCCCATTGCCCAACAAACTTCCGATGCACCCCGCTGACCCTAACGACGCCTCCGTCGCTGCCGCCGCCGCACCAGAGGGGTGATACGAGGGCCTCCAAGGGGGTGGGTGTTTGACCGGAGGAAAGGGTTGAGGAAGAAAAGGGGCGAAGAGCGAAGCTGAGGGCCTCTTGGCCAACAGGAGGGCGTCCACCTCTACGTCGTCTTCGTAGTCGTCGTCTTCATCCGCTGAGGACATGAGACACGCCTTTGGGTCGACTTCGTAGTCACTGTCCACGAGGAGGAGGGGCGAATCGCACCTGGAAAAGGTAAACATTGGGATTAAAAATTTATGAGGGACGAAGACGGGGATTTTTTGAGAGACATTTGAGAATACGAGGGAAAAAGTTTTAATTTTCAAAGTGCAGATTGCCCATGTAAGTTCAGAAATGACGACTCATCTATGGTGGATTCTAACGGGTGAATCGTCAGTGATGACGGCTGTTTTGAAACCGTAATACGCACCTAGTTTAACTTATATTTATATGGTTATAGGATCAACATAACGTATAAATATAAAATTGACTTCGTCGTCGTCGGTGGGAAGTCGTAACTCTGTAATGCTATTTTTCACAAACTTTCCTAGTAGCTAGAAGATTGAAATTTGGTAGGAATGTTAGGTTCTTAAAGTAGAAGCCATTTATGAAAAAAAAAATTCCAAAATCGACCCGGATTCAATTCCCGAGAATGATTTCCATTCTTCATAAGATAACATGGAAAAATCTATATTTCGACCTGCAACCTTATTTTATTTTGCTTATTATTAAAATTCACATATTTGACCTAAGATTTTCGGACTTAAACTGTATTAAAGAAAAATAAATGCAGTTTCTTATTCTTCTCGTCTTTTATCGCTTTCGAATCTAAATCTTTCGAATTTAACGTTTTAACATCAAATTTTGTCAAAATTTAGCGTTTTTAACGTGAAGTTGCCTTGCCAACCGATTACATTGTTAAACTCGAAATCCTATTACTCTCCCGTATGCTCACGTTCTCTCCGGACCTCCATGGACCCTCCCGGCCAATTCATAGATATCAGAGATATATCAGAATTAGTTTTTACTTTCTCCAGTATACATAGTATAAGGAAAGTATTGTTTTCATGAAAAAATTCGAAATCGAGATTTCAACGGAAATACACACGATTTGCCGTGACGCTGCCATGGTAAATGACATGTTTGTTTCTTTCGTATGTTTATCAATAAGCTACTGTAAGGAATGTATTTTAATGAAATCCAGTACCTGTCAGATAAATCGGAATACGTAAGTTGAATCAAGTTTATTGGTGTCAGTTTACATTAAAATATATGTCTGGCATAATCCGGGCATCGCCGGGTACTTTCAGCTAGTAACATATAAATTGGATTCCTTCAACAAGGCCAATTCGATATTTTTACCGAAGGTCATCAATCGAATTTAAGCAATCAAGTTATCTGAATAATTCTGTTTTTAATGTTTTTACACTGGTAATTTGTGGTTAAATATTGCATTTGTTCTTGTCATTTATCGTTGGCTTTGTCATTGCACGAATATTTGAGAATTCTCCGCTTCAAATAAACTTCAAAACATTAGGATCAATTTTAAGTTGTAAATTTTAAAGCAGAAGTGATTATTTTTAAGAAAATATATTTTAAGACGAAGGTTTGAAAACTTCGTGATTTTCGTTTCATTAAAAGTAAAATATTTGATACAGAGAACAATGAAAATGACACAAAAATATCGACTTAAAAACCCTCATTTTCATATAACTGTATGCACATTTACTGAAAAGAGAAAAAACAATATCATTCAAGCCTACTAGATTTATTATTTTCGAAAATAAATCAGCAATATTTTTGCTGCGGCTTGTAAAAAATAAATGATACTGGTATCATCCTAAAAGGTTGAGTAAACTTAATTGCCTTTCGACTAATACGTAGCTCATATTCGCCGGCCACCGATTATAACATGTCTTCATTATGATCAATGATCTGTGAATAATCATCTTGCGGATGAATTGCTCATTACCCGACAGTATTATGGCGATGGCACTTGCATATATAATAACATATGCTTGGTCTAGAAAAAGCCTATTTTCGTGAGACTGTCCTTACTCGCAGTGTAACCCTTTCACCAGAACGTAGTTATACTTAACAATGACCGAGATAATGCGGCCAGCACAATCGGTCACACACACTGACATATTGAAGGAAGATATTTCCGGAAAAAGATTTAAGCTGCTACGAAATCCTCCCAATGCATCACATAGATTTACTGCAAAGTCATTGAGAAAGCGTAAGTCTCAGCCAAGACCATTATTTTTTCTCTCTACCGGTGAAATCGTATCTGCGTAGATAGGAATTTCGGAAATCATGGAAAAGGCAAGAGAGGGGCTTCGCGGACGTAGTTGAGACGTCTCGGTTGGTGGTGTTTGACAGGGGTCGCCCTCAGTGGGGAAAGGGAATTGCTTTCCACTATTTTTTCCCTTTCCTCATGTTACCCCTGACTCATCTCCAACGCCCCCCTCATATTTTTCGAGTCTTTTCCCTTGACCCAACATTTCCCTCATAAGTCAGTGGGAATTAGTGATTATAACAGTAGGACGTGTGACTACTAAGTCGCCAACGCAGCTGCATTTAGTCTAAATGTTTCCCGGGCGATTCTGTGGTGATTGCTAAAGCGCGGTACAGAAACTTTTTGTTCATCAGTACAAATACGTTTAAATTTCACTGCCTCATTTTAATTGCTGAGTTTATAACGTAAATACTATTGTCCCATCGCTGAGATTGTGGTCACTCATTTGTTAATGTTGAAATTTGTAACATTTATGCTATGGGCACTTGTCTGAACATTTTCAAATCGACTAGTTTTTCACGGACCATGCCTTTCAGATATGCCTCTTTTTACGAGACATAAGATATTTTGGAATATTTGCTTCCCGTTAATTAGAATGAATCTTTTCAACCATATAACATGACAAGTATATTGTATTTAATTAGATGCTGATGGTAATCTCTTCTGATTTTATCAAATTTGGAACGAAAATCCCCAAAATTCTTATTCGCTTCTTTACCTGTAGGCATAAAGAAACTCCACAATATGAACGATTTAGGAGAGGATGAAATCTCTTGTCGATTTTAAATTTATACAATAGAAATGAAGTCTCGGCAATCAAGTAAAACATCGCCATTAAAGATTCACCTAAATGGGCATCGTAAATTTACGCGGCGACGTGAATCAGATTCAATATTTTGTTTTCTACGATTACGTAAATCCTAAAAACCGGAAGCTACGCGAACCGCAAGGGATATTTCGACAAAAAAACACGACTCGGGCGTAAACAAGGGCTAGCGTCAGGAGAGAAAAATTGAGTCGTATCTGACCCCGTATTCAATCTCCCTCGAAAGTATTTGCATTTTGGTGGAGATGCAGATTCGTCTCCTGTGCGCGGTTAATGGCTGCGGATTTCGGGGGCGCTCGGTTAATTCTTTCGCCGTCGGATATTTTTCCTTTGGGCAGCGCGTGTGGCGGGAGTGCGGAACTGGTTCCGCCGCTCTTGCCTTATTCATGACGCCCTTCCTTACCTTCGGCCATATTCGCACGACGTCATTTCGAGCAAAGTAAAGGAATCGGTGAGAGACCCGCTCATCATTTTAAGTGAGGTTTATAACCAGGAAAGTTGCGGAAGGGTTTTTTCCCCAGGATTTCGTAAGGAAGTTTTGCATAGGAATTGCGTTTTCGGAAAACAGAGGCATAATTTCTTTCGCCGAGGCTCGGAAAAAAACATGGAAACCTATTACAACAAAAATAATTAAATACATTATCATATTAAACTCGTATTGCTTATTTCTATCATATTACCGGAAAAGCAACAGTATTTTTTAAAACAAACCTGCTCAAAATAATAAGGCATGAGAGTCTATCAAACTGCGGAAAACCATAATTACTACGCTGCGTAAACTAATTCCAAATCGTATATTTAATTATCAATAATTCATCAGTATACCGTATAAAACGCCGGAAATTATATTTTTGACGTTATAGCAGATCAAAGGAAGCCGTGATGTGTTGAGATTAATTATCGACCGAGGCCTGCTACCCGATCTCCTAATCACATTACCCGTCGGCTATTATTTTGAAATCCAAATCATTAATGCAATCTCCGTAAAATAAAATCCCCGGGTTACGCGTGCGAGCGCCGAAATGACGCGGAATGACTTCGCACGAAAAAAATCTCTCCCCTTCCGGTCGATGTGTCAGCAAATGGAATTTTCTTCATCGGCAGACGCGAGCGAGTTTCGATGGTAATGGGCCGAAGCTCGCATTGCCTAGAAATCGAGTCCAACGCCCGCTTCCGATATTAAATCCCAAAGAAATGAGATTATCTTTCGACGGAAAGATGCGTCATTTGCGTTGGCCAAAATTACATTCTCCCGATTTTGGAAAAAAAAGAATTTTGATAAAAAGGCATTCAATTTTCACGTAGTCAATTATAAAAATGTATCGCAATCCAAATTCTAAAAAAACATATTCAATGAAACGAAATGTTAATAATGAAAATCCGAAGTCCTTTTAACCTAATCTCCGGCAGGCTTCTGATCCAACTCACGCATCCACGGTGGCAAAATATAGCCGCACTTTTTATGCGCCTCTGTTGTCTCATGGGTCTTTTTGTTTCGCGGAACAAGTTTTCCGATCGATTTGTTCAGTCGTCGCAAATAGACGGAAATTTCCCAAGAGGCGTCCCCGCGATCCGAAAAAATGTACGCTAAAACAAATGGCTCTCATATGCACTCGAAAGGGGTCCGGACTGCGAGAAAAAAAATATTTGCCGAGCGACAAAAACTATTCCGGAGAAGTGAAATTCCGTATACACCAATCGATGTCGCTAAAACGGATGTCAGTGCTAAGTACCCCGCCCTGTCCAAAACAAGCACGAACCAGTTGATAGCTAAGCTTTATGCGACCAGATGTTCATACCCGGAGATCTTCTCTCTCTCTATATCACTCTCTCGTTCTCCATCACTCTCCATCTTTCCTTCACTCTTCCTATCCCTCACTCTCTTTCTGCCTCCCTCTCTCCTTTCTATTTCCCTCTATATTCTTTTCTATCTCCATCTCTTTCCATCCCTCTTTCCCTTTATCTCTCTCTATCTCTCTCCCTCCCTCTTTCTCTCTCTCTCCCTCCCCCTTCCTCTCGATCTCCATCCCACTTTCTCTCTATTTCCCTCTCTCTCTCTACCTTTATCTATCTTCCTCATTCTCTCTATCTCTTTCGTTTTATCTCCCTCCTCTTTCTCTCTCTCTCTCTATCCTCCTCTCTATCTCTCCCTCTCTCTCCTTCCCTCTTTCTATCCTTCTCTCTCAATATTTCTTCCCCTGTTTTTCTGCTCCATCTCGCTTGCAGGGTGAATATGGACTGCGAATTTATCCAAGGTTTGAGCTGGAAAGAGAAAAGGTTTGAAAGAAAAAAACAAAGGAATGCGCAATAAAAACGGACCGAGATGCTAAAGGGTTAGGCCGACGACGTTCGATTCGTTCCCGTGCCACTGAGGATGACAAACGGTCCAGAGCTTGCAACGAACGTTTGGTAGAGTTCGAGGGAGGAAACTCGAGGAGGGTTCGTTCGAAGAGGCATCCTGTCTGGGTTTGGTGTAATAAACGGTGCTTTTCTTCCTCTCCACCAAACCACTTCGACCCTTGCATCGGCTATCTCTCTCTAACTCTCTCTCACTCTCTCCGGCGTTTTTCCCAATCCGTCTCCTCTTTCCCCATTCTACGCTTTATCTCCATACCACATTTCCAGCCCTTCAAATCTCTTCTTTATTCCTTCATGTAGTCACTCAGCCTATCCTTCCGCCCTCCCCCACCACATATCTCATTCCTCTCCATCCGAATCCTATATAACTCACTCTTTCTCGCTTTATCCTTCTTTTCTCCACCACCCACATCATTTCCCCTGCAACCACCCCCTATCTCCGTCCTCCACCTGTGTATCCTTGGGTATATCGCTCCCTCTCACTACCACAACCCCTTTACGAAAACCCAACTCCACTCCCACTCCACGCAAGCGCGTCGTAAACCACGCTCTCAGATCTTCCTCTGTCGATTTTTTTAATGAATCCCTCCTCTGACCTCCTAGATGGCGCCATCTCAAGCGGCAATAAACCACTGCCGTGGGTGGTGGCGTCGTAAACACCGAAGAGTGCGAAATTAGGTTTTTGAGCAGCGTCTCGATGAGCCCTCGACCTTCGACCTCTTCCTTCCTTCCGACAACGCCTCGGCTGAAAACGCCTTCTTCAACCCCTTACAGAACGACTCCGGATAAAAGATTTCGGAGCGGGGGTCGTTTCGACGCGATGATTATTCATGAGGGCCCGAGGAAAAAGGATTTGCATACGCCATCGAGCAGCAAATAGCGACGAAATGCCGAATAAACCTATTTAATGGGTGTCCCTCGAATTTCGAAAACTACAGACTTATACAAATTCTGGCGATATTTACTCCCGAGCATGAATTATGCGCTAGACCCATTCTGTCGAAAAAGCTATCGAAATGAATTACGCGACATTTGGGAAAATTCTGGTCGTTCGATAAATGGTACACGTAGGAATAACTGACTGCACGATATCGTTTTCGGATTTAGGATAAAGGTGTGTTTACGTAGTGAAATTTCCTTATATTGAAACACTATGAGTATACATCTGTAAGGATGATTTCCATTTTTGCGTTGAAGATTTTATTGTCTTAAGTGAAACTCAAATAAAATCTCAACGATTCTTTAAATCGAAAAATCTCTACAGAGAAACTCACAATTGTCACTTCGAGTAAAATTATTTATATAAATAATAAATGGAAAACATCAAATAGTTTAAGATACCGCTTGAGCAACATTCCTTATAATATTTCATTAAAATTCATAATGCAGAAATATTGCAAATCAAACAAATATTTTGCAATTCGAGCTTTAGGCTATATTAATGCGCCTCTGAAATCAATATAAAGCCCCATCTTCAGCTAGATACAGGAAACGCATAAGGAAGTTATTGAGAATTACGAATTCAAAAAATATAAAGTGTTTCTTTGGCAAAACAATATATTTTTCAAATACTTCCAGCCTATTATACGCTGCAAAGAAAGCAGTTCTTTTTATATTCTTCCTTCCGCATTCGCACAAAGTATTACTTCTCAGCAGAAAGCATGCTAGTGAATTCATCCGAAGATGTAACCGGCAGAACAAAATCAAGTCAGGACGCGGACACGAGATTTCGAAGCTATTTCGTCGTGGATGAAATATCACCGCGATCCACGCATACCTCTCGAAATGAGATATGGCACGCGTTTTCTTTCCTTATTTCCAACCTGTCAGCATATATCAAGCTAAAAATCGACGGCTCGAGACACATTTCACACACAAGGGAAGCGAAGATTCCGCCCGCATCTTCTTTCCATCTCCCGGATATATTTTTCTCCCTTTTCTCATTCCGGCGGTGAAAATGTTGAATAAGATCGAAAGAGACACTCCGGCAAGCAATTTGATGCAAATTCGAAGGGATCCGTACTAGAAACGCGCGGATGTCTCTCGGCTTCATACATATGGCAACCTGGCCGCAATTCAGATCCTCAACATCACACACCAAACAACTCTCTAACTCCCTTTGCCGAAATAAGATAAAGAGGAGCGTTATGCTGTTGTGGCGACTGCGGGTTTGGGTAGGGGTGAAGTTGGAAAGCGGTGGAAAGAACGGAGAGACGAAAAGGATTTAAGAGGAGTTCCTAGATTTCCAGACAAACCACAAGAGACGAGATGAGGTCCTCGTAGAAGTCCTGGCAGTGAGACACAGAGAGAAAGGAAGGATGAAACAAGGGATGGAAAGGGAAGAGAAGTTTATCGGAGAAAGGGGAAAAGGAAAAAAGAGGAGAGAGAAAGTTAAATTGGCGATTGAGAGAGTAATGATAAATGAAGAGGACAGAATAAAGTGGTTCCTTTGTATTTGCACAATACGGAGATGTCATTGTCTAATTGGGCTCAGTGTTGAAAGGTAGTTTTACTCGTCAAATGAAAACGAAAAGGGTTCAAAGAGAGGAGTGACAGGAAGGCAGACGACTCCCCTTATCATATTACAGTTGAGTGAACTACTTGGGAAGAAGGTGGGTTACAATAATCGAAATTTCGAATACATTTACTTCTAATAGAGTTCTATGATCCCGTCAATTAGGTACTAAGAATTTGTATCAATTATTTCCTGTGCTGAGTTCGGCGACGCTTAAAGATATCGAACTCTACAAACTGCGCAGGCGCCAACTCCGATAGCTTAATCACGGTTATATATGTGAAGCGTTTCCAGAAGATTTATTTACCTGTAATACATATACCTAAAAATAGTTATAATGCATTGGTCTGAAAATTTTAATCGGATTTAATATTTTCCGAGTTTGTTCTGAATAATTGGAATACGAATAATGGTAAATAGTTCAGGCAAAATTTACAGGGGCGAAAGCGCGTCCCAAAGCCAGCTTGTATCGTGAGGACATCCAATGACAGACATGCGCGCTCTCCTCTCTCTCTCTTATCCCGCCGCTCGTGATCCATATTTCCGAAGGAGATCCGGACCTCAAAACCCTTCTCCACTTCCTTCTCGTTAAAAATAATGCCTTGCGCCGTCCAGTCCGTCCCACATACGTGTGCCCCGCACTCTTCCCCCGATGCACCTATCCACGTTTTCTATCTGATACAAAGAGTGCATAGGCGTGAGATACTCATCAAAATGCGTCCTTGAGGAGAAGAGGGAGAGACTCGGATTTATTTGGCGGTGTGAGTTTTTTAAATAAAATTTTCCACTCATTGTCAGTTCATATGACGGCTTAAAGTTACCCTCAGCATCCATACGAAAACAGATCCAAATAAATATTTTGAGTCTTTGAATAAAACAGTTATTTTATTAATGATGATCGATTTGCGTTGAAACATATTTCAGAAAAGTAAATATGTTTGCTTCCAAAATAAATCTCCATAAATTTATGCAATAATAGGGAGTCATCAAAACAGTTCTTAGGGTAAACAAATGTAAATTGCTATCCAATATGTAATCCAATTTGGCGTCATTATTTATCAAACCAATATATCGTAGCGAAGCTTCAAATCCAAATAGCAACGTAAGTAAACAGAGCCCTAAATTCATGCTGAAATAAAACTAAAGAATACTAATTTTATAAATTGAAAATTATTCTGCATATTGTTTTACAATTCTGACACAAATACCTCAATGATTTCTTTCATTACAATTTAATTTTAATTTTCTCAGCTCGACTTAATCTAATAGTTTTTAGATAAATAAAATATGTTATGGTATATTCCGATCCAATTTATGTGCGTAATTACGCTAAATCAGCAAAAGTACGGTATCCCTGGCGATGAATGATTTTCCTCTAAAACAACAAAATTTTCGCGTTGAAAAATTTGCAGGCCGATTCGACAGGTATTTGAAAATCGACAATGAGAAAATGAATTTCCATTCTTTTATGCGTCCCTTATTTTGAGTTCCAAATTTGTAAAATGTATTCTAAGCAATTAGAAATAAGTATTCTAAATCAACTTAGGTTCATTATTTATCTTACAAAACGTACCTTGATCGAGATACATACAGGTATATGTATATATATTACAATTATTCGACAAAAAATTATATAAAGCACACGATTCCTATCAACTAATCTTAACTCGAAGGAAGTATGAACTTTGAAAGAAGTGATATTAATTTTAATAGTTTTATAAAATAAATGCTGAGTAAAACTTCGCGTTATTAATCGGAATAGGAATTATTGATTTAAAACTGAATTTAATGGAACACTGGCATATTAACTCCGAGCCCCAAGGGTAATTATGAAACCTACATAGGTACGTGATACATTTTTGCGCTTTGTTTCATTATTAATTTGTTTTTACCTGAAGATTATAGTATATTGGTGTTTAGATATTCAGTGAACATTCGATTTCTTCATCCATACATAGCATTGAGTCAGTATTATTTGTTATATAAAAAATCATAGTAAACGTAAAAATAAATTAACAAGCACCTTTAAGTAAATTTTCTATGTTTATTCTAATAATTTATCGCATAAGAAACAATTCTTGTCTTTCTTTTAGCATTACTGACAGAATGCAAACAAAACTTAGTTAATTTTTAAATAGATATGAAATTAGACTGGAAATCCTGTAAACATTAAACATGGGGTTTCGGTGCAAACATCCATGTTAAAATTTCCGATGCTAAACTTTGCATTTTTAAAATATCGAATTATCTGAATGCATAAGTAAGAAAATACATTCTGCATGCCGTGATTCATAAATTCCAGTATATGATTAACGAAACCAAGTAATTGCAGGCTGTTTATTTAAGATATACACAGTTTGTTGTAGTAATACCGACTTCTACTTTTGAATGAAACTCCTAATCTGTAATTTTTCTTTATTTTGCTGAATATAATTTTCTTTTCTAAAAATTTCGCGCAATTTCCTTTGAGTATTACATTATGGAATGCATACAACATATTATATAATTATTATATTAATGTAACCGACAGTAATTTTCGTTTTAAATGAAATTTCCGCATTTTCATTTTCTCGCAAAGCGAATAATTATAAACTGAAAGTGGGAACGGTCATATTGCAGTTTTCGAGTTAACTACTATTTCATCTTATATGTTTTTGTTTTAACTTGTTTACTCTGTACTTATTGGAATTAGGCAGTAATAGTAACAATGCAACTCGACCCGTTAAACATATATTATTATTTACATGCAACTGTAAAAAGATTTCGGCCTTTCAATGTATAGTAAGCATTCGATTTTTTTAGATGGAAGAATTCACTCATCAGAATTCTTCCAAGAATACTTCCTTTTAAACGGTTTCCTCTTTGGGACTAACGGCGTATCAGACGCGACGATATAAATAAAAAGCACTCGCGAGTCTTAGAAAGACAGAAAGAGTATATATATCTAAAAAATTAACAACTTTTGAAACTAGGGCGTCCGATGATAATCCATTAGCGCTCACTCGCATCCATCCCCTCCTTCATCCACTCATCCATCCCTCTTCCCTCTCTCAACCTAAAATGAAAAACTCCCGTCTGGACGGTGCTCTGGGATGCGTTTTATCCTTTTGAAAGATGCAAATACCTCCATCACTTTATGCGTTGAGCCTCCCGTTCCCTCTTCTTCCTCTCAATTCCCACCCACTTCCCAATTCTCTCTCTCTCTCTCCCACGCGTAATCTGAATTTAAATGTAAAAAATACATATCCTTACCGTTCGTTTCCCGATGGCTTCAGCGAGCGCAAACAATTCTGTCTAGTTCGGAAAACATGAATTCCTCCTTCCACTTGCAGAAAAAATAGGACGCTGAAAAGATTTGCATTGGAGATGTCTCGTTGAGAAGAGTTAACAGGTCGCAGGTGGGTGAAAGGGGAGTAGAGAACGCGAGGGAAGGAGGGAGTCGGGATGTTAAGGGAAAAAGAGTTGGGCAAAGACGCTTCAGGTCTCATGGAGATAAGGGGGAATAGGACGGGTTTTAGGTGATAGTGCGCATTGTAAGGTTTGTGCAGATCAGCGGTTCGGAGAGAGAGAGAGAGAAGATGGGAGAGGAAGGGAGGGGACGGTTTCTGGATCAAACTCCTCGCCACATGCCTCACATCGATTCATCCGAACCCGATTCGCATAGAAATCGGTAATGGGATTTTGCTCTCGGAATCGACATCTCGATGGAGGGGTGAGAAGAAGGAGATGGTAGCGATCTTGGAGAGGAGGGGGGGAATGGAAATGAGGGAGGGGGGAGGAAAGGGAATGGAAAGGGTGAGGGGAGGAGCAAACCCTCAGAACCAAAGAGCGGAAGGGACATATGTAAACCTTTGGGACTGGAGATAGGAAGGGTCTCATTCTGACTGGAAGGGAAGAGGAGAAAGTGGGGTTGAAGGGCGGATGGTTGGAAGAGACATTGAGGTTTCTTTTTTTTGGAATGATCTTGAATAGAGAGGATAGCGATTGTATTTAAAAGAGCACTTCCTTTTTCTCTCTATCTCTTTCTCTTGGAAGAAAAATAGGAATGAGAGAAAAATGGCGGTTGCAAATGGGACAGGAGAGCGCGACCTCGACCCACAGAAGACCCAGACCGATCCATCTTTACCACTTATTGTTAGATTAAAACAAATACGATAGCGTCGTCGAGCAAAAAATTGGTTTAAGTTTTCATTAAAATAATTATATTATCCGCATCGAAGAAAAAAACCATATGTATCAGTTGCCTTAATGAATCTTTCTCTATCAAATGCAGTTTTCCATAAGTATTCTTTGAGACGTCATGATCATTAGTAATCTCTCCGTGATTATATGATAAACTGGATAACTCACATTCACAAATCCCCCACAACCTTTTTATTTATTGTCCTTTTATATCGTTTGTCAGTTGAAACATTTTCCATTCTCTTCTTTTTCGATCCGTTTCTTTTCAGTCACATATATAATCGTGGAATCTCTATCTAATTGTAAGAAATGCCCGATCCAGTTCAATTTTCACTCATCAATCATTCATATTATCAATGTCTTCCTTCAGAATATCCGTGACATATAATGTTTGACTCTTTCGCCTTATTTTCGTCATTCTTATCCATCTCTACATTTCGAACATCTCAGATGATTGAATATACGTAACTATTCCTCAGTGTTTGCAATTATTCTCTGCATAAGGCGTAGGATTTTAATCCGACACATATATAACTTCATTCCCAAAAGTATCTCATTTCGATTGGAACGGAATGTTAAATCACCCATAATGTATCCTGGCGCACGTTCGTGTCTAGCCAAAAACGAAAATCGACTCCTATATATCTAATCAAATAAAAAATAATCACCGCAGGGAGAGTGGGCCGTAATTAGTCGGACTGATGAGAAACGATGGTTATACGAGAACAAAAAAAACAAGTAAGCAGCGGGTCGAATCGTGCTCTAGTCCGACCGCCTCTCGTGGCAATTGGAGGATTTACGGGCTAATTATCACCGCCGCGACCCATCGAAACCATGACAGAAGCCTCAAATCGACCCACACGTGTCCTAAGAAACGAATGTCGCGCGAACGAGGCGTGGGCGAGATTATCCCACTCATCCTCTCCCATCACTCCACCCCATTCTCTCTCCTCACTTTTGTCTCTCTCTCTCCTCCCCCCCCCTCTATAAGGGTTAAATGGAAGAGGGGACCTTATGGTCTCAATTTCGCCCTGAAAATAAATACATTTATCTATCTATCTCTCTTTCTCTTTTTGGTGATAACGGCCGAGAATGACATCGCCCACCGATTTTCCGTTATTTTATTCAACCGCGGGGACAAAAAGAACAGATATGAATCGCCTCTTTGTCATTTCCGTATAAATGTTGTCCGTCGAAAACCTTTTCCAATTAAAGGCATATTTAAATATGCATGTCAATGTTTGCGCTGTGCGGGATCCGAACTTTTTTATAATCTCTCGTCTTTTCGCCGTTAAATGACCGCATTATTCCCGCTTATATTTTTTGACGAAATGGGACCGTTTTTGATGAAGTTTATTGCGTCCAAACAAGTATGTCAAACTGATCTGTCGACCGTTTTGCATTGTGAAATCAATATTTTTGAAAATTAAAGTGTCACGGGAAAGAAAACGAGCGCTGATTCGTAAAAATGAATTAGTCCCAAGAATAGACATTCGCCGTTTTAATAAATGTATTAATTTTGTTTTTCATAGAAGTACCCTCTACCTATGCATAACTATAGACAATTTACTCACAGCAAGGGACATTTATGCTTCTAAATTATATTATGAACTAAAATATTAAACTAAATTTAGTAACTCATGCAACTAAACACGTCATTAGAGTTTCTATGAATATATATTTCCGTTGAAAATGAATAGATAGTATTTCACATATATTGTCTTTTATTCAGAACTACTGTAAGTACCCGTTGAATTTTAACGGATTTAGTCTACTAACGCTGCCAATTCTAGGGCGTATGCGGGATATACAAAAGCATTTTAGTCTACGAAAAACCAAATCACCTATAAAGAATAGTTTTCCACTTAGCTTTTCTTAACAATCAACCAAATTTGTTTGTAAACAAACCGTTTTCGAGCGTATTGCATGAAAATATAACGATAATTTTATTTGCATTCATTCAACTTTTGCCAAATCCAGCTTCATTTCTTGCGTAATTATGCCTTTCTGAAGTATTTACTTTTGTCTTGTAAGCAAGAAACCCGTGACCCATAATTGAACACTAGCTTTGCTACAACGTTAATTTCGTTGCCTTAAACAAAAGTGTGAATCGAATGAAGCTAATCTTTAGTCTATTTGAAGGCTTCATTGACGCTAATTGAATCCGAGATAAAAATGATGGTCGCCTTGGCAACATTCGGAAAGAGTACGAAAAATCCAAAACATTTCGAAAAAATTGCGTATTTTTGAAAACTTGGACCGTATAACATGTAAAATTCGCTATAATACGATAGTACATAGTTGTAACCATCAAATAAAGCAAAAACGAATATATAGTTATCTATTAGATAGCTGAAAATTCCTATATCGTATATATATATATATAAGTAATAAAACCTTTTGAAACCTTAATATGAATCCTTAACTTAGATATTTATTTTTAGAAGTTTATATGTATAATTACTGATTTCGAATGATGAAAATCGATTTTCATGACCCATCTCTCCAAGTTTACGATAGCTATGCTCCAACACTCAATGCTTCTGGATCGTCATGCATGAACTTTGTATGCTTTAAATGGGTATGGAGGAGGGGGGAGGGTACATACACCTCTTTAACCCTCCAAAATAATGAAGGCATCTCCAGTTCTCGCTCCCTCTTTCCCTCTCAATCATCCCCAGGTCCTGCACATGGCATCACAAACACACACCCCATATTCCGATATGGTTTATAGCCCTCGCTTTTAGCTTTTCCGATCAACGGTAAAAAACGAACCATCGTGCGATAGACGCGTCCGTTCGACCCGCGCGTGAGCTGGACATTATCGCCGAACGCATTTCGAAAATATAAATATCGGAAGCGAGGGCGGCGATTGTAAGGGGCGGCTACGGGGAAGCGTATAACGCGGAGGGGGAGAGATAGAGAAAGTGGAGAGGGAGGATGGGGGAGAGGATGGGGGAGAGGTGGAGGGAGAGGGTAGGATAAAGGAAGAGTGAGAAAGGGAGGAGAATCTAAGCATATGTTATTAACAAATAATAAAATAAATTTAAGATACAGTTTTAAATGAAAGAGGAAAGATATTTCTGGGATAACTAAGGAGAAACAGACTAAATACACCATAGGAAAAATCTCAATGCAGGAAAAGCGAGACAAACCTGGGAAACCTACTGAGAATATAATTAAATGTTTGAGAGTAATATGTAGAAAATATAGCGAGCGTTAGTAGCATAAACACAATAAATAAACTATGAAAAAAAACATCGACATCGTAGTAAGTATATACAGTATCAAAACGAAGAAGAATCTGCATGTATATAAAAACATGGAAGAGGGGAAAGGGAATGGATGGAGGCAGAGGAGAGAGGAAAGGATGGTAGAGAGAGAGAGCGGAAGAGAGAGAGAGGCCTAGCATATTGGGAGAGGGGGAGTGTGGTTAAAAGAGAAAGTGAAGGGAAGGGATGGAAGAGATTTTGATCGACAATCACACAAAGCTGGAATAAAAGAGAGAAAGTGCTCAAATGGACTGAAACGACGAACTTCGCATAGAAATGGGAGATTTAATTTTTTGTAGTGTACCTGAATGCGTGTGTGCGTTACAGCGATGTGGAAGTGATAGATTCGGAATAGATGAAATTCTAAAATTTGGCAAGTGCGTAGATCGAGTAATCTTGAAAGCATCAGGAAAATACTGAAAGTCTTGAAATATTCATAATATTAATTTGTTAAATTAGTCATAATTAAAATAAGAACTGGAAACTTTGAGAGTTGTACTGATGAAGTGACGCAGTATGTTTTCTCGAAGAGGAGGGAATCCGTATACCTACCGTATGATATTATTTATTGTAAGAAAAAACGGGAATTTTCAAATATTTTTCAATTATTAACGCTGATATCATGAAAAGGATTCGGATACTTTTAAATGATGTAATGTTTGTAAATGGGAAATTGGAAGGGTGAAAGAAGGGGAGAGATATTCTATTTACCGGGCTATAAGACGAGGCATTTTTTAACCAAATGTTGGGTTCATCTTACATTTGAGGTCGCCTTAGTCGGGTAAATATTGTGGAGAGAGAGAGAGAATATAAAATTGCATTTTATACTATCAAATGAAGAAACGAAAGATGGAAAGCTATTTTTACCCGATTTTAGAGCATGATTCGATTATATTAATATCAAAACACATTAACGCTCTCATAATTTTATTTATTAACGCTTCGTAGAGCAGACTAGTGCAATTTATTTGAGGAATAAAGTGCCGGTAAATCTGCAAAAAATATTATTTCGATTGTTTTTGTTGGCTTTGACGATTCCGCCAAAATTCCATTTTCGCGTCTTCCTTTTTTCGGAAAAACAACAAACGTCACTCTAGAGATTCAGAAACACAAATAAACTGCATAATTTTAAAAGTGGGATTTGAAAACATATTTGACCTCGGTAAATTAACTAACTCATTACTTCAGGGGGTAGATTTTTATCTCACTTTGTTAATTCGTGAAATTATTCCTTTACAGATGACTTTAAAAATCTATTAGTAATTATAAAGGGGAATTAATTGAAAGCTGGGATGTAACCAGGGCTGGATTTAAAGGTATTAGCGCCTTAGGCAATTATATTAAAATGCGTCTTTTTTGCTTAAAAATGGTTAGATACACCTATAAATTAAATAAGACTATAGATGAAACTCTAGGCTAAGTTAGCATGAGAAAGAATGAAGCCAATCGGACAAAGAAATATTGCGCAAATGGGATTTTTTAATGCGCCTTTGCAGATTTTGCGCCTTAGGCAATTGCCTAAATTGCCTTTAGGTAAATCCGACTTGTGTACCACCTGGGTCTATTAAATACTGAAAATATCATTAACTAAAGAGATATTTTGATTATTTCGCCTATTAACTGAAATATCATTGAATCTTATGCTGTATTATAATCAGGGAGGGAAAAATATGCTAATGTTAACAGTCAATCGATTCAGATCACACTTTTAACATATTTGTTACTGATGTATTGTAGGAAATATCGTACATTCAAAAGTATTAGCAGACTAAGGATTAAAAATGGAATATTTTCGTTGTGGATACTTTCGTTGTGTGCAAAATGTGTCGAAAGTGAAATTTAAAATTTCACCTTTTCAGTAATCTTAAAGATATACTTCTGTCAAATTTTTATTATGATATTCAAGGGAAATATCATTATTTGTCACTACAAATCCAATAAATCTTCAATATATTTTTTAATTAGTAAATCTATTCTATTTTACTTAAGCACCTACAAATTTTGTTCGATTTTATAGCTTCTATTTGCCTACACTTCTCTCGCCTATTTCTTTCATACTTAAGCAGAGAACATCTCGTCCACCGTTGGTGAACTGGTGGTAAGATTAACTGCCAAAGGATACTAAGGTGGCGGGTTCGAATCCCGCGTAGGACATGGATGTTTGTGTTCGTATAAGTTAAATGTAAGATTGGATATCATCATCTAAATATCACTCATAATAAAGACGGATTATTATAATAAAGATTGATGTTAATAGAACTCTTTCAGCGAATGACCTAAATACATTTCCAATGAGTAACCGAGCAACTCATACACGAGATATATTCACTAAAGTACACGTTTCTGTCAGATGCCATCCTCTTTTTCGTTTTTCTTCCTCGTTTTATATCATCCAGTGCGCTCAACTCTCACGCGCGACCTCCACGGACCATAATTTTCTATCAAGATATGCTAACTACAACAATTATCCTGACGAGGTCAACAAACCTGAAAGGACGAGTGAAATTAGATTGAATTGCCTAAAGAGAAAGAGAGAGAGGATTGAAAGAAGGCGTGGAAGTGGAATAAGAGAGATAGGGCGAGTACGGAAATCAAAATTCCGGCTGACAAGAGGTTTTGGCGAGGTGTTATTTGGGTTGCCTACAACCAAGGATGAAAACAGGGGGCAAACTACCAAAACAATTTACTTGGAGAAGAAAAACTTTTGAGACGTGAAATTTATCTAACTCGTTTTTCCAAGTACTAAATTTAAGGTTTTATTAAATCAGTTGAATGAGTTATGAATTAACTCGCGTTTTACTTCTCAAGTTTAAAAATCAGAGGTACATGAGAAACGTTAGTCGGAATTGTGCTTTTTCACATTCCGCATTAATCTTATTTATTGATATGTCGATTAATTTGAGATAGAATTATTTTTCACTGTTAGAGTAAATTCATCCAGATCCATTCTGTATATCTATATGTTTTATTCAATTTTTCAAAGTAAAAATGAAAATATTCAAACATTAAATAGTTTCAGTTTGAATGGAATATTCCCTAAGTATTTTAATTAAAAATCCATATGAAGCTCACCATAATGCATCGACTAAACTTAAAAAATAAAGAAAGTAACTGCAATTAAATTAAGGTGTTTTGTTATTTTTGCGTATGCGTATGTAAGACACATTAAACTGTTGCAATGAATTTGTGATGGATTGAGAATCAAATGCTTCTTTCTCTAGTATGAAAAATGCCGCCCACACAGACGAACTGACGCACGTTTATACTGAAAACGTAACATTTTTATTAGTAATAAATCTAAAGATTACAAAATTAACTATTCATATGAATACAATATTGCAAAATTATAACGAACTGAATTAAAAAATTAATACGTACATATGCCGATGAAATGAAAATTGCTTCATGTTTATTCAAACTATGAGTCCACAGCTAACAAATAGCACGTAGACATGGAAAGACAGCACCGCCCTCTCTATTTTTATCCAAGTTCTTCTATTAATTAGCACGAAAGAGAGGAACGAATAATCACGATCATATTACCAGCCGGAAGTAATTTCGATAAAGGTAAAACAATAAATTTAATAAATGACAGCAAACAATTCGATGCTGCAGATATTCTTAAGGGGAAAGACACCTCCTTTAATTCATGTACATTAATAATTGTCAAGCGAAAATAAAAAATAAACATTTTGCTCAGGAGGAACCGCAGCAATAGACAAAATAAAGGTAGTCAAACACAGTGGTTCTCAAACGTAGGGTCGCGACCCACATTGGGGGTCGCGAGACAATTTCGAGAGGGTCGCGAGCATTCTTCGTTATGGCAACTGATTTTTTCCCCGTTCTCTCAATCCTTCAATTTTTATTTATAGGTTATATTCTAATTTTTATGTTTGATTGAGGGTTGGAATCTTCAAAATAAAATAATTTTTAATTTTAATATATTTCTATTTAGTATAAGAAATATAATTAAATAATAAAACTTTAATTATTACGGCGACTTATACTAGCTTCGCTCATTTTCTTAGTTCTCACATTTCTCATCTTTACTGTAATTCATGGCGATATCTGAATTTTTGGTGAACTAATTTCTTTTTGGGAAACGTGGAAACAAGTGAAAAAATGTGTTATGACCGGGAATCAAACCGTCCACTTGCCGAGCGGATATTCCACCACTGAACTACCATAACAGACTAATTCTTCTGTAGTTATCTGTGCGCAAAAACAAGAATATTCCAGACTATTTATAATATAGTGAATAATTTAATCAACATATGCCACACGTCTTTTTTAAAAAGATACATGATCATATTAATGAAAATTTTACTTAAGAACCAGATATTTTCTTGAACCAAAAATGTATTTTATACTTTTCAGTGTGCTTTATAAAAAAAGTATAAATGAAAAAAGTTTTAAAAATATTTTTATTACTTCTCAAAAAATCACGGGGGGTCGCGGCGACCGAACATCCTCATGAAAGGGATCGCATGGCAGATCTGCCTGAGAACCACTGGTCAAACAGAAGCGGCCGATTGAGTTGACAGAAATAGGAAACCTTTATAACCAAGGGCGACGACCGGGATAGGAAGGAGGGGTGGCATCCATATGGGAAGATCGCCCTTTTATCTCTGCCGCCGTCAAGCGACGGAGTGGAGTGATTTCAGAGAACGCATACAACGATGGTTATGACACGATTGCGCCTGTCCACCATCATTTGGCATCGCTCGCGAAGTAAAATAGGATGAGACTTACCCAAGCACAAATTCAACTCATTCCTCCAGCTACCATCTCTATTTCTCTCTCTCTGTCTCGTTTAAACTGGACGACTATCGTTCCATCAGCATCTTTTCATACGTCACTAAAACCCTCAAAAGACTTGCTCATCAATAACCAGTGAACAATTTCGCATCTAATAGTCCCTCCTACCCACTTCGATCCGGCTTCAGGCGGAACCACAGCACAACCACTGCTTTAATAAAAACTCATTTAAACATACTTGTCGCCAAACTAAATATTTAACTTCTGCAAACCCTCCTCGTGATCCTTATCCTATCTCTCAGGTCGCCAACAAATATGTTTCAGCAATGGAAAATACTCGATCACGGAGTTCCCCAAGGATTTGTTTTACATTCTTGACTATTCCCTTCTACCTCCACAACATTTCTTTCAACCTCTCCTACACAAAATACCTTCCAAGTAATGGAGGTTCGGAGGGTTTCAGATGTACGTATACCGTGGCACCACCTCTACTGCAGTGAAGCAACTAAAAAAACACAATAATAATCTCAACACATTGCTCAGTTCCACGACGCTACAACTCAGACCAAGCCGTACAGACAGAAGAAAGTTTCAAAAGTATGAGTTAAAGGCTTCGAAAATCCAACTGCGTGAAAAATTTGGATTTCCTAATGGACCGATGAGTAAATCACATCCCTCTGCAAGAAATCATACGCGGCTCTTCCCGACCTCCGGCGACTGAAAAATATTCTTCCACGTAGGCCAGCGATGGCGAACCTATGGCACGCAAGACCATTTTGGATGGCACGCTAACGTTAGGCGAAAACAAATCAAAGCATTTATCGTATTGTTTTAGTGCCGCAAAAACATTTGTGTTAGTTAGTTAACTATTGTAAACATTAGTTTTATGGTTACAAATATCAATCTCTTATGTCTTGATCACGAATTTAGTTTAGTTAGCACGCAAAAAAAATCAAAGAACTTTTTGTGGCACACGAGGCGAAAAAAATTCGACAATTTCAGTAGTATTTGCACGCGGGCAACAGAAGGTTCGCCATCACTGACGTAGGCTAAATAAGACACTCGTGTGATCAGTAATATTGAGACTGTTATTGAGACATCATCATCAACGATATTCATAACAATTACCTATGAAAACCTTTGTCGCACCTTTTACCAATCCGTTAAATTTTATATTCTTTGTTAAACTCTCCGACCAAGTAACTCTGCTAATAAGCGAATCATCGAGGCCACGGCTGAATTAAAGGCACAAGTTCCAAACTCTGGCACTAGTGGATATAACATAATCTATCCTCGCCCTCATATTTCTCGGGTAACTCCAAATTCATCAATATAACACATGAACACTCGTTCTGTTGATAAACAACAGTTCTAGTTCTAGAAACAGAAAAATAAACTAATCCAACTACGTCTTTTTTCGACTTAAAATCTAATTCTCTCTCCTCATTAAAAACTCTTAACAGGTATGTTGGCTAGAGAGGCAATTGATACCATCACATGACTTCCTCTTATTTTAATATTATACTACTAGCGTAATTCCCGTTGAAATATCAACGGAAGAATTATAGATAGATTGATTATTAATATCTGCATTTAAAATAATTAATAGCACACTATTACATATGAAATATTTCGTCATATATTACATTTCTAGTGAATATTCTGCTGTCGTTTAGTAAACGCCTTTGGTTTTTATTTTCGACTATAAAATTCTGATATTCTTCTCCCACCTTGTTCTCGTCAATGCTACATATACATAATTGTCGGTGTGCAAAGACAGGGAAATAATTATATGTATACATATATAACGTAGAGAAAATAATTAAATTTCGTACACTTAACGTTATGATTGTTTTAAAATCGTACTCTGCACTTACGAAGAAAGAAAGCTTACTCAAATCCTCAATAATGTCCTCCGTCGTTATGTAAATATAACTCTTTAAAAGACAAATTAAAAAACAACTAATTAATCAATCAGCGGAATAATTTCTTTGAATACTATCTGAACAAAAACAAATCACCAATTTATTTTAACATTGTAAACTGTTCTCTTGACGATTAAATGGATCATTGTATTGGAGATCCTTATTGACAAAAAAATTACCAATTGTTTATCGTAGAATCCATTACATAAACAAACGTAAGTGTTTATTGTATATTCCCGTAGTTTTCGCCGAAAGAAAGGTGAGTTGTTGACAAGGAGGTTATAGGTAAATACCTATAATCTCCTTGGCTGTTGACCTATATGTGGCACCGACGTATCGGGCAGAATGAGAACTACATTTCGCTGTCGGTCTTCTTGCGTATCTTACAGAACACCGTTTTTATTATAGAGAATATAAATATGTACCTCGTTCTTTTTCTTACGATGTGATTTGCCAGTCTCTTTCTCAGTTGTTCGTTATTTATTGGGGCTTAGGCTCACTATTGCGCTTCCCAGTCTTGATGGGTTGTTGACGTATATGTGGCGCCGACCTATCGGGCAGAATGAGAACTACGGCCTGTGGCGTCGCGTTTATCGTCACGTATTTCTGATAGCATAGTTATCTCACTGGTGTTGCCTGTCATATAATTCGGTACTAATATCTCTAGGTTCAATTACCAACCATTCCACTTCCATCTAAATTCTTTTCCCATTATATAATATATTTTCCATTTCTCCATTTTGTTATCCTTATTTTTTAAATTTATTATATATATATATAATTTTAACCTTTGTTTTACATTTTTTTAAATCCTTTGTTTTTATAATCTTTTCCTTGTTTTTGTTTTATTTTGCATTTTTCATTTTGTGTTTACTAATTTACTTGATTACTAATAGTCTTTTTATAATTCTTTATACGAATTAGGTGTTGTAAACGCCCATCAGAGCCTATCCTCACCAATAAAAGCTCCAATCAATCAATCTACTCACATACTGCACCCTCGTTGCTAGGCGCTGCAATATTTTATCAAACCACCTTTTGTGATCAATATTTCACTCCCCCCTCTATCGATCTCGCTCCCCACTTTTCCTACACCCTTCTCTCTCCTCGACCTCTATCTATGTATTTGTCCCTCCTTATCTGTCCGCCCCTTTTTATTTTCTGTGTTACGCCCGCATCCTTCATTTGTTGGTACTAATGCCTCGCTATGGCGATATCGTAAATTATAAATTATAGTGCCCTTCTTTCTCGCCTCTCCATATCGTCAATAGAGCTCCGGTCTCGCTGAGGCTGAACCAGCGCTGTACTAATTTTATCTTTGAGTCTGTTTCTTTTACTGACAATAATGTGAGTGCCATTTTACGTAACACAGGTTAAAATCGTCGTCGGATTAAAATACCTTTTTCAAAAATTAAAAATAACGAAAAAATATAAATTTATATGTATCTGAACATTTTCCGTATAAATTTTATATGTTAGCAGAGATTTGTTAATCATTACAAAAACGTTGAAAAGTTAACATGTGGGTGCATCTACTAGTCATTATTATACTTAAATAAAAAATTAAGAGATATCTAAGTTACATACAGCAATAATTTTAAAGGTTAAAATTTTATGAAAAACATTATTTCTCTAATACTAATAAAAAGGTTGTGGTTTTCGTCGTGTCAGACACTTGGCCTTGAAAGCAGTACACGTCACTGAGTGCTCCCACCCCACGCACACCATTCCCGCATAGACCAATATTTGCTCGCTCTTGAAACCCCGCCCCCAACCGCAGTCCTGCGGAAGCTTCACGGAGGCGAAGTCGTTCGCAAAATCGAATGGAAGATACTGTTCAGCGAGGAAATTACGAGCGATCGCCGAGACGATATCGCGGCCATACCCCATATCAAACTCTCGACGACAACGAACTGCCGTTCGTCCTGCACAGGACGCATTTTCCCATACGGCCAGTGGCGGATTTAATGGGGGTCGCACATGGCGCGCGCCAGGGGTCCCTTGCAGTAAGAGGGCCCGAAAAAAAATTTTGTATAATTTCATAATATAAAATATCTCACTTTAAAAGCCAGGAACAAAAATTGTATTTTTTGCACTGCGATACTTAATTTATTGAAAAGGGGTAATCGTTAGACGAGGTTTCAGTATACTCGTATACTACGATTGCAGGGCCCCCAATAATTTTTCGCAAGGGGACCCAATAGTATAGTGCCAGGGGCCTCAGAATGTCTAAATCCGCAACTGCGTACGGCTTGCGTTCGCGATGACATCAATAAGGCGCAGGGTCGGAGTTTCTCGAGAGTCGGTCTCTACATCAATCAGGATAAGCCTCTGTTCGGTCACGGTCAATTGTACGTGGACCTATCTCGAGCTCGATCGAGACAAGGTCAATATCTACCCGGCCTATATAAAGCCCGTTGGACAAGATGACACGATTTCAAATATCGTGTTCAAAGAAGTGCTACAATCAAGAGTCATTGAATTTATTTGATTTTTTTATTTATTTTCTCCTCTTCACACATTTCTCTCGGCCTACACGAGAGTCTGCTAACGAGCCCGCGAAGCGGGCGATAAGGCGTAGCGAGCGAAGTGAGTAGGGGCGGAGCGCCTAGCCCATCATAATATTCAGTGCGAATATATAGGGTGATTTTTAGTAAAAACTACGAAAAATAAATGTCTCAAAATATAAATCAGATGGAAACTTCATAACTTGTGAATATGGTTTCATGATATTAAAAGTGTTTAATTAAAAAATCTGAAATAAATGCTAAAATTGTCCAACACCATGGATACAAAAACGTGCTCTCTCCGCTCCATGTTTTCTTATACATACTGCGGCATTTCTGGAAAGATAATCTCAGTGGCATCATTGATCCTTACTATTAGTTCATCAAGAATGTGGGATTAGGTAATGTTTACTTTTTTTAGTGTATCGCCAAATGAAACAATCGGACGATGTCAGATCTGGGGACCAAGGTGGCCATAAGGGCTTGGAAACAATATGGTCCAAAAAGATTTAGAAAAGTTCCCAATTCTTTGGGGTGTTGTGTAGCTCGTGAGTCCATCTTGTTCAAAACAATTTCATCCTCTGTTAGGTATACTTATTATTTATTTACGTGATAACATTGTAGCGATTCGATAGATGTTACATTTAAGGCAGATAATGGAGAAGGAGATTGATGTAAGAGGGGAGAAAGATGGAGGATGAGAGGTGAAGCATGATGGAAGTCACTTTCAGCATTTTATTCAATATTTTTTTAATTGAAATTTTTATTGCCACAAAACTTTTGTCAGAAAAAATTTCAAGTCTATATAATTTATATTTTGAGAAATAACTATTTTTCATAGTTCTCGAATAAAAACTTCCCCATATATATATGTATGTACCTTTTATGGCATTAGGGTGTCAATTTGACTTATCTTTGATAAAATCGTGCCAAAGTGAAATAGACACGTGTTTTAATAAGAGTTTCAATAAACTAATCAGATGAAATTTATTTATTTATAGGGATTCTGAATGGTCCAAATTCGCTTTTTAATCCTTATGCTGTTCCATAAAAATTTAATTCGATAATATAAAATGTTTATTCTTTAAAAATAAATAACTATTATTATTGAAGCCTAAGTTTTTATTTAAAACTAAGTTATTACTTTCAAAAGTTATGACAAACACACTCACATTTCGTCCTCTATCTCCTATTCGCCCGCCTCCGCTTCGTATATCCCTCTTATATCACAGCAAATGCCTTTCTCTCTGTCACTCTCACCTGCCAGCCATTCATCCAACCTCTCACAAAATAACGCACGCGCTAAATCCAGTCAAAGTAAGCTCTCAGATATTCTTATTCCGTAATATCCTTTTTCTCCAGGATACGTCTCTTACAAGAATCTCCTCTTTCACTCAATATGCAAATAATAACCCTTTCTTCAATGGCACCGTTTGTCTGTCTTGGCGCACGTCAAGCGGAGATACCTTTGCTCGAATCCCTTCTTTTTTTCTTCAAAAATCAGAAACTCGTATTCCTCCCTCACATCAAAAGGGTTTTTCCCCTCTTCTGATGCATTCCTCCGTTTCCTGTGATATTCACAAGACATTTATCCACAAAACAATCAATTGAGCTGGAGTTTGTTTTTTGTGTGGCCGCCATTCTTTCATCAACAACTACTCTATCAAAGAATATCTATGAAACGGTTAAAAACATTTTTATACATTTTAATTTACAAAGCTTTCTTGCAAGTACAGACGCAAACTGTTTAAACAAAAATATAGTAACTTCAATACTGAGATATTCTTTACTTATAAATAATAATAGAATTTGTCTCAATATGACCGTCAATACCTATGCAGCTGTGATCAAAATGGTAAACAATAAAGTTTCCTATAACTTAAATGAATCAAGAACAAATAAAATTTGTTATACCTTAAACAATTCGGAATCTTCGATTAACTTCTTCTAATAAGAGATCCTCTCGGAAAATTCTAGCTGCAAATAAAAGGTAATTCCTACGTGCTAATTTTTACATCATCACTGGTATAATATACAAATTGAAAGAATATTTCCAAAGGAAAACAATATTATATATATATATATACACACACACTCCATCATCATCAGCCATTTTCAATCCACTGACGGATGAAGGCCTCCCCCAGCTCTTCCAGTTTTCCCTGTCAACTGCCTCCCTCCTCCAAGTTTGCCCCAAGAACTTAACAAGCTCTCTGTCCCACCTGTCTTTCGGTCTTCTTTTCGGTCTCTTGATGTTTCTTGGGATCCATTCGATGACACTGGACGTCCAATACTGGTCATTTCTTCTAGCATTGTGGCCCGCCCACTGCCATTTTAGCACCTTCACTCTTCTAATCACGTCACAGACTCCCGTCTTCTTTCTTACCCAGTCGTTCCTCTTGCGGTCTCTTCGGGTGATCCCCAACATGCATCTCTCCATGCCCCTCTGTGTTGTTTGCAGGCGCTGTATCATTCTGGCATTCGTGGTCCATGTTTCACAACCATATGTCAGAACAGGCAGAACACATTGGTCATACAGTCTCCTTTTTAGGAAGACTGGAATATTTGATTTAAAGATGTTCTCATTCTTGCCAAAAAGCACTCCATGCCATCTTCACTCTCCGGTTGATTTCTCCAAGAAGCGAACCATCAGTAGTGATGAGCTGACCTAAGTAAACATAGCTGGTTACTTCTCCGAGTTCTGCTCCGTTGATATGCATCTTCTTAGAATTTGTGAAGGAGTTATACATAACCTTTGTTTTATTAAGATCCAGCTTTTCGGCTTGCTTGCTCAAGTTCTTCAGTTCTTCTAAGGTGCTCTTCTGGGCTCCCTGCGAACAGTATGATATCATCTGCAAAGCGCAGGTGACTCAGATGTTCTCCATTTACCTTCATGCATTTTTCCTCCCAGTCTAGCATTTTGAATACTTCCTCTAGAGCTGCTGTAAATAACTTAGGGGACATAGTATCTCCTTGTCTCACTCCCTTTTTGGTCTTAAAGGCACTCGTTTCTTCATGCAGCCGGACAGATGTTGTCGCATTTTCGTAGATATTCTTGATCAAGGTTATGTATGTTTTTCTACTCCTTGTTTCCTTAGTGCACGTAACACCGACGAAGTTCGGACAGAGTAGAACGCTTTCTCGTAGTCGATGAAGCACATACATAGAGGTAATTCGTACTCATTAGTCCGACTGATTACCTCTCTCACGACTTAGATGTGGTCCATCGTGTTATACCCACTGCGAAATCCAGCTTGCTCTCTGGGTTGGGCAGAATCAAGATGGTTTTGAAGGCGCATAGTGAGTATTTTGGTGAATATTTTGTAGACTGTTGAAAGTAGACTGATTGGTCTGTAGTTATTCAAGTCTTCTTTGGAACCTTTCTTGTGCAGAAGGATAATACATGCATGGCTCCATATTTCTGGTATCTTTTTCTTCCTCAGACACTAAGTAAAAATCTTTTCCATATCATTACCCTTTGCTTTGAATACTTCCGCTATATATATATATATATATATGTATATACATATATATATATATATATAAATATATATATATATATATATATATATATATATATAATATTACAGGGCTAGCCAACCGACAGCTCTTGAGCAATATGAGGCTCTCCAGAAGTTAATATGCGTTGACTTGAATCTTTGAACAAACATGCAGTCATTAGCTTACATAAATGATGTCATATGCTTAATTTGTAACAAATATGTAAGCGTGCCAAAATAGATGACTCTTTGGAACTAATCACACAGGGGGGAATTTTATTGTACGAACCATAGTCATCAAACGAAATATAACAGTTTTTAGCCTACGAGATGAGAGGCACAGGACGAAACTCATGTTCCTGGGTCGTAAACTTTCTTAGTGAAGCGAAGTTCAGATAAAAAATATCAATTTTTTATTATGAGACTGCACCAAAATTGATATCTTTTTCATTCTCAACGAACTACTTGGCGAAAAATTCCATAGGATCGAACTACATCTATTATAGGACAACTGCTCCTTCCCATCCAAACTTCACACAATGGAAGATATTTTAGTGGTATACAAAATACATATAATTTAGGATCGAGCTCCGGGATTGAAATCACCCAAGTATGAGGGTGTGAAAACGTAAACAGAAAGTGTTCGCACCCGGTTTAAGCTAGCTTAGATTTTGGAAAGAGCATCAAGTTGATAAAAACTGCATTTAAAAATCCTTATGTAGTGTGACGTCATGCGACTGCTCGCGTACAACACAAGGCTACTAGAACTAGAGGCCCAGGTTCTCAATATTGACTCGGAAGTGGGAGCATGAATACAGTTTATACTGCTGCGGAAATGCTATGAGTAATTTCTACACTATTGTTCAATGGAAATCAAATGATAACGAATAAGGAAATGCGCTGAGACTTTTAAAAGGTGTTGGAGAATGCGTATTTTTTCGTGAAACGTAACTGTAAAGCCGTGTGTCATCTTTGATAGACGTGTATTTATCGTCCTGTTCAAAACTCCTAACATGCTGTATCATTTCGCTTTGAGATATACACATACGGACCATGATTTTTCATAATATTACGAAATACGCCTTTCAAAGGTAAAAAATTTTGAAAAAAAAAACAAATGTGTGTGTAATCATTTCCAAACAATTTTAGTCTGTAACTTTAGTCTCCAATTTTGCTGTCTAGCTTCCGATTATGTTCTCTTGCTAAATATTCATACTCTGCAGGCGAGTTCATAAAAATGGGTTCTAATGATGCGAAATCAACACAATCATCAAAGAAGGAGATCTACAATATAAATTTTCTAGCCTGGATGGGTTCTAGATTTGCCATTTCTTGCATTTGTATAAACTAAATGTAGAAGTACAAAGGAAATTCAAATTTCTGTTTTCTTTGGTGCGCAGCGTATGTCGGTTCATAACCAAACTAGTTGTTTAAGAGAAAAATGCTTAAAGGTGAGCTGACACTTTTTCTCGCTATCAGAGTTCCAAGCCTTAAATAGAGCACAGGTAAGTGCGATTAAAAATATTATGGACAGTATTGAGGAAATATTTCAGGATTTGAAGCAGAAAACACTTCAAAACGGATTTCTGGTTGACCTTTCGTTAGTTAAGCCAATTGTCTTGATGCCAACGATGAATCAATGTCCAAAATGAAAATAACAGAACTTTTGGAAGACGATGGATTTAAATATAATCAGGAGAAAGAAAATAATCTTATTTTGTGTAAATCTGTAACAAAGGATAAATATTATAACACAAAAGGTGCAGCGCTAAATTTAATCTCGATGTCTGTTTCTGTCTTTGTGAGTCTCTTTTCTTGACACTGAAGCATTTGAAACTCAAGCATCCATCTCTTTTGGCGGACAACCACTTAAGGGAACCGCTACGTGTGAAAAACTGAACAAAGACCGAATTCCAAGGTAACTGATTAAACCAAGGAGTGGCAAATCCCCACCAAGTCATAGGATAAGCTTTTATGTTCATCAATATCTATTATTAAAATCTATAAAATTATCTTGTATGATATCATATAATATCTTGACACATTAAGATGGCTTTGAAATTGTACGTTGGAAAATTCTAGCTCTTTCTCAGGCTTAGTTTGGTCAACCTTACTATATTATCTCATCACGATCTTTCACTAGATTTTATTTACTCAAATAAAGGAGATCAAAATAAGTCAGTAGGTAATGTTAAGAATTACGTGAACAGAAAAACCAATGAACACGACCCATACCATTTTCATAACATCTCACATTTCATCACCTTCCAGATTTACTATATATGTATTTGTTTCCTAACTTCCTGGCTCAGCGTTCATAGCTTACCATTTCCTGCCTGACAGACTGCGATTCTAGATAATGCCATCGCTTTCACAATCGACTTCCACCCCATCATCAGTGGCTCACTATTCTCTCACGCATTCGAACATTTTATTTTCTCCATGGAACTAACGGCTATACACTGAGGGGAATTCTATAAGACCCTCGGAAGATGGCGTGAGGATCAAAAGGCTTCGTCTCTGTTCCAATAAGCTATCCAATCTTTATTCCAACCACGTTGACGTCAATGGCACACGCACGACCCGCGCACACACATACACGGTCCCCTATAAAAGGCCAAGTCTCCTATTTTCCGTTCCCTTCCATCCTTCCCTTTATATAGATGTAACAGCTGCGCTGGGTCTACAACTTCATTCTTTTTGCTATTCGTTTCGCACCGCTTTACGGATCATTCCAAAAAATTTTCATTATTTTATTCTTCTTTGTCGGACGCGTCGACACAACATCTCCATGGCGAACAAATAAAAAAGTATTGGGATTTTAGAGCGTGAAACCATCTTAAACATTCAAGAAAATAATAATTATCACCAAACAATTCATAATAAAATATTAAATCGCCGCAGCCAAATTAGTTTCTAGAATCGTTAGCAAAATAATATGAGCTCCCAGACTTTTCGAATTCAGTTATCGCAAAACACCGTCGAAAATTAAAGGTCAAAGGCGGAAAGGCGTATCAGCCGTCACAAAGAGAGGAGAGCGTAGGTGCAAAAAAAAATATTTTAATTAATTCAATAAGGCGAGATTATGAGGAGGGAGGGGGGAGGAGAGGGTAGAATCGAAGGGGATCAGACCGAGACTTGAGGTCGGAACAAATCGCCCGAACGGAGAGAGAGAGAGAAAGCGGCGACGTCTAACTTTCCGTCAGTTATAACGCCTCGTAATCTTAAGACTCGCCCATCACAACACGGGACGGAGCCGTAAAAAACGAAACGAAAGAGGGTGAGGAGCCCGTCATATAAGATTTTCTTTTATAAAAAAATAAAGGTTGGGAGGAAGGGAAAGGAAAGAGAGAGGGAACGGGAAAGGAAATGAGAAAGTAAGATGCGCGAAGGAAGAAAGGGGTAGGAAAGTTAAGGAGAGAGAGAGAGGGAGAAGGAAGGAAGTAAGAGTGAAAAGGCTCGAGCGAGTTGTCGGAATTCCCTACTACGCGTATACGCGTGGGAAAAACATTTTCCGTGTTCGTTTGTAACGGGTATTGATGCAGGATCTGCTACGGATCCGCCATAGAGATGGACACATTCGTCCCGTCGCAGGGGAACCCACTCTCCCGTCTCCTCTTTCCATCCCTCCTATTCCCCAGATACTCCACACTCTACCAATGCTCCTGTCTCGTTTTATGCCCGTGGCCTTGCTCTGGAAACCCCTGAGGGACCTATTCCTTCCACTATCACTATCTCGAAGCAAAAGTCCCCTTCTAGCAAAACCTTACCAATTCCACTTTTCCTTTCTACCCTCTCGTCCGCACCGCCTACGCTCAACTACGCTGAACAATGTCTGCTTTTTTTCTCTCTTTCTTCCCAGATTACTTTGCTTCCTATCTTCATCCGCACGTTCAGACTATTTTGTCTGTATAATTACCGTCGGAATCCTTCGACTGCATTTCTACGCCGAACTCTTTATTTAGAGCCAATTCCCGTGTTCTTGCCTTCTTATTTTAGCCTTTTCCACTTCATCGATATTCATATAATTTCTCATATACGAAGTATATCGAGAAAGTATTTTAATCGCGAAAAAATTCGACCTCGAGATTTTTACGTAAATATACGTTTAAGGTGTCGCCGAGTCCGAAAAAGTAGTTTTCGCAATGCTGTCTGTCTGTTACTGGCTCTAGAGCCTAAACTGTAGAGCAAAAATGAATGAAATCTCGTACTTAGGCATTTTATACAGAGCAGAAACTATGAATAAATGGTTGGCATTGCTCAATAATTAAGGGAATTTTATTCTACGCATTTTTAACAACAATGTGATTTGATCAAAAACGGATTTAACGATTTTGATCAGATTTCGTACAGTAACTTGAGTTTACGTCTTCAATAATACTATATAGTTCGTATTTCTCAAAAAATGAAAATAAGGCTAGTTTATTCTAGGCAACTTTAACAACAGTTTGATTTTCTCAAAAACGGCTCAAACGATTTTGATATAATTCCTTACAATTACTTATACGTCTGCAATAATACTACATATTTAATTTTTCTCAATGAATGAATATAAGGATAGTTTATTCTTGGGCAACGAACAAAAATTGGATTTTCTAAAAACCGGCTGATACGATTTTCATTTTGTGAAGATAACTAAACGACGCATTAGTATATGAGAAAGTTTGTACAATGTATGTTGTACCGATTTTTTAATCCTATTATGGGTCTCGCGTTTTTTATTCTTCTAATGTGGGCACTTGTGTCATTTATAAACAGGATATAGTCGGAATAAATGGTCCTTTTGATGACTCCCAAGCGCTTTTTTCAAAATGCTTTTACTACAAAAACAATTTTATTGATAAAAGGATAACATATTTTTGAGCGAGTACGCAAAGTCACTCATAAAAATTCCCAAGTTTTAATGAAATGAATTAATTTAATTATTCTGATAAAATGTAGGGTAAGAAAATGTGTAATCTAAATTTAATTAATAAGATGTACAAAAAATAATATGTTATATAAATAGTCCATTATACAATTTTTATAATGCTGGCTAAGATAGGGTGACCAGACGTTCCGGAAATTCCGAGACAGTCCCGGATTTCGACTCAACGTTCCGTTGTCCCGAAAAACTTCTTCAGGACAACTATTTGTCCTGGATTGCTCATTTCTGTTATACAAAATATCAACATCAGCAATTTTAATAAATGTATTTAAATGTAACCACATAATATTGGAGAATTTCCCCTAAGACATCGAAAATGAACTGTGTAATACAATTTTCATCGGGGTATCAACCTTCTTGTTCCAAAATACTCGCCTCTGACACATTCTCTTCGTCTGACTCTCTGTCACAATTTTGTCTCTTTCTGTGTCTTCTATGTCACATTGTATCAGCTTGTATTAGATTACTAGTACATATAAGTGCCCGTCAAAAATGACGGGGAGTGATTTGGTTTATTGGTACGGTACAATTAAATACAGCAAAACTCGTTTATAACGATCACGCCTAAAACGAAATCTCGGCTATAACGAAGAAATGTCTCGGTCCCTTGAACTTCTCCATAAGGGCATTGGTTAAATTTCTCGGATGTAACGAACACGCATTTTACGAATTCTCGGCTGTAACGAACAAATGTTTGGTTCCGTGACAAAAAATTCCCCATATATAACGAATTTTGGCGAGCAGAGCGATAAGTTATGAATAGCTTCCGCCCGTTTACCGCGCACTTGTTCGTAGAGGTCCCCTTCCTCCATCTACCCCTTCCATACGAATTTCCACGCTCCCTTTGTTTTGAAATTGATATTAAAAATGTGAAATGTTTATGTAAATTAATGACCATAATAATAATATTAACTGACCATTTAAAAAATCGTATGTAATAGCAATCGAACATTTTACATGCCGCGAAGTTGATAAGCATCTCTTTGCATATGTAAGTACGGTATTGCAGTCGACTCACTGCAAATACAGTAAAAGCTATGTTATCCGGCTGCCTTGGGGATTGTGGAAAGCCGATTAGGAGAAATAGCCGGTTAGGGGAGCGATTTTCGATTTTGACATCGCAAATTTAGCAATAACCAAACAAAATTGGGCTGAGGTTCACTATCGTACTCCCCAAACATAATTATGCATGGGGTTTGCATTTTCCATTTTAATTCTTCCACACGTAGTTAGATATAGACACTATTTACCCATTCTTATTATTACATGCAAAACAAAAAGACTATTGAAAAGTTTAGGGCGTCCGGGAAGTTTGGGGATTACGGCAGTGAACCTGTTCCCAAAATTGAATTTATTGGATTATATCTTTCTTATTTATCTTTATTTACTCTATTAGAAAAGGACGAAATTATTTAATTCTTCTGAACATTTCTGTGAAAACCAGTCATATAATATTTTATCCAGTTCCTCCATTTTTGGCTTATGAAGCGTATGTTTATTAATTGATTTACTCGTCTCAGAAGATGACACAAATTTCATTAATTTAGCCTTATGAGCCTTGATATCGTAGAGCGTGGAAGATCCGATGTTGAATTCTTTTGCTATGGCAGCTCTATTTTTTCCTTTTTCAATTCGTTTGATCAGCTCCAGCGTTTGTGTTAGCGTTAAAACAACCTTTTCTCTCCTGTTCCTTGCTTTTAGGTATTTATTTTGATGCCATATTCAATGGATGGGTAATTTTTTAAATAATAAAAAGCGATAAAACTGGAAATTATAGAAGTACACCAAATCATCTAGACAATGCAAATGGCTTACGTAACCAAAAACGCCATTCTTACTCGGCAGCAACAGAAATATACGGAGTAAATACGTAATATATACATCTTATATTTTAAGAAATTTTAAAGTGGAAGTTGTGGTATTACACAAATACAATTCACACAAAAATTCATAAAAAAAAGAAAAAGAGGTACAGAATGAATTGTATTTGTATAATTGCCGGTATCTAAGGCTGGCCGGTTCTAAATAGCCGGATAGCACAGCTTTTACTGTATGTGTATACGTGTTATATGGGATGTATAGGCCAAAAACCATGTTTCTCGTATATAACGAAGTCACGCTTATAACGAAGCAGTGAGTCGGTCCCCTCAAATACGTATTAAACGAGTTTTACTGTATGTGTATTGAGTGTGCATACATTCGGGAAATGCACATACATTTTTAAATTGTATAATTTTTACAATTTCATATTTCATCCATCGGTCTTGACCAAAAACATATAACTATGCCAAATTTCAAGCTCATCTGATATACTAGCTGGAGCTCGGTTTTCTTAACAAATACCGCAGGAACGCAAATAAAAATCTATTTTGGTGTAGTTTTTCACAGAGAATACGAATAACTCATCAAAAAATACATATCTTATTATTATTATTCTGAAATAAAATTGAGGCAGTCTTCTTTGACCTGAAATCATATCTCCTGCTGAGAGGGTTGCCTTCGATCCGAGCGAAGGTGTGAAACCCTCGCCGCGAGTATCTATTGTGATTCAAAAGCTGACCTTAGTCCCTTCTTGCCAGGTATATTTATATGTTTCAGAACGTGACAGAGGGAGTGACAAAGGGACAGAATAAGGTTTTTATATATTACAGATTTCGACCCTATTATTTACAACTTGGCTACTGTGAGACAGAACACGTCAGTTACAACTCGTAATGCGTAGCGGATGTGAGCTACTAGCACAAGAGTATCATTCGTGTAGTCCACTTTACTCTTTAATGACAACTAAAACTACAGCCAAAGCACGATTTATGTTAATAACTGAAGTGAATAAGTGAAAAGTAATTTTTAATATATACCCATGGGCAAAAGGAAGTGTTCGTTTAATGAAAATTTACAAAAGGAATTTTCTTCCATAAAAAAGAAAGCATGAAGAGAAATTTGGGTGTTCTGTGTGTGGTTGTGTGTTTTTTTATTGGACATGGAGAACCATATATATACAGTATACAGTAACATTTAAATTAAAAAACAACACAAAAGTTGAGTGGTTCTCAAGAGATTTTTAACAAATTACTAAAAATATTCTTTTTGAAACGAGTGATAAAGGACACTAATTATTCGAAGTCTTCTTTGAGACTTGCATAGAATATATAAAAAGTTGGTCCTGTAATTACCAGGAATTTAAACCTTTCACTTGAATTTTGCTCAAGGAAAAACCCACTTGGGAAGTGGTAGAGAAATGAAGAGTAATAATCCAAATATTTCTGTTGACGAAAATAATCTATTTGACGAACTGCAAAGCGTTCGTAAATTTGTTTGTGGGGAAATTGAAAAATAGGCGGAAAATAAAACACCGGTCGCAGAAAAATGGGTTTCATTATTTGTGCATTTTAAAAAATAAGGTATTCTATGCGAAATATTAAACTCATAGCTGAATTTGCACTGGCACTACCTGGAAGCAATGCACCTGTCTAAATAATTTTTCATTACAAATCGAATTTAAACATACGAAAAAAACAGATTACATATAACTACCATAAAAGCTATCATAGGAGTGAAGACATTTTAATTTTTCATGCTACGATTTTCATTCTTTCTTGCTGGAAAATAAAAATCTATCGTCAGAAATTCACTCCCCGAACAAGTATTCCGCTATTTGCTCTGAAACAAAATCGAATAAATAGTTAAGAACAAAATATTTTTGGTCCGTTCATTTTTGTCGTAGCAGACAGTTGTAAACAAAAACATTTACATATTTCATTTTGTAACTATTACAGAATATAATTATTATTATATGATCCAGTAAATACTTACTATTTATTTTTTGTAAAAATCAATATTATTTAGTTTTTGTTGCAGCATTTTTGTATTTTATAGCTTGCAAATTATAAAATTTTTATTCAAAATATGCATTATTCATTCATTTTGTACTAATGTGCGTTTAACTATTAAAACTACAAAACAAAATGTGGTCCCGAGTTTTTTCCGGATGTGTCCCGGTTATGTCCCGGATTTTCTTCTTCGTGTCCCGATTTTGATCCCTGAAAATCTGGTCACCCTAGGCTGAGAGATTACACTCGATTATCTTACTTGTCAACAGCTGGTGTTATCTTTTCTTTGGTGCTCGCTGCCCTTAATTAATATAAAAAATATTCCGCCAGCGTCGAAAGTTTGAATATATCTGATCTAGACTAACCACTGATTGAATCAAATCTTCACTTCCATCTTCCAATATCTACAACAAAACTATCTTCACTGAATCTATTAGCTGGTCCTATTCCTTCGCTACTCTTCCGTTATCTGTTCCGCGCTCGTATTATGAGCGAATGAAATGGGAGACAGTGTTTGTCCGATATCTTATCTGATAAACAACTTGATTGATTTTTTAGGAGATTTGGTAAATGAGATTCACACAAATAATTACGTTTCCTTTATATAAGGGCCTAAATGAACATATGCATGCATGTGTTCACCATTTTTAGATAAATGCGACTCGTAGGGTGAAATAACGAAAATAATGTAAAAGTATTTTAATTTTATGTTCCAGCTGTAATTCGAATTAATGTAACTTCACTGATTCCTCCGGGAACTACTTCTCATGAGAAGGAGAATGATAATTGTAATTGTAATATCAATAAACAATGTAACCACCTGACGTCAAAATAAAAAAAGCAGTTTGCAAGTTGGTTCCAGCGTGAGCGCCTATTATCGTCGGTCTGTCGGTCCGTCCGCATGATCGTTCTCGGCTTCTACCGAACGGGGTTTCATGAAATTTGATATTAAGGACTTATAGTCAAAGAAAATAAGAAAACCACATAAATGAATCGCGTAAACTTTCCGTCATATCTCGTGAAGTATTGGTCATATCAAAATACTTTTCAAACAAAACTTGTAGAACTAGTAGAGTATTTCTTTTCCTGTACGTTTTTATCATAGTTATCAAGAAAATCAAACAAGAATGTCTTAATTCGAGTTGAACTTGGACAATTCTTGCATGGTTACTTCTTCATTGTTGCTAATATAAACAATCTCACAAAAACACGTTTAATTTCTTTACGTGTGCATGCAATATTTTTAATAGGAAGAAAATGTAGTATTTATGAAGAAGAAAAAACTTTAAAATGCTATTTCTCTTACGTACACGTATAGTATCATTTCTTTATAATACTCCATTGCACGAAACGCGCCCATTTGTGATACGCTGTACACTTTCCTATCTTGTTTGAGTTCCGTATACGATCGCTCAGTTAATTTTTCCTGCTTATATCTTAATTGCACTTTCGCGTTTCTTATATCTCCCTCCGAATATCACTTTCATATTTTTCATTTTTCCGCTTCGTCCTTTCTCCCTTGCCCTCCTTTCCCGGTTCTTCCTCCACCTTTCGCCTCCCCTCCCCCCCTATTCCCTCCTACTCTCCCTACTCCATTCTCTCCACTTCTCCCTCCATTCTCTCTTCCCCTCCCTACTCTCTTCCATCCTGCTCCACCCTTCCTAATAATTTCTTTCCCCGATTACGGAATGTGCGACGGGCCATCAATCAACTCTTAACAGTACTTTAACGAGTTTCTCAATATAGGGATTTTTTTCAAGAGTTTTTCTTCCATCGAGTTTTCGAACGCGGGCAAAAAAATTTCGGAGAACGATGCGCAGGCTTAAGTTCGAAAGTTTCAATAACGTCGTCTTTTATTTCGGAAGCCTTGGGTTCGAAGAGTGGTAGGTGTGCGTGTGCAGGGAGGGAAAGAATTTGAAGGAAGATTTCGGGGGTGTCAAATTGTCCTCTATAAGGCCTTACAGCTGGTTTCAATTAGCGTTGTTCGCTCTCCGATCGATATTTTCGCGGAAAAACTTAAGAGGCGTGCGTTTAGTAAAATAGGCTTCGCTGCGAATAATGTATAATCCATTATTAACGCAGATACACGAAGAAAGTGTACAGGTTCTGTGTCAGTCAGGCAACTCTGAGCAGGGGCGGATACGGGGCTAAGCGGCCTAGGCGGTCGCCTAGGGCATCGCGCATTGTATGGGCCTCGCGCCTGGCGCTTAAAGACACAGAAAGGAAAGAAACGCGTTGATGGTGAGGTGTGAACAATCGAGCTCGAAACATCGTCTAGAAAGCTTTCGTAGATGTTTATTTCGAGAATAGAGTCGAGCGATTAAATGAAACAGATCTGTAGAGAGGAAGAAAGAAACACAGAAAATGTGCAGTCACGCACGCAATGCCGTCTTGAAGAGAGGAAAGAAAAAATTGAAAGCCTCTTGTGTCAAAAGGTTAAAAGGTTTTGCGGATGTGTTAGAGATTAAATCGAACGATGAAAAGAAATAGACCTCAACTAGTTCCATCTCTCACTTGGAAATCCGAAATTAAAACTGGAAAATGAAATGATGGAATTAATTCCATCGCTGTTTTCTGAACGTAAATTATACGTCGGACGGCGGTGGGTGTAGTTCTCGCCAGATGTATAATGCACGTCGGAACGGCGTTGAGGAGTTAAGCCGCTTAATATTAGACGTGAAAGAAATGTTTACATTGAGCTTGATTAGTCCCAGCACAAAGAACTAGTCATAAATTGTAGGTGATGAAGACGATCGTTGTAAAAGAGATTTTTTCGGGGAAGTTTTCGAGGACTTGGTCAGTCGGACTTCGCTGGTCCTCATACTTGGTTCGTATTTCCCGTGAATCGTCAAATCTAAGTGACGTTACCTGCGCATAATTTCATAGTATATGGTGACTTAATATGATCTGTAAAGTTATACGTGCCCTCGAGACCTATGAGCCGAAATATGTGCATTCGTATTTTGGCGAATTTACCACCCGGGCCCCTTTGCGCTCCGTGGCGTTTGTAGCCACGTTACTGCAGCGTTTATTGTTAGATTAACAATTAAGAGAAGATAACAATTACGCTTTTCTTTCGTCTATTTGAAGCTCATTAAGACGTATCTCCGTTCTACCTTGTCTGAGGAAAAATTAAATTCGCTCGCAATTTTATCTATAGAAAATTATGAATCCAACTCTGTGCATTATTCTGAGACGATCGAGGAATTTAGTACACAGAAAAGTAGAAAGCCGATGTTGTGGAACAATTGAGGATTTTCTAGACAAATTCGATGTGAAATTGCTAGTTGTAGAATTAGGAACCATAGCAAAATGTTGTTACCACAGCAAACCAATTGCTGGTAATCCATTTGAAGACTGGTCCACGATCGACATCAGAAGCTCCACCTCTATACTGTAAGTATACATCTAAATAAACAATTCAAAATTTATTTGCATGTTTTCCTAATTAAAATTTAAAAAAAATCTGATGTGGCCAACACATGACTTTCTCCATATTTGGGGTATAGGTATTCAAATAAAAGAATACAGTCGTCCTTATTGCCGTAAATTATATTTTGAATATGTTTACAGAATTCACCGCTATATGGTGCTGGCGCTGTATACGGGAAATTACGAAAAAGTTAAATATCTCCGAAATAGATGGTTCTACGAAAATTTGTTTCAAACAAAACTTGGAAGAAATATTATTTTCGACAACTTTGATTCTCACGAAGGTTACCAAGGAAGTTTTTAAGGAGATATTTAACGGAAACAGAAAAAACCGATTATTTATAAATAATTCCTAAACAATAACTGCTATGGAAAATTATTTCAAATAAAAGTTGTAGGAAATTACATTCTCTATAACATTTGTGTAGAATTTTATATGCAATAATGATGTTTTAACGGAGAAATATCGCAAAAACCGAATCGAGTTTCGAATAAACCTCGACTTTCGGTTAACCGATATTGTCCAAAAACTAATCAATTCTTTGTGTTCATGCTAAAGTGTTATATGTATATGAAGTTTGGTAATGATATGGCAAGTACTTTTTGAGTTAGAGCGCCCAAAATCACATACACACACAGACATCATTTCGAAAATAGTCTAAACGTGTTCTAGGGGCCTAAAAACGTATTTCCGTTGAAATCTCGAAGTCGATTTTTTTCGTGATCACAATACTTTCCCATTACTACGTATGGAGAAAGTAAAAATAGAAATCGTAAGTCGTGGGCCTCGCAAACTCCATTCTCCTAGGGGAGCCGCACTCTTTAAGTCCGCCTCTGACCCTGAGACACCGAACGGCCTTTATTATACTCGATTTGACACATTCCTATGTTTGAATTACAGGCTGTGCAAAATTTGTAAAATAAACGACTTTTAGTTTATTTTATAAAAATAGATTCCACTAAATAACATTTTTACTAAAAAAATTATTTCTATTGGGAGTGTTTTATTTAACGAGAATATCTTAAAAGTTTCAGCAAACTTTTACGATGGCTTCACGTACTGCGCATTTACTACGACTACTGAAAAATAACATACACCTAAAGGATCAAAATTTTACTGAAAATATGTACATCATTAGGGAAGATAAAGTTGCAACTCCAAAAATATAATCAATTATTAGTATTTTATGTAGTCAAATTCATTTCTTTTGAATATCTGTATAAAAATAATTTTTATCATATTGTTATAAAATTAAATCGAATAAATAAAGATAAAAGCGCAACACTCTCAATCTTCACCGCTGTTGAATATTTTTTTAGGTAATAGAAATACAGTCGAGCCTCAAACAAAGACAAAAATAATTCACGTCATAGAAAAATTACACACGTAGAAGTTCGATTTATCAAGTTTCTTATTTAATCTCATATCACAGCGTACGCTATGGACAGATTTCTAAAATCGCACAAACCGCGCATAAAAAAAGACGCAGCAATAGCCGTAACTCAGGGCTACCATCGCACACAATGCGCGCTTCGCCTCCGCCCCTAGGCAACGAGGACTAAACCTCCTTCCCCTTATAAAACAAGCTTTAGAGAGAGGTTCGCGCGTTATTTTTTCTCCCGAATAATAAAGACGTCGTATTTACGAGCATGACCCGGAGCGCGATAAGCTGGAGAAAAGGGGGGAACTGGGTTACGGTGAATATTCTCGAGGTGAACTCCCTTAGATCTACAGGTGAGGCTTAAAGGCGAGGCTCTCCACCGTGATGAGGGAAGGATAAAGAGAAGGAGAGAGAGAAAGTGCGGAGGCATGGAAATTGCGTGAATAAGAGAGACAGACAGACAGACAAACGACTTTATTTCGGGCTAAATTGAGACTACATACTACATACATACTACATACAGAGAGAGAGAGAGAGAGAAGGAACGTGTGCAGCTGCAATAGATGACAAAATAGACAAAAGCAACTGAACACCTTTGCTTCTCTCTCTCTCTCTATGAAAACTGCCAACAAGGACACGAGACCACGCGACACTCGTAAACGGAGCGAGACGGCACGACGACGTATAATGGCGCAAAGCGACCCCCTTCGCCACATATTATTCTCCTCTAGCAGTTTGAAATGCAGAGCAAAGCACGTTAAAAGAAATAATGAAGGTTACGGAACTCGTTTCGTCGACATAAAAGATAGCGCTCTCCGGTTAAAACGCCGATAGTGTTTTTTTTTGCTATTCTTCGGTAAACAAGAAAAATTCACTCCGTTGTTTTTACTAAAGAATAAATACCTGCGTATTTTCAGGTTGTTTGAGCATTTTTTACAGAGGAAAACGGATTATAGAGTAATGTGGTGAATAAAACAGCTGAGTTCAACCCATATTATTTCACAGCAAGCCAACAACTTAGCCTGGATGAATTCATAATTCTTAAGATCAAAGAATTTTTTAGGTGCAAAAACTTATACGTGTTTATGAAAACCGTTCTACTGTAATCTTGATAGTTCTTTTCGAGACTAGAGTACTTTTTATTATAAAATCTTTTATATGCGTTCGTCCGATATATATATATATGTGAATATTAAAGGATATAGGTGTAGACTGGAAAGACAGGAGACTGATCAGGTATGTATATGTGAATCAAATTGTAAAGGTCAGGTTGGAGGATGCGGACACCAGCGGAGTTCATATCGGTAGAGGAGTAAGACAGGGCTGCCGTCTATCGCTGATTCTATTCAATATATACGGAGAGAGGCTAATGCAAGAAGCGTTAGAAGGCACGGGAGATTTCAAATTCGGAGGAAGGATTATAAGAACAGTGAAATACGCATATGATCAACTACTTCTAGCAAGAAAGAAAATAATTTTAGGGGAGGTTTTGCTCAACCAACGTTGCTAGAAAAGCATAGCTTCGAAATTTGTGCCATTATCGCAGTAATTAAGAATGCATGCCCATGTAATGTAAAAGCACAACTTGTTATTTTGACATGCACGACCGACGAGGCGGATGATTTTTTTCCAAACCCTGCTGCAGCTCCAAAAGCTATGCGGGATTTCTGAAACTGAACCCGATCATAACGAGAAAGAAAGAAAAAAGCGTTTTTCATTCCATTGTCTACGCAGTGCAAGCGTATTGGAGAGCGGCTTCATATTCAGGATGGGACTTGTATCGCGGTTACTCACCCGCTCGAGGCGCACTTCCGGTTCCGGTTGCAAATGTGCACAAGAGCCATGACTAGGAAGATGCACGCGAAGTTCAGAGCGCACGTCAGCGCTATTATGAGCACCACCTGATCGGGGCCGTAGCAAGCGGCGTGTCCGTCCCTCGGCGACGACGACACGTCCACGCTCTCCTCTGTAGGGATCGCCCCCGCCCCCTCACCAACCGGAAGCCACCCCCCGCCCCCTTCCCCAACCGCGTTCCCCTCGCCCTGAGAAAGGGAAAGGTCCGTCGTGGGAACTGAAGGTGGGGCGACGGTAGTGGAGGCCGTGGACGGAGGCGGCCGCTCGCGGTGGCGCGCGTGCTGTCTTTGGCGGTGTCTGTGGCGGAGGCCGTGACGGGGGCGGGAGCTTGGGGCCGGCAAGGCCTGAGGGTCCGTTTCGTCTTCCGGCCCCCGCGACACTTCTTGCCCCGTTCCCGGATGATCCCTGTGGCCTCCTCCAAGGCTCCTCCGCCTCCTGGCGACGTCTGCCCCCGCGAGGGGATCCAATTCGCCGGCCCCCACCGTCCCACGGAGACCCACTGCTAAGCGCGACATCTGCTGCCTCAGCGAGGAGAGCATGCCTCCATCTTCGATGTCTAGTTCTGCAAATAGAAGGAGAATAAGAGGATTGGTATGGTTGAGAAAAATATAGACGTGATTAGGGCAAAATTTAGAAGGGAGAAGGTAAGACAAGTATGTAGAAATATAGTTCTGCTTGTGTCATTGCGTTTTACTGCATTCCTTCGCTTTGATTATCTATAGATACCTATGAAGAAAAGTGTGTATGTGCGTGTGTGTGCGCATGCGTGCGTGCATGCGTGCAAGTATGTATGTATGTTTTTTATAGCTCAGCAACTACAGCACGTAGAAACTAGAGGAAGGAATCATATTAACCGGAATCAAGTGTTAAGTGGTGTAGTCAGGTTTTTATATCAATTTGATTCCCCTATCCAATTTTTAAAATATTTTATTTTTTCATTTTCTCCATTTGAATAACATAGGATGAGTGCAGCTTATTTTTCATTTGGATTTTTAAATTACTTAGAAACATGGTACAAACTTGAGATAATTAGGTTCTGTGCAGGAAAGAGCATAGTTTATTTTTATCTACGACAGAATCCGAATCCTGATCGAATTAGCGTAAAAATGCGTTTAGAATAAGAAAAATACGTGATTTTATCAGTTTTATGAAAATACCAATTATAAGCTACTATGACAACACCCATTGTCGCCGAAGGTGAGAGTCTTATATGCACTTATATGTGAAAATTTTTAAGGTAAAATCGTTTTTTAATTTCTGTGTGCGATTTTGCTTTGTTTACATGGCAACCAAATATTTATTGATTTTAATTGAAATATTGCTAATAAATAGTTTTTAACGATATATTCGTGTGACGTAGAGTTCTCCAAAGCAAGCTGTTTTTAAAACTACGTAATTAACTTAAATAATTAGACGTAGATTTTCCACAAATTGTGATTGGTTAATCGTTTCATTGTTGCCAAAGTATTGTTGATATAAACAATTTTCTTGTAAATGAACTCATGGATGAGAGAATTCAGCTAAGATTCGGAGAATAATATACACTGTGATTTTTAAACGTTCACTATTTAATTTTGTCTTTCGTTAAATTAATTAAATTCGTTTATTCCTTTTCATTCATTTTCTGTTGATTATTGTGTTCTTGCTGGTTTTACTTAGTTTTTGTTTTGAAAAAATCGTCACGAAACTTCGCATAGGTATATAATTTTACCCTGCGGGTAACATAGGCGGCCAAAGTGTATTATATCCCCCCCTCAAGGTTACTATGTTTTTGTTTATTATTTCGTGTATTCCTTTCTCCAGTTACTATGTTGTTGTTTACTTTTTATTTCATTCGATAGTTTAACAATCGATGATAATTTACCGTTCCAACATGATTCCAACTCTTGAGGAATTTATGTTTACGTTCGGTAATGAAGAAAAGTGTTTGCAACTCTTGATTGATCACAATATCATTGGAAACATTCGGAGACTCAGGAATTCGAACAAACCCATGACTTATTGGCCTGTCGCTACATTTACCAACCCGATCTCCGGACAACGGGGAGGGTTAGTTTCGTTCGGTTTCGTGCCAGCGAGGCGAAGGGCGCCGTAGCGCCCGGAGACGACTACCCATTAAAATAAAGCGAGCCGGAGGCTCGCCAATATATCCTTTCAATGTTATCTTATATAATAAAATTGAATGTCTGTCTGTGTGTTCCTTATACATTTCCACGCCCTTTGAGCTATCGGGACCAAACTTTGCAAATTGACTTCATATGACTCTAAGAGTAACATAGGGTACCTGGGATTTCCAATTCCAGGAGACAATTTTATTTTCCCATAAGTTTACACGGGATTTTAGATTTTTCAAAGTGTAAGGTTTTTTTCCTTCATTCGTTACAATATGTAAATATGGACCGATTTTCTTCGTTTTTGCTTTATTCGACGGCTAAAACTCTATACTATCTTATTCTTGCGATGTTTACATGTCACATGGTCGAGTCATTCAGAAATACGCAATTGTTTTCGAAATTTTACGGATATTTCATACTCTTTCCGACGTTGTCAAGGCGACCGTAATTGTTGCCTCCAATTCAATTAATGCCAATTAAACCTTCAAATAGGTGAAAGAATAGCGTTTTCGCTTCGAACTGTTGTTTAAGCATCGAAATTAATGATGTATAGCAACGTACATAGTTAAGGATAATTATTCTGTTGACTGCGTATGGGAAGCGTTTATAACGACAATTCATCGTGTGTATGCTGGAATCCTACCATTTAGTAAGTAAAACCTTTATATTATACATCTGTAATGCTTTCTAAAGCACATTTATAATACTCTCCATAGAAGTCACTCGACATCAGTTTGTGGTTGTGAATAAAACGTCTAATCTATACAAGTTTTTCTAGGACGCCAACATTTCCCCAGAAAGTGACAAATGCTTCTTTGGTTCGTAAATGACACACATACCGCACAGAAATATATGGGGCATTTGCTGTAATTAGAAGGTAAGTATGCTTTATTAAAGATTGGACCCCATTTTGAATATTCTTATAAGTTAAAATTCTTAAGATTTATGGATTACAGTGTAAAGGCGACTTTCTCTTGGTCACTTGGTTACGTGTTTGGCATAACCCGGGCATCGCCGGGTACTTTCAGCTAGTATAGAATGAATTCAAAAATAATTATACTTGCCTAAATAACAACCACTACAATGTCGTATTTATGGTCGTCATGATATTTCCAAGAAATATATGTTAGCCGCTATTTTGAGGGGGGGGGGGGGGGGGGTATAATACACTTCCTCCACATGGGCTATATGGCGATAAAAATTTGGGGAGAGGAGGCGTTTAATTCAATAATTATTTTCCCATAAGTTTACACTTAATTTTCGATTTTTCACAGTACTTCTCTTCCTTCATCCATTCGGAGCGGTTTTCTTCATTTCTGCTTTATTCGACGGTTAAAACTGAACTATCTTTTTCTTGCGATGTTTACAAGTTACACGGTCGAAGTTTTAAGTTCACTAAATCCGTTAAAAATCAACGGGAACTTCTGTTAGTTTGTTAATAAAAATTAAGTTTTAAAACTGTGATATATTTCGTATAAAAATTTATTGGAATGATAATGTTCAATTTTAGGCGATACTATTTAATTATCTTAACACTTCCGAATAGTAAAACAGCAATACTATGTGTATCTATCACGTGTCCAAGTAACAACGGGAACAGGTCTCGTTTTCAAATACATACCTTTTTGTAGATAATTAAAACTATGTAATATACACTTTTTGTGTCACGAGTTCTAAATAAATACTTGTACAATTCACACCTCTATAAATAATAATTTAATTATAGTATATGGTTAAACATATAATCCCTTTCAATAGATAAAATTCATAAATTTTTTTATTCCTTTTTACTTTCTCATATACAAAGTATATTGAGAAAGAATTGTAATCGCGAAAAAATTCGACCTCGAGATTTTTACGTAAATATACGTTTAAGGTGTCGCCGAGTCCGAAAAGGTGGTTTTCGTAATGCTGTCTGTCTGTTACTGGCTCTAGAGCCTAAACTGTAGAGCAAAAATGAATGAAATTTCGTACTTAGGCATTTTATACAGAGCAGAAGCTATGAATAAATGGTTGGCATTGCTCAATAATTAAGGGAATTTTATTCTACGCATTTTTAACAACAATGTGATTTGATCAAAAACGGATTTAACGATTTTGATCAGATTTCGTACAGTAACTTGAGTTTACGTCTTCAATAATACTATATAGTTCGTATTTCTCAAAAAATGAATATAAGGCTAGTTTATTCTAGGCAACTTTAACAATAGTTTGATTTTCTCAAAAACGGCTCTAACGATTTTGATCAAATTTCGTACAATTACTTGAGTATACGTCTGCAATAACACTATGTATTTCATTGTTCTCAATGAATGAATATAAGGATAGTTTATTCTTGGTCAACAAACAAACATTGGATTTTCTAAAAACCGGCTGATACGATTTTCATTTTCTAAAGATAAATAACGACGCATTAGTATATGAGAAAGTTTGTACAATGTATGTTGTACCGATTTTTATTATAAGTACGACTCGCACGACAAAGCACACCAACCACAAGACCAGGAAATCGCAAACAAATTTAATTTAAATAGGCAATAGAATGTTCTCTCCGAAAAAGTTATCTCCGTCCGATTCCGATTGACAAAAGTTTCCAATAAATCCATCGAAAGGTCATAGAATGTAGGACGCCACATAGGAGGTCATTCCGAATCGACGAAAAGCAGAAGAGGGGGCGAAGGAGACAATGGGTTAGAAGGTCTCCGAATTTTTATTAAGGTAGAACGAACAAAAGGTCACGAAGACAGGACAATAAATTAATGTCTCGAGGAGTATTTCTGATGCGTGAGGGGATAAAAAGCAGAAAATGAGATATCTTGGCAATTGTCAAAAGGATTTTTGGATCAGATATTGCCGACCACAATACCGGATTAGACGAAGAAATTGGCAAAAAAAAATTATATTTTTATCGTTAAGGGAATATGGATCGATGACGTATGAAGAGTGAACTAGCCGCGTCGTAGGAGGATTACGTGAGGAAAATAAAGTGACTGAAGCTAACGAAGTATTCTTAATTGAACCTGATCGGGATAAGGCAAAGGTCAAAGAGCGAGGATTAAATACATAGGAGGAACTGACTGTTCTTATGTGAAGAGGAAGGCAGGGATATTGACTGGTGGATTGACTGATTAAATTCTTTCATTTAGGAGAGTTGGAAGCTCGTTAGCTCCCTTTTACAACTAAACCCCACACACGTAAAATACTTTCTGTAGCATATATATATATAAATATATCACAGCATATTTAAATGTAAAATTTGAAAAATCGATATAAAAAGTACAACATAAAGAGTTTTTCGTTAATTTGGTTGAAGCGAAAAGGGTCAAACACGTTTGACAGAAGCTAGGGAAGGAAAAACAAGGAAAATGATAGCAGAAAGGAAGAGATTGGAGAGAAAGAATTGATACATGTACTGAGTGAGAATTTGAGGTCGCTGGGGATTTCAAATGAGGATGAAGGGGAGTAAAAGCCTTGGAATGGAGCAATGTCAGAATGAAGTTGAGACATTAAGGAGAGGATGAAGGCCCTAGTGGGGTGGGGAGAAGAATTTGAAGCAGGTTGCGATGGGGATTATATAGAGAGTTAGGAGTGAGTGGAAAATGACAATGTTGCTAAGGGCAGCTTAGAGGTGAGCAGACACGAAATTAATAGGGTTTAGAAGGCGAAGTAAGATAGACAAAGGGATCGTCGAGCGAAGAGGACTACTCAAGGCGGGTGTTCGTTTGAGTAGCCTATTCTGCATAACTTTAATCGTCTTAAGGAATGTTGATGCATATCACTACTAAACTCCTGTTGCCACACAGTAGGCTGATTAAATCCAAGAGAATTATCCGATCCGACTAGTTGGATTTTTATTGTCTCACACAAAGGATAATAGGTTTATCAAAACGGCAGCTGTTATTTCTATTTCTAACTAAGTCAAGCCTAGTTAGGGTATATGAGAAGCTGCAAAATAATCTCATTCGATTCATTAATTAAGATATTAGACCTGAATAACCTTCCTCAATAATTTTCAGAGCAAAGTGTTTACATTTAAAAAAAAATTTCCATGGCTATCGATATTATACAATTCCACCAAGTTACGAGTAAGTTTAGATAATAAATCTTCTTCTGTACAATTCTTCTATTTTAATTTACATTTTTTTTAAATATTATTTTTAAAGTGTGTACTTATAATATAAAGTATACCTCGTCGAAATTTAATGAAGCAGTCGTTTGCAAACGAACAAATTCACAAAATATAAGCTGAGTTTTCTCTTCTACAGTGAGTAACAACGTCAAGATTTTGCCTTGGAGCCTCGGCCTCCGGGTGCCTCAAGAAGGCAGAAAAATTATTGTAATATTATTGTAATATGAAATAAATCAAAAATGTTACATTTTTTGATTTATAAAATGTAAAATTAAAATGTAAACTATATACATAAATATTTTATTTTGTTATGGGAGGCCCCCGTAACAGAAATATTTATATATATATTTTAATTGTCTTGGGGCCCCAAAACTGGCCTACGAATTCGAATCCTACTTGTCGCCTGAGATCTGACCTGAATTACATGCGACCGTTTTTCAGAGAATTCCTATTGACGCATGTCAATATTTCAATGAGATCCGAAGTTTTCTAATGTGATTAAAGTTAGATTGTGATGTCAATTAGTCTACTAACGATTAAGGTCGATATTTCATAAGGCTTCAGCATAAAGAAATTTATTTCACGGTTATCTAAATCCAACATTTAGAACAATGAAAGACTTTTCAAATCGAAAATTAACCCATTAAGTTTTTATTTTATATGATGACTTAAATTATTCATCGGGTAGCTTACTCAACAGTTTGAAATAAGCCCACCGAATGGAAAACTAAATTCGCAGTAAAAATAAATTACATAAAAGTAGAAATCCTTCTTAAATTATTCGGCTAGTCTTATTTACATATTAATTCCATTTATTTAAAAATTAGTTTTAACGTTCTTGTTAGATTTTTGTGCCTAATTTGAACAGAAACATGACTCATTTAAATTCATATTACAGCTCATCACTTATGTCGCATTTGAACCGCTTTTCTTTTCTCGTTCTGCGTATTATTCTTCGGAACCCATTCACAAATGGATATTCTATGAGAAACCGTTTCCTTTAAACCTATCAGAAGTTTTTAATCGAATTTTGTTCTTCATCATCTGCCGTATATCCTTAATTACACCACTGATAACGACTTTAGGATCGGTTAGTGTAATCAAAGTCCAATCTTTCATTTTTCGCCGATTACTCGGCACATTTCCCAAGTTCGGAGAACTTCTCGAGGGACGGGTTACGTGCAATCACGTATCGAAATCTAGAACTCCACCTGAGACAGATTTAAGTAATAAAACGAAATCTCTTAGGTTGGCGGAAAAAAATAGCTTCCTTGGGGAAACGCTTCCCAAAAAGAAAGATAGATAGAGAGAGAAACATCCGAAGTCGACGGGGCGTGACTCTTGAGCAGGGCGCAAGGGAGTTAAGGCAAGAATTAGGAGAGGAAGGGAGTGGGCGGGATAAGTTATCTGACGCAGATCTCGAGTGTCGGACACGATCCTTTTATTTGCTCCTCGACCCAAAGAGAAACTTGGTTTTTTTCTCCTTCTCCTGGCGTCTGCAGCGAGTAGGTCTCGGATGGATGGCTTCGAGAAATTGTCATTAGTTCCCCTTTTCCACGCCGCCGCGCCGCCCACGTGAGAATTTCGTGACAAGAGGTGGAGAGTGATAGAGAGAGAAGGAAATACGTGCGAAACTAAACGAAACCATTCCGCGAGAGACAAAAGGGAGTTCAAGGCCGATCGCAGAGCCCTAAAGGTCATATACATCTGTCGCGTCATAAAATGATAAAAGTAAAAAAAAACGGCGTCGACTGTGAAAACGACCGGTGAATTCGTTTGTTTGATCAAGTTTAAAAGCTGTGGAACGTTAATAAATTACGTGAGTTTTGTCGTTCGCTCAGAGAATTTAATCACTCTAAGCCGTCAAGTTCAGTCGGGATATTAATTTAATTATTCGAACGAGCGATGAACGAACGTAAACTGAATTGAAACCAGAATCATTAATATTTATGATAAATAAAGCAGTTCTAATAAAAGAATGCCGAATAAAAATAAAAATAAAAATATTTTTATTTTCGATGAATTGTATATTAAACTTAAAAAATCGGTACAATACACATTGTACAAACTTTCTCATATACTAATGCGTCGTTTAGTTATCTTTTGAAAAATGTGAACTATGTAGAAATATTATAAACATAAACTTAAATAACTATAGGAAATTTGATGAAAATCGTCTGAGCTGTTTTGTAGAAAATCAAACTATTGTTAAAATTGCCTAGAATAAATTAGCCTTATATTCATTGTTTGAGAAAGATGAACTACACAGTATTATTGAAGACGTAAACTCAAGTGACTGTGCGAATTTGATCAAAATCGTTACAGCCGTTTTTGAGAAAATGAAATTGTTGTTAAAGTTGCCTAGAATAAACTGCCCTTAATTATTGTGCAATGTCAACCATTCTTCATAGCTTCTATTCAGTATGATAAAATGCCTAAGTACGAGATTTCATTCAATTTCGCTATACCGTTTAGGCTCTAGAGCCGCAAACTGACAGACAGACGGCATTACGAAAACAACTTTTTCGGACTCAGGTACAACTAAAACGTATATTTCCATCAAAATTTCGAGATCGAATTTTTTCGCGATTACAGTACTTTCTCAATATACTTCGTATATGAGAAAGTAAAAAGAAAAAAACGATTCATTTATTAATTTACATCTGTTTGTTCTCTAATTACATATGATTCCCATACCTTTACTCCACATCTGATAAAAAACTAACGTTATCACGCCATTATTCGAAGAGATATCTAGTCACTGAAGGAGAAATTTCTGAATATAACGTTCGTGAATACATATTACGGAATTCCTTTGAACTTCATGTTAAAATATATTTTTTAAATAAAAAAGTGGAAAAATAATTAGAAATCATTCTAAATTGGAATCACAACTGCAGAAGTATTTTCTAAATAATTTTCAGAAACTTTTACTCGAGAAAAAAAAATCACAAAAAATTACTTAATTCAAATATAACCATTTAAAAACTTGGAATTATTATTTATAACTCGATCCTTTTTCAAGAGTGATTAGCTGGTTCGGAATTCTATAAGGGTGTAGCCCCTTGCAACTTTTCGAGGATGCAGAAATTATAATGAAATTTTACAAAATATCTTGCAATTTGGATGTAACGGTGAAACGGGAATTAAGTTACGATAATCAAGCATGAATTGAGATTATTTCTTCAAGAAAAGTATATGTAAATCATTATTTTAGCCATACAACTGTTCAAGCCACAAGTTTGTATCATAATTTCAACTTTTTGAAAAAGAGATGTTATGGATTTAAATAGCGATGTAATGTATTTCATATAAGAAACTTTTTATTTAAAACATTAATTTATTCATAACAATTCTACAAGTTTCCAGATTATTTCTACATATCTGCCAAGTTTCATATCTTCACCTATTCCAGATCTATCACTTCAACGCCGGTATGACGCACTCATGGTACACTACACTACACTGTAATATTAATTTATAGGATACTAGCTTTTCGTACCCGGCTTCGCCCGGGTGCATTTCGGACTGCAAATAGTTATACTTTTTCCCGCTTAGAAGACAGCTTGAGAAAATGGTACATACTAAAACTTCTCCTCTCCTTTCTGTAAACTACATTAGGAGTCTTGAAATAAAGTGGAAAGAACACGAAACGAACCAATACGAAAACTACAAAAACCACCATGAAAAAAGAAATGAATTAAACGCTAACCAATACCCGGTAGAAAAGGATGTAAACCGACAAATAAATATCGTGGAACATAAATTAAGAGTACAACCAAAGAATATAAGTTCAATGTAAAAACCACCAAGAAAAAAGAAATGAATTAAACTCTAACATTTAGCCTGCATAAAAGGTGTAAACCGACAAATAGGTAATCAAGGAACAAAAATCAACAGCACAACCAAAGAATATAAATATAGACTACAAAATGAACAACTAAGAACGAAAACAAAGAAAACAAACAAAGAACACAAAAAATGGACACGAAACGAAAACAACTGAAAACAACAAACTAACCAAAACCAACCAACGAATAATCTCCTAAAGCTCAATGTATCTGATGATGGCGACCGAAGCTTTCTATTCAGTTGCTAAATAAACAACCAACAATCACAAAATAGCGTGTCGTAGTGATGAGTAAATATTGATTACGCGGAATATGAATTTTTATGTCAACATAATAACGGGAGAACCTAAATAAGAATACCTATTATTACTCTAAATAGATATAAAATTATTGATCTTAATTGTGTTTTCCATCGTAATTAACTGAATAATAGATTGAGATATTCGAACGAATCGATTTAAAATAATATAGTAAAATGTTTTACTTTTCTAACGTAATTAATTACCTGAGTGTATCGGTAGTGTTTACATTTTACCCATGGAACCGCAGACACGAATTCTTAATTTTAGTTCAGAAGACATAATAAAGTTCAACAAAAGTATTATTCAAATAAAATCTTTCGAAATTCACTGCGTTACGTGTTCAAAATGTTAATCTAATTTAGTTCTCGTATTAAAATAACAATTACTCAAGAGTGAACCTTATTTCCAATTGATAAAGCTCTCTTTTAATTCAAAACGATATTATATATTACAAAAAAGTATCTAATTATTATTGAAACGCAAAATGGATGAGCATGGGAAAAAACTTGCATGTTAGCATGAAATGCTCAATTCAGTTTTTATTGATAAACTGATAAAACAAAACACAAAACTTTAACGTAGTAATTTAATCATATATCTTCAGTAATTTTTACTTAAACAAAATATAAAATAAAATAAGACAAAAGGCATATAAAAACAATTTAACTTATATCCAAACATACCTATAATGCGAATGACACGATTACAGAAAAAGAAAGAGTTTACTAATGTTTATTCGCAAAATTAACCTGTGTATAGAAGACCATAGATAATGAAAGAAAAACATACAATCAAATCAGAAGATATTAAATGAGTATTTCATCAACTATTTCTACGTTTACGATATGTTTATAGTTCAAACGTAATTTGTTTATATCGGTTGCTAAGTATATCCAAATGCTGAGCAATAATGAAAAATAAGATTTTCCCTTCAATTCGTCTTATTTGATCTGTAAGCCCCTCTTTTAAAAAATTATTCCAAAAGAGGAGATAATTTACCACAAAAAAGTCTGCAAGAGCATATGTCTGCGATATATATGTAAGGAGTTAAAAATTCGAGAAATTTACGAAAAAATTTAAAATGGAAATCCCATATAAAGGAAAATATTTTATTATAATTAAATAGTACACCGAATCGGTTTAAAAACCTTACTACACCACCGTACACATGATAACGGTTAATATGACACCTTCCTCTTTTTTCTGCGTGTTGTAGTTTCTGAGCCTTAGCAGAACATACATACATACGACACCTTACTTTATAGATATGTACTAGCTTTTCGTACCCGGCTTTGCCCGGGTGCATTTCGGACTGCAAATAGTTATACTTTTTCCCGCTTAGAAGACAGCTTGAGAAAATGATACATACTAAAACTTCTCCTCTCCTTTCTGTAAACTACATTAAGGAGTCTTGAAATAAAGTGGAAAGAACACGAAACGAACCAATATGAAAACTACAAAAACCACCATGAAAAAAGAAATGAATTAAACGCTAACCAATACCCGGTAGAAAAGGATGTAAACCGACAAATAAATATCGTGGAACATAAATTAAGAGTACAACCAAAGAATATAAGTTCAATGTAAAAACCACCAAGAAAAAAGAAATGAATTAAACTCTAACATTTAGCCTGCATAAAAGGTGTAAACCGACAAATAGGTAATCAAGGAACAAAAATCAACAGCACAACCAAAGAATATAAATATAGACTACAAAATGAACAACTAAGAACGAAAACAAAGAAAACAAACAAAGAACACAAAAAATGGACACGAAACGAAAGCAAATGAAAACAACAAACTAACCAAAACCAACCAACGAATAATCTCCTAAAGCTCAATGTATCTGACGATGGCGACTGACGCTTTCTATTCAGTTGCTAAATAAACAACCAACAATCACAAAATAGCGTGTCCTAGTGATGAGTAAATATTGATTACGCGGAATATGAATTTTTATGTCAACATAATAACGGGAGAACCTAAATAAGAATACCTATTATTACTCTAAATAGATATAAAATTATTGATCTTAATTGTGTTTTCCATCGTAATTAATTGAATAATTTATTGAGATATTCGAACGAATCGATTTAAAATAATGTAGTAAAATGTTTTACTTTTCTTACGTAATTAATTACCTGAGTGTATCGGTAGTGTTTACATTTTACCCATGGAACCGCAGACACGAATTCTTAATTTTAGTTCAGAAGACATAATAAAGTTCAACAAAAGTATTATTCAAATAAAATCTTTCGAAATTCACTGCGTTACGTGTTCAAAATGTTAATCTAATTTAGTTCTCGTATTAAAATAACAATTACTCAAGAGTGAACCTTATTTCCAATTGATAAAACTTTCTTTTAATTCAAAACGATATTATATATTACAAAAAAGTATCTAATTATCATTGAAACGCAAAATGGATGAGCATGGGAAAAAACTTGCATGTTAGCATGAAATGCTCAATTCAGTTTTTATTGATAAACTGATAAAACAAAACACAAAAACTTTAACGTAGTAATTTAATCATATATCTTCAGTAATTTTCACTTAAACAACATATGAAATAAAATAAGACAAAAAGCATATAAAAACAATTTAACTTATATCCAAACATACCTATAATGCGAATGACACGATTACAGAAAAAGAAACAGTTCACTAATGTTTATTCGCAGAATTAACCTGTGTATAGAAGACCATAGATAATGAAAGAAAAACATACAATCAAATCAGAAGATATTAAATGAGTATTTCATCAACTATTCTACGTTTACGACATGTTTATAGTTCAAACGTAATTTGTTTACATCGGTTGCTAAGTATATCCAAATGCTGAGCAATAATGAAAATAAGATTTTCCCTTCAATTCGTCTTATTTGATCTGTAAGCCCCTCTTTAAAAAAATTATTCCAAAAGAGGAGATAATTTACCACAAAAAAGTCTGTGAGAGCATAAGTCTGCGATATATATGTAAGGAGTTAAAAATTCGAGAAATTTACGAAAAAATTTAAAATGGAAATCCCATATAAAGGAAAATATTTTATTATAATTAAATAGTACACCGAATCGGTTTAAAAACCTTACTACACCACCGTACACATGATAACGGTTAATATGACACCTTCCTCTTTTTTCTGCGTGTTGTAGTTTCTGAGCCTTAGCAGAACATACATACAAACACCTTACTTTATAGATATGTATAGATAGATAGACTTACTTTATAGATATGTATAGATGTATAGACTAGCAGAATTTCCCGTTGAATTTCAACGGATTTAGTGAAGCTACTACAGCACAACATACAAACTCTTTAAAATATATAGTTGATACTTTATAACTTACAATTAACTTTTCTTAACAATTAATCATATTTGCTTGTAACAATCCGTTTCCGAACGTATTGCATTCAAATATAACGATAATTGTATTTCCTATCATATCACTTTCGCCAAATCCAGCTTCATTTCTTGTGTAATTATGCCTATGAAATGTTTACATTTATGCCTTGTAAGCAGGGCCGGATTAAGCGGTTCATGGGCCGCACGCAAAACACAGGTTCTGGGCTCCGGCCCAAGATGGGGCCGGATTAATTAAGGGAACTTAAAATACTTTCATAATAGTGACAAGAGTTTTTGGACAATATAGGTCAACCGGAAGTGGATGTTTATTCTTGTCGTTTTTCCGTTTTTTTTATGTCTCTTTTAAAGCTCAATTTCCATAAATAGTTGTTATTATAAAAGTTGTAGAGAATAAAATTTGCTGTACGTTTTGTTTGAGGCAATTTTTCGTCAAACCGATAGTTTAATAGATATTTTGGTTTTTCGCCATTTTTTCCATACATCTCTTTTAAAACTCAATTTTCATAAATAGTTGTAATTATAAAAGTTGTAGAGAATAAAAGTCGATAGAAGTTTTATTTGGAACATTTGTTTCATAAAGCCGATAGTTTAAGAGATATTTTGATTTTTCTTCTAAATTACGTTAAATACGTCGCCAAGTGATACCATTGTTTTCGCTGCTATGATAATACTTTCTAATTGTTGATAGCGGTGCGTACGCCTCCAAGAGTGATATTAATTACTCATAGATGCTTTGTTATCTATAGAAGCAGTTGACAATTTTCTTTACTTGTTTTTTTTACGTAATAAAGACTATTGAAAATATTTAAAAATTATTCTCCAGTGTAATCGCTGGTAATTGTTTCTGAGAACGCTGACGTCGAAAGTAATCACATTCATTGCTCTGTATGGAGAAAGTCATGTGTTGGTCCGTCAGTTTTTATGTAAGGTTCAAAGAATGTAAATAAGCATGAAATTGAGGAAGTGACATTAACCAAAATACAAGTATTAAACGATTATAGTTTAATAAAGACATTGGTTTATTTAAGGCAAAGCGAAGGTGTATACAGAATGTATAAACGTTGATAACAAAGTTAACGGATTGCAGGCAGTAGCGCATAAGAAAACGCTTGATATCTTTGTCGGTGTGTGGCCGGACGGTCTCATCAGTTAGTTATGCAAACTGGCTGGTAGATGGCAGCACTTGCCAGTACAATTAGTGCTGCCCCTCTATAACTAATTGCGGCCGCACCTATATTCATTTACGTAAATTGGATGGATGGTACTTACGTACATATTAACGGGGAGCCCAACTTTAAAATATAAATAAGAAACAAATACCATTTAAATCATGTTTTAATTTTTAAGAACATTAAAAGAAACCAATTAACATTTAAATGATTTGTTATAGATAACAATTTTAAAAAATCATCACATTTTAATTTCTGGTGGCCAATATTTAGTAATTTCTTCTAAAATGGTATCAAAAGCGTCTCGACTGATCGCTTTGTTATAGATAACAATAGAAAAAAATCACATTTTAATTTTTGGTGGCCAATATTTAGCAATTTCTTCTAAAATGCTATCAAAAGCGTCTCGACTGATCGGCCTGTCGCGACATTTACAAACCCGATCACCGGACAACCTTTGAGGGAAAGTTTGGTTCTAACGAGGCGAAGGGCGCGTTAGCGCCAGGAGACGACAACTAAAATAAAAACAAAGCGAGCCGAAGGCTCGCCAATAACCTCTCCATTTGCGGAGCAACAGTCAAGCGAGATATAATTCCTTTGTAGACTACGGATATCTTGGTAGAAATCATTCGGTACTTACGTATTAAGTTGGGCTTTCCGTTAATACGTAAGTACCGGATGGATAAATGCGGTAAATTACGTATTTTAAAACATGTTAATGTTTGAAATAATTCGACGTTTTAACGTGCCTTCGTTGTCTTATTGAAGTCTTTCTGCATATTAAAGGCAGTTGCCTGTGCTGTGACTTCGAATTATCTGAATATAACAGATATTATGAAAATAATTTTTTTCGTGCTGTTTATTTATAATTCGCGTCAATCCAATTGTAGAGTAACCAACCAAACAACGATTACATTATTATCTAAATAAATAGGGTATATGCGCTGATTTTGTGTGTATTGAGATATCTATTGAAATTGTTCTTAACTGCTGTTCAGTGGAATTGAACGATTGATTGTGATTACTTACTAAATATTGCTTTTGACATGGACAGCTGTATGTAGCCTTAACTAGAACACGTGACACACACAATTTGAAATTTTGTGTTAAGGATAAAGATAACCAAGGACAAGTGCTGTTAATCGAAAGAGTATTTACATGGAACGTCGTTATAAGACAGCTACTGAATAGCTAAAATAATATTATTGAGGTATAAGACTGTTTTCCTCTTAATTTTTTAAAACTATTCCTTTGTTTTCATTTGTAGCCCTTTCCAATCTTATTCAAATATTATAATTTTATCATTTGTTTGTTGGTTTTATTTTTATATTGTTTGTTTTCAAAGGCCGTTTTAAACGGGCTCATTCGTCTAGTTGTTCATTATATTTAAGTTAAAGACAAATGGGGCAAATCGTCTCCTATTCCTCTCTGACGGCGCCCATGAACCCAGATTTAAAATAACGGTGTGTTTCCACAGTTTAGAAATATCACAATTTTCCAGATGGGGGGGTCCGGACCTGGTGCCCCCCCATGTGTGCGTCACTTATTGCAGGTATTGTGATTCATATTCACAGGAAACTTTTTCCTGAGAGCGGGCCCGGGCCGCAGTTATTTGCACCGGCTACTATCCCCTCTTCCGGGCCCTGGGTAAGATATACATATATGTCGTTCTCAAGTAAGAGCCGCACCCAATCAACCGAAAAATTAGAGCAGGAGGAAGGGTCTTGGGAAATCCCGTATCCTCCTCGGACTTTCTTGTCTCGGGACTGCAAGGGGAGGGGGCGGGTGAGAAAGTTCGAGTTGGGGAAAACCAAGGATAGCGTAAATATAATACAACTAGAGTAATAACCCCTCATATGACGGGTAACATTAAAAATTATAACATACTGGCTTCATTAATTAATTAATAACAAAACAATACAGGTTGCATAGCAACTCATGCTAGATTACGCGTTGAGATAACAAAAATATCCATTTTTACGTATTTTTTAAATTTTAAAAGGCAAAATACAATTAAAGACCGCTACAATAAAATAATTTAGAATTTATTTCGTCCTTTCGTTTTTGCGTGAAGATTCTAAGTTAATATTTAGGAATTTTAATGAACAAAAGAAAAAATGTCTGAACGGTCAAAATCGTTTTCCCGTGCTTTTAAAGGGCGATACGAAAGGATATCTGTAGTCGAACCAAGGATACTTTTTGTAAAAGTAATAACATTTTCTAGTAGATAATGTGATCATCTAAGAATACACCAAATTACATGTCTCTAGCTGCTTCCAGTGCTGAGATATTGATAGATTCTAAGAGCGTTATACACAGAAAGACGGAAAGACAGAATTGGAAAACTATATGAGACATTGGAAGAGACCGGCACAGCGGTACATGTCCCCCCGTAAAATACTTCGCACCTACTCAGCCAACTAGTGGTGATATCACCGACGCACTCTGGGCTGCTGAAATAGCTTTAGAATACGTAAAAGCAACTGCTCCTGGCCGAGGCAGCAACCACTCAGGCAACCCACGCCCATGGACATCATCGCCTCACCAGGACTTTTCCCGATGCCCTGGTTGCCCAATCCGCCCCTGGTGGGCCCCTTCGTCATCTGGGCCCCACGCAATTGCGTGTTTTGCCTACCGCTTAATCCGGCCCTGCTTGTAAGCAAGAAACCCGTGAAAAAGCATCGTACAGTTGTCCATGATTGAACACTGACTGGTAAATGTACACCAGATACGTGAGATTATTTACGTTAATAAACATTGTAATGTAGAATATAATGATTTTATTTACAAAAAATGTAAGATTCCAGTATTCAATAGACGAAAGAAGGTTCAATTACTTTCATCAATCGTTATAAAAGCTTCCTGAATAATAATCAGTAACTATTTACGTTGCTATCCATAAACATCGATAGTTTCGTTGCTTAAACAAAAGTGCGAAGCGAATAACGCTAAACTTTCGTCTATTTGTAAGCTTCATTGAAGCTAATTGAATCGGAGGTAACAATGACGGCCGCCTTGGCAAAGCCCGGAAAAAGTACGAAAAATCCACAAAACTTCGAAACAAATTGCGTATTTCTGAAAACTTCGACCGTATAACATGTAAACTTCGCCGGAATAGGATAGTATAGAGTTTGATTCGTCGAATAAAGCAAAAATGAAAACAATCGGTCCATATTTACGTATTTTCATGCTTCAAGGAAGAATACTTTGCAAGTCAAGAAATCGATTAATATCTACATCTACATCTACATGATACCCTGCAAATCACCAGACTGGTGGGTGGCAGGGGGTGCAGCACACCAAGCCCTACCTAATAACGTCCCTCGTGGGAATCACTCTCCTGTTATGATCCCGTATGGTCCTTGGAAAAAACGAGCTCTGGTATCGCTCGGTCCTACAGTCGATCTCTCGTATTTTATTCTCGTGATCGTGCCTGCCCATGTACGTAGGTGCCTCTAATATTCCTGACACCTCCTCTAATACGTGTTATCTTATGAAAAATGTTAATTATATTGGCAGCACTGATTAATCCCGGTTGACCAAACCTTGACCATTCACTAAGTTATGATGTAAGGAAAAATCGTACCAAATTTGGTTATTCTAGCTTTTATCGTTTAGGAGATGTTCCATGAACAAACACACCCTTCAAAATAAATTATAGGAGATTTGAGATGAAACGCCATGACCCACGTATTATTCTCTGATTGTGACACAATATGCCAAATGGTCATAAACGAAGTTCGCTGTTCATAAGTATAAAACAATGTATTAAGAGTATGAATTGCTTGCCCTCGAGAATAGAAAAATGTTCCAAATTCTTCAAGACTTGGAAGGTCTTCAAGTATCTCTGGTAGGTCAACTTTATGAAGCATTTTTGAAATATAGTGGCCGCTCGTGCAGTGGAATCTAATTCAGTTCATTCTCGTATAATTCACGAACCGCTCCTACGGGAGAGAGCGAGAACGAAAGCCGCTTTCACGCTGAATAAAATTGGAAATATTGGCTCCAATTCACCGTAAAGGCGGTACTTACGTGGCAAGGCACAGAAGACTCGCAGAATCAATCAGGACGCGCGTTTCGACAGCAACGCTGTCTTCTTCAGCAATGTCGAGGTGTGTAAGGTTGGAAGGAGTATTTATACTATTGTTGACCGTTAGGCTTTCATGCCTCCAAAGATAATTCTCCGAATGGCCAAAACGCTGTCATCTGAAGCATTAAATTAATGCTGGAGCTCGAAATAAACTTATTGAAGTTCAAACCGGAGAGTTATTTAACGCCCCGCGAGTTGAAGAATTTACACCCTTAGGCTATGGTATATCCAAAGTGTCAGTCGCCATAACTCCGACGGGTTCGAATGGCATTGCGGCTAAACATTGATTGGGAGGCGCGGTTGAAAGGAAGGAGGCAGAGGAGAGGAAGAAAGGGAAAGAGAGGGGGAGTGACGGAAATGTGGAGGAGAGTGCTTCTTTCGCTATCTCTTCCTTTTCCTCCACTTTCTCCATTTCTTCATCTCCCTGTCTCTATCTCCCCCCTCCCTCTCTCTCTCTCTCTGTCTCTCGCTTCCTCTCCTAATCACCATCCCTCGCCGTTTTTTGTCAATCCCTCTCAATCTTTCTCGTATATTCTTCGTACTCAACACACCTATCTCACTCTCTCTTTCTCTCTTTTCTCTGCATGAAATTGATTTTAAATGTTACCTTTTGAAAACGGATAGAGAAATGTAACGTTTTATGGCCTGTGATTCACAAAATTAAACTCCAACAATTATGCACTGTTTACGAAAATTAAAAAAATACTATGCACCAGGAAAAAAAGTCTTTGCGGACATATGTATGTGTGCGAAGTGATGTACGGAGACATGTGTAATGATGTTTTTATATTTATATGTATGTGAGAGTGACAGACTTACTTTGCTAATATGCATAAAACATAATTGTACTTATTAGGCAATAGACGGTTAGGACACGAGGTAAGATGAAAACGGTTTACCTCAAAGATCGTAATCAAAATGTCTCTTTTCCTCCATCCCACTTCCCGGCATTTCTCTCTATCGCCCTTTCACTCGACTATTCTCTCTCTCTCTCTCTCCACCCATCTTTCTTCCCCTTATCTTTAATCTCTCCCTGTAAAATTTCGCTCTCCATTTATCTCTCTCTCTCTCTCTCCTCTCCCTCTAGGCGTAACTGGGTGGTAGCGCCATCGATCTCATTCTCATCCCTCCATCTATCTCTCAGAATGTGTCGGCGGAGGGGCGAGTGGGGAGGGGCTGGAGGCGGAGGCCGCCTTAGAGGTATCGCTCCGGGAGAGAACAAAGGAGGGAGGAGGATGAGGAGAAGAGGGGAAGAGGACAGTAGTTGCGAGGGAGTGTAATTGGGACGGCGATGGAGTGGGGGGTGGGGGGGCAGGGGGGGGGGGAGCGGTGAATGAGAGGGAATGGGTGGTCAGGAAGGAGGAGAAATTGTGCGCCAGTACGAAAAATCTTATGGGGTATAGGAAGAGAGAGAGAGAGAGAGAGAGAAATAAAATAATAGGACGAAGGAAATGGGACGGGAAAAGAGAGGAACGATATAGAATAAGCGAAGAAAATACATGAAATACAAATGAGGAAAAGTTAGGATTTTGCTGGAAAATTTCAAGATTTTTTGTAGAAATAGAAAGAATAAGAATTACATTAGAGGGATTACATGGATGGAGAGAAAACTACGATCTGGAAATGTAAGGAGGGCATTCGAGGTAAAGCAAGTATGCAAGTTTCAGGAGAGGATAGGAAAAGAGGAAGGACATGGATGTCATGGAGATTATGAGAGAAAGGAAGAGAGGAGAGACAGAGAGGAAGATAAAACGGCAGCGCGAAAGGGAACAGGAGGAGAAGGAAAGAGGACGGGTATAGAAAGACGGGATGAGGACGGGGAGGAAAGGTGTCCATGAGACAGAAACGCGCTCGGGGCGAGGATGACGAAGGGTCGAGGTGGGCGGGGATGAGTCATAGGATAAAGAGGCTATACCGGATAAATGAGATGCGAGTACAAATTTAAAGAGAAAAGGTAAGGAGGAAAAGACTTTCACTGGCTAATTCTATGTTGCCTCGGAGGACGTCAATTTCCTTGAACTCCAGTATACTTAAGAGAAAATTCCAGTCTGCTCGCGAATCCATTATTTCGAAGGGCCCGCAGTTATGACGGCAGGTCGTTACAAAGGGTTAAGCCATTAGGAAAGTCACTTGTGCCAAGAAACAGTCGCTTAATTGATAGCAGGTTTGAATGGCTGCATAATTATATGGAATAATTAGGGGCTATTTTGCATTAATATGACCGAAGGGGGGCGAAAAATATTAGTCGCCAAAATTCGTTTCCCTGTTTAAGGCAAAATTTCTGAAAATTTGTCTTAGCCAACTAATTTCCTGAATCTGACGCATAGATCAGGAAGTTACTTTGGTTAATGGGAAAACTGACTACCTTGAGTTTATTTGATAAAAGGTTGGTTTTGGGGTATTATTTAAGAGCTAAATTATTCTAATAAATGCCTGATTGGTAAGGTCGACTCACAAAAGTAATATTTAAAATGCTTGAAGAATTAAACTGAATTCTCAAATGATTTTTTAAAATATGTTATTCTTTTTTGTGTGTTACTTTTAGCATATGACAGAAATTGTGATAAAATGATTAAAGCTAGAATTCTAGCATTACTTACAGTCCTATTTTTACATGAACTAGCTATTTCATCTATTGGAGGTATTTAACTAGGTGAGGTGAGCTAAACTTAAGCAATTTATTCGATGATACGTTTTTAAAAAATAAAGACGACAATGTAATTTTAAAAAATCGCAAAATTTGATTTGATTTGTGAGCTTCAACTTATTTAGCCGCTTTAATGATAAACTAATGATAATTATATTATTTTCTGCGCACAATGCGCATTTAATCTAATGTTGCACGGAATTCTTCGATGTATAAATTTAAAAAAAAATGTAGATGAGATGAAAAATTAGAATTATTGGTATAAATTTTGAGATTGATTTGTATTTCCCTTGCGAGAAAGAAATCATCGGAGAAATTAAAATTTAGGACGACGGAACAAAGAAATCACGTTAGGCTCAGGAATTATAATGGCCCCACGGCGCGCTACGGATTCGCGTCGGGTGGAAGGAAAGTAAGAAACCTTCAGGAAAGGAAAGAGAAAGGGAGAGAGGAAGTGACGGAGAAATAGGCGGAGGCCTTGTAAGAGGTGATTGGAAAGATCGTGTTGGCTCAGAGGATAAGCTTATATTGGAAGGAGGAATCGGAGAGAGTAATAAAGACTGATAAGGAAAAAAAATGAGCAACGCTCCCTAAGGGATGTAATACGGTTGGGATGAGAAAAGAGAGGGTGGGGGAAGAAAGAAGGTGCGGGGTTTGAAGGGCGAAGGGGTGTGGAACAAGGGAATTGTATGGGATAAGTGGAGAGGGATAGAGCGTAAATGTCAGTTGAGGGAGGGGATGGAGGGAGAAGACCGCGAATTCGTATAGGTGGGTGGAGAGGGGGATTTGGGGAAGAGAATAAGGGAGAGGGGGGATTTGAGGGGTGGGTTAGAGGGGCTAGGGAGGCGTTCTGCGAGACAAAATCCACCGAAGGATATTCACGAGCGCGTGAGGGAAATCGACAGGGGGGGTGCGTAATAATGGAGCGGGCGTTCCACGGCGACACTTTCACTTTTCGGGCGTGCACGCGTGATCACTTGCAGGTCCGCGTTAAGATGGAAAGAGAGAACGACCTGCGGGTGACGGTCATTAATCTCGTCGCGAGATAAAAATTAAGATAGAAAGCAAAAAAAATTAAAGGAATGAAGAATGAGTATTATTCCATTTAAAACTGCTTCATCGTTACGAGTGCAAACGACGGCGAAAAGAGCTTTCAAACGCACATCCTTTGGAGAAAGGATAGTGTCTAAAAGGGATGAGAAATGACCTTTCATGCATAAAAAAGTGTCTAAGCTGAGTTTCAAAAATTATCCAGCGCACCAGGGTTTATGAAATATATACTTTCACAAAACGGGTGTAAATATTTTTAAAAAATATTCTGCTTTAATAATCTTGTTTTTAAATGACCTTATACGTTACAACCTCAACTGTCGCTGTCATGTCTCCGCCCATAGCTTATAGTCTTGGTATAGATGTCGCCTAATTGTTCCGAGGTAATTTTTTTCGAAAATGTTCCTTCCAACACAATGATGCCACGACGACTTCATCGAAATTATGAACTGACATGATAAAAAAAACCGAAAATTTAATTTTAACGGTTTTATTTTCCTTTTTCAGTTGTTTATACGTATATTCACTAATGAATAGTTAATAACGTGACTGAATTTAAGTCATTTTATTTTCTAATGATAATTTACTAATATACGCTGATATTTATGTGACTACCACTCACACACACACACTCAATACAAACTCGTGGTAATTTTAGGGGTAAAATATGAAACGTGCCTCGGATTGTTACATACCTCAATTGGAAGTTTTCCCATTAATAATGAGGCCTTTTTATAGTAATTTTCTGGCGGAATAAAAGCGAAAATAAAATTACCAACGCCGGTCACGAGGATTAACTTCTTCCAGTTTGCAAAACTGAAGGAGCGTTCTCCCATTCGCGATGACGAGTCCTGTCGTACGAAGAAAAGGCAACTCGCGACTTATCAAAAGTTCTTCCTTCTTACAAAAGTTTTAGGAACATGTTTCACGTCGTCATCTCAACAACGCGGTTTCTCGGGAAAGAGAAGATGGGAAGAGGAAGCCAGTTTAACAAATTTGTTAATAACAACATTCAAAGTCTTTTCTCCTTTGCTCATTCTATAATGGCGGGCTGTTATAATAACCGAGATTATTACCTCCGCCTCCGAAAAAAACAACATTCACTAAACACCAATTTAATTTTGCATTGAAATGACGACTAAATTACAAAATAAAATAATAATAAACATAAGAAAATATTAATTACGAAGCAAGTTAATAAAATTTCCATGGTAAAAACGATGGAGGTTTCGAAGAAAATTTTTTTAAATAACATCTTAACAAGAAAGCAGAAAACTGAGATAAGATGGTGAAGGATGTTATCCGGCCGAGATACAAAAACAAAGAAGCTAAAGAAGTTACTTTATAATGCTATTTCTAAGGAAGAGAACAAATTTTTTGAGGATAACAAAGAAAAAAAAGAGGTCGGAGAGCGTTCAGAAAAAAATCTTCCTTTTTGTCGACGAGTTATTCAGAGAGGAGCTTTAAGGAAGACATTAAAGATTTAAGCAGGCAACTCATAAATAGGAAGAGAAGACCGGCAAGATAGCGCCAAATACTAGGTAGGAAAACCTTCTCAGACGTACTGTAATGAAAGCATACGCTCCTCTTTTTAAATTTGCCTCACGCGTAGAAAATTCATGCTAATTACTTATGCCGACTTCTAGATACTTATGATCCACATCCCTACGTAAAAAGCTGCCTATTAGATGTTCTCTTTGATAATAATAATAGCACAAAGAAATTTAAACGTTCGTATTGTTTTTCTAACAAGGAAAATAATAACTCTTACAATTTGAATAACGCTTATTATTCCACACATTTTCCGAAATATTTCGCATTTTTAAGAGCTCAAGTCTTGGCACGTGCCATCCCCGGGAACACACCCACACACACACCCACAAGCGCACGATGAGATGGGATCCACTCACTCCCTGACAAAGGGCAACGAGGGAGACCTTTTTAGCCATTCTCCAGAACATCCTCCTCTTCCTGCTTCATCACCCCCGATTCCATCTCCTCCCTCTCTATCGCGTGTTCATTCCTACTCACGACGCCGTCCCTAAGCAACTCTAGAGGCGAAAAATTGCTTCCTCCGAGAAAAAAAAGGGAGCAGCAGGACGGTTAGGATCGCGTAACACGGCAACGACAGCAAAATAGGAGGGGTTAGAGCAAAAAGGGACGTAAAGGTGACCGTTGTCCCGGCGAAGAAGAGTCTCGAGAGAAATAAGACGGCTTGATTGAAGAGATGAGAGGATGGGGAGAGAGAGAGGTAAGGAGGAGAGAGAGAGAGAGGGAAGGAAGAGAGAGCTTTGTGATTCCGCAGTGAGTGGTAAATTATGAGAAAATATTGCGTAAAAGTGTAATTACAAGTTGAACGCGTGTCAAGTTCAACGGCATGACTTGGCGTTGATGCATTAAATTAAGGCCTTAACGATCATTTTAAAAATGATATCTTAATATGACAATGATTTCTTTATTTAGCCAGAAGGAACTTCGATTCATCTGTAATTTTCATAAAATTATTATTATGAAAACATAACAAAAATATAATGTTCATAATTTTCAAAATGACATTATTGGGTAAGACGTTTCGTTCAACAATTGCTTGCCTTAAGCTCAGATTTCGTACTGTACATGTATAAACGTAAAACCTGAGAATTTCGCACGAGATAAGTTCTTAATTTCCTGAAATCGAGCTAAATTAAAGTCCGAAAATTTTATTCGACCTATTCGAACGAGTCTTTTATTTCTCTCCGTGCATTTCATTCCGAAAAGCGTGTCAGAACTTATCGTATAATGAGAAAAGTTTTTACCGTAAGCAAAAATGCGCCCCGGAGGCGGGGCGCCCGCCCCTCTCCCTTGCATCTCCCTCTCTTTGCGGTCCCTAAGCATTAAAAATGGGTTTCGCCAAGATGTGCCACACTCGTCGACCCGGAGACCGAGTTTTATCAGAAAGAACAGATGAAATACGTCAAGCGCTTAAGAAAATGTCTCTCCGCCATCCTTAAAATTTCCTCTCGTTTACATACCCTCTCACTTCCATCTCTGTTCCCCTCCGAATCCCTCCACCCACGATCGACCCTCCCTTCATCCCCTTCTCTCTACCTTCCCTATCCCTCCTTCCCCTCCCCTCCATTGTCCTTACTCCGACAAAACACTTCAGCCGAGATTCAAACGCCCTGCTAAAACTCCGTTTTACCATTGCCCATTACAAGCTCCCCCCTCCCTCTAACTCATTCGCCTCTCCCCCCCCCCCCCCCCTCTATTCCGAACTCGTGCCAAAAGGGGAAGTTGGTTGCACCTCCACCTGGGGCCAATCGGGGAATTTCGAAAGCGGAAACAATGGCAGGTGGCCATCTCTTTAATTGCGACTCTCTCCTTCTCTCACATCCCAGCAATTCCAGATGAAAGATAGTGAGAGAGAGAGGGAAATGGCGACGCTCGCGGTGTAAGGAAGGGAAAGGAGTGCTTCTCGGCTGTCCTATGTCACACGTTCCTTACACTCTCATTTTCCCCCGAGGAGTTATTACATCGCGTCCGTCCCGGCACTCCTTTCAGCATTTCAATCTTCCCTGCGTCCTCCCTTTCTCGCTTTATCTCTTTGTCGGGGAATTTTCGCTCGTCCCTGGAGAAGGGAGGGGAGGGGGTAGGAGGTTGAGGGGAGGAATGGGACAGGAGAAGGGAAAGGCGAAGTCGCAATAGGGATCCTCGAAATCATTGTGGGTGTGCGTGCACGAACTGTTGCGCGCGACTCAAGCTGTTGAATATCTAACGAAATAATGAATTTGGTTACATCTCGATACCTTGCGTTCAGTAAATTAGGCGTAGCGTAAAATTTCAAAAACCTTTTACAATTTAGTAAATGAACATAGAAAGCACCTATTTATGAAATTTTTACATAAATGAAGCTGGAATGAATATGTTTCGTATCGGTAATATTGACGAGTTTCCCGTCTGTTGCGATCTTTCTTGCTCAAGAAACGTGAATTTGAAAAAAATAAAACGGATTGATAATCACTACTTGTCATTAGAAGTCTACATTTACAGATGTGATATTTGTAATTCTATATTTTTGTAAGCTAGCATCAATCGTAACCCATAAAATAAATACTGTGCATAAATTATGCTCTCCCAGGAACAAATCAAATTTCGACAATGGAAAGGTTTTATAAAAACAATCTGGTCCTGTAACATTCGGAAAAAGCAAAAATATGAGTTTTTAATTTAAAATCTAGCATGTGGATTAAAAAAACGCTGGAGTTAAAGAATTTATTTAGAAAATGCTCGAAGATAGATATAGGAATTACATATCTGCACCAGCGCAAATACTCAAGCTCTCGATTCCGGAAATTAATCATTAAAGCGAAGGCGAAAGTAGAGTGGAAGGATTGGGTGATTGTTAAAGTACAACATTACACTTTCTATATATATATAAAATTGCAGATATTTATGCTTGGGTTGTTTATATTCTATTGATTAAGCCTTTTTGCACCTAAGGACCCCCAAAATCCTTAAAATATTACCCATGGATCCCTACTCCATTTCTATATATGTAATACGAGTATATTTTCATAAGGCCACAGTATGAAGAGAGAGAGTGAGAGGGAGCTGGAATGAGAGCTGTTTTAATTTTGATATAACGCATTATTAGTGTAATATAACCGTGATTTTTGAGGGGAAACTACACTAGTATAGTAGATGTTCATGGGTCTTCCATAGACGCCCAGGGAATACCCCATGAACCCCAGGTTAGGAACACCAGGATTAGAGGCTCCGCCAAAGTTGGATTAGGTAACCGTATTCAAATGATATTTTCTCAATTTGATCCTTTAAATTTTCTCTTATAATTCGGTGATCTGAAGTAGCCGTTTATTTATTATTCTTCAAATAGCAAATAATCCTAATCGTAGTCCAAAAATGAGAGGAACCGTTTCACCGAAAATAAATGAAAATCCCAAATCAGACGACAAGTAAAGAGAGTCGCATGAACTCCGTCTTCTTTCGCGGACGAGTGCACGACCTTTTTGAGAAGGAATCCTCAACAAGGCAACAAGGGCAGTCAGGCGATGGGGCGAATGCGAGGGAAATGGTTGAGAGAAAGGAGTGGAGAGGGAGAGAGAGTGGGAAGAGGGAGAAGAAGAAGAATTCGGAAGGAGGAAGAGAGCACGTCGCCCACCCCGTCTTCCTGAAGTGTCTGCAGCAGTCGAATGGCAAGACAGGCAGCATGGATGAGAAAGCGGAGAAAAGGTCGCGGTGTCTGGAAGGAGGTTTAGGAGAGGATGAAGGGAGGGAGATACAGGGAGGGAAGAGAGAGAGGGAGAGAGAAGACGAGTTTGAAGATGAAGAGTAGAGGAGAGGAAAGGGAGAAGTTTCGTGGCACATCTCGTTTTCAGACATACCACAAAGGACCTAAACCTCCCCACCTCCCCCTCCTCCCTCAAAAACTTCCTTCCCCCTCCGATCCCCACAGGGCTCCTCATTCTGCCTCCTCCGGTTATTATATTCTCGCGTGAAACAATCAAGAGGAAATATTTCCTTAAGACTCGGTGTTCCCCACCCTTCTTTCTTCTCCATCTCCCTTACAACCCCCTCTTCCTCTCTCCTCATCTTATCTCTCTCCTTGCGTTTCCTTTCTCTTCTAAAGACTCTCAACCCTCTCCTTCTCGCATCCTAACCCCCTCCAGACACCATTCTCGCGCCTCCAACCGGATATGAGGAACAGTGGTCGTGGGGCGAGAGGTGGATATGGAGTGGTGGAGGAGGAGAAGCAGAGAATGGAATAAAGAGGTGGAGAATGAAAACGAGAAGGATGAGAGAACGGGAGAGAGGTTTGCGAGAGACAGAGAGAGAGATAAGGACGCTGAACAGGGAAAGGAAGAGATAAGGAAGTTTTAGATAGTTGGAAGGAGAGTGGGCAGGGAGGAAAGGAAGAGGAGAGGGATGTAACACTGTAAGGAGAGAGTTGGAGAACAAAGTAGGTGGGGGAGGGAGGAACAAGAAGAGAGGCGGTAGGAACGGAAGCAGGTGAACCGAAGAGAGGGATGAACAAGGAAGGTGCGGGGAAACGAGGGAAAGGATATGAAGATAGAACTAAGCGAGAGGAAGGAAGGCATAAAAGAGGCGCGAAAGGAAGGAGAAAACAAATGGTTATAAGGAACTAAAGGAATTTGGCGAAGATAAATCGACGTCGAGATGGAGGAAGCGATGAGGCGGAATGAAGGGAGTATATGAGGAGTTGGAGGGACAAAAAAAGGTTAAAAGTAAGAGAGAGAGAGAGAAAGGTTAGGAGGGGATAGATGGAATAGAGATAGGACGAGTTAATACGGTGCAGAGGGCAGAGGGTGAAGAAAGAGAGTGAATACGAAATGAGAAAGGGTAAAGGGGAAATGGAGATAAGAAGGAATTAATAGTTGAGAAGAGAGAGAGAGGAAACAAAATGGAGAAGGAAAGATCTTAAAAGCAGAAGGGGAGAGAGAGAGAGGAGTAATGAAGCGAGAGTAGATGGGCGTTCCGAAAGCAGAAGTCGTAGAGAGAAGTGGAGAGAGAGAGGGAGAGAGGGGAGTGTCCGAGGTATTATGGGGCGTATAAGCAGGGCTCACGCACTTGAAATCACTTCCCCGAAAGCGGAAGGGGCTAATCGGCGTTGCTTACACTCGTGTCGCTCGTTAAAGTGTATCAGAAGGGACTAGGATCCCTTTTAAAAAGGAAGGGCTTCTTTTCCCTTAATTTTCTTTCAGTGCTTGCTGATTTAATGGGGGGACTTTTTGTGGATTTCATATTTTACGTCCCTATTACCTCGGTAGGGAGAAGCGGTAAACCCCGGCTCCATATTTCAAAGTTTTCCACTCATTCAGGTTCTGGCGCTTATTTTAATGCTGTTAACGTTTGAGATGGATCGTTTTAATCATACTCGGCGCGGGAGAGATGCCTAAAATGGATCCAGAGATTAAAGCTGCAGTAAATCCGGTAGGGAGTTATAAAAAATGTAATATTATCAAATTCAGGATCGGAGACCAAATTACAAAGAGTACTTTTTACTATATCTATAAATCGTCCACCTTTTCTAATAAGTTTTTCAGCTAGCTCGACCAAAATCAAATATCTGTCTGTATTTATGGCCAACTTAAAAGTTGACAAGCGAACACCGGCGTAAAAGATTTCATCCTGTAAAATTTTTAATTTATTCCATGAAAATCGTATCATTTCGCGCAACGACGAATAACCTTTTCCATAAAAAAACTTCACCGTGCAAATTCTCCATAACGCGTCGGATCGAGTAAGAAAATGAACGTAATATTCGGAAGATCGGAGAATGCGATCCATACGAACGACCGCACAATGTACGCTCATCGGTCGAACGACGGAGAAGTTTTCATCGCATCTCTTAGGATAACTACGTCCCACCCTTAAAGTGCTAAAAGGAGGGAAGGGGAGGGTTCGAAAGAGGGACGATCGTTTGAGAAACGAGGGTTTCTGGAGGACGCGGGGCAAGTTCCTTTAGGCTCTTAGCGCTGTTACAACTCAAGCGACTGTGAAAGCCAGCGGAGATTATTGGATGGTGAGGAAAAGGGGAGTATAAAGAGGAGGGAGGAGGAAAATAGTGGCAGGGGGCGAGAGAGAGAGAGAGAGGATTAGGGTCACAATCAAAGAGAGAGAAAGAAATAGACAAAATAGAGGTGGAGAAAGAGGTCAAACATCCTGTGGAGATGGTAGAAGCAACCTCTTAAGAGGATTTCTCGGATAATCAGAGGCGTAAAGGGTTCTTACATGTTTAAGGGGAACAGAGACAACTCCGGAGCCGGGATGGGATTAAAGATCAGCTTCCATATTAATGCCTGCATTGTCGTTATTTTGATTTTGTGTAGCGTAGTAGCATATTTCCGAGTTTTTTATTTGATAGGGATCATTCACGTTTACGCAATTCCCGCTCGTAAGAGGTGATTCATGTAGGCCTCCCTCATCAAGCAGTTTCAAAGGAATTTTTTATTTTAATGCGTCGCGCTTTCGTTAGTCTAACGGAAAGTAAGCGCCTCTCCGAAATGAAAAGAAGAAATCGCTACGGCGAATATACATTTACTTTTCAGAAGATGACATCCGTTATTGCGGACAAACAAACAGTAGAAAAATATTTGCTCTCCCAGGCTTGTAATTCGAGGAAGGGTTGGATGGAATTAAATAACCCGACGAGATTCCTGAGAGGTAAATGGAGTGAGAGAGAGGCAGAGGTGAGAGGTAAAGGCTGGTTTATGAAGGGGCAGCTAAGAGAGGGTGGAAAAAGGAGGAAGGGGTTGCGAGCCTCTTGCGTGTTCTTCCACCCATACCAGCCTATCCAACCTTCCTCCTCCCACTCGTCCCATCCCTCTCTACCCGCTCCTTTCCTCCCTCCCCCCCATCCCTCGCATAATTCGCGACCCAAAACTGCAAATCCGAGCGGCGTTTTCAGTTTAGGAGGGCGCGTCCGTAGCTGCTATCTCCGGGACCGATGTTGAAACAAGACTTGTTAAGGTCTTTTCTTGGGGAAGTAGGAACACGAATTAAAACCAGTCAGATAAGATCGGCGTGGAAGAGGGAACGGGTGGCACCTCTTTCCAGATGCCTGCGGATTAATTTTATCCGAAGCTTTTGTGCACGGAAACGTTTCGCATTATAAGAGAGGATCTCCTTTTAATGGCGGATTTCGCGAAATGCCATCTGGTGAGAACTAAGTGGTCGTGTTTGCATTGCGAGCGACGTTTTCGTCGATAAACCCGAATAGATATTTTCATAAAATTATTCTGTACGTTAGTTAATCGAATATTGAATATCTTTAGTAAAAATGTTGGATTAAAAAAATAACTTATTCAACATATAGATTCAAATGTAGATAAGTGATATCGACGAATTTAAAAAATTATATCGGAAAATCTCACATGATAGAAAGGTTGGATGAAGCAAAAGCCGATAATCTCATTTCACCGAGCGTTTACCGTAATGCTTTACATAAAAAGTATAACAAGAGTTTTTTTTTCGATATACGACTCAGGAGAAGATTGTAACTTCCTGAATTTTCTTGTGCAGCAGGAAGTGCTAAGCTTAATTTCAAATGTACCTTTTTTCCATAGAAAGTACATCTCTGTCTCTTTCTATTTCTCATCGATTAGTTATGTAAATTTTCCCGAAACTTCGTGTAGTTTTCCATGCGATCGAATCTTTCCTAACATTCAAGGTAGGATCACGGACAGGCAAATTTGTCGAATTCATTTTTCGAACGATCAATTTTTCGAAAGACAAAGTTTTTGAAAATCAATTTATAGGTGTTACTAAAGAATTTTATAAAGGAAAACGGAAGGCTTTTCGATAAATAGTAGGTATATCTAAACTCACTCAATCAAAGATATTTACCATACTTATAACATTCAAAAATATGATTTATTTAAATATTTACTATATACTTCACTGTATTAGTTATTCCTGTTGATTTTATTTCGTAAGAGTTTTTAAGACTAACTTATCACATTCAATTTATGGAATCTTAGTAAAAATCTTGTCGCAGTGTGTGATAATTATAAAATCTTGACCAATCAAAAATTAGCAATAATTTTTATTCTCTTTTCAGGGTTAAAAAAATATACGAAATATGCAAATGTTGATGTGTTTTTCAGGATAATAAAACATAGAGTTAACACAAGAGCACACGAAAGTAATGTCCATTTGAAATTTCAATTAAAACGTCGAAAAATAAGTTTCGCTCAAATTATCATTCTTCATTCCTTGGGTAGATTTTCTAAAAGACTATTCAATCGCTATAATCTCGTGTACCTAAAGTTGAAAATATTTTTAAATAGGTGTGTAGTAGAGCGCAAAAGAAATTTTTATCGAATTGTTTTGAAAAAAGTTAGTCTTAAAACTTTTACGAATGAATAACGAGTAAAATCACCAAGAACAGCTAATATGATAATTTTTTAAAAATACAAATAAAAAATTATAAATTTTTAAGTCTATTTTATTTTGTCTTTCAGCGACTCTCCAAATCGATTTACGTAATATTCACGATATTATTTGGGAAAAACTACGATCGTTTCCTTATTTTGGTTTGTAACCTCTCTAAATGTTTTCTTTTCAGAGTTATTGTTTTAACTTCAATTATTGATTGATTTAATGTATATTTGTAGATTTCGTAGGATTATACATCCTCTTCTTGTGCGGGTGTTTTCCTGTAGTGTAATTATCTGATATTTTCTCTGTTTCATTCATTCTCGTTTCTTTCTTTCCTCTATTTTCTTTTCTTTCCTCTATTTTCTTTTCTATCCTCTATTTTCTCTTTTCTTTCTTTTTCTTTTCTTCTTTCATTGAGTGTGTGTCGCACACTCCGAAGATATTTTATTTTTAAATAATGTGTGTGTTTAACGTACATTAAAATTATACAATTATTGCTTTAACAATCGTAACAATCTAATATAACTGCGACTTTTACTTGTTCCGCCAGGTTTTAAAGTTAAAAATGAGTATTTACGCAGTGAAATTAATTAGGGGTGGTTTGGTGTGCCGCGATGTTCTTAAGCAAGCATGAAGGTGTGCCGCGGAGCAAAAGAGGTTAAGAAGTACTGCTATACATTATAGTGCAATATATGATGATTTGTTTAGTGAACCTTAATAGGTTTAGCAGATTTTTCACACCCCCCTTCTATGAGGGTGTTTTCCTGCAGTGGGTTTTTTTTATATTGACGCAATAATCCTTATTTTCCCCACACAATTACGGTATTGTGTTATTATTATATTATTGTTATTTCTAGTATGTAACATTGTATTTGTATCATGACAAGGGTTTAGGTGGAAGATGGGACTTCCTAGTCTCAATCTCGTTCCAAATGAAGACCATATCTAATCTTACGTAATCTAACAATGAATAGAATTTAAATTCAAAGATGGCCGAATCCAGTTGGCGCATTTCCGAGAACTGCATTTCTCCCCTTTCCTTCTTCAATCCCATTGCACCAACTCTTTCCCTATATATTCTGCTCTCCGAACGACGAACGAAAAGTCAAACCTCGCGCACTAAGTTCCTTTAAATAGTTTTCACAAGCATTTCAAAAGGAAGAGGGAAACATTTCTGGAATGCAAAATAGCCCCGGGCAACGGAGAGTGATTGGCGAGGAAAAGTTTTGCAACGCTACTTTCGGAGGTAAATCCTTCACCGCATCCACAGCTTCCATCTATTATTTCTTCCCCTTCTCTCTATCTCTCTTTCTCCCTTCGCGATGAAAGCCTTTCCTTGAACATTCCTATCCTCGTTCTTTACCCCATGAACTCTCGTGCGATTGAATTCCCTTCTTCCCTTCCTTGTTTTCTCCTCTTCCGAATTCCGACTCACCGCTCACTTCGCGTTGCATCTAAGCACGAAATCCGCCGTCGTCGCGAAAAATGCGTTCCAGTTGGATTCAAGTAGTTGTTCCAGAGATTTGTTCTGATCCTCTTGTCGTTTCGTCCCGCGGCTTTTCCTCCGTTACCTCCCTGCTCTCTCTCTCCCCCCCTCTCTCTCTTCCTTTCTCCCCCTCTCTCCCCCCCTCCATCCCTCTTTATCTCTCTCTATTCCTTCCTATAAATTCCCATTTTCTTCCTTACTCGAAAAACAATACACTGCGACCCCAAACAAAAGGACTTGTTCGTCTTGTTTGAAATTCCCGAAATTTCCTAACTCACGGTGAGTGAAATACATTTTTTAAATGTTGAATTTGCTTTGAAAATAATCTAGAAAGTTTAGTTCGTCAGTGCGCGAGGAAAGAGAGTTTTTATTTTAAAATGTTAATTTTCCCTACCGAAAAAGTGTTTGTTCTAAAAATTTGACCCTTTTTTTAAAGATCAGAAATACGACTTTATGAGCTTTCAAGCGGCTTAATTTTTACGTTCAAAGTTTGTTTTATGAAATTAAATTTGTTGACTTTGCGGTGGGAAAAACCGGTGAAACTAAATTAACGAAAGTTTTATAACTTCAGTATTTAAAGACACAACATAATGTAAATATTAGCTATTTTATATTTTAAACTTTAACTGGAACAAATTATATTATATTAATATCTGTTTTAAGAGTATCGACCGAGTTATGGAAAAATATAGATGGGTGGCCTATAATGCGATCCAATTATCTAGACATTTTGAATGTGTGCTATATTTAAAAGGGTTTTGTGCAGATATTCGCATCTAAATTTCATTCTACAAAACAAAAACCTAGCAAAGTCCGTTTTCAGCGAATAAATTTTCCTTTTAGGGATTTGAAAAGAAGAATATAAAAATATCCAATCCAAAAGTTTAAATTACGCTCGACGAGTTCTTAGGTAAATTTCAGAAGGAAGCGATGGGTAAGTCGCATGAAAGGAAAATGTTTATCCTTTTATATTTGAGATGGTAATGGCCTTCCTATCGAAATACATCGCTGATGCTCGTTCTCTCTCTCTCTCTCCCCCTCCCTCCCTCCTTCCCTCCCGCCCTCCCTCCCTCTCTCTCTCCCTCCCTCCCTCCCTCTCTCTCTCCCTCCCTCCCTCTCTCTCTCCCTCTCTCTCTCTACTCTCTCTCTCTCTCTCTACTCTCTCTCTCTCTCTCTCTCTCTCTATTCTCTATCTCCTTAAAAGGCTCTATATAAAGCTCATTGTATTTGTCATTGCATCTCGTGTTTTATCCATCAAATCTCCGTCATTTCTTTTCCTTCTCCTCGGCCGCCTCTTTTTTTCTCCTCTGACATCAAATGAGACCACCGACATTATCAGTTTATCCTCAAAATTTCCGCATTTTATTGTCTCGGGTGAAAAAACAAACAAACATGGAATCCTCTCTCTCTCTCTCATGGAAACCTCAAATATCTCCCCCTCCTTCCCTCTCTTCCCCCTTTCTAGATTTCAACCAGCCCACTTCTTCACCTCACCAGTTACGTATATTCGTTCCACTTCCCTAACCGAGGGTAGTTTCACCAATTGCTCTCGTAACGCAAACGAATTTTTTTAACAGCAAGTCGGTCTTGGTGAGAAACTAAAAAATCTCGCAATTTTTAACGTAGCTTCGACTTAATTATTATATGATAACGCAGATCGCAACATAATGATGCGCACCAAAATCTAAAGCAATTTATATTAAAACGGAATATAAAATTTTGCGTAAAATGTTTGCGGCTTGCATTCGTTCTTTTTATATACTCACAACATTTATTGCTGGGGATTTGCAGAAAGCACGTAAATGCCAGTGTTTCCACAGTTGGAATATAAACATTTTTTATATGCCTCTGCTTTAGTATCTTCTATATTCTAGGATAGAGCAATAAAATTCTATAGAAATAAAAATGAGCTCTTGTTTTACCGTTGAGAAGTAAATGAAAATTGAATGGAATTCTGTTTATGTGTAAAGTGCCTTCATTTCAGGTATTTTTTCGTCAAGAAAAATGATTTTCCTTGATTCCCACAAACGTAAAAGTTTACGACAACTTCATGCACAATTGCATAAAATGAAGAGCTACACGGTCAAATTTTTATGCTGGCTTAAATATACTGTGGAAAAGGAGCAGAGATGGCAGCACCAAAAATTATATCCAAGCAACTTATTTTTTTTTAATTTGAAAGTTTTCTTTTTTTATAAAATTTAAAAATATATATGTATTTGATTAATCACTGAAATGGAAAAGATCCCTTTGTCCATCAACTCAAAAATTAAATCCTCTACAACATCTTTAAACGTTTTTTCCACCGCTAAGTTATCCCTGATCTTCTTTATTCCACAGAATCTTCCTCCAATTCTAATCTCCTTCGCTTACATTCTTCTCCTAATACTTTTTTTGAGGCTGATTTTATCATAAGTGTTCCATCAAACCGTTGCTCGGACCAAATGAATAGCTTAAATCTCTCGGATTTCACTTCTTATTCATTAAATTCTTCTCTTCGCGGTGTTTTTATGCTCCTCCCGCCCGCAGCAGTTCCCCTCCCGTTGTGATTCACATCACCCTCTATCCCTCGTCTTTTCTTCTCGCCACACGCCATCGCCATTTTTAACCCTCAGACCACATGGCAAATACCCCGCATTACAGTATTCCCAGCCAATCCTCGTGGCCCGAAATCCTTGTTCCTCCCGTTCGCTCTCTCTTTTTCCCTCACTCTCTCTCTATCTTTGTTCACCAGCGCCATCTCCGCCGTCGGAGGTTTCTCTTAATACCGAGATGAGCGCTCGCCGGACAACGGGAGTCTTCCTGACAGGACAGAAACTCAATTTCGAGCGTGTTCCGTCCGAGCAGTGCGCCGGCCTTCCCACTTTACCTCCATTTCCTCCTCTATCCCCCTCCCCTCCACTTCACTTCCTCCTCCTTCTCACTCCACTCCCTCACTTCGAACTCCCTCCTCTCCGTCTTACCGCTGTATTTGGACCAACGCCATGCCCTTATTTCTTAAGGTTTTCGATATCCTCTCTCTCTCTCTCTTTTAATTTGTTTTCTATTTTAACGATTCAAGTGCAACAGCTTAGGAAGGCAGCCAGGATCCTTTGTTCTGCGAAAGATAACTTCCTGCTGTTCCGCATCATCAATCAATGGATCGATTCTTTCGAAGTTTAGACGAGCCTTTCTCTCACGACTCTTGGCGTTTTTTCCTACGCCAGTTCGTGCGAAGACGGAAGCTAGAATTATCTCACGCTTTTCCGTTACGAATCTTTCTTCCCGTATTTCCTTTCATGAGTTCAACAGAAATGCCGTTAAAGTAGCGAGTGAGAAAGGATCAAACCACCGATTCCTAGAATTACGAGTATTCATAAATACGTAAAGTTATCTATTAATTAACTATGCACCTCTTCACGGACAGCAAAAGTTTACACTTGCCAAATAAAGATTTGGCGAACAACCTCTTAGTAACAAAATAATTAGGCTTGAACAAAACTATTTCCGCTTTACTATTAGTGCAAACTGTTATCTATTTCATCTCTCATCTAAGAAACTGTGGCACAAGATTCACTTATCAAAGTATTATTAGTATACGACTTCCTATTTAAATACAGTCAAATCAGCAGCATAAGGTATATATAAAGTTATATGTTATATAGTTTTCTTCGAATTGTGATAATATAATAAATAAGTCCGCCACCCACCTTCCGCAATCAGGGCAAATGAAGTAATTTAAATTGACAGTAATTCCTTAATCGCTTCAAATTCAGTAATTATTATGAAAATAATACGATTATATGCTAATTTGTAAAATAGATTGCTATTATTCCTTTAGAGATTTGTGGCATTCTTTCAACTTAATTAGTAATGTCTTTGATTGAAATATTAAAGAATAAGCATGAATGCTGATGCTTCTGTCACGTATCTTTCATTTAAATGCAGTGATAAAAATTGTCAAATTTATAGGAAGTTTATTTACTATCAAGCTACATTCTACAAAATGGTTTTCATTCTTCAAATATTGCCAAGTTTTTCAAAAAATATTGAAGAAAAACGACGATGGCAATACAATACAATAACGGAAATACATATCTTTAAAGAACGTTAAAAACAATAGACTGATAAATTAAAAAGAGATTATAGCTTCACATTATCAGCTCTAACCGTGTTGTTCAAGGGGCCTATTTAAACGTTTGTAAGTGCTCCAGGAGAGTCATTTCCCACTATAATCTCGGTTTTGGCAACACCACGCGCCGGATGAAGCTCCTTCCACATTTTAACGCCATTATCCTTCACGAGATATATAAAAGTACTTTTATTTCTCGTTCGCCTAAAACAACAGCGTTTATTTTTTTTCTTGGTCCAGTTTCGTCGATATCACCAATGATGCGCCCATACATTCCAGCATCCGCCTTGAAAAATCCTAAACGGTCTCCCCAGTTAATCCTTTATCGCCTCCGGACATTCAAATCGTCGCCTACGCCATTACATCGCATTGCCGACGTTTAAGGGCGCCGCTTCTGCGTTAAAGAGGAAGCGCTTCTAGCCATCGCAGGGTGAAGACGAAGGGGAGTTGAGGAGGGAGGAGGAAGGAGAGGGAAGAAGAATATAAATGGAAGCGCTGGGAGCGAAAGCCTATTTTAGAATAAAAAGATAAGGACGGAGGAGGGAAAAAAAGAAAGTGATCTTCCCGCAACTTTTGCCCCAACCCCAAAAGGCATCGAAAGCCCTTTATCCTCGTTGGCGACCAAGCCTCCCACTCCCACCAAAACCTCCCTCCCTCTCCCCCACCAAAACCTACGCCGCACACTTTAATCTGACCCTCCTTTCCCTCTTTCCATCTCTCTCTCTCTCCATACTCCTCTCTCCACTATCCACTTCCTATCCTCCTCCTCTTCCGAACTGATCCTCCTTTTATCTCAGCACACTAAATTCTCCCCCCCTCTCTCTCTCTCTCCCTCCCTCCCTCTCTCTCTCTCCCTCCCTCCCTCGCTCTCTCCCTCCCTCTCTCCTCCCTCCCTCTCTCCCTCCCTCTCTCCTCCCTCCCTCTCTCCTCCCTCCCTCACTCTCTCTTCCCCACTCCCTCCCTCCCTTCCCCCCCTCTCTCCCTCTCTCTCTTTTCTCTCGGACCTTGCCAACTATTTCCACTCTATCCCCTCTCTTTTCGCTCCCTCAACTCTTACTGTCCCTTTTTCAAACCTCTGCTCACGGATGCGAACGTTTCAGCCCATATGGGCCAAAACCCGTCTATCCCTCTGTCTCTCTCCCCTCGCTCTCGCCCCTGGCAATCCAGCTCCCGCCACCGGCTAATCTTCGCCGCTTTTGCCCTCCAGCTTCTATCTCTGCTTTCCTCCTGAATGGCGATCCTAATGTTTCGCCTTTAACCCCCCCCCCCCCTCTTAACCCCCATTTAACCCTTTCCCTCCTCCACTTCCCCACAATTCCATCTCGTTTTGTAATAGGGTCAAAAACTCTCTCTCCTTTCGTACAACCATTTCCTACCAAATTCTCTATTTTTCCTCTCTCTCTCTCACCGTCGTTATATAATCCTCTCTTCCTCTCTCTTTTTTGTCCGGCGATAGGAGATTCTACTGGCTACCTCTTTATTTTTATCTCCCTCTCTCTCTCTCTCCCTCTCTCCCTCCCTCTTTCTCTCTGTTCTAAAGACTTACGGACTCGCATTCCACAGTGTCGTGGCCCGGATCAGAAAAGAAAAGAGGTTTAAAGCTTTATTTCATTCGAAAGCTTTTAACATATGGACAAACGAAAAGTCCGCAAAGGTCGCGACTCGTGACTCTTGATCATTTTATACATTCGGAGGGAGGAAACGTTCGGTTCGATGAATTTAGTCTTCTTTTCGTCATGTTGAAATGTTTCTCTTTGCGCTCGGGTAATCCTGGATGAATTTTTCATTCATTTTTATTTTTTAATGAAAAATGGTTTTCCGTCGCGTGATGTTTTGTGATAATGAAAATAGTCCGTCATTCGTATGAAGTCGAAACGTTAATTCGCATTATTTGTAATATATTATCTTTTATGCTAATTTGACTAAAACGTAGTTATATTGTAGAAAATAAATTTTGAAACAAGATTCTCGGGTGATTTTGATGAAATCGATGTCATGACACACCTACACGCGGCACGCTCGCATATTAGAAACAAACTTATTTACTTGTTAAAAGTGATTACAATATTTACGTTTTACTTGAGTACTTTTTTGTTCCTAGAACACTGAAATCTCACAAGAGATTAATATTTTGGGTCCATTATTCGAGAAACAGGAAGAGTAATCAGTTCAAACATAATGAAGCGTTTGCTTAATGGAAGACGTGTGAGCGATTCTGTCACCTGCCCGTCTTCTCCTTCATCTTCTTCAATCCTTTCCTCTTCTCCATCCTCTCTTCAAGGGCGATTCCATCCGACCTCTCTCTATCCTTCATCATCTCACCCTCTACCTATCGCTCAACTATATCTCTTTCATTCTTACCATCACCCTCACCATTCCTTTCTTTTTCCTCCCTTCTCTCTCTCTCTCCCTCTCTCTCTCTCTCTCTTTCCAATGTCAGTCCCCGCTTCCAACCGTCCACTTCTCTCTTCCCTAACGTTCTCCGTCTATAAATCTTTCCATGCGCACAAAAAATTCTCGCGTTTGTGTGAGGACAAAAGAAGGGAGATAAAGGTGCAGGAAAATGAGAGAGCGAGGGATGTTATTGCGCGAACGAAAGAAAGAATGAGTCGGGTTGGAGGAGTGAAACATAGACGGGTAAAAGGGACGAAGCGAAAAGCGCATGGAAAGGGAAATGGTCGAGTAGGAATAAAGAGGCGGGAAGGAGCGGAGATGAATGGGTATGAAAAAGTGAAGAGGTGAGGTGAGAAAGAAGGGGATAAAAGGAGCGAACGGAGCGCGAGATAAATGCTAGGAGGACAAGAGAGAGTGAAAAAATGGAGTGCGCGCAAAATGAAAGAAGGCTAAATCTAAAATTTTTTCCCAAGTAGAAATTTTGGTGAACATTCCTCGGTTAGGATTCGAATAAACATATGCCATGGACCCGTAACACTCAGCGGAAGTGGATGACATTTCGCAGAATTATTTTACCAAAATTAGGAACCAATCAATTTCCGATGATGTCATACACACACAGGAATGGACATAATATACCGGAGACGTTTTAAACTGTCATAAATCGAGAATATTTATGTATGCGGTGAAAATATAACAAGGAAACTGAGAATTTACATTATACTTACAGAAAAAATTTAGTCGAAAATGGTAAAAATGATTAAAAAAGGTAAAAACCTCTAATCAGATTTCTCAGGCCATCGATGTTTCCTCATTAATACAAAAAAGTGTAGAAGCGAAAAAAGGAAAAAACTTAAAAATATGAAGAAAGAAGAGGAGAAAAGAGAAGGGAATAGTGTTGGAAGGCGCACAGAAAATTTCAACATAAAGGAAAGATAAATATCACGAGAGGGAGCGAAAGCTTCGGCAATAGCGCGATGGAGGAAAGATTTTATAAATGATGTGGGCTAATTAAGAAAACGTGTCGGGATTGTGACTTACGAAAGTAGATTAAAACGAAGATTTTAATCTACCCCGAGCAATCAACAACGCACTTGTGCGTCTCCTATTTCCCTTTTCTTCTACTCTGATTATATAGTGGAAGGAGTGAATGAGGTTCCATCCATTCACCTGAAAGATGGTAATTTCAGAGCTTAATTTCAGGACAGAAACAAAGAATACAGTATTCTACGTTGTAAGGCGCGTTTCGAGGGAGAGGCGGTAACGGAATGGGACAGTTCGGCGCGACCGATTCGGCGATGGGACTATTCGGCACCGGACAGTTCGGCGACAGTAACTTATTTTGAGATTTCTTTCGTCGTTAATGTCAGAACAAAATTTAAAGCAGAAGGCACAAATTCACAAGTTAGATTACTTCATTTTGCAAGTGAATACGATATTCTATACGATTTTTAAACATATTTACTTACACTGACATTTTCACACTGAATTAACTAATTCCCTATACATTCGAATAATTTAACAATGAAAACTAATATAATTGCTCATTTAGAAGTTGATACCTAGTCAATATTTTTTCGATATTGCTCGATATTTTATTTAAATCCTAATAATTTCGATATCCCAAATTTGGAAATTTAAATTTAAAAATAATTTTAGTAACAGCTAATTATAGCTTAAATAGCTGTGGAAATACGTGTCCATTACATTTCCTTTGTAAGTTATCATGCAAGATTACACTAAAATTATTATCATGAATCCACTTTAAAATTAAATATAATACGTATTTGTATACATTTACCCTCTTAAAACTTATTTCTATTGAATTAGAGAAGCCGTAACAACGTGAAACATATTTTATCATTTTCTTATTTTCTCTCGTTATTTTATATTGTTTCTAATCAAAAGGATATTGCAGAGTGTTATGTTTTACTTTTCTTTCGATCATGATGAAAAATTGCGGCACATTCATACGAAATCGACTGGTCCTCTGGTTCGCAGGGACATTTTGTTCTACACCTCGTTAACTTCATATGTAGTTGTCTATTGTGAACGTTTTCTCACCAAAGTAAATTTGAAATCAGTACAGCGGAATTTTTTAAAGTTCAATATATACCTATAGTGTATGGTTAACCGGTGAGCACTGACATTAAATATAACATTAACGTCGCGAATAAGATGAAACACTAGTGATTTATATAGACGAAGCTTTTAGATATATAATGAAAGAGTATATATATGGTTAGAGGAAGAGTGAAAATATTTTTAATGGAAATAGTTGTAGTAGGAAATGGAAACCGATTTATTCGCGCCAAAAAAAAAGAAGCGCGAGAGAGACTAATAAATCAGAGACGCAATATACGCCTCTTCCATTCCCTCCCATCCTTCGCTCCCCTTCTCATTCCCCTTGTATTCCTCCCACTCCACCCTCCTCCCTCTCGCTCTACACACAATTAAAAAACTCACATCACATGTACGCGCCCAAAGCCCAAACCGACATACGGTTATAACTGGTCTCCCTCATCCCCAATCCTCAACTACCACTCCAACTCACGCACTCCTGGGCCATGCCTCAGCCGCCGACTCTTATATACGCAATAATGCGATCCCCTCACGTGTAAGCACGCCCTCTTCGCCTGCATGCGGTCGGAGGGAATGCCTCCAGGGGGGAAAAGCTCGAAACCCAAAACACAAAGCGGTCTCCGAATCAGAGAGAGAGAGAGAGAAGGATATTCGTGTTTACATTCATTCCATCGTTCCGTCCCTTAGCTCCCCTTTGCAACGGATCCACGCGGGAAAACCAGAGAGAGAGAAAGAGAGCAAAAGAGACAGAGATATTATCAAGTTATCCTTAGAGAGACGGCAGAATAACTAAGCAACGCTCTCGCGATTTTGTTCCGGACCGCCACTCGTAGCGCGACTATCATCGAACTATGACGTCTTGGATTCTCTACCTCTATCTTTCTCTCTCATACACACACACTCTCTCCCCTTCAACCTCCCTATCTTCCTCTCTCCTTACCAATCTCTTTCCCTTTTGTACTACAGTGTCTAACACCGCATCCTTTTCTCCCCCGTCCCTCTCTCTCTCCCTATTTTTTTCTCGGTCGCTCTTCGATTCCTCTCTCGGAGGCATTTTTCTTTTTTTTGTTCGGATTCACATCTGACCCAGTTCGTCCGCGATTGCTTTTTCCCCTTTTACAACGAGTCAGCGGGCGGGAGCTGGAAGGAGAAGGGAGAATCGCCCTCGAATACCGATGGGTTTTCCTTCTCGAAGATTTTTGCAGCGCGCCTGAGATGAGTCGAGGCGTTCTTCGGGTGGGTCTTCTGGCAGCAGACGACGACTATTCCCTTCGTTCCTCTCTTGGCCTCGGCCTTCCTTAGTCCCCTTTCCTACTTATTCTTCTCCTCCCCCTACGTGGAGGTGACTCGAGCCCCATTCTCGAATCGTGTTCGCAGTCTGGAGTGGCGCTGTGGCAGGAGAATAACGAGTTTTCCCCCGTGCGCGTCTGAGTAACTGCGTCCGATCGGCGAACCGAGACGAACATCGGATGCGCTTTGAACAAAGCGGCGACGAGGCGTTCCGTCGCCGTCAACTGTTCCCTCGAACAGAACGAGTGTTTGTAGCACCGCGCGAGTATTTCGATTATCGACTCGCTTTTGTGAAGCAAAATTCCAGCGTCAGCAGGATACGTTTTCGTGATTGCTTTCTCATTTGGAGGAGGACTATATTCCACAGGCGTTAAAACACGATGCAGGAAAAGTTAAACGAAGAAAAGTTATTCATTCTGGATCAAAATAGAAGAATACTTTTATGTCGGGGTAGTATAAATTCGTTGCATTTTGAATTGTTACTCCTATATTATAACCGTTATGAGTAGCCTGACTGCATAAGGGTCTGTGGTTATAGGTAAAACCCGGTTACACAAAGCTCCTCTCCACAACATTTTTCATTTATTGACTATTCTCTTTCCTATTCAAGTTGTACAATCTCCTTCCTCGTCCGTTAACCCTAGAAAGGGGGCGCCTCCGAGGCCCACAAATTTTGTTTTTGCCTGTATCTCTATTAAAAATAAAGTTGACGTCTTGATATTTAATTACTTTATGCAGAGACTTATAGATAACAATTACTTGAAGTCTCCCATCAATGTATGTATATTTCAATTTTCTGAAAATTATTTCGTCAATGGCTGTATGCGTTGACAAGCGGGTTGCCTAAATTATAGAGTGCCTTCTGATTGATCAATTTTATTCTTGCAACTCCCGCATCCCAATATTAATATTTATAGTCAAATTATGTTGCATTTCATTATTATCCACACCCTCATTAGTAGTTCATTTGTTTTCTCATAGAGCAATGTATCAGTGTGAAAAACCTTACATGCAAGCAAGGATGTGGGAGGATTTTTGTATTGTTTCTTTCAATATGACAGTATTACAGCAAAAGGAAGGGGCGGTCAAACCCGCAGTCTCGTAAAACCTTGGGTTCAGGGAGCCAGGAAAAGAATGACCCTTCCCAAACGAATAGTTGCCCAAGCCAGGGTACAGACCTTGAGGGTGAAAAGTGTGCATTTTACGTCATGATAACATACTGCATTCCCCGTTTGTAATTTTTCCATTTCAAAAGAATTTGTCGCGAGCCAGAAGATGTCATATGATACCAAAAAATCAATGATAAATATTTATTATAATTCCATGATCAGATGGCAAGGAAGTGCATATACCACAAAGAGAGGCGCGAGGAGATGGCCGCTTTCGATGTTCCATACTTTTATTGGCATAGTCGGGATCAATTCATATACTATTTTTATTCTTTACTTCCCAGACTGGTGTGAGAATAAAAACAAACAGTGCTGCATATTTCTAAAGGAATTGGGAATAGAATTAATAAAATCCCAAGTTGAGGAGAGAGCATAAAATATGACAGGGTTCCAGAGACCAATTACAATAGCCATGGAGACTATTCTTTATAGAAAATTAGTGACAAATTTGCCACCTCAACCACAACAACCCATTCGCGGGAGATGTTATATGTGTTGCAATGAATCCCTTTCCAAAAAATATAAGTATAGTAACCCTGGAAAATCCACCATGCTCACAGTGCAAACACCATGTATGTGAAAAGCACAGTATGAAACGTGTTATTTGTTTAAATTATTGTGTCAGATGTAGCAGATTAAATTGTTTTTCTAATAAATTTGTGATTATTTCTGTAAATACAATCTTACTGCAAAATTAATGTGATATTTAAAACATAATGAGGAAAAATGTAAAAAAATTGTTTTTATGCAAACATTTCTATCTTTATAGTATATAATGTACATATAATTTCAAACACTTTACTAGAATTACATAGCTTTATTCCTATGATGTTTCTAAATATATAAAAATAGATTCAAAACATTACTATGGCTTCTTATAGTATTTTAGACGGTGGGCCTCTGAGCCCCCTCCTTGGTAGTCCATGGTAATGAAAATCGCTTGGTAGTTCTAGGGTTAATTTCAAGTTGTTCTTCAATCACATCTTTCATTATATTCTAAGGAAATGTTATATCCAGCTGGCTTTCCTTTCTCTTATCAGCTACATTAATTTTTTTCTCTTATATTTAAAAATATATTCACCGTTATCATCAACTGCTTCAAATAAATTGTATTTGTATAATAAAAATTAATGACAGAAACGAAAATAGCAGGTTTTACTTTTTCTACCCAAATCCGTTGCACTTAAATGAAGAAATTGAATTTGATGAAACCAATAAACAGAAAAAATTCTTACTTCGAATATCAAATCATTCTTTAGTTGAGAAGCTCCAAATTTGGGATATCGACTGAAACTGTGCGACAATATACCATTGGTATCTGGTATGACAAATACTAACGTGGTTACGTACTAAGAAGCATATATACTGAAAAATTACACAATCGCGCAAGATTACATAAAGGATTCTCGTATCCCTTAAAACAAAAGTGATATCTCTGAGCTTTTCATTCTTTTTCGCACTCTTAACTACAAAATATGTTGATTCATATTTACTGGGAATTATCATCTCGCCACGCTGTCGACGATTCAAGTTTCTTTTACGATTATTTCATTTACAAAAAATAAGACTTTTTCAGTTATTCAATTCCAAACTGCAAACTCGACTATGTGCTGTAATTGGCCCTAAAGTTAATTTTCCATGGAACGTTCTTGTAATATGCCCATACACATACGGCTGTATATTTATATCATGGACACTTTCAGTCTGTGCCTCGATCCACCGCTGCATGGGATATTAAGAGAGAGAGAGAGAGGAAGTGCCCCAAGCATGTTGATCCATTGTAACACGCCAACGTACGCGTAGGGCGAGATGGCGTGAAGAATGTTACTCACTCTGATTGGCGTAGCATTCGCGTCTTAGTGATACATTGCCAAGTTTCAGTCCGTTCAAAGCATCCGTTAACTGTTTCAACGGCACTACGTCGGGATTACATGCATTGCTACGAATAGAAACGGATTCCCAAAGCACGTAAACCGAAGTCAATAGGATCCATCTATTCATAGAATCCGCGTTGAATATTGCCGTTCTCCCGATCTTCCTCGAGTCAATGGCGAGAGTGCCTGAGGTACGTGTGTTCGCGAGAGAGAGAGACTGCTTTGACCGAACCTATCTAGCCGCTCTATGTCTGTCTGTCTCTCCCGCGAGCGAGGAAAATCGCATTACACGGAGCCGCAACGTGATCGACCGACGCAACAGATACGTTTGCTAATTACTCGAGTCATCATCCTTAGTAACGTCCGTTCCAAATCAAGGAAGCAAGTTTAGAATAGTAAATGTTTCAGTACTCCGCGCTCCACGATTTTATGCCGTGCGAAAAGTTTAATGATTCCTGGAATGTTCTATATCATGCCATCTGAAGAAGTTTGTTTTTCTCCCGATGAGATTGATTCTAAGTAAAATAAATGTTGCATTCATCAGTAAAACAATGGAAAAGTAATTTATGAAAGTAAATACTTCGTGATATTTTTGAAGGTCGTTATCTGTTATCTTCTCGTATACCATTCACATCTAAAATTCCAGGACAAATAAATCTCGAGGGATGATTTTTTTAACCCTTACCAATTCTTTACATGAATTAAACGATTCGGTGATTGCATGATGTCCTTTTGAAGATAACATCGCTAGAAATAATTTCTTAATTCTTTCAAGATCTTGAAAAACCACCTTCAATTGCTTTTTTACGCACAAGTCTTTAAATGTATTTTAAAACTTAATATTTGATGACAGCACTAGTGCAACTCTTACACAACAGAATTGTCCTGATTTCATTCATTATTATTATATTACTATTTTATTTATATTTATTATAGAAAAATTCACAATTAAATAATCGACTTTCTACGTTATAACCTACACTATTATACGAAACACTCCAATGTGATTCCTTTGCAAAGAATGCTTTTTTCCTGTGTCAACTGAATGTTTTATAAGTCAAGCAATGAAAAGTTCGTCCTCTTCTATACCTATATTAGTTTAACGTCATTTTAACCGTGTGAATAAATTAATTATTATGTAATACGCCAAATCATTGTTAATTTCACATGAATCCATAATAATAAGTTTAAATTTACAATACATATACTATAACAGAGTTACACACAATAATTAATACTTGAGAGTCTCCTAAGGAAGGCTATTTTTCTTCGAATATAAGTGAAGTATATTTGTTGGCTTTTAAACAAGATTTTTTTTCACTCAGCATGAGTTATTAACGCTTTCGTAGGGGCACGTATGTGCGTAGTATGATTGGAACAAACCTGTTACTCGTTATAATGGTCGATTTAAGCGTGACGTGCTTGCATAATTAATGTGCACCGTTTCGCTCCATGGAGTAGTGCAGTGACATAAATCTACTTGAAATATAATTAAACAATTTTTTTTATGATCCTGGTGCTTGTATACTGAGTGTTAATGGCTCGTAAACTGAGTGTTAATCGTGTCATTAGAACCGTTCTTGGTCTTGCAACATCGCATATTAAGTCTGCTTAATTAAAAAAGAACAAAGTCTACCGTAGAAAATTAAACTAATTTGTGCGTCAAAACCGACAGCTTTTTTTCTGTTTGTGCAATAGAAAAGATTAAAAGCGAAAGCTCTAACGAAACCGGAAATTTTTAATTATTAATGACTGTGAACTATTCTTTCAGCGTAGAAGCCAATTTTTCGTTAGCTTAAATTAATTTTTATCATTTTAACTGGTAAGTTTAGCCCTAATTCATTTGTTTTCAGCACATTTATAAAAATTCTGGAAATGACATAAAAAAGTACGTATTTCGGCTGGATTAAGTTTCAGTAGTTCTTTGCATTCATATCCACAACTTAAAAATAGATATCGTAATAGATCAACATTCCTATTAGCTGGACCGCAATCACTCAAGAGTATGTAGGTAAGAAAGCTTCCAGTTATTTTTCTTAACATACACCTGCTATGAAATAACTGAGACAAGCATAAAACCAGGATATTTTCAACTTCCGCACACTATCGACATTTTCACAAAATTTTTAAAGTGACAATATCGTCTTGAATGACAGTTATGAAGCTAACACACAATGATTTTTCGATTACTTCAGTTCCAGTTTATTCTAACAGTGAATTATCTATATTTATCCATCAATACTTGCCTAAATTCATACTTATTGGAGCTGACATTATTTCATTTTTTAAACTTGAATTATAAATGTTGAGCAAGAATGTAACTTAATGGAAACTGATCATAATTTTTACTTTTTTGGCTTAGCACCAAAATACAAAACAAAAAAGTTTAAATCCCAGTTTAAACATCATATTTTCGAATTATTAATAAATTTTATTGGTTTAAAAAACCGTAATTATAAAGGAATAAGGAATAGGAAATTCAATTAATCATCGATAATATAAAATATGCAATTGTGAGAATATGTTCATAACTATCAAGGAAAAATGTGTATACTACTTCAATTTCAAATTAGCATAGACGATTCTCTCGCCTTGGTTGATATAGTATCACATAATGTCATATTGGATAATCACAGTTTGAGTACTTTTATCAATTTAAAAGAATTTCGCATTATTTCGCAGTCAATTATCTCTGCCTACATATCACGAAAAGCAAAAATTTTAATAGCAGATGAAATTATTTGTAAAATGTTTCCAATTCAACGAGATAATGAAGATTAATGTACTGTGGTAGTAAAAATTTAAGCAACACGTTATGTAGTGATTAAGTTTATTCGTAAATCGATAAGGTTCCAATTATGTCCTTACGCACTGAGTTAATTGCCTTGGTTAACGGGGGACGGCCGCCAGCACATGGACTATCCAATGATGGCGAATAGGAATGTAACCCTTCCTTAAACAGGACAGAGGCTACTTTATTAAATTAAAATAGCGCGAATGTGAAAGTTTTATTCTTCATATCTTATGTATTGATATGTCATGGGTGACTGCTCATATGGTATTATTTTTAATACATATTAGGTATTACTAAGAGTTTTTCAAAACCCTCAAGACAGCGCAATAAAGAATTCTATTTCCTCTTGCCATTTTTCATTGGGGCCTCATTTTGTTCATTTCTTGTCTTATTAAAATTCCATCTATTACATCCTTCGTTTTAAAATGACAAGAACTTCTAATATTGTCGTTCATTTTTAATTTCAGCGTCTACACGGCATCATGCATCCTTGTTCGAGTGATTCCCGGCATCAATATCTCTATAAGATCTTGGGTAATTTGCAACTATTATAGCTGTGTTCAGGAAGGAAGGCTAAATTCAACGTCTTTCCTATATTAAAACAATATTGAGAAGTGATAGAGATATGCCATTCGAAAATCAACACAAATATTATTAATTAGCAAATTTATTAATAAAATAAGTAGAAAATTACTATTTTATTCTCTCTCCCTTCCACTCCTACGTCCACTGACTGCTTTGATAATTTGCGAAATTTTACGCGAAAAGAGAACGGAACAAAATTTTTTTCACTCCGGCCCTTCCGGTTGATCGATCATTTTCGTTTAATTCCGTACGTATGAGCGCAATACTTTCCCTTTCACTCTGCCATTGCAGGCGTATTCCATTTGAATTCTCTATAACTGCGTTGGAAGGGGCGGGGAGAGAGAAGAGAGGGGAGAAAAGGAAGGGAGGAGGGGTGAGTAGCGAGGGGGTGGTGGGAAGGGGATTGGAGGGGAGAGGGGCCGGGGAGGGAGAGAGGGGGGAGGGAGGCGGTAGAACGGGCTGAGGGAGGCTTATCCTCCGGCAAGGCGCCTCTCCTGTAGTATTGGGTTAAAACTTTCCCGCGGGCCCCAGCGTCTGTTATTGAGAGAAGGTTCCAATTTGCATGCCACAAAGAGAGACGACGCATGTTCACCTATCTACTCAATTCAGACGAAATCCACTCCAAAGGTTTGTAATTTATCTCTCCTACGGTAAACTAAGTTATTCCAACGAAAGCGCAACAAGAATCGGTCATTTGACACTCCAACGTCGCCCAAAATGACGCCGCTTTGCGTATTCCGGAGAGAGATCGCCTTGCGCAAGCGAGTAATTTCCTCAAGAAACTGCAGAAACTTCCTTCTTTGTTCTTGTTTTTCTAGGGAGAAGTTCTTGGCACGTTAAGTGGCCTCGTGAAATTTATATAATACGTGCAAGAAAGCGTGCCTTACTTCGCATCGGTGTTGGCTTTTTTTCTGTTTCGGATTGCTTTTGCGTTCAGGCGCAGAAATAATGGACAATGTCGCCATTAATTATCTCTCTCATCCCGTTTAACTTTATCAGACGATGTGTAAATAGAAGACTGAAACGATATTCTCCTGTTATTGCGTCTATTTCTATAGTATTGCTAAATTAAAAAAAACTATTGCGTAAATTTTTAATTCAGATATATTCCTTTAAATGATATCTGAAAAAGGATTCGATTTAAAAAATGCCGGCTTCCAATGACGCAGCGAAAAAAAATGCGTAACGTTGCCTTTGTCCAGCCTTAACATTTCTGAACGACTGAACTTGAAGGCGGCAATTTGTTTCGTTGATATGAAATTATTACTCGATAGTAAAAATCACTGATACACATATAGAGCAAAACGTACCTTCAGGCACAGGACATGTATTATTTCAAGGTTTGCCGTATAAATAGAAAATAACAAATGATCTTTCCTGTTTAAAACAAAATAAACTAAAATACAAAAAATGGTGGATGTGATCATGTTGAAAATAGAACGGACCATCCTCGTAAAATAAGAGAGATAGCCTGTAGGACTGAGAGGTATAAAGGCTCGTTTTCCCTAGAACGATAGCTGAGCAGAACAGAAGTTACGAAAAGAAATCAGCCGACGTAGAATGATACTATACATTATTATGCGCTTTATCTTGGTGCTATTGCACCCCCTGCCACACACCATTGCGGTGGCTTGCAGGGTGAACTATAGATATAGATATAGATAGATATAACTCTAGATGCCGCAAAATTGCAGAATATAAAATTAGTCAACACTCGAAATTAAATTAAAGGCACCTGTAATACCAATATTAATAATAGTAGTATTGCGCAACAAAACTTTTTTTCTAATGAGTTTCGCAATAATTGTTGTGCCGTTAATTAACTTTCGTTCAATTATTTAGTAAACCACATTTTCAGTAGGTAATTGCAAAAGTAAGCAGTTGCAACACAAGTGAAATGCAAAAGAATTTATGGTAGACAAATTCCTTCATTTTCCAATTTGGTTAGATATGCACGTGGGCAATAATAGGACCATTCCACACGACATGTGGCCCCTCATTTCCATGACAAATCCTCTATGATTTCTTTATTAGAACAGTAATTTAAATGGAACTATAAAAATATTCAACATCTACAACTATACACTGTAAGATGCAAGCGATTTTACACTATTAACACATTCCGTGCGGATGATATGATGTCATGCAGAGCGTGCGCCGCTGGCGTGTGACATCATATGATGTCACGTTCTTCGTAACGGTTCTTTCGTTTGCTGGGGGCGCTTGCAGTCTAGCAGATACGTTCTTTTACTACGACGCATTCAGTTGATGCCTTGCTAGTGGAAGCAGCCGTTTCCAATTTAGCCCCTTTGATTTTTTTAGCCAGTTGTAATTACTAAGTAATTATTGTGCGCAAGGTACCTATATAACATTTTTTGTTCTCATGTTTTTAAACTTGCAATTAAAACACATTTTTTTGTTTTTTGCGATTTATGTGTTTGGTTTATTTTTCAGTGATTTTTTTATCGAATTTTGGTTTATCAATAATTTAGTGGAATAATATTTTGCTCCTTTGTGAACACGATTTTTAATTTATTGAGTATTTATAAACAATACCTATATTATTTCTAGGTGGTCTTTCTATGACCTCTTTTAATTTTGTAATTTGATATTTTAATATAATTCACCCTTATGTAATACTTTTGTTTTTTTAATATAGATTTCAAGAAAAATTATTGACTCTTAATTATATTACGGAATATGTTCATTTTATCATAACTACTAATGATTTTCTCATAGTCTAATTAAATACAAGTTTCAATGAAATGTTAGCCCATTCGTTTTTGCGTTTACGAAAGAAATGCAAATTTTAAAAAGTTTACTAGAAAAATACTAAATATTTTAACGATCTTTCTATATTGTGGTGCTGTTTTTCATTAAGAACAAAAAGTTAATGTTAACTCATATTATCAACTAGAACAGTGTTTCCCACCCTGGGGTGCCGTGAAGTGTTCTGAAGGGTGCCGCAAAAAATATACTGTTTTCCCATTTTTAGCCTCATTTTGCATCGTCGGCTTTCAAAAATGCAAACCAGAGTTAAGCCGACCTTCATTTCGTCGCAAAGGCACTTCGAAATGAAAGAATATACGGAGATTGGGGTTTGGGGTTCAACTTCACCACGATTATTACTGACGGTAGATAGGGAGGGGTGCCGCCAAATTCTGAAAAGTCACTTAAGGGTGCCGCGACTCTAAAAAGGTTGGGAAACACTGAACTAGAAAATAAAATAAAACAAAGTTACAACCGATTAGTACCAAATCAAAAGATAGAAGCCATGTATGTCGTGCGGTTAGCCTAACTTCTTTTCATTCCCTGTTCCGGATGACATAAGAAGTCAAAAATTATTTAATAATAAAAAGAAAAAATTACTTACATATGTTTTTTTATATCAATTATGTCTAAAAATACACTTTTTAATATTTTAATTACGTACTTCAGCACAGGGCAAGACAATTTTTCGTACGCTTTGAATTTCGTTATTCGTATCTTATCTAGCTAACAATTAATATTCATGATTTCCATTAATTGCTCCATAAAATTTTCTAGTTTTCACAAGTATCCACCCTCCTTCACTCAACACGAAAAGGTTTGGATGTATCATACGGTTTGGAAATGTGATCCATTTCATTCGAAAGCACAAAATATTTTCTGCTTTTCATTTGGTACGAGTTTACGAACTATACGCTTTAATTGGACTTACGGCGGCGAATGCTCACTTCATGCTGTCAGAACCAATTACGCGTTTCTTTTTCTGATCCGGAAAAATATCATTTCGCATTCCGTTAAATCCCTCTTGTTCTCCCCCCAACTCCATCTCTCTCTCTCTCTCTCTCTCTCTCTCTCTCTCTCTCTCTCCACCTCTTCCTTCCGTTCTCCGGCTACCAATATCATACGCCCCAAAGCGCCTCCATCCTGTGGTCTTGCTGGTCGTCGTGATACACTCAGCTCGCTCCGGCTGCTGCACGGCCTCCGTGTATAGCGAGTATAACAAGGGAGAGTGGAAGCAAGAGGAGAAGTAATAGGTGCGGAGGAATATAGGGGGGATATAGAGGTGGGGAATTAGAGAGGAGTAATAGAAGGGGAAAACAGAGGGGGAATTGAGGAGGGGGGAAAAGAGGGCGGGATTGAGGGGGAGATTTGATGGGGGAATTTGAGGGGAGAATTGAAGGGGAAATATAGAAGGGGAATAGACGGGGGAATATAGAGGAGAATAGAGGGGGAAATGAGGTAGAGATAGGATAGGGCATGTAATCATCTCTCTCTGTCTCATACTTCTCAAACTCCTCGCACTCTTCTTACACCGGTATCTCGACAGGCGAGTGTCTGTGTATGATGGAGCGATTGCCCTTGAAAGGAGCTAAATGGAGCCCTATTCCCCTCTCTCTCTCTCTTTCCCTCATTCTCACTGGCACGCACACCACGTCACCTGCTGACGCCACCACCAGCAACAGAACCCCTCTGTGCGTAGCTCTTCATCTTTCTGACAACTACTTTCCCCTTCCTCACTTTCTCACTCTTTTTTACACCCTCGCACACGAAGAGCGAGTCTCAACGCTTCACTTTTTCCCCTCCCGATGCCCCTGATGTGTTACAGCGCCTCCTGTATGCCGTCCGTGGAAATGACCCTCCAGGAGAGGATAACCCCTTCGCCTTTATTTGGGAGAGAACGGAAACGAAACTATCGCAGATTTTCCTCTGAACAAACTGATAAATCGTGCGAGCACTAGCGTCCTTCCGCACTATTTTTTCGTTCCTCTGGTCGGCGCGAAGTGGACAGCCGACGTTCAAACGTTTTGAAACTATTTTTTCGGAATTTTACAAACTTGAAATGTCATCTCTCGCGAAAATAACAAATGGTCCCTTTTCGGCGTCATAAATATTTCCAAAACGAGTATTCCTCTGGATTCTATAAAAGAAAAACATTTATTTTTTTTCATTCTCCATCCCTTATAAATAATTTCATTTACCTATTTTAATTGAAGTATTCCAGATGTTTCCAGTCGCAATTAAAACGCTCAGATTTTGACGAGTTAGCAGGAATTCATCTACCGAATCGGGCATAATATCTCATCCGTTCTAAATGGCAGCGTTTGACAGACTCCATTGCATTCAAAGTCATAGTTTCAGTCTCTCTTCATTACAAGCGGGTCGACGTAAAGCGGAATCACCGATTCGTTTCCCCCGAAGAATCGTCCTGTTGGACGGAACGGGACAAAAACAGTTTTCACCGATTACCAGACAGCGTTAATCAGCGCTCGATTTCAGAAGTGCGTTAAATGGCTCTCATCGCGCATAAATAGCAGGGACGACGACATAAAAGCTTGCCATCAACATTTGGGCGGTGATGATGGCCTACCCAATGGACGCGTGCCTTATTCAGAGTTATTTATGAGATGGCAGAGAAAGTGCATATTTCGTCGCCCAAATTAAAGACCAGCTATATCTAAAATCAGTGTTAATTTCCGATTATACGCGTGTGTGAATGTTTTCTGGCGAATCAGCCTCTGGGAGTATTATCGCTCTATCCTACGCGCGTAGTGCACATTGCTTTTTACTTTCTCCATACGTAGAATAGGGAAAGTATTGTGATCACGAAAAAAATCGACTTCGAGATGTCAACGGAAATACACATTTTGAGGTCCGCAGAACACGCTTAGACTATCTTCGGAATGATGTCTGTGTGTGCGCGAGTGTGATTGTGGGCGCTCTAACTCAAAAAGTACTTGCCATATCGTTACCAAACTTCATATATAACACTTTAGCATGAGCACAAAGAACTGATTAGTTTTCAGACAATGCCGGTTAACCGGAAGTCGAGGTTTATTCAAAACCCGATTCGGTTTTTGCGATATTTATCCGATAATACGTAATTATTGTATACATTGACCATTACAAAAAATGTAGAAAAATATAATTTCCTACATCTTTTATTTCAAACAATTTTCCATAGCAGTTATTCTTCAGTAATTATTTATAAATAATCGGTTTTTTCAGTTTCCGTCAAATATCTCCTTAAAAACGTCGTTATTGGTAATCTTCGTGAGGACCAAAGTTGTAGAGAATAATATTTCTTGCAAGTATTGTTTGAAACAAATATTTGTAGAACCATCCATTTCGGAGATATTTAACTTTTTCGTAATTTCCCGTATACAGCGCCACCACCATGTATGGGTGAATTCTGTAAACATATTAAAATATAATTTACAGCAATAAGGACGACTGTATTCTTTTATTTAAATATCTATACCCCAAATATGGAGAAAGTCATGTGTTGGCCATATCAGATTTTTTGTCTCGTTATGTTCACCTAGCTGTGTTATGTGATTCTGTATTAAGTAGTTCGGGGTTATAAGAACACGCCATGGAAAACGGAAGAGAATTAAAGATTTCTTTGGGAAGAAATGCAGAAATATTTCTCGATGCAAAAATTGTTTATTCTTTATTTTATGTCCTTTATATTGGTTGAAAAAGGTTTTTCCAACAGACATTTTTCGCTATGTCCCCGTGTTTTTTTAACTTCTATATTCTTTTCCCCTGTCATCGCTTTCCCGCGCTCATCGATTACTTTTCTCGGTCCTTTCAAGAAAGATATATCGAAGTTTCACCGTATACATACATACACACACACACATATATATATCGTCTGATCTCTTCCATCACCGCTCCTCAGCAACTACTCTCCTTCCTTGTGAATCTTATCTGAATTTTATCGATGACCCACATAACCGATGAAGTGCACTTTAAGAAACCGAAAGGATTTTTATTAGGAGAAAAAAGGCTCACTTCATCTTTCTTTTCACTTCTTTTATTGACACTTTCCACGATCGAATGAGCTTAGATTAATGATACTGTCCCTCTAAGAGTTCACCTCCAGCTAGCAGTCCTGTCCCTTCAGAACTTTGTTTTGAAGTTTTTTAAAAATATCTTCTGTAAACAGCTTATAACAACCGCATATTATAATTCGGTAAGAGCTAACGAAATGAAGCTTTAGTTATTATGAAAATATAAAAAAGTTTGTATTTTTTATTTATTCAATTTTATATAAAAGACCTTTGAAATATTGGCTATATTTTATTAGTATGGTTTCTATATAACAAGAAGGTATTACAATATGCTGTAACTTATTCGAACATGCAGGAAAAGATGAAAATTACGGAAGATTGGATGTTTACGTAAGATAGGAAAAGCGTTTTATTCTTGTATTTTCTGGAAGTTGAGATGGTCCATCACATGTTTAATCTTTCTTTCTTATCAGGTTCGATGCATGAAATGAGTTCAAGAGACGACCGCCTCAAGCAGAACTTTCCAAAAACCAGCATCACATTGTTATCGCAGTCGATCTATGACCATGTGTGGTGATCTGTGGCGGCATTTTGTCTTTTCCTCTCAGGCGGCGGCGTCTCTGTTAGTTACAATGCCATAAAAGACCGCAGAAAATATGCATAAAGCTTTACCAGCTATTGACATTTTTCTACATCTCGCTACAATTTTTATTCGGTGTATGAATATTTATTTATACGAGAAAATTAATTGAGAACCTATTTCATATGATTACATAATGTGTAGTCATATGTTCTGTACCATCTTGGATGACCTCATTAAACATTAGCTTTATTCAGTCGTATATGCTTTAAATTAATCTCCCGCGATTCCATAAGCAACACTTTAATGGCTCACATTTCAGGGCATCGAACCGTAATTTTTTTCGCTCCGGTTTTCGTTCCGGTTCACTCAAAACAAAATTTCGGTTCGGTTCGGTTCCGGTTTCACTCCGGCTATCATCAGTGAACCGTTTTTTTTTCGATCCGACCTTAAAATATTTTTAGGAAATTTGCAATAACTGATTTATTAATTTAGGTAATTTTCTAATTAAGTCAAATTCATCTTCACTATATAACAATAGTGATATTAAAAAACTGATATTAAAACCAAAATAAATTATTCAAATGTAAATATTTTGTATGTATTTTATTTATTTAAGATTTATTCAGAATTGAATTACTACAAACCATGTATGCGTCGCAAATGATTTCAACAGCTTAGGAAAGTGTAAGCCTAATTACAAATAAGCCCGTTTCTGCGATAAAGTATTCTATATTTATTATGTGATGCAAACCATTCATCTCATTTTCTAATTTACTGTGCTTAGTCTTTAGCCCTAAATTTCATTAAAATCCGCAGAATAGCTACGAAGAAAAGAATTGAATTCGGATAGAAGAACGGACAGACCGAAGCTAATATGCGCTAAGGCTGGAATGCCTAATAATGAATTATTAATATTTTTAATCACAAATCGTGCGGCAAAATAAGAGGCCGCGTTGTCTCAATAGTGTCAATAAGTTGAATAAGACATTACGTTATTTTCATTAACAATTTATAGATCACGTGAGCTGCTCATATTATAAAAAATGTAAATGCACGGCTCTAATTTTTCATTCATGAATAAAATGTATAAAATTTTTATTAGGAAGAAGCCCGCGGAAATTGAGGGTCCGAGAATCCAGAAAGGCTGAGAAACGTTTATTAACATGGTACAAATTTACTATTACGGAATTTTGCAAACACACAAAGGAAACATTCAATGAGATCATTATCAAATACGCAAGTAGTTGCATCAAAGCCACAACAGTGAATTACATTGAATTAATTTCTCACTATACCAAATATTCTCTTGAAATTAAAGTACATATATAGGAAATGAGATTTGCATATTCCACGCTGGATGATTTATCTTTTCCTTTATGCTGGCAACACTTCGTTATTCACACCGATAAGTTAAATATTTTGATGGAAAAAGCAAATATACATAAATTTTTATTCCTATTTTCAGTAACGATTAACATCCGATATAAAACTGAATTTTTCGAGTTTACAATATATACGTATTTAAAATTACTAATCTGTAACAAAGGGCAACTAATGCAGAAATACGCACAAGGAACGAAGGTGGAACAAGCCTTCTTCAATAATTACCAAGGCCAGATTGATAGATTCTAGTTCATATGAAGAAATGAAAGGTTGTGGACATAAATGTAGCAGGCGAAACATTGGAGAAAATTTCCCTTCTCCCACTATAGGCATTCATAAGGTTCAAGGAATTCTAAAATGGGTAAATTTTCCCATGGAATTTCCGGAAGTCGTTACATCTTAATGTCATATTCGTGGAACGAACCAAGGGACTTGGTGGGAGTTTGGACCTCATGTTGACGGTATGAGAGCGTGAGGGAGGAGATGACCATTTGAACATGGAAGGTTACTGAGCGGTTGGAAAATTCCGCCTTTCGCTTATACTGTTTATCCGAACCGAAATAAAGGAGCGAAATAAATATCCATTTTCGGTTTCGATTTGGGTTCAACACATTTAGTTTTTCCGATTCCGGTTCGGTTCCACTCCGGCCAAAAATATCGGTTTTTTTCGGTTCAGGTTTTCGGTTCGGTTACGGTTCGATCCCCTGTCACATTTAGAGATATGGTTAAGAAAAAGAAAAAAAACTTGCCATTTTTATTTTGGGTGCCATTAGTATTTCACATATTTTTAATTAGAAAATAAAAATATAATTATAGATAGGAAATCGAAGCCTGTTTATGAGTTTAATCCCATATGCCGCTTGTCAGAATAAACAGTTTATTTGCATCTTGTTTCAGCAGACGAGTCCTCGAACTTTTTTCAAAATGACCGATGGATTATATAGCAAGTAAATAAGCGATTATTCCTGAACGACTCCACAATGATAATGAGTAAACGATGGAGACAGTACGCTCCGCGTAAATTCCTATCTGAAAAAGGAAAGGCTTTTGTATAGTTACCTCTGCTGCGTCTCAAAAATAGAACAAGTTGCTGCCATCGGTACATAACGTGAGACTGTACAGCCACTGTCTCTAGTAAAAAAAATTCATTTATAGTCATCTCCCTTACGGGTAGACGACGATCAAATCAACCGACAAAAACTATGATAGACTGTGGGCGCAGCCTTAACAGAGTCGCCATAAGAAAACACGCTGATTGAGGTTGAAAACTTTCGCAGTGAAGAAGAAATGTTTTTCAAATGAGAAAGGCAAAGTTACATCCATCATTCCTATTACGTCCTCCAAGAAAAGCAACGTTAAAAATTATTTTCGCAGTATCTATGCTATGAAGTACAAAAGGGCATTAAAAACAGACTGGTTGGAGTGCAACATATTTCAGCTTAGGAAAGAAATGAAAAGGTTAAAAATGTTTTAAAGTTTTTTGGATTGGTAATTTGTTCCATGTTCAGCGCAGTTGTCTTCTTTCTTTTATTAATTCGCCCCATATTAGGTCACCTGTTACCAAATATCTTGATGAAAACTTGATTGTTTCATGAATTTCTGGTAAAAAATATTGCTAATAGGAAAACTGCTGGATGAGCAGCTGGAGAGTTAAAACTTATAAATGTAAGACTGTAAACGTATTTTTTGGAACAGAATTTAAATGCCATGGAACTTACTTACGGAAAACGAATGATTTTAAAAGTTAACACCTTCCAAAAATATATTTTTAAATTTAAGTTAGATAACGACCTCTATTTCTTTAACGAGGAAATTACTCCATTTGGTGGTAAGCAGTACTTTTGATCGATAAATATAAATTGTCCTTAGAGAATAATACGTTAAAAATTTAAATTAATTAACGAAAGTAAGCAAGCAGAAAAAACTTTTATAAAATTTAATGACTGTTTTTTTAAATTCCGTAAAACTATTTACAGCAATTTTTATTTGCGGTTACTCTTTAAAAGTCTTGAAATTTTAAAGAAATTTAGATGGTTTTGTAAAGCCTCAATTTACTTTTATTTTCGTATGAACTAGTTATGCTGGCGTATGGCATTGTCACCCGCTTTGTTTCAACGTAAATTACGCGGTCGCATCGAAATATCCCTTCACGCGCCATCAACCATTGATGGGAATGCGAAGTTAATAAAAATCGATTTTTCGCAGCGCTCGATGCACTTTTCTCTCATCAGCCGCAATAATTCGCCCCGGCTACCCGCTTCCGTAATTTGCCCATTAAAAATCGGCTCTTCCAGTTCACTCACAACTAATTAACATCGAGTCAGTTTTGCATAGAATTTCCGACAGAGATTCCTACAAAATAACGCCGTAAAAAATTACTTTAACGAAGGGTAAAACTCTCCAACCCGGAATATGATATTTAGAGCGACCTATAATTCCAAACCCGGAGTAAAAGAGGGGATGAATGAGGTTCTTGGAACGTTGCCTCGGCGATAAGAAATGTCCGTCATCGAAGGTAGGTTGCCACCGGACCGGCTCTCCTGAGTCATCCATCAACCAGGCGCCTCTCGCTCTGGGCCTCATAGTTACCGCGAAAAAACAAAAGATGGCGTCCGTGAGAGATTAATGGCCTCTCCGATGTTTCCTCTTCTCCTCCTCTCCTCTCATTCCATTGGTTCTCATTCGAATCAGCGAACTTTCCAACGAAAAATCAAGTTGGTAAAGTCATTTATCGCCATATATCCGCGCCTCTCTCCCAAAGAAATCAAGTTATACGCTATAGAAAATAAGATTCTAACTTGTAAAAGTATTATAAGAACTGCTATTACATATGACTCTACCACTTGGAGCTACAAACAAATCAAGTGATACAGAACTTCCGAGGTTTAAAATAAAATTTTATAAAGAACGATAAAAATATAAGTATTTTAGTACTTCTATAACATATAATGTTACGACATCGAATATTAGGCTACAATAAATACATTCTTGGAAGTTTGAAAATCAAATAAAACATTTTCTAGTTAAAGGCGGCAGGCCTCGCAAAGGTTGTCTCGATCCTTTTAAGTTTAAAAACATGATGCCACTTTATGTACTAATATACCCCAGCTAACATATATTACTATGTAATCCTTAGACTTGCAAAGCAATCAATGCAAATTATTCCACGTGATAGTCTTATATTAGAAAGTTATATCAAATGAAAACATATAGATTGTTGTTTTTCATGTTTATTGTATATAGGTTAAGGTTTATAGATTTGAAGCATACTTAATGCAGAATTTTTTATTTTGTTTTTCGTTCTTTCCATCATGGCTCGAAACATTAACAAAAACGTAGCAACGATTTAGAATGACGAAGAATGTACAAAATACTCACAGGGCTCCTTGCACGTTATTAAAAACTGGACTAAACCTGCCATAATCTGAGAGCCTTTCAAGAATTATATCGAGAATTGATGCAAAAAAAGGCAAAAGTTCTGAAAATTAAGCAAAATTGGCATTTACGACCGTAGCTGATTGCTATTACAGATTTCGACGGGAGATAAATATTTTTGTTTATTATATCAGTGTACTTTTATACAATATTAATATTATCGCTTAGTAATGCTCAAGGTTCATCATGAAAACTTTCATCTCTCATTTTCTGCCGGCCTCATAAATAAAGCACCTGAGTACCATCATAGAGATACATATGCAAATACGTATTAAGGGCACTTGAGGCATAGATGACAGGCTTAAACGATCATAGTTGTTCGGATTACTAATAGAAGTCATTATCTGCTTAATTAAAACAATATATTTTCTATAAATACTCTTTATCAAGATACATAGGTAAATCTCGAAGCATGTTTCTAAATAATAAACGTGCGATATTATTTAGTTAATACTTATATTTTTAAAAGCGTCGTATAAAATGTTTTTGATTCAGCCATACATTAAACGTTTTTATTTCACCGTAAATTTCATACTGTACACATCTTAAACAATTGTAATTAATACAAATGCATATGGATTTAATCCTTAAAATTTGCGGCAGTTGCTCCGGGCGAGAGAGGGCTGTATATATGCACTTTGAGGCCTCCAATATTAGGATTGCTATATATTCAGTGACCCGCAGTCCCTGAGGTGCGAGGAAATTGGCGTGGGAAGGACTGGGACGACGGCCGAGTGGAATGGGAAATTGCAAGCCCACATGTAAGCTACGCTAGTCGGCAATGCTGGGGTGGGGCGTCCTCGACCCAGTGCGGCGCAGGGACTAAGCTGTTGAAATGGATCTCCAGGGACTAAAGAGTAACGGTCGGTAGGCGGTTTATAGTCATTTAATACATCCATGACGCTCGCTTATCCCTACTGGATTGGCACTGAATCCAGGAAGGTGGTTTTCAGTAAACGTTGCATTTTCTCTTTTAATGTCTTCAACTTGGGGCATAAGGACCTCAATTTTAACTTTAAAACCGCTGATCTATTCCAGAATAAGCACTGAATTGTCAAATATAGTTAAATTAAGTACTTGAATTAGGTATGATAACCATGTTATTGCTATTGTTGATATCTAAGATTTATTATATTCTGGAATTTATATTCAGCCATAATACGAGCTCGATAATTCTTTAACGACTTAACCTATTAATTATATATCTACATTCAGGAAAGAATACGAAGTATCCATGCTTTGATTTCACCTTTAATCATTATTTCTTTACTACTCATGGAGATCCAGTTTTTATACTAGCAAATTGTTGTTAAAGCCTCTCATACGAAATTATATACATTCGCATTTCTTTGATAACTGATTTTTGTTCACATTCACATTTTATCGAATAACTCGTGTCTCTTCCCCTTCTATCATATCTATTCAACGTCAAGTGCAGGTTACAAACAGATACGACCACTTACTGATAATAAACCGTTCACTGATTAGAATGAGTGGGGCAACGTAGAGATAACTCGAGAGGCGACTTTCAATTACAAGGAAAAAAGCAAAACTTGTTGCGAAAGATTAGACATGTTCGATTTGACGTGATAGACCCATTCCGACGAGGCCACGTTTTTATAGATTAAAAATTTCGAAACGAACCGAAGAGTTAATCGCGAAAGAATGGGAAAAAATCTGATGTGAAAACACATAACTATCTCCATATTTGGGGAATAGATATTTAAATTATTATGAATAGCATTATAAGGCAAAATTATTATTTAGTATCGTAAAAGAATACAGTCGTCCTTATTGCTGTAAATTATATTTGAAATATGTTTACAGAATTCACCCATACATGGTGGTGGCGCTGTATACTGGAAATTACGAATAAGTTAAATATCTCCGAAATGGATGGTTCTACGAAAATTTGTTTCAAACAAAACTTGGAAGAAATTTTATTCTCAACAACTTTGGTCCTCACGAAGATCACCAGTAACGACGTTTTTAAGGAGATATTTGACGGAAACCGAAAAAACCGATTATTTATAAATAATTCCCAAACAATAACTGCTATGAAAAATTGTTTCAAATGAAAGTCGTAGGAAATTACATTCTCTATAACCTTTGTATCAAATTATATATATATATATATATAATAATGATGTTTTAACGGAGAAATATCTCAAAAAACTAATCGGGTTTCGAATGAACCTCGACTTCCGGTTAACCGGTATTGTCCAAAAAATAATCAGTTCTTTGTGCTCATGCTAAAGTGTTATATATGAAATTTGCTATTAATATGACAAGTACCTTTTGAGTTAGAGCGCCCACAATCACATACATCCATCCATCCACACACACAGACACACATACACATCATTCCGAAAATAGTCTAAACGTCTTCTACGAACCCCAAAACGTGTATTTCCGTTGAAATCTCGAAGTCGATTTTTTTCGTGACCACAATACTTTCCCTATACCAGGTATGGAAAAAGTAAAAACGTCGTGATTGGTAATCTTCGTGGGGACCAAAGTTGTTGAGAATAATATTTCTTCCAAGTTTCGTTTGAAACAAATTTTCGTCGAACATTCCATTTCGGAGATATTTAACTTATTCGTAATTTCCAGTATACAGCGCCACCACCATGTATGGGTGAATTCTGTAAACATATTTCAAATATAATTTACAGCAATAAGGATGACTGTATTCTTTTACGATACTAAATAATAATTTTGCCTTATAATGCTATTCATAATAATTTAAATATCTATACATCAAATATGGAGAAAATCATGTTGGGCACATCAGATTTTATTTAAGTATATAACCTATAATATTCCCTACCTTTGATGTACAGATGGGCTTTCTCATCAATTATATAGAAATTTAATTTGAAGCTTAAATTCAAATTTTGCATCAGCTCTCGCTCCTTCCACGCCGTGCCTCGATAAAAAATAACCTTCGCTTCTGAAATTCCATCGCCCCGACCTCGTCCTGCGACTCGCCTCGTCCTCACTCGCTCCCCCCTTTCCCTCCACCTCTCGTCGCACTCACTTCGCGAGAGCTATAAAAAAAAAACATTCCGCAGCGCTTTTATCAGATTTGCCGCCCTGCGATCGTCAAAAAAGACACAGAAACATGAAAACAATCCTTTCTTTCATCGTATTCGCAAAACGTTCGAATGAAAAAAGAGTGAAAGAGAAAAAATATAGCAGATGCATAAAAAATATGACTAGCGTGATTTATTTACGTGGCGATGCAAAGACGGTGAAACGCCTAGCTGCTCCTCTCCCCCCCCCCCCACCCCCCTCCACCACCCTCCACCACGTGATTCTAATAACTCTCGCCAGTGGCGTTACAATCAAGGCTTTCCGCCAGATGTCCCGTGTGTGAGTGGTAGGGTGGAGATATACGGTTAGGGTGATGCAGACAGGATATCATAAAAAAAAGAAAAACGCTTTCTTTGGAGTTTTCACGAGCCTTTGGAACTTTTTTCGATCCAGATGGCCATGAAAGGGATGGTGTTTGAGGCTGTCGTCATGCCCTTCCCATGCGTGACAACTGGGGTCCATTTACCTCTCTCTTCCACCATATATGCTATTATATATATTACACATATATATATATATATCATCAGCCTTTTTAAATCCACTGACGGATGAAGGCCTCCCCCAGACTTTTCCAGTTTTCCCTGTCAACTCCTCCAAGTTTTCCCCATGAACTTAACAAGCTCTCTATCCCACCTGTCTTTCGGTCTTCTTTTCGGTCTCTTGATGTTCCTTGGGATTCATTCGATGACACTGGACGTCCAACGCTGGTCATTTCTTTTAGCCCATCGCCATTTTAGCACCTTCACTCTTCTAATCACGTCACAGACTCCCGTCTTGTTTCTTACCCAGTCTTTCCTCTTGCGGTCTCTTCGGGTGATCCCTAACATGCATCTCCCATGCTCCTCTGTTTTGTTTGCAGGCGCTGTATGATTCTGGCGTTCTTGGTCCATGTTTCACATCCATATGTCAGAACAGGCAGAACACATTGGTCATACAGTCTCTTTTTTAGCAAGACTGGAGTATTTTATTTAAAGATGATTGCATTCTTGCCAAAAGCACTCCATGCCATATTCACTCTCCGGTTGATTTCTCCAAGAAGCGAACCATCAGTAGTGATGAGTTGACCCAAGTAAACATAGCTGGTTACTTCTCCGGGCTCTGCTCCGTTGATATGCATCTTCAGAGAATTTTGAAGGGGTTGCACATAACCTTTGTTTTATTAAGATCCATCTTAAGTCCAACTTCTCGGCTACAGGCAGCGATGGAATACCGGTAGAGGTACTTAAAGTCATGGGATCGGAAGGAATAAAAGTGATTACGAAACTAATTAACAATATTTACGACTCGGGAGAGTGGCCTCAGGATTTCTTAGAGTTAACAATGATCCCTCTAAAGAAGAATCCAAAGGCAATGCAGTGTAAAGACTACGGAACGATAAGCCTACTATCACACGCCTCGATGATCATCACGAGGATTCTTAATAAAAGGCTAGAGAAAAAGGCCGAAGAAATGCTAGAGGAAGATCAATTCGGCTTCAGAAAAGGACGAGAAACCAGAGATGCTATCGGTGCAGTGATAATCATATCAGAAAGGGCAACAGAGTACAGCCAAGATAGCTGCGTATGTTTCGTCGACTGGCAGAAGGCCTTTGATAGAGTAAATTGGGTACTGCTGATGAGGATATTAAAGGATATAGGTGTAGAGTGGAAAGACAGGAGACTGATCAGGAATCTATATGTGAATCAAGTTGTAAAGGTCAGGTTGGAGAATGCTGACACCTGCGTTGTAAATATCGGTAGAGAAGTAAGACCGATCCTATTCAACATATATGGCGAGAGGCTAATGGAAGAAGCGTTAGAAGACACGGGATATTTCAAAATCGAAGAAGGATTATAAGAATAGTGAAATACGCGGATGATCAAGTACTTCTAGCAAGAAAGGAAAAGGAACTCCAGAAAATGATAAATAGACTAGTGATAACAGGTAGAAAATACGTATGGAAATTAATACAGAAAAATCCAAGGTCATGCGAATATCAAATAAAGAAGAAGAAAATTTGAACATAAGTATTGGAGGAAAGCCATTAGAACAAGTTTCAGATTATAAATACCTTGGAAACATCATAACGAGAGAAGCATAATGTACCGATGAAATCAGAACTAGAATAACAAAAGCAAAAGCCACTTTCAGAAGAAAGAAACTTCTACTAACGGGATATAAAGCAGGATAACCGAAAGAGGTCGATAAAATGCTCTGTGTGGAGTATAGTTTTGTATGGAGCAGAATAATGGACGCTAAGGAAAAATGATATAAAATAGTTGGAAAGCTTCAAAATGTGGACATGGAGAAGAATGCTGAAGATAAAATGGACAGATGGAAGAAAAACGAGAAGTACTATCAAGGATAGAAGAGAAGCGAACGATTATACAGACTAACATAAAGAGGAAGGCGAACTGGATTGGGCATTACCTGAGGAGAGAGTGCATGATTATAGAAGTGCTAAAAGGAAAACTGGATGGAAAAAGAGAAACAGGTGGGAAAAGGTTTCAGCTGGTAGACAACTTGAAAGAGAAAGAGAAAGAGTGCTATCAAGACATGAAGAAGACTGCGGAAAATAGGAGTATATGGAGAACCAGGTTTAACCGTGAATAATCACGGACCTGTCTACGGACAAACTACATATTTATATATATACATATATATATATATGTGTCTCTCTTGTGCTGACGAAGGGATCATCCCGAAAGCTCTAACCTCTACAAATGTGTCTCTCCAACACCCCAGCGGCTCTACTTCCGGTAAGTGTTCACTGGGTTTCCTTCAACACCTAGTTACCCAAAATATCCTTACTTACCTTTCCTCTTCCTTAGTATTTATATATATATATGTGTATATATAAACTTCTGGAATAGGAAAGGTAAATGAGGATATTTAGGGCAACTAGATGTTGAAGGAAACCCAGTGAGCACTTACCGGAAGGAGAGCCGCTGGGGTGTTGGAGAGACACATTTGTAGAAGTTATTGGAGCTTTCGGGATGATCCCTTCGTCAGCACAAGAGAGACACAACTGATTTGGCAGTGACACTGGGGTGAAGGTGTGGGGGTGGAAGGGAAGGGAGCGTGGAAAGGTCAGGGATTGGATAATTTCTCCTATCAACTGTACCACCCGCAACGTCATCTACCTACTAACCTGCACCCAATGCCCCGCCTTTTACGTCGGCTTCACCAGCAATTCCCTCAACATTCGCATGAACGGCCATCGCAACAGCGTTAGTCTTAAACGACAGCTACCCGTGGCCGTTCATGCGAATAATCACAATCTTAGTTTCAATGTTTGTTTCACGATGAGGGCCATTCGCGCCCTCCCAGACGACGCTTCCGCTCCCTCCCAGACGACGCTTCCGCTCCCGAACTCCGTCAATGGGAACTGGCCCACATCCAATTCTTAAACTATTTCTCTCCTCCCGGCCTCAATATCCGTTAATATTTCCTTCTTTCCAACCTCTCTTTCCCCTTCCCCCCCTCTCTGCATCCTCCAATCCCCGACCTTTCCAGGCTCCCTTCCCTTCCACCCCCACACCTTCACCCCAATGTCTCTCTTTTGCTGACGAAGAGATCATTCCGAAAGCTCCAATAACCTCTACAAATGTGTCTCTCCAACACCCCAGCGGCTCTCCTTCCGGTAATTGTTCACCGGGTTTCCTTCAACACCTAGTTGTCCCAAATATCCTCATTTACCTTTCCTCTTCCGTAGTTTATATATATATATATCCCTTTGTTTGAGTGATGAGAGAAGTTATTCTCTTTCCACTCTCTATTGCTGTCCATCTCCTTTTATTTCTCTCTTCTGATACTGTCTACCTCAAACTTGCAGGCAGCAAATCGTGTTTCTTCTTCCCACACGTACTCTCTTTATTGTTTTAATCGACATCAATTATTCCTCACCTCCAAAGTAATTCCAAATTTACTGAATTGTTTAAAACCTTAAATGCGCAATTTTGGATAATTTACATAATTCTATTCTTATTTGTAATAATTTTCGAAATCGCTCTTCGGCTATATAATAGATTTGTCTCAATTCCTTATGTCGTGCAAATATTTCTAAAGGGAATATATTACATTTACGAACGCTTATATTGTTAGTTTTCTATAATTCAGTGACTGATAGAGGAACTATACAATTTTTGAAGCTCTTACACCTAAAACCATGATGGCCAACGTGAGGCATTGAAATTAGGAATAAGAAATTCTTCCATTTTGATAAAAAATGACTGATAAACTGTGGGCAACTTTGACTACATACCGTGAGTGAAGGTGTACTAAAAATTACTACATTATACATGGATAATTGTAGAAATGTTGCCAAATGATGGGTACGACCTCAAGTCGAAAATCGAACTTAGTAAATATAACTTAATAGGAACAATTAACGAGTTTACACGGTACCATACTAACACGGTTACAAAAAAGTCGGAAGACCTAATAGACTCATATTCTAAGGATTTTTCATTATATAAGCTATTCCAATTCACAAGTATTTCAACAACTAATCCAAGGTGTACCGTGTATCGTTCGGAAATACGATAATATATTTACAACACAAGTATGATCGCACCTATTGAATATATCTTCGCTTGAGTACGAATAATTTTCAACTATACTGTGTTTGGTCTAAACCAGCATTTCCCAACCTTTTGAACTCTGTGGACCACTTCAGCGACCCTTCCAGGCCCTGCGGAGTACCTCATTTCTTACACTAACCCACTTACTGTATCTACGTTTAAGAAAAGGGGTTACTTGGTTACATAGTTTATTTGACCATTTTCAAATAGCATATTACACACGTTTCTGTCTGTTTGAGGATAATCTGATTATTTTTTGTTTTATCCCAAGAATTATTTTCAAAATTTGCAGAGGAGAAATTTTTTAAATATGAAATACTTTTACAAACGTCATTAATAACAATATTCAATACCTGTGATAGTGTAAAACTTGTTTAACTTTTCCCAAAAAATCCCAACTAAATATGGGGTGCGGCCCGAAAACACTACATTTTGGAAACCTCCGCGGACCACCAACAAAACCTTCATGGACCACAAGTGGTTCGCGGACCACAGGTTTGGAAACGCTGGTCTAAACTTTATCCCACGCTATGTTTGCAAAAATACCTCCAAATTCTCTAATTGTTGATTAATGCTATGACAATAGTACTGTTTCATCCCAAATATTTCTCGATACGAAGAGAAACATTAAAGCGTTAAACTTAATTCTGATATCGAATGGATACTGCCCACTTCATAATTTCCTCCTAAGAGAAGAAGATTATAATCCCTGAGATAAACGCGATTCCTTTGGAAATACATAGAGATGAAAGTCAATACTAAAACCCCCGTTACGGGAAAATTGAAGAGTACGGAAAATTTTTTCATAACCGCAGGAAAAAAGTACGACGGTTTAGCATAGGTTCTCTGTGGAAAAGGAGGGGCAGCGTATTGATTTATAAGGAAGTGTTCCGGCGCCCCCCCCCCCCACGCACTTCCACTTACCATCTTTCCCTCGGAAAACAAACCAACACTCGACCCACAAGCAATTTCTCGCAAAATTTCGTGCACGCTGCATTCTATGGCCCGCTAGTTCTGTCGGAAAAAAAATTTGCCCTAAAAAAATCCATTAAAATTTATCCTAGGGCTATAATCTTCCTTTTTAGAAACATGCGGCAAGCTGGAAACATACCTGTGCGTAATTATAATCTAGCGCAGATTGAGAAAAAGGTTTGATTTAAAAAAATACAGCCTAATGCAAGGATCTCTAGGAAAGAATTTCAAGCTGGAACGGAAGATAGGATTAGGATGAGAGTGAGAGGGAGAAATGAGAAAGGGAAATAAGAGATAGCAGAAAGGGATAAACAGATGGGGACGAGAATAAAAAGGACCGGAAGAGGAATTTCGATTGGATTGATCCTTTAAGACAGAAGGATAAGGGTTTGTATTAGGACTTTTCCTTTTGCTCTCGGAAAAAAGAGACACGCACGCTCCATTTATCCCTTTATTAAATCTTCGAAAAGAGGCAGTGAAAGAGAAGAGGTTGGAGGAGGAGAGGAAAAGTAGGGAGAGAAGGGAATTAAGGGAAGAGGAGGAGGAGGAGAGAAAAATAGAGGGTGAAAGAGGGGAGATGATGAGGTAGGGGAGGGTGAAGGAGGGGAGATGATGAGATAGGGGATTGATGGAAGGAGTATTTTGGGGCCGAAATAGGTTAGATAGAAGCGGAAGATGGGGATGGGTGAGCCAAGAGAAGAGAGAGAGAGAGAGAAATAAAGATAAGAGCGAGAATGGAGGAGGTGAGAAGAATAACCATAAAAACGAGAGACCTAAAGCGGATGGAAAGAGAGAGAAAGAAGGAGGGAGAGAGAGAGGGGGAGTTAAAGCTAGAGAGATAGTAACAGAAATTTAGATAAAGGGGTAGAAACAAAAGATGGATTTTTAAAATCCCTCAGCAGCTATGTGGTTAGTGTGCGGGATTTTTGGATTGGAAAGTGGGGAGAAAAACGGAAGAGATAAAGCAAAAGGTTAGCGGAGAAAGAGACAGAGAGTTTTAATGAGGTGGGAGGATGAGAGGGAGAAGAAAAGAAAGAGAGAGGAGTAGAAAATATTTCGGACGCGGGCTGAATAGACAAAAAGAGACAGGAGAGCGGAGAAAGAGAGTATAGAACGGGAAAAGGGAAGACGAAAAGCGAAGAGGGTAGAGGTAGAAGAGAGAAAAAAAAGAGATAAAGAGAAGGATTTATATAGGTTGATAGGACCGTAAAAAAGAGAGGAATAAAGTGAGGAAAAAATGGGAAATGTGTTTAAGAAAAAAGAGGTTCCTGGAAGATGAAGCGGAAAGGGCGTGCTGGAAAGGAATATAAGTCAAAACGGTAGCAGGAGGGGTTTAGTCGGTAACGTGAATGAGGCGGAAAGAAGAGAGAGAAACGAAGGTTGAATTGAGAGTTAAGCGGAAGCGATGATTAAATGTTTTGGAGGAAAGGGAAAAAATTTACTCGAGATATTAAACTTTTGGATAAAATTTTGTGAATTTAAATACAATCTGATAATCTGAAAATGATATAGGGAAGCCTACAAATAATAAGTGTAACAAGGAGAAGAATATATTGTCGCCGAATACGAGCGATTATATTAAAAGTAGATGTTTAAATGTGAAAATAAAAAAGATAAAAATGTTCGTACATCTATAAAATATTATATTTGGTAAAAATTAAAAGTCGTTAACATATTGTCTTTTATTAGGGGCTCCGCCCATGGCCGTTCAGTCCGTTCAGTGGCCCAACCCCGTGAGATTGGCTGCTGCGCCGCCAAATGGGGTAACTCTAGCATATTATAGAGGAAATTAATGCTACACAGTAATTGATCACGAACTTTTATGTTTGTTACTTTCTGTTTATTTTTATTGAAATATAGCCCTTTCTTTTTTATAACAATCAATGCAACCGTTTATCTAGATTATCTATAGAAGAGAAGATAACCATGTAACTTTCAATATGCTAAAAAAGTACCGTACGTCCTTATTCTCATCTAATTTTAAATTTATGCGTGAGCTTATTTCCGTTAATAAGCATTATAGATGTATAATATCATGATTTTACTTACAAAAAGGTAAGATTCCAGCATTAAAACGATGATGAAGATTCGATTTCTTTGATTAAATCGTTAGAAACGCTTCCCATACGCAGTTAACTGGATAATTATACGTAAATATTTACGTTGATATCTATAAAGTTTGACGTTGCTACCGCAATAATTTCGATGCTTAAACAAAAGTTGAAAGTGAATAGCGCTATTGCTTCATTTATTTGAAGGTTTAATTGAGAGTAATTGAAAAAAAATGATGGTCGCCTTGTCAACGCACGGAAAGAGCACGAAATATCCACAAAAATTCTAAAACAATTGCGTATTTCTGAAAAATTCGACCGTATAAAATGTAAACATCGCACAAATAAGAGAGCACATAGTTTTAGCAGTCGAATAAAGTAAAACTGAAGAAAATCGGTCCACATTTAGATATTTTGATGAATGAAGGAAAAAAACCTTGCATTCTGAAATATCGAAAATCTTGTGTAAACTTATAGGAAAACATAATTGTCTCCTGGATTCGGACCCCCAGCAAACGAAAATAGTTTTCCAGGAATCTCATAGTTAGTAGAAACAAAACGCCGTTTACCGCATATGTCTAACATAAGACCAACGGTTCTCGAGAAATATGCTGCCTACTACTATTAACTGCAGCAGCAGCAGCAGACGTTAGGGTAATATTATAAGGATGGGATAATGGTGGAATTAATGGTAATATTCATATCCTTAAAGTGACTTAAAGTGACAACAAAATATTGTTTTGTCATCGTTTTAAATAATAGCTTCATTTTATCAACAGCTAAAACTAGTTATATTTTAGCAACAATATTGATTATTACATATATAAGATGGTTTCGTGCTAGAGAAAACGAAAAAATAGACACATTTTTATTGAGATATCGATCCTCATATCTTGGGGCTTGAGATTTGCATTTTTTATTTTAATTCTTCTACATCTAAAATAAAATAAGTTTATTATCCATCATCCACAAAAACATGACAGTCTAGGCGACCACTACCTCTGAAACATTTTAATTTCGCTTCCTCTCCATTATACGATCGAAATATTGAATGAATGGTAAAACACAAAATTATGAAAAGTATACAGGTGGTTTACAGAAATAAATGTAGTAACAGCATATTCAAAAATATATTAAATATTTATTAACCCTTGATTCTAAATTCCCACGAATTCGTGGAAGTAACTAAGAGAGAAATCATGAAATCCTATTTTAAATATGACGACAGCAAGATGACAAGCTTTTCGAGTAAGAAAGAGACCTGCGTTTTATCGCAATTTTCGCTTCGAATAGGATGCCTAGGTATAAGACGAGGATTTTTTCCGTCTGCTCCTTCTACAGGAGTTTTATTCGATAAGTGAGCTTGTCGAGGGAGGGGATTGTGCGTGCGTGCGTGCGCTAACAGGGCGAGGCGAGAAATAACGCCCGGAGCATGTCTGGATTCAGATAGAAAGCAAGGAATTCCCGGGGGTTTCCGCGCCAGAGAAACACAAACGCTGTGGCGTGTGCGTACGTCCCGCGGAGGAGATGAATTGAGAGGCATCTGAAAGGAAATATAAAAAAACGCTGCTCGAAGATTAAAATGACAACCTTAATAGATGCGTTGCGAGCGCCCGGTTGCGAATGGAACGTCGGAGGATAGGGAGAGAGAAAAATCACAGGGGGAGAAAAGAGGCGTCGGAAAAGAGGGATTGGAGAGGGTGGTGGATAGAGGGAGGAAAGGGGTATGCTATTAGGATAAGGAGGGGGAAGGGAAGGGATTCGGGCGTGTTTACAGTGGTGTGAGCTGAGAGGGAAAGAGAGATGGGTGCAATAAAAAAAAGGACTGGTGGAAGGAGAAGAGAGACGTGGAATGGGAGGATTAGGAAGAGTGAGTAGAGGCGATTAAATAAGGAGACTCGAAATGTAACTGCGCCTCCTATACGTCGTTTGTTTCAAAATATTTTTGTGATAAAATCTCTTAAGCTTAAAGGGTAGCAAATGTGAGGTTTTGTATATTTGTCGAATAAATACTTTATACTGTCGGAAAACAAAAACGTACCAAGTGAGTAAAACACGAGATAAATTATTACGACTTACTCGGTTTTTGCGATGATTGCGCTAGGCAGAATAGAAAGGGTCCTTTGAAGTTGTACTCTCCAATGGGTTGATTTTGAGTAACAATAAAGCGCATATGTATTTATTTTGTGTTTAGACGAACGCGCTGTAATTAATTTTCTCGGTGGATATTTTTGATTGCGCAATGCACGTTAAGAGCTAATTAATATTCGAGAAATAAATAGCTTCCTTTCCTTTTTGATAACAAAGTAAAATTTTCGTTGCATCGTTGCAAGAGAAAGGTGACGTGCTTTTGCTCCCGACGTAGATGAATACCACAAAAAACATTGTTTTCTCGATCATTAATAAACGCTACAGTTCCACTCTTGAATCAAGGCAGCACCTAAATCCTCAAAATTGAAAACGCTTGCAATCTTATACAGTAAGCCCTGATCGTAAATCATTTGTTGCTCCATCGGTTTATCTCATAAAACAATTTATTTCCCTACTCCCTTAAAAAAGCCAAAACACAACACGCATTAAAATTAATGTGCAAATAAGAGTACATTGATGGGAAAATAAATTACTTCCGGGAAATTTACCCTAAGTGCGGTCACGAAAAAATTTGACCAAAAAGTCATCTTAAATGTTTATTTTATTTGATGATCTAAATATGACTATAGGATTAACACGTCGGGAGGGAAAAGCATACATAGGCCTTTCTGGAACGGAAAGTAAGAGAAGGGTTTGCACCGAGAAACAAGGAAGATTAATGAATAACCAATATGTCCGGAAAGAAAGAGAGAGGAGAGAAACAGGAACAAAGAACGTGGTTTGACGGATAGAAAAGAAAGAAAGCGCCGAATGTAAGGAAGAGGAAAAAGCATACAAGGAGTCGGAGAGAGAGAGACTGAGAAGAGTAAGAAAGAGAAGCCCTCTGAGAAATGGGTCGGGTTGAAGACTGAAAGCGAAGGCTTAAAGAGGCAGAAAGTGATGGGTGAGGGCGACGGAAAAAGAGAGCGAGGAGAAAATAAGAGGAAAAAGTGAGGAGAATAGGGTTAAGGAGGAATGGAGGAGGGAGTGAGGAAGGAGAGATAGCGTATGAACAAGAGGGAGAGTCCCGATGGAGCGTGGATAAAGAATGTACAGATAGAGGAGAGAGAGAGAGGGAGGAAGATTTTATAAGTGCGATGGAGGAAAGAGGGATTAATTGAGGACAGAAATGGAATGGGAGATTTCTTACACTAATCGTCGGCGAAACGAGAAGAGAAAAGAAAGGCTTGAGAGGGAGCGTGGGATGTGGTTTAAGGTGGTGGAGCGAAAGGGGTTGATGGTTTGAGTAGAGAGAGAGAGAGAGAGGTGCCAAGATTGGACGTGCGCAGCAACAGGCCCTACCAGTGCATATCTCCGTACCCGGAAACCCCCTTCTCATATACGAACATCCTTTAAGTCTTCTGCCTTTCACTCCTTCGCTCCCACTCTATCATCCTTCACTCCGTTTTCTTCTTTCTCTCTCTTTTTTCCTTTTCCTATCTCCTATTTTTCAGACTGTCTCGGGACCCTTATCTAAAGCGCGTACAAATCTCACTCCTTCACAACAAGTTTGCCTCACTCTGGCCCAGCACCTTTGAACAAATAAATTTCCCTCCTGTCTGCGTTCCCATCGGTTAATCGGGCTCTGTAGTTTTGGCCTAGGAGGTCTCATAAATTTCGGCGGGAGCGAAAAGGATATGAAGGGCGATTTCAAGTAGTAGCAACCTTTCGAAATTGTTTTATGGTGATGATAATTGGGAAAAATATATTTTATTTTAAGTTGATTAGTGCTTCCAGTTTGAATTCACTCTGTTACTTTATTGGAATATAAATGCATTAGTTTAAAATAAGGAATCATTAGGAATAAAATTATTTGTTGTAGTATAAGTATAAAGAAAAATAATCAGAATGGCTAATAGAAGCACTTCATGGAATCGCCGTTTTAGTTAACGATCAATTTTTCTTATAACAAGAAACATTAATTCCAGCCTCGAATTTAATGTTAAAGGCAAACTCTATAAATTTTAGGAATTAATTTAATAAAACGCGCATTTTGTTAAATTCCAAACATTTTTAAGTGAAGTGTCATGGTTTTTAATGAATCAATTTTGTCGTCATAGCGTAATTCTGGCGTAATCATTATTTACATTTTTATTCGGCTTCCTATTTAAATACGAAAATAGAATCCATACAAGCATCCGATCGATGGAATTTAGATTACCTTTTTAAAAATAAATCATAATAAATAAGCCCTAAAGAAAATAAGATGTTGAATCATGTCAGCTGCGATAGGTGCTTGAAATTCCATCCTTACCACTATTTTATTTATTAATCTGTTTTGGGAATATCGCTGGTGCTATAAACAAAAGTTGAGTTGATTGCAGTCAATTAGCTCTTGTTTATTGAGATGGAAAAAACAAACCGAAAAGCAGAAAAATAATATAGGCCAAAATAAATGAAAGAAACAAACAAAACGAGGAATGAAAAAAGTATGTTTTACACACATGATCCAAGAATGGCCTACTTAATATTAATAGAGACAATGTTCCGAAAGTTATATCCAAGAACACCAAATTTCAACTCGAGTAAAACTATTTAACGAGAATGACAGGCACCATAATTATTCCCAAGATGAAGAGAATCAGGAGAAGAGGTAGATTCCACTGAGCCAGGAGATGTTTAAATACTCCGTGGAAGCGGCGGTGTCGTATTTTTTGGAGTGCGGATGAACGCTATCGCGGTATGCCAGCTACTCTCCGGGATCTCCAAATTTAAATTAAGAACAAATGGATGGATTCTCGAGTCTCTATCTCTGCGTTTGTTTAACGCCTGTTCTCCTCCGATTACAACTTTAGTTTTACAATTCCAGAGGAATATTTCCCGTCCTTAAATCTCTACCTCAATAAATGCCTAGCTTTTTATCTCGGAGGAAATTTATTCTGTAACAAGTGCGTAATTGCCGTCAAAAATAAGAAGGAAAATACAAATTCAATTATAAATCGACTACTGAATGATTGTGGTGAATCCCGTAGCAAAACAAAACGTGTGAAAAATCCAGATGCCCATCTCGGATGCAAGGTAATCATGGTATTATGGAAATTTGTTTTCTTTTAACATTTTTCTGCTTTCGTTTCTTTCAACCTTACGTTCCCACGCAGTATCAACTCTCAAACTGCGCTACTTCCGTCTAAGAGTAAGTGAAAAAATAAGCTAAATATCATTACCACAAAATCCCGAAACGGTTCTAAAATATAAGTAATTTCTATGACCACACGATTGGTTCCAAATATGAATCATCTTCATGTATTTTAAATTTAATTTCCTTTTGTAAACGTTGGATGTTATAAAACTGAAAATATGTGAACAGCGTATGATTGTTGATTAAAATGTATCCAGTTAACAACGAATGAAATCTAAAGGAAGAACGTGGAACAAACAGCCCTTTATACTTTGATACATGGCTAGAAAGAACAAATAGGAAAGGCCAATCAGTTTGTGAATCTGCAACGTTTTCACAGCAGATAAATGTTGCACACATATTTACTAAGTAATATCAAATATATTCACTAGTTTGCGAATAAGGTAACATTAATTAATTTGTATGCAGTAATGTTCGTACGATGCCTCGTTATGAAATGCGCACCCGATAGGATTAATCATCTGAAGATATACATTTACCTATACAGTAATCATTCACTCTTTGAATATTCGACTTTAAGTTGGGTTAGGGTCAGGGACGGCCCGAGGTACGGGCGAGCAGGGCGGCTGCCCGGGGCGCCAAAGTCTTGGGGGCGCTATACCGATCATTACTTGCAAATGGATAAATATAGTATACCAATTTATATCGCGGAACAGAGTATAATATTTATTTTTCCATTATATTTTTTCATCATCAATAACTTTTTACATAGCGATGAATAAATATCTCAACAAGCATTTACGGAAGGGGCGCCGGAATGCTATCTCGCCCGGGGCGCCAGAATTCCTCGGGCCGCCCCTTGTTAGGATGTAATGTTTCACCGCAGGAATCTATTGGTATTATTACGATTTCCTTCTATATCCTATCAATTTTATATAATAAACTGAATTTTTAAAAAATCTAGGAGAAACATAAATTATAAGACTTTCGTGTACATAGGATTTTTCGTATGATATTGCGAAAAAAAATCTCAAAAAGACTACCTTTTCGACGAGATTAGAAGTTTTAATTTCGGCAGATTTTCAATTTCATTCTTCTCTTGTGAATATCGTGAACATGATAAAACAATCCCAAATTTCTCATTTCGTTGCAGAAAATTTCTCCCAAATGTTTGCCCTGCTTTCGAATATTCCGTTCTTTGGCGGAGGACAGTCAGGAGATTTTTAATGAGGACTCGGCGAGTTATTGCCCTGAAAACCTTTCCAGTTTTTTTTTAATTGCGAACTTTTCCCTCCGCTACAATACCTGTGTCTGCTCAACGTCTGCACCCTCGCAGACCTCTTCGGCCGTCGACCCCAATACAGTCACAGGTGCCTTAACTTCCTCCGCTCTTCCCCTTCCTCTTTCACTTCTCCGTCAGAGTTTCAGAACTCACGGACCAGGGCCGCCGAGAGCCAGCGCGGGCCCTGGGGCAAATACAATTTCCGGGTCCCCTTTTCTCTGTTTTAAGTTCAAAAAGGGAACGTTGTCCCTCGGCAGGCCCAGTACAGCCGAATCCCCCTCCCCCCTTCTCTACGATATTGACTCGCAGTATTATAAACAGAATTTGTCAAATTCCATCCAATTAAAATTTTTTATCAAAATTACATGTAAAATATAGGTTAGTACTATATGTATCACATTGGATTAGAGTTTAAATCGGAGTTACCATTATATTCTTAGGTGCCATACAAACTAAAATCGTATCAAAGTAATGTTTTTTATGGCTAAGATTTCAATATTAAAAGTTCAACTAACAAAAATCTCATAAAAATATATGAATTCGTGTTTTAAATTTTCGACTAACTTTTTCAGCATGGCTTCGCGGGCCGCATCTTAATTTTACATGAGTAAGATTTCTTTCCACTCATTCACCCCAAATTTTATTTTTCTTCCTCGTTTTATTTTATCAGCGCAACGATTACACGATCAATTTCGGAGTGATAAAATTTACACTCATAATACGAGCTAAAGATATTCCACTTTGTGAAAATAAGCGTACATTTCTCAAAGCGAAGTCGTCTTTTTTCATACCGATTTCATTGACATTTCTAATTTTTAAAAATATTTTATTTTGTAATTTTCTCCATTTGAATAACATACGGATGAGTGCAGCTTATTTTTCATTTGGATTTTTTAATTACATAGAAACACGGTACGAACATAAGACTTGGATGGTTCTATGAAGGAAAAAACAAAGTTCATTTTTATTGAAGACAGAATTAGAATCCTGATCGAACTAGCGTAAAAACGCGTTTAGAATCAGAAAAATACGTGATTTCATCAGTTTTATGAAAATGCCACTTATAAGCTACCATGACAACAGATGGAGAAGTTAGGACGGTACGATATGATGTATGCTAGGGCACTGGAGTTAGAAGATAAGAAGCCTAATGGGATTCGTGGCAAAGGAATTATTAATAAATGTGGAAAAATAGTCGCAGAACCAAAGGATGTAGCCCAGGTATGGGAAGAATACATTAAAGAACTATACAACAAACAGGCAGGATCGGTACAAATGGAAATGGAAGAAGTGAATTGCATTGAAGAAGACAACTTGGAACAAAGTATTATGAAAAGCGAAGTAGAAAAGGTGATAATGGAACTAAGAAATAAAAAGCTACAGGCAGCGATGGAATACCGGCAGAGGTACTTAAAGTCATGGGATCGGAAGGACTAAAAGTGATTACGAAATTAATTAACAATATTTACGACTCGGGAGAGTGGCCTCAGGATTTCTTAGAGTTAACAATGATCCTTCTATAGAAGAGGTCAAAGGCAATGCAGTGTAAACGATATCCCTACTGTCACACACTTCGAAGATCATCACGAGGATTCTTAATAAAAGACTATAGAAAAAGGGCGAAGAAATGCTAGGGAAAGATTAATTCGGCTTCAGAAAAGGATGAGGAACCAGAGATGATATCGGTGTAGTGAGAATCATATCAGAAAGGGTAATAGAGTACAGCCAAGATTGTTGCGTATCTTTCGTCGACTGGCAGAAGGCCTCTGATAGAGTAAATTGGGTAATGCTGATGAGGATATTAAATGATATAGGTGTAGACTGAAAAGACAGGAGACTGATCAGGAATCTATATGTGAATCAAGTCGTAAAGGCCAGGTTGGAGAATGCGGACACCAGCGAAGTAAATATCGGTAGAGGACGTTTAAAAAAGAGACTCCTTAACCGTAAAAATGTGAATATTTAGAGACAATGAAGACAAGGAAAATAAAAGAAAAACAAATGAAGCAAGAAAAAAGAAACGTTAAACTTACAGGTTTTCCGGAAAGCACCTTCCTAATTAAAAATTTTTTTTCATTTTAATTTTTTCCTTTTGAATAACATACGGATGAGTGCAGCTTATTATTCTTTATTATTATTACTATTATTATTTAGCTTTATTACTACTATATGTATCACATCATAATTAGACTTGGTATGATTCGATTAATTTCGTTAAACAGCGAATTTGTAAAAATAAAACATTCGACGAAATTTAATTTCCGTCGATAAGTGTATGTTTTTCATCACTAAGTTTTTTGCGAAATTACATGTTATGGTTTTTAAATTTAGTTTTCCAAATTAACACCTAAACTGTATTTTAGTACCAAAAAAGCAACGCGTAAAAATAATCGGTACTTGTCATAACAGACGATCACATTTGAATCGGAATTTCCTACATTTTGCATTGTGAGGTTCCCCGTGAGAGAGTCCAAAAGCACGAATTACCTGAGAGTAGATCTTAGTATGAATGAATACCGATCGTCAGATGTCCTTATAGTACTTTAACTAATAAATTCTCACAAAATTTACATTTCTATCGACCATACCGATAATCCATCCTCCGAAGGAGTTTTTTCCATCATGATCGTTCTGTGTTTGCGTACTAAGCATTTTTCTAGATTCCTCCTGATTTTTTTACCAACATCGCAAATTTTTCCTTCATAATATTTACGTATAAATTTGGTTGTATATTATAATAGCGTAACATTAAGTTTGCTATTGAATGGTCGCGATTTCGTAATTGTACGATTCAACGTATAAAATATAGTTTCTCATCTCTAAAAAATTGGGAGTAAACAATATTGTTCTTTAGAACTGACGGTACGACGACACTCCGAGTGCTTGTGGGTCCGGCCCAAAGACGGAATTTCCCGAAGGAGAGAAAAATAAGGGTAATGGGGTGGAGTGTCAGGGTACCAAGGGGTGATAAAATAGCAGTGGGTTGGGTTGGTAAAATCCAAATCTGAGAAATGGAAACGGGAAATGGAGAAAACGCCGCTAGTTGGTATTGGATGCACCCGCGTATTGCGAGAGGAAAATCTCATGACAGATCCTTATACCGGGCCCCGGGGATTTTGACCCGCTGTCCCCACCCCCTCGGTGGCCCTGTCACGGACCACTTCTGCTCCAGCATCTCGGATGATTTGTAACTTCAGACGCCGTCACGGAGGTTCAACGAGGAAATTAGAGATTCCAGACAATTTCCGCTTTCGTGAGCTCCCCCTCCAACCCACTCGGGTTAGCCACATGCCGTGTGAATTCTATTGACCGTCGCTTTCTTTCGCCTGCCCCTTCGGGAAACTTCTCTCGAAAAAATAAGTTTCCTAACTTCCGCCTACTTCTGACTCCCAAAGAATAGAGCGGTTCCCGAAAAAGGTAGAGAGACTGAGTCAAAGGTGTAAGGCCAGAATGATTAACGTGGAATTATAGAAATAATTGCGTTTCAGCGAAGGTGATGTGTTACATTCAACGATATATTTGTTGAAATATTAACGACGATCTCGAACTAATATTTAGTCAAATGAATGTAAAATCCTAATATATGTGCTCTAAAAAAGGTAAGGATGGTTTTTACTAAGGATTAATTTTTCATTTAATTTTCCAGTAATATACACAGAATAAAGATTATTACATGCTCTTTATTGAGATTTAAGGATCGTATATGCACCGTGCGCTAACAAAATAAAATACTATATGTATTTTAAGGTTCCTTCATTCGGAGGTGAGACATTTATATTCCGTTAACCTTATTATCTTACGCTGCATTGGATGAAATTAGAACAATAAAAATATTCTTCATCTTGAGTCACATATTTATCAAGAATAATAACAAGAGGATTGAAAATCATATTTTAGTACATATTTTGTATTCTAACTGGCATGAAAAACTCTCGTATTATTTTTGTAAATGTTAATACGATTCTTTCAAACTAAGACTACATTAACCGTGGAACCTAAATATTTTATTAAACGAGGCTCCAAGAGCAGAGATTACGGGAATGTGATTGCAATGAATTTTAAGATACAGAAAGAAAGGAAGCGAAATTAATGTCTCATTTCCAGAATAAACAAGTAAGACAAGGCGAATTAATTAATTAGCACACATCCTATACTATTTCTTAAATGCTAATGAATTGAATAGTAATACATTGTTATAGATCGTCTTAAAGTATGTTTAAAAGAAAATCACCTTTAATAATTGTTTAGAAAATAAATGACACAAACTAAATAAAATGAAATTGGGTATGTTTTGCATCAACATGGAAAATGTGATTTTGTTTCACTAGTCTGCTTTAAACGTGGAGATTTATAATTTTAAAATTGCTATCATGTTCCAAACTTTTTGCATATAAATAGTGAATATTTTCAGAAAACTTCTGAAGTATGGATTATTTGGTGAAATATTTCCTTTTGCGATAAATTCATGGAATATATTATCTTACAACAACATTAGCATTTTAATTATAATGAAACTTGTCCAGAATGAAGTTTTTGTATCCTGGAGTATAGGAAACCCACAAGCCAATTATGATTATTCGGTTGCATAACATAACGGCGCTCTGTTTAATTTTTTTTTACCAAGAAATATTAATATCAAATATGGTAAGTGAAGTTATTAACTTTATATTAATGTTAATTTTTACTGCATTAGATATCCCACGTGATGAAGAAAAATTTTAATTTTTTCCGGAAAATAAACCCGGACCTTCGACTTTTCGGGTCCCACTTAAGTCCATCTGAAACACTTTGCAGAAAAATTTCAATGTATTGTATAAATTACAGCATTTCTACAAGGTAAATTAGCAACCCTAGATAATGATTACATCATTTACAATGACTAATTTTTAATTTGTATATTAGCTATTTCATATATTAATTGACACAAGCTGATTTGTGTTATCAAATTCAAAATTTTATAGAGATAAGAAATCAGAAGAAAACTATGAAGGCTTATGAACGTAATTCCAGTACTTAAGTGACAATATTTTAGTTCATTGAATTTATTTACTAGATACTGAATAACTGTGTGCTAAGTCAGAAAATTCAGGAATGTCAACCGATGAGAATGATGTGCTAGCTACTGTTTTTATCACGGAAAGATATTTCTTTTTTGAAAAAATTGAGATCCTGTCTATTTTTAAACTTATAAAAATTTATTTTTGTTAAATGATTGATCGTGTGCCCGGTTTTTCGTATTGTTAATTCAGATCTCAATTTCATGCAACTATTAACAAAAATCTTTTGTGAGTAACACCTGTTCTCTTAATATTCTCTTGTTACATTACAAATAGCATCGTTTGCGCACTGGATGTAAAAATATTTTAACATTGAATATCAATCATTTTTTTAATATGAAAGAATTTTCTAACGCACAACTACCAAGTATGAAATTTTCGAAAAATCTATTTAACTGAACTATATTTTATTGATCCGAAAGTAATTGCAACGGACGGAATAATTAGCAAACATCAAGCCACTCAGAACCATAATTATAAAATATATGGTAATTTTAAGAACAAGTTAGGAAAGTGTACAACGTGTCACAAATGGACGCAATTCGTGCAATGGAGTATTAGAAAGAAATTATATACCTGTACGTAAGGGAAATAGCGTTTTAAAGTTCTTTTCTTCATCATAAATAATCCATTTTCTTCCTATTTAAAAATAGCGCATGCACACGTAAGTAAATTAAACGTTTGTTTGTGAGATTGTTTATGTTATCAACAATGAAGAAGTAACCATGGAAAAAATCTTCTAAGTTCTACTCGATTTAAGACTTTCTTGTTCGATTTTATGGATAACGGCTACTCCCATGATAAAAATGTATAGGAAAATAAATACTCTAATTTATTAGTTCTACGAGTTGTATTTGTAAAATATTTTGATATGAGCAATACTTTACGAGATATGACGGAAAGTTGATTTTTTCTCATCAGTAAAGTGGTACCCCAGATCGGCATACGTGATTCATTTTTGCGATTTTCTTATTATATTTGATTGTAATTCTTTAATATCAAATTTCATGAAAATCCGTTCTGTAGAAGCCGAGAACGAACATGCGGACGAACGGATGGACAGACCGACGATAATAGGCGCTCACGCGAAGAGAAACGCGCCTAAAAATCGAATATCCCAGAACGATACGAACACGTTAGAAACCACGACAGATTTTCTCGTCAAGGTCAAATTTCATATTCGCACGAGTCTGATTATCGAGGGAAATATTATCGAATTCCTTCTTATCCAAGCGAAGACTAATCACCGCGAGGAACAAAGCGGTTCGTTTCCCCGCAATTTATTCATCACGAGGAGAGATAGGGGCCTCCCGTGGCGTCTGACAGCCTCCTAACGAACCCCTTTCTCCTCTTCCTCTCTCTCTCTCTCTTCGGAAGCGACGCAGGAAGCCGTCTAAACACACGCATCTCTCTGAAATAGGATTCCCCGAGACAGGCACCCTTGACCAGCGTCCTCACGCACACCGAGACATCCTTTTTCTCATCAATAACAGCCGACCGCGAGTGCGTGCGTGCGGAGCAAAGGCTGCCCGACGCATGCTCTCGTTCCCGATACTTGGAGGTGAAGATGCGGTCATTTCTCAAAGGGAAACGCGATTCGCCCTCCCGCAACAAGCGCTCTAAAAGAGATAAGTTAACCGCGATGGAGAGAGAGAGAGAGAGGATCCATCGCCCGCCTAATATTGGACCACTCTATCTCTCTTTCTCTGCAGTTCTATCATTCACCTGCTCGGGAAAGAGAAGCCACCGTTTTGGGTCTCTAAAGGGTTCATATATCCCCGCCATGCGAACAACGGACGAACGAAATTAGGGTTTGAGAGAGAGAGAGAGCAAGAAGGAGAAGGGAGAGATAGAGGGAAAGCAGGTTTAAAATCGATGTCCGCGGAAGGTGGAGCGGGGGCGGAAGGATGTGCGATTCATATTTCATGTAGATCGGAGTAAGGTAAGTCGCCTGAGGGGTCAAACACGTTCGGTGCCGGTCGGGACTTCCAACCCCTGATAGGGTCAAGGATGTAGCGGTGAAGGAGGGAAAAAGGGGCGGGGCAAAGGTCTGGGGCTAACTCATATGTGGGAGGAGAGGACCCTCCTTTTCCAAGATGTAAGGAAGAAGGCATTCACTTCCTCGGACACCCTTGTCCGTTGCTCTCCAGCCCCTCGAGGGCCCTTATAGACTCCCTGGGCGGTTTTAGGAGGTCAAACCCGTCCTCCCAAGTGACTCGCCGATCCCTCTTCTCGATGCGTTCCTTACCTCGATTTCCTTTCTTCTCTTCTCCTCGCACACCCCTTTTACCACAACATACACCTCTCTCTCTCTCTCTTCCAAATACCATTCCGTTCATTTCCTCGGTGCTTCGTCACGGTTGAAAGTGGTCAGTTCCATTGGTCCATTATACCCGTTAGAGAATGGGAACAGATTGGCTTATTCGGTCGGATGGAAATTATGAGGGAATGCGAGTATCGGTGGGCGTAGACCTATATCTGTTGCCTCTGAATACCGACGAATTAAGGGTTATCGATGCGATTCTGTCGGTTCACATTCGGCGACGTTTTATGGGAATGCAATTTTCCTTCCATTTTGATTGTGTGAAAACTATCTATAGATGATTAAGTTTAGTTACATTACCAATCATATGTAGTCTGTCCGTAAACAGGTCCGGGATTATTCATGGTTCTCCATATATGTACTCCTATTTTCCGCAGTCTTCTTTATCTCTTGATAGCTCTCTTTCCCTTTCAAATCCTCTATCAGCTGATACCTTTTCCTATCCCTTTCTCTTTTTTCTTCCAGTTTTCTCTCAATTACGTCTCTAATCATGTTCTCTCCCCTAAGGTAATGTCCACCAGTCGCGCACCCGAGACTTTCTCTTGGCTCAGTTCTAACAAAAAATATTCCACCAGACATTTGGACAATTTTGGATCCCCTCAACTACAAGCAGGAGAAGATGCTCCTCCTGGGTACCTACATATATGATTAATACAAACTCTCAGAGTTTAAGGTCCTTAAGTCAGAAAATTTTGCATTTGGGGGAGGAAGGGGGGGGGGGGCTAAGCCCGTCAGCCCCCCTGGTTGCGCGACTGATATCCACTCTTTCTGATAGTCTGTATAATCATTCGCTTCTCTCCTATTTTTCTTAGTGCTTGTTTAGTTACATATTAGATATTTAATAAATTTAATCTAGAAAGCACTGGCAATTGAATTTACGTTAATTAAGACTGCTTTTAAAAAAATTACGTTATTAGGCCAAAAATTACTAAAATTACATCGACATAATGACATAAATACCATCAATAATTGTCATTTATATTATAGGAATATTATAAATATTATTTTTATGGTTTTCTCTGCATACTTACATGCATGTATCGCTCAACGAAGGGAAAATATACATTGAGTTTCATTGTCTATACTAATATATAAAATCGTTCGTTTGTATGTATGTTACCGATAAACTTGAGAACCACTGCATCGATTTGGACGGGAGTTTCACTGGTGTATTCCTTATACTTCCAGGAGTAACATAGGCTATATTTTTTCAGGTCTGAAGGGTCATATTTTAGGAAAAAAAACAAAAACTTGACGCCAGCGAGAAAAGCAACTCCAGGCGTGCGCTACTTACTGCGCTATCTACTTCTGCCCGGTGGCGATCTTAGGAACTAGGATCGCATTCCCCTCTTGCCCTCTCCTCACGCCTCAGCGAACACCCATTTTCCTACGCTACTTAATGCAGGGTGGGGGGGGGGGGGGGAGGACGTTCCGCTCGCTCACTTGGTACATTCCCGTGCGCTTTCTTTCTATGTTAAGTTTCCAGCACAGCTTAGATTGTGTTTTGAAATTTCTATGGTTTTAAAATGCCGAAAGTTAGGTCACAGTTGTCTAAATCATCATCAAGGGCTAGGAGAGCAGCGCTATCGAGAAATAATGAAACACCCGAAGAATCTGAGTCAGGAATTTTTCAAATGCGTTCAATGAACAATGCCAGGTGCCTTGACGAGACAAGCCCTGAGAGAGAGCCCCGTTTGAATGAAAATCGCTTGCGTAATTCTCGAAATAGAGCAGCCGAATCAAGTACACAGAGAGACACCCGTTTAAGAGAACAACAAGTTCGCACGGTTCAATGTAGGAATGTTGCATCCAACCCAATCCATAGATTCAAGTCAGCGTTTTCATACGATCCTGCCATTAACTACGCTGACCATCGTGACATTTCGATAGGGAAAATGGACAAAATTTGTGGACATTGTCACGCGAAAAATGGCCCAAGGAAAATGATGGGATGTGTTGTTCGAATGGTAAAGTTCACTTACCATAATATGAAGATCTTTCAGAACCACTGAAAAGTTTATTGCGCTTTTAATACGAGGTAGGGAGGGAGAGAGATGGATGGTAACGGAGGGAGGAGATGGAGAGAGGGAATTAGAGGAAAGGGGTGGAGAGAGGGAGGAGGGTGGGAGATGGAGGGGGAGGGAGGGAAAGGGAGAGAGGGGAGGGAGAGAGAGGGAGAGGGAGAAGGAGAAGGGAGGGGGAGAAAGGAAGGAGAAGGTGGAAGGGAGAGGGAGGGAGGGAGTACTATCTTATTATTGCGATGCTTACATGTTACACGGTCAAAGTTTTAGATTCACTAAATCCGTTGAAATTCAACGGGCACTCCTGCTAGTGTGATATAAATGTCAAAATATTGATAAGGAAGCTATAAAAAAGAATCTCGCGTTAAAACGAAATATTATTTTTTTAAATTTCCTATGAATTTAAAAGGAATTAACAGGTTAATTTTGATCGTATCAATTTTTATTGGTCAATAAAATGTTGTGTCAGTTTTTCTTGTTTGAGTATATCATTAACGCATTTTTTATATTGTATATAATCGCTTACTTGTCATGTCAATTGAAAACTTAAATCGAACTTTAAAATTGTTAATTTATGTCTTTTATGAATATCGGCTAAAATATTCGATTTATTATTTCATACTTTACACGCGTACAATATACATTTCACACATCGAAACATATGTCTCTCAGTTGAATTGTAAATAAAAAATTGTATAAAGATATTGCGAAAACAAACGGCGCAGAATTTTAACTTTAGTCCTCATACCTTTTTCTCTTTGAATTGCTGTTTCTTCTCCATATTATAATTAATATAAGATTATATAGAAATATTTGTCATTTTTAAAGAATTTTATATTTTTATGAATGACTTTAACCCATATCAAAACCAAACTGCACAATGAGAAATTTTCACTATGTATTCGCCACTTTTATCACCTGCGCAATAAAAAAATGCTTTTTAAATCAATTATGAACTTTATCAGAGGAGCTCCGAGACCCATACCGCAAAAGTTCCTCTCGACGTCACTCTTCAAGAGGACTCTTTCAAACTTTCCGCAACGTTCTGCCTTTTTCCTTGGGTCGCGGATCAAAGTATTTAATCCACTCTCTCACGCATCAATCATTCCACTTCGATTTCGTTTTTATTTTCCCCTCGCTCAGTCGATCCATCAAACGTGGCTACGCTATCCAAGATAGTCCTACGGCGTTTACACTTAAGCGTTGACGGTGAGGCAAGCGTAATAATTCCATAAACGCTTCCACTGTTCCCGAAAGAATCCTTCCTCTCTTCAAAAACGTTCCAATATACACACATACATACATACATATATATATATATATTTGTATGTATATGTGTGTGTATGTGTGTACAAAGGTGGCAACAAGGTGTTGGAGAAAGCCCAGTGGACACTTACCAAAACTGGATAGCCGCTGAGGGTGCTGAAGATACACGAAAAACAACACTTCTCTATCCGTTACTGACGAAGGACTTCGGCCCGAATAGCTTTCAAATTTGTGTTGTTTTACGTGTCTTCTGTACCCTCAGCGGCTCTCCAGTTTTGGTAAGTGCCCACAGGGCTTCCGCCAACACCTTGTAGCCACCTTTATAATTTCCTTTCCTTTTACTTAAGCATATATATATATATATATATATATATATATATATATATACACTGCATATATATACATACATAAAGTTATTAAAATAATCTCATTGCATGTTTCTGATACACCTAAAACCTGGATTAGGAGCTGAAATACACCAAAACCCCATTTTTACGTAGTTCCGTTTTACCAGAAATTCCGGTTTTACTGAATGAATTCGAATATGATTCCACAATTGGCTCCTACTATTGAACATAAAATATTTGTGATAATATTTTATTGTTTTTGTACTCTAGTTTCTTAAATCTATCATCGTAATTAAACAAATGCTAGTTTCCATTGTTATTCATATTCTTGTGTATTCTATAATAATTCTATAGGTACAGTACTCAATAACGTTTTTACGGAAAATCTTTTTATACGGGATGAACTCTGTTACAACCCACTCCGTAAAAACGGGATTTTGGTGCGTATTCCGGTTATTACGTGCATCTATCGCAAAGGTAGTAACTGTCAACTATGCATAAAAAATTCCTAGCTGAGCCATAGAAAAACCTTTCATATCCGCAGGGGAAAATGCAACAAATTTCGTCTTCCAACGCGAACTGTTCTCCCAACGTCGTTTCCTTCGCCCGGATTCCCTTCCTCGGCGGAAGCGTATAACCCAAGAATCACCGCACGCATCATATTTCTTCCGGTATAATCGAGAGAGGATCATGCAAGATCCCATAGGACGGAGATTTTCAGAACTTCGAATGCCTATAGATACGTACGCGCATGTTTACATGAGGGTGCGTGGGTGTGGGTTTGGGTATATCGTTGTGTCAGCGCGTGTGTGTGTGCCTATCTGTATGTGTGTCTGTGTATGCGTATTCGTTCATTTATTTATCTAGATAAACACGCATGATCGTTGGAAATGTGTATCCTGGATGGTATAAGGATGGGAAACGGAACGCGGATGAAAGGATTGAAAATTATTCCTGAATCTCTTTCTCTCTCTCTCTCTCTCACACACACACACACACACACCTTTTCCTTCGATAGTAGCACCTTGTGGAGGATTTCACAGAAATGGAGGATGGAGTTGAAAGGGAGGAGGAGGGTTTTTGGACGGGGCCGGTTTTACAGGAGGGCGGGTTAGCGGCGAGAAAAAGAGGCCAATGTTTGTGTGTTCCGTCGCTCTTCGGATCTTACGCTCCCTTATTTATGATACATTATTCAAGGGTGCGACGGAGCGGGATTCCGTCAGATATTAAAACAGCCACCGTGCTGGGACCGCTGCCGGCGGAGAATGGGGTTTGGAGGGGAGTTTACAAGAGAGGAGAGGAGGGGAGTTAGGGAGGGAGAAAAGAGGAGAGGGGTTAGGGTGGGAAAGCGAAGGAAGGGACTGTTTGGGGTGCGGATGTGTGCGCATTCGAGGTCCCATGATCCAGATGGAAGCAAAGTACACGTGGAGAGAGAGATAAGTGATAATATCCCCAGCAGAGGGGGCGAGGATCGTGGAGGAGGGGGACCGGAATGGAGCGGACGAGGGAGGCGGCGTTCGTAAAAATTATGGGACACTTTTCCGCTACGACTCAAAAACGCCTTTCCGATTTTCGCTTTCCTTCCCCCCTCCCACTCTCTTCCTCTCTCCCTCTCCCTCTCTCCCTCTCCCTCTCTCTCTCTCCTTCTCTCTCTCTCCTTCTCTCTCTCCTCTCTCTCCCTCACTCTCTCCCCCCTCCCTCTCTCCCTCTCTCCCCCTCTCCCCCTCTCCCCCTCTCTCCCTCTCTCCCTCTCTCTCCCTCTCCCCCTCTCTCCCTCTCTCTCCCTCTCCCCCTCTATCCCTTTCTCTCTCTCCCTCTCTCTCTCTCTCCCTCCCTCCCTCCCTCTCTCTCTTTCTGGCCTTCGCTCTTGAACGGAAGTTAAACCCTCCTCCATGGAAAAAGAACCGAAAAAACGTTCTCTCACTTTGATAGGGTGCTTTCGAAATAAATAATTTGATTGATTAAAGGTGAGAATTATTGTGGATAAGTTATGACAACGCGTTGTTGAGCTATAAATCCACATCAATTACATACGAAGATAACGGGTTCAAGGTACTGTACTATCAATAAAATTTTGTGTTCATATAAATACTTGGCACTCACTCAATGACCGGAAATATAGTGTGACAGGTCAAATGTAGGAATTACTGATTGCATCACGAGAATACATTAAAAATTTAACTTAATAATCTTTGGTGGTAGGTAAGTATCTATATTTTTAGCCAAGCAGGTTGAGTTAGTAATGAGAGTTAGCTTGAGAATACTCATTGGCTCAAGTGTTATTCATTCTGCTACGATATTTGTTTAGAGGCATTCCTAATCACCAAATGAGACGATAAAAACTATATAACACAGTTAAAATTAAGAGTTGTAAATTTCCACGTTGTTCATTTTACGTCGCAAAACTTTTCCTTATTTAAAAAAACAACTTTTAATTAGAATTTTCCTTCTTTTAATTTGTAACACGATTTCCGCATGAATGATTACTGAATTGATGATCATTTAAATAAAACCAAACTTATTCAACTTATTCAATCCTGCTAATACTATGTTAATAAATTTATATGGTGGCAAAAAAGCAATAATTTTTATCAAAAACTGGGGAGTTTCTAATTGATAGCATCCAATAATGAGAACCGAATCTTCCTCTCAGGAAGTCAGATTTATAACCACAACTTCAAGGAAGATCAATAATGAATTTCATGTAATGCCTTATTATACGTCTTCCGCTACTTTTTTGGTATTTAAAACAGAAAATTATTATAAGAGTGGGAGCAAATAAATTTGTAGCAGAAGAATCGTAACACAATTCGAGGCATCGATTTTCTTTCAAATTTTTATTAGACTTCCCATAAAATGAAGCCACGCCTTTCATCACACGATATATTATGAAGATAATGGCTTTTTAATTCGTTAAATCTAATGCACTGTAGGTATATTTTCGATTTTAAAATAATTCATGGGTGTATGCCATTAAATTTCAAATTTAATATTTCAACGTTCTTGAATTATATGTAATTCTGCACGCCTGCATTAATTAGTAATTCCAGTGTAATAACACACCTATTCTACAACTTGAAAAAGTTCTTGGTAATATTAATATCATGCCATTTTTCAAAGCATAGAGTTTTTGGAGTTAGTGACAATTTTTTAAATTAATGCTTTCGGATTCTCCATTATTCCTGAAAAACTTAACGACGGGAAAAAAATGGGATCTCTCGAATTCGTGCCTCCTACTACACTTATTTTAACACAAGAGTTCTCATCTTTAAGGTATTATCGGCTCTACATAGTTTACTCACCTCTGCTATTCCTGCGGTTCTTAGCCTCGGCCGTGAAGAAGACAATGAGGACTAGACTTGCCAGAGTGGCCCCGGCGAACAGGAGGGCCACCTGGCCGGGGCTCTCGTATCGACTCATCTCTGCGGCGAGGTCGATCTTAGAGTCGGAGAGGCGGCGACGGAGGCATCGCATTCATCCCTCAGGAGGTGCTAAAGGAGAAGTGGAGAAGAAGCGGTTTTGAAAGGAGACTGACGGCTGATACTCTCGATCGATTATTAACATCTACCGCACTTTACGGCTGTTTTATTTCAAATGCAATAAAAGATACTCTCGATCTCACAAAAAATCTGCCGCACTTCACACTACAGTAATCTCGATTACTTTAAACAAACATATCGTTATAAAGAATGTAATTTGAAAAATTTTAACTTATTTTCGCATTTCACAAGTTGAGCTTATAATCCAAGTCAGTAAATTCGATTTTTCTCGGCAGACATACTATACCTAAAATACTTCAGGTCTTTTTCATATTTTATATTTTTATTCCAAAATAACTGTGTCGTTCCTTCGACAGGCTGCGATCGTTGTTTGGTTTGAAACGAGGTAAAGAGGATGGGAGAAAAAATTGGAACAAAGAAGATTTTGTTGAGGACTAACTACCCCGTTTTCTTGCAATTATAAATGTTTCTAGCTGAAATTCGCCGTGTGCGTCCCTGGCTTCCTCTGCAGTGGCGAGGTAGCAGAATATCCTTCCGCATATAACTTGCCTGCATAAAGTATCTATATTACTCATATGCTAAAAGAGAGATCATCTTTACTTATTTATCACCTACACACGAAATCCTGATTTAGATATACTGCTCTCGTACGGATGTCCTTTCAATCTTCTTGATTAAAATAAAATTTCAGCCTCTATAAAAAAAATCATATCACTTTGAGATCCTTCAAATCCCTTTTAAAAATTCTATGAAGAAAACATTATTTTCACTCATACAACGAACATCTAAGCTTTTATCAATGAGATGGCTACTCTCTTTAAATATGATCGGATAGCATAAACACTCGGTGTGCTGCTACGGAGTTTCAACGCATTAACCGTAAAATATTCGGTCGTTGGATCGCCCTTCCATCCGGAGTGCGTAGGACAGATGTTTGAGTGCGTTTGGTGCCCCGCCCTCTTTGCGGGACGGACTAATGTCGCAATCGATTGTGGAGCACCGGAGGTGACAATGGGCGTATCCGCAGCAACAATTTATGAGACATGTAACGATAATCGAGTTTATCAGTCTGCTGTCGAGTTGCTCCCGCGGAGGACGTCGGTCGTCGGGAACCATTAAAGGTAACGAAGAGACGGATGAGATCGGGGGAAAGCGAGGTGTCAAGAGGGCGAAGTGGGGGCGGAGGTGCAGAGGATGAAAATAGGAGAGACACGAATGAATTTTATGTCTCATTCTGAATCTATACAGAGAGTGAAATTCAAGAGAAATGCGTATTCACGCGTCTTGACATTGCCGAAAGGAATTTCGAAAATACTCATAACGAAATAATGTCTGTTTGAATAAGAAAAACATACTACCACCCTCTAGTTAGACGCTGGAAATATGTGTAGCAATTTAATAAAAAATAAAGACCACGTTGTTATGCGATATTTTACCTACCTATTTGATACGTTGATGATAATTATCCCCTCTCGGCCACCTTCAACACCATCCCACCTAAAACCTCTTCTTTTAATCTACTTCTTTCAAAATGCCTTTCTCCTTGATATTATTTTGTCCCTTCTTAGTTTCCTCCCTTATATGACTTCCGTCCATTATCTCTCGACATCTAGCCCATCCATTTCATCTCTCTGCGTTATTACGCTGATTAAGCTCCTATCTTCTCTTAATATATTTAATGCTTGCCCATTTTCTTTCTTCTCAGCATAAAAATTTCCATTGCCTGGAGCATACCTTGAAAATATCTCCACCTTCTTTCGTCAGAGTCTTCACATAGTAAATATATTCCTTATAATCTTATTAAAATGTCTTTATTCAAATTCACGTTAATCAATCCTTGACCTAAAGGATGAAAAACAAATAAAAAGAAACACGAACGTCAACGCTTTAGAGCGCTCCTGGCTTTTTCCTAAAGCAATTCATCTTTCAACAGCTGGTGTTCGCAGGACCCGATTTACATCACATCTTCCTTTAGCAAAGAAGCGGCTTTATTGAAAAAAATTTCATATCCAGCAAAGAATCACTTCTCAGTTTTTGCATATTTACCAATGTATTTTTTTTAGCAGAAGGATTACGATAATAAAAAATGAGCTCGCCACAAAGTCAAAAATATTTTAGTGTGACCAAAAATTATACTGTTGGAGTTTACTGGTACTATGCTCGAAGTAGTTCGAAGGATGAAATAAAAGGATGAATGTAAGGCACATTACTTGCACAATACGGGATCAATTACCAACTGGGATTTTTTCATTCCAGAAAAAAAAACTAAATAAGATCACGAATTTATATAAAATTGTTGTGCTTTTTTTAAAACGCACGTACCAAAAAATCCGTAGATGGGATATTTTATTTCTTTTTCTTTTGCCTAAAGTTAATCTTCATAGTGGATCACACGCAACCAGGACTCCACCATAACCACGAATATTAATAAAATCTGCCAAATTTCCTTTCATATGCCGCTGATGAACGCCACGAAGCACCTGGAGACTAAAGGAAAACATTCTAATTCCACCGACGCGTACACGTAGCGTTCTATTTCCTTAACTCGCTCTCTAAACAAAGTAGACAAGATTCTATTTGCATACGGATACGTAGACATACGAGTTCACTCCTTGAGGGATTTCTTATCAGGGCGAAGAATAAATTCTAGAGATGAATGGAAGAGAAAGAGGAAGCGGAAATTTGTTTTTTTTTCTGCGGGGAGGGAAGGAAGAGGCGGACGTGAGATGCAATGAGAGCCACTTACGGAAGAAGCGGAAAGGCATTCAGATCGTTCCTTTGTCTCTCTCTTTTTCTCTCCAATAGTAGGAAATTAAAGTACTTTTGCTCGTTAAACTTGACGGGGCGAAATTAAAGTATTATGCAAGGACATTTTGAAACACCATCGGATAAAAAAGCGATGCTCAGAACTTCACTCAAAGTAAAATTTTGGAGAATGAACTAAAAACTCTCTGAGGCAGAAACTGAAGTCATAATATGAGCTCCGGCGGAGAACACGATGAGATGATATCTTTTTACTTCGTCTCATTCCCGATTCTTTAAATTTTTTTGGATCGGTCCCGAGCATTGATCCATTCCAAGAGAGGACATGTATATTTTATACCTCAGCAACGATTTCGCGGTTCTTTAAACTTTTGTTTGTAAAAGGATGACGCTTTGATCTAAAAATCTCAAAGTTGCTTTATTTATTTATTTCGTATTGATTCATAGAATCTACCCTGCCATCTACGATGCTAATCTGTTGTAAACTATAATATTTTTTCATGGCATGAATTTATTTTTTCATTCAATCGAGATAGGTCTCAAGTTGGTGTGAATTATTTCAGCTTGATGATCGCTTTCTATACATTTACATAACTTTCTAAATTCGCTTAATCGGAAAATTCCTCCTCCTACTCTGGTATGAATCATTAAATTCATGCTGCAAATCTTTTTTTTTAAATCGCTATATATATTTTATTTATTCTGAATTACAAACATACAAGAGATAAAGAGTGGGATTTAGGTTAAGACATAAGAAACCTCTCGTGAGCATCCTGATGTCTACATCTAACAAGGGATTTATCGTCATTGATCAGCCAAGCAGTCAATCGGGTCATGGCTGCAGCATGTTGACCGATAATGCCTAGAGAATTCGGTGGATCCCGTGTTTGTGGATTGAAACGCTCAGTGGCTCTGACAGGTGCCACCCATCAAGCAAGGATTATTTCCTGAAGGAATATATCTCTCTAGAGCAAAATGCGGTCTAGAGGCCCTTTGGGATAATTGGAGCAATCGCCACTACGGCGGGATACGCTCTCCGCAAATTTTTGCAAGGGAATCATCTTTTTGTCAGCCCTTTTAAAAAGCCGAGTTTCGAAATTCTTCCTATCGTTTGTTTAAAAATTCAATATTTTAAAAAGGATTTGCTGATATAAGGTTAATCCGTCACGTGAATTATGTTTTTTAAAAACTTATCCGGAAACATTCTTTGCATGAAATTCTTTCTGATCCCTCATAAATAAAATGGATGGCGATTCTAAATTTAACTTTATGTGAGACAAAAAATAAAAATTACTTCTATATCACTAATCAACAATGTTTCAACTGATGGACGATTTCCATATGGCTTTAAAAATGTCGATAAAATATATTAGTATAAAATATAAATAGAGAGGAAATGCGATTTTGAAGGATGAAATATGTTGTGTTAACCGATTACATTGGCCTTTAGTTATTCCAGTTTCAATGTTTATGGCAGAAAGAGCGTTTAAAGGGCTAAGCGTATATGGCATGTTGCGAGTAATTACCCTGGATTTTTTTTCGGAAATTGAGGATTTACTGATGGAATGAATTATTAGTATATTTAGTGATCCTTTCTATATCTTTAAATATACATTACAAATAGAGAAAAATGTTTAAATCAATGCAAAATACGCACAAGCGGGATCTTTTTTTTAGCCAGATGTTTATTGCGTTGAGGAGATGTTTTGAAATTATTCCGAATTAATTGAATTTCAATTTAATGCATTAATAACGCCACATTGTACAAAACTGTTCTTATATATTTATATGTATACATATTAAGATATGGAGTGATCAGAATGGCAATTTAAAAATTATACAGCAATAACTTTTTATGCCCCAAAATAAAACTGCAATATTTTCACAAAAATTACAAATACTCAACATGAGTTACAAAAAGAATAGAATAGGTCGTTAAAGCCTTTACTCAAGGAATTAATAGTCATGGAAATAATTTAACCGTTGCGCGAAATACAGTAGGTACCAAATGAGAAATACTCTTAGTTAATCAGCCGAAATTAGGTCACCAAAGAATCCATCATTGATACAGAAAGGCAGAAGTCCCGTTTCGTTCATTTCCAGATTATGCTCTTTACTTTTTTTCTACCGTTAAATATGAATTTCCATTAGTAATTATGCACAATGAAAACTAACGTCCATACGCGGGTTAGGTTGATGAATGCTTCATTGCTATGATTAATTGATGCAAACGTGACTCAACGATTTCAAAACGATCCCATGCCGTACATCAATTTTATTCCCTGGAGATATGATCATCCCAGAGTCCCCTCTGATCCAGAAAAAGAAAAAATAGGCCCAAAGGTCCGCAATTCTATATCTCAATTGTAATTAATTAACTTTATGTTAAAGATAAACGATGCCGATGGCAGATCCATTAAATTGGTAACTTATTTTTCGTATCAGAACTTTCATATTCGGATTTAACGTCTGCTTTAAGAAAATTCAAGAGGACTTTTAAATAACACACAATTTATTAATATAGCAAGAGGGAAGTTTTTGCGCAAAAGGGTATTTTTTATTTTCAGTTTATTTTAAGTAAAGAGCCGGCCCACAGACATTTCTGCTGGTTATTTTGAATTGTTAGCGAGCTATTGTAAAACATTGACGGTTAAACAATTCTACGTCCATAAATATCATCCATATTTGATGGCCTTAAATCCTTCCGAGATCCCTTTATTAAATATGACGTATCACGAATGAAATATCCATTCCGCTTGTTTATCTCCATTTTCTGCGCTTTATACTCTCTTCACGGCTTCGTGAAAAAAACCGCGAACAGTCGTCCATTTATTAGCTCCATTCCCCCTCTGAAACCGCCCCCGCAAGCGGGAATTCAATCCGACGTGCGGGATTTCAAAAATGACAGCGAATAACTCGTCGGAGAGGACACGAAATTATTTTTGTATTGAGAGGCGAATAAATAAAAATTTAAACTGAAACGCGAAGGTAAATATTTTCGTGGTATCCACTTGGCTACGTTCTCTCACACTGCTACCGTTCGCCTCTCAAACATAAAGACGTGGCGTGGATATTAAAACTCTCGCAAACTTCCTTTTCCTCGATTCGAGTAATAGAACTCGATCCCGTAACCACCAATAAAAACGCCTTCTCCATCTCAGTAAAACGTTTTTTTCACACCCCGTTTGTGAGGTCAGAATTCCAGTACTTAAAACTTCTCTGAAAATAATCCCTCATTTTTGTACTCGAATATCAGTTACGACATTGGTTCCCTAAGATGCCCGATATATTTACTCGATTGTAATTTCTTTTCCCTTGAGAACTATTGAAATTGTACCAGGTCCGATTTTTAAAATGTAATATATGAATTTTTATTTATGCCAAACTGTATTATTATAAACGGAATTCCTTCACCGTTTATTGCATATAATTTCCATGTTCTAAGTGAAAATTTGTGAACAGTACTTGGGATTTAAAAATAAACCCTATAAGCAATGGTGTATATGGAAGATTGCCTCCCCTAGGCCGAATTATTTTTCCACTCCCTTAAAAATATTTCAATAAAATTGATTTAATTTATATATTATTATACCAGAGGAACAATCCATTCTTTTCATTTATGTTTATTACCTTGACAATTGGGTGTCAATGCTATTTCATGATTTCGAAGTAATCTTCTTCGACCTCCATAATTTTGAAAATCACACTGAAAGTCCTCTTTACAGTGCTTCCTCATATACTCTACTAGCTACAGTACCCGGCGTTGCCCGGGGAAAAACACAAAAAAATGTTCTAACAAAAATTAATGTTTTATTTCAGTGCTTCGTTGTAAACAATGTTTTTGGTTTTTTGATTATTTATAAGCACATATAAGTTTTTTCCGGATCCAACTCTTGATGCTGCAACATACAGCTGGCATTACCTTTGTAATGCTTAATCTTGTGCCATTAGCATACAAAGTTATTTTGCTTTTTGTACAATTAATATAAAACATTTGGGATTAAAAAGTAGCCTACGGTCTTCCTATTTGTGAAGAAAGTATCTGTTGAAAGTTTGATTACTCTAGTTTTAATGGTGTGAAAATGTATAGATGCACAAATAAACAAACAAACCAACAAACAAACAAACTTTCATAAATATATATAAGATTGAAGGCATTGCAACTTGGCGAATATATACAAATCCGTTCGCCCCGAAATACCGTCGCTCCGAAATCCCGCCCCGCCTCAAGGTCATTGCGTACTTTGGCCTTATTTCAAATCCGCTAATGCCTTGACGTGTTTGCCCCGACGATTAGGATAGTGAAATTGCAGATATTTGCCTAAAAAAATTATTATTACAAGCCCAAAAACAATTGTTGCTCAAGTACATTTTAAGGAGACGAACCATTTAGATCGAGCCTCACAACTTATTCGCATATCATTTCTCCATGAACTATAAAGAAAAATTTCGACGGATTTGTCCAAACGAGGAATATTTTTCTCCCGTCAAGAAAAACGACATCTACGCGTGGGAAGATATCGAAATGAATGTCGCAGTGGTTGCGGTTTTAATTGGTGTCTTGTAGTAACGATTGGAGTGATGCGAGGATCTGCCTGGATAAAGAGAAGCGAGACGCGACCTGCGCTTCCGAAACTGAACGAAACGTGTGGTGACGGAGAGCGGATTGAGGGTTAGAAAGGAAGGAAATAAAGAGGCGGGAGAGAATGGAAGAGGAATTGAGAGAGTAGAAGGGAGGACGATAGGGGTAAAAGAAAGATAAGAGGGAGGTGAGAGAGTTGTGCGGGCATTGATGCAGTGAGAGGTGCAAAGAGCGCGAGCGTGCTGCCATCTCGCGTGCGGAATACGGAGTCGTAATTAACTCGAGGAGATTACTTAAGAGTAAAAAGTTCGCGGAAATTTTCCATTGCCACGCGAAATTCCGACCTAAAAATAATAAAGTCTGTTAGGTATGCGGTCGACAAACTTTCTTTCTCCGCGAGCGCGTCCTGACCCTGGAAATAAATCTGACGAAATTTTATTATAAATCCCCGAGAGAACATTTTTTTTAAATCTCGCCCTTTTCCTCCTATTTCTCTAAAGGGAAACGGCGTGAAAAGAGTGCACATATATTGTTTGAAGACTAAAGATAAGGAGAGTGAAATTTGTGATACATATATGTTGATATTTGAGTTTCGTACAAAAGAAAGGCGCAATTAAGCAGTAAAATGGTATCAAGTAGCACGCAACTTGAGCCTCTTTAGCGCCAGACGAATAAACGCGTTAACATTTAATACATTCAAAAAATCTGGTGAACATTTTTCCCTGAATTTCTTACACATCTTTAGAGTAAACGTATGGAAATCCTCGGTATAGACGCACTTTCCCCTAAAAGAAACCTGCTAGAATTACTCCTTTCTTTACACAAACGTACATTTTATGAAACTTCTCTCAATTGGATCTCGGCAACATCCTTTTCCCTCATTTCACTCAAGCATTCGAATACTTTAAGCTACAAAAAACAAAACGAATGCCTTTTATAATCCTCGGCATTTGAGTTTTCTTGGGGACATTTATCTTACAAAACACAAATATCACAATGAGCAATCACCCGAAATTTCTAAATATATTTGAATTATCCATTAGCGTCATAATAAGTCACTCTTCTCAAAGCGTGAAAATAAGAGCAGCAAAAGTTAAACACGAAAGACCATCGGTAATTCTATCATTTCGCTTCCCATATTTCCCAACCAGATCACAAGAGCACGCCCCAGTTTCATCAAATTCAAACAAAACGAACGCGCCGAGCCGGAGATGAATAATCCGATTAGATGGGGATCATCATTCAATGAGCATAATAATGTCAGCGTTCAATCCGAAGAGAATAAACAACGGAAAAGGAGGAAAGGCGAAAGTTGCACGTTATGAATCGTTAGGAAACGTTGATCCGATAAGGAGGCTCGAAATTTATATCTTCGAGACTGATAAACGCCCAATCTGCCGTCGGATTTCCCGTTCACAGGCATTTTAATTAATTTTCTATCGCGTACGCTTTATGCTGAACTCTTTTCAATGTACTCGACTATACAACCATATCTTCGGCGGCTGAAGGGGATCATCCGACTTCGAATAAGGGGAAACTAATTTCCCGTTCATTTGGTTAGTACAACCATTTTCCGTCGTAGTAACGTTTTGCTACATCGGTAGAATTTCCAACTCATTCGTTCCCTTTAAAAGTAGCTTAGCTCCTATTTATCGTTTTATTCCATCTAATATTAATTTAGAAATTCATATTTGAACCTTTCCATTTTCGTCAATTATCGAATTCTAATTGCAAGGGTTGTAAAAAACGAAGATATTTTTTAAGACTATAAACAATTCTCTGATATCTTCGCTTCCCAGTGTATCTAAGCCAAACCAGAATAATTCAATTAACTTGCTCTCTCAGATGCCTTGATCTCCCTTTAAATTAATTAATTAATCCGTGCTTGTAATTTTCCGCAGCCATGTATAATATAGCGTATAGGGTAAACCTACCTAATTTTGTGATATTAAGGCTTCGGGATGAAGAATGAACCACATATTATTCATGAAATCTCCTATAATAAAACGCTTAATGTCTTTGTCGGTGTGCCCCCGGACGGTCTCATCAGTTAGTTATACAACAATCACATTTTAATTTCTGGTGGCAACTAAAATATAAACAAAGCGAGCCGAAGGCTCGCCAATATCCTCTCCATTTGCGGCGCAACAGTCTAGCGAGATATAATTCCTTTGTAGACTACAGATATCTTGGTAGAAATCAATCGGTACTTACGTATTAAGTTGGGCTTTCCGTTAATACGTAAGTACCGGATGGATAAATGCGGTAAATTACGTATTTTAAAACATGCTAATGTTTGAAATAATTCGACGTTTTAACGTTCCTTCGTTGTCTTATTGAAGTCTTTCTGCATATTAAAGGCAGTTGCCTGTGCTGTGCCTTCGCATTATCTGAATATAACAGATATTATGAAAATAATTTTTTTCGTGCTGTTTATTTATAATTCGCGTCAATCCAATTGTAGAGTAACCAACCAAACAACGATTACATTATTATCTAAATAAATAAGGTATATGCGCTGATTGTGTATTGAGATATCTTTTGAGATTGTTCTTAACTGCTGTTTAGTGGAATTGAACGATTGATTGTGATTGCTTATTAAATATTGCTTTTCACATGGACAGCTGTATGTAGCCGTAACTAGAACACGTGACAAACATAATTTGAAATTTTGGGTTAAGGATAAAGATAATCAAGGGCAATCGCTGTTAAACGAAAAAGTATTTACAAGGAACGTCGGTATAAAAGAGCTACTGAATAGCTAAAATATTATTATTGAGGTATAAGACTGTTTTCCTCTTAATTTTTTAAAACTATCCCTTTGTTTTCATTTGTAGCCCTTTCCAATCTTATTCATCTTTATAATTTTATCATTTGTTTGTTGGTTTTATTTTTATATTTTTTGTTTTCAAAGTCCGTTTTAAACGGGCTCATTCGCCTAGTACTTAAATATTTTCCCTAGTATTGGAGCAGACATTCTTTTAACATATATTACTGCAAAGAGTCCCTTATTCAAACAAAAATCACAATTAATTTCAATTAATCAACAAGTAACATGTGTACCTTATTCTGTGATAGGCTACCTAATTTTGTAAGCCTGCTTACTTTATTTCGGATAGAAATATTTCCTAAAATACACGTTTTTGAGACAAAAAAAATAAGAAAATTTCTTTTTACTCATTTAAAGTCAAGCGAGGTAATGATACCTCACTATAAGGTTCATATGCTTGCTCACAAACAGAATGTTAAAATAGAGTTATAATGAACGGCCTTTCAACAGTAATAGTGGCACTAGGATAGAATCCCTCAATTTGATGCTTGAATGCACAATTTAGTTAGCTACTACTGAACAATCTCTCTGCTTGCGCAATCTAATATCAGCAAAGTTCTGACTATAAAATTTCCTCTGCTGAAGCGGCTTGTATACTAAATTTGGCTTATTTAAATGTTGTTTGAGCCAGATAATTTCAATATTAGAACTGTGTGAACAGAAATATTTATGGAATGACAAGTTTGTATTAGTTCGTTTGTGTTTGCTTATAAATATAGATATACCCACATACACACACAATCATAGATACATCTCTGTATCTGTGTATATATGTCAAGCGTGTCGTTTAAACATCAGTACCCTATTAAAGGGTTTGTTTTTGTTAGAAATTACTCCAGCGTTGGGAACAGAGTAAAGACACTCTTAAAGCCGATCTATTCCGAATAAAAATAAAAAGGGCACAAATATGATATCCTAAAAAACAACATTTTAAATAGTTTGATATTTATAATTCTATGTCAATATTTAGCTAGTACCACATTTTATATCTTCATTTGTATAGGAATGCTCAGAAAATGTTTTTCAACCAAGTGTTGATGCTAATACCATTTTCGATTAATTTTATATTGATGTTTTCACGATATTTGGTGAACTCTCATTTGATCTTTTCGTCAGTTTTCAAGTTATCTTTGATTAAACCGCAAATACCTCAATTAGTAATGCGCTCCTATGAAGAATGGTTCGTTTTTACTTCGAATAATGGTAAGCTGAAGACGGGTGAGTCCTCTTTAAAGGAGCGCCCGTCGTAAAAATGACATTAAAAAAAAAATTACTAAGCATCGCAATTTGCTTCCAATTAAGTAATAAACAATCGTTTTATCGTTTTTTCCAGATAAGTTAGTGTAATTATTCTAAGAACATTAATCCTTAAGTCTTTCTGCACTTATTATAGTTGTTCTTAGTTTTTTCACGACAATTTTATGAACTGAACGCGTTTATTGTACCATATAATATTTGTCAATTCTCAACGCGGAATATTTCTATATCAGATATATTTATTCATTTATACACAGGTAAAAATTATTTCTAAAGGTTTAACTAGTTTTTAAGGTTGAAAAAAAACATTTTGAAATGCCTTCTGCCAGAAACTGAACTGGCAATAAATTTCTTCATTTCCAAATGGAATCCATTTCATGCCGTACGGTGACGACTACGCTCTCCACGCTCCCAAAGAAAAGTAAACGACTTTAACATGACCTTTGCCGAGTAACAGATGGAATAAATGAAAAAAAGCTGATTCATCTGGTTATTTTCCGGAAAGAATGACAAAAAGGGAGAGCGAAAACTTTTTCTTCTCCCTTTCCACTCCTTTCTCATAACTAAAGTTGCGTATAAAAAAAGACACGTTTGAAGAAAATGAACTTTAGGCAACAACGCGGACGGGGTCCATTTCCGCATCCAGCGCCCTTCTCCCCCTTCCCTCCACCACCCTCCCCTACACCCCCAAATCGCCCCTCCTCTCTCCAACACGAACTCCCGAGTCCCTCCGCTCATTTCTACGATCCCAAGGCGATTCCTACGCCGGGGTCCTTCGACGAAAAAACATCAACCCCTTCTTCCCCCCCCCCCCGCCCCGCACGCTCCCTCCCTCCCACTCTCCCCTTTCCCTCCCTACCACCTCGGGTTCTCGCCTTCCCGTAATGAAAGCCAAACCGATCCGACGGCCGTTTCCCCTAGGTTCCTTTTTTTCCTGTTTTCCTCCTTGCGTTCTTGCTTATTTCGCGGACCTTGAAACGCTTCCCTCCGTCTCTTTTCGCCCTCACGACCTCCTCCTCGCGCACACACACACGCACACCCATATCAAAACACGCACGCACACTCACCCAAAGGAGTCCAACTTTCCCATCGTAACCGTTGCCTCCCGACGGCGATAAGGGCTTTTTCTGCCCTCCCCGCCTAAATGGCGCCGCGACGCAGTCTCATTTTCTTCTCCTCCCATGCGTCCCATTCGACTCCCGCTCGAGTGTTTCTTTTTGCGTCGTTGGCGCCAGTTAATCCCACCGCGCTCGCGGTTCCCAATGGCAAACGTATTCTCTCTCTCTTTCTTTCAACATCCGAGTGGACTAGTCACTATTTCATGCGCTCCTCGTCAGTTATTTCACGCGCCCATTTACACGCGAGACAAAACACTGTATTGTTGCATTTCTTTTTTTTATACAGGTTGCCCGATATAGCTGTTTGCTACGAAAGCGAATGATTTTTTTCCTGTCTCGTAATATGAATATTATTAATTTGTTGCTTGCAGTGTATAGCCGATTGAACATTTAATCCCTTCTATACTCTATATTCCTTCTTATACGACACGGCTTAAAGTTCAACACTCGCCACGTTTTGAGCGTATTTCTACGCAATTTTGAAATATGGTCGCTCTGATGCCATTGTGATACGTATGCTTCTCAGAATCCGCGTCGAATGCGCGACGCGAACTCGTTCGGATATTTTACGAGCAATGTCTCTCGCCGCGCTCAATTCCGACCTTCTGTTAAACTTTCTCTCCGACTCTTTATAGGTCCGACCTATTGCTAGGGCTATAAAATGGAATGTGGGAGTTTCATGAAGAGGCGTCGTAAGGGAGAACTCGGTAACTACGCGACATATTGCACATAGCAACCGATGGAATCGTGACCATCGCGTCGCGGATGTGTGGAGCGAGGTATTTAGTGCTGATATCGGAGATTCTTGTTTTACTTTTTCTGATTTTTTAACAAAAGCGATAAATGGAGGCTCCATGATGATGACAGAATACTTGGGAGGGTTTTTACGCAAATTATGGAAGATATTTTTCATGAGATACAATAATATTTTTGGAGATTCTAGTTTTCAGGCATTTAGTAGAGTATTTAGCTAACACAAAACTACATCTTTTGAAATGCCATTAATTTTTATGATATCCACTTGGGTATCAGAGGGTTTCATCCGCCATAGTGAACTTTAACTCAATATAGAATTATCGAGCTCGTCGTATGGCTGAATATAAAATCGAGAATAATCACATTTTTCAATTTTTGATACTTGAGCGTTTATTCTTGAACGGAGACCATTGTTCATTAAGACAATAACCTTTATCATATCCATAATTCTCCTCTTATAATAAAAGTCAATCTCATTCTGTCATTGTTTCTGCAAGATTTCATGAGTTAATGCGAATAACTCGAGAACATGTTCTATTTTGGTGAATCTTTTTTTCCATATGCTCGGCACGTCTCCCTGCAGGTTTTAAATGGCTCATCATGGGAGTGAGTCCGATTCCAGAATTTTAATTTCTCTATTAGGATAACATGGAAATGTGTGCACTGCACACACTGTGCAGTGTATCTTTTATTTGTATTTTAAAATCAGTGAAAATCATCGTAAAAACATTCGGGATAAATAGAATAATACATTAAATTTGATGCTCTGTCATTTTCACTATTAATGTAAATAGTATTGCTTTAATGGAACTTCGTGTGATTCGAAGAAGCATTCATATGTGATAGCTTCATTTTTTCTCTCGAAGCATGCGAGAATTTTAAATTCAAGTATAGATGTTCCTTTTAATTATTTGTAGCATTAAATGTATCCTTTTTTGGAATTTATAATCCACAAACGTAATATCGTCATATTTTCACGGTGCACATTTTAGTTCATTAAACTGCAAATATTATCATTTGAAAACTCTAGAACAGTGGTTCCCAATCTTTTTGACATGACGCCCCTTTTGGTTTTCACTTAACACTCACGCCCCCCCTAATAATTTTATTAGTATGAATTCAACGCCGTACCCGCGTACTTAATATGAAAAATAATTACAACACTATACATATATATATATATATATATAATTAATGTAACAAATATAACTTTTTTATTTTTACTAATTCTTAACAACTGGGGTAAAGAGTCTGTTGGAACACTCTGTATACAACGAGAAATAATTAGTTTTTTTCCATAAGAGTTTCTGGATATTTTACACAACTCCTTGTTTGATGTACTTTTTGCAGTTTGTGTTACCATAAAACTTTTCAAAAAATATTTCATAAAATTAATCCAGTAAAAACTACTATGATTGCTAAAACTTTTGATGAGCGTTAATTATTCATAAATTCCTTCTCTGCTAATTTAACAAATATTCAATTACAACATTTTCACGTTACTTTATTTTTAACAGTATTTAGCGTTCAGTTGCAAATTACTTGAGATAATCGTAAGGTTTTCTGAAGTAGGTTTTCATAATTTTGTTCTAATTAGAATGAAAACGGTCGCGGTATCGCAGATGTAACAGATGTCATTAAACGCATTGAGTTCGTCGTTATTGTTATGAGCGTTTACGAATATCAACCTCTTATCATGGTTGTGTGAGAGGAAAAGCACAGGTCCTTATAAAGAAATTAAAAATGACCCCACTAATTGCACCAAAAGAAAAACAGCTGCTTTCGTTAACAAGTTCATCGCAAACCCTGAAACCAAGAAGAAAATCATTCCACAAGATCCGACGACGCCATGTATTTACGGACTACCAAAAATACACAAAGAGAACGTTCTTTTAATGCCTATAGTAAGTGCCGTAGATTCGCCGAGACCGCTTCATACGTAAGAAATTCACAGCACTTCCTCAGCGTTATCCACGAGATAAAATTAGAACCAGGGGATATTTTAGTTAGTTTTGACTTGATGTCATTGATCAGAAAGATACCCACAGATGAGACGATAACAATTGTTCAAGAACTTTTTGACCGTAACACTGCCACTGCCTCGAAAGCACCTATTTTAGGTAGAAAGATAAATTTCATGAACAGGTGGAAGGAGCAGCATTGGACTCAACAATCTCGCCAGCAGTAGCCAACCTTTTTATCGAAAATTTTGCCAAGGGCAAATCTGCACTTTGGCTGAGATATGTGACCGATATTTTTATAATTTGAACACACAGAAAACAAAAACTGGAAGAGTTTTTTGACTTTTTAACACTAGGACGGCGGGACCGGACGACGCCCCGTGAACGGCGGAGGCGGTCATTTTGACCGCTCGTTATTTCTCCGTAGTTTTTAAGCGGGAAAATTTACACAAAGATTCAAATCAACTTAATTAATTAGCGATTGGTTATTTGTTTGCCTTTTTGCCTCAGCTTCAGTACATTTCTTTATGTGCGCGATCATGGAATTATCAATAAGGAGTCGCGGAGCACTAACCGGTGAGCGTACTAATATTCGTCAGCATCATTAGTGTGGAATCAGATAATAAGTTAGATACGATGTAAATACGACGAGAATAACTGTCGATGACAAAAAAATGAGAGACAAATGAAGATCTGCCGTAATAATCTAAAGACGGGTGAGGAAAAACGAGCAGCGATCAAAATGACCGCTACCGCCAGGTAAGTTAAGGCTTGTAAATAAAAAAGTATTATAGGGATCAGCGTAAAAAAAAAAGCTGAATTGTGCTTGACATTAATATAATAAAAGTCAGCAAAAGGGAAAGAGATCGGAGAAAAAACAAGAACACATCGAGATAAAATGCAAAGCCCAGCGGTCAAAATGACCGCGCCCGCCGTTCTAGTGTTAAAAACAATACATCAAAATATCAAATTCACTATGGAAATAGAGAAAGACGGGAAATAATCCTTTTTAGACATGCTTATTTCAGGGAGCCTGAAAACAACGAATACGAACAGGTTCCAACACGCAAACTCCCACCATCATCCGAGGAAAATCAACGCCGTGATGGTTACAATGATCCATCGTTCCATCACATTAAGCGACTCCAACCACCTTCAACCAGAATTAAAACAATTAAAAAGGATTTTACAAGCCAACGAATACCAAGAACCCCACATAAATCGGGCGATCACGAGGAAACTAAAGGCAAAACGAGAAGATGGGACAGAAAGAGAGAAATAAAAAAGGGCATATCTCCCCTACGTCAAGGGAACAACGGACAAATTGGGACACGTATTAAAGAAATATAATATTATTACAATTTTTCAGCCCGTCAACCAAAAATGAGAGGACATTAAAAACCACTAAAACATAGGACGCCACTACAGGTGGAGGGGGTGTATAGGATACTATGCAGGACTTGCAATCAAGTTTATATAAGTGAAACAGGGAGAACGATCAAGACAGGAGTAGAAGAACACAAAAGAGCGATTAGACTCAAACATGCCGACAAATCAGCAATAGCAGAACACGCCGCAGGGGGCCACGAGATAGATTTCGAAAACACAAGAATTCTCACGAAAGAAAAACTTCACAGAAAACGGATAATACGGGAGGCATTAGAAATAAAATAGCGCGGAAAGAACTTCAACAGAGACAGTGGCTATAAGTTGAGCAACACCTGGACCCCAGTTATAGTAAACAACACGATAAGACGAATGCCACAATAAAACTCACCACCAACCCTTCTCTTCCTATAAACCACCTCTGCTACCGTAGTATATATAATGTCAACATGAGGACACCCGGCCAGATCACCCTGAAGAAGTCTCCGGCAAAGGAGAAGAAAGGGTCTTTTACGCAAAAAAAAATTCACGCGGCATACCCGAAAAAAACACACACATATATATATATATATATAATCTCTGCATGACAAGCACCTGCGAAAGCTTCAACCAATTTATATACATATATACTCGTATGTACACACACACCCACTCCCCGCTTTAACGCTGACCGATTAGCGCTGTTCCGCGTTGACGCTGAAAATAATTTTAAAACATGTTCCGAATTGCGCTCGCAAGTTTTACATTAACGCTCTTCCAAATTTCTGGTGTAATTTGCGAAGCCCACTGCGCATCTACAACACAGAACATGACAGAACACATCAGTAGTCTTAGCAGTTGCTTGTTAGTTCTGTGTACACTTGTCGATATTTTTGTTGGTCAAAATATAGAGTGAACTTTGTTTTAAATATATTTTACCCTTAAATAAAAAGACCAAGAGTGAGGGCCGGCAGTCAGAGAAGAAAAAGAGAAAAAGCTTCTCTTGAGGTTAAATTAGAGGTTTTACGGCGACTAAAAGCTGGAGAGCTTGTACGAATGCATTAACAAGTCCTGCCCAAAAATCTTATGACTTAATTCCAGAAAACAAGCCTTCGTCCAATCATTCCGCTCATTAAATTAAAATATGCTTTGTTCTTTGTTTTTTTGTATAATTAATGCATTCCTTTCATTATTTTTATTTTTTTGTTTATTGTTCCAATTTCGTTTGCTCAGTTTTTAACTGTAATATCTAGATATTTGAATTATTTTTTTGGTCTCATTTCATGTTCCTTTGTTTATTAATCACACGATATTTCTTAATCGGGGACTGTGTGTGTTTATATATTTCGGTCCGAAAGCTTCTGGTTTGTGTTATTTTCGTGTGTTTCTGTTTTTCACGTGTATTCAGCACCCCAGCGGCTCTCCAATTTAGGTAAGTGACCATTGGGCTACCTCCATCACCTTGTTGCCACCTTTATTACTACCTTTCCTTTTCTTTAAGCATATATATATATATGGCAAATCGAAAATAGAATGGAAGAATACGGGAAGGAAACGTATAGCAAACAGATAACTTAAAAATCGTTATGACAGTGATGTGGATCTGAAAGAGGTGAGGACATTTTTTTAGGTTTGATTGTATACATCTGAGTAAGAAGGCTGAGGAAAGCTTTGAGGCTGTATAATAGAGAGCTTAGGTCCTAAAAAACATGTGAGCATTGAATAAAAAGGAAGGAAAGAGGGATAGATTTGGTAGGGATGGGGAAACTAAAATGGGAGAGATGCTTACGACAGTCAACTTTATAATTAAGGATATTACAAGGCGCCTGCCCGTTGCAGCTCCGCTTTCAAGAAAACACAAAATATATAGAAGAATTGGAAATTAGGAGAGAAAAGAAAAATGTGCGGCAGGCATGTAAACGTTCTTATGAAAAAGATTCGAGAGTACCGCTCTTTTGTTTACATCTGTTGAAAAGAAGATATCTTACGATGAATATGTTTTATTTATTTCTCCCACTAGCTCTTATATAACGATGATGTATCGATTCAGAAATATATCCAGATAGCATTCGCCACAAGAATGAGAGAGAGCACGAATATACTCACAGTTTAGGAGAAAAAATTCGAGGGAGTCTCCAGAATGTTTTACACGTAAATTCTATAAACGAAAAAACTTTCTCCTGGACTCAAACCCAGATATGTTTGTGTAAAACTCCAAAAAGAAGAACAATACAGCACTAAACTTTGGCCCATTCGATAGACGCCGTGAGCACATACTCCCTTTTCTCCTGGCCTCTATTCCCCCATCCCATTTCTCAATACAAATTATTACGACGTTTAAAGTAATTGCTCGTTTTCATAGTATCCGAATAAAAATTTTCAATGTTTAAATCTTGAAAAATTACAGTTTTATCACCCATTTTTTAAAAGCTAATTCGGTATGTATTTCTTCGATAAAAATATTCTTCGTAACTTCAGCCGTGAAACTGTCCAAGTCCCAAGTTTGTATCACAATTTTAACTTGTTTAAAAAATCAGAATTATGTAAAAAATGCAACACGAGGCTTGCCTTATGAAAACAATTATTTAAACAAAATAAACAATTCATACCAATTCCACGTGTCAAGGTTTTCAGATATTTTCTAAGGTTTTCAAGTATATAGTTGCATACCTGTAAATTTTCAAATTCCCACCTATCCTGGATCTACCACACCCATCCCGGTGTGAGGCACGGACGCATGCAACTACGCTAAAAAATTAATATGTAGAATAAAGAAGTGAAAGATCAATTTTTTTATCGAAGAACGATAAGAGATTTCAGGGATAGAGATGACAGTATTTCTGTGTTTGAGCCATCACGGAGATGTGGAATATGGGCTCTGACAATATTAAGAAATAAATTAACGAGTCTGTCGAGTGAGAAGAGATTGGAGAAGGCAGACCTGGCCCATATTGGGCAACAGTAGGAGAAATTCGGCAGAACGGTACCGCATTTGCGCATTATCGGTAAACCTTTTGAGAAGTCCTGGAAGGATCATTCACTTTTATATAAACGTTATGATAAGAAAAATCTAAATCAAAGAAATTTGACCGAATAAATACAAGGAAATAGTCTCTTTTACATTGTGTAAGTACTTCACAAATTATTACACTGACCTACAGTGAAAATACCCTAATTTAATCACTATTTTTTTTTAATTTTACAGTTTTAATTTTTAATTGCAAGCGTAAGTGGTATACAAACTAACGGGCATTAAAATTATTCACGAAAATAAGCTTTACCTGCAACTTACGCTTAGTTTCATCTCAGCCCAACCCTTGTTTTTCATAAAAAGCTACCGCTCGCGTCACGCTCGTATTCTGATACTCTATCTGACAGTGGCTGATTTAGGCATCCTGAGGCCCCTGGCGCTAAACAATTGGGGGCCCTGCAATTTAAATACATACTGAAACCTTAGCTAACGACTACCCCCGTTTTAATAAGTAAACCATCGCAGGGCAAAGAATATATTTTCCTTCGTGGCTTTCAAAATGGAATATTTAATATTTCTGAGATTATACATACAGCCAAGGTTTTCGACACTCAAATCCTACCAAGGGGAGGTGGGTGCGCCTGCACTCCACAACATTTTTTCACTTTCCTCTTGGAAATACAGAGCAAAATGTTTTTAAATATTGTGAGATTGTTACAATATCAGTAAATTATGCCTTCCTGAAAGGAAAATCGTCAATATAATAGTTTTATTTAAAATAAAACATTTTGGATATTGTGGGTGGCCTACATTGGTCTGGTTATGGTTTTCGAAAGGTAAATGTACTCTTTCCCCTAAAAATTTCAATTTTCTTCAACTTGCGACAGTTTTCAAATATATTCAATGTGATAAAACATTTGCAGAAGTGAAAAATGATCATTCCAATAAAAGTACTTAAAAAACCAAGAAGAGATTAGGTGGCACCCCAAATTCATAAGCGATTTAATGCAGCCAAGCACTGTGAAATTTCTACATTACCGTCAAACTAATGAAGTTGTATGTAAGAAAGCATTTATAAAAGGTGTAACTAATAGCAAGAGTTTTGAAGGAGCAACTTCAAAAAAAACTAGTACTGGAGTGCGGCTGCATCCCCGTTGGCTGCATGAGAATTAAAAACATTTTTTCGGGGCCCTTTTCTTCAAGAAGCCCCTGGCGCGCGCCAAGTGCGACCTCCCACTTAAATCCGTCACCGCCATCTGGATTATTTCACGTTTTAAATTGAAGGCTAGGTTCAGAAGGAGAAAAATTACCCAAGTAGGGTCGAGAAAATATGTACGTATATAGGTATTTGTATGTATGTATATATATTTATGCTTTTCTTTTAATCTCTAAAAATTCAGTGTATTATTCAATTATGTGTGGGGAATATTTGTGTTTCTTTATGTTGAATTATACTGTTGCCACCTGGCCCTATGGCCAACTTGTAACAATGTGCTTAATAATAATAAAAAATAAAAAAATGATCTCCAACACCTGAGCCGTACTTTCAGAGAAGTATTATAATAAAAGGGAAAGGAGTAAAACAGACAAAATGCTAGAAAACCATAAACTCTTTCATCGGTTGAAAAAAGAATACCGACTCATACGCAGTTCTCTCCCTCTTTTTCTTTCTATATCTCTTCCGTCCTCTCTCTCTCTTTCCTTTCTCCCACTCCCTTTCCTTGCCACTCTCTCCGATCCTCTCTCTCCCTACCTTTCTCGCCTTATTTATTCCTCACTCTAAATCCTCTATCTCCCCCTTCAGCCACCTTTTCCCCTCTCTCTCTCCCTCCCTCTTTTTCCCTGACTCCTGAAGACTGACTGTCCGTCCCATCCACGCGTAAAACGCTGAGTCGCACTCCAAGTCGCGACTGAACGAAGAGTCCTACACAAACACTTGACCAACCTACACCGGATACAGATGTGTTAATGTCAAGGTTCAAGGTAAATGGCGAGGGAAAATCTACATGCGAATCGAAAGACACCCAAATGGGGTGCAATGAAGACGAGAAAATGAACGACTCCGTGCGTTATTTATTTAAACGTAAACCGACGAGCTGCGAAGAAGAGTATGTTTTCTATGGCCTCATGAGGTGTAGACCGCGTTGTAAAAATTCTACGAAGAACATGCGCGACGGTTTCCAGCGATGCAGTCAGGTATGATAATTGTCGGCCGATTACAACCGAGTCATAAATATCAACGATTTGCAATTAAACCGGTGTTCGCAATTCCAAAAAAAAATTACGCAGTGAAATGAGTCACAAGTTGCTCCATAATAAGAGATAAAGAATAACTTTCAATCCATCGAACTATTTTTTATCGATTTTAGACGCGGGATACCCATAGTAAAATTGGCAGGATGACGGAACTAGGTTACCATTTGTCCCGCGTCTATTGCAGACTACGCCCCACAAACCTATTGATATTCTTCTTACGCTCGGATATCCATCTCGAACCGAAAAAATTCAACGAAACCGTCTCGTCGGTCGTTATTTATACAGTTTTACATCCACAACACGAATGCAGGAAATTTTTCTGAATTACTGAGGTATGACTGTAGGTAAATTCAACGTAAAAACCTTTGCACTTTGGGTTAATGGAAGAAATTTGGAGCATTTGTTGTCTGCATTCGAATGACTCCTTTAGCAATGGCACCTGCTCTGAAAAAGGAAAGTGGTAGAGAAAAAAAGAAAAGGGCGTGGTGGGATCGTACGACCGCTTCTCACACATTACACGATAAGCGATGCTTCAAAGTTAAAAGTTGCAGCAGATTTTAACAGTGGATATGAAATAAAATGCTTCGCAAAAATAGTTTATATTTATGTATAGTAATTTTCAATAATGATACCCTTTTGTAGGCATCCTTTTTAAATCTAATTATGGTCTAATTCAGATAAAGAGGATAAGGAGAATAAGGGGAATAGTCCATGTTTAGTAGAAAATCTATCAATTTGTTCTGTTTGAATCGTCTTTGTATTAGATTATTTTTACATGACTTCGATACAATTAAAATTAAACTCGCTCAAATTTTATTTATGGCATTTTATTTGGAATACTGGAATATCTCTATAATCCACCCGCCTTTAATGTTAAAATTCAATATATTCTGCTATAATAATACAACTTTGAAATTTTAATTATCCATCCTGTGAAAATAAGTTCTTGCTTTTTGCGCTGCATATAAAGTATTTTGCCATGAATTGTTTACATTCTGCATTCAGAAAGATAACAATAATTAAGCAATTCAATAAAGATACTGAAACGAATATTCTAACCTTATACATTGTTGACTGATCCTAAATACATTTTAGACTACTGTATGTCACGTTTTATCATAATCAGAAACCTCTAATCCTTAGTAACATTTCTCTGATTCAAGGTAACTGCCATACTTTCGCACGCTGAGGAAAGATGTTTAATGGCGTCATTATCTTTCCTTTACATTAAGTCTTTCCGAGGAATTAATGATTTCGTTTTTTTTGTAAATTCTTTTAAAATCGCTGCTCTAAATCAAACGCCGCCAAACACAAAAACACTGCTTAACTTCGAGCGAGACACATCTTTGAATCAGTCCTTCCCTTTACATTAACACTCGAGTGTTACCGCACGTCGAGACAAAGTTCAACCGAAAAGTTTCGATGTTTACGGGCAAAAATTACGCAACTGACAATTCCGCACCTTATTCAACCTTCGGTCGATTCCGAAAAAAATTGAGGAAACTTACGTACTGCTTCGCGTAAACTATTCTCCCAGACGCACACTCATTTTTCCTCGAAAATTTTTCAAGGTTGACCATTCCTCGCAGAAATTTGGAGCGTTCGCCTCGCGCGTTCCTCAGTAAAACGCGACCAACTACAAATAATGAGTTCCGTAACCTCGTACCTCTTCCGAAGAAATCCTCCCAAGTGGACACCCCGCCAGCGAGAAAGAAGCGGAGAGGGAGGGAGGGAGGATCTTCGTCTCGGGCACTCAACTCTTTCCTCTCGACACGTCTTCCTCTCGAGCTCTGCCTCTCCCTCTCTCCTTCCCGCCGTCCCTTCGGCACCCGGGGTGCGGGTGTGCCGGCGCCGGGCGCGGCGAGAGACCGAGTAGTATCAGCGTAGTAGGATCCACTGTGTTGGGGTGGGCAAGATCGTGTTTGCAGGTACACCCGTCCCGCGACACGACGGCCCACGAGTCCGACCGTGACTGCGGCCCTACCGCGCCGCGCCGTCCGACGCCGCACGCACCGCCCCTCCGCCCCCGCTTCCTCCCCTCCGCCGCGCGCGCCCCCTTTTAACTCCCCCTTCGCGGGTATCCGAACCCCTTTTCCCCGCCCCGGTCGACCGTATCCCGTCAAAACTCTCTTCCCTCGTGTTTCTTTCCCTTTCCCTCCCTCTCCAATTCCTCCCTCCTTTCCCGCTTCCTCCTTTTTTCCTCCCCTTCCGACCTTCCACTCCCATACTCCCCGCCTCCCCCTTCCCCGTCCTTTAAGGAAAGGAAGCGAGAGACGCTTCCGAACACATTGCAAAAAGCCGCTTTTTGTTCTTCTTCTCTAGGGAGTACTTATGAATTCCTACTCCCGCATTATTCCACAATCTAAAGCTGAAATTTCGGCAATTAGCCATCAGTTTGAAAATGATTACCAAAAATAATGGTATATTTTCGCCCATCATTTCACCTGGAATCTATTGGTAAATGCCCCATCTAATCCCCTTGCTCAAAAGCTTTACAATTTGCTTCATCTTAATTATACATATATGTATAAATGCTTATGGAAGAAGAAAGGCAAATAGGTATATCAATGGCCACTAAGTGTTTTCTCTCTCATGTGCTGACGATGGGATCATTCCGAAAGTTCATCATCTACTTGTGTAAATGAGTCTCTCCGACACCCCAGAGGCTCTCCTATTGGTAAGTGCCCACTGGGCTTACTTCCCTCAACACCTATAATAGTTGTCGTTGATATACCTATTTACCTTTCCTCTTCCATCAGCATTTATAAATACAGGGTTATTCAAAGGTCCGTGAACCATATCCTAAATGTATTACAAAAAACTGTGGCACGTGGTGTACATGTTGAAAATCTGTAACACTACCAAGGTATTTAAAAACATGAAGTGTTTCTTGATCATATGTTTGTTTCATTGTTCTTATAGTTTTTGTGTAGTACATTTACGAATTGGTTCACGGACTTTTGAATAACCCTGTATACCTATATATTATTTATTTATATTTGTATTTATGTATTTACTATAGATATATTTTTATCTTAAGGTCTTAATCATGCTTAAATTTGAAACATAATAATCCTAATATATCTATGAATCTACAATGAAATGTTCTTCCGCCGTTGTTTTGAAATTTGTCACGAGTTACAAAAACGTGACATTTTATAAAAATTCATGTTCCTATTTTGGATTCATAACCCGCGACGGTATTCAGAGGACGCAATAATTTCTCAGCAGAAATTTCCGACGTTCATTTTTCTCTCCGATCTAATTCGTTTGAACAACTAGCACGCGATGGCGTCGACGGCGAGGTAGGACAAGCTGCAGACATAAATAACCACCAAAGCGTTCCGAATTTGAATGATAAAACTTCGACCCAAGTCGTGGGGAAGGAGTTAAGTCACCGCAAAAAAAAACGAGAACAATCTAAAATATCTCCCGCGACCTGGTACGAATGTTCGACCGCACGACCCCTCCGTGCGCCTCTCAGGTCACGCCTCCGTGCGCCTCTCAGGTCACGCCATCCGTTCGCCTCGAAGACTCACGCCGGTTAGCACGGGATTCGAACCTGCATCGGGTAAAATGCAGTCACGCCACGCGATAATCTATGGAGACAAGTGGAAGTGTGCGCTTTTAAACCGAGCATCTAGATGAGGCCTGTCCAAGCGATTGTTTACGGACAACATGTTACCCACGAGATATTTCGCTGTTGGCCACGAAGCGGATAAGGTTCCAAGCAGTATCGGATTTAAAATCACATTAAATGCTCGGCAACTTTAATTTCAAATCCTTTTCAAGATGATATAGTCATTCTAACTTCGAGCATTTTCAAGCGAAGTATTTCTTTTTCATGAATGTACATACGTATGTATATACTTGAACTGAAAACAGACATCCTATTTAAGTCAGGATCATCGCATTTAAAAAAATTGGTCTTTAATGCGTATTGAGAAATTCTAAAATACGCCTCTCTTATAATGGATCCATATTTTTTTGGCATACATAAGCAAACCTGGCATTTATGGCATGAAAAATACTGAATCAAATTGCAGATCGATTCGATCGATTCTTTAACGGAATATGTTGCTCCATACGTCAAGTCAGCGAACAAAATTCATCGTCAGATTTCACGTAAGGATTCTAAAAGTTTACAGAACGGGATTTTCCTTAAGAACATTCTTAGGATAAGATGCGTTTCATCTTTTAACAATATTCATTTCTTGACGTGGATAAATAAAATCTGTTTCCCGCGCCTTCAATTTTTACTTTCTCCATACGCAGTAATGGGAAAGTATTGTATTCATGAAAAAAATCGACTTCGAGATTTCAACGGAAATACATGTTTTGAGGTCCCTAGAACACGTTTAGACTATTTTCGGAATGATGTCTGTGTGTGTGTGTGTGTGTGTGTATGTTATTGTGGGCGCTCTAACTCAAAAAGTACGTGCCATATCGTTACCAAACTTCATATATAACACTTTAACATGAGCACAAAGAACTGATTAGTTTTTGGACAATAACGGATAACCGGAAGTCGAGGTTTATTCGAAATCCGATTCGGTTTTTGCGATATTTCTTCGTTAAAACATCATTATTGTATATACAATCTATACAAAGGTTATAGAGAATGTAAGTTCCTACAGTTTTCATTTGAAACAATTTTCTATAGGAGTTATTGTTTAGGAGTTATTTATAAATAACCGGTTTTTCGGTTTCCGTTAAATATCTCCTTAAAAACATCGTTATTGGTAATCTTCGTAAGGACCAAAGTTGTAGAGAATAATATTTCTTCCAAGTTTTGTTTGAAACTAATTTTCGTAGAACCATCCATTTCGGATATATTTCGCTTTCTCTTAATACCAGCCTACAGCGCCAACACCATGTAGAGGTGAATTCTGTAAACATTCAAAATATACGTAATATACGGCAACGACGTGTCTTCTTTTACGATACGAAATAATAATTTTGCCTTATAATGCTACTCATAATAATTTAAATATCTATACCCCAAATATGGAGAAAGTCATGTGTTGGCCACATCAGATTTTTTAGTTGAAGTTGCCGGCTGATTTTAAAAAGCCTGATCTAGATTTTCGAAAGTCGGAGCAGAGGGAACGCGACGCGGGTAACTCATTCCTCTTCTCAACGGGACCGCGCTCGATGATTCCGTATCTTTACTCTTTATACGTCCATACCTTCGGTCACAACAATCCTTAAGCTAAATGCAAATCTCATATTCGAACGACCTAGCCTCCTCATTTGCCCTTCCTCTATGGAGAATAGAACCAGCAAATATTTCGGCTCCGAAAACATCGAACTAATGGTTCACGCGGTTAATAATTCAATCGACTTCCCGAGTGACGCGTAAAATGAGGCTTTTGACAAGATTAAATTTTAAATTTTTAATATGAATTTATCTTTCGGTTGCGCAATTCGAATGGAATTTTGTAACAATACTCTTTTCGTAACTTTGTTAGTTCATTATTACATTAATATACGAATTAATTTTTTCCACACTTTAACCTTGATGTACAAGGTGAAAACGGTTTTCGAATACCTCACCTGAATTCAATCGACTACTTTAATCTATAAAGGCAGTCCTGACAATAAAGCATATATTCCTGTCCTATGGATACGTACCATTTTCGTGAATTGACCTGGATTCGAGGCCGCAAATTCGGAAGGAAGCGGTAACATTTGTCATCGGTCCTTTGCATCTTCTAATGAAGAGGGAATTCTATCTCCACGAGCTGGACATTCTTCATAATGGACCGGTTAATTTAAATGGAAGGGGTTACAACTATTTCCTCCTCCACTATCTTTCCCTCCCCCACCTCTCCCAACCTTTCTTTCCCCTTTCGCGACCTGGACCAACCAAAATGCTCGTTTTTATTGTTTACGCCACATCCGCTCCCCCAAATTCATCATGCAAAGAGAATGTGCAACTTTTTCATAGTCGATCAGAATTTCATCCCTGTCATAGGTTTTAAAGAGAATTTTTAATGAAATTGGTGAATATAATATTTAAACTTTTACTGTTCATAAAAATGAAAGTTTAACTTTAAGTCTTCGGTTTGTAATTAACAGTGCTTTCGAGCAAATCTCTAAATGTTATCTTTCTATAAGACCAAATTTTCGGAGCATCAATCGAGTCTTTTTTAACTGAACCTTTGTTGACACTTTGTGCACTGATCACTTTTAAGAGGCAATACGACTCGCGCAGGCATTATTTGAAAACAATTCTCGGGAAAGGTACCTAAACATTTAAATCTCTAATTATACTCGTACTGCTAGAGCGGATGACAATAAATGTATCCCTTAAATTAGTTAACGCGATACACTTGGTGGGAGTAAATTCTTTTCAAAGACAATACAACTGCATGCCCAAATCCCGCCCATAAATCCCATCAGCCAAGAAGCCCTCTCCCTATCTCTGAAAACTCCATCAGGATAGCATAACCCGATTCCTTTTCATTCAATCTGAGCGTGATCCTCTACCCAATCCCCGCCGTTCACCATCCACCTCCCGTTGCCTCCGTCTTTACATCTCTCCACCGCCTCCAAGCCGCTCATCCTCTGGGGAACAAAGAAAGGGATTCTGACGAAGTGATCCCCGAAATAAAAACACTTTCCCGTTCTCTCCCTCACGATCCTTCCTTATATATATATATATATATATATATATAATATATATATAATATATATATATATATATATATATATATATATATATTCTTCTCCTCTTTCTCCCCGCGAGGGAAACTTTTGAAAGGACGAAAGATACTAACATAAGATACTAAGCCTATATACGTAAACGTAAAAATCGGGATAGAGATTTTTTGTTTTCGGTTTTCTCCACCTTCGTTCCACATCCAACTCTCCGGTTAAACCGTAGATAAAATATTCGTCAAATATATGGGATTTGCACAATAAGAGCCACATATTTGGGCTGAAAAAAGTACAGCGTAGCTCAAAAAAAATCGTAAAATAAATGCAAGACAAAAAGCGGATCGACTCTCGAGAAGCTCTGAACCTGCGCCTTATTGATGTTCATCACGAACGCAAGTCGTACGCAGACATTCTGAGGCCCTTGGCTCTATACTGTTGGGGCCCCTGGCGCTAAATTATTGGGAGCCTTTCAATTACAGTACAGTAAAACTCGTTTATAACGATCACGCCTAAAACGAAATCTCGGCTATAACGAAGAAATGTCTCGGTCCCTTGAACTTCTCCATAAGGGCACTGGTTAAATTTCTCGGATGTAACGAACACGCATTTTACGAATTCTCGGCTGTAACGAACAAATGTTTGGTCCCATGGCAAAAAATGCCCCATATATAACGAATTTTGGCGAGCAGAGCGATAAGTAATGAATAGTTACCGCCCGTTTAAGCGCACTTGTTCGTAGAGGTCCCCTTCCTCCATCTACCCCTTCCATAAGAATTTCCACGCTCCCTTTGTTTTGAAATTGATATTAAAAATGTGAAATGTTTATGTAAATTAATGACCATAATAATAATATTAATTGACCATTTAAAAAATCGTATGTAATAGCAGTCGAACATTTTACATGCCGCGAAGTTGATAAGCATCTCTTTGCATTTGTAAGTACGGCATTGAAGTCGACTCACTGCAAATACAGTAAAAGCTGTGTTATCCGGCTATCTTGGGGATTGTGGATAGCCGATTAGGAGAAATATTCGTATAGGGGAGCGTTTTTCGATTTTGACATCGCAAATTTAACAATAACCAAAAAAATTGGGCTTAGGTTCACTATCGTACTCCCCAAACATAACTATGCATGGGGTTTGCATTTTCCATTTTAATTCTTCCACACGTAGTTAGATATAGACACTATTTACCTATTCTTATTTAATACGTTGCTATGCTTACATTCAAAACAAAAAGACTTGAAAAGTTTACGTCCGGGAAGTTTGGGGATTACGGCAGTGAACCTGTTCCCAAAATTGAATTTATTGGATTATATCTTTCTTATTTATCTTTATTTACTCTATTAGAAAAGGACGAAATTATTTAATTCTTCTGAACATTTCTGTGAAAACCAGTCATATAATATTTTATTCAGTTCCTCCATTTTTGGCTTATGAAGCATATGATGTTTATTAATTGATTTACTCGTCTCAGAAGATTACACAAATTTCATTAATTTAGTCTTATGAGCCTTGATATCGTAGAGCATGGAAGATCCGATGTTGAATTCTTTTGCTATGGCTGCTCTATTTTTTCCTTTTTCAATTCGTTTGATCAGCTCCAACTTTTGTGTTAGTGTTAAACCAACCTTTTCTCTCCTATTCCTTGCTTTTAGGTATTTATTTTGATGCCATATTCAATGGATGGGTAATTTTTTAAATAATAAAAAGCGATAAAACTGGAAATTGTAGAAGTACAACAAAACATCTAGACAATGCAAATGGCTTACGTAACCAAAAACGCCATGCTTACTCGGCAGCCACAGAAGTATACGGAGTAAATACGTAATATATACATCTTATATTTTAAGAAATTTTAAAGTGGAAGTTGTGGTATTACACATATACAATTCACACAAAAATTCATGAAAAAAGAAAAAGAAATACAAAATGAATGTTATTTGTGTAATTGCCGGTATCTAAGGGTGGCCGGTTCTAAATAGCCGGTTAGCACATTTTTTACTGTATGTGTATACGTGTTATATGGAATGTATAGGCCAAAAACCACGTTTCTTGTATATAACGTAGTCACGCTTATAACGAAGCCATGAGTCGGTCCCCTCAAATACGTATTAAACGAGTTTTACTGTATATTCTGAAACCTCACCCAACGACTACCCCTTTATTTGACTCCCCGTTACAGTAAATTAATTATCGCAGTGCAAAAAATAAGATTTTCGTTAATGGCTTTCAAAATGATACATTTAATATTCTAAGATTACACAAAATATTTTTGGGGGCCCCTTACAGCAAGGGGCCTCTGGCGCGCGATGTGCGATCCCCCTTAAATCCGTCAATGGCCGTACGGAGAACTGCCTCCTGTGCTGGACGAGCGGCAATTTGAACAGTGTCTTCCGTTCGATCTTGCGAACGAATTCGCCTCAGTGAATCTTCCGAAGGACTGCGGTTGGGTTGGGTTTAGGGATTGCAATCCCGGAGGAATTTCACAATCCCGGGATTTCGGGATTCTAAATTTCCAATCCCGGGATCCCGATCCCGTTTTATTAAATTTTATAAAAATATTAAAACCATGGTTTTAGCTAAAGAAAGTAATGTTTTATTTATCCCATTTCCATAACGCATATAAACTGCGTCACTGTAATAAGTGAAGATAGAAGACAGCAACACAGGTGAAACAATAATAATAAAACATACTATTATCTTATAAAACGCCAGTGGTTTTACTTTATGCTACTATACGAAAACGAATTCAATTTACACTGTCACTGTATAATCAGGTGCACTTATATTATAAAGCACAAGGGACGAACAGCGACGAAGATGTTGGGCTGAGCAACACCAAAGAATGCCACCAACTAACCGTTCTATCTTAAATGTGAGCAAAGCGTTTGAGAGAGTAGCTCTTTTTGTTTATACCGACGTGCCCGGCCAATCTTTTTCCAACCGGCACAAGAGTGAAAATATTTTCAACTCACTAGAGCTGGAGCAGATTTTCGACTGTGAAGTGCGATGCTATGGGAACCCAGTGAGAAAGAAAAACGAAAAAATACTAGATTATATTCATAGACATCTCGGAGCCACATAACCAATAAAGAACATACGAATTCGTTAAGGGTATATGAGAGATACAGCACTTGAGCTCAAGAGCTGAAAGAAATATTAAACTGCCCCAAAGCGGTATGGGAACTCGAGGGTAAAATTAGAATATGCCTTAACGTAAACAAAAACATCTTAAATGTAGTCGGACTAAACTGAAATGAAGATTCGTTGAGGGTACTCGAGTATGAATGTGATTAATGCCTAAAGATAAGCAAGGAAGCAAAAGATCTGGCCCCTTTAGAATGGAATTTGAGAGCGGTGTAACGTATGTCTCATGACTAGGACAAAAGTGATATTGTATCAGCCAAATCTTACACGCCCCAGTTTGGAAATCCCTGACCTAAAAAACGATGTTTGACGGAATTCGTAGGACCAACTAATTTGGTGTATAGAAGTAGAGAAAGATCCGAATGACGAAGCAAAGGATTGTGAATGCTCATTCGTTAACAAAAATTTTTCGGTTCATTTATACATAAGCTTGAAGCCGAACAGTGCCGTATAATTCTTTATTAGCAATTAATATAAATACTATAATAATATTTTCAGATTAGTCTCGCTATAGAATTGAACCATTGATATGTTAAAACACTGAATCTCAGCACAAAAATGAATAATATTAAATATTTGTAAATCCCGAAATCCCGGGATTTCCTTGATAAAAATCCCGGGATTTCGGGACTCGGATAGTTAGCGGGATCCCGGTATCCCGGGATTCGGGATCCCGGGATTGCAATCCCTAGTTGGGTTTCAAGAGCGAGCAAAGATTGGTCTAGGCGGGAGCGGTGTGCGTGGAGTGGGGGCACTCAGTGACCTATGCTGTTTTCAAGGTCAAGCGGCTGACACGACCATCCTAACATTTTTATTGGCATATAGAGATAGGTGCATTACAACTTTTCCTGCGTTGCTCAAACTAGCTCAACTGTCTGAAATAGGGACTTCATGCCTTCTCCATACTCTATTTTGGTGCAATTGGATACGAAAATTTCTCCCGAGTCTCTGTTAACTCTATGTACGAGGTGCTACCCAAAAGTTCCGAGACTGTAGCCATAGGCTTACCTGAGGTTCTAATCGCAACCATCACCCTCGAAATAGTCCCCTTGGGAGTTGATACAACGATCCCAGCGCTTCTGCCAGTCATGGAAGCACCTCTGGAACTGCGATTTTGAAATTCTGTTCAGCACTTCCTGCGTATATACTTCCTTGAGAAATATCTCAGTTTTATCGACATCGTGTATCCGAGAATTTATCCGATTTCGCATGCCCTATTCAACATTTCCGGTGAATGTAATCGGTAACATCTCAACTATAGCTCATATTTTCCATCTGGAACGAATATTTAAGTATATATCATTAACGGGAAAAGACCTCCTTTGAAAAGGATAATACTCTTTTCTAGGGACTTTGTCTTCCACCCAGGGCCGGATTAAACGGTTCATGGGCCCCACGCAAGGCACACTTTCTGGGCACAGACTCAAGATTGGGCCGGATTAATTTAGAGACCTATTGGCCCCGCTCACAGCGCGTGTGTTTTTTATCCGTCCTCTACTATTTTCCTCTCTCCCCCTACCTTTCTCTCCCGCAGTTTCTCCCTCCACCTTAATATTTTAACGAAATCATAGACAGTAAGAAAGGAATCCAAATTCCCTTATTATAAAATTCGATGTGAACATTATCCGTATAATCCAATACAATGTACGTAATTTTGCGTAACAACAACATAATGGTTGCCACGACGAAAAGATTTCAGCTCAACAAACGTTATATTTTCGCGTCCAAAACCAAATTGTAGACCGATTCGAAAATCGACGATAAAAATACGAAAGAGTATTCATTTTACATTAAAATACTTCAGATCCGAAGATTCTAAGTACTTCTTTTCCAATTCAAATTTCCAAAAGAACGAAAGCTTGCACGTCAAAAAACATTTTTACGTCTTATGTTATGGGAAATAGAAATTATCCTCTGGAATCGAACCCTGGACGTTACTGTACACGTTAACTTTCCAAAATTGCCCCAATGCGTCTCGATTACGAAACACTGAAAGAATCGTCGAAATCAAATCATCCGCTATCGAGATTTTCGTACTCATTTCGAGAGTAACATTCCTTCCCTCTCCCCTTTTCTCTCTCTCCTCTACCCCCCTCTCTCCTATCCTTCCTCCCTCCCTCTGAAAATAAAGACATCTATCTATCTATCCCTCTGTCCCACCCTCTCAGGGCCGGCGCTAGGAGTTTTGCGCCCTGTGCAAATGCTGATTTTTACCGTCCCCCACCCAGTCCCTCATTGCTTTTGTAGTACTACGCATTTAAATAATATTAATGATGAAGTATTCTCGGAAACATGCAATATAAAGCAATATTTCAAATTTTATCTTATATCAATGAAGAAACAGGCATAATTGCAGACGTTGCATCTTAAATGTGAGCAAAGTGTGAAGTAGTAAGGTTATCCATTAAGCGAAACGACGACAAACCTTTCCTCTTGGCACGTTTACAGAAAGAATAAAGAACGCATGCGTCTGCCATATCTCTAAAGCTGTTTCTTTTGACTAAAAATTAATGACAGAAGTCATTCATGAAACATAAAAGCATAGGCCTCTTATGAGTTATACGGAGTAGTTGAAGGACGTGTACCTTAGCAGACAATAACAATCCCAGAATTATAGCATCATGTGAGGCGTCAATACGTATACTATAGTCAAGGGAAATTCCTATACTTACTTAACGAATGATGTTTGATTAAGTCATTTATGACTCCCTCTTGCCGATGCTGATATTAATTTGAAGAGTTTTAAAGAGCAGAGAAAGATCTAAACGACGAAGTCACGGGTCGTTCGGTTTTATTTGAATTCCGTAGCGTAATGATTATCAAAAATGTTTCTATTCATAAAATAGTAACAACAATTATTTCAAATATTATTATGAATGCATGTATGGTATAAAAAATTCTACACATTAAAAGGACATGTTTTTACGGAGCATTTTTACAGCGATATCTAGGTCATTCCTTGTGCCTTATTCATAATTCTTTCACTGGCCGTTTCCAATTTTACGTAAATTTTCCACACAAGTTCAAGGTTTAGAGTCCTGGTGCCACCCTTTTCTCCATAAGAGATACATGGATGCAGGAGTTAATATAATGGTTTTTAAAATTAATTAACATTTATATATAAACTAGGTAGTTGGACTATATAAAGGCTAAAAGAACAAGTTGTTTCTTCTTCTTGTCGAGTTCAATCGAATCTGTACTGATAAATTCCAAAAGTGTGTTTAATAACAGTAAGAAAAACGCTGGTTCCGATCAATACGTCGATGCAGGACATTACATAATAGCTTTTTTAAATAATTTAGAATTAAGATAGAAACTCGGTAGTTAGACTATATTAAGCATTAAAAATGGAGTTGTTTTTCTTGCATAATTCATTCGAATCTGTTCCGAAAAACTGAAAAACATTTTATATAATAATAACCGTCGTCAGTTGGTTGGTTAGTTGGTCACGCTATGCAAACGCTAATAACTCGAGAAATAATAATGATAGAAACTCGAAATTTGGTAGGGATGCTTGATTAACACTTATTCAGAGAATTACGAATTTAAATCGCGAAAGAATTCCTTGGTTCGTCTCCAAGAGAAGCATTTCCATTTCCCATTACTTTACATTTTAAACGCGATTTTTCGACGAGCAGGCTTTTATTCAGTTGGAAATTAAAATTAGAAGAAATTAACAGACGACCTTCGGATTTGAACCATTTTGAAGAAAAAGTTATAAAGTTTCTTATTCGTCTTTTTTCGCCCACAGTTCGAAATATTCCATGTTAAACGTTTAATTTGCATATTTTGTGGAAATCTCGCCATTTTAACGTGATGTTGCTATGTCGACCATTATCATTGTTAGCTTCAATACGAGAGAGAGAGAGAGGAAGGAAGGGGAGAGATTGGCGTGTTTTGTGGAAAATAAGTATATTAACGTAAATATAAAAAATTTTAGGTATCAACAGTGTCATTTTATAAAAATTGGAAATAAAAAGCATTCTTAAATTAAATTCTTTGTAAACCATACGTGCTTACGAATTTATATTGTTATTCCTCGAATTAATTTCGTAACAATGACCGAAGTTTGGAAACGAATATAAATTAAAATTAAAAGTACATTTAACACTGTTAACAGGCAATTTTCGAAGAAACAACAGTGGATCTTTTAATGAATTGATTTGTTTTTATAAAAGGAATTTTGGTGCTTATTTAATACAGAGTAAGTTCTAAGGCTTATAATCCATTTAAATCTAATAACAGTGTTTATTATAGTTTAAAGAAAGAACTTTATTTATTCACTTTACAGAATGAATTAATTTTAGGCTAGCATTGTCTACTATAAAAGGAGTTACTTTGGAATTTACAGTATGTAAAGTGGAAGTTGTACTGAATTGACTCAAGTATTTTGGGTACTTTCCTATTAACGGGAATACCTCAAAAAATAAACACGTATTCTTGTGATATGTTACGACGTATTTGTTTGTTAACAATGCGTAACAACGGGGGAATTACTTAAAATCACACTTTTTTGAAACATATTTATTAATAAAAGCAACATAATTACTAATACCTACAATCTAAATTTATGTTACTAGGGGGCCAATATGTCTTTACTGCATTTAAAATAGCTGGAAATATGTCGATTTCTTTGTTATGTTGTCGCCACATGAATTCTTCTGCTGACAGGCTTTCGCTTTGCATTTCCAAAATATTCTGTGGCAGAAGTAAAGTTTCATAATATGATCCTTCTTGCACATTCGCCCTTTAGATAAAATACCATGGTCTTGAAGCAAAGATACAGCTTCTTCTTCACTCCTCGGCAAGCTCCACAAATTCATCATTAAGGAATCAACGTAAATATCTTAACGAGATTTGTTACGCATTGTTAATAAACAAAATACCACAACATATCACAACAATACGTGTTTATTTTTTGAGGTATTCCCGTTAACAGGAAAGTACCATTTCAAAGCAAAAATCAATTTAAAACTATTGAAAGTTGTTGTTTCGGAAACTGAGAAGTCCAGAGTGGTGAGCGGACGCTAAACGATATTAAGGTACATTTTATACCAAAATCTATTTAAAGTATTATCAGAGGCAATTGAAGATTGAACAAATTTTTTTGTTAGCGGAATTCTGCTTATTTCATGAAATTGAAATGCTTATGCATTAATCCATTAAAATCTGTTAAGAGTGGCTATTTTAGTTGAAAGAAATATATGTACATGGTACTTTTATTCACTTTTCAGAATGAATGAATTCTGGGCTAGCATTGCCTATTATAAAAGGAGTTACTTTGGAATTTACAGCATGTAAAGTGGGAGTTGTACTGAATTGACTCAAGTATATTTCAAAGCAAAAATCAATTTAAAACTATTGAAAGTGGTTGTTTCGGAAAATGAGAAGGCAAGAGTGCTGAGCAGAAGATAAACGATATTGAGGTACATACATTATATTCCAAAATCTATTTAAAGTATTATCAGAGGCAATTGAAGATTGAACCAATTTTTTGGAACCGGAATTCTGCTTATTTAATGAAATTGAAATCCTAATGCTATAATCAATTTAAAACTAATAACAATGGGTATTTTGGTAGAAAGAAAGGTACTATTTTATTCACAAGGAATTTCTGTGAGATTTTAGTTAATTAATTAAAACAGACTTATAATATAGAAATATTCGATGGTTAAAACAGTGCACAATTTTATTCTTGCGATTTTTACATGTTGCATTGACGAAAATTTAGATTCATTAAACCCGTTGAAATTCAACGGGCACTTATGCTAGTTTAATACATAATAACTAAAAAATATGCGTATTTATTTTAAGCATTTTAAACCCTCGAGACAAGAATGTTTAGCGTATAGCCACAATCATTCAGCGTTAAACATAATGATGATGATCACCATTACGTTTTTATGATATCTAAAGAGATATGTTCGCGTAAATATAATACCATAAATACGTCATTTTTGACGTGCGTTACAGGTATTCAGACAGATTTCCTGAAAACCCAAAAATCCTCCCAGCCGAGCAACGCAGAGAAAATTTGCTATTTTTATAAATGGTGGAAAAACAATCCTGTTAACTCACATCTGTGCAATCCCCCTCACCATCGTAACGCTTCGTTAACATTTCATCCAACCCTACTCCTTTCCTGCCGCACGTTAATTTGTGATGGTACCTTCAGGTTTCATTGATGTAGTAAGAATTTTTAAAATACGGTAATTGAAAGGATGAAAAATAGATATATTGTCAAGAATACAAAGAGAAAATGCGGACTTGGTGAAGAAAACAAGGCAAATACATAATTTGGGGTGTTTAAGTTGGAGGCGGAAATCCCGAACAGGAAACTTCTTGAATTATCAAATTTTGCTGGGTTATAAAAACCGGTTATGCGGAAGTGTACTTTTTTAACAACTGGCTCGGCCGAACCGGTGCGAACCATTAGGGTGACACCACTGCTTTTATGCAACTGCGTAGAGAACGAATCAACACAGTATACACACTAGCTGAAGTGTATTATAAGACGATTTATAAACAAGCCACTCCAAAGATTTTACGACTTACGACGTTTAATAAGGGCCTCAAAGAAGGGTCGATCCAATATATTTTGACGCAAAATTTAGGCTAAATTGTTGCCAAGATACTCAAAATCAACTAATGGGATTTAAAGGTTATTAAACTGCACCGTTTTGGTTTTAAATATATCCTAATAAATTCTTACTTAACAGCAATTTATCAGATATAATTTTGGAGGGTCGAATAATATATTTTCTATTATCATTGGGCCGCGAAAAAAAAGTTTGAAAAACCCTGCCTTAGGCGGGATGAATTTCATGGATAAAAGCTAAGACACCCAATCCTCATCATCGAACACTACAAAACATCGATTTATAACGTTAATCCAATTTAATACTCAAACAGCCGCAAAAATAAGCGAAGTTTCAGTGTTTTAGGAACGGTATCGACAAAGCTACGTACAACATGTCTGGAAACACTCATCCGAACTCAATCCAAAGCTAAAATATTTATTTTAAGAAAGCTTCTGAGAAATCAATTGATTTTTTCAGGGGCGGATTCAGTCGGTAAGCCAATGAGGTTCGCATGACTCAACTTCAAAATAGGAAACCATCCGATAGAATACCGAACGCCTTGCTCATGGGAACTTCTTTCTCTTCGTTCAAAAGTTTTGATGACTTTAGAAAATCCTCCGTTATTTTTCGGAAATTCTTAAAACCCAAGAGGTTTCCCTGACCTTCCATCCCCCCCACCTCCTAACCCCGCTCCCCCACCTCCTCCTTTTGTAATCCCGTTCCGGGGTCAATGTCCCATGCTTCGAAACGCCAACCATTGACTAAAGTGAAAGGGAACCGCAAATATATGCCGAAATAAGTGAAAGAGTTCAAAATAATCTTATAATATTAAGTAATACGATTATCAACTCACAATGAAAGTCGAGGGAATTAAATCTATTGAATTCGTGCATTTTCTGGCTCACGAAAAGAAGCTAATTCTGTCGTGGCAGTTAACTGTTGAAAGACAAAGTCGTGCAACTGAAGTACATTGCAATTCAGTTAAATTCTGGTTGATCGATAAATGTAGATAGCGATAATGAAAGGGGTTGTTTTTTCATTGAGATAAGAAAATGGTCGCTTCTGACCGTTGCAGAATGTCGTTTAAAACTAAACCGTATTACCGGAACCGACACAATCATCTTTGGTCAATGTAAGGATTTGTCAATATTATGAGATTTAAAGTATAAAAAAATGAAAGGGGTAACGCGATAAAGGGATGGCCATTGAGAGGTTTTTTTAAAATAAAGGGATGGTCATTTAGAGAGGTTCAATTTTAGTTATATTTTTATAGGAAGGTTAAAGTCAAATAATGTGATAAAATAGACGCTTATGAAACCTACATGGTTAATTAAGACAGAATGGACGATTACGTGTATTAGCCACTGATCTTTAAAAAGTTTAAAAACATAAAGAGGAAAATAAGTTTCATTCTATTGCTTGTATATACGCCTGAGTGACGAATTTCCATCACAGTCGCAAACTATTTATAGAAAGATCCCTCTGATTATTGTTTGTTCCGTAATTTATTTTTATGAGGAAGTTTTTATTAAAGTTATTGACGGGAAATATTTGAAAACTGAATATAGATCGCATCCATAGACGTCAAATATATTATGCATATTTTTTTTATTTTAAACAGTCCACTAGGTGAAAGTATATCTCATGAAACATATTCTTAAATGGCATTTTTGTTGTGCAATGCCATTTCATAACCAAATATTTTTGTTCCAAATTCAGTAAAGTTCTTAATTAATAAATAATATTTCTGAGAAAATGGGCTCTCTCTATATTAAAATCTAATCAAGTGAAGAATTTGGTGTATTTTTCCGTGAAAATCTTTTATCGGCTAGGTCAGTGGCTCCCAAACTTTTTGTAGAATTTCGCGGCACCTCATCCATGAAACAAGGTTCTTATATTTTTACATACGATTATCGATTATTACAATCTTTGAACGCATCTATTTTGAAGACAGATTCCGAATTCTGGTCGAATTCGCGTAGAAATGCGGTTGGAACCAATAAAATACGTGATTTTATCAGTTTTATTACAATACCAATTATAAGCTACCATGACAATTCCCATTGTCGCCGAAATTGAGAGTTCAATGCATTTATATTGAGACTATATATTATGTACCTTCTTACATTTAAGAGAGAGAGGGAATGAGGGAGAGGGAGCGAGGGGGAGTGAGGGGAAGGGAGATAGGGGAGGGAGGGAGAGAGGGGAGGGAGGGAGAGGGGGGAGGGAGGTAAAGGGAGGTAAAGGGAGAGAGGGGAGAGAGGGGAGGGAGGGGAGGGAGAGAGGGGAGGGAGGGGGAGGAAGTTTATACGTTATTTTTGATTTTTCACAGTGCAAGATTTTCTTCCTTCATTCATCTAAATAGGAAAATGCTGAGCGCCTTTCTTCATTTTTGCTTTATTCGACGGTTATAACTGTGTACTATCTTATTCTTGTGATGCTTACATGTTACACGGTCGAAGTTTCAGCTTCACTAAATCCGTTGAAATTCAACGGGCACTCCAGCTAGTGGTAAATATAACCAGTTCAACTTCAATAATTATATAACACCTCTAAAAACAGATACGGTACCCCAGTGTGCCGTGGCACACAGTTTTGGAACCACTGGTCTAGGTCAGCGTATCCCAACCTTTTGAACTCAGCGGACCGCTTCAGCAACCCTCCAAGCCCTGCGGACCACCTCATTACTTACACTAACGTACTTACTGTAACTACTTTTAAGAAAAGGGATTAATTGGTTAAGTACTTTATTTGAACATTTTCAAAGATATTACACACGTTTCTGTCTGTTCTAAACTAACTTTTCCCAAAAAATTCTACTAAATACGAGGTGCGGTCTAAAAAAAACTACATTTTGGAAACCACCAACAAAACCTTGGAGGATCACAAATGGTCCGCGAACCATAGGTTGGGAAACACTAGTCTAGGTGACTTGCATAAATGTCGGTTTCGTGTAATTGCGCATGATTGACTGGGATTAAAATTTCACGTCACATCTGTCCACATATTCACGAAATTTTTATGCTATTTTGAAATCTAAACAATACTAAAACAAATAAATATTATTCATTGATATTGTGCTAATGAGTGTTCCTACGTCTCTCGGAATATTAAAGTCGTAGTCGTTCGGCCAATAATCACTTGATCGGCAGAGAAATGAATTATATGTGTCGTCTACTAAGAAAACAGGGCTAGATATTATTTTCTATCTTAAATATATGCTGAAAGGAGGAGGTACAGGGATGCACACGGAAAGCGGACGAATTCACCTAGCAGAGAATAGGGACGGATCACCTAGTGTAATTTTAAATGCAATTATAAATGGCCGAAGAAATAAAAGCATTTAAAATTATATTAGGCTCATTTTTTTCAAAAATGTTTACGATGCACACTAGAGAATTTCCAAAAATGTTGGTCTTCTCGTAATATTGCCATAAGATTAGGGGAATTGTATTATTGTTGTCATTTGTTCTTTTATTACTACTACACGCTAACTATTATGAATTTAGAGTTGTTCTCTGAGAATCACATGAATAAAAAACAATAGCTGTACAACGTTCAATCAACCTATCAAATTATATGTATGAATAAAAATATCCGAATTTGATAATTAGCATTCTAAAATCGAGCGCCAAGATTTGGAGGAATGTATTAGTACCACATTGGTCCGCGATGTGCCGTTACACAACAGGGGAAAATGGCAAGAATGGATGTCGTGGCAAAATATTTATCGTACGTTTAATAAGTTACATGAAAATGGTTGAATCATGAAGTTTAAGAAAATATGACAACTGAACGTGAATCAGGGTATAATACAACTGATTTATGAATCTTTGATCGTGATCATACTTTTATATGAACAATTTACGAAAGAAAAATAATGCTTACAATACATTACCAATTTATAAGTTGTCATCTATTTCTAAGTAGATCAACCCATGTATCGCAACGCAACCGTCCAATTCTGCTGATTCTGTAAAAGAGTAACATTCTCAGCATTCTTCGCGTGCAGCATACAGCGTAGCGCTGTCTGGAACATAGCGCCATCGCCAATAGAATAACAAACGAATCGTGGCCACGTCATATCTGCCATATTGACGACGTTGCCTGGAAGGCCGCACTTCCTTCGAAAATGAATATATTTCGGCTGCTTGGTGACCTCTCTCACCTACTCGCAATTATAATATTGCTACTGAAGATATGGAAGACTCGTTCATGTGCAGGTAATGTTGGATTTTGCTGTTCTGACATAAAATTAAACAATTTTGCCGGTCTCAGATAGTCATTTGTCATGGTATCTGATACGGCTTTCAACCATTCTTTTAAATGAAGCTCTTGTCCCTGTGTTATTACTGAATTTTTCTGTCAATCCTCATTTTAAGTCATTATAAGACAATAAAAGAAATAACTGAATAGATATCCTGCCTCGAAAACCTTTATATGCAACAAAATATAATTTTAAAGATGCGCTCGTAGCCGTGCTTCGTTGCTTGTTTTTTATTATAAAAGGAATAGTTGATGCGTATAATAATTATATATACTTAATATGTGTTGTTCATGTCTGTATTTTTCAAATCGTTCTATTTTTATTGGTAGGAATCTCCGGAAAGTCTCAAATACTTTTTGCCATAGTATACACGACAAGATATCTGGATTTGGTCACGACATTCATTTCAGCGTACAACACAGTTATGAAAGTTGTGTTTGTCGCTACGTCGTATGGCACTCTGTATTTAATGTACATGAAGTTTAAAGCGACCTATGATCATAATCACGATACTTTCAGGTAAGAGAGATTGAGAAACTTTACAATTGCCTTTACATCACTTTGATGAAAGTTAATTTCAAATGTCAAATTTGAATTATCCCCTTAAATTTCAGGATTGAATTCTTGATCATCCCGGCTATGGCATTGTCTCTATTGATCAATCACGATTTCGCGGTTTTGGAGGTAATCTATTAATTTCATATTCGCATACCATGTATTTCTGAGGAAAAATGCGCTTCATGCTTTACATATGCATGTCTTTCTGTTATTCGTAGGTTAATGATATTCCGCAGCATTAGTGTCAGTGACACTTGCTTTGCCAGTCAATTTTATTGATATTGATTATGAATGCATTTTTGAAGTGGAAATATTTAACCTCGTGTTTCGCTGAATTGTAAATGATAATTTCGTTAGAAATATTATAAAATTGAATTTATCTATACTCGTTAATGGAAAAATTAAATTTACTATTAATGTTGATTTATAATATTTGTGAATTTATATTTATTATTGTTGAGTGAAGTTAGTATATATAATTATTTAGAAACTACACACTTCATTAAATAAAGCATAAAACAATGCATTAATTCTTTACCGTTATTGTGCATGTGTTTATATTCATCCACTTTCCAAGTTATTAACTGTTTCAGTCATTTAAGTGGTGCCTCAAAAGCTGTACAATTATGCACAGTAATGGATTTAATTTTGATGATAAAGTCGTTTGCAGCTATGAAGTAACATTTTACCTTCATGAAAAGAATCATAACACGCCTTTTCATTTCAGATTGCATATGTTTCTTATTGTCATAATTGAAAAGTGATTGGTTTACATGTTGAAGTCTGTGATTTATTGACCAGTTGGCTTTTACTAGTATTTTATGCACATACTGGCAATCCCAAACTTTTATAATATTTTTCTGCTGTTACATGTGTCATCTATGATCAGTGGTGAGAAATATAGTCAAACTCACTGAAATTTCTCATTTTTCACAAACTTAGTTTACTCTTTGGCATTAAAAATTTGCCAAATTGAACATAATGCTAACAATAAGACTCGAATATCTTTGCTTAATATTCATACTATAATTTCTAATGTGTACTAATTTTTAATTCCTGATACCTGCAACATTCAAAGAATGGTTAATAACAGACTTCACTTGTGGGTGCTTAGTCTTAAAAGAAAAAAATGCTGATTTACCCCTCTGTTCAGGGCCGGTTTCAGGCGTCAGCGATGTAAGCGAGCGCTTATGGGCACCACCTCGGTGGTGCGGCAAAATGACAGTTTCAAAGTTTTACATTGTTTGAATCAAGCCAACGCGATGCATTGTTAATTTTTCTTAACCTCTTTATTGGAACATATTAACGTATAAGCAGATTTTAGGGCAGGGGAAATGACTCTTGTTACAAAGTAAGTGGCTTTTGTTACAGATGAAATTGCTCTTCACAACGAAGCTTGCCAATTATGCCAAAATCCTTTTTACTTTCTCCATACGTAGTATAGGGAAAGTATTGTGATCATGAAAAAACCGACTTCGAGATTTCAACAGAAATACACGTTTTGAGGTCCCAAGAACACGTTTAGACTATTTTCGGAATGATGTCTGTGTGTGGATGTGTATGTGATTGTGGGTGCTCTAACTCAAAAAGTACTTGCCATATCGTTACCAAACTTCATATATAACACTTTAGCATGAGCACAAAGAACTGATTAGTTTTTGGACAATACCGGTTAACCGGAAGTCGAGGTTTATTCGAAACCCGATACAGTTTTTGCGATATTTCTCCATTAAAACATCATTATTGCATATACAATTGTATACAAATGTTATAGAGAATGTAATTTCCTACATCTTTCATTTGAAACAATTTTCCATAGAAGTTATTGTTAGGAGTTATTTATAAACAATCGGTTTCTGTCAAATATCTCCTTAAAAACGTCGTTATTGGTAATCTTCCTGAGGACCAAAGTTGTAGTGAATAATATTTCTTCCAGGTTTTGTTTGAAACAAATTTTCGTAGAACCATCCATTTCAGAGATATTTAACTTATTCATAATTTATAGTATACAGCGCCACCACCATGTAGTGGTGAATTCTGTAAACATATTCAAAATATAATTTACGGCAATAAGGACAACTGTATTCTTTTACGATACGAAATAATAATTTTGCCTTATAATGCTATTCATAATAATTTAAATATCTATACCCCAAATATGGAGAAAGTCAAGTGTTGACCACATCAGATTTAAGTATATAACCTATAATATTTCCTACCTTTGATGTACAGATGGGCAGCAAAGTTTCACCTCGCTTACACTTAATTTTCATCGGAAACCTCTGTTTGCCTGTCCATTTATAAATCAGGCACTTCTTTTTGGATTAAAAAGCTCTTATTAATCTATTATTTTCCCACCAATTTCATTTTTCCTATAGTTCATAGATTTTCTACTAGGTAGCTTCAAAGGCCGAAATGGTATTTTAGCTAAACTACTGAAGATAGAGAGCAGTTTTCACAAATGAGAATATCTGGTCAGGATCTACATTCTAATGGTGTGGGTTGCCCCCTCCCCAAAGTAGAAGATAACCCAGAAACCTGAATGCATCCGTCCACCTCTTACTTTAGCAAGAGTATCTTACTTGTTGATATTTATTACTTGTGTTTATTATAAAACATAATATAAACTTAGAAATTAATTTTAAAATTAGAGAAAGTAATGCATTTTTTGTTTTAATTAATAATCATGCAGTGGAATCTCTCTGATAAGCATGAAAAGGATGGAAAACTAGATTTTCACTTGCTACAAAACTGCCATCAACAGTGATTTTTTTATGGTTATTCTTATACTCTGATGATATCTGCATTGTAGTAGGCAAATGATTTTTTTCATCCTTTTTATGCCGTTTGGAGATTTGATTTTAGCCCCAAACCAATCTTATAATTCTTTAAATACATTTCTTCGACAAATTTCTGAATTGTATGCGTTGTGGGTAAATTGTTTTCATTTTCATTCTAGATACTCTGGACTTTCAGTATCTATCTGGAATCAGTGGCTATATTGCCTCAGCTGTTTCTAGTGTCAAAGACAGGGGAAGCAGAGAGTATTACATCACATTACCTATTTGCTTTGGGGTCATACCGAGCTTTATATCTACTTAATTGGATCTATCGTTACTACTCAGAAGAACACTATGACCTCATAGCCATTGTTGCTGGTGTGGTTCAAACGGTGCTATACTGCGACTTCTTTTACTTGTACATTACAAAAGGTAAGAATAACATATATTAATTTTGTAAATTAAGTAATTTTTTTTTACTGTTTGCATTGCTCTCCTGATTAATTCAAAATTTGCTCTTCTCACACAGTGTTAAAGGGCAAGAAGTTGCAGTTGCCAGCTTAAGTTCCAAATTTAACAAATGATGCGTTTCAACTTTAAGTGTAAATAAGTGAGGCAGAGATTGTTGTGCGTGTATGGGCTTGTGGGAATGAACTGCATTTTGACCATCTGGCGGAGTTAACTGGTTAGAGGATGGAGGTGACATAACAGGTCTGCATTTTTGATTCCCACTTCGGAGTTTAACACCTCCAGCAGCTGGCAGGCATCAACATTAATTATGCCAAATGAATGGAAGATGATCATGGTCGAGGATGTCTTCCAGTGAATACCTGTTTTTAGAATAGATAGGGAAAAGTATGCAGGTCTGCTGATGTTGTTATGTTATGTCAATCCTCTGAACTCAACATTATGCATTGATCATTCACTCATTATGGGAAGGCATTGGTGAGAAGCACTGTGATGTCTCTTTTCTACATATTGAAGATGTTCTGTAATACCTCACTTTTTGGGTTAGGTTACAACTTCACCTTCACTTTTTTAAGGCAAACTCGGCAAAAACTATTATAGCAGTATTGTATGCATTTTTTGTTGCAAGAGTGCATAAGTCTCATAAGATGCTTCTAAGAGGTATGACTTTGTGACTTACAAAGTTTAACTCCTATTTCCATGAGTTAGAATGATCTTTGCAGCCTCCACAATGGGAACTTACCTAAGTTGTAATCACCAATTGGGTTTACCAAGCACAATTCCTACTTTTGGGGTGACAAATCAAAATAGTTAATGAATATGCATGAGTGAAGGAATATCAGTGAAAACTAAAGGAAGGCTCCAACAAAACAACCAAAGGGTTTTATTTGCTCCTTTGGCCATTATGTCTCCGTGTTTTGGAATGATTGTAAAAGGTCAGGAATGACCCGCATGCTGGAATTTTTGAAATATTTCACAGTGATAGTGTGAATAATTTGCATATTTACAGCGAGTGCTGTTGTATGCACTTAATCTAGAAATTAGTATGTGGTATATGCTTACCACTTAAGTTATAAAGACATTCATAAATCACTTTTTGTAAACATACAGTTAAAACTACGCATTTGATCATAATTGCTTCATTTTGCTTAAAAAACTTGTATTTCTTTTACTTAATGTCAACAAACAATGTCAAACAATGTTAATAAGTTTATTCTTAAAAGATTTTGTGACATGACCAGTGACCCATCTGTAATGGGTTGATCTAGAAAAAGAATTGCCAATTGTTTTCTGTATGGACATTTATGTAACAATAAACAGTTTTGTATCACATATTTATACAAAACTTGATACTTTTGAGAGCTTGAATCCTTAGTAGTTTTTCAGGAGCAGTCTCATGTGAGACTTCAAGTCAGTAATGTGCAGCTGTTCCTGAAAGTTTTAATTCAAGAGATATTTAGCTTCTTTTTAACTAGAAAAATAATTATATATATATATACACACACACACACAACTTGAAAATGAGTAACTACTAAAAATGGATATTTTCATAATGATTTTTATGTGCTATATCTGGTAAAATGTTACCTTCACAGTAGTATCCCTGCTTCTTAAACCTACAATTCCATTCTTGAGTGTAGTTTCGTTCAAAACTATTGTGTAAGGTATTCCCATTTCATCATTCCTAAAAACAAAATAAGAAAAAGGTAAATTTTTCCATGTATAGATATTAATACCAGAAATACAGATGAAATAAAATTTCAAAATCGACAAGAAAAATTCATGATGTTACCCATTAGGTACTATTTTTTAAATGTTCTGCTTTAAAACTCAATGAACTTCTACAGTGGACTCCACTAATTAGAATCACATTGGGCAACAGTGATTCTGTTATAAATCAGCTGATACACAAAAAGATGATTTTTTATGAAACATTTTTGTAAAAAATGAAATTATGAATGAGCATATTTATTTCATGCGAATACAAAAAATATCTATGAGAATAGCATGTACATATGCAGTTATTAATTAAAACAAGATAGGAAAATGTACAGCATATCACACATGGGTGTTTCGTGCAATGAAGTATTTGAAAGAAATTACATTGTCAAATGTATTTAAGATCATTAGTAATAACTTTGACGCTGGTTTGATATTATCATTACTATTGCGATATTCTAGGATACAACTTGGAGTTCACTTGATGTTCTATGATATGACTTGGTGCTCGTCACATCGAAAAGGTTGAGAACCGATAACCATATAGCTTGAAAGCTTGTGGCATGCTTCATAGTCTGAGTATATTATTAACTAAAAAGAATATTTCTGAATTAAAATGTATCATTTCCGCAGTATTTAAAAGAAATTTATTACTCTTAGCTTTTTTAGGCTTCTACCAAACTGATTTTCATAAAATTTGATATTAAGGACTTACAATCAAATATAATAAGAAAATCGCACAAATGAATCACGTACGCCAATCAGGGGTACCACTTTACTAGTGAAAAGAATTAAATTTTCATCATATCTCGTAAAGTATTGCTCGGTACTATCCTGTTTTCTCCCCCAAAGGGTATTTCAATTGTTATAATTTTCCAAATAATGAAGAAGATGCGGTAGCTTTCCTAACCCATGACTGATTGACCGGTCTCGACATTTACAAACCCAATCACCGGACAACGGGGAGGGATACTTTGGTTCCGGGCGAGGTGAAGGGTGCAGTAGCACCTGGAGACGACTACCCATTAAAACAAAGAGATGAAGGCTCGTCAATATATCCTTCCATTTGTGGTGCAACAGTCAAGAGGATATAACATTGAAAGGATATATTGATGAGCCTTTGGCTCGCTTTGTTTTAATGGGTAGTTGTCTACAGGTGCTACCGTGCCCTTCACCTCACCCGGAACCAAAGTATTCCTCTCTGCTGTCCGATGATTGGGTTTGTAAATGTCGAGACCGGCCAATCAGTCATGGGAAGGATATTTAACGTTTCCTTAGCGACCTTAAAAATTAATAATTTTTTGGGGGAGATAACAGGATAGTACCTATTGATCATATCAAAATATATTTCAAATAAAAATTGTAGAACTGGTAAAGAAGAGTATTTCCTTTCCTATACATTTTTATTGTAGGAGTAGCCGTTGTCGAGAAAATCAAACAAAGTCAATTCTAGTTGAACTTATAAAATTTCTTGCATGGTTACTTCATTGTTGCTAACATAATCTCAAAAGCAAACATTTAATTTCCTTACGTGTGCATGTAATATTATTAAATAGGAAGAAAATAGATTATTTATGATGAAGAAAAGAACTTTCAGAAACAATTTCCCTTACGTACAGGTATATAATTTCTTTCTAATACTTCATTGCACGAAACGTGCCCATTTGTGATATGTTGTACACTTTCCTAGCAGTCTATATGGAACAAGAAAAAAATAGCGACCATAGTTGTAGATTCCAGTTAAATGACAAAGAACATTAGGTGACAGGCTACATTTATTCCGGAGCAGTGTGGAAACATTTATGTTTTACAATGAGAACTTAGAACTTGCAGCAACAGGCACCTAGTTATAAATATTGTCACAGCTTGACATTACCTCATGATGGCAGACTGTCGCAGAATTTCAAATGTTCATACTTTTCGTCTAAATTCAAATTCTTGCTTTGTGACATTTCGATAAAACATTGGTAAGTAAAAAAAACAAATTGCTATAAGAGTTAATATTCTTGGATAAAGTGAGTTGCTATACTTAATGATTTACTTCAATACTAGTGAAATTTCATAATGCATGATATTTATGTAATAGTCTTTGGTCTAGTGACAATAGGAGATAAAGAGGATAGTTTATTGGGGGACAGGAAAAACCCTAATTAGGAGGAATGCACCATTAAGACAGCAACAGGTAAGGCGATCAGAGGATGAAGGTAAACTCTTGTTATTTTCAGCTTTCTCTCCCTCCTTTGACCCCAATCAGCACAAATGGTGCTAGTGGTTTTCACTGTCTCCATAAACTAATTTTTCAGCTCTCCTTGAACCGAGCATAATAAACAAATGATAGATTAACCACTAATATAATTTAAAATAATTAGAAAGAGTGCAAAGTTTATAAGCCATGTGCTATTTGTTTCATTTTAAACAACAACTAATTCTTTAAAAACCACTAATATGTATTATAAAATTCCCGGAATCCTGATTCCGAAAACAAAAACTGATTCTAATATGACATATTTTAACATGCAATAATAATGGTTTTGGTTCAATTTAAGTAAACAGCTGATTCTATTAACCAGAAACTACAAGCTCTGTAGTTTCTTTAATGTTCGTGCTTAAAATGTCCAAAAATGAGACCCTTAAAATATCCCATTTACTTGACTCATAGCAACATTCTTCTTACATACTATAATAGAAAACATTTTAATATACATAAAATCCCTTTTTTAACGTGCCATTAGAAAGCATTTTTTAAAGATACATGTTTCTGAACCAGAAATACAAAAAAATAAATAAAACTTTTATATTAAGCAAGTGGCATAATAATAGGGTGGCTAAATGCCTCAAGTCCATAGGGCTAAATAAGGCTTGGTACATATTTTTTCCAAAGTTCTGGAACGTATCTCAACTTATAACATGAAAGTCTATGGGAAATTGGTATTCGACTTACAATGCAGTTTTCAGGAATGCATTAGAATTGTAAGTCGGGAACGGCCTATATAGAAAAAATAAAGTTATTTTTGGGATTTCTGTCCTGTATCCTAATTTCTGAATGATTTTCAGGTAATCATTATTTTGGGCAAGGTAATTTAAAAAGCTTAACTTTTTCAGCATATTCTTAATAATAGATTAATAAGTACAACTTGATAGACTTTATACATAATGGGTTTTAGTTTTAACTGAACATATGTATTTGTGAGTGAGGGGCCATTGATAATATTTTGTCACAGCCACTTTATTCAGCAACCATAATTTCCATATATGTACCTGAAATGCTTTTGAAAAGAAATCTGAGATGGTGCTATAAATACAGAATGTTAGCATTTAATTGGTGACACTTTATTTGGGAAATTAAAAAATAAATTGGAAACATACAATGCCACCAAAGAAGTTCAACTTTCTTGAAATAAAGTAGCTAGAAGAATTGAATTTACATACAGTGGAATCCCAATTTAAGGTTCTCCCATTTAAGGTTTACCCGCATTTAAGGTAGTTTTTTTGTGGCCCCGAAAAGCTCCATATAAATAATGTATTGTATCACCCGATTTAGTGTTTCTCGATTTTGTGAATTGCCCGCAATTAAGGGATAAAATTCTGGTCCCTTGTGGGGCATCGCCTCGATTTCAGGTGTCTACACCGTGACTCGAGAATATTTCATTTGGTGGAGATGTAATATATTAATTTAATCTAACCATCAATGGCACAACACATATTGGCGTTGTTACTACATTAAATAAACTCAAAAGAATTAATATTTAGTTGTGCTGTTTTGTCAATCCACCTTAAATGTCCTAATCTATTACGTGCCTTACGAAAGTTGCGATAACGTCATCACATGAACATGGATGTTTTTACGTTTCAGTTCGCACATGCTCGCTCAATCTGATGCGTTAGCTAGTGGGGCCACCCATGTTTACCACAGCCATATTTACCTTGTTAACGTGAAAGGAAGACAATTCCCAAAAAAAAGGGAAGTTTTATTCACAACAATGCTATTATTACACCGAGGCGGCGATGTTATTAAAACTTTGGATGTATGTTCTTACTCGTCAGTCACTGTAGCATTTCTGTACACCGCACAAGACACGCAATCAAATTTGTGAGCCCACTTCGCATAAAGGGCCAAAATGTAACAAATGAGACAAAGGACGGAACTGTTAGCGTTGTCATTTTGTGCACGGTCAGCCGATAACAGGCGTCGAAACATCTGCCAATGCTCACCACGCTGCTTCACTGAGGGATAATTATTCAAAACTCGTAAATATCTTATATAGGTAGACCTCGTCTTTCGTGACTAAATCTTTCGTGTGTTTCGATCTTTCGCAGTTCCGCATTTGTGACCAGTTTTGTCTTTCGCGGTCTTATGTTTCTCTCTTTCACAGAAAAAATCACGGAAAAGGCTGTGCGAAATTTTCTATATATGGAATGAATTGTGTTTTCCTCATCTTTTCAGACCTGAAAAATGTTGTTACGTGTAAAAATATTTACATAAATTTAAAGAAATAGTTACGTGTATCTATTTTTTAAAAGTATATATATAAGACACGTGTACGTGTCTTGTATATACTTTTAAATATTTTTAGGATGCAATCCTCTCACACTTTTGTGTCCCTTCGCACGTGACAAGTTGCAGAATATAAGCTGGCATCACCGTTCAGGAGCCTTCTGTCTTTATTACGACAGGGAAGTCCCGAGGGAAAAGACTCAACTCTTGATCCTTCCGATTTGGTTTGACATAGTTCAAATGCTTAAGCTTTGCGTTTTGCGCATCATTTATTATTGGTGGTTTCGCAGTTTTTTTCAGGAATGTAACCCCAAGAAAGATGCGGTCTGTCGTATTTGGGGAATTAGCCCCTGCAAGTTAGGCAACCTCGGTTTATTTTTTTTCTCGATTCTACTACGGAACTTAAATAAGACTATTTTCTGATACTTTATTCATCTTCTTTTAACTTGTTTAAGTCTCACTTTCATTGAATTAAATTTTTCCATCTCTTTCTCCATTGTTATGCGGTCACCAATACAGAGGACAAATGATCTGTTTCTGCTGGTATGGGAACCAAACCCTGTATTTCCCGTTGCCTTAATTACTTCTTTCGCAATTTCGTCTTTCACAGTGTTTTCAGGAATGTAACCCCCACGAAAGACGAGGTCTGCCTGTATAATCTTATATAATGTGCAACCATGTGAACTTAAAAAACTGAAAGGATCTCTGCACGCTTGGTTGATTCCTCCTATATAGGAGCGCTTCAATTGTGTTTATTTGCTTAAAAGTTTTAAGAAAGTTTGTCTCGAAAAATTAAAGATTGCAAATTCACTGATAGGAGGAGCAATGAGGGTCACAGCCATGAAATGACCACTAATTTCGCAAAAAAAAACAAGCTAGAAGAATCACCTTCACCGGAGGACTTACAGTTGGTATTATTCTCAACCATCTTCGTTCTGTGAAATTTTACAAATGAAAAAATTGATCGTAATTAATCTAGACACTTAAAATTTATGTTTTAACTAATAAAACATATTTGACATTAATGAACTGCCGTTTAGTCTTTCAATTTTAGATAACCCCCATTTAATGTATTACTCGATTTAAGGTACAAAAAACTTGTCCCCGACACAAATGTTAAATGGGGATTCCACTGTATGAAGATACTGAAAATCAGCTGTTATGAGATCTTGAGTTAATTATTTCATTTACCACAGACCTCAAGTTGAAGGTAAATGAACTTAATAATGAACTTCAAGAGAAAGACAAAAGTATCATTGAGATTATGGAAGTAGTAATAATTAGGTTTTTAGGTGCATCAACAGCTAAGGTCATTTTGCACCGTCAAATTCTGTTAGAGAAAATCAACATCACAACATCCATGCCCTAAGCGGGATTTGAACCCGCGACCTTTGGGTTAGAAGGCAGGCGCACTGCCTACCAGTCTAACTCGGCCGGCAGATTATGGGATCATTTGATGCTTTTACAAAGGAATGTAATCAACAGATGTCAGACGAGGTAAATTTTTGTCACTTCCGTTCTCTTCCTTAAGAATTCAGATGACAGTGGTGTAACAATAGGATGATGTAAGTAGCCAAAAGCCTCGGACCCAGAGTGCTTCTGGGGGCCCTCCAATTCTTTGGAAGATGGGAGAATAAAGATTTTTTAGCAATTTCTCTTTTTTTATCATAATTTCTCAATGATTTTCAATTAGTCATTATTTTTGGAAAGGGTAATTTAAAAAGTCTAACCTTTTTGGCATATTCCTATAATTGATTAATAAGTGCAACTTGGTAGGTATTACAACGGGTTTCTGTTTAAGTTGAACACGTATTTTTTTGGGTGAGGGGGGCCATCGGTCGTATTTTGCAACAGGCCCTCATGCCCCTAGTTATACCACTGGAAGACAATGCAGTATTTGACTGTGTACATTGATTGGCTTGATAAATTATCTAATGGCTTTGAAAAATAATTTTTTGACAGTAGTACAACCATTAAATTAATAAAATATAACCAACAAAATTACCTAACATGCTGAGCTTCCAACGACTTTTTTGTTACATCAGGCAGCAAAAGGACAGAGATTCCAGCTCGTCGTAGAAGACGAGTTAAATAAAAGGCAAGATCACTGAGGTCTTCTTTTAAATTTGCACCTGTTGAATGGTCAGAGAAATTACATTAAACAATAAAGTTGAATATGAAGTTGCATTTATAAAAGATGTATCCTCAATTGGCATGATATAAAAATTTTACCTATGGAGAGAAGCAGCTGCAGGGATATGCTTTATTAATAACAATTTCTGCTGAGAAACATAAGTTAGCACTTATTAAAATATAAAATCCCTATTTATCTCTTTAATTGGTTGTGATGACTTGGCTCATTTTTTTATGTATGGGTAGTTTAGGTGATACCTCTTTGTTATACAATAAAAGCACTTCCACTGGAGCAGTACAATAAATCACTTAGGAACGTTCCTTGCGAATGTAATAAGATGACTCTCATTATGTAGTAAATTAATAACCATTGAGTATGGCATTTGTTTAACGAATAACCCACTAAAGGAAATATATAGGTAACTTCTCAATTATATTTCAAAAATGCAATTAAAATTCCAGCACTGTGCATCAGAATTTGATATTTAAATTAGGCATTTAATGGTTAATGCAATCAGCAAATTTCATTATTAATACTATATTGGATTTAAGATAATTTAAAATTGTGCAATAAAATGAAATTACTAATTTTAACAATGTTAGAATATAAATAACAAACTGTGGCTATCAAAGCTGAAGCACTTAATTTTGTAGCCAAAACTTATTTATTTGAATATTTATTGGATAATTACACAAATATAAGTGAAATTAACATCTAGGTTGAACTTACTAGAGGAAGATGCAGAAAAGCTGGCCTTATATGGAGAGAGCCTACGATGGAGATGTAGAGTAAAATTCATAGGAATGTTATCATTATTATTACTGCTGCTTCTGCGAATTGGTGAACATGGATGTTCTTCATAAGCATCACAGAGAAATGCTAGTGTTGCTCCATCTAATGTCATTACACTCTCAATCACATGTGGAATTACACTGCGTCTGCCATCTTTCACCTAAATTATGACATTAAATTTACTCCAGATTTTTATACGCACAAATAATATTAAACTTGAATTACAATACAATATAGAGAACATAACATATAAAATAATTGTATAGTACATACTTGACATTGGCTCAATTATATCACAAATATATTTTTTTAAACTAAAACAACACAAAAACAAGTGATGCATCTGTGACATAAATTATTTCACTATATATATATATATATATATATATATATATATATATATATATATATATATATATATATATATATATATATATATATATATATATATATATATATATATATATATATATATATATATATATATATATATATATATATATATATATATATATATATATATATATATATATATATATATATATATATATATATATATATATATATATATATATATATATATATATATATATATATATATATATATATATATATATATATATATATATATATATATATATATATATATATATATATATATATATATATATATATATATATATATATATATATATATATATATATATATATATATACTAGTGTAATGCCCGTTGAAATATCAACAGAAGAATTATAGATAGATAGATAATTATTATTTTCATTTAAAATAATTAATATCACACTTTTACATATGAAATATTTTGCCATATACAACATTTCTAGTGAATATTCTGTTGTTGACAGGCTATCTTTAGTTAAACCTAAAATAGCTGCCTCTCTTTCCCTCCCTCTCACACCCTCTTACTCCCTCCCTCTCCCTCCATCTTACACCCTCCCCCTCCCCCCTCTACTTCCCTCTCTTCCCCTCCACTTCCCTCTCACTCCCCCCCTCTCACTCCCCCCCTCTCACTCCCCCCCCTCTCACTCCCCCCCCCTCTCACTCCCCCCCCCTCTCACTCCCCCCCCCTCTCACTCCCCCCCCCTCTCACTCCCCCCCCCTCTCACTCCCCCCCCCTCTCACTCCCCCCCCTATTTCTCTCTCCCTCCCCTCTCTCTCATATTAAAAGCATTCAAAGCACATTTATACCCATAAGGATTGAATTAACACGATGATATAGAGGTCTAACAATGGAATTGGTTGGCAAGGCAACATTCCATTAAAATGGCAAGATTTCCTCAAACTGTGTGAATTAAACGTTTACATTGAGAAATTTCGAACTGTAGGCGGAAAAAGATGAACAGAATAAGAAACTTTATAATGTTTTCTTCAAAATGGTTTATATCCAAACATTGTAGGTCAATTCTTTCTAATTTTAATCTAAAAAGAATGAAAGCCTGCACGTCGAAATGTCCCTTTTTACATGTTACCTTATGGGAAATAGAAAATGTCTCCAGGAATCGAACCCGGGTCTTTGATCTCAAGTTTAATACGTTAAAACGTAATTTTATTATATCATAATGCTATCCTGAAAATCACATCAAATTTGGTTCATTAATTTGCGAGATATTAAGCTTCAGCCTTTGCTGACAGACACGCAGACGTTGCCTTTTATTATAGTAGATATATCAACTATAGTCTGTTCACTTTCTTAAGTCTCTTGACCTTCATAGAGCAAGTAGCCAATCACGAACGTTTCCCCTTCCATCGCCCCTCACAACTTTCACGTGGGAGGACAGATACCCAATCACGAACAGCAACAGCAAGGAAACGGAGGTAGAAATGGCAACGCAGACCGATGTGAACGCTTCAAGAGCAAGAGTAACACTGAGTTCCCCCCACTACCTTCCCAAACGAACCATCTGCTATTGGCTGCTGCTAAGTCAAGAGACTTGAGATAGTGAACCGACTATAATTCAAAATTATGAAACACCAGTTAAAACAAAATAAAATCACATACCACCATTGATCATATTTCTGCAGTTTAGATCTCTTATCTCCCCCAGCTTTAAATCGTTTTGGACCATTGGTTAATTCTCACCTTCTTTGCTTTTGCTTATATTTTTTAATTTTAATTTTTTTAATTCCCAGGGGTGGGAAATATTGCACTTTAGCCAAATTAGTAGGGATTTATGTTACATTTTTCTTAAGACGAAATGTCATTAAAAATACAATCAACTCTTTAATATACAACATAGAAATTTGAATTCGTCCTTTTGGTGATTCTTGTTAATATTTTTATCTTTTTGATAGTAGGATGATGGTGGTAAAAAATTTTTAAGCCATTAGAACTTGAAAATAAATCTTTTGCAGATGATTTTTTTTATAATTTAATATTTTTCTACAAAATAGGATTGACACTGTCATTTCCATCACTGATATAATAAAATGGTGATATTCAGTTTGTATAATTTGGTATAGCATCAAAGGGCATATTTCCATTAACTCCTTCCTTCTACTAACAGGTATGAGTGATTTTGAATTCTTTTATTAATTTGCAATAATATGTACAACATATTCTTAAATAATTTTAAGTTTCTGTATTCAATTTAATGTAATAATAATATCCTTTATGTTATAGCACTAATAAACATGAATTCACCTCTAATTCAGCCCTAGCTGCATCATCGAGCTGTTCAAAAGGTTTGGATCCTCTGAGACAAATAGATTCTAAGATCTCAGAACCCCATGGAAATTCTGCTTTGATCATCACTGTCTCTCCCTGAGGTAAACTTTTTACATCTGAGAGAATGTATCGGCCAGGAGATCCTGAAAACTGTTTAATAAATTATAATACTTCATTTTTTATGCATATGTCAGTCAATCGCTTGTATAATAACCTTTCTCCACCACTGTTTTCTTTGTCGCTGCCAATGATCGAACTGCTGAGCAGAGTTTGCTGGATATGCAAACAAATATGTTCTAAGAGCAGTATATTTCACTGGATGAAAAAAACTGCTCACTGATGAATTTTCACAGCTAACCATCAGAGAATCATTTTGATCACTTAAGCTTTCCATTCTACTGATACAAATTCCAAATGGAAGTTTCTCTGACAAAAGTTCTTTTGCATGGATAAATGGGTCCCTGATGGCTGGAAGAAAATTTTTTTCAATTCCAGAAGTGATGCTATGAATAGAATTATGGGTACTTGTCGGTTATCCTGGACCACGCGACACCATTTTCGCTACTCTTTATTGATCTGCGAAGGGAAATTGGTGACTAACGTGCAAAAATATCTTGCTTGACTGTTGCACCGTTATAATAAATAAGTACCCTAAAGCTTGCTAACCCATGACTGATCGGTCTGTCGCGTCATTTACAAACCTGATCACCGGACAACGGGTAAGGATAATTTGGTTCCAGCAAGGCAAAGGGCGAGGTAGCACCTGGAGACAACTAAAATAAAAACAAAGTGAACCGAAGGCTTGCCAATATCCTCTCCATTTGCAGCACAACAGTCAAACGAGGTATTTTCACACCTTAGTCGCATGGTCTTTTTTGCATATTTGCTCCTTTGGAAGAATTCCTTCTCTGTAGGAAAGCTACGGCTTGTTCTTCATTAGTTGACAAATCTCAGAGATTCATATTGATACATTGAACTAAAATTTTAGGGTCACAGTTTATTTATTAATAACAATACTCCATAAAACGTCAACATAACAACATCAACAAAAACATTTTTCCTAAATTATAGACAATTTTTGAAAAGTGGTCCAGGATAACCCACAAGTACCGAATTATGTTTTTCAAAAAATTATATTATTTTGAAGTTTACACTTTTATTTGTATAAAGAGCAGCAACATAATTTACAATTACTAATGAAATCCACCAATTGCACCTATAATAAACAACTTGGTATCTCTAACAGAAATAGCATACAATAGCCAATATAGTTAGCAAATTAGTCTTTTAAAGAACTTAATAAGAGTTAAATCAAATTCTTTAATCCGATTCACCATGAAGAAAACTATTAAGCTATTCTTTCTAGTAAATTGTAATATATATATATAATGCTGAAAGTTAAGCAAGATAAAACTGAATCATTAAATTTAAGGATAATACAGATATATATATATAATGCCAAAAGTTAAGCAAGATAAAACTGAATCATTAAATTTACTAAATTCAGTAAGGATAATACAGATGATAAATAAAAGGACTTACACACAACAGACTTATTACCAAGAAAAATTGCATACCTTCAATTGTGCTAAGAGCTACGTCTAAGTTACTGTAGGGCAACATAGTTTCTTCAGTATTTATAGCGTTACTTAAAAACCATTCTTGATAAATATTATTCCTTAATAATTCCCCAGGAGGGCCATATCTATAATTATATACAGCAAATTCCCCTGCATTTACGGTTAATGGTTGTAAAAAATAGTGCTTTCCACAGAGCTGGATGGCCTTTTGCAGGAAACCACTCATATTTAATTCAATTTTTCTATGTAAAATATTGGCGTTATAAAGTCCGACTTTTATCTTTATAATTTCCAGGAATATCCTAGAAACTAAACTATGTCAATAAAAACAAAATAAGCACATCACAAAGTGTCACTCTTTTCTTCCATAATTGGCTGTCGTGGTGTCAAAGGAATATTCCCAGGTGGGGCCACAAAATATTCTTCCTCTATCACCGCAGCATTGCCCATTACATCCTCCCGGCAGTTACCGTCGTCGACTATATCCTCTCTAAGATAAATATTCCTAGGAGAGAAACAATACTGTATATGAAAATTAACTGAACAAACCCCTCAAATATTACTATTCAACGAGTTATTATAAAAAGTAAAAATATTTATTTTATAACAAATCAGTTGCGCTGTATCTTAACTAGAAGAAACTAAAATTTCACAAAAGATCCCATGCTAAAAAGTAAAGTAGCTGCACCATTACCATTTAACCACAAAAGATTTTAAAATTATCTTATGTACCTATTTTCTAAGACAGAAACCATAGGCTCTACATCAGAAGTATCCACGTGACTTATTTGACTGGCAAATTCAATAGCAGACTGCAGTCTTTCGAGTCCTCTTTTATTTGCCAAATCTACTAACGCAAGTCTCTCAAGATGATTGACCGTTTCTTGTGTAATATTAACGCTATCCTGTTGATTATTGTTTGGAATTATTACAGGAAAGGTAGGAATTTTTGTATGTGAATTTCTAATCCGTGACAAAGTTCGTAAAGGCAACGAAAAATTCTTGAAAAACATGCCACAGATTAAATAGAAGTGTATAGAAAATAAATTTATCTTGTATAACTTATTTTGGTCTCTTCAACCGCTATTTCCCAATGCTTCAAATCGGAAAAGGTTATTATAAGTTGAGTTCCCATATGCGCATGTAACTTAGTTCATCATTTGTTTTTGTCCGTGAAATTGATAAAAATATTTACTTCTACCGGTTTATTTCATGAATTATAGTTGTTCGTTTTCGAGGACATTTCTTTCTGTGTGAATGCGTTATTTAGCATTCAAAAATTTTTTGTAGTGTACGCAAAACGTATGAGCAGATAATTTGTATTATGAAGTGATTATTTTAGCTAACTTATTTTGTATTTTACTCAGAAGGCATTTTGCATGACGCAGGTAATTAAAATGATGCTTAAAAACTAATTTTGTATATCTATTAATGTGTCACTAAATTTTAATAATGTTATTATTGTATATTTTTAAAGACTCGAAAGCCACTTGAGCGCAATTTCAGGTACCATTTCAATTTGCTTGCGCTTTACTACTCACGCGCACTAAGACTGGTAAATTAAAGGATTACGTTCAGTGTGTTTATTTTTAGGAAACCCTAAGCGAAATTGGCTCCTAGTCATAACTGCATAGTTTTCCTCACGAATCACCAAAATTTAGCTGGAAGTATGGCGGCAATTAATTTGTTTGTTATCATCTCCGGAGTGTTATTTTTAGGGTTTATAATGGGTACGGTGGATTATTTGCTTAATTACGAAGAAAACAGATGTGAAATGACATACATGTTTGAATATCCACAGTATGTGGTGAGTAGAATTATTATTTTATTTTTAAATCTACTGGTTCAATCTCAGCTGTTAAGATTTTTCTTACTTCCTCAAACATTTTTTCTAACTTGATTCATAGATTTTAACATTTTAAAATAATTCTGAAAAATCCGCCGTTATTGCAGTTTATTTTTTTGCTAATTTAAATACTTCATACTTTTGTGCAATTTACAGAGAATTATTCTACCTATATCAGTTGCCCAGAGCTTTCCTCGTTATAAATTATTTGCTTATGGGGAAGGACAATATACAGAGAGGCTAAGGGGTATGAAGTTCCGCGGTATACCAGTCCTATTTATACCAGGGAATAGTGGATCTTATAAGCAAGGTTAGTGTAACGTATTCTTATGTTAGATAAAAGACATCTATATAACTTCCAAGACTATAAAACGTGTTGTTTATTTCAGTGAGGTCCTTGGCATCAGTGAGTCTAAGAAAATCTTTTAGTTCTAACACTCCCATTATGTTCAATTATTTTACTGCTGATTTAAATGAAGAATATTCAGCATTATATGGAGCAGTTTTGTATGAACAAACTAAATTCATCCATCACTGCATCAGAAGAATATTAAGCCTTTATGCAGCTGACAAGAAAAAACCTACTTCTGTTGTTATCATTGGTCATTCAATGGTATGCAATTTTTATAATAAATTCACTATTTTTATACTTAAATTTTATCTCCATGGTATTGTGCTTTGATTAAGTGAGCAATGATTATAATAGAAATACCTGTGAATTGAAATTATATATGTTGGAAATTAGTCATTGGTTATTATATTATAAATGTACTTCACTAATATGTATATTACATTGGCTTATTTTATATCAGTAGATTCATTTATTCTAATTCATTAATATTTCATGCCTGTTTCTGCTCTAAGAATAAAATAAGATATTTTGAGTTGTTTTTTTTCAAGGTTAATAGTTACTATGGAACAGTTATTGGCTTCAATGTTTGGATTAATAGAAATTATTCATGAGCTTGTAATAACATGTTTGAAACTGCATCAATTTTATTGAATTTTTTCTTAAATTTAGGGTGGAATAGTGGCAAAAGGACTTTTTCTGGAGCCTGACTTTGATCCAAAAACTGTCAACTCTGTTATTACTTTAGCTACACCTCATAAGAGTCCTGTGCTAATGGCTGATGAATACATCGCAAAATATCATTATAATGTCTCTAAATTCTGGGCAGACAATCGCAACAGTAGCTTGACACATATAGCTCTGGCCTCAATTGGAGGAGGTCAAAGGGATATTTTGGTCAGGTCTGAACTGATAAAATCAGATGATGCTGATTTCAGTATTCTGGTAAATAATGGTTTCATCACTTCCTTTATTTTTTAATTAAGTTTATGGCAATCTATAGACTTTTGTACTTGCATCAATTTTGATGATTTTTGTGAGTTAACTTCATTAACCAAGTTAAATGATTTATATCAGTGGTTCCCAAACTATGGTTCACCTACCACTAATAGTATGCAAAGCTTCTATCAGTGGTACGTGAGTTTAGTGCCAGCATTCACTACATTCATACTTACCTAGTACCATGTGGTATGAAGAAATGTTGTCACGTTTTTGGTGGTACGCGAAAAAAAAAGTTTGGGAACCACTGACTTATATGCATTGTTTATATAAATGCTATAAAAATAATTCACTTTTATTATTTACAGACAACTGCTATCCCAACTGTATGGATATCAACGGACCATTTATGTATTTTGTGGTGCAAGCAATTGATTCTTGTTATAGTAAGGGCACTGTTTGATATGGTTGACCCTAAAACTCTTCAGATATCTGAAAATATTCAGCAAAAGAAGACTGCTCTCTCATATCATTTAGTTAAGGTAAAAATATTTTTAAGGCTAAGATTATGTCTGATGTGAGATGAATGGTAAACCCCTTAACAGAAACGTAACTATAAAATCCAAAGTTAAATTGAAGCTTTAGAGCAGATAGTTAAATGTTCATGTTTAATGACCATTCCTTAAGAAATTACATTTTTTGCTATTTTAAATCATCTTCATTAGTCAAATTTTAGGCATATCCATGGCATTAGTGCCAATTAGCTTGACTATGTCCATCCATATGCATGTTACATCATCATTCTGACTGAACAAATTTTGATGAATTATACTGTTGGAGCCCCTTAATAAAATTTATCCGTGTAATTCCTTTTTGTTCTGACTTGGAAAACCCATCTTTGGACTTAATAATAGCACCATTCTAGCATCATAGGATTTGATGAAGATTTGTAAGCAATTTACTTTCATAAATACAACTTTATTATGATATACTTTAACAACATTGGCTGATTAGAGATACAACAGCTCTTACTATGGATCATAAATCTTTTCCTAAGAATATTATTTTCTGAATTTGGTAGGGAAGAAAAATATAATCATTTCATCTTCTTAACATTTTTTATAGTTTGTTTAGACAAGAAAGCCGACCAGAGTCTAAAGGTGGGTGAACGCAAAGTGTGTTTAACTGGCCTAGACTCCTCACCTTCAATACAAAAATAAATAAATTTAATTTTTTTGAAACTATAGTAAAGTAGAAATAAGACTAGAACTGCGTTGAATTTTGACTTTTGCATTTTACACTGTTGTGGGTATTAAATAAAATATATGAAACAACTTTGTATAGTTTGACCATTTATGGCTTTTGGATTTCTGATTTTTGAACCTTGCATAAGTTTATTTCACTTGTGAATATTTTTGTTTAGACTTTTCCATGGGAAAAATTCTGTGTGCACTATTGATAAAAAATGCAATAAAGTAAATATAACTTATTTAAAGATTGAGAGTGAGTTCTAAATAGTTTTATTCTGGTATTTCTCTTTTTTATAAATGCTCCCTGGAATTATTTGTTATTTTTTGGACATATGGTGTAGCGGACAGCTGGTAAACGTTTGGCAGCCTCATTTCATCCACGAGAAGCTCATTTTGATGAAGAAGGTGATTGGCAAGAACCCCTTAAAAGACATTTTTCCTTTCATGAAGATAAAGTGCTGAAGACTACTTATTTAATGATTCGACTGGTAGATAACACCAAACACCAGATGTTGGCTATTGAAGCTGTAAATCTTGAAGCCAAGGATTGGGTTTATGCCTGTATAGCAGATCGGATGTATAAGGGTGTGAGGATGTGGTGAGTTGTATATTCTTCATTATATAAATTAACATTATTAACATTCCATTATTATATATTTCTAATCTTGTTCTGGAAATTAAATTTTAACTAATATTATGTAGCACCTCATGCTATAATTTCTTATTTAAGAATAATTTAAAAAAATTAATTTCACTGTTTCACCTTTGATTTCAGTGAGAAGGGAGATAATCTTTCAAATGAGACACGGTTCCTACCCTCTTTAAGAATGAAAAGGAAAGCCATTCTTTTAAATTTAGCAGCTTTGAAACGAATGTCTTACACTCATGTAATTGTCCAAATTCCTGTCACCAATGACCCAGTAAGTCTTTCTTAATCTTTTGGAATGAAAAAAATATTTAATTATCTAATATATAAAATTGACTTCGTCGTCATCAGTGGGAAATCGGAACTCTGTAATGCTATTTTTAACTTATAACTTTCCGAGTAGCTAGAAGATTGGCATTTTGTAGGAATGTTCAGTTCTTAAAGTAGAAGCCATTTACGAAAAAAAAATTTCCAGAATCGACCCGAGTTTGATTCCCAAGAATGATAACATGGAAAAATCGATATTTCGACCTGCAACCTTATTTTATTTTGCTTATTAAAATTCATATATTTGACCTACGATTTTCAGACTTGGACTGCATTAAAGAAAAATAAATGCAGTTTCTTATTCTTATCGTATTTTATCGCTTTCAAATCTAAATCTTTTGAATTTAACGTTTTAATATCATATTTTGACAAAATTTAGTATTTTTAACGTGAAGTTGCCTTGCCAACCGATTACATTGTTAAACTCGAAATCCTATTACTCTCACGTATGCTCTCTCCGGACCTCCATGGACCCTCCCGGCCCAATTCATAGGTATCAGAGATATCTCAGAATTAGTTTTTACTTTCTCCAATATACGTATATAGTATAGAGAAAGTATTGTTTTCATGAATAAATTTGAAATCGAGATTTCAACGGAAATACACGTTTTGAGGTGCGCAAAGGGAGAAATGATTGTATTACCATATAATACATAATTTTATTCGCCAAAGACGTCTGGCATAACTTGGGCATCGCCGGGTACTTTCAGCTAGTACTTGATAATTGAAATTGTATTATTCAGCACATAGTGCTCATTTTCACAATTTGCTTAAAACAAGTAGCTATGTTTGTCAATGGATGAAATGTGAATATGATATTCTTATTATAACTCTGGGTTTCTCAACATTTTCTTATCAAGTACCCCTGATTTGGAGGATATTTGAGTACCTTGACACAATTTATTTTTACATCATTATTATATAAGATTTTAAGGTTTAGAAAGTCAAGATTGTGGTAGGACACAATACCAATGAAAAACATTAGTTTCATTCATCTGGTGTTTTCAATTGTGAGGGAGTGTTGCACAGTTCATTTTCCTAGTTGTTTGAAGATAGATGTTTCCTTACCTCTCATTTAATTTTAAAATATCTTTGTTGAGATGTATTGCATTCCTATTCATTCAAATGATATTAGTCATAATATTATACATGACTTGGATCTTGATATGCCCACTCATTATTTATTGATGGGAAAATTAATGATTTCTGCACATGTTGTCATAACTATCCTAACATAAGAAGGAAGCATGGAGAATGGAAAAACAAGTTATTTTTTTTCAAAAATTAATTTAGACAATGTCATGCAACATTATGCCATATATTGCCCTAATTATTGTTCATGAAAAAGTTTTTTTCATTGCCTTTGATAAACTGGATCTAGCATATGGCGTACATCCTGCCCAGAAAGTAAGTCTGAAAATCTCCATTAGTTAATTTTTTTCTGTTAAAATTTATAATTTTCTTCATAATCTAACTGAATATTAGAGGAAATATTGTGCATACATCTCTTACAAGGATTTGGCATCCCTTCAATTTAGTTGATTTGCTGCTCTTAAGAAAAATCATTTTAAAGTGCCTTTCATGAGTTTTAAAAATTCAATATACCGTATATACTCGTGTATATGCCGACTCCATGTATAGTATGACCCCTGATTTTTTGGTGAACAAACCTGATTTTTTCATATATCTCGTTTATAGTACAACCCCAGCTTTCCGCCTGTGTCGATATGTTTCGTTTCGATAGCTCGATGGTTACGAGCGAGATATATCGAACGACCTTTATTTTCCACACCACCATAGAATAGACCGTAAATGTAAATAGTATTTCTTGTGAGTACACTAAAATTCGGATATGTTAAGTATCTTACTCCTAAAACATTTAATAAAAAGTGATATGAATCATGATTGCACAAGATGAAATAAAATCGTTTCAATTCTAGTACGTCTGGATTACGATCCGCGTACGTAATGGTTCCACTCGCTTATCTACGTAATAGGTAGGGATAACGGATAACAAGAATTTACTTTGTAATATTCCACAGTCTTTATTGTTTCTTCAATCACACACCGACCGGTTTCCACTACAAAATCATTCTAATGGTGTTACTAACCGACTTAACACCTTTAGAATGACTTTGTAGTGGAAACCGATCAGTGTGTGATTGAAGAAACAATAAAGACTGTTGAATATTACAAAGTAATTTATTTTTTCTAAGATGTCGAAATTCCATAAAGTTACACCGTCTACGATACTTTTAGTCCAACTCGTTCCAATCCATCCCTTGTAAAAAGACACAAACAAAGATGTACATACATAAAATTCAAGAAAGGAAGTGCTCGTAAATCTTCACTTATATCAAGTATTTGTGAATTTGAAGTTGTATATATGAAGAAGATTCTACTCTTCACGAAGCAACATAACAACGATAAAGGGCCTCACTGTTAAGGTTAGCCTACCATTAGAATGCGTGCCAGTGGCATAACTTCACCGAAAATGCCCGTGAAGATACATGAATTTTAAATCCTCAAATGCATTACTCGTGTATAGTACGATTCCCAATTTTTGCAATAAAAATTTGGTCGTAAAAACTCGTACTATACACGAGTATATACGATAATCCTTATCTCATGTAACAATAATCCACAAGTGAAATAATCCACTCCTGATTGATCTGAAGTATACTGCACTCAGGACTATGAAATAGAAATTCAATCACTGAGATGACAACATAGTATGTTCCTCCAGTTTTCACAATGATACAGATTGGCTGATACCTATATTGGTGTAATGCCACTCTTGGGAAAGTTTATGATATTACAAATATATATGACCTCAGAAATTTGCTTTTTTAATATTTGATAATTGAAATATATAAGTATATGATCAAGTATTATGCTGCAATTTTTATTGTAAGCAATTTAAACTAGCCAATAAGGAAATAAGGGCTAAAGGTCATTCACCCATAATTCAGGAGTGCAGTATCCTTTAAAAGAAAAACATTCTGACAATAATCAAGGTTTATTACAGTAAAAAATATTTAATAAATCATTTTATAATATGAAGCAGTGATTAGTCATTCCATAAACAAATAAATAAGTTATAAGATATGATCCAATACTGTTACCAGGGTTATGGTGTGTAACCTGAGACAAAATACCTCCCTAGATCTCAACACTCAAACTAACTCATCTCGTGGCATATCCCTGACTGTGATGTAAATTTTTCATCTATTATATGCAACATAAGAAAACCTTAAAATCCTCTGAAATTATAGCATTACATGTTAAAAGTCTTAATTGAGTTAGTGTGAAATATTTTAAATATAAAGGGTAAACATATCATTCATCGAAAAATCCATTCAACTCTGAATTTTACCAAGCATTTCAGATACACAAATTCACTGTGAATTCATCATATTGATGTCATTATTATACAACTTTTATTAAAACTTGACATGTATGTATGTGTGCATGCCATGTTTCGAATTCCAATAACTAATACATTTTGGGCACTTCCGTATATGCTAGTTGTATTAAATTTTGACTGTTTGTAGGTTATGGTATACCCCCAACATAAAAAATCATAAATCTCAGAAAAAAGTACCGGGTTCGACCCTAGGGGATAATTTTCATTACCCATAAGAAACACGTAAGAAGCCATTTTTTGAAGTGCAAACTTCTATTCTTTTGCAAATTTAAATTGGATGAAATTGACCTACGATCTTCGGACCTTGACTGTTTTAAAGAAAATTGAATAAGTTCCTTATTCTTATTGTGGGTGATGGGGAGGAAAGGTGAGGGATAATAAGGGAGAGAGTGAGTTACCTCCCTCCCTCACTCTCTCACTTCCTTTTGTCTTTTAGTAAAACTAAAAACCTAAAAACAAATAAAATTAAAAATGAGTTTTTTATGTTATACATCTGTTATATTAATGGCACTAAAAACCTAAAAATAAATTAAATTTTGACATGGGGTGAGTGTTATTTGTTGTGGTAGAGTCTCAAATTTCCATATTAATAACATATCTAGTAAAACCCAAGGAATTTGGCTGAACTTTGTGGTGATTAACAAAGAAAACAATGACGTTAAATTCCACAAATTTAACAAAGTTATTATTTTCTTCGTTAATAAAACATATCTAATGTTAGGATACTAATTAATGACATTTGAAGGCATCTTAATATAAAAGTTCTATGGCTTTCACAAAGCTGATCTGATGGTACAAGAAATTAAATACTAAATCATGGAAAACGTAATAAGAAACATCATACATTCCTGTAGATTTATGATCAGCTTTGCAAAAGCCACATAACTTTTATTACTTTCTCCATACGTAGTAATGGGAAAGTATTGTATTCATGAAAAAAATCGACTTCGAGATTTCAACGGAAATACATGTTTTGAGGTCCCTAGAACACGTTTAGACTATTTTCGGAATGATGTCTGTGTGTGTGTGTATGTTATTGTGGGCGCTCTAACTCAAAAAGTACATGCCATATCGTTACCAAACTTCATATATAACACTTTAACATGAGCACAAAGAACTGATTAGTTTTTGGACAATAACGGATAACCGGAAGTTGAGGTTTATTCGAAACTCGATTCGGTTTTTGCGATATTTCTTCATTAAAACATCATTATTGTATATACAATTCTATACAAAGGTTATAGAGAATGTAATTTCCTACAGTTTTCATTTGAAACAATTTTCTATAGGAGTTGTTGTTTAGGAGTTATTTATAAATAACCGGTTTTTCGGTTTCCCTTAAATATCTCCTTAAAAACATCGTGATCTTTGTAAGGACCAAAGTTGTAGAGAATAATATTTCTTCCAAGTTTTGTTTGAAACAAATTTTCGTAGAACCATCCATTACGGAGATATTTAACTTATTCTTAAATTTCCAGTGCCACCACCATGTAGCAGTGAATTCTGTAAACATATTCAACATATAATTTATGGCAATTAGGACGACTATTCTTCTGCAATACGAAATAATAATTTTGCCTTATTCATAATAATAATTCATAATAATTTAAATATCTATACCCCAAATATGAAGAAAGTCATGTGTTGACTACATCAGATTTTTGTAAATATGAACAAAATCAGAAAGAAAAAACAGGTGTTAAAGGGTTAATATAAAAGTTGCATAAACTAAAAAGGGATTTTTATTTATTTTGTTTATTCAGTAAAATAACTATGATAATCATGTTTGAGAAAGTCAAATGATTTTGTAACCAGATTTCTACCAATTTTATTTACTTGATTTCAGGTGCAAGTCCATATTGATGTACACTCTGGTTCATCTCGAAAACTAGTTTTTCCAGCACCTAGATGGCTCTCTTTTGCTTCTGGAGAACTTCCTGTTTTGGAGGCTTCAGCAGAGGGTGCACTTCGTTATGAAATTCGTCTGCAAGGAGCTGAACATATATGGCAGGCATTTTTACTGCACCTTCGTCCAAGTTGCCCTCTCCTGGCATCTCACCATGCTACAGCAACTCTCACCACATCATGGAGTCAGGAGGATGTTCATGCCTATGTAACGTTAGTTGTCAAATTCTCTGGTTTACTTTCCATAATCATGCTGAAGTATTTCTACAGTTTACAATGGAACATTGGTAAAAACTTAAATAAAGTAGGCCCTCAACAATAGGGTTTTTTTGTTCCTTGAAATCGCTGTGAATGTTGAAACAATGGCTCTAGGAAAAGTGGGTTGGGTGGAACTGGACCCAGGTGAAGGCTGATAAAAACAAACCTAAAGCAAGTGCAATTCACATGTTAGATATGATAAATAAATATGAAAGCTAGTATTATAAATTATGATAATAAGAGGATAGCTATATTTAACCACTTGCATAAAACTGCTTTGATACATTGACAAGATACAACTGATTCTTACAATGCAAACTTGGATGTATATCTATCGCATCAACAGATGTGAAAAAAAGAAGCTGACAAAAGCCCTCCTTGTAGTATTCCAAATAAGCATATGTGCAGGTAATAGATGAGCTATTGCTTGTAAAATAACTTTACCTGAAGTCGTGGGCACTATGATCATAAATCAAAAGAAAAGTAATGATAAGATAATTAATTTCCCTAAAAATACAGTTGTACATATTACTTAGCAAAAACTACATAAAAATAAATTTATCATATAAAACTGAATAGCTTATATAAAAATGAATGCCTAATTGAATTTATAAATACCGTATCTGCCCGAATAGAAGCCGACCCCCCAAAAATTTCCACAATTTTTTGGCAAAAACATAAATTTCGTAGATTTTATGGTGAAGTGTGCCGGGCATTCATGCACGTCTTAGAATACATTATTCAAGATCAAAGAAATGTGTGGGAAATGGTTTAGTTGTTCACATTTTGAAATATTACTCCAATTAATAATGTTGCGTTTCTGAATAATGTTCCACATTCAGTGACAATAATTTCATTCATCTTCATTTTCACAAAAGGTCAAATATAGTAACAGTGATCTCGCCAAGATATTTTTTCATCCAAGTCTATTTCCAGTGAAATTAGCATATACATTGCCTTAAGAAACTGCATTTTTATAATTATACACGTTCCATGTAAAGTTTTACCGAAATACAAACAGTTGATCATTCAAGCCGTCAACGCAGTTTGCGTAATCGTCAATTTATGCAAGCGATCTTGCCAAGATATTTATATATATATTCATCGTAGGTCAAATATTTACTTTACGAAAAATATAGTACTATCATTTGCACGCGAAGGCAATGAGAGACTTCAAGATTTAACTATAACCCAAATTTTTCTCGGGCTTGCATTTAAGCCGAGGGGTGATTTTTTCATGATAATTTTTGACAAAAAACATCGGCTTGTATTCAGGCAGATACGGTATATTACATATAGAAAAATCTAAAATGTTTTTTACTCTTGTGTGCCTATAGCCACATATGCAGCTGAAACGTGGGCCATTAAACAAGCAGATCGATGCAGAATTGAAGCATTTAAAATGTGGTGAATGCTATGCATACTATGGACTGCACGTTGCACCAATGAGTTGATACTAAACAAATTGCATGTACATGTACACACAAGACTGCTAACAAAAATTAGTCAACAATGACAGGCAGCATGGAAAGGTTAATGGTTGAAGGGAAAGTTGACGGCAACCGCCCACGAGGACAAGCATCAACACAATGGGTGGACCAAACCAAAAATCTAATAGGCCAAGGACTACATGATTCAATGCAATTAGCCCTGGAATGAAAAAACTGGACACAAACAGTGGGATCCATAACATGATGCCACCACACTCTTTTGCAGAGTTTAGGTCTGAGGAGAGAGATCCTATGTATACAATAAATACATTGGCATGCTGTATTAAAAAACTTGTGATTTTTCTATATATGGAAAAATGGCGTTCGTCAATTCGAAATTCGACCATGTTTCAGGAACGCATCCCTGTCAAATCTCGGGAGTCGTCTGTATATTTATTTTTATATTCAGGGTTTATTATGTCATAAAAGGATTTCTAATAATCAAAAACATCAGTGTGGGTGTACTATAAATCCCTTAACCCTAGTGTGTTGTGAGCTGCAACTGTGATTTGGTGTCTGAGATAATACTTTTTGTGGATTTATAAGGGGACAAGTCTCCAAAAAGAGATATGAAAGAATCACAGCAAGTAGAAGATGCTTTTTGTAGTACCTTTTTCTAAGTCACTGAAGCCTTATTATGAAAGATGAATCATCATACTTGGCACCACACCATTGTGAGCAGAAAAAATCAGCTACCATTTTTGTTCTTGATATAAGAATTAATCATGATGACTAAATGAACCATAAATGTAACATATGTTTTTTATATTTCCTACTATGGGGAGAAAGGGACTTTTGGAACATCCCATACATGAATAAGCTGCAAGTGATGATTACAAGAAGATACCGTATATACCTGAATATAAGACGAGGTTTTGTTCCAATTTTTATGACCGAAAAATCGCTAGTCATCTTATAATCGCGCGGTGCATAATAGTTTGACAGAGTAACCGAATGCAGAGTATAATCGAAATATTCGATTCTTTAAATCAATCGAAACAATCGATTATTAAAAGTAGTAGTAGAAAATGAATCGATTCAAATGTATTCGAATACAAATACTCTTTTGAATTTTATCCTATATATTATGCGCGTAGTGAAGCTGCGTGCGTCCGTGAGTATGAAGTCTCGCGTAATTATATCGGCGTACTTCTCGAGAACCGTTCGTCGTAAAAGATATGCGGTAAAAGGCGTTTTGTTTCTACTGGCTTTGAGGTCCCTGGAAAAATATTTTCATTTGCTAAAGTGTCCCGGGTTCTAATCCAGGAGACAATTATATTTTCCCATAAGTTTGCACGGGATTTTCGATTTTTCAGAGTGCAAGGTTTTTTTCCTTCATTCATTAAAATACATAAATTTTTCTTCTTTTTTGCTTTATTCGACGGCTAAAGCTCTATACTATCTTATTCTTGCGATGTTTACACGTTACACGGTCAAATTTTTCAGAAATACGCATTCTTTTTCGAAATTTTGCGGATTTTTCGTACTCATTCCAGGGTTGCCAAGGAGATTCTCATTGTTGCCTCCGATTCATTTAAGGCCAATTAAACCTTCAAATAGACGAAAGAAAAGCGTTATTGTTATCTTCTCTTCATTGATAATCTAAATAAACGCTTGCATTGACGTCGCCTTTATAGTAGGTCCTGTAAGAAGTTAAAATCAGTCGTTGATAGACACTTGAAGGAAAGCAGCTGTATATGCCAACTAACACTACAAAATTGCTTATTTCAATTGGTTCAATGTTTATTAGTCAATGGTATAATAAACCTCTGTCATGGTGTGCATAATAAATTTTTTCCTTTTATTAGGGGTTCAAAATGGGGGGTCGTCTTATAATCAGAGTCGTCTTATATTCGGGTATATACGGTACATATTACCAAGTTTTATCTAAATAAAATCCAAATACTGTAATTTTCCGATTATAATACGTAACCTATATAGTACGCACCCATGTTTTCACAAGTGAAATATGAAAATTCTCTTATCACTATGTATAATATGCACCTATTTTTTTGTAAAAGATCAATGTAATTTTACTTGACTATGTGTAGTATCGGGACAGTTCTCGCCTTGCCACCGAATGAGATACATGTGAGAGAGTTTACAAGAATATCACATTATGTTCTGACTCTCCCATTAAAGATCGCTATGCTATATAAAAACATTTTGTGTCAATGTAGCCTTTTGTATTAGTCTGGTCGGTTGGAATACGAGTTCATGCTTTGCTGCTAAACTAGATATGTGTGAGAGGGTTTACGAAAATATCACTTTATGTTCTGACTCCCGTTAAAGATCAATACAATGTATAAAAACCTATACATATGAGAGAGTTTACAAGAATATCACATTATGTTCTGACTCTCCCATTAAAGATCGCTATGCTATATAAAAACATTTTGTCTCAATGTTGCCTTTTGTATTAACCTGATCAGTTGGAATAATAATTCGTCCTTTGCCGCCCAGTGACATTGTTTATGCAAACATCAAGTCCAGTTCAAAGAAGCCGATCAAGGTGTGTAAAATGTTCTCGGTGATGCAATTTACGTAGATGATGAGAGAGAACAAAAGGTCGCTAAGGAACTGTTTGAGGACAGTGAGGGGAGTGGTAATGATTTCCTAGGCTTAAGTAATTCTGACAGCTAAAGTAAATAAATAAATATTCTTATTTTTGTTTTGAAAAACAATATTTAAGGGAATGGTATCGAAATGCATTGAAATGTATGATTTATTGGTAAAAACATGTTCGAAAATATAAATTATTTCCCTACTGAAAAAAGTTGTATGCATTTATAACCACATATAATACGCACCCTAACTTTTTGTCAACTATTTTGAGAAAAAAATGTGTATTATTATCGGAAAATTGCGGTAAATGAAATATAATTTTGGTGGTTTCTGCTGTTGTTGTTCTAGTTCATATTAATATATTAATTTTAAATTTTCTTCACATACTTAATATTATCTTAAGAGAAATTTTCACTTTTGAAAAATTATGTGCTACATCGCTCAAATAAATAAATGTTTATTTGCATTCTAAATTATGTACAGATACAAATTTAATTATGATGGTGAAAGGCACAAAAAATGATTATGTAACTTTAATATATAAAAGTATTCTATAGCACATAATTATCTAAGTGGAATGTTAAGTGAAAGAACAAATGTATATTATATATCATTTATCTATTTATTCTTAGAGAAAGTATGGTCCAGCCTCTTCATGTCAAGCTTCAATCTCCAAAACCATCCACATATGGGAAAAATGAAACCATGAAAATAAAAATTATTCTTGATCCAGCATGCAGGTATTCTGTAAGGTAATTTCATTATTTTTGTGATTTCTAGTTATGATCAGTGCTTTAAATGGGCCGGTACTGTCAGGTACATAGTGCCAGCACTTATAATTTCAATTTTTAGTATGCCGGTAGTTTTAAATTCAATTTCTAGCATACCGGTTGTTTTATCATTGAGAAAATATTTGTAATTTCAGGACAGGCAATATTCGTGAACGTGCAGTACAGAGTATGGCAGGTGAAAAAGTGAAAATGAAATTACTACAGTCAAACATCGCTAATTCGTTATTCTGAAACCACCTGTAATCCGAAAAGACTGATTCCCATCTACTTTGCCAACCAGCCGCCATGGCATTGTGGCGCTACAGTCTATTCCAAACCAAGGCCCCTGTATTTGAATATTACAAATACAAACAAAGGCCAACATGCATGTGGTAGCCCAGTATTTAGTGCTTTATTTTTAAAGAAAATACACTTTAGTGTTAATTTACCTTTCCGATCAACCGCCATGGCACTGTGGCTCTACAGTCTATTCCAAACCAAGGCCCATGTATTTGAACATTACAAATACAAACAAAGGCCAACATGCATGCAGTAGCCCAGTATCTAGTGCTTTTTTTTAAAGAAAATACAATTTAGTGTTAATTTAATTTACCCTAACCATGTCTTTTAAGAGATCATATGAAAGTAATAATGCTGAAATTTCATCTATCATACATTCCAGTGTATAAGTCGATCTTTGAAGCTTAAAAAAATTTTCCTAAAACTTAGAGTCGACTTATATGCCGAACATAAAATGTGAATCTTAAATTACAGATGAATAACATCAATATTGGTTTTTTGGTGGAGGTAATCGCTATTTTGAATCAGCTATTCCAGTGTTTACATTTTATGACATTTATTTTAGATTTATAATAATTAATTTTAATATTGTATTTACTCACGTAATCCTCATCCTCGTGTACCTCGCGCACCCCTATTTTTGGACCAGTTTGAGGAAAAAAAATAAATTCGTGCTTTAATAAGTTGACATCTATGGCAGTGGAAAATTATAAAAAAAATCAAAAAAGTGTGGGAATTCCATGGTTCCCTCTAAGCTGTGCGACTGCGTGGCCATGCAGCAGTTTTTGAAGTGCTGCACACTAAATTCTTCAAGTGCACACGTTTGTATCTCAGGATATATCAGAACAGGGCCAGTCAACCCCGGCGCACATCTGTACCCTAGCATTATGTAGGTGCACATAGCGATATTCATTCTGCCCATGGATGAAAAAATTAGAGGGAACTATGGTTCTCTCCCAGGTTAAAGGAGCGTCAGCGACACGATGAATTCGGTGTTTACAGATACCAGATGCCAAATTATTCCGGGAAAAGTGTAGGTAGAAACTGATAGTAAATTTTTATTGACATAACTGCTTATTTTGAGTAACAATAATAAACTTAAAATCAATTAAAAGGTACAGCTTTAATGTTATAAAAATATTACGTCATCTCGATGTTGAAGATTCACCAACAGCAGTATAAACCACGCATTTAAACCCTAAACGTTTCTTGGTTGTGTATGTGTAAACTTCGTAGAATTCTACATCTTTTGCATGTATAAACGTAAACGCAAGTGTGTTGCAGTAAATTTACTATCGAAACTTGCAATTTTTAAAACTTGGTCAGAAATCTTCATGTATGATGATTTTTACTGACATTTTGGGAAAAAAGGTGCGTTGGGTACACATTTGCTACATTTTATTGAATTTCACCACCATAGAGATCAATCGTGATCACTAGGTATAGTTCATTTCGATGGTATCATTAGCAGCTGGCATCAGTCGAATTATAGGAAACTTTATTATCCGAGAATAACAGTTTCTTATTGGTTGAAATTAAAACATCTCTCACATGGAATGCTCAAGAAGAATAGCACGGACTCTAAACATTATTTATATATATTTTTATTATTATGTTTATTTCTGTTTTGTTAAAACTTGGATAGTACATGACTTTGATTTTGTCTGAAAACGATTTTATGAGAAGTATTTTTAAGTGAAAAAGTGGGAGCCAACTTATACGGTGAACATATGCCTAATCATGTATTTTCATTCAAAAAAGTAGGGGTCAACTTATACAGTGAGTCAACTTATATGCCGGAATATACGGTAATTGTTAGCAAAAGCTATCAATTCAGGAAAAAGTGCAATTATTAAAGAAACTCGACCAAGGTTCATCGGTGCGGCAGCTTTGTTCCATGTACCATGTTGGAACAACAACAGTATATGACATTAAGAATTATTGTCTACATTATCAATGCACATGTAATAGTTGCCGATATGGTAGTATGCAATTTTTAGTTATTGCTTTTTCACATTGTTTTGTTTCCTTTGTGATGGTTGTCATGCACAGAACATAATAAAAAGAATTAAGTACATTAGTGATTTTAAATTATTAAATTAAATTATTCATATAACTTTTACTTGGAATATGTAGACATTTTATTTTCTTTTACGTTATATTTTCAACAAACACTTTTATTTATATGAAATATGTATCCACTAGTACTCTTACCCACCTCCAGAACACCTCATTTCTTTTCATCCGAAATTATCTGTGGTCCAGAACAGCCCAGATCCCAAGCTTTTCGAATTAGTGATGCTTGACTGTAATATGAGTGAATTTCATTGTGTTGCATTTTCCCCCTATTTCCCATTACAGAGAGTACCAACACTTACTTTTTCCATTTAAAGCACAGGTTACGAGTAGCTTTTTTCTGCAATCTTTTATTATACATATATATTTATTGGTGCATATCAGTATCGTAGAGGTGAGAATTTTTCTCTGAAAATTTTCATTTTCCTGAATATGGTCTATAAATATAAAGTAATTACAGATTTTCCTTTGTTGTTAATAAGATAAAATTATAGCAAGGACCAGATATGGCCTGCAGTTGGGAACCACCGCTTTAAAGCAACATTATTAAAAAGCATTCTTGAGGGTAGTCTCAGACATTCATGGTACACATTGGTGTAGCGGACATCCCTGCAGTCCCCGCATGGTGGGGGGGAGGGGGGCAGAGCCGAAGGGGGCACCAAGCGAATCAGCTAAATGGTCTCACGGACAAAGGAGGCCAAGAAAGAGAAATGTTAAGAGGAAGATGAAATAAAAGATGTTTGAACTATATGAGAGTATAGGGAGACCTTTGTTTTCCTCCTATGAACAGAAGTAATCAATAATGCTGCTTCCTTGAGGAAGAACCATTTAGGCTCTTAGTAATTACGGCGACGAATAATAGCATTTACATTGCTATTGTATTCAAACATATTTTAGATGGCTTGCCAAGATTATGATATAAAACAACCCTCATTTTTCTTTATACTGCATCATTTTCATTTCACCAATTTTACACTTTCCTCCATTTTACATATATTTTTGGTGGTCCCTTCAATAGTGTAAAATCAAGATTTCACTGTATATCCTTGAAAAAGTGTCATTCTGTAAACATAAATATACTAGGTGATACCAGTGGAAATCATTATGAATTATTAGGCTTCAAATCCTTAAAATTAGGTTTAAATAGTTTTAAATCTGACACAAGAGCTTGGCACTTGCATGATTAACCCTAAAAAGGCTGTGCATGGTCTAAAAGACCACGAGCTTTTCATTTTCTTAATTTTATAACCTCATGTTTAACTCTCATCCCAGGCCTCAGTATAGTACTATCTATTGACTTATAGATCTGGAGGACTTTTAGTGTCAGCGTTTATTGTTTTTAAGAGTTTACCCTGCTCCAAATTGCTTCCTGTCTGCCAGTCGATCATGGTATAAAAGAGCGAATGCTCTTGTTTACTCTTCATCATGACATCAGCTTTTATTCTCATTCAAGTGTGTTTACATACTATACCCCCTCTAAAAATTGTGATATCCCACAAAGAAACCATCAACTGTGTTTTTTGTCAAAGTGACAGTCATCTTGCATGCCTTGTTCAGAAACATTCTTTGCTACAATTCTGTCAGCTATTCCATAGTCCAAGATGAGAAAGCAGAAGATGATGTGGTTTAAGAGCAATAAAATCTGAGAGATCTGGTTTTAATTTTCAGTTTTTATAGTTGATGTTCAATTTTTATTTAAAGCTTATTTTCATTTAACGTACAATGCACTATTGTGTCCGTTGTAAAGCTTTGTTTCCATTTGCCGACATATTAAATGTAGTCATATCATTAAAAATTATTATATGAACAAAATTTGTAAATAAATTAAAGAAAAAATTAAATAACGATGGTAATTTGGATAGTTTACTTGACTTTCCAACGTGGTCAGAATGACAGCGCTTGACCTCTTACATTACAAAATATGTACCACACAACCTCTTGAGGGTTAAAAGAGTCATGATTATTTTTCTCTCTGGAATTATGAAAATGTTTTCTGTACAAATGTATATTAAAAAATGAAAAAAGTAAGTTAATCGAATGTGAAAATTTTAACTTCCATAGTTACGTCATGAATTTTATCTATATCTGATGCTTTTTTAAAACGTGTTATGATTCAAGTTTATGACAATTTTAATGCATTAAAATCATAGATTTGATGCACACAAGATATATGTACAAGATGTGTCTGTTTGTGATAAAAAATCTTTTTCCAATCTTTTCATTATGGTACTTTTTCATTATTTTGTATTCACAGCATTCAGAGCTTCCTCAGTGGCAGCTTTGGCCAAATGGTTCGATTCTACACACCAATGTTACTTCCTAATATGGTTGCTATACTTCTGCTGGCCGTACGACACCAGATGCAATCAATGCAGAATGAAGGATATTGTAGTTCAGTGCACACAGCCCTTGCCATGGGTGCCAAACCCTACTACATACTTCCAACAGTCAAGATTGGCTCAAAGTTGATTGGGTAAGGATTCTCTGTGTGTTGATTTTTTTATTAATTTTATTTCTCAAATAGCAACCTCACCTTAGAAACGGAATGATACAGTTTGTCCTGCGACTGTTATTACTTTTCTTAACTTAAGATATAGGGTTTTGGGACTTAAATAAAGCCAAATCCTAAGCATTGAAACTTTCATAGCTTCTTTTACATTTTAATATGTGTACACAGTACAGTTGACTCCCAAGATTCGACAGGGATGTGTTCCTGAAAACATGGTCCAATTGTTGAATGTCGAACGCCATTTTTCCATATGCAGGCGACTCCCGAGTCTCGCTGGGGATGCATTCCTGAAAACGTGTTTGAATCTCGAATAGTCGAGTGTCGAACATCGTTTTTCCATATACTTGCATGTTATAATCGGGGGATACGTTCCTGCATCTCGGAAAAAAATTATTGTCCCCCCTCATGCTCCATAAAGATAAAATAACATTACTAATATGTTAATACAACAATATTAAATTATGAATAAATTATATAATAAATATTTTAAATGTATAACTTATTTTTTGCACTAAAAAGGAAAAAATAAATGTGTATTTCGAACTTCCAAGATAGATGTATGCAATATGCTTTACAGACAGCCTGGTCCGGATCGCGGGAGTTGTTTGTTACAAACGACTCGCGCAAGCTTGATAACATACCTGTGAATATCTATCTATACATACAACTATTTATCGCAGCGAAATTAATATAAAAGCTATTAAAAAAGCGCAAAATAACTTAAGAATAAAGAAACAATAAAATTAAAAATATTTCCATACCTTAAATCTTTTTCAACTTCGCTTACTGGACTTGGTTTATTAATTGAGAAGTTGGAAGATTTTAGTTGGATGAAGAGGAGCTATTGGGTGGGGAACTGTTTATTGTTGTTATCAAATTACCTGAATTTATCACGTTCTAGAATTTTCTCCTTCTGTTTCACTTAAGTGCTAATAGTTGACACATTCCCAATGATCGTGCGATTTCAGTATGGCTTTCAGTATGTGTTTCTGACACTGATCATTTACCCAAAGTTTTAAAAGTATTTCCATTTTAGGAATCACAACACCGCACCTAGGACTGTTTATTGTTGTTATCAAATTACGTGAATTTATCACATCTTCTAGAATTTTCTCATTCTGTTGCATATAAGTGCTAATAGTTGAAGGACACATTCCCAACGATCGTGCGATTTTAGTTTGGTTTTCACCTTTCTCTTTAAAATTTCTAATTTCAATTCATAACTATGAGTCTTATGCACTCTTTTATTTGATTACCTTACATTATCACTATTACATTTCCTTTTAGATGCCATGTCAAGTGATAAATTTATAAATAAATCAATAAAATAAATAAATTTAAATAAAACATTAACAGGCAAAAGAGTGAAATCATCACAAATCCAAACAATTAGAGCAGATATAACTATGTCTACACCAAAACTAAACCTCGCATTTGGTCGGAACCAATTACTATGCAAAGTTTTACCGTGTATATTATCGACCGGCAGGATTGAAATCTTGAATTAATCGAGACTCGTACAATCGAGAGTCGGGAGTCGTCTGTATAAGGCAAAATTATTATTTCGTATTGCAGAAGAATAGTCGTCCTAATTACCGTAAATTATATGTTGAATATGTTTACAGAATTCACTGCTACATGGTGGTGGCACTGGAAATTTAAGAATAAGTTAAATATCTCCGTAATGGATGGTTCTACAAAAATTTGTTTGAAACAAAACTTGGAAGAAATATTATTCTCTACAACTTTAGTCCTAACAAAGGTTACAAAGAACAACGTTTTTAAGGGGATATTTGACAGAAACCGGAAAACCGATTATTTATAAATAATTCCTAAACAAAAACTGCTATGGAAAATTGTTTGAAATAAAGGTTGTAGGAAATTACATTCTCTATAACCTTTGTATAGAATTGTATGTACAATAATGATGTTTTTATGGAGAAATATCGCAAAAACCGAATCGGTTTTCGAATAAACCTCGACTTCTGGTTAACCGTTATTGTCCAAAAACTAATCAGTTCTTTGTGCTCATGCTAAAGTGTTATATATGCAGTTTGGTAATGAAATGGCAAGTACTTTTTGAGTTAGAGCACCCACAATCACACATGCGTGTACACAGACATCATTCCGAAAATAGTCTAAACGTGTTCTGCGGACCTCAAAATGTGTATTTCCGTTGAAATCTGGAAGTCGATTTTTTTCGTGATCACAATACTTTCCCGTACTACATATAGAGAAAGTAAAAAGTGATCAATCGATTAGGATGGCAAACTTTGGAAGACAGGAGGAAAATCCATATCCTAATGACTTTAAATTGCATTCTCACCGTTTCTTCTCCCCAGTACCTTCTCAGTAGTTTTAATTTGCTAAACTCGATCCATTCGGTGAACATTCGAGGCTTGTCCAAATTACTCATTCCAATGCATCATAGCAGCATTTACAATAAGTCTTTCACTGTCTCTGCCTGCAAATTTTAGAATTCCCTTTCTAATAATATCTGCTCCACCAATAATTTAAACAATTTCAAAAATAATTGCACAAACTTCATCATCAGTAACAAACACACTTGTCTCACTTCTGTAAATCTATCTCCTCATTTCTATCTCCACAGTGTCTACTTTCGCTAACACTAATCTCAATTTCCTATCAATTTCAACACATTCTACCTGTTCCATCAGTGTGGAAACAGTCATATGTTAGAAGCAAAGCAAAATTTGTAAACTACCTTAATAGTTAAAACAACTATTCTTGTAAACACTTGTCTGGAAACTGTATATGGTTAGGTGGAAGAAGGGGCCATGTAGCCTCAACCTCGCTGTTAAAAGTTTAAATAAATAGTCTTATATCCCAAGTCGATCATCATCAACGAAGTCTGAACTCACATCAAGCCATGAAAAAAGAGCTCTTGAATTTGAGCTCACCAGACCCTCTAACTCAGTGGTCTTCAAGGTGGGCGATAGCGCCCACCAGTGGGCGTTTTTGGATTTTTGGAGGGCGTTAAAGAACTCATCAAATGCTATTCTAATTTTTACACTGAAAAATAAAATTCTATAAAAAAGCTTAATGATATGCACACATATTCTGTACAACTATTTTATGTTACAGTTCGTTTGTCGTTAACTATAGTATCATATCATACTACACTAGCGACAATGTATCCATGCTGCGGTAAAATCGAAAGGCCCATGAGGGTGGTCGGAGTCTCTCGCAGAAGCAGCGAAGCGTTTAAGTTTAATTTTATCAAATATATAAAATCATAAATTTTTAAACACTGTTATTACCACTGAGACCGTATTCGGTAATCTCATCTAATGTCAATCCCACTAGTATTAGGGTTACCATACCTCCGTTAATCGCTTTGCTACTGGGGGCGCAAAATTCTTCTTTGTCCCGGGCGCCAGAAACCCTCACTACGCCACTGGGTGGCGGTGAACTTATTTCAAAGGACAACGTATGGTAAAAGTGGGCGGTGGCTCAAAAAAGGTTGAAGACCACTGCTCTAACTTAAGTGTTTTCCACTTGAGAAGACTTCCAGGTATCTTCAAATTCACGTCAACTCTCTTTGGAGGATCAGGTATTCCTATACATTCTTTCATAGCCGCTACAATAGTTCTTTTCACATCTAATGAGACAGCAGAATCAAAGAAACACAATCCTATATTTTCCTCACTAATTTACCACAAATGGGATGAGAATTTGTTTGAAGCAGCAGCAGCAATCTTGGGATTCACTTTGTCATATTCCAGCAGTCTCTGGAAAAAGGTCAGGTCATTTAAGAAGGCAGCTGCTGCCAATGATGCAGAAAACCATGCTTTGATATAAAACAAAACTATAAAAATGCACACATCATGCAAACTCCACATTTCCCTTGCGATAACATGGAACTCTATGCAGAAAATGAAGAGCTTCGGCACATAGATAGCCTTCCTCATCCATCGTGTGTGGTGTATGGAACTGAGCTGATGGAAACACACTCCGCGATAGTATGTACATCCTATAAAGATGATTGTGAGCTTGAGAAGCTCATGGTAATCTTCCTTGGGCTATAATATCTTGAACAGAAGTAATTCACAGCTAGCATATTCATTATTCACACACGCAGAGATCAACTGAAGTGATTTTAGGAAGTTTTTTGTTCATCAGCGAAACATACCTGCATTTGCTCCAAAGCACAGCGATAATCTCATCTGACACTTTACGCACAAAATGTGAATTTCATCCCACAGAGTGGTGTGATAATGGAAGAACACACTTAGCACCCATATGTTTTAAGGTAGTTTGTTCTCCTTGATCTCATATGCTGTATGACCTACCAAATATTTAGGCTGAGGTGTAAATCTTGTTGTGGATGTCATTTTTGCACACAAGAGTAGTCAGCACCGGTCCAAACTTGCAGACAGGGACACCGGTTCCAGGAAAACATACTGCACAGTTATGACTGCCGGCTGAGCCAGGCCGATAGCAACACTCTGTTGCACAGGAGGGAACAACGCAGCGGTTGAGCTGTTGTGTCACTAGTATGCAGCCGAAATCATTGTTATCACTGATTTCTAGTGTATTTTAGATGTCAAGCAGAATAATAAGTTCTAATGTGTCAAAGAAATTAATTTAGCCCATTTTAATGGACTTTCATATAAATTTGTTACAAGTGTGATACTTCAACCTTGATGAGCCACCTGTGAATATTATCCAATTAGGCCCATATTTCACACAAATTACTTTCATCATTACGATCAAATTTCCAAACTTCAAAAATAAGGTCCACCCTAGTATACATGCATGAGAAAGTTTGTGAAATGTGTATTCAGTGCTTGAGGTGGAAGAAAAAAAGAAGTGCTATGATTTGCCAGGATTTTGATTGCTGAAAATAAGATGACGGTATGGTTTATGAGCTTTGTAAATTTTGCATATAAGTTATATGTGAGTGTGTTACTTTATATAAATGTAACTTTAGGCTGGTTTAATGTATATAGGGATAAAATACAGACTATATATATTATTACTTATGGAAGTTAATATGTTCTGTGTTAAAATACACCATGGTAGGCTAATGGCTAACCTGATATGAACCCCTTTACTAATATACCATCTTTTGCTCACCCATTTTATGAAACTGAAAAGTATTTCAGGTTAGATATTTTTCAATACCTAGAAAAATATTAGAGGCCAAAGGCACTTCACTGTATGCAAATCTTTCTGTTGTGATTGGAAACCAAATGTGAAAGTTTCCAACACTAAGGCACTAATGTTAATGAAATCACAATGATTGAATGTCATAAGGTGACAGGATGGTTTCTGACCAACTTAAAAAGAACTGGTATGCCATACCACCCCATACCATCCCATCTCAAGCACTGTGTATATTGCTCTGAGTTTTCTCATTTCTTAGTTAGTGCTTCTTATGGTGCTTATTATTTGAATCTGATTGCAACTTTAGTTTTTGTTTTTATCTTTTGTCAACTTGTTCATATGTTATCAATATTATTTTGATGCATTTTATAAGCTGATACACCTACTTTAAGCCTTACAAGCTAAATGGACCATTTTACTTTTAGGCTTTTATTTACCCATCGAAAAGAAAAGTTCATTATGCCGCCTCCAGATGCAAATTTACTCCAGGAGCAAGACTTAGATTTTCTTCTGCTGCCCATACTTGGGTATGCAACTGCATTTGCAATCATCTACTTTTTGGGAATTGCCAGCTGGATGTTGATTATGTTCTGGGGAAATGCTTTCCACAAAATTGTGACAAAGTAAGTGCAACTGTAATTTGAAACATTTCAATTCAAAATGTAATCATGTTGGTTATTTAACAAATTATTTGTAATTTTTTGTAGGGTTTTATCTAGGCTTTTCCGAGGAGGCAATGCCCAATGGGGTGAATGGGCTCTTATGAGTTTCCTTAACTTTCCAAAAATTGTATCAGCACTCTTGATAGCTATTGCTGTAGGAACTTGTGGTGCTGTAGCAATCCTGTTTGGACTGTGCTTCTACTTCCTTTTTGTAAGTTGATGTGCACAGTGCTTTTTTTGTGATGGTACGCATTGGTACAGCGTACCGGCACCTTTATTCAGAGCGATGTTGACACCCATCTAATTTCGGTAAATTTTCATTTTTTTTAATTCTTTAAAACGTAAAGTAATAAACGGGTTCCATGAATGTTACACATTTTGATTTTAATTATCAACTTTGTTATTAAAAGTTCATCAAAAATTCAATATAAAAGGGGGAAGGGGGTGCAGGAACAGGTTGAGGGGGGTGGGAGTACCAGCACCTCTTTTTCTACAAAAACAGCACTGGGTGTACATGTCATTAAAGATATGTAAAGTAAAATTCCCTCTGCATTAATCATAAATTTATTTAAGTGAAAGATAATCATGGATTGCAAATTCTAAATATACTAAACATTTAGATCCATTTTTATTTTAAATACATTATAAATATTAAATTCCCAAAGTTATAACAAATTATTTTTGCAAAATACTATATTTTCCTTGAATAAATTAACTTCCACTGGTATAACTAATTGTAAGTTGAAACATTACTTATTTTCTGTCATCTGTTCAAGCTTATTTTCATTTGTATTCACTTACTTAATATTATTTGTAGTTAAAGATTTGTAAAGAAAGTGTTAACAAAAATTTTATTTTGAATACTTCTAATATAATGTTATTTTGACAGCAAACTCTTCAATTGTGTGAAATGTTTCACATAGATTACATTTAATGTTAAACTTCCAGATACTTAAATATGTAGTTCTACTTGTTGGATTGATTAAATTTGTTTTGAACTTCTTTTAAAGATTTGCAAGTTATATGAAGATTTCTTGGAAGAAATGTTGAAGTATCCATTGAAAGTTATTCATAAAATCAGAATATGGGCCACCGAGAAGCATGATACCTCTGGTAGCAATGGGGAAGAAGAAGAGAAAGAAGATTTCTTCTCAAAGCTTTATTTTCACTCAACCCTATTGCTTCTTTGGCTTTTATTAGCTATTGTGCATTTTCCTTGTGCATTGGTTTGGGTTCACAATTTTAGGTAAGTCACAATTCATGATCTTATAAATTCTTTACTGATATTGGTTACTTTATTTGTTTATAATTAAATAATTTGAATATATACGTATAAATTTAAGACAATTTTCTGTCAAAATCTTAACGTATTTTATTTTTAAAATCCTCAGTCTAAAAATTTCATATAGAAACATGGACACTTATTATTACAATCAATCGATTATGTCAGTTTTGCCATATGTTTTTATTTTCAAATAAATTTTATAAAATTATTTGTTTGTAATTTATAATGTAGACAACATATCCATGACAAATCAGTCAACTAGGGCAAGGATGGGCAACCTTTTCTACATGGTGGGCCACATCGGTGGTTGCGAATACTTGTTAGTTGCCAATGCTTCAGCAGGCTGGATTAGAGTTAAACCGGAAGTTCTGAGAGTTCATATAGGTGAAAATCATCTCAAGATAGGGATTTTAGGGCAAATATATCGAAATTAACATTTTTCTTGTAATAATTTTACCAAAAAAGATGAATTTGTGTGTTAAATTTTACAGATAAATAATTCATAATAATTTCGTTGGCTGCATAAAATGCTCTTGGGGTCTGTGTATGGCCTGTGGGCTGGAGGTTTCCCACCCTTGAACTAGGGTTTCTGTGTGATTGAGTTAACATGTATCATGGCACATAAGTGGACATTTAACTATTAGATCAGTGGTCCTCAACCTTTTTGCACAAAAGAGCCACAACGAGGTGTTAAGTATGCGATGCGGCTGCACTTCAAAACAAAAAATAAAATTAATTACTGATCTAATCAGCAATTAAAGTTAAATTTATTAAATAAAGACATTTATTTATCAGAAGATATGAAAATATTCAACGTGATACTTGAGGCTGCACTTAATTAACAAAGTTATTAATATCTACTTCAATGTTCGTTACACATAATTTTAAAATGTTATGCAAATGATCGTCTGAAAGCCTTGTCGTACACTTCAACTTGATTATTTTCATTTTTGAAAATGTTTTTTCACAAATATATATGCTTCTGAAAATAGAGAACATTTCCACTACAGATGTCTTTAGGCTCACAAATGTGTCCAATAATCATAAATAAAAATCCAAAAGACTATTTTCTTTGTAGTGTCTTTCATAGCATCAATGGCTTGCAGATCAATTAATTCCATCTGATACATTTCAGATTAGTCTTCTGGTGATACTTCTAATGGATTCTGAAACATTCTTATTTCCTTTGCATGTTTGTGAAAATCCCAGAATCTGTTCTTGAATTCTTCCTGCAAGAGTTTCAGTGCTTCTGAGCATCTTTCTACAGGGGAATGTGAAATCATTTTGTTGTCAGATGCTAGTTCCTTACAGCAAGAGAAGTGTGAAAAATTACCTTCACTAAACTGTTTCACAAAAATGTTCAACTTCCCCTCAATAGCTTTCACTTCAGCATATATATCTGACACTAGCTTTCCTTTGCCCTGTAATCTTAAATTCAAATGATCTGTTATATCAGTTAAGAAAGCTAAAGCCCAAACCCATTTTGGGTCAGAAAATGCTTCTTGAGATCTTCCTTTTTCAGTGAGAAAAATATGAATTTCATTACGAAGAACAAAATAACATTTGAGAACTTTCCCTCTGCTAAACCACCTAGCTTCAACATGGTACAGCACATCCCCATATTCTGCGTTTAATTGTTCTACTGTTTTGTCTTAACAGTATCTATAAATCTGCACAGATTACATCATATCAAACACATCAATTGCGATTTTCCCCACAAAGTCATTTGCGCCCAAAATAATACCTTGGTTTGGACTCGTAAAATGTTGAAATTTGGTTACCGCCGTCTAAATATCCTTGTGGAATCACATAATCACCAAATACACTTCAAAATTAACAGATAAAAGTAAAAAAGGCAACAGCACTTTGATAATATCACCAACTTTGAGACACAATGTTTCACTTGTGTCAAGAGGGAATGCCAGTCTGAATTCGCTTTTTCCCCTCCCTGCTATCCAGCAGCTAGAGAGAAAAAGACCTGCTGATAGGACAAGTTTGCCACCAAATCTAACACTGTAGCTCTTAGCGATCATGCATTCGCATTGGCTGACTACAAGACAATGCTGTCAAACATGTATAAAACATGGGAAAGAGACTTAGTTTCCGGGGGAGGGGGACAAGGGCCGCACAGAATTGGTTCGGGGGCTGCATGCGGGCTGCAGGTTGAGGACCCCTGTACTAGATCATATGCAGTGGCATATGCCTTTCTGTAACATCTGTCCTCTGAGCATATGTGATGCTTAAGCATTCCTGCATCATTTCTCTAAGATCCTGTATTTCTTTTGAATAACATATGCCATATAGTGTCTTTAGATATAACATTATCTAACTAATTGAACATACCTTTTATGTTTCACTGTTCTTATCATAGGAATACCAAGCTATTTTCAATCCCATGCACTATCAAGGAGGCTCTCTGAGGCCCATTATTTAAGAATAAAAAGTCTTATTAATGTTTTTTAGGTGTTGTGATATATTTGATCATAGGATTGTAAATATGCAATTTTCATAACTAATCTGATATTAAAATTGTCTTAACATAATATAAAGTGAAATATTCAGGAAATAACTGTTTTCCACATTTATTCTCACTATGTTTGTGCTCTCAGGTTCTTATTACAATAAGAATGCAAACTACTCTCAAATTTACAGAAATAATGACAAATTAACACTTTCAATGCATCATGACTGGAATTTCAGTCATGGTGGGTGCTGTCCTGACTGGAATTACAGTCGTGCTTTGTTGAAAGTGTTAACAACAGGAACATTTCACTCAGGATTATATGACACATCACACTTGACACAATTTAATTTTGGCCACCTGTTTGTCATAGAATGCAACTGTTGCCAAAAACAATTGTACAATCTAGGAATATGTGTAAAATCGATTGAAAACATGTCTGCTTGCTTATAACAAGGCTATGGAGAATGTTATTTTTTCCAAAACTCACAAATTTTATACAATGAAGTAAACTAAAAAAGTTTTGGGCCTCGGAGTTCTTATTTTTGGTATACTTAATGTGACATTAACAAAATTTGATCTTAATCAAATGATTATTTTTCAATAAATGTTTTAAATGGTCATTTCTATTGAACAATTTGTTACAGTTTGAGGACATTTAATGCATTGTTTATTTTTATTGATTTAGGAACAATTCACCTTTGCATCCTGATCCATCACTTTTACCAGGAATAATAGTATCAATGTGTGCTGCAGTACTTTGGCAAAAAAATATACCTATCATGAAAATGTAAGTATTTAGCTATGTTGTTAAAATAATTTGAAATATCATGGAATTTCAAATTGATCTCCCTGAGTCACATTATTAGGAAATCCTTATATATAAAGACATCACCAATATTAATTCAAACCTCATACTATTTGTAGAACAAATGGGAAAAAAGTTCCAGAGCCAGTACTTACTGGCTCCGGAGCTTTTTCCCGTTTGTTCTTCATTAATTACAGCCAGTAGAAGTTCAGAAATTTTCCCCTCATATTATTTATTAAAGAAATTCATAAAAACAATTTATATAATCCCAAAATGTTTTATTACATTCAATTTGGCATAAACTTTTTCTTATTCTGATTTTTATTTTGAAAAATTAAAAAAGCGTTTTATACATTGACCCATAGTTACAGAATGAATATATAAATCAACATATTTCATTTTTAATGTGCCCCATCCCATTTGTTCTTCTGTACTACATTAATTGAATTTCAGTTTGTTCAGTTGCCAGTATAGTATGTCCCCACTATATGTAAGGTGACCAGATTTCCGATCAGCTAAACCGGGACAAACTCTGTTTGCTCCTGGAGTATAGGCAATTTACCATCAAATCACATCCCTCCAATCAAGTGAGGGGTTGGACACCCTCGTCTTACAAAGTTCTACACGACTTCACTTCTCTTTTTCCTCATAGGTGCTATTTCCTGCTGCTACATACATAAGAGCTCAGGATTTAATCTCACCCTCCTCCTTCCTGTAGATCCTCCATTGATTGGAGGTGTAGTAGGGGTGTGTAGTCTAGATAGGTGGTCAATGCGCTACATTCCCTCGCAATAAATAAAGAAGCAAATATTAAATCAATAGTAGTATAGAAGAAATCAAAGATAAAGAAGGAAAAGGGATGTTTCATTAATTACAATATTTTTTAATTGCATTTTTAATTGAGATTTTATTTACTGGACATCAAAAACTTGTTACATCCAATTGAATTTCACAAAACTCATGCTTTAATTATTATACTTTTCAGATGAAAGAATTTTTTAAGAAAAATTTTATTCTTAGACACTATCAAAAAATGACATACAACTTTCATCTTTAGAATTCACCCTTATCGAAATTATTGCTTTTACTGTATCCACTTTCATATGGCTTTTTTCTTCTGACCAAAGACTGTTCATGATACTAAAGACACGTTCAATATCGCTATTAGATCCTGGTAAGCAAAAAGCAAACTCGACAATTAATTTCATGAACTGACTAGGGATAAAGTTTTCATGAAAATGTTTAAAAATGTCCTTCCATTTATCACTTGGAGAACTCTTTTTCCACTCATCTATCTTGAATTTTTCTTCTAAGAACTTCTGTAGTCTAGAAATTTCAGTAAAGAGAGACTCTTCATCTATGGAAGACACGTGATGTACTGCAATATTCAGATATTTATCCACTAAGTTCAGTGAGTTCAAAACATCTTCCCACGTTGGAGTTGCATTAAGTAACATCCATTCAAAGATGGAAACAAATTTGAAGTTTCTTGTCCATTCTTCTAAATAACTCAATGCAGTCTGGAAGAAAATATCGACTGTCTTATAGAATGTCTCAGACATTAATTCACCTTCGTCTTTGAGTGATTCAACCATCGTTGACACCTTCATTCTAACAAACTTGGCTTCTCTTCTTTCTATCAGCTGATTTCTCAAATCAGCCAGGGCAGTGGCTATTTCCATTAACGAAATATTCTTCTCTTCAATTTTTAAGACAGTGTCATTAAATAATTTCAATTGAATCAGTAAAAAGTGTAACCGTAATTCGGATGTATCATCTTCAAAAAATTTGCAAATAACAGCTGGGCATGCGTTTTTGGAGAGAAAAAGGAGCATAAACCTGGATATATGTCAATTATTCTTTTCATTGCTGGTAATAGTGACAACCAACGTGTACTGCTATATCCAAGTAGCTTCTTATATTATGGTTGAGCAAACAAACAAAATTCTTTCAGTTTCTCCACTCGAACAGTATAAATATAAAAATATTTGTACATCTTTACAACCATTGCCTAAATGTCATAAGGGAGCTGATCGACTGCTGCTTGAGCAGCATTGTGAACGATGTGTGCTGCACATCCTATTCCTATCACATCTGACCCAACATTTTCCTTCAATAACTTTAAGACATTGTTTTGACCACTTTGCTTTGACCCACCCATCATGCTATTTATGCTGTCTGAACCAAAGGCAATAATTTTATTTTTTAAGTTATTCTTATCTGAAACTTCTTTTAAATGATTAGCAGTCAATTTCGAGGTTTCTCCTGGAAGGTCTTTAAATTCTAGGAGCTTGATTTTAATCCCTTCGTATGCCTTAAAATATTTAACCATGACCGGAACCAATTTTAAATCCTTATGGTTAGAAGTGTCTATAGATAATGACATAAAGTTACATTCATTCAAATCAGCTTTAACTTCATCTTCTACAGTCGGAAAAATTATGTTTAAAACTATTGTTTCAGTTTTTGTACGGGCACAGCTGAATTTTTTTTCATACATGGCTTTAATAAGTTGAGATGTACAGTCCATAGACCTAAAGCTGTGGTTGTGGATCACTGTATGATAGGCATGTGTAGCTTCTTTTGCCGCTAAAACAAAATCATCTTTTCCAAATTCCTATCTCTTAAAAAAAGGCATAAGTGTTTGGCTCGAACTTGCTGCATTCAGAGCTCTGTGATGCTTTTTGGATGTCACGTGATCATTAATATCGGAACGACCGCCATGGGCAACCAAAAATTTTGTTCCACAAACAGTACATTGCACTTCATGTTCATCTTCAGGTTTTACTTTTTTAATAAATCCAAACTCTTTCTTTAAATCGTGATTGAGTTTACATTTCCTACAAGGGGCATGATGATTTAGGGGTATTTTTCTTTTTTTAATTATTAACCTTACTAAATAAGCTAACAAGGCTGAGTATTTTCCATAACAGACTGTGGGGTTTACACACCATGAAAGCAGACCACAACAAACAGAAAGTGTTTCTTTACATTATTTCTCCGATAAATCCAAGCCTTACTGTTGAATATGGTTGGGTGGTGGGGTGGAGAGGGGAATCTAGTCTTCATTTCAGTCTGGAATATGCACAATTTGTTGCAATTGCAAAATTTCCCCTGGCATTACTTTCTTCTTATTGTCTATAGGGTTGCCAACATTCGATCGATGCTGAGAAAAGTAATTTAACATAGAATATGTTAAATAGAAACTAGCAAAAATTATTTTAAATTGTTGTTAACAACTTCTTACATCGTGGAACGACTTCAAATTACATACACGTCCTCACATCTCATTTCCTTCAAACTAGTGGAACACGCGGAAATTCTGCAGAGTAAACAGAACAAAAAATGAAATGGCAAACGAAGAATGGTGGAGTCAAAACTTCGAGATTGTTACAGGCCAGTTAGCTACAGCGTAGTACACTGTGGTAGTATACATCAATTCTCAGATTTTTCGTTACCACTCCTACCACAATTTGCCGGGAACAAACGATTGGGAATCCCCGTCTCTTACCAGTTATTTCCCCATGCGCGCCGTTCCACCACTCTCCTGGCAATATGCCGTAAGTGCAGGCAGCAAAGCTCCCAGATCATCTACCTCCCCTACCTCGGCTAATTATATGTATATATATAGAAGGTACAATGCTTTAATGTCGCTATGTATAGTTACTTTGTACCATTGATCTTTATCAAATCTGTTCCCCATTTTCGCTTGTGTGGATCGATAGTATTATCGAAACCTTGGGAGCATAAATCCCAAAACTGGTACAAATGAGTATTTTGGTTTAGTCTTTCGGGACACCGGGACAAGCGCTCCAAAACCGGTACTGTCCCGACCAAACCAGTACATATGGTCACCTTAACTATATGTCATAGATGCATTCCTGAAAACTGCAACATAAAGAAATGATGTATGGTGAAGCCTATTTTCCCAGAGATGTAATGATAAAAGTAGGGGTTCCTGGTGGACATTTTGTGGCATATTAGTGTAATTTGCACCCCAAATAATTCATGATAATACAGTGCATAAGACCAGTGCCATAATTAGGGTATAGCGAAGGTGATATTTGCAAAAGGCACCAAACATTCCTGTAAAAAAATGCCAAAAGTTAATTTTCACATAAATAAATATGAATGTAAATACTCAACTGTTTAAGTTATTGTTAAAAAACGCTATTATTGTTTATGAAAACATGGCAAAAATCATATTCCCCACAAACAAGGTGTTTCCTTAAAATTTTGCCATAGGCACCTTATCTCCCAGTTATGTCTCTGCATAAGACATAATATACTATCAGAAATAAGCAAACAAAATTAAATTAAATTAATACAAGTAAAAACACTCGCCTACAACAATTCTCAAGTTATAACGCTGCAGTGATACATTTTGCAAACCCATAAAATTTTAATAAGATAATTAGTTGTTCCAAAATAAAGCAAAATTTTTACTAAGAAAAAAGTGATAAATAGTTACCTTTCATTTGCTGAATGTACCCCTCTAAACCAAATAGGGAAAAAGTGTGAAGTTTACACGTTACACGGTCGAAGTTTTCTGGCAAAATGAAATGAAATTACGGAATTAGTAAAAATGAATTGAAAACAAGAATAAAGGGATTTGAAATTATAGTAACAATTTATATATTGTAATTGTAAGTTCATGAATTTCGCCTTTGTCTCTTCACAATGAAACGTTCCTTAATGCATTGATGACATATATGTGAAACAGTGCATAACAAGGTGACATATAGTGGACAATTACTGTATTATAATTACAATTATTGTCAATTACTTAATGTTTGAGAATACAACCATGATAAATCTAAAATGACTTGAAATCTGTAGCAATTTAATTGACATTGTCCTATTTGCCTTCTGTCTTTCTGGTTTTTATCATTGTAATAGGAATTCCACTTGGATTCTTAATACTTCGAGTTTTTCTTACTCCCTTTTGCCAATATCCCCTCTGTGAATTTGTACATTCTCATAATTATATGTTTTTTTAACTCCTACTTTGATTGTCCTATAGCTTTAAATATGTTTTGTGCATGCAACATTAGTATAGTCTCTTAAAATGCAGTTCAATTATATTTTTAGTCTTTACTAATTCAATATTTTAATTCCATTTTAGGAAGAATTTCAAAGTTTTAGACTATGGAATTTACATGCTGGCCTGCTTGGCTCTAGTGTATGCATCACTCACAACATATCGTGCTGGTATGTTTATTCATATGACCATCGTACTTATGACAGTTTATCAAACAATGATGGTTGAATCTTCACCAACAATGCCATCACCCTCAAGTGAAGACACATTTGAAGAAGATATAGAAGACGAGGATGATCATTCCGACGGAGAGGAAGAAGAATCGTCAAACGACAAAAGCAGTGATGAGTATGTAGCTGATTTGGGGAAAAAAGAGAAAATTAATTGTAAAGACGTTGACGCGGAGGAAAAGGAGATAAAAGAGAAAAGTAACTGTAAAGACCTTGATGTGCAGGAAAAGGATATAAAAGAGAAAAGTGACTGTAAAGACGCTGATGTGGAGGAAAACGATATAAAAGAGAAAACTGATTGTACAGACACTGACGCAGTTGCCGAAACTATGGATACTGATGAAAATAATAAAGATTCGGAAAAACCCGAATTCTGAAACAAAAACGGAACAATGTAGAATTTTTATGTAGTCGTTAAGTATAAATGCCAAAGAATTATATCTAAATGTGTAATTAGGCATTTAGACAGGGCCATAAATTGGGCTTAACTGGATTTTAAGCATTAATAGGTACTTCAGTATTGCGCGCAATTTGAAGGGATAAAAGTTAAAAATAGACGTGACAGTAAGCAATTGTTTTTCTATTGTTTTTAATTTCTTAATGTGATATATTTTTATAATATTGTTTTATTTATTTATAAGATGATTACCAGTTTTTCGTAGTCATTTTTATTATTCTTCTGACTAAACTATATTAGTAGTCGAGTACCTTAGAAATGTCTTGAAAAGGCAATTTTCTGGCGGTAGTTGGTTCTGATAAATGACTTTGTAATCGTTTTCTGCTTTATTTTGGTATTTTCATATGTTTTCATTATCTATCACTGTAAACTACTTCAATAAATGTTGTGATTAAATTGTCGTTTTTTTAAACAACGAAAACGGCTGCTGTGCTTTTATGTTTCGACAGAAGATGGCAGCACTATAGTTAACGAAACAGAAATGAACAGGTAGCAAAGCGCATTAGTCATACTGCTATGGAAGCGATAGGAGCAGACGTGCCAGTTCAGCGTGAGAAATGATTCGCAAGTGTATTTTGCTAATCCCTGATAGAGCTGGGAATTTAACAGAAGCTCTTTTGGATTCTTAATAGTGTTCTTCTAGTTTACTGGCGCTTTCGATGAGTGTTGTTGCCAATCGAAAATCTTGTTTTTACCTTTCGGAGTCCTGTCACCGTTCAACTACATGCACCGGTGATATGCCTGCTGTTCTCCGTCAAGTTACTAGTGACATGAATCCACCGTCAAGGGCAACATTGTGAGTTGTCATCTTTAGCAGGTTGTATTATGGAAAATCTATGGCAACGTTTTGGAATACTGATCTTCGTGGGATTCGGATTACTGAATATATCATATGCTCGCCCGATTGGTGAAATCAGAGGTGAGTTATAATTAAATTTGAAAAAGTCCCGCAATTTTTACCATATTTATCGAATGTGAGCCATATCATACTTATCTGCAATTTGAAAATGCGAGTGCTTGAAACTACCTCAGATTTAAATTTGACTGTGTGACATTTGAATGTTTGATGAATAAGTGGCGCATATTTCAGTTTTTATCACAAAATTAACTTGGAGAACCGTCTGATTTTTTTGTGCTAACTTATCACCAAGTCGTCTAATTAGTAATATTTGAAAGTGTGAAAAGTAACGGTCACGTGGATGAATATAAATTCGAATTTTGCAGACGAAATTATTGGCATATATTGTTGTTTCTCGTCCTGATCGAGAGGAACAACAAAGAGAAATAGTTGTATTTGTTATCATCGAATAGTATAATTCGAGTTATTTGATGCCAGAGATGTTCCCTCGCTGTTTAGGAATCGCATTTTGGCTGCCGGCCAAGAATTTTCGGCAGTTTATTTGCTATGGTTACTGCTCTAGGTCTCTGAATTCCATTTCTTTGGCCAATGGCAGTGTATCTGTTGTTTATTGCATTTTAGTAGAGAAATGTTGAACTTTTCTCTTTTTAAATTTAAAATATAAACATTTTTTTATTTGTATAAAATTTTGTTGCACTTTCAATCTCGGATCGTAAACAATAAGGAAATGTTGAAAAATAGAATGAATTAGGTACCCTAACGCTAATTGCCATACAGACAGCTTCACTTATTCATGATTTAGTGCTTGTTAATTCATGTAAACCCAACGATTTTCCTTGTTTATAACGGACTAACTGCAGTCTTTTGTTGTTTTGTTTGACCACTTTTTCTCAAAGAACCTGAATCGGTTTAGCATATTTGAAAGTAAGCGTTCGATAGTTTGAATTTTTATTATTTAAACCGAATGACAATACTGGAGAAGCATTGGATTTAAAATCGTAAACTATTAATGAAATAGGTCATGCAACGTTTTCGAAGGTTCTGTAATTTTTTACTCCAGTGAATTTACTGCCTGGCAACAAAGACAAAATATTTTATTGCAATATTAGTCCTATTTGAAATTGCTAAATAACGGTTAATTATGTTTATTGCAATTTTTGCGTAAATATTTAGTTTGTGTTCATTATAGCAGTTCGATTCCAATTTCATGACATTTACCATTTTTAATAATTGTTTTACGATTATATAGTTAAGGTTACTATCCCATCGTGATAAATGAGGTCGGGTGTCTGTCACCTTTTTCAGCTTTCTATGAAGCGGTCGTGTGACTGCTCCCTGTCTGATGGCCTTATTAGTTTTCTGCTCTCAAAGCCTTGCGTAATCAGATGTGAATGTTCGACGATAACTCGGAGAAAATACATGGAAAATTACAATTCGAAAGTATTTGGAGCTATTTCAATCTATTTTATTTGCTGCTAATCATTTTTATTTATGAAAATAATGTATTCCGTAATAACATTCTCGTTCTGTGAGTATTATAACATAGCTGCAGTCGGTTCTCTTTGCTATGGACCTAAAGTAGTTTTTTTTTTATTTTTACCATTGATTCAACTCGGTCTGATTTCAAAGCTCGGTGTTCAATGTCATTTACATCAATTTACGAATTTACATTGTTTAAGACCTGAGTGAAAGGAATGTTTGTATTGGGTAAAACATTTAAGTAACTCGAGCGCAGGAAGATTTTTATAGAAATTTTCACCTAAGTTATCAATCGTGTTTTGTTTGCTGGAAATGCTAAATTTCATACGCGATCACCTGAGGTTGATGTATCAAATTTAATGGTACTTAACTCTATTTATTCGTATGGCATTCAGAAATATTTTATCCAAGTTTTTTTCCAAATCTTAGGATTTCCTGACGTTAATCCGATTATTTTAACTCTAATTACGCGCCGATTGATTGAAATCTTTGGGAATATTGTCCATTCAATCCTGGTCAGTAAAAGAATCCCTCGATTCCGTATACCCCTTCGTATACAAAGCAAAATCTGTCCAATATCGGATACCTTTAGAGATCCCCCTCCCCCATCTACCTTGGTAGTCTTCACGCATCTGAAAGACCTTTCTTGTTTACTTCTCGAGGACACTGGTAATTAAGATAGAGACGTATTTATCTTCGCGGCGAACTCGTAAGTATATTCTGGAACAGTCGCTCTCCTTGTCATATCCCCACCGGCGATAAGAATCTTCTCGACATCTCTCCCTTCCACTCCGCCATTTCAACTGACTCATGTCGCAGCCACCCACCCAACCGGCCCCTTCGCCCGCCGCCGCGAATGACGTCTCCGATTCTAACCTCGCCGATGCTGACGGGGAATCCCCCGCCCCACGGGGGCTTTAAAAGAGAGAACTCCCTCTTAAAATCGACTTTCGTTTCTCTCCCCCTCTCTTTCGCGAACCCCTGGACGTCGCTAATTTAGAATGCTCCCGCCCCGGCGAGAGGCCGAAGTCGTCGCATTGCCGATGCTGCCTCGTCTAGCTCGCACGTGCGTGGTGGAACTGGCGGCGGTGCACCGATCTCCTTTTCCCCCTCAACTCTTCCCTTCCACCTCTTCCCTGCTCCCTCTTTGCCGCACCCTTTGCCCCTCCTTGCCCGTCTGCAGTCTCTCTGGTAGTAGTTTAGGGATGAATTTTTTTCTGTCTCCAACCAGAGCAGGGGTGGGCAAACCGTGGCCCGGGGGCCATATGTGGCCCTCGGGAGCATTTAACGTGGCCCGCGAAGCTTGGGTGAAAAAGCAATCTGTAAAATTTAACACAATTTTATATTACTTTTGGTAAAATTATGTCAATAAAACCGTTAGTTTTGAAAATTTAGCCCTACAATCCTTGTTTGTGCTTGTTTTTCACTTATGCCTAAGAATCTAAGAAATTTTCGATTTAAACTCTAATCTGGCCCGCCTGAGCATTGGTATCTTTCACTGTGGCCCGCTGAAGAATTCACAAACACCGATGCGGCCCGCCATGCAGAAAAGTTTGCCCACCCCTGAACTAGAGGGAACATTTGGCCGTGGTCATGGAGTCTGTCTCTTTTCGTTCGTTCCGCGATTTGGGTATCCAAAAGTATTAGTCCTGTACGCATTGATTTTGTTGGAAGCTTTTTCGTATACGTCTCTGTATCCCTGACGTGAAAATATTTTCACGTGTTATTAGAGATACGTGGAGATTTTAAAAAATATTTTCATCCACTAGGGGAGCCTTAATTTTGTTGAATTTTTGTAATTAGGAATAAATAATACAAATAAAAATACGATAAAATAATAATAAATAATTTTATTATTACATAGTTTTGTTGTATTATTTATTCCTATTTTATATTCGCTACTTTATTATATGATATCCTGGATAGTTCAGTGTCAGCATCCAAGACATTTTTTTAGTTCTCGATGCTGAAATCTTTGTAAAGGAGTCAAATTAATGGGATTCTCGTTCGGAAAGGAAGGCTGATTAGAAGTTGGCCGTGAAGAGTGTTTGTTGTTCTCCCTTCGTCTGACGAGTTTCGGCTCTTGTTTTGTTGGTGGATTGTGTTTACACTGCGCTTAAACCCGTAGGCTTGCGTCTTTCCTCGCGTTTCAGTTTGGCGTTAAGTTCGAAGAGATCTTTTGGAAACCACCGTAACGTTCTGTAGAGGTTGAATGATTCAGCTGAAGTAATTGCCTCGCAGAAATTGAGGTTTGTTCTCGGTATCTTTCGCGCAATTATCGCCCTCGTCGGTATTATTTATATGTCGTAGGGATCGCCAACTAAAAACCCATTTCTTTAGAGCAAGGCGTAATATCTTTTTAGAATTGCATACCTATGAAAATTATAAGAGAAATAGATGAAGCATTCATCCGATCACTGTAAAATTCATCAGAACGTGTCGTAAACAAGCGGTTGTGCGTTATTTCCGAACGCTAGGGTTCTGTTCGGGTTCCCGGAAGACTAAGCTTCATTTCTTCCATTGTTATTGAGAATACGTCGCACTTTGCATTTATTCTGACATGCCAACAAAGGACGATATGCTTCTTCAAGGCGCGAGAATACTTTTTATCACCGACGCATCGGTTTCCCTTGTCTACAGAAATTTCGTCGTGTGATTCGATTTCGACAGTGCCATTTATAATCTAACCATTCGGAAAGTTGCATGCGTGATACATCGATTTACGTGTTTTCGATATAATTACTGAATGCTGGCTGACGTAATTGGACCAGATTCTGGTCCCCCTTCGACTGCCAATTGCGTTGTACTGTACCGCCACTAAAAAAAGTATAATTTTTTGTGTTGTTGTTGATTGCATTCAATATATCAATATAATGTAAAATTCACAAAAAGAAACGTCGATTTTTCAAATGATTTTTCCAATGGTAAGGTTTCGATGATAAATGAAAACAGCAGCTCTTACCAAATTCTCGTTGCATAGTTTGAATTAGTTCAAAAGAATATTTTAAGCTATTCCCCTGGATGCGCGTGCTAGTGTTTACCGTGTAATTTTCCATGGTTTAGCACCCACGTTTTCAGCGATTTTAATCGATGATTGCCCGAGTGTGACTTGAGGCTCCCCTGCTGAATCCGTTGTGGCCGGAGAATACCGTAATCCGTTCCGTCTTTTGATGACGTTTAGCGGTCTCGGGAAGAGAGGGTGCCCTGGCCAACGGGGGAAGGGGGCGGGGTAGAGAACGGGGCTAACCGGAGGCACTCGTTTGCTTCCTGAGTTTTTTTCTTGATATCCTGCCCCTTCGCAGACCCGCCCGCCGAATCCCTAATTCCCTCTTTGCATATCTTTAGTCGGCTCGATGGGGTTTGGGTGTGTGGTAGGGTAATGATGGCAAAGGTGTTTCCGCCCACGATGGCTTCTTTTGCTCCCTTCGACTCCCCCTTGCCCAAAAGGAGAGACGACACGTCGCAGTCAGAGCTGTATTTTCCGATCTATTTCGTCCATTTCGGGGTTCGTGTAGTTAATCCTTTCCGGCTGAGGAAAAAGCGGCGGTTACGTAACATCCGGAAACCTGCCTCACCTTTTCCCCTCTACTTTTTTGCCCCGTTTCAGAAATTGATCGCATTCCGTAGCAGCTTGGCAAAAATGTTTTATTTCGAACGTGGTGGTCGTATCTAATATGGAGCACTTCGTAGCATGCGCATATCTGCATAGACCAAGGCTTCCACGTGTTTTCCCACCCACACCAGGGTTTCTCTCACACCTAACGGGTGAGTTTTTTCATTGGTTCCGTCAACAGTCCTGCGATTTAATCGTCGCCGAAAACCATTTTTTTCGAGGTCACTCTTCGAGTTCCCCGCCACGCTTTTATCGAATTAATTTGTCTCGATGACTCGTGCGACGCTTCACTTTAGCAACTTGAAAAAACGAGAAAATTCATCACGCGTCCCCTTCCGTGTTCTTCCCCTTTCTCTCTTCCGCGCACGCATTTACAATGATCCTGCGAGCCGCGGGGCCCCGCCCCGCACATCTGTGGCCAAGATGATCTTTTTGCGCAGTCCCTTTTATTTACAACTGCGCCCCTCCCACTTCTCCTCCCTTACTCCTCATAGGTTTCCAAGCCCACAGTTCTCTCTCCACGGTCACGAACTCTTGACTTTATCAACGCGTGACCAACTGCACCTCTGCGCCCTCTGTTGTCACGTCTCGTTTCCCAGACTCCGCTCATATCTCGGGAACTGGCCCCTGCCCTCCTTCGCCTCCTGGCTCCTCCTCTTTCTCTACACCACCCCTAAAACGCACCCTCTCCTTTTCCCGCCCCCTCTGCTTCGCATCCCATCCTTTAGCTTCTCTCACTCCCATGCGACCCTCATCTCCGCGAGGGGAGACTTCCGTATTTCTTCTTTCCTGGGAAGTTTACAAAGTAAACAGCAGCTGTTGCCAAACTCCGTTTCTCGAGGGCAAGATGAATTAATGCGGACGTTTTCCTCTCTCTCGAAATAAAGATGCGAAATAAGCTCGGTTCGTTTTCGGTCCTGCTCCATCCCCATCCCTCATATCGTTTTTCTTCATGAGATGACGCGAGATCGAATGCCCTTGGAGAGTCGCTCTCCCCCGCGCTTTCTGCAGATTCGATGGTCCTTTGGGTAGTTTTTTTTAGCATCAATCGCCGTGTCCCTACATACCGTTTTTTAAAAATAAAGGAATCGATCCTAACATTTAAATTTACAAATTATGCACCGTCAGCTCAAAAGCGCACTAGAAATCGACTAAAAAATTCTCAATTTTCCGCTACTTTTCCGATTAAAAAATTAATTCAAGGGCCATTTTATTATTCCTCTTCAGTTGGGAAAAGGAAAGCGACTTGAGGATTTTGAAGGCAGCCTATTCAGCTTTTGCGCGGAATGAAAGAGAACTCGGTTCAGATGAGAGTTTAAAAAAGTCCCACGGTTCTCATTGTCTCGGTTTTACCTGGCGGTCGATTCAAACTATCCCTTTCTTCCGTAATTCCCTCTCTTCCCACCCACCCTGTGCTCCCCATCCACCCTACTTCCCCCGCATAGCAGACCGCTTCCCTGCCGCGTTCGCCGTCCAGACTGCGGCGTCGTGCCCGTATTCGGTCAGTGTTTTCCCTCTGCGGACGACCATTGGGACGAAAACCTCGCAGATGCACAGATTATGTAACGCCCTAAAATGATAATGCGCTATACGTTTAGCTAACACGGTCGCGCAGTGTTAGTTTAACTCGAAGTTTTGTCAATATTGCGCTCAGACGTTGTCGATTGCGTGCTCGGTTGTTGCTTTGGCCACTTCATTATGAGTCGAACTCAGAAACTGTGGAAATGCATGCTGAATTAATGTTGAATATAGTCGTCGTTCCACTATTTCCGCTCCTATTTATTCATGGTCGTCTTACTACATTTCGTTTTTTATTTTTCCCATTTCATCGTTTGGAAATATATACTGTAAATGCAAATTAATGTTATTTTGCAGTTTCGTTAAGCTGTAGCTTATGCGAAATTGAAGATCGTAAGGCAGCTGTTTCCAAACTTTACAAAGCCACGCCCCCTCTCACATAAGAAAAATGTATTTGCGCCTCTGTATTATGTTCAAAGTTCGTAAACAGTACTTACTGGATCTACAATTGCAATTAATATAGCCACCTTAAGAAAAACATGGACGCAAACGATGGGCCCTAGCCACTTGAGGACTAGAATTCGGCGGCTGCATATTGTCGGTCTCACGATTATGATAGTTAAACGGACAGTAAATACATCAAATCCTTTTGCGTTCACCTCACCTACCCGCCGCCCCCTCCCAGGGGGGCCTGCCCCACAGGAAACCACTGTCGTAAGGTGCTCGCGTTAATATACAAATTTCATTATTGATTTCAAAATAAATCCCGACTTTTTTGTCGTTCAGTCCTAATAAAACTATTAAATGGGTAACCTCGGCGGAATCTTTCCAATTGAATCAATTTCAGAGACGGGCTAGTGAAAAATCTTTGGCAGTTTAAGGCTGAACCAATTCCAAGCCAACTTTAACGAATGGTTTGATGCTCAAATTTTCTGTTTCGGAATAATTTTATATTTTGAATAAAGCAGGGGTTCCAAATTCAAATCGGTGTGTATGCCGAACGAACTAAATCCGTGAGCCGCATTCCATGTTTTCAGTCCGCCCACCGTTTCATATTACTATCTCGACATTGACTTTCCCCGTCCACTAGTGGTCGAGACCTTTCGATGCGCTCTTAAACCCATTCGTTAACAAAAATACTAGATACGGGATCGCTGGTTTTAGGTCATTCGGACATTGGCAAAAAGGAACATTCAAGGAGCGATAAGAACATTCTCCTGTGTGTTTTTAATCGAAATGAGCAATAAACTGCGGAATATTTGGAAGCGTTGATTCGATACATTTCTTAACTACTTGGATTATTTACATAGATTTATCTGAAATGTTTCGTAATACATAAAGAGTGTGAGCCGCATCATAGTATTAAGAAACTTATTGCGCTAGCCTTTGATGATAATTATGTTGTTTTTCACGGAACGTTGTAAATATTATCTACCACACGAAAGGAAATATTATCCCATAAACTAGCACCGTAAATTCGTGGACCTTAAATGATTACTGCGCTCAAATTTTGACACCTTAATGCGTGCTCGAAATTTCATTTTATTGGGATCACGAGTCAATCATTACTTATGTCAAATTAGTTTCTCGTTATTTAACCGTCTCTTGCCCACAGCTTATCAAACCGCATTTCCATTTTTACCCAATCGCTTCTCTAACGATATAAGAATAATTTATCTTCAAGCCTGATTGAACGATACCTTCAAGAAATAGTATGAGTGTCCAATAGATTAGATTAGAATTCGTTCTCAGTGAATTACTGCTTTAGAGCATAAATGCACGTATGATTCTCCCGACCAATATACTATATGAGCTACGTAATCATCAATTGCCTAACCCTTTTATCGATTTTCTTCCGGTATGGTACAGATATTACCTAAGACAGCGTCTTTCAAAGTGCGGGTCGCGACCTAGTACTGAGTCGCAAAGCTCAGGAAAATATAAGTATTCGACGCACAGCCAAAAGAAATGCAGCTAAATTGACTGGGAACGAATTTCTCTTGTTATATAAATGGTATCATTTTATTGTATATCCATTTTGTTGCGACTTAATGAATATTCTGGTCAGAAGATTCTTTTCTAGTCCCATTTTTCCTTTCACTGATTCTGAGACGAGATAAACATTTTAAAACTCTGGTCTAAAAAAACCAAAGATATACATTCAAGAACAGATTTGAAATATTTTTAAAACCTTTTTTATTATAAGTAGTTAATGAATCAGTTTAGAAGAGAAAAACTTATTTTTTAAATGAAAAACCTTGTTCATCTTCTTGCAAAAGTTTATGACGAGAATTAAAACTATTCTTCTTAAGCAATCTCAGATGCTATGCTACCTTTATTTGTAAACCTTTCCAGTTTTCTCTTTTAAGCCAAACGCTTGCTCAAATTTATTAGAGTTATTTTTGAATTTAATTTCGCATTTCGTTAAAGCTAAATAATAGATCGGTAGGAAGTAGGGGTGAACGGCCACTGCGTGTCCAGAAAGCCTTGTGCGTAGGTAAAAGTCGTTGGGGATATTGGTGGAAAATCATTGCGTAAACAACTTTATGGACCCATTTCAGGTTTCGCGTGAGCGTAAGGGGGAGAAAAAAGACTGGCCATCGCTGTATCGAACTCATCTGAAGTGTGGCGATCGTAAACTCCTTGCAGAGTGGGACGTTAGTGCCACTAACAGGCCTCCTCGTGCTCTTTGCTCTCGAGGGTTCTAATGACAAGAGAGGGGAGAGAAGGAAAGGGGAGGAGAGGGAAGCTCCCGTTCGCTGGTAGTCGCCCACCTCCTTCCCTCCCCTTTCTTCAGATCGGATATTACTGCTTCATTGGGAGCGGCGATGGATTGAGAACAGGGCCTGGAACCACGCTCCTAAAACTGGCGAGTGTAGCGACATCGGTATTCACTCGATCGAGTCTCTCGATAATAATAATAACAACAAAATGTTTCCAAGAGAGGATGTTTAATGTTGAGAATAACCACTTGTCAAACTAGATATTTTTTGCAGTAATTTTTTTGAAATTGTAAATTTCTTCCCTTATTTATTTAGTGACAATCGCAGCGTCATTGAAATGAAATTTATTTCGTTCATCGATATCACGTACGTTATTTTATTTCATTTATAGCGATGTACCTGAAAACCATAAAGAAAATTGTCATTAGAATTATCTCATCGTCGAGTCTATTTTGGCTTACTGACATGAATAAATCGTTTAACTCCTGGTGGTATTTGCTTGTCAGAAAATATTTCATTCATGTGCTTTAGCTGTGTTTATTCTGCAAATTCAGTTTTCATATCAGTAATTAACTTTCGCTTGAAATTGTCTTGGGTGTATAAACACGTATATCGAGAGAAAGTGCACTGATTTTTATTTGTAGCTATCTCTTTCATAGAAAATAATAAGAACCTTCTTTAAGCGAATTAATCTTATGTTGTTAGGTTTTTTCAAAATGAATTGCTTGAAATCATATTATCTTGTGCGTCGTCTGTTAACAGCGAATTCTGTTTTGATTCCTTACACAATTTTATGTGGAAAGAAAAAAATCAATCTAAACATTGTAGTATATCCGCATGTAAAAAATAAAGCGAAACATATCCTACTAATCCTGTTGTCTTTTACCTGAATCGGTTTGTTAGTTTTTAGCCGAAAAAACAATAGATAAATTTTTGCCGCTTGATCTATATAGGAATATTCCCTGTATGTCGTGAGGCACGATTTCCAATAGGAGACTTAAGTATATGAGATCGTCTTTTTTATATAATATTTATGCTCTTGCCCAGTGTTACTACGGTTCTGAAAATTATTATTTCATCTAATTTCCTTCGAGCACTTCATGCTTAATTTTTATCGAACAAATTCGTTTTCATTGTTCTTAGTTCACTTCACTCATTGATCCTCAATTTCATAGTCTCATTAAATATAGCTATACTATATTGGCATCATTTAGTGTTTAGTTAGTCTTAATTCTTCCTTCCTGCCTCAAATTTCCACTGGAATGTCTGAAAAGGAAGCAATTATATCGCATTCCTCTTTCGAACTTTAGAGTCAATTTTCTGTCATTACCGCTCCGCAGGAAGCGATTTGCACGAAATGGCGTCACCCTGAGCGAAAGCAAACAAAAGAAGCCGTTTTCGTGGAAGGGAAAACCAATTGGATGTCTCCGATAGAAATTCGCTTCCTCGCCGTAATTGTTAAAGTTTCCCGAACGTAGGCCGGTACGGTCGTCATGGAGAGAACCTAAATGAATGGATTCCATCGGAGGAAGGGAAGCAAGAGGGAGGGGGAGGGTGAAAGAGAGGAAATGGTAGGGGACAGATTGGGAGAAATCCAGTTATCCCCACTTCCTCATTCGGATTTTTCCCATGTAAAAAGAGAGAGAGGATAGTAAAAAAAACGAGTCGAATGGGTAGGGGGCTGAAAATTTCGTCCGCCGCCGCTAATATTATTCCTCTTCCTCCCCCTTTCCCTCCCTCGGCGCCATGCCTCGAATTAACCACATCCGCTTTTTAGCTCCGTCGACTCAAATCACTCCATTTCATCCCTTCTCGCACATTCTCCTTCTCCGCTGTTACGGTCTCCTAGGCATTACCTCCCTTCCCTATCTCTTTATTCCGGGGCTATTCTTCCCTATTGATCGCCGTCGCCTTCCTCACTCCCTCTCCCACGATCTTCCTCGGATTCCCATCCTAGCTGCAGTCCTCTTTATTCCTCCGCAGACGCTATGCTGCGAATATCTCACCCCCGCATTACCTCGTCCTCCCCTCTCCTCCCAAGGTTTCCCTGCTTTACGTCTGGGAGGGGGGAGTGCGTATCCACGCAACCTTCTTCCCCCCCAATATCAACGCCCTGAGGAGCATTCCGGAGAACTGTTTCCGTCGTCGTCTTCTTCGAAACCCTGACCTTCCTCACCTCCTTCAGATAACTCTTTTATTTGCCGTCCTGTCTACTACTTGGCGTACTTTTTTTCTCTCTATCGGCCCCTCGAAAAAAATAAAAGGTTTGGGACGAGTCCAGACGTAGTATTTTCATCAACGTGTGCGGTTTGTTGCTTCTGGTTATCGAAAGAGACTGTCTTGTTTTTTTTTCTCGGTCGTTTTTCTAGTTGGAGACAATATTATGATCCTCGTCCTAGGTTATTCTCACAGGTATTGGTTTACCCCAAAAACTTATTATATATTTCATCATAGGAAAGTTTTTCTGTTTACCGGAAGTTTTATGGCGTTTTTGTCGAGAATGATTTTGAATTAAGATTAAGCGAATTTATTTAATGGCACTTATTTTTCCTCAAAGCACCTGGAAACTTGACGTAATTTGCTTAAAATTAGCTTGTTTTCCTCTTTTTCAATATTCTCCATTCTCCTCTTTTTCAATATTCTCCATTCTCCTCCGTAGTTATGGAGACAAATCCCATCCAGGAAATACCGGCGGGAATCAAACACCCCGAGGCGCATTCATAATTCGCGTGTTTTTAACCCCAAAAGGAGCTGGTTCAACTTCGCTTTGTGTGATTATACAGCGCAGTTGTCTAGTGGTGTGTCATCTTTTCTAGGCGCGTAATTTGTAGGCAGCGTTTTTGCCGGTAGTAGAGTCAGAGCGGTCACTTAGTTGTCTTTGTTTCGTCTGTTTTCCACGACGTAATTCCGTGGTACTCTCTCTCCATTCCATACGACCCTTCCCTCCCCTTCCCTTTGTGTATATTGATGCGCCCCAAGGGCGTTTCTCAACCCAGGGAGCGATTCCAGGAAATGAAGTGTGCGAGGGAACAATGACACCCGTGAGGTGGGGACGTGAGTCACTCGGACGTCCGTCACGAAAATGTCCCGCGCACTTTATTTTAGGCGCCGGAGTCATAGACACAATAGGATACAAAAAAAGAGGCGAGCCCCGTAAAAATCCTTTCCCCCACCCACCACTTTTCTGCGGACTGAAATCAGTGTGAATGATGGCGAAAGTGCCGGAACTGAAATTTTCTCTCGCAGGAGGCGTTTTTATCGGAGAGTGGTCGATTTGGCCCTGGGTTGTCTTTCTCGCTGGCCTCTCCGGACGGGGACACCCTTCTTTATGGATTTTTTGGGGAAATCTCAATCGGGTAGCAAGGCGAGAATGGGCCGTTTGATGCTAGTATTGATTGAAACCTGTGCTAAACTTTTCCTCTTTATTCCTGTGTGTTGTTGCCTATTCACCTGAAAATAAAAAAAACCTATGCCGTTCGTTTGTACAAGAAAGAAGGAAGGAATGGATGAATCAGAAATTAAGGGGTTTTTTAATTGTAGCAACGTAAACAAAACGATAATTTACCGTAGTAACGAACCCTTATAGCTAGTTAACAGGTTTTTTTAAACCTGCTAAAAGACAAAGGGACGGACAGATCCCAAAATCAATAGGGTTTATTATTGTCACTAGCCGAAACTATACGGACAATTTGGTTGCTTCAACTTGAACGGTATATAGGTAGTTTACTAAGTTGTTTCGTTGTTCATTGTGCTCCCCACTGTAGCACTTAGGTTGCCCCTGGATTCTCTTAAGTTTCAACAACGGGAAGGACTTATGCCCATGAATAATCCGTCGAAAGTTGATTGCTCTAACTTGATCGGTTTCAGAAGTAGTGAAGTGTAATTACATTACATTACGATTACATTAGCGAATTTAAGGGGGGAAAACGCAAAAAAAAGGCTACTTACAATATGGACGGCAAGAACAAGAACTCGGCCAACTGTCCGAGAGAAGCGTTAGAACTACGATAAGGAATGGAACCCTTCGTATCTGGCAGGTTGTAGTAAAAAGTAATCGGAATGGGTGAATAATATATATCTAACATTATTCCAAGGATAATAATAATAAAGATGTGGGTCCTTGGAACTACTTTAGTATAGTTTATTACTGGACATGGGAAACTATGCCGTGTGTTTAACCTTATTAGGATTGGTTCATAGAGATGATAGCTGGTGTGGAGCATCATAGTGGCACGACAACATTATCTAAGAGTGTGACTTGTTAGCGAGGAAAGAGAGCCAGGTTTGTGATTAAACTGTTAATGAAAGGTTTTAATTGGCCAGTAATATGTGATTTTGAAGTTTTTCAAACTAGTCATTAATAAGAAAAAACGACGCATATATCCTGTTAGGGAGTATAAAATAAGAATATTAATTGAAGGTATGGGGTGTCTAATCGATTGCTTTATTATAATGACACTTAAATAACTTTTTTTAAATTTTTAATAGCATGATAATATTAACGATCCGTGAATTTATAATTTGTTTTTTAAATCTTGTACTAACTGTTGTGTTTTATTGAAAAACGTTGAATGAATGAATGAAAGACGCCGACCTATTAGATGACACCTTGGGAACGATGGGCCAAAAAATAAAATAAAAATATGCGTTGTGGCTATAGATCGGTAACTTGAATTTCTTCATTAACACTAAAAAGATTGGGTAAGGTTTATCTACGTGACGTTTTCACTTTGACCTCACGTATACCATTCCGAGACAAACTTGGGAGAAGATCTCATCGTGAATATTTTTATCGCCCTTCAACTCTTAGGTTCATCCCTGGGGCCAGTTTCTCGATATCTTATTTCGCGGTTTCGAATCCTGCATTTATCTCCGACGTTGGCATTTGTCATTTATGCTGTTAACGTAAACGGTGTGTTTAGCCTTGGAAGTTATTTGCGAGTGCATAGTTAATAACTTGGAGTCACTTTGTGACGCATCACTGTGGCTCTTTCTGAGAAATAACGCACAACACTTAAGATGGTGCGCGTGTTGCAACATTTGATCACATCACCGTTTGTCGCCACAAAGTCACCGAACAGCCCACCCATTCTTTTCTGCTACCATTAAGGAATTTTATAACTGGCTGCGTACTTTATTTTAAGAGTGATTGATATAATTTCATCTAGGCTCACGAAGAATCCTACATGATGCCGTTTCAGTATGCATTTTTTTTTCGTTCTCCGCTTGAGACGTAGAATGATATTGATGGGAGTTTTTCGTGATGGAAGACACGCAAAGTTGTACGTATTAATTCTATTAGGCATGTATTTTTCAAAGCACGGTTCGTGACCTACTGCCTGGGCCACGGAAGATAATACGCTGGATCGTTAGACTCGTGACAGCAGTTTGATCTCGCATTGCGTAAACCAGACCTGTGCAACCCGCGGGCCGCATGAGGCCCATTCCGAATTTTTTGCGGCCACAAGCTTCTAATGGTTCTCCGCACAAAAGTGGCCCATTTCTTGCAAATCGTCTGTTTTCGGTTGACGTGGATGCAAGCACAGCACCGGCACTATTGCAACTGGAGATAATTGATTTTAATGCAATACTGAAATCAAATTCATTTTTGAAAAGATTCATATAGTTCAATTTTACAGCAAATACGTTGAAGAATCAAAATTCCCAAACTTGAGAAATCACGCTGCAAAATTAGTTAGTGCGTTTGGGGGTACTTGGCTTTTGTGATTCCCTTTTTTAGGCGCGTTTCGCTTCCGGCGTGAGCGCCTATTATCGTCGGTCTGTCCGTCCGTCCGTCCGCATGTTCGTTCTCGGTTTCTACCGAACGGATTTTCATGAAATTTGATATTAAGGACTTACAATCAAAGATAAGAAGAAAATCGCAAAAACGAATCGCGTACGCCAATCAGGGGTACCACTTTACTGGTGACAAAAAATTAAATTTTAGTCATATCTCGTATTGCTCATATCAAAATATTTTTCAAATAAAAGTTGTAGAACTTGTAAAGAAGAGTATTTTCTTTGCTATACATTTTTATCGTAGGAGTAGCCGTTATCGATAAAATCAAATGAGAATGTCTTAATTCGAGTTGAACTTAGAAAATTTCTTGCATGGTTACTTCTTCATTGTTGCTATCATAAACAATCTCACAAACAAACATTTAATTTCCTTACGCGTGCATGCAATATTATTAAATAGGAAGAAAGTGGATTATTTTTTAAGAATATAAGAACTTTAAAACGCTATTTCCCTCACGTACAGGTATATAATTTCTTTCTAATACTCCATTGCACGAAACGCGCCCATTTGTGATACGTTGTACACTTTCCTAACTTGTTATAATATGAAGTTCGCGAAGAGTAAATCTCGTGGCTCCTTGGAAGATGTTAGAAAATCAATTGAGAATTTGTACCACAAAAATTGTAGTAAACTTTGATAAAGTGCAAAGAAAAACAAGTTTCCCATTGAATACATTTTGTTATGAAAAAATCAAGCTTTTTTAAAGTTTCTCTTGCGGCCCGCCCAAAATATTTGTTCTCAAAATTGGCCCATTGAGTGATTTGGGTTGCTCAGACCTGGCATAAACAGTTGAAAGGTGTCGATACGGACGGAGTAAACTGCTATGATCAGTTAATTTCTTCTATCACTATCGTGAGCTCATCTAGAATCAATTTTTGTGTGTTATCAGAGATTTGTGTATTTCTGCGCTGATTTTCGAGACAAAATTATTGAACGACTCTGTTATAGACATAGTCAAACTTACTTGTATCCGCAAAATGTAGAGCTTTTACAGTGAAAATAATTTTTCTTCGTTCAAAAATACTTTTCGGCGATAGCAAATTAACGTTTTTAAAGTGGCTCATCTCGTTTCAATCCCAGCTAAGGAAGGACACCACCAACCCCTTTTTGTTTTGATCAACCCACATCGATGCAAACATTAACTGAATTAACTCATATCAAAAGAAACGCGCGTCGTCTGTTTGCCCTCTCTGTGTCTGGAAGGTGCGTCATACGAGTGCTTTGTGTCACGACGAATGCAACCGTCAGGCAGTGTTTTTTGTCATGTTCTTCCCTCCGCTCCCCACTCTCTCGGGAGCCTCTCGTTCATCACGTTATGTCACAATCGAATGCACTGTCGCGTCACGTGAATAACCGACTGCGATCGTTTGCAGCGTCCCTGAGGCGTGCTAGTAGGTGGCCTGAATTCGCAATGAACGCACACACTTCTTTCTCCGATGTGAATGATCGCTTGCATGCTCTCCGCGTCTCCATCCTGCACCCGCGTCTTCGCTCGTTTAAAAGAGTAATGGAGGGGAAGGAGAAGTGGAAATCACTCGGCCTTCGATACATAGATCATCTCCCTCTCTTCCTCCGTGCTCTAACGCCGCCTTCCCGCTCTTTTCTCTCTCTCCCGCCGCCGGTAGGAGAGATTTCCCTTCGGCGAGATAGGAAAATGGCCTCGTAAAACATGCGTGTGTGTGAATCGGGAGGCTCGTGACCTCTTCTCCGCAGAGGTCGAAATGAGAGAGAAAACATTGACCGCAGGTGGGCTTCTTAAATCTTCCGAAAGGCGTCTTCTGTTGTCTCTTCATCCGCTCCACGCGTCTTCCGCGGATGCGTTCTACCGGCAGTCACGAAAGCCATTTCATATATTTTATTTTTTCGGCATTTTCGTGTTCTTCGGCCCTATCGGAGAGGGAGGAGGTCTCTCTCGGTATCCGTGTCTTCCTGTAATTTTTTTTTTGCCTACGCCGAAATATTTTTCCCTTTCGGACTAAGTTGTACCGTGTTATTACAATAAGCGCCACGATGGAGCTGTAAAAGTTACGTGGAAATAGGTTTTTATGTATAGGATTATTTATTCATAGGAAGTTTTTTATTAATGTTATAAATATCGCTACAAATTTACTTCGTGTTTTTAAAAACATTATCCCATATTTTAAAATATACATTTTCCCATAAGCTTTACTATGCATTGACGCTACAATGTTCTAATCAGTATTTTTTATCAATTTCAAAATTTTTAAAAAGTTGCGATATTGCACAAACTATACCTTTAACAGTAAGTAGTATAACGTGAAATTTTTTTAAAGTTCTGGAGGGCATTGATAAGTTAGTTTAGTTTTATCTAGTGTCATTGTAATTTTTACATGCGCTGGTTGTGTGGTATACATTTACAGTACACTGCCTCGACTAATTTGCTTTTCTTACCCTCCTATGTCAATGACGTTAGCTCTTTTTTCAGGCGATGTAACTGCGTTGTGTGCCAAAATTCGCAAATCTTTTCTCTTGGGCTGTTGCCATACACGCGATCTCTCAGAATTGTCAAGAGAACAAGGACGTTCATTTATTATTTGAACAAGGGGTCAAGAGTGAACAATTAGAATTAATTGTCGATTTTACCTTATTTCTTGGACGTAATAGATTTAGAGAATTCCTTAACCCGTAATATTATTGTGAGGCGCCTAAATTATCTTTAATGGGACATATGTTAAAATTATTCTAATTTCATGCATTTGTTATGGATTGGAATAATTGGAATTGTTTGCATTATTAAGTTTATAGTTTTGCACGTTTCCTCTAAAAGCTTCCAGTAGTTCTAATGATTCTGGTAAAGAAAAAGCAGGCCTTTCATTGTATTTCGGTTGTTCAAGTGGTAGTTGCAGTCGTGATCCATAGTACATATTTACTTCCAAAACAGATTTTTACCTATATTTTCTCATGCCCGAAATCGAATTCACAATTAAACTATCCCTAATAAACCAAAAGATCGTTTCAATGGAAAATTATCAAACTCGTCTTAATGGCTGAAAACAGATTTTAAAATAAACACTTTAAAAAACAAAACTTTGGTAAATATTGGTAATTAGCTCCGTTGGATATTTGAGGTACCTCAGATAATGTACTTGTATCTTCAGATTTAGATTTTGGAATTAAAATGTCAGAAAACTAGTTTTGCGATTCATCAGCCTTCCTGTAATAAATCACCTCTCGAGGACGTCGGGAACGATTCTATTTACTGTGCGCGGCATATCGACGATCCTCCAATGTCGATCGTCGCCGCGGAGGGAAACGACCTCAGCGGCAGCTAATCCACCGAGGGCACTTAGCAAGTGGTATGACGCAGAGGGACACCCTCCCCGCCTCTCCCCATCCCCGTGAGAACGCGGAGTGGGTTTGAAACATAGCGTCTGGGACGGGACTGAATGGCTTGCGCAGACCAACCAGTTGGTCGCCGTGACGGGGAGGGTGAGGGAGGCGCGGGGTTCCAGCCGCTGAGGCTGCGGCATAGGGAGGCTGACACGCAGGATGATGCTCTTTTCCCTCGGACCGTGGGAAGGAGGAGGGGCGTCCCGTTACTCTCTCTCTCCCTCTCACTCTCTTATTTTTCCACAGTCTACTCCCTTGTCCGCGCCTCTAACGCCCAAAAGACTAAATCTGGGCGAGGTTCTTTTCTGAGGATCTCCACTCGAAAATTCCATTTTCTAAAAAACAGATGATAAACCAACTTCCCTTTTTTCCCCTCTGGTGTCGCACGAGATTGTTTCTCGAGGGCGAGAGTACCGTCGCCGTCGCATTTTATGGCTTTTCGCACCTCACAGACTCGTGGTTGCGGTTTCATGTCGATTACATCTCGCGAGATGATCATAGTTTTTTGTTTTATAAATGCAGTGGTACAGGGAACGGATTTAGCGAGATTTCTGGTCTGATGAGCATTTTAATTCTTAAAAAGTTTTGAACCATGTACAGCGATTTAATGTCACGGATAGAGAACGTCCTCTTTCGCGGTTATAACGGGCAAATAAATATTTAGGTATTTCCGCTGAAATCTTACGTGTCTTCCTTTTCTCCTGAAGTGCTACATGCAGACGCTCTTTAGTTATTTGACGCCAACCGTTTCCTTGAAAGACGGGTGCGTTGTAAATGTTTTGCCCGCCTGTTCCCCGCTGTTTACTTTTGTAAGATGGCCGGTCTCAAACGAAAATTCTATCCGTAAGCAAGAAGGCGGACATTATCCGTAAAATTGAACTTGATACTTTTGCATAAAAATGCGAATTGGCGTGTTATGTGGTGTCGGCATTGTGAAACAATCGATTAAGTCTGATCGATATCTGAAAAAATTACAACTATGTTTCTTTGACACGAGTAATATTGATGAATGGCTTTAATTCCGATCCTGCGAATTCAGAAGTCACTCAACTTATTTTAGCCGCTAGCATTTGATATTATCTCATTTTCTGCCACTTTACTTGATCTTATTATTACCTCTAAAACTTACGCAATGCTAAATACATGGCTAGTTTTTCCGCTGCTGGAGTATCTGATCATGATCTTTTTAAGTATCCTATTCCATGAGAGTCCCAAAAGATGAACCTAATATATAACCTTCAGAGATAGTCAAAATATCTGCCATAGTAGAGTCGTGGATGAGTCTTTTTATCCACTTGGGCAGTATGATAAATATCTATAATATTGACGATAAAGTTGAAAAGTTTAGCTCATTTCTTTTAAACCTGTATAATAAACATGCCCCAATAAAAACGATCTGCCTTTCGAGAAACCGATGCCCATGGATTGTACGGTCTGCTCAACCACAAAGTGGCTGAAATGAATCGTGACAATTCTACAAACACTTTGAATGTCAAAAACGGATTTACGTTAAACTCAGCCAAGTAAAAATCGATAATTATTGGCTATCCTAAATTATTACGTTCATTTGACAAATCGTCAATTGGCCTTTTAATGATAAATTCCACTCTATACCTCACTTCAAGTCTGTTAGAAATGTACGAATGGCCATGACTCTTTCATGGTCGATTCGTGTTAATAATATACACCACCAAGTCCATCTATTGCTCCATTCCATCATACTGCTGAAATCGAACTTGGAAAATAAAAATCCTCATAATCAAGACCATAGTTCTCTCACTTTTTGGCTATTGCATCTCTGCCCATTTGGATACCAATCAAGATTTGCCTACTGCTGCAAAGGGCTTGGAGCTCGCCTCGCGTTTATCTTTAACTTGAAAAAAAAGTTTCCACATAAGGGACTCTTTCAATCAGTTAGGTTGGCTATACTTGTATGGCTGGGGAAAATCCGCATCTTGATGATTCCCGAGCGCAGTCTTTCCTCTTTGCTTCCTCTCTACTTAATACAACATCTTCTATTTCTTCAGTTCAATCCGCTCAGTAAATGCAGTTTCTATAAGTTGCTTATAACAGTGCATAATAGTAGCATCTGCAGTAAGTCGTTTATGGTCTCTTCCTGCAAAATACGTAACTTCCTTCCTATTACTATCCACTCTATCAAACATATGAATAACTTCAAATATTATTGTACCAACTTTTGTAATTAAAGACAAATGTACGTATCCCATTTACTGTGTTTCTATCTCCCCCTCCCTTATTCCTACTTTTTATCTAATTTATTACTTGTACTTATCTTTCCCTTCAACTGTCCATTTTCTGATGTAATACCACAGCAAAATTCCTGGTGTGCCGCAGCTGATTTTCAGGGGTGCTGCAAAAACCTTGTTGTAGTGAATAAATCAAACGATTTGGATGTGTTGATAGGTAATTTGGGCAGTCATGTTTCCTTTAATAAATTATGTTATAGTACCAACAAATTAATGCGTCCAAACCAAACCAGCTCATTTTATATTAATATGCAGTCAGAGATTCTCAACCTGTTTTATATGATCTGCGTAAAAGTGGAAAGCTTGAGGTAATGTTGTGAGGCTGTAAAATGGTGCAGAAATATGAGGTGTGGATGTCTTGAGATTATTATGGGAGTGTCAAGTGAAATTCAGACAGAATGGTAACGATGATAAAAATCACGTTCATTCCAGAGGAGTTACCATCTACGTCGACCTCCTATCATATTAGCATTTCCCAGCGTTCTCTGTTTATATCACACCCGAAACATATTCTCGCGAGGGAATATTTTTCCTTTCTTTATTTATTTTGAAATTTTATTCGACGAATTTACTAGCTCCTCTCTGTTTTGATTGGCATGCGTTTGTTCCTGTATACAATATGCTGTTTTACTGTTTGCCTTGCACAAACCAGCTCATATTTTATACTAATATGCAGTCAGAGATTCTCAACCTGTTTTATATGAAGCTCGTTTTATATTGATAATTTTCATCGAGGGATATTTGTTATATATCTAATTTATCTTAAGTCAAAATATACGTTTAAATAATTATTATTTATGTTTGTATAAAAATAAAAGCCGAGAAAATTAACTAATTGGTTAGCGTTAAGTTCACAGGGATCGGAGATAGCCGTGCATTCTAAGAAGTTTTTAATTTGTCTATTAGGGAATAATTTTATTTGAAGCGTCATAAACCCTGTAGTCTCGTTTTGACTGTGAAAACATTATTTGCCTTATAAATATTTTCTAATGATTACAGCAGTGATTAAAACCGTAGGAAATATTTTCCTTATTTTGAAGCAAATTTAAGGTTTTTCCTTATCATGTCTCCGAATTCCCATAACAGGAAACGTTTTTAAGATGTTGTAAGTTATGCAGTTTCCCTATGAGATTTCTTCCTCTTTAATTGCCTTTATAAAATATAGCTTTATTTCATAAGCTTCGCTATTTAGGTTATCCATAGAAGTGAGTCTTTCAATGTTTACTGAATTACCCTAGTTGAATATCCCTGGATGACTGTGAATCTGTTGGGAAGAAATTAGACGTTTCACAAATATAAAAGCTGTTAATACGGGATATTATCCTATAAGGTAACAGTTTTGCCTTTATTCCGTCACCCATTTCATTTTTTAATCCAGAATACGAATATCGTGGCACATTTACACAGGGGGCAAAGATGATTCTAGGCTTCGTATGTTAGTCACTGTGAACCAATTGGTCTTCCTCGCTCCCCGAGTGCCCTCCTTGATCAATGATCGGGCGTTTGCGCCGTAGGCCACTCTATAATGTGATTATTAAATCCTACATTTCGCCATTTGGTGTTGGCATGAATATCAGCCTATTTGCGGAACAAATTTCAGCTAGATGTTTGGAACGATAATTTGAAGTGTAGTTTGTGTCAATTTATTGTTTTCTAAGTGTATCGTATGTTTTTTTACTTTCGGGTGTTTTGGTAAAATAAATAATTTTCATCTTGGACGAGAAGTGCTTTGCGGGCAGTTATGTCCGCCCTATAGAATTATCTTGCGATAGATAAATATGCGCATTCGTCATCATTTGCGAAACGGTATAAAAATACTATAATGGCGTGCATTTATCCAGAGTTAACTATTTCGTTCTCACGCTGGATTCAAAGCCTTTTCTGAATAGTTCAACTGTGTTGCTAGTGAATAAACTCCCTAGTGTCTGCGGGGAATTGCGTCTTATTGCGTAAGCGCTTCCTTAAACTCTCTCCTGTTTCTTATGACTCACTGCGGGCCATTAAGCGTAACAAAAAAAACGAAAAAGAAATATCTCCTGTAATTTCAAAACAAACGTATTTATCCTACTGACGAATCACATTGCAACACATTTTTGCCAAAACTATATCTGTGCTATACCTAAATTGTATCTTTTCCTATTTTAATAAAGATAAGGAGTTAATTTTAAATCGCACATCCTCTTCTTTATGATCTGTACTTTTTCAACCTTGTGAAATCTTGTTGGAAATTTTTTTTCATATTGCCTAAATTAATCATTTATTGTTTTTATTTTCCTAAGGCAACGTCGTGTTTTTATTTTGAACATTGCTCATAAAAGGATTTATCATAATCGATCGAATCAGGCTTGAATTTGGGGAAGTTGATAATAATTAACACGAAGGATTTATTATCTTAATGAAGCATAATCGTTTATTACTATAAACTTAAAGGTGTTTTTTTTAACGCTAGAAATCCAAACAGCCCAATGTCCTTAACAAGTCAAACATATTTTTTCTTATTTTTCGCCCCCCTTACGTGTAGGGTTTCCAATACCGGACCACATTCTTCAATACCGGTATTTCGGTATTGGCTCAATACCGAAATTGGTACTATCGGTATTTTGCTATTGGCTCAATACCGAATCCGGTACTACCGGTATTTTGCTATTGGCGAAAATTTTTACCCACATGTTTTTAAAATAAAAGTTTGTTTTTTTAATGATATTTATTTTTACTTGTTATTACGTTTATAGTTGAACAAAACAAAACAAGAAAAATCTAATGCAAATAAAAAAGATATAATTTAAAACAAAATTTATAAGGTAAATAACATCAGTAAGACATCTATTATTCTTTTTTGGTTTTATTAAAATAAGCTCTTAAAAAACATAAATTGTCGATAATTTCGTCTGATAGTAATGATCTAATTTTTGTTACGAGCGATCCTGCTGCAGGGAATGCTCTTTCTGACTCCACACTTTTGGGTCGAACCGTTTTTAAATAGGCATGAACAACGTTGAGATATTTTCCTTTCACACCTCCTCCCTCGCAATACTTAATCTCAGCATGAACAACGTTTTCAGGGTTCTTCTTTGATTTCTTATTTGATTTAGAAGTATGATCATTGGTTTGTTTGCTATCCAAAAGTTTTCGTTGGAGTTTTTCCTTGAAGTATAATTCGTCATTTTTGTCACTGCCGATACTTGAATTTGTATTCACAATCACGTCTTCATCTTGATCTTGGTAACTGACATCCTCCACAAACTTATTGTCACATAATCGTTCCACTAACTTAAAGATCGGTGATGACAAAACTGTTTTCGACGTTTGGTAAAAAATACCATAGTCCTCAACTTCTCTTTCGTGAATATTCGGCACTTGAAGAAAACCGAAGAGATCTGCATATTTAAAACGGCGTTCTGAAACCCGTTTTATTAATGCCGCTTTAAGATTTTTGGCAATAAAATTAGTCTCCTTGGACAGTTCATCAAACATAAACTCCAATGCAATGTCTGATTGACGTAAGTCGGTATCCTGACAACACAAACTTTCAACAGTAGTTCAATTGATTTTTAGTTTTGCTTGTGATGGGTAAAGACTAACGGCAAACTTTATTCAAGCACCAGCTTAACTCGCTGTCACTGTCTGCTGACACAAGACAAGCGTATACAGTTCTGTCAAGTGTTTTGTTGTGTGTTGTGTTAAGATGGTTGTGGTTGGTGTGTTAATCTCTTTCGGCGTTTCGCACGTTTTGTTCATAAAAAATTATAAAAATAGCATGCATTTTTCATTGAATAAAAAATTTTAGTTTTATTTTTATAACAAACTAGTAATACCTATGTAATATGCTGTAATTCATAGATACCTATAAATACTTAGAAATAAATCATGAAGTATTAATACAGTTGTAAGTCTTTGAAAGAAACGAATTAGAAATAAATGTGATTGTACCTAATTCTTTTTACTGCATCTAATTCTTCGCTAGATGGAATATTGTCAATAATTGTTCTCATAGTAATAATTTTCATATCCTTGAATTCTGTTTAGTAGCTTGAGAGCATGTGCGTACATAATACGCGCATGCTCTCGCTTCACTACGTAATACTAGCACATCCGGAGGCCTATTTTAACTAATAACAAATGTAGAACAACTTTTGTTGACCTAAAATTTTTTCTTGATTTCTGCCGGTATTACCGGGACCACAGTTTCATTAATACCGGTATTGAGTGTCCGGTAATTCGGTAATTTCGGTATTGATTTTTGCTGGTATTACCGGGATCCCGGTTTCGGTAATACCGGTATTGGAAACCCTATTTACGTGGTGATTTATGTCTCGGAATTTTTATTACAGCCGTGTTAACTGGTTCGCTCGTTTCGACGAGAGATTAGGAAGAAATAGGCATTCCTAAACGCGATTCTATATTTTCGTGACATTCGAGCGGTTTTTTGTTTTTAGAGCCAGAAAAATCGAAGAGGTGTGGAAAAATTCACCTTTCGTGACTGCGGAGTGAATTTGCGTCACCTGAACGTGTGGAGACTGCTTTGTTCGGTATTTTTTCTATTAACACCTATCAGTTTTTATTTGTGGATGTTTTTACCAAACGCGATTGATAATTGCGAAAAATAAAATTATATTATTTACTCGCACGGTTTCTCCGCATTTTCGTCGATATTTGAGCTCAAAAGAACTTGAAGGGAGACGTGCTGACAATTTTCACTTAAGAAAAAGGTGGCGACTGTATGTATGAAAGGCTAATATATAATAGATAAGCGGAGAAGAAGTCTATTTCCTTACTTTAGAAACCGATATTTCTTTGTTATTTGTTGCCATGCGATTTATTCGTGTTGGCGTAAAGTTCGTGAAATTATACGGGGAGAAAAATCTCTTACTCAAAATTAGGGCCAGGGGAAATACGCGGTTGGAGATATTGCGCGAATAAACACGGTGGCACAAATTATTCGCTCGTGTCTTATTTAGGATAAGTTGATCGGATGATTGTGTTTTACGATTTTCAATGACGTTTATTGCAGCCGAATGAATCACGTTTTATTTCGTCAGTGTTCCGTCGTTGGGTAATGATAGCCATAAACTACGGTCCGCGCTCCATTTTTAGTGTCTCCGAGTCCGTTCTTCTTCACCGACATACATGCTCAAAAATGTCGAATAGAGAGGGACCCGAATCTGAAAACCCTCCTGCTAGACTCTATCAAAAGATGTCGTCCTTAGGTCATCGGAGTGCCGTGGCTTCGCATCCTGGGGGTTAAGCCGCGCACTCTACTCATAAGCATTGCGGTGAAATTAATGCGTTTGGCAAGGACATCTATTCAAGGACCCCCAGGCTTCTTCTTCTTAAGACTCTTCTCGTGCCACGGCCTTGGAGATCTTCTCACCGTTTCCACGCTTCCCCATCCCTCTTGTTTTTTCGCGTCCCTCTCTTTATCTGTCTCCCTCCCTCTCTCCGTGCTGTTCTTTCCATTCCCACACATCTTCCTTCCCTTCCTCCATCTCCGGGCGGGCGGAGACCGAATTTTGTTTCTCCACTTTGCGTCGTCACCACAGACTTGGCCGGAGAGAGTTATCGCGACTTCTCTTGTGACGTAAGCCGCGCCACGTCCTCTCCCTTATCCCTCTTTCTCTCTCTCTCTCTTATCCCTATCTTTCCCTCTTCCTCCCTTATCCCTCTCTCCTCCTTTTGCTTCCCCTCAGCCACCCACTTTAAACGTATCTCTCTATATATCCCTTCGCTTACCCTCCCGTCCCATCTGCGTCTTTTTCTTCCATTCCTCCTTTCCCCCATGCCAATTTATCCTTTCCTTTGCTTTTTCGACTCCTACTGCCGACGTTTAGTGGAACTTCTATAAGTCGAACCACAAGGGAAACAAAAACAGTATTCCACTTATAGATAATTTGAGTTACAGAAGAAAAATAACATGAAAAAGCTTTTCTCCTGTAAAATTAATTCAATTCGAGTTATAGACGTTCGACTTATAGAAGTTCGACCGTATTTATATATTTTCTCTCTTTTTCAACATCTCCCGCCATTCTCCCCTACGTTTATCGTCGTTTCCTATTTCTAACACGTGATTGCATGCAATTTCCTCTCTTTTTTCCAAATTCTAAATTGTCGGCTTCTCTCTCTCTCTCATCATCTTCTCCCTCTGTCACGTGTCTTTTTCCTCTCCCTACTTCCCTTTTACTCTTTTTCCTCCTCCCTCTGTCCCTCTCACTCCTCTCCATCTCTTCCTCTCTCCACCTTTCTCTTTGCCTGCCGTCTTCCCCACGTTCTCTCCTCCACTTCCTCCCATTCAGACTATCCCGTCTCTTTCTCTCTACCTCTCGTGAGAACACTTCGCTCCCGGGATGGAACGGGACGGGATGGAAGAGAGGCAGCGAAGGAAATAGTCGCTAGAAGGACATTATCACGTGGAGCGTGTGGAGGAAGTTGACTCTACTGCGGGAAGGGTGGGAGGTGGTGGGAGTGGAGGGAGGTTGCGCGGCTTGGACACCCGTCGAAGAGGAAAGAGAGGAGAGAGAGAGAGAGAGAGGGCAGGATGGGAGTTGGCGGGGAAAGACATGGCAGCCCGGCGAGATTAGTAGGGAAGCTGCTGGAAGGAAGGAGGGGAGGAAAAGTCGTCGGTGACTCATCCGCAGAGCTCTGGGAGAGGGGGAGAGAGAGAGAAAAAAGTGGAGAGACTGAGGGAGGGAGGAGAGCGAGGAAAGCGGTTAGCGGAGGGAGAGAAGAGAGAGAGAGAGAGGGAGGAGTTACGAGCAGGAAGGGAGAGAGAGGTCTGGCGCCTGGGAGTGTAAAGGAGAGTTGATGTTGGCGAAAGGTAAAACGTCCCCCTTCTCGTTACCTCGTGCTCTAAAAGCATCTATATTCCTCTCGTCTCTCCCCCGCTTCTTATCTACTAACTCGCCAAGCCTTCTTTTTTGTGAAACGCGAAGAAGTTTCGTAGTTTGGAAAAATTTAACTCCCTTCCCCTTCTATATCTCTCACTCCCTCTCTCTCTCCCCCACTCCGTCGCTCTATGCGACTGAAATAATAAGAGAAATCTTCGGGTGAAGGGGAGATTTCGGAGCTGCTCAGATTTTTGCGACTTATGCTCATACTTATTTTATCGCGGTAACTGGCGAAGGATGCGAATGCCAGAGTCTCGGGTGGAGAGAGCAGAATTGTGGGGAGAGGAGGGGGATGGGGAGAGAGAGAGAGAGAGAGATGGAGAAATGTCTGCGGCGTGCAATTATTAATGCCTGTGCCGTAGCGCGTGTGTAACAACTTCCAAATGCCTTAATCGTTTTTCAAGGATTTAAAAGCCACTTTGCTCTCTATTGACCGAAGAAGGAAGTCCAATCGACTGGGTGAATCATCTTTTATTGCGTCTGTGTCTCTATGCTTCCCGCGTCCTCCCCAATGGCCATAACCCATCCTCTTATTAAAAGCCTCCGTTGGGGTAACATGGGACCGTGACGGGGTTGGCGAATTCGTTGAGCGATAAATTTTATACCGTGTGAATTTATTGGCGCATCGAGAGGCGATGCGCCTTGTCATGGGTAGTTTAAGGCCGAAGGATTAAAAAAAATAAGCTGTCAATTATAGTTTGAGCCTTTGATTATGCTAGGTCGACGCAGTGTTTAGGATCAATGAACTGCTGTAAACGATATTTTTTTAAACGTCCCTTTTCCCTTTGTCGTCAATAAATCATCGTTAGAAAATCGGCAGTTTCTACGAGATATGGAATATGTTGACTTTCCTTAATGGTTCCATACAGTAATTCTTCGCCGAACGCGAGAAATGCGTTCCTTAAAAGCACTGAGTTCAGCGAAAATCTATTTACCATAAGAACATTTAATATTGGTAGGATGCGTTACGGATTCAAAACTAATACACTCGTAACTATTTAAAGCGTTTTGTTACGGTATTCATTATATGACAAACGTTAACAAAGTATGGTTTAATATCGACCATACTTCAACTTTGAAATGCATCCGCGAAAAGTCGAAAAATAAATATCACTTTTATCTTGATCCAAATGTAATTTCCTAGATAATACTCTATTAAGTTGAATGATTTTTAAATAATTTATTATGGTCTTATGAATGTTTATTTAACATGGATTTTACAAGGAAACTTTTCAGCATTTTTATATTGATCAGGAGGAAATACTTACCCATAAGAAATAAATAATTCCCTATGCTGCGGCTGTGAATTGGGTTCGTTTATACTTAGCAGTGCGTTCAGTCCGTCGAAGGTAAGGGAAAGTGACTTGTGGAGACCGTAAACTGCTATCACGCCAAGGTTGATGCTGACTCACAGTCAGTGTCTCACTTTTTTGTGCCGCTTTCAATCAGGTGAGGCGAGACGTTAATTAATTCACCTGAGGTTTTCGTTTTCAAAATTTTGATCAATTCCTAACGACTTCGATCACGTTCCATTACACCGTTGATGTGGTGCAATCACCGCCAGTATATAATGTAGGGTGTCATCCCCTTTCTCTTCCTACCGCTAGATTTCATCAGATATTTGCTAAATTACCTTTTACTTATGTAGGTTAATTTTTGTACCTTACTTTTGCTGTTTCAATTTATAGCGTTATTTTTAATACCTTGATTATTGAACAATGAAGAAATTTGCTTTCTTACAGTATCTTCCAGCTCGTAAAAATGTGGCTCTTTTTAATAAGGGAAACAGTAAAATGTATTGTGTTGAAACGACTAAGTTTTAGGTTTAATTTGAAAATGTTTTTTTTTGCATTTTGTCTGTGATTTTAATGTATGTTTCTCCACAAAAATGGAATTTTGTGATGCTTGGTAAATTGCATCCTGTCAATAAACCTTTGTTCTTCAAATACAGCTTTTTAAATGAATTTATTGATCCAGTAAGTTATCATTTAAATATCACGATTTATGTGAAAAATATTCCAACAAACATTCACCGATAGAGTATATATCTAAAAATTACCTTAAATAACTCGCACTCAAAATTTTTATAATAATTACTTGGTAAGGACCATATATGTATTTAATTTTCAACACACACGACCAGTTGCCCTGATTTACATCAACATCAGATGGCCAGTTACGTTATTTTTATTTAAAAAATTTAAGTATTAATTATAAGACCCAAAATGTGAGGCCTTAACTGTTTGATTGGTACATGAAAACACTCAAGTATTTATTTTTTAGCACTTAATATAAAGGATTAAGAATCATTTGAGTGGTGTTTTAATTTGATATGTATGACTAATAATTTACTGATGTCAAACAACAATATAATATAATAATGATTATTAATATTATAATGTGATATTTAAGATGGATTAATTTTAAACAAGTTGAGAACTATAAACGAAGACGTCCGATTCAAAAGCATTGTATAATCGGATAACTGCGGAGAAAGTGTTGCAGGTGGAATACCACTGCTTGAGAGCGTTAAAAAAATCTAGAAAGTTACCAAAGCCAATTAAAAGACCACTGTCGCACAGTATGTACCGAACTCTGAAAATCTGCATGAATATGAGCTGAAAAGCTCTTTTCCAGTTATGAAAGGAAGTGTATTTCGTAATGCTTGTATGCCTCACCGGATTGCTGGTGATTAAAGAGTCCTAGAAAAATTACTTACGATTCACTGCTTTCGTTTTGTATTGTTCGATGTTTCCGTAATCGGAAGTATTTGAAAAGTTTGTCTCTCTTAGCGTTTTTATTTGCTGGTAAATATATTTGCTTCCCAAAGATAAAATAATTCGAAAGAGTTGTTTATAGAAAAATTTTCTTGGTCACTTAAGAGCCCTCTCTGTTAACTTTAATTCTGTTTTCTGTGACAGGTTTGAAATATTTTTGTGTTTTTCTTTCCGATGAAGTTCATTCGATATTTTACATATTTTCCGAATTTCCGTTCGTGATTTACAAATCTCAGACTTCGAGAATCATCAGTAGATGTATTACTAGCTGCAGTACCCGGCGTTGCCCTGGTCAATTTGTCTAAGGATTTGGTAACTTTAAATCAAAATTATGGGGGAATGGGGAGACATAGGCCCCCCAAATTTTGTATACACATTGTAGAAGGGATAATGTACGACTTAAGTAAAAAAATTGAAAAAATATGAAAATTTAAAAAAATTCCAAGAGAGTGGGGGGTTATAGGGGGGAGTTGGGGGGAAACAAGTTGCCTAAAATCTTTTCAGGGATGATATAAAGTCATGTGCAAAGTTTGAAAGTTGTGGAACTTTTGGTTCTTAAGTTATAAACGGGCATACATACAAACAGATATTGCGTAGTCTATGGCAAGGATTCATTCCAGTGCCCCTTTTACATCTGAAAATTTTACGTAGACATAAAGAACGTATGTTTATTTATTTTTCCTTTGTGCGACTTACGAAAAACTCAAAATTGAAATAATAATAACGACGAAAACTCTAAATGTTAAAAAGATCCCCGCCAATTCAGAGTTGCTCATTGCTGGGCAGCAGTTATAATATCAATATGCCAATGAAATGTTCTCGTAGATGAAAATGAAAGCGCCCCCAAGAAATTTGACTTCTCGAACAGCGGCAAGCTCCCCGGTACCTCAGTACGGCACCGCTTACGGAATCGTTCTCGTTCTAGACTTGTAATGTTTGGAATTAATATTTGAAACGATATTCTATCGAATATTTAGGCGTTATTTACAAAAAGTATAAAATGATCGTCTTGGTCAGGTCCCGTCCGCATGATTTATCTCCGAAACTACTTGGCGGATTTCCGTGAAATAACGGCATAAAAGAAAAACGTATTTAGCTTTGATATATAATTTAGAGATATTTTATCGCTTATTTAAAAGGTTTCTTTTCGCTTTATGTCCCTTCATCATTCATTTAGACTGAACTATGTCTTCCGAACTGATGAAACTATAAACACAAATTTGTTATCCAAACGTAAGGAAAAGCAACATTTTGGTCATCTCCCGTACCTCCGTTTGTCTTTGCCTGGAATAGTGTTTGTAAGGCTGAACGCACACTTATCAGACAAAACGTCTCGAGGCAAAACGTTTTGTCGAAAGGTAAAACATTTTGTTGGGCTTCAACGCACACTGGTCATACAAAAATGTCTTTACACAAAATGTTCTGTCGTTGAACAAAACTTTCTGTCGAAAGGTAAAACATTTTTGTTGGGCTCCAACGCATACTGATAAGACAAAACGTCTTTGCAAAACACGTTTTGAGACAAGACATTTTGTATACATTGAAAATCATTCTTGTTCGGCGCAGTCTCGGCCTGGACTAGTTGCGAGAATTTCGTCCGATGACGAAGTTTGTGCTCTCATTTTGTGGCAGTGGATTCAACTCGCTTCCACGGAAGAGAGTGAAAGACGCTTATGGATCCACCCGATTAATCAAAAGAGGACCGAGAAGAATACCCTTAAGGAATTTATAAATGAACTCAAAAAGAGATGAAAATAAATTCCGAAATTTTACGAGGTTAAGTTTGAGTTCCTTTTATTATGTTTTAAATATAATCGAAGATGGAATCAGGAAAAGGGATTTTCCAGCAAATCTTTTTGGTGGTGTTCTTTCACAGTATAATTAAAAATAGGAGGCCTTCTATTAAAACAAGTAATTTTTCAGCATCCACATCCATGTAAACAGAAGCGCACACAACTTTCCCTCCACCCTACTCCTATTACTTCTCAATAAAGACTGAACTCACGCAGAATGTTTCGCCTCAAAACAAAGTGCAGTGTTTCTGCTTTCGACACGATAAATCGTCAACAAAGATGTATTGATTTGTCAAAGGTCAACGCATACTTATCAGAAAAAACGTCTTTCGGCAAAACATTTTGTTTACAGATGTCTCAAGCAAAAACACTTTTGTCGGTCTCCAACGCGCACTGATAAGACAAATGCCTTTCGAGAAAACATTTTGTCTCGAGATGTTTAGAGGTGTTTTAAGTTGTTTTTTCGTGTTTTTGTGTCCTATTCGATTAGTGTGCGTTGGGTCCTATTCATAGCATTGCGAAAACAGTTTTCGACGAGTTTATACAAAAGCGTTTGGCAAAAGACGTTTTTGTCTGATAAGTGTGCGTTCAGCTTAATTAAAAGAGGTAATTCACCGACAGTACATTATTTTTTATCTTGACTGGTTTTCCCAACCTTTTCATGGCTAATGGAGAAAAGTAGAATGTCAGTTTTATTTCAGCCATAAGGTGAGCTTGCTTATCGTTTCTTGAATTAGTTTACATAGTGTTTATTAGGGAATTTTTATTTTTCTTGTTGAATAAATTGAAATGTTAAGAGAGTGAGTCGAGAGATATGATCGATAAAGAGCAAACATCTGCAAAAAGAAATATCTAGCAATTTCCTCTCCTGTTTGTTTACCGTTTTTAATTTTACACGCGGCCACCCTCGTTTCACTCTCTGAGTTGCATTTTTTAGGCGCGTTTCGCTTACAGCGTGAGCGCCTATTATCGTCGGTCGGTCCGTCCGTCCGTCTGTCCGTCCGTCCGTCCGTCCGCATGTTCGTTCTCGGCTTCTACAGAACGGATTTTCATGAAATTTGATATTAGGGACTTCCAATCAGATATAGTAAGAAAGTCGCAAAAATGAATCACGTACGCCAATCAGGGGTACCACTTTACTAGGGACAAAAAATTAAATTTTCGTCATATCTCATAAAGTATTGCTCATATCAAAATATTTTTCAAATAAAAGTTGTAGAACTGGTAGAGTATTTCCTTTCCTATACATTTTTATCGTAGGAGTAGCCGTTATCAAGAAAATCAAACAAGAAAGTCTTATATCGAGTTGAACAGAAAATTTCTTGCATGGTTACTTCATTGTTGCTAACATAAACAATCTCCCAAACAAACGTTTAATTTCCTTGTGTTCATGTAATATTATTAAATAGGAAGAAAATGGAGTATTTATGATGAAGAAAAGAACTTTAAAACGCTATTTCCCTTACGTACAGGTATATAATTGCTTTCTAATACTCCATTGCACGAAACGCGCCCATTTGTGATACGTTGTACACTTTCCTAACTTGTTATAAACTCCTTTGCCCACTGCTTGATTCTCGCAGGGCTTATCGGAGATGGGAGCGGCGGGGGCGACGTGGGAGGCGCGGGGGCTTGGCTGACCGGAGTCTTTTGGCCCTCCCTCATAGCAGCCGCCGTTTTGGTCGCCGCGGGCGGTGCAGCACTCGTCGGATGCTGTGCCTGTTGCCGTAAGAGCCCAAAAGGTTTTCAGGTGAGTGAGGCCATTGGCCATAACGCGAATTGAAGATCTAATGCTTAACGCATCGATCGACGGGAGAGTTTATCCGTCGACCACATCCTGTAGCCAAGAATTCTGTGGTGACGCATGCGAGAAAAAATTGTGTAAAACCATTTTGTGTAGGTAAAACCCGAGGGAAAATTTTTGAAGGCCTCTTTTCGCGCCGCAGTTGTGAAATATTCGGTATTTCCTGGATCCGGCTTACAGTGCGTTGTTGGCCAATCCTTACACTTGCTTATTAGTTGAATCGTATTTCTCGCAAGCTGAAATTGTCGAATGCGCTCGAGAGAGGAAGCATGTCAGTTGCTCCTTCGTATGCATTCCAAATGCAGAATAGCCGATAATTTCTAAGATACGACCACTATGAAAAACGTTAATTAATTCGTGAATATGGGGGTTCATTTTTTTATCCATGAACTGAAAGGATTTTATCTTGCTCCAGTTTTGCCGTCGGTTCTTGCCCATTCTCGGCCATGAAAGTGATTTTTTTTTCAAAACCTGTTTTCACGGCGCTCATTTTCGTACCGACCAGCATATCTTGTCGAATGTAATAAAGGAAGTTTGCGATTTTATTTTGGACGTGGAAATTAGCAGTCTCGCAGTTTATCGTTGCATGCAGGTTTTTAGACGACGGCGCTGTGAAGCTGGCTGCAAACTTGCGTCATCACGACTAGAATTATCGAGCGGTAGGATCTATATCTGGATGAAAATTTTAATTCTTACTAGCCTTTCTTTATCCAAAGAATATTTATAGTCTTCTGGAGCATACATGTCTCACTACTTACCGCGAATCGTTTGGGTAAAATTAAAAACCATCGTGGAATGGTATTGGGGGCAGTTGTAGATAGTTGTTTGAATGCAGCATAGGTTTTTTTTTAATTAGTCACCTCACCTAGCAATTCGGCCAACTTTAACTCACATTTGTGGCTTCGTCTCATGTAATAGGTAACATAAATCCTTTCTAAGCATCTACAGAAATCCCTTAGTCTTCAAACCATAAGAACGAAATGGAATTTAGGTGCCTGTTAAAGTAGCTTTAACCGAGATTCTCAATCTTTGTTGTTGACCAAAAGCGTTCCAGACGTAGTTTCGCGAAAACTTTCGAGGGAAAGGGCACGATGCTCCAATTCCAATTGCGCCATTGTACGAGATCTATTTTTTGCGATTACCACGCCTAATTTAATTTGCTTTCCACCCACTATCCGTCGGAGTGAAATCGAAATCCTCGCATATCGTTGGAGGAATTTTGTTGCTTTCAACCCGGTCGAAAGAGAGAGACGCCGGATGTGCGAAGGCGTTCGCCATCGATCTGCGGCGTCCGCGATTTATTCCGTTTATTCGTCTTGGCGTCGCTTTGCCCTCTACTCTCGCTTATATAAATACACCAAAGACTTATAAAACTATTTGGGGAATTGATCTATGGATTAGCGATCAATAATAGAAAGAAGAAAGGAACGAAATATGCATGTATTTCATTTTTTGCGGCGTGCATAAACTTGTAGTATAATCGATAGCTAAATTTGTAACGCGTTCTTCGAATTAACTTTTATTTTGTGTTGCACTGAAGTATATCAATGTATGCTGAATCTTGAAGTCTAAAGTTGTTTTTAAGACGGAAGTGTACGCGCGGATAATTGATTTTTTTCGGACGATCGACGTTCGGATAATCAAGGCGACTATTAGCTTTCATTTTTCGGTTATGTGAGATTCATTCACGTCATATCCATTCAATAGTGAATAAATAGTTTAATTATCTGTTCAATTGGATATTTTAGAAAGAATTACATTTTGACTCATTAGATACCTATTTTAAAAAAAAGAGTTTTAGACGATATAATCAGACCATTTACATGAAAATTCCCGGATTATATTTTACTGTAGACTTATGTGATAGGATTCACACATAAAGTAGGTGATAGGCTGATAAATATAAATTCAAGTTGAAAAATTCTATGCCACTCATGAAAAAATGACACGTATAAACGCTGTTGTGTACTGCCACTCTGTGTAGGGTAGTTAAATAAATCCAAGTAATGGTTATGAAAAAAACAATTTTTTATAAATAACTTTCGTATTATGTAAAAATGTATTGCTTTTGCCCATAAAATAGTAAAAGTCCAGAATCAGAAGCTCAACTCTTATCATATTTTAAAAACCTATTGAAAAAAGCTTGTAAGCAAAATTTCCACTTTGATAAAATAAATAGCTATGTATTTTCGCGTATTGTTATGAAGCGAGTTGGCGTTGTGTGTAAGACGGCTGATTCAAGAACCAAGTTTAATAATTTTGCTTATGTATTTTTTAAAAGATGCTATTTTTGTTTCTTGTATTAATATAATCTTTCGCTATTTTATTGTAACCCCAGGTTTTCAAATTCAAGCAAAATAATAATTCTCGCTGGCACGATCTGCTGATTAATAAAATCGAATTCGGACTCGCATAATTCATGGAATTTTACTATTTGCATGGAACCACTGGGGGAAACGGCGTAAAGATTACGCTCGGACAATGTCGAGTTTTCGCAATTATTATATTATTTATTTTTTGAACTCCGACAATCGATCGGCGAAGTTCAATTTCCGCAGTCTTTCGCGTCGCCCCCGTGAGGGGAAGGAAGCACACGCGGATCCGTGTGGGAACAAGAGTTTATCCGTTTTTCGAACCAGGCGACCTAGTACGCCTCGGGGTGTCCAATTTACTCGATTTATTCGAGAAAGTCGTTGTTAAATCGCCGCGAAACGATTGCTTTGTTCGAGTTCTTTTTCTGTTTCATTTTTCACGGAATGTTTTTCGTCTTTCGTTTGAAATTTTTTCTCCTATCGTAGGTCTCTTTTAACGCGTTTTGTTGCGCTCCAAATCTCCGCCTCAGGTGCGCCGCCCCCGCGAAGCCTCGCCTATGCCTTTTCCCACCCCCTCGCCTCTGCCTCCTCCACTTGCACGCTCCAGCGGCCACGCTCTTTATTTCATCCGGGTTTTGCCGCCTCCGAAAATGGATCTCGTACATTTGTCGAAAAAGGTCTCTTTATTCTTGACAGGTGATTGCCCGGTGAATTGAGGGCCCGGAGAAAATAAGTATAATGGCGTTTAAAGGCGTCTCGTCTACTTGTTTTCCGCGCCTTGCTCCCAAGCTATTTGCAAATCTTCGGCCTCCGGCTTTTCTTTCGACTCTCAAGAGCAATTCGAACGATCATTCCCATTCTGACATTTAAAAAATACCGTGGATAACTCCAAAAACCTAAGAACGCTCGGGTTAAACAATTGGTGCATTTTATCTTATAAAGTGACCCTAAGTTGATCGATGGCTTTTAACAAACGACGTAAATTACCACTGAGGAAGGCTAATTTGTATGGTTTATCTGTCTTATTGTTATGTGTTAAATGTATTATTTATTTGACAATTCCTAAAGTGGACTTGCCAATTTAGTTAGTAATCCTAGTAATAATTTGAACGCTGAAGGTGTTTTAGCGTAAATATCCCAAAAGATTTCGCCTGCATGCATACTTATTGTTAGTTTGATGCTTATATTGGTTGTGTCTGTTTTTCTTTATAATTAACCATGGATTGTCTTAATTCACCAACCGGAAAAATGTTTAGTTTCTACGAAGAAAATTTCCTCGTATTTTGTTTTAATTTTAATTCAGTTTTTCGTTATATCATACACAGCAACATAAATGAGAGGAGGTTCGCTGATCTAAATTGAAAACTAAATTTCAGTAATCTTTAAATTGTGACGGAATATCTCTTAATGGTTTTAAATTCAAGGAATTTGACGGAGGATTTTTGTTGTGCCCATATTCTGTGTCACATAAAGTTTTATATGTATTTTTTTAAATTTAACGCATGATGTAGAGGGCTCTTTTAAAAGTCCGAGGCATAGCACACTGTTAATGTTTACTTCTTGGGTTTTTCTTCAAGCGACTAACTGGTTTATTTTCTTTGGGTAGGTAGAGTCAATCTAAATTACAGGATAGAACCGTAATTAACTCCTCTCCCCCAAGGGGAAAGCTTCCATCGGCCAAGTCGTTGAACGTACAATAACCTAGAGTAAATAAACAAAAAAAGGGACAGCAAGAAGTAGGCATAATGGTTGTTGCACTTAGGAGAGGATTTCAAGGGAACCCATGGCCTGTCATTTACCAGCAGCGTCTCCAGCAGCCTTTGCAGTAAAAATGATTCAATTTATCAGTTTGGTTCCGTTCCAAATTCCTCAGCTCTGAGCTCGCGTTCCTTCGCTTCCCCAGTCGTTCTCTAGAGAACGAAAAGCTTTTTTGCATCGATTCCGTGGAACCGTTCCTTCTCTTTAGCTTCGCATCCTTCTTCTTCCTCCAAAGGAAGCTTCCGTTATATCGGCATCTCTTTTTTCAACACGAACCCTTATTCAAAGAAATTCCCAGTATAACGTTTTGTTCCTCGTCGTACTCCGCCCCCGCGACCATCTTAAGGCCTTAGCGGAACGCAGTCCTTTTGGCGCGGCACTCCGCGGGCACCACCGGAATGCGTATTGGGTAAGTGTCCGGAGGAGGCGATCTTTTTCCGTAGGGGAGAAGGAAGGAGAGAGAGGTATTTGGAACGCGAGGCGATTCTGGCTTCTGTCCGATCCCAAAGGTATTCTCTCTCTCTCTCTCCCAAGGCAAAAGGGGCAAGCGGACAAGCGCGTGGCAGCAGGACGGAACGATATGGTCGGTCGAGAGGGAAAGGGCGCGTTGTCCTCGATATCTGACTTGCCTTTTCTCATCCTCTCTTAAGGAACAAGCAACGATTTCACCCGTTCCCCCTGCTCCAATTACCTCGCGAATTCATGAGAGAAAAATAGTGAGAGAGATATATGCACAGAAAGAAAGAAATACGATTGAAGTTTCCATTTCCAAATTTCGGTATTATGTTGTTTTGACGTCTTTAGCGCAGTTGGAGGTTTTCGGCTTCTAAGAAACTTCACTATTTGTGCAAAATTGAAGTTGTCTTTTTAGCAGTTTTGATGTTTTGTTTCGCGAAAATTCAGTGTGATGTGAATATGATTGTCGATGTAGCACAGAAGCTCTGTACCGAAATGATATTTCTTGTGTCGCGGTTAATCAACTCGGCGTAATTTATGAAAGATGCATTAAAAGACTAAGATGTTGGTATTCATATCGTTGATTTTTTACGGTTTAACATCCCGGTAAAATTTACGGCCACTCCAAATAAATTTACGATTCTAAGAACATGCATAATGAAACCCTATGTTACTTGTCATTGTCGTGTTTAGCCGTAATTAGGTATGTGGGATTTGTGCGCGTGGAAGAACGAAAAGAGGAAGCGAGATAGAAATTGAAGGATGAGAAATTATGAGGAATAAATTGAAAGTGTTATTTTCTATTCTTCGTAGTTAATACCTTTATAAATTTAAATTTCCCTATCGATTTGCTAATTATTTTCGTAACATAAATACATCAGCTTGTTGCTTATTAGTCTAGTTTCATTTGATCCCTTTTACCAAACTTCACTCGGGTGTCACTGGACCAGTTATAATCGTTTTCTCTCGAAGTCGGCGGTCATTCCTTCTGGCATAACTCCTCCTTCATATCCTTCCGTCTTCCCCTTGACCTTCCCCTAGGTTATTTCCCTCTCGTAATCCTGTTATGTGTTCTCTCGCTGGAATTTTGTGTCCGCCCATTCACGTTGATTGCCCGAACCATTTCAGTCCTCGACCTCTACCTGAAGTCACTCTACAGCCATCTTCTCTCCCCTGCTTGTTCTTATACGAATCGTTTTTCATCGAATCCATTCTGATCTCAATGTTTTTATCAGCTCGAGTACGTAGTTATTCTTTTCTTCTGAAATATGATTATCACTTACCACATGGTTGAGTCAAATTCCTTGGATTGTACTGCCTTATTTATACCTCTCTGCTATCTCTGAAACGATTTTTTTCCATCTCGCGGCGAAGCAGCCATCTTTACCGGAAATTTAGCGCTATTGCTGCGCAGTTCATTTCGTGATTTTACTAAGTATTTCAATCCATAAACTCTACTTTTCTACTGGGCATTCCAGAAAGTTAACGTATTTTGTTGACAAATATTTACTCCTTCCTAAATAGACAAATTTAATTTTCCATTGAGTATTTTTACCATAAAAAGTTTTCTATCTTCTATTTTTCTTTTAGTATTAGCTTATTTATCCCCAATATCACTCAGAAATTAGATTTGGTCGATTTTATTCTTTAACGTAAGAAATTATTTTTTCAAATCAACTTTTTAGTTTAGTACCTAGAGAAATATAATATCTTAAAATTCCCCGCGGATCAACCTGAGTCCCATCTTTTATTATGAGAGTTGAAACAGTACGTTATATGCTGGTTTTAAAAACGATCCTTTTGCAGCTTAATCAACGCACCCGTCTTTAATATGTGCCATTTTTTGTCGTATTAATTTTGAAAAGAATTTTTTATATCCCTGTGCATTCATCTATATAACAACGTAGGTTCCGAGATAATTTTATTGGGACGTTAATTCGGATACGCCAAAGCTTTTAATTTCATTTTAAGTTGTGCATCATCTGCAGTTATGGAAAATCCGCTCCTTCCTTACCACAGCTTATGTAAAAAGATATCGGATTTATATGTAATAATTCTAACGGGTTGTATTTTATCTCGTCCTCTTAATAAAAGTACCTATCTCTTTTTTAATATATTTTCTTCGAGCCAAATAATTGGCTTGTGTTTTCTGCAACTCTTAAACTTATCCCCTCCTGTAATACCACTATTTCCGCTCGCCGCTTAAACATCGGCTCCGTATAGCCGGGAATCAATTCGCGCCCTGTCGTTGTTATTTATTTTTGACCTTATCTCGCGTTCGTATTCACCCGTCGAGGTTTTGGTCGTCTTTTTATCTTCCGCCTTCTTTCTCTCTCTCCAGTCGAGTTTCCTACACGGCTCGCAAGCGTGACTTCCGTAGCAGGAGTCTATAGAGAGAATCATTCGTTGATAAGACCCGAGTCGCCCTTCCGCCCCAGAACTCCCCCTTCCCTCCCTCCCACCCCCTCTCCTTCCCTCCCACCCCCTCTCCTTCCCTCCCTCCCACCCCCTCTCCTTCCCTCTCCTTTCGTTCCAACCGGCGGAATCAAGACACCACCTCCTCTTCTAATACTCGTGCCCATTCGCCTCGGTGCTCGTGACTCGTGCATAAGAGGGCAGATAAGAGCGGACGTAATTGCCGTAATTCGGAGACTTCCTTTGGACGAAGTAAGGTGTTAATCTGCGGACCGCTCGTAAAAAAAAGAGCGCTACCTCTCTCTCTCTCTCTCTCTCTCTCTCTCTCTCTCTCTCTCTCTCTCTCTCTCTCTCTCTCTCTCTCCATCCTTCCATCTCTCGGCTTTCTCGTGCGGCGACCAGCTTTCATAATATTTCCAGGCACCTCCGAAGCGGAAGCACGTGCGACGGGACTCGAAACCCCCTCCCCCTCCCCGCGGGAGACCGGACGTGCGCCTGTGTGTAACTCCCCGTGTATACACACACACGACTCTCCCTCGTGCCTCTTGCGCGCTCGGGTCGTAAACCCTATAGAAACCCCTTCCGCCCTGCGCGACAAGGTAGAGGAAAGGAAGAAGAAGAGGAGGCCACGGGCCGTCGACACCTCTGCGGATGAGAGAGAAAGCGAGGGATTGGAGGAGAGATTTTGCGCCTGAAGTGGTCGTTTATAAGTTGTAGAAACGGTTCTCTTTTTTTAAAATCTCGATTACATCCTCTTACACTTTGAGTCCTTATCATCGCTCTCTGTCCCTCGTTTATTATCCCCTTTCACCTACCTCCTTTCACCTCCCCCCTTTCACCTCCCCCCTTTCACCTCCCCCCTTTCACCTCCCCCCTTTCTCCTCCCCCCTTTCTCCTCCCTTTCTCCCCCCTATTTCCTCCCCCCTGTGTCCTCCCCCGTCTCCTCCCCCATTTCCTCCCTCCCCCTTTCTCCTCCTCCCTCTCTGCTCCTCTTTCTCCGCGGCCTGCGAATCCCGGCACAACCCTCATCTCCCCCGTGGCCCGCTAACCCCGCCTCATTCCGCATGCTGAGTTCGTTTTGTAGAAAAGGTCTCTCCATCGCACGCAGGCATGCACTGCCCTGGGGAATTATTTTTTTTATTGTGTGCCCAGGTAGTGTTTGTGTATCTCTTTTTCCGTCGGCCGAAGGTCGAGGCCTTAAATATTGGGCCGGACGTAAGCTACATAACTCTTCCGCTCTCTACTTCCCAGAGCACCCCACAGCACCGGTCGGGCGGTGCGCAGACCGTTATTCGGGGCGGATTGGAACGGGGGAGGGATTAATCCTAAAGGGAAGCGACGCGTTTCCTTCGTCTCTCTTTTTTTCTCTCGTGTAATCTCGTAATTTCCTCGTGAGTGGCGTGCTTTTATTGCGAGGGAAGTTTTTTAAATATTTTTTTTGATGAAATGGTTTGTTTCTTTTTTTGCCTTTCGGTCGCATTGACTGCTTTATGCTTACTAAAGATTATGATCCGTAAAATTTCCTATTGTCCAAGAGTTAAATTTTGAAGTGAAGTAGTATGTACCCTTAGCATTAAGGTGGTCTTAAAAGTACTCGTTGGATCGGAACGACTTTTTTCCTGCGTGGGTCGAAAAGTCTTTGAGGGATGGCCTTCATCCTTCGCGATAGCTGTTTTTGAAGTGTTCACATCCTTTTAATCAGACCCAGTCGCTTAAATGTCGGTTAACTGCTTATTTAAGGATGCTAAATACTTCGATTAAATAATGTATCACATTCATAATTTTAAATTGGGTAGTTGAATAATGATCTTTTATCCCATTTCATGTTTTTGCGAAGTGTTAAAGGGTTTGACTGAGGAAGGTTTTTGTTTTTAAATAGAGAAGTAATTTTCATTTAAATGCGATTAAAAGATCAACAGTGATTTTTTGCGAGCCACTAACAACTAGATAGTGCGCTTTAGTCTTAAATTACTTTTTCTTGCGTCTCTTGCGGGAGCGTTCCGACATACAATTTCAACGTTCTGGAAGCAATTGTATTTTGGTGACAGTTAAGCTCCGCGTCAATTTCATCCCGTGAATTAATGCACTAACAATAGGATGTTTGGCCTACGTCCAGCTTCCTTTTACTTTTGCTCTGGATCACACTTTGAGTGCGAAGATTTATAAGATCTATAAAGTATGATTTCGTGTTGTATTTTTTTCCTTTAATGTGCGTCCTTATAATAATGTAGCGCTGGTATCTTGTGCTTTAAACAATTTTCGGGTGCTGGTTCTTTATAGCGTGTTGATCGCTTCCTGTTGTTTGTTTACCGCCGCGGACGTAGTCCAATGAACCGCGTAACTCTAGCATTTTGAAATTAACGAATTTAAATCCGCGCCCCAAACTGTCACGCCACGCTCTTATCTCCAGGAGCATTAAAACCGAGTTTAATCGAGTCGTAAATATTTTCCCGTCTACATTATAATTTCGTAATGTGCCTTTTAGCATCGCCTTGGACCCTTGCCAAGTCGTCCTCCGGTCATCTCGGTCCAAGCGAAATCCTTCCCTGCTTCCTTCACTCGAGCCCCGACTCCCAGTACTAAAATTAGCGTCACTTGGACCTTGTCCATTGTCTGCGTGTATTTTAGCACCCGGAAAGCTACGTCCATGTGAATTCACCAATGAAATGTATCTTATATGCCATTCGTCAAACGTGGACTGTTGAAAACTCGGAATGGATTTAATTCGTTCCTTAGGATTAAACTGTGAAGATAAAGCTGTTTGTAGACTTTTGAGAATGAATTGTTATCTGCGGGATCATAGTTGCATTATCTTAAGTGTTATGGGTTAGTTATAAATGTATAAAAATTCTTTCGTTGTATTGTTTTCCCGAGAGAACTTTCATTATTTGGAATTTGTATTGGCTACCTCGCAGTTAATTCATACGTTAGTCAAACGGCCATGTTTTATTTCTCTATACGTTTAATGAATCAGTCGCTAGAATAGTAATCGAGTTCATTTGCATTCGTTCTGTTTACTCGTGTCATGTATAGCATAGAATCCTATTGATTTTAGACGTTATCGCACCTCTGTAGCCGATTGTGACTAGTTGACGTTACTCGATGCAAGCACTTTTGCGCTGTTCCTCGATTATTTGCGTTCAAATTTATTGTTAATGGATAATATGATATACTTACTTTGTTAAATTTAGAACGTTTGAGTGAACAATCGTCCATTAGGTATGCATCGATTCATCTCACCATTTTTTTTTTCTTTTTAAGGTTTTATTTATTTCGCATTAGATGAGAGTTAGCAAATTATACATTAATTCTGCTGGGTGACATCGCATTTAATAAACACCGAAATCAAAGAGTTCTTTCATATTTAACTATGTTACTTATTCGTGTCCATAAACGGTGGAAATCCTTCCTCCCAAACTTTTCGTCTCATCATATGAATCGAATGGACTTTTATACCTCATCAAATTGAAAAAACTCACCCCATAATTACTTTCCGTCCTTGAAAATCGCATTTTTACGTGTTGTCTCGTTTATTCTTTTTCTCATCGTAGGTGCTTTACGCAATTGGACATTTTTTGTGTTTAAATAAATCTGATAAAGAGTTTTTTTTACCCACAACTAGGGATTGTCCCGTATTTCATTGCCTTGTCCAGTTGTCCCGGAAGGGTTTATCGGGACATAGGAAATGCCCTGTATTTACGTCGCCTTAGTCTACTGAACTTAAAAAAAATCAAGCCATGTTATATTGCATTGTAACCCGATCAGCTTATGGAGTCATTCACAAATTATACTTGCACGTGTTACACGATACAATGCAGTCTGTATTTGACTTACTATCTACTGATATTGAAGTGATTGTTGTGAAACTATTTTCGCATTTCATCATCTTCACTGTGCGAACAGAGAGTCTTAAGGATTTTTGGCGTAGAATGTCAAGCAATCCTCTCACATTCAAAAACCAATTAGCCAATGCAGTGGACAGGATTCTTAAGCTGTATGATGCGCTGAAAACATACTTTCTATCTGAAATAAACACTCATAAAATCCTGGAAATATTCTTAATGATGCATTAAGTGAAGCGTATCTTCACTTGGTTTACAGTCTGATGAGTATTTTCAACAGAAAGATCATGAAATCTTAATTTGTAAAATTTAAAATAAATATGCCAGTTAATTTTTAAATTAGTATTACAATGTTTTGCCAATAAAATTTCGTATATCTAAGCCAACTAGTATTAATAATTTGCCATCTTTCTAATGAATCTTACGATGTTAAATGTCAATATAAACTTTCTAAATATAAGCCAACGTGAATTAATAATTTATATTTTTATTATCACCTTTCAAAATTGTATGTTCCGTATTTGAAGACAGAGATTAATTTTACAATATACACACACAAATTTATATCGTGTTTTTATTGATATTTTTATTGCTTAAAATAAAGATTGACGCTAAGAATAGTTTTAACGCACAAGAATAGAGATTGTTTCGGATTTTTTAAGCGTCTCGTATTTTAATGAAAAATTTGGTTGTCTGCCCCGTATCTTCAAAAGCGAAATCTGGCAACCCTAACACTATTCTATGGTAATTATCTATGCTCTACTAACCAAATGTGTAATTAATATCTTATTTCATGCATGGCCAAAGAGTTAAATGCCAGAAGGAACTATATAATCTCAATTTCGCCATTAATAAAGTCGTTCGTTTGTTTGTCTGTTCGTTGGGACCCTAAAACTTGATAACCAATTTATCGAAGATCTTTATTGTCGTTTTGGACGAATTAACGCTCATCCTACAAATTATTTTGGCTTTTGCTAATCTCACGGACATTTTGTTTTTTTTTTACAACACGCCGGCGAGAATTGTTCATCTTGATCTCGTCGAGGCAATGTTGTCTCGCTATTAATCCCTCGTGCGCGTATGTATTTCTCCCTCTCAAGTCGCAACCAAAACGTTTGTTTAGAGAGATAAGAATAGAATAGCTCCACAGGTGCGACACTCCTCCCCATCACATACTAAACTCCCATTCCGTTCGATGAATCAGAGCATTCCAGGACCCCCCTTAAAAAAAGCCGTCTAAAGATCCGCGACCCACACGAATTGCCAATGATTCATTCCGGCCAGAATGTGTTGCTGTTGGAAAGACTGCGCGCATAATCAGAAGCTGAGAACATTTTAACAATGACCGCGGATTACCGTCAATGAATGTATTTATACTAATCGAAGTCTCGATGAAAAGAGAAGAATAACTTTCAGTCTTTAAAGTATCGAGAACTTTGCAAAATGAAAATAAAATCAGTTGCGATTGTTTCCTAAATATATTTGCTATAAGGTCGACATAAGGACGTCTGCCTCCGTGGCGCAATCGGCTAGCGCGTTCGGCTGTTAACCGAAAGGTTGGTGGTTCGAGCCCACCCGGGGGCGAATTTTTTCCATCGCGAAACATTCTTTTCTCACGCGAACATCTTTACGGCAACAATTTCTATCGGCTGAGCGAACTACTTAAAATGTTATCATACCTGAAAATTCTTCTTATATAATCCCCGAGGCTCGGAAAAGCGGATGATAAATCGTCTTTCTGCCGTTTCTTGGCAGAGCCTCAAAACGCGGGACACGAATCTCTCCCTCCCCCCTTAGGGAGCAATTTGGCGAGCCCGAACCCCTCGTTAAATATGTGAAAAGAAGATCTCTTCTGTTCTCCCTCCTGAGATTCAGGTGGCTTAGGATTCCTCGAATATTTAGTCGTGACGGTCTCAGTCATGGAAGGGGTCGGGCGCCGTCGTCCATGGCTTTCCGCGAAATGGTCGGATGAAGGGGAGGGGGTGGGGGGGGAGAAGGGAGGAAGAGGGAGGGAAAGCGGTTTAGGTACGGAGGTGGAGTGGTCTGTACGGCGTCGAGGGGTGGGCAGTAGTTTTGCAAAGGGGTTGGAAGGGGGTCGAAACGAGCGTTCTTGCAGAGGGGTGGCCAGTGGATTTCCTTGCGGCTATTTCAGTCGTGGGTGGACGCCTCCTCGGGGGGCACAGGCGCCACGTTCTTGAAAGGTCTCGATTGCCGGAACGCTTAGAAACGTCCCCAGGTGGAGTGAGAACTTGGCCAAGGGAGTGAGAGTAATCCAACCGCTTCTCTCGACCTCGGGTCGCAATAAGGCTACTGATTGGAAAGCCTCTCTATCTATTATTGCTGGTGGTGGTAAATGTTCTCCGGCGCGTGTCGGTGCGAAGGTCTTGCGCGTTTACGATCCGCCGGCCCGCTACACTTATATGCTGGCGGAGTTTTGCGATGAGAACATCGATATATATTCTCGCCAGACACTGCTGGTGTGAAGCTTTGCGCCGCTGCCGCCCTTGCTGCTGCTGGAAGGATATTTTTCCGACCTCCTCATCCACCCCTTTCGCACGGGATATGTTTTCATTCGTCTAGCCTTAGATCCCGGATCTTTCCGCGGAGAAACGCCTTGCATACATTACTGTCGGAGGAGAACGAATTTCTTTTTTAAATCCTATTTAGTCCATTATTTATCAGTAATGAGACCATATTCTCATGTCTTTAAAAAAATCTTACAGCTTGTATTGTATTTTTTCGCTTTGAATCTGATCTGTTTCTTGCAATGTCTTTCGTTTCTTGTTTATCTTTTCTTAGCAGTTTTCAAAATATCTGTATTAATAGTTTGAAAAGGAAAGACATCTCTTAGAAATGAAACCAGTGTTCCTTTTTTTCGAATATCCATTAATAGTATCGAGTCGCAAGTAATATATTTCTGTTTATCGTCTTATCTTATTTGAAGATTAATCTACGGTTTCTCCCAACTTTAGGATCCTTCGTGCTGAATAATATGCAGCAATTTTCGCTAAATCCCCCGAAGAAACAATTGCTCCACCAAAATAACTGGCGTAACGAATTCCAGTTTTTTGTTTTATAACTATTTCGTTCCTCCTGTTGGCCCATTCGCCGTAAAATATCCCCGTTTCCGTCGTTAAATATTTACAAACTTTTTCAAAAAATACGAATGCTTGCGTGACATGGGATTTTTGTTTTAAGATGTAGCTCTCACTGGTCAAGATCGCGAGTGCACAATATTCCAACATTTTTAATGCTGCTGCTGCGTTTTTTTCGTTATCATAGTATCGATTTTCCTTGGGATAGGAGTATTTTTTATCAACGAGTTTTCCCATTAGACTTTAATGATTCCTCCGTTAATTATCATACATGTGGATATTTCAATTTATTCTGTTATTCCTTCGTCTAAATCTGTAAAAAATAGGTTATTTGCATAATTATCTATAAATTTTAGAAATTATAAGCATATCGATGCTTTAATGTTTGATTAGTATAAGATATTATTAGATTGCCTAGTTTTGACTGGGTACCAATCTGTTTAATTTTTATCTTGCAAAATCTTATACGAGAATATGAATAAGCCCTCTGAACTCATATCTTACAATATATCGAATACCTACTCCGGGGAACATCAAAATTTTTTTACTAAAAGGACCACAAGAGCTTTTATATACCGCTGTGGGGGGCACATAAGACTTTTCAAATGATATATTAGCTTGAAAAGGCTAGTTTTTAGAATTTCGTTGATTGTAATGTAAATATGAATTATTATGGGAAATGAGGAAACATGAAAAATCTGCCATGACCGGGAATCGAACCCGGGTCTTCCACTTGCCGTGCAGATATTCCTTATGCGACAGGCATAAGCTGTTATGATGGGAAATGAGGAAACAGGTGAAAAAATCTGCCATGACCGGGAGTCGAACTTCCACTTGCCGGGCGGATATTCTACCACTGAACTACCGTGGCAGACTAATTCTCCTGTTTCAGAACAGTAATATTTTCTTAGGTTGAGACCAAGATAGCTAGAAAATATTCCTGTTCTGAAACAGGAGAATTAGTCTGCCACGGTAGTTCAGTGGTAGAATATCCGCCCGGCAAGTGGAAGACCTGGGTTCGATTCCCGGTCATGGCAGATTTTTTCACCTGTTTCCTCATTTCCCATCATAACAGCTTAATGCTCGTAGGATCTTCGGATCAACCTTTCTATCAATTTCCATGAATTATTATGCTTAAGAGCTCAAATTACGCGCACGCGCGTGTGTGGCGATCACACTGACATTATTCGAGAAATTGATTGTAGAACGGATAGATACAAGCGATCCTTTTCCCCTAAGACAATTAGAGAGCATAATAGGAGAATAACATTATAGGTCGGAGATAATCTTCCCCTGCTACACACCAATTGCGGTGGATTGCAGGGTATTTATTCAGATTCAGAATGTGTCATACACTTACGTTAAATGAATATTGCATCCACGTACTCGACAAATATCCTTAGATTTCACAAACGGTGTCTAACATACAAATATGCGTCTTAAAGATCTTATACTTAGTTATGTTTAGGCAACCTTGAATTTTTCCTAGAATTTTGTGGTATTATTTTAAAAATATCCCACATATCCATTGCTGCCTAGAAATTGTGTTGCTTATATTTTAATGAATAAGTTGTGTATAAATTCAAAACGGAAATTGTTCAATTAAAAACTCGTTTTCCTCTTGTGAATGCTTGTTTTTTCAGTGCGACTACTTTGATGTATAATATTTACTGTTGCGTAGTAACTATTATTATTAAAATCGTATTATATGCTTAAAAATAAATTTGGCCATTTCATTGAAACCCGGACTTGATCAGGTATAGTGGAATCTTATAAGTCATTTTCGAAATGCAGTTTCTTAAGTCGATGAAAAAATTCCTATCGTTTCAAAGGCTCGCATCATCATTAGGTGAGGTCATCGTAATGACGCTGTAGGTAGAGTGTTTCCCGAGGAATTGGTGACGACACCAACCACTTTCGCCTTCAAAATTCCAGTTTCAGATGATGCGAACCTTAGCTGAGGTTGATACTTTTACCGAGAAATCATTTTCAGATCATCCAGAGCTCGGCGAAATTCGCACTCTGACTTCTTGTTTCTTTGTTTTCCTTGCTTTAAAGGGAAACATCTCTCCTCGCATTTTCCCGTAATTTTCTGTCATATTACCAAGGAATTCCTCGGGTAATATTTTATTACTTTTTTTACCCAAAGAAAATCTCGCTTCGAGGTACAGCAGAACTACCTTGAATATTAAGGTTTCAACGTGAAGATAATACTAATTAATCTCTTTGAGATTGGGAAGCCACATCGTAAACCCTTCATTATTTTTTTGCAGAGGTTACAAAATTTAGCAGAGAAACGCTATCTCATACTTTTTATAGAAAGAAAATCATTTCGCCTTGTGTTCGCTATGTAAAATATGGAAATGTTTTCAAAATTCCCTTTAATAAACCATTTTGCAACGAGGGTGTCTCTAATTAGGGGAAATCCCGCAGTTATAAAGGATTTATTGTACTTTGGATGCTATAATTATTTAGCGTAAAAACGACGCATCAGCAGAATATAAAGGAGCGGTTGAGTCCAATTTTACACACTCGCTCCCTTTGCGTAGGCAGGGTGAGGAGCAGCGAGGGAGTGAAGGGGGAGGAAGGGTATAAGGAGATAATTAGCCGAGGGAGAGTGGATGAGGGAGTTGAGGCGTTGTGGAAGGGAGAAGAGAGAGAGAGAGATGGAGAAAGAATGTCGGCGAAGGTAGAAGTAGGGAAGAAAGGAAAGACAGGAAGTATTGTGATGCTGGTAACGGGATTGAGGACGCTGGTTTCGGAACGAAGGACGAGAACGTGGGATGAGGTTTTTGGAGGATATGGAATCAAGGATTCGAGGAAGAGAAATGGAAGAGATGGAATAGAGAAGATGGAAGAGTGATGGGAGATATAAGATTATAATGAGGATAATGGGGAAACGAATAGGAACGAGGGGAATATCTTTGAGGATGACTTTCATGGAATGGTGACTGTCTAATAGGAGAGTGAGGAGGTAGCGGCATGTTGAAAGGTCTGTTTGACAAATCAGTGAGTCATAAGGTGAGGTGGCGTTTTGAAAGGATTTTAATCAGCTTCGTTGCTACAAGGGAACTTTCCCTCGTTCTGAGCGTTGCTTATTCTAGAGTGAAACGGTTTCGGTATTGTTATATAGTTTAGAAATTTTTTTTTTTCAAAATGCGGGTTTCGGAATATAACAGGCTGGTTGAACACTTTTATTACTAAATTCATTGAAAAAGCTATATATATACACACACAAAAGGATCGCTACTGTAAGGGAAATGGTCTACCTATAGCAGGAACTGATTTTTATAGCAATTTTATTATGTTAATACTTGACCGATAAAATAAATCATCCTTATTTTGGCTGATTTTGGAAGCATTCGTTGTCGCTAAACAGAAATTTTGAATTACACTGCTCTAAACCAGTAGTTCTCAATGTATGGTCCGCGGACCACTGGTAGTCTGCAAGAGTCCTCCATATGGTTCGTGGGCTGGCCCAAAATGAAAGTTACTGATAGACAACGCCGGGACCATACTAGAGAGCAGACCAGAACCCTAATCTCCAACACCTGCGTGGCGTATTACAATAGAGATAAGGCTAAATATACCATTTTAAATTAATTCGTTTGCTTAGCTCACCTGATTAGTCCTAAATCAATTAATGTTGACCAAAACAAATTAAATTAATACCACTAAAAATTAACTAAATTCTTCACAGCGTAAAATCTCAGTGAGTACATACAACGAAATGTCCTAACAACTGTTCTTACTCCCATCTTTTATTTGGAACAAAAAAAAGTCGTTACTCTATAGTTTTAGCAGTGGCAAGACGGGAGTGGATGAGGTAGGTGGTCCGCGAGGACTTTCGAAATGGTCCGCGAGCCGAAAAATCTTGAGAACCACTGCTCTGAACGACGTGCAAATGCGTCGTATTCGAGAGAGAGGCTTTAACGTTGAAATACAGAGAGATATACGGAGTTTCGAATCCGTGACATATAAATAAAACTTAAGCGTGTATCTTATCTAAATAAAACTCATAAATGAATGTTGCAAAATTCATAATATTTTTCGGGATCTCGATGGAAGAAATGAACGGTGTCATGCAACTCTCAGGATTTCAAATAAAATTAACACTTATTCCATCAGTTGAAACGTTGTGCTGTATCTATTTTCAGTAGTATTTCTTTTGTGAAAGCTATCATCAGTGGCGGATTCAGAGGAGGGGGGAGCGAATGCCCCCCCCCCCCTCTGGTTGTCTCAATTGCCCTCCGATGTTCGATGCTTTCTTAAACCCTTTTTACGCGTAATTCCTAGATTCTGCACTGCAGATTAGGTCCGTAAGGCAAGGGAAAGAAAGATTCTGACTGGGGTAGTTATTATCAGAATAAAGGGTCGAAAGCAGTGGCGGATTCAGGAGGAGGAAGGGGTGATTGCCCCTCTTATGGAAAGTTTCTGGGTCGGATCACGCCTGTCATTAACGGAAAACAGAGACTATAAATTGACACGAAAAAAGGAGATTATAGAAAGCTATTGGTCTGACGAATCATATTTTACGAGTTATATCACAAACCTGAAAAATACTTTTTAGCTAGGAGCTGAATGCACGAAACAATAACAGAATACTATCGGTGCTTCTTCGATGACAGACCAAGCAAAACTAAGGGCAAGGAATGTTAACCCTCGGCTATCTCAGAACGTCCGAAACTAGAGGTTCCTCTTGACGCATTACTTGACAAATCTTGGCAGTTGCCCAATGTAAACATAGACGTCACACAGTTGTTGCTACCTTTCTTAGCACCAGAGAATGTGGTTTGTGGTCATCGGATGTTGATTTTCTTATTCGCATCTGGCCTCTAAAGCCAGCATATTTATCTGTATCGATAGGTATAAATATACTGTGCCAGTTATCATGAACGATTAAGTTATACTGCAAAGAAAACTTGGAGCCTCCGCTTTTGGGGGTCCTTGTGTGTAGCATACCCATCATACCCCATCACGCTGACCCTGCTTAGAGGTGCCTTGAAAAACTAATCGAAATAAATAAATCAACAATTTGGAATTGTTGATAAATCTTTTAACCGATAATTTTTGCTTTAGTATGATCATAATGATGATGTATCAACAAATGAATGTGTCCAAACTTTGTGATACCCCGAAAGTGTAAATATGCTATCATGTTTTCAAGGTGGAGACGCTGCGAAATTTTTAAGAGATGCCGAGCCTTAAAAAAACATTGGGAACCGCTGATCTAAGGTTTAAGGATGGGCCCTTACAGCGTTGACATTCATATCTACATTTACCTTTCATTTCGTTGGCCGGTGACAGTGGGTGCGACTAGAGATTGTGATTTGTCGACTTTTTTTCATTCTCGAGATTCGAGATTTCTCTTTTTTCCCAATATTTTTTTCTCGAGAATTCGAGAATTTATTTTCAGTCTAGAGAATTCTCGAGAAATCTCGAGTGCGAAAGCAATTGCTTGTGAATTTTTTCATAAAATATTTTTTTCTTAAAATGTGGCAATGGAAGATAATAATTCTGAATTTAAAAAAATAATTTTAATTAATATTTCTCCTACAAAAGTGAGCTACTTACTATTTTCGATACTAATTTTCTTTAGCATTACAACAGAAATAATTTCGAAATGAATACCATATTTTTAGTCTTTAGATGATGTTTAATTGAAACTCAATAACAAACAAAGGTAATATGACTTAGAAAGGTCAAGATTAAAATACAATTATCAGTGCATTACTTGTTATCACATCTTAGGAAGTAATGTTTTAAAAAACACAGACAGTCTATTGATTTGTCGGATAATCTTGCCCTTCTCTTAGAGACCAAATTTCCAGAAATAGAGAAATTCCTTTCGTTTTGGGTCGACGTTGGTTTAATTGTACTTAAGACATTTTTCAGCTTTTCCAAGTTGGTTGTAATTTTTCCCGTTGCCTCGTACACGTTCATTTCTTTTGATAACGAACGGAAGTCATCGTCAGTTACTTGGCTTGGCATCAAGCATTTACGGATCGATTCTTTCAATTGTTGATTCAAGCTCAGACTATCACCTTGATCCGTTTTTAAGTTTTCTTCAACTGGTTTTTCAGCATGATTCAGTGTAGTATTCTTTTCATTTGAATAATAGTATAGTCTGTTCATGATTAATTTTGCTGTTTTGACGATTTCATTTTCTGGACTTTGCGCAAAGAAATCGTATTTTTTACATAGCTTTAGGCATTTTGGGTCTTGAAGATACTTTATCAAAGAAATTAAAGGCACATCTCTTCTGTTGGCAATTTGTTTTTTCAATGCAACAAGGAGATTCGCACTTATTTCAGAGGTGTTCTCGCCTAATGGACGGTTCATTCCTATGTCTTGCAGAGAATCTCGAAATCTCGAGAAATTTTTTTCGGGACTCGAGATTCTCGAATACCAGAAACAAAAATTTCTCGAGAAATGAGAATTTGAAAAATAGGAATTTCTCGAGAATTCTCGATACGAGAATTCTCGAACACAATCTCTAGGTGCCACGTACAAAAAGGTGCTTGCAAGAGTGAATTTCCTATTATGATCCAAGGTATTCCTAGGAAAAAATAACATCGATATCGCTCTATCTTACAATCGATCTCACGTATATCATGTTATTTATGTGGGGTCGTGAAGACTTGTGAATTTTCCATGTACCCGAACCCCGGGAAATGTGTAAGGGTTTCTCCTTTTTCATAGAATTTGGAAAAGAGATTGGGTGTTTTTTTAAGCAAATCAGTCTATTGAACTATTATCGTCAATACTTACACGACTCCACATAGAATGGAGGAGGGAAACCCGGTCTCAGCGTTCGCGAAAAAGTACCAAGGGAGACAACTGCTTAACGTCCTTTCCGAAGGACGGAGCGCTGAGTAGTGGGGAAAAGATATGGGCTTTGATGTAGGTTGGTATGTGGTTTTCAGTAGGTCACGTGTATGTCTCTAGTCGTGGTAGTCTGAATCCATGTTGTGTGAGGATGGGGTTCTCCATTTGCCCTCGTGCGAGGCACCAATGTCTTCCGCCTCATCTCTCTCTCTCAAACTGCCGATCTTGTTTTCTTTTTCCTCCTCCGTGACCTTAAGAGGAAAGTGAGAATCGTTGTTGGACATTTATTAAGACCTCAAGGGGACCTCGTAGGTGGAAAGTGAAAGTCATGAAATCGGAGCGCCATTCACCCGTTTCTCTCGGTGGAGTGAAGATTTCGTTTGCTCCAGAGAGTCACATTTCTTTTTTCTGGGTCTCGAGGGAACTTGTTTGGTCTCGCCCATTAGGAAGTGATTGTTGCGCCGTTGTTGACTTGGAAAAATTTTATCCGAAACCGGTGATTTTATTTTCCTTTCGAAAGTGTCGAGTTTTCCTCCGAACGGGAGAGTTTTGTTTTGTTCTCTCGTTTTTTCGCTCGCTCTCGCATTTGGTGGCCGTGGAGGGAGAGGATAGAGAGAGCGTGAAGAATGCACGTATTCCTTTCTTTCTTGTTTAGAAATTGCAAGGTATTGTGATTCGGTTTGGAGAATTTTCTTCTCGATACTAATCTACAGCATTGTTGAAATTTTATGCTATATCGATGGGATCAAAACAAGTTTTGCAATAAAAATCTCTACGGATAACACCGTCAATTTATTCCAGTCAGTAAGCCATGCTAACTTCATCGTTGTCTTTAAACCACAGTAAAGCACCCTTACCAAAGATTATAACTGATGATGTTTAATGTATTGTAAATGCAGAATATATGAGCATTAAGGGAGACTTTAATTCGAAAGTAACTCTTGGATAAATTTTGTGTGTTTGGAATGGTCCACTAATTTATCCTTGATACTGCTTCCGAAAGGCTATGGAAGTCGCAGTCGACAGGAAAAATCACAAAGTACTAAATTAACAGTTATCGCGCGTGTTTAAGACCTATTTATTTTACAAAATGAGCTAAAAAATATTGTTACTGTAAGCAGTGGCACACACAAGATTCTTGGAGTCCGAAATATTTGGCAATCACAAAATTTATATGCAAGTTATATCAACATCGCGTATTGCGTATTGCATTATTAATTATATTTATGTTAAAAAACAAATGGGGAAAACCGTCTCCTATTCCACTCTTTGGCGGCCATGAACCCAAATTTAAAATAACTATGTATGTTTCCACAGTTTAGAAAACAATCACAATTTTCCAAGGGATGGAGAGTCCGGACCCGATGGACCCTCCCCGTGTGTGCGGAGCTACAATACCGGACCCCTTTCCGGCGTTTCGAAATCTTGTTGTAATCAGAGCTTGTGCCCTAAGTACAATTTGAAATGAAAGTGCTGACTATTTTTCTGACCTGCAGTTTTCTTTTGCGTAGCGTAGCTGTTTTAACATGCCGATCCGGCAAACGTCCGATCCCGAGCTTGCCGGATAAAAGGGGTCTTATACTGTATTGAGAATAAACTTGTTTTAAAAATGCCAACCCAAAATATTGCAGATTTTAATTGATATTTTTTTTGTCTTTTTCTGTAGAGTTCCGGTGAAGCCTATTTATTCCTGTTTGTTGACAATATAAATGTTATTGCGAATTTTTTAATATATTTTTTGGATACTTAATCTCATGGAAACCTGTTTTCTAACGGCAAAATCGTGTACTTGGTGAGTATAGAGAGATATTCGTTCCCTTTCCTGCTCTGTTATTTCATTATCTTCGTCGCATGGCGAAAGAATGATTGATGATTGTAGCATCGTGACATTTTGACATTTTGCTAGCGATGACGCTGGTTCTAACGCCCGTCCTAGTTTGTCTCTCTCAATCTAAATTAAAATCAACCATAATTGTTTACAGTATCTGTTTGCGAATCCGTTCGCGTTGGTTGGGTTGGTACTCCAGCTGATTTTTACTCTAATGAAGGTCATAATAATGGGTTTTACGCTCGTTCAGAAATAATATAACGCGCGTGATCATTTTCCATGCATTTTACACCAATTTCCACTTACCTGAATTATTGAAAACGTCGGTTTTATGTTGGTTCTTATGTCGTCCATATGTACGTATAAACTATATCGATCGCTCGATTTTTCTTTTTAATTCCTCTGCTCTGGAATTCGATTCGGTCTCCGGAAAGCGTCAGTCGTATAAACTTAATCTCGTGCTCATCGAGATGAGTTTCCTTCTCCACTACTTCCATTCGCTCGACATAAAAGATGAGTTTTCGTTGAATATACGATGCGTATTCACCATAAGAGCTAATTCCAAGGTCCAGAGATGAATTTCAGTCGAGTGGATCTCAGGGAGCGTGGTTCTGCGCTTGAGGACCCTTCGATAGAGAGGTGCGCAATTTCATCGCCGTCCGGGGACAATTAAAAAAAAATTCTCTTGCAATTCTGTAGATGCCATCCTTCAATCTAGTAATATTTAAAAAGAACACGTTTCGGTGTGCCCCTGACAACTAGGTTTCTAAATCTGTCATACTCTTCACCGCTCTTCAATCAATCGGCGCTGACCTAATTGAAAAAAAATTATTTGCTATTAAAAGAATTTTTACGATGATTTAAATTCACCACTAATTTGTTTCGGCAGTGATTGAATGGAGCGGAACGAAAAAATACAATACTTTGCGATTTTCGTTTCTAACGTGAAATTTTTGTACAGAGAGAATCTGCTTAATTGAGCTAATATACTATATTTTTTAACCGGAAGATTCGAAGGAAAAATGCTATTTGCAAAACCTCTTTCGGCGACAGTTGAGTAGCCATGCGCTGCTTCTAGATAACGGGTTGGTCATTATAGCACTGTTATAAGTCAAGATTTTATTAATTTTCGAATTAAATTCTAGGCTCCGTGCGTAAAAATCGCGATATGCTCTTATTTGTGTAAAATTACTTACGAAAAGCACACATTTGGCCTTTTAATCTTATAAAAAATAGCGAAGGCAACCAATCACGCTACGGGATTCGAACTCCCAACTTTTCCATTTTGATGCAGGAAACACCCAAACTAACCCTCGAACAAAGCCGGTCGATACATCATTTTTGATTGGGTTTTAGATTTCGCGAATTATTCTTCATCTGTAACGCGAAGGATATGCAGGATTACGACGCGAATAGACGAAAATCTTCCGAGAATTTGCGCAAAAACAACGCGAGAAGTACATGTAAAGCTGCCGTCGGCGGGAGACTCGAATCAGCCTTGAGAAGTTGAAGTTTTTGTGACGATTCCTCGAGGGTTTAAAGATCTGCGCACGGAGGAAGGAATAAGAGAGAGGGAGAGAGGTCACCCGTGGGAACAGCGGCGAAAAGTGGGGAAAAAGAAGTCGGGAGTGCTCGGTATGTGCATTATAGGAAGGAGCGGTCGGCGGAGATTACGCTGGAAGGTCAAAGGGAGGGATGCCCCATTGGGGTGACGCGCGTGCGGGTGAGGGCGTCACGATTCAGACGTCAGCAGCCACAAGGGAGAGAGGGGATGGAGTTGATAGGGATGAGGAAGGGAAGAGGGCGTTTGTATTTGCCAGGCGTGTGATTGCGTCCTCCATAAAGGTTAGCAGGAGGAGATGGCGTGACTCACTATGGCTCAAGGTGGGGGGAAAGGGGTGTGGTGGAGGTTGGGGGGGGGGGAGGGGGAGCGGAGAAAGAGGCCGCCGCCTCTGGGAGATCAGGCGGCAAGGTCATAGCTGGTGTTGATGGATGTGGCAACGAGAGTAATAACAACGACAACAACCAAGAAGCTCCATTCGAGTAATTCCTGGCGCGTGTAAAGAGTAAAGAGGCATTGGCGTCACTAGCCTCCCTCTTTCCACGCGATCTGCGTTTTTATTCCTCCCCACGCCTTTTGCCACCCTTCCTTTGAATGCGCAGATTTTTGCCGAGGAAAAAAATGATCTTTTCACGCTTAGCTGCCGCTGTCGCCGAGTCTCGTCCGCTCGTTGCGTGTCCCTTCGCTTTGAGAAATAACAATCGTGCGATTGGTTTAATGTTTTGTTTATTGGGCATTTCGCCGTTTAATGAGGCGTTTTCTTGAGAAATAAACCTTGTTACGCCTGTATGTCGTCTCGTCTTCTCCTCCATTTACCACGCAATTTTCTGTTTCCACTTACGCTCCGAAAATAATCTTTGAGATGGACATTTCATGACATTTTTCATGCGGTTGTTATTTACGCTAAAGGAGCACATAATTGGAAAACTCAGAAATTTGAAATATGTTCATGAAAGTTACTTGAGTGTTCAATTCCTTAAATGCTTTTATTAAAGAATAACAAGATTTGCCAGTTCTCACTAAGGAAATGGGAAAACTTAAATATTTTTTTAGGAATTTCTTCGAAGTACTTCTTCAAAAAACTTGAGTGGTACGGGACTCAGTTTATGAAACACGGTAAATATAAAACCTCTAATTGGAAAGAGAAAACGCTAATATTATTTTAGGTAGTATTCCAAAATTCTTTTGCGATACGAAAGTCTTGGAAAGCTGCTAGATCCAATTTACTGGAATTTTTTGGGCATCTCTTAAATAAAAGAACTTGCTAACATTCAATGGCCTGACTATTCTGCGTAATTAACTTGTTGGGTATTATTTTTGTGATGAGAGAGGAACGTATTTAGAAATTGTTTAGCTTTCTCCCTTTGTTACTCGTTGGTTTTTAAATATAATTCCTAGATGTTAAATAGCGGAAAATGGGATGTAGAACATGAATCGTTTATACAGAGAAATGCGTTTTTTAAATTTAATTTCTTGGAAAGTTCTTTCATTCTAAATTGTCAAAAATATGTAAACGCAATGCCGTAACTTGCGTGTTTCTTTCTTGACGTAAGCCGCATGCTTTTTTAACGAAAAGTCTATTTTTAGACCCACTTTAATTCGAGAGACGTTGAATTTTAATTATTTTACTCATTTGCATAACCGAACCTCGGATGAAGTATGTCTCATAATCCTAGTTTGACTTTATGTAGAATTACTTTGTATTGTATTTTAATGAGCGGAGCATTCGCATTCTTGCTCTCCGGCATTATAAGTCCGACTTAAGGTAACTTTCTTATCATAAAGGGCTCTTATTCAATTTAGTTTGGCAGTTTGTGAGCATAATATAGGAAACGCTGGACCTATTCTGTTGAGAACGCGATGTTTACTCTTACAGTTGTTTTCTCTGATTAAGTAGTCCCTCTGGAAAACTCATCTTTCGTACATTTTTTGTTAATTCCTTTCTAAAGTTAAACTTATTTAGCTAAATCAGAATTACATTTGAAATTTTGCTTTCGTGTTATGGATCCGGTTTAGTAGTTTTATAATGTATATTTAATAGTTTTATTGTATGATCAACATTGTTTTTTGTTCAGCAAATCAAAAGTGTGGGCAAACTTTTTCTGGGAATTTAAATCTCCTGATAAATAAATTTCGAAATGAATTACCCTAATAACTTCCACCCTTATGTTTTCGATTTTTCATTTTTTAACCTAAAATAATTACCTATGGTGATTGGTATATAATCTCCCAAAATCAGATTTATATGAATATCTATCGACGCATTTCTACTACCCCCACACTGGGATTTTACCTCATTTTTCTTTTTCGAAATTGTGTATTTGCTCTTCATCTTCTTTAATGCTATTTCAATCGAAGCGTCTCCAATTCATTTTCCCACCGCTAGCCTCGGATTTCAGATTCTGCATTCTCGCCATGACTCACCAAATTAATGACCGGATGTTCAGTTTACACAAAGGCCTTTTGATAAACCTAATTGCTCACTCGGGCTCCGATAACCCCGATCGTTGCAAATCCCATTTGATTCATTGCCTTTTGAACTCGATTCCGATAGCAGCGGACTTCTTCGCCTCTCCGTGGAATGAGGGCAATTAAAAGCGTCTTTGCCTTCCCCAGAGTTTCCTCCGGACCGACATACAATCGGCTCCTTATATACGTTAGAAGCGTCTCCAGCGAGAATATCCTCTCGTAGTCGAATGAGAATATCTTTGTGCGGATGGTGTTGCAACTTTCCATCGTACGAATGCATCCTCTTCCTCTGCAATCTGCCGGCGGTCGGCGGTTTAGAAACCTTTTTATTTCCTCCCAATATCCTCGAATGTAGGCCGCCTGAAAGACAACCCGTGTGTAACAGAAGAAGGGCTTTTTGAGCGAGGCTCCTGCGCCAAGGGAGGAGTGCAGACAGGGATACGCGCGCTGGCACTAACGTAAGAGAGCGTGTTCCGAATAGTAGAGACACCTCCCTCGTGGGGTGGTCTGCTCTGGCCGTTGGCCTGCACTCTTTACCCTTCTCCCCGAACTTCTCTATAGCTAGCAGCAACTTGGTCTTTCCTCACCGTCGTGAATGGATTCCATTGGCCCCCGAAAAGCGCCATTTTTTCCCTTGCATGGCCTCCTGCCTTACTCCTGAGAGTTAGAACTGCCACCTAATTGTCTCCTGCGTCACGCGCATTCCGCCTCCCGACGTTTCCCTATTCCTCTTCGTTTTCGCAGTTCTCTCTCTCCACCACCCCCTCCCCTCTCCTTTCACTCTAATTCCCTTCTGCTCCTCCTCCATGTCGTTCTAATTCACTTAATGGAGTTTGATAGGAGACGATTTTTCTCTTGCCTTGGGTACGTTTCAATATTACCAGTTCTCGGTTTGATTGCTTCCTGTCGTTACGTAAAGGAGCGTTTAAGCTTCCTGGTTTGAGTTTTAAAAATGGGAGTCTCTCCAGTTTTGTGCGATTTATGAGGTGTCACATACTTTCCGCAATACTTTAAATGGCTTACAAACCATTCGCTGTTAGCATTAAAGAGTTTTTTCTTATCGTGATGATTTTAAAAGAGCGTAAAAATTCATTTCTCATTTAACGAGATATTTTTTTATAAACTCTTAAGCGTTAATTTTACTAATATTGCAATTATTTAAAAATTAATGGATCTTAAAATATCTAGAAAATATTTTATACCCCAAATATTTCTCTCGATTGCCTCAAACGATTATCTTCTCTTGTATATTGTAACATTTTAAAAAAGCGAATCGGCTCTAATCGTTCAATCTGTCCCCAGTAAAATAGACCAGCCAATCAGCGAATGATTTAGAATCACTGGTTCCTGCTAGATTTCTGGAGTTGTGGCCTTAATGAAATCCTGTAAGTGCCGTAACTCGAAAGAGTTAAAGAGGTGTTCTCGAGGGTTCGGAAACGTTTCGAGAAACGCCTTCCTCTGGTTTCTTGCGACAAGTAAATTAATCATCCTCGGAGAAAGGGCCGCCCGTTTCCTATCCGCACTCTCGGAAGTACAGTCTGCGCGGACATCAATCTTCGGCCGAGCAGCGGCGGCGGCTCCATCCGTGCCGCAGAGAGGAGAGAGAGAGAGAGGAGAGAGAGAGAGAGAGGAGAGAGAGAGAGAGGTTTTCGCTCTTTACTCCTCCGCGGGATTAATGGCCCCACACGTGGTTTGGCTATTGAGTCACGTGTCGAGTTTCGGGATATCCCAGATGTACGTGCCAGGAAGAGAGGGGGAGTGGTCCTGCAAAGGTGCCGAGGGGTTCCTCCGAGAGGGCGTGGAGGTCGCCTGCTGTTGGACGTGGGCGTGGCGACGCGGTGGGCCAGTTTTAACGATTGAGATAACTTGTGGAGCTTACCAGGTGCTGGCGCTGTGGACGTATTTTGCGGTCATTATATTGTACTTGGTGGTGACCGCATGTGGAGGAGAGAGGGCACCCTCCTACTGAGAGCCTCGAACGCACGACTTGGCGGGATAAAGAGGGCGCTTCCGCGCTCTTGTTGTTTTTGTTTGTTTGTAGGATACGCTCCCCTTACCGTAAACGAATCGTGGCGAATCGGTTCGAGGAACCGAGAGAGGAGGGAAGGTGTCGCCGCGGCGTTGGTTTTGCGGCATACGTAGCAGGGGAGAGAGCGGTGCTTTGCCTGGGTGGGCGTCGGAACCACATTCCAGGTCGTTTTTTAGGATGCCTTTGCGTCTCTTTATATTTTCTTATTCTAGAGTTCAAAACTTTCATGTAACGTAATTTTAATAATTTTTAATTGCGATAGTTATTCCATTCTTCCAATTATTTCACGATTACTCAAGCTTATAATTATTAAATGTCATTTTTAGATTTTTTACTTATTTTAGCTATGAAATAAATATTTTTTGGCTAAAATTTTTCTACGGCGTAAGAAAATAAGTGAATTTATGCCGCTAAAATTATCTTCATCATCAAGAAAAATCACGGCGGATATATGTAGAAAGTTCGCCATCTTTAAGCTTCGTTGTTTTAAGTTTGACGAAGTTAAGGTTTTTTTTAACTTAAAACTGCCATTTTTCCGAGTGGAGCCCTCGGTTATTCGCATCCAAAGTATAATTGATCGAATCGGGCGTGACTCGCGGCCAGATAATGCCGCATCACTTGCGAAACCGGTCGCATGAATAAAAATTGTGGAAAAGTACGAAGTTTATTCTCTATAATAAAAACGTTGTTCTGTAAGGAACGCAAGATGGCCGACAGCGAAATTTATTTGGACCATTTGAAAATATGTTTTGTCAGTTAGCTAATACTGAACGCATTCTATCACAATATATTTTTGGAAGTTGTTAATATTCGAGTGGCACATTTATTTGTTAATGTAAATATCATACCTACCTATTATTTTCCCTACGTTATATATGTATACATATAATTATTTCCCTGTCTTTGCACACCGACAATACGTAGCATTGACGAGAACAAGGTGGGAGAAGATTATCAGAATTTTATAGCCGAAAATAAAAACCAAACGCATTTACTAAGCGACAACAGAATATTAACTAGAAATGTAGTATATGACGAAATATTTCGTATGTAATAGTGTGCTATTAATTATTTTAAATGCAAATATTAATAATGTATCTATCTATAATTCTTCCGCTGATATTTCAACGGGAATTACACTAGTTATATAATATACGAATAATACGCACCCAGAATTTCGATTTTCGAATAAAAGACTTCTAATTGACGATTTACGTCGAACTGTAACCCTCTTGCGCTGCGTCGGCGATGTTTTTTTTCCGCTCCGAGCGATGAATCACATCCGGAAATCTCGGACTCCCATCCGGCAGATGCATCTGCCACTCGACCTTAAATGTTATCGCGGCGCAGCACCCTTCTCTCTCATATCGCCCGCATCCGAGATGACAGCGCCGTTGGACGCCTGCCCGTGAAGCGCATCACATTTCCATCTATCGTGATTATTAGCTCTCGTTTCCCATCGTCCTCTCTCTCTCTGAGAGAGAAAGAGGATCAAGGAGACCGCACTCCATTCCACTAAACCAGCCCACCCACACCACCACCACCAACTCTTCCTCTTCAGCGTCAAAGGCGTAGCAGCCAGCGTGTTTGGTCGTCACACTCTTTTCTGTTATCTTCCCACCCTTTGTCGAAAGAGGTCGCGTTTTCCGCTTTCTATTATTATTATTTTCTTTGATTTTCTCCGCCCTCCAACCCATCCTAAGTAGGTAAAATATGTAGCCTTTCTATATATATATATATATATATATATATATATATATATATATATATATATATATATATATATATATATATATCCTATTTCCTTCCAATCGGCGAATGAATCAGATGGGGAGGTGGAGACCCTGGGATTCCGTGTGACGTGTCTGTTGTTTAAAAAGAAAACCTTTTCTCTCTCAGTTGATTAACTCATATTCGGAAAGACAATGGAAGATCTCTATACCGGTTCTGTTTCTATTTGAAGAAATTTTCTCTACCCTCTCTCTCTTCCCCTTCCTCCTTGCATGGCTTCCACTTCACCTTCCTATCCTCTCTCCCTCCATTCTACACCATCCGCAGATCGCCGACCCTTTCTCCATTTCATTCATGGTTTTCAATCCTAAGATTGGTTTGAACTGACTAGGGAATAAACACATGATTTGATGGTTTCCCGTTGCCTTCCACATCACATACAGAAGGGAAGAAGTAAACCCGGTGCCGGCATTAGCCTACTCTTAACGAAGAGCACCCAAGGGGGCCAACTGCTTAACGTCCCTTCCGAAAGACTGTGCACACTGATTTGGATGTTCTCTCTTAACCACGCAAATAGGGAGCCGGGCAATCTCGGAAAAAATCCTATCTTTCCAGGATTCGAACCGGGTATGCTTAGCGTAGCAGGCCAGTGCACTCACCACTACGCCACGGATTCCGCTGTAAATCTCCATCGCTGTTCTATTTCAAGGCGCCATGAATTGTGCACCCGCGATCCATCCAATGCACGTATGTGTGTGTGCGTGTGTTGTTTTTTAAACCCTTTTTTCTGCTCTCCCGACTCCCTCTCTATCGATCGTCGTTCCGCGAATCTCGCTCACGCCATCTTCCCCGCTCTTAAACTTCGATTGATGGCCTTCGTGACCAATATTTCTCTCATTTCTCCTTCCTTGCGCTGGCTTGGAAATCGCGTCCGGGATTTTCGTGTTTATCCCTCTCGTGTCTTTTATCGCGAATCGATGGGACGGTATATCGCCCCTTAACCATTGCGAACCCGCTCGACCTTAACTCTCTCCCTCCGCCTCCTCGCTCCTCCTCCGCCGAGGAAATCCGGTTTTTCTTCCCGGGTGTGTGTGTGTGCACGCGCGTGTGCGTGCGTGTGAAATGTGCGCGCGTCGAGTGTGTTCCGTGGCGGTTGTTGTTGCTGCATCGGAGACCTGGCCTTTTTTGGGCTCCGCGCCCGTGGTTCTCCTTGAGTTGTATCACCCACACGAGTGTCGTTTGTTTTTCTTTGTTCTTCTCTTTTTCCTCCAGAGGAGCGGTGGAGGGGAGGAGAGATCGAGGTGGAGAAAAAAGGAGGTGGGTGGACGGAAAGAAAGAGAGAGAAAGCGGAGCTCGCTCAACGGGGAGGTGGATAGTTTTATAACACCTGCTTCGTGTTCTTAAATAACGGAGTTTGCCAGGCGGCGAAAGTCGCGATATTACGGGCGTTAAGTGGAATACACGAGCGAAATTAAACTTTGAGATTAACGTCCTTTGAAGGAACGTAACGCCGATTTTGTGCACGGATGTAATTTATAATTTGATTAAATGTGAGGGTGATATCTTGTTCTCTCGAATGAAACAACCTATGCCCGCCATTAAGAAATTAAGTTGGCGAAATTTATTTTGCTTATTTTATTGCAAGTCAATATATTTAATGAAGTGATTCGTATCGCGTGAGCACAGTGTTATGAACCCTCTAGGGTGGTATTTGTTACATGCGATTTCTAATCTCAAAAATGTTTCTCTGCTCTCCGGAGCCATATATTTCATCCGTCTAAGTATTCACATTACTCAACAACGAAACTATCGAATCTCTAGTCATAGCGTGGAACGTTGCTGATACCGTACATTTTTCATCGGTCCGATTCAGTTCCGTATTACTTGCATTGCATAATAAGCTGCCGTGGTTTTGGGAATGTATAGTCGTGCTGTTTGTTTTGTAATTTACACGTGACTTTAAATGGGTGAAGCCAATTTCTGATGGATATGCTACTCGGAACCACTAATATCATTCTCGGCGAAGAGAGGTGATAATGTTTCCGAATTCCCATATTACTATACGAATCATCATCATAGGTAGTCTGTCCGTAGACAGGTCCGTGATTATTCATGGTTAAACCTGGTTCTCCATATACTTCTATTTTCCGCAGTCTTCTTCATGTCTTGATAGCTCTCTTTCCCTTTCAAGTCGTCTAGCAGCTGAAACCTTTTCCTGCCTCTTTCTCTTTTTCTATCCAGTTTTCCTTCTAAAACTGCTTTAATCATAGGTACTCTCTCTCCTCAGGTAATGCCCAATCCAGTTCGCCTTCCTCTTTTTGATAAGTCTGTATAATCGTTCGCTTCTCTCCTATTCTTCGTAGTACTTCCTCGTTTTTCACCCTATCTGTCAATTTTATCTTCTTCCAAGTATTTTATATAATTTTTTCTTAGCGTCCATGTTTCTGCCCCATGCAAAGCTATACTCCATACATAGCATTTTATCAACATCTTGCGGATATCCTCCTTTATATTCCCCGTTAGTAGGAGTTTCTTTTTTCTGAAAGCGGCTTTTGCTGTACGCATATATATACATATATAGTTAGGAGTGATTTTGAAACGAGAAAAATTCTGCCATGACCGGGAATCGAACCCGGGTGAATATTTTACCACCGAACTATTTTGGCAGACTAATTCTCTTGTCTCTGAACGCAATGTTTTTCTTAGTTGTAGGCGGGATGGCCAACCGGCCAAAATCTTATTATTGCAACTGATAAAATTGCTACGACTATCTTCACTTGACCCACTTCTCAGATTTGGGTCACACAATCATTTAAATGGCTTCTTTTCATTCCATCAGAATATTCGGCTCGTCTCTACAGTGTCGATATCCTCCGAAATTCGAAAATCCCCAAGTTTTAGCAACTTCCAAAGTAAATGGGTTCAATTTGGATGTGGAGCTGCAAAAAAAACCACGAAAGTCTATCAGGGTAAAAACTAATTACTTAATGGCGTCGAAGTAAATTGAAGTGAAGGAAATGAGCAAATGAAACTCTTCTCTCTGCCCATCTTAAGCAAGCAAAGTTTCTTTTCTTTAAGGATGCAAGGATGTCGGAAAGTTTCGTTTCTCCATTTCCTCCTTTCTTCCTCTCGCTCTTCATTTCTCCCTTTCACACACACACATTCCCTTCTTCCACCTTTGTCCGACAGAAGATGAAAACTCGCAAATTTCATACAGCCAGTCAAGGGTATGATATGCTTTGGGTCTTCGCTAGCACGGGCTTTATTCGGCGCTTAATATTTCCATCGGAAATTTCTTTAATCTCCTATCAGTATAATATTTGGTCGGAAATCGTTTAAAGTGACGCCGCGCAAGTTTTTTTCTCGTGAATGAGTTAAATTCTTGTTACTCTCAAACGGGAAATTTGTGAGAAGCTTTTTAAATATTTGCGTGAAATTTCTGTTGTCGTTTATCTAGAAAATTGGGTCAATGCCCATGTCATTGAATTCCGTTTGGTATTTTTTCTCAGCCAAGTTTCGCTTTATCTTAAAAAAGCTTAACCCATTTAATTTCCATTTGGAGATAATGACGCTCCGTTTTTATTTTTTGGTAAATTTTAAAACTATATTTCATCGCCGTACATTTAAAATATAAGAACGAATACATTCGAAACTCGTAAATTTAGTGAATGGAGCGATAGCTGGAGCCTTGTTCCATTAATTGCCTCATTTCGCAGTTAGTCTTTCTCCTTGCGATTCTCGTTCAGATAAGACGAACAGACTAGGTCCTGAAATACGCCAGAACGGTTCGACGGGTAGAGTCGCGTCTTAATTGAGTTCTTCTCCCGTTTCGCGTGTTCCTCTCTCTCTCTCTTACTTTCTCGTCGCACCATTCTCACACATGTTCGCCGTTCGGAGCGACGGCATTCCTCGAGATTAAAAAAAACGCCGTCTGGTGGAAGTTTATACCGGCAACCGCTTGGCTTCAACGACTTTTATTTTTGCAGAATACGTCTCTCGAGTCGACGCTAAAACCGATTCGAATATGTCGCTCCTCCGGTGTCGTATATTCCGATCTCTTTGCGGAGAAAGGAGGTTTTTATACCGGGGGGAAGGAAAGCGAAAAGCAATACACCGCGCCTGTTCAGAGAAAACCCTCTCGCCTTCGCAAGTACGAAGTATCTCTCTCATATTCCTTGTATCTTCGTCAGACAATCTCTCCGCTCGACTGAGTCCCTCGCGTAGGGAGACGATTGCCTTCGCTGCAGTATCGGGTGAGAGTGTAAGCGCTCCCTTTCTCCTATTGGGCGGGCTGTGCCAGGGATAGATGTGGGAGGAGACGGAGAGAGAGAGAGAGGAGATAAAAAGAGATACTGTGGGGTAGGGATGGAAAAAATGAGTTTCTGCCCTCGACATGGGAGTCCATCATGTAAGGTCGTTTGCAGTGGAAAAAGGGTGGCTGGCGGAGGAAGCAGTGGAAAGTGAATGGGAGTTAAAGGGGGAGAAGGGGATTTTGGTGTTCCCCGGGAGGTTTTGCTGCTAGCGCCCTCGATCCCAAACTGTCCGCCTATTGTGCGCCTCGTCGCTAGCATTTTTTTTTGCCCGTGCCCGAGGTTTCCCTTCCCACAACCACCTCTGCTTCCCTCCCTTTCTCTCACGCTCTTCATCCCTTTTGCCATCACGTCCCATCCTCTTCCTACGCCCCTCTAAGAGAGAGATGGGACCCTCCCGACAATGGAATAGTATTAGTGGGATAGATGCGTGGGTAGAAAGGGGTTTGGGGAGAGGTTTTCGGTGGTGCCGCGAAGATTGGGAAGCCGTGGTGAAGCGTTAAAGGCAGCGTGGGTGGATGGGAGGAGGAGGGGAGGTGTGAATTTAGATGGGTGTGGGTGTTGCCCTGGGCTGAGATCACTCCTCCTCCTCCCTCCCTTCGGCACTTTCTCTCTCTCATTCCATTCCGCGAAATCCTCGTTCCTTCCATTATTCCTCTCCTTTTTCTTTTGCATTCTTTCTACAGCGAAAGATTACTTTTTTTAATTTCGGTCATTTGTTGCACCTTAGGAATGTCTCTCACTCGCTCGCCTTTTCAGCTTCTTCCACTGTTTGAGTTTTAATTCCGCCGGATATGCGGGTTTTAAAAACATTTTTGTTTGATGAGACGGCTTTAAAATTGCGGTCCAGAAATGACTTGCGCTACGACGCGTTGAGATTTTTATTTGATCTCGTGGTTACAGAAAAACCAGACGATTTTCATTTTCATATTGTCCGTGTTATTCTTTCGAAATAAGATTGTAGATTTAGTAGATTTTTTATTCCATCACGATTTGCATTATACGTTTTCTTCTTCAAGTTTCCAAGATATTTTGCACTGGTGAGTTTAAAAACTTATGCGCATCGCCTCTCAACAGATTTTTTCCGTAGGTTTACCTTAAAATCGTATACTGGTTAGCGAGTTACATATATTGTTAGTGCTCATTTCGAGAATTCGAGGGTATTTTTGAGCTGCATTTCAGGAAATTAAAAATAAACACAAATGTTACAATCCTTTTTCTCGTTAGAACCCCGCTGTAGGGACTACCCACAGATCTGCAGATACCAAGGACTATTTCATAGTAATGCGTAATTTACATTTATTCCAATAAAAAATTATATCACAAAACGACACTGCAACCCTTCGATATGATTGTTATTAATCGTTAAAAAGTTTTAATCTACCCTTTGCCTTACATTGTTATTAACCTTTCAAAACAGCTTAGACATGCTGTCGTTCGATTTCCTTGCTGCCATTAACTCCAACTCCCAAATATCTTTGTTCTCCGTCATAGGTCATTATCTCCATCAGCGTAATTTAATTGGTCCTCAAACCCTGCGAATAATTCGAGAGCTCCGAATCCAGAGACTAGCTCCACGCTGCCGCGCAATTTGTCCCTCGCCTCCCGTTTTAGCACCCGACTTAAAACTAAACGGCCCGCGTGTAAGTGACAAACGAGTTGTTTATCGCGCGACGAGATCTGCCGGCGAAAGGAACAATTAGTGATCCCGTGCGCCCCCCGCGAGTTTAAAATACGTTAGCGAGGGCACGCTATGAGAGGTCGGCGCTTTTTAGGCGGAAGTCGGAAGCCAAAGGGGATGAGAGGGGAGAGGTAGGAGAGGAGGGAGAGATATGTGAAGAGGAGGGAGTGCGTGGAGGAGGTCGCTTTTACGGACTGGAAGAATGCCGTCGCATAACGCGCGATACGCTCTCCGCCCCTCCATCGCGATATATTGTTTCCCTGGCAATCTCAGTTTCCTTACGCTCTCCTCCCATATCTCTCTCCCTCCCTCGCTCCTTCCGGATTCTTAAGACGCGTCGCCGCACTTAGCAACCAGTTTCCGCCGCATGGAATAGGAGAAAATGTTCTCCTCCGCGGTCTTCCATTAAATTTCTCGTCTGCGCGCCTCTTGAAGCCATCGTGTGACATTTTCGACCCCGAGCACTTCTACGCTGAGAATTTCGTCGTGAAACAATAAGTTTTAAGAACTAGTAAATCCATCGCGTGGGATAAAGTTTGGCGTTTTTCGTGTTATGCGATGTGTTTTTTAGCTACGTTCGAAATCAAAATAACAACTCTAGGATGAAGACTTCGCTTTCTGATGGCGTCCGAGATGTCGGTTCCGCCGTGAGGGTAAATTTTGTTTTTTTTATCGAGTTTGCAAATTATTCATAGGTAGTTCTTCTGAAATAAGAATGTATATCATTTAAGAGTGCTATCACATTGCATACATTTACATATTTTTATGCTTTCTTTGCTCGCGGTACATGGATCCCAAAAAAGTGCTTCAATGATTTAATGAGATTTGTAATGGGAGACAAATCGTAAAAGTTGTGCAACTAATTTCATTTTGGTCCATATGAAACAATTAGAGCAACCCCTTTGCGTTAAGGCATAAATCATACATGTACAGCCTATAATGAGTTGCTGAGAAGATATCCGATATTTGGCATTTCTTAATCCTTTAAATATTATTACAACCATAAATGTACGCCGAGTGATTTAAGTGCCGACGGAGTAATAACTTAAGCATACGTCCATTAACTTTTGTGTTTTATTGCTTGAGGCGTGAATGAATGAGGAACTGTCTTGATATTTTTCTTTTGTAATTTGCGAATTAGGAAAAAACAACCCCATACCCAAATAAAACTCGCTACTCAAAGTGAAGACCTTCCGAATTCCGATAGTGAAGTAACAGTTGTTGGCGGAGCGGGTTGGTTATAGTCGTTAAATTTCTTTCGTTGTTGGAGGCACGAAAAGTTTTTTTGGTTTAAAAACTAAATTTTCACACTAATTCAAAGAAGGATTGAATTTATTAGCAATAACGGAAATCTTTTGTTCCTTTTCCCTCGCAGTTAGAATTAGAAGGGTGGGCTATCTACAGCCGTTGCACTGCGACCATTACTAATCTATTGTGCATCCCCAGCCGTTTATCCTGCAAACAAATCAGCACTTTGAATAAATCGCAGTAGCTTCTTTGCTGGGATCCTTTGGTAGTCATTCGGGCTCATAAAATGAGAGCCCAAGTGACGAAATCTGAGTCCTGCAAGGGACTCACATTGGCATAACATGTGTGAGGCTGTTACCTCACCTTTACCACGCTTGCCACACTGAGGGTCTTCAACCAACCCTAGCTTATGTAAGCGTCCCTTTAAGTGACAGTCTCCAGTCAATATATCCGTCACTGCTCTTAACTGGTTCCTATTTAAACATAATAGTTCCCTACTTCTGTTCTGCGAGATTCCCTGTATGAAGGATTTCGCATGTTTCTGTCCACTCTTAAAACCTGGGAAGTGTACGTTAAGCCAGTGCTCTCCAACCGGTGTGCCGCGGCACATTAATGTGCCGCGAGGAAGGTACTAGTGTGCTCTCAGTCTGAGGATATTTAGTTTTCACAAAAGCGTTTGGAACAAACAAATTCGCATGAATTTTATTATCCAAGAAATTTATCCTGAAACTACGAAAGGAATTGATAGACTTTAGCAACGATCATACAACTTAAAATTAGTATTAATACCTTTAGATGCATATATTTTGGTTAGAAGCTAAAGGTGTGAATATCCTTCAATATCTGAATATGCCATCGCTATGACCTTCCAAATTCAACAACGTATTTATGCGAATTTAATTGTTCGTCAACGGCTCATATTAAAAATATTAAAAGGGCATGTTTAAAGAACCTAGATGAAGATGTTCTTGTAGCTCTTTCTATTATTGAGCCCTTGTACAAAAAAGGAAATACTAAATTTTCCGTCGAAGAGCATAACATTTTTACACGTTGAATTGTGTATGTACTTAATTTACAATAAAATTATACAATTATTTGAATATTACTTTACCAGTCATAACAATCTAATATAATTGCGACTTTTACTGGTTTTATGCTAGTTTTTTCTTTAAAAATGTGTATTTATGTAATGAAATTATTTAGGGGTGGCTTGGTGTGCCGCGATGTTTTTAAGCATGCATGAAGGTGTGCCGTGGAGAAAAAAAGGTTGGGGAGCACTGCGTTAAGCAATTCCCTTAAGGCAGGGTTTTCCAAACTTTTTTGGCCGCGTACCCCTTAGAACTCAATCATTCAATTGAAGTACCCCCTTAAATAATATGACAAGTATTACAAAAAATAGAAATTTAAAAACGAACGAGTTTGCATATTATAAATAGCACTTACTGAGATGAATGTTCTTCTATTAACGAAGAATTTAACTAAGTTATTTTTCTTCGTTAATATGAGTATCAATTACCACAAAGTTCAGCCAAATTCCTTGGATTTCATGAATGTGCCTGTTTTGCATGATATAAAGAGTCATTCATTGACTCTGTTGAAGAAAACCTCAATCGTAAGTAAGATTCAACATTCAATTTCTGACGATTTTTTGTCTTAATTAAAATCAGAGGTAAAAATCCAGATTCGCACATGCACATTGATGGGAGAGGAATGAATATACGATATTTTAGCCACTTCCTCATACTCGTTTGATGATTTTGCTCAGAAAGCAATCAAAAATACCTTAGAGAATTTAATTTTCAAGTCATCGTCAGTAGAAATATCCATGAGGCTTTCTTGTACTTTTCCTGTTAGATGTGGAATCGAAAATTCCACGCATTGCGCACCCAGTTATTAGAATCGTCCGCTTCTGAAAAATATTATCGTTATTGTTCTGTGATTAATTCCATATCTTCCTTTATATCTGACTGAGAAATAGAGATTTGTACGCATTTCAGGTTCGCCAGTGTGGGTTTACCTGGTTTTATGACTTAATCCGTAAAATATGTCTTGTCCCTTTTACAACGGAAGCAAACAAAATACATTAGCTGTCGCCCTCAGTGATAAGGCTGCAGTTTACTCTTATGTATGCATTCAATGTTTTAAAGACAAAATATACTGTATTGTTTATGTGCAGGCATAGTGAAGGCATTTATTGTAAAATATATTCTATAACAGAGGTGACCAACAGAATTTTCAGGTTTTCCACACTAGTGGCGAACGGATCAGCCTTTTCGCCACATAGTACAAAATATTATTATTAAAAATAGGACTATACAAATACAAGGTTACAGTGATGCACAATAATGATTTAATTATTTATTAGTCAAATAAATCATTAAATTCAAACATTAAATTTTAATGTGATATTTGACAGCTGAAATTTGGCATAAAATCCACACTAATGTAAGTGTGCATCTCAACTCCGCCTCCAATTTCATATCTTGATTTCATCAACTGCGGAAAAAGTTGATTCACAGAGTCAAGTTGATTCGAACATAGAAAACAGATTTGGAATGAGAACTGTGAACTCGTTTTCTTTCAAAATACGAGTCCACATCTTAACAATCGAATCATCTTTTAAATGATGATTCCTCTGACTTTGCAGCAAAAGCATATCCGTCTCTAAAACGTACCTGTCCAAAGAAAATAAATTTCCGAGCTTTTTAGATAGTCGAGAATCATGAATGTGAAAGTGATTTGGATCTTCCATTAACTGAAAGGCAATCCTGTACTTTTCAAAATCTGAAAAGCGCTAGGAAAATATTTGTAGCAGATTCTGCAACCAATACACATAGAGCTGACGTTCAAAATCAGGATTTTATGCATATTGCGCCATGTTCGGAAGGTTCGTGAAATCTTGGACCTCTATATATTCCACAAAAAGTTTGTTTTAACATAAATTCTCGTACATACTGTGCCAAATTACAAATAAACTTTCCATTTCCTTGAATTTTAAGGTTCAATTCGTTCATGTGAGCAGTGATGTGAGTCAGAAAATAATTACCACATTGCCACTATTCATCCTCCATCACAGAGGAAGTCTCGGATTGGTGTTAGCAAGGCAGTAAATCGTTCCGAGACCCTTCCACGACTCAGCCACCGGAGATTTGAAAAGTACACGATATCTTTAAAACCAGCGTTCTCCACTTCATTCAACAACTCTACAAATTGTCGATGGTTTAGAGCGCTGGCGCGGATATAATTGACGATTTTCATAACTGTTTCCATTACAACTTTCAAAATGTTATTCTCCGCCATTTGAACACAAAAATTTTCTTGGTGCAAAATGCAGTGAAACCAGCTCAAACATCATTATTAAGGCTATTTCAGATGCCGCTTAAGAAGGCTGAAAAATCCAATTTGTGTTCAGTCATCGTAAGTGCTCCATCCGTCGTTACTGAAACTAATTTCTTCAAATCTAATTCACCTTTTCGAAAAATTATTGAAAATGTCATAAATATCGACACCACGAGTGCAGTTTCTCAGAACACGAATTGTGAGAATTTCATCGTGAATTTCTAAATCTTCTGTCACAAAACAAATCCAAAAAAACGAGTTGTGCAGTGTCCTTAATGTCAGTTGACTCATCCAAGGGTATCGAAAAAGACGCACAGTTTTTATATATAACAATATCAAAGTGAAAGAAGCTGATTTATAGTGTCCACTGTCATAGGATCAGCCATTACGTAAATTTTCTCAAATACCTCCTAGCGCCTTTAAAAGTGCCCCCAGGGGTACGCGTACCCCAGTTTGGGAAACATTGCCTTAAGGCTTCCTTCCCAGTTGTTGTAAAGCTTCCATCTGGTAGTTTCAAAACTACCAATAGCCTCCTTCGCCATGATTTTCATCAGTCTGGAGCTGCCAGGTATATCCTCGATTCCCTGACAGTGCCTCCTCCATGAAGATCTCTTGGCTTTCCTGACTGCTGTGTTATAGCTGATTAGTTCGGTCTTGTAGTCATTCCATCTCCCAGTCCTTTTAGCTATATTAAATAGCTTCCTGACATCAGTTCTAAGGTAGCTTAACTCTTTATTCCACCAAGGAACCTTCCTTGGCGAGTAAATTACCTTAGCCGTGCAATTCTAATGATAGGATTGGAGAACAGCATGTTGCATCTGGTCAACAGCTAATTCCAAATCCAACACCGAGTGAATGTTTCGCGGTATGGCCTCTAGATTTACTTTAATGTCATCCTTCTAAGATTCCCAATTAGTTCTCTTGGCGTCCTAAACATGACTATAGAAGGTACTGCCATTATAATATTGAAGCAAATGTATCTGTGATCCGATATAGATGGTTCATCACAAGGTTACCAATATCATTGGTCCCTAATGTTAAATCTATAACTTCCCTCCTTGCTGCATTAGCAAAAGTGGGTTCATTACCGTTGTTTAGAATATTCAGGTTCGTACTCACTAAATACTTCAGTAGCTTCTCCCCTCTGTAGTTGTTGCCAATTCTCCCCCATACAATGTGGTGTGCATTGGCATCACACCCAATGAGAAGCTGTTTGCTGCCGTCTTGACAGTAGCCTGCAATATGTTTGAGGTCCTTGGTTGGTGGAGGACCCTCAGAATTATGTGGTAGGTAGGCCTAGCTCCTCTTGGCTCCCTCCTTTAGCCTACGTTAGCTTCACCGTCGTTATCTCGAACAAAAACTCAACAATGGTAAGGCATTAATGTTTTTCCGTGTAAAAATACGGGTTCTTGCATTCCCATCAGGGGCATTGTAGAATAATGCCCTTCCAGGAATATTTACGCCTCTTATCATTCATTCCCTTGTATATCCAAGGTTCCTGTATAAGTGCAATATCTATATTTCTCTTAGCAAGTTTTTGGTACAGAACTGTTGATGCCGCCTTACTGTGGTGTAAGTTTATTTGAAGGATTTTCATTTTTTTCCTCCTCTCTATTTGCAGATACTAGTTCTTGGGTGTCTGTGGCAGTCCCCTCCTTGTCACTTAGGACCTTAAAGGATCCTTGATCCACCCCTGTGTAGGCTCTATAGCCGGTTTCTTTAATAGCATTACCTGAGTCCCGGTCTACGTGTAGTATCAACCGTTGCCCATTCGTGTCTGATATCCTCAAGGACTTTCCAGTGCTCAGTTTGAGTCCTGGACTATAGGCCTTGAGTCTTCTTAGTAAGATTTTAGGATCATCGGTCTTTAGGTCCTGAGTCCTAAAAGCCATTTTCATAGGCTTTCGGAGGTTCCTTGCCTCACCACCTTCGGTACAGTTCCCTCCTTAAGCTTGTGATTTTTGAGGTCTCCTGGTTGTCACAGGTGTAGATGATCGTCCCTGCCACCATGTTTTAAGTCTTGAGAAGAGGTAGAGGTTCTCCTTCCGGAGTCCCACCAACCTTCCCCGGGATCTCAGCCTGGATGAGCTTGATATCTTCATTTCCCCGCTTTGATGATTGCCATTTTGTGGGTAGCCAAGACCTCACTGTAAGATTCCGGTTCCTTTTGACCCCTGGGTCTCTTAGTGGGGTTGGCTTTTCCTGTTGGTGTGGAGTCATCCGATCTGGTTCTCTTGGCCCCAGTCAGATTGCCTCCCTTCTTAAGAGGTGTCGTGTGCCCCGTTTTCTGTGTGCCCCCGGTACCATCCTGACCCCTCTCCTGTTTTTTCAGCTTACACTTAGCAGCCCCAGTTAATCTGGTCTTTTTTAGGTGAATCCTATTGACTCCAGATGTCACCTTGCTGATGTCCTTATCTCCTTCTGAGGGTATACTGGTACTGCCAGCTCCCCCTGTGGTACTCTGGAACTGCCAGCTCTTATCAGAGAAACATCTTCCTTTTAGGGATTTCTCTTTTTTGGTGTCCTTTTTATCTTTTGTTTCCGTATTGGTCCCACGAGTAGCGAGGATATATGTGCTCACCATCCGCGGAGCCCCGACATGGGTGGAAGGCTAGATACAATGGGGTGTCGCCCGTTTCCCCAAGGGGATCGTTCACGATACTGCATATTTTCCTACCCCAGTATCAATCAGCCCTCGGCACGACAGCTCACACCATGGCTTGGTTAGAACCAGAGCCCCGTTAGCCAGCATGTTTCAGGTACTCCAATGGGATTCCCTTACTCCACCTGTTTCCACCCTCCACGTGTCCTTAAAAAGGCTCGGACGAGTGGTTGGGGTTTTGGAGGGCTTCCTCGCAGTTAGTTAAGTACCGAGTTCGTATCTTGATTGGTATAGTTTTAAAATTAAAATTAAAAATGCTCTCCCTCGTTTCTGTATTATTCAAGTTGAGAAAAGTAAATTTCTTGAAAAATTTTAGCCCTCGATAATTTATAGCCCCATAAAATATCGCAACGGATGGACAATGGAGAATTATAATGCAATGTAGATTAGAAAAACTGTTGATGCAGAATTACTTTTCATTCATGCAATCTGAATCCACTGATCTTTTTGTGCATCCTATGACAAATCGCTAGAAAGCATGAGGAAACATCACTCCGGCATGTAGAACGTCCCTTTCAAATGCTCTTTTTGTAGCCTTTTGTATTCACGTAACACTGCAATGTAATTGAGTCATAGCTGTGTAAGGAGATACTCGTGTTCCCACTGATAATCTTAAAGTTTGAACATTCGCATTCTCACCTCTAAAGTAGCAGGTTCTGTAGCTAGATAGTTTACCCTTAGTATGACACTTCGAAATGGACACGTGACCAAGTAGGACGAGGTTCTTAAGAGAGTCGGCGCCTGTTTGAACGCCGGCGAACTCGCACACACAACTCCCTCCTTTCCCTTTCCTCCCCTTCTTTTTCCTCTCTCTCTCTGCGCTCCCTCTTGTTTTCCAGCTCTCCTGCGAGCTCCTCCATTCTAGTCTCTTTAAGTGTGACCTTCACCCTAACCCTACGGAGAGAAGTACACCTTTTTTCCATCCCTCCTTCCATCCTTTCCTCTCCTCTCTTCTCAGCTAATCCACTCCCTGCTCAGAACTCTGCGAAAATGTAATTTGGGGCCAATTTCGTACGACGTCGTAGCTCCTCGCCGTACTTCTTTCTCCCGCTATCCTAGTAGAAAGAGAAGTAATAAAATTCACTTCAGCATTTCCAAGAGAATAATTATAGTCCGTTTAAGTTCTGGACTTTTCTGCTTATTGATTCCATAGTGCCATGTGTTTGATGGAAAACATGATGTATTAAGACTAGAGATGCAAAATACCGGGAATTTTGAATCGAGGAAAAATTCAATGTTTAAACCCGCGAGTTTTGGGAACATTGGAAGTTTTCGAAATTAATTAAAGTGGAATACAGTATTTTTTAAACAAAAAATATATTTATTACCAAATACTATTCCTTAGTAAATTGAACAAAAAAATAACATTTCTTAATATAAAAAATCAATTATATATGTATGCACATTTATTTACAAAATTTACCATAATACTCGTAAAATATCAATATTAAGGTGTAAAGAGGTTGTGCATACATTAAACCTTTGCACCAAATTAAAGGAGACGCATGCTCTGAGCTTTCCCACAGTGCCTTTCTTGACCAAGTGCCTTCATGAGCTTTATATTGTGCAAGATTTGCCAACATTCTTCCGGGTTCATATTTCAAAGTAGCCAGTTGCGCTATGAAATCCAGTGCTTCTTCTGACTCGCTTTCGCTCATCATTTTATCCTCGTAACGAGGATGTAACTTTGCCGAATAATGTATTCCTTGACAAAATGTTTTTTTTTCTATTTGCTACAATTTCTAGTATCTTACATTTTTCGTTTGGTGGTAGACAAGATAATGGTAGCACATATTCAATTTATTTATAAATTGTATACAATTCTTCCGGGACGTCGGAAAGCAATGCCTTGTTGGGTTCAGTTTTTGATTTGCTTGTTGCTATTGGTTTTAAACTAACAGAGATAGCCTGCAGTTTATTCCAAAATGTATTGTCCAGCACAGTATCTCGAACATTAGGTTCAACATTTAAATCTTCCTTTATTACTATCGGAGAGATTGTTTCCCTGTTAGTAAACTTTCAAACATATAGGTGTTACTATTCCATCTTGTGGGCACTGAAAGTTTTAGATTTGTTGCATTTACTCCCATTTTAAGTTTCTGCTTATTTGTGAAGACTGCTGAAACAACCGGCGTTCTTATGATATATTTTACAATTGTTTTTGATTTACGATGCAAATCACTCTGAGAGGAAAGTTTCATTATATCGCCAAACAACAAATTAAACCCATGAGTTGCACAACCCAAAGTGTTGATATGGGGATATTTCACCTTCAAAATTCGCCAAGGAGCTTTCATGTTACTGGCATTATCAGTTAGTTGTGCGTCCACTTCTTCATTCCCGTTTTCATCTGTAACTTTGAAAATATCGTTTGCTATAAATTCTCCTGTATGTTTATTTGCTCCAATTTCTACACTTTTGTAAAGTAAATGAGTTGGTGCGACAACAATATAAGTGACAATGTTTTCTTCCCGTGTATTACTCCACCCATCTGTAATTATTGTTACACTGAACGTTTTCTGAACACTTTCTCTGATATACAGTAGAACATTCTTTTTCAAGTAATCGAGTTGAGATGGCATGGCTTGATGGAAGTGTGTATGCCGGGCGAATATTTTGATAAAATCTTCCAAAAGTAATTTTCTGATATAGACAATATACAGTTTGTTACGCACACTGCTCTTGCAAATGCCTGATCAAGTTGATTATTTTCAGAAGTAGTAACACTATCTAGATATGATTTTATTTAAGCTTTATTGGTATAATTTCTTTCGTCTGATCCTGACGGTTGTTGATACTGAATTTCACTTATTGATGGCGTAGGTGTATTAATTGTCAGTAGAGTTCTCAGTGATAAAATTGCTTCATTAACATCCATAATACTTATTGGTTGATTTTCGCTTCTGCGTAAATTTTTAATACTTTGCTGATACTTTGAACTTATAGATAAATGTTTATTCATTTTTGTAGCATTTGGCACGTTGTACTTGGTTTGACAGTATTGACACATTGCAATTTTGTTTCCTGGTCCAATTCCATGGTATTCACTAATGAAGTGGTTCCACACTGAAGATTCTGGTCGAGTATTGGAGTATTTGAAACTTCCTTATATGTTTAGAATTTTTATACCACACGAAAAAAAATCAAGATTCAATACATATTTAAAGAGCATTATTTATGTTATTTTCGAGTTATCGTATATGAAAGAAATGATGTACTAGTAATCGCACGCCTATTTAAAGCTATTAAATATTTGTTTCATATTTTTTTTTCAAAATTCCCTCCCAAAACTCCTCAGGGTTTAAACCGGGTTTATTCCCACCTTCACATCACTTATTAAGACAAGTGCTTGAGTGATGTTAATAGCCACCATAGAAAACATCGCTGAAGTAAAATTTTACTGAAAGATTATTGAGTTTGGAGGTATTTGTAATCAGTGGCGTAACCAGGAGCAGAAGTGCCCGCGGCTTAATATTCTTGGTGGTCCCCTCTCCCACTTACCCAACAAATAAATATGTTCAGTTAAAAGTAAAACCCACTGTAACTTGTAACACCTATCATTTTGCACTTATTAATCAACCAAATATACCTATATGTTCAATTAAAAATGAGACCCGTTGTACAATCTACCAAGCTGCACTTATCGATTATCAGGAATTTGCTGAAAATGTTAGGCGTTTTAAATTATTCAGTATTGATTGATTGGAATTCGTTCAGAAATTAGGATAAAATGGAGAAATAGCTCAAAAAAATTAATTTTTTCTATATTCTGAAAATATCAAACCCCCCTCACCTAGGCCCGTGACATTTGGTCACCCTCGCTTTACCCTATTTTTATGCCACTGTTTGTAATGTTTACCTGTTTCTTTATGCGCGCGCGAGTATTATTTATCGAACAAGTCGTCAATTTAAATGTGGCCATAATTATTACGGTCGAAATTAATGTATCACACACAAACTTTATAAGCATTGAATGTTCTTTAGGAAGAGTATTTTTTAATAAAACATGATTAAATCTGGGACGATGAAACCTTAATGGCTTTTTATTAGAGTAGATAAATTGAAAACGTCTTTAATTCGGCCGAAATTTAGACCATCTTACGTTTAACACTATATATAGAAGATCTGTAATACGTTGGATTGCGATTATAGATGAATTGTTGTGCCTGTAAGCAGTGGCGGCCCGAGGTATTTTGGCGTCCCGGGCGAGAAACCGCTCAACGCCCTTCACCCTCCATAAATTTATCCACTTGCAAGTAATGTATAGATAGATGGTAGGGCTAGCGCCCCAATACTTGAGCGCCACGGGCAGCCGCCCGGCACGCCGATACTTCGGGCCGGCCCTGCCTGTAAGGTAAACAGTACAATTATGTATACTGCTTCAAGTTTGGTATTTGTATTCAGTCAATAGGCGGAATATATCATATGTTATATATGTTAAACTAGATCAGTTACATAGAAGTCATTTTAGAAAAGGTGTGCTCCAGACGATGCTCGAATTTCCAACCGCGGCAAGGCTCACGACCGTCGTGCTATCTAAACTACCGTACGCTAACCAGTTGCGCCACTGGAACCGCCTATGGCGAAAACTGGCGAAAGTGAGGTTTATCATACGCCGTGAGAGTCGCAAGAATCGTACTGTTCGACGAGACTTGCGAAATTCTGCGAGTGGCTTCGCCGCACTCGTTCGAGGTTATCCATGCGAAGGAAGCGATCGTTACTCTTAAGTCATATCGCCGTCGTGTATTTCACGCTCACCAGCCCCTAACTCCAATTAACTTATTCCCCCAAACGGTCCCCCGGTTCGCTTCGTGCTATTTAGCTGATTGCGTCAAAATTTTCAGCGCGCAACCCTGTTCCAAGTGGTTTCCGTGTTTGACGCGGCAGTATTTTCTTCTTCGGTAATATTTTCCTGACAAGTTGGATCGTGTTGATCTGCGGAAATTGAATAAAAAACGCGGAAAGATTCGGCCCATTTTTTTAATCTCTTGGCAATGTTTTTGTACTATTTATTTCGATCAGTTGATAAGGCTGTGATCGCCTTTCTTTTCCGAAGAATTCCGAATTTATTCCAATCGTATCCGAGTTTTCCATTCGTCACTTGTTTTAATCTGACCCCATAAAACGGATTTGTTTTCTGCGGAATCATCAATAATGGTGCGTTTTCGGCGCAAATCGAATTTCTCGCGACCAACGAATTGTATCCCCGTTCGAAGAGGTCTGGGATTCTGATTTCGGCGTCGTACGCCCGTGAAATATCTCATTTATTTCGTTCTTGTTTCAATCACGACCCGTTATTCTCGTCCTATATCGTCCTCCTTCGAACGGTCCATGACAGAAACTTTTTGTTTTGGTTCTGAAAATTATGGTCACAGTTGTCACAAACTATTTCACGACTGTTGACATATGGCACTTGGTGCATTGTAAACGTGTTACTTCTCGTAAAAAGTTGAAATTAATTAATTATACGTACAAACATTCATGGAAAAACAACTCGATTAGTCTAATTCCTTTCAGCTTCCGTAATTGTGTCACTTCTCTCTACAATTCCTCGTCGAGTGTTTACCGTCCTTAATGTCATTCATTAATTCAAACTTCCTGCTACATCTTCTCTTTTATGATGTCATTAGTTCCCAAACTGGGATCGCGAAAGGTTTTCAGTGGGGTTGCGATGAAAGAATGCTTTAGTTTTACTTTTTAGCACGTTTTCTTATGTGATCACTCTGTCTTTCCAGCCGTCTGTCTGTTCGTTAGACGACAATCAACTTTTTTTTGTTTAAGCGATTCATTTATTAATTCATCAATTTTCCATAAATTCTATTTTCTGGTATATCTTATTGTTTCCGCTAGGTCACTTCAAATTCGGAAAATTCAAAACTTTAAAAATGGTATTTTAGCTTAACTACTTAGAGTGAAATTTTCACGAATAAAACAATGCCCACTGAGAATCTATATTACAACGGTATGGGTTATAAAATCAACGGAAGAAGACTTTACTTGGTGGAACTCCATCATGAATAAAATGAGAGATAATATCACTTGATGTAAGTTCCACTTTATTAAAATAGATTCGACCGGTTTCGACTAATATCTAGTCATCATCAGGTACAAAAACAAGAAGCGACGCAAATATGTATATACGGAATCGGAGGGGAGTGGGGGAGGGAAATTGTAGAGGGGACCAATGAATGGGTAGAGCGACGAGGGGGGGGGAAGACTGAGTCAAGGTGTTGGGGAGGGGTGGGTGTTAGGAAGAAACATAGTAATTAAGGGGGAGTGGGTGGGGGGAATAAGTTCGTTAACGAGGTTGAGTGTGTTATCATTGTGGTGTAAAAGTATTTCCAACTGTTCTAAAAGATTTGAACTGGGACCTTTAGTTGCCAAAAGAATTACCTCCGGGTTAAAGTTGAAGGAATGGTTTTCGAGTAAGTGTTTGGCAGAGTGTGATTTGAATGAGCCTTGTAAGAAAGATTTTCTATGTTCGGTTGTCCTAACTTGGAAATTTCTCCCTGTTTGCCCTATGTAAATGGCAAACAGTCATTACATGAGAGTTTATAGACACCGCTCCTGAATAAATTGTCAAACTTATCTTTATTGTTAGATAAAATTTTCCCTAGATTAGTAAGGGTGTAGAAAGCCGGACGTAATTTATCTTTGGGGATGCAATTCACAATTAGCCGGGAAATATGGTGTCTATATTGTAATTTACACCAACGGGATTTATTAACAGAAGGCGGAGTATTATAACAACGTTCAAGAGTTAGTTTCCTCTGTTTTCTATATAGTAGTGTGTCGATTAATTTATGTGGAAAACCGTTGTTTAATGACATTTAATTTTTTATCGAATTCTATCTGTGAGAGAGGGGTGTGGGTTAACCGGTGTATTAGAGCGTGATAAGCCGCGTGTTTGTGCAGAGTGGGGTGGAAAGAAGAAGAGTGAATGATGTGATCGGTATAAGTCGGTTTCCTGAAAATTGCAAATTGTAGGCTGTGTCTATGTATGGTTAAATCAAGGATGTTGAGGGAGTTATTTACTTAAATCTCTTGGGTGAATTTAATGGACGGATGTAAGCTGTTGAGGATAGATAGAAATTGGTCCAAGTGTCTGAGGGAACCTTTCCAAATGCAAAATATATCATCAACATAACGGTACCATACAACAATATTATTAATCGCTGGTAATTGAGAAGTAAACAGTTTACATTCGATATTGTTCATAAAAATATCAGCTAGGAGAGGTGACAAAGGAGAAACCATAGCTAGGCCTTCTTGTAGATGCTAAAAGGTCTTATTAAAAGCAGAGTAGTTTTGGGAAATGCACACTTTTATAAGTTCACTTATGGAGATAATCACATTAGCATGGGCACCTGAAGATATTAGGATTTATTCAAAGAGATGGTGGGTCTCACGGGGAGGAACATTGGTAAACAAGTCTTTCACATCAAAGGAAACAGGGAAAATATCTAAATTATTTAACTTTTAGTAAAGTCTGTGGAGTTTTTAATGTCATATTTTGGGAAGTAACCCAGGGGCGATCGCCCCCTCCTTGGATAACCCCATTGCGCTCCACTGGGCGCTTTCTTAAATTCTTTCCCCGCAAAAATCGTCAATTATACGCTGCAGATTAGGTCTGTACAGCAAGGGAAAGAAGGATTCTGACAGGGGTAGGGATTTTCAAAATATAGGGCAGTTGGCAGGGGCGGATTCGATAGGTGGAGGGGCGGTCGCCCCCCCCCCCCCTTGAGAAGTTTCTGGATCCGCCCCTGACGTAACCAGAGATACTAATGAATAAATCATTCTAAAATCTGATGTGGCTAACACACGACTTTCTCGATATTTGGGGTATAGATATTTAAATTATTATGAATAGCATTATAAAGCAAAATTATTATTTCGTATCGTAAAAGAATACAGATGTCCTTATTGCCGTAAATTAGGTATATTTTGAATATGTTTACAGAATTCACCGCTAAATGATGGTGGCGCTGTATACTAGAAAATGCAAAATATCTCCGAAATGGATGGTTCTACGAAAATTTGTTTCAAACAAAACCTGGTAGAAATATTATTCTCTACAACTTTGGTCCTCACGAAGATGACCAATTACGACGTTTTTAAGGAGATATATGCGGGAAACCGAAAAAACCGATTATTTATAAATAATTCCTAAACAATAACTGCTATGAAAAATTGTTTCAAATGAAAGTTGTAGGAAATTACATTCTCTATAACCTTTGTATAGAATTGTATATACAATAATGATATTTTAAAGAAGAAATATCGCAAAAACCGAATCGGGTTTCGATTAAACCTCGACTTCCGGTTAACCGTTATTGTCCAGAAACTAATCAGTCCTTTGTGCTCATGCTAAAGTGTTATATATGAAGTTTGGTAACGATATGGCAAGTACTTTTTGAGTTAGAGCGCCCACAATCACATACACACGCACACACAGACATCATTCCGAAAATAGTCTACACGTGTTCTAGGGACCTCAAAATGTGTATTTACGTTGAAATCTCGAAGTCGATTATTTTCGTTATCACAATACTTTCCCCATACTATGTATGAAGAAAGTAAAAAGAGGCTAATTTGTGCGCTGGTGCTGACACGCTTGAAATAACAGGTCTAATAGGAATGGACGGTTTGTGTATTTTAGGAAGACCGTAAAAATGCGGAGGGAGAGGGTTCATTTGAATTAATTCGTAGGAAGATTTTTTATATATTAAGGAGTCACATCGGGCATTGGTGGTTTTGATGGCGAATTGAAAATCACTGGATGGGTCTTTGTTGAGGACACTAATATTACCAATGGATAAAAACTGGGGGCACTTGTTTATGTAATCACTTTTGTCCAAAATCACTACGCAGTTGGCTTTATCCGCTTTCGTGATAACAACATCTTCTTTAGTGATGGTGTCTCTTAGGCTAATCACTGTTTTGATAGGTCGGAAAGAAGAAAAACTTACGGAAGAGGCAAAGGATGAAATTTTTTGAACTATTGAATGCTTTAAAAGGTGTTCTCGAGATTGAGAGCAACTTCACAATCTACGGCTAGATTTTTGAGTGATTTTAAGTTGAAATTAGGGTACGGAATATGTTTGAAGCCAAGACTAAGCAAATGAAATTCATTATCACTGAAGGTGTCGTGGGATAAATTGAGAATTCTCTCCTAGAAACGACAGCTTGGGGCTTTGGAGGAAGGAGGGTTCTTGATGTACTGTGAGTCTGAATTGAGGATAAACGATTAAGTTTATCATTGATAACGTACGTTTTTGGAACACAATTTTGCTGGTGAGGTCTCTAATATGATCTTCTAGCAACCGCCAATGCTTTTACAACTCAATGATAACTCACTCAACCTCATTAACGAACTTATTCCCCCCACCCACTCTCCCTTGCTTACTTTGTTTCTTCCTAACACCCACCCCTCCCCAGTACCTTGACTTGGCCTTCCTTCCCCCCCCCTCTCGCTCTACCCATTCATTGGTCCCCTCTACACATTTCCCTCCCCCACTCCCCTCCGATTCCGTATATACATATTTGCGTCGCTTCTTGTTTTTGTACCTGATGATGACTAGATATTAGTCGAAACCGGTCGTATCTATTTTAATAAAGTGGAACTTATACCAACTGATAAACAAACAAACCAGAAACCTGAAATTTTTCAATAAAACGTGATTCCACTTAGTACTTTAGCAAGGATATCTTACTTGTTTAACTGAATATAACTATATCTATTATATATTTGTAATCAAATTGATTTTTTCCACAAATGGTTTTTTGTGTTATTTTGAAATGTCCTTACATTTTAACTTTATGGTTTAGATGGTTTGGATTCGGAGATCACATTAATATCAGCTACCTAAAGAAGTTGCATATGCATTAAGTTTTAGAGCTGTTGTATTACGTAATCCTTAATATTTCCTCTTATCCCTAGCGCGCTTTCTCTCTCTCTCTCCTCCCACCCCTCCTTTCTCCTTCCTTATTACTGTTAATGTGACGTGCACATACGCTGTGCCTCGCACTCGTAGCTTCCTATTGAGGTAGGCCGTGGATTATCACGCCCCGGCCTTTTCCACCTTCTCATGCCGCTCACCTCAAACCCTCCCTTCGCCACGCCATACACGCCTATGACGCCACCCCTCGAGGACGACACCCGTCACCAAAATTAGTCTTCTATTTCGGATTCTCCCATCGCGGCTCGACTTAATGGCCTGAACCGGAAAAGCCAATTCGTGGCCCTCGCCCGTCTTAGGGAAGTTTTTGCGAGGCTTAGGGAGTGGAATGATCCATAAATTGCTATATTATAGGTGCGGTTTTTCCACTTCTCTCTGGGATGCCTTTAGAGGTCATTAGGTTATGGGCGTGGTCGGTTCTTTTGGCAGTGAAGCGGTGCGCCTGCACCTTGCGGCAGCCGCTTCGTTTTTGTCATCGCACCCCATTCCTTGAAACCATCCCCTATGGAGTATGACTATCCTCTCCTTTTTTTGTTCCTCGTCCCATCTCTGTGACTTCTCCTCTCTACCTCCCACACTCTTCCCTCTTTACCTCCCACCTTTTCCTCTTCCCCAGCTTAACTTTCAATCATTGGGTTCCTTTTCTTGAGCGTTGCATATGAGTCGCTTATCGATTGCGCTCTTAATTACGTGACTAGGACACGAAGCATAATTTTGTTTGTGACGGTGGGATATTTGCTTTCATTCGCGTAACCCAAGTTTTCATTTTTACTGCATACTTGGCAAATGCATAAGTGTATATCGCCGCTTTGAAAGTTCTTTTGTGAAAAAAGTTATTTTTAGATTTAGTGTCATGATATTCATTCAAACATTTTAAATTTATGTCGCGGCTAATGCCCGAACCCTGGCTAATGTCGACATTAGCCAGATTAACCTGTTTCAAATGCAATTAAGGGACTTATCTTTGAAGATTTGGCTAAAAGTTTCTGTGAACGTGTTTTGGAGACTTGGGTTTAGAACTTTGAGTAAGTTTTAGATGAAATTTAAGCGCGTTTATGAAAACTTTCTCTCGATGTTTTATAAAATACAGTTTGAAGACCTTGGTGGATAGTTTAAGCAAGTTTCTGTCGCGTTTATTCCTATCTTATTGAAAAGTCGGTCTCTGAGGTTTAGTGGAGTCGTGCGACTTTTAATTTTAGACTGCAGGAAATTCGATTTTACGCCCCCGTATAATCCCCTTTACATTATTAACTTTTAATGCTCTCCCAATTTGACGTAATGCTGCGAAATTACCTTTGCTTAAAAATGCGCGGAAGAAAAGAATTTTCATCAAAAGTCTTTGCCCTCGCGGTATGAAAGAAATTAGCCTTCCAAAGCTTAAGGTCATCCTTTTGAGAACTTAAGTCTCTCTTCTCCCTCGGGTTACCCTGGAATCGGATCTCCCTTTTTAAACGCAAATCCGCACCCTCCCCCCCATCTCCCTCTCTCTCGCGCACACTCTCTCCCTTCTGCGCCCCCTTCCTTTCTAAACTTCTCTGCACCTATCCCTGGCAAACCTCCCCTCATAAAAGCCTTCACACACGTATGCCTCCCTCCCTCCTACACCCTTGGGACTCATACTTATTATCTCTCCGTGACCTATTCTTTCCACTCTGCTGCTCTCGCGAGGGCTGCGTTTTCTTCCCCCTCCCTCCCTACCTTTCCCGCCACCCTTAAAAAGGTCTCTCCTTTCCCCCGGTGACTCACCGTCTTGGATCCTGATTTCAATCCTTTCATCTCCAAAGGGAAGGATTAATCTCGCCTGCGCATTCCCTCTTACTCATATACCCTTTCCCTCCTTGACAACCTTTAAAACTCCTCCTACTACTCTTTCTCTCTCCCCCCTTTCATTTCCTTCCTCCGCACTCTAACCTAAACTTTCCATATCTCTTGCACAGTTAATATTTCCGCCAAGTGTATTATTCCTCGAAAAGTCAGCTTCCCTTTCTTAAAGAGAGAGAGAGAGCGGTTTTCTTCCTTCGGGGTTTCTCTCTTTCTCCCGAAGGATGCCCCGCTTCCTGCCTCTCATCCTCTTTTCTCTCTCCTCTCTCTCGCTCTCTCCTCCTCCTCTACCGCACCCACATCCGCCTTCCCGTTCTTTTAGCTCTTCTTCCTCCCCATCCTCTTTCCTCTTCTTGACCAACTCTCTTCTTCTCCCCTGCCAACACTCCATATCGTGCTTCCGCCTCGCTTGCTCTTTTTCGACGTTCACTTTTTTCCCCACCTCGCGTTTTTCTCGCCACGCCCCTCTTCGACCGCTAAAAGAATTCTCCCTCCTGCCTCCACCATTGTCCTCCTCAGACGCGATCCCCGCGGCGACGACTGCGACACCGACGCGCTCTTCTTCGCACTTTCTCTCCTCCAATCTCTCTCCTCGTGTGTCAACTGTCTCCTCCTTTCTTCCACTTCACTTTTTAACTTGTCACTTTTTTCTCTCATCCTTCATATTTCCGGAGCCATCCTCTTCATCGCCGACCCGAATGTAGACAACTTTTCTCCTTCAACTCTTCACTTGCACTACACGTCTTGAGTTTTCTATGGACTTATAAAAAAATTTCCTGTTGAAAGTTATAAATCTCGTCCTGAAGTCCTCGTCTTCTGATTCGGCCCGATTTCCAGGAACCCCGCCAGTTGTCTGTTACTGGTCACTCAGTTGTCCCGCTAGGTTAGTGTTCCGGTCATAGGAAGGCTCCGAGTGGATGGCCGTTCGTTGATATTTCGTTCCGATGGTCGTCGAGATGGAACGGTTATAGACCTTTGGTGGAACGGGATCCGAGCCAAAACCCAGAGGCCCTGGCGTGGGAGTCGCATGGTTTAGATAAAATTTGGCAGCGGTCGAAAGGAACTTTCCTTTCGGAGGGGTCAGCTTTCGAGTTCTCACGATCGCTCCTCACAATGGGTTGTCCATCGGCTTCGGGATTATTTTTCGTCGAAAATCGCATTGTATTCTATGCATCGAGGCCTTAAAGTTGTCGACGATTCGTCTCAGTGTATCGTAATGGAATGCTGCTCTATTTTCAAAATTTCGAACGTATTAATTTATCCACAAAATCGACGAGTTTTTGGAAGATGTTTTTATTGAATACTTTCGAACGTTTATTTGTATGTGAGTGAACTTTATTCAAAATGTTTTGGTCGATTCTTATAGTAGGATAAATTCAGGGGTTCGAAATGAAACTGTCGATCGAAATTACAACACTTATTCTACCTGTTTCATCAGCAAGGAAGCAAAGACCAGCTTATGTACATTTCTTTTTCAATTTTATGTGGTCTGTAAACTAGCCTGTCAAAAATGACGGGAAAAGCTAAACAAAATTATTTAGATTTCTAGCATTTGTTTTCAATTTTCTGACGTATTATCTCAAAGTTATTTTCTTATCACTACAATTCAGTAATCAAATAGTTCTCTTAAAACAGCATTTCTAGTGAATGTTCGTTTTGAAATTGTTTACGGTTGAGTGGAAAAGGGGGCTGCGTAGCATCAACCTCCCCGTCCAAAGCGTAAATAAACAAATAAAAGTATCTTTTTATGGTAGGGTGACCAGACGATCCGTTTTTTTATTACGGGAAATATCCCGTTTTTCATCATATTGTCCTGGTGACTCAAAAATGCTTGTCGGAATGGTCAAATGTCTCACATTCCTAGCCTTTTTAATTCCAGCTATAAAATATTGTTTACACTTCAACTTCAATGGTGAAATTTATTTCTACTTTGTTTACTCGCCAACTCTTATATGGAAGAAATGTAAACAGTGAAAGTTTTTTTTACAATATGAGCATAGTTGACGTACGTTTTTCATTTTCCGACACTAATTCGTCTAATTTATATTGCCCTTTTACTGCTTAAGCTGTTAATGCCGTTTTACATAGTACGTAATCGACCGTCGGTCGATATCGTGTCTTTTCCAATCTGCGGAACTTTCCTTGTGTGAAAAATGTCCATTTCACAAAAAATATAGCAACATTTGTGTGATTGCCTCGTCCCGTATTTGTTTTCAGGGTTGTGGGAAATTTCTCGTTTTTATCTTGCTGGAATCTGGTCACCTTAGTGACAAGTAGTGTGTTACGATTTAAAACTCGATATGGAATGTTATACCTGAAGTTTATTAAAATGTTTTTTTCTAGTTTAAACTGCGGTTTTTATTTGTATAAATTCACACGCCACGCCAAAAAAACTTCATAAAAGAGGTGAATTGGTAATCCTCAAAGCAGTTGGAAAGATGGAAGTGCGCCGAGAATTTCGAGAGACATTTTCATGGATACGAAATAACGTCCGTACGCCCCCATATTCAAAATGTTTAATTGTATTAATTGGAAACCCTTTGGTCATTCGTAAATTAACATGCTTAATTGTTTAGGGAATAAAAATTTATATAACTTTGTCAGCCCTCATCTAAATTATTTTCTGAATCGTGAATTATAGAAGTATCCTTTCTTGAAATTCGAATACGATCGTGTGTAGTATAGTATAACAATGGATCGAATTCATTCCCTTTCAACCGATTTATTAGTTGCGCCTACTTTTAAAACGATCATTTACTGCCACGTTCATTAAATAGTTTCGAATATCATTGGATAACTCTCTTTTCTCTTTATTTCTCCTCTCTACCAGTCCAGCAAGCATTTCAAAATTCAAATTTTCTACCCTGTTGTATGATGTTACTAATTAAAAAAAGGAGTGAAAATTTGTCTTGTCCTTCTTTTATCCAGTTTCACACAACGTTTTTTCTTGCAAATACGTGATGTTCGCCAGCAACATTGCGCTCAGCGAGATTCGATTCTGTCCCGCAGGTAATTGGGAGACAAGCGCTCTTGGAGTGGCGTGCAGAATGAGGCCGCGAGAGAGAGAGAGAGAAAAAGTCGTGCAGGAGAAATTTCGGAGAATTAACGAGGTATTTTTAATTCGGCCTATTGTGGCCTGTGCGCTCTCGCGCCAAGGCAACGAGAGAGGAAAAAAGCAACGCTAAGCGACAAAAATAAAAGAATGCCTGAATGTGTACGGATGTGTGAAGGTTGTTTTGTCTCTACGTTCGCGGATCGGTATCACTTTTTTTCCGTACCAGAGATTCATGTCAGCGATTGCGGTTTTTCGGTTCTCTTGGCCTTTGTCTCTGATAAAAAAATGGATGAAAGATTTTCTTTTTTATTTCTCCTGGATGACTCGCTTGGGAAATTTCGGTAGGAAGTCTCGAGTTTTTTTCCTTCTATCAGACTAATGGGTTGGGCGATGGGGATACCACCGGCAGTGGTTTTTTTAATACGTCACTGCCAACCTCCTTCCCTTCGAGATTCGACTTAAAAATTTTGGCGAGGATGTGTATCATATAGCCATTGAAAAAAATAGTTGGAATCGCTTGTGTGTTTCCGTTTACGCGGCTCGAAGTTTTGAGAATGAGGCCGCCATCTCATGTTTATTATGGATCCGGAGAAGACGCTCGTGTTTTTACCTCTCTTCTTCTCTCGGTGCTTTTTCTTGCGTCATCTGATCTCGTTTGTCTCCCCCCTCATCCCTCCCTCCCTCTACTCCCCCTCCCCCTCCCCCTTTTCCTCTCCCCCTCTCTCTTCACCTTTTCCGAGACCTGCATCCGCAGCGCCCTCTTCTGCCTCTCGGCAAAGATGTCACCCACTTTTTTGTATTCCACCTCCTCCTCTACAATCGAATAAATGACAAAAGCCCTCCCCCCCCCCCTCTCCCCTCCCCCCCAGCTAAGCCTGATGCGGCGTTCTTGGTCGCTGATGTTTTTTTAAAAAAATGTCGCTTTAAGGATAGCGATCTCGTCTTTGAGTTGCAAAATGAAATGGGAGTTGGTTCAGAATGCATATTAGTGAATTGTTTTGAAAGACAGGAAACGAGTTTTCATCGTTTTATGTTGCGTTCAGGATTAGCAGTAACACGAAGTGGAAACAAGGTTTGAAAGGATCGTTCAGTTTTGTTAGTTGCCGGTATCATGGCTAATATGATATTCTCTATTTTTTGTAAAATATGTAAATATATGCGGATTATGTTTCCTTTTGTTTTGCTCGAAAAGGTGGTGTTTACGCTTTCGAATTGAGGTGGTGTTCTTCATTCTATATAGGCATTCGCTAATGATAAGCAAGTTTTAGTTACATTTTAGAACAAGCGATGCTATCAAGTTAAAGTGATTATTTTAATCTTTCCCGTGCGTCTATTTCTTCTTATCGTCTTGGAATTTCGAGGAGAGGCGAGAATGATGTCCGTGACTCAGTGCAGGTTTGCAGATCACGTGCCGTTCGCATACAAAACGCGCAGAATTTGCCCTTCGCACTTTTTTGACCAATTATCTTTTTTTTTTTCCTCCACGTGTCGCTCGGAAATCGCTCTCATTGTTGCTCAAAGCCGTAGTTTCCGTGAGTCATCTCTCGGAGCGAAAGCACATTCGCCTCATTTTCTTACGCCCTTTGAATCAATTTTGTCGTGAGACGCAAACTCGAGAGTTGCCGTCGGATATCGAGTTATCCTCGCTCGCGAAGAGGAAGGTTTAAGGCTGGAGAGAGGAGATCTTTCTTTCATTCGAAGTTTTCCTTCCGTGACACCCAGAAGGGAATGTAAATTTTTAAACTTTGGAATCGATTCCGGGTGATAGGTGGAGCCGGGAAAAGACGAAATATTAAGATCACCATCCGCCGCATGAAGTAGGCCGGCAAATCTCTTCCTGCATCACACCGCTGTGTAATTGAAATGTAATTGCTCCGGTCTCTCTCTCTCTCCCTCCCTATCAACTCCCCTTCAGTTGTTCTCCTGTGGCGCATTGAAAGTTTTTGATCGGCAATAGAAACTGTTTAACTTTCCAGTTCTCGATTCGCCTATCTATCACTCTTCCTGCTGCCGTTTTACTCGCTATAGAGGTCGATTATTAAATGCACCTCTCTTTCTCTCCTACTCCCTCGGAAGGCCTGTTTTTGAAGCAGGAAGTTTCGAAAAAAAACTTCGCTCGTGTACAATTTTAGCTCGTTTCCCGAACAGTTCGACGTTATTTTAGCGATGAGTCCAACGCAGCCAGAATGAAAAACGCCGGAGCTGTAGCTGGGAATTGATCGAAAAGTAGCCGAAAACTAATTTAGGAGTGATGGTAAGGTCATTTAGTTTTTCTCATATCTTCGACGCTAATCCAGGTGGTTGACTTTGATGATAAAAAATTAAAGCTTCTTTAACATTCATTTAGTTCCCTGTCTAATTAATATAGCTCCCTATATGATTAATATGGCTGTAGAAAGTGCTGATCATATCGGAATGAATTACGTTTTTTTTCCTTTACCGGATGAAAATATCCATTAAAAAAATATTTTGTCGTTTTATTTTTCTCATTTATTTTCCCATCGATCATATTCCGTGTGAATGTGTGCGGTCGTAATAAAACTTCAGTGTCCAACATTTTCTCAGTAGCGTAAATTTTCTCTCGGAAGCACGCCTACAGTTGTTTGATTCTTTTTTTCCTTCCATTAAATAAAAATCAGCTCGTTAATCACTTTTAATCTTTCAAGAATTTCCCATTGTGCACGATTCCTTCGTTTCAAGCATTAAATTGCTACATGTGAAAATAGATTTTACGGGCACTAAAGAGTTTTTTGTTAATATTTCCTCGTGGAAGCTTATTAAACCCCTTATTCCACCTCCTCTATCCTCCACTTTACTCGAACTTCCCTCGCGTGATTAACAAACCTCCTCTGAAAGCCCTGTTGTTTCGCAGAGCCCTGCGTGGGTTGCCTCTTGACATTTTAAAAGCATAATGCGTTCTCTTTTTCTCGTGTTGCCGCCTCGACGCCTTGTAACGAACTCGGAGTTCGTTATACTCGAATTTTAGACTTTTTTCTTTCGTTCCTCTCGCGAATATTCTCAAATAATAATTTCGTCAAATATGAAATAAAATACGAACAGATCATCTCTCGCTGCGAGGGCAAAAAAAGGTGTTAATCACTTTCAATTCAACATAGAATTAAAATATACTATACTTTCAGCAGTTGAAGCAAAGTTGTTAGTCTTTTTTTCTTCACTTCTGTGTGAAATTGAAAATTATTCTTTCGTTCCCATCATAAAAACAATTTGGTTGCCAGATAAAACAAAGAAAAACACCGAATATCTCCATAAGAACCTCGAGAAAATACAAATTTTCGTGTAACATACTTGACAGAAGCTAAAATTAGAGAAATCTTCCAGAACGAAACATTGCCTGGGGACTCGCGATAATGCTCTTTCCTAGGGTTCTCATCTACTGAAATGGCGAATGTGCACGAGAGTTCATTGGTCCCGTCGCGACCTCTCCCGCTCGTTCCCTCTTCCGGCTGAGGTCGAGCTTCGTACTATAGTAAACCTCCGCCCCGTATCCTAGCGCGCCCCCTTCCCCTTTTCCCCCATCCACTCCCTTTTCCCCGTTCTCTTTCGCACGCACCCTCTTCTCTCCCCAGCGCACCGCCGGTGACCTCGGACAGCGCCGTCGTCCTTGCCCCACCCCCATCCCGTGCTCTTTCCTCCTCGCCTCCCACGCCACGCCCTCCAGTATGTCATTTCAGACTCATTCCCGTCTCATCTCGCGCCCTCGGGGCTTATTACCCTATCTCTTCACTTCTCTTCCCCTCTCTCTCTTTCTCTCCCACGGGAGTTTATCCTCAACTGTGAACCTGATTCGTCACTCCTGTCCAACGCGCGCTGAAAGAAAGGAATAAAAAAATGTCGCCGTGACGGAATGCATGTGTGTGTCCCTGACATGACGTCCCGCTGTATTTCGAAGCAAAAAAATATCTCAAAAAGAGAGTGGCGTGCGGATGGAGAGGGAGAGGATTATTTTTTTTAGAGAGAGAGAGAGAGGATGTTTATATTTTCTCTCTCTCTCGTGTTCCCCGAATTTAGTCTGTTTTGTCCGCATGTGTGTGTGTGTGAGAGATTGAGATTCGCGGAATTGAGAGCGGGAGTCTTGCCTTTCGTTTTGTGCAGTGGGCTTCATTTTTCGAATGGGATTTTTCTCCGTTACTTTTCAAACTCTTGCGGTCAGCCAAGGCAGTGCGATTTCATTTTTCCTCCTTTTTTTTAATTCGTCCGGTCCATTCGCTGATTTTTATGAGCCTTTCTTTTTCTTTCGATTTTAATATGCTGGCTTTGGCAGTTCATTTCATCCTGAAACCCTTGGGAAATAATTTGGGGTCACGTCATTCGGTATAAACTCTGATGCGCGCGCACACACATAATGTGTTTGTGTGCGTGCGTGTGTATATATGTATGTGTGTGTGTGTGTTTTCTCTCTCCGGATCTATTAGCAACCCTTCAAGAAGAAGGAGAAAAAGGCAGCTTAACGTTTTTATTTTATTTTTTAAAGGGTATCAGGTGCCCTCGATCGATCAGTATCCGGATATGAGGGCCCTGTGATCTGACGTCACATAATCCAAATCCACTCCTTCGTGCCTCTTTCTTCCCCTTTTCATCTCTATTGTCGTATCATTCATATCCTCAGTTATAGGAGACTCCAACGTTACATCGTCAGCCCTTAGATTGAGCGAATTTCGCCACCCGCTGATAGGAAATGAAATGACTGAATCAGTCGCTCCCTTTCTCTCTCTCTTGGTTGCCGGCAGTTTCTTTGTGCCCTCTTATTGATCCGGAAATGATTTGACTATATGTAGATGAGTCTTTTGAAGACTCTGGAGATTAGGTTTCCAGTTTTTTTATTATTGTTAGCACAAGGTACGTTATTTTCCAGCGGTTAGTCTTGTACAAAATGCATAAAAATAGACTATTTTCATTGGCTATAAGAATATTTTCTTGCTTTACTTAACCGCTACATATTGATTTGCTGTTGTAGACAGGGGCCACCCGATGTATTTTGAGCGTCCCGGTCGAAAATACATGTCAGCGTCTTCTTCAGATAATTTAAAAAGGCATTTAAACTTATACTATGTTTATTTATTCATTGCTCCTTAGAAATTAAGACAATGACTACGAAAACTGAATGAATACTGCTGTTATTCTGCGTTTTCAGCGTTTCAAATTGCTAGTGTACATAATTTATTAAATTAATTTATCTTCTGGCAAACAAGATATATTCTATTGGTAGGGATGCGCCCCCTAGATTATGGCGCCCCGGACAGCCGCCCTGTTCGCCGGTACCTCTAGCCGGCCCTGGTTGTAGGGAACGTGAGATGCCGTATTCAAATAGTTTACTTTAAAAATTTTTCTATTTCAGCACATGATTATTATATAATTATACATTTTCAAATCCGCTGTCTCCTCGAATTAAAAAACAAGTCTATGATGGAATTTTGAAATAATTATAAACGATATGCTACTGATTTAAAATCCTCGACTTTTCCGTCATATCAGCGTCCGAAAACAAAATTATGGGGAAGATGTCTTGTAAATATTATTTTGGTTCTAGTACGGAGTATGTCGATTTTTTAAGTAAATGTAATTAAAAGTAAAATTAGAAATTTTAAATAAGAAGTAATCAAACAAATACTGGAAATTTCCTCAAAAGATATGGAAGTTGCCTTATGAATGTGAATATCTATCGCAAATATACGAAGCAACGACAATGCGGTCAATGGTCATGATATTCTCTCATTGTCGAAGACTTGAAAAGCTTTTCTGAAACATAGCTCACAATCGGCTACTAATGAACATAATTTCTGCTAGTAATTCCATCGGAAAATGTCCGAAAAGAAGTTTGAGAGGCAGACAGACACCTGGGATTTATAATGCAGATCATTATTACTTGCCTACCGAAATGTCAAATTTCTGTATTTCTTCCGTAAGTTATACATTCAAAATCGGTGAAACGTTTGATTAAAATGCAAAGTATAAATTAATCTTTAACAAATCCTTAAAATGTTAACATACCATGTTTAGTTCATATGTCCATTCTCTTTCAATATCAAACACATGCCATTAACGTCTTCTAATTTTTTATATTTTAAATTGTCCTAATTTATATTTTCCACTATTTACAGGTGAGTTTCGGTGTCATACGACAACGTTAATCCTCCACGAGGGGAAGTTTAATTCAAGACTGTGAGTATGGAATTGTAACAGTTTTTCATGGGTTTGGTTTCCTTTGCTCAGGATTTTGACTCGGGCTTTTCATTTCTGTTAGCTATTCACGAAATGTGACCGAGAAAAAACTTCCAGGACTTCAGTGTTCTTAATTGAATTGAAAAAGCTTGTCATGTATTTCTATTCAGTTCATTCCCTAAAAATACATTTCCACAATGCGTTGCTTTCTCTTGGGAAATTTTTCTTTTTTAAAAGAGTTTCTCATATTCATTCTTCTGCTGAAACCATTTATATTTATTTTTCGAATTCATACGTATTTTAAAACTTCCTTTTACTTCTCGACCTAATTAATTGTCATGGTCATGTATATCCTAATTTCCCATATTTGATCCTATTGTGTGCTTATATGTTTCTAGAATATTGCCTTAGCATTTATCTCTAGTAGCTTGATGTATTAAATCGTTTCCCATAAATCTACAAATAATTTATAACTTCTATCAAATTGATATCGCAATTTATCTTGAAGTCTGCGTCTCGCAGCGAACGTCCGACCAAATCATTCCAGGTTTACCTTCGATGTCAATTTTATTCGTAGCGGTGAATTTGCCAGTATCTTCGATTTATGTATTGGACCTAATTTTAATCATAAGAAGACCATCTCCTTAACCCTAAAACCTTAGCCTTCTTATACCGGTACATTTTTATCTATAACGGGCACACATGCCACTTTTAAGCAACCGTCATTCTATAGCAAATAAATTGATATTATGGTAAGTAGATTGTTCCCGATAAGAATCTGAACCTTTGGAATCGTATTTTCGTTCCTCCACCATTTCCAAAATAGCCATTTCCTTGAATTGCCGTTTATATGAGTCCGTAGGTATTATATTCCCAACTCGTTTCGTCATTTTTGTTATCTTCCCTGTTTTGAAATAATTCCGCCTTCTGCACTTCAACGTCATCTTTCTTGTTAGGCTAGTGGTTTTAAAAATAGGTGGCGCGCACTAAAGTGGTGCGTGAAAACTTTTTTTAAAATGTGCACATAAAATTTAAGAGAATGTTTTTAGTTCTATTCTATACTATGTTACAAAACGTTAACCGGCAAACTTCGCGTATTTTTCCTAAGAAGTAAAGATGATTTTAAATTGGTGATAAAAAGTATGCTACAGTGTACTGCAGTTTGGCACGACTTACCTGAGTGAAACAACATTCTCTGCAGTAGAAGCAATAAAATCAAAGTATAGCAATCGCCTTCGAATTGAAAGTGATCGAGTTGCTCTATTCGGTCTAGGATGGAATAAATATGCAGACTCATCCTTCTCATTGAGCAAGTACTGTTGCTGCAATTTTTATACAATTCTCAGATTCATTTTTTAATGTTTTCGGTTGTTTGTGTATGATGCGCGACATCCATATTTTTTTTATTGTAATGCTGGAGCCAGGCTAAAAGTTTGGAAACCAGTGTTAGGCCACCGGTACGTAAAGCGTCGTGAGGTTTATCTTAACACTCAACTCTGGTTTAGAATTGTATGAGCGGTCTTTCTGTTCCTACGATTCGAGGCCACATATTCCACCAAATCCACTCTTCTCCTTTGATTCCCTCTCTTTTTTTAACCCATGTGTCTCCTCGTCCTCTTTGTTCCGAAGAGTCTTCAGTATAAATAGCCATCGCAAAAAAATAGAATATTTTCGGTCGAATGAAAAGGACCGGGCTACATTTCGGAAGAAGTGAGTTTTTATATTTTGTTTTCTTTTTTGCTCCAGTTGATAAGACTTTTTATGTCGCGCGGTGAGTTTTCAACTAGCTTCCCTGTCAGTTCTTTGCGGAAAATTCGTGGAACCCTTTATTATTAAGAGCTACCATTAGAGGGCAACGGAGCTCTTCCTTAAAACTAAAGAGGTGCGTGTTGCTTTCTCTCTTTCAATTCCTCTTTCCAAGTCTGTATGTACGTTCACGGTCCCATGTCGCAGGGGAGGCCTCGTCCGTTGGCCTCGAAGATTTTATTCGCAACGCTCGCTGCCCCCTCAGGTCGCCGCCGCGCGACGACGCACGTTTCCTGGCCGCGGCCCCGCCCGAGCGAAACGCCGCTCTCCCGAACGGTATTTCACCCGGATCGAGTGACATAATCGCGGCGTGACCTCCTCCCCCGCCTCCTTCACGTCCCTCCTTCGCCCTCAAGCCAACCAACGGTCGGACGCCGGTCTCCTTAGGAATATCCTATCTGGAATGGCCTTTGGTACTGGTTGTGGAAAATTCTGGTAAACCAACCACAAAACCTTCGAGGCGATTGAGTGATTCGTTCCTTATCCGGTTCCGGAACTTACTCGACTGTCTCGTGATGACGGCGACTCTTTTGAGATGACGCATATAATTTCCTAGCCTGTCCGTTCTCGAGTTTATTGAAAATGGCTATTTTTCAATGCTAAAACCCGTAACGCCACAAGTAATTTTGGTTTAGTGCGTATTGATCGAATTATTTTATATTCCTACATAATTGAGCTTAATGGGCTTTCCTTATCGTCTTTATCTTTTACATTTTTTTATGAAACTCCCCATTAACGAATACTATTGCGCGTTAGAATACGATTGGGCCCGCAACTTTCTTCCCTTTGGATACCAGGTGAATTTTTAACTCCATTACGTCTTCGCTTCCCATTTACCCATTTCGAACCGTTTTTTAATCTCGCCCTTTTAATTATTCCAGTCCTCCCCTTTTTCCCCGTTGGCCCTCAGTCGACCGGAATTGAATTCCGCACCAGCTTCTGAAGACATCTGTTCATCTTCCTTTCCCTTCCCCTCTCTCTCTCGCTTTAATCCTACTAGGTACCAAATCCTCCCGCGGCGAGGCGCTCTCATTCAGAGAATTATTCATTTTTCTCTCCTTTCGTTTACTTTCTATTCCTCGAACGATTTTAATTTCCGAAAGGAACCGGATAGAAAAAATCCGCCGCCGCTTTAAATGCTATTTTTTCACGGAGTTTTTGTCCTTTTCCTATGATCTGCGGTTGAAGGAACTCTCCGATCGAAATCAATCGATCGCCTTTTCGCTAGGAAACCAATCCTCGGAGCAGAGCGTATCAGATTCGCTCATCGTTAAGTTTTGTCTTTCCTCGAAATCCGGTAATTGTAATTGGTTTCGAAAATGCTACTCGATCCACCGCATTTTCACTGCGTGGACTATGTTTTCGTAATCGAAACTGTCACGGCATGTGCCGCGATAGCGCGTTTTTCGTTAACTTTTTTCGTAAACCTTTATATTTCGCATGAGAAATTTTGGTCGCCGTTAGCAACCACTGCGCATAGTGTTCCGTCGTTATAGGTTAAACGGGCTTCTTTGCATTCTCCTGTCCTCCGCGACCTTCTTCATTTCTTGGTATCTCATTTTCCTCTCGAGTCCTATACTTTCCTCTTTTGTCTATTTTCTTAATCATGGTGTTTCTTCTCAGATAATACCGACCCGTTTTGATTTCAGCAATCGCTATCGTCATTCTCTTCTATTATTTTTAACCACTTTAACTGCTGTGAACGCTTTTACGCGTTAAATTCGTGTTTTCAATGCTACTTACACAGGAAAAAATCATTTTTTAAATGACCAAGGAGCAAAAATATACCATTTTGCATTAAATAAAGTTAAATACAGTAAAACCTCACTAATTAGAACTAATAGGTGGAGGGGATAGTCATAATTAGTGAAATGTGAATTATAGAACGTAATTATGTATTTTCAAGTCGTAGTTCATAAAAACAAGCAAATTTATTCGCAATCCAGCAACGTATGTTAAAAAACACATTTCTCATACGGTTTTTCACGTATCGTATTTGATTTCTTATCACGAACAACTGTTACATCAATTTACTCTTTCTAATTTATTGCACAAACAAAATTGAATACAAAAAATTCAAATAAAATAGAAAACAAAGAATACGAATTTTCAAACTATAAACTTTCATTAATGTGTTAAATGTTAATAACTACACATTTAATCAGATGTACACTTTTCCTCCCCAATCGTATTGTCTTTTTTTTGAAGAAATCGGAAATTTTCTGTTTGGGTAAAGGTTCTATTGTATTATCGTTTCATAAGGTCGTTCTTAATTTCTGTTACAGCGTAAAAATGTTTTACGAAATCCTCGTCAGAATTAGCAAATTTAACAAGAGTATCGAGGCAGCTTCTGTCTTCGTGTAATTTAATTCTACTTATCTATCTTCTTTACTTTCCGCTTCACCTAAAGAAGGCAGTCCGAATTAGTGAGGTTTTACTGTACGTTGTAAAAATTTAATATTAGTAAATGTGGATTTTATATTATTTTTTTAAATTCAACATGTGTCCACTATTCTTCCATTTACTAAACTTTAGAGTAAAAGGGTTAACGCATCCATTCCCTCCGTAAAACGTTTCCCCGCTATATTCTCCGTCTGGAGAACTGTGACACTATTTAACCCTTGGAATGTTTCATCTCGAGAGAGATGATTGTGTCTAATCTCATAATCGATTAGAACACTTTGCATTGTCAATTAAGGTCGTCAGCCTTTGCAGTCAGCAGTCGATAGCAAATTTGCCAAGGACCTGTTCTTTTATTTTGATGAATAAAACGACGCCTTAGGCGATAAAACGAGAGACGACAATCCGCCGACAGCGCCAGCGACGAATGCCCTTTTTAGCGATGCGGTCGACATCTGGATGCAATCCACTTCTAACCCAGTGGCAGGCGGTGGAGACAAGCAAACAAGCCGATTGGTATTTCTGGTGGGATTTATTGCGCCTCGCGAACACGAGAGCCATTCGTTCGGATGGACACTCGTCGACGAGCGCCAACAGAAGACTGGCAGAATTTTCGGCGTCTGCTTTTTTAACAAAATGCAATTACGCGAGGTATCGCAAGTTTTTCCAACGATCGGCGTGTCCCGTGGGCGGACGTGGGAGGAAAGCGAAATCGCCCTTTGTTTGCGGCGAACCTTTCTATAACTGGCGGCCTTGGCCCGCCTTTCGCTAGCATTGGTCCCGTTTTTCCGTTGCGTCATTATTCCCTCGGCATTGAAGTTTTCTGTTTTAATCCCTCTCTTTTGCCTGAAGTAATCCTCTATATCATTTCCGAAGGTTAGAACTCCCAAACTGTTATTTTCGGGAAAGTTTTACATCTCGATAGGAGCAGAAATCTTTGTATATAGTCTACCGTGGAAATGTTGACGATTTATCACACTGCAATGGTAGAGGCGCGAAAAGTGATTTGGGAATTCGCCGCTCCCTAAATGCTCCCGAATGCACGAGACGTATAGAGGCGATGCACCAAATCCGCGGGCCCCATTCCATGTTACTGGTTTTCCGAGTCTTCGACACCGTTTCATTTACTCTGGACATTCACTTTCCCCTTCCCTTCTTCGAGGCGCTCTTAAACCCATTCATTACAAAAATCCTAAAATGCTATTCATACTATTTGTTTTGTGTTTTGCATATACCCTCGGACATTCAACTACCTTGTACTTAATATATTTTATTTAAGTAATTTAACGAAAGTGAAAATTGAAGTATTCGAGGGATTATAATATGAGGTACCTAAGATAATACCAAGATTTTGTGATACCAGTTTCGGATCTTTCTGGTACCACTTTGGGTATTGGTACCGCACTTTGAATACCACTGTACTAGATTAAGCGGTGGATCATTCGAGCACGCAAAAAACATGCTGACAGCGAGAATATTCTTCCGTAACCCGACTGTGCACCGTGTTATAAATGGGCACTTAACTTCAAGTATTTTGAAAGTGCTGATATAAGACACTCCTTACATTCCATACTTTATTAACTAAGCCTTACGTAAAATAATTTAGGAGGAAGGTATTTGAGTTTGGGTCGTATCATAATATGAGGTCGCACTTTTGAGACCCCTGGTCTAAAGTGTCCTCTGCCTTCGTTCTCCGCAATGATCCGGTGTATGCGAAATTTTGCTATTCGGTCGGTCGGTAGACTACAATTTCGAGCCCTATGCTTCCATTAAAAAATAATTTTTCCTCTTCCTCTCCTTTCGTTCTATATTGAAACGATATTTCTAATTGTGACTGCGGGTTCTGGCGGGAATGGAAATGAAAATGCGGTGGCGAGAGGGCAACTCGTTAAGGAAACTCCGTGCGCACACGCGCGCATGCGTGGAACCTGATGGGAAGGATGGAAAAATACTCGGGAAGAGAGAGAACCGTAGGGTCGTAACCGAATGCGGAGGCGAGAATACGAGGAAAGGTGAAGGGTTAGAAGAGATATGAGATAGAGAAACAAAAATCTTGATCCGCGCGAATTTTAAACCTTGCATCCCCTTCTTAAATTTAACCCTTCATCATAAATGTGGCTCAGCTCTGGGAAACATGAAGATAGAATCGCTTATCAGACATGCAAGAGACATGTCAAACGTCTCACTAGAAGATGCAAGGAAAATGCGTGGGAGAAGGTGTGTTCTAGTATTGAACATACTACTGGGTATGGCAGGCAAGTACAGGCGTGGAGAACGATTAAAAAAATTCGAGCTCCCACAAAGGACCCGGGACCAGTGAGCATCATATCTATGGAAACATGGAGGAAGTACTTCAAAAGCTTACTTACAGAGGACAGAGAGGAGTTCAAGGACAGATTCTCCTCTGATACACTGAGTCGATGTGAGATGGCGGAGCCAATTTTGGAGGAGGAAGTCCGAGCTGCCTTGAGAACAACTAAAAATGGGAAAGCAGCTGGCCCAGGTGGAGTACCTATGGAACTGTGGAAGTATGGTGGAACAGGGATTGTGAGGATTATCACCAGACTATTTAACCAGGTGTTGGAGGGAGATGAACTCCCGAAGGATTGGTTACTATCGTATATATCAGCTATACATAAGAAAGGAAGCAAGAAGCTTCCCACTAACTATAGAGGAATTAGTGTAATGGCTTCAATGAGTAGGTTGTTCAGTAGGATACTGAAAGAGAGGTTGGAAAGGTGTATCAAACCATGGATATCCGAGGAGCAGGCAGGCTTCACTGTAGGCAAGTCTTGCCTTGATAATATTTTTAGCATACGGCAGGTTACTGAGAAGATGGTGGCAAAAGGTCAGGAGATTCATATCATTTTTGTGGATCTCGAGAAAGCATATGACTCTGTCCCAATATGTCAGATGTGGGATGCCATGAGGAAGGTGCATGTGGATGAGCCAATAATAAATCTTATACAGAGAATGTATAAGGGAGGTCGAGCCGTAGTGAAACAAGGAAAGTGGATATCTAAGGAATTTTCAACATCAAAGGGTTTGAGGCAGGGTTGCGCCATGTCACCTACTTTATTCAAGGTATACTTGGAAGGGGTTCTAGAGAAGTGGAACTTGTCATGTGGTAAAATGGGTTGGGGATGATGTTATTCACTCTCTGATTTTTGCAGATGACCAGGTAATTATTGCACAGGACGAGGATGACGTGGAATATATGTTCCGTAAGCTAATAGAGGCATATGAGAAGGGTGGTCTGAAGATAAATCTCTCAAAGACAGAGTACCTGGTGATTGGAGGGGAAAGTCAGGACATTGTCCTTACTGCAGGGACGGTAAAAGCGGTTGACCAGTTTAAGTAATCTGGGACTTGTGAGAAGGATGTGGAGAACAGGGTAAATCAGGCTCAGATAGCAATCAAGATGTTGAATGGGGTGCTGTGGAGTCGGGAGATTAGTAAGAGAACAAAAAAGATTATTCTACGGGTCATTGTGGAAAGTATAATGACATATGGAGGAGAGGGATGGACTCTCACGGAGAGGTTAAAGAAACGCATTAATGCAGTAGAGTAGGATGGCCTGAGGCGTAGCATGCGTGTATCCCGATTACAACGGGTAAGGAATGACGTGATTCGGCAAGAGATGGAAGCAGAAGAGACTATCCTCGACCGTTTGGAGTGCAGGTCACTTCAATGGTATGGACATTTGCGGAGAATGTCGCAGGAGAGATGGCCGAAGCGAGTATTCGACTGGTCACCCCCAGGATGCAGGAAGCGAGGACGCCCGCGCATCACTTGGCGAAGGCAGATGGAAGAAGCTATGAGAGCACGCAACCTGAGAGATGGCCAGTTGGAGGACCGACAACTGTGGCGATTGGGAGTACAAGGCAACCGCTAAGCAGTGGAGAAGCCTTTTAATAATAATAATCATAAATGATACAGGTTGTAAATTTTAATATTAGAATATTTGCATCAAAAGGAGATGAATGCAGTGCAAACGTTCGACGATTGAAATTTTACATTTAAATGAGAATACAAATATGTACATATATATATATATATGAGATTCCGTTTGTTTTGAAGCCTGTGGAGTTAAAAAAAATACCGCAATCAAGCTCGCTCATCAGATAGAGAGAGAGAGAGAAAGGAAAAGAAAAAGAGATGGAAAGGAAGGGTTGGTAGTGGGATTGAAGGAATCCAACGAGTAATCGAAGAGAGAGGGAAAGGTCGAGTAGGAAGGTGACCGTCTTTTTAAGCGCCTGAAAGGGCACATCCGTCGGTTTGCAATTTCCTCCGGAGCCCGAATTCTGAAATAGGGATTGAATGGCAGAAAAATAAACTTTTTAATCGTGGTGGAATGGTGGGGAACTGGGATGTAGTTGGGAATGGCAAAAAGGACTTCGTGTGCCTTTCCTCCGCTTCACTCGAAACCTTAATTTATTTGCTCTCGTCCGCGAATCTAGGACTCTCGACCGGGTTTGCTCCAATAGAAGAGGTGTGTGGCCGAGCAGATCTCGAGAGGCTAACAGTCGGACGTTAATGTTGACATTGGCATATCCAACAGATTTAAGAGCTTTGATCTTGAACTGAGCGAACGCTGCGAATTCAGTGATAGGAACTCTCTTTCGTGGGGCTTATATTTTTAATGGAAATCTTTCCGTGATTGGTAGTTTAAAAACTTTTATGCCGTAAATATATCGTAAATCCTTTCTTTGTCGAACTTCTTTTTAATCTTACAATAAAGTTCCATTTCAATTACCTACTACTAACACTTGTAAGCAGCAAAATGTCGTCTGAATGTCGGGAAAAAGTTTTTTAATACTTATTTAAAACCCCATCGTAGGGAATGCTCCCTAAAAGCATTAAATATTTATATTCGGCCTTTTTTACCATAAACTTTAGCGATTTAGAATTGGAGATTTGCTTCACTCGTGTCGATTTATCGTGCCAACGTGGCTGGCTCCTTGCATGCGTGATAGATTCGTCTCCGCAGAACGTTTTCCTGAATCCTGTGGATAAATGAAAGGGTCGAGAAGGAAAATTCGTCCTTTTTCCTCTTTCCGTCATAAAAAAATCTCCCTAAACGTTTTAAATCCCATGAAACTAGATATGGTACGATGGTGTGTTTGCGAAACGTTTCAGTTGGCTTTTTAAAAAAAATCTTAACAGTGGATACAAAAAAACACCGTCAGAGTATCTGCCGTTGTTCCATTCTGCTGAAAGGCTCAATACCTCTCCATTATGGGAAAGAGAGGGTACTTACGTCATGAGATAACAGCGGCGGTGATGCAAAGCGCGCAAAAAGCCCTCAGAAGGAGAGAGAGAAGGGTCGCGGAGTGTGTGTGTGTAGGGGTGGAGAGTGTGTGCGTGCGTGCTTGTTTACCCGTTCCTCTTTCTCTCTCTCTCCCTCATTTTCCGCATCAAGCCCTCCTATCTTCAACCCCTCACAAAGCAAGTCCCTCTCCAATGGAACCCTAAAGGGTTAGGGACTGCACGAAGGACCACCGCCAAACTTAATCCCCCTCTATGTAAAAAAATCCCATCCTTCCGGCCTTTTTCTCTGCCGTTTTTAAATGTCCTATTTCGATCGCTATTAATCGACTTTGGTTACGTCGATCAATACGTTAACGACGTTTCGCGCTTACGACGCCATTTCGCCTCGACCCCTCTTCGCGCTTACGACGCGACTAATTCGCGGTTACGATCTTTGACATCAGGCTGTCAGACGCGGCACTTAGCTTAGCTATAATCTTTCCGCCCCGCGTCGGGCCATTAACGAGTTAAAACAAGACACGCGTCGCATGTGTGCATTAATAAGTTTTACGGCTCGCGCTCCGTCGGATGTCAGCGTTCGGTTTTTCGTCATTCTCAGTTTGTACATAGAAGGTCGTAAATCATCCGCTGTAATATTTTCGAGTTTCGCAGTAAATGAAGTTACATTGTTTCAGAAAATATCCATTTGTTTCACAAATTCGAATTTATCGATCGAGGCCCTTAACCAATCGCTAAATCGTTCTTGTGGGATTTGAAAATTCGCATGAAGACGTTTCGCGTAACGACGCCTATTTAACGAACGATTTAACTTTGTTGCGCAAGAGATGGCTGTACCGTCTTCCCTTGCTAACTCCCCAGGTTCGAAGCCCATTGGATCGTTGGCGTGTACTTGTTGTCCTAATGGAAATTGCTCAATCGTTTATGAAGACGCGAGATTCGAAATTATCGAGGCAAGCTCTGGTTTGAGGGTCATCGCAGCGATTAATTTACCCTTTCCTTTTTTTTCGGTCCTTCCGAGGTTCCGATGGGCGGTCGTTAGCATTCATACTCTTCCCGAATCAGGAAACGTCCCGAAATCCTATTTCCGGAAACTTGAATCACCCATCTGCTCCGTCGAATTTCGCAAGCGCCATCGACTGCAAGTGAGGTCACCATTATTTGCCGATCGATCTACTTTTTCAGTTGCAAAAGAAGGATACTTTGGCGTTAGGAAATAAATATTTTTCCCTTCTTTAGAGCATTGTTGGAGGGAAACGTTTCTATAACATGTAACATGTGTAATGAGAGAATTTCTGATAAATGTTACATTGATTTTTTACTTGAAAAGGGTCCGAGCAAATTAGAATAAATATAACAACCAAAAGAACTACAGAGCTCGAACCTAAAATCGGGTTTACATTGGTAGGCTAAGTATGCGCCTCACGTCTAGCATTTGTAATCTTAGGAGTTTTTTTTTCTTTAGAATTTTAAAATTCTCTCTCGCTTAAGTTTATATGCAAAAAAATTTTATTTTATTTTTGCATACTTGAATACTTCGGAATGGCAATGCCTAGCTGGCCACTATAAGCGATATAGCTTTAAATTAGCGTCATAGCTTATGTGTTACGTAATTTTGAAAAAGTCTACACGAACAAGGTCATGCTAAGCAGAGTAAAGCCAAAATAAAATCATTAAAACGCTTGGGATTTTGTTTTTTTTTTCCCCGAGTAGAGGGCGAAGATAAAAGGATCCCGTATTGTTTTACTTAGCCCTGTTATTCCGTCATTAAGTTCCCACAGTTCGCCTTCCTTAGTGAGCAGCCGTTGAGGAAGAGGCGGAGATCAATAATCGATCATTTGTAGAGGGCGAAGTGCCCCTCTGTGGTCTAACACGCCCCTTTAACCCTTTCTCTAATTATTAAGAAGTTCTCGCGCCTGCTACGGAGGTTTCGGTGCATCTTCAATGATTTTGCATGATAGAACGCCTTTAAAAGTATCACGCGTGCCCGAGGTTCTTCGAGAATTTATCATCGCGCTCCTCTCTCGCTCCTCCTAACTTCGATCGGATTGCATCATCATACACCCCAGAATAGAGGTCTGCACGGATCGAAATCTTCGGCCCAAGCCCGACCCGACCCATTCATAATCGTGTCCAAGCCCGGCCCGAGACTTCACCTCATTTTCGCACACAGACCCGACCCCAGGCCAAAATTATTTTAAACTGGCCCGACCGTGGACATTTTGTACATTCTTCAGGAAACATATATCCTTTATAAAGTATCTTTTTATGTTTAAAAAATTTCAAAACATTTCAGATGTAAACACTTCTTTTAAATTTCCTTGATTAAATCCATTCTGGTAATTTTGGGATTTATAAAAAGTTTTAATAACACAAAATATATTTTAACCACACAAATGCACAAAGAATGCAAATTATGTTAATTTCTACCAGTACGGAAGACCAATATCTGCTACCCAGAGCGAACTGACGACCAATGACTGATACAAAGGGAGGGTAATGGGATAAGGTATACGAGTTGGGAATAGGGTTACCAACCCTCCCGGATTCGTCGGGAGGCTCCCGGAATAGAGCAATATTCCAGAAATTCTCCCGACTCGAGGCCTTTATCTCCCGTTTTCACTGAACAAGGTAATCGCTATGCGGGTTACATATTTTACCTAACGATGCTATTGAAGATTTAGCAACAATGGGCCGGGTGGGTCTCATAGATCTTTATATTTAAATTGCTAAACATGTGTATACACAGCTCAACTAAGTTTCACGCAGCAGCGAAAAAGTATTGAGATCCGTGCCTAGAGCATTGTGAATGTATAAGCCAGTCAGTACAGAAGAGGTATCTGTATTTGAATTATATTATAAGAGGTATCTGTATTTGAATTATATTATAAATTTTTTTACTTCTTGCTCCAACTCGGCAGACCTTCTGGTGAGTAGTAGTAGTAGTAGTAATTAAGTTTTTAGATGCGTCAACAGCTAAGGTTATTTTGCACCGTCAAATTCTCTTAGAGAAAATCAACATACATCACAACATCCGTGCCCGAAGCGGGATTCGAACCCGCGACCTTTGGGATAGAAGGCAGACGCATTGCCTACCAGTCCAACCCGGCCGGCTCTGGTGAGAATATTGGCATTTTTTTATACATAGGATTAGATTTTCACTACATGACTAGTGGCGAACGTAAATAAATTATAAAAACTACAGCTATCAGTTTCCTGCCGTCTCACATTCAGGATTTTGGCTGTCATGCCAACGAAATACGAAAACCAATCCAAGCATTCATCGTACTGATTTAGTGCCGTAAAAATTTTTGTGTTATTTAGTTAACGGTTACAAATTTCAATCTCTTATGTCTTGGTCACGAATTAAATTTAGTTGGCACGCAAAAAAATCAAGGCCTTTTTGTGGCATGCGAGGCGGCAATTTCAGTAATATTGGCACGCGGGCAATAGAAGGTTCACTGTCATAGGGAATCATCCAAGATCGGATTATGTAAAAATAAAATAAGATTAACTACTCGTTATATGTTTTCTCATGCCATTGCAAAACCTTTTAGTTGCTGCTCTTTTAACGTAGAAAATTTCTGAACTCGCACCTTTGGAGATAGCTTAAAAAAGTGCCTATATATTCTACCAAAAGGTAACTTCGATTGAGACAGAGCCGATATTACTAAGTGATATTTTAACGTTAAGACTTTAAAGAGAAAGGGAAGAAAAAATGACGAATCGAACGAGTTGAAAGTTTCTGTTACGTAAATGTTTCCAAGGTAGAAGTGATTCCAACAGACTACCGTTACGCGCTCATATCGCCGCAAAACTGCTGGTGTTGCTCGTTGCCTCGGGTGGCGCTATAGTTACTTTCTCTCGCTCTGAAATGTGCTAAAACTCTTATTCGCTTTGAAGTGTCGTGGCGATCGTTATTTTCCATTAAAGTCCGCTGAATTACTCTTAGCTTAATCATCACTCGGCTGTAAAGTGAAATCTTACGCCGTTTTGTTGAATAATATTTCCTCTGTTTTTCTCCATGAAACATATACTGTGTCGTAAAGCTCGAGATAATATAATTATGATATGAAACGTTGAATTATTCTTACTGAAGCGAGAGGTAGTTGCAAGTTCATGTTCTTAGTGGATTCTTATGGTAGGATGTTCTTTTATCACTGAGTCCATCACAACCGCGTCAAGAAATATTGTTAATACTTAATATGAAAAATAAAATATATATATATAAAGGATCGGAGAGGCAATGATCTTAGATGCTTATCAAAATAAAGCGATGGTAATAGAGATATGGGACTGACTTCCAATGTTGGCTACGAATCACAATGTTGAACTATAAAAATTATTATGTGAATTATTTATCCAACAATAAATTATGTAAACTCTAAAAAAAAGATGTTCTCTTAAATAGTTGTAACGTTAACTGGAATTAATATGTAAGTTCATTACTAATAAGATTTAAAAAGTTGCTTGTAAATTGAAGTAGCAAAGGTGAATTAATGTACTCTACACGGTACTGTAAATATCACAGGCTATGCATAATATATTAATAACTTTTATGTTTTAATTAAAAGTTCGAAGGAATTAAAATCAAGGTGGCAAAATGAGCTATTATTATTGAAACTGATCTAATCATCAGTTTCTTCGGCAAATTAGTCAGTTTGATATGTATCACTTCGAAGATAAGTTCCGCACATTCTATTACGTTCACTTTGAAACGATTTGGATTCATTTCCTTACATAAAATCCGCTCGCTTTCCAACTCTTCGCTTGATCGAACTGTTAGCTCGCGATTTCAGCGCTGAGGGCTCGACTAATCCATAGCGAGCGGGGGTTGAAAAGTGGGCCATCGACGGTATAGCCCCCTCTCCCCTCTCTCTCTCTCGGTCACGAGGAATAGCGTTGCGGAAGAGATCCTGTGGGCGGATGGGTTGCAATGTTAGGATAAAAAGGTCTTTTTTTTTAAATAACGCGGTTTTTATTTTAGCGAATCGAGGTTTTCTTTTTTTTTTGATGTGACCGATTGCCGTTAATTGCCCTCCATTTCTGCAGTAATTAGAAAAAACCTTTAGCCGTCGCGAGATCACATCCTGGATCATACTGTTTTTTTTCGAGATCGGTGTGAAATTAGTTTTTCCGAGGCGCTGATGAGTCTCGTTAACGCGACTAGTGACTCTGGAAAAAAATCGCAGGCTAAGCGTCCCCCTCCTGAAAGATTGCTAAAAAAATATATCCCATCTGGAAAATATCCGTCCTCTCCTTTATCTACGTTTATTTTTAAGTCCCGTAAATGATGCATTTCGATCGAGTCGGTTCTAAAAATAACCTTTTTAAACAGAAGAATAACGACGGGTTTCAACGTTGTTCGAACGAGGTCGTGAAGCCAGTGCGTGGCAGATTAGGGTTAAACGGGCGATGGCCCTTAGCGGTAAAGATTGATGTATGAGTCCAATTGTCAATAAGCAGTATTTTGAACCGCGACCCCGGGTTCGTTTTCTTTCTTAGAAACCAAGTCACGTGTGGGAAACCATGGTGATGAGTTACCGATTGTCAAGTCGTCGTTTTTTCTTCAGCCGTATTCGTTACTTACGTTTAAGCCTTAATTTCATTTTAGAATTTACACCTTACTTAAAAGAAGAAAAAGCCGCCTTTTGTATTTGGTTTGTCCGTTTATTGGTGTACTTAAATTTCAGGCAATTTACCGATTAAAGAATTGCAATTAATTTTAGTATTTAGGATTAATATCTAGATGGAAGACGAGCAGAGAGTTTAAACTTTAGGGAGAAATGATTGTAGTTTTGCTTCAACTTCTTAAATATTTCACCTAGGAAAGAGGAAAAACAAAAGTTGGTATCATATAACATTTTGTGAGAGAATCCCGCCGTCGAAAAAATGGCCATCGAAAATTTTCCATTGCGTGCTATATTTATTCGAATGCCACACGTCCCCGAATATGAAACGAGCTCCTTGTTTTTGGGGTGCGTGTGTATGTATTCAGATTTGAAAAAAATCCAAATAATGTCGAGTAACTCGAAAACGGCTGAATGTATTTCAGCCATTCTTTCAATTTTAAATAGAACTAAAGTGGCTTATGGGTATGTAATATACCGACCCAAGCTCGATTCCAGGACCGTTTAATTCCTCCGTTTGAATAATATTGGAATTGGTGCAGCATATATTTTATTTGCAGTTTAAAATTACTGAAAATAATCGTACAATCTTTGGACTTGAACCGAAGGACGGCTGAAAGAATGAAAATTCATTTTTCTGCCGTCGATTTTTATATAACATGTTGAATTGATGCACAAATTTCTTTTTAGCATGAAAATTTTAAGTTTTTTATGAGGGGTAAACCCCATTGAATTGCATTAAAAAAGGAGAAACATCTCGTGAATTTACACCGTGACCAACGATGGTAAGGTTAAACCGAACAAAGTACGAATATATAAATATGTAATTAATATGCTGCATTTAAAATGTAATTATAAGTTCTAAATTCACCCAGGTGAAGTCTATGCCACGCTTTCTCGAGTGAAATCTCTTGATGCGATAGCGATTTCGGAACTAGAGAGAGCAACATACTCTGCAGCAAAAGTGTTTTGGCGGATCTAGAATGACTTCGAATCTATGTATTTAAAATTTATTTGTAAAAATTCATTTTTATTTCATCACTTGTCTCCGTATTTGTATCGCAGTGGTGATTGTCTTCTTGAAATATAATGTGCGTTTCGGTTTGAAGTCCTCGTATAAGTTTCGGATCCTGCTTTGAAAACAATTTGCGTCCAATATTCGAGTAAATACGGCATTTGTGTCGCATAGCCGCAACCATTACAGTCATTTGTATTTGAAGCTTTTATTTACCAGTCGAATATGACTCAACTATGGCTCGATCAAGACGACCAGTTTTTAACTTACGTTAAAATGAGAAGTGTAAAAGATATACTTCGGCATCACGGCCATATTACCGGAAATAAAATTTTGAATTTCATCAATTTCTTGATGGAATTTGAAACGGAAGTTTTTTATTTCGAAATTAATGATAATTTAACGAGATGATAGACTATTTTGTATCATGTCGCTCCTTAAAAAGTCTTCCTTACTGGAAACAAGAATTGGAATTTTAGCTGCGTAATACACAGGAAAACGCGCCTAATTTATGCTGCGCTTACAGCGTGAATAGAACTTAATTTTATGCATTATTATCACGATTAATTATACGATTGCTACTTATGAGATGGGGAGCATTGTTTGGAAAACCTGTAAGATTACCATTAAAGCTTTTTTATTATCCCGGTTTTTTGCGTTTTTTGACATTTATTCTTTTAAAATATATATTACGAAACCATACTCCATATCCAACAGGGAAGATAATTTGTCTCTCATGTTTTGAAAGCTAACCACATATTATAGCAATTAAATAACGTCACTTTCCAGTGAAGCTTTTTAGCGATTTTTCTAGGGTTTTAGTGATTACAGCGCTTTACGACTTATTTTTGACATAAATTGCCGCAGAATCCGCCGTTTTCTAAACAGACCTTCCGAAGAAAGCAATGCCAATAAAGCGGCGAATGGTTTCTCGCCAATTTTCACGTAAGTGCTAATACTTGTGCGACGAGCTTAGATGAATCCGCTCTAGTGTGTAACACCTTGATTTCTCTCGCATATTTTTGATGAAAGCTGCGTGATTTCCCAAAATTCTGTATCCTTCATCGCGCGCATCTTGTAGGGAGAGTTCTATTCCCTGAGATTATGAGAAACTAAACTTATTGATGTTGTTTTCGTCGGCAAGATTCCATTTTTACTTTCTCCATACGTAGTATAGGGAAAGTATTGTTTTATTATGTAGATGCGCTTCACCGTTCACTGTTTTACTTACTGACCTCGGCAGTATGGAACGTTTTTCACTGCTTTTTTTTAGATCTTATGCATTAATTAACGAGGAGGAGATCTTCGTTTTAACCTATCTATAATTAAAGAGGAGACCATAGTTATAGAAGAAAAATACTCAATTCGGTTTATAAATACGGGTCTGTCTTCATTAGAGAATGAGGCAGGGTTTGCACGGGAATCTTCCGAGAGAATGTTATGTCGACAACTTCGCGAAGTTGAACACACATAGAGCTTAAGAAACAACAGTTAACAGCGAAGCCATTAGCGGAGATCATTGATATAGCACGTACACGTGTAAGGCGAACTGGGTTAAGCAGGCATCTAAATATGAAATGTATGCTTTTCCTTAGAAACAAAGCTGCCTTCGTAACAAAGAAAGTAATTCTTTAAATGTCAGTTGAACCGATTTATTAATATGTCATATTTTAAGAGGGTTTGCTTTCTATTTACCAGGTGCTTATAATAAATCGCTCCGCATTAGACTTTATAAATCATTGTTTGTTGAGGTAAGCTTCATTCCTCCTTGATGATGATGGCGTTAACTATGTCACCGAAATACTTTCCTAAGACACGAAATCATTGCAAGGTCACTATACGACATTCCTGTAGCCTTGGTTATGATTCGATGCTCGAGTTGCTAGCAGCGACGGGGCGGCGATTACTTGCGACTCTTGCAATGGCCTCCGAATCACATGGTCGATTTTTTTTTCGAAAAACAAAAACTGTATTGTTCCCAATCGATTTTCCGACTGTTTCCTTCCTGTCCCTTTAGAAAATATTTACCGTTACTTTTATCAAATGGAGACGGGAACACCGCGTTATTTTAAGAACGAGGAATCCTCAAATAATAGGTTCCTCTCTGCTTTTTCATTATAGAAACTTTCCTCGGAGGCTCCTTTTGGATTTTATCGGCAGGGTCAGTGACAATTTACGGCAGGAGGAAAAGCCGAAAAAAGTCGATTTCCATGTAAGAGGAAGTAGACAAGAGTAAAGAGAGGTTATTAACGGCGCTGTTTCATTATTCTCTCTCCCTCGGGAAAATGAGCGAAGAGCTCCATCGCACGACGTGAACATCAAAAACACGCTCGTTTCGCAACTTCCTCCACCTCCCACGTATTTTTCTCTTTCGAGGTAAAAATACGTGTAACGACGCTTTCCGGTCGAACGTAATGAAGTCGAGCGGCCGAGAGAAAAGGGGATGATGCTCTTATTTCTTTTTTCTATTCTCCTAAATAGAAAAATTCGGAGAGGGAGGGAAAGAAAACGACGGAAAAACAAAAGAGGAAAGAGAGATTCCCTTCGCGCTTAAACTACTGTAAATAATTCCTACTTTCCGGCGAAACGGAATCCTATAAACCTTTTTTTTTCTCTCCAGTAATGCGCCTTCACGGCGAGTTTTCCGATTGTGAGAGGTGTGGGAGTCGGTGGAAAAAAGAACGAGCGCGAGAGGAAAAGGAAGGAGAGAGAGAGAGAGATAGAGACGAAGGAGTCAGCGGAAGGAGAAATGAAAGAGAGAGAGAGATGTCGAGGAGGACGATTTCATGGATCATTTTTTGCACAGAGCGCAGATCCCAGGCGTAATTCTATTTTTTTTTCTTTCGTTTCGAACGCGGCATGTCCGACACGGGTGCCGCTGGAACAAATGGTTCAACCCCCTTTTTTTAGGGAAGGAGGAGACGAGATGTTCGGGATGGAGCGAAGGAGGGGGTTGGGGAGGCGGTCGTGAGGGCAAGATGCTTCGTGTGTTAGGAGGAGGAGGAGGATAGGGGAAGAGAGAGAGAGTCGAGTACGTGGGTGGGAAGGACGGTGCGTGTATAACGCTCGTGCGTGTGTGTGTGGGATGTAAGGGAGAGAGGGTAAGAGTGGGCGGATGGCTTGTTCTCGCATACTCTCTCTCCACTCCGCATGCCTTGTCGGAGCGGAAGTGTTAGGAGTCGTCGGGTGCGGTGACGTGTGAGGCCATGGTCGCCAGACCGAGCGCGGAGAGAGAAAGTCTGGAAGTAAGAGCTGAAAGAGAGGGAGACGGAGGAATGATGAAAAAATCGCTACTGTGTACATACATTGTACAAACTTTCTCATATACTAATGTTTAGTTTAGTTATCTTTTGAAAAATATGAACTATGTAGAATCGTTATAAACATCAAGTTAAATAACTAGGTACACGAAATTTGATGAAAATCGTTTGAGCCGTTTTTGAGAAAATCAAATTGTTGTTAAAAATGCATGGAATAAACTTCCCTTAATTATTGAGCAATGTCAACTATTTCGTCATAGCTTCTACTCTTTATGATAAAATGCATAAGTACGAGATTTCATTTTCGCTCTACCGTTCAGGCTCTAGAGCCAATGACACAGACGGCATTGCGTAAACCACTTTTTCGGACTCGGGTACCTACACCTAACACGTATATTTCCATCAAAATCTCGAGGTCGAATTTTTCGCAGTTACAATACTTTCTCAATATACTTCGTATATGAGAAAGTAAAAAGAGGGATGTGGTTGCTACGGCTGCTGCTGTCCTTCTCTCTTATTCCCTCGTGTGACATCTCCCCGCCGTTTTGCGGTTAGAGGAGTGAAGGCGGTCGAAAAGATCCTACTTTTCTCGCTTTTCAAAGCACTTGTACATTATTCAGGTGAACCTACTTTTTTCCTCCTCATTTTATTTCCTTTTTAACGCTGCGTGTTTGATCGCCTCGCGCGCCGCCCTGCGGACTTTACCCTCTTTCCTTACCTTTCAAGAGGGAGAGAGAGAGGGAGGAAGCTCATGAATAAAGAGATGCGCAATGCGTCTCATCGAATATGAGGGAACTCTAGGGTTTGTGGTGCTTAACGAGTAAAGGGTGCCCTCGGGAGGATTTTGCGGGTAGGATGAGGTTAATTAATTACTTCTGTAGGGTGAACTTGGTTTATTTTTTCCCTAAAAGAATTGTCGCCCCAAGTGTGGGATATATGATTTTTAGGAGTAAATGTCGTCGTCAACAAAAGGCATCCAGTTGTATGGCGGTTCTGCGGTAAATGATAATAGTTTTCCATGAAAGTATGTAAAGGAAAATTTTCAAATTCTTTGATCCAAGAAAAATGTACGTGTCTAATATTTTTAAGCTAGCGTATCGTATTGTTAACTGCAAATATCGAGTTTTTTATTTCTGCTAGAACTTCGAATACCGGTTTATTTAAGCCTCTTATAAAGTAAATAGTATAAGTGCCCGTCAAAAATGACAGGGATGATCGATTATTCTGAAATAAAATGGATGCATTCTTCTTTGACCTGAAATAATACCTCCTGCTGAGAGGCTTGCCTTTCCGAGCGAAGGTTCGAAACCCTCGCCGCGAGTATCTATTGTGGTCCAAAAGCTGACCTTAGTCCCCTCTTGCCAGGTATATTTCTGTTTTTCAGAGCGTGACAGAGGGAGTGACAAAAGAACAAAGGGACAGAATAAGGCTTTTATATATTAACGATATATTAAAACGTTTTTTTATTGTATCATAATGCTATCCTGAAAATTTCATCAAATTCGGTTCAGTCGTTGGCGAGATATTACGCTTCAAAAAGCATTACACGCAACGTTTGCTAAGGCTTTTATTTATATGATTCCACCTAGCGTATCGTAGTATTTTTGCCATATGCTGGATAATTATGTACTTAATTGCTGCATTTTAAATAATCCAATAGCGATTTTCCCTCTAGTGAGGGACATCTATATTTTGGGAAATCAACTGATCGGTAACATCTCGCCAAGAGGCAAATTGAAATAGCTTTTGCGTTTCCTGTTTTCATGGAGTCGTTATTTTTCCCTTCGGAATCGGGAACTTCGCTCGTGTGATCCATATCGAGTCATTTGTTTTTGACCGTTGCGAATATGTTTTGCCGTTCGCGCGCTTCCGTGTTTTCTTCGCATACATCTCCGGACTTCATCAGCTGGACAGAGGAAATGTACGCGAGAGCAGGCGATAAAGGTTAACGATCCCGTGGAGCGCAGTCTCATTCAACAGTAAAGAGTCAGCTATTCGGAGTGAGTCGAGCTGATTGCGAAGTGGGGAAGGGAGCAATTAAGAGGCGCTTTAGAGCATGAAAGTGTGTTGCGCATTGGCGTGCAAAGCCGCCTTGGGGAACGAGCGGTTTAGAGATGCGATGCGCATGGCCCCAGGAAAGATGCTCCGTAGAATTCTGTTTCTCCGTTTTATGCGATATACATATTTGGGACTAGAAATAGGTAATTGATCCAAGATGTTTGGTTTATTCTTGAAGGATTTTGAACGCCTTGGTTTAAAATGTACTAACTAAAATGTCTCTCGACGAAGTAAATTTTTCTTATTTTATTCGTCATTGGTTGAACTTTATCCGTGAAAAATATCATACTCTTCTCGTCCAGAAGTACTATATCGTAACGTATTTTTTTTAAATTGCATATAATTTGAGCAGTCCAAAATTATGTCAAACTCAAAAGAAAGCAGGTGCGTTAGAAACTGGAAATGTCTTCCTTCCTTATTTTTACCGCAGTAACATCAAAGGATTATGACAACCTAGGAATCAGAACGAATTAAAATCCGAAGATGTTCCCATGCACGTTACATAATTGGCTTCTGGAGTTGTTCAAGTTCTCAAAGCGGTACTTGGCGAGAAAAGCGGCGTCCTAAATATGACTGCAGCTTACGCCCCCGTCCTTCATATTTTCCCCGTTCTCGTTGCGTGTTCGCGTGAAAAATCGCCAACCTTGATGGCAAGTGAGACGGAACTTCTTTTTTTTCTCGGTTTTCTCCTCCGCCCCCCTCATCGCCCCCCGCCCCCGACTCTCCCTATCGCCTTTGCCTCCATTAAATCTGCCGTTGGAAGTATCTTTTTATTGATCGGAGTGGAAAAGTGTAACCTCGTTCGCGTAGTCTTCCTCCTCGCTCAGCGGTCGCTTACCCGTGATTGACAGGTCCGTCAGTTGACCGTGAATCTTCGGAGGGTGTGTGCGTGCGTGTGATTGACACCGCGCTGCGACGCCATTGGCCTGCCAAAATATGCGGCCGCGGAATGCGCGCGATACCATCAACTTTCGTGTGAATTCGGTCTGGAACACCACCTCAGTACGTGCAGCCTCGCGTGTCGTATTTGTTTTGAAAATGATGATTGTCGACTTTCTTAAGGAGTAATGTTTTTTTAGGCTGGGGAAGTAGCCTTTCTTTGTTCGAACGGCCTCAACTCGACCGTATTTTAGCTATGGTAATTTTTTATTCTTGTCTCGCTGTTCAAATGAGCAATATTTGAAAGATTTCGTATTTTAAGATTTATCGAAAGTTTAAGGCGACTTCCAGGGGCGTAAATTTGGAGGTCAAGGCCCACGAAGTGCGTGGTGGTCCCATGCTTTTGAGGGACTCCGAAAAAATGCTTAGAAGACTCACTAAATTGAAGAACAAGAAATTAAAGAGTACTCACAAGCATTTATTAAAATAACAAGTTTATTGATCAACGTTTATGTGACAAACTTTTCTCGCTATCAAAAAACACTTTGAAAAATGAGGTTGAAAAATGTACGTGCACTGAGTAACTATTGATTTCAATAATGATTAAATGCAGATTGGCATAGATCTTTGATGATATATTTGACATCTCCAGTAATTGTGTCGTGAAATGAAAGATCTTTTTCTTAATTTAAGTCAATAAAAAGCTACCTACACACTTGTTTGGCCAAAAGTAGATTAAAGTATTTATCACTTCTTTTAAAAGATAACTCGGAAACAAAATGAAAGCCGATAAGTTGATAGAGAAATTTTCAGTTGATATGTCGAAAAAAATTAGTTAAATCAGTTATAAATAAATTATTTTATAACATTTTAAAAATTTATATTTCGAAACAATCAATAAAATATTGAAATTAAAAATAATTTTATAACGGTATTTTTAAATGGGTTGGTGCATCAAAAATTTTACTTTCGGAGAGCCCCAAAATCGTAGTTACGCCCATGGTGAAATTTCTATCCTTCTTCCACCTTTTGTATCTTCCCTTGGATTCACTTCGTATTAAATTTTAATTGAAATTAGAATCGGCATTCTCTCGTGAGTTTATTCCGCCCCAACCACCTCCATGCCATAACCGTCAATACCGTTACCGCTTAAAAGCGTCGGATATTTATATTAAATGCGTTTAATCACTGAGTAGATTAAGGCATCAAGATTAAGACTCTCGTGTTTGCGTCAGTCGTTTAGCGTATGACGAATTAATCCCCGCCTCCGTGTCCTCCGTTGCACTTATTTCTCTCAAAGGGGAACGTAATTCTCTCCCTTTCCCCTCTCTCCTCCTTGCCTCCGCCTCTCTTTTCCGCCAGAGAGCTGCCGCCGAGCATTCCAAAATCTCTCTCTTGTCTAATTAACTCGGGTCGGGTGTTATTGGCAAGTGACGGATCGCGGAGCGCCTTGCCAGCGCTAGGAGATTTTCTATTAGTGTCTCTTTTAAGTCTTCTTCTCGCGAGTGCAGACGTTTGTCAAATGATTCCCTCCCTTCGCCCGTCTCTTCTAAATCGGTTCCCGTCACTTAAGTTTCGAGCTTCATAAAAACCCTTTTGCGTCAACGTCCACCTGACCCCTATATTTACTGCGACCTTGCCCCTTCGCCTGCGTCACGACGGTTGTCCTCGTCGCTTTGATCTCCGTCGGAGGCTGCCGAGAGATCTTGTCGCTCGGATACAGTTGGTGAGGGCGACCCCTTTAACGGCAGAAGCTGAATCGCCAGCTCTCCGAGAAATACGTCGCATGTCGAGCCAAAATCGAGATTGACATTGCCCTCATAAAGACGAGAGTGTGGATTTCAGCATGTATTTTTTCTTCTCCTTCTAGACAGTCGGTATTTTTAAGGCGTAGCGGTTACGGAGTCCATTCTTTCCCTTGCGTTTTAAACCAAAGCGTTCCTAATTTTATTAGCTTCCTTATTTTTCTCCCAAGTCATTATCCGTCCTTTTGTTGATTTCATGCGACGTCTGTATTGTATTAATACGGCCGCAAGGACGAAATGGTGTTTAAGATTGAAAAGTCGGTCTTATGAACCAATCTTCAAAGCTGTCTACATGAAGGAAAATACTGTCGATACTTCTTTGATCCGTAGTCCTTTCTGCTATGTCGCAACTTTCGTCGTAAACAAAGGTAAGCCGTTTTGGAGTTAATAGAGCAGCCCTTGACAGAGAAGAGTCCGATATTGAAGTATGTCTCAAACGAAAACTCCGTCCAACAAGTCCTCGGACGGAAAATAGAGAAAAAGCTGACCTTGAGGAGCCTGCAGAAATAATTAGATATCAACGAACGGAAACGTCGTCGAAGAAATTTAGAGTATATATAGTAAAGTTGAAAAAACAGCTTGGCAATGAAAAGTAGCCTCCCTCTCTTTGCTTAAAAAGGTATGCGGCAAATTCTTTCTACGTGTTTTCACTTACGCAGCAGAAACTTACACTATGAATCATGCAGAAGCTTAAAATAGGACGCTCTCGAAAGTCGACCGAATGTACGTTATGTAGAAATAATCCGCAGTTTTTTCAATAAAATAAAAAGGTGTAACCAGTTAAATGATAAATACATATTAATTGCCATAATAAATTTAGAGAACATTTTTCAGCCTCCGTTAATAGCAACCCGCTAAGACGTATTTCGTTCAAGTTTTAACTATAATACGTTTATTCGATGCTTTTTAAAAGTTTTTTCTTCAGTACTTACGGGATCCATAACTTGGATGCAAATTCATATATTAAAAATACTGTCGAACGACTAAAATTCGAACCTCAAGTGAAGACAGGAAAAATTTGAATTATCTAAACATTGAGTAATAGAACTTCATCTAAACGTATACGAACATCTAAAAATATCCACTTCGATTCATTAAGAATTCTAGTTACCGGGGATCTATTTTGTTCTGCAAAGACATCGGGAGAATAAATGGCACATTGTCTGGCAAGTCTTTATCATGGAAGTTGGATAATAGGCATAGAATTGAAGCAAGATATACATATAACGAGAGAATAAAATGAAACCGTTGATTAAGTTTGCAGGGGGGAAATTTATAATGAAAGCTCAACAGTCCGAATATTAAGCGACACGAAAAAGGCCCACGAAACGCGGCGCGTAGGAGGTCTCGCAGCAGCAGAAAATAATCGAGATGAGAAGGGATTAATTCGAGCCTCGGGTCTCTCGATTCATTCATTGACTTGGGTGGAAACCGACCGCATGAAAAGCATAGAGAGAGAGAGAGTCTTACATCGGAGAGCCGCGTCTATTTTGCCCGTATTTCGGCGAGCGTTAATTTTCCCATCCTTCCGACCGCTTACAAACGGATACAATTAGGCCCGTTCCCTTTCCCTATTCAACAAAGGTTTTACTTCATCTCGGATTTTGTATTCGCGTTCTTTTGAGGAGATGGTTGTTGGAGGAAGGAGTGGAAAGAAAGAGGAGCCCTCTCTCTCTGGCTGCAATGCTTGCTCCCTTCGTTTGAATTCACTCCTTCCACATTAAAAGCGGCCGTTATATACTTCCTTCCCCTCTCCTCTCTTGCGTGTCTCTCCTCCCTCCCTTTCCTCCTCTTTCCCTCCCTCCCTTTCCTCCTCTTTCCCTCCCTCCCTTTCCTCCTCTTTCCCTCCCTCCCTTTCCTCCTCTTTCCCTCCCTCCCTCTTTCACTCTCCCTCCCTCTTTCACTCTCCCTCCCTCTCACTCTCCCTCCCTCTCACTCTCCCTCCCTCTCACTCTCCCTCCCTCTATCCCTCCCTCTATCCCTCCCTCTATCCCTCCCTCTATCCCTCCCTCTCTCACTCCCTCTCTCACTCCCTCTCTCACACTCCCTCTCTCACTCTCCCTTCCTCCCTCCCTCTCCCTCCCTCCCTCCCTCTCCCTCCCTCCCTCTCCCTCCCTCTTTCACTCTCCCTCCCTCTTTCACTCTCCCTCCGTCTTTCACTCTCCCTCTTTCACTCTCCCTCCGTCTTTCACTCTCCCTTCCTCTTTCACTCTCCCTCCCTCTTTCACTCTCCCTCCCTCTCTCACTCTCCCTCCCTCTCTCACTCTACCTCCCTCTCTCACTCTACCTCACTCTCTCACTCTACCTCACTCTCTCACTCTACCTCCCTCTCTTTCCCTCCCTCTCCCTCACTCTCCCTCTCTCTCCCTCTCTCTCTCTCACTCTCCCTCTCTCTCACTCTCCCTCTCTCTCACTCTCCCTCTCTCTCACTCTCCCTCTCTCTCACTCTCCCTCTCTCTCACTCTCCCTCTCTCTCCCTCTCTCTCTCCCTCTCTCTCACTCACTCTCCCTCTCTCTCTCACTCACTCCCTCTCTCTCTCTCCCTCTCTTTCTCTCCCTCTCTTCCTCTCTCTCCCTCTCACTCTCCCTTTCCACTCTCCCTCTCTCTCTCCATTCTCTATCCCTCTCATTCTCTAACCCTCTCTCTCATTCTCTTCCCCTCTTTCATCTGTTCCTTCCTCTTTCTCTCTCCCTCGCCGCCTCTCATCATCCTCTCCCCCTTCCCTCTCTCAAACGCCCAAATAGCCCATAGAATCACCCGACCTCTCTCTTTCTATCTCTCCTTTCCCCTCTCTCCCTTTCCCCTCTCTCCCTTTCCCCTCTCCATTATCTCCTCGCTCACTCCCCTTTCTCTCTGATCCGTCTTCCTTTCTGGGGCGCCTTTTAGCTCCTCTGTCCCAAATTGTGCAGTCGTTTGGCAATTTCTGAAGGTAGGTGGATGGAAAGAAGAACGAATTGGATTCTTCGTCTCTTTCCCCTCTCCCAAAGGCATCGATCACTGTTGTTTCTTTGTTGTCTCCCCGTCTCGCTATACTTATTGCTCATCTCTCCATCAGGAGCACGTAACTCCTGTTAAGCACGGCTCTCTTATTTCCCTTCTTGATGTTCCTTTTATTCTTTTAAAGAGACTTCCATTGCAAGGTTTTCATTCATTCCGAAAAAATGTTCAGTTCTTTTTAGGTTTCTTTCTTTTTTTTCAAGGGCGAATTTCCCTCCCACTGCTTTCCCTATTGTCTCTCTTTGCTCTTAGAGGATACAAAAGACGTGCCACCCATTACCCGTCGTCCATTGCTGTTTCAGTATGTTAAAAGGTAAAAAGGGTTTCGCGATACCTCTGCTCCGCCTTCCGCTTCGTAGTCGCCGCGGCCTAAATGCGACCCCACGGAATATTTTATCTAGCGATTCCATGAAGTCTGCTCGGAAGGGGAGGAGCCCACCTTTGAATTTAATTTTCTTGTCATCGGGGTTAGATCGTTGAAAACTTTTTATGAAAGAGAACTTTAATTTCGTGTTTTTCCGTATTTCTTTAATTTAGTCCAAGTATTTCGCTCGCAAAAATTTGTCCTCCAATTGATAAGATTCGCAAATTATGCAAAAATTGGGGTGTTGTTTTATTAATTTTGAGATTGTTTTTAAATTTCTTTTCCTTAAAAAAAATAGCCGTTTATTGTGGTTGCAGTGTTAACTGTTGATTCGGGTAATTCCAATACCCATAGAAGGTAAGGAAAAAGCAGGTGGATTTTTCAGCTGCAAAGCAACCTATTTTACTACCGGTGAACCAACATCGACGACAGATACTTGGTAGCCGAAACGCTTTCCAAATTTAACATTATTTCATTTTCTTATCAATGCTGGTTTTCCCAAGCATTTTATAGTTATTAGTGATACGTAATTTATCAATTTTTACATCGTTTTGTTAAATGAACTAAATTGTATGATTAAAAGGGACCCACTCAGTTATGTAAAGTTTTGCAATTTACTTACGTGTTAACGATGTTGATCTTTCATTGCGTTTCACGACACAACATTATTTCAACTCCTCGGTTAATTATGAATCCTGATTGCTCTCTTATTCATATTCTTTGGCCGCTAAAATTCGTCGGAAAATAGCCCACCTTGATTTCCCCCACCATTGTTTCGTTGAACAATTTACCTGCTCAAAAATTTAGGCTTCCACTCCATTAAATATTCCGTTTATATTTGATTTTCCCGCCCAAGGAATAAAAAAATGTTAATGGCAATGTTTATGGGATAAATCATGAAAATCGCGTTATTCTTCCTAGCCGTTATCGATTTTTCCCCTTCCTCTTCGCGAGAACGTCTCCGGGTGTTTTCCAAAAACACCTCGTATAGGAGATCACCGTGATCGAACGGCTGACGTTCGCACGTAGGTAAGAGCTTCTCATCTCCTGTCTCCACCCCAACAAATGACGTCGTCGGCATTCGAATGGAGAGGCGACACGGGAGCAAAGTCGTGGACTTAAATTTAAAAGAACGCCTTTCTCTCTGTCCTCCGTTTCCTCTGAAGAGATAAATGAAGAGAGGTGCTCGCGAATTGGATGCCTGCGACTCTTGCTGTCTCTCTTCGTCATCCGCAAAGTTGAAAAGATTTTTCCACCTCTTCCTCCCACTCGGGCCTCGCCCTGCTGAATCCCTACCTTCTTATTTTCTCTCTCTCTGTATCTCTCTCCCTCTCTCTCTGTATCTCTCTCTCCCTCTCTCTCTCCCTCTCTCTCTGTATCTCTCTCCCCCCCCCCCCTCTCTCTCTATATCTCTCTCCTATCTTTTGGAGACTGTGCGCCAAGTTCCCACGTTGTTCTTTTGTTTCTACTCTTTCGCCGGCTTAGTACTATGAGCTCCGCCGGTAACGGAATCTCCGTTCCTTCCAACCCTCTCTCTCTCTTTCTCCTCTCCGCCCACGCACCTGCTTCCTCTCCCGCGGACTTCCTTCCTCTTCCATTAACGGCCTTAAAACCCTTTCCCTCCTCACTTCACCTCCGCAACCTTCCGCCCAGATCTCCACCTCCCACGAAAAGGGCTTTGCCGTCGCGGCGCACGTACTCTAGAGCCTAGGCCACTGAGTGGGAATGCATTCATCCGACTATTTGAGTAATGAAGGGGTGCGGCAGGAGCTTTACATAGCGATAAATTACCCTTATTTTCATTTCTCTTTTCCCTTTCCCCCACGCAACCCTTTTTTAATAGCCTCTCTCTCCCTTCCATTTTCACTGACTTCTCTTGTTCAGATTCTTTCGCCGTTTTAACACTATTTAGTCGAGTAATTTCGCTCGAAAAAAAATGTTTTCCTCTAGTTTTAACGTCTTAAATCTCCCGTGTTTACGTTTTAATCGTGTCTCTTTCTGGCATTTAAAAACGTTTATGCCATTATTTACTACCTCCATTCATTCATTCTGTTGTGAAAATTATTGTGGCGAATTATCTTGGTAGAGTGGGTCAGTTTTCATCGAACCCGACGATTAAACCGGCAGTATTCGAGCTTACCGCTTCTTTGAAATTATTATTATTGATGATCCCTTAGTTAAATAATGATTTGCTCTTTGTAAGTAACGATTCATATTATATATTATAGTAATAAATCAAAATTCTGAGTGGTTAAATTTTGTCTCGAAGCTGAAAGTTTTTCCTTAGGAGCATAGATAGCAATGAGACGGGTTGTCACGTCGAACAGACATAATGTTTGTGTTTATCTTCCTCTACGTGTACTCTCGATTCGTGGAGCGCATATCGCCGGCTGTCCCTTTGCCCGCATCCACCCGAAACCACCACCGCAACTACACGGACCGACTGTCCGTCATCTGTACGACAACATTTCGCTTCCCGCCAGCCTCATCGCTCCCTTCCCTCTTCCTCCTCTCCCTCACGTCACTTTAGCACTTATCTCTCATCTCCGTGTCCTCTCATTCCCTGCATCCCTCCCCCCCCTCTCTCTCCTCTCCTTCCCTTCCTCCAGTTAAGACGACTTTAACCGAGTCCCAGGGTGTTGTCCGAGACGAAAATAATTTTGCGCTACTTTTCCCCACTGGCGATACCTTTAGGAAGCCGCACGATTGTGGCGGATGATGTCAGAAAGATTCCTCTCTCTCTCTCCCTCTCCTCCTATCCATTCCTATCTCTCTCTCTCTCTATTCCCTTCTCTACCTCTGAAAACCTTCCTCGCCCTCTGAAAACCTTCCTCCCGTCACCAAGCGCCTATTTTTTTCCATCGCCATCTCCGCCAAACCACGTGCCGTAGTTAAAGGGAATGAATGATAAAAAACGACATTAATCCGATGTCTTTTTGAATAAGGGAGCCATTTGTTTTTATATATTTTTCGGTCTACCGACGTCGCTCGGAAACAGAATTTGGCTGTATTTATCCGTGGGTTCGTAGTGCTTTCTCTCTCTCTTGGTGGCTAATGGTTTTTATGCCGACGGCAGGTGGGTTCCCATTAAAACAAACGCGGTCGTGAGGGTGTGGGATGGGGATGGTGGTAGGGGGAGAGAGAGAGAGATGGAGTAGAGAGGAGGGGGGAAAGGCGCGTCTCTCTTTATAAAGCATGACGCGGAATTTATCCCCCCCCCCCCACACAAAAAAAACCGCCTTCCTCCCTCTTAATCCCTATATATCTCTCTCGCACTTTTTTTAACACCTCCAGTCCGTCGTCGCTCTCTGCCTCCAGGGACTGCTTAAATTCGTGTGAATCCGAAGCATAGCAAAAATAAAGGCGGAAATGCCGTGAGCCGTGAATTTGCGTGTTATCTCGCCAATGCGTATCATGTCACGGAATATTTCCTCGGCAGCGCGTCTCCGCCAAATAAACGACGGGTGTTTTTTTTTCGGATTTCACTCTTCCGGTTAACTCTCTCGAGATGAAAGATGGTCGCCGAAATGTCGGCTTCCTCACAAGTTAGGAGTTAAAAAGAATCTTAACCTTTCCCTCTTTGCGGATTAAATGCTCACGTGGACGGAAGTTTTCTCTAATCCACAAAGAAAAGCTCCAGTCATTGATCCCCCTTTTTCTCTCGCTTTTTTTTAATCTTCGGAAATTGAATGCAAATCCTCGGAAAAGGTTATCTATCCTCTCTTCCCGTGCCTGGAACAGATTTCGATTAGTGTCTTGAACTCCCGTAGGAATATTTTATTCGTTGAGTTTTCTTTCTTTTCCTTATCGCTCGAGGACTGGGTAGTCTTTTATAAGGGAACTTGTGTAAGTGAAAAATCCATTTTGTGTTATTCATATCTCGTTAAGGACTTCCTCCGCCCTCAGTAATGCCGAACAGCAAGTTTATTCAAAGGTAGTTTCGAAGTTGCAATAAAATGAGCGGATAGTGGAAATCGATAATAATAAACTTCTTGAGTTTAACCTTTCACCCAGTCAGGATGGATGCAAAGAACTCCCTTCCCGTCCGCGTACTCTGGCAACTAATTATCTTCGGAGCATCATTGAAACCACGTTTGTGACAGTTTGAACTTATTCGCCAATGAAGTCAGTCTTTTATATAAATAACACAAAATAACAGTATGCCTTTATCTTTTCAATTTAGTCGAATCTAGTCACTTTTTTACGTACGAGTTGTTTTTGTCGCAGTTACTCGAGCTGTATAATTGTACGGATTTGTACGGTAGCTCTAAAAATTATGAAACGGAAAGTGAAATTTTGCTTCCGGTGAGAAAAAATAAATTTCGCTTAAATTTTTCATATCTCGAATCCAGTTTCAAAGAGGTGATTGTGTGAATATCTTTTAATTAGGAAATGACCCTAATGGTAATTGTAAGAATTTTAATGAAATATTGTTAGGTGTTAGATTCCTTATGAAGTGTGACTGGTTTGATAACGCAGTTGGTGTGATTTTCGCCAATACTAAACTTGGTATTTTTTTAGAAATTTTTACTTTATAAAAATATGAATAGTTATCGTCACTAGATAACTGTTTAAATTTAACCTGAAGAATTTGTAACAGTGTGGAAAATCTCTCTTGTATCTTGCTTTTACTATCATCACAGTTCTTTCTGCTTTTTCCAATAACATTGCGTTTCGCTCTTTCACCTCAAACTGTATCGACGCAATATGCTCCTATAGTTCGTCGAAGTAAGCATTTCGCCCCATCAACGCTACGGGAAGACAATGCCCTTGAGTCTTAAGAATAGCAAGCCACGCACTCTTTCCTCCCGCCGACGAGAGGAAAAAAAATCGGTATATTTTACCCGTCCGTAATTAGACGCGGAACGGCTTCAACGCCGCCAAATATTTATTTTTCCTGATTATTCAGAGATCAAAAGCTCCATCGCGACGCAGCGTGTGTACTCTGTAGATTGCCTTTCGTCATTTTTTTACACTTCCATCCTTTGTACACGATGTATCTCCTTAGAAATTTTTTCTCGAAAATAAATGTGTCACACACCGGCCGTCAGAGCGAGACTTAAAACCATCACTATTCACTTCTTTCCAGAAAATCTTTCTCTCTCTCCCCAGTGTACGTTTTAATCCTTCCATTGCCTCGTTCACCGCCATTAATCCAGAGTGAAAGTTACAGCCTTTTCAATTATAAAAAAATCTCCCTCGGTGTGTCGACCTTTTCGAGTCTCCATCCCGAAATAAAATCCAAAAGGATAGCTTCCGCGCCCGTATCTTCTTTTTTTGTAATTGGAAAAGTATGGATTAATTAATCCGTTTCCTTGGGTACCGCGGTCCGTCCGAGCAGTTATCGCGACTCCTCCGTCCAGTGCGTCGTCGCCCTCCCACCCATCGACCCTCTCCCACATAGCGGGACGGAAGAGGGAGAACGGGAGTGGGTGGTTTAATGTGTCGGATAATGGGACGACTCGCGTGTGCATCGGTGTGCCGAAGCTCTCATACGTAAGGGGGCGTTATGCGGCGCCGTCCATCCGCCCTCCGGCACCTCTCAACCCTCTCTTTCCCTCCCCCTTCCCCTCCCTCTCTCTCTCTCCCCGCAACCTTATTGGCCCGATCGATCCCACGTGCCTCCCCTCTCTCCCCCACCCACCCCCAACTCCCCCTTCCTCTCATCGATACGCGCCTTTATGCTCGCGATCCACTTCTCCGCCTCCATCCTCTTCCCTCTTTTACCCTTTCTCTCCATTTCTCCTCTGTCACACTGGTCTCTCTCTCTCTCTTTCCCCGGAGAGTGAGCCAGGCGTGTGTGCGGTTGGATAGAACAAAGGGCCCTCGTCCTCTTTCTCTCTCTTGAATTTTCCCCTTCCTTTCGCACTCGTCTTCTCTCTTGCGGCTGCTCTTTTGGACTCTCTCTCCCTCCACACCCAGAATCCGCGCGATTGTTCCGCATTCCGTCTTTCTCCCCTCTTCTCCTCCCCTCTCCGCCACTCTTGACACAGGCCTCTGTCGCGATGCATTTCAGCGAGAGCTCGCTGTGGTAGTCGCTCACCCTGCGTCGTGTTGTCGTGGCTTCCACCCTCCTCTCCCCTTTCCGCCTCTCAACCTCGACCCGCCACTACCACGCCCTTTTTTCCTCTCGCACTTTTTCCACGACCCTTCTCGTTCCCCTTTCCCTCCCCCATCTAGCTTTTTTTTCCGCCTCCTTTCTTCCACCTCCATGCCATTCTTTCTTTCATCCCCTCCTCCCCCCCCCCCCCTCCTTCCATTCTCTTCCCGCCCTCCCCCCCCTCCTTCCATTCTCTTCCCACCCTCCCCCCCCTCCTTCCATTCTCTTCCCGCCCTCCCCCTCTTTTCCGTCTCCCCTTTTTTCCGTTTCCCCCTTTTTCCGCCCCCGTCCGATTTCTCCTACGGCCCTCTACCCCTTTTCCGACCCCATTTTCACCCCATCCCTCCCACGCTCGTCCAAGCGATTCGATGTTTTCTTTTTGTGTCTCTTCATCTTTTTCTCTTCGTCTTGGACCATTCACCCCTTTTTTTCTCTCTCTCTCTCTATCCTCTCCTTGCTGTTTTTTATTTCACGTCCTGTCCGTGCGTGAACGTTAGTGCGGACCGAAAAGTTTTAAATCGTCCGAAATCGTTGTAAAACAGGTGCCTTTCCTGTTCGAGGACGCTCCTATTGTTTTCTACCGTTCTATTCACTATCGCTGAGAGAGAGGAAGGAAGGATTGGGGGAGGAGGGGGGGCTTTCATTCACTAGATTTTCCTTAGCGATGTATTTTTTTTTGCTTGATGGCATCCTCTTATAACAACTCGAGAGTGGCTCAGCTTTTTTGATCCTTCCGGCATTACGGGATTAAAAATAATGTCGTGCGTCAGATATATTTTTTTCTCTCTCTCGTCGTTACGCCGTTGATTAACATCTTTATTAAGTGGTGGGTCGGTATACGAGGCGTGAAGTCGCTCCATAGGGTGTATGTGTGTGTGTGGGCGTGCCTGCGAGATTGGAGGCGCCGATTGTTCCCCTCCCACCTCCTCCCCCTCGCAATCCTTCCCTCCTTTATCCTCTCCTCCCCCAACTTCCTCCCGAATACGCGACAAAGGGCTTCCCTGGCGCTATCCTTAATCACGCTCTTGATGGAGGGAATATATCGCTCGTGTCAGCAAAATGCTTGCCAAGTCCTTTATATCAGACCTCGGTTGAAATATCCCTTTTTTTACATACACAAAACTTTTTCGCTGCCTTATTGCGCCAGCGGTTGATTTTTTTCTCTCTTCCGTAAGGTCTTCGACTTCGATCGATTTAATTAATGTGATATCCAATAACGATGAAGGGGAATCTTGTAATTTTGCTTAACAGTGGATTTTCAGAATCTACCAGATACCACCGCTTATTCGGCTCACAAAGAAACTTATCAGGAATTTGAATAAATTCGAAATGCCCTTATTTTATTCCCTCGTTGTTATTCCTTTTTCGAAAAGTCACGTTTCTATGGTGCTTGCTTAGTGCTTAATTTATCGGAACTGGTCGAATAGATATTACGAAATGCATCTCTTGGATTGGTATCAGGAAATCTCCTCTGTTCGCGATGCCAGATAATAATTTATGTTTTTAATTTCGCTAATTTATAAGGCCGCTCTTGAATAACAACTTTCGCATACATACGCCTATCCTCGCCGGAAGCAATTAGTCACCGTGGTAACCCCGGCGCTTCCGCCTCTAATCGCTCTGCAGTGGAGGATGCAGGGAAACTCCTCCGATATTCTCGAAACCTAAAGACTATACAGCACCTAAAAATACGGAAAGATTACAGAATAACCCTCATAATATGACAAGTCGATCCCTTTTAATATTTCAGGTGAATAAGAATTAATTCAGAGCCTCAAAAGCGCCCTGTAAATTTTTTTTAAGTCTATCATCTTGAATTAAAGTTATTAAAAAATGTATACTAGCCAAAGAGGGGTCTCTCTCTTTTGTTGATCCATTCCAGATAAAGGCAAACATTTGTGCGTCTCTAGTGAGCTCTCACCGTCGCCATGGTTACCCACCTGTCACCGTCTCTTTCTCTGTCACGCACCATTAACGAGGTTGATGGAAGCAGGAAACCGTATTGCTTACCGTCAAAAAAAAGTCCTAAGGCGTCTTGTAGAAGAGAACAGCACTCCCCTTAAAAAGTCATCCTCCTTTATGTATCGTCTTCCATTTTACTCTTTTAAATCATTGGAACGATTCAGCCTGTATGCAGTATGGTGGGAAAAGCCAAAAATAGGTTCGTTTTCTATTGAAAATAAATCCCTGGTATAGTATTATTGAAAAGCGTGTCATTCTGCTTTAGTTTGCTCCTCGAGCGGAGCGATTTTGAGAATTATTAGGATGAAATGGTTTGTTTGAATTTTGTGACTGTTTACTCTAAAATAAGTTGAAATTAAACTTTGAAGTAAAGGTGATTTTGAAAAGTCATCCGTCTATAGAGGGAACAGCATCCGCTCACGAACACGACTTCGTAAGTTCTGTGAATTGTGAAGTTCGAAGCAGGAGCTTATTCTACGGAATGATATCGCGAGCAACGCCGAAGTTTTAATTATAACTGTCAATTCATTCGAAGTTGGAGGACGTGAGGATAATCCACGATGGCTTTTTGGGCAATCAGTCGCGGAAAATGGAAATTTCGTTTGTTATCGCATGAATCGCTAATATTCCGGTGTCGTTCTGCCCTCTCGCTCTCTCGCTCGCTCTCTCGCTCTCTCTCTCTCTCTCTCTCTACCTCCCTAACTCTTTTCTATCTCCCATCTCGTTCGCTCCCCCATTTGGCACGCCTTCCAACCCCTTCTCTCTTTAAACGCCTTATCGCCCATCAAAAGCACACGCGCGCCTCTTGGGTGATTTTTACTCGCTATCAGTCTCCTGACAAATTGGATCGATGATCGCATCCATTCACCCCCGTGATTCCCTATGACCGATAGCTTTGGACGGGTTTCATTTTATTGTCGGCTCAATATGCAGTAATCCCCTATTTCGTCTTCGTCTCCTCGAACGTTGTCAGTGGCCTTGCTCCACTGCAACCGTAGTTTTCTGTGGGATTAATTAGGCCATGGTCGATCGACCAATATTAATTCTGCAAAAGCGCATACGTCAAAAGATAAGGTGAGTCGCAGCAGTACCGAGAAATTCTGATTCATTCTTAATATCTCGCTTAGTATGCCGTTTTTGTGAAGGCATAACAGTAAGTTAAATTTTGCAGTCTCCCTACGAAGTATATTTTTTTATGAGAAATGTTTGATTTCGGTATTTTCTCATAGCTATTACAATGCTCCATTTATACTAGCCGCAAAAACAAGGTTGGCTAGGTTTTTTATAACATCTTACTTTTTCTATTCGTTGAATTGGATTTAAATGTAAAATTTTTATATTTTACAAATTCCTACACTTAACCCACGCCGCGAGTCTCAAGCTCTTAATTCGCTCAGTGTCATTTCCTGCTGCGGGGTCTATCACGTGATCGTGGGACCGCTCACCTTTTGTCCTTCCTTCCGCCGACCCCTTCGAAATCTTCGAGAATACGAAGGGCGTGGTCCGGAAACTTCCTCCCTTCGCCTCCTCCCTCATCCAACCGCACACCCTCTCTTCGCCACTCTCGTCGAAGCCTCCCCATCCCACTCCGATTCTTTCCCCCTTTTTTCTCCTGCAGCTTGATCTCTCTCCCGCTCGGGAGATCCTCTCCTTCCCACGACCTCTGCGCCTAAATCAGGGATCGCAAACCTTTCTTGCGCGAAGAAGAGCAACTGGGAGAAGTTTTTAATTGCGTGTCGATGTGTGACTGCGAATGTGATGAATTAGGGGATGCGAACCACGATTCACAAAATTCTTGTGTTATACATGTAAGCAGTAGATGAAGAATTATGACCTAATAGTGTTCTTCAAGAATCGTTTTTTTTTTTAGGTTGGCATTCTCGAAATTCTCAGGGTAACATTTCCGGGGGCGCCTTGGTGCCCGAGAGCATATGGTAGGCGATCGGTAGCCCAAATCAGCAGTGGGCAACCTTTCGCTCGTGAAGGGTCGTGCTTGCGAGTGCTTCTACGGGCCACATTTTTTCGACGGCAGTGTAGTTACTTATTTCGGAACTTAGCTTAGAGAAGTTATTGCGTTGTTAAAGTAGAAAGCATAACAACTCTTGAGCGTTAAAATTTCACCATATGGTTGTATGGGCATTATTTCCATCAAAACTATAAAATTGTTGGTGTTTAATCGCTTTCTCAGGATACCCTTGAGGACCGTATGGAATACTCCCTGAGGTCACGTGCTGTCCACGTGCCGTAGGTTTCCGAAAACTGGCCTAAATCATGCCAGGTGATCCCTCGTCCTCCGAGAATTCCCTAAACCTCTACCTTCTTACGTACCCTTCCACTCCTCTCTCTTCCTCTCAACCCAGCATATATCTATCACACTCTCTCCGATATCCTCCCCGTGCTCATCTCCAGGACCACTCCTACTTTCATCCTCCACTACGATATTTCACATTGCTATCCTCTTCCAGATTCGAGCGCCGAGGTGGACCTCCGTTCTCTCTCTCCCTCCCGCTCACCTCTTCCCTCGCTAACCTCTTCCCTCGTCTTATCTTCCTGCGTGAGACGGGAAGGTTGTAGGAAATCCATTTTAGCTTCACTCCAAACGATTTGTCATCCATCGCTCACGTCCCTCTCCATCCACTCGCCGCCTTCTTCTGTTTCCGAATACGAGTTCACATGCGGAAGCTGCAGTCACAAGTATGTCTGCGTGTGTGCGTTTTTCTCCATTGTTTGATTTATTGCAACCAAATTGCGATCAAATTCTTATCTATTGATAAGGAAATGGGCTCGACGTACGCTAAAAACCTTATCTAAATATTATCGACTTTTTATACCAATATTGAAAAAAAAAACGGAATTTTGTTTCCATCTATAGTCCATTAGGAAAAGATAAAAATGTATTATGCTCCTTGTTGCGATTTTTTTCGTCGAGAATATCCTTCTTGTGGTTTTGTTTCGGCGGATCCTTATCAATCGCGTTCACGAAATAGAAATTTAAAAACAATAGCCTGTTATTCTTATGCGTGTAATGGTTACGTTGCTCGTCGACAGATTGTTTTAATCTTTTTCTTGCGAAATGGCATTCGCTTATGTTAACGCGGAAATATAAAAGTGCCGAGACTTCTACTTAACAGGAATTAGTCTTTAAAACCATGAGAGGAAATTGTTTCGCAACTCGGTATTACGGAAAACCCAAACGGAGTTGCTTATATCAGTGTCTGTTTCGCAATTGTTTTCTGTGGAAATGAAAAGTAACGAGCAATGCCAATCCGAAAGTGACACGAGTGCGATTCGTTCGGTTTGTTCCGCAACTAGCCTCATCCGCTGCACATTAGCAATGGGTGTTGGTTGGAAGTTTTACTTGTCCGTGTTGAAACTAGTTCTTTTGCAGCAGAATTACACTAAATTTGCTCTCATATTAATCGTCCATGAAATCATTATAAAATAGCTTTGACGTCCTTTGGTTGGCAGTGCGGATGGGCTCGAGATCCACAATTCATATGCTTGCTCTCTGAAGCATCTCTGACGAAGTCAACGTAAATATAGCGAAGAAGTAGTTCTTCCTCTCTCTAAACCGTTTTGCATACTCATAAAGATTATGCGTTGATCGATAATTTCCGTACGGTAAATAAACATTCCCACACGAATTTAGTTTTATACCTGTCTTTAATTTCTGTTGCGCTTAAATGTTTTTCGCTGTGGAAACAAAGCCCATGTTTTGACTGCTTACTCTCTTGTTTGAGCATTAATGACTTCTCCGAAGCCATATTGATCCGTAAAGTGGATTGTAAACATCGAATCGGTGAAAATTTCTTATATGGCTTTGCTCTCCGTAACATAACAAGGGTGCCGTTGTCTCGCGTTAATTGGTCCTTTTGTGAACAAAGAGAAATCCGTGCCGTGAAATCCGTTTGGGTGGTCGCCCTGTTCACTATGACGTCCGTAGGAAGCGCGAACATAGCACCTCACGTGACGTGACTTGACGAGGAGGAAGAGCGGCAGAAAACTGTAAATCAAAGAACCGAGTTAGCGACGAGAGATCGCTTATCTTTTAGAAGAGAGAGGGGTGGGGGTGGAAGAATATGAAGCTTACGGATTCTCACTGTTTTGCTTATTGTATCTTCCCCTCTTATCTACGCTGCTATCTTCCTGAGATTCGCCTGCTGCAATAAATTCTCTCTCGTCCCGCTCGTCCTCGCGTTTCTCTCCCCTTAAGAGAACACCTTGATCACGCTACTTTCGCATACAAAGGAAGTGTGAAAGAGAGAGAGAGAAAGGCCATTAGAGCGGATCCAAGCGTCTGGTTTCGAATAGATGAGTTCTGGTATCGCTCCATCGCCTCTGAATCTCCCCCTCCCCCCGCCCAACCCAACCCTCCCCCCACCCATTCCTCCCCTCCGCCTCCCACATTCTCGTATACTTGCCACGCACCCTCGCACACGCCGGGACGTCATCCTATTTGAATGATGGGCCGTCGATCCTCTTCTCCCTCCGCCCCGCCCTTCCGCCTCGTACCCCGCCCATCCCACCCTTTCCTCTACCTCCGCCCCCTCGTGTAATTATTTATTGGCCTCCGAGTATTATCACAATTCCCCCAGGTTTCTACACCTTATTTATACTATCTATATAAGTCACTTGGGTTTGCTCTCGGAATATAGAATCCGATGTTTCGGGACCTTTCTCTCCCCCCCCCCCCTCCCCCCCCTTATTGCGGTTCTTTCCTTCCTTCGGTTTTATTGCCGCGATTTGGGGTTCGCATTAACCGAAGAGGAAAGTTTTTTCCACTCTCCATTGCTGATATTGGACTTCGGAGAGGTACCGAAAATAAATGAAAATATCGTTCCGAATCTCTGCTTTTTTGGGAATTTTTATTGCGGTCTCGTGAACAAAAAAACTTCCAGCTATTTTATTTTTAATTCTGCGGTCAACGATCGCGTGTCTTTGGCGCATTTAAAAAAATCCCTGCGGTTCTCAACTTTTTTGTCCCGAAATGTCGTATTTTTTAAGTTTTTTATCTTGTGACGGAATTGATTTTTCTGCTACTTCTCGATGAAAATCTTTTTTTTTTCTGGGAAACATTTTTCTCCACGGTCTATACTCCGTTTTTTCCCGATTGATGGATCGAACCACGCCCTCTTCCGAGAGGCGCTGGAACTTTTTCTTCGATACTCGAGGCGACACTATTCACCCGCTACTCGTCTCCCCTCTCCCCTTGCCGCCCTCTTAGGCGATACACACACACATCTATATATATAAAAGCGTTTGTATGTATGTATGTTTTTTATAGCTCAGCAACTACAGCACGTAGAAACAAGAGGAAGATATCATTTTAACCGGAATAAAGAGTTAAGTGGTGTAGTCAGGTTTTTATACCGATTTGATTGACCTCTCTAATTTAAAAAAATATTTTCTTTTTTAATTTTTCTATTTGAATAACATAGGGATGAGTGCAGTTTATTTTTCATTTGAATTTTAAAATTACTTAGAAACATTGTGCGAACTTGTGACTTGGATGTTTCCATTAAGGAAAGAACAAAGTTTATTTTTATTGGAGACAGAATCCGAATCCTGATCGAATTAGCGTAAAAATGCGTTTAGAATCAGAAAAATACGTGATTTTATCAGTTTTATGACAATACCAATTATAAGCTACCATGACAACTCCTGTTGTCGCCCTAGTTGAGAGTCCTATGCATTTATATGGGAAAAATTTTAACGTAAAATCGTTTTTCAATTTGTGTGCGATTTGGTTTGTTTACATGGCAATAAAATATTTGTTGATTTTTATGGAAATATTACTAATATATAGTTTTTAATGATATTTTCGTGTGGCGTCGAGTTCTCCAAAGCAAGCTTTTTTTAAAAACTACGTAAGTAACTTAAATAATTAGACGTAGATTTTCCACAAATTGTGATTGGATAAATCGTTTCATTGTTTCCAAAGTATTGTTGATAGAAACAATTTTCTTGTAACAGAACTGATGGACGAGAGAATCGAGCTAATAGTCGTAGGATAATATTCACTCTATATTTCTTAAACGTTCTGTTTTCTTTTTTGTCTTTCGTTAAATTAATTAATTTCGTTTGTTCCTTTGTTCATCCATTTTCTGTTGTGTTCTTGCTGGTTTTGCTTACAGTTTTCGTTTTGAAGATATCGTCACTAAACTTCGCATAGGTATATAATTTTACCCTGCCTGTAACATAGCCTATATGGCGATAAAAAATTTGGGGGAGGGAGAGATTAATACAATAATTATTTTCCCATAAATTTACACGGAAGTTTTGATTTTTCACAGAGCAAGATTTTCTTCATTCATCTAAATAGGTTTTCTTCATTTTTGCTTTATTGGATGGTTTTATATATATATATATCATTATCATAGGCAGTCTGTCCGTTGACAGGTCCGTGATTATTCATGGTTAAACTTGGTTCTCCATATACTCATATTTTCCGCAGTTTTCTTCATGTCTTGATAGCTCTCTTTCCCTTTCAAGTCGTCTACCAGCTGAAACCTTTTCCTACCTCTCTTTTTAAAAGAATTTTAATGATTTCGACAGGTGTTTTGTTTGTTTGTTTGTTTCAAATTTCTTTTTAGGGTTTTTACATTAACAACTATATGGTGAGTATGTTTAGCGAAGGTGGTGGTGTAGTGGGATAAGCGGTGGCTTCGTACCGTTACGGTCTCGTCTTCGATTTCGATTATAGCAATTTTTTTCAATTTCTATTATTTTTTAAGCTGGTTAGACGATCCTCATTACATAAAATTAAAATTTTTTTCTTTTAAAGTACTTATTAAAATATTTTTTGTTGTTCCATCCAGTTTTCCTTCTAGCACTTCTTTAATCTTGCACACTCTCCTCAGGTAATGCCCATTCCAGTTCGCCTTCCTCTTTCTGATAGTCTGTATAATCGTTCGCTTCTCTCCTATTCTTCGTAGTACTTCCTCATTTTTCACCCTATCTGTCCATTTTATCTTCAGCATTCTTCTCCATGTCCACATTTCGAAGCTTTCCAAGTATTTTATATCATTTTTCCCTAGCGTCCATGTTTCTGCTCCGTACAAAGCAATACTCCATACATAGCATTTTATCAACCTCTTGCGGATTTCCTGCTTTATATTTCCCGTTAGTAGGAGTTTCTCTCTTCTGAATGCGGCTTTTGCTTTTGTTATTCTAGTCCTGATTTCATCGGTACATTTTGCTGACAGTAGGCAGCAGTACTGTCAGCCGAAAACAAATTATGTTGCCTGGGTCTATATGTAATAGAGGTGTAGGCGTGATCGGGACGATTTGAACGGCTACAGTACTGCGATGTGGAAAGCAAGAGGGAAAATACCACATTAAAATTGCGTAGTAATGATTCTATATATATATATATATATATACACACACACACAGTCGAACCTCGATTTAGCGCCACCGTTTGTTCGCCTCTGACATTGGCACTAAACCGGGGGTGGCGCTAAATCGAGGAACCCCAAACCATAGGAATTATATAGTAGTAACAATGGGTATAAAAATAAATTTTTATAAATAACTTTTATATTTTAACATTTATTATATTCGTTACTTTTGTGAAATTACCTGCATAAGTTACCTTTTACTGGTGGAGGCGGTCTTATATTCAATTAATCTGGATATCAAGGCTGAAGACATTTCTTGTCGTATACAAATCAACGAAGCGCAACACGAGTAATATCAAAGGTACTATTACACAATCATTATTGGCGTAAAGGTGCTTTCATTGCTTTTAATACGAGAGAGAGAGGGCGGGAGTGCGAGAGAAGAAAATGACTTTCAATACAATTAATGTTTCTGATGCCAATTTGATATCCATAAATAGCTTGAACGATCGAATCTTTACTCCCGTTGATATTTCAATGCGCATTACGCTAGTAAGGTTTTAAAGGAGAAATATAAGACTCTGATTCCCATTAAAAGCTTACCCGTATGAAAGCCTGTTGCCTAGGTATCTGATTGTTGGACCCAGAAAAATTACCACTTTTTACTTTCTCCATACGTAGTAATGGGAAAGTATTGTATTCATGAAAAAAATCGACTTCGAGATTTCAACGGAAATACGTTTTGAGGTCCCTAGAACACGTTTAGACTATTTTCGGAATGATGTCTGTGTGTGTGTGTGTGTGTGTGTGTATGTTAGTGTGGGCGCTCTAACTCAAAAAGTACGTGCCATATCGTTACCAAACTTCATATCTAACACTCTTACATGAGAAAAAAGAACTGATTAGTTTTTGGACAATAACGGATAACCGGAAGTCGAGGTTTATTCGTAACCCGATTCGGTTTTTGCGATATTTCTTGGTTAAAACATCATTATTGTATATACAATTCTAAACAAAAGTTATAGAGAATGTAATTTCCTACAGTTTTCATTTGAAACAATTTTCTATAGGAGTTATTGTTTAGGAGTTATTTATAAATAACCGGTTTTTCGGTTTCCGTTAAATATCTCAACAACATCGTTATTGGTAATCTTCGTAAGGACCAAAGTTGTAGAGAATAATATTTCTTCCAAGTTTTGTTTGAAACTAATTTTCGTAGAACCATCCATTTCGGATATATTTCGCTTTATCTTAATACCAGTGTACAGCGCCAACACCATGTAGCGGTGAATTCTGTAAACATTCAAAATATACGTAATTTACGGCAACGACGTGTCTTCTTTTACGATACGAAATAATAATTTTGCCTTATAATGCTACTCATAATAATTTTAATATCTATACCCCAAATATGGAGAAAGTCATGTGTTGGCCACATCAGATTTTTTCCGATAAAAACTATAAATTTACGCTAATTATACTCGGATTGTAATGCTGTCTTCAAAAATAAGAAACTACAATTTATATCCTATCCGATAGTTTAAGTCTCGAATTCGTATCTTGACGGGAAATAATTTTAAAGTGCAAATATAAAAACCTCTACACCAATTTACGTTTTCTTATGGGCCAAAAATGAGGCAAAAAGGGGCCAAAATAGCCCCTCAAATTGGGGATTTCGAAAGTTTCGGATTTTTTCCTTCGGCTGTGACCAAAAACCTATAATCCTACCAAATTTCAAGTTTCTAGCACATCTGGAAGTGCCTCAATTTTGTATCTTGCCAAAGTGGTTACAAACCGCTATATATATATATATATATATATATATATATATATATCGAGTGAGGTTAATATAAAAGTTATTAATATTAATAAATGGGTTCGTTTGCAAAGGAAAATCGTGCATTTAGTAATTCACAGATATGGCGGCATGCGGGGGTGGGTGGCGCTTTACCGAGGGATTCCCCTATTTAATATTTATGGAGAAGATCCGTTCACAAGTATTCATTGGCGCTTTACGGGGGTGGACATTTACCTAGATTAGAGAGCTACTGGGGGTGCTGAAGACACACGAAAAACAAAAACAACACAAATATCGGAGCATTCGGGCTGACGCGACGTCCTTCTTCAGCGACGGAGAGACATGTCAACCCGAAAGCTCCCATATTTGTGTTGTTTATATATATAATGTAGTTTGACTTCATTGGTCTATCTCTCATAAACTTCAATACATGCCTTCGATAAATTTCGTAGTTAATTCACAAATGGATTCATCCCTTTTTTGGGGATTTCCTATGAGACTGCGTACTTTTGACCCTTACTTTCTCCACATATACCGTTCTTTTTTTAAACCCGAGTCTGTTACCTGAAATATTGTATGTTGACGTACAGTTTTATCATAATATTGTATTTTGCTCTTGACTAAAACTCTCAACCTCGTCCTAATAAAGATCCATCTATTTCCACATCCTGCATCCACCAGTCGATCTCTGCACAATTTACTCTCTCCTTCTTACTCGCGTTTTGATGCGTCTGTTCGCATTTTCCCATTCTCCTCGCCACTCGCTCGATACTGTTTTATGCTGCCCCGCGCTTCCACCAACTCTAATCATCGTGGCCCTCGAGGCTGATGGGATTTCGGTCGCTTTTGATGTTTCTTGCAGCCGCAGTGCCTCTTCTCGCTTCTCTTTTATCCTCGGCCTTTTTTCTTTTTCCTGCACCTCGTTTTCTTTTTTTAACCCTCGTTGCGTGAGTGAGGGTCTCTTGTGCGCCTTTGCGTGTTATATTCGAATGCATTTCCTAGGAATCGCGTCTCGCGCTAATTAGTCGCGCGGTTTTTTTCCCTTTCGAATGTTTGACGATGCCTTCCGCAAACTCATCGCGTTTTTGTTGTATTCCCATCGGGGTAGCTTTAATTTTACGTTGCGGATGGGAAAATCGGTTGCGATTTTATTTTTTAATTCACGGATGTTGTTTATAATTAGAGGCCGTCTGTTAACTAAAAGTAAATCTTATTCCCATGTCTTTTTTTGACGTCTGTACCTATACTATTATTTTAAATTTCGCGTCTCGTGATGGCGTGAATTTTCAGAATAGGATATGAAAATTATTTCTTTCGGAGTTATTTTCTTAATTGGAATATCCACTTCGGTTTATATTCTCAAGTTATAAAGATTGGCATTTGCTGACGTTTTAAGTGCGGTGATGTTTTTCGTCGATAGTTCGTTATCGGTGTCATTTAAACTTCTGTTATAAATAATAAATATTGAGGATCACTTTATTTCAATATGTTGGCTGTTTTGAGTATACTGTTCTTAAAACTATGAAAATCAGTAGATCACTCATTTACGGGGCCGGCTGAACAATACAAGCAGACCAAGAGACCGCTTGGGACGCCGAATTTTTAGGGGCGCCAAATTTTTCTGAAAAAAATTTTCCATTTGGTTTTCCATTGATATGTTTAGTGTTTGCATCTGGCGAATAAATGTGAAAATGTGACTTAAAATGAATGTTCAGGGACAGCTCTACTCCGAATGGTAAAATAGTATTTCCGAAAGCGGTTTCCGAGAAAACTACCGAATACAGATGGCTGATTGTGGTTTTTCCAACATTTTATTGCTGTTACATGCCGGGGATCTTTGCCGACCGGGTGAAAGCAGTTCTCACCGTCCCTAATATTTCTAGCTGATTCCCTCTGATTTGCCGCCCCCGAGGGTTTCTGTCCGGGTGCAATGCACCCCTTGCACCAAAGGCCTGAAGATAGAAGCATTCCCTTAGGTTGGAGGGGGAGAAAGGTCATGCCTCGGCATCGCTCCCGCCTTACTAGCCTCTGCAGTCTCATCTCCAGCGGGAGACATTTGCAAGGGTGCCCAAGAGCAAGGAAATCTTTAGAAAGTCCGAGGAGGATAAGGGATATCCCAAGACCCTCCCTCCTGCGGTTCCTCTTTGTTTCCACGTGCATTCATTCAAGCACATTCAAAATTCTCGGATGATTGGTTGGGCTCTTGTTTGAGGATGAAATATATATCTTTTGGTTTTCTTTTACTGCTTTTTAGTAATTTCTACGCCGTGTTAGGGTGTGTGAGGACGGGGTACATATTCTCACACCACTGTTTTCAACCCCTTCTCCTTCAACATTTCCTCCTCCCTCGCATTTTGTGTTGGTGACATCGAAAAATAACTATTTTTCCGCATTAGTTTCAATACGTCCATCGTTGTGGAAACTTCAGTCGAGTGGTGTGCGTCTTTTAGTGTTTGAAGAATCTGTTATCAAGTTATAGCAGGCTAGTTTTCCTTGGGCATAATTGATATGTTTTTGTCTTTGCTCAAGAAGAGACGTCAATATTTAGTGTAAATATTATTTTTCCCATTGATAAAAGCGGGTTTTTCACCCTGAAGTTGGAGCTATACTTAGTCTACGATCAACGAAGATTTTCTAAACCAGGAAGTTAGTATATAAGTACATATTTTTATTCGATCTTTTTATATACCGTATTTAATCGATTGTAAGCCGACCCCTACTTTTCACGAGGGCACACCAGGAAAATTCCATTTTGGGTGTACAGACATCCTAGTTTTCAGGGATTTGTCGCGAAAAAATACCGAAAAGTTTGAATGCCCCAGTTTTTTCAATTCGTAATTAAAAGAAAAAGGTATCAACTAAAATTAGGACAACACAGATTACATACGTTATATTCAAGCATTCAAGACAAATTTTATTAAATGTAATCTGTCCTGGTTATGTCCTAGATTTTTAATCTCGCATCAAAAATATCCCGATTTCTCACTTTGTCTTTACCAATGTCTAACATTCGACTCATCAATCCCGCGCACGGAAACCGAAAAACCTATTATTTATAAATAATTCCTAAACAATAACTGCTGTGGAAAATTGTTTGAAATAAATGTTGTAGGAAATTATATTCTCTATAACCTTTGTATAGAATTATATATACAATAATGATGTTTTAACCAAGAAATATCGCAAAAACCGAATCGGGTTTCGAATAAACCTCGACTTCCGGTTAACCGTTATTGTCCAAAAACTAATCAGTCCTTTGTGCTCATGCTAAGGTGTTATATATGAAATTTGGTAAGGATATGGCAAGTACTTTTTGAGTTAGAGCGCCCACAATCACATACACGCACACACACAGACATCATTCCGAAAATAGTCTAAACGTGTTCTAGGAACCTCAAAATGTGTATTTCCGTTGAAATCTCGTAGTCGATTTTTTTCGTGATCACAGTACTTTCCCATTACTACGTATGGAGAAAGTAAAAAAGGTCGATTTACAATCGTTTAAATACGGTATATCTTTCACATTGTATGGTTAAATTAATTTTTAGTTTAATTCAAATAACTTTGTTATTATAGTCTTTCTTGAACCAACCTTTGATAAGTAGTTTAATGTAGAGGTTTCTCTCTTTAAAATTTGAGGTAATTAACCTTGTTATTGAGCAATTTTATTTCCTTTTAAGAAATTCATCCTGAAGGTCGTTTTCAATTTTCAATTTTAAATTGGTAGCAAATGCGTAAGCTGCTTCTGTAACGAAAGTTGTCCTTTGTTGTAACGATTCCAAGTAATAGACGGTGTTCATCTTGCTGTTGAAGTTCGTAATCAGTCATAAATTTGGAGTCTCATGTATTCACGATAAAGCCCGCTTTTCATCCCAATCCATATTTTTTAAATTTTTTTTCGGAACGTCTTTCCAAGGTCACTTTCAAGAGAAGGCTTGAATCCATTCGTTTCGACGCTTCTTTTTCCCCTGCATCCTTCCTTTGCAGTATTCACAGACTCCTAAGTGCATTTTGCAATCAAGAATATTCAATATTTCATTGAAAGAACAATTTGTACTAATAGCTTTAGATAAGTTCGTCACTGCCTTCATTCATGCGTTTTGCAAAACATGCTTGTCTATGAATAAGGCAATGTGTCGATGTTGAATTTTTTATGCCTTCTTTATGAAAATTACTGCACCAGCAAATTTGCCAACCATTGATTGAGCTCCATCAGTGCATATATATATCGATGCAATAGTTCCAATCAATCTCATTGTCATTGAAATAAGTATCGCACAATTTATAATTTCTTTGTGACATTTCAAATTTATTTTTCTGTGAATAAAACCTTGTTTTTTATTAAACTGTTTAATCATAAAAATACACAAAACTTCAAAATAATTATATCCTATTATGCTACTAAACTACCGAATTTTAATGTAAAATTTATGTACCGATGGGGCGCCATAATTGGAATCTGCTTGGGGCGCCAAAATGTCTTGAGCCGACCCTGCTCATTTAACCGTTGATATACATACGTACATACACATACATACATATATATATATATATATATATATATATATATATATATATATATATATATATATATATATATATATATATATATAGAGAGAGAGAGAGAGAGAGCTATGTTGGACACTACATGAGGAGAGAGAGAGCATGATTTAAAAAAAAGCTAGAAAAAATGCTAGATGGAAAAAGACAAAGAGGTAGGAAAAGGTTTCAGCTGTTAGACGGCTTGAAAGGGAAAGAGAGATATCAAAACATGAAAAAGAATACTGCGGAAAATAGGAGTATATGGAGAACTAAGTTTAACCATGAATAATATAATATGACTCTAGTGAGAATATTTGCGTTTATATTTCATTCTTAGACGGGTTTAGAATAAGAGTTGGTGGATCGATAGGTTGTCGATTTCGAACCCATTCCGGTGTTTTCTAAGTGGATAAATTGGTTTCCTTTTTGCATATCGAGGAGGAAGTTCCTCTCTCAACTCCCCACATCCTCGATCCTTCGACCTATTTTTACTTTCTCCATTCGAAGTAATAGGAAAGTATTCTGATCACGAAAAAAATCGACTTCGAGATTTCAACGGAAATACACGTTTTGAGGTTCCTAGAACACTTTTAGACTATTTTCGGAATGATGTCTGTGTGTGTGTGCGTGTATGTGATTGTGGGCGCTCTAACTCTAAAAGTACTTGCCATACCCTTACCAAATTTCATATAACACTTTGGTATGGGCACAAAGAACTGATTAGTTTTTGGACAATAACGGTTAACCGGAAGTCGAGGTTTATTCGAAACCCGATTCGGTTTTTGCGATATTTCTTTGTTAAAACATCATTATTGTATATATAATTCTATACAAAAGTTATAGAGAATGTAATTTCCTACAGTTTTCATTTGAAACAATTTGCTATAGGAGTTATTGTTTAGGAGTTATTTATAAATAATAGGTTTTTCGGTTTCCGTCAAATATCTCCTTAAAACGTCGTTATTGGTAATCTTCGTGAGAACCAAAGCTGTAGAGAATAATATTTCTTCCAAGTTTTGTTTGAAACTAATTTTCGTAGAACCATCCATTTCGGATATATTTCGCTTTATCTTACTACCAGTATACAGCGCCAACACCATGTAGCGGTGAATTCTGTAAACATTCAAAATATACGTAATTTACGGCAACAAGGACGTCTTCTTTTACGATACGAAATAATAATTTTGCCTCGTAATATTATTCATAATAATTTAAATATCTATACCCCAAATATGGAGAAAGTCAGGTGTTGGCCACATCAGGTTTTTGTATATACAATTCTATACAAAGGTTATAGAGAATATAATTTCCTACAACATTTATTTCAAACAATTTTCCACAGCAGTCATTGTTTAGGAATTATTTATAAATAATAGGTTTTTCGGTTTCCGTCAAATATCTCCTTAAAACGCAGTTATTGGTGATCTGCGTGAGAACCAAAGTTTTAGAGAATAATAATATTTCTTCCAAGTTTTGTTTGAAACAAATTTTCGTAGAACCATCCATTTCGGAGATATTTCGATTTTTCTTAATACCAGTATACAGCGCCAGCACCATGTAGCGGTGAATTCTGTAAACATATTCAAAATATAATTTACGGCAATAAGGACTGTATTCTTTTACGATACGAAATAATAATTTTGCCTCATAATGCTATTCATAATAATTTAATTATCTATACCCCAAATATGGAGAAAGTCATGTGTTGGCCACATCAGATTTTTTTTTAAATATCCATGGCTCTGGTCCGGAAGGAGCGCCGAATCCCACCTGTCCACCACCTGACATGTCCCTCCCGACGGCGCGTTAGGAATATTGGAAGCGGCTGAAGGGGGAGGGTGGCGGGGGGAGCGAGGTGCAAGGTGCGCGCCAGTGCTTTGCAGGGCAACGGTCTGCCGCGCGGTTGGGGCGCAGCCCGATAACTGCCACCGCCGCCTTCATGCTTTCGGAGGACGGGGGTGGTGCGTGGTGGTGGGTCGTGAGAGAGAAAAAGTGCCCTCCTGCCTTTTCGCCGTTGTTCTCTCCCCCTCTCACACACACATTGTTCTCCACGGAGAGACTCTCCCTCGGTTCGTAAGTGGCTGGGACGGACGCTCGTGGTATGTACCATTCGGCGGCCGTTTTACCGCGAGCGAGGTGAAAAATCGCATTATATATAGCCGGCGGAGGGGAAATTTGCTTTGTTGAGTGAGATATTGGCACGGCTGTTTGCTGTGTCCTCCCATTTTCATGAATGGCTCCCGCGTGGATGCTCGGCGAAAATCGCTCATCTCTCTTCGCTCTTTTGATTTCTCTGACCCATTGTTCGGGAACGTTTCCCCAAAAGCTACTATGTACTACCCCTTGCTCTTTTCAAATGATTTTCTCGTTTTTTTAATGTATTTGAGGGCATTGTTTATCTCGATTTAGGGACGGAGGGATTGTCTGACGAATGAGTTAATTGTCATAGGGGTTGCTTTTTTTAAATTTCCAAGTCATCGATCTCTCGGGACGATTTTAAAGAAATGATCCGCTAAATGCTTCAGCGATATCCCTTTACGAACAGCTTTAGTAGGTGAAAGAAAAGTATACGGCAGTTGCCCCGAATTATAAGGGATGTTAGTATTTTTCCCATTCAGATCAGTTGCCGTTTCTTCTCTTTTATTCGTCTATTTTTGGAGTTAAACTTCGTAATTCTTGATTGATTTGGATTTTTTTGTTTTTCTTCTCTTTTTTTGATCGGCGGATTTCATTTTCAAGTTAATGCTTCGAAGTAACCTAACTCCGTTTTCTTCCGTAGTTCCTTCTGTATTCTCGATTAAATTACTCGCCACGCCAATTTGCGGAAATGCTTTAGCCGCGATTAGACTTACAACCGATATCGGACCAAAGCGTTTCGATCGACAGGGTTTTTTATTCGTCAAGGCGTGTGCGGGAGAGAATAGGCGGTAACCGGAAATCATGAATGGAAAGGAAGCCCAGATAAAATTGTCGAGGGATAGTATAACGGAGGGAAGTGCCCTTTTTATTCATGCCGTTGCGCATGAGTGTGTGCGTGTCATATCGTTGCGCGCCTTCCTGTGTCGTGGCGGTGCGGGATTTTAATTAATCTTTTGTCGGCCATTCATCCGGACTAGTTTTTCTCAGACAGGGATCTCAAATGAGGGAATTTACTATGCCGCTGTCAGTCTGTAGGGAATGGACGGTTGAAACGAAAATAATCTCCCGCAGAATCGTTTTGATGTAAATGATAATTATTCGTAATTATTTTCAGTTAAGGATATGATTTTGTGTGATCGATCGGTCTTAAGAACGAGTTAACGAGGTAAAACTTCAAATACGGGCAGTTTTACAGTATTCACTGTAGTAGACAAGGGGACTTAAACTCAAATTGCGTGTAGACAAAATGGATCTCATTGGCATGTATAGCAGGCCGCATGTGATAGTAATGGTAAACAATATTCTGTAAAAACTTAACTCGGAGTATAGTATATGTTATTTAAAAAACAAATGTTTACAATTCCTAAACAAATAACATTTTAGCATTTCTTCGTAATTACTCCGTTATTATACTTTCCATGCTCTATTACAGTTTTCTCAAACCGTTGACTGAGGCCCTCCCACAGGGGCGGAAAATTATTTTAGATGCTAGATGAAATGCCAAAATAGAAAATATTCGCGAATAATAAAATTCAGTCGGGAAATGTAAGGAAATACGACGTGATAAAAATTATTAACAGTTATATAAAATAAAGGAATTTGTATTAAAGTTTATTAATTTTACTATTTTCAGTTCAAAGGCGGGCCGCGACAGTTGGAAGTTTAAGAACCACTGCTCTATTCCACGTACTTAAATTCGAGTAAAAGTAATGAAAGGATCGCTGTTATTTGAGGAGTCCGACCGCGTGTTTGAAATCCTTGAAGTAAGACCCCTTCGTTTAAAAAAGCACAGTTATAGAGGGCGTCGCACGAGATCCGAAGGCGACGCCGATGAACGGCGGTTTTCAGAAGGGCGTTCTAGTTAAGATGCTGCCGGAGGATTGATGCTCACGCGTGAAAGTAAGAAAGGGAGAGTGTGCCCCGAGGGTGGTCTGGGAAGAAGAGGGAAGGGGTGGGAGAGGAGAGAAGGGAAGGGGAGGGGGAGGAGAGAAAGGGAGGGTGATCGAGGGAGGGGGTGGGTGGGGATGGGTTCGAAAGGGCGCGGCTGCCGCAAAGGAGAGAGAGTGTCGGATATGAACGGGAGAGGAAAGGGAATAAATCCGAAGCACCGTATTGGCGAGCAAAAAAAATGTATATAGTATATACGGAGATGGAAAGGAGGGCAGGAAAAGAGAGAGCCCCAGGGGTGTTCGAGGGTTTACGTTTTCTTCTTTAAAAAAAAAGAGGGTTGAGTCGGACTCGGAAGTAAGCGATCAATTCGGTCTGCCGAGTGATTTATCGAGGAGTAAAAAAAAAGAAACGAGGACCCGTTTCTTTTTAGCGGTATCCACCATAAGATACATGGGATCGAGAGAAAAGACTGCTATGGAGTAAGAACAAAACGCCACGAAGACGCCTTGGTGACGAGATAGGTTCTAAGCGTTTTTTTTATTTTGCGGAAAATAAAAAAAGGTCCGTCTCTTGTTATCTGCGTGGCGAACTCGATCGCCTGTTTTCAAGCGAAAAAAATATCGGCACGTGGTCGAGAGAAAGAAAGAATGGTTTATTTTTCCTTGTGAGGCCGCGTGATTAGTTGCATCTTAAAGATCCATTTGCGAGACGTGGTTTGCCAATCAGAAGATTGAGACGGAGAATTTAGGTCCAGGAATGGATTTTCTAGCGCGCTTGTTCGGAGGGTCCATTTTTTTCCTTTCTCTACTATTGCTGAAGTCGGTAATAAGACGTTCTTATCAGTATTAGCGCTCGCCAAAGGAAAAATTGTTCCGCCGATAAAGTAATCGCATCATCCAAGGTTGGGATTCCTCCCATATTCGAAGAATTTTCGAATTTCGCCTCATTTAAAGAAATAATTCTAGTTTTTGTATTATTATCTGCGAATCGAGCTGACTTGTGCTTATCATATCAGCGCAACATGGAGCGTTTTTCTTCTTTTTTAATGGTTTCCTGTGATAAGTATAACTAGAAGATAATATCTAAAGAAAATTCTTTTTATCTTTTTCAATAGTTCAATTAATATTTATGTATAAATACCTCATTAGATTTTTTTGCAAGAACGCATAAATTTTAGTCTAAGGAATCCTAAGATAAGAGTACGGTGACCGACAGGAAATATTCAAATGTAATTGGCGATGAAGCTGAAACGTATTTACATCCTACGAGTCCACGTTCCTAGCGAAAACAGTTTCGCAGGATGTTTTTTTTCCAACCGGACGAAAATGCGGCGGAGGATAAAAAACACGTTTGGGATGGTCAGTTTTTGCGAGCGGTTCTCGCAGTTTTCGCCGGAATAACCGTTGCGAGGAGCGATGCGGTTGTCGTAAACGACGGAGCGTTATGTTCCGAAGGATCCGCAGTGCTCTGGAATGGATTCCAGACGTCTGCTTTGTAAGCGTCACGCGATACTTCCGCACCTTACGTTGTCAGTTTGTCGCTGTCTCAGTTATTGCCGGATTAGGGGGGGGCGAGTAGGTTAGGGAGGGAAAACCGCAAGGACTGCTGTGTGGGCGCCCTTGTAGCCCCGGTATCATTGTCAAGGCAACATGCGTAATCCGATGGAAACCTGTGGCAACCAGGAAAAGCACAGTTATGGCCAAGGCTCCCAAAGCGAAATGGTGCGAACTCGAGCGGAAAATCGTGTCCGAGTGATGTTTACATTTAGCCACTAACGGCATCGAATGGCTTCGACGTAGAAGAAATATTTAAACGTTTCCAAATCGCTCGGAAATATTTGCGAAAACTGCTGGCATGAGTGTATTACTCTCATATTCAGTGATTCGTTCATTTTATCGGAAGACCTACGAGGAAATACGCTGTAATAACATACCCTGAAAAAAGTGTACCCATACGATTCCTGTTTATCTGTTTCCATTTATCTGAAATGCCATTCAACCTGACCGTTATATATGTCAAGTCACTCCGTATTTTAAATACGTTATTGTATTTAAAAATAGGGGGTGACCTATCAGACACCCATTGTATGCGTATGTCGTGCTGTGCATTTTATCAGTCGTGTCATTTTTCGAAGTGTTTAAAATATGATTCGTTAATTTGAATCCATTGATATATTTTGTAATATATATTTTTTAAGGGATCGTATCTTTTTTATTAACTATATCGACTCCTTTATATATGTGGCATGATCTCCCTGGTAATTTTGAGCAGTTGGAGAAGTTGGGTATATTTCATACGTTATTCGTTTAACGTGATTTAACTGCTAAAATAGCTCCTAAATTGAAATCTAACCTATTTTATTGCCTTTAAATGTATAGGATTATTTGCAGTAATTCAAGAACTCTGATTTATTTTAGAAATAATTATATTGGTATAGCCTGGAACCAGTTCTACACTCAAATTAACCACTTTCTGCATAAGTTTCAAGTCAGCTTTGAAGTGCTCTTTATCAGAAATGTAATAGTAATAGTCGCGTTTTTATAAACCAAAAATGTAATTAATCTACCTTTTCGAATTTATTTCTCCTTTCGATACCTTCGAATGAGCATTTGAAAATGTTATCGAATTGTATGTTTAATGTGCAGCGCTTACTCTATGTAAGGAATTTTCATTTTTAATTATTGTCTATTAACAATTTTTTCTCGTTTTTTCCAAAGCCTAACGAAAGGAAAATCATTAAGGTAAGTTGAAGTTTCGAAGTTTGAAATGTTATTTGTTGGATGTCACATAACGTGCATGCTATAGTTATGTTTGATAATTTATGAGAATAGGAGGCATTTAGATTAACGTTTAAGGTTTCTGCATGAATTCAGTGTTACATCGCTTCGCAGTAGATAGTTACTTAATTGCTGCTGAGAAAAACAACTAGAATGGACATTCCCTCCACTTTAATCTCTTATCCACCATTCTCTTTGTTGGCACTACTGTCGCGTAGATATGCCATTCGCTTTCGTGTGGACAGACAAAATGTATTGTGAAAAATCCCCTTGAAATAAAGTGCATTTCATTTTCGTAATGGTGCGTGCTATAATCGGTTGGAATGATGCCAACTGTCGCATCGTGCTCTGCTTTCGAGAAATCCGCTTTAGAGATGAAACATAGCTTAAGCACGTCCCAGTATAGTCCATATTTTCGATGAATGGGTCTCAACGCTTCAGAACTTCTCTGTTCCATATTTTGCATCATTTGCGTCGTCGATTTCCATAACCTTCATGGTACAAACGAATGACGTGTTAAATAAGCTTGATGCTTCACGATATATGTATCTTTGAATGATGCTTATTTTTATGTTTTTGGTATGTCGCACGAAGTGCCTGTCCAATCCATCAAAGTTTTTCTTTAACGCGAGGGTACAATAAAATAATTTTTTCGACACAAAAAAATTTCTTTTTTATTTAATACATAGAAAGAGAGCGGAAAATAGTCCGTATTCCTGTTTGAGTTATTATTAATGATCTGGACATAATTCTGAATAGGAAATCAATTTTTAGGTACATACTTTAGGTTTTGAAAAAATTGTTCGCCGTCTCGTTCAGCTGCTAAGCTAATAAAAATTAATACACGTATTTAACAAACTCGTGCCTTTTGCATAACTGTAAATTAAGCAACGATAGAAATATTTGTTGAAAATAGTAAAAAAAATTGTGTGAAATTTTACGAAAAATTTAGAGAAATTCAAAGGTGAACTAATTATGCGAGGCTGAACAATCTAAAATTGAATTACAAATTTAAATATTTCAATTCTCTTTCAGAACTCTCTTAAGTGCAGTTAACTTCAATAAGTTTGTGTCTATCTCGGTGTTCAATCCACCCAGTTTCGCATGTCACTAAATATTTTTACGGTTCACTGTGAAGACCTAACTTAAAAAAATGAACAAGTTCATTACTACGCTGTTGATGCATTCGCCTTTATTGTTACATAACAGTTTCATTAAGTTTCCAAGCATTCTCTTTGCGCCATTGAGAATCTTTCAGCTATATTTATTAATAGAATTAAATACTATTGCAGATTCAAATGATTCTTACGATTTCTATGCGAATGCTAAACTAATCCATTCTCCCATTTTTTTCTCGACTTGTTAGCAACCAATCGCTCTTTCACTCTCTCCCTCTCCTGTAACTTTTATCGCTCTTTTATGCATTTTCCTCTCATTTCTCCGTATGGTAAGAAATAAGCGATCGAAAGATGCACTAGTCGTTTCCAACGAATCGGTCTCCTTTGACTAATCTAACAGCTGCGCCTGTACTTATGGGGCAGCTGACTCCTTACGGCCAAACCCCAACCTCTCCTTTTCCTCTTCTGGTAAACAGGTTTTTAAGGAAGAACCCAGCGAGGAGGAGGGGATTTTTTCCTCCTGGAACCTCTTTTCACAATCATCTCTTTTTTCCTTCTCAGCGTTTTCCAATCGGAGAATATAAGTGGGTACTATATCCTTTCACTCGCTGCTACCTGGTTGTAATTCCTTCGCACGTAACTGCACAATTTGAAGCGCCTGGTCACTCTCTAATCTCTCCCTCCCTCCCTCTTTCTCTCGATTTCTCTCCCTCCTTTCCTCCCTCCCTCCCTAACCCCTCTCTCCTTCATTTCCTCCCTCTCTTTTCCTTCTTTTCCTCCCTTTTCCTCCCTCCTTTCCTCCCTTCTTGGACGTCCTCAACTTGGTAACGTCTTCTGAAAAACATTTCACTAACTCCCCCCTCCATGTCGCGCACCTATTTACCTTAAAGGAAATGATGGAATCGCATGCCATCCCTAGAAGCTCACCTCAGCGTCCTTTAACCCTCGCTTTCCATGCTTTTCCCCACCTCCCTCCTCTTAACCCTATGCCTCTCCCATTTTTGTCCCTCGTGTGCGCTCCAGCCATCTCATCATGCGCTCGCTGCCAAACCGCCCGCCTTTATAGGCTCTCCACGGCCAGATCGCAGGGAATTCCGCAGATGGCTCCCATCTCTTTGGCGGCCGCTCCCTCTCCGACCACGCGATGCGGTCTTCTCCGCGATCCTTTTATTTACGATTGACCGCGGTAATGACGGCGCTCGTGTCTGTCGTTTAAGAGGGCTTTGTCGGGTCAAGAACGGCTATGCCATCCCGCACTGGGTCATCGAGGAAGATGATGAGAACCCTAAGAAGTCCGTCATCGAGCTTCTCTATTCGGAGAATATCTCTAAGTTTTATCGCATACCGGTTGCGTTCCGGTTTTAAAAGCTGCCTATGTAAGATGGGAACGTGACGAGCAAAATAGAAGACGATGCGATATTACGCGTTGGGGTGGGCGTGGCAACTTGTTCTATCGAGTCGAAGGGATGTCGAGGAAGTTAGACCGTTCCGTGTTTGCGGAATGTTTATTAATTCGTTTCGATCGCGACATTATTACCGTTTTTTACGTCCGTCTTGAGTTCGCTACGAACCGTTTTACGTTCCTAACTGGTGCAAAATTACGTTGATGGGATAACGCGTATTCTTCGTCACCCTCTCTTGTTTTACTTTCTGCTATTTTTATCGAGATCGGTGGTTCTTGATTATCTGGAGAGGCCGTATATTTTCCTCGTGAATGCGCTTGATCGCGTGCCCTTTTCTTATCCATCTTCCCGTTTAAGGTCGAGTCTTATGATTTGTGATACGACGGTAAGAAAAGACGACGAAATTAAAAGAATGTTTTCCGGTAAAATAATGCACTCCCGCTAAAAATTTGAATAGTAGATCTCGAAGGGTTTGCCAGGTAATTATTATAAAGCGAAGCTGATCGATTTTTGCTGCAGTCGCCGCGGTGAGAATATGAATGGGATTGCGACACACTCCTTAGATCGTTCAGGCCCTTACTTATCATCCGCGTGACGGCGATCCGTTTCTCGAGAGCACGTGAGGTCAGTGGATCTGACCCGTTTTCCTTTTTTTCCACGTTTTGATTCCATTTCTGAATCACCGGAGACGTAAATCTTCGAGTTCAACGGAGTGTTTCTTTCGTCGAACTCGTTGCGAAAAATTGCGCACTTTTTTGGAGAAAATTGTGCAGTCTCTCAAAGCCCGTGTTATGGCTTATGTGGAGGAGCTTTAATAACGCGACGGAGGTATTTACCTTGCGAAACTGCGTGCATCAAACTCTTCTTCCTGTGGTTTTTTTTTATTGCTTCCCGGGGCGGTCGTTAATCACTATAGTGCTCGTTAGAAAGGCCAAGGACGATCGATCTCCAAGACGAACGCGACGTTGGGAAGCTTTTCAAGTAGGCTATCGCATATTGTACATTTCGCAATAATTTCCATAGGCGATAAAAACGGAGAGAGAAAAATGCGAATACGTCTCGTCGGAAATCGACAATTTTTTTCTACCGCTCTGTAAATTGCCTCACCGAATGTGTACATATTAATTCGAGACTGATCGAAAGGCTAATATTTGCCAAGTAGCGTAACTGGATGTTTACGCGGTGCAGGTTTCGAAAACCACGCTCCGTAGTGAAGTAATTAGGGCGGGGTGAGAGAGGGTTAAACCCCTCCGCCCCCGACTTGCCCCCTCCCCGCCCCAACCTGCCCCCTTCCCCACCCCCCTTTCGGGATGCGCTGCGCAAGGGGCAAATGAGCCGCCCCCTCCTCTCCATTATAGTAGTCACGTCGCTGTCGCCATAATACGTATAAGCTACAAGGATGTGCTCGTATTTTTTCTAATATTCCCTTAATCTCTTGCGAAAAACATACTAATAGCGTCGAGATAACCTGTTAAATTTTGCCTTTGCCTTAAATGAGCTCATATAACAGGAGTACTCTAACAAGTTCTTTTTAACCAGTAAGTGTACTGCATTGTCATGTTTTGTTTGCCTGCACTTTGAACGTATTTTAATCACATTGTTCCTTGAATTTTTGCTCAGAAAAGAACTACAGCTGCCAAATTCCCTGAAGTCAAAATACTCAGTTGTCTCCGCTATTTTCTCGTTTTAACTTTATAAAGAACGCCGTGCCGCTCGGGAAAAAATTACTAATACTCTCGCGTTTTTGCACCTGCTGCATATTCACTCCGTCGTTTTTGCTGAGACTAAACAAGGCGTTCGGATTTTCTCCGTCGTCTGTAAGCGGCGTGTTTTGCTCCTCGGGGAATACGCCCACTTTTGCAGTATCGGTCTTCTCTCCTACGCATTCTACGCGCGGCAAGAGTGCGTGGTGGTGGGAGGGAGGGAGAAAGGGGACGAGGAGAGAATGCGAAGAGGAGGAAGAGGTGCGAAGTCCATTAACCGTGTTCTGCCCCCGAGTAAGAGGGGTAGCGCATCTCGCCTCTCCGTGCGAGTCCGTGACCCCTCTGGGGGGTGGCGGGCGCCTGCCTCCGACGCCTGGTGATGACCGCATGGGCCCCATCGATCCGACTCTCACTCTCTCCACACCTCTCCCTCCTTTCTACCCCCAATATCCTCCCTCCCCTTTCTACCCCTCCCCAACCGTCCCAAACATTCCGCCACACCCAGCTGCTCGATTCTCGTGCACCCTCTCTCCCTTCCTCCTCTCCCTCCCCCTTCCTCCTCTCCCTCCCCTCTCATCCTCTTCCCCGCCTACGTCGACCCTTTGCGAAACTCTCCCGAATCCCTTCCTCTCGTCACTCCAACTCCCTCCTCCTCCTCCCTTCATCGAATAAAAACTCTTCTGTCGTGGCCTCTTGATTAGATTCCTTCATGTCGGTCCTTTCCAAAACTCCTCGCCTTTCTCTCTCCGCGCGCTCCTTTCCCTGCTCATTCCTCAAGACACCCGACCCTTTCTCCTGTCGCTCCACCCGACGACCCTTCCCCACTCGACCCTTGCACACACTCTTCCTCTCCGCCCACGCACCACCCTCTTAGGAGCACTCCACTCGCCTTTACCCCTTCCTTTCTGCATCTCTCTTGTCGGATTCGTCTTTCGCTCCCTTCCTTCCTTCTGTCCCTCCTCGCGCACCCCTTGTCGCTCCACTCCGATCCCTACAAACACTTCCACCTCGCCTAATGCTCTTCGTGTCTGCATTTTGAAACAAAATAAAAACTAATAACGAGTGGTTTGGCGTTGTTGCTAAGCTAGGTTGTGGCGGATGCGGTTCCGAAGTGAGGGAGAGTGTATTTGCGGGCGTGGAGAATCTCCATGGAAACAATTGAATGCGGCGTACTTAGAAATCCTTTCTGTAAGTTTTATGGTAATTGGCAAGCGTATGAGAAAAAATCCCAAGCTTTCTCAACTTTCGCTCTTATACTAATGTGCTTTATGTTTGTGAGTAGTTACTGTTCTATTTGAACGAAGCGTATGGAAAATTTCTCTCTGTGAGATATATATTTTACAGACTTGCGATTGTTACCATATATCCCGTATTTGTTAAATGAAGTTTTAGGTTATTCGTATAAAATAAATATACCTCTTTAGGTACATTTTTAAGAGCTTCAAGTAAAACGTATCTTTTGAGCAGTTTTACTAGATGTCTGGCTATTTTTAATTTTCCAACTAAAATCATCTCCGTATTTTTTAATATTGAATTTGAGCGACCTTTTTTCGTTTAGAAGAAAAACGACTTTTCAATCTTTTATGTTTACCATTGAACATTTCCGGATAACATTGAAAAGTAATCGCGTTTCGCTCACACACCATTAATGTAAAAAGGTCGATCGTTTCGTTTTATTGTACTTGTTTTGAGAAATTTGCATCTGCCAGAGAATAGAAAAGCAAAATGTCGCGATGCATGCGAGAAAAATCGTTTTCTTATACCAAACCATTTATTATAGTCCCGTTCTCCGCGTGCAACACTATCGATTCGACCTCGTCGGGCGCTTAGCAAACAACCTAGCATTTCGTTGCTCTTGCGTCCTCCCTCCTTTTATTCTCGTAATCCGTTTTCGACATCTTCCTCGGCGGTGTTCGCTGGATGGTACCGCAGAGGTCACGTGATGCGAACGCTAAGCATTCTGGGCTGGGAATGAAAAGAGGGAGGGGAGTGTGAGGGCAGAGATGGGTGGTTGAGGACGGGAAAGGGGTGCTGGACGAGAGGGCGGTATTTTTCGGAAACAATTGATCATCGCGGTGGGGAATGAGGGGGGAGGTTATAACTGCGAGCAGCGGCGGTGCGTGCGTGTGCGGTTATACGTGAAGGGCATGGCACGGGTCTTCCGCAGCCCACCCTTCCTCCCTCTCTAGACCTCCCCCGTTCCTTTCAAACATCAATCTCTTACGTTTTGGGGTGAGAAAGTGAGTTGAGAATGGGACGCTATTGAAAACTTTTTTTCATTATTGACTCGGCTTAAAATTCTCAGAAAGCACAGAAGAGAATATTCAACCTTTTTCGAATGAAAAGGATATTTGTTTCCGTTCGTAATCATGCCGCAAAAGGGATACATCTCATTACTGTCGTTGTATCTATATTTTTTAAATGCTCACCGAAAAAATAGCGTTTAGCAGTTTTAAAATAGCCCGTCTCAATTATCTATCCGATGTAGACATTATTTATAGAAACCGGTCGCGAAGGAAATACAGAAAAGGCGAATGGCGCGGATGTTATATTATTTGCTTCGTTTAGTAGTCGAGATGATTTTTTTTAAATTCACGAATCGTCTTTTTTTTCGAAGTGGTTTGCTCGATAGTTATCCGTATGCATAAAAGTGCCTTTTCGATTCATATTTTATAACTTTATATCAAAGCTTTGATGCCCTTGCTCTTTCTTCCTCAGCTCCTTCCATTAGAGCCGTATAACGCAATTTGCATGCTTTTCAGAGTAAACGCGTCAAAGTCTCGGTGAACTTTTCCTAGACCAATCTGTATGCAAACGAGGCGGGTAGAGTATTCCTATTGAGCAGAAGGCGATGTCTTTTTTATAACTATTCGAAGCTCTGTAACCCTTCTTCAAGAGGATAAAACCGTGAAATCGCTAGATTTGATCTTTTCGGTGTTCCAAAAGATCAAAGTTTACCAGTCTCGAGGAAAGGAAAGTAATTTAATTCGAAAGGCTTTTGCTCCCTCTCTTTCTCTCTGTTCGTGTTATTTCTATCGAATAACTCTTTCGAAAAAAAACTGTTTACTGAGGTTATTTCTTTTTTGCTACATAATTATTTCTAAAAGACTCCCATAAAGCAATAACTGTAAATGTAATACTTTCAGCTCCTGAAATCTCTTTCAAATTATTTGTAATAAAAAATTGACAATTTTCAGAGGTGAAAAAGGCTGTATTCAGGAAAAACGTTTCTCCACAGAAAATCCTCGTGACTATGGCCGTCGCTTGAGGCGATTTGGAGAGAGGCGATCGCGTTCAGGCGGCACTTTTCTAGGGGCCGAAGTGTCGCCTCCGATGTGCTGCACCTACGCGCCTTGAACTCGGGTGGCATTTTGCCTTTTTTGCCTCGGGCGGAAGATTACCACGCGAAGTCCCTGTTCGTGTTCATCAATAATTGTCTCGCCCATAAATTTGCTGAAAGTTACGATGCACTTTGCATGAGCGCCGATGTGAAGATGATCTTAGACCGCCATGATTTCTTTTATTGATGATGATCTCGGGGACCCTATAAAAATGTCGTTTCAAAGTAAGCGGCGACAGTGAAAGAAGAGATGATCCTCTGCTTCCGGTTAAATTTCAAATTCAGATTTTAAACGTTTTTCTCCGTAATAACTTTAGAGTAGGATTTCGAATTCGCATATCCCCAGACCCCTTTCACCCGCAAATTCCCTCTCCTTCCGCACACACATGGAAACGACAAAAATATATAAAAATAAATATAACATACGGCCCGCGGGCCAAATGTGGCCCGCCGACACCATTTGTTTGGTCCGATTGAAGCTGGGAGTAACTCAGACGGTTAATTCCTTTTATATCAAAAATAAAATTAAAATTTGTAGGTAAATTATATTTATTTGCCACTTCATTTTTTGTCACAAAAATTGCATGTAAAATTTGTTATGGTAATTAATAAATCGACAATGGTGTACTTAAGTTTTTATTATAGGCAAAATTTTCAAAGTGTAAATGTAATACTTAGGTCCAATCAAGTTCGATTTTGGCCCGTGTCAACTTCTGAGTTGTGCACCCTTGTAGTGTACTTTCGGTGAATTACCGCGGAATACGGCTGCGTTTTAGCCGAAATGCGCATCTGGTTTTTCATAAACTCATTTCGGCTATTGGAGATACATGAGAGAAGTGCCTTTTTCAGTTGTTTTTATATTGAAGCATTTATTCTTGAATGAAAGATCGTTTTTCCCAACAATTTTGATGAAACAGGAAACATTAATTAATGAAAAAAATATTACCGGTACACAAGCTTTAGGTTTTCTCTAAATACCAAACTTGTGCCAAGATCCAGAAACGGCAGAGTTATTTAACTCTTTCTTTAAGCTTTTATTTTTTGTAGGAATGCCGTCTTTCTCCCAAGGAAACTCAAAGTTTTAAGGCATTTTAAATATTTATATCGGGTAACTTTAAATTTAAAAAATTGCTAGTTTCCTCGTTTTGAATTAAGCGAACATCGCCAGAAACTCTCTCTCGCTTTTGCTTCAACGAAAGTAAATTCTATCTTGGTCTTTGATCTCTTTTCAGCGTTGCTGCCGCAATTTCTTACGTGTGCTCGAACTGTTGCCAATTCTTCGATCTTTCCGTCGAATTCGATAAAAATCGATGGATCCCAAACGTCTTTGCACTATAATAAGTGATCATGGTAACTCCCGCAGCCATGAAAAGGGAAACCATACATATCTTTTCACCTTCAGAAGTATCCTTCCTCAGCAGTTAACCGATCCGTACTTAGAGATCATAGAAGAAGAGCAAAATGGGATCCTTAAAGGCGAGAGTGGTTAAAAATCGCCCGTTTATGTCGAACCGCACGAGTGTTGCCACTTTTGCGAATGAAGTTTATGGAAGGTGGCGTAATTTATCTTGTCACGCGATTTAACCTCGTTTTTTTTAAACGCCTTCTCAAACCGCGATTTCACGCCTTTCCTCGCCAATCCCTCGCGCTCCGCCAGGTCGGTTTGCCGTCGCATTAGCCACTCTGCTGCAACCTCTCTCGGTTCATGAATGAAGATGTCGCGACGAGGTGTCGGCGGTTAATTACCGAGAGCGGTTGTTTCTATGGGAACATGGCGGCGTCGGGAAATAAAACGCGCACAAGCCGTCGAGCGCGCGCGCATCCTTTAGCGTTCGACTCTCCTTCAGACTATTTAACCTTTCATTCGAATTGGATTATTCACGTCATCCGCCGTTTGCGAGTACTTAATCAACTTCCTCCTTCCCCTTTTCCCTCCCGACTCTCCTAAAACCGTGCTCTCTGGAGGGAGAAAATTCAATCTACCCTGAGGCTCTTAACGCTCCGGTTATGTAGGCCACCGGAGACTTAACGCTACGGTCTTAAATTTTAATGGACCGTGAAGAGCTTCGTCATTAGTTTATACACTTTGCCTTTAAGCCGTAGTGTCTGACGTGTGCCCACGCATACCCTATCCTTCACTGCATTTGCGGCGTCTATCAGAGCGTGTTAGTGCCGACTTTTAAATATTCTCCCTATCGGGTCTAATGGCGGTTCTTCTCCGGTCTTCCCTGGCAACCTGCTTTACTCCCTTTTTTTGGAGCCCTCGTTTTGCCTATTTTCTCTTGACTTGCTCTTTTTTGCTCCCGACGCACGTTCTCTAGTTCTCGTTGGTGTCGCTAGATGGATCTGTCGTCGCAGGTGTGGGGGAGGGAGGGAGATGCGAATGACCGACTGGAGGATATCAGACCCGGTGACGCCTTCATTGTTTGTGTTAATTGGTCCATCTCCACAGAGACTTTTCGGGCGAACTTCCGCGATTTATGTACCTCACTTGAAGTATTTTTCAATAAAGTCGGGTGTTTTTTTGCGGTCCTTTTCCTCGTGATAGCGCTATTTTTCTCCGTGTTTGGACATTCAAATGCTTGTTTATGTGAATGTCACACCCAGTCTCTTTAAAGTTGTGTTTTGCGTGTTTTATTCGGGTTGTTATGTTTCAATTAACGTCTTTGCTTGTAATTAAGCTCGCAAGCAAGTCAACTCGTTTCGAATGTTTGTACAGCATCCTAAAAATGTACACAGAATACTTGCTACGAGGTCAGTTTATACCAAAAAACTTAAAAAGCGTTCATATTTTCACTTTCGTTATAATTTGATCTTGTTTTGAAAAAGATCGACAGTTGAAATATTTTTACCCTTTAATTGTAAGTTATTTGCAGTTCATATTCCTTCGATGCCTTCCGTCTATAATACCTTGGTTACAATTATAACGACTTTGAGCCAGCACTGACTTCCGATTCCATGAATTAAAATGTTTTCCAAAATTCATTATCTCCTTTTCTCTTTTTTGCAACTTTTGATTTGCAAGGTCCAAGTGAACGTTTCCACGTATAATACGGCGCTCATATTGTGATTTCCGTGTCGTATTTCTCGAAGTTTCTCTTATTTGTGGTCTTAATTAAGACGCCTTTGTTTGTATGGCTTTTGAAAGAAAACTTTCTGTAGCCGGCGAAAGTGTGCCCGACGCAATATTTTTATGGGTTAAATCTCGCTTTCGTGTACCATATGTATTTATCAGCTGCGTCGTACTGTCGAAGTGTGATTTTCAGTAATAGGATTTATTCCCATCTTGTATCATCAGATAAAATTGTTTCGTAATTTTACATCTCTTTTTATAAGGGAAAAGAGACGATTTTTTTATATTTAAAACCTGCCACCTTGAATATGCCAAACTAGATGTCTGCATAACATTCCACTGCCGCCTTCGCACCTTTTTGAAATGACTATACACGCCTCCCCGCCATTCCTCCCCCGCCCACCTCTTTCCCGGAATTAAATGCCAGCCTTAGCAGCACCGCCGGCATCATCCTCGTCATGCTGACACCGACCCTTCCTACCATTCTCTTCTTCTATTTTATTCATTGCTTTAGGGGCAGTACCCTTTTTTTATATTGGGTCTCTTGCCGTAATCCTCTCCGCTCGCCCCTTTCTCTATCCCCGCTTTCCTTCACACCTCGCTTCCTCGAATGCCCCTTTCGCCCTTCTTCACCTTTCTCCCCCTCTTATCGAATCGGTCTCCCGAAACCTCCGTCCTCCACACTCTCTCTCTCTCCTCCTCTCCATATCCTCTCTCTCCTCAATCTCTCAGATCCTCAATCTCTCTCCTCCTCAATCTCTCTCCTCCTCAACTCTTCTTCTCCACTCCCCCTCTCTTCTGCTCCACTCTCTCCCTCTCCTCTGCTCCTCCATTCTCTCCCTCCCTTCTCCACCCTCTCCCTCCCTCTCTCCTTCACCCTCCCCCACTCTCCACTCTCTTCCATCTCCACTCACTCCTCTACTCCTCCACTCTCTCCTCTGCTCCTCTCTCGCCTCCATCATCAGCTTTCTTTTCTCCTTCGTCTCCCCTTTTCCTTTCTATATTTCGCTCGCTGCCTCTTCCACCTTATTCCTCCTACTCCCCCTCTCCCCTCCTCCTACCTCTCTGTGTTCCTTGGAGGGAAGGATGACGTGCGTAATCCCGAGGCTAAATTGCCCTCCCTATTATTGACGGGGTCCTAACGCCTTTTTGGGGTTCCCTCGCTGTGAATGTTGGTCGTCGAAGTGAGTTAGGGGCACAACCGATCATGGCAAAAAAAACCGAGTGAGAAGTGGATTTATCGCTTCATGTCGTCGTCATTCCCTTTTATCTCTTGGTTTTTCACACCTTCTCTGTCAACTAACTCTCCCTCTCTCGGCGCCTTGCCGTTCGGTATCATCGCTCGATTTTTAAATTGGCGTTCATTTGACTAATATGGCGAATCGAAGACAGTTCGTTCACCTCGGGAGGGAGGGGGAGACAATTAAATCTTGTCGATCAAAGCAATCTCCCACTGTGTATTATAGTTTGGCGTGATCTTTTTCTTTGGCCTTTCGTAAAGTGTTTCCTGAATATGTATATTCACATTCGGTCATTGTTTTTATTGCGATTATTTTCATCTTGTTTTGACTATTTGAGCATATTGTCATGTAATATACAATTTGTAACGTAGGGTTAAATGGAAGAGAGGACCTTTTGGTCTCAATTTCGCCCTGAAAATAAAGACGTTTATCTATCTATCTACTTTTTGTGCATGCGAGAGTTGACTTATTTTTTGGTAGCCCGAACGTGTCCACCAAATTTGCGAGAAACGCCAGTAGGAAAAAAACGTCTACAATGTATTTGAATGATGCGTAAACGGAAAGGCTAATGAGACACTTGACAATTTTATTTTGTGTCGGTCGAGTTGGAATTCTCATCAGAACAGTCGTGAAACGGATTTATTGCGCGTAAAAAAAGTTTAATTTTACGCTTCGGTAAAATTAAAATTTCTTCTCTGAATAGTTTGCGTGAAATATCTCTTTCATTAAAATCTAGCTTTAAGGCGAGTTGATGTCGCTGAATTATCTCTTCCGAGGAAAATGTCTTCTTTTATCTTTCTCGTCTCATTTCTGCTAACGATGGTGTTAGTATTTATATATTCACGGGATTTCATTTGACTGTCTTTCCATATCTCATTAGTGAAGTTGCGTAATTAATTGCATTAATGTCACCCTCTGATGTGGATTGACGTACGTAACAGAATTATAAGCAGAAGTTCGTTAAGAACTTCAGCCATCGATAATCACCATTAAAATGTTAAACAAAGCGGTGACATCCTTTCAACATATGACCATGGACCTCAGATACACGAAAAGTTAATTATCAACTCCCGCGCGCGAAGCAAATCCAATTTTTCAAGTCAGGTGCTGCCTTTTCACTGCCTTGTCTTGTCGTTGTGGAGTCATCGGCTTGGAATCCAGCGGTCGTTATAGTCTTCTTGTAGATCTTGTCTGTATCTTTCTTGCCTCCCCACTTCACTTCCTAATATGTCCATCGCTTTGTTTGATCGAAGTTAGATCGATCATTTGATTTGTTTGGCTCGATGTCTCGGTCGCTACGAAGGCTATGGGTATATATAGCGTGTGGAATGAATCTTTAGCAGATATAGTAGTCTCGGGTGTGCAAGTCTCTCATTGGCCGCCCTTTTTAGGCATTCTTTACGAAAATTTTAAAAAATGCCTTATAGTTTGATAAATTTCCGTAACCGATAAATATGTAAGAATATACGGCATATTATAGTACAACCGCATTACTGTTAAAAATACGGTGTCTGACGATAAATCGGCCGCCCCCGTTGTCCTTAAAGGTTTCGCGGGTTTTGGGTAAAGGTCGCGAAGATAAATTGCTTTTAAAATTCCATTCTCGTTTAATTTTTGTTTTCTTCGAGCGATGTTGTAAGAAATGGTCTTTTTCGTTTTATGAAGTTATGTTTATCTCCTATATTTGACAAGGTCTATAAAACCGTGGTGAATAGATCGGTCGTAGCGTAATTATTGAGCCAATAATCTTTGCGGTCGAGGCAGGTTTGTTATTTTTTTTGCCTCATTCCCGCAGACACTATTTTTCTATGTAGTACTTTCTTGGAACTGCTTTACAAGTTACGCTTACGAGGAATATGTTTCCCTTCAAATTGCAGGTACGGTATTCCAGTGCCTTTTCCTTTTTAATCGATGAAAAGGGTTTTTATGTTGTGTATTTGTCTATAAATGCAAGTTTAGTGTTTTGAAGCTAAAAGTGGAAGGAAAACTTCTTTAAAATGATAGGTTTCCGATGTATTGTGGACCTTTTATTTAAAAAGGATAACAAGTGTAAGAAATGTTCAGATGGTTAAGCTGGTTAATTTAATTGCCCTACAAAATCAAGTTAAAACTTCCTTTAAATCAAGTCAAAACGCCTTTTTTTAATCTTTTCCTTTTTAGTCTTCGTTACGTTTGATTCGGGCATATTGTCCGCATAAAACAAATCCATCGACGGAAATCCGCCTCAATTGATCGTCCTTAAAAAATAAAACGTGATAAGAAGTTGGGAAGATTCTAGTCTTGTAAATCCTTTCTTTACGAGCGGATTCACTCCGGCGCTATGGAATTTTCAATCACTCTCGACACCTGTGGTTCTGGGGCGCGCTCACACACCGCCCCTCACCGACACTCCATTGGGATAAACGGCACCCCGGAGGGTAACTCGCCTCACTCTCAACTCGAACGGACTCCCGCACCGCTGCGGTGTGTTGCAGTGGCGGTGCGGAGGTGGAGGAGAGGGTGTTGGTTGGTGACCTTCCCGAACGGCGGTGGATCATCCGCCGAACACGTTCCTCTTCCACCTCCCTACGGGGGGAGGGGGTGATAGGGTGAGGAATGGGAGGGGGTCGCAATTTCTGCCACCCTCATGCATACGCGCGCGTCAGCAGCCTCCCCGCCCTGCCCCACTCGCTCCCGGGATGCCCCCGGGCAGTTTTTCTCACTCCGCTCCCTCTCTCACTCTTCTTCGCTTGCGCCTCGAGCGGTCTTGCTCGCACCTCTGCGGGTAGGGTGGAGGTTGGGGAGGCGGTGCGAGGGGGCGGGTAGGTGGGGAAGGAGGGGGCGAGATGTGACCTCTGGACTCGAATCACCGCATCGATCTTCTTCTTCTGGGGTGCGAGTATTCCTCTTGCGACTCTCGCCAATATATACTATCTTCTCCGCTCCGCGAGGAATCGAAGGCCTTAATTCGCCAAGTCAAGCTTTTTTGTCGAGGCTTCTGGTTTTGCCTTTCTGTTTCCTAACAATAAGAGGAGAAAATTTAAAGACGTTAATTCATAGGAATGTTCCGTGCGTCGGCGTTTGTTCTTTGAAAGTATTTCGTCTATTTTTGTTTATGCGTTCTCGCATATCTTAAAATAATTTCAGGCGAGAGACCTCGTTTTACTTTTGATTTTATGAAAAATTACCAATATTTTTCGTTTTCTTCTAGGCTATATTTGTCACGTGACAAGGTAATTGGCTCAACTTCAGTTAGTAAATATAAATGTTTTTGTGTTATTTTTTGAGTGGCAGTTACATTCTCGACTTTCGGAATTTTAATTATAATTTTAATTATTATATTACTGCCTACATAAAATGCGAAGTATTACAACACGTGTTAATTATTTTACAAATACCGGTAAATTAATCGCTAAATATTTTAGCAATAATTTTTATTAGAGGTTGAATTTTTCATCTTACGTCGATATTTTAAAAGATATTAAATGATATGTATTTTAAATATAGAAGAGTGTAATCGCGTTTAAATAGCGATAATAGTGGATCGTCGAAGAAATAATGTGTTGAAAAGAAAGAAAATTTTCGCTTACAAGGAATCGAACTATCCAGCGTACAGGTAGCACTAATGACTACATGTCTATATGTATTCGATTAGGCTAATTTCTCGTGTCATTGCAATTCCATGCGAATATTGTATGCTTACTTTCCTTTTACACCTGCTGTCAATGTGGCATTTTGTGTCAATTATTTTTTTCCTTCTTCCTATAAAAATGAAATTGTGTATTGGTAAAAAAACTCCCTCAAGTGTTTTTCATGCTCTGCTGACTTTAGAACGTCGTCTCCGAGATCTCTTAACATCATCTACGATACTAAGCTGGCGTGAAGAACCCCATTGTGAGCATCTTTAAATTTACTCACCTTTTGTACTGTGAAAGAAATGATAATCGATATTTCTTAGATATTATTTTTCTTTAATTGTCTTAGCAGGTTTTATTTGCCATTCAGTTTTCTTCCTGATCTCTGGATAATATGTAATTAGAGGAACGAAAAGCTGTTACGGCGTTTATTCTCCGAAATAATGTTTCAACGGAAACGGTTGCCTCCGAGTATTCTTGCATTCACTGAGTTTCGAGGCGTGTTTTATTGGTCTGTTATAGTTATCGAAATAATAGTAGTTGTTAATATTCGACGTCAGATTTGCGCCAACATCTATGAAGAAAAAATGAATAACTTGTATAATGGCAGTCTTACGAACTCCCTCTGAAGTGCACCTTGGGTAACTAGCGTTTTAAATTGTTCGGTCGTTTCCTTGAGATCGAAATGAAATGCAGTTCTATTGAAAGCATTCTACTTCGTCAGCGACTGCCTCTCGTTATTTCGCCGACCGTATTATTCTCGTTTTCAATTCCATTTTCCGAATAATATTGTAAATTCCTATTGGCTACTATCCTATTGTTTTAGGATAATAATGCGTTAATTTTCCATTGCTTTCCGCAGAAAATGTTTGGTTTCATTGCTGCGATTCTATCGGTAATAGTAATTATTGAAAGGAGGCTGGAAAATAACAATCCCTTTAAGACCTAGAAAAATCTTTGGAAGTGGGAACGATTGTTTGAAGTCTTAAAGGAAGTTGGCATAGATTTGAGAGGTATGGGAATGATTTACAGTCTCTCTACAGAGATCAGACATATTATTAATGCAGGATATGAAGCCGGATCAAAAGAGGAGTAAGGCAATGGTGCCCCTTGTCAATACTTTAATTAAACATTTACGTCGAGATGCCATCAAGAAGATGAAAAAAGAAATAAGAACAAAGGCGAGACTCGGCGAAGAATAAATCCCGTCCCGTTGACCAGATTAAGAAAAGTGCATACAATACGAAGAAATGAAGATGAAGGCGGAAAATAGAGAAGAATAGAGACAGATACAGTGATACGGAGAGTAATCTATTAATTTAGTTGTAGTATTATACTCTTAACTATATATTCGCAGCAGTTTATGTTGAAAACAATAGTCCATAACGGTTGAAAACATAGATCTTACTTGATTTATGTGCTATTCCAGGCTACATTCCATGCATTTCGGTTGGCATAAGATATTTTTAAAAGTAATATATGCCATATTTTTAGTACTATCAGAATGTGAAACTCCATTAACCTTCTCTTCTTTCATTAGAAGTCGTATCGCTAATTTAACGCAAACTCTTTCATTGCACGTCGTATTAATCGATCACGTTCCACTCTCGTCGTATATTTTCGCAGTTATTTCTGTAATGTTACCACCAAAGGAATTTCAACCTTTTTGCTAATTGCTCCTTATTTCACTCATTTCGGCAGGAGTTCACGGATAGCGGATCGAGTCACAGCCTATCCACCGGAGGCTACGTAAACCCAGCCGCTTCCAGCTCATCCCCCGCCAACGAGTTCACCATATTCCCTCCCACCGCTCCCGTGCCTGGAGCCGGGGGCGGAGGGCCAGTGAGTTTCGAACCCCTGCCGGATATTAAGCCTCGACAGACCCACGGATCGCCCTCTTCTTCCGCCCCGTCCCCTTCCGCCGCCAACCCATCCCACGCGGCCGCCGCGCCATCCCGCCGTCGCTCCTCGCAGAAAAAGCCCGCGGCCTTCAACAACGCCGTATCCCACGGCCTCTCGGCTCAGGACTGGTTCGGTGAGCGCCGCCCCACGCCTCCGCTTGCCACGTCGGCGAGCGCATTCTCCTTTAAGCCTCTCTCGAGAGAAAAAAAGCAGGCCTCTTAAGTAACCGGGTGACCGTAATTTACTACATGACGTCACGCGGGCTCATAAACCGTAAGGTTTTTCGGGAGAAGGGGAAAAGACCTTGTCATATTAACCTCGTGTGTAATGAAATGCATTGGAGATGGTGTTTCATTGTTTTTTTTATTAATAGCATTCATTGATGTGTTGCCCGAATTTTGAAATGGCATTTCGCCTCGATTAATTGATATTTTGTAACGTATTAAATGTATCGTAAGATGACGCTTTTGCTGGTTTCTTTAAATTTCTGAAATGGTACAAAAGAAAATTTTCTATATCAACAATATACGTTTTTAAAAACATGAAGTTCTTGAAATTTTTTCTTCTCGATATTTGCACATGAAGTTACTCCCAAAGGAGCAAAGTTTAATTTGTTTCCTAAAGTTTTTTCGCGCAAACAGAAACCAATTGTTCCATTTTCGTCAAACAAAAATGTAGTGAATGTCAGTATATTATATCATATTATAAAATAAACTCATGGAGTATCCTTAAAAGCAAAATTGAGGGATTTGTTTTAATTTAAATTGCTTATCATTTGTAATGTTGTATAGAGGGAAGAAATACATTTTTACTCTAAGTTCTCTCTGGTCGCGTTATAATTCAATAGCAAATTCTTATGACTCCTTGATGGCTCAGTATTTTTGGATGCCAACTGCCATATTAAATTGCTTGTCAGAAAAAGTTATCATCTTCAAAAGATAAAAGACATTAATTTTTCAAGGTTTTCCTCATTCATATCGCAGGTAAAAGCGAAATAATCTCAGTGTGTTGTCTTTAAAAGCATATTTACTCAGAAAAAATTATTGTCAGATGTTGCCATATAAATTGAACTTTTGTATACATAGGTATGAAATAAACTGTTTATGCAGCCTGCCTTTACATTAAAATAAAGAAAGAGTATTTGAGAAATCCATAACTGCTTCTTTGTACAAAATTGTTTTGGTAATTATTCAATTAAGCACATATGTTTATCTGGGCTTAATGTTCAGAATTTTCACTTTTTGTTAGTTTATTTTTCAATTAATTTGTTTAAAAAATGGTGTACATTGTTTAAAAACTGTCAGTGTATATTATATTTTTATTTCTATGAAAATTTTACTTATTCCCAGATGATCCTCACGACAACTTTCCTAGAAGTCAGCTCAAGTACCTTTGTGAATTTGGCAAAGGTTGGTTTGGACGGGTAAGTTGGCAATTTTTTGGCAGCTTATAAAAATATTTAATTTAATTTTGGGGATAAATTTATCTATTCATTGCAAATACATTGAATATTTATAGAAAATTTAGTTTGTAGAGTTGAAAATTTGATCATTTTAGTGTGTGGTGTGAGCAATATTAAAATTTTTTTTCTTTGTTGGAAGGTTGTGGAAGGTGAAGCACTTGGATTGGTTGGGGCCAGTAATGGTACTTGTTCACCCATCATTCCCATACGCGTGATTGTTAAGATTCTTCATGGAGATGCAACACCCACCGACCAGATGTACTTCCTCCATGAAGTCAGATACCTGAGGGATCTTACTCCACATCCAAATATATTGCAACTTCTAGGAAGATGCCTTGAAACAGATCCCTTTCTAATAATGCTGGAGGCATGCCCAAATGTAAGTCTCTGCCAAGAATTTCAGCTCATAGTTCACAATCACTGGAGATTACACAAACCTTACTTGTGTGCATGTTTTCTCAGAGAAAATTATTTACTGTTCATTCATGTCATAAAGTTGTTGAATTTAATTCATTATTAAATTTCCAAAAGGTATAAGTAAACATTTCTTCTTAAATATTTAATATTTATTTCTTTTATCATATATCAGACAAATTTAATATTTCAAAGGTAAATTTTATTCTTAAAAAAATGAAATTTTAAAATGTGGACTTCATTGCACAATCTTAGTTTTGATGATGTTTATGTTGATCACTAAATACTTTCTTACATTATCATTGCAGGGTGATTTAAAGACATTCCTTCTGCAAAACCTAGCTACAGCTGAGGCTCTAAGCATGCAGGGAGTTATTCTACGAATGGCATGCAATGTTGCTGCAGGACTCCAACATATGCATGAGCGAGGTTTTGTTCATACGTAAGTTCAGGCCACTTTTGACCATTTCCCTGCAATGATCTACTACAGGTGTTCCCAATGTGGTGCCCGCGGGTGCCATGGTGCTCACCAAGGTTTGTCGTGGTTTGTTCCGCTGTCCTCCTTAACCCTTTGAGCTCTTATGACTAATATTGTTGAGCGTCTACAGAATGCTGGAGAATACCAATATAATAACACTTCATGACTCTGTCTAATAGAATTTACACACAATGTATTTTAAGTTTAACTTGTAGTTTTTTCAGCAGGGCAACAATACTGGTGCCTGCCGATTTTGCTTTAAAGTCAAATATACCCTTGCCCGCATCCCCTGATGTACTATATTTGATTTAATGTTTTTTGCTGTTGAATGCATTAATCCCCTTTAGTCCACGTAAGGTAAAAAATGTTTCCCTACACTGCATTACTCAACTTACAAGTTGCATGCCGCATATAGGCAGCACTTTTTTCCCCTAATTTTTATTGGAAAAATTAGGGTGTGGCTTATGTGCAAATACAAATGAAAAACATTCTTAAAGTGAGATGTTCTCACATTACGATTATAATTTCCACGTTTACGTCATTGTTGATTAGAAGTCATATTCTCTTATCTAACCTATCTTTATTGCCTGACTAGTCAAACAAGTTGTTAGCAACCTTTTAGTTATTGTTCTTGAGGAGTAAAACAGACGCAAAGCTATGTGCATTGCTTCCACTGTGTTAAGCACGCATCGAGATTTGCCTGTAAAAGTTTAAATATTTCAGTAACATAATTTTTTTAGCATTATTTCTTCTATTTTTACATCTTTGTGCCTAAAATGGCACTTATATAAATATATTATGATAAAAAAATTTTAATGCTATATTGTCATATGGTACTAAATATATCTTGAAACTTTAGTTCATACATAATGTAGAAAATCCTAACAATAACTTCAACAATGAGAATTATAAATCATTACCTGCATTAAAAGTTTGAATAAACAAAAATTAGAATGAATGTATCGTTATTATTACTGTTTACATTTATGTTTTCCACACAATGTGACAGCACACTCAGTGCGCCACACGACCAGTTGCTTGAAATTTTTTGAACACACTGAAATATGTGGTAGGAAAATTTTCGATTATTTCTTTATGCATAGTTATCCTTTGTTTGCAGTGGCCACATAATCTTACTCATTTAAAGCAGGCAGGGAAAAGAAGAGGTAACTCACGAATCTCTTGCGTATGCACCCGGGCAAAGTCAGCTGAGAAAATTGAAAATTGACATTTTAATACACTTGTAACTTCAATTATTCTACACCATAATGTTTCAATTGGACAGCAATAAGAAAATTTCCAGAGCCTCCTCTGTAGGCATATTTTTGAGTTCAAAACAGCTTATATTGAGGGAAGTTTTTTTTTCTATTTATATTGAAAAAACATGGGTGTGGCTTTTATGCGGTGGCAGCTTATATCCGAGTAAATACGGTATATGGGTGAAAATTTAGTAAATATGAATTTTACCATTTTATCCCAATCAGGGATATAGTCACACTATGGATTTTGCTTTTATCACATTATCACACAGAAAGAATCTTGACCAGTCTCTCAGGTGAAAGTGAACTAACACTTTGGCTCTGTTGCTCACACCCACCCCTGTTATGGTCAGAATGTGCTTTGTCTGGGGATTTTTTCCGCCCAAATGAATCTGCAGAAAGGCCTAAGATCAAGGAATTTTGTGACATTTTGTTTTTTCAAGCACTGCGGCAAGTTTTCACAATGCTGCCCTGAATTTTCATATATTTGGAATGCTTTTAAGTCAAAATAAAATAATTTCCTTAATTTTACAGTGGTATATACAGCATTTGGATTTAAAGTGACTTTTGTTTTGTTGTAAAAAAATTAAATGTCTGCAATTGAAAATTATTTTAAATTTTAATGTCAAATATGCTTGCATTGCATTAATATATATTGGAAAAAGAAAAAATGAGAAATTGTGAATTTCATTTTTTTCGTTGAATTATTGACGTTTACTGGGAATCAAAAAACTAAGGCCCGATAAATCAGAAGGGTAAAATCACCTCTGTTATGGGTCTCAACTTTGCTGATTGATGTATTAAATATTTTATTTTGATGGTACAGGTATACCTCGCTATACGCTCGGGATGCTTCCTAAAAACTAGAGCGTATTGGGAATCAGCGTATTGCAAAACTCATTTACACATAAGAATAATGCTATGAAAAAAAGATGCATTCCTAGAAAGATAAAAATGAAGGGTATTAAAAAAAATGCATGTACCATGAAACCTCAGTTATTTATATAAATTAAAACTGGTTAAAACAATATTTACGCATCAGTTTTTAAAGAAAATTCTAAGAAAATATCCAACAAAACAGCATGCGATTTTGTTAAGTATTAATAACACATTACATGCCGTATTCAACCAAGTTAAAACAATATCTATGGGAAAAGTTGTTGCTTCATTTAACATTAATGTTCATGCAAGCATACAGTCAAATTTCATACATATACTTACAAAATGTCTGGAAAATTTTTACGATAGAAACCATTTCACTTCCAGCAAACAGAAAACAAAAATCTGTGAACGTTTTTTTTTTAAATAAAATGCTTTCAAATTCATTACATGGTTATTCCTCTTGAGTTTTACTTAATAGGAAAATTGCTATTAATTAAGGCACACTATTTATCTCGCAATGTCTGTGGGGGGCCGGGACAGAAAATTCAAATTCTTTTCAGAACATCAATCTTCCACTTACTGGTAGTCCCCACTTTTCGTCATTTCACTCATACGTCAGGTGCAATATGACACCACTGATTCATTCTTCTGTCCTTGTGATCTGCTTATTCATCGCATTAATGTTTTTGTCATTCCGATTTTTTTGTTACGATTCAAATGAAAGTGCCTAAATGAAAATATTGTTTCATTCTTCCATCCCTGGGATCTGTTTACTATGTATGCCCAATTTACTCAATTGTTTGAGATTTTGTCATTCCTATTTATCTATCATTCAAATTTGAGCTAACACCATTTAGCATCTAGCGGCCATATTATAAACTTTTTAGTAAAAATTTCGTGTTTCACCGATTTCTGGAAGTTTATCCTGTCAGTTTTTTAAATCCTAACTTAAACTGCAATAGTATTTTAAATGGGTATTTCTGGGAATCTTCGACTTTAGTGTTCTTGGTCAGGTACTAAAATGCTCATTTAAAAAAATGGGGCATGCATCGAGCAGTGTGATAGCAGTGATGCAACGTACGTATATCAAACTGATTGGTGCTACAAGTGGAGGGAAAAGATGTGATGATGATGTTATAAAAAATGATGTGTAATTTGCTTTTTATGTTTGATTATGATGCATTACATCGGTATGCGTACTGTGAAATTATTAAAAGTTTTAAGTGGAAAATTACAATTATAATTTCATGATATATTTTTAAATGCAAATATTTCACATCGTTACCCCAGGAACAGTGAATTTTAGCCCTCAATTTAATGTTGTGTCTATGGAAAAGAGTGATCCGCTTTTCGTCAATCGGCTCTTCGTCGCAGTTTTCAGGTACGTAACCTGACGTATAAGCGGGGATTGCCAGTACTCTAGTTCTTGGATATCCCGAGCATGGATAGTCTGGTGTTTACTGCAAAAAGAACAAATTCATAATAGACACAACAGTGAGTTATAAAAAGCAGCCATATAAAAGGAGACTCAACATGTGTGAATGAAGAACAATAAATCACGCAAAACTGCATATGAGCCAAAATGAGAGACAGAGATTTAACAAATAAATGTTCTTATTCAATATGAGATGATTTATAATAATAACAATTATGAGTCACGGTCGAAATCCAAGTCTTGAGTGGGAACAGGGTTGTCTGGGATTTCTCTTGATTGTTTTCTTTGCTTCTTTCTACGCTGTCTTTTTAAAGTTTAAAGTAGTTCGTACATATTGAAAAAAGTTGATTTTCGTTACTCGGGTATATGCCCTTCAGTGGACAGAGAAACGCTCTTCGTTCTCCGGAATTTGTAAGAGCGTATGTCCGAATCAAACGAGCAGATCGAGAGATAGAGTCATAAAGTGAAATGAAAAAGGCGTATTGCGAAACAACGTATCGCGAGGTATACCTGGATATGGAAGGAAAGGGGGGAAGGGAAAAAATCTTTGCTTATTTCTACACTGTCTTTTTTAAGTTTAAAATTAGTTCATACATATCGAAAAAAGTTGCTTTTTGTTACTCGAATTTGTAAGAGCATATGTCCGAGCTGATTGAGAGGTATAGTCAGAAAATTGGATGAGTGTAAAACCGAAAAAAGCATATAGTGAGGTATACCTGTATATACTATTTTCTTATTATTATTATTATTGTTGATTTTCAATTCTTTTACTAAAACTGTCCTACAGAGATCTTGCTGCCCGAAACTGTCTAGTGGCTCCAGATTTAACTGTGAAAATTGGAGATTATGGAACAAGCATCGAGAACTTTAAGGTAATCTTCTCCTCTAGTTCTCTTCAAATTAAATATGAGTTTTTTTTAACCCTCTCCTAGAATAATTCATTGTTTAGAGCCTGAAACATTTCACTTAAATTCATTTCAGGATGATTATTACTGCGCAGGTGATGTTGCATTGCCAATACGATGGTGTGCCCCTGAAACTCTACACTGTACAGATACAACGATTGAAACGAAGGAGGTTTGTTATTTTGAAAGCCATGTAGTTTTTCAAAATGTTCAAAGAAGCTTTTATTTGAGCCAACATTAAGAATGGATGATAGTATCTTTTAAAACTGTCATTGGTCCTGAAAATTACCGCTTAGTTTATTAAAGTTTCTACGTGATTTTTAAGCTTTCTGAAAAAACATTGATAATTTTCTCTAGTTAACAATAACATAGCATTGAATATGTTGAGTTCACTGTAGACATTAAAACTTTATAACATAAGACAAATTTATTGACCAATTGTGTTAAATCAAAAATCATTTGTAACAGTTATTAATGCATTCATATCTTGTTTTTATTGATAAATATAATAAATATAATAATTTTAATATAGTAGCAAGATCAATGAAAGCAGCAAAGAGTGGTGTTAACCATTCAAAAGTGATTCAGTTAGAAATGTGTTATTTTGTTGTGCACCAAATTATGAAATTGCTATGTTTTCAGGTGACTGCTTCTGCCAACATATGGAGTCTTGGGGTATTATTGTGGGAAGTTTGTGAATTTGGACGTTTGCCTTACTCTGAATTAAATGATGAAGAAGTAATAGTTAAGGTTCTCAGTGAAAGAAGCCTTCATCTTGGACCTCCATCCAGATCATGTCTACATGCCAATAACTTGTAAGCATATATGTACTTTCTTAAAATTATACATGTCAGTTATTAAGCTCTGAACTTTGGTATCTGTCATTCTTCATCCAGATCATGTCTACATGCCAATAACTTGTAAGCATATATGTACTTTCTTAAAATTATACATGTCAATTATTAAGCTCTGAACTTTCATATCTGTCATTCTTCATCCATTAGTGTTATAGCTGAATTGACAAGTCTCTATTGTTTTATTTTAAATTAAAATACTATCCTGAATCATTCAAGATGAACCTGTTATTCAAAAGAATCAGTGAATTATAATACAGTGGTGTCTGCTTAATGGCATCACATTGGGCTACATTTGAATAATTACATTAGGCATCTGATAACAATAAACTTTCTTAAACTAGATCTTGTTTTGGAATTGTGAGTTTGATTACAATAACCAACTGATAACAATAACCAGTGATAATAATAAGCAGAACCTAATGTATTGACATCCAGACAGTTACTTTCCATTTTGAATTCACAAAAGGAATAACTATTTATAATAATTTGATTTTTAAACATAATGGTTTGCACAATTAAATTGCTATTAATTAATTATGCTTATGACAAAATTTTATATTATATATTATGTAATATCAAGGAGGATAAACAATTCAAGTCAAGAGCATTAATGAAAATGAGACGAAACATTCAGTAGTTAAACTGAAAAGTAATAACCTCTATTTTCATATCACAATGTCATTTTGGCTTGATCATTGATATTTATTGCCATTTCAGATTAAACTCTATTATTATCTTTATGATTATACTAGCATAGTAATCAGAATAGATAAAAACTAGCTTAAAATTATCAAGCATGATAGTTTCAATTTAATTTATAAGACTTTCAGTTTCATTTTCAATTCTATTTCTTTTATTACATTCCATGATTCAATTAATATTTCTTTATTTCCATAGATATTTATCCTTCAGATACGATTAAAAAGACAAATACTAATGGCATTTTATTTACTTTTTTCAGGTATCATCTAATGAGGCTTTGCTGGAATCCAGATAGCAAAAGACCTGGTATAACTCAAGTGGCAGCCATGCTTGATAATCTTTACCTTCATCCAGAAGAATTACCAACCAGCTCTGTGGAGGACTTTGAACATCGCTGGGCCATAACGAAGCCAAATGGGACATTGGCTATGGTGGAGACAGTAGTACACGAGCCACCATTGGAGATGCAAGCTAAGGTGGAGGAGGAAGAAGAAGAAGAGAAGAGAGGTGATTTGGAACCGATACAACGCAATATGTCCCCATCGCCTCATCCGTCTCTTCATGGCGAACCACTTTCACCTTCTATCAAACATAAGTCTCCAAGCTTGCAGAACCTTCGCGGCTCAATTGAAGATCTTGTCGGGTGCTCTTCCCCTGTGGAGGAGGATGTAAATAAGGAGGTGTGCTCCAGTGTGTGTGAATTGGATGTATCGTCATGTGATATACCTCTAGAGGCTAAAAGTGAAGCGTCTTGGTTGCATGATGGTGATTCGCAAGCAGTTACAGAAGATGACGAGGATGCACAGTTTGTGAGGAAAATTTCTGAAGCCATTCGTGATTTGGATGATGTGCTTGCATTGGAGAAGACTTCATCATCTTCTGGATCAGGAACGTCACCTGAGGAACACAGTCCTACCAAGAAGAGGTTCGCTCAACAAGCTCATGAAAAAGTTGATGAAAACGGAGTGTTGGATTTCCGGCTAGGTCAAAAGAATGAAGTTTCAGATGCTACCAATGAATCGATTCACAGAAATGATAATGTTACCAAGGAATTACCTGTTAACACTGTGCAAATGGATAGCTTGCTGTGGGATGCAGAAACCGTTCAAGAAGAGCCAGAAAAAGCTTCCCCAGATGAAAATAATGTAAGAAATGATATAGAAGATTCTGGCCAAAATTCCACAAGGTTTGAGTTAAACCAAGCTATGGACTGCATCAAGTGGAAGGTGGAATTAGATTCTGGCCATGGAGAGGTGGACACTAGAACTGAAAAGCCAAAGACAGCCATGGAAGTGGCTCAGGAGGAAGAGGAAGAGGCATGGCGTCAACGAGTGGAGAGAGGCGAGTTTACTGCCAAAGTCAGGGAGAAGTCTCGTAGCGTCCAGGATCTGATGGTGCTTACTCACATCGAGGACAGTAGTGAAGGGAGTGACTCGGAGGGAGGGATGGTTTCACATGGGAAAAGTGCAGGCAGTCCACCTCCGGGGCCTCTGCTCCCAAGCGCTGTTCCTTCTTTCGGGAGTGTTGGGGATCTTCGGACAGCTGTCTTAGGTGAAGAATTCCGTCATACCTTGGAACGACTTTGTGCAGCAAATAAAAGACGACCGATGGATCGAAATGGCTCTCCATTGAAAAAACATCACCCAAAACTATCAGAGGAGCCTGAAGAAAAGAGGGAGAATGTAGATGTTTCAAGAGAGTTTGATGAACAAGCAGAGTCATCCATTTCTAGTCAAAATAGTGAAAATGTGGATAACGCTAAAGAACCCCTTGAAGTTAAACTGGATAATTTCATTGATCAGTTACAGCATGTTGATTCAGCTGTAATAGAACCATCTTTGCTTTCATCAAAAGACAATGTAAATGCCGTAAATTCTGAATTATCTCCAATAAATTTAGATGATAAAGGTGAAATTTGTGCTGATAATGTAATATCAGAAATTCATAGTCCTTCAAAAGTCCAACACAACCAATTTGAAACAGAAAGCTCCCAAAATGTATGCGGACTCATAACAAGCACTCCTCTTGTTGACTCGAACAAAAGGCAAGAAATGTCAAATGAAGATTCTTTTCTATTCAACTTAACTCCCTTAGGCTCAACATTCCCTGTAGAATGTACATTGAAAGAGAATTGTACAAGTGACAGCAGCGTGTCAACTGTTGATCCAACTTTTCCCGAGTCTGATGAAACTGTATATAAAACTGCGAGCACAGAAATACATGTAGTAGAAAAAACTAAAGTGGACATTGACAAGAAGCTTACTTCTGATGATACACAGGAAATCAGAAGTCCTGATGATGTTTGTGATAAAAGTTTAAATTATAATGAATTACAAAAGACTGCTGTCTTTCAGCAGTCAAATATTATAGTTGCAGATGTGCCTGTAGAAAACTTGGAGATTGAAATAGAAAGTGATTCTGGAATTCAAGAAAGTAATTTGAATAAAGAGGTGGAATTACTTTCTGACATACCATTAACAGTCCATAACAGTATTGTAAATCGACTAAGTGTATTAGCTGAACAGAGCATATCAAAATTTGAGTTACAATCACATTTAAATGAAAAAGTGAAAAGTCCAGTGAATGAAGTCAATGCATCATCAAATATATCTGTAAGTCAGTTCTCTCTAGAAGAAAAAGTCAAGTGCATTGGTCAAGCTAAGGATAAAGACTACAAGAGTGTTGACCAAATGAGTGTTGAAAATTTTCCTCAGGATTCTCCAATGAATGAGTTCCCTGGAGATGGAGATGAGCAAAGCCCTCTGCATGCTCTTACTTGTGGAATCTCAGGAAGTCAGTCAACTGTGGAGTGTAGGAGTCCCTTGGCTCTTTCTCCAGTCACTGTCGGAGTTGAAGACATCCTTACACCTACATCAGCTGTAGTGAGTTATCCTTCAAAGGATTCGATGACTCATTCTTCTAATGATACAAGTCCATGTGAGGAAAAATTCAAGAATGATGGTGTAACCAAAGAAATTAATTCTGATTTCATTTTTACTGTCGATGCCACTGTGGAAAATATGGATGCTGTAGTCAAACCAGACTTGTTATTAGATTCCGAACGAATTCAGAAAGAAAGAGCATATGAAGGGTGTAAAGTTCCTTCTAGTCTACTTGATACAACAAATATAAGTAAGCAGGAGAATGTAGTGGAAACATTTATTAGTAATATCGAAGTTGACAAAAATTGTAACAAGAGTTGGAATAAACCTCAGCCTATTGATAAAGACATTGAAAGTTCCCACCTTCTCTTGGACTTAGTTCAGATAAACTCAAATGGTTTACAAAATTTATCAAGTGATGCCAATGTATTGTCTTCAATAATCAATCCAAAAGAAGTCTCAGCTGTTGAAAAGAGCTATCCTACAGTCTCCAATTTTTCTGCAGTTGTAAAAGATTTTAACGGTGTCAGCAAGAGTTGTGTTATTGAAAAAGAAATATTAGCTTTAGAGAAAGATTGTGTACTGTCAGACGCTCCAAATTCTGAAGAATGTGATAGTGCCGGCACGGAGGATTCAGTGTTTGACTTTTCTCCACCAGTTGCAAGTAATGGCACTGCACCTATTGAAGTTGAGGGTTGTCATCTTCCCAAAGTGAAACAGATAAGGTTCCTTTCAGAGGGTGAAGAAGGTATTTGTAGATTTAGCAACGAAAAGAATGATTTAGATATGGGTGAAATCAAGGAATGCACTGGTGAGGAAGAAGATGCAGAGTCACAAGGAGCTGAAGGAGGGAGGGAAGATGATGAAGATGAGGAGCTCGGCCTCTTAGGCACAAAGCAGTGGACTCCAGACGATGAGCGCAGCAGCGACTCTGGCTTCAGAGATAAGGGAAGCCTGAGTGAAAGCGTCGAAGATGCATGCGAGCGATGTGACCTGGCCGATGTAGAGACAGGCGTAGAAGAGGAGGAGGAGATGGGTCTTGGTGGTGGGGAGGCTACTGCTGAAGGAGATGTGGGCCAGGTGGTTTACATATCGTGTGATTATCCTGAAGAGTTAAGTGGCGAGGCAGGTGCAGAAGAAAATGCAGAACTTGAACGTAAAAATTCTCAGCTACATTATCCTGGAACATCAAGTGAGGAAAACTCCTTTTCATCCTCTACAAGGGGAGAAGCAGGAAACCAAGATGAATTTTGGAGGCAGCAAATTGCATCGCTGAAACAAGCTGCTGGAGACACTGCTGCACTATTGAGGGAGGCTTCAGCTCCCGCAGACAGTAGTTCTTGGATCGAAGGAGAAATTTGGGATGAGGATGGAGGGAGAAATGTCGATGAGATGAAGATGCTGAGTGAGGGTGATGATGGAGATCGAGGACTAGATGAAGCTTCGTTGGCTGCTCTCAGAAGTGAACTTCAGGAAAAACTAGGAGGAAGCAACAGTCGTTTTGGATCAGGAATCGATTTGAAACAAGAAAACGGGTCTTTTGAGAGGGCAAATAGTGAAGAGCGTTTGAGTGATGAAGATGAGGAGGATGGCGAAGGAATGAATGAGGAAAGGACAGATATAACCATACACTATGATGCGTATCTTGCCCAATTGTCTCCGATACTTGAGGAGCGAGAAAGCGTGGGTTCTAGTGAGTTGTATTCTCCAGCAACAAAAGAACCACCTCGTGACAGTGTTTCTGATGACAGTGCGACGACAGCATCTGTAAATGATATCGGTGATAATCAAGTGTTTTCATCTGACTCTAACATAAAAGATCCTGCTTTGGCTGTTGAGGACGTTTTGATCGTGGACACATCTACTAATCAAGCTTCCTTAATGGTGAGCAGTCCTATTTATTTCCATGAAAATGACGCTACATCTCCAGAGTTCACCGATTCCTTAGAAGATGATGATGATGACGATGAGGAGAATAAGGTTAAAGGAAAACCAGATCTGGATTCTCCTAAAAACCAATCTGAATTACAAAATGAAGAGGCTTCCCAAAAAGTTGGAAGCTCAGCAGTTAGGTATGCGATTCCACCCTCTGATTTTTGGAGTGGCATGAATAACTTGACCTCCAATGGAGGACAAGTGAGGCCTTTGATTGGGTCACCTCTCCTCTTACCCCCTCCTCCATCCTCCGCCCCCATGCCATCCCCAGAAGAAGAAAGGGCCGGGTGTGTGGAAAGGGCGGGCACAAAAAATATCCCTCTCTTCCGTGATTTTGAAGATATTGTTGCACTGTGCCAGAGTCAAGGTGAAGACTTTGGGAGATGTGATGATGTAGCATTGGAGGGACTCAGAAGCGACAGTCAGAGGTCTAGTGAAGAAATGGATGTTCCTAACATGAGCGCTACTCCAAACTTGCCGTTTTGGGAAAGTGAGTCATCTGATGGAAATGATTCTTCCTCGAGTGGAGAATTTGTTTGGAAGGTCAGTGACTGTGCATGAATGTAAATTATATTTTCACATTTAATTTATCTCTGTGGTGTAGTTATTTTGTCCTTTGTGAATCAATGTAAGCTTATGTGTTGCTGTAAAAGTAAAGGTTAGGCAGATTTTTATAAAATTAGCAATTTCCCTAATTACCTGGATTTGTTTTCAATACATGCATACCACATCATAATCAGATTATTTTAATATTGTTTTTATTTAAGTTATTTCTCTCAAATGATTGAGTCATAAAACTTTTGTTCACAAGGGAAATATGCAGTGTGAGGCAAAAAGACAAAATGCCGCCCTAGGCTCACACAGGTGCAGATCTGCAAACACTGCTATAATGCCAGCCCTAGAAAAGTGCTACCTTAGGCCTCACATATGGCAGTTTTATAGCATACTCCCAGTTAATGAGTTTAAGTAATCTGTGCATTGTATAAGTATTTCATTGTTTATTGACCACTTCTAAGAGAAGCATTTTAATGCCAATAAAGGCAGGGTATCTGCTAAAAGTAGGCAAGTGCAATTTCAGGAAATTTTACGTGCCAAAAAATACCCTAATTTTAGTTTAGTTCCCATATCCTTTGGCCTAATTTAGTATATAAAATATTTTTGGGTTGTCTGTATATTTTATTATCCATGTCCCTTATCCTTTCCATTGGAACAGTTGTGTGTTATTTAGAAGTCAAATAAAAAAGAAGTGAGTGTTGACTTGAATGAAGTTCAATATCAGAATATCCAATTTAAAACTCTTACTGTATATATCTATGTACTTTAAAAAAAATAAAAAGGCTCATTTATTTAGAACTGACATTAACAGCCATTAGCAGGGGAATATTAAGGCAGTGCTAAAATGTATTCTATCCTTCATTATTTTATTAAACTAAAATAAAAAATTTAAATTTGATAGGTGAAATTAGAAATAATTTGCTTTTTGTGAGATTACTGTCAAGATTGTTCTTCCTTTTTATGTTTCTAACTGTTTAAAAATGGGCATTAATGTGATTTTCTGTGTTTGTTTATATGCTTTCCTAATCTTTGTTTAGATCCATTCTCATTTTTGTGGTCATTTTGTCATTACCTATTGAAATCCTATCATCACTCCAAGATAGGATTATGATAATGCCATTATAGTGATTTAAAAAAATATATAATGGGCTCATGTCTCTTAAGAGATTTTTACATCAAACTTATTATTCCTCATCACGTCTCTTCTCTCTCATTAATATCTTCTCTCTAAATCTTCTTTAAGTCTTGTACCACTTTGGTGCCACAACAAAGGAAATCTTTTTTGCTAATCACACAATTTGCTTTTTCTGTCACTCATAAAAAAGTGTCTTGTTGCCTTATATCAATGTCAATTATTGTGCTCCTGCTAAAGACCTGAAAGAAAGCATATTTGTACATTTGATGTGACTGTCGGTGCTTCCTCTGTCACATTTTCTATATCCTTCTCTCTCTGATTCCTGTTGTTCTTGCTTGGTGGTTGGCTGATGGTGTTTTTTGATGGTGTGGTGTGTTGGTGAATTTGGTGTTTTCTGGAGATAGGAGGGAGAAAGAGAGATTCCTCCAGCTAGGACTGTGGAAAACTCTCTCTTGGAGCCTGCCTCCAGGGTAAGGAATATCTTTTCTTTTTTCTCCTCTCGTCCTTTGAAATGGAAATATTCTCACAATTTTTGCAACTATTAATAGTTATGGCTTAAAATCATGTTACGTGATAAGTGTAAAGGCATGCCGAAAAGTTTACTACTCATATTTAAAAAATCCAAAATGGGTGAAGATGTGTGAATTAGCCAAAATATGCTCATCGACATTTTATTTCCATGACAGTCAAATTTTATGATTTTTTGCCAGAGATACCTCATTGCTTCATTAGTCTACATGGTTAATGGCTGCAATATGACAGTGTGATCAAAACTGTAAGCACTCGTCAGCTTTCTTAGTGTGGGAATGTTTCACCTTTCAACATTCTTCAAGTAATGAAAATTAGGTTTGTGATTGCATTGATATGAGTGCTTAACCAATGTGCTAAGCATACTAAAGACAGAAAAAATGCTTAGCAAGCAGACTTACAAAAAAAACATTCTGGAAAACACATCCTGTACCAGCATTTACCATGCTGCATTGAAAATCTAGCTAAACAGAAGGCACCGATTTGGAGAGTTTATCTTGAAATGCTGATGACAATGCAAAGCCTCTGGAGAAACTGGAGCAATTAGTCACCTCAGTTTCAAGGTTCTGCAGCTCCTGCCATACAGTCTCAACTTGATCAGATTTTCATTTGGTTCCCAAATTTAAGGAATTCAGTCCAACTGTGATGTCAAGCTATTCATAAATTGCTGGTTCAAAAAGTAAAACACTTGGCTCTGTTGTGGCAGCATCAGAAAACTACATAAAAATTAGCAGAAATGTGTACATTTCAGAGGTAAAGTAATTATGCACTGTGTTAGAACAAAGACTAAAGTAATGCATATTTTTGTTTCATTTAAACATCTTTGCCCATGTTGTAAAAAAAATAGGAGGAATTGGTTTTCAGGGTGTCCTCATATACAAAGTGGATATTTTGACTAAAATTATTCCTGGAATATTTTTTTTTATGTTCCTGCAAATATCTGGAAATCATATCTTTTTAGATTTGGCTTCTGATTCAGAAACAATAATGTTTTCAACTTATAAAACTGTGATTTTCATTAATTTATCAGTTTGGCTTCACAAGTTTTCAAAAGTGTGGATATGCTAAAGTGTTTGTTATGGCTTTTGTTATTAGCAATTAATTTATTAAAATGTGGAATTGTATTTTTGTGTAGGTTTTCTGTGTCAGAATTTAGGATCAATGTTATCCTTAAACTAGTGTAATGCCCATTGAAATATCAACGGAAGAATTATAGATAGATAGATTATTATTATTTTCATTTAAAATAATTAATATCACATTTTACATATGAAATATTTTGTCATATATAACATTTCTATTGTATATTCTGTTGTTGATGGACTATCTTTAGTTAAACTTAAAATAGTTGCCTCTCTTTCCCTCCCTCCCTCTCTCCCCCTCTACTTCCCTCTCCCGCTCCCTCTCGTTCCCCCCTCTAAAATTAAATGTAAGAATGGACCTTATGGTCTAAATTTCACCCGAATAAAGATGTTTATCTATCTACCTACCTCTCTCTCACTCCCCTCTCTACCTCTCTCTCCCTCCCTCTCTCATTCAAAGCATGTTTATACCCAGAAGGATTGAATTAACAATATGATATAGAGGTCTAACAATGGAATTGGTAGGCAAGGCAACATCCCGTTAAAATTGCAAGATTTTCTCAAACTGTGTGTATTAAACGTTTACATTGAGAAATTTTGAACTGTAGGCGGAAAAAGATGAACAGAATAAGAAACTTTATAATGTTTTCTTTAAAGTGGTTCATATCCGAAGATTGTAGGTCAATTCTTTCTAATTTTAATCTAAAAAAGAATGAAAGCCTGGACTTAGAAATGTCCCTTTTTCCGTGTTACCTTATGGGAAATGGAAATTATCCCCTGGAGTCGAACCCGGGTCTTTGATCTTGAGTTCAATACATTAAAACGTTTTCTTATTATATCATAATACTATCCTGAAAATTTCATCAAATTTGGTTAAGTCATTTGCGAGATATTAAGTTTCAAAAAGCATTACATGACAAAGTGACACTGTCTTTTGTATTAGTTTTATGATGCATAAATTTTTTCCACTAAAATAGCCTTATCATTGTTTTGAAAAATTTTATTTCATTTTATTATCTTATACTTAATGTGAATATTTAAGAGGCAATCCTACCATTTTTCTTAAGCGCTTACTTGTATTTTCCGGAAATCTATTTATAAATTTTCTTATGTATAAATTCATATTTTAATTTAGAAGGTAAGGTGGAGAATTGTTCTTTTACAGTATAAATTCTATATTTTTATTCTAAAGCTTTTTTATATTGAATAATTTATTAATCATTACTCGATTTTGTTTTTCTAAATTTTTTGCATGTGACTGCAGTATTGAAGTTACTTTCATTATCTCTTGCATGAATTGGATGTTTTTGTCAATTAATGTTTTATTGTATTTTTAATACTATTAATTTTTATTGTAGGTATATGAGAGTCTTTCAGAATTTCCTATGGCAGTTATTGAAGAGGAAGATGAAGATGAAACCTGCGATGGAGAAGATGGGAAAGATGATGGTGCAAGTGACAGCTCTGGAAGTGTAATGGAATTCATCCCTTCAGCATGGAACAGTGCTGCTGAACCAAGCAGATCATCATTGCGCAGCCCAGATAGAAAATCTGTGAGTCAGATGCAATATTATTTTTTGATTAGTTGAATGCAATATATAATTTGATGTCATGTGCAATTTTAAATACAATATGGAATATATGTTTGAATATTATGGATTCAAATAGTTGGTAAGTTTACTTCTTAAATATTATATGGTCATTTTATGCTATTCTCATTTTTATAAAAACAAAAAATAGTGCTGAAAATTTTTTTATATCCTGCTTAAACCATCTCATATTAAGTTGTATTATAAGCTGTGTCCATTTTTCTTTAGGTAAAGTATGTTTTGTAATTTTCAGCCATCGAAAAATATTCTCAGAATTTTCAATTAAGTATCAATCTTATCACATTTTTGTGTAAAAGGACATGTTTTCCATTGCCTAAGTTTATTCCAATCTTGCTTTTTATATGTACTATAGCATTTTGTATTAAATAAATCTTATTTTTGTTATTTTTAGGAATTATTTTGATTTTTCTTGTGTAAAAAGCTCTTTCATGAATTTCATTGTAAGCAACAACAACTTTTCAAACTTTTTCACTTATATCTTTGTGTTTGTATATAAATATAAATTAATATTTAAAAAATCAACAGTATCCATTAAATATTAGTAATTAATTTAATTAGATATTGGCAGTGTTTTTTTCTGCTGGAATGCACCAGAATAGGTACCTTTCCAGAACCTTCATTGTAATAAAATACTAATTTACATAACCTAAAACAAATCAAATGATGTCATTTGCAATGCAATAATGTTTTACTCATATTGTACAATCTCATATTTTTTTATTCTGGCAAATGATATTCATTTTCTATTTTTTCCCATGCACCTCTAATAGCATTCCAGCACTTCTTTTGATAGAAAAAAAGCACTGGGTGGTGATGTAATTAAGCAAAACATTCAAATATATCAGTCCACCAGACAAGGCCTCTATATGTGAATGTGTTGATATAATTTAAATTTCCTGAAAGTTATTAATATAAAGTACATAATCATGCTATAAATGAAGAAAATAGTAAAAGTTTAAATGAAATTCTACTTCAGCTAATGTAAATTGTTTATAACAAAATAGTGCATAAAAATCACACTGCATAAAATAACAAAATGGTGTGATGAATAGTTTTGTATAACAAACACTGTGATGAACAACAGTAATATGAAACAATAACTTCCTGTCTTTAAACTGCAGAGATAAAGAGATTATATTATGAAAACTTAAAAACTTTTCCTTTATTTCAGAATATAATATTATAGTTAAGGGAAATTGAAGGATTGAATTGTAACAATATATAATTTCTAATTAAAAGTATCATTTCACTCTCATCTGTCATACATTGCCATTGCTTAATCATTTTGTTAGAAACCATAAAGTATTACAGTGAAACCTCGATCCTGCACTTTCCGATTTTACGTTTTTCCAATTTTGCGCACTTTTTGTTTGGTCCTGGCCAAATGCTCATAAGAACAATGTAAAATTTTATCCAATTTCACATTTCCTCGAATTTACATTTCCTCCGAATCTGCATCTTATTTTTCGAGTCCTGACAACGGAAATTCACCTGATGTTAGGTTTTCAATTTTCTGTTTTGGAAAATGCGAAGAAGCACCGGCAGTGTTCCGCTCGTATTCAAGATTTAAAATAGGCTTTATTCAATAGTTTTAATCGTAACTTTGTCAAACTCATGTTTAAATAGGCATATGTTTACATAAGAAATGTTTGCAACCCGTTTGGCAATATGTTTATCAGCCACCTGAATAAACGAACACACTTCATGCTCACCGTTATGCTTGCGTAGTTGCAGCCATTTGTAGAAAGTTTATATCAACACGATGCTAGGCGTAGTATATACTTAACGTCATAATCCATTTATGTATCTGTCATTTTAGTAGGAAGTCGACGACATCTAGACGACGCTTGGCATTGTTTTTAAATGTGGCAATCCTTTAATTAATTTTTGGCCTGAAATATGGATAATAAAGCAAAACAAAGTACCGTATCTGCCCGAATACAAGCCGATGTTTTTTGTCAAAATGTATCATGAAAAAATCACCCCTTCGGCTTAAATGCGAGTCCGAGGAAAATTTGGGTTATGGTTAAATCTCGAAGTCTCTCATTGCCTTCATGTTCAAATGACAGTACTATATTTTTCATAAAGTAAATATTTGACCTACGACGAATATATATAAAAATATCTTGGCGAGATCGCTTGCGTAAATTGAAGATTACGCAAAATACGTTGACGGCTTTGAATGCTCAACTGCTTGAATTTCAGTAAAACTTTACATGGAACATGTATAATTATAAAAATGCAATTTCTTAAGGCAGTGTATATGCTAATTTCATTGAAAATAGACTTGGATGAAAAAATATCTTGGCGAGATCGCCTGCATAAACTGACGATTACGCAAAATGCGTTGACGGCTTTGAACGCTCAACTGTTTGAATTTTGGTAAAACTTTACATGGAACACGTATAATTATAAAAATGCAGTTTTTTAAGGCAATGTATATGCTAATTTCATTGGAAATAGACTTGGATGAAAAAATATCTCGGCGAGATCGCTTGCATAAATTGACGATTACGCAAAATGCATTGACGGCTTTGAATGCTCAACTGTTTGAATTTCGGTAAAACTTTACATGGAACATGTATAATTATAAAAATGCAATTTCTTAAGGCAGTGTAAATGCTAATTTCATTGGAAATAGACTTGAATGAAAAAATATCTTGGCGAGATGTCTGTTACTATATTTGACCTTTTGTGAAAATGAAGATGAATGATATTATTGTCACTGAATGTGGAACATTATTCAGCAACACAAAATTATTAATTGGAGTAATATTTCAAAATGTCAACAACTAAACCATTTCCCACTCATTTCTTCAATCTCGAATAATGTCTTTTAAGATGTGCATGAATGCCTGGCACACTTCAGCATAAAATCAACGAAATTTACGTTTTTGCCAAAAAATTGTGGAAATTTTTTGGGGGTCGGCTAAAATCCGGGGTCGGCTTCTATTCGGGCAGATATGGTATTTACGATAAGTGATGAAATTAATATCTTAGCTCAACTTGATGCGCATGTTGGAACACATCAAACTTTTTGACTGGTTAAAGAAATAAAATGTTATGTAAGTTAGTTTATTTGCAATTTCATTGTTATTGTGTTCAAATGTATATTTTACCAAAGTTATGATATAAAGTAACCTACATTTTACTTTGTTACATAATCTTCATTTCCCTGATTTTACACTTTCCTCGATTTTATGTTTATTTTAGGTGGTCCCTTCAATGGTGTAAAATCAAGGTTTCACTGTATTTAACTGTGGAAGTGTGACATGATTACTGATACATGTTAATTTTAATTTCATCATTACAAGGAAAGTGTATGGACCCCTTACTTTGCTCCCTTAAAATGGTATAATTAACAATATTATTTCAAATATTCAGAGGATTTTATCAAGATAAAGATAAAATGAAGTATATTGACTCTGAGTTTTTGAAAGTTAAGGCTGTGTATCACTTGAAAAAGTACTAGAAACAAACATTACATACTTTCCTAATTTTGGTAATAATAATTTTTATTAATGGAATCATTGGGAGATATTTTATTTATCAGTAATTTAATTTTCCTCCTCCAACATGCTAACAAAAGGAGGATGAAGAAACTGAAGTAAGTGGTCTTAAAATATTTTGTTGAAATCCTAATGACAATCTCATGAAACATACTGGATGGCAATGTATGAAAGCAAGTTCATCAGTTGTTTTGAGAAAACAACCATTATTATGTTAGGCAGGAAGAACAGCTGAATATATGTTTTTGGTGCCTTTTCTAATATTAATATGTTCAAATTTCAGGATCAAAAGAAGAATGTTTCATTCAAAAGGCAGAAGTATCATTGTGTTTATGAATATCCTAAGGAAGAAGCAAGCGATTCTGAAGGAGAAGGTCAAGATTCTCCAACAAGGAAACGGTGGGACGCACAACAGCAGACACCACCATTTGACTATTCAAGTTATGCAGGTAATGTATTTTATGAATTCTTGTGTACATTTATGGGAATAATCTAATCATTTTAGATTTGAGAAACTTAAGGATCCATAATGCGAATAGTATTAATTTAATTAAAAAAATATTAAGTGTAGAGGATATTTCAGAATTTTTTTCATTGTATCTTAGTGTTGATTGTGTGAGAATATTTTCAATTTTAAAGAAAAGTTCAAATTAGAAGTATGTAATGAATGAACTATCAGATATATAAATGAAATTAAGGACAATTAACTGGAAGTTTGTGTGTATGAGTTACAGGTTAACTGACTTAAAATTTAAATGTGGCTAGTTCAGTGATATCAGTTGCAACATTATATGTTAAGTATTCTTCATTGAAGATCATGGCTTGTCTTCTTTAAAAATATTCCAGTAATAATTACAATTTGTGCTTTAACATCCTTTTCATTGGCAATTCATCCTCTTTTACAGGCATGGATTGTCTTTTTTCTAATCGAAATGAGTGTGAAAAAATGTTATGTTAAATAGTTGTTGAAGATCTGTCAAAGATATAGCCTCTATTAATTATCTCTTCTCTTACTTGAAATATTTATGCATGGGAAAACATTTTCTAGCAATGATGACCTGAAAACTGCAGTTGCAGTGTAGTTTAATAGCCAGGAAGTTGACTTCATCTACTTATGTTTACTTTATTGTTAATGGAATCAAAGTGAAGCAAGTGCATTGAATTAAAGGAGGACAATATTGAAAAATAAAATAAATTTTCCAGAAATATTGTTTCTTGTTCAGGTTGATACAGTATATCATGGCACATAAGTCAACCTCAGTTTTTCAGCTTTAAAATGTATTTTTAGGTATATACTTGCCATTTCAGTTTACCCACCTCTTTAACGTAATAAATATGTTCATTAAATCTTTCTTCATTGATATCCCATATGATCCAAGTTTTGAATAACATATTTAAATATACATCTTGATAGTGATTTTCTTTGATGATTAGAAAATACATGGAAACTCCTATTAGGAAATGTGTAAGATATTCCCTTGCATTCCCATGACACTTTTGACATCATGTATTATTATTCTCTGATATACAGTATAGAACCTTTTATCCAACAAGTTTGGGATATGTAGATAGCCGGTTATCTGGAATTTCCAGTTATCTGGAATATACTCATAAACAATGCTTGGAAAGAGCTAGAACTCACCGGAACAGTGTTCTGGTCTGTCTCATGTGTCGATAATATCGTTCGGTCTCATCAAACATTTAGTAATTTGTTAACTTCATTTAATAAAAATAATATAAAAAATTTTTCTTTACTTTTCTTCATCGTAGTACATAAGGAATAAATCAAAATTTAACTCAATTGTAAATGTTCTGTCAGTTATTTCGCATTCACTGCTTTCAGTTCCACTACCAGAACTTGCGTTCCATTCGTAATACTTTCCATTTCGAGCACTATTATAATATAAACCTGTACTCAGTGATGAACTGAAGCCAGCTTGCGCAAGCCGATTGTTAATTTTCACTGAATTTGCAAGCTGGTTGTTAAATTTTTAGAAAATATGAAAATTTATTGATTTTGTCCTTTCAAGTACATTTTTCTCTATCTGACATTCAATTACTGAAATGAATGTATGGAATATATTACAAACAGGACACTTGTTAAGCTAACGTAATGGTTTACTAACATAGAGCGATCTGGTGCCCCTGGCATGTAGGCCTCCCCTGCCATCCTTATCTAAATTTCCTTAATACTTCTTTTTTTCTTTTTTAAAGAGCCGGTTCTTAATTTTATTCCAGCTCATCACTAATACTACAGTAATCGGCAGGGTAGGCTTGATGGTGGTGCGAATGGTGCATCGGGCCCCACACTTAAAAGAGCCCCCTTGCTCTAAAAAATATTTGTCGTACTTATAAAGTACACGCATTTTAAAAAGATATCAAAGCATCATAGCGAGAGACTGCTTTATTTATTAAAATTTACTATCAAAAATGTTTGATACATAAGAGGCCCCGCACGCACGCTTTGCACCGGGCCCTGCTATTTTCCTAGCCGGCTCGTAATCGGGTACTTTCCAATATAAATTCCTTCTTATCTTCCAAATTATGTGTCCACTTGTTCTCTGGAGGGCACCCAAATTACTAGCGAAGCTTTAAATTTCTTTCTCCTAGCAAATTTAGGAAAAATGCATTTTTTTTAGAATAGCCGGTTAACTGGATTTCCGGATAACTGGAATCCAGATAAAAGGTTCTATACTGTATGTTGTGATTCCCAATTATAATATTTAATAATATTACTAATTAACACCCACTTCATCTTTAATGTTGCTATCCAAGGGTTTAAGGTTCTTATTTCTGTATTTGACATAAAGGATTTTGAAAGAGATTACAATGCTTTTGAGTTCAACTTTTTGCTCTGCTATAAGGTATTGTATTGAGGGACTCTTATTTGCCATTTGAGGATATTGAAACATAATTTTATAAAAGAGAGCTATTTTCTCTTTATTAAAAATTAAAGTTCAGAATTTAATTGAAAAATAAAAATGTTCTACTACTGCTTTTATATCTGAATTAAGTTTTAATAAAATTATTTTCTGAAAAAATGTATTTAATGGATTAAACGTAATTTTTAGTAACACTTTACTCTTCAAATGATCTATTACAACACATGAAATTAGGGAAATCTGTTGGTGTTAAATAAATTATTATTATTAAATATTTCTTTCTCATTATTGCAATTAAGTACACCTCATAAATGATTTTCATTTTTATAATCAAGGTTTTCCTTAAATGCTTTGAACTTGAATTTTTCTCCTGATCTTTATACAGTAAAAACCTGCGAGAGGCGGAACCTCACGGGATGGGCATATTATTCCATCTTTTGCAGGTTTTCCACCTTATACAAGTTAAAATAATTTATGCAACGATTTCCTTTTGGTAGATTTTAACTAGAAAATAGAAGTTTTTCTAAGTCTTAATGGAAACAAATGCTTTAAAACTACAACAAAAATCGACATATATAATAAATCAGAACATAAACTTGAAATTGCATGCTTGCAAAATTCTGATTATATTAGAAATTTTAAAACTTCTGTTAAAAATGCTACAAATTTTCAGAATCAGAACAGTTAAATTTCATACAGTTGCAAAACATTTCATATACACATTAAAATCCAATAAAAATATTTTTTTAAAGTTAAAAAGATTCTAGAAAATTATTTGAAAAAACTATCCCATTTTAGTTGTGCTGTATTTCTGCGATTTGATTAAAATGGCAAAAGAAAACCCTATTTCTATAGCTTAGTTAAAGAAATCATTTTCATCCTTCATTCTGGCAGAATTTTTTAATGCTTTTAGATAGTGTAAAACTTCCGACGTTGTTGCATTTCCAGTTCTTCACAATCTTCCTCATTCTGTTCATCTTCTGCATTAAGAACAATTTCATTGCTTTGTGATTCTACCACAGTTTTCAAGTCAATTTCATCAATCTCTGTGAAAACACTTTAATCAATATTTAGGAAATTTTTTGCACTTTGTTGGTACCCTCAACTCCCGAGTTTCGTTGGGGATGCATTCCTGAAAACGTGTTTGAATCTCGAATATTCGAATGTCGAATGCTGTTTTTCCATATACTTGCATGTTATTATCAGGGGATACATTCCCGCATCTCGGGAAAAAGTCTCCCCTCACATTCTATAAAGATAAAATAACATTACTGATATGTTAATACAACAATATTAAATTATGAATAAATTATATAATAAATATTTTAAATGTATAACTTATTTTTTGCACTAAAAAGGAAAAAATAAATTTTTGTTTTGAACTTCAAAGATCGATGTATGCAATATGCTTTGCAGACAGCCCGGTCCGGATCGCACGAGTCATTTGTAACAAACGACTCGCACAAGCTGGATAACATACCTGCATACATCTATATATACATACAACTATTTATCACAGCGAAATTAATATACAAAAAAAATAACATAAGAATAAAGAAACAATAAAATTAAAAATATTTTCATACCTTAAATCTTTTTCAACTGCACTTACTGGACTTGGTTTATTAATTGAGAAGTTGGAAGATTTTAGTTGGAAGAAGAGGAGCTATTGGGTGGGGAACTGTTTATTGTTGTTATCAAATTACCTGAATTTATCACTTACTAGAATTTTCTCCTTGTTTCACATAAGTGCTAATAGTTGAACGACACATTCCCAACGATTGTGCGATTTTGGTATGGCTTTCACCTTCCTCAACACGCTTTAAAATTTCTAATTTCAATTCATAACTATGAGTCTTATGCACTCTTTTATTTGATTCCCTTACATTGTCACTATTACATTTCCTTTTAGATGGCATGTCAAGTAATAAATTTATAAATAAAGCAAAATAAATAAATTTAAATAAAAGATTAACAGAAAAAAGAGTGAAATCAGCACAAATTCAAACAATTAGAGCAGATATAACTATGTCTACACCAAAACTAAACCTTGCATGGTTGGTCGGAACCAATTACTACGCGAAGTTTATTCCGCGTATATTATCGATCGGCGGGATCAAAATCTCGAAATAATCGAAACTCGAATAATTGAGACTCTGGAGTCGCCTGTGTGTGTGTGTATATATATATATGAAAGTTTGTTTGTTTGTTGGTTTGTGTTTATTTGTGAAGCTATACATTTCCACACCATTAAAGCTAGAGTAATTAAACTTTCAACGGATACTTTCTTCACAAATAGGAAGGCCGTAGGCTACTTGTTAATCCCAAATGTTTTATATTAATTGTACAAAAAACAAAATAACTTTGTATGCCAATTTTTTCGCATGGTCAGCTGTATGTTGCAGCATCAAGAGTTGGATCCGGAAAAACTTATATATGCTTATAAATAATCAAAAAACCAAAAACGAAGCACTGAAATAGAACATTAATTTTTGTTAGAACATTTTTTTATTTTTTCCCCTGTAGCTAGTGTGTGTGTGTGTGTGTATAAATAAATAAATAAATATATATATGTGTGTGCACGTGCATGCGCATGTGTGTGTTGTTGGTAGGAAAAATGTTAACTCAACCTCTTAGTTCAAAAAATGTCTGGGAATTTTTAAATGGTTTTTAAAAATAAGGAATTAAGCAGAGTATTTTAACTTCCTCAGACTGGGAACTAATGGAAGGTGATATCCCAGAAGGCATAATTCCTGGTGATGTTGAGGCAGAATCAGAGGTGCCAAATGTTGCTGCAAATCACAGACAGTTTGATTTTTACAAGTTGAGCAGTGAAGACTATGACTTTGGATTTGGTATGTTTTGACAAGGTTAAAGTTGTAGCTCTATAACATTTTTATTCTAAAAATTTCTTGAAATTAACTTTTACATTTATTTGCAATAGATTCCCTCTGATGAGAATATTAACTATACCTGTGTGGAAAGATTATTATACAAGGTAGTACATGAAATATTTTGCAATACCTAGACAAAATAGCATTTAATCCTAACTTGAATCCTTAAAAAAATTGGTTTTATAATTTAAAATAAATTCTACTTTTAAAATGATGGCTTCTGGCTTTATTTTACCATATTTTCATCTTGTCTGATGTGCTCTTTCTGTGTGCCTGTAGCGACTGTCACCCCTGAAGTGTCAGAAGGAGAGTTTATGGTCAGCAGCTCATCAAGACCCTTTCAGTATTGTGCCCAAGATTCTCCGTTCACAGTCGGGAGTCAGTTCTTTCCTGGACTTAGTTTGGCAGCCAGTAACGTCCCACGATGGGTCGCTGGTCGAAGATCTCCATGGAGCAAAAACGGGGAGGAGAACGCTGATTTGAGCGAGAACATTAGGGAGGAAGTGAAAGTTGGAGACAATGTCCCAGACCTTCTGGCAGATACGATGGCACAGGACCCGTGCCATGGAGATGGTAACTACATGGATAAGATACAGAAATCGACAGATGGAGGCACTCTAGAGTGGTCTTCGCAACAGCCACTGCCCTCTCCGGTGCACTCGTCTTCTTCCAGTGGGTCTCTCTCCTCGTGCTCCCCTCCGGCTTCCCCCCTCTCACCCACCGGCCTCGGAGAATTGCGCCATACGAGAGATCGACTGAAACTGGATCTGCCGCACAAATTCAGTTTGAGTGAAGTGGCTCGCGGGAAAGGTGTTCGAAAGGAGGTAAAGACTGGAGAAAGTGCAGAGAATAGTAAAGTAGAGAAGGAAGGCTCTACGATGTCTTCAGATGAGGTGAAGGAATTGAAAGTTAGAAGAAGAGTGGCAGAAGAGCAAAGGGGAGAAGCGTCACTGTTAGATGTAGAGAAAGAAAGGGAAGGCATTACAAAGACTGCATTGTAAATACACAGAGCAAAATGAGAAACTTAAAACAACTCGAAAGATTCACGTTTGCTGATGCTATCTGGTTTTGAAATGAAACTCATCAACTTTCAATTTCCTTTTATCGTGATTAAAAATTTGTAAAGTTAATAATTATCTTTTCAAGGATGACTGGTATTGTTGACGTTAAACGAAAGCCATAATTTACTGTTGGTAGTTACATATTTTCAAGAATGGTTATTATTTAAATAGATGGAACTGTCATATTGTGACTGAGCTGGCATTACATAGGAGATTAAATGTTACGCAATATTTTTATCCTTAAATTATGTTACACATGAAATCATATTTTGAATGACTTACATATACAAATTATTTAATAAAGTCTGATAGTGTCTCATCCTACAAGCTGAAAGAAGTTGGCCACAATATGCTGTGTGCGACACATTGTAAATAATATACTTTTTTAGAAACTGCAGTGTTTTGAAGATGTTTCAAGATGTTTAAGAAAACATTGTACCTGTTGATTTACCCAGTTGAATGGGTGTTGGGGGAAAGAGGACTATACTATCACTTGCCCATTAGCGGAAAAGGGTAATTGATTTATTACCTAATTGATTGTTTGCAGCATGAGTTTATAACGAGTATAATTTCTATTAATATTTATCAATAGATAATAGTTATGGATTTCTATGTATCTCATAAACCATGGGAAGCATTGCTGATTTCCTCTTTAGCCCATCTTTTACTTTTAAGTTATTACAATGAACTCTACAAAAATTCCACACTGATAATTGACTAAATTTGCAGATGGTGCTGTTTGTGAGTAGTGTTGTCATGCAATCTTGCCCATTTCAGTTACAATGAAGCCGTCCATTATAGGGTGCTGCAGAGAGATGGAAAATGAAGATAATGTTTTATCATAGTTATCAATGTAGAACTTTTGGTTTTTGGAAAGTCATTCTTTCTTGGGTATGTTATTTGTAGTAACAAGTGTGCCATTGGATGAAAGCACTCCCCTTTACTTAAATGAGTTTCTCCGGATGCATATAGATGGGATTATTAATGCAGTATTGTTTGATTTTTATTGTTTCTGTTAATCAAGAATTTGATTAGATATTTATCCCAATTTGTGAATAATCCCAAATAATGGCAGTGTGGAAATGAAAGCATTTATTTTGAGAAAGTTTTTGTACAGATAAAGATCTGATTTTTAACAAAACGTGAACCTTAGGTCAAAATTATCACATTTAGGAAGATATAATATGCTAACTGATATTGGAATGCCCAATTTTTTAATTCATTCTGTAGAAACTTTTTAAAACTCAAACAGTTAGTAAATTGGCATGCTGTTTCAAAAAAGTACTTTAACATTATAAGGTATTTTCCTGTGTGTTAAGTATGCTTTGTTACTTCAGTATAAAGTCCTTGTAACCAGTAACCTCATGTATATCTTAATGAAACTGTCCTAATGAAAGAAATATTTACGCTGGTTCATTTTTTTAAGTAAACACAAAGGGCTAATGTTCAAGTTCATGAGTTTAGGTACTCTCATTATGGTTTACTTTGAAAATTATGATTCACTAATAACAGTTTATCCATTGATTATATTTTAGGATAGATTAATGGATGAAGTATAATTGAAGATAGGATTCATAGGTTACAGGATCTGTGACTGTTAAGTGCCTCTCCATATCAAAATCCAGGAACTCCTGCTAGAATTCCCTCAGTAATCAAATTAGCACACAACATTAATAATTTGTAACTTATTGTTCTACATTGTCTTATACTGGATGTCATTTTATCTATTGAATTAATTGCTGCAGCACACAATAAAATTTATTAAACTTGTAATTGTCTAATGAGAGCAATCCATCAATATTTCCTTTTGAATTAAACTGAAACACATTGTTACTGTTTAATTTTTAACTAGGTTCAACAAGATTCAATGGGAAACTTTAGTTGGGATCACAGCACAGTAAATAGGTGATTACATCTTTCAATGCCTTATATAAGGTGATTCTGCAAAAAAAATCAGATATCATATTGTAAGGTTATGTAGGAATGTAACCTTTGTAACCCTTGCCAGTTATATTATATTATCCATGAGACTATTTCTAAAGAAGTGTTTGATAAAACTCATGCACTTCTTTCCTCTTCCAAGTATTTAAGAGAAAATGAGGTTAAATGATACATCATACATACTCATGCTTCATGTGAAATGGTGTGACTGTGATAAAGTGAGAGTTTGTGGTTATTCTTGTGTATTTTTGGAATGTATCCCCCCTAAATTTCAAAACTACTAATTTAACTATTAGATACATTTTTAATGAATGTTTAATTTCTGGTTGGTAATTAGCTTTTTGTATTTGTTTTAAGTGATGAGAAATTGAGTGAGAACAAGATTTGCTAATGATAATAGTGACATTTGGAAAAAATTTCATTAGATCATATTGTTGTTAAATTTTGATGACATATTGTCATATTTGTTATTTATTTCTTCAGTAAGTTTACAATTAAGTTTATTATAACTTTTTATTTGTAGCCCCAAAGTTGATAATTGTCTTGTTCCTGTTTGCTTGTTAGGTATCAAGGTTTTCAGTTTTAATTTAATACAAGAGAACGTGTGAGAGAAAAGATTTGCCAAAAAATAACATTTGGATCTAAATTTTCATTGGAACTTGGTTGTTGACAAATTATGATTACACTTTGTTTTACTTCTTATTTATTCCATCATTTTATTTACCATAAAAATTTCAATTTGAGCCTAAAAATATTGAAAACCATGCAATATGAGTAATAAGGGACTATTCATGTCTTGTGAAAGGAAATATCTAACATAGACTTTGCAGTTTACTTTGGACCAATCATGTTTTAAGTTGTATCTAATAAAAAGGTATAACTCAAATTATGAGAATGTATTTAATCATATGTACCTCCATTACAGTATGGTTTCTGTTATAATAAATGTGAAATACTTGATAATCAAGTTATAGTTAATGAAAACCTCTGCAGATGTCTGATTCCTAGCAAAGTGAAGAATACAAATGGAAATACTCATCTATTAATGTTGTTAGCTGTGAAAGTGTCAGATTAAACAAATTGAAATTTTAAATTAAAAATTAACAACGGTATATGTTAATATGTAACTAGCTGAAAAATCTATTCTGTTAAGAGTTAAAAGTATATAAGTAAGGCATATAATGGAAGGAGGATAATGATATAAACTTTATTTCTCAAGGTGATACATGGTAATGGTTGCCAACCATCATACTTTTGATGGGGCAATCCTGCTTGAATCCTAGCTAAATTTTAAGTAGGTAATCTTAAGAAAAATAATTATTATTCAATGAAAAAATGATTAAGATAAAATGGCAATGTCTGATACTTGATCCTATTTTAAAAAAGTAGTTGTACTTTATCAGTACGACAAATATTCTTTAGAGCATTGAGCACAGTGCAGTCAAACAGCGGGCATTTATAAAAAATTTAATTTTATGAAATATGCACTATGAGTGAACGTATAAATGATGTCTTCATTATTTGAGAATGTTAACAACGTAAAGCTATCCAGATCTGACCCTGAAGTTATTCTTTCATGTCTAAAGTAGAACATCTATTCAATAGTCCGTGTTCCACAGAGACGCCATAACCGCAGAGAAAATAGCCGAGTAGAATCATCGGATTGATTAACGTTTGCATCCCCCACTTAGCACGCTGTTGATATAAAGTTGATCGTCCTGGTAACTGCGACAACATCGGGCTGCATCACTTGTTCCTTTTTTTGTCCAACCAATATTCCTTTAGCGGCGACACTCTTATCTAAATGACGCAAACGTTGAACGCTATCCCGCACGGTCAACCCTTTTTTCTGCATGCGGAAGTGCGTTGTGACGCAAAAAAGTAGTGCGGAGCCCAGGAAAAACGGAATTTGAGGGTCAAAAGAGACCTTATTTACGTCAGGGGGAGCCTAATACGGCCTGTGGTAGTGTCGCATTGACGTCATTCGCATTTCACGAAAAAACTGCAAAGGCGAATAATAAACGCATATTTTTACGTTAAAGTTATATTTTTGCCCACGTATTCCAGGGAAATTATAAACAATAAATTATTATGCCTCTTCTGTCATTTAAAAAAATGCTTTCATTTAACGATTATGATTCAATAACCCAGAGAATGTTTTTATTTACCAAAATTCATTCAAAATAATCTCCCTAGGTGGCACCAGGGGTTGGTATGGCCCTGGGGGGGGGGGGGGGGCAATGCTAGGGATGGGTCGCGAACGGAGTCGCGAAGAGTCGACTCCTGCTGCCTTGGAGTCGAGAGAGTCGACTCCGGAGTCGACTCCAGTTAAGGAGGTTGTAACGGTACGAACTAGTCATAATGGAGTCTAGTTGAAAGGTTTTTATAAGGAACAAAAAAATGTTATTATCTAATAGTAATGAAATTGAACATTTTGGTAGGTGTTTTAGATGCTTATGTTAGGGTTTGTCCGTTATTAATATTTTAGAAAATAAAAATAATGTGTACATAGTCACTCATTTGACTCGAATACCAACTTGTGTTCGTAAAATAAGAGTCAATATGAGTAAATATATTTTCATTATATTTTTGAAGGCGGTCTCTTGTAATGCATAAATAAGACATAAAAACTCAAAATATATTATTTGTAAATGTTTTACAATTAAAACTAAATGAATTATCTTCAAATATTAACTGTAAATAAGTTGTTGATATAATTGTTGAGTTGTTGATTGAAAATAATAGAATGAATAAGATGTAGTTTTTGCTATTAATCTGTGATTTTAAGTTATAGAAAAGAAATAAAAATATATATAACAGTTCCAACTAGGGATTGCAATCCTGGAGGAAATTCACAATCCATGGATTCTAAATTTCCAAACCCGGGAACCCGACCCCGTTTTATTAAATTTTATAAAAATATTAAAACCATGGTTTTATCTACAGAAAATGTTTTATCCTATTTCCATAACGCATATATACTGCTTCGCTGTAATAAGTGAAGGTAGAAGACAGCAACACAGGTGAAACAGTAATAACACATACTATTATCTTATAAAACGCCAGTGGTTTTACTCTATGCTACTCTACGAAAACGAATTCAATTTATACTTTCACTGTATAATCAGGTGCACTTATATTATGAAGCACAAGGGACGAAGTTGCGCCGAGCAAATTAGGTTCAAAATAAAATCCGCACCATAACGAAAACTTGCCTCTTCAACGAAGTGCGCGAGAGACGATTTTGCTACCTTTCCACGGTGACGTCATCAGAGAGTCGACTCCTCGCACGCGAAGCGACTCCACGGCGTGGAGTCGATGGAGTCGATTCTCGCGACTCCAGTGTTCATTCGCGCACATCACTAGGCAATGCACTACACTCATTCAGTTCCGGGTTCTTTATGTTATTATCATAGAGATGGCGGCTGATTTCACAACTTCATGAGACGATTCCAAAATGATTTGCAAGACATCGATTGACTTGGTATGCATCTTTTAAGTCGTCTAATAATGCTAACTGAAAATAATTTGTGGCTATAGCGTCAAATAATATAAATTCTATTAACGATGGCTTTCTCCAATATTCCAAATATTTTACATGATTTTTCTTTGTCAAATGTTTTATAGTATTATACATTACCATAGGATTTATATAAAATAGCAGTACATATGACGGGAAGTGACATTAGTTGTTCAAAATTCCTATTATTTACGTGTTTCAGTATTCCTGTTCCGCTGAAATTTTCGTTTATGAATGTCATCAATTAAAATCGTTTTTTATCAATGTTTATTTTAATATTGCCATCCCTGTAGTTATTTGCTTTTATTTTAATTGTATGGAGTAATAAAATTAGGTACATATGTATATGTATGCTAGATATTTATAAAATTACTTAGCAGTTGCTTGGGAACCAGAGTAACTCCAAGATATCGTACATCGGTAGCCATGTTGCCATAATGCCACCGGCGTAGCTCGAGCCTGGATAAACCGGGCGTATACGGGAGGAAACTGCCGTAACATTCCTCAAGTATCATGTTACAAAGGTCGCTTTTCTTAGCATATTTTCACCTTATCTGACCTGAATTCCAGAGTAGATGCTTAAGTATCAAAAATGGAAAAATCGGGTACTAGTCTTCGGCACCTCCAATAACCACAAAGAGGTTATAAATAAACCAACTTTTTTGTAACGTTGTTGTGGCTGTTGGAGATACATAATTACCCAATTGTTTATATTTAAGCGGTTATTGTGGAACTTATTTAAGCCGATAATTCTTAATGAATTACTTGACCCGGTTAGTAAGGTTTTTTATATGTATACTCTATACCAGGGGTAGCCAAACCGCGGATCGTGAGTCGCATGCGGCTCTTTTAAATTTCCGTTCAGAGGATAGTCAACGTTTTACACTACTGAACACAATGACGTAGTGTGACTTGAGACGTGCTGGGGATGCCAAGATTGCTTCGGATACAGGTTAGGTTTAAATGTTTGGGCATAGAATCTGTGTCGTGCTGCTCTCAAACTTCTGAAGATTATGTAATGCGACTCCGAAGGTTAGTCAGTTTGTTCATTCCTGCTCTATAATGTATCTACTGTCTGCTTCAGCAGACAGTTAATGGCGTTTTTTATTTAGACGGACAAACCGAGAAAACGTGCGCGTAACGAGACAGAATACTGAATCGAATGGCGAGAAAAAACGAAGCCTCTATCCGCTTTCGTTTAGGAGTTAGTGGATCAGACAGGCAAGTGTATAAACCGAACTCATAAGCAGCTTGTTCTGAAAAACCGCTAAAACTACGGCTCTCAACAATCAGAGAAAACAATGCATTTGTTACAGTCTACAGCCCAATGTCTTGTGAATAGAGTCGAGTCAACAAATTTTCACCGTGTTCTACTTACACTTTTGAACATTGTAAATGGTTATGGTCATATGTTATTTTATACAGTGGCGCAAATACCGAGTCCGGACACCCCTTGGAAAATTGTGATTTTTCTAAACTGTGGAAACACGTAGTTATCTTAAATTTGGTTTCATGGGCGCCGTCAGAGAGGAATAGGAGACGGTTTGCCCCCTTTGTTTTTAACATAAATATAATCAATAATGCAATACGCGACATTGATATAACTTACAACTTTTGTGAGGTAGTTTTTATTGAGGAGTTTTGATTTGAAAGTATCGTAATTGTAAATCACTCCTATCCTTTACAACGGACGTATCACCAAGTTATAAACCATTCACTCCGTACGCAAAACATTAACATCAGCTGCATTGTTAGACTAATGAAGGCACTGAAGAGGAGAAACCAATAGGATGAGTCGATGTGCGCGAACTACGCAATAGTGCCAACAATACGAATCCAAGTTTTGCGGAAGTCTAGCATTATAGTGTTAATATTGATTACCCTAACAACATTGCAGTCAAAAATGCGTTACAGAATGACTTGAACCATTCCCAGCAGATATATCCGCCCTGGAATGAGGTCCAGTTTGAAAGTTTCACGTTCCACGAATTTGTGGCGTGCCGTACTTGGAATGCTCCCTAATCTACGCAATGCCCGCGTTTCCTCGACAGACTCTTCAACTTCGTGGAAGACTTGGGTCGCGCGCTAATATTTGAACGGGAAAACAACACCGCCTCAGAGAGCGGTCGGCTTACCCAACTGAATTCACATTTCGTCTTCCCTAGATCAGTCGGAGGATCTTTTTCTTGACTGGAGAGAAGAAAGGCGGAGAGATTGCGCGCGATAGATAAGCGGCTGCTGCATAGGAAAGGTTCCAGGTAATGTTAGACCGCTCTCGTGTTCTTGGGACATGGGCAGGAGATAAGATGATGAGTGACGCGTTCTTGAGCGAGCTAAAGGTGTGCGGGAGAGTAACAAAAAGGGCGCACCAAAAATATTTTTAAAAGCTCCTACGTCGAGATATTTTGTGTTGGAAAAGCAGAATACCTTTAGAAACCTCAACCTATGGTGTCATTACGCCTTTCCGTTTTATCCGCACGCAAAAATATTTTTCTTGCCTGCATAAAAGCCTTCGCTCTTCCAATTTTTATTTCTGCCTTCTATTTATAACCACGGCTGAAAAATATTTTAAGCCGATATAAATAATTTAAAGCGTCAATTGGGTCGGGAAATATCACATTAAGCCCATTTAAATTTCAAGAGATCCTATTTTCTTTTACAAGTAAGAAACAAAGTATGAATAGAGTTGTGGTAGGTTTCTGTGATATCCTTCTAGCATAAGTAATAAAATTTTTAATCCATTCTCGCAGCACAAATTGCATGTTGTGCCATAATTACTACCAGAGAATTTTTCGGAGATATAGTATTTCCGCTCTTCATTAAAATACATTGGAGGATAAGTGCGCAAGTATGTAAACGCAGCACGGTTTTCTCGAGTTGAAAACGTGTAGACGGAGTAGCGACACAAAATAAGCTATCAGAATAAAATCTGACCGCGAAAAATGCAAACTCCTGAATGGAGAATGTGTGGTAAGACCAGAAGAGGTCATCCTGCGGAAACCTCGAATGGAATGGAACCCCCCCCCCACCCCCAAAAGAGCGTCATCGGACACTTTGGTTTTCGAATGTTTTACGAAACGCGTGTTTTGAGACGGGTTTATTCTCTCGCCGAGCAAGTGAGGCTTTTAAGTTTCTGAGGTTAGAGGGAGAGGCGAAGTATTGGGGAATGAGAGTTTGACAGGTTGGCGAGAGGGAAGAAGAGGAGGAGGAGTTGTGGGATACAGGAGAAGAGAGAGGAACGCGTAATCTGCTATGTACCGCGTTGAAATGGCGAAACCTTGTCTCGGTGAGATAGCATCTTCCTCGGGTTCGTTGGTCCATTGATGTTGAGGTTAAGAACTGGCCATTCGGAGGCTGAGCGGAACATTTGTGAAAGGTTTAGGAAAGGGAGGATGTCGACTAAGTGGGAGGAAATAAGTGCGAGGCTTCTACAGACTGGTAAAAAATATATTCAGTTGAATATTGATTTGGCAAAGAAGACTTGCTCTTTTTACTTTCTCCATACGTAGTAATGGGAAAGTATTGTGATCACGAAAAAAATCGACTTCGAGATTTCAACGGAAATACACTTTTGAGGCCCCTAGAAGACGTTTAGACTATTTTCGGAATGATATCTGTTGTGTGTGTATGTGATTGTGGGCGCTCTAACTCAAAAAGTACTTGCCATATTAATACCAAATTTCATATATAACACTTTGGTATGGGCACAAAGAACTGATTAGTTTTTGGACAATATCGGTTAACCGGAAGTCGAGGTTTGTTCGAAACCCGATTCGTAAAAGAATACAGTCGTCCTTATTGCCGTAAATTATATTTTTAGTATGTTTACAGAATTCACCGCTACATGGTGCTGGCGCTGTATACTGGAAATTAAGAAAAAGCAAAATATCTCCGAAATGGTTCTACGAAAATTTGTTTCAAACAAAACTTGGAAGAAATATTATTATCTACAACTTTGGTCCTCACAAAGATTACCAATAACGACGTTTTTAAGGAGATATTTGACGGAAACCGAAAAAACCGATTATTTATAAATAATTCCTAAACAATAACTGCTACGGAAAATTGTTTCAAATAAAAGTTGTAGGAAATTACATTCTCTATAATACTTGTATCAATTTGTATACACAATAATGATGTTTTAACGGAGATATTTTGCCAAAACCGAATCGGGTTTCGAAGAAACCTCGACTTCCGTTTAACCGTTATTGCCCAAAAACTAATCAGCTCTTTGTACCAAAGTATTATATATGAAATTTGGTAACGATATGGCAAGTACTTTTCGAGTTATTCGAGTTGAACTTGGAAAATTTCTTGCATTGTTGCTAACATAAACAACCTCACAAACAAGCGTTTAATTTCCTTGTGTGCCTGCAATATTTTTAAATAGGAAGAAAATGGATTATTTATTGTAAAGAAAAGAACTTTATAAAGCTATTCTCTTACGTACACGTATATTAATTTATTTCTAATACTCCATTGCACGAAACGCATCCATTTTTGATAAGCTGTACACTTTCCTAACTTTTCAAACCAGTGGATGACGTGAACAACATAAAGGATCGCATATCTTACATTTGATGCTTAGGACTAAATATAAATCACTCTATTATTCGTATTCGAAATATTGATACAAAAATGTTTTATAAAAAGAATCCGATTGTTGCGATATGCATTAAGTGTAAATTGAGGCCATCAGAGAAAAACGACTTGTTACAGCTTCCTTATCTGTGATCTTGAAAAAATGTACATTTTATTCGGCGGATAACCACGAACGAGATCGGATTCAATAATTTTTAATGTGTATACGACTTATACTGCGAATCACTTTTTAACATCACCCGGTTTTTCTTTAATCAAACCTGGAAAATATTCCAACCCAGGTAAACACCTTGTCCCTGCTGCTACCTTTCTAACTGCTTCCGTCCTTTACCCACCCTCTTTTTCTCATCTCCTCCCAATCTCCCCACGCCTCTCCATGCCTAATGGATTCCCTCGGTCGCTATTAGCAGGGACGGAATATTGCCTCGCTCTTTTAAAGGGGGTTTTTCTTCGTGACATGGGGCGGACCATAGCGCGATGGATGGACCGCGATAAGCCGCAACCTCAAAGGAGTGACGCGGTTAGACTCTCTCCCCTTCCACTTCCCCCCTCTCTCTCTCTTTCTCTCTGTCTACCTCTCTCAGCCAAACGAACACAATTTTGTTGGTATATCCGAGGGAAAGAGGAAGGCGTAAAAGGGGGGCGTGGCAGCAGAAGGAGGGAGGAGTGGTAGATACAGATTGAGAGTACTTAATACTTTTAAGTGAGCTGTGGAAGTAGCGAGAAAGGTTCCCACGTTTTGGCGTATAAGGCATTTCGCCACTTGCGATAGCCGCCCACCACCATCACCACCAAAGAGTGACTTTATAGCGTTTAACTTTTGAAGGAAGGTCACGACGGCGCGAGGGCTATATAATTATAAGGGGGAGAGGATGTGGGTGGACTGTTTGGCTGCCACGCTCTTTGAAAGGTTGAAAGGAGGGGAATATTGAGGGGTTAAAAGGAATGAAAGCAAATGGAAGGGAAGGAAATTCTTCTGCTTTTTTAATCGTCGCATCTTGTTTTTGTTTGAAAATCTCTTTATTTCCTTATTAACTTTGCATTGCAATTGCTTTACACAAATTCAGTCCTATTTTTAACAGATTTGTTACCGGCGTCGACGCGTAGTCGACGCATCTCCCGCTCCGTATTAACCGTACCGTTAAGCGACGGCTTCGCACATTGGCTCCTCGTAGGAAGCCGGCTCCTCAGTTTAGTTTTTGTCAGTTTGCTCATCGGTTAGTTTGTATTTAATGCGAATTTTTCCGGAAAAAGGATATTTTAAAAAATACTGAAATTTCGGTTGGCCATTGGGGATGGATCTAAAAAACCAAGAAGATATTGAATTTGTTAAAACGGCTTACATTAGAAGAATAAATGAAGCCTAATTAAGCCCCTAAGACTTCTACTCTATGCGAGTACCCGAACCCATTCAAGAAAAGGAACCGTTCCGGAACGAAATATTTCGTTCCGACTAAACAATTCCGTTCCGGAACGGAACTAAACCCATCACGGAACATACAGTTTCGTTACGAACCGAAACTAAATGGCAAGAGAAAATATATAGTTTCGTTCCGAACCGAAACTATTCTTTAGGTTCGGTTTCGTTTAACAACCCTGGTCTTGCTCCGATGTTTTCGCCGGCACTTACCGTAGCAGAAGCATTCTGCTGCCATTACAACGCGGTTTATGATGAAAGACCATATAGGTACTTAAGATAGACTAAAATAAGGGAAGGGCAGCGTTATAATTTAAGCAAATGTTTAACTCAAACTAAAGCGTTACGTGTAATTGGAGAAATGGCCAGTTTTACAGTACCGTCGCCGAAAATAATGAAATTTTTTGAGAAGGTAGAATATTTAGTGAGTATTACAGTGGATGGGGAAAGGCTAGAACAGTCCGAACGTTTCACTTACTTCGGAAGCATTCCAACTCGATAAGGAAATAGTGCTAATGAGGTCACTACATGGACGGATAGAGCAAAGGAGGCATTTATGGCAGATAGTCAATTAAAGATATCGACAAGTGAGGGGAGAATTGACGATCAACTTAAAACGGATTGCCATCTTTCCACAGGAGTAAATAATAGCAAATGGTTGCCCACATTTATAGCAGCAAGTATATACTTTGTAGCGATTTTTGGCGATCACTCCCCAGCAGTTGGTTTTAAATCCATCAAATTTGTACCATGTTTAGCACCTGTATAAACAAACCTGTCTTGAAAATTTGGCTTCTTCAAGTTGCACAATTTCAGAGGTATTGCTCGTAAAGACGGAAGGACGGACAGACAAACCGAATACATAAGTGATTTTTTATAGGAAAAAGCGCTAAAATATTTAATGAAGCCTTTGTAATGGAATGTAGCATTGAGCGATTTGCTTGGAGGCTTCTGAGATGTGGGCATGGCGTAGATGACAGAAAATTGTTAGTAGTAAGTAATAGTTGTAATATAATAGTAAGCTGCCATTGCAGTTGCTCATCAAATGATGAAACGGAGGCGAAGGTACAGTTCTCTATATGTGGTGAATGTATCACACGATACTAGTTAATTAAGTCAGTGCTGCTTTTCATTAGTCTTTAGGCTAAATAGTAATTATAGAGAAGAGATAAATCTCAGTATTGGGCCACAAAAGGTAATTTTTAGTAACAAGTTTTTAATTTATTTTAAAATATTTTATGCTATTAAATTTTATTAAAATCTAAGAAAAAGTTAATCATTAGTTACATAATACGCAATTTCTATCGTGGGACTACTATAGTATTTAAACACAGTCATTTTTCTATAATTTGTTTTACTCTGTGAGAAAAGGTGTTGATAATCTCATAGTGTTAAACGGCATACACAAGGCGGATATTTCAACTAAGTTAACAGGTCGGCAGGGATTAGCTAAAATTTTCCGCCTCTTTCATTGTCGGCGAGGTTTGTTATTAACAATTACACATACTCTGCTAACTTATCGCCCCCAGTGAGCCATATTGAACGTCCTTTTCATGAATCGAAATTCTTCCCTATTTTAAATATACATATTACATTTCTATTAATTCTTGGAAAGGATGCGAGATATGGCCTGCTGCAACCAGTAGATTGACAAAATAATCGTAACTGCTAATATTAAATAAATATATCTACTATAATATATTTTGAAGCGTGTGTTTGTTGGTTTGTGTTAGTTCATGGAACTCCTCCTAAACGATAACCAAATTTGGTACGATTCTTCCTTACATCCTAACTTAGTGAATGGTCAAGGTTTGGTCAACCGGGATTAATCAGTGCTGCCAATATAGGGGATTAACTTTTTTCCATAAGATAACACGTATGAATCGATTTCTTGACTTGCAAGGTATTCTTCCTTCAAGCATCAAAATACACCGCTCCCCGGTTATACCGCGGAATAGGATATACCACGGGTCTTCCTCCCTATTTCTTGGAAAGAAAGTCCTGTCGTTTTTTAGTATGTACTAAAGTAAAAACAAAATATACTGACGTTTCAAGGAATCGATTAAATAAATTTCTTCTACTCACTGTATATTGCTTTTTATTTGAATTTTGTTGTTTGTAGCAAGTATATAAATTTAAAAAATGAGAAGTCATGTCCTCGGTTATAACGCGGTTGTCTTATAACGCGGGTCGCAGCTCCTCCCCCGATATCCGCGTTATAATATATAACGTGTACGTAAATATGGACCGATTTTTTTCGTTTTTGCTTTATTCGACGAATAAAAGTTTATACTATCTTATTCCTGCGAAGTTTACATGTTACACGGTCGAAGTTTTCAGAAATACGCTATTTATTTCGAAATTTTGTGGATTTTTCGTACCCCTCCCGGGCGTTGCCAAGGAGGCCGTCATTGTTACCTCCGATTCAATTAGCTTCAATGAAGCTTATAAATAGACGAAAGTTTGCGTTATTCGATTCGCATTTTTGTTTAAGTAACGAAACGATTGATGTTTATGGATAACAACGTAAATAGATACTGATTATCACTGATTATTATTCAGGAAGCGTTTATTGATGAAAGAAATTGAACCTTCTTTCGTCTATTAAATACTGGAATCTTACATTTTTTTGTAAGTAAAACCATTATATTCTACATTATAATATTTATTAACGTAAATAGGCTCACGTATCTGGTGTACATTTACCAGTCAGTGTTCAATCATGGACAACAGTACGTTGCTTTTTCACGGATTTCTTGCTTACAAGACATAAATGTAAACATTTCATAGGCATAATTACACAAGAAATGAAGCTGGATTTGGCGAAAGTGATATGATAGGAAATACAATTATCATTATATTTGAATTCAGTTCGTTCGGAAACGGATTGTTACAAGCAAATATGATTAACTAGTGTAATGCCCGTTGAAATATCAACGGAAGAATTATAGATTGATTATTAATATTTGCATTTAAAATAATTAATAGCACACTATTACATAAGTATTTCGTCATATATTACATTTCTAGTGAATATTCTGTTGTCGTTTAGTAAATGCCTTTGGTTTTTATTTTGGGCTATAAAATTCTGTTATTCTTCTCTCACCTTGTTCTCGTCAATGCTGCATATAAATGTCGGTGTGCAAAGACCGGGAAATAATTATATATATACATATATAACGTAGGGAAAATAATTAAATTTCGTGCACTTAACATTATGATTGTTTTAAAATTGTACTCTGTACTTACGAAGAAAGAAAGCTTACTCGAATCCACAATAATGTTCTCCGTCGTTAGGTATTACATAGTTAAATAAAACTCTTTAAAATATTTAAATTAAAAACTAACTAATTAATCAACCAGCGGAATAATTTCTTTAAATACTATCTGAACAAAAACAAATCAATTTATTTCAACATTGTAAACTGTTCCCTTGACGATTGAATGGATTGTTGTATTGGAGATCCATATTAACAAAAAAATAAACTAATTGTTTATCGTAGAAACCGTTACAATAGTTTTAAATTGATTTTTGCTTTGAAATGTACTTGAGTCAATTCAGTACAACTTCCACTTTACATACTGTAAATTCCAAAGTAACTCCTTCTATATATTACACAATGCTAGCCTAAAATTAATTCATTCTGTAAACTGAATAAATAAAGTTCTTTCTTTAAACTATAATAGCCACTGTTATTAGATTTAAATGGATTATAAGCCTTAGAACTTACTCTGTATTAAATAAGCACCAAAATTCCTTTTATAAAAAGAATCAATTCATTAAAAGATCCACTGTTTCTTCGAAAATTGCCTGTTAACAGTTTTAAAGGTCCTTTTAATTTTAATTGAATTTTAATTTATATTCGTTTCCAAAATTCGGCCATTGTTACGAAATTAATTCGAGGAATAACAATATAAATTCGTAAGCACGTATGGTTTACAAAGAATTTAATTTAAGAATGCTTTTTATTTCCAATTTTTCTAAAATGACACTGTTAATACTTTAAAAATTTTATATTTACGTTAATATACTTATTTTACACAAAACACCCCAATCTCTCCCCTTCCTTCCCCTCTCTCTCGTATTGAAGCTAACAATGATAATGGTTGACATAGCAACATCACGTTAAAATAGCGAGATTTCCACAAAATATGCAAATTAAACGTTTAACATGGAATATTTCGAACTGTGGGCGAAAAAAGACGAACGGAATAAGAAACTTTATAACCTTTTCTTAAAAATGGTTCAAATCCGAAGGTTGTCTGTTAATTTCTTCTAATTTAAATTCCAAATGAATCAAAGCCTGCACGTCGAAAAATCGCGTTTTACATGTTAAGTAATGGGAAAAGGAAATGTCTCTCTTGGAGACGAACCAAGGAATTATTTCGCGATTTAAATTCGTCATCACCTGAAAAAGTGTTAATCAAGCATCTCTACCAAATTTCGAGATTCTGTCGTTATTATTTATCGAGTTATTAGCGTTTGCATAGCGTGATCAACCAACCAACGGATGACGGCTATTATTATATAAAATTATTAAGAAAAACTAATTGTAAGTTAAAAAAATATCTACTATATAGTATCTATATAAAGTTTGTATGTTGTGCTGCAGTAGCTTCACTAAATCCGTTGAAATTCAACGGAAAATTCTGCTAGTACATAAATAAATGCAGATAATCTGAGCCTACTTACCAAATACGTATGGGTGGTATTTTTTGAAGATTTTCTTTTTCGAAGAATTTCATAGAAAGAGTTTGAGAGGAAGAACTTAGAGGAAGTTTGAAATACAGTATGAGGAGAGAGAAACTTAATTAGTGTAATGAAGGAGTTTCTGGAGAAATGGGCGGGTCAAGTTTTAAGAAGCAATGGTCTGTTGAAGAAGTCAGTAAATAAAGGATACTTGGAAAGAGGCAAAATTCTAGGAATAGAAAATGAGTGTTGAATTTATTAAAAAGAAGGCAATGGAAGTGGGAGGAGGCGTAAAAGAGCCTCGGATGGGATAGGTTGGGTTGGGCATGCCTAAAATATAACGTGAAGAAGATAGTAATATTTTTATAAGTTATAAATGAATTTTCCATATCATTCGAATGAACACAAGCGTGCATAAAATCGTATAAAGCCAGTTGTTCACGCGGAATATTGTTTTATTCAACAACACTATTTTTTTCATTATGTTAAAATACCATGTAATATATGTAGCCATAATTATATGTTTGAGCGCTAACTCTTCCCCGAACTCATAATTTTACATAAGTACTAATTTTTATGGCCCGAATTCAAACAATTCAATTATTAAGCTTTAGGGAGAATAAAAAAGACTCACGTGCCTGATATGGAAATCGTAATCTACACGAATCTTAAAAAATGCTTTTTTATTACAATGGAATATTTCGTCTGTATCTTAACCTCGAACATAAAATAAGCAAGTGGATAAGTAAACCCGTTTAACAGAAGAATCGTTTCTTCTGAAGGAGCAGCTTGAGGAAATATTTGGGCAAAGTTGAGGAACTAATAATCCAGGAAACATCTATCTCTATACTAATGGACTCTTTTTGAGCTTGAAACCTAATTACATTCATTATGTAAGCGAGCTTAAAATTTGACTCCAATATAGTCAAGGAATAATTTACTGGAATCTACCTTTATCATTGATGCAATGGAATGTCGGCCTAGAATATTGTGAAGAAAAAATGACATTTAATCAAAGATAGAAGATACAGTCACGAGAGAAATGCACGCGAAGCAGCTTTTAAGCGAATTGTAGCATCAAGAACTTAGATTTTTCGTGACACGTTTAGCAGCGATTGGTGTTATATAGAGAAATTTTTACGAGTAACTTCCTTATCAAGTTCATTAGTTCAATGACTTGCGTAAAAGAAGCCCCGTTACGATTTAGGAAACTGTACCTGTTATCCCGGTTTTATGGTTTTCATTTTTGGGAAAAACTAAGAATTATATATACGCAACGTAAAATGCATCCTTCTTAACAAGTGCTTATATTTCACGGTTTGTAACGATCAGATAGGTAACAGAAGGAATTGTAATAACGAGGTAGATTTTATTCTTCAAATAATGCGTCAAAATCAGTTTGCCATTTTTAATTAAGCTGCATTAATGAAATTTTTATTTCCATTTCATCTTCTCTTAAAGTTATTAATGTGTACTAATTTACTATACTCCACTAAACTTCTCCAACTGCCATGAAAAGGTAAAAAATTGCCATAGTTAATTATTTTTTAGAATTGTATTATAATCGATTTATTATAGTAATTCGAGTGATTTGTATTTGATCGACAAAAACGCAGATTCCTATATACATACGAAGTTGTCATGTTAGTAGCTCAATTGCATGTAATTTGAAAGAGTTAATTGATTTAACATACGTTTTTGGCACCTTATGCGTAGACAACAAGTTATATAAGAGCATTAAAAAATGTTCAAACAATAAAAAGAGAAAAAAAGATGTTTCCGCCCGGGATCGAACCGGGGACCTTCCGCGTGTTAGGCGGATGTGATAACCACTACACCACGGAAACACGATGTAGGATTTTGCTGTGTTAAAAAATGTCTATGGGAGAAAGGAGGAGAAAATTGGAGCAGCTCCAGCTCAGTGCGCCCGAACTTTCACTACAACGTGCAGCTCGATGCAATTGTGCCGATCGTCGGCTTCCGGTCGCCGTATCTCATGCGGCATTCGAAGAGGGACAGACGATTACTTTTGAAAGGCATGGACGCGGGGCGTTTAAGCAACGATCAATTGTTTTCCCGAAATGTTAGCTTCGTCCAGTTTCACCATAATAGCTTTATCGTACCTCACACGCATTTCTAATTTACACTTATAAGTGTGCAGATGTTGGTTAACTTCAACAGTTAAACAGAAATAATTTTCGTCCAACTCAGACGCTATATTATACTGATTCGGAGTATGGTTTCGAAGCCACATAATGCCACATAATGGTCTTATTAATTTTATCCTATTTCAGTTAAACCTTTTGTATATTAAAAATAATCGCATAACGATTGTTAATGAATTTTATTTTTTTATGATACGCTCTGTTGGGTCTATATTTCCCAATAAACTAGCTATGACATAATAATAATTAATTTTTTTGCATTTACACGTAAAATAACATAAATACGAGAGAAACAGTAGAATATTCAATATAAAGCTATGGATAGAAACAGGACCGTTCATGGGGTGTTAGGAGAGCCGTAGCTCAAGGCCCGCGTCTACGGGGACCCGCGGCTATGGGGCCCGCGTCTACTGGAGCTCCGCGCTTGAAATTAATTACTCTTACTTACTACTCTTAATAGAAAGATGTTAGGTGCATGGAACGTGGAAAAATCGCTCTAGATGCTTGTTATAAACAAGATATCGTTTTTATGCGTGTGAGTAAAAGGGGGCCCTGCGGCTGCCACCTCGTTCTAAGATGGCCCGCGATTGAATTACTTAATTGGTTTCTCTTGGACCATGGCGTAACAAAACAGACCGAGTTTCTTCTATCTTCTCCTCCTATCTTTTACATTAGAATATATATTCTATTGCTCTCCGGAAGTTTGTGTCTTATGCGTAGATTTTTCCCTGAAGTATTAATTGTCAACGATATTTTCTGGATCGAAACCGCCCACGGTTGGACTGTTCAAATCAATCGCCAAATTTATAGTTTCCAGCCGAATTCAGAATTTAGTTTTTATTAGATTCGTTTGGCTGAAACCTACTTGGCCGTTGAAGAAACGCACCCATTTTCAATAATTCGGGCAATATTAGAAAACGAATCTGTCAAGGCAGAAGTAGGGAGGAATGAACATGGTGTGTATAGTGCATTCAGTTGTTAAATTTAACTTAAAATGGGAAGACTTAGCTATAATCCTAACTCGAAACATATAACTGTTATGAGAATATTAAACATATTGACATGGAGAATAGAGAATTTCATGGTTTTCCACTCGTCGCTGGCGTATTTGCTCATTCCAGCCAATCCCACATTAATTTCACCAAAATAATGTTTCAACGGCTTCGACGAAGGTTACACAAAATTATTATTTTGAGATTCGTATTAGTGCCGCACGTGTTTATAGAATCCCGAGACCCTTAATGACAAAAAAATTAACAAAAAACAGCTTTTAAAATTAAAGTAACTACAGATTAAACGATTTTGTAATTAGCTAATTTAATCACTCCGCAGATTAGTTATTTAATCACAGTTAATACAAAATGTTTCGTACATAGAACAAATTTTATAATCTTTAGAACAGGGGTTCCCAACCAACCGCTGTGTTCTTTGGAAGCCTGATGGTGCTCTTTGACAGCCTGACTGTGCTCTTCTGAGGTGCTTAGCATCCCATTTCTTAGAACCAATAATAAAAATTGCTCAGTTGCTTTCTTTCTAAACGTATTCAAGATCATTATGAATAACTTTGATGTTGATGGAACGAATGATCCTAAGATCCTTATGCGACAGGCATGAGCTGTAATGTTGTGAAATGTGGAAACAGGTGAAAAAATTCCCGGTCATAGCTGATTTTTTCACCTGTTTCCACATTTCCCAACTTCGATGTCGGTTTGATTTTATTCATGATAATTCCTATTTTTTTTTCAGAAAGATAGTGGTGCTCGCTTGATATACTAGGATACAACTTGGTGCTTGCTTGATATTCTTGGATACAACTTAGTGCTCACCACATCGAAAAGGTTGGGAATCCCAGCTTTAGAACGTCTTTTTCCCATTGAGAAAATCCTTTGTGCCAGACCGATTCACAAATAAGTATGAACTATTTGAGGGATTTTAGGATGTTTTCATTAATAATGAGCCATTTCCGAAATTCGATGAGAATGTTAAAATATTTTATATCTCGTATATGCCTGAACTCAGTAAAACTTCAAAACAATGAAGTGAGAAATAGAGTATTAAACACAATAACTCTTGGTCCATTAAAAAATACAAATAACGCTTTCAGTTGAAAATTATTCAGCAACGATTGCCAGTAGATAGGCATAATTCTCAATGGAAGGGGTACATTTTCACGGAATTTTTATTCACAACGAACATCATCGCGACGAGGGAAGAAACCATTAATGTTGCACTGCACGCTGAACAGTTTCGCGCCCCATCTTGCTCCTTCCACTCCAAATCAATAAACCCTTAACATCCTTCTTCTAATTTTGAATAATTAGATATATCCACTTCAACCGAAACGATTTAAGTTCGTGCAGCAGAAAAAAATGAGAACTCAATTCGAGGGAAGAGGAATAATAACAGAAAAAACGACTAAAAGAAAATTACCCGCGGCGCAGCAAAAGAACTGCTACTCGATTGAAGGAATGCAAATATATAATGTATATGTGAGTTTCGCTCGTTTGGGGCAGTGGGATTATTGAGAGAGGGGTTGATTTGGAGAGGGGGTCTCGTGGGTTTGCGTGCCTCTACGTGAAGGTGGGGAGGAGGGGGTGGGCGGGGAGACAGGTGCTCCTTCCTCCCTCCCCTATCTCTTCCCTCGGGGGTTAATTGGCGTTCCTTCTTCTCCACCTCAGTATTAGGGTCAGTGGTGGCCGAATGCCCCTCTCCTATCCTCTCTCTCTATACCCCTCCCCTTCACCCCTTCCGAACTCCTTTCTTCTCCTCCCCTTCACTCAGAACACTGGACCACACACGCTCATCGCCTGCAGAGGGGTGGGGAGGAGGTCGGTTGCCGGGGGGAGGAAAGTAGGTGTGTCATCACGACTATTTCCTGTGCCTTAGTTCGGCATTACAGGAGCACTACGCGAGAAAGAAGCGTGCAAGGTTGACGCATTCGTCACGCGAGCGTGAAGCAGAAAACGATGCGGTCTAAATGAAGACGATATTGACGGAGAAAATCCTTTTCTTAACCCTCCGGTTTTCAAACATTACAAAGCCACCCACCCTCACATAAGAAAAATGTAAAAATATCACGCTCGATCAAAGTTCATAAACAATATCTACTGGGCCTATAATTGCAATTCATATAACTTATTTAAGAAAAACATGGACGCAGACGATATGTCCAAGTCATTTGAAGTCTAGAATTTTGCGGTTGCATATTGTAAGCCTCACGACCAGGATGGTTAAACATAGTAAATATATGTGAAAGCTTTCGAGGACCCCTGACCTACCATCTCACCACCACAGGAAACCACTGTCTTAACCCTACATTAGGTTTTATTAAATCGGTACATATGGCTCAATGTAAAGTATTGTAATTTAACATTTCAGTGTAAACGATCTAAATCACATTATCAAATAACCATTGAAAATCGGACAAATGATTTGTGGAAAGTAAAACATAAGAAAACCTACGAATGAGATTCGTTTATTTTTCGCTACCCTTTCAGCTTCATTTTTTTATATTTAGCGTGCTATTTTCTCCGTATACTCTGAACTTTTCAAGAATCTCCATATTCCTTTCCTTCCAACTTTTCTCTTCATGGCGGAATTTTTTTCTACTCTGCGACGGAATTGCAAAATAAGCTAATTTTTTCTTCCTTCGCTGAATTGAAATTTCGAATCACCCAATACTTTTTTTCGCCGATTGGGAAGTCTTTTCTTCCGATCGTTCGAGGGTTGTATACCAATGAGTTTGAATGACCGTCATTCTTGACACGCCGTTGCGAGTTAATATATTAATATCCAGTAATACGACACATTTTTACTTTCCTATGTTATTAGCATAGTTAAAGTGTTTCGATGGAAAAAACTTAGGTTTTCTGAATTACTGGTTTAATCGATCGCTAAGCTTAAATGACTCGCTTGAGTCTCCCCGAGATCGTAAATCTACTCCTCCAAAAAATCTCGAAAACGTGCATTCGTAGCTTGAGTCGTTTTATAATTTAAGCTTCTAAGTTTTAAGTTAATTAAGACATTATCCCTTTAATGACGTTTGAAGCGTTTTTTCACTAAGATTGCAGTTTCAATGGGAATGTTCCTCTTCCTCCCGCAGTGGAATCTGGTTTGAGAAAATTCGGTGAGTTTGGAACTGAATAATTTAGTTAGACCATAAAGTCGACACGTCCAAATAAATATGATGATATCCGCTGATAACTTGTGTTTTCTTGTAAATTTCAACAAGTTTACCTAGACAGTTCATGTTCATCACAGTAGAGCCATTTAAGCGAAAACTAACAATAAAAAAATATTGAAATCAACAAAAAAATAAATAATTAGGACGACAGAGAAAAATAATTGGATTGAGCAGAGGTTTAAAAGAGGACAAAGGAAACTATCGAAGGTACTCATAAATAACTATGGTGGATGTATGAAAAAAGAGATGAAATTTTTACAGGGCTGATCGTTAGAAGGGCAGAGAGGTGGCAATAAAGAGAACGTTTGATTACAGGAAGCCTGGAAATAAATACGTGGAGGGAGAGACTGATAGGTCTGAACACGAAAATTAAGATTGCAGGGAAAATCAGTAGAATCAATTTTAGAACGAAGTGCATACATTGTAACGGAGCAAAAGATTTGGTTTCGACCGAAATACATGAAGAGGCCCAAAAGAGAGAAAGGACATCGTTACACGAAGAGTCATCTTCATTCTGAAGAAAGAAAGCGGACTTCAATGGAACGAGGCTCATCATCAGCTCTTCCAAGACCGCTTCCAATGGGCTTACGAATGCGGCTCACCTGGCCGCATCTCGGCACCGCGGGGCGTCGCATCCACCGAAGTGTGGGCAGGCAACGAAGGCCACCCACGTCAAAGGCGACGCTTCCGCCTCGGGGGGTGTTCCTTGCCCCAGAGGGGCCCCATCCGCAGAGACAAATGAGGATCGGCGGCAAAGGCGTGCCCGAAAGAGGGCGGGTTGGGTAGAGAGGAAGGAATCGGCGAAGGTGCAGGAAGCCATATTCGGTGAGGGGAATCCGAGGAGGTCTTCTTTCTCTACCCGACTCATTTTACTTCCATTAACCCCGCACCCGAGTCTTCTTTTTTTCCTTTGTGAAATGACTCTCTTTCACTTTCCCTCTCACGAACTCCGAGAATCACTTTGCCAATTATCCTTTCTCCGATATACATTAAGAATTGGAAAACTGAGTGAATCCCAAATCGAAAAGGACTGCCTCCTTCGACCGCCACCCACGGAGCTGAATTGGTTTGTTTCTCTCTTTAGGCCATTATCCCGTTCCTCGGCAATTATTAAGTCGTATCGTTGCGCGAGACGAATCGGCAGTGTTTCAGAGGCCGAAGGAGGCAATTTTCGGATCCCATTTGTCTGCATCATTTACATCCGCCGACGAATCGATCCTCCGTGTTTCGGCCCATTACTGTGGTTGCACGTTTCATTCAGCATCTTGTTGTGTGTGGAACAGAGAACAAGTAAGATATAAAAAAAAATTCAAAAATAAAATCTTTTTGCTTTGTACAATAGGCGGCCTTAAAAGAATAAAACAATAAAATTTTCAGATTATTTGTTCGTTATAAAAGATTTTGATGTCATATTCTTTTCAATACTGTTGCTTTACATATCATTTACGTAATAATTTTGCTTTGAAAGGAGAATTTCAAGGTTGAGCTTCATTAAAGTAATTTGTTTTGCTATTAACTTTATATTCAAAATCCATTTACTCCAGATTATGGAATGAGAGTATGATGACATGTAAATCTATACTGATGACAAGTACATGACACCAAAATCTTTTATAACGAACAAATAATCTGAAAATTTTCTTGTTTTATTATTTTAAGACCGCCTATTTTATAAAGCAAAAAGATTTTATTTTTTAATTTTTTTAAATTCTGACTTTTTTTCATCTTTTAAGTACGAAAATGAATAACATTCAATGAAAAATAATGAACAAATAATTTATCTCAATCGATTACTGGCATTGATTGATGTCAAAGATCGTGATTTGTGGAAATTTGTGACTTCATACGACTCTAGCGCTAGTAGGCTCGTCAGTTTAAATCACGAAGCTAATGAGAACAGAAACCCGGTACAGGCATTATCCGACTCTTTTCGAAAAGCACCAAGGAGGACAAACGGCTTCATGTCCCTTCCGAATGATGAAGCGTTGATTCGCGTGCTCTCCTCTAAACACGCAAATAGGGGGCCGCAAGATCTGTTGAAAAAAATGTAATTTTCACAGGTTTTCAATAGCTCAGCGTAGCAGGCCAACGCGCTCCCCACTACGCCACGGCACTCCATTTCGCAAGTTTTGAAATTTCGGAGATACTTTTCTACCCAGAAGCCATCTATCGCAGCGTGAGAAATAAAAATACATTCCCAAAGGAACCATCTACTGATTACGAGTTGTTAATTGTTTTATGAAAAAGTTCAAAAATTTTAAACCAATAGTGAGCGTTATTGAGGTATAAGATGATATAATAGAAATAAGCTAAAATTTTCGTACAATTAAGCGTTATAACTTCTCTCGCCATATATTGGTCAAAATGACAACTCACGTTGAAGTCCGTATTTCCCGCTATCATTTCTAACGTTGGAGTACAGAATGCTGTGAATATGTAGTAGCTCAATTTCTTTCTACTAAAACGCCCTCAGACTCACCGCCAGCGCAACCAAATAGACTTTTGGAAAGTTTGAACATTCACAGTTTAACATCTAGATGATATACGTAATTGTTAATGGGATAAAACCCATCTGCAAGCCATAGGCTTTCAAATAATGTAACATTCTTTACGATCCGATAATTCGTTCGAGAGATATGAGGGAATACAAATATAGTCTACCCAAAATATATAAATAAAGACATAAATAAATATCAGACGAACGCATATATAAGATTTTATAAAAATGAGATGGTATTAGGTGATGTTACACCTTAAGACCCAGGATAATCATCTTCACCGCTCAATATTTAAAGCAATGTCATTTTATATAAACCATCAATAAACACCACTAATAAAAACCAGAGGGAAATAGGTCTAATTATTATAGATATGTTCAACTTTACTTAGAAATTAACGAAGAAGTAACGCATACAAATAGAATGATGATGTTGTGAAAGTGGTAGTGCCAGCTGTTATAAATGACTGGCCGAACAGATTTTTGTTCCTACAGCACTGAAAATTAAATTTTAATCGATTTTTCAAGCAATTTTTAATGGGTTTGTAGAAGGCGAATTCTTAGTATAGTTCCAAGAAGTGTATCTAACATCAATGTTTTAAAAGCTATCTTGTCATTTTAAGGAATCTCTTGTAAGTACCACGTCTGAAAATATCAGCAGGAATATCCCGTAATGATATAGGTACGTACCGCGTTATTATTGAAAATCGAAGGGTCTCCGCGTGTAGAGAGGCGTGGCGCGTTTTTTAAACGAGTGAAGTGCGTAGAAGACATTAAATTTTTAAATAATTCCTCTCCCTCTTACGCTCATAATGAACGTCCGCGTTCGCTCTTAATCAGTTGCATTCATCAAGACGGTGAAAATCAATTTCGGGAACCACCTGCTGGAGGACGCCTACGCTTCTAGCGACGCTGCCTCTTTATTTTTTCTACGCTCACTAGAAAGGACGGAAACGTGGGCGAAACTGGTGTTATGTCCCATCGCCCATTTTATTTCGTTCTTTATTTATGGTTCCAATTATTGGGAATTGTTAACGTCGGGTGATGTAAAAAATTGTAGCAGATAATTCGGGAACGCAAATAACAATTACACCATTTGCTTGCATAAAATCACTTGCCCGTTTAGAAAAGTTGTAAGCACTGTTTATTCACAAATGATGACGTGTACAAAATTATTTTGGTAATTTTTTGTTCAAATCTACATTAAACTAGTTATACATACCGGAGACTGTAGGAGAAGAACCTTTAGGAATGTGATTCCTCGGAGAATTTGATATGATCGTAAAACGCACATAAGATATCTTTCAAACCTTCGTGAATGGTCTTTGGCAGGGTAGTTAAATTATTATTGCTGTATTGCTTTCGCGATTGGTGTGGGATAGGCAACAGCCGGCAGAAGAATATGTACGGCCCCTACAATCGATGAATATTACTCTCCAAAAGCTAATATTATCAGAATTCAACGTAATAGCTTCACATGAAGTTAAATGTAAAATTTAATAACAAAAAATAAAGTGAAGTAGATTTTTCGATAGTGCTTGAACATGGTAAAAATGTCGAATTACAAAATATATAATTCTCGATTCAAATCTACGTTAAAATGCAAATAAAAATTTTAATGCACACATACATGGACAAAAGGACTCAATTTGTTAATATACAGCATGATTTGATAAGCCACTTTACCGATAATTGCAAAATTTGATTGTTTCTCGGTTATACTCAAGTAAAATTAATGTTAACAATTTGAACAACGCTTTTATACTTTTAACTAAATTATATTGTTGTATTTACTACATATTTGCAATTATTAACTTTAGGAATTTTGATTTTGAACTTACTAATACTAATAATAAAAGGGGAAATATCTAGCTCAATGAAATGTTGATATTGCCAGCAACGATGTTCCGATATTTTCATTTGGTCCGCATTGGTAGAATTATCCCAACCGTCCCATTTTGCTTTTTTAATAAGAGAAAACATCTTTAATATGGATTCACCTAATGTTACGTCTCATTTGGTGAATTTTTCTCAATTTATCCTCGTGATTAGCAGCAGCCCTAATTAATCCAGTAACCGAGATTACTTTCTCTCCTTATATGAAAACATTGCTTAGAGACTAATTGTGTTTTATTGATAAACACATTCAAGTTTATCCATTTACTCTGACGTTTCCTACCATTGAAAGTTAGGAATAATACGTTTATGCAAACTTCCTCCAATTAGTAGCCTTAAACTCTTGTCATTAGAAATCCTGTTCCATCGATATCCTCTGTAGTTACTTTCTTCGCATCAAAAAATCTTTGTGACGGTCGTTTTTCCGATCGATTTGTCTTTTCCTAGGTACCAGAGCAGTCATAGACACAGGAGCTAGAATGAAAATACTGCGCAGAAGTCCAGATTAAGCCTTAAAAAATTAAATGAAAGGAAAAAATTATTTGCTGCATATCTCTAATTGAATCACGCGTCTTGGGTTTTATAGCATATTATAGCCTTAAATTGTGATCACTGATAGAAGCTTTAATTAGCTCTGGAGTAGCCTAGAAAATATCAAATTAGGGTTACATAACGTATAAAAATGTTTTTATGGCGTACTTCGAACGCGAAGCAACCAGTATCATCCAATGAAGCCACTCGCGCACTAAAAGTTTAATAATACTATATCAGGATTATTTCTTTATTGGCGTTAAAAAAACGACCCGAAACTTTCTATCGTGAATTGGGTCGTTTGTTGGTCTTTCGAAGGACCGCCGAGCTCAAATCGAAAAAAAAACCGTAACGTTGTTTAATGACCTGATTAGTTTTGTTGTGCGCTTTTCCTATTTTCGTCGCAATCAAATTTTTAAAAGCCCTCTAAAAAGTGAATTTCCGAGGCAAAAAAGTCTGGCCGCTAAAGATAAAAAAGTGAAGTCGTCGGCGTTCTTCTTCCGACCTTGCGGAGTTAAAAAGGGGCGGGAGAGGGGGAGTGAAACACTCCAATTTCTACAGAGGAGAAACGAGCAAAGCATCGCTCCTCAAAACGATGCCGCACCCAAGAGAGAGATAGCGCATCGCAGACGCGCAGGTGGCGTCAACAGTAAAAACATCCAGATCACGGTAAAAAACATCCTTCGAGAAATCGGTGCGTAATCGATCAGGTTATTTAATACGGCTTCGAAAAGAGAAAAAAACACGCTCCGAAAATATTTGCCTACACGCATTAATCGATAGGCCATCTAGAGAGAATTTTTTATATATATATGATTAGAGAGTTCTTGAGAGCCTTGTGAATTAAGGTAGGAAGCGGCAAACGAGATTGACTGAAACCGAGAAGGAAGAATATACATATAGGGGGATAGTAAAAAAAACAAAAGGTAGCGATTAAAGTGGTGGGCCTCTCTCTCTCTCAAGTCTCAGGGTCTCTTTTAAAGGGTGTCGAGGGATCGAAGAGGTGTTGGGGTTCGCACTGGAGAGAGGGAAAGGGGAGGAGCAGCCGGAGAATTCTATATAGGCGTCTTTGAGGGTCTTCTGGAGGGGATCCGGTGAAGGGAAAGAGGAAGAGGGAAGGTCGAGGAGAAAGGATGGAGAAGGACAGGAGAAAGGGAAGGAGGTAATTAGGATGCGCCAAGGAAGAAAAAATTACTTTTGGGGGAAACAACAGGAGTGGTTAGACGACCAATCCAACTTCTGGAGTTTGGCCTCCGAAAGCGTGAAGTTGGGCGGAAAAAATTAGGGCGAGCCGTGTTGCGTCGGACCGTTTTTGAAAAAATAATAAGGCGGGAGAGGTCAGTTTTTGGAGGCCGGCCAAAGATGGGAAGGCGTGGAAAGGGTGGACAGGTGAGGATGTCCACCTCTTCGGATACCTATAGATAGGAGGAAATATGAAAATTGAGATTGGACGAGAATGTATGGAGGAGCGCAGATGTGGGGAGGTGGTTTGTTTAAAATCGGAGCGATTTACGAGGAGTAGAGTGTTAACCGATATTTAGTCTGGAATTTAACATGCAATTATATCTCAGGAATAATTTTTATTCCGTGCAAGGTGTGATTTTTTTCTGCGGAGTCCTGCTTTTTTTCACTTGTGAAACGATATGCAAATACGGAGCTTATTTACATAGAGGTGAGATTATAAACTGGGATGTAGGGAGATGCGAGTTGCTCTTCTTACATCCGAGTTGACTCACTCTATGGTGCCGTTCACCTCTCACGCACTCCCCTCCAATGCTGGGTGAACAACACCTCGAGAATACTCTTCCATACATACCTATTCGCGCACTATTTCTTGTGTTTTTAAAATGACACTCGTATTATATTTTTCTTCTAACTTATGCTGTATATAGTGTTTACGTATCCTTTTGTTTCCCTCTATACAAAGTAACTTGAGTTTTTTTAGTACCTTGCGCGGCTTGCCTATTGCACTGACAGGTTAGGCATTATTTGGTTTATGTCATTGTTTATAGCTTGCGTTCAAACATCGTTCCCTATCCTGTACTTCGGATTACTTATACTCATAGTTCCACAATGATATGCTGTTCTAGGCTTTCGCTGCGTTCCATGGCCGTGTATTTCTTTGAAGCCGAAATCTTTCCCGTTTTTAGGTTTGATTTTCAGTATAGCTTAATATAATTCCTTCGTATATCCACTAGTAACTTATCTACTTTCCTAACGTTGAAAGTTATGAATAAAGCGTTTCTGCTTCTTTCAAATCTTTAATTCATGATAGTGGAAATTCGACTTTGAATTCATTTCTCTGACCTTAAAAATATAGGTAGCATTTCTAACTAAAATCAGACGAATAATATTTGAGTGGTGATCGGTGTTAAATCAGCGACTTCAGATGCTTAAACCCTACCCTGGAAATGACGGGTTTTGCTGTCATCGCCGGAGCGCCCTTTTTGCATGCTAATGATGACTTTTGGCATTTTTCAATAACTTGATTTTTATTTTTGTTATCTATTGAAGGGTTGCAAGAAAATTTTCAATGTGATACCTCAAATGGTTGACTTATAATGAAATTATCAGTAAAACCTTGGATTTACATCGTAAAGCATTAAAATACCCTGCCAGGGAAAGGGTTAATTATGTATCAGGGGTTGAAAAATATCAATTAACTTAAAAACTTTACAAATTTCTTTCCCTAATCATTAAACGCATTCTCGTTTAAACTTATTTCAAAGCTACTGCATATTAAATGGGTAAAGTTAATGTGGATGACTCACCTAATACTACGAAGTTACTAAAGTAAGACCCATATTTAAAAAGATTTGAATTTTAAATCGTTGTAAACACAATTCTGCAAAAATGCAGAACCATAGCAGTACGATTAAATTCCAATAAACAATTTGAACACTGTAAATGTCAATCTCTCTAGATTGCCGTAATGGTTCGTATGGGAGAAACACTTTCATTCATATTCAAATACGAACTAAAAAAAACGCACTTCGAGTAATTCCATTCGTGCATTAACGCTATCTGAAAAGTAAAAAAAAAAGCGACGAAAGCAATCGCTGTCCTAGCGCCACTCGAGCAGATGCAACGCTCTTCGAAATGAAAAAGGAAAAAAAACTAACTTTGGCGCCGCGAGCTCCACAACAGGAAATCGTTTCGCCCGCAATAATTTCAAAGAGAGAATTATCGACGCGACGTCTCGAGACGTAAAAAAGAGAAGCAAACAAATCCTCTCACGTTCCAAGAGTACTTGGCGTTCGTAATGCGCAAGGAGGCGGGAGAGATATCTCTCCCTCGGGGGTGAAACAGTACGTGAGAAGGCCCAGAAGCCTAATAACGTATTCTGATCCGGAAAGAAATATGTACCGTGCGGCATAAATTGAAAAGATTCGAAAAAAAAGATACGTATATATAAAGGAGGCGAGCGTGCCGGATGAAATTCGAACGAGGTGTGAAAAAACCCTCGACCTAACGTTCTAAAAGGGTTTTTCAAAGCGCTAATGAAAAAAAGATGAATGGTAAATATGAATATAAGGCTGAATGGCAATTAAGAGGTGAGGAAAGAAACGCGCGGGGCGCGAAGGAAGACGCCCGACGGACACGCTATGCCACATTATAATTCATTTTTTTTTTCTTTCAGAAGATTCTTCGAAACAAAAAAAAAACTTAAGCAAATGTATGAGAGTTTTTGGTTTTTCCGAATAGATGACCGTATAGATGGTGTTGTGCGGCGTCGGAAAGATTGAGATAAAGGAGGGATAGAGCGTGCATAATGAGGCGAGAGTGTTATTATTCCGCCTGGTACACGATTAAATGGCGGGAGGAGGTAAAAAAAGGTGGGAGGAAGCGTGGGGAGAGGGGGGGGGGAGGGGAGGGAGAAGCGATCGAGAGGGTCTTCTCTAAAAAACTCATCCAATCAAAAACAAGCAAATATTTTATGTCCGAATGAGTTTTATAGGGGCCCCATTTCCAAGGTCAATGGCACGGTGGATCGCTACACTATCATACAAGCTATCCTAGACAGTTTTAATTGGAACCCGAATAAAAAAGTATCGATAAAATCGGACGAGCTTTTAAGACTCACGAAGCGGGATTTCGGAGGCGTCGAAAAACTAGAATTATAATAGAAGTTGATTCGGGACCTCGTTTTTTCAAGTGTTTTCCGGACGAGGTTTGTTTTAACGAACGAGGAATTCGATGTTGCAAAAAAATCTCGGTGAATGCCGCGTTTTTTTTTTGCAGTTAAGGTGATGGCAGTGTACAGCTTCGGTTAGGCTCAACCTAATAAATTAGGTGGCGTTTGATAGCGGCCATAAAATTTTATTCGTAGCGATAACATTTCCATGAAAGTGTTTTCTTTTATTAATAGCATTAAAATATATAGTCTAGGTTTGATTAGAAATATTATTTGGCTGCTTCACATTATCTACAATCTTGTGCTTACGTTCTATCTTATTATTATAAACTCGATTTGACTTTGGTTATGCATTTTTGCAACAAAGAACGGGATGAATAAGAGTTGTTCTTTTTAGGCGATGCACTAATACCAATTTAATCACACTTCTACAACTGCGTTCTCGTTTAGTAATGTGTGCATGCACGTTGTTTATTGTGGCCTTTTTCTCTCTTTCAAAACGAATGTAGCGGAAATATCTCTCTATACAATCCTTCAATGAGAAGCCAATGGCTGTATGGTTTGACAAGTCTTTAAAAGGAAAAGCTCATCGGTTAAAATTAGATAAGGGTTCTCAAACAGCAGGATCTGTATTTCGGTAGGAAATTTTCACGAGAAGATACAATATGTATGTCGCCATTCACATTGTCGACTCCTTCTCGAAAACTTAAAAAACTTCAAAAGTTAAAGATTATAGGAAAACCATTTGTATTTAGCATATATGAAAAACATACATATGCTAGAAATAACTGAAGTGAAGTGAAGATTTTGTGGGAACCTTTTTGAAAGTTGAGTTATTTATTGAAATCATTTGAATTTAAAACTCCGTTCGGGACATTAGAGAATATGTATTTGCATGAGAACATTTAAAAATTACACTTTTTCTTGATGATAGCCTTTGCATAGCCATACATTACAGTTTGCTATAATCGAGATAAATGATTTTGGGAATAATTTGCTCACGTGTATTAAATCGCAAGTAAACTACTATATATATATATATATATACTGTCACTCTAATATGTCACTTCCACTTCACATTTTTAATTGAAACGGATTTTATCTTTCTAGAGCTGTTATATTGAATTATTTCCCAAGGGTGAGGACAAATTTATTATATACCTACTATGAAATCTTGTATGCCAAATGAATTTGCTTGAAGGCATCGCAAGAAGCAACCATATCTTTTAGGATTCAATGAATAGTCTTTCTAAGCGATATTTTTATTTTGACATTTCGGTTTATTTTCTATCAACGTGTATTCGAATTGTTGGAATATATACATATTTCATGGCTTCCTTTTTGCTTATTAGGAGTAGGGGCTTATGTCGACTGAGTGGGACCACATTTAAAAGTGACCGCGAAGCTGACCCCTCGACCGTCATTAGGCGTGAATTGAGTATTACGTTAAAATAAAATAAAAATTAATGACACCAAATTTTATGTACACTAAAACGCAAAAAGAATATAAAATCCACATAATCGAATGTTCCAGAGAGTAATAATAGTCATGGACATATAAAAAACGATTTTATCACGACGAATTGAATAAATTCGTAAAAAATTACGAAAAATATTAATTAAACCTAATTTTTGGCTTTTTTCGAAAGATTTGAATTTCTACGATATGGAAATTTATTTCCATACTTTTTTCGGCATAACTGTGAAAATACCTCGTCGAAATCTCATTTTTAAGATATTTGAAAATGTTAAAGAAAAAAGGCCTCGCTTCGATTCAGCTCCGCCCACGTTATTCAAATGGAGAAAAGATATGCTCCTGAAGTCAAACCCAGAACTACTATGTACACGGCGAGCAGTTTCAAATTGAAAAGTTGAATAGTCAAGTGATTCCTGAAAGTTTGATTGAAAAAGGTTGTAAAGCTTTTTAGTTATGAGCGGTTTCCCTTTCCTCCCATCTAACACCATATAACAACCAAGAGTTATTTTAGTTATGAGCGGTTTCCCTTTCCTCCCATCTAACACCATATAACATCCAAGAGTTACACCCTCCGCACCGTCTCGCGAATGTCTGCTTTCATTACAATCCCGTCCGAAAAATCTTAAGAGATTGGTATTCCTTGGCGTCAAGATTAGATGTGAGCGTAAATATGTTATTATTTATCGTAGAATTCCGTTAAAAAGACGCTCTTGATCAGCGCATTAACCCGAATATGTTGCTTGAGTCACAATCGCACTAAGTTAACAACATAAAATAGTTTAAATTTTATTGCAAAAGACGTGGTCGGCTAGTGCCCCCCCGCTGAGAGGGTGAAGACACCTGAGCTCGGATTTGAGGATGGGTCTCGAGGTATGGGCCTCTAACCCGAGTTAATGACGGTCGAGGGGTCAGCTTCGCGGTCACTTTTAAATGTGGTCCCACTCAGTCGACATAAGCCGGAGTAGGATATAGTGTTTTGAACTCCAAGGATTAAACCGTATTATAATTTGTGTATAAAATTGCCCGAGACACTCTTGTCCAAATTTTTTCGGGGGATTCATCGACAGAGGAAAAGGTGCGCGTCCTTTTAAGGGGTGGATAAACCCTAAATTTAAAATCTTTACCTACATATAAATGATTTTAAAAAAGTGTTGGAGACTACGGCGAGATGGATATTTCAAAAATTAAGAACTCCGTAACCGTACAAAGTAGAATATTTAGAGAGAATACCAGGGGTAAAAATTAAATAGGGTAATGAAAGAAAAACAGAGAAACAAACAAAAAATTTACACTTACAGGTTTACGGGGTTCACTCCTCGCTGGTGACCTGGTGTCAAACGTTCATGCAGTCATTCCCTCCCAAAAGAAATAATCCTGTCAGAAGAACACTCACTCACACACGCACTCAAACAACAAACGGGAAATTCTAAATATTCAATGGGACACTAGCACTCATTCACTCCCAAAAGTACTAATCCTGTCAGAACACTCACTCACACACGCACTCAAGCAACAAACGGGAATCTCTTATCATCATTAGCTGATTCCACATTCTACATCAGCTACTGATGATAAGAGCTTTGCCCTCGAAATACATATATAGTGTCCCACTGAATATTCAGAGATTGCCGTTTGTTGCTTGAGTGCGTGTGTGAGTGAGTGTTCTGACAGGATTAGTACTTTTGGGAGGGAATGAGTGCATGAACGTTTGACACCAGGTCACCAGCGAGGAGTGATCCCCGTAAACCTGTAAGTGTAAATTTTTTGTTTGTTTCTCTGTTTTTCTTTCATTACCCTATTTAATTTTTACCCCTTGTATTGTCTCTAAATATTCTACTTTGTACGGTTAAGGAGTTCTTAATTTTTGAAATACATATAAATGAATAAACCGTGGAAGGCTCACGAGCTTTGTTATAAGAAAAGGTTTTCTATCGTATGAAATATCCGTATATCATACCCGAGAAAAGTCTCAAATTTCTGAGTTACATGTTTTTTCGCATTGTACTGTAAAGACAAAACAATTCAAAAGTTAATTAGCAACGCTGTGATGCATATAAGGTTCATATACTATAAATTTGAAATAAATTCAATCCATTCTGTTTACATAAAATAATTCTATTTATGAGATTTTATTCCTATCACGTAGTATTTTTTCGTTCGGAATGCGTCTATATCATTCTCTTCCTCTTTAAGATTAATATAACACCAGGAGAGGGAAGTGGGTTAACGTCTTTAGACCATGTCAAGTTAAATTCTAACGAATTCGACAATCTCGTCCATTACACCTGCTGCCTAGACTGGATAAAGTTTCTCGCAGACATACCGTTAGCAAGTTGGAACAAGTTAATTCGGACATTCGAAACAGGTGTCGAAAAGGTTTCAGGGAAGTAATTAAGTCGAGGAACGAGTTTGACATTCGCCATTTCGAAAAGTTACATTACAACGCATTTGAGTTCCTACATGGAAACCATAGTGCAACAGGTGGCGTGTAATCACCTAAAGGGGAAGAAAAGAAACGAAGTCACAGCAAAAGTTACAGCGGAAATTACTTGCGAGAGAGATTGTATTCGAGATATATTCCCGCTAAACCTTTTGGAATATAATTGAAGAGTTAAGCCTCATGATAATTTGTCATAAAATTGATTATTGTCGATTTATATAACGGATGTTTATTTGTTTCGTTTCTTTTCGTAACTTCGAAGCTATTTCGCCCATAATTTACGAGTGTGCCCCTATAAAATCCATAATTATGATTTAAGGCAACATAATTTCAAAACAAGTTATTTTTATTTCATAAGAACGTCATTCGAATTTGTTTCTAATAACACAAAACCCATTTTAAAATTACCCAGTTTAAACTAAACTGCCATGGTATATGGACGTGGAATTAAGCAATTTTATTACTGTAAGTGCGATTATTTTTATGTGTTTCATTTTCTTTCAAAAGAACTTCAACCATGCAAAGATTTTATTAGTAATTTTCCCGATATTTTCTAATTCCTTCAAAATTTATAAATAAGGTTTATCACGATCCTTACGAATACTATTTTTGTTTAAAAAATTCTTCAATGAAAATGGCGGTATACGAGAGTGAATGGAGTTTGGCGAGCCAAGACAAATAGAGAAGGAAAGAAATGGATGAAACAACAGGAAGTCATGTGCTTCGTGGGAGGCGTAAGACAGGAAGTAAATTATTAGGAGTTGGATTTCGAGCGGACTTGAAAAAGAAGAGCAGAAGAGTTTTTATTAGTGAGAAGGTGTGTACGTGTGTGTGGAAGAGCGAAGTAAAGAGAAAGGAAAACGGAGAGGGTTCAAAGAAGTGGGATAAGGATGGGGAATTAAGGGGTTGCGATGTTAAGGGCCGCGCACTTTCAGGTGAGGAAGAGAGTCGTATAAAAAAAGGAAGAGGTTTCTTGATGAAGGGAGGAAAGATAGGGGAGATATAGCCCACTCCGATCAAGCTGCGCCCAAAATTAGGCGGAGGAACAGAAAGAGAGAGAGAGTGTGTGTGAGAGAGGGCAGAGTGGGAGGGAGATAATTGGGAGTGAGAGGGGAAAATCAGGGGTATTTTTCGAGGTCCGACCCGGTGGGGAAGGAGAAGAGGATGAGTGAGTTTGGTTTAGTAGAGGGATGGTTGGTTGAGAGAAATAAGAGCGTATCACGGGTCCATCTTACAGCCCCTAGGGGGTTGAGAAACATAGAGAGGGGGGTGGGAGGAAGCTTTTGATGAGGGGTTGGGTTGGTAGCAGATGGCGCGGAGGATGTCTGAAGGGATGAATAAGAGGAATAAGTGTTGCTTTGAGAATTAAGGATGTAGACTATATATATATACACGTACGTATATAGAGATGGTTGCTCTCTCTCTCTCTCTCCCCCCCCCCCTCTCGCGCGCGCGCTGAGTGCGTGTGTGCGCCCGCGCTTTTGAGGAGAGAAATAAAAGGTAATGATGAGACGAAAAAAAGGTGCGATAGAGAGACGGCTATGGCCTCCCCTAACATTAGATTTGAATTTTGTGGTTCCGAGGAAATGGCCCTTAAAATACCTCAAATAAGGATGAGAACGAGGTTTAACAGCTTTGGAGTCAGAAAAGAGTGAACAAAAGGTGCTCCTCGTTTCGTAACAGACGGTAATCCGAGGTAAATTATGAAAATCTCCAGTCGCGGTGTCTGGCGCATTAAAACATTTCGGCAGACTATCTACTATGATATGTACGACAAAGAGTATGAAAAATTCAAAATAGCTCAGAGTTGAGAGGAGTGTAATCGAGTTCGCCGCTCGTGAATAATCATTGAGTTAAAAATTTCTTAAAAAATCAAATACTCTGTATGAAATGCCCGTATTGATGGCGCATCGTGATGTGCAGCTCAGTCCTCTTAGATGAGAGGAGCACCCGAAAAAAGGCCTAAATTTTGATTTTATTATAGAAGTACTCTAAAACTAAGATCCAAACAAATAATTTAAAAGTACTATATGGCGGACCGCCAATCAGTTCTATCAATGATGAGCGTGAATGTTTTTTTGGAACTTAGAAACACCACTGACCTTTAAGAATGTAAACGACTTTCAGTATTCTACAATTAATGAATATGAATCATTATGTGTACAAAAAAATATCTCTTAGACGCCCATGGCCGTCTCGATCGCGTCCTAAATTTCACTAGCTTATATTGAAGGGAAGCAATGAGAAAGTAAATGATATAGTTGGCCGCGTGTTTAAAAGAGGCAAAAGAAATTCAGCGACGAGGTGTTAAATCCATTCGATGCCGTGAGGAGTTTGGAGCGCGCTGTGACGAGTGCCAGGCTGAAGGGTGCGATGGCTCGAGAGAAAGAGAGAAGGCCGACAGAAGAAGGCGGAATGTGAGGAATTTCAAGAAAAGGGTTACCTTCTCTAGAGATAGAGTCAGTATAGAGATAAGCGGAAAGTTATCGCGTGGAACCGAAAAAATGTCGTCCATTGAACTTTTTTTCTGTGTTTTACTAATCCGCTTTTACATCTGTGTCTCAATTAAAGGGATAACCCGAGCCCGCGGGTGCCCTGCTTCCTTTCACAACGAATTAGCTACAGAACCTACGAAATTACAACTGTAAATTTAGTATAACAATACTTATTTTATACAATAATTACTACCACTACATTTAATGAAAAGAGTGAAACCATGCTGGTATTTCCAGTTTTTATGAGTGCGTCAACGATACGAGAGTCTCAAATCACAGGAAAAATTGAGTTGAGATAGCTTGAGGTTAAGAGGATTGATAATTATAGTTGGCGAATTTCAAATGAAGAAGAGCTAATAAATTCTTATTCTGATGTAATAAAAACACGGTGTATAGATAATAGCACAACAGTTTCAGTTACGATCAAAAGTAATTAATAATTTGAATTACATAAATACATTTTCATTTATCAATTGAAATATTATTTATTTCGATTTGCGTACGTAATGTAAGTAAATGCGTTATTCTCGCCTCTTTGCGAGATCAAAATGTATTAAAGTAATTATCTAGGAGAATATGTTTTAGGGGTTAAAATTTGTATTAAGTTATATTTATTTATAACTGTGAAAACAGCATTATTTACTCGAAATTTGAGGAAATGCGATTGATAAAATATTACGAAAGAAATGTTATATTTCGTCCAAGACACCATTTTTTGTTCATTTCAAAGAAAAACACTCGTAAAAAGGGCATTTCTTCATTAAAATCGACATTTTCTAAGCAAGTGTTCGGTGTCTTTTGATATGCTTGTGTATGGAGAACCATTAGAAAATTTGTATTTCCACAACTGACACTGACCCAGAGAAATTGTTGTAAAACCCTGAGCCCGGAGAAATATTGCCTCATCCGGAGTTTCCGGGTCAAAATGACCCAGTTGGCAACCCTAGAGAGAAAGCAAAACTTCACGCATTAAATTATGAACTTGTGTTGGAAACATAGTTGCCAATTTAACAACTTTTTACTTTCTTTAGCGACATTTTTTAGTGTTTAGCGACATTCACTAACTTGGCGATTTAGCGATCTAGCGACAAATTTAAATATTGCTTTATGTATGCAGAAATACATGTATATATAACATAAACCAAAAAAATTAATTTTATGATAGCTATATTAAAATATATACAAGACTTAATAAACTTTAATATATTTCTACAGTTACTTCCCCAGTTATGATATTTAAAGACATTTTATACTAATTTTGAAAAATCTGATAATTACGTTGAAGAATGTATCATAAAACGCAGTTAAATTACAGAAAAAAATGATCTCTATTAAAAATGAAAGAATATATTCTTCTTGATGTAGAAATTAGATATCGATTTCTATTAGAACCTTAAATACTAAGTAGATGTGGATGTTGACCTGATGATGCTAGTTATTTAGCGAAACCGGTCGTGAAATAAAAAATTGTGGAATTTAACTAACAATAAGTTATTTTTCTTCGTTAATAATGTGAATGTTGATGATTATTGAATGTTCGCCTCATAAATGAAACTTACTTTGTGATTTCGAATTTTAGAATAGAGGGTTAGCAAGATTAATGTTACAAACTGTGACTAACAATGTGTTACCAAGTGCTGTCATAAGTGGATAAGCGCTTCTTATACGTATCAGAGTATTTGAAGGTGGTACATTGAGCCGTTAGCTATACCTCTCAATCATTTACGTTTTTAAGTTATATTCCAAAAATCCAAAAGTTTTATTCCCCTTATTAAAAATGAGGACGTAGTATGTAAGTTTTTATAGATTGATTTATCATATCACAATGATATTGACAATGTAACGCAACATTTTCGCCGTTAAATGATAAGTGACTAATAACAAATTCTAGGAACGAATATGAGACGGAAAACCTCCCTGCGTCTTATATGCGGGTTTTTACGGTATTTTATTTTTCTACTTATAAAATAAGCTTGACATATAAATGCTAACACCTATTCCATTTTTTATTAATAAAAGGCTTTCAAAATTCTCCCTTATTTAATACTAATAATTAAGTATTATCTTAATTGATATTCATTTCTGAAATAGATAATACGTTTACTAAATTAGATTGATAAGAATTATTTAAAGTATGTACTATTTTATTTTTAATGACTTTTTAGCGATATTTTCTTTGAATATAGCGACTTTTTAGGGCGGATTTAGCGATATTTTCAAATTTATTTTGGCAACTGTGGTTGGAAATTTTAAAATAGAAGAATAAATATAAGGGACGTTTTAAACGAAGTGATAAATATCAAGAATAAGCGATTAATACGAATAATGAGTTTCTAAGTGGAATCATATTTCTTTAATTGATTATCCACTCTTCGTAGTCCACGATTTTCTAGATCCAAGTTGCGCCTCGTGTCTCCAATTAACATTTAACTACGGCTATATTCAGGCACCAAATTAAACCTATAATATCATTAAATGGACCCACTCCCATCATGAAGCGTTAAAAAAAATCGTTGGCGTCTGAATTTTAATACAGTTGCGCGGTGGTATGTGAATGAAGTCGCCATCCAGTAAAAAAAGGCAATGAAATCTGGACTATGCATAGAACACGCTTAAATCTCGCAAAGGAATCAAGGAACAGATCCAGAAGCTATGGTTCTTAACTTTGTGAGCCATATCACGAAGTCCAGATCAACAACGCTCGAGATATTCATCTCGAAAGACGAATAAAAAAAACGACGGACGAGGGTTCCAAAGGAGCGCAATTTAACCCCTTTTTTTCATCTCCACGGATAGCATCCTAATTGCGATATGCCTCAGTCTCAAGCTGCGAGCGCACTGTAATCGGGGGAAATGGGGAGGGGGAGAGGGAAAATGGTAGTGGGGAAGAAAAGCCAAAGGAATGAAAGAGAGAGGTGGGGCGTTTGTCGGGCTGTGGGCCAGAAAAAGAGAGGGGGAGGGTGGAAATATGTACGAGGAAGAGGAGGGGATAGAATGGAGGCGAGAGGTTGAATGGGAGGGGGAGGGAAGGATTTGGAAGCAGTGGGATGGTTGTATAAGAAAGGAGAGGAGGGAGTTAATATAGAGGGTGGGTGGAAGGAGACTTGGTGGATTGAGGATGCGTAGGAGAAAACTGGGAAGCGGAGGAGAGAGTGAGAAGAGAGAGAGGATGGAGGGGGCGTTTGGGGAATTTGTGGAGGAGGGGTTAAATTGGCGGAGTAGCAGCGAGAAGGGATAATTGAGGAGGAAGAGAGTGAGAGAGGATTGCAAGCGAAGTATAAAAATGTGAGACTTATTACACGGGTATGTGACATTCAAAGCGCCTGCCAAGGCGAAGGGGAAAGTTGGGTTGGGGAATGAGAGATACCGTATTTACCAGAATCTAAGAAGAGTTCTTCCTTTTTCCGATTTTTGGAATGGAGAAAAGAGAGGATCGTCTTAAAGGCGCAAACTTACAAATTTGTCACGAAGCTTATTTTCTTTCTTGATTCATTTTATATTTTTCGTGTTTTATAGATCCCGGGATTTTCCCAGTTAACATGAGATTATATGTGATTTGTTTCAATGCGTTAGTGATGTGACTTTTGAATTCAACTTGTAGTATTGGCTGCTCGTATTTTGGTAACAATATCCCAATCCCACTATTTCCTGTTTTTTGTGTATTTTAAAAAGCTCTGAAACAGAACGGACTCGACCTTTTAAAAAGTAAAATTCTAAAATCACAGCCTTTATCACAGCAGGATTCAAACCCGCGACCTCAGTATTTGGATATAGACAATCCGCCCTTCTTCCAAGCTCGGAGGATTATTCAATAGTTTCTGATGTTAAACGGTTTTAAGGAAATGATTAATAATTGCTATTATTTTGAGTATCGTTCAATTTCATGCGAAAAGAATTTCGTCTACATTTTTTGGTTTGTTTTCCATTTGCACCCCTGTATTTCTTGGGGTCGTCTTACATGCTAGTTCTCCTTCGATTCGGATACCTCAACATCTACGTGTTACACCACAAAACAGGGTGGTAGGACGCATTGTACTTATTGGTAGAATTCATGAGGATACTTATCAAATATAATGGCGGGTTTGAAGGGCAAGAAAGGGATAGGAAGGAACAGGCAAGTAGAGAGAGAGAGAAAACTTGACAGCATGGCAAAGCAGAATTGGAGTCTTGAAGGAGGTTGACGCGGAATGGCAGAAGAAATGAGCGGATGAATGGGTTTTGTGAGGGTAAAAAGGAAGAAGGGAAGGTAAAAGCCATTTGTAGCAGAGATTAGTTAGTGAGAGAGGTAGAAGGTGATGGTTGTGGAGAGCGTGGCGGCGAGGGGCTATGCCATTAAAAGGCGTTCGGAAGGGAGTTTTGTCTAAGGAAAGATAGGTTCATGTTGTTTTTTCGGAAAGCTAAAAGGGAAGGGATTTTTTTTCTCTTAAATGAGAAACGGAGAGGGGGATGTGGAGTGGTTAAGCGCCACAGATAGATGGAAATCGGTCTTCTAAAAGACTCTCCATCCAAATCTCCTTGTGAGTGTCTCTCTCTCTTTCTCTCTCTCTCTCTCCTTCTAACTATCTAGCGTGTGAGAATATTTAACTGCTTTCGATGCCATTCAGCCGGCTACCTGTCTTTGTGGGAATTCGGCCGCGGGGGAGAGGGAGGGAGGGAGGGGGGTAGTGGGGAGGGGAAAAGGGGAGAAGGAAATTGTGGGAGTGGGGAACATGAAGGGCGCATTCTTTTCATCTTCTCTGTTTTATTTTTCCCTTTTTCGACTTCCATTATTTTAATTTGGAGTCGTCTTTCCGTTTTTTCGCCCAATCGAATCGGTCGAAATGGAACCATTCCCTCAAGGGATCGTTAATAAGCTTTTTATGCGTGCGAAGAAAGGCGGAGAGAGAAGAGAAGATAAAGAGAGGATGAAAACTTTCGTGACAGGACAGAGAGAACAACAGCAAAGTATAGCAAAGCATCTTGTCAGTGGCCAGAAGAGATGAGATTTGCAAACAGTTAAATCGAGTATTTCGGTATAGGATTTATATAACAGGAATTTAGCGTTTAGAGCGGCTAAGGCCGGTATTACTAGGTAACTACGCGAAAGAGATGAAATATTGGTGCGTGAATTCTTGGTCCTTTTGTAACAGTACCATCAAGGTGGGCGTTGTAGGGTTTTTGGTAGGCCTTTTTATTGATAAGTTGATATGGAAAGTGGGCGGAGAACTTAATTCAAATAGAAAATTCAGTAAAAGTGGGCGGCGAATCAATGTTGTAGATATATGTTTTAGAATCTACTTTAGGTGAATTACCACTGAAGACGGCTGTTTTGTAGCCGAAATGCACATCTGATTTTTTATAACTTTGTTGCGTCTATTGGGGAAACCTGAGACAAGTATTTTTTAAAGTGCTTGTTTTTAAAATTTTCTTCCGCCAAAAGACGAGCTTGATAATTCTCTGTTGAAATAAGAAATGATTGAATTTATGCTGCATCAGAATAATTTTATAATACAAATGATTAGAAAGAGGAAGGCGAACCGGATCTTGAATTTACTTAGGATAGACTTAATTATTAAAGATTCGATTTAATGAAAGCTTATGGCAAAAGGGGAAGAGAAAGTAAAAGATTTCAGCTGAAAGAAGAATCGAAAGTGAGAGAGTAACCTGTAATTGAAGGCGCTCGCGGTGAAAAGAAGAATGTGGAAAATCCTGTTTAACATATTTTGAACTGATTATTAATGATGTTGATGCATCATACAATATATTTTTATTTAAGCTCTAAGCATGAGGTGTGATTCGAAATTCTAAATGTTGTCTGAAATAATTTATTTCATGCCGAAGCTATTATTATAAAGCAATAAATGTAAGAGGCATTGTGCGGTTTTCTGAGCACACTTATTTGTTTTAACTTTGGGCTTAACTTTATCGCAGTGTTTGCCTTAATAAATGTTAACCTATTAACGCATGTAGAATCGATAGGGCTGACTGTTACTTGGTGAAATTTTTCCACGTTCAATCTTTTTACTGTAGACATTTGAGCAGGGATGGGAAAACTTTTGACGATATGGACCGCATTAACAGATGAAAATGCATCGGCGAACCGCATAAAGGTTCACATCGGAAGTTACCTGAAAGGATTCCATCGGTTGATTAATAATATTTTAGCGTCAAAAGTCCTCAAGAAAATGTTTTCCGGCCATAATTTAAACAAAAAATATGAAATTATCTGTATCGCGTTTCACGGTTCGCTTTCATAATGGCATCGCGGGCCACATGAAATGTTCTCCCAGGCCTGATGTGGCCGTAATTTCTCCATCTCTGCACTACACGATTTTTTCTTTACTCTCTTTTGCAAAATATTTCACACACAAATGAGGATTTCCATTAGAAATGTTTCCGTAGCATATTTTTCGGAGGTGGAAGTTTTTTTTACTAAGAGTTAATTAATAACACGTGTCCATTTTCACAACGGCCGCCTGTCACGAACATATTGAAACTCCGTTTACAAATATTTAAGATAAGAGAAGTTCGATTTCCAGAGATTATTTTCCGGTCGGGGGTCACCATGTGCCGAGGTTTCGAAATGAATGTTCATTTGCTTTGACTCTTGAGAATGTGTTTTGTCATCCGTCTGACAATGAGAAGTAAAACTAATGGGTTCCGAAGAAGGCGCATATAGATTAGTGCGGTTATGTCGAAAGGGAAAAGAGGGTTCGAAGAAAGAGGAAGTCGTTGGTTTAGGGAAAGGAGGAAAGAGCCGGAGAAATTCCATTGCGTGGGTGCGTGTGTTTGAGACGAGAGGCATTAATAGCCTATGGAGAAAGTGGTTCATAAAAGAGACTAATTCTCTCTTTTTTTTTAGAGACAACTAACCACGCAGGCAAACTTATCGAGAAATAAAATACAATGGCGGTAAATCCTAAATGAAGTTAAGTATTTACCGATTCTTTACGCATGTCACGAAGACTAAAGAGATACGAAAGGGGAAAACGGCACGGATTCTATGCAATTGTAGGAAATTAATGGCACATTCCGTTGGCTACATTTCAAATCTTTTTTAAGTGAATGCTTATAAAAATTCCTCAGGTGGAAATTACTAAATTACAAAATCTCCAAGATAGCTCTAGAACATTATCATTAAAACCCATGTATATCAATCTTATTAACGGGAACCGGAAATGAAGGGAACTCAGGCAAGGAACTTGTCATTACTGCATAGAGAGGGCGTTTACGTTGAACTGATACATTGGCCAAATTTTTCTGGCGTGAAGAAATGTAAGGAACTTTTAACTTGAGTGATTTATTAAACGAGCGGATAGTGGAGAAATGGGAGGGATGCGGATGTGGAAGCGTGTTCAACTTCTCGAGTTACCAAGGACCCTTCAGATGCTTAAGAGCTTCCCCATGTGTGCGCGTTATTGGAAGCTCTCGGGTGGAGAAAAATGGCAATTACAAGTCTATATTGTTCAATATTTTCATTGTTAAACTCTTAACTTTTTAAATTGTCGGTTGTAATACGTTTATAACAACGTAAAATTAAGAAATTACTCTGAGAAATTTTATCGTGAACTAAAGTTTTCGTTGTATTTCGAAGTTTGTATCCAAACATTTAACCTTACATTTCCGTTTAGACTATTAGGAATAAATGTAATCAGAGTGATGAAGTTTTCAAAATCTTGCAAGAACTTCATCTCTCTTAATTTTTTGAGCACATACGACTTCCGTTTCGTATCGGTCATTCCTGAAATCGAACTCAATGCCACAAGAGAAAATGTTCGTGAAATTTTTCATAAAAGGATCGATATTTAAATGTCAAATCGATTTATAGGCCAAGTGTAAGAAAATCCCAACTTTTTGTTCGAAATATGGTGTCAATTATTTTCAGACGTAACGTTTCAAAGAAAAAACGTCTATTTAAATTATTACCGAACATGTTTGTAGCATATTGATCGCCTCTCCGATTTTTAAAGATAACGAGAAATCTTGTGGCTCAGTATTATACCCATCTACGGCCAAGTGGCAACGAGAGAGTATAGCTTTCAGTCATAGCAGAGTTTTCTATGCCTATTTTAATATGACACTTGAGCTTAGAAAAATGTTCATTGTAGTCGAGCCGTTTTCTGCAAGAGGCGCGGCGTTAGATAGCTATAGTTTAACTAGAATCAAAAGAAGAACGGATATGTAAGAAACGATGCCTTCGTCGCACGTAAGCACGAACGTAAGCAATGGAAGGTCAGCATATAATTAAAAGGAATTTCGAAGTCGTCAGAAAATTTACGCGCGATGCAAGATCCTTCGGTGGCGACGAGAATGAGTCTAGTGACCTAGCTAGAAATTTTCAGACGAGCATGGATAGGCTAGTAATAAGTTCATTGATGCAACCATTGAAGGGAGAAGCTTACTGGCGTAAAATAAAAACTTTGCGATTTGCTAAAATGTACAGTTATGCGCAACATAATATTAGTGCTAATGCTCCTATATTTCTGTATATTAACTTCACTTTTTTGTGTGAATATTTTCTGTCTCTCCCTACCGAATGCGCTGTATTTCTCATTTTTCGATTCAATAGTAATGTCCATTGTTTAGGCACTGAAGTAATTTCGATTACCTTGAAGAGTGAGAGAACTGCATCACACCCATATTTGCAACATCAAGCGCAAAACCTGTTAGAAAAATCAAACAATCTGACATCTTTTAAAAATTTAAACATTTTATTGCTTCCAAGTAATCAGAGTCAGTATCTCTCCATCTGAATTTTCAGCTAGTTTTTGGTCGAAGCTCTTTGAAAAGTTTGATATTTTATTGCCTGCAGTGACGTTTAATCGAACTTGAATTTATGACACGAACGCATGATCTTAAAATATTCCCATCTCTCTCTAAGGCGATACAGGAGCGTTTTAGTTAAGCCAGTTAATCGGGAAATGAGGAAAAAGTGACGATCTGAAAGTGAAAACAAAGGCGGAGATGGGAACGAGTTCCACGAAAGACCTTCGAGGAAGAAACAATAGGGTGCTCCACAACATAGCGTTTGACAATGGACGGAACTGTCATATCGAGTGGCTGTTTTCGGAAGAAGCAGCATTGAACTGGCGTTTCTAAAGAAACACCCATTTCGCAAGGCTTGGTCGAATATACATGCAAGCTTACTTTCCTGATATAACTTTCGAAATTTCGGCGAGCAAACACGTGTCACGGATCTTAATTCTGCTCGCGAAACGCGCTGGTCATTTCGCTGTGCACAGCTGATGGACAGTCTGTGTAAGTTTCAAACGAACTTTGTCGGCCAATGAAATTCGATCGAAATACCCGAATAACGATCTTAAATTCGTTAAGTATTGAGCCTCGCTGTTAGAATATCCTCTAAATTTGATTTTTAAAGGCGTGTGTGTAGCGATGTCCTTCCACACTTTTCAAATAACCGTTTCGCTTCAATCGCTAATGTTTTTGTATGCAAGACTCGAATTATTTTCCATTTTAATTGATATTTAAGTCGTACGTATTTTATTCAGGAGTTAGTGGTTAAATAAATGTTGTTGTTAGAAAGTGGAATGGTTTTTAATGCAACCAGAAAGTCTGTGGTCCTGCTGTTTTCAAGTACTAGGGTAGATGACGTAATCGATTTTGGAATTCAAAAACAATGTCTACTTTTATGTGATGAAGGGCTAATTTAAAGGAATCATGGCATAAACGATACAGTAAAACAAAAATTAAACACGCTAGAACTGATCAACTTCTATATTGCCTATTGATGAGTGGCACAGAGACCGAGCAACGTGCAGAGATAAATGTCGACGGCTGGCGACTCCCATTCATGCGCCAACGAAATTTGTTTAGTTGTTAAAATATTTGTCACTTTATATAATTTTAAGACTTTAATTGATTTTTATATTTTATATCTTTTTTTAATATGAAATTTTAACAATCGTCTCTCTGTTCCGCTAAAATCCATTCATTTTTTTACATCGTTAGATTGCGATCAATATTCAATTTGCCGTTCTTCCTTTATACGCCCATCTTGTTGCGGTCGCTATTTTAATCGCAGACGTCAGCGCCTTCAAATTGGAGAGTCGAGCGATTGACTCGTGTTGGCTTCGGGAGACATCAAGAGTAATTACAAATCAGGAAATCAAAGGTTAAAAAATTCCCACGCAGTAATCGTCGCTCGCAAATCGCAAGTTGTTAGACATTTTCCTTTACGCGTCGTCTCTGGTTGGGACAACAAAAAAATTAGGTTTTTCTGTCACATTTTCCACGTCCTCGCGTGGAATTGTCCTCATTGTGCTTGCTGCACTGTGATTAGAAGTCAGGAGAGGGCGGAGGAAAACCGACTAGAGCGCCATAATGGAAGCTTTTTTTCGAAGGGTTCGAAGAGTGGCATTTGTCGCGCGTGCCCCGCCCCGGGCATTTATCCATCTCGTGTGCGTCGTTCTGCTTTTCTTCTCGCTTTCACATTAATCAAGCTGACACGCAATGGCTCCTCAAGGGCAAAAGCGTCTCTTCTCGACCTCTTTCGAGCCTCGAGACAGAGGAGGAGAAAAGGAATCCTTTCAGGGAAAAACCCTTAAAGCTTAAGCCCTAAAAACCGAACAGTTTTTCGTAATCATTCATGGCTTTTCGTGACAGGCGAAAACCAGTTTGAAAAGGAACGTAAGGTTTTGTTCCAAGAAGCCGAGTAGTCGTTCGCGAATTAGTAGTTTCTGTTGCCTATTCAATGACACACGATAATTGCTCTTTCGTAATTGCTACTTGGAGATGCGTTCGCTCTTTAGAAATGAGTCAATTCCGGCGAAACATGCGACTTTTGTTAGTTCTCTTATTAGTGTATTCCTAAAAGTACATGAGTGTTGTAAATATCTCGACGCGGTGCATAAGTGATTCTTTAAAAGAAAAAGAATAACTTTTTAGATTATTTTCTTTACCGCTCTCAATTTTACAGAAGATATTTAATGTTTTCGACGAAATATCCCCATTCCTTCATCTCTTCGTCCTCCATTTCTCTCTTCTCCTCTTCTCTTTAGTCTCCGGTTTCCCCACTTCAGCAGTTTTCGAGATTCTTTCGCACGCGTGCGTAGCTTCAGAGACGACGGTTCAAGACGATTTTTCGCGACGGCGGCGCGCGTGACTTTCGACACGGAGTGGAGGACGCACTCAGGCATCACACAGTGAATTAATTGAGCGCCAAATGAAACACGACCCGCGTTCGAACCGCACGCTCCGCGAGAGCAGCTGCGCACGCGGGTGACTCAACGCCTTTAAGCCTACTGCACTCGTGGTCGCGGACGCTATTTTTCGCTGTAAGAATTTCATACATGCATACAAAGTGATTCTACCTTACGGGAGGTTTTAGTCACACACCACCAAATCCCAAACCTTTCTCTTAAAATACTCGTATCACATTCCTTCTTTTAACGAATATAATATCTCTTCCAACCTCTTTTCCTCTTTCTTAAACATCCTTCCTCCTATGACTTCTTTCAGTAAAGTTTGTTTTTTCAAATGTTGACCCACCAATTTCTTCCGTCTACCCATTATTACTCTTCTAATATCATATCTTTTCTCATTGCCAAGAATTTCGCATATGGATAATTCGCGCAGTTAAGACGCGTAATGTTCTGATTAAAAGATTTTTTGCAGAATCTTAAAAGAGAGGATGAAGTAAGAGTAGTTGCGACTTTAGTTTTGTATCGTTGAGAAAAGTCATATTCATCAGATTGTAAAAAAATATGTAGATATGAAATGAAAAACGAGAAATATTTTCACAAGCGTTGGAAGCGAGTTATCTTAAGTAGAAGTTGCGTGCAGTTAGCCGCTACAGATAAATTAACTTTATATACTTTTAAGCATTCAACCTTAAGTATTGGACAAGCAACGAAAAGTATTTGCTTCTCAAATATTCTAGAGGCTGATGAGTACGTTCGTCTTGAGCAAAATGAATCCTAATTGCTTTTATAAAATAGTTATTTTACAATAATTATACTTATTACAGCTAATTCAATTAAAATCCTTGGATTTTTTTAATGCAAGTATGGATATCATATCTTCACATTAATGATTTTAGCTTTTTCATTATTCATTCCTATAACTGAAAGCACTCTTGATCTTCTTCCAACTTCTTCTCAAATAATTATTTTATTTTTAAAATTAGAAGAAAAACTCGGACATGCTAGAAACCAAAGCAGTTTGCAATATATATTATAAACTTATGACATCATCAAGGACCACTATGTTAAGAATTGTTTTTAGACAAATATTTATTATTGTAACTATAACGAGTCTGACGGAAAGTAAAAAAAAATCCCGAGAAGATTTAGCTGAAGGTGGCCACAAAAGTTTAAAATTGAATGGTTTTCTAAGATATAGTTTGACGGAGAACTGATTATGTGCCCTTTAAAACGCCGTTGGGCCTGCTTGAACAGAGGACTCTGGGGCATAGCCTCGATTGATCCAATGAAAGTTCCTTCGCTGTAACCGAACATATTCAAGCGTTGACAGTCTTCGACCTGTGCAGCTCATTCGAAAGTAGTTCTTTGAATAGCGGTCAGATGGCGCAGGCAATGCTGTGAGGCCGTCGGCCAGTATTATCCGGAGATACGAGAGGAAGATAGGGAACATAAAAGATAATTTGAATGGTGGAATTGAGTGGTGAAGTAATGGAGTTATACGCAATACTTCATGATAATCGTACTCGTGAGGAAATTTTATATCATTTAGAAATTTTCTCTTGTTGCGATAGCGGTTATCATCCGAGGTGATTCAATCTGAAAAACTTCTGGTAGTTTTGCTTTGAAAAGAGGAGCATTTTCATATAATTCCTGTTTCATATTCAAATTATCAATTTTCTTTGAGATTATGTTTCATTAGACGGCAGGCAGCACGATATAAATCGCTGTAATTTGCAGTTTACTGGAAAATAACTACATATAAATGATAGGAAATCATTTACTGTATTAATTAACTTATTATTTGCAAAAATAAATAAACAAATGGAGAGGAAAATCGGAAAATGGTTTGAGAGAAGCAAATATTAAATAGAATATTCTGTCCGTTCGCTATATTGATAATGCGTGTCGGTGTAAATATGCGTTAATGTTTCACTTACATATCACCCAAACTTTTGGTTAATATTAATATTAAAACAAAATATAAACAAAAATATATTGATGAGCGGCCAATTACGTTCTTTTAAAATCAATATTATCCAATAAAAATTTAATAGTTCCATGGTAATTTATTATATGCTTTAAGATATTTTGATGGTCATGCGCAGTAGTCCTCAACATTCGCGGGGGTTACGTTCTTAGAAATCCTCGAACAGCCGTGTTTTTGTTAAGCGAATGACAAATCGACATACGCAGAAACCCGCCGCTTATAGTAAAAACAGCGAAGGTTAATTGTATTATTAGGAAAAATAAGGCGTTAGCGTCCCGGTATTTGAAGTAAAGTAAATTTCTATAGAGATATCTAATCGTAAAAAGTGAAACTTTTTAACTTATTGCGTAATATAGGTATGATACAAACTACTTGTATACAGAGTGAAGAAATGAGTTTAAAACTTAAGCTACGAGGAAATAAAATTAAAGATGAAGAATTATCATCCTTCTCGATTGCATTGTCATCCCTAAACAAATAACTGCGAATCAGCGTATATCCTAGACACGAATGCCTACCGCCTAAAAAAAATAAATAAAAATGCACAATCAACAAACTTGTTCCATAATCGATTCCTCAGCATCGTTATTTTATTCAGTTACATCAAAATTGTTTATTCTTATCGAAATGCCTTAATGTTTCCGCAGACTTTGAAGGGCTGTGTCAAATGAAGTACCTACTTCGTTCTCGACCTTATTTAAACCGAATGAAATCCGTTTTCTGATACAGTATTTCCATTACGCTCAAATAAAAATCAAATTCGCATTATATCTCTTTCTTTTAATTATACCTTGTTGAGCTTGCATCATAGAAACATTTTACCGTAAAAATCTCGTGTTATAGTATATATATTATATATAGCTTGACAAAAAGTACAAACACTATTTTCAACGTATCTCGAAGCATCCAAACGCGGTTGCGGATTTCAAATATTAAATCAAGAGTCTCTTTCGAATCCCAGCACCTTCACATCGTACCCTTCGTTTTTATTCCGGGTCATTATCATTCCTCCTACCGCGCTCTCATCCTCGCTTACCCATTCGGTTCAGATGAAATTCGCGATGACGTAAGTAACCTTGGCGTCTCGTGCATTCGCACATCTCGTGCATTCTTGCGCACGCTGCATTCTATCTAGCGTATCTCGGTGCCATCTGGGGCAATCCGTCTCTCGGAGGCTATATTGGCGGGTGCGGCGGTTGTTATCCAGATCTCCCGACCGCCGCGCTCTATATGGAAGCGTCCGGAGTGGATGCCGTAGTTGGCCATCGAGGCGACGGCATTCCGGATCCGGCGTCGCTCTACTCTGGAAGGATGTCCCCAACGAGTCCAGATAAGAGCGCTGGCGAAGAGTTCGCTTATAAATAAAGTTCATTCGATCCCATTAGACGAATAATCATTCGCATAGGAATGCGAGATTGAGAGAAGACGCGAGGCGATGGCTCCTGGCAATGGGTGAATTTATATGGCCCCATTAAAAGTCCTAAGAGAAGAAAAACTCCAATTCTAAGGACCGCTGCTTGAATAATATAGACCCGAACGCGCGATCAATTCGTTCGGAAGTCGGAATGTGGAGAATTTTTGGCCAACTGTCGTACGAATTCCCCTCTGACCAGTGGCAGATTTAGGGGGTGGCGCACATGGCGCGCGCCAGGGGCCCCGTGAAGCAAGGAGCCCCGTGAAATAGGGGACCCACAAAAGTTTGCTTGTGTAATTTCAGTTCTAATATTACATTTACATGAATACCCTGCAAGCCGCCAGAAGCGTTTGGCAGGGGATATCACAGCACCTCTGTTTGCCTGTCTTATTGTGTATGGGAAAAAAGATCCGTAGTATTTTTCGGTTCTAGCGACTATTACAAGGGTGACATTGATTCCATAAATTTTTAAGGTGAATTAGATCACTTTTTATTATTTGCGAAAGAAGAAGACAAATGATAGAGCATTGCTGGATTGAATACATTGGTTTCCATTACGAAATCAACTTTTCCTAATGCAGAAATTATTTTAAGGATATTATTAACAATGCCAATTTCAAATGCTCCAGGGGAAAGATCATTTTCTGCCCTAAAGCGCGTGAAAAATTATCAGAGAAACACAATGAGCGACAATCGTCTGAATTGTTTAGCTTTACTTTGCATTGGGAATGATTTTTTAAATAATATAGATCCGAGCGTAATAATATGTAGATATTTTTGTAAAAGATAAATCTAGGAAAAGAAATTTATGAATTGTTTGTACCTTTCATGTAGTAATTATAGGTACCTGTTGTAATTATATGCTTTATTTAATCAGTTGCGCAATGACAATTTTGGATAATATTTTAAGAAATTTATTACTTCTTTTGGAAAAATGTTATTTTCTACATGAAATGAAGTGGATTTTTCACAGATTATTCTCATTTGTATATAGTATTTCTATTAATGTAATAAATTTTGCAAAATATGGTTTTCTATAAATTTTGTTAACTCTTTATAAACATTCCATCTTATCTGTTAGTGATTCTTCTTCCTTCTTAAAGAGAAAATCTGTATTTCCATAGAAAAATCAAAAATGAATGTGAGGGTTTGTATCAATAGGTGAAATGTATGCATGTAGGTTATATATAAGTACCATAATATTGAGGGCCCAGAATTTTTTAGCGCCACGGGCCCTGGAAGGCCTAAATCCGCCTCTGCCTCTGACATATCCCGATTAATAGATCCGGTGGCCATGATTTCCTCCTTCGTATTCGTTCGTATTTTTTGGAACAAATTTGCATATATTGACAAACGGCGACAAATGAACGATTCCAGAACGACAATCGCAAGCATTTGAATTTATCTACGCTTAGCTGCCAAAAAAAATCAAAGAAGTTTTAACATATTAAACTGTTCGCGGTCCGAAAGGAAAAATATAACTTATTCGGTCTATTTACTGTATCAAAATATACAAAATACGCTCTCTGATTTTACATCACCGAAACGGGAAACGTATATTATTTGTAAATCACAAAAAAACTCACTTAAACGCTCTCTCCTCTGACAATTGGTTTCCTCTCTTTTGGCCGCAAACGAGATAGGTCGAACTGCGCGTGCGTGGGTTTTCACGTGGACGGACGACGTAAAAATGTCCCGCGGGACACAACAACCTCGTTTCTCTCGGCACGAAGAGAGAGAGAGAGAGAGGTCCGCATTCGCAGGTAAAAGGAGTGGGGCCGAAGGGGAGGGGGGAGAATGGGGTGGGAGACGAGGGCGGGAGTGGTGGACGAGCGCGTGCTCCAAGAGGGAACTCTGAATAGAGAGAGAGAAAACAGGAAGAGTTCTAAACACGCCCATTTCGACGGCACCAACTTGTAACGAGAGATTTATGGTGTCCGTTTACCGATTCGGACCATTGAGCCCGGACAGCCGGGGTTTGAGCGGAGGACTTTTGAGGGAAGCGAAAACTGGAACGGTCTGAATCGAAGCTGTTTCAACGAGGTACTCGATCACGCTGCTCAGGGAGGGAGTTATACAAAAGATTTAAGCGAGGTCTCGAACTTTGCGAAAGTTGTTTGCTGAAAGGGTGACACAGAAGATAAAAAAACAAAGCAAACCATATTAAGTTAACGTAACATGTATTCATAATAAACAGCTTCAATATTTTCCACCTCAATGTTTATTTTTTGGTCGTAAGGTAAACCAAAATTCTGGGTAAGATTGAGAACGAGTTTTGTGTAGCCAGCGCAAAAATCATACATCTCGATGAAAAGTGGTCCGTGGCGATTGAGGCAGCTGTCTAATTCGTTACATTTTAAAACGAATTTCCAAATTATGCCATTTGATAAAAATGAAATTGAAATGGCATTGATTGAAATGCATGGGTATTTTCACGCTGCCGAAATATTTTTTCATCTCGCGAAATTAACCAAAATGTTTCGCCTGTCATAGGTTTGCGAAAAGCATAACAATAAATAATGTTTTAGTATCATAAATTTGGGATGCGATGATGACAAAAAATAATGATAAAAGCTATTTATGGAAGGAAAGGGGGGAGGTCATTATATGAAGCAGCGAGAGAGAGAGGGTCACCGCTGAGAATGGGATGGGAAGTGGCGGAAAGGGAGAGAGTGGGTAGGGGGCGTTTTTGGAATGTCTACGGGGGCAGAGTGTGGGGGGCAGAAGAATTCGTGTAGGGGGGAGAGAGAGAAGGCGGCAGCAGTCGGTGGTGGGGCGGAAGCTGATTTACGGGGCGAGGCGACTCTCCAAAGTCCCTTTCAAGGAGTGGAATAATTGTAACGGACGGCCGCTGCCCAGCGACGGCTTGGCAAGATATGCTCGCGGGGTGAGAGACAGAGAATGCTGGGAAGAGGTGGAGATTGGTGGGCGAGAGCAAGAGAGGGAGTGAGATGGTCGAAGAAGCAAGGAGACGGAGGGAGAAAAGTGTGAGATGGATGTTGAGAGGGGGAAGGCAGCCATTTCGCGGCCGATGGCCATCTGTGCAGATTCCGTCGTCTCCGCGGTTAAGCGACAACACCGCACTTTCCCGGAGGTCCGCGACCCGCCGCTCGTTTCCAGCAAAGTGGAGATAGAGGCTTGAGGAAGAAGGAGGGGCATTTAAGCGACAGGCGACGCCGATGCTATATAGAACGATATCGGTGGTAGAAACAGAGTCTAACGTAAACAGGCTTCGATTCTTTTTCTTTTCCGTGCGTTATGAAATCAGAAAAACGGCGTGCCTGAAAAACTTTGCGGCGTGGATAAAAAAAAAGCACTCGAGTCTTGCGCGCAGCTGTTAAGTGAGCAGCCGAGGCACGATTCACTCTCTCTCTCTCTCTCTCTCTCTCTCTCCTTCTTTCTCGGCGGAGAGTCGGCGTAAAGATAAAATTATGCTTGAAAGAGATTAAAAGTTCTGGGAGATCAGAGCTGCTGTAGACAAGCGTTTCTCAGCCTCCGATCCGCGATATTCAATTTTTCTCATAAAAGTTCTATAATGAGCAGTACTGATTAATGTGTGGTTTGTGTTTTCAGTGGCTAAAGTGCACAACTGTCAGATGGTTGTTTGTTAAAAATTGACTTTACCGGTCTTTGGTGGAATGTGCATGTAATACGTGCGCCGGGCAGCTGTAAACTTTCAGTGAAGAACCGCTGCTTTAAACGAACGTAATGTTGAATAGAAATTAGTTTGGTGCGATACAGAAACATTGAAAGAGAGGAACGGTTATATAAAGAAAGCCTTTCCGGAGATATTGCTGCTGTCGCGACGACCGTTGTCATGGTAGAAGCGAAATGGGGAAGGAGGGGGCGGTCGGATCTAATAGGGGAGAAGGGTAGCTTTAATTGCGAGAATCGGAGGATAAAGAGGCGCGCGCTGGACCAATAAGGTCGACTGCCCGGAAAAGGAGGCTTGAAAGACGGCCAAGTCTACATGCGGTTTGATATACCTTCCTCTTGCGTGGAGAGAGAGGGAGAAAAAGGAGATGGAGACAAGAAAGGTGGGAGATGATGGGAAAGAGAGAGAGAGAAGGAGAGGGGGAGAGAGAGGGGTGGGATTAGGCGAGGGAGGTCAGAAAAGCAGTGAGCTTTGAACATCGATGCGAGGTCTTGTCCCGCGGCTCCTGAAACATACCACCTCTCGCCACGGTATGGCCATAAATAAGAACGGTAATGTATTTCGTTATTAGACACGGCTTTGTGCGAGGCATCGTCCAAGCCGTGTATGTCCTCTCAACCCCGCCGCCTCCAATCTACAGACATTCTCTCTCTCTCTCTCTCTCTCCACCTCCTCCCTTTCCCCTCTCCCCTATAGAAGCGCCATTTGCATGGAGATCTGCTGCCGAGGACTCCGGGTTCGGATTTATCGGTACCGCTCTCCTCGTAACCACACAAAGGGGTTTGGGAAAAAAGACGGCGGCTTTCTTGCAGCCCAAAATGAGATAAGGAAGGTATAAAAACGTAGCCGGCGGCCTCTTGTTGTGAGGAGCCACGTTCTTAGGACCGGATTGTTGCGGCGGAATACATCCGTGAGGCGCTATTGCTGAACGTTGGATCCACGAGGGCGGGAGAGGGACTAGGGAAGTTGGGAGGGGGAGAGAATAAGAAAGGGGGGAGGGGAGGAGAGAAGGTGAGAGAAGGAGGGGGTGGTGCGCCTCGGCGGGGGTCGAATTAGACCGCTCAAAGCGTAAGCTGATATTCATATCGTGAGCAAAGAATAACAATATTTATGGTGCACAGTTTAAATAATTTTGATATGTTCGCTGTGTGTCGTTTTCTTTAATAACTCCTTTAGTATCTTCAGCTCTTTCGGGTATAATTCGGAATATTATCCTACTAGAAATTTATTTTGTTGGAAAACATCCTAGATAAATCTCGACATATCTATTTAAATAATGGTTTTCATTATGGATCAAAAGGATTCAAAATGTTCCGTTTTCAAGGAGGGAAAGGCAGCAATTATAAGTACGTTGTATTAGCACTTTATTCGTAATAATGTTGACTTTTAATTCGACGAATTCCTATTAGCTTATAAAAGACTTCTTTATGACACCAAATTGATTAAGTTGTTCTAACTTAAAAATAAGCTAATTCCTAAATTTTAATCATTTATGTTTTTAATCCAATGGTAATCGTTTTTAATTCATTCTTTTCATAGTTAGCACGTTGCAAACATTATGAAAAATGAACATAAGTAGATATTGAGATGATTAGCGATTTATTATTAAAAGTAAATGTATGACGAAAACAAAACTGATTGATAGCTCACATATACAGAAATTATGCATAAATATCACCTCAAGTCACGTCATCATGGGATAGTTACAACGCTTTTGAATAACTTGGGTCATTGCGGATTGATGTATCGGCGGAAGGGTGCATGAAGCCGTAAGGGAGGCATTATTCTCGGCGAATACTTAACTTATTTTTTTTGTTCTGCCCTCGGCTGGATTCCACCCCCTGGCGCGTGGAAATGAAGGCGTAAGGGGGATCCAAATGAGGTCCCAACCGCGCATCGCCCACTCTTTTATCCATCCCAATTAATAGCGGGGATGCTCCCTCGCGGAAGTTAAGTATCATGTGTCTCTTAAGCAAGCAGAATAAGACGCACGGCGTAATCCATTTATCTTGAGATAAGCGATGTCATTAATATAGTCTTACGTGGTATTCATAACAGCGATTAGGCGATGTGATTCAGTTATTCAGCAAGAAGCTTTTCTTATTTATGCGCTCATTATTGAACGGATGAAAAATTAAATTTGTTTCTTATATGTTTTTCATTAATTGAAAATTAATGCCAGGAAATTTTTCCTCTCCCTGGAATGAAATTCATGCCTTAATCTTCTAAAAGTGAGTCAAAGTGAGACAAAAAATACTTTTACACCACAATGGTTTTCGTAAAACGGTCGAATAAACCAAACGCTCATTTAATCTGCGAATCGGCCGTCATCAACGGTACTGTGATTCACCATTTCGCGATTCTGTTTTCAGAACCAACAACCTTAGAGTCACCCTGAGGATGGTCTTCAATGTCACTGAAATGCGCGTATGTTTGTTCACTCAGTCATTGTACGGTTTTATCATTTTTCGTATTGCCGGGTAGTGTGCTTGACTTCTAACCCAAAGTTCGAGAGTTCGCAATCCCATTTCGAGCATGGATGCCATGATTCGTCTTGGGGTTTTTCCCCTATCTGCGGACAAGCCTTTGGATTTGCGGGGAAGGCATCACTAAAGAAAAAAATTCTATATGGAAGACTCGTTAATTCAACCACATGCGTAACTTAACGGAGACTCGTCGATTTGTTTCTTCATCCAATTTATAATCTTTCGACATTAATAAATATTCCTGCAATAAAGAAAAATATTTTCCTTATCTCACATTATAATGATGAGCTTTTTTTATGAGCCACAAGCAAAAAACTTAAGCTTTCAAAGAAGTCTAAAAAGAAGTAACAACAACGAAAAATAGCGAGTAATAGCAATAGTAATGAATATAATTTATTTCTTACTTCTGACTGACTTATTATTTCCGGATTATTGGGTGACCGCTTGACAGTGAAGGAAATAACTTCTATATATATTTTAGAGCAATCTTTGAATCAACTTTCGCTCTATTTCAGATCACACATTACATGGAAAAATTCCTTTTTTTTAAATCCCGCATGCCGCACATTCAATCTTGCTCCAGAGTTTCTTCAACGTCACACAAAGTGTCGGATGATTAACGCTTTTATCTTTCACAGTGTCAGTGGTAGGGCTGTAGAGCCTGCAACCCTATCACTGAGAGAATTCTGCCAGGCACTCGATTGAGAGTGTTCGTCGTTCACATAAATACGTAAAAAGACGATATCCTATCACATATTCTATACCGCGTGACTTTCGCATCTCGCGCATGTATTTCATTAGCTACAAAGACTGTTTTAATAAATCGCAATGAGAAACCATTCGAGTTCAAAATATGTTCAGCGTCGAGCCAGAAAACGCGTTAATTCTGAAGAGATGATATAGACAACTCCTTTATTCATTAAACGGTTACATAAATTGGACCGGGGTTATATGCTCTTCCAATCTATTGGTTATTAATTAATGCCTAAAATGAAAGCGAATATAAACTTCTCGTATTTTTTTCGTTTTAATATCATAAAATTTGTTTGAAGAAAAATATCGTTAGGGCAGATGACACCTTACCTATAAAGTTATCGATTCGAACCAGTAGCGACGGAGTAAGCCATTAATAGGATGGCAACGCTTCGAGTGAAAGAAGAAGATTATTCTAAAAGAGAATTTCAATGGAGATATGAATCATTTCGCGTCAAATCACCTGAATTTTTATTCATCGCTCCGTCGCATCGAATGACTCGCATAAAGGAGTCACGGCCGTTACATTTATATATTACGGCACGCGTCTTTTCGGGCGGCGCGTCCTTTTTGTGCCTACAGAAATGGCCGCTTTGAAACGCTCCCTCTGGAAGAGATGCCGCTTTTTTATGGTCCTGATTTTCACCCTCTGCTCGCCACCCACCCATCCCCTTCCTAACCTCACCATTTAGCTGATTCTTCTTGAAGATGGAAGCAACGCGAATTATCTCACCCTCTGCGCTTCCTAGCGCCGTTTTAACCATCACGTCAGCAAGACTTCTGAGAGCGCACATAGTTACCACCCCCCTCCCCCCCCCCCCACTCCAACCAACCCAAAATCCCCTGCCAGGGAAAACCTCGCCGACGAAGTGACAACATTTCATCGCAATACTTGTCTGCGTCCTGCAAAAAGGTTTTTTATTGCATTGCCTAAACTTCATTTTTCGTGATTTTTTTTAAGTTGATTGTTACCATTCTAACACATAGGATGAGTAACGATCAAAAGTTTGGACGTTGCCAAGTACGTCGGGAAGTACGGTTGTGGAATGCAGTCCGACGACAATGTACGGCGAAGCGAGTTTCATGTGGAAGCACATAACTTCCAACATGATTATTTTAGTTTTGCTTATGTCAGTTGTGGTGTTTCGTGTTTCAAATACAATACATATTTGTTAAAATTTCGTCTGTTCTGAAGGCTTTTATCTTCAAATCGAAATTTACCTTTAAGGTTAATATTTAAGTTAATATTCTTAATGTGACAAGTTTATACAGACTGCTGTATATATTTTTTAATTCTACCTACGGTTCAGTTTTTATTGGTTTCGCTTCTTTTAGATTTCGATGGTCGGTAATTTTCATTCAGTGTCTGCAGCATAGAAGAATTCACGTGGGATTGGTATAGTTGAATTTTCAGGTTCAATAAAATATGTCTCCAAAGATATCAATAAAATTTCGACGCTAGACTAACTCGCAGCAATCTTGTCATCATGGCCTCCGTATATCAAATAAATCTTGTATCATATTCGTCGCATCATATAAAATATATGCATTTTGTTCGTTTTTTATATCTACCTTATGCACCGCATTCTTGGCATGGTTACAATTATATTCCATATCTACACACAGTAAATGTAAAGCTCGGATGCGATTTAAAAACTACAAGACCGATGAATTACTCTGATTTGCCCCGTCTGAGTTCGATTCGCCAAATGTGGCATGTGGAGGACATAATGAACGAGGAGATTCAAGTCCGGAGGTTTTTTAAATTGCAGAAGTCTTTCATCACAAACACTTCACTGACAAAACAAGCCTTGTTGTGGCTGTTGGAGATACCTAAGATAAGCGCTAAGTTTCTCAATTTTTTATACTTAAGTACATACTTTTAAATTTGTTTTCAGTCATAATGCGAGCTGGATAATTCCCTAGTGAATAGGTTAGGCACGATAAAAACTAAGCACTAAGCACCCGATAAGGTATTTTTTCGTACATATTTTAAATTATAAATCGAATCCAAATATTCAAACAATGATTTAAAAACTTAACGTAGTCATTCAATTACATACAAGGTCAGCAGGGTTCATTTTGTTGCGGGAGGAACTTTTCAAAGATTTTAACCCCAAAAAGGAACCTCCTTTAGTAGCAAATTAGGAAGAAAAAACAATCTCGAAGATGTAGCTAAACAATTAAGATCGAAACGAATCGAGTACGTAACCATACGGCGCGGAATACACGGAGAGCCCCCTTCTCGGCATTGGAGGGAGGAAAAAACGCCAAAAAGGAATTAAGCTTTTAAGAGAGCGCAATGCCTTTACGTAATTAAGTCGGTGCGTGATGCTGGAGTTTTTCCGCGAATGTATCGGGTATGAGGATAAAAACCCGTTCCGAGGAGATTTCAGAGGAGGCGCGGAGGGAGAGGAGGGGGAAGAGAGAGGGCGCGGGGGAAACTGCGGGAAGCGACAAGTGACTAGCAGGAGGCGAGAACATACTGCACCCTCTATACACAAGAGGCCTCCGTTCGCCGAATTCACGCCGCGTTCCGAGAAGGAGAAGAGTGGAAAGAGAGAGAGAGAAAGAGAAGGGAAGGGGGGGTGGGTGGAGGATTAGAAATCAAGCACGTGCTGTGCGCAGCGTTATAGTCTCTTCAGTGGCGACATCACACGCTCCGCCCGTCTTTCTCTCGAAGGGGCGAGTGGGATAGGAAGAAAGAGATAGAGATAGAGAGAAAGATGAAAAGATAGATGAAAGGAAGAGGAGCATAGAGAGAGAGAGAGGGAGAGGTGGGAGAAGCGATGATAAAGAACAAGAGTCGATGGAAATATACCTGTTGGAAGATGAAAATCGACTTCCACTTGCGAATTATAAAGAGAGAAAAAATGTCAGGTGAGAGACGTTAATGGATACACAGTTTTCTTGATTCTCGGGAGAAGTGAAAGGGTGAAATATTAAATCCCTCAGACATCTCTCTTTTTACCTTTTTTGATGTTAAACACGCAGGCAAATAGCCCGAAAGCGTTTTGCCATGAGCTTAAGTTTGTTTTCTTCTAGCGAGAGCACTGTTTGAAATTTTAAAATCTTCTTCGGTAGATCTGGAATGACATTTTGTATCTGATAAATACGTTTAAAAAATCTCTCAAGACAGACATTCAACTGTTTATTTTTATTTTTTAAGTGCGGACATCCACAGATAAAGTAATATCCCGATGTGCTCGCCAGAGGCACCATATGAAGGAAAGGTCAAATATTTTACAGTTCATAATAAAAAATAAAATACGTACTTATATTTGTGAGTTCCGGTACAACATGAAGTGGAGAGATTATTTCGCAGTGTTAATCTGACCATTTCCGTAGTTTTATCCTATTGCAAGGAATTATTTATTTTTATTAATTGTATAATTTTTGTATCCTTACGTTAAGCGAAATCATTGATCACCAGTACTTAAAATTGACAGATAAAGAAAGTTTGAGTAGAATTTGGCCTTTTTGGTAATAACACGGTCTCACCAACAAAAGTGATATTTTGTCGAAAGCTTTAAGGTAAACCCCTAGTCATTGCATTGCATGGTTTTATTCTCAAATAGTATTTCCTTATTCATTTATCCCTATATACTCCGTGAGCAGAAACTCACTAACCGCCATCCACTTTTATACCCCAAACTTTCGACACCGTAAATTTTTCCACGAGAAAACATTAACGGTGAAAAGGTAACAGAAAAGGTAGAACGGTACAAAAAGAAAACAAACGAGCGTTTCGGAGCGGAGCGGTTTCTCGAGTGGGAGATGAGGGGATCGAGATGCCGTGAGACGATAATGGACGAAAAAAAAAAGATCGGAGTCGCCGGACTAAAGCTTATCGGACCTCGGGGAAGTTTTTTTCTTACTCTTTTCTGGTATCGCACGCGTATACGTGGGACGCGTTAGGTCGCCGCCCAAAAGGTGCGTAGGTGTGACCACCGAGGTGTCGAACTGGAGGAGGAGAAGTGCGGGAGGGGGGAGCGGGAAGGAGAAGGGTGTGCATTTGAAAGCGGCCATTAGGGAGAGAGAGTGAGAGGGTGAGCGTAGGTGGGGTTACAGAGTACATACTTTCAAAAAAACCTCCCTCGCTCGTCCCTCTTCCCTCCCTCCTCCCCCCTCCCTCTCCAAACTGCCCCTCCGCTGCGTGGCGTTTCGGCGGAACGGCAATGGGGTGAAACCCTTGACGAATCAGGAATACCTAAAGAGGAAGGGGGGAAAAAATGGAAGTCCGATGGAGATGGATGATAGTGGGTACCTCTAATGGTGGTCAGGATGAAAAAAATAGGGAAATGCGAGGAGAGGTCGAGATGGATGATTTGGAGTGAGAGGAGGAGGAGGAGAGAGAGAGATGAGCTCAGTCGATAGATGGCGCATGTGAGAGCCATGATTCCTGAGGCCGTACCTCTTCCCCCCTCACCACTCCCTCCCTCTCCCTCCCTCCCTCCCTCTCCCTCCCTCCCTCCCTCTCCCTCCCTCTCCCTCCCTCTCCCTCCCTCTCCCTCCCTCTCCCTCCCTCCCTCTCCCTCCCTCTCCCTCCCTCCTCCCTCCCTCCATTCTATTCATCTTCCCTTTTAACAAATGGAACGAGCCGAATAAGTTCCTCTTTTTCGGTGGAAGATATTTTCCCTGACGTAGAAAATTCTTCTCCCATGGAGAAGAACGGTGGCCGTAGGAGAGGAAAACGCGTGCGTACCCTTTGCGAGTTGAAAATGGTAACAGATGGTTTCTCCGCGATACGGATTGTGTGTTCTTTGGGTAATAGGTGGGCGGGCAGAGAACCCGCGTTCCTCTTTTTTTCTTCTCTGTCCGTCTTCTATCTTCTCTCTCTCTCTCTCGGTCTCTTTCGTTTAAGTCGTCGCCAAATTCTTGAACCGGTCCTTTTTGGTCACCGCGGGAGAGCGAGCACGAGTTCTGAGCCGTATCGCTATGAATAAAGCCTGGTCGTGATTCCGTAGTGCTCTGGTGGCATGTCTAACGGCGCGAGAACGCACGCGTAGGATTATAGCGCTTGTTTCGTCAGTGTCGATCGAAATATTGTTTTTGTAGGCATACGTGCTAATGTATTCTTGTACATTGTTAAATCTATATCATTCAATAACTATGAAAAATGTTTTTTTTTGTATTCCTTAATCGCTTCAACACGTCTAATTGTAAGTCTACGAATGAAATTTTATAACATAAAGGAATCGTAAATACGTACATCCAAGTTAACTTGGCGTTCATCGAGGTAAGACAGCCCTTTAAAATTTAGTATAGAGTATTTACGGTGATTTTTGTCTTTAAAGATTTATTCTTATATAAAATTTGCGTTAAGATGTTATTGTAAGGCATTACAGTCGCCCCTCCTATAGCGTGAGGGATATATTCCTGGAAAATATCGTGTAATAGAAAACCTCGTTATATCATACCTTAAGTCTATGGAAAATAAAGGGATAGAAGAATAATTTTCGGTATCAAAACTCCAAATTATATAGTAAAATACGGCATAATATAATAATAAATCGATACATTAATATTAAATCAATGCAAATTTTATTAATATACCTAGTAAAAATTGGTATAATATAATAATGTATGGGAATAAATCATATACATTTCACGTAGTGTCCATATTGTAATACAATTATTTTTTATCGGATACATCGGTTTTCGAAAACCGTTTAAACGTGAAACCAGACCGCGTTCTAGGGTACTATGGCCACAATTTATAAATCTACGTGTAACCGCGCTCTAGGATACCGCGTCATAGTCGGGTCGACTGTACATTGACAATAGAACAATTTAATTTACAGTGCAACACTTCTGAGATGCGCTTAAGTTAGAAAAAAAGACGGTGAAATTCCCAATCGAAAGCCTATTGGTAAAACGTCAAAAATAGTCGCAGCAAACGGACGAGTTTTTCAAAGTATCAGAGCGTCGAGACAAGTGGCGGGCAATCAATCCTCACACGAGGATAGATCGCATGTGATCTCAGTCCTCACCTGCAAGTGCGGACGTTATGCGGCTAGACACGACACGTGAACCTTATTTTTGACCCCAGGATGATTGCCTAGTGACGCAAGTTGCGAATGCGTTACGCCCCTTTTGCGGTCAACTCATCCACCGAGACAGATGAAGATCAACGATTACCGAGGAATGGCCAGCGGAGAGAGGGGTCAATCTCTATAGCAAGAGAGACTGTATGCTCGGCGATTCGAAGACGTCACTGGTGGACACGCAGCTGCTCCCTCGGACTGCCGTCACTAATGGACGCCGCGAAGAGTCGAGTCCATAGCTTTCGATTGACAGATGGCGCGACCTTCGCACAAGGATTGGACCTATGTGCACCGCCAATAAACAACCGACGGGGTCACTTTGAGCGGCGGACAGTCGGATCGAAGCGGTGCAAACTTAGATTCGGCCTGACGTATGCGGTTACTATGGGGATCATCTCGAAGAAAACAAAGCTCCGTGATCCATATACATATAACAATGATTCACCGGACGTCCAAGCAATGATTTGCTTAATATGGTGAAACATGTTAAATTAAAATTAAAATCCTTCAGTTATCAATGATCTTTTTGCAAATTATAAAGCATTATATTATAGAAATAAATTTTAATAAATCTTAAGTTAATGGAAAGCAATAAGAAAATTTTGTTTTTATAAATGTTGAAAATGTTTTCCATGAAATAGACAAATACTGTTGACAATGTATTACAAATATTTTTATTTTTTTAATTTGAATAAGGCCGAAGATGCACAAGTTACAAATGTAACTTTACAAAAATTACCTGCGCAGATATATTGTTCGTGTCTATCAGAAATGTGTGAAAATATGAAGTTATCCGCGTGAAAACTCTGCTTGCTCAACATGCATTGTTATTTCACAACTATGAATGGAACATGTATTTTATAAACTAGTGTCTCCCCACTTTTTTTGGAACCTGGGATCCACTACGTAGTTCTGCGGATCCCCTCCCCATGAAAAGATATATTTTTCATTCATTTTCTGTTTTTTTCACTTTGAAATATTAATGAGGTGTGAATGGAATATAGTGAGTTATAGATAAAAATAAACATTACGTCATACTCAACTCGCGTGCTCTCCAGAAATAGGGTTTCGTTGGGAAAAGTTTTGACATCGAACGAAAATACGTGAAAAGTTCATTTACTCCCATATGTGAAGGGTTAAAATGGCTCAAAATTGTTTTGTTCGACAAATTTCAGTACAGGTGGCCCATATAAAATCTCGGTAAAATAATTTTAGTGCTTTCTGAATGATGCGGACGAACAGAGAAGGCTTCCCCTAAATGTAGTGCCTTCAAAGAAAGCATAAAAAAATGGGACGATACAAGGGAAATTTTACGCCATATAATTCAGGAATCATAAAATAAGCAGTAGAAGATCAATCAAAAATAAAGTAGTAATGTGATGAAATGCTTCTCTTAAAAAGACAACTTTGTCATTTCTCTGAGTTGTTTATTTAGCGGCAATTATCGTCTTGCATTTTTTTCCTCGGCTTTCCAATTTATTTTTGTGAATAGGTTGAATAACTCATTCTCAATAAGGGATAGCCATGCACCGAAGGCTATCCGATTATTGAGCAACATTTTATATGGCATCAATGTAGAAAAACAAACGATTGATTTAAAATCTTCAATGCTGTTTACCCTTTAAAAAGTAAAATGTATTAATCATAATATTTGCAGTACGTATTAACATTTACAAAACATTCCTATGTATTTAATGGCTATGAGCCAATCAGATCCTTTGTTATTTAAACGGTTTTGTTCATTTGGCCACGGAATGTCATCACATCCGCTTGTGTATGTTTTAACCTCCAAGAAATTTTCTGGTGTGGAAATTCAAATGTGACGAGTGATAGTGAAAAGGGTCGTGCCTTCGAAAGTGAGTGAGTACTCTTACTATCGATTTATTTTTTAATTGCTTCCAAATTAAAACATTTCCTTATCAAGATTGTGTATGTAATCACTTCGAGTAAATTATTATTGTTATTTCATAATATTTATTTGATATCCCTAACCAGGTAAATAAAAAATTTCTATCGCTATTATATCAGTCGTAAACTCAGTTTACGCCTCTCCTAAATGAATATTACCTCTTATTGTTTAGTGAGGCGTTAGTGAGTGGACTGAGATGTATATCATGTCGCTCATACGTGAGTAAATGCATTTGAATTGAGAACAATAACCGAAAGCTATGCTAGTTGCCTCAGTTTTTATTTTCGTTATCCCTATAACATTCCCATTCAAGCAAACCTAAAATGAACCCTGTGGAACACAAAACAGTAATAGTTGACTATGTTGAGATCAATTATCCGAGATGCATTGAATGGGATAAGTGTAAATGTAATTTTTTAAAAAATTATATACATTTGAAAAAGCGCAATTTCTTTGTGCGACATAGATTTTTCATTTAAATGCTGTATTGAATATTTTGATAGCCTCGCATGAAGAATTTGCTGTAAAATAAACATTCTCATTGATTTTCAGGTCGGTTTTTCGAAGGTTTATTTCGTGATATACCTGGAGAAGCCGCTTCATTCTTGAGGGCAGTCGCAGTTGGAAGGGCAGTACAACGAGCGATGTGTGTAAGACTGGAAGGAGCTACCGTCTGCCGGATCTACCGAAGATTAAAAGGATCGTAAAACGGAGAGGAAATGAGGTGAGCGATAGTCGTAAGAGGTGAATGCGAGGAGTCGGGAGTTACTAAGTGAGGGAGTTAGGGAGAGGAAGAAATAGTGAAAATGGAGGATTAAAGGGAAGTGGGATCAAAGGGTCGAGCGTTCGAAAGGGGGTTTTCAAACCAGTTTTCAGTGATTTTGTTTGCAAAATGCAGAGACGGTTTTTTGTCACTAAACTATTAAAGTTGAAATATAATATGTGATGACCTGATTCATGGCTGGTAGGTTAATTGCGAACATTTTTAAATCCTATCATTTCTGATGATTTTGCATTTAAATTGTAGATTTTCCTCGCTAAACTCTTCGGATGGGCATTTATTTTAATTTTTAAATTGCAAGTGTTAATGAAACATATGAGACAAAGGAGGCCGCGTTAAATCACAGGACTTGCCGGAAATAGCCCACGGGCCGTAGTTTGGGAACCCTCGGTCTAAGGGATTAGACTTCTTCTATCATGTAGGTACTACTTCGACGCGATCTAGGGATTTTTTTTGGTGAAATTCACCTTCTTGTATAGATAATAACAGTTCATAGTAAGCGAGTATTGAAAACAAGTAAGGGATGATATTCCTTTCTGTCACGTTTTTTGTAAGCAGGTTGTGTGAATTAATACAAAAATGTTAGATCCTGTAGTATATATTAGAGATCCGCAATTTATCCGTCCCGACCCGCGGATATCCACACGAAAAGTTGTGGTTCGTTCGGAAATTTTTGCGGTTCCGGGTCGGATTCGGATATAAATAGCCTGCGGGTGCGGATATGAAGATCAGTATCCGTGCTGAAGTCAAAATTCAGTGTTTTGAGTATGAGAAAAAATAATGTCGGTTGAATCCCTGTCCTACCCCGTCCAAGCTGATAACCCTGAAGATTTTGGGTCTCTTTTGACCCTCCCCCTTACCTTTCGAAGAAGCTATCGGTGAGATTTTCCAAAATCTTCTATGCATTAATAGGTCATTGACATGTTCTGCTGAAAGTCATTTTCTTTTGAATTTTGGGTTTTGGTTCGTAGATGTTGCTGCAGATAATTTTTGCCTGCAGATACGACTTAAGCTTACGGGTCGGGTTTGGTCGGGCAATTTATTCCTGCGTGTCGGATGGGGTTCAATCGGTCACTCGAATGAGCACAATTTTATACTCCTTTGTGAAAAATTTCTTTCCAGTTTCGATAGCCAGCCTAGTTATTTCAGAATCGGCCAACTTGCAAGTTCGCGCGTCCTGCAGAAGATATTTAACCGCGCTTCTTTGTACATATATATGTTTTGACCTTTTTTTAAAGCACACACTTGCGTCGGAATGAGTAACGCGCAGCCGAGGCGCAGAATGTTCTACTGCGCATTATCCGTCACCGTTGGCACATTAATCATGAATCATGCCTCTTATTAATAAACATCGAAAAAACGAGAATCGTTCCATTAGAACTTAAAAACTCCACTTCTCAATCTTCCTTTTTTCGCCTTCCGTTGGCGTGTCACTCTCCTCCTCTCCAACCAGTTGTAATATTCGGTCGATTCACATTGTTTTCTGCCAAAAAATAGTTTGCTTTTGTTTTCAATGCCTGCTGTATTTTGTGTTGCATGTGAATTGAACGAAATTTGACAACTAGTAGAAACATTTCTGTTACTATTATAAAAAATCGAGAAAGGATATTCGCATATGAAAGTTAAGCTATAAGGCGTTGAATTAGGCAGTATAGAAATCCATTGCAAACTCTTCCTTAATATTTTTGTGCGCGTAATTATGAAATTCTGTCAACAAAAACTTGTTAGATAATCCTGGAGCGATTCTAAAATTTCGTTAAACGACATCAATTGCTAGCTGATATAGTTTCTTCAATTTTCATGAAACGGTTGAAGGCACGCAATATGATTTACCTTAATACAGACGCACCAATTAAAACTTTCCTTTAATGACCGACGTGGTAGGGCATACTTAAAGCTTTCCTGCTTCATCCATCGAGCAGATTGGATATTTTATTTAAATTTATATCAAGAGATCAATCTCTTCCTTTTACTCTTCCAAAACATGTTATCACATTAAACAGGAACCTGTAGCAAAAGAATTAAGAAATATCAAACGGCTGTTTATCCATAATAACGCATTGCCTGCAATTGAACACGTCCCCGAAATAGTAACCCGTTTTCAGAGAGGTTAAATGAAGATAACAGACTCTCATTACTTCTATTATTCAACTGGAATGTTTTAGATATTAATCTTGCAGTTATAATGCTTCATTAAACGTTTAACAGTTTGTTTACTTCGACATTCCTTTGGCTATCGTAGTACGAAGTTAGCAGTTGTCACTCTGCCATGGGGCAGGGGCCTTCAATCTTTATTCTTGACTTACCACTTTGAAAATTGTACAATAATTTTTTACCACCTGGTATATTTTGAAGTGATAATGAAGCGAACAATACGCTTATCAAGCTACATATCTCATTTTTATAAATGTAAGTAATTAAAACACATTTCTGTTGTTAGTGTAATCTTCTACAGGGCTAAAACGACCGGGCACGACATTCTCCGAGTAAAAAAAAACCGTGGGACCTCTCTGGGGAAAATTTTATTTACTCTTACTCGCGCTTCCTTGAATACTTAAGCCAAAGTGTTAAAAACAAATTTTCTATTCCAACACTTTTTCGGCAAAAATGTATCAAAATGTTTTATAACGTTATCTGTAATTCTAACATTCACATTTATTTGGAGCACATGCATGGAGGCTGATCTTATTATATAACTAATAGGCTTATTCTTAAACCGTGTCACGTTATACGGAGTTTGATGGGAGAATAAGGAAAACAGCCCATAACTAAAGATCTATTCATTCTTTTTTGATAAAACTTTCAAGAATCACTTGGATTTTCAACCTTTCAATTTGAAACTGCTCGCCGTGTACATATAAATACTGGGTTTGACTTCAAGAGCATATCTTTTCTCCGTTTGAATAACATGGATAGAGCTGAAACGAAGCGAGCAAGCCTTTTTTCTTTAGCATTTTAAAATATCTTAAAAATGATATTTCGACGCGGGGTTTTCAAAGTTATGCCGAGAAAACTAATGAAATTAATTTCCATATCGTAGAAATTTAAATCTTATTCGAAGGAGGCCAAAAATTATTAACCGACTATTTTTTGTGATTTTTACGCATTTATTCAATTCATCGCCATTACAACTGCTATTGTTAAAGTCTAGTATTGGCTCGATTCTAATGCGTAAGAAATGTATAAAAATTTTGAAAAATCGTATTAAAACATTATTTTGGAGATTTTCGGATGATATTTGAATTTCTACGATATGGAAATTAATCTTTATAATTTTCTCCGCATGACTACACAAGTTTCACGTCAAAATCGTATTTTTGAGATATTTTAAAACGTTAACGAAATAATGTCTGCACGTAAAAAAGTCAATTTATACGTGTTATCTTATGGGAAAAAGAAACTATCTCCTAGAGCCGAAAGGAATTACCTATAGAAATTAACAATTTCTCGAGAAATCTACAATGCAATACAAAATATACTTCCATCAGTGCTGCCAATATATGGGATTAACAATTTTAAACGCTAAGCATGAATAATCAGGATATAAAACCAGTGCTTGAAATGAGCCGGAACACACCGGGACGCCGCTCCGGCTCGTCACACGCCGATGATACCGTTCCGTTTCGTCAGACATTTAGAAATACCGTCCCTTATAATAGCGTTCCGTTTCGTAATATTTCCCATTTCGAGCACCGTATAAAACCAATTCTGAAAAACAATAGCCATAAGTAACGTAATATCCACCGTTATCCTTTAATTGGTACAGTTCATAATCATGGAAAGCAATGAAACTCAAGGAAAAGAAGACTTAGCAGAGGAGCACAAACTCGCTGGAGATCTCGCCAAATGGAAATATTGCTGAAGCTAGTAGAAGAGAAACGGAACCGGATACAAAGAAAAGATTGAACGATCAGGACAAACGAAAAACGAGACAGAGCTAATGAGTCACCAGAGGCAACAGTAAATAGATTGACAAGCCACAGCTTTATAGATGATATAAAACGAACACATGTAAGTTCATTACAATCTGAATAGCGATCATTTTAGATTAGGTTATTTATATTTATGTAACAAATTCTTATATATAGAATTATTTAGTATGTTTAACGAATACATCTTCATTAGCATATGCATTTGCCAAACAACTTTTATATGCCCATGAATATTGTTACTTTCTGGAACATTCGATTATGTGGATTTTATATTTATTTTTTTACGTTTTAATACACATAAACGTTGGTGTCATTAATTTTTATTTTATTTTAACGTAATACTTAATTCACGTACACCCATCATATTTGACGGGCAATTGCGGTAGTATTGTTATATTCAATAAAAAAGTTTTTAAATGTTCAAGTACTCCCTGGACTACGAGTGTTAGCGGTCATAAACATCTGCCATAGACAACGCGCTCTTATGAGAGACCTTGATTTACGGAAGCAAAGTAATATTCTAATAATTTCGATGCTAAAATGATTCAATGAATTTTCGACCGAATGATATTTGGACGATTGAACGAAAATGAGCCCTTTAAAAGTACGAAATAATTGGACAACCATGTCACATCGGCAAAACGCTCTCGTATGAAGAATATTTACATCCAGCTTGTGAAAGTTCAATATTTTGCGTCCCAGGAAGTTAAGGGAAAAAAACGACTATGACATTTCTCCTAAAGTCGACCTTCGCGCCGTGCACATCAAACGGTCATAAAAACCACATTTAAACATAAAGAAACATTTCAAAATTCACCGGAAAAAAGTTATGTCTCCCCTCGCCCTAAGGAAGGAAATCGTCTCTTTTGATGTTTTCACGGCTTTAATAAAATACAAATATTAAACCCCGGATCCGAAGTGAGGTATGCGACGGGGCCCTATATAAGGACGACAGAAGCACTCTGCGCATAAAAATATCCCGTGGAGTATGCGCGGCCTCCGGAGACTTCTCTCTCTCTTTCTCGTCATATCGAAGCGACAGGGAGGATCGTAAACAGAGACACACCGGTTATGACGAAAGGCTTCGGTTGGACCATCCTCAACCGTATGGGGAAGTATTATAAAAAGCCATACTCTCTCCTTTGGGGGCGGTTAAAGGGGGCGTAGGAGGAGGTACCCTTAGGTCGGTGGCCGAGGAATTCAACCAAGGTCCGGAGGATGGGAAAGAATGGGGTTAAATATGGGTTGGTAGCACTGGATGGGACGGGTTCTCGAAGCGGAGACGCACGAGTCACATTAAGATGGCAGTGGATAATTCACGAGCTATGCCTCGACGCTTATATGACTGCGCGGCCGCGGCTTCCTATCTCTCTCTCTCTCTCTCCTTCATAATGCATTACTGTGCGCGTGATCGACTCTTCTCCCCCTTCTCCTCTTCTTGAGTGCGCCCTCGCCGAGCAAATCGCATCCCATATGTATCTGCTTGTGTTTATGGGCCGATAAATCCAACTCGAATCACCTTTTTCTATATTTGGCTTCTTTTATCGTATCGTCTCCGTTCTATTGCTTGAACTCGGTCGCACTCACAAGAAAAGTAACACGTGGAATGTGTTTTACGGCAAATGCAAATATTCCATTTTCTCGCGAAAGTTTTATTTTAATTTTTCACCTGTAATCGTCATTGAATATGCCAAAGAGTAGCTTAAACGTGGAAATGGAGGCTGGGCTTCTTAAGTTGGTCGATCAAGAGCGGTAGATTCCATGGCGTAGCTTTAAAGCGGTCGGAAGAGTATCGAAATGTTTGAATTTTTTGCGCAAATATGCTTAAGTTCCATCCGTAAGACGAAGATTATCCACCAACCGACGACGAATCGTACTCAAATAAGCCAAAAAGGATAATGAATGTTTTCTCATGTGAATGTGCAGTTTGAGAACTTTCCAAAAGAAATCTTTCATAATTGAATCGAAAATTGAAGTAGATATTCTTCATTTTTATCGTCCCTTTGCGCGTGTTTTTATTGAATTTTTCTGCGTGAAAAAAACGTAGTTACTTGTTAAAACGTTAACAACTGTTCCATTTGTCGGAGGAGGATAAAAATTTCTATAAAAATCTAAAATAAACGCAGTGAATTTAATCTTCAGAGGAGAATCGTTGAAGTGCCGACATGTTGTTTCTCAAACAGGACACTCATGTACATCGTACTATTTTCGCAGTAATCTCTTTCCCATGGAGGGTCGGAAATTACTTGGTCCATCTCCCACTCGTATCAAGATCACTCCTTTTTCCTCCACGTCTCTCTTCAACCCTCTCAGCTATCACCCCTTTCAAATTTAATTTTACAACAACACCGTCGGATTCGCGTGGGATAGAAAGCTTTCGCTATGGCAGCGTTTGATACGCGGCACTTTCCTAAATATACAGATCTCTTTCGCTGTGGTGACGGGCGGAGAGTCATTAAAAATAAACTTATCAAAATCTAGGCGATCGCGGTAGGAGAGAGGGAGAGAAATGGAGAGATACGGGGAAGAGATGTTTAATAAATAAAAGGGTAATAAACTTTTTGGTCACGAATAAAATTTTATTTTCCTTACTCACCGCTTATCCTTCCATTTTACCTTTGATATTTATGTCTATTCCTTTGCGTGATCTTTTTTGAAGAGAGCGTTTCTTTGATGATCGTTAGTATCAGAGTAGTACTTCAGAAAGAGTAGAAATAGCTGCCATCTTCCTTTTATCGATAAAAACATCCGTCTGAAAGACATAGTTTTGCATAAGAAAAAAACATTTTCTTTGATAGCAGTGTATACTTGTATCACCGATACTGCACCTCGTACAAAATAAAACTCGTTTAAAGCCATTAAATTAAGAGTGAGATCCGTTTTTCAATCGCGGAGAATGCCATTAAAAACCTTTTCTCCACCTTACGTTCGGCGAGATACAGTCTGGAATGATAATATAACTAATATCCTTAAATATAACTAGGAAAATATAATATGCTTTAGATCCGATACATTTGTCAGTCAATCTATTGACGCGTCAACACTTAAGCTACCCACTTCTGCTTTAAAATTCATTTCGAACAGCAAGTAAAATTAGATTGAAGACAAATTCTAATCGCTCTTTAGTCCCATTAAGAAACATCGCACCTCCTCACACTCCCTCACAAATTTATATTACCCTTTCTTCAACTTGTCATCCAATAATATGAAATATTTGTCTGATTACCACTCCGATGTGATTTGATTTCCTAGATCCTAGAGAGATTCTTTCGTTATACTATCATTACTTCCTGATAACTCTTCTGTATAATCCCTCTTTACGTAACACAGTTTTATACCAGACGAATGATTCATTGAAGAGAAGTTGTTTGGCATGGAAATGCTCAACGCTGTTTTATTTTCGTAATTACTATTCAGCATTTATATTTTATATGATATCACATGGTGACTTCTGAGAAAGTTAAGGAAATTTATTATTTTATTTATTATTCACGGTAGTATAATCACAAAATGATAAAAATTTGCTTGGTAGATATGGTAATAAATTTTGATATATTTCGGAGCTTGAACGGTGAAGGAAATGGAATATAACTCGTTCATCACAGCGTAATTACTAAACATCTTTATAGGAGTGAAAGTTAATTCGGATGAGTTCTGAATTATTTTCCATTCTAATCGGTTGAAATATAGGTAATAGTAATATAATGACTTAGCTCCATTTTCATTCAGGTTCAAAATCGTTTTCCACTGGTTTTGTTCGCCTCATTAAAACTCAAATCGTTTTAATGGGAGAATGATTTTTCATTTCTACTTAAATTAATCTCCAATAGCAAACCCATTTCCGTTCAATTAGAAACAATCGTCGTGGGAATTGTTAGAAAAATGAATCTGCCCCTCTTTCCAAAACCGTACTAAACGCTTTTAAACAACGGTGTCTTTGTTCTTACATCTAGTCATCCGATTCCATAACAGGACCAACTCTTAAGCGCGATATCAAATCTATGTCCTACCAAAAGATTAAAGAATGAGCAGATAGATCACTCCGAGTTTTAAAAGTGGGCAAAACTACTCTATCGCTCACACATGGTCCGGCTATCTCAGAAGAAAGCAGCGATAAATATGTCTCTCGTCGCGCGAATGTATGTGTCCGTCCATTCATGCCCACCCATATCTATCTCGAACGACCCAAAGGCACTCGGTCCTCTCTCTCTCTCTCTCGGGAGGAGATTTCGGAGGGAAGATGACCAGCACACTAAAACGTCCTTCACCTAATGGCGAACCCTGGGCCGAACCACGGAATAAATAAATCCCTTCCTAAAAGCCACGGTTAAAGCATTTCCATGTAGTCAGATTTATCTCCGCGCCCTTTTCCCCCCCATTTCGCCATTAAATATTCTGTTTCGGGACACCCACGCCGCCTCCGGAGACTGTCCCTTAAGAGAGAGAGAGAGGGGTCGCGGGGATTGTGGAGGGATGGAGGAGAAAAGGGAAGATTGGGAAAAAAACAATGGGCAAACACAACCCTACGACTCGCGGTCACGTCGCCATGGCAGCGGCAGGGGCCGAGTATAGTAAAAACCGCATTTAAGTGATCTTCGGAGGTGACGCCGCCCACCTGTGCGGGCGCCCTCGCGTTTACCTCTCCCATAAAGCTCACAAAAACGTCAATCCAGGTAGATCATTGGGGTTCTAAGGATCACAAACGTCGTTTCCCTTATATAGCACTACTACACGCTTCCAGAAGAACACGAGGCGGACTGGAAGAATCGGTAATGGGTCGGTTTAGGATTTTTAATGGACGACGGAGGTGGTGGTGGTGGTGGTGTATTTAAAGCTCTCATTGACGAGAGCTTCGATTTGATTGCTCACGCCAACGACACTTATTATTCTTTAGTGGAGGTGAGGGGGGGCTGTTGGAAGATTGGGACGGGTAGGGTTATAAAAAGTGGATTGGGGAAAAAAGTAGAGGAGAGAGGGCGTCACCCACGTACCATCACCGGAGAAGGGTAGCGCCTAAGAAAGGAGTGATTGATGTTGCCCCAATGTAAGGAAGGGCCAATGGGGGGAAGGATGGGGCGTAAGAAAGGAAGGGCTGAACGACGGGCGAAAATACAGAGAGAGAGATAGATAGATAGATACACGTCTTTATTCGGGCGAAATTTAGACCATAAGGTCCATTCTTACATTTAACCCTTGAGAGAGAGAGAGGGTGGGGAGGAGGAAGAGAGAGGGAGAGGACGATGTAGGAGAGGGAGGAAGAGAGAGAGAGAGGGATGAGAGAGGACGAGAGGAAGGAAGGTCCATGACATGCGGGCGAATTGCGGATGGGGAAGGGAGGGCAAAGTCGGGAAATTTATGTCGTTGGTTGGGAGGAAGAAGTTTGTGGGCAAGGACTAAATGGGAAAAAAGAGTGAGCGAGGAATGAAGCGGGAAGGGAAGGCGATAGTTAAAGAGGGGAGAGGGAAAGCGAGGGAATATAGTGTGAGAAAGTGACGGAGAGATGACTGGGATTCAAATGGAATAAATGAAAGGGAAATATGAGAATGCGTGAAGGCAAGTTGTGGGGTTTCGAGAAAAAAAACGAGGAAAAGATTTTATTTATCGTATTTTTGTTCAGTAAATAAGCGGTCGTATGGATTCGTGACTGGTTCACGGTGAGGATGGTTAACGTTTGAGAATGTATGCCTCTTATAAAAAACATTCCGTTGAGTAAAGCACTGAGCTATAAAAAGCACCATGAATAAAACCCCAAACCACGCTTTTATTTTTGGCATCCGGTCATTTTCATGGCTACGTTAATATTACTAAAAAGTGCTTCTCAAACTAAATTAAGAGCCTTTATGGTAGCTAGAAAAAGCAAACACGCAGTTCAAATAGCTTTTTTAAAACCACAAATGGACCTAACTTTGGCAAGTGTTTTTTAAGGCTGCAATTCATTTGGCTAATTGAAATAAGTCAGAGAGGAATTAACTTCCACAAAAAAAAATCAAAGTTATGGTTACCTGCAGTCTTAATAACATTTCGGAGTGGGATGCTTCTCAAGGATAAACGAACCTATGATAAACTCAAGTAATAATAGGATCCGTATAGTACCGAATTTTTAGAGATAATCGCAAACTAAATGTATGGTTTATAAAAATAATACTTGGAGCAGGGGTCTCACAGTCACACAGGTACGCGGGCCGCATTAAGGGGCCGTAATAGCCATATTCCATACTTTACCAGTCTCCACATCTTTTCATATATCGTTTGGGCATTCACTCTCCCTTTCCACGAGATTGGATAAATCTCACCAATTCCGTGATGCGGTCTTAAACTCATTAATTGCAAAAATATGTGTTAGATTAGGCGTTGAGAGTAAAGTCCTTCAGACACGCTAAAAAGACGCTTTCAGTTGGAGAAAACGTTCTTTTGTACCCCAAATGTGCTGAGTTATTATAAATGGGAGCGAGCAATAAACCGCTGATCTGATAAACTTCTTAAATTCCTTACCAACATTTGCGTAAAATATGTTCTAATAAATACATTTGAGTTAGCGCTATTTCCTATGCAACAATAAAAATAAAAATCACATTATAAACGTAAACTACATTATAACGATTAGTGCAAACATGGAATCGATGCTTCGTATCACCATGGTCATTTAAAAATCACGATTAATTATGGACACTGCAACGGTAGAGCTTTAGATGGAATTTCTCTCAACTTTTCACCGATTTACACTTAGAGATCACAAAGGAGATATTTGTCAGTCACAGACGAATGCAAGTAAACATCATAGCGGGGTATGTTTATCATCAAACTGAAAAGGATATATTGATGAAGAAAATTTTAATGATCAACACGAGCTCTGAGGTCAGCGAAGGACGATTTCTTTCTCTCAATGGCCCAACACGATCGGAAAGATGACAAAAGGAATATGATATATTATATAATATAATTATATAATATAATTATATTATATAATAATTTAATACTAGAATTCGTGACCTGGAACACGAATTTTATTATTAAGAAATGCTTCCCAGTAGCTTGAAATATAAAAAATAACAGAACCATGGGATCGAATGTAATAATGAGGAATTTGCAGCGATTATGTGCTAGTCGCTGACCTTCCAAACGGATTCGAATAGAGGAAAAGTTGGTAAAGGGTTCCGCCGGATTGGCTCCTGGAAATAATCTCTGGGATCGCCATCGCATTCCGGAAATCGGCACTTAAATGTTCGTCAGGTGCGTGTGAGCGGTTTGACCGCAACCCCTCTTCTCCTCCCATTCGCAAGGCTTCCATCAAACGAAGATATCGAGCAAAATCCACTCGAGGAAGGCTTCCACTTTGTGGAAAGATTCCATATTACAATAATAAAAGAATTATGGATCTATCGAGGTTTGCGCTAATGTACGCCGAAGATTCGTAGCGTAAAGGCATCCGAGGTTAAGAGAATTTTAGGAGCGCCGAAGAGAGAGAGAGAGATAAAGCACGTTTGTGTCGAGGATGATGGAGATTTTAGGCTTGTTTTTGCCTCGAAAAGCTGGTGGATTTTATTTTTATCCATGAAAACGAGTAGTAATAATTTAGCAAAGGAGAGCGGAAATAGTATTTCGTGCTTTCAGGTATTACTGAAGGTTGCTCTGCGTCGTAGCCGGGGAATGAAGCGGTTCTTCTCTGGACTATCCAGAATATTCTTGTGTGGAAAATTATGCAGCTGCAAAAAAGAAATTTTGAGGAATGTCTAACCATAACTCAAACTTGTGATATTATTAAAATCTATCAATAAAAATATCTTAAACTTTAAGATGTTAATTTAGTTATAAAAAATAATACAAATTAAAAAATACTTTCCGCTAAGATGTAAATTTAGTTACAAAAAATAATACAAATTAAAAAAATACTTTCAGTTTAAAAAAAAATAATTTTGCTTGGTAGGAGGAAAAATAATATTCCTGAATCAGTTGTGAACGGACGCATCTTCTTTTGGATTTAAATTGCATCTGTCATTTTTAATTTCAAAATTTCAAATTAAAATTTTATTTTCTAACAAGTATAAAGTTAAATGCTATCTTTTCTCTTTCATTATTATTATTCCTCTTTTATTGTCTCAGTTAATTAAAATTTAAATAATCGCTTTATAGTTTTTATGTATTGAATTCTTTCATAGCTCTGATGAACGTTACACAAAGGATTAGGCTCTTTTATGTGAAAATATATTACTGAAACTCAGAATTCTAAAGTAAGTGATCTAACATGATATATTTTCAAAAATGTTGTTTGAATTTTCTATCGGTGAATATCATGGTTGCTATTGCCCATGATATTTCATAAAATTTTTGTGGCTAATGGAAATTTAGATAAGTACGTATTATTTTAATTTGATATTTAAATGTTTATTTTTTAAATAAGTTCGATAAATTTTCACTGGAAGTTTTCAATTTACATTTTTTTATAAGCAGCATAATCACCTAACGCCACATTAAAGAGAGGAAGCCTTGTTTATTTTTTGACTAATGGAATATCTAGTGAAGACACAAATTAATGGCAACGAAGGCAATATTTTACTCAATACAATCGAAATAACCATTATGAAACCTTTCCCCCAACATAAAAGTCGCTACAACTGAAGTTATTCGTTTCTAGGCAACATTAAACTCGTTACGCGGTCACTTAATTACTCGTTTATGTTGGCGCCGCGGCTGCGTTGGGTCAAAGAATTAAATTAATCGATCTCCTAAATTGGTTCCCGGCTTCAAATGCGAAGAGTTACGAGGTCGCAGCGCTAAATGAGGCGTGAAGCATAGAGGGAAATGATTGGAGGAGGGGAGAATTAGAGGAGATGGGTATTAGATGGCCTATTTGGTTCCACTGGGGCCAACCAAAATCTCGTGCCACTTTGAATGACGGATAGTTATAAGCTGTGACTTATACGCACGCCGAAAAATATAGTGAGAATATATGCAGCTGCAATACATTAAAAATAAGGAGATTAACAGGAGAGTTAATTAAATGTTAGTAGTAGTTTTGTGTAATAAGACCAGAGCACATCTTTTATACATTTTACAACCGTAACAGCTGATTTACTCATTCGATTAACAACTATTAATTAATTTTGTGTTGTTTGCCGATTGATTCATCTATTAAGAGCTCTCCACACAAGAGTTTTGCAGACTTAAAACGTACAGACGAGTCATTCGTTCTCTAAGTTTTATTGATTTGCTTCAATGCTGGAATTAATTGCAGTTATTTCAAAATATCAAAAAAAAAAGTATTCGTACTTAAAACATTAATGAAATCTCGTTTATTGATCATTCGAGTTACAGAATGCTTCATGAGGCCCATTAAAGTACTTCGCTGTCATTTTTTATTGCTGAATTTAAAATATAATTTTTCTTAGTTCTCAGGTGAAATGAGATCTCATAAACTTTAATTTTAAACTATTAAAATTTTTTTGGAATCTTCTTCTGTATTTATATCGCCTTTAGTGAGTTATAACTGTTTCTTTAGGCCATTGTTTGTGAAAGTATTTATCTCATATTTATTACGATGAAAGTCTCCTCTTATGTAGGCCTATAAACTATGATACACTCTGTATTTCCTGAATCTTGTCCTCTTGCCGTATCAATATTTAATTCCTTTGTCTCACTTGGACGTCTTATGTTAGCTCCCTTAACATCTTTCCTTGGGTTTTCTAAAGCAAGGCAGTCTCGTTTTTGGCAATCGAATTCTTGTAAAGGATAACTTTGTGAAGCAGAGGTTGTAGAATTAAAAGTACGAATAAAATAAACATTATATTCTTTCATATCTCGATTAACCGCATAGTATTCGAAAAATTGTTTTTTCTCTTAAAATGAGCGTAGCAAATCTAATATTCGGCTTATTGCTAGTTTTAATATGGAAGTAAAACTATTAGGCTTGTTTCCGACGTAAAAAATGAAGTCATAAATTTACGATATTTTTAGTGGTTAGGGCGTGTTATTGCAGTAGTCTCATATGTTTACCATAAGCTTTCAATATATAAATTGATTTTTTGCTATTGGCATCTACAGAATCATTCAAAATTAAGGAAGAGGTCGCTATCAATAGTTTTTTCGTTCGCACTTCAAATGTTTATAGCTATTAAAAATGAAAAATCTTTCGACAGGATATTTTACGAAAACAAATGACTCCGTCGAAAACGAAATTAAAACTAAAGAGAGAAGCAATCAACTATCGATAGACGATGAAATTTTAAAATGCCATCGAAAAAAAGATGATTGATCGCTATTCCGTTGACAATCGTAGGATATTCCGAAACGATTCCATTATTTAAGATGGAATTCGACCGCAAGCACCTGCTCTCCCCACGTTCCACTTTCCCTCGATTTCATTTATTTTCCTCCCGACCAATACCACGCCGTGTCTCCCCCCCCCTCCCTTCTCCCCTCCTCCGTCCGGAATTCCTCGCCCGTTTGGCAGACGACGGCCTGCCCGTGCCGCATCCCTCATCATCAGGAAATTTCCGACAGAAAATGCTACCCTCTTCTCCCGAAACCCTTTTTGTCGCTGCAGGGAGCGTGCTGGGTAAGGTGGGGGCGGCGAGGGGAGTGAGGAGGATTGGGGGTGGAGGAGGTGTGGTCCAGGAGGGTGGGAGGGGAGTCCAGGGAGGAGAGGAGAAAGGTGATCGTGGGTGGATCGGAAGTGACTAGGGGATGTCTCGGGTGTCTTGTGTCTCTAGGAAAAAGCTGAAGACGTGAGCGGTTGAGTTTTGAGGCGTGTCAGAGACGATTCTCGGGAGACTTGGAAGAAAGAGGTTAGGATTGTGTCGGAAAGCGTGAGTTGAGGATAAGGAACGACTGGCAGCGCCTCTGTCGGCTGGTTTGCGGAGTTGAGGATTCGGCAGAGGATTGAGTTGGAAGTAGTGTGTTTTATGGGAGAGAGAAGGATGAAGAGAGAGATAGCGTTAGATAGATTAGGATATTAGTTTCGGGTTTGGAAAACGGAGGGTTTAAAAAGTAGATTTTTGTGTTTTAATATTCTTTAGGAAAAATAAAATTCATAAGGAAACTAACTTCGTATTAAAATGTGCACTTCAATGTGAACATGCTACAACTTTGACTGTGATTAAAGAGAATATTTCTGTGTGGATTTAGAACATTGTATTTATTCTTACTTGACGAATATGAATACAATTACTTCGAGTATAATCAGTCACATTTTTTAACTCTGACCTAAACGGAGTTATTCTAATTTTTAACAGTCTCTTAAGAACAGTTTAACAATAATGTGAAATTTTCTGTTAAAAAGAGCGAGATGCTTATCAATTATAGCAGGCGTGGCTCGTATTTTTTATGAACCAAATAATTCCATTTATACAAAAATATCGATATTCAGCTCGAACATTTTTTCCAGCTTCATAGGAAGTAAAAAATACAAATAAAACGCAGTGCATGGCCGCTATTAACAGACCTCATAGAATTCTCTCATCCTTTTATACTGTTGAAATTTTCTTCCATGCTGTTCGGGCTTTAATTGCCTAAATGTGATGAACGGTGTCTTTAGCAGCTTCCGACTGGTCTAAGAGGCATAATGTTTGATGTAATGACCAAGATAAACCAAATTAAAAAATAAATTACGGCGGCGGGTCAAAATAAATATTTTTTTAGAGATAGAAACTTTCAGCGCGTAAAAAAACACACATTAGATCCGGTTGGAACGATAGGCTACATTAAAACTTCGGTTTGGGATTGGTACGACTTTTCGGAGGGCACAGGTTGAAAAGAAAGGGGAGGAGGAGAGATATAAGGAGAGAGAGGGGGGGAAAGGGGTGGAAGGGAGGAGGAGGGAGCGGGGGCAGTGATGCTGGACCTTCTCGACGGGGGGGCCACGGGCCATTGAACGAGGCAGCGGTCCAGGAGGTTATACACAGCAGAAAGTGGGAGAGAGACGTCTTGTGGAGAAGGATGGAATAAGTTTCGGACTGTGAGACGACCCTCCGAGATTTCTTCGGGAATGTTTTTCGGGCCTCCCTCTCATGTTTCCTCTGCGAAAGGGCGGAGGGACCATTAGGGTCGAAGACCAAAGGGTCTTCCTTTCAAGTTTCACCAAAGGAGAGGGACGGTGGGACAACGCACTCCCATTTCGGACGATTCGCGTCAATTCTCCGTTCGGACGAAATCGGCGATTCGCGTCTTTTGTTACGTCCAGCAGGGAAAGAATCGTCGACAAGACCTGATTTAATTCGGGAGGCTTTCAGCGGCATGAGAATCTTTGGAGGGATATAATATTAATTCTTCTTGTTTGGCGTTTTCATTTTGTAAGGTTTCCTCGCCGTGTCACGAATTTGAAGCAGAAATAATTCTTCCCTCTCAAGCATAAACATATGGTTAAGGAAATATAAAAATGAAACGGAGGTTTGACAGGTATGGAGTGCACCCTGCGGGATGTTACACTCTCTCCTCCCTGTTTCTCTCTCTCTTTTTCTTTCTTTGTACACGAATTATATATTTCGTAAAACCTCTGATTTGCATGAAACACGGCGAAATCAATTTCATTGAATGACGATTTCAGAATCAGAATAAGAAATGAGATGTTTTATTAAATAATGGCGATATGCTAATTTTTATGTCGAAGAAAATGTTTCCTTTGCCTATCACTATTATATACCTTGGAACGACATAAAAAATCGTTATGTTTACGTCATCGAGAAATGTTTTATGATCAGAAATACCATAGGTACGGAAAGGTGGTACGAAAGTTATTTTGCATGGAAAATTTTCATTAAAATTAATCGGCATCCTGCATTAAAGATGAAAAACGTATTTTAGTTAAAATAGAAGCGAAACACTTTTCACTCAACAAAGGTCGGACGTAAAACGGTCATTTCTTCTTCATAATACAGAGAAATAATCCGGAATAATCAAACCTCTAGAAATAAAGCCATTCATTGCATTAGTTTTTATATTCCCACGCTGCACCGTAGGCCTTCCAGCAGATCTGAGCATGTAGTGAAACTTGATAAGGCCTCCGATATTTTTGTTTCTTTAGCACTTGGGTTTCTTCAGGTGTATTAATTTATTTTGCCATCAGTATCACCACCTCGTTATTTTTTATAAATAAATGAATACTTTTAAAAAACCAATGGACATAATTTCAATATGAGTCACACATTTCAATATGTTGGACAAACAAAAATATTTCTTCAGCATCTGGAGGGATGTTCATGGATTCTGACACATGAGACGGGGTTCACTTCGTTAGCATACAAAATTCCATGCCATTTTCTTTCCCATCTATTCCACGCTGCTCGCAATAACCATTATTTCACGAACATTGGACCCGCCTTCTTACTTCTTCCTTTCTCTCTCTCTCTCTCTTTTCTTCCCCCTCCTCTCTCTCTTCCCTTTGCCCACTCCATCGCATATCTTCCTCACAGCGTGCAGTCGCCCTCAACATCATCGAGACTCCTCCCACACGCGCGCACACATACACTCACACACAAACACAAGCAGGGATATCCGTTCCATTCTGCTGTCTGCTGTGGTCCCTCCCTTTCCATTTCGGTTCCTCTCTCCGCCTCGACTATCCACAAGCAATGCCAACCCATTATTCCCCTCTCCCATTCTGTCTCTCTCTCTATCAATCTACCCCCTGCCACTCTACCTGCCCACTTCTCTCAAGCCAACTCCTTTTTTCTCCACTCTCCCTACTCCTTATGGATATTACTTGTATCATTTCCCCCCTCCCCGCCAATCACGAAGGAGATATTCCTCCCTCCGTTCTTTCTCCCCCTCCCTTCTCTCTCTCCCTCCCCTCCTATGGAGTGGCCCTCCTCCTGCCGAATCACAATCCGACCTCTTACGACGCGTGTTCCTCGTGATCGAAATGCCTTCTCAATATTCGCATTCTCAATAAGCGTCCCGTGGTCCCTCGACGGGGTGCTGCTGGGAGGCATAAGGGCCAGGCTAGACGGCAGAGGCGACGCCCCAAAGCGCGCGCACGGGGGATGAAATTCGGAGAAAGGATGCGAGACGGAGAGGCGGAACAAGGCGGAGGATGGGAAGAGGAAGGGGAAGGGTGGGCGGGGATGGAAATTATTAAAATTCAGGCTTCACCCGGTGCGAGGGAATTTTCAGGTAGCTTTATATTTTATTTTTTCATTTTCATAAAATCGGCAAAATAAGGCGGCGGCGTCCTCTTTCGTCTCGTTTCGTCGGAAGAATGAGATTTTTGCAGACTTCGTGACTGAAAAAATGAAATAAATAGCGAAGAGCTAATACATAGATGTCGCCCTTTGTAGGCGCTTCTATACTGAAAGTTCTTCGTGGTGACGTTAGGGATGGCGATACTCCTTTCAATATTCCTCGTTAATTTGATGTTTCATTGTTTCCATTTTTTTCGAGTTTATAAAAGCTTTTGATCGATTACTGGAAGTTTTATAATGTTAATGTTGAAATGGCACAATAAATATTCGTACTCTCAATCGCGAAATAAAATGTTATATTGGTACAAATAATATTAAGTTCCAGTCAGCCTAGATATCCAAGTCATTCAAACGGGTAGAAGCATTTGTAACAAACGCATTTCGTTGAAGTTATGACTAACTGAAATAACCATTACGAAACAGTTATTTCGGAATTTTGCCGCGTTTCTTAGCCTCAATGGCCCTTATGGAGTCCAAGCAATAAAGGGGCTCACGACTGCCCTAGTTGATTATTCCTTATTCTTTTGAATATTAATCATATAAAATAATATTGAAGTCTACAGTGAATGTTGGTGCAGTGTATGTTATACTTTCAAATGACAATCTGAATAATTTGTTAAGCGAATAAAATTGGTTTAGGAAATCTTTCTTTTTTTTGCTCTTCACTTTGATGGGGCCTTTTAATCTATCTCGTTCCTAGTTGTCCTAGTTGTTGTCCTGGTTAAATTATCAAATCAATAATAGATGAGAGAGCGAATGTTTATAAGTCTACATCTAAATATATTTTCAAGAAAGAGACCTATATAAAGATTTGAGAATGCCGATTTCCTCTCTATTTCTCTGAAAGAAAAAAAAACTATTACAAAGCTCAAGCGCATGCTCCTCTCCTTGAAGGAATGAAGCAAAATGGGACTCGTATGGCACCAGCTTAGAAGTACTCTACCGTCGCGGTGCAAGTTAGACTGGAAGGAATACAACCCATGGAGTTTTATAGGACGGCTTTATTATTCGCTCCGGCCACCCAATGGCGCTTTCGTGTCCACGTGAAGCGGGCAACAGGTGAAATGTCCACTGTAGCAATAACGCTCTCTTCGACCTTATGTTTCCCTTGTCTCCTACTAAGTCTTCTCTCGCCTCCCCCACGTCCTTTCCCCCCGCTCTTGCCCCCCTCCGCCTCCTTTCCCTATTTCGTTTCTTCCCGTCGCCTCCCTCGTCTTTCCCTTCATTGTCGCCTCCTCACCTCGCGCGCGCTCCGTTGTCACTGGACGATTCCCGCCTCCATGGCGACTGCCGACACAGCCATAACTCTTTGACCAGATTCCCGGGTTGAAGAAAAAACACTCCACCATTTATGACCGCACCTCAAATTCTTCCACTTTATACTCGACACATCGTCGTCATTTATTTTCCTTTTTCTAGTCATTTCATCACATTCATGCGTTTTCTAGCCTCAATCTCGTCTTTGTTTTTTTCCTTTTACCTCGATCCTCCTTCATCTCGTTCCTTTCCTCTCTTATCCATGCATTTTTATGTCTTTTCCAGTCCAACTTGGCCATTTTCTACTTAAATAGATTAATAACTTTTTATTTAGTTTATATTTATTTATTTCTTAAGCGTACTTTCACTCAACATTTCAATTTCTATCCAATATTTCATCTCTCTATTCTTTCCCTCTATTACTGCTGAAACAAAGCAATTCTTTCGGGAGTACCCCGTGAACATCTATTATAAATTACACAGCCTTTCTCTTTAATAATAATAAATAATAATAATAATAATAATAAATAATAATAATAATAAATAATAATAAATAACAATAAATAACAATAATAATAATAAATCCCAATTTTTTAAAATTAATTTATTATTAATTAATTATTTATTTATTTGCTAACACACAGAAATATAAAAATACAAAAATTACATATTTGCAAAATAGCACGGATTGTAAGAGAACAAATCATCATTAGTTAAGGAAATAATTGTGATACAGACAATATTTATAAAAGACAGCAGTCATCAATGGTGAGATCAAGAGACCTGGTCCTCCCAAGTCAAGGACTTGTCGGGAGGTGCCAATTTTTGCGTGTGATCGGTAGTCAACATTAGTAAAATAATTTATTTACATAGTCATAGATATTTATAAAAATTGCTTAGGGGTTTTTGATGTCAGACAACGTACATCATACATGTTATAAAATACATCATACATAATGCTACATATCATAAAAATAAAATATGGAAATATAATGTTGCATACAATAATACACCGATGTTATTTAATGCCAATACATAATAATGTTTTAAAGACAAATCACTTACTAGCATCATATACGTATATTAAATGTCAGTATTACTGTCAAGTAGCCACATTTTCACTTTTCTTTTAACTTCCGATACCCTCTCAAGGTTCTTTATGTTTTTAGGTAGTTGATTAAACAACATTGGAACTGAGACCCTCATCTGGTTTTTACCTTTTTTATTGTTGTATTTAGGTATAGCATAAGCTTTAGCCATTCCATGAGTATTGGAACTTAAAACTTTATACTTAATTAACAAAGTAAAAATCAGAAATAATTAGGTACATGTATAATTTATCCACTGGGAGAAGATTAAATTTATTACATGACTCACTTAAGGTTGTTTTAGTTGCTTTGATAACATTATTCATATCCACATCAACAAGTTTTATGATTCTATTTTGGTTTCTTATAATAGCGTATAGGCGTATCTTCGATGAATTCCCCCACATGGTCAAGCCATATTGGAGTATGTTCTCAACTAGAGCGTGCTAGACCATTATTTTCACTGGTTTTGGTAAAATATATCTAAGTCTGAGAAATTGGTACATAATCTTTCTAATTTTACAATTAACTTTATTAATGTGTAGATTAAATCTAAAATTCTCATCTATTGTCACACCAAGGTAAGTATAATTTGTCACCTGAGCTAGATTATTGCAGTTACAGTCGTCATCTAGGTCTAACATATTGGCATGTAGGCAGAAGTGGTTATGATATTTTACATTTATACGTTGTCTTTTAGGTACATTATTGGATATATACATAACCTGTGATTTTTTATCATTTATAATTAAATTGTTATCATGAGACCACTTATTAACCCTGTCAAGATCCTCTTGTAAGAGTTTTTGAGCCATATTAAAGTCTTTGTGTTTCATCACTAATACAACATCATCAGCATATAAAGTAAATTCACAACTTTTAATCGACATATATAAGTCATTAATGTAAATAAGAAAAAGTATCGGGCCTAAAATAGAACCCTGTGGAACACTACAGGATAGATATTCTGGCTCACTGACCAGATTATCAACCCTAATTATAATACTGCGCCGCAAGAGGTAACTCTTAAACCATTCCAGAATATGGGCACGAATACCATTTCTTTCTAATTTAAAAATCAGTATTTCAGTATCTGAAGAGTCAAAAGCTTTTCTGAAATCTATAAATAGGGCCAGCACACGAATGCTTTTATCTAAGCCATTGTGAACAATCTCTGCAAATTCCTGTAAGGCTTCCTTTGTACCTTTATTTTTTTGAAAGCCAAACTGCCTATCTGACACTAAGTTATTCTTTACTAAGTACTCAGATAAGTATTCTGCCACATATTTCCCCATAACTTTGTTAACGCAAAATAAGAGTGATATAGGCCTAAATTTATTATAATCAGTTTTCACTCCACCTTTAAATATAGGTTTTATTAGAGCCACTTTCATGCCATCCGGCATTATTCCTAAGTTAAGGCTATTATTTATAAGGGTACTTTCCTGTTAACGGGAATACCTTTAAAACTGAACATTGTTGTTATGATTGTTTCAGAGGATATAACATTGAAAGGATATATTGACGTATTGTTGGATTTAAGATATTTTATTTTAAAAACAACATTAACAGAAACTGATTGACCGGTCTCGACATTTACAAACCCAATCTCCAGACAACGTGGAGGGTTTCTTTGGTTCCGATCGAGGCGAAGGGCGCGGTAGCGCCCGGAGACGATTACCCATTACAACAAAGCGAGCCGATATATCCTCTCAATTTGCGGCACAACAGTCAAGAGTAGATAACATTGAAAGGAGATATTGACGAGCCTTCGGCTCGCTTTGTTGTAATGGGTAGTCGTCTCCGGGCGCTACCGCGCCCTTCGCCTCGCCCGGAACCAAAGAAACCCTCCACGTTGTCCGGAGATTGGGTTTGTAAATGTCGAGACAGGCCTATCCGTTTCTTGTCCGGTGATTGGGTTTGTAAATGTCGAGACAGGCCAATCAGTTTCTGTTAATGTTGTACGTAAGTATGGCATAGGGATAATACGTAAGTACCAGGTCCTGCGAAGGGTCCTGGAGATATTTCCGTTAACAGGAAAGTGGTATTCTCGTTAACAGGAAAGTACCTTTATAAGTTTAGTGAGCACCGAAATATTAAAATTACTATTTTTTAGTTCAGCTATCCTTATAATAATAATAATAATAGTAAATAATACCATAAATTAGTTAAGATTGAGTTTCCGGCATAGCATCTGATATTATTTGTCGAATATCGTCTCATTGAGTGTATTGCATTCAGAATAAAAAGTTGACGAAATCAATGCATATTTCCTCATAATGCGAATATTCACAAGAAAAATATGTCCATCCTGTAGATCAGGGGTCGGCAACCTTTTCTATATGGCGGGCCACAATCGTTTTTGTGAATGCTTCGGAGGGCCGTATTGGAAATAACTAGATCTCCGGCGAACCGGATGGGCGTTTAAATCTGAAGTTAGATTTTGTGGTCTCATATTAAGGAAAATAAATTCTAATTAGTTTACTAGCGTTAAAACTCCACCAGAAAATGTTTTGAGACAATAATTTCACTGAAGAATATGGAATTGACTGTGTTAAACTATATCGATCACTTTTTCATCATGGCTTCGCGGGCCGCATAAAACGCTCTCGGGGGCCGCATGACGCCCGCGGGCCGTAGGTTGCCGACCCCTGCTGCAGATTATCCCCTAGTTTTCCTTTAAAACAAATTAGTCCGCTTTAGTAAGCTTCTTCTTGTATATTCTATTTTTTTCTCAGAAAAAAGCACTCATGGTTTTACGTTTAAGATCATCCTCCACTTTAATTTACGTTTCTACATTAAGACCTATGACGATATATCTTTTCTCAATAGATTGTTTTATTGACGCTATTCATTAATTCGGTTTCTTTTTACAAAGTCAGCCAGTTTTGCACTTACAGAACTTCGAAACGTGTCTGGATTAAACCATACACGACGATGAAAGCTTGAAAATAGACGACTTTAGTTGCTCCTTTCTTTAAATTTTACAATTCGTTTTCTCAGAAAGTTGGAATGGACTAGATCCCAAATTTAAAATTATTTAATTCAAATTATACAGAGAACCTTTGGAAATGTCGATTTGTGGCGAAACAACGTTAATTCTCAGTGCTATGTAAATCCTGCGTGTTTTCATAGTTATATCCCCCGTTCTTGATAGATAACTGTGTCTTTTCTACCAGCCACTTTGTAAGTTCGTAATGGTTAAACTCTCAAGTAACCTCATCAACAATCTCCTCATTCCACCTCCGTTCTTCTTTGCCATTCTCCACATCATTAACCCCTTCTTGCTTGATTTACTTCCACCTTCTCCTCTCTCTCTGTTTCTCCTCATCTCGTTTTCCCTGTTTCATATTTCCTTTCTCTTCATTTTTATCTCTCTCTCTTTATTTTCTTTCTCTCTCCCTCTCTTCCCCGTGACACTTTTCCTTCGCATTCACTTTCTTTGATTTATGTCATCCCCAACCCCATCCTCCGTCCCGCGTGTTCGCCGTGCTTATTTTTATGTTACGCCTTTAAATCTTTCTAACCACTTGTGTTGTGGGAGCCTTTATTCGAGAATGTCTCAATGTCATACATACTCTCCATTTTCCTCCTCCTCCACCCCCATCTCTCTCCAAGTCCTTTCTCCCTCTTCTTCCTTCTCTCCGTCGCCCAGCTGGTCGCACGGAGAGCCCCGCGATGGAGCAACAGCCCTTTCCCTGGTGGCCGCGCATTTGTTACGTCGCCTAGAAGACGTAAGAATGGATCATCGTTATTATTCCGCATCGGTAATCCGATTTGGACGTGTGGAGGCGCTCGACCGTCAACCTACGCTCGGAAATCATAATTAGTACCATTTTAAGGCAGCTACGGGAGCTGAGGATGAAAAACTGCCAGCCGAGGAATTTTACGTCGCGGTCTGAACTGCTTTTGAGTGTGTCGCGTTTACGATTCTTTCGTTATTGATTACCCCAATATTTCTGCCAGAATTTTTAGGCACGTGTTCAGAGGATTACTGCGTAGCGAAATGGCGACGATATCCGTCTTCGTTTTCTCTGTGTAAAGTATTTCTACCAATACCGGTTTGACTAACACGATACGATAGCTCTCAGAGAGAAGGAGAAAATAAGGGGAATACTTCATTTAAAATACCTAGAAATATTAATCACGGAGGATACGAAATGAAATTGTCATCAAACAAATTTTTACAACTATATCGTTATCAGATACAAAATGGAGGAAATATATATTTTTTAATTCCTTCGTAAACCTTCGTCCTTCACTTTCCAAGAAGAAGAGATTCCCCGGATGAATCTCGTCTGGAGTTTACACCTCGTGGTGGCATTAGATGGACCCGTGCCCGGCAAAAGGGCCGTTGAATATATATATATATATATATATATATATATATATATATATATATATATATATATAAAGACAGCCGCCGTTTTGAAATGGGCGCTACGGTCGCGATGTTAATTGTAAGTGACATTGGTTGGGGTCATTGTTTCACAACGAGAAAACAGCGTCGCAGAGCCGAAGCAATGGCAAAAATACGGCGGGACTTCCAATTGCTGTTCATGACCCTTTCCCTCGACTAATATTTCGAGAGAGAGAGAGAGGCTCGTTCTTTCTCTGCCAATCGGACGCTTGCATTTCTCAGCTCCGAGGCAGCAGAGCATAGTGGGGTCTATAGTTAGTCAGTCGAGCGGCCGGCGCTGGTGTAGAGAAGGCTTAATTGGACGGAATCCATTGTCTTCCTGAATTATTGCGTTTGCGGACTTTTCCTGACCCTCGCACAATCGCGAGGGGTCAGTCAGTCTCTTGCCTTATTTAAAGGGTCACTGCAGATTCCGCCATTGTTCGCAATGGCGCCACAATCAACGACTTTTATTTACAGAAGACGATCGTTACTTATTATCCAACTCTCGAAAAACGACGACCATTAAACAAACGCAGGCTGCAAAGAAACTGTTTACCCACGGAAATATTTAGACGATTACATCACTAAAATTTTATAGAGCAGTCGATTAAAAGCAATCCCTTCCCTTTTGATGACAAAAAGCAACGACGCCTCCGGTACAGAGGGAAAGTATATAGCTACGGAACGCTTTCTTAAGTGGTTGTTTCATAGTTTTGTTTGATAATAGCCAATTAGCAGGTGTATTTTCCTACATGATTCGCCTTAAGCGGCGATCCTCGTCAGATTTATGGCATAAGGCTCTCATACTAAATAAATCTCTTTGGATGTTGCGGAGAATTCGTTATCGAGAAGTAGTAACGAGCGATTAGAAGAGAAAAAACTTTATGACTCGATTATATTCCTAAAGACGACAGCAAAGTCAAAGAACGGCAGGTTAGTAAGTTGTTTGGGAATTGAAGCGGAAAAAAATCAGCAGCATTACGTCGAGTTGAGGGAAGAGCATAAATAATTTAAAATAAAAACCTGTTTTTATGGAATGCACAAAAAAATACCAGCAAAGCATCTGCAAGTATTCAGTCGGAGGTTTTTTTCAGAACATGTGTCATCCTAACAACCATAAAAAGTCTTGAAATAACCCCGCAAATGGCAGAGTGGATTAAATGCCCGTCGCACCGTAAATCATTCGTGGTTTTTCCCCTTTCTCTCTCTGAACTCTTGACCAATGAACTCCGGGCGGCGTAACCGTGGCAAAGCATCTCGTAATGTATCGTTAATGGCAAAATAAAACACGAGCAAACGCGAGCCATTTTTGACTCTCGTCTAGACTCGAACCCGTCGTCCCCTTAAGACGCGCTCCAGGAATCGTATAAGGCCTCGAAGGAGATCGCAACCCAAACCCCACTCCCTGTTACCCCGTTCCTCCTTTTTAACTTCCTCATTCCTCAAAGACGACAAAAAAAAGCATCCCCTCCCCCCAAACGACCCAATGGATCAAGTCTTCCTTCCTCACGTCTCAGACCCTCTTCTCTCTCTGTTAAGCTGCAATTCCTCCTCCCGTGAGTGATAAGGAGGGCGAATGGAAGAAGGAGACAGGAGAGGTCGCGGGTCTCCTTCTCTCCCTCACCCTCCAACCCTTCCCTCCTAATTCCATTTCGACGGACTAGATGACGTCATCCGCTGCTAACGCCTCCGTGGTGAGATAGAGAGAGAGAGAGGTTGTCCGGCAGAGTGAAAGAGAGAGAGAAAGAGAGGTCTCCTCCCCACTTGACCCTACGCCCTCGTCTCTCTCACCCTCCTCCTCTCTCTCACACCCTTCATTGCTGCCCACAATAGCCTGAGGAGCACGCGTCCCACGCCGTGCTTAGCTTCCTCTGCAGATCATACGTGCTAACAAAGGGGAGGAGGGGGTTGGGTGGGGGTGGGGTGAGAGGGGAGTTGGGGATAAGGAGACTGGGAAGGGAGAAGGAGAGGAGTGGCGCGAGGTGCCACCACACCCACGAACCGGGAGATAGCGGGCGCCGAGTGGGGGAGTGTGAAGCTCACGACTCTCTTGTCCTTCCTCTCTATCTCACCCCTTTCTCTCTCTCTCCCTCTCTCTCCTCTCCCTAAACTAGCTCCCATTTTGGCCGCCGTCGCCACTTGCCACACATCACATGGCGAAGTCGCCCACGTCGCAGTACATACGAGCGTGTCCAATGCACGACGGAACGCACGCGCACGCCTCCTCCGAGGAAGCAGCCCACGCCACACGCGAGAGAGAGAGAAGTGCAGCCGAGTAGTTTCACCATCTTTGTCCTCCATTCCCCCTCTCTTCTCCCCCTCCTCTCCTCTTTTGCAATCGGAGAAACACATGCAGATTCTTAAGACACGCACGCACGCATTAAGATCCTTATTAGAATATCTCTGCGTATTTTAAGGGATTGGCAAGCCACATGCGATTAGTCCAAACGACGGTTGAAAATGCTTGGTTGCCTTTTTCGGGCGATATGGCGGTTGTACAAGTTTGAATCTTAGAATACCGAATGTCCCTGCGGTTCTTACTTTTAAAGGACGCTTATGAAAAAGAAGATAACTACAAGTATTAATTTTTCATAAAACGGGGAAAATTCGTTAGGTATATTTTATTTGTACAGGCGAACGGCGAAGGTGAAGGGATGAGAAATGAATGTGATTTGTCAACCTTTTCTTTTTACGTTAACCGTCCGAGGAAAAAATGGAAGCATTCCTCTTATCGTACCTATAATTATTGGGTTTTGTTGTCCGTCGTAAGCACTAGGCGCATCGCTGGAATCTTGCTGTAATTCACAGTAAAAGCTCATTTTTAAAATGAGAATAAATTGCTACTTTAATTCACCCGGACATCCAGAGATGCACGCGCAAAAACTACAGACGAATGTTCCGTCGGCCTCTGCAATATATTTATCTCGTGTACGCAGCATCCCTCTACCGCCTCCATTCTCTCCCCCTCTCTCTCCTTTTTCCGTCGTGCGCGCCTTCTCATCATTGTCCGTCGAAGGTTAAATTGCCCTCTTCCGCCTGTCTCACTCCCGTTTACCGACTCACTTCTTTTTCCATCCAATTATTGACGTGGACACACGCCGCGTTGGAGCGTGCCAGTCACGTCGGTTTCATCGCTGCTGCCGCCGCCCACTTAAATCGATCTATCGATGGCTCTCCCACCCCCGCCCTCTCCCTTCACCCTAACCTCTTTCTCTTTCCAGAACGACCGCATTCATATTTCGAATTTCTATTGATATTATGCTGTTGGCCAGGCGTTCTCAATGTGGTGCCACAGTGCAAATAAATATCTACCGAAATCATTAAAATTATATTTCATCTGTGATAGGTTTACGTCACAACTGTTTCGATAATAAATAGACTTGCTTTCTCTTTCACTTGCCATGAGTTTTGGAGGCTTGAAGTAAAGTAGATTTCTGTTGCAAGTATTTACTCTTTTACGTTTGAGACCAGTCTTCATTAAGGTTTTAGTTTAAAAAATTACTTTTGAATTCCTGGATCTTAATTATGTTAGGATAAAATTAAGAGATTAAATCGGTTATTTAGTTGAGTAAAGTAAGAGATGTGATTAAGAAGTCAGGAGGAATATGTGATTCCATGAGTTGCTGAGTTTTGATATCTATATAAGATACAGAAACACAGTGAGCCAAATTTAAAAAGTGAAGTTTTCCTCTTCGCCATTCGGTTTCTTCAACGATCTCATCTCATAGCATTGGAAGAGCTAGGACAAATCATTTAGAATCGCTCCTGGATATACGACAAGATAAATTCCAGCATCGAACCGCAATTCCTTAACGTAAAATGTATTTCAACGTAAGTTGTGCCGAGTATTACAGAATTTTAAATAGGGAAGAAGTTATGTCATGCGTTTCCTTCTTTTCAGCTGAGGATTATAAAAATCCCTCCGTATACTTGGAGATGTTTTATAGCGGTTACTCTGGGAAGAGTAATGGCCTACAAGCACCGTAAACCAGATAGATAAGTCCTCGAACGTTTAAAAATAAAAATACAAACTTATAAAACACTTCTGCCGTGATTCCAACTGGTTTAAGCTTTCGTGCAAACGCAACGAATTGACATCAAATAAAATTACGAGTAGTAGGAAGACGACGTATATTGAGGCGCATATGAGGAGCTCGTTAGTATTCAGCGGTTTCCTCGTGTTCCGTCCTCTCAACGGATAAAAGACGAGTTTAAAACCTTCTTTTCTGGAAAGACATCCTGCTCCCACTCCTTTCCCGTGGATCCTCAGCTGCTCCTCCTTCGCTTCCGTCCTCCACCTCCTCTCATTATTCCAATTTTCCACAGACTGAACCCCTCTCTTCCCCTCTCATCCCCTCCCTCCCAACCCTTCTGTCTATTCCAATTCTTCTCTCAATAAAATTTCTTCGTTCATAATTAGGAAGCTTAACTCCTCCTCCCGCTGGGTGGCGCTGCTTTAAACACCTACACTCCATCCTCCGCCCCAATATTCCGCCTCCCACGCCCCACCACCACCCGCCGCCCCTTTCCTCCTCATTCGTCTCCTCCTCCGCCTGCTTCTCAGTGGGCAAACGTCCTCTGCGATCTCTTCCTTGATCATTCCATTTCTCAACCACCTCCACGCTCTCGTGGTCCGTCTTGAGACATTCAGCCTTAATAAAGTCTCCCTGCTGCTTTGGATTGAAATTGTGTTTTACTTTTGACGCCTATACAAGAACCATTGCGCGTTCTCCATGCATTAGAATTTTAAACCTTATTTTCGTGGTGAAGTTTTCAGTAAGTAATTTGGTGCGTTACTAGAGATTTTCTAAAACAACACTATATTAAGAATCAAGACAGTATTATTATACTTGATAGTGCTGGTAGGACTGCGAACTTAGTTCGTTGTAAGGAAATGTGTTTGAAAATTAAAGGAGTCTTCTCATCTAAGACAAAACAGAAAAAAAACAACGAAAGAAGCCTTTGGTGGAACTCCATCATGAATAAAATGAGAGATAATATCACTTGATATAAGTTCCACTTTATTAAAATAGATACGACCGGTTTCGACTAATATCTAGTCATCATCATCACCTGATGATGACTAGATATTGGTCGAAACCGGTCGAATCTATTTTAATAAAGTGGAACTTATACCAAGTGATATTTTCTCTAATTTTATTCTAAACAGAGAAGACCAGAGACTCATTTCAGTAGAGTAGCAAACTTTCCTCGCTCATATAAAGTAATGAATTGATAAGAATGTGAAACTGTCCACAATTTGATTCAGTTTTTTCGAAGTTGTTTAAGCCACAATATTCAAAAAGAAGAATCGTGACGCTATTATCACAAAAACGCACAAATTCTCCTGAGAGCTTAGGATACTGTTTTTCATGATTGTCCAAAAAAATCCTTGGCTTTGGTCCATGTTCAGTTTTCAGCGTTCTCCGCTCTAATAATTCGCTTCCTTCTTTAATTTCCTCGGCTCTTCATCTTCCTCTCCACCCTCCCCTACCCCTTGGGTCGTCCTAATCCCAAACACCCATCGCCCTCGCACTTGGCTGCAGACGCGGCGGCGCTCGCGGGACAGCCAACAGAGTGAGAGAGGCTGCGTAAGTCTTCGTTGAGAGAAATTGGGATAATTTTCAGGGATACTTAAAGCCGTTGGAAAGATTCCGAATTGGGATTAAAATGGACGTCCCTAAGGGCGACGGACGGGAGTGCGCTTCGTGGGAGGCGAAACAAATTTTTAGGTCAATTGAGCTGCAGCGAAACTCCTTTTGTTTTTCCAAATGCGATAAAGTGACAAGCTAAACTTTTGTATCGCATTCTTAAGTAAAGCAGGATGCTAATTTAAAAAAATCATATCCGTCTTTGTTTAAAATGGTATTTAATTTTAATTCCTCTAAAGTAAATTCTGGTTGCTTTCCCAAGAAAGGAAGCTTCAGCATGTGTGAAAGTGGAATATTAATGCGCGTGAGAAGTACATTTATAATGTCGGCACGCGCTCAGAAATTACACTCTCCTTGTTATGGGTGAAACATATATGTCATTTGTCATTCTTGAGAAGATACAATATTGTTATAAAAACTTAACCTTTTGTTTACCAACCAATTTCAATTTAAATTATTTCAAATCTCGTTCAAATCATTTTCGGAGATATTCACTATCATTGACTATGAAGCCGGCAAAACGCATTTATCGCTGTCGCATTAAGCGGAACATTTTCATGCAAATTGAGTTTAGTTTGGATAATAGCTATTGATGCTGGGATTTTTACTCCTTATTTTATGAAATCCGACAAATTACGAATGAAATGTTAATTGCCGTAGTTTTTTTATTGAGAAATTCAAATGCGAAAACTAAAACTTTATTTCTATCTCCTACTCCAGCGTTTCTCAACCGGTGAGACACGTCCCACTGATAGGACGCGAAAGTCGTCTTGGTGGAGCGCCAAGTTTCCAAAATAATTATTATAAAAATTTTTGTAAGCGAAACCTACGCAATATTTAATACCTATAAAAATTACCATTTATGATAAGTATAATACAAAAATGCTTACATACAAATTCACTTGTTGGAAAAAGTGGGGGGTTTTGTTTTTGCCATGACGGGACCCGGATTTTTTTGACAACGCGGACGGTGGGACGTGAGATGCAGAAGGTTGAGAACCGCTGTCCTACGCCATATTTCGTCTCACGTACCCCTTCGCCACCGTAAGCCTCCATTTCTCATCCTTCCCCAGGGGGCCGTAAAATTATTTTAGATGTTAGATGAAACATTCACGAATAATACAATTTCATCAGGAAATTTTAGAAAATACGATGTGATAAAAATTATTAACAGGTATATAAAATAAAAGAATTCGCATTGAAGTTTATTATTCTTACTATTTTTCAATTCAAAGGGGACAGTTGAAAGTTTGAGAACCACTACTCTAGCCTTCATTCCTCCGTACGCCCTTTTCGCCTTTCCTCCTCTTCTCCCCGCCCTTCCTCCTCTACTCCAACCTCTATTTTTTCTCAGAATATCTCCACCACTTACCCCTCTCTTTTCCATTCTTCCAACCCTCACTTTGTTCTTCCTCCCTCTCTCATCCTCCTTTTCCCCTCCCTCCCACATTCTTCCCTGCTCTCTTTCTCCATATCTATCTTCCTCTCTCTCTCTCACTCTCCACCCCTGACTCTCTCACTCTCTCCACATCCTTCCAGACCACTCTCGCCTCTCTCTCTCTCTCCTCTTCCACGAAAACATGCGTTCTCTTGTTTGATTTGCATCTCTCGGAACGCCCTTCACGGCAAACATTACTCAGGTCCGCGGCTCTCAAAAAACCGGAGTCACTAGCTCTCGATCCCTATGTCTCTCCCCCTGCCCTTCTCCCTCACCCTCCCGATCTTTCCATCCTCCCTCCCATCACTTCGTCGTCCGATTCCCGACATCGCATTCTCTATTCCATTTTTACCCCTTTTAATTCCTCCGTTCCTGCTCTCCTTGCGAGATTTTTTTTCAATTCTCCTCTTCCCACGTTGATAAAATAACACCGTGGACTTCTGAACCCCTTTCTACGGCGTTTAAATCGAAAATTATTCTGTGATGTGGAGGACAACATGTCTGGAACGCATTGTTGATGAAAGGAACTTGCTTGGATTTTCGAGAAATTCTCGAGGGGTGGAGATGGAGATTAACTGGCAAAAAAATGCATTGAAAAAGTCGAAAACGAATGGCTTTCCTCTTGAAAAATTTTCCACGCGCAGACATTAGAAAGGGAGATCGGCCGTTTTGTTAAAAGATCTAAAAATTCTCGAGTATCCTTGGATCCCGCTCACCTGCACCTTATTCAATTTATGGAATGCCTGAGTTTGAAAATCAAAGTGATAATGTACCGAGGCTTAAATGCTTATAGCGGATACGAATAATGAATTAACAGTTCTGAAAAACATACTTGCAATTCATTATATTTCCGCGCACAGAAAAAACGTAGGTCTAGCACCTTTGAGAGGTAAATTTTCTGAAATCTCGTCTTTCGTATTATTTTAAGTTATCCTTTTACTTCCCAAATTATCAAGGCGAAAAAACGAAAATTAAACTATTTTGCACCAAAAATCATTCCTCTTTAGAATTCGTATCGATGATCCCGATAAATAGGCAAATAGCCCGTGTCGTAGACTAATATTTACATTTATTCATTGCGAATCGCATTGTAGAATCATATGACTGTCCATTAATATGCGAGTCTGTGCATCCCAAAAATCACCATCATTCACCACCTTCGATTGCATTACATGATATGCACACTGTAGCACATTCTATTTCATAAATCTTTGGAAACAATACACGGGGTAGTGTGTTAACTATATTTAGTCAGCGGAGTGTGCCCTATTTTATGAGATTAAGGGTAATTTATTTTTGGCTGGAGTAAATATGTAGAATAAAAATTTGCACGCAACATAAAGATGCTGAAATTCTATGGGATAAGGTTTTGTCAAAGATTTACAAGAGACGCAAAATTCTTACCATATTGAAACCCTATCAGGAAGAATTCGGAAATCAAAGGTGCCAAAGTATGATTTAAAACTGATGTTTATCGTTGTAGCTTTTTGTTTTACTCTTGAACATTTTATATAAATGATTACAGTATGTTCCTCCAATTGCTATTCATTTATCATATTTTATCCGCACATTGGCTGATTATTTAATCTTGACGTAACCTTACATACATTTGAAAAATAGTCATTCATATATTACATGAAGGATGCTTGATATTTTTTACGTGATTAACCATGTACACTTCCAACCAGATATTATGGTGAGCATGAGGAAATGGATCAACACCGAGTGACGCAGATAGTCCCTTTATCACAGTAGCATACTTAAACATAGCATCGCGATAAAGCAAAGTGAAAGGATCATTATTTCTGCGGCATATTTCAGTAATTTGAGTTTCTCATTTAGAGAAGTCTTTTTTGACGTCTCTTGTTCGCCCTTTTCTGCGTCCCCTTCTAATTCCTTCCTTCTTCTCTTTCCTTGTTCTTCTCGTAATCATAGTGTTTCGATCTCATATCCGAAAAATACTTTCGTTCCCATAATTTTTTATTTCTAATTCTAGCATGTTTTCTCCTCCGCACCTTGTATCTCTAATCTTTTCCCTCTCGCTCTTCGTTTTCTTCCTCTTCCTTTTCTTCTATCTTATCTCCAATAAGGCGTCTTCCCCTTTTTTCTTTCATCTTCTATTTCCTCTCCTCTCTGCCCCTGCCACTGTCCTATCTTCTTCTTTCCATCAAGGTTTCTTTTCCTTTTAAAAGGTTTTTACTCGCATCTGCGAACGAGTTCTCGGCATATTTTTTCCATCCTTTGCGTTGTGCGTAATTGTTCCGCGTTCCAACGCGCTTTTTTAATCTCTCATTTAAAATAATAAAATTTGTTTACTGTCACACGCTTCTGCACTCGATGAAACCAATATTTTTCCTCGATCCGTAACAAGTAGGTAAGTGGAAGTATTTGACATTTTTTCTATTATTTTTTAAAGTCACTTATCATCCATCACAGCGAGTACTCCGGCTTTCTGTACCTGATTAAGATTGCTCTATACCCAGAGGTGATCCATCGCGAAATTTTCTTTAACAATTTCATTACGCCGCGAGCGCATTCATTCGCCGTGTCAGGAAATGAATGATTTACCCATTTAACACAATATCACGCAGCTTTGAATGTAAATGAGAATTTTTGGCCTCGCCATGATTTATCGAAACCATAATTTTCGACCGTCTAAATTGTTCACGCGTCCATATATTTTTTTACCCTGCTACTTTAAGCCCATCTCGGACGTCGGGTTTTGAGCGTGCTCTAATAATCTGCCATTCCACTTCGTGCATAAATATCGCCACGTCGATCGAGTCGCTCGTAAGGTGAAACCCTCTCTCTCCCCCCTAACTCTTTCTCTCCGTACCAGTAACTAGTTCTCCCTCCCCATCCCGTCTCCATGGTACCGCTCACAACCTATCAATTGCTCTAATGCCTCCCGGCGAGGGCGGATGGAAAGGCGTAATTTACGACGGCGGAACAGACCCGAGAATTATGGTCCGATGGCTGCGATCGGCTCGCTCCCCGGCGGATTGGGAGATCCGCTCCCCCTTATCTCTCTGCGCCGTGTCTGCCCCTGGGGCGGCCCCCGCGCCGAGGAATCTTATGGCCGTGCGTCGCAGAGCCATTGTCTTCCGATCTCTTCATGAATACGTGGGTCGGGGGAGAGGGAGAGCGAGGGAGGTGGTTAGTATTGCGGCGTCTAGAATACGCTAGGGAAATCGGTCGACATCTATCGGAGTAGACGGGGAGTGTTATTTAGTATTCGTTTTTATAAGAGAGATTTATATGGACCAGAAATGCACCACTGGCAGTTGTTTTTGAAATTAAAACTGTCAGAAAGATTAAAAAGATCGAAGATTGATGGGAAAGAATGGTGTTAGCGAGTTCGCCTTTGACGTCCACTGGTGTTTCCTGCGCAGAATTGATCCGAGATAATTGAACCTATTTCGTGTTTACTTCGGTCGAGTTGATGGAAGCGTCAGATTACAGGCACATGACGAAAAACCTTCAATTAAATTGATTAAAATGAGCTGTCTATTGCATTGAATAGTACGTACTGATAAATAATACGCCTCAATTACTCCCGTTTTGAACCTTAAAGCACGACTCTCACTGACTGTAATTTTTATAGCATTCCATATCTTAAGATGCGGTGGATGAGTCCGGCATAAAATACAAGATACTCTAGTACTGGGACCCCCAACCCGCGGCCCTTTGAAGGTTTATATGTGGCCATTTAAACTGTTTTCATGCAGTCTCTTTCATTAGAAGAGTTTATCAACCTTTCCTTTTTTGTTGTTTTCTTTAGTCTGCAATTTGAATTAAAATCTTGAATTAACTTTTGCACCATTCATTGAACCTTTTAAAATTAAATCTTAAGTGAAGTTCATTTATGCACGTTTTCTTCATTTGAAATGCGGCCCTAGCTAATCTTAAATTTGCCCATTACAGCCCATTAGAGGAAAGAGGTTGGGAACACCTGCTCTAGTACTAATTTTTTCAAAAAATTACTTTTTCTATATTTTACTAGCGAGATAAAAATCCTTTTATAAATTTGGATTTCATTTTCCTTGTTAAATGGAACATGCCCTGATAAAAAAAAACTGCTCACTCAATTTCCAAGAGTTCAGATGATTTATGTTAAAGCAGCTTATTATTAGTGTCATATGTCAAGAATTTTATTTTTATTATTAATAAGTATTGATATCATTGTTGCCTTATAAATAATTGAATTTTATCTCGAATTATTAATTCTGAGGAACAGGTATTTATTTTGAACTAATCTACCTAGGCGCTAATTTTACAATTAAATTTGCCATGTTTAATCATTAGTGGACTCTATCAATATCTGAAGATCGTTTTGGAACCAAGCTTACGCGATTATCTACCATTGACGTCGTTTGTTTTCGCTTTACGCTGAAAATAATTTTTATTTTACTGAATGGGTAGTACTTGATAACCGTAAAATTAATATATTAGACTGAAAATTTTCTTTCTGAACTATGTAGAAACTGCTACTGCAGGTACCGCCCTAATTAATAATACATTGGAGTCTCCTTGGAATCGGCGGCCCTTGGCGTGTCACTAGCTGGCCTATGCCTAAATCCGGCCCTGTATACAAGACATAAAATTATTCATTTCTAGTTTAAGGGCGCTTTATCATAGAAATACAATGGAAAACGCCAACCTTCAAATTTATGTGCAGCTTTAAATTTTAGGAAAGTGTACAATCAATGGTATAATCTTCCTTAAATTGGCCTTTGCGAAAATTGATATTTTACTGCAAAAAATTTCAAGAGACTAGATATTGCGTTAAGTATAGAATCTCTACCTATACTAGATGGTATCACACAAACAATAAAATTTTTAGTTATAATATATATTCCATTCCTTTCATCTCGTACCAAAATTGTTATTAGGGGCATTTTATTGCTTTTAAGAGAACAAACATTGTCTGATTGAGGAAAAGAATTCAAATTCTAGACGATTGCGAAAAATTCTTTGATCCATAAGTCCATTGTAAAAGGACATGAAGTAAAAGCGTATCGACTAAAGACGAATGAAGATGAGAAAATGACACAAGAACATTAATGTGTGGTCAGCCATATTTAAGGAATAAAACTGATAAAGGTTGTACAGAGGCCATCCATTCTTCCAATCCCTCTTCTTCTCTCATAATCCATTCCCATCTCCTCGTTCACTTCCGACACCACGTCATTAACAATCCCTCGCTTCTCCTCTTCTCATCCTCTCTCGTTTCCCCTCTTCTAGTTATTCTCAAACTCTCCTCCATTCCTCTCTTTCTCACTCTCTCTCTCTCGCCTTAGTTATCCCTTCGTGTAACTCCTCTTCCCCTGTTTCAGTCAACCTCCCTCCTTACCCTCTCTCCATATCTTCGTCTTCTCTTCCTTTCCGAATTCTACTCAAAATCTCCCTCTCTTCTTCATCTGCCTACATATCACTCGTTACCTTATATACTGGGCCCGTGATGGCAAACCTTCTATTGCCCGCGTGCCAATGTTACTATAAAATTGTCGAATCTTTTCCGCCTCGCGTGCCAAAAAAGTCCTTGATTTTGTTTTGGGATGACAAAAAAATTAAATTCGTGATCAAGACATAAGATTGTAACCGCAAAACTAACGTTTACAACAGTTGACTAAATAACAAATGTTTTTGCGGGCTAAATCAGTACGATAAATTCTTTGGTTGGTTTTCGCCTTTCGTTGGCGTGCCAACCAAAATCGTCTTGCGTGCCATAGGTTCGCCATCACTGTACTAGGCAATCGATATATTTATACGAAAGAAATATATATAGTTCGTCGCCAACCGCGGTTTCGAGTATCCGCGATTTGCTGGCTCGCCACTGGTATGTAGACCGATGGTGATCTATTGAGCAAAGGCCGCTCAATATTCTTCGGTTTGATCGCCTATATATGTGCGGAGTGTGAATTACGATAAAGGAGTCTAATGGATAAGGAGATAAATTTAGTCTATACAATTAAGGAAGTATTATTGCTAAAATTCTATAGTTTAATTTATTTTTAAATGTTGGCCTTCACTTATATTGGTCATCTTTGGTTTTGATCAAACTGAACACTCGCTATACCTGACAATAGCCACACTTTTAATTTATGTTAAATTTACGTTTTCTCAACCGTGGCCTCCGGTCTTAAGTGCCTACAGTTCTCCACACCGCCGTCGATAATGAACTAATATCGTCAATATTAAAATTTATGTTATTGAAGAGGCCGAAAGATCTCCGAAGTGCAATTAGTTGAGGGACCGAATGATGTCCCTGTCTGATTCCACCATTATTTTGTTACAATCGCGTGTTTACTCTTGCCAATTACTTCTTCTACATATTTTAGTGTACACCATTATTGTAGCCTCATGTCACTTTAGTAACATCCCGAAGTGGTACTCGTGAGCACAATTTTTGGCGTAGAAAAAGACCATTAGAATGTGCGAAAGCGCTACGGTACACGAGAGCATAAAATTTAGAACCCAACTCTAACGCGAATTTTAGCAGTTTAAAATTTTTGGTTTTTACGAATGAAATCTAAATTAGAAAAAAATCGCTCTGGGGATGAACCTCTGAAAAAAAAATGGGATACAACCCGAAAAATTCATACCCTACTTTTTAATCAATAAAATGTGAGATTAAAATTTTAAATTCCGGTAATTTTTATTTCTAACACGATTTTTCAGCTTGTGAAATAAGTTTTTAATTTCCTAGCTATTGAGATTTTCGAAATGTAGGGGTAGTAATGGGGAGGAGGTAGTGCCTCCAAGCTGCTTTGCCATGGAGAGCGTAAGCATTCTATTCAATGCAAGCGACACTCAAAGCCGAAGTTTACTTCTGTAAATGTTGTTCTATTTGGTTAATACGCGCAACTTTCTTATCGTAGAATGTTCTATTAAGTAAATTATAATAATTTGTAAAATAATAATAATACTGAGTTATGAAAGGTTTGTAATTTCAGATTGGACATTTATATAGATGTCAATGAGATGATCCATGAAAATATGTGTTATTTGATCATCAGTACTTGGAATTGTCATTTTAATGGTCGATTTCCAGTGATTCCTTCTTATTATCTGTAAAATAAATTTCGCAGCATTTACGAATCTGTAGATATTTGTCGCGCGCTTTCACAAAACGTATGCAGAAGTTAAAGAACGTCCAATCGGTGATTACGAAAAATTTCTGCAGTATTCTATAAAATTCTAAACGAATCTGAGTCACTAAGTATTTATTAGATAATATTTAACATTTAATCTTAAATGAAAATACAGCGGGCAAGGTTAAAGTAATAAAAAATGGGTAGCCTTTACAAAATATAGTCGGCATATTATACACTTAACAACTCGTAATTTTTTTCGTGCCTCGGTATGTGAAGGTTGATCGTTCGCACGAATAACGAAGCATACATTTCGAAATTAACGCCCCAATAAAGCGCAATTAACGACGGGCATTCGCCAGTCGTCTCAGGAGCCGAATGAAAGTTGGGTGTGAGGAGGTGTTAAAATCGACGCGCCGTCTCCCGTCCTTGCGTCCAAAAATAAACCCCTTCGTTTCGACTCATCGGATTCGATTCGCGCCTCTCCCGCCCCCGCGCGCATATTAAAAGGGACGGACAAAACACAATCCACCAAACGATGTACGGTTACGCGGACACACAAACGACAAACAAAGAACGAGCAAACACCCCCACTGAAAATGCTTATTATTCAACCCTCGCGGCGGAGGACTCGGAAAGAATCAGTGAGTCATTTGACAAACAAGGGGACTCGCCATCAGCTCCACCTGCTTAAAAAAGAGACGGCCTCTCCGAATTCCTCGCCGCGCATCTTTCCCTCCTACTCTCAACACCAGACGGCTCTCTCTCCAGATACCCTTCCTTGCTTCCTTCAGCCCCCTCACTTCCTCTACCAGCCTCCCTTTTAACCCCTTCCCGTCTCTTCTTCTGCAGTCTCTCTCTCCACCCGGCCACTGCCCAGTACGCAAATAAGGTGACAGGTGGCAATGAGGGGCAAACAAATTACCGTGGATCGCTTTTGAAGAGGCTTCCACTTACGCTCTAAACGAGAGGGAGGCTGAGGGGAAGGAGAGGCTGAGGAGGAGATGGCAACGAGAGAGAGAGAGGGAATATGAGAGAGAGAGAGCATCTTCCTCGTTTGCCGCCGTCTCGGAAGTTTCTGGTTCGTCATCCACTCCAGACGGAAAAGGCATTGTGGAAGGAGAGGGGGAGGGAAGGAGAGAAGAGTGCTGAAGAAGATGCAAAGATCTCTCCAAAGTTTCGAGTTACAAAAAAAGGCACTAATATCAGTTAGAAAATTATTAAGTAAAAATACAACGCACAATTGATTTTGTGATGTTACATTGATGTTTGAGCGATACATAATCGATTCAGTATTACCTATGATATTTGATTTTTTTTAAATCATACACTTATGCGTATGAAATTTTACATATAACGTAATGTAAACTTCGTAGCACCTTGAATAAAATCCGTCCTTTATGAATGTTTCTTTTTCATTAACAAAGGTAGGCATTCAGACTTAATAAAACCGCTATTTTCAATATGAAATAGGATTAAATCATAGGTTCGAACGATTGATACCACCAATAAGGTTTTGCGAAATTACGCTATCAACTCCGCGACAGTATGTTCTCTCCGAGGCCAACTTGACTGCTTTTAAACTTTCATCGTTTTTATACCGATTTCTTAAACAAATCACGGCGTTAAGAATTAAATTTAAAGTTCATGCGTTGAATAAATTTAAAAATATAGTAGAAATTTTAGCCCATGAGAAAGAAGAAACTTAATGGAGGAGAGGAAAAATAAATGAACTCCCCCAAATGCAACGAAGTATACCCACGCTTTTTACACACGCTGGGTTACGTAATTCTTCTCTGCTTTGGAAAGCGATGCTTATTTATCCGTCGAGTAAAAAAGCAGTTATGCCAGGGTAAACGAAAATTTCGGTTTTCATAATTATATGCGTGGTTCTTTCGAGTATATGAGGTCATTGTTTGAAAAATGGACAGGAAGTTTTTTGCTGAATGAATTCATTCATAAACCATAATCCAACTCTCCATCGCCTCAAAAGAAAAATATCGGAACTTGACTCGCGTTAAAAATGCGACGAATTTTAAAGCGTGTATGACGAAGTCGACAGCCGAACGCGATTCTCTGCGTAAAAAAATCCATATCGTAGAAATATCTCTGTCCATTCAGTGTTCTGAAAAACGTCCTCATTTCCCTTTCGCGGATGCGCGCGAGTTACGTAGCAATTACAAAATCAACAAGAGTCCATTGTTCTCGAATGAATGGACTTCGGATTTCTTAGACACCGAGTCTCGTTATAATGATCGAAAAAAACCTGTCAAGAGGAAGTCACTTGTCTTCTCCGACCGCCAAAGGGCGAAATTTGTTTCCAACGGGAGGAATGAAATTATACCAGCCTCCCTCCCCTTAAACATCTGGCCCCCTCGACTCTGTCCTCCGTGACGTACGCATACATTTCCACAGTTGTGTTTGATGACGAAGAAAGGACGTAAATGGTACAATAAAAAAACCCAGCCCAAAGAGGAGGGAGGGAGAGAGCGGGAAACAGAAATAGGAACCGCCGTCACCCTTTCTCCGTCACTAGGACGAGGGCTGTGGGAGGAGAGGAGAGAGAAAGTGGGGATGGAGGGAAAGGGAACGTCCGGGACGCTATTTTTCTTAGGGGGTGGGTCGATATTAGGGACGGGAAAGGCTGCGAAAGGCTTCGGTGTGAACATTTTTGGATCGCATTTCTCAGGAATCTTGGGAATCGACAAGGTCAGAGAATTAAGGATATCCTGGGTGGTATTCCTCTACAAAAAATTGACCGCTATGTAGAAAGTGTCTAATCCATTTCTTTTTATTACAAATGACGTTGCTTCATTTTATACACATATGTTATTTTCAGTGTACGATACATCTGTCCTCTTCTTCAAATTCGGTATTTTATTTTCTTAAAAATTATTTTAATTAATTAATTTTATGTAACAAACGCGAAATATTAAGCACTCAAAAAATTTCTCAAGTTTAAGTGTTAGGGTTGAGTTATTTCGGTTTTGAACTGGAATCGTATGCACTGAAATCGTTTCAAGTGGGACAAAATTTTTCTCTGAATATTTATGGATAACTCCAAGAGCAGTGATTGTATTAGTGCATAGCCCTGAAAATTTCTGTGACATATGTAAAGTGCCCAAATATCGGCTGTGTGTACTTTACATAACACTTTAGTTGTGCAGGTTTCATAACGAATCTTTTATTTATGGGTTATATTTGGCACTAAACTTACCTTTTGAGGAAGTCATTAGAAATATGTTGGCGCAGTGTTAATAGGCGCATCGACAACTGTTCCATTAGTGGATGAAAATTAATATTCTATTAATTTTTACACATTAGAAATATATTTGATTATTTTTCTCAGTAGAAACATAATAGAGTATTTCTAAGCCCTTTGTTTCAGTATTACTTAATTTCGTTAAACATAAACCTACGAGTTCTGATCTAGTTCCCAAACTGATGAAGCTGATGACTTCAACGCTCGTTCATTGAGTCACGATCTAAAATTGCTCGCGAGAGAACAATTTTTTCAAAACAAAAATGTTTTTTTCATTCCTCTTGCTCTGTATTCGATAAAATTTGAAGAACGAATGCCAGGTCGGGTCTTTCCAATGAAAAAAATAATTGATGGAACCGAGATAGCTTTCAGTCTTTAAAAACAAGATATCAGGAACGTGGTATAAATATCTTGTGATTATAAAGTTTTTATTGCATTTTTAATTATTTATCCTGCATGAAAATCTTGATGATTGTTTATTTGTAATTCTGGTTCTAGAAAAAATGATAACAAAATTTGATAATAGAGATTAAATTGAGGAAATATGGAAGCGGAAAAGAATGAAGATGTACTTCTTTTTGTACGATATATATCACTTAGATAAGTTTCCTGATAGCATCCTAACAAAAATCCTCCGCTATTTGTCCACGACGCTCACAGCTGCGAAAGGTTTTTTTATTAACTCTTGTCGGTCAGCGGCGAGCGCGGAGGAGGAGAGTGGACGTAGTGGGCGCGCGGAGGAAAGGTAAGAAGGCGGGAAAAAGAACGGTTAACTTTTTTGTGCACCGAAATGCGATTTGAATGTCTAATGACTATTCTGTTTCCGGGCGTTGCCCGTATCTATGTGGACCATCAATCAGAAAAGAATGCCATTTCGTTCGAGACGCATAAGAAAGGTCTCATTCGCCCAGCGCTCCACATCACGAGCGCCGCAGCAATTTATGCGCACGCCGCGAAAAGGAACAAGGAGGAGGGATGACGCCGCGCCATAAATCGCGACCACGCCCCTCCCCAACCCCTTCTCCCTTAGTCATTCTCCGCCTCCTCTTTCTACCTCCACACTCACACCATTCCAACGCCTCCTCCATATCTACCTTCCTCCGACGTCGCTCGTCATTTTTTTCTCATCGGAAAGCAAGCCCTCGGTCCCTTTTCCATTAGCGTTCTTCTCTTCTGCGCGATTATTCTCCGTCCTCCTACGTAGCCGCACGCAGCAATGCACCCCATGTGTATTTCAACGTCCGCTTCGACTCCTAATCCATTTACCATATCTTTTCCTGCCAGAAGACCGCCTTTATTGATTTTCTTTTGTCCTATCGTGCACGTGTGTGTCTGAGTTTGCCTCTTAACGATAATCGTCCATAAAAAATACCCTTCTGACGTCAGCATTTCCATGTGCATCTCTTTTATTTCCTTCGAGAGGTCCTTCATATAGCAGACGTATCATTCCATTTACCTTTTTTGTTGCCACGGAAATTTTTTCTTCATTTCTATTGTATTTTCCATATCATTTACGTAATATCTTTACGATCACTAAACTTTTTCTATCAGTTATCATCAGCAAACGTAGTATTGATTTCTTTATAATGCTTGTTAATTACATGCTGGTAATGTTGACTTTATCTGTAACTTTTTCTCATCTACCGGGATTCATTTAATGATCCCTTGACTGATTTGAAAGCCAATCCAACTTTTCTGAGATTTTTTTATCACCTCTTTTTATAATATGTTCTGTCAGCTGCCATCAAGATATCTTCTCCCTCGTAACTGTTATCCGTCCAATCCAGTCATACCTTTCCTCTACCAGTACTTTTAAGTTCGTACCTCATTTATTATAGGAATATGACATTGAATACGACGCATTCACCGCTCTACTTTCCTGCTTTACGACCAATCACCCTTTGGCATCCTCGTCACCTTTTCTCTCCATCCCAGATTACGATCTCCCATCTAGCACTCCATTTGCATATTATTTTTTTTAAACGTTTACATCGCCGTTCCATCTCCACGTTTTACTATCGCCTCATATCATGATTTCCGATAAAGCGATCATATAAGTAATTCTTAATTTATCTTTATTTCCCACTAAGTTACGGATTCGGTCTTAGGTTAATCTATTTCCCTCAATATTGTTCCCTTTTCCTCTTAAATCACGACAGTTTTATTCGTTTATTTGTACCATGCCTTATTTCTCCTTTTTTTATGATTGAACCCCCCCCGAAGAAATAGTTCTATCGCTGGTATTCCGTTCCTCTCCTCCCTATCTTTTCCAACATTTTCTCTTTATCTCTCTCTCTGTCCAGCATTCCCTTCCTTTCTCCGTCTCCGCCCTGCTTTTGCCGAGGCATCAGCCTCCCTATCGGGAGCCGAGCACCCACTCTGCGCCAGGCGTGGGTGTTTGGAACGGTCATTCTTCGAAACGACTCACCCACCGCACCACTTCTCCTATTCCTATACGCTTATGTTGGCGTGCACTTATCGCGAGGAGAAAGAGACTCGCTTTCAACGTCCGCTTTGCCCCCGCAAATCCTTGCCACGACGAGCGCCAACGCCCTCTAACAACACCACTTTTTGCGCTCATTGCACTGCCTCTCTCTCTCTCTCTACCTCCTTACCTCTACTCGCAGGGCCGCCCCCATTGCCCCCCCTCCCATTTGCCTCTCCTCCCGCCGTTCGCAGACTACCACCCGCCACCCACCTAGCCGACCAACCTCCTCCTCTTTTGTCAGCCCCAGACATCTCCCGTTCCCCGCTCGTCAACCCCTTCAGTATCGACCACCGACACTCTAGGAGATGGCGCCACCCTCGTTCACCCTTCTCCCTCCTCCCTCACTCTCTTCTCCCCCCCCCCCTCACCCACCAACCCAACACACCATTCCACCCTCCTCTTCCTCGAAGCTTTCTTCTACTCCGCGATGGTCGATGAACTCGAGCGTGAAGCTCGGTCAGCGCTGGCGCGCTATTCAGATGAGGAAATGAGATTAAAAGAGTGTGGCATCGGTTTTTACTTTCCCTCTGATATCGGAATAGTCATTGGCGCTTTTCTATAAAGAGACAAAACGCGGAGAGAAAGTCGAGGAAAATCCGTGTTCTTTATTTTTCTTAGCTCTCTCTAGTTTTAGGACCGTTTATAGTTGTCCGGTTGCAGTGAAGGCTTGAGATTCCTATACGGATTTAAATATGACGCTACCTCTATTATCAGCATGGTATTGGGTATATAATTTTATTTCTTTAACTATGCATTTCATATCAGATAAAATTAAGAGGCATTTTACTTATTAATTAAGGATTTACCTAATGGAGAATATTAATAGTAATTACGATCTCAATAATGTTGTTGTGAACGGTATGAAATAGAGAATGCTACCAATGAAGAATAATTTAGAAGAAATAGAACTCCATGATGGCTGTATCCAATTACGCGGTTATGTTAATATTAGCTCAGGATTGTATGCTTTCTGACCCGATTAAGGCTGCATCTGGTATCCTTTAGTGGAGCGTTCCGAGAGCTGTTTACTTCGACTGGGATTAGCCAATTTCGATTCCAACAACATAAAATCCGTCTAAAATAATGTTCATCCCCGCGACCTTAATTATACAATAAAATCCATACATGTAACTGGATGAGAGAGTCGTTCTCAACAGGTCAGTGTTCGTATGTACGACATCAAGGAACGTTTCGAAATTTAAGGCGATTTTCTGGTTACTTTAGAAATAGACACGCATGCGCGAACTAGTCTCTAGGAGCCCTCGACTACATTTTGATCACACTCTATAATAATCTAACGGTGGGTTTCTTTTCTGTGCGCTTTTCGTTGAAAAGATATTCAATTGTTTGCCATCGATTCGTTGTTATATCTCCGTGAGCTTAATATTACCTCTCATTCGATTTATGAAAAAGTCGCCAAAAAAAGGTCTATTAACAGGTGTCCGCTTTTAGTCACTGTTTTATTTTATTTTTCCTTTTACAGTAATTTTTTAATGGACGGGAAATACGAGATACATAAAAGCACGTTTCGTTTGAGGGGTTTTCTATGTATTTAACGCTAAGATAAATGTTTGCTTTTGGTATTTTATGGTTTTATTGTGAATTTTTCAGCTGGAAATTCATAATTCACGGTGTTTATTTAAGATTATAAATAACAAACGGTTCTTCAAACAAAAATCTTCACCAGAAACCTTTTCGCTCATTCGTTTAGATTTCGAGTGAGACTTCTCCGCCAAATTCACGGATGCGCGATTAATAATCCCATCTCTTACTTCTAATGAGCGACACGCATGTACCTCTTAAAACTTAATGGCTTTTCATGTCGTCCTTCTTCGCCGACGACTCGACCGCGGGAGACTTTTCAGCCATCTCTCAACCTCATCCCTTCTCGCAGACCGTCATGTACGTATTGCATCTCCCTCTCCTCTTCCTCTAACCCTTCGGACAAACACCCACACAGCCATTATTTGCCGCATCCACGTCAACTCTCCCTCCTTCGTTTCTTTTTGCTCACCCCTTTGGACACAACCCTCTTGTCGCACAACTCTCCAGTCCCTCACCACTTTCTTTCATTCTCTCCCTCCATCTTGCAGACACGACCTCTCCTTGTTCATCTTCACTCCCTCTCCCTCACTTCCCTCCTCGCCCGCTTTTCTCCCTCACTTTCTTCCCTCTCCCGCCATTTCCTAACTAACGACCCTCAACGTTCGCATTGTTGCTCCGACACCTGCCAACGTGGGAGAGACATTTTTATTTTCCGCTCGTCAATTCTAAAGTGCTAAAACACGGCGCGGGAGGATAAAAAGACTACGCGTAATACTCGCGATAAAAAAGGAGTTGTTGCGTGGGTACCTATCGGCGCCAGGAAAGCACGGCCAGTACGCCAGTCTCATTTATTTCTGAACACTTCCGATGAAACTCGACGCGTTCGAAGTTATGACGCGGCATATAAGGCAAGACAGACGTAGAGCACGTGCACGTGTATTTATTTTCGCGCTGGGATCGTTAAAAGTGACAGTGGAATAGCTCAAGAAAAATTGCTTCTTAGGGAAGTAATTTTCGTGAGATTGTAAGTTTAAAGGTTGTATGTGCGTGTGTGTTTTAAGATATTACGGAAATCAGATTATAAATAATGAAGCAATGAAATATAAAGGTCGTTAAAATGTTAAAATATATTAGCTATTAGTTTATATTCCTCAAAACTTATATATATATATAAACACATGATGATTTTTAATTAAAGAATAATACTAATTACTATAAATCAGCGGCAAGCGTGATATTACAAATAAACGTGAACGAACTATAAAACTAAAATATATTATATATTGAACTGAATTACTTATTATTATTTTAGAACTTCGTTTTTTTTTGGCCAACGATCACTATAAACGGTCAGGGTTAACCTCCAAGGTATTATTTTACCGAGCGTTGAAGTCTCTGTTAGCTAGGTGGTTATAAAAATTTCGTTCCGTTTTCCAGTACCAAAATAACACTTCTTGCGGTGGAACACGCCACTTATCCTTTGGAGCCCTGCAGCACTACACACGTGTGGGACCGCACCGAGCGACTCTCTCCCAAAACCCTCCTCTCCCTTTTTCTAACACCTCCTTCTTTGGACGCCCCTTAAGACGATTGAGCACCTCCGAACGATGGGTTTCGAAGGGCGTGCCTCAGTAGAGAGTTCCGGATGCTAATTGACCGAGGTCAAGGAGTTATAAGATGGCCGGGTTTCTCCGTGGGACGGGGTGTGGTTGGGGAGTGGAGTCGGAAGGAGAGCGGCTCGAAGGAGGCAGACTCTCTCTCTCTTGGGCAAACATGGCTCCACCTAAGGGACAGAGTATGGGAGGGAACAAATAGATGCGATAAACAAAATTTGGAAATGAAGAGGGAAGGTGGGAAGAGAGTGGGATAGGGACAAAGGCGAAAAGTACACTATCGTATGTGAACTTCGGGGCGGGGAGCCTAACGACGACCGAAAACCCTTTTACCGCTCTGAAGAAAGCTTAAAAATATCTTTGTTATCCTTTGGCGTAGCCCCGCGTCACTTTCGGTCCGTGCATCGGAGCGATGCATTTTTCTAGGACCCATAGGAAGCGGAAGAAGCATGGGAGCGCACGGGGATGGTTGTAACACGCTTAACGGAGGACATGCCCCCGAATCTCATAGCATGAACTTCTTTTCCATTCCACGTATACAACGCCCTCTACGGTTGCTCGAACGCTCCCCTAACTCCCTCTGGGTGCGGGCGTTGTCGCGCGACTGTGACGCACCTGTATCTTCTTCGTAACTTAACGTGTTTGAAGAGCGAATGTTAAAGTGACCTGCGAAATCGATGAAGCAATCGACGCGGTCGTCTCAGGGAATGCGGGTAGAGGAACTTGGGGATGCGCCTCTGGAGGGAATGGGCGTTGCACTCCAGATACTTCCTCTCCTCTCGCATCGCGATATCCCGCTCGCGATGCGACCGACAGACACCACCCTCTGCCGATCTACTTACCACCCGCTCACCCTTGGCACTCTTCTTCTTTTCATCTTTAGCCGTCCCACTTCTCCCGTTCGACTGCCGACGTCCTGGAATGCCGAGGGTGAAGGCGGGTGCGGGGGTGCAGAGGGAGAAAGAGAGGTAAAAGGCTAGTTGGGCTCCACCCAGCGATGGCTGCCGCCGAGGCATTGCTCTCCCGTAATCGGCTGCACGTGAAAAGGCGTAACCCTCTCACTTCAAGTACACGAACAAACATACGATCTTCCTAACGGTTGCTCCCTTTTCCACTTCATGCACTTAAGTGGTTTTTATGTTACATTTTTTTCTAAAGTCATACGCGAGGTTTTTATGCGTAGAGTAATAACATAATACAGTAAAATCCCGTTACGAGGAATTTCTCGGGGGTCGTGAATCATTTCGTTATACCAAAACTTTGTCCTAATTAATACTGCTCGAAATTACATGGTCAGTTATTTATTCAAATGAGTTTTACTGCACTTTTATAACCTACTGTAGTAGTAATTTCTACTGCATTTTGTTGCAACTCTTTAAGTAATAATAAAAATAAAAAGTTAAACAATTACAAAAAATAATCTATACGTATGTGCAAAGATATTTTATTATAAGAAGCCTCATTTAAATATGGCAAATAATACATCGGTAGCAAGTTAAAATATAAATTGTCCTAATTGTTAACGTATTTATGCATATAAAAATAGAGTTAATTGCTTTTTATTTTCATTTGACAAAATCAGTGATTTTTAGAGAGTGCTAAAACTTTTCTTTCATTTGTCATTAAATGTCCATCAGTATCATTTACCTGACCAAAAGCTGCTTCCGTTATATTACTACATCTAGAAAGAAACTGTCTCATTTTTTCAATACTCCCGATTGTTATTGCGATGGTAATTTTAGGCCGCTCTCTTAAACGAAGGTACTCTCTATCGCTTTCAATAATTTCGTCATCGTTTAATTTCGGAGTAATTAGCTAATGTTTGCCTGCAAACACGAACTCCAAATATTCCGACTTGAGTACTTACGGGTATGTTTCGAGAGTCTAGAGCAGAGGTGCTGACACTTTAGAACAGTGTTTCCCAACCTGGGTGCCGCAAAAAATATTGTTTTCCCATTTTTAGCCTCTATTTGCATTGCCGGCTTTTAAGAATGCAAACCAGAGTTACGTCGACCTTCATTTCGTCGCAAAGACACTTCGAAATGAAAGGAGATATGGAGATTGGGGTTAGGGGTTCACCTTCACCACGATTATTACTGACGGTGGATAGGGAGGGGTTCCGCCAAATTCTGAAAAGTCACTTAAGGTTGCCGCGACTCTAAAAAGGTTGGGAAACACTGCTTTACATGCTTGGGAGCTACTTATCATTTCCCACTTATGTGGCGATCGACCGTCCAACTTCACTGTTAAAAATTATTTCGAGCGGGAATGGGGGGGGGGGGGTGGTTGAAATGCGGTATTTAATTAAATGTCATTTGTGATTCAGGATTTAAATTTTGGAGCTACTTATCAATATCCGCACGTGATGATCGACTGTCCATTTTCACTCCTACAAATTCTTTCGAGCGGGCAGAAAAGTTTCAGAGATCTACCTAAAATGAGTTGGCGATGGGCGTCTTGAGCACCCCTGGTCTAGAGTGAACGGGTAGTGACCATGTAAAATTCTTTTCGAAGAAAACAGATATCCATTGTATTCCCAGTTTACCTGCTGTTTATGAGAAGACAGTGAAAATAAATGTAAAGATTAAGACTATCAGGGAACCATTTCTCGTCAACAAACACATGTACTTATGCATAGGTTGGGTTTAAAAATAATTCGTTGCACTAAATTTTCCGTGATAAGTAATTTCATGCTCATTTCTTACCGATTTAATAATGAAATTTAAAAGTATATTTTACTTATGGAAAAGCAGGAAATGAGAATATATTTCGCCAGTGCAAACCGTGCTTTTGTAGGTGTAATCATTCGTGGTGATCTTTTAAGAGATTTGTAATTTTCATGTATGAATTCTTGAACTGATTATTTTTAATCAATCTCTCTCTTGCTGAAAAATAAAAAATTCCAACACGATATATAATAGGTATTTCAGACAAGAACAACCGCAAATCTCTGAAATAGTTACTGAAGTAAAAGAGAAATACTTTCACCAATGATCCAATTTAAGATGCTGTTATATAATATTTCATGGCAAGGTTAACGCATGGTGGAAATTAAGCCTTTTCTTACTCCGCTCGTACATTCGCGAGATTTGATCTTGAGACCGCAAGTTGGAAAAAATCTGATGTAGCCAACAAATGGCTTTCTCCATATTTGGGGTATAGATCTTTAAATTATTATGAATAGCATTATAAGGCGAAATTATTATTTCGTATCGTAAAAGAATACAGTCGTCCTTATTGCCGTAAATAAGGTATAGTATTTTGAATATGTTTACAGAATTCATCGTTACATGGTGGTGGCGCTGTAGGCTGGTATTAAGAAAAAGCGAAATATATCCGAAATGGATGGTTCTACGAAAATTGTTTCAAACAAAACACGGAAGAAATATTATTCTCTACAACTTTGGTCCTTACGAAGATTACCAATAACGAAGTTTTAAGGAGATATTTGACGGAAACCGGCAAAACCGATTATTTATAAATAATTCTATGGAAAATTGTTTGAAATAAAAGTTGTAGGAAATTACATTCTCTATAACCTTTATATAGAATTGTATATGCAAAAATCTGATGTGGCCAACACATGACTTTCTCCATATTTGGGGTATAGATATTTAAATTATTATGAATAGCATTATTATCATTTCCTATAGTAAAAAAATACAGTCGTCCTTATTGCCATAAATTAGGTATATTTTGAATGTTGACATAATTCACCGCTACATGGTATTAGCGCTGTATACTCGAAATTAAGAAAAAGTTGAATATCTTCGAAATTGATGGTTCTGCGAAAATTTATTTCAAACAAAACTTGGGAGAAATGTTATTCTCTACAACTTTGGTCCTTACGAAGATTACCAATAACGATGTTTTTAAGGAGATATTTGACGGAAACCGAAAAACCGGTTATTTATAAATAATTCCTAAACAATAACTGCTATGGAAAGTTATTTCAAATGAAAGTTGTAGGAAATTACATTCTCTATAACCTTTGTATAGAATTGTATATACAATAATGATGTTTTAACGGAGATATTTTGCCAAAACCGAATCGGATTTCGAATAAACCTCGACTTCCGATTATCCGTTATTGTCCAAAAACTAATCAGTTCTTTGTGCTTATGTTAAAGTGATATATATGAAGTTTGGTAACGATATGGCATGTACTTTTTGAGTTAGAGCGCCCACAATAACATACACACACACACATCATTCCGAAAATAGTCTAAACGTGTTCTAGGGACCTCAAAACATGTATTTCCGTTGAAATCTCGAAGTCAATTTTTTTCATGAATACAATACTTTCCCATTACTACGTATGGAGAAAGTAATAATGATGTTTTAATGGAGAAATATCGCAAAAACCGTATCGGGTTTCGAATAAACCTCGACTTCCGTTTAACCGTTATTGTCCAGAAACTAATCAGTCCTTTGTGCTCATGCTAAAGTGTTATATATGAACTTTGGTAACGATATGGCAAGTACTTTTTGAGTTAGAGCGCCCACAATCACATACACACGCGCACACAGACAACATTCCGAAAATAGTCTAAACGTGTTCTAGGGACCTCAAAACGCGTATTTGCATTGAAATCTCGAAGTCGATTTTTTCGTGATCACAATACTTTTTCTATACTACGTATGGAGAGAGTAAAAATGACCGATTCCTCACGGTGACCTCATTTCTGATTTTCCAAGTCGCGGTCAAATTGTTCCCGCCGACTATTCAGACAAAAACAAAAAGCAAACGGAAAAAGAGAAAGGCGAAACGATAGGAAGGGAGAGACGGGATTGAATTTTCCAGAACGTACAATTTCTCAATTCCGAATCGTACAACTTGCTCTTCCTCCGAAAGCAACACATAATATTTCTCCACGCTGGAGATTCCAATCGCTAGCCTTCAGCAGATCCTTACAAAAAAGGCTTCGGATGAGAGTAAATGAAAAATAAATCCGGATCCGACCGATTACCGGAGAGTTTTCGTGGCTTGCAACACCTCATTGACCAGATGGAAACGCCCTCTCCCGATCACGACGATTAAGTAAATGACAGCGACGAACCATCGCGCGTGAACACACACACGCAGGCACGCACGGCCGCCCTCTCCGGATCGCCTTAATCGATGATGAAGCGAGTAAACGGGGCGTTTATAGTGATTTTCGGACCAGCTATGTCCGCCCCCTTCTTTTTTTTTATTTCGGCCCTCTCCCTCTCACTTCAATCCCCCTACCAACCTCTACAATTCCCTAATACTCTAAGTTCTCTCGTTCCGGAAACCGCCCATCAATGTAAGAAAACGAAATGATCCTCCTTCTTGGTCCTCCATTTCCCCTTCGAGCAACTCTGTTTGCCATGTAGGCGTTCTTCGAAAGTGCCCCGGAGAAGTCCGAGGCAGCGGTTGTTGTGTGGTGTGTTGGAGTCGGAGAGGATGCCTAGCAGTGGAAGTCATTAGTGGAGTCACGTGTGAAACGGTCCGAGGTGTGTGTTGTTGCGAGAAATGGGCGGGAAGATAAGAGGAAGGAGAGCGGGTGGGAAGGTAGGGGAGGGGGGAGGGGAGGGCGAGGTGGGGCTGGAGGATTTTGGGGAGGGGGACAAGGTGGAGATGGAGGATAGGGGGGATGGGGAGTTTGGGAGAGGAAGTCCTTATGTGGGAGGGGAAGGGGAGATAGGCCAGGTGCAAAACCTTGGAATTGGTGGAGACCTCTTGGCATCTTCATCGAACCAAAACATGTGTCCAGCGACATGCGCGATTGAGTAATTTCGTATTAATCTTAGTATTGTATCTCTCGGCCAATGTCCTCGGAAAAATAAGAAACTCATTTATTCGTGAAGAATGAGAATATAAAATAAAAATAAGAAAGATCCGATATAACACTGCGATAAAATAATCGTGCAAATACGCAATCACCATCAAAGGATTTATGTCATTGCCAAATATTTTACGTTTAAAAAACGGAATATTTTCTATTTTATGAGGTCTATTACTATGATGCAAACTCGCAAATATTTTAACGTTTCCAAAAAGTAAAGTCAGGCTAATCTACAGTTAAGTGTTTCACCTTCCAATGCAACCTAATTGATTTTTACTATTATTACAGCGAATTAGGAAGAGTTCAAAAACAAAATTAACTGAGGCCTATTTAAATATTGGAATTTCAACGTTAAACATTGTCATCTATATTATTTATTTATCAACTGGGATTAAGAATAAAGTAAGAATAATGAAAAATAATATACAAAAAATAATTGAATTTAATGATTATTTTATTTTGTAATGCATTGCCGCATTATTAATTGCATTGCTAAGTATAGATTTAAAACTGGCACCAAAATTAAGGAAAATTAGAAGTGACTGAGAATGCAAACTGTTGTAAATGATGGACATGTGTAATAGGGTTATTATTACGCTTCGCGATGTATGCTCTCTTGCGATAAGATATAAGCATAGGTTTGTTACACTCCTTCATTCTCATATTTTAAATGAGACTAACTTCACTTTCGTAATAGGACGATAATACCGTTTAAAAGCACGGTGAGGTTTTCCTCGTTGGTTTCCTACGAATCGCCATTGGAAGGGATTGTATCAGCCGTCCTTGCAGGAAGGTGAAAGGGAGAAATAGAGAAAGAGAGAGTGAATGCAAGAAGAAGGTGAAAGGGACCATTTGGCAGTTGGAACGCTTGGTAACAGTGCAAGTTATAGCGCGCGGCATGTATGCATTGGCACTGATGTATGGCTGGGTGAAAGTGAGCACTGTTTACATTGGAAAGCAGAAATAAATGAACTTGATACTCAAACTCATCCTACTTACACAACTAAAATGTCAGAAAACAACAGACATTGAGAAAAGGGTAAATATATAATGTAATTTACTTACGCTATTCTTTAAATATATAATAGAAAGAGTGTAGAGCTTCAATGGAAGCACAACCACATTGAGCGAAGGGCGACACCCTGCGATAGCGCTCAGCCATATAAAATTCTCTCGAAGTAAAGAGAGGCCTTGAGAGAAGAACGTAAAGCCCGACAGAGTGAACCGCAATGCCGACCTAGAGATACTGCTAAAGATTAACGCATTAACTCTTCGTCGCGCACATACACCTGCATTCCACGAGAGGGCGTCGTAAACGCCGCCAGCATTGGTTTTGTTTTGGCGTACTGAAATATGCGGTGCGAAAGAAAGAAGGGCGTAGAAAAGGTGTCGGAGAAAAGAGATAGAGAGAAAGGGATAGGCGCAGGGAATAGAATGACTGCGAATAGTACGGCGAAAAAGCAAATGCGCTAAGAGATGGAATGCAATGAAAGGGATTAAAGGGGGTGAAGCAGGAGGAGGTAACTAGACAATGGAGGACGATCATTGTTTAAAATAACCACGAATTGCTTCCAGTATAGTCTGGATTGATAACTCTATTAAACCTTGGAGATACAAGACTTGGGAAGTCTTTACAAAAATTTATTAACAGTAAAAATAAAATACATTGGAAGAAAATCTGATGTGGCCAACACATGACTTTCTCCATATTTGGGGTATAGATATTTAAATTATTATGAATAGCATTATTATCATTTCGTATAGTAAAAAATACAGTCGTCCTTATTGCCGTAAATTAGGTATATTTTGAATGTTGACATAATTCACCGCTACATGGTATTAGCGCTGTATACTCGAAATTAAGAAAAAGTTGAATATCTTCGAAATTGATGGTTCTGCGAAAATTTATTTCAAACAAAACTTGGGAGAAATGTTATTCTCTACAACTTTGGTCCTTACGAAGATTACCAATAACGATGTTTTTAAGGAGATATTTGACGGAAACCGAAAAACCGGTTATTTATAAATAATTCCTAAACAATAACTGCTATGGAAAGTTATTTCAAATGAAAGTTGTAGGAAATTACATTCTCTATAACCTTTGTATAGAATTGTATATACAATAATGATGTTTTAACGGAGATATTTTGCCAAAACCGAATCGGATTTCGAATAAACCTCGACTTCCGATTAACCGTTATTGTCTAAAAACTAATCAGTTCTTTGTGCACGTATTTTTTGAATTAGAGCGCCCACAATCACATACACACACATACGCACACACACACACACGCAGACATCATTCCGAAAATAGTCTAGGGACCTCAAAACGTGTATTTCCGTTGAAATCTCGAAGTCGATTTTTTTCGTGATCACAATACTTTCCCATTACCTCGTATGGGGATAGTAAAAAACAGAGAATGCGTATCCGCTAGGTTTCCCCAACGCAAATTGCTGCACTGCATCGCAATATGCACGTGGCCAGCGAAGTGAGTAATTTTATACTACACTGCTCCAACTTAAATCTGTGCCTTAAAAAATGTTTTACACTAATATTTGTAAATATTATGAGAAATTTAAGGAGTGTATTGAGTGTATTTATTGGTCATTCCAATTTATAAAAACCCTGTACAGCTGGGGTAAAGAAGAATGTTCTTCTCGCTGCTAGCGCTTCTTGGGTTTCCGAAGGACCAAACACTATACACCGAATGTAGTATTTTTATAATGAATAGGTTTAAAAGCGCATCATGCGGTTGGGACTATTTCTTGCCTTATGGAAGAGGAGAATATGAAATGGTTTGAGGAGTGGGAAGTTTGGCTGTGGTACGTTGCCTTAATGCGGCTCGGGATTTGTTGGAGAGCCTTCGTTTGAGTTTGAGTCACCTGCTTTATGCGATAGTGAATGCTTCCACGTCCCTGAATGGTACGAGAATATTTTTCTGGAAGCGTGAAAGGTCCTTACATTAACATTGAAATATAACCACGTGCACTTCGCGAGCTTCGGTTTGGTCACTTTTACTATGTATATAGTAAAAATAGACGGTATTCTTGATATTGGGTGTGTGGTTGTATTTCCGTCAATGCTCTAAAGGAAATTATTTTCACTCCATACCTTGAGGTCTCAGTACAAAATATGTACTTCATTTTTTCCTTTGGATTGTAACGAAAAGGTGTATGATACGGCATCACATTTTGAAATAATTTCCATAGTTATGTTGCGAGGAACTGCACGATATTGATGTATGGGCATGCGCTGTACGAATTTAAAATTAACATTTTTGTAATATATAGGGCAAAGATTTTTGTTTCAAATGAAAAAAGTGTTCGATTTTGATTTTTTTAAATAAATGCCTAAACTAGCCTTATGATAGTTTTTAACTCAAGAAAATCATTATTTATGTCAAAAAAATTCAAAATGTTCATAAAGGGAAACTGTTTATTGAAAAAACATTGCAAATTCAACGACGCAGACGGACATCGTCTTCTTTGTCTACGTTAAGGGAGAATTCTTAGCTCGCGAGAATAATTTTCTTAATCTCGACGCGAAAGAAGGGTAGAGAGGAGTGCAAACAAAGAGTCGCTCTTCTCTCAAAACCATCCCTCGATGTTTTACATGCGAACCTCTCTCTTTCTTTGTGTAGGAATGTTCGAACGAAGTGCCAGGGGAAGAGAAGAGAGGAGAGAGAGAGAGAGAGATGCGCGAAGGAAGAGAGAGGAGAACAGGAGGATGGGAAGGTTCAGAATGAAGATTGAATAGGGACGAAGCGAAAATGTCAGATCCTTTCGCTCTTCCCCTTCCTTTTCCTGCCTCGAGAAATAGATTTCCACTCGTGAAGAATATTTAAGTCGCGCTCTGAGGAGAATGAGCAATTAGAGCCAACACGCGATTCTTCGGAGCGCACGTGACTCCTCGTGGTATTTCACCATGAGTAGGCTAATTTCGGGTGCCTCGTGTCTCTCGCAATCAGAGGGGATGAGAGAGAGATCGACTGCGGATGAATGGCATTCTTCCGCATGTTCCTCTAGGTCAGAGGTAGGGAACCTTTTTTCATTGGAAGGCCAAAAGTTACTCCAAGTAGTCCCCATCAGGCCGCAAATTATCAAGGACATCGAAATAATCTACAGAATGTACAAAAATGATTTTTCTTTTGTTTCTACTTTCTGCAATATATACAAAAACAAACATATATACAAACACTTTATTTTATAAATATAGTAGATGTTAATAAAATCATATCCCAGTTTGAGTATGTTTAGACAGTTATGCAAAACGCCGCACTGAGTATCGCAAAAGGCCGCAGGATCCCCACCCCTGCTCTAGGTTATATCTGTCTATACCATAAATACCAGGATGGCAGGTGGAATGCGGTACTCGTACTAAATGAGGAAAATCTCCATTTATTCTTCAGCTTCTTTCACTATCGGTAAAAAAAATTTATGAGAGTAAAGCGCACAGGTAGGCTTTTTAAAACGTTTTGGAGCAAATGCGATTTATCATTAGTCCTGAGCACTTCTGGTTACCGATGGCCATTTTATGAGAATTATTCCGTTGTACTTTGCTACTTTGGGTTTGTCATTGCCTAACTCTGCATGAGGTCATTACGGGTGTCATGACGGAGTAAAAATTGAAATTAAACACACGAAGTGGGAGATTACAGCGGAAAGCGTCGCCGACAATCATTTAAACTGGTAACCGTATTGGATTTTATAATGTCCTTTTGTTCGCTCTCTAAAAGTATTGTACAAAATTGAAAAATGTGACGATTCGTCGCCAAATGTATTCCATCGGGCACCAAGGCTCCCGCAAAAACTTTCTAAAGATGCTCGAGACTATTTTAAATTGTTATAGCCCAAAAAAATCGGATTTTTAGAGCATCCTAAGTTCCAATGTCTTTTTAAAATTCTATACTTATTCAGAATATACTCCACTGACGAAGACTTAGTGGAAAGCCATTATGAACGACCTGATAAGCGGTAATAACCAAACAGGAGCTATAATTGAAATGAAAGAATAAACTATAAACTGTATTATTTATTCTGCACGTGTATGTGAAGGCCAACATTTTTTTGACAAAATAATCCTTTTTACTCTGTATAACTATTATATTCGTAAGCATAAATTAATACGGCGCCCCCCTAGCGTTAAAAGCTTCTCCCAGTAGCACTTTATCTAACATAAGAAATAAACCTGAACCTCCCATAAAACAACAAGGAATTCGTTCTTTAAATTAATTAAATCAGTCATGGTAATCCATTGGTATTTTAAAGATTTTATCTGTTGATAGCTACTGTGCACTTGAAATGCCGGTAAAAATCAACATATGTATCGCTATATCAATTTTTTGATCGAGGCCTTAAGCTGAATTCTCTTATTCAACCCCCAATGTATTTATTATGCAAAGTAGTATAGATTTTTGTTTGCTTAGATTGTAGCATTATGTGGATAACGCATTAAAAATGGAGAAGTACAAAAGTAAAAAGGAGATGAAGGGAATAATGACCTGATGTGTAGGATAATGAGATTAAGTTGAGATAAAGTTCGCAGGATATGTCTAAATTATAGAGAGTGGAAGAGAGGCTAAGGCAGCAATAAAAGCCTGCACAAGGAATAGTTTTAGAGCAATGAAACAAAAACGACCATTAAAGCATGCTCTATAAAATGTTCAGGAAGGAATTTTAAATAAGTAATAAAAACTATCTTCCCTCCATAACAAAAAAAAACGTGGGGAATTCTTTTCGGAATTCATTTATAGCTGTATCCGTTCCTCTTCTTCCTTTGGTCCGTCAACGTGACGGAATGAGAGGAGTTTGAGTTTGAAAAAGAACACGCGTTGCTGAAGATGAATAAAATGAAGAGAATGTGTAGCGGTGGAATAACAGGAAACATAAAGTAAGTAAATAAGGAAAAGCTGTGTGGACGAGAGAGAGAGAAAGGAATAGAAAATCAAAGCAAGCGATAGATGAGGGATGAGTGAAGAAGAAAAATAGAAAAGGGAATAAAACAATCATTTGTACGACTGGTCCAGAGTGTGTGGGTTCCTTATGAGAAAGAAAAAGAGGTTCTGGGAAGATGGGAGAGGCAGGAGAAGGCACGGTTGGGAGGGAAAAGGGTGTACGTAAAGTGATGCAAAGGGTAAAAGAAGGGAGAGATGACTTCGAGTGCGACTTGGAAACAGGCAACTCCCTTTTCGCATCCAACGAGAGCCTAAGCGGAGATTGAGAGGGTTGGAAACTTCAACGCCTGCTAAGGCGTTGGAGAATAGAAGTGGGAAAAGAGAGGAAAAGGGAGTTGGCTCTGGAGCGAACTGTTAGGCACAGTGGCGCATACCTCGACGGCCTCGCCCAAAAGCAAACACCGTCGCTCCTGGAGAGGGAGAGAAAATGAGAGAGAGAGGGGGGGGGGGGGGGCGAAAGTCTCGTTTGAAGATGCTCAGCGTCACTCCCTCTTTAAGGAGACGTCGCCTCTGGCTCATACCACACCCCTTCATTCCTCTCTCTCTACCTCCTTTCCTCGTTCTCCATTCGCTCAGAGTTGGGTTGGGTTGGCTTTGGCGGAAAGTCATCGTTTAAGTTTACATTAGCAAGCTGTTATTTTTAAAGCCATGGTGAAAGGATATCCATATTTGGAGACATTCCCGAGATTTTCATAACAAATGTATAGCGTACTGTTGCACTTAACGGTTGGAAACGAGAAATTATGCAAATGATAGGAATTAAAATGCATATCGTCAACATTTGCAAAGTGTTTTCCGTTATGTTATTTGTACATAGTTTCGATGTTGACTGTTTTCGGTTTTCTATGAAACAAAGGGAGTTAAACTTTGGTTACCGAATGCGTTTCCGTTAACATTAAATCAGTGCTGTTATTCGGGGGTTTAATGTCTTTGAAAAGAAATACCTTGTAAGAATTATTTAGAGTCCCAGAGATCAGAAATACATATGTCAGAAAACCCCATGCATTCCTTCAATTACTTTTATTCTCGATATCACTGAAGAAAGTAACGATATCTACAATCAATTTTAGTGATAAGTAAGTTTTTCACACAGCATAAAATGCTTTACAGAAAATGAAGTGTTGATAAATATTTGAAATTTTTTCGATATATGCCGACATGACGCGATGGAATAATTTATTTTAAAATCGAAGAGTGATAGTGCATACATATTCCGCGACCCTATCAAATTAAATTATTTATGTTCTTCTTGGAAACAGTTTAACATTGGAATATAACAGTGCTATTCTCTTTGTCACTGTCACTAATTCACCGTTAAGCGTTTTTTTCGTAAAAGTGAAGATAATCTCAGCGGAACGGCCAATCCGGAAAGAAGCGTACGAAGGAAAAAACTCCTGTTGCACGTTTTATGGCCCAAAGTACTCTCACCTGCATCCGGCAATCGACTTCACCGGAAAAGCAATCGAGTCCATGCAATCCCGTTTTTCAATTCGAATGCGTTTTCACCGAGCAACCGGTTCGAATTTTTTAAAATTGGAATACGAAAGCTGAGTCACCCCACTCGTATGTATTTAAACTGTTTGAAAGTGAGTTAAGTAGGGTATAAAAAAAATACAAGCGTGAATACCCGATGCAGTGCGATTAAATTCGGTATCATAACGACTAAATGAGAAGTAAGCTTCCATTAACGCCACAAACTACTGAAAAACAATTCGGGTAATAATTGGCGCACAACACCTCCCACTTGTGTAGATTCTTTCGAAACCCGGGTATTTCGATCGGTGTCCAACAAGGGGCACTCGTAGTTGGGGTTAAGATCTTACACTCCCCTTAATTAGACGAACAATGCTGATCCATAGAAATAATGTTGGTATAAATACGTCAGCAGTTGAAATATTCTTTCCTTTCCTGGAAAAATTGTTGTGCATCAACTTTAAATAAGGCCTTAGTCCGAAAAGCCTCATTTTTCCCATCCTAGTTGCCGGTGACTCTTTTGTTTGGCAGTGATTGTACGCTGGATTTCCCTCTGTCTATTCTACTCTTGTTGTTTTTACGGGAGGATACTTTTTAGTTTTTACTGCAAATTTCTCAAAATACATTGTCGACCTACTGTAGATTCAGAAAACTTTCAATGATCAATGCAGATGAAACAAGTTAGTGTGGATTTTACGACATCTTAACAGTTTATTAATTCATTTTAATTTATGTTACTTGTCTTTCGTTCTGCGTTCATATATTCTAATTAAGTGTAATTTAATTTGGTCTCACTTGCTTTATATCGGAATTGATTATAAACAAATTCCATAAAAAATCTAATACAAGAACAATTATGATGATTGAAATATATATATTTGATTCGTATAAAAAATTTGAGTCAATTAAATGTATAATCGCATCTAAAAAAAAGAAACGGGAGTAATTTTCGAGAACTCCGCCGAAGTAATCAAGGAAAGGATAAATATGCATAAGATTTTGACATAATAACAGTAATAAGTGGAAGGAAGTAAAGAATTTTCTACGCAAAATACTGATTAAAACGCGACATAAAAGCGTTTTTAATAATCACGTCAAATGTCTGATGAAAAAAGGAGATTATATGGCTGTGTATCTCAGGAAAACTAATCCGAGCACGCGACGTTGGAGTGAAAAAAATAACTGTGGATCGCTACGGAAGAGTAACAATAGAGGGAAAGAGAAAGAGAGAGGAATCGTGTGAGATCAGCGATGGAGAACAGGTTTAGCTATTGAACCACTGAATGAGTTTTCACTCAATGCAGAGAGTAAGGGAGAGGGAGAGAGAAGTTACACGCTAATCTACAAAGGTGTCGACCCGTGTTCCTGAATGAGCGCAGTCGAGTAGAAAGGAAACGATGGACTATAGTAGGGGTGGGCAAACCACCGCCCGCGGGCCGTATGCGGCCCACAAGAGCATTCCATGTGGTCAGCGAAGATTTGGTGAAAAAGCGATCCGTAAATTTTAACAGAATTTCATATTATGTACTTTTGTTAAAATTATGATAATAAAACCTTTAGTTTTGAAATTTTAGCCCTAAAATCATTGTTTGTGATTGTTTTCACTTATGTATGATGCCTAAGATTGTAAACAATTTCTGATTTAAACTTTAATCTGGCCCGCCTAAGCATTGGCACCTTTCAATGTGGCCCGCTGTAGAATTCGCAAACACCGATGCGGCCCGCCATGCAGAAAAATTTGGCCACCCCTGGACTATAGACTCGGAAACAAACTTCGATGCGATCCTACGACCTGTTTCTCAGCAGCATGTTACTAATCACTCGATAGCTGCTTAAAATGAAATAAAAATTGTGCGACCGTTGATAACTAACTCATGAATTTCCATTACAATAAAAATGTATTAAATAAACAATTACGGCGTAACAGAGAAGAACGAATCAATACGAGTTTAAGCGGAAAATATTTTGGGTGATAATATATCGAAATTACGGAGAAGTGAGTAACAGATGAGACATTTTAGTTGACATATAGATGATCATCGGCCATTTAAGATTGCATTTGAAATAAAGAATCCCTGATTATTATGTCGGAAAAATCTTGAACATGGAATTATGCATTTGCATGAAAATGCTCGGAAATGAAGTCGTGTTGAAACTGCCTCAAAATCTCTCTTATTAAGTCAAAAGATTTTCTTCTATAATTTTGATGCGGTGGAGGGGATAAAACACGATTTTCAACTTTTAGATTTTTGTGCATTCTTATAATTACCTATTCTATGTAATGCCAAAATTGTTATGTTTTTTCACCAGAAATTACATTTTCTTTTGGAACCATGACGGACTCCCTAACAGTATCTTATACACTCAATTGACCGATCAACTTGCCGATTGGCCCTCAATTTTTATAAGAGCGCCACTTTATCAGTTGGATCCAAAATATTACGTTCAATTTCTTAACTAGCCTTTCCTACCCAGAACAATTATGCCGGAGGGAAATTTCGCGGCCCTTTCAATCCGTTCGAAAATTCGACGCGGCCTTGAGGTATTTCCGTCGGCGGCGATTCAAAAAACACAAGGCCCAGTCGTCCAGGGGCCGCCCTTTGATTCGCAGCTGTCTTTCTCTCACCATCTGCTCTCCCCAGCACGAGCCGCACCTCGAGGTGCCGTCAGTGATGCTCTAGCACAGAATGGGGCCCTCCTTTTGAATCTCGAGGCAGGTCCCTAATAGGGAGACGTCGAGGAAGGGACCGCATCCAGAGGTGACGTGCCCCGGGCGGCGGAGGAACTGGCGGGCTATAATTCCCCCTCCCCCCTCGCCCCCCTCCTCTTCCACCTCCTTCACCCCGCCTCTTCTCCCTCGGGATATCACCGTCTAGGAAGAGATTCCGTGAATGTTACCATCGAAATATAAAGTTTTTTACCCATTCTTTCGAGCTTCGCAACCGAACCGAACACCTGTCACGAGATACGGTTGCCGTTCTGGACCACTTGTTCCGGTGCAAACGAAGCTCTGGGGCAACACGCTCCTACGCCTCATCCCGCCCACTCCTTTCTTGCCCCACCTCCCTCCGCTTTTACATGCTCTAAGTCTGATTTATGGGGCAGAATGCTAATGCTGCCTTATAGTCTTCTCACTCGTTCCGAGGTTTTTGTGAAAGAGCTACCTCTCCCTTTATAACTCCCTATCTCCTACTCTTCCCTCCCCAATTCCCTCCTCCTCTCTCTCTCTTCTGAAATCTTGTCCACGCAGTGACCGTTTTTGTTACCGTGTCCGAAGATGCATTGAATCGTCCAATCTAGGAAATGGAGGCAATTCTTTTTGCGCTGTCTCATACGACAGATGTCACAATGGCATGCTTCGCGTCCGCGTCGCACGACTGCCATGAGATGAATCGCTGTGAAGCGCGTGCGATTAGAAAAGATTTTCTGATGAGGCCGTGAAGTTCATCCTTACTTAATGTCCGTTTTTAAAAAAAATTATCAAACCTTCCCTCAAGCTTTCCAAAGAATTAGAAATGAATTTCAATCACTTTCTTCACTGGTGGTTGGGTCGCCTTGGATTTTGATATGTACAAGTACCAAGCAAATTGAATTTTGTAGAAATTACTTTTTTATAAAAGTAAATGGTATTATATTACCTGATATTGCTTTCCGCACCTCTCAGTAATAATAAAGGAAATTATATTTTGTCCTTTCTGTGAATGTAATTGAAAAACAACTTCCATGTGAATCATCGTGTCTATATATCTTCAATAAAATCGCATCGTCAAATTATCTATTATTTAATTTCCATGAGATCATCCAGGAGCAAAAAATTAAATGCTATTACAAAAGTAAAATTTTAGATATTCTACAATTTGAACAACACTGGAATTTAATCTTAAACTACCGGAGCCAGTGGCGTAGCTATGCATGCGCTGGCCCCCGGGCTAATTTTTTTCCGAACCCCACTATAAGTGAACGTATTCCATAGTTTCGGGAGAGAAATTCGCCTAAATTTAAAAGGCGTTCTTCGTTTTCTGGACCCGCTCAAATGTTTTTAAGTCGACCTGATTGACCCTCACAATAATGAAAATATTATGTAGATAAAATAATTATTATCGTTGATCGCTAACGAGAGAACCGACTTCCATCAGCACGAAGACAAAGTCTCAAACTGACAAGGAGAGTAGGGAGGCTAGTACCCTCGGATTTTGTTCAAATTTCACATGGTGATAGCTGATGTGTTCCGATTTAACGTGTAACTTGCCGTTTGTGTGAATAGGCCTTGGTTGTCGAGATATCGCAGTTTGAATTTCGGCCGATTTCCGCGTGAGAGTTAAGACTCGTGAAAGTCGTTGCTAGGATAAGTACGCCGTAGCTGAGTTGGTAAGGCGTTGGGCTAGTAACCCAGACGTCCGGTGTTCGAGTCCTGGTTGTGGAATTTTTCGTTTTTGATTTTTATCTTTTTTAATCCTGAAAAAATGTACAATTCCCATTATTAATTTATTACGACTGTAAAAATTTAAATTGTACTATTTTTCTCGATTATAAGAATATATTTTTTATCTTATAGTTGCGATTCAGCAATCTTTTTAAATAAATTCTTACACTTTTTATTGCTACAAAATAATTTGCATCATTATTTTGTATTATACATCAATTCCTTATAAATTAATTATTCAGATTCTTCTTTTGAAAAAAATCTGTCATGCGTGCCGGCAAAGTGGGGGATGAAAATTGTCATAAAAACAAAGCACAAATGCTCCTGGCACCAGGAACACACAACAAACGCAACATTTTCGCATTCACATTTCCTCTTACGCAGGCTATCGTGGAAACAAACTTCATTTACGTTCATAAAAACACTCCTTCTCGTCGTTAATTTTGACGCAAACCACGCATATTTAATCATGTCTTCGAAAATGGGTGCACGCAACTGGTGATGAATGATGGAGTGAATTTTCAATGCGTCGTCTCTTGTATTAATCTGACTATTCTCTCGCAATAAATACGTACTGTTTTGCAGGCGCTTTATGAAATTTTTGATTTGCCTGTAAAAATAGACGTCGCGCGGTTGGCAGAAAGGCATACAACCCAGCGGAATTATCTTTACTGGATCTTCAATTTTTGAAGTACTTGGATCGACTTCCAAAACTACAGGAAAAATTTCTCCCAGCGTGTGCGTCCTGCTTTTTCAAAAGAAGAATCTGAATAATTAATTTATAAGGAATTGATGTATAATACAAAATAATGATGCAAATTATTCTGTAGCAATAAAAAGTGTAAGAATTTACTTAAAAAGATTGCTGAATCGCAACTATAAGATAAAAAATATATTCTTATAATCGAGAAAAATAGTACAATTTAAATTTTTACAGTCGTAATAAATTAATAATGGGAATTGTACATTTTTTCAGGATTAAAAAAGATAAAAATCAAAAACGAAAAATTCCACAACCGGGACTCAAACCCCGGACGTCTGGGTTACTAGCCCAACGCCTTACCAACTCAGCTACGGCGTACTTATCCTAGCAACGACTTTCACGAGTCTTAACTCGCACGCGGAAATCGGCCGAAATTCAAACTGCGATATCTTGACAACCAAGGCCTATTCACACAAACGGCAAGTTACACGTTAAATCGGAACACATCAGCTATCACCATGTGAAATTTGAACAAAATCCGAGGGTACTAGCCTCCCTACTCTCCTTGTGAGTTAGCTATGGCAAAGCAGTATCGTGCTATGGGAAGTGGACCAATCACCAGACGCAAAACCAGTGTTCAGTGCAGGCTAGGAAAATCGAGGGGCCCGGTGCAAAGTGTGCGCGCGGGACCCCTTCGGCATCAAAAAATTTTAATAGTAAATTTCAACAACTAAAGCAATCTCTCTCACTATTACACATCGATATTTTTTAGATTTTATTTAAATGCGTGTACTTTTATAAATACGACAAATGTTTTCTCTAGGAAGCGCGGGGCCCGGTGCAATCGCACCGTTCGCACCGCCATCAAGCCGGCTCTGCAAGTATTTTTTTCCTTCGGTCCTAAGCGCCCGAAACAGCATCGTCTGCAAGAGTTATGAGACGCTTAGTTGTAAGGAATCTGTTTATACTCTTTGTAAACAGTCTAGCCATCCTAACCACATGGCCCTATGCTGCTTAATTAAGGTTGCGCAGAGAGAATGTCTCTTATCTTGGCCTATTCCTATTGTATTTCTTCATCGTTTTGTATTTATCCCGTAAGTGAAGATTAGGCCGTAGACTTTTTATGCCTATACTGCTTCCTTTGGGTCTACGGAATGTTTCTTCTTTTTCATGAGAAAGATGGTTCAAAATTGTCCCGACAAAGTTAAAGAAATTCTTAACATTTTGGTCTCAACATTCAATCTCTTGCGAGCCCCACCTAATCACGGCCCCCCGGGCGGTATCTACACCACTGACCGGAGCTGTATATTTTCAATATGATTACCTAGACAAAATTATCTGTTATTTAATTTCCATGAAATCGTCCAGGAACAAAAAATGAATTTGTTTCAAGAATGTGTAGAAATTTTCTTAGGATTTCCGTATGTAGCAAAGCAGTTGGCAGCAGATAATTGAGTTAAAATATATTTTACTCTAATTGCTCTTAAAACTATCTAGAATATAGGACAATTAAAGATTATTTCTAAAAAGTATTACTATGCATTAAACACGGTAAATTATAAAAAAGGATAATTAATTTACTCAGATAAATATTTTATACGGGATGATTCAAAAGCCCCTGTGCATATAAATATATCACAAATGAACAGACATTGCATATGTGACTTCTCCACATACAGGCATAGCTAACAATTATAACCATAAACAATTAAATATATGTGTTAAATATATTTGTGTTATTACAGAAAAATGTTTTTGTTATTACAGGTGCACAGGGACTTTTGAATCACCCTATTTTACTACAGTGCTAATAAAAACGTCGGTACCAATTATAGAGGCGTCGTCTTTAAGCGATGGTGGTACTAGCACTGAAATTTAACTTGATTTTTTTCTTTTCTTGTTGCCATAAATCACTTTCCTTTTTCTGATTAATTTTACTTTAATCTATTACCTTCCTTTCCTCCAAATTTCTAAATCATAGGCATAAAACATCCATCGATTTTGAAAAGAGAGTCAGTGCATAAATTATGTATGACTATGTAATTATTTAACCACGTAAAACCTGATAAAATAAATTATACGTTACTCATTGGAGTTTAATCAGGATAATTACCGTCTCTTAAGCACAAGGAGGCTACAATGAATTTTACCCAGGTTTATCGCAATTGAAATCTTTGCCATTCACCTTCAATTAGAGAAATTTCCTTTAAAAAAGAGCTGGAGATTTAAGGCTGCAGATTGTCTGAGGAATCGCTTTGGGAAATGTGGAGGTTTTTTCCTATCGAGCCCTGTCTTTAAGAGTAATTACACGAGAAATTTTAAATGAGAACGACTCCGCGACAGTTTTAAAGATACAGAGGAAGAGAGTTTTTGGCGACATTAACTTTTTTGTTTTGTTTCCTTTTCGTCGGTTTCCTCTCTTCTCAAAATTTAAACTGGCGGAAGGATAGTCGGATAGAAATAAGGATACGCCATCAAGATGCCATTAATTTTTTCCAGTTCCTGAGGGAAAAAAGAAAGATTAAGAGGATAGCAGTGGATAAGAGGCGCTGTTTTATAGAAGCTAGAAAACGACCTTAAAAAGATTTCCGAACCCCCTTTCGTCCTGCTTGCCGATTCCGGTACGAGGACCCATTCCAAAAAAACAAAGAAAGCGGATAAAATATTCGTAGGGGAAAATGGGCAGATGCGAGGAGATGCAAAAAAAATCGCTGAGCATTACTAATTACCTTCCGATTTTCATTCGCCGGAAACGCTGTTGATCGTCGATCAAAATTTACTGCCCTGCCAAGAGTTTTTTTACGTGTTGGCATAATCATACGAGTTTTTAGTGTGTGGTCCGAAGATTTGTCGATTATGTAAAGGTTAAGCTCGCATAAAAACCTGGAACGAAGGGAGTTAAGATTTTTCTTGGCTGCCTTAAATGGCTTAATATTGTGTGGAAGCTCCGAAAAACTAAAAATAATATATTTTTTTATTCTTAAGCTATGCCCTCAATAGTGTTAAATTCGTATTTGACTATACTCAAACTTTATAACAGCATAATGATTAAAAATAGTAAAGCTAAACACTATTGTGCATATGTGGTGTCTATTGAAATTACAGAAAATTAGCGAGTGATTTTGGAAAAGGGATTGCAGGTGCTAACTCACTGGTTAAATGAGATTTGCCAAGAACGAGGAATCGCAGGTCAGTGTTATAGTAATGTGAAAAGGCTGGAATAAGTGAGATTTTTTTTACTTATTTAGGTAGTAATCTGTCACAGGACGGAAGAAGTACGAAAGAGATCAGTATAGCAAGAGCAATGAAGGCATTTATGAAACGAGGAGTTTTTAATGGGATGTCTGAATAAAGATATTAAAATGAGGTTAGTGAATACTTTCATATGGAATGTGGCACTATTTGGGTGTGCATAATGGAGGCTTCTGAAATGTGGGTTTATCGTAGACTGGAGAAAATTATTTGGACTGAGAGAAAAACACTATGAGGTTTTAAACACGTTAGGCGAAGATAGTTGCTTAATGGGACATCAAAAAAAATAGATTAAATTTTGAGAGGCAAAAGTCTACTGGAAGATGTCATAGAAGGATGAATGTTAGGAAAGAGGTAGGAAGAGGAAAGGAATATTAAATGTATTAGAAGAAGGGGATAGGTATTAGAAGACGAAGAAAGTGGTTCTGAATGAATAACACAGGATTGGGTGAGCCAAAAACATATCGAAAGGAACAAAACATATGATTGTCTGCTGAGTATGGCATCGTTTATAAGACATAGTTTGTCTTTGCTTAGTTATTGCACATTTATTTTATTTTATCTCGGTCACCTATACGAAATCAAAATTTTTAGAAAATTTAATAAGTGAAAGGACACAAAATTAGTATTTAAGAGCTACGGAGATTCCTCACATTAATGTTTCTTAATACCTTTCTTTAAGAGAAACTCCCTATATATAGGAGAAATGATTGACATCGTAACTGGAGTACTGGTGCGTACGGGAGCCGCGTTCAAAATATTAATATCTCAAAGTATTACAGTAAATATAAATGATGTGAACGTCGATACTCCACTGCACAGAGCAGATCGCTCCATCCCCTCTTAAATCCGCCACTGCCTGCTATTCTGAAAATTGCTACCCCTATCAGAATCTTTCTTTCTCTTACGTTACGGACCTAATCTGCAGTAGAATCGTGGAATTCGGCGTGGAAATGGTTTAAGAAAGCATGGAAGGGAGGGCAGTGAGGATATTCAAGCGGAGAGAGAGGAGGGAGGGGGGGGGGTCGATCGCCCAACACCCCGCTCTGGAGTCGCCCCTATCACCGCATCATCTCTCCTATTGCATGTCATATTCTTGAATACATAACAATCCCACTTTAGCCAAATTCAACAATATTTGAACGAATGACGGATGAATCGTGTTATACCGTTCAATTGAATATTGATTAATATCTGCATATATATTTCATCAAGGATAACGGATATGGAAGATTGAGAAAAGATGTACCTACCATCTTGTCTCACAATTGCCCAACCTGCTGGATGCGGCCCACTAAGAAATTTTATGCGGCCCTGAGCCAGTGTTTCATGGTTTTCAAAACTTTGTTAATTTATTTTAATTAACTGCCAAATATTATTTTCCATGTAGCAAAAACTGTTTATATATCTAACGTTAATTTGCGAAATATCAAACATATTTCTAAGATTCAATTCATCATGATTTTTAATATTGAAATGTTAACCCTAAAAAGCTATTTCTTACCTGATTTCCACGCATATGGTTCCTAAGAATCTCTAGGTAACTTACAATTTAACTATAATCCATTGACAGTTTCCAATGCGACCCACCGAAAGATTCTCTGCCACCAATGCGGCCCACCATACAGAAAAGGTTGCCCGCCACTGCTTTAAGTGATTATGTTCTTGTGGCATGTGTTTTATAACGATTACGTTGAATAATTTGACGGAATGGCTTGATTGTGATCTTGTTGAAAGTTAGATGACGAAATAATTTCACCTCGCGGAATCACCTGCCTTCTAAGTTCTCATTATTCCATCACATTTCTGCTGCGTTGAAAGTTCTTTCTCCTCGCAAAAATTTCCCCATTAAGTCTACGGGATGAAGGGGGTGGGCGCACTTAACAAATATCTCGATTTTTTCAAAATCGCGATGGCTGAAAGCCTCTTCCTGTTGGAGGCTCCTAGCTCTATTAGTTTCGATGTAATCTGGCAAGAAAGGTGGAGGAGAATAAGAGGCGCGAAAATGTGGAATAATATCTTCCGAAGCTTTTTCCGTCCAAAAAAGATTTTTAAAATGACTTTAAAAAGCTCTCTCCTTTAGTCTCTTTCTCTTCCTCTCCATTCCTCTCTGTCTCATCTGAAGTAAGAATGGAAAGGTTGGAGAGGAGACACCACTTTGTGTTTCACGGCTTACCTCTGTATCTTGACATCCAAAATGGCCTCCATCTGTTCCTCGGATGGAACCAGCTATTTTAATGGCCTTCTCACTTATTTTAAAGCTTACAGTCTTAGTGCTACATCCTGTACACAAGAGTATAAAACTTTCGTTAGTTTTTCAATTCCTGAGCACGTTATTACCTATCTTTGAAGTTAAAATCGGTTACAAATAGTTTCTAATTTTGCTATCGTTATATTTTTGAAACTCAATCCAAACATATTAATATTGCCTACAAAAAATTTCTCAATTACAAAATAAAGTAATCAAGACAACATGATCGTCAAGATAGAGTTTAATAGCAATATATTTCTTCTGGCATCTATGCCTCGCATGCGAAAATATTTCGAGCTCTTCAAATCAGATAGTGAGAAATTTAGTATTTATATGCCTGATTATCGCGCTTATCTGGATTTAATTCTTTTGAAGGAGGTTAGGCTCCCTTGGGAGCCCTTCGCATATTTATCTGGATTATATCCTATCTCTCATCGGATTCCTTTTCTTCTTGCAGGACCGCCTCGCCTCCGCCTTTTAGCCTGAGCAAATCCCTTCCACTAGTTTTGTGGTCAAGCTGAATGACGACCTTTTCACGATATGGAAGCCCTAATGTGGCCCTCGGATATTTCTCCTGCTTAACCGGGACAAGACCTGCGAGGAGTCTGACACATGTCCTCCTCAAAACCAAAAGGCGAAGAGTTAAGCTCATCGTGGTGTATTTCTGTCCCAGAGGCACCTCTTCCTTGCTTACGCGAAACACGGCTGAAGATCGTTACTCCGACTACTTGCGGCAGTTGTAAGTACACGTGTATTCATAAAATTCCTATTTTAAAAGAACTTTATCATTTTGATTAAAGATTACGCGATAATAACGAACAACCTAAATATATTACTACGTTTAAAATTCTAATAAGACCATGACGACGAAAATAGTTTTACCTATAGTGAGGAAAAAATATTTAAGTTCGAGATAAATGCTTATTGATTATGCTTCCATCAATTAGCAAATGTTTTTTAGTCTTATTGGGATATGCTATGGCTTTAAGTTTGACATTTTGGTTTTTTATCAAGTACAGTTTTCTGATTCAGCTTTCGCTTTTTGTTTCCTAAGTTTAACAGATCGAATAACGGATATTTTAAAATTACACTTGGACTTTATTTTCTGCTAATTATAGTTTTTTATTTTTAAAATATTATGAATGTACTAAAAGTAATTTTGAATAACAGCTCGAAGCATGGAAAAATAAGTTTGGAATAATATCTAACAGAGAATTGTATAATATTTTTTCGTGATCAGTATGTATGAAACCATTTCTCTTTCTAAAATTGTATACACAATAAACCATAGTAACTGAGATATTTCAACCTTTAAAAAATACCCTAACAATGTCATCGCGAACGGATTATTTTCTACAACTTCGTGGACGCAAGTATTAATGATGTATTTCTCGCATCACGAATCGTCATCCAACTTGATCACATAAAATCTTTCGAATAAATACTACTAGTATTTCACGACTCTTTCATTGTCAACATAAAAATTATCTCGTATAAAACTTTTATAATCGAGCTCAAACGTCCGGAGGTACAATATTTCGTGACTTCATAGTGATCTCTCGTCACATCGGTTCGAAATATTGTGATATTATTCTCCTGTCAACAAACATCGAAATGGTTCGAGGAACGACACGAGTAGGGTCCTTCCGCAGGTATCTGAAGGGAAGAGGGCGCAGGATGTCGTTATGGGAGGTAGGGGGAGGGGATGAGAACAGGAGGAAGAGAGAGAGAGAGATCCCCGAAGACAATGCAGCGCTTCGAATGATTGGTCCCCTTTAACGACATTCCGATTGGCTGGAGTCACGAGACGGGACAAAGGCGGCAAAGGCAATCATTTAGGAATCCCGAGGAGGGCCTTCATCCGATGGGACGGAACGTCCAAATTAGCGTCCGCTGCATACATTTATATGTCACGCCGGCTTCCATTCCATTGTTTTATGGCCCGCCTTATCTCGAGTCATATCTCCGTTTTATTTGGGACAGTTGATGAATACGAAGTCGGTCCGAGGGATGATATTTGGTGTTATCCGAATACGTGGAGGGAATGGAAAATTTCGGTATTGTTTTGAGGACTCATTTCGGCCTCCGGAAAATTTCGGTTCGTATCTCATGAAAATCAATTTGTGATATAAGATCGTGCGACGTTATAAAATAAAAATACGACATGCCGCTTTTCTTGGTATAGATTTTAATTTTTGAAGCATTTATAACTGTGGTTAAGTTCCGGTATGTTTATTGCCCTTGGTCAAATATCGTTATTCGTAGTCACGGAAACCGGAGCGTATAAACAGTGTCTACAATTGAAGGGCTCCCCGGAAAAACGTTGCAAGCGCCATTTTACAAATTTTACAGGGAATGGTAAAAACATTTTTTACTTTATATTTTGTTAGAAATTAATTTTTAATGAATTACACCTATGTTTTAGGCCTAAATAATTAGTTCATTTTTATTCCAGTAGAGTGTGCCACATGATAAAAGAGAGCATTTGCAACGTTTTTGCATTAAAACATCACTTTTGAAAAAATTGTCGCTTGCAACGTTTTTCCGGGGAGCCCTTCAATTAATTTTTAAAATTTCTTTTTATATTCAAATTTTAGATCTTAGAAATAGCTTCTATAAAATGTATAAGGAAGTAGAATTACAGGAAATTTTTACTTATCTCTCTTTTTTTATTCCAGGAAACAGAAAATTTTCAGGGTTACGTAATTTTGGGTTAAAGATTTCTTCTACGTGATGAATATTAACATTTGGATAGCGATAACTCTATAGCATAAGCAATAATACGTGGAAGACTTCCACTTCGCTGTGATTCGTGATTATTTTTATTGAACCAGTAAGATTTTTCCTCCTAAAAAATTCCAATCGATGAGATACACGCCTTGCCTATAGATTTTCTTTCCGAAACATTTTTCACACAATTACTAACATCTTATTGACGTATGCGCGGATGGTAGATGCTATGGTAGTCTTAATTTTCATTAATTTCGCGACTTGTTCGCAGTTTTCTTCTTGATCGCCCCCTTTGAAACACGCAAGATGGACACACTTTGTCCATCTCCTTCTTGCAGCTAAAGAAAAATCGGTACAATATACATTGTAAAAATTTTCTCATATACTAATGCGTCGTTTAGTTATCTTTAGAAAAATATGAATTATGTAGAATTATTATAAACATCAACTTAAATAACTATACGAAATGTGATGAAAATCGTATGAGCCGTTTTTTATAAAATCCAATTGTTACCCAAGAATAAACTAGCCTTATATTAATTTTTTGAGAAATATGAACTATTTGGTATTATTGAAGACGTAAACTCAAGTAACTGTACGAAATTTCATCAAAATCCTTTAAGGCGTTTTTGTGAAAATCTAATTGTTGTTAAATTTGCCTAGAATAAACTTCCCTTAATTATAGTGAAATTTCAGCCACTTCTTCATAGCTTCTATTCTGCATGATAAACTGCCTAATTACGAGATTTCATCATCTTCGCTCTACCGTTTAGGCACTAGAGCCGCGAACAGACAGACGGCATTGCGAAAACCACTTTTTCGGACTCAGCTACTCCTAAAACGTGTATTTCCATAAAAATCTCGAGATCGAATTTTTTCGCGATAACAATACTTTCTCAATAAACTTTGTATATGAGAAAGTAAAAATCAAACTACATATGTGCCTTTCCATCGTCCCCATTCCTTCACAAAGGATGGGGATGTAGGAGTGGACTAGAGCGATGGCGTGTTTCGTGGGCTGTCTGGTCCCTTCACACGGGGGATTGAGCTCCTTCCATCCCCCGTCAGCCGACCTCCCCCGCCTCCTTCGGCACCCCTTTTACCAAGGGATTAACGCGCACCCCATCCGTCGATCCCCCCGACATCATAGTTAACGTCAGCGACGGGGGTGGCAGCTCCTTTTCCAGGTGACAATCATCCCTCCTTCACCATTCACCCGTAGACATCTAGTGCCACCATTTCCTCCCGATCAAAAGCCCTTCATTCCCTACTCCCCCTTCGCTCCACGCTCCCTTCTCTCCCAAAATGCCTTCGTCTGGCCCTTTCTATTTATGTCCGATGGAATATCCTTTCTCGGAATAATTCATTCTTTCAAATCTCCAGAATACGGATGGATATTAGAACCATAAATGTGTATAATCCCTTATATCACAATGTTATTGTCATTCGCATTGGAGTTTTGATCTCGCCATCGATTCAAAGTGACACGCGCGGGATTTTATTTTTAATCCTCGCCGTTGATAATTTTTTTAGCAGAAGATTTCCATTTAGGGCGACGTTAAAGGTGTTTTGAAATTCGGAATCCCAAAAAAGTATGCCCATGAAACGAATCGGAATCGAATAAGTAGTTTTCATACTTAATGTTACGTTGGGAAAATTTAAGGAATACAAACAGAATGAACGAAAATAATTACTTCAGGTTATCGTGAAATAAGTGGTAAACACCTTATTCTTTCCAAAAGATTTTCATTGAAAGTAATTTTTTGTTTTATGAGTTGAGGAAATTTGTAAAGTTTTGGTGTATTTTAAAAACAATATAAGTTTTTGATGCTTTTTCCCTGGACCATTTTGCTAAATTCGAGAGTTTCACTTGGTGAAGCGTAGGAAGTAATCATATTTGTACCGAGGAAACCGATGTCAAACTTTATTCTCCGTAGACTTCGGCCTTTGCTTGTTGACAGAGGGATGAGTATAAATTTCAAAATGTTAACGTTTAGGCTACACCAGTATTAACTTATGTACGTCATGTATCGTCTATACAAGTGTTTCTCAACCGATGGGACGCGTCCCACTGGTGGGACTTGAAAGCCCTCTAGGTGGGACCAGAGCCGGCTGAAGACATTTTGGCACCCCAATCGGTTACACTTTCTGGCACCTTCTCCTATATAAAGTTAACAGTCTCAGGTGTAACTTGATGGAATTTCTTCATATTGTCAAAATAAAAAAGATTTACTTAGTAATACCACAAAAATTATTTTTTTAAATAAATAAATACATTTTTGTGGAATTACCAAGTAAATCTTTTATATTTCCACATTCTCCTTTGTGTCTACCAATTATTAATGTAATAATTACATGCTTATAAACGTAGAAATACATTTATTAGAAAAAAACTAGGTTTTTCCTTATACCATGTTGGGACTAGGGTTTCTTGAAAATGTGGTAGGTGGGGCAAAATGTAGATAACCACTGGTCTATACCACTTGTCTCAAACTCAAATTGCATCAGAACTAAATAAGTAACGCCGGAATATGTAGCTAGTTGCATGTCACAATAACGAGCCCATGTATTTTGTTTAAGTTAAAAAAGCTTCTACCATTTGCTATATGTATTTAATAAAAAAAACAAACTTTCGCTTGTAAGATGTAATGTAGGTAAATTGAGTTTTTATGCATGATAAAGCTTTAACATAAATATCAACTTAGAGAAGGAGAAATATTCTGAATTTGGCCGATATTTGAACTCGGGTCTCCCACTTCCCGGGTGGGTGCTTTAACCCGGGTTCAATTTCCGATCAAATTCAGAATATTTGCCTTCTCTAAGTTGAAAATTTCGATTCACGAATATAAAATGTTTAAATATCTTTTCCGATGATCGCCTCAACCACGCTGTTTTACTTTTAAAACCAAATTAATAAATGTGCCGCATTCTTTGGTTTTCAAATCCTTTGTCTAGACCAGGGGTCGGCAACCCGCGGCTCGTGAGCCGCATGCGGCTCTTTAAGGAATTACCTGCGGCTCCCGACGCCCACTCTCCTGCTTGAAGCGCACCAGACGACAATGACGGTCTCAATTGATAATAATATAATCGTTTTCAATAGAAGGATCCAGTATGGGCTGTTGAGTAAAAAAAATCATTTTCAACTTTCTCATTTTCATTTGTAGTCCTAGATTCGTTCTCCCAAAGAATCTATTTGCTTCATTTGAATACTTATTTATATTTTCATTGAATACTATAAACTTATGTAAGATATTCTTTTGTTTCTCTAGTTCTTTTTACGAATTATCTCCAAAAAATCATTGTATGGGTATGTGTGTGCAGATTTTAATTAAACATATCTCATTTAATATGACTTGACGGTATTAAATACGTATTTTTTCATTATACATGCTCTGCGTCTCATTTTATGTTGGATTCTATACAAATTTTGAAAAAATGGCTCTTCTTGTCAAAAAGGTTGCCGACCCCTGGTCTAGACTCTTGAACAAAGAGCTATAAAAATTTATTATGAGATTCAGAGAATGCCATTCCGGATGACTCAGAATTGGAACACCGGTCGTAACGGACAAAATCGTAGCATATTTGATCGATATATCTCGTATCTTTTATAACGTTATATCTAATTAGAAACTAATTAAACAGTCAGTGTCAGCGGTGGAAATATGGAAGATGTTCAAACAATTTATTTCGGAAAAAGGTCGGACATAATATTACCGCCAAAGAAAAATCAGGCAGATATTTTTAATGTGCTAAAATGTAAAAGAATGCTTCCAACGTTAAAAAACGTCGGCGAAAAATAAAGGCGCTAACAAGTGAGTCATAAGACTTGGAATTGACAAACAACGTGAGTGATGACTAACTCTAAGAACCGGGGTACATAGTAGTCTGAGGCACTATATGGAAACACACACGTATATATAAACGTGAATTTTTTTCATTTTAAGGAAAACAATTTCATCCTAGATACATTTGTAACCTAATTTATTACAGTCTTTGTTATTTTCATATCCAAAATCATTGGAATCTCCGGTACATGCAAGAGGTGTATTGCAAAAAATGCCGTCTATAATATTTGGCAATTGTTTAGATTTATCGATTTTTCAATAAAGACTCCGTATTGTATTAAATATTTCATAAAGTAAGGTATTTAACTGTTAACCTGTAGCCTATTTGATTAAGTTCAAAATAAAAAAATTAAACGTATTTTTTTGTGTATGAACTGATAATCGAGACAATGCACAAGTTATCTTCGTATTACTGGCGAAAAGGCAAAACTCTTGTTGTGGTCAGAATTAAATTCCCATTACTTACTTAATTGCTTCTTGAGAAAGATGATTCATTTGATCTGTTATATATATATATATATATATATATATATATATATCGTGCATTTTTTTACTTAGAATCGTTGATTTTCGGGCGTTTGGTCAAATCGATGCAACACAAATGTAATTTATAATTTTCGGCCCTTTTGTCTTATACCCGAAGACGTCCACATCGTATACTCCTTCCGAGACGCTAAACAAACACATAAAAAAAACAATTTTCTTTTAGAGACAACAATTATTCTCGACTTGCTTTGCGGATATTATTTCCACCCCTCTTAATCTTTTCGTTGACGAAACCAATGCCTCCCACTCCTTCCGCTCACTCCCACCGGTACTCGAAAAGCTTCTCGAAGCACCCACAACCTTTCCTCCCCTATAATCGTTGAAAGCTTTTCGATTCTATGGGGCCTTTTCCCCATTGACACCTACCTTGGCACCCATTTCAAAATGGCCTCCCCTTTTCCTTCATCCCTGAACACCTACGCATCTCACACCTCGTCCACCACTCTCTCTTTTCTTTCGCCCTCAGCGCTTCCTTTCTACCTCTTTTACCTCCCTCCCTCCCCCTCTCGACCCTATCTCTGCCCCTTTCCATCTCGAGCGAGAGGCCATCAATCCCTTTGGACACCGCTCCCCTTTCAGGACATCTCGAGCAAGAGTGCTTCAATCCATCACCACCAGAGGGCTAGCGGAGGGAAAGAGAGAGAGAGAAACATGGGGAAAAGGAGAAGGGGGTCATATGACAAAAAGGTTAGGAGAGAGTTTTTCCATTGAGGGAAAGAGTGAGTGTGTGTGGGAGGGAGGGGGAGGGAAGAAAGGGGAAGATATAAAAAAAGCGAGAGAGGAAAAGAAAAGGGAATTTTTTTCATTCCTCTCTTCCAGTGAATGAGGTGGAGAAGGATGGTATGGAGGAAAAGGGATTTTCCACCGCCACGCCTCCTCCTTGAAAAACGGATGGGATGATGTGCGTGAAAAAGTATATGGAGAAAATGGCTCAAAAGAGGGTGGAATGGGGTGGGAGATAACGGGAGAAGGGGGAAAAAAGGAGAGAGGACGGATTGGAGGAATTAAGGCTTGAAGGTAAGGGACGAAGTAGGTTATATGTTATCCAGCACAATATGACAGAGAAGTAAGTTTTCACGGTGCAGCTTACGACAAAGCAAAATAACGAGAGTGCGCGTAGAACCACTTCAAATGGTGCTGATGGTTTAGCCCAGGGGTCTCCAACCATTCAGCACTGAAGATCCACTAGTCATATGTAAATTTACCGAGGATCGATCAAGCCTTGATGCGAGAAATACTATTGAGCAGGGGGGAGGTGGAGGGGTATGTAATGTTTTCTTTCTTATGCTCCATAGCAGCAGAAAGTATGTATGTAATTGTTTCGGATTAATATGTTACGAAAAATTTCATTTTTCTTAAAGACTGAAACATTTAAAAAAATAATTTTTTACAAATATTTCCAGTGGTTACCTGTATGACATATCCTGACGGAAAGTAAGATGGGAAATATGCGCTTTCTCTTTTTAAAAAAACACCCCATAAAATGGGAAGATATAAAAAGATGACTCGGAGTATTTTGGCTCTAATACACTTTCCTGGAGATTCGATGTTAATGTTATCGTATGAGTCTATGATTCTGTTTCCTAAAATTTAGCTTAATTCAATTTAACCTATATTTAATATAGGGGAATCATGGGCACACATAGTATACATTCTTTTGCGTAAAAGAATTCTTCAACCATCTGTAGGAGACAAGATATAGGTTTTCCCTAAACCTTTTCTCGTAATATTCTAAGGGAAGTAAGGAAAATAGTTCACTATGTCGCCTTTGAGTGAACTATAAGGAAAAATATTGGAATGATAGCAAATTGGATAAATAAGATTTGTTGGAGACAAGAAATGGCAATGGTCCCACACGAGTAGTAAGTTTGGTTATTAAAATATTAAAATAAATTAATTTTGTGGGAACGAAATCTTCAAATTCCGTAAACAACCGACCCTTATGTAAAATATTATGGGAAATTAAATATAAATATGCTTAATAACTAACTATCTTTGGCAGTTCAATGTTGATCAGCGTCTTTTTTTAGTTGAAAATTAATTACTCGAACTTTTGAGTGTTTACAAAATTATACTTTCAAAAGAGCACATTTGGAATTACTATTCAGGATTAATCTTCTAATTACTGGAAATTCGAGTAATAGAGGTACAATGGTGGGCGCTGTTTTAGAAATTGCTAGAGGTAACATTATTTTACCGCATGAATAGACGTAATTTGAATTTTGAGTTGAGGAGAATCCGATTACGAACAAATAAACTCTACTTACAGATTTAAAACGTAGAGAAATGTAAAAATTTTAACCTATTCCAAATAAGCATAATTTTGGTGGTATGTACAAAATTGGGCGAAAGAAAAGAAGATTCGGGCATAACAGAATGACATCTAGAAAGATTTTGCGAAGGAGTGAAATTGATGAGAGAGATGAGAGAGATCTTTGGGCCCGAGTCATCATCAATCATGGAGATATTGATGAGGATTCTTTTGCTCCGTCATCGGAGACGCTTCTTCGCTCTCGATCCGTGATGACCGCCTAAAAAAAGAGGTTTCGCTTTCAAAAGAAAATCACTTCGTTACTCGAAAGAACATGATGAGGAAATTTGAAACGGATCATTATGTAAAACCCCGTTACAAGTAGCCGTGTGTTGAAATGAGAGTCCGGGGAATTTTCTCTCTGGAATGCATTTTGAATGAGAGACAGAGGTGATAAAGGCAATATAGCAATAGATATCGAAGGTAATCATAGATACTCATTTTAAATAGCTAGCCGTTAATAATAACGAATAATCTTTTAATTTTTGAACTACGCAGTGATTTCTAAGTCTTTGGAATTATGCATCGACTGTCTATTTAATATGCTCACGAATTTAATATTATTGCTATTAATTTTTTTGTCGAATTTCGGATGGAATAAATTAAAACTCTGGAGTAATAAATTTGAATTATTGTTTCCAAATAATAAAATTTAATGTTGTAGTATTGTATCATGTTCATCGCGGGTTATAAACTTACACAAAAGCATTAAAAATTTTCATTTTCCGAGTCGCTAAAAGATCTCTCTTCTTTCGAGGCGAAAGTACCTGCTAAAATTTTTGGCGACCTTTAAAAAAAAAATGGGCAGATGCTTCTCGATGGAGTCGGAAAGGGGAACGAGAGTGGAAGGAAACCGGGAAGGTCGAAAAATCGAGGAGCGGCGGCCACCATCTCAACCCCCGGAGATTTTTTTATAACGAAGCAACTTCCTCACGCTTCCCTTTTTCATTCCACTCGCTTGATTTCCTTTCGAGCCATTATTTCTGTTTTCTTTTCGGCGGGCGAAGCTGCCACTACGACACGAGGAGCTGGATGTTCACGGTTGAGTATGGCATGTCGATGCTAATCGGTGTAAGAGGGGACGACGGGACGGACGAGAAGGGAAGAAGAAATGGGAATGCAAAGACAGAGGGGGGAAGGGAGGAAGAAGAGGGATGGGAGTTTATTTATTTATTTTTTTGGCTCTGTGACCGTGAATGGGAATAGGAATCGGTTGGAGGGAGAGAGTATAGGAAGGCAATTGGGTGGAGGTGAAAGAATGCGGGAGAGGAGAGAGAGAAAGTGATGGTGAATGAAAAATGGACCGAAGAGGAATGTTAGACGGCGGTAAATAGGAGGAGGAGGAGGAATACGCATGTAATGTAAGGAGAAGGAGGAGTGAGAGGGGAGAAAATGCGAGATTCCGGGCCTTTGATGGTGTCTTCGTTCTGTTTTAAGTTCTCCGGACGCGGCTTAACGTCACTCGGAGGATGTAATTGCGCCTCTCGTGGTTCAGCGTCATTTATGGATGAGATGCGGTTCGGATCATGTCCTCTCGATTACGATCGGACAATGTCTAACAGATGAATCGTACGAATGGGCATGTGAAGGAATGAGGATGATGAAAATGGAGATAAATTGAGAGAGAGAAAAGAGATTAGTTTAAACTCAGAGACAACTAGATTAAAGGGTTTCCTACTTAAAAATACGGTGGGATTGCGTTGTTTATTTCTACGTGCAATGAATCCGCTACAAAATTTTATAAATATTTAAAATTAAATTTTTAAATGACTGATAAAAAGAATTTTAAAAAGAAAATTTTATGATATATACTGAGAGACGGTTATGTTGCACCAAGGGATTAGCTTTTAGCGGCGATTCTTCCCGCTGAAGTACCTCACCTAAGATATTAAAAGTCACTTACCTTGGTAGAGATAAAGGTTATCGAGGATAGGGAAATATATGTTTAGTATATAAGAAAAAGTTTTTTCATTAAGTGAATGTTGCAGTAACATCAAGCATAGATATGTTAGTTAATTGAGACTTAGAAAGTTAGCACTCTTAATGTAATTCATAAAAAAATACATGTACATGTACTTTTAAACATATAATTGTAAACATAAACATTTTTGGACTTAGCGTTTTAAATCCCTTCCCGGAGAAACTTTTAGTAATACCGGATTTAAAATGGCCAAAGATTTTTCCCTTTCAATAAAGATCTCGCCCACCGATTAAGCAAGGGTTTTTTATTTTCCGAAATCTTTTATCGAGACCTTAAATTAGATCTTCTCTTTCAGAGCCAGTTCGTCCTCTCAGACCACCCGTGCTCACCCCTTCCTTTCATCCCTCTTTCTCTGTCTATCCTCGCACACAATCCAGCGCACAACCAGACGATCCCTCATTCCGGGGCGACCCGCGGCGATGCATCTCCGATCCGAATGCCACCGATGGGAAATTAGCCTCCATCTTTGAAGAAGGGCGCGTGAGATGAGATGGGGAAGGGGGTGGCGGTGCTCATCGGACAGAGGCGAATAATAGGATTCGAACAATCATCTGCGCGGAAAATAGAATTCCTACCTCCTCTTATCAGTCGACCGTCCTCATTAGAGAACATGGCACGGAAAAAAGAGAAGGGGAAGGAGGAATTCCAAACATAAGGGGACAGCGGGCTCACATTTCACGGCGGGTCCAAAACAGAGGTACAGAAGGAATGGGAAGAAGACGGCGGGAGAGTTAGGAAGAACACGAAAGGAAGAGTTAGCGAGAGAGAGCATTCCTTAATTGCAGGAGTTGTCGGAAGGACAGCGGACGACCGAACACCTGTCCGTCGCGATTCGGCGTTGATGGACAAGCCCGTCTGACGATCTGTTTATTAAGACCTCTCGAGGTCGTCTTCCGTCGCCTTGCTGCCGTTGTCGTAGGTTTCTAACACTATGGAAACCATCTTTTGGTTGGTTGGTAGTGTGATACAGGAAATTTGTTGCAGGATCCTGCATGTAATACAATAGATAATTATTTTTGCGCGAATACCGATTTATACTCGTTTACAAATCAATTTTTGGCATATCTCACGTTTCTAAGTTGATATAAAATTTAAATACATGGTCTTCAATCTAAATTATAAATTGAAATGACTTGACAAGAGCATCCTCATATTACATCGAAATATACGTCCAGTGATCACCAAACTTCTTACTCAAAGGACCACATGAGGCTTTATATATCGCTTTGTGGACTGCATACCACATTTCAATGGCCGTATGTAAACTTCAAACAGATAGTTTTGATATTTTTTGTTGTTTAATGTGTCATACGCCTATATTAAAAATGTATTTCATTCTCGTACTCGACAAATATCGTTTAGATTCCATAAACGATATCTAATGACACTTTTGCTGAAAACTGCACGTATATACCTACATGTGTTTAAAAAATTGATGAGGTTAGGAGGGTCGAATGAAATCACTGCGTGGGCCGGATATGCATCGCGGACCGTAGTTATGGGACTCCTGTAATATGTATTATATCGGCGAGTGGATGAGTATTTTTCATATCGAATGCATCAGAAATTTTTATTATATTCCTAAATACGAAATTTACGGTTAGAAAATTACTTCAATACGCATACGCAATAAATTTGTTGAATTTTTCGAGATAGGAACATATTAATAGTTATGACATAGAATTTTATGAGAAAATAAAACCCACCGAAATATGCTCAATTTTTCTGGGACGCATCAAATTCTAATTTCATTAAATGTCTATAATAGATTCCGCTAACGTAAAAATACGTACGTATTTACCAAATTTTACGGCAGTTTATGGAGCGTGTGACCTTTTATGTACATACGATTTGAAATTTTCACTCTTGCCTCACTTTTCTTTTAAACGATATGAAGTTATTGATTTTCACTTATAGGTTTTATAATGCTTCACATTATGCAAAGAATGTTGCTTAACTGGTTTCCAAAATCATTATTGGAACTAAAGTAAAATGAGACGGAAATGGTGTAAGGTCCCGATCCATAAATGGCAAGAACCACTCGAAAAGCGATTCCTATCGGTGCATATTTGGGTGGAATGAGATCGGGCGGAGCAAATGGGCTAATGGAGTCAGTGATCTTAATAATACAGCTACCGAAGTTGGAAGAGAGAGTCTTTCCGATATTCTAGCATAATGCGTCGGGTGATTGATTACAAGCTCGCGGTTGATTTGGGGAGTTAATAATAGGGTTGCTGTTTTGTCTGTGAATAAACATATCTAGCTCGTTCGAGATTTTCTCTGACGCTTCGATTTGTGGCTAGATTTTAATGCAAATGGCCGTGTCCATAAAACATAATTAAGCGATTTATTTCGAGAAATTAATCTAAACTAAAATTTCCAAATTTAAATTATGTCGATCAGTGATGAACTGCCTCTTAATAGCACCGGTTATTGACCAAGCGTTCTATAATGTTATCCTGTACCAGGACTAATTTGTGGAATGCATGTAGTTAGTTCAATGCATAGCCAAAGAAGCAAGTTTTAACTCTCTCTTAGAACTGCGTCTGACTTAGGCTACACAATTTTTACGCACTCTCCCTGTACCATTGCAACAAAACACAAAATCAAGATTCTGTATTTTTTATAAGGTATCGACGCTAAATTTTTATGTATTTTTAAGTTGCGAAGTTGAAATAAAGCAGTGAGCCTATATCGGATTAGGAGTTACTTTAAGTATATATTCATTTTTTTAATCGAGGGGTACTTACGGTTTAAACTGATTTTTCCAGACTAAAAATTGGTTAATTTTCGTGGCTGGGACAGCTTCAACACTACATATTCCGATAGAAGATATAAAGAGAGACGGATTTTTTAACATAAATGTGAGAAAATAGTTAAAGCCGAGATATTAAACTGCTTTTATACCCCCTTAAAATCTGTAAATCTTTGCTTTAAGATAGCTCTAGTTGAAAATTTTGGAGTACAAAATTATTTAAAGGTGAAAAGTACATAAATTTGAATGAAGAATCGTTACGTACTTTAAGAAAAGTTTTTCAAAGAAATGCCGTGACAACAAGATTGCAATCCTCTTTTAAAAAACGACGGCCTCCAACTGGCCACATCATAAGCAAGGAGGTGAATAGAACTATATATAGCTCCATCTATCAGACATTCGTCCGATGAAAGGTTTCAATGACAATGGACCCAGTGGTCGCTGAGAAGGAGGGAGAGAGGGGAAAAGGTCTCAGTCGCTAGAGCGACAAATGGTCCCGTGCGGGACCCTCGCTCTCTGGCGTGGAGAAATTGAAGGAGGAAGCGTGCGAGTGAGGGGTGCGCGAGTGCATTAGTAGGGTGGGGAAGAATCGAAACTGTAACTGGGAGCCGTGAGAGGGTGATGCGAAAGGAAGCAAGAAGGAAGTCTAGATGAATGGAAGGTAGCGTAGGGGGCTATAAGAAGGACGGAAAGTTTTTTTAAAGCGAAGGATACGGCTTTGACTATCAAAAGGTATCTCCCCACGCCGGGTGCTTGTGGAATGTTTTTTTTCTTTTTTGGAGGCGTTACCAATCGCCTTATAAAATAGGAGCGGTAGTGTCTGAGGTGTCGGCTTTTTTCTCTGAAGCCATTGGAGACGCAGTCGGTCCGAAAAAAATTATACTAGCGAGCGGCACTCTTGGTCTCCCGAGAAAAGCGGCGCATGACGGAGACCTTGCTGGACGGCGCATTCCTTCCTCTGCGTATGCACCAACCACTTTTTCTCCCGCCATCGCCACATCCTTGACATGTTTTCCAGATTTTGCAGTTTCGACGGAAATCCTTCCGTCGTCTCTTTAATCGCGCGGTGCTCTCGACTTCCACTAGGCTACTTCGCAGCGAAAGGAGGAATAAGGAGGTGTGGGATGGAATCGTAGGGAGGCCAATCTCGACGCGATTATCGAAAGGATGGTGCGACGGGACGATAAGTCGATACTAATGGGAACTAGAGAGGGAGAGAGAGAGGATGGCGGCGGAATGGACTGATGGAGGGAGGCGAGGTTCTTTCGATCGCCCGAAGGAATTTCTTTGGTCCAAAGGCTCGCGTCACGGGAGCATTAATCGTGGACGAAGGGGGTTGGGGAGTGGGCTAGAGAGAGGAGGGAGGCGGAAAGGGCGTGGAAGGTGACTCCCTCCCTTATGTCCCGGCGGCTAACATGAGAGACTTGCGGCCAGGGAATTAGTGGGTAGGGTAGGGTGTGCGCGAGGCGAACGGGGCGAAAGGGCAGGGAAGAGGGCAAAGGGAGAATTAGAGAGGTGGCCTGAGGGAAAGAGGTAACGAGGGACTGAAGCAGGAAGGGTTATAAGATGGTAAGGAGGCATTAATAAGGGCCATTGGAAGAGTGGAGTTTATTTTTATGGGTGGAGAAGAGAATAAAGAGTAACGAGGGTGAGGATAGAGAGAGGAGATAAAGAGGAGAGAAGAAGTGGAAGATAAAAGGAGGGATTCGGGAAAGGAGGGTAAAGTTGGGACGGGAAAGAAGAAGATTAAGAGGATAGTAAAAGAGAGCGAGTAGAAGAGATGGATACCCAATTTTATGGAATAAAGACAAAGTGATCTTAAAAGATTTTGTAAGGATTAAATATATACGCTAATAGTGATTCTTACATGAATTGTTGTATGAGTACACGATAGATCCATCAACCCTTTCGAGTCTGTTGGGACATATATGTCCCACATATGTATCTGCCGTGTCCCTGAATGTCTGCTGTGACAATTGCGTCCCAGCTTAAATATCTACTGAGAAAAATCTGATGTGGCCAACACATGACTTTCTCCATATTTGGGGTATAGATATTTAAATTATTATGAATATCATTATAAGGCAAAATTATTATTTCGTATCGTAAAAGAATACAGTCGTCCATATTGCCGTAAATTAAGTATATTTTGAAGGTACTTTCCTGTTAACGGGAATACCTTAAAAAATGAACATGTATTGTTATGATTGTTTGAGAGGATATAACATTAAAAGGATATTTTGACGTATTGTTGGATATACGATATTTTATTTTAAAAACAACGTTAACAGAAACTGATTAGCCGGTCTCGACATTTACAAACCCAATCTCCGGCAACGTGGAGGGTTTCTTTGGTTCCGGGCGAGGCGAAGGGCGCGGTAGCGCCCGGAGACGACTACCCATTACATCAAAGCGAGCCGATATATCCTCTCAACATGCGAACAAACCGACGATAATAGGCGCTCACGCTGGAAGCGAAACGCGACTAAAAATGTGTCCCATCACTTTTCATTGTTTCCTGCAACAATACAACTACCAAAAGATAGGAACCAATTTCTAGATGTGTTTAGGGCATAGTAATTGTATGATCGTTGTAATGGCTCGATTTTTGAAAATCAGACTTGAAAGGAAATTGGTAGTTGTAAATAGATAAGAAAAAACCCTGGAAACCGTGCAGGAAATTTCAATGTCTAGAAATTTTTGTGGATTAAGGTATTGAAAATAGAAGAGACGAATGAGTTACTATAGGGTTGAACATAAATTCCGACCAAGCATTATGAATTTCGAGAATAAATGCAGCCCACTCATACAGATGTAGTTTGTTATCCTTAAACGATACTGTGTATGCATTTGTTTATTCAGAGTTAATGGCTTACATAAGATGAAGAAATTATTGGTAGCTAGAAATAAAATAAGTTGGCTTACAAAACTCGGTATCAATGAACTCCCAACTCGGATTAGATAATTTTTACTCCGTATTGTACTTTGGACTCCAATGAATGTTCTATTGCACCATTAGGTGCTGAGGAATGCGAAATAATATGTAGAAATCGTTCTTAAGAGCTTAAGGAGGAGTCATCAGAAGTGCGAGATACGATAGCATTAGTAATAATAATAGTAAATTATCCTATAATTTCAAGGAAATAATGAAAAAATACCAAGTGGATACATTAGGACAGGGGTCGGCAACCTTTTCTATATGGCGGGCCACATTTGTTGATGCGAATGCTTCGGAGAGCCGCATTGGAAATTACGAGAGCTCCTGCGAGCCGGATGGGCGTTTAGATCAATAGTTACCTAGAGAACGTGTGGTCTCATATTAGTGAAAATCAATTATAATTAGTTTACTAGCGTTAAAACTCCAGAAAAGGTTTTGAGACATAATTTCACTGAAAACATGGAATTGACTGTGTTAAACTATATTGATAACTTTTTCATCTTGGCTTCGCGGGCCGCATAAAACGCTCTCGGGTACCGCATGAGGCCCGCGGACCGTAGGTTGCCGACCCCTGCATTAGGATTTAAAAACACATCTTTCTTAGAACTTCGCTAGTTTCGTAGATAAAATGCAACGCTACAGAATTACGGAACATTTTCTTTCATAATTCAAGAAAAATATCATTTTTTTATGGGAAAATTTAGTTTCCAGCGTACAAAACAGGAATAATCCGTAATATAACAAATTTTAAAATATACTAGACTATAGGGTAAAATATTTTTGGAATTTTATGATAAACAGAATATCTAAAAAAAATTGTTACCGACTTCGAAATTTTCAGTTTTAATTTTTATATTCTACATTTTAAGCAAATAATATTTCTATCGTGGAATTTTTAGTTATAAGAGTTTAGTTGAGTAATATGGCTTTAGCATGCTGTCATAAAACAAATAAAACAAACTTACATTCCTTTTATTTCAAGACTTTCGATTAAAAGACTATCTTTGGAAATAAAAAATAATACAACGTTAATTCTCTAATTGGTGGAATTCTTAAACATCAGGAGAGTAGAGGGAGAGTAGTATGTGAATACTTTTATCTACATATTGCATTTTTTTATGCCTCAGCAACCTTGTATAGCTAAATAAGCTGATTTATCGATATACCCGAACGGTAAATAGGAAAAATCCAGGAGAAATAAGGAAGGAAATTTATTCGTGCGAAGTGTGTGAATGTAAACCGAGACTTAATGTGAGCGATCGCTCCAAGTAATATCACTCGCTATAAAAATATAGGCATTAAAATTAATAATAAGACGGACTTATTACTTACACAAAATAAAAACTTGAAATAAAAGTACCTTACTTAAAAGTAATTGTAATTGGATGTTACTTACCAGAGATTGAAAATAAGGAGTATTTGAAAATGAAATCCGATTAAACTACCAGTACATACACAAATATCCTCCCTCCTTCGAAATCGTTTATCTTCGTTTATATTACAACTAAAAGCAATATGTGACAAAAATGATCAAAAATTTATGACGTAACGAGGATTAATGCATCGCAAGTTAGCCTGGGTCGAGATGGAATAAATACTAACATTTTCTATTTTTTTCATCTTCGCCTAATAAGGAGCTACTGTTTTTTGTATATCTTTCCCTTTTTTGTGTGTAAATTGAACGAATCTCCTCGATCCCTCATATGAAAGTTGAAAATAATGAGACAGTTCGGAAGCGGGAGAAAGCCGAGATTGGGATGGACGTAATTCAGGGAGAATTTCTTAAAAGAGAATGGAAGCGGCTGGGAGGCATTTTCGGATATAAATCACCCCGAGGGATAGAATTAAGCCTAGGGGATGATAACGAAAAAAACAAGGCCTCGGCTATTACTTTTCGCTTAACTAAGGCATTCAACTTCTTCCAAAGCAGAAGCTCCTTAATGATTTGAAGCTAACAATTAACGAGGGATCATTTTCTTCTACTACTCTTCCTTTCGGTGAATAAAGTTTTTTTCGAAAACACTCGTTTTCAGCGAACAAGAGGCGAGGGGATGGAAGGGGAAAAGTGGGAGGCGGAGAGGAAGGGGCGGAGGGGACAAATTACGGGGAAGGCGTAGCCTCGAGGCGGGGAAGGAAATTCTTAAATGGGTGCGCGGTCTTTTAAGGCACGATCGATGTGAATATTCATCTTTTCAGTGAGCGGTTGGGTTTTATTTCAGGATCTAACGTTTTCCACCTCTATTGCTGAGCGCGATTATATGTGACAGTGTCTGGTTGCGCTCGTATTTCTCTGAGGGAGGAGAACATCGAGGATATATATAGAGAGAGAGGGGTAAATGAGAGAGAGAGAGAGAGAAGCAATTTATGAGGAAATTTTAAATCAACCGCGCGATAACATCGATCCAACACCCATTTCGATCTCTTATAGATGCTTATCTTTCTTTCTTGTTCACAGAGAATGGCAAGAAAATCCATAAATCATGACGATGGTGAGAGAGAATTGATTTTCACGTGGTTGGAATGAATTGATTAAAGTTTACCAATGGAATAGAGAGAGAGGTCGAGTTCTTCTCTTTGAGTGAAACAAGTGTTAGATTTGAAATATTTATTGCCGCTTAAAATCAACATTAGATGAAATCTTAACAGTGGTTCTTATCATGTCAAAAAAGTTAATAATATGGCGTCAGTAATTTTAGAATATACCTTAGCTACAAATTACCACAGGTAATTTAAAAATTTTGGTTATTTCTGTTAGGAAAATTAAAAAACTGAATTCGAAGGACGTTTTCTAGATTTTAAAGACCATTGTAACATTTTTTCGCCGAAATTGACATTGAAGAAATTTCTAACAAAATAGATGTTCAACATGGGTGCAACAGATCTGAAAAATGAAATATTAATTATGTTGAAAAATGATACAAAATTGAAAGCAAGATATAAAGATTCAAATTTTTGGAAACTTGTTTCATCTGAAACATTTTCCAGTATAAAAATTTGCATTTATTTTGAAAGCATATTTTCCTTCCACTTATTTATGTGAATCGATATTTTTTAATATGAACCAAATTTAATCTAAAACCAGAAATGCACTCACCAATGAACATCTTATAGATTGTTTACGCCTCTCGGTTTCGAGTTACAAGCCCAATTACCAATCCCTGGCTAAAGATATGCAGTGTAAATGCGCCCATAATCGTTTAAATGAAGAATACATTTAAATAAATTTGGCAGTTATTTATTTTGTCGATTTTCATAAATGGTGTATAATAAATGCTTTCTTTACGGTTATTTTTCCGTTTAACTTAAAGTTACAATACAATGAATATGTGTTTAAAAAATTTAGTAGCCCGCAAGACAATTTACAGAATGAAAGTAGCCCTTGGCATAAAAAAGTTTGGGCCCCGCTGGTTTAAGGCATTAAACTACTTCATTTCTCAAGTTTATTATAATACCATAACTTTCTCCTTGTAATTAATTTTCATTTTGCTAAAGAATAAATGTGCGATAATAAACAAACTCCACATTAGAAACCAAGGACATAGGCCTTGACGAAAGAGAAAACGAACTTCACCATCAAAATAAGCTGAAAAATCACACCAGCCAATTCATAACGAAGGAACAAAAAAAGTTGCGTATCCATCCTTGTCAAGGGAATGAGAAATTTTTGCGAATTTTTCGAAACGAAAATCGAGTGAACTCCCTGTAATTGAGAGGCAGGGAGAGAGAGAGAGAGCAATGGAAGCGCCCTCCATCAGACCAGTCGTTTTGGAGAGGAAGAAAATTGGAACGGCTGAGACAGAAACGAGGAAAGAAGGAATCCGTCTCGGAAAGGCACGAGGAGGAAGAGGAGGGAATAAAAAGAGAGATTGCTCCCATCTTTTTGCTCGAACCGGGCACCGACCTCGGGACGTCGGCATTGGAGGCACGGAACAAGAAGTGAAACAGGCCAACTCATCGCCTCCATGTCAGCATTCACCTGCGAACAAGAGAGAGAGGAGGCGGGAAAGAGGGTTGGAAGGGAGGGAAAAGAGGGATGATTGCGAGGGAGGGAACGAGATGGAATGCTCCTCCAATGTTTCGGCTCCGTCCATTCCGATCAAAGGGAAGCCGAAGGAAAGTTGGGGTTGAAATTGAAGGAAAGGGTGCTGGAAAGAAAATTGAATGATTAGTTTGGGGCGGAAAAGGGGGTTGGTGTCTAAGAGCGAGAGAAATGTGGAGCTGGTCTCAAAAATGGGGAGAGGAAGGCGTGCGAGAGAGGAATAAAGGGATTCCGATGATGTATACTCGAGTGCGGCTTGGGCGCAAAGTTATTTTGCAGATAAATTACCATAAGTTGCATTTTGAGTTCATCTTGAACGCCTTCACGAGATTGTAAAATAAGCAGGAGAGCGCTAAAGGCGAGAGAGAGAGAGAGAGAAAAAGCGACCGCGTGAGATGTCGCATGCAAGGTTGATAAATGAGTCAATTCTAAAAACGCGATGGCGCTAACATAAATTCAGATGTAAAATAAGACGATATTATAAAAGTTTAAGAGTAATATGATGAAAATTATGCATGGAAATTCTGAAGTTGGAAACTTGAAAAAGAATAAACGAGGCGGAGGCGAATGAAATTAGAAAGTTAAAACCAATATTCATTATCGTGACATTTTACATCCACGAAGTATCTTTTTCGAAAATGGCAGAAACAAGTATAGGGAGATAAGCTAAAGATGGAAAGGTTATATAAAAGTTTCTTAAGAGCATCGAAGAAAGTGGATTTGGTCGCCAGACTGCAATGAAGAGGAGGAAGTTTGGACTCTAATAACATATAATCTTAATAGCATCTCCAAATCACAAAAGGGAGCATTTGGATAAAAAAATGCGATAGGGATGAAACTGGAAATGGCTCTTGGCTGTTCTTCATTCCATCAAATACAGATGACGGCTGTGAAAAATCAATGGGAACGATGAAAAGAAGGCCACTAAAGAAGTATAATAGAAAAGGGATATGGACAAAAGAAATGGGAGGCTAATAAACACGAGAGCTATCAACATTTGCAAGAGAAGGAGAGTACTAAATGAAGGGATGTAAAGGAAGGGATGGACTTTGCTGAGAAGAAAGAAGAGAGAGGGGTTGAAGGATTTCGTAGATTTGGAGCGAAGATAAGGGCAAGGGCCGGAGCGCCGCTCATAAAAAAAAGCCGTGACGATGATGAATGTTGAGGCGCGTGGGCGGAGGTCGCTACGATGATTGGTCAAAATATTCCAAAAAATGTGCTTCGTAAGAATGTATCACGGTGGAATGTTGTCCTGAATGCGAGCAAGGGGAATGAGTTCCATATTCAGAAGCATTAAACATAATAAATATACTTAGTACATGTTGCATTAGTATTATAATTGATTTTTTAAAATTACCCTGATACTTAAATTTGAATAAAAGTGCTAGAGATTGCCGATTTAATACTTAGTTTATACAATATCTGTTTAAGTGATAAATATATTTTAAACGTTTGTGTAATGTAAAATTTTGACAATAGTCGATGCGTGCGACGTACACGGGCGGTCAAACAACGGGGACGGCCGATTTATCGTCAGACATGTACGGTATTTTTAACAGTAATTCGAATTGTATTATAATATGCCGTATACTCTTTCATATTTATTGGCTACGAAAATTTACCAAACCATAAGTCGTTTCTTTAAAGTTTTGTAAAGAACGCCTTAAAAGGGCGGCAAATGAAAGACTTGCACACGGGCGGCTGTGAAGGTTACAATCAATTGGTAAACAAATGTATAGGGAGTTAAACATTTTGCAGTTGATGGAACAAGGTGAAAATGTGAACTATGCTCTCATGTATTCGTATTTGAGTGCTGCGGTTAGAATATGCGGTCAAATTTATAAAATTACTAGCAGAATTTCCCGTTGAATTTCAACGGATTTAGTGAAGCTACTACAGCACAACATACAAACTCTTTAAAATATATAGTAGATACTTTTTAAATTACAATTAGCTTTTCTTAACAATTAATCATATTTGCTTGTAACAATCCGTTTCCGAGCCTATTGCATTCAAATATAACGATAATTTTATTTCCTATCATATTACTTTCGCCAAATCCAGCTTCATTTCTTGTGTAATTATGCCTCGCTGAAATATTTACTTTTATGGCTTGAAAAAGCAACGTACAGTTGTCCATGATTGAACACTGACTGGTAAATGTACACCAGATACGTGAGCTTATTTACGTTAATAAACATTATAATGTAGAATATAATGGTTTTACTTACAAAAAATCTAAGATTCCAGTATTCAATAGACGAAAGAAGGTTCAACTACTTTCATCAATCGTTATAAACGCTTCCTGAATAATAATCAGTATCTATTTACGTTGCTATCCATAAACATCGATCGTTTCGTTGCTTAAACAAAAGTGCGAATCGAATAACGCTAAACTTTCGTCTATTTGTAAGCTTCATTGAAGCTAATAGAATCGGAGGTAACAATGACGGCCGCCTTAGTAACGCCCGGAAAAAGTACGAAAAATCCACAAAATTTCGAAACAAATAACGTATTTCTGAAAACTTCGACCCTGTAACATGTAAACTTGGCAGGAATAAGATAGCGTAGAGTTTTATTCGTCGAATAAAGCAAAAACGAAAAAAATCTGTCCATATTTACGTATTTTGATGCTTGAAGGAATAATACCTTGCAAGTCAAGAAATGGATTCATACGTGTTATCTTATGGAAAAACGTTAATCCCCTATATTGGCAGCACTGTTTAATCCCGATTGACCAAACCTTGACAGCACACTAAGTTAGGATGTAAGGAAGAATCCTACCAAATTTGGTTATTCTAGTTTTTATCTTTTAGGAGGAGTTCCATGAACAAACACACAAACCAACAAACACACCCTTAATAATATATTATAGTAGATAATAATAAGTACATACAAATATGATATTATTGATCGAAAATAAATCTGTTCGTGATAGAAAGATCAGTACACGGGAACATTAAGTTATAACAGCGTTTATAAAGCGTCATTTAAAGAGTTAAAAAATATAAAGAAAATATAAAAGTAAACTAGAAAGCGGAAAGGATAAGAAATAATCGTAAAGTACATTATTCTCGCTGGCGGCAAAAAAATTGTTCAAAAAAGTGAAAAATAATTATTTTCATAATTAAGATAGTAAATTCCCGCAGCTGATTTAATTTTTGCATCATTATCCACAGCTCCGAAGCCGAATGAATTCTGCGTCCGTTTGAAAAATTGCATGCAATTTTTAGTGAATTGTGACTACGTTTTCTCTAAACGTTAAATGTTCCATTTTTTTCTTTCTCTCCGCCTATTATTGCCGAACAGGATTTTCACCACCGTTCAAAAAATCAGAGCTCCGAAAGATGAGATTGCACGAATAAGGTTTTTACGCCTTCTCCCAAGCATTCGCTTTTTCTCCTCTCTCCTCCAAACACCTGCACTCCTCGACACGGCGGCGGCTCTTCTATTGGTTTAACCAGGCGATCGAATTTTTATTCAGTAACACTGCGAGACATAGCTTTCTTGCTAGGAACTCCACTTACGAAAAAGTTTTCTTATGTAATAAATATAGAATGGCATGTTTTGCTAGTTTCATTTTTATTCGCGTAAATAAAATTTTGAAGGTACATATATCTATGATTAACTGATTTGGTCTTTGTATCACTTATTTCGGTTAAGTAACTAATTGATACGAACTTATTACGAAGGTAAATTAAATAGTAAATAAAAATTATCTTTACAAAAAATAAAATTTATCACTGTTTAATGATAGAAAATAGTTCAAGATTTATAAATAAACGTCCTTTTAGGTTTTGATTTGGGAGACCTCTAAATGAGAGTATGTTCAATTAAATTAAATAGTAAAAATTTTATAAACATGAAGATTGTATTGCGAACAAGCCTTTTGTCTTCTTAGTAAAAATAATTAAAAGTGGGTAAAATCGGTGGCTACTTTAATAAATAATAATAAATAAACTTTAATTACCAGAGCAAGCAATATTTTAATATAAAACCTAGGCTGAGGGAAAACTAAAAATGATATTTTGAAAATATCCAGTGATATGATGTTGCGTGAAGCATAACTATAACCTGTAAATAAATATTTACTATAAAAAAGTTTTCTAAAGCATAAAACATCAGTTTCCTTGAAATGCATTCACTAATAAATGTTGTGCAAGGATGCCATGAATTAAGACAATATAGTTGACTTGCTCAAAATATAGAAGTGGAAATCTTACTTTATAGTTGCTTAAGATAAGAAAGAATAATTTAATGGAAAACGGAATTCTGAGATACGGGAATACCACACTGTAGACATGGATCGCCAATGGAACGAGCGATTTTCTTCGGTTCCGTAAGTTTTCAACGGCTGCGATGACATGGCGAAACCACCAAAGAAGAGATTCGAAAACCTCTATGGCCCCACACGCACAATCCGGAAGCCTAAATATCCGTGGAGAGGATGACAGAGCGTGCATTTATCCTCGGCAGTCCGTGAGATTCCCGAAGCGAAAGAGTTTTTTTCTCTTTATCCATCTCAATCTCCGCTCCTGTGGCACCTAAGTCCAAATGGAGTTGTTCACGGATTTAAATCGTTCGCATTAAACGAAACAAATGCCCATCTCTGAAAGAGCTATCCGATGTTTAAAAACGGATGATGAATATTCATCGCGGCAGAAGATGGATGCTGGCAGATGTCTTTCGGACGAATTAGAGAAGAGTCGTCGTGCGATCCTTATGAAACCAAGCGCCGCGACCCCTTTAGGCTATCCATCGACCTAAGAAATCCATTCGAGAAATGAGAAAGAGACATCGAAGACTGATATTTGGAAAGATCGAGACGATAGTCACCGCCGATAGATTTATTTTTTCTTCTTAAATAGACGAGAACCACTTTCGACCATTTAAATTCATAGTCCAATCTCCTTGGAATGGGCCTTGAGGCGTGTTGGAATCAAGGAGGAGAAAAGAGACAGGAGGATTGGAGGAGATGGGCGATGGGAAGGAATAGTAGGAGTTGGGGAATAGAAGAATGCCTACTCCTATGGCCCGAGGGGCCCCTTTGAAGCATCCTCCACAGTGAAATCATTTCGCAAGATCGCTTTGAGCAGGTGTCTCCGGAGACGGCCGTCGGATGTCAATGCCTCTCTCTCTCTCTCTCTGACCGTCCCCTTCTCCTCCGCTGCAACGGATTTCCCAAAAGGGAACGTACTACCGGATCTTAAAAATTTCCCTTTCCCCTTCCCCTCTCCTCCCCCCCCCCCTCCCCCGTTCCTCTCCCTCCGCGAATGCACTCTGTAATTCGGTGCATCGCAACAAAACCGGATATTCGGTCGCGGCCGCGTGGCGAATATTTGTATGACAGCTGGCTCAAGTGGGACGGATAAAAAATCGCGGCGAGAATAAATCGATCATTCGACGATTCTCTCTTGTTTTTGTATTTATTTTTTTTTGCCCGCGGGGAAAAATCTCCTCCTTCCCATTCCATCCGAGAACCTCGCCCATGCTTTACCGAGCGCATGACCGGTTTTTTTCGGCCTCTCACCGCCTTTTACAAATGGTCCGATCGTAAAGACGTGATTGGCTCTCGGAATTGTGACCGCGATGTTCCCGCGACGGCTCTCAGGACCCCTTCTTGTTTTGTTTCTCCTCGAATGAGTATCGGGTTGAATAGAGTCATTTCTCTTTGATCACAGAATTTATTTTCGCCGGATTATTCGATTGCCGTTCCGCGGAGGATTTTATCATTCAACAAGAATTACTTTTCTTTTTCCGCGCTCTTGAGCAAAGAGACGAGTTTTGTTCCGTATTCGTATTTCATTCCCATCGCATCTTCCCGAGAATTAGATAATTGTATGCATGCGTTCGGTAGGGTATATTTGTCCAGGAGAATCGATTGGATTTCCCAAATATTATTGTCATGTTTCTAATGTTATCCGTCATAATCAGCAATAAGAAAATTATGGAACAGGTTTATTTTTCTGTTAAATAGGTAAATAGTGGAAAACATTGTTGCTGTTAACTATTTTTTCAGTTTGGACGACTTCAACGCTGCGTGCACAAAGTAAGTTAAGGAAAGCGACGCGTATTCGCGTCAGTTTAATTTCTTAGAAATACTTAATGAGCCTTCTCATTTTGGTGGGACATATAGAGGTCTGCAATGGCCGGGTCGGTCCGAGTAATGCGAAACTGTCTCGGGCTTGTGAAAAATCATTTGTGATCAATGGCTTCTGTAACAACTCGGGCTTTTTTCGAGCCAATTTGTCCCTTTAAAAAAATTAATTTAACTCGTTTATTAGATACCTAACATTATAACGTTTGTTGCTTAACAATAAAATACGATTAATAAAAAATATTTAATTTCATAATAACTATACATATTTATGCAAACCAATACAATAAATTTTCTTTCTCTTTTTAATTACTTCTAAGTTATACTTTGGACAGTTTGTGAAGACCCCATTATTATATTGTTTTAAAGTGAGTGAAAACGACGTTAAATCAAAGCTAAAAAGTGACAATTACATGACAAAGGAGGAAACTGGAGGTTCAGGTGGAGTTTGGAGTAAATTTGTGTTAGTTTGTGATTCTGTGCTGTCAAACGAAGTCAGTTCTGTTTAGTGCAAATCATGTAAGTGTATTTTTAGCTACATTGCTGTTAAAACTGGTATATATCATCTTAGCCGTCATAAATGTCCATATCCTGAACGTCAGGTTTTTTAGGGCCGAGTTCGGGCCTAGGTAAGAACAGAAAAAATCGGGCCTCGGGTCAGGCTCGGGTATCAGCGAAGCTGACAACGCTCGGGTTCGGACCGGGCCAGGGCTGCAACACTGTCGTGTCGGGCTGGGCCCGGGCCAAAAATTTCGGCCCTATCATACCACTAGGTTAGGGGTGGGCAAACTTTTTACGAGGCGGGCCACATTAGAAGTTGTGGGTGGTTAGGCGGGCCACATTAGGTCTCACATATGAAGTTATTAGAGAGAATTCGAAGGGTTCTATTAGTAAAATTCAATTATCAACAAACTTTAGTACAATAGCATCACTATATAAGATTTTCCGGCCATTATTTTAACCACCAAATTTGAAATATACCGTTTCACATTTCACGGTTCTCTTTTATAAAGGCATCGCGGGACGCATAAAACGCTCTCGCGGGCCTGATGTGGCCCGCGGGCCGTAGTTTGCCCACCCCTGCTCTAGGTACATATCTGCAATTTTTTACAGAAGAATTACTTATGCTTTATAGCTGAAAATCACATCTGACGTTACTTTAAGGCGAATAGCTTATACCTCAGCTTTATGTTTTTGAAGCAAAGTAATTTGTATTATTCTACTAAAGAGTCTACACTCATTATTCTTGTGTATATTATCCTGTTTTCCACAATGCGCAATGCAGAGTTTGATATTAACCGCATTTTGAATTGATTCCGTAAGGTAGTTGTTACGAGGAGGGGAAAACTGTTACACATAAATCGTACAGTGATGCAAATATGATAAAAAATGTACGAGATGTGCGGATGATATGTTAACTTGATCATCACAAGTTTATCGAGCACCGATGTTCTGTTTCTCTCCGAAATTCCAAGGCTTCACCTGCAAACTTGCTGATGGATAGGCATTCCTTTCCACTCCTCTCCATTCGCTAAGACGTTATACTTTTGGCTCAAGCAATTACGTACCTCCTTGATTGAGCTCCCATAAATTATCTTAAAGCTTTCAAGGTTATCTGCGTGGCAAATAAACATATTAAAATTCATTATTCCTACAGTATCAATTACGGGCGTTTTAATTAATTTTAATGTTCTCATCATATCTCCATGATTTTCGTATTCAGTGGGAGTCATTAAGCGCATAAATTTCAAAGGATCCATTAACCGCTTAAAGGCTTTTGGTGTTTCCCTTTGTATTTTTCGTAAAACAAAACGAGCGACGGCAGTTTCTTAACGATGGTAACAAAAATGAACAATCCCAGTCCATTTCGAAATTTAACAATAAATTCATAAAAGCTATTGTAGTCTCCATGGCGCAAATGATAAAAGAGATAAATCGTCGGTGATTTATATTTATTTCTCGTGATTCAATCTGCAGGGCGTTTCACCAGGTACTCAATAAGGACGAGAATAGTAATTAGTGTCGTGTTTTAAAAGAAATGTAAAACCTGATTTTTTCCCTCGGATGAGAAAGATTTAAAGAGAGCATTTTTCAATACAGATTGATTTCAAGATGCGTTGCAAGTATAATCGATCGTGGAGTAGTTAATTAAAATGTAAGTTGTCCCTTTAAATCTTTTTTGGAGATCTTACTTAATTTAGTAATCAATTTAGTAATCATATTTACGTGAAAGTAAATAATCTTCTGAAGTCGCATTGAATTATTTTCAACCGCTGAATTAAGATCTATTGTATGCAGAATGGTATCAAAATGAAGCTCTTACTCCTGATGCAACATCAAATATTTAAACATAGAATGGCTGTTATTCTAAGTACGTCTTCCAGAAGTGACCTATTAGAGAAATGGTTAGATCGTCTCCTGTATAACACATAGTGGACGCAGAAAACTTGAGTAAGGTGGTCCAAAGACCGTGTCTCTTAGTTCTTGCCACCGCCCAAAAATATGGCCAGTTGAAGGAGCCATGGAAAAGATGAAACCTCGGGCAACTAGAGGGGAAAAAGTGACAGTCGAGGGAGGGAGGCCATTAATTCGGGCGAGCGCGCGTTCTCGGAGAGGGAGTCACGGGTAAAAACATCTCATCGCGACGCCACCTCCTCTCCGTGGAAAGGAACCAACTTCATTATTCTTTCTCGTCTTGTTTCTCTTCTTTTAATAAAATCCAGAGATAAAGGTTGGTATCGCCCACGCGCGCGCGCACACACACGCACTGACGTGACAGCGAGTCGAGGAAATAAAAAAATTAACGGATTGGTTTCCACGAAGATATGAAAAGGGTGTGGCCGATGAAACCCGAAACTTCGGTTAATAAATAGACGCCCACTCTCTCTTTCTCTCTCTCTCTCGACTTTTTCTCTCTTTCTTTTTATGCGGGCAGCGGGGCCACCGATCTCTCTTGGGCGGGCTCTATAAAGAGCCATCTTCGGCCGCGGACCTCCCCGATGGCCGTCGAAACGGGGATCGAAGGATGGTATCCTAAGAAGGGTGAGTGGTAGAATGGTGACTTCGACTTCTATGGAGTGGGATTCTGGGTTTTTCTCGAGGTCGGGCGGACGATGCATGCGAGCGTTTTTCGAGCCGTGGATGACTTTGCAGAAGTGGTCAGAGGGCAATGGTAAAAGGGGTGGAAACTGCCGGAGGAACGCCTTATGTCGGTCGTAAGGCTTTTTCCCATGTCGTTTTTCTTAAGCTGGAGATAAGCGTTATGAGGGCGTGGACGGGGTTATGCAGAGATGACGTGCGATTGGAGGAATTTACAACGACTTAGTGCGGGGCTTAAGTCTAACTCATGGATTGGGAGCCACTCGAAGAGGAATCTTCGCCATTGTGGAGGCCTCTTTGCCGCTCTTATCGTGGGGTTGTTAATTCAGTCCGAAGCTAATATTTTGAAGATGTTCGAGGGTAGAAAAGGAGCTTTTCGTCTATTTCAGAACAAAACAATTAAACAAACTAGTGAATAGCCAGTTTTGAGAATCGTTTAAAGCAAACAGCTGAAAAATAAATATAGAATAAGGAATTAAAGAAGTAGTTGGTTGTTAATTTTTTAATGTTTCAGTGCCGTAGATTATGTTTGAGTTAATTAAAAAGTATTCGAAAGATAAACTGGAATAACATTAATATAGAAATTCAGATTGAAACATTTCCCTTCAAATCAAGTGTCGCTAATCTGATTTTTTTAACTGTCATACTACGTTTTTTTTTCAATTTCACAAGGCCATTTGAAAATCACTGCCTTTGTTGTAATAGTCCATTTCCAACATTTGACATTCGTTTGTTGCCGTTCTAAATGCTAATGAGAGGGGCTGGGGGAGGCTGAAGAGAGGCGTGGTAATGGAGAGGGGTGAAAGAAGGCGAAGAGAAGGGGCGATTTGGGGTGAACGAGGGTGGAGAGATGCGATAATGAGGGTAGAGAGAAGGTGGGGAAGGCAGAGGTAGGAAGAGGGAGGCTGAGAGATGTGAAGAGTGAGTTGGAGGAGTGTGTCTCATGTGAAAAACTTGGAGTTTTCGTACAAATTCCTCATTTAAAAAATTTGTGTCTTTGTTTAATAGTAACGTAAACGTAAGGTGGATTATAAACTGCCGCGTTGTAAATTTCAGAGGATATTTATTGAATACGAGAAACTCGTCAAAATTCGATGCTTGAAAACTTAAGATCAGTTTTCTCTTTTCACATCCTATTTTCTAAAAGTTGTAAATTCATAGAATTCCTGATCTATTCTACGGATCGTTCTAAATCCAGCCAATGTGTTTTGATTCGTTAAATTATGAAAATTGCAATTACATTTAAAAAATATATAAAATCTGTGCATCGCGTTTCGGCATTTGGCATCGCATTAGGCATCATTTTAAAATCACAGGGTATGAAAAACATGTCTGGGGCTTCAAAAATTCTGGGGATAATACTAATAATTACACATAAAATTCGATACATTTAACCAAGTGCAAATAAGTACCATTAGGTGGTGTGAAAATCAAATTTCCTACAAGTAATTGGGAAGTCGATTTCAATATTTTAACCTAGTAATGGCTTCTCGTCTTAAAGTTCCATCCAGAATCACTTTCTTCGCACAGAATAATAGGGTAGCATTCAATATTCGTGTGTAATAAATACAGTCTATTTTACTTTTTCCAAAATGGTTTGAAAGGAGACGCACGGCTCTAATAGGTTTATATTTGTTCACGCTGTTGCGAATCAATTTTCCTAGTGTTTCTTAGAGGCATGATGCTTCGCGACGTGGCGTTCCTCTTCTTGACATCGCCTTGGCGCCTTTGCCCTCCCACTCCCAACTCTATCGCTCGAATTCTCCCATTCTTACTCTCTCTCTCTCTCTCCCTCCCCCCATCCTATCGCTTCTCTTTCCAGTTCCTTTCATCCGCTCCTTCCAACGACTTCGGTCGTTGGGATCTCCGGCCCACGTTCCTCCGAAGACTTTGAGTTACAGCTCCTCCGCGGTCGTTCCATTGGACGCTCCCCTTAAAGATGTGAAACTCTCGTTTAGAAACTATGAATATTAACGAGTTAATTTCGGTGGAACAAGGCGCATTCACATGAATTGTAGATTGTAAAAAATTAAGCGCTCTATCGACATCTGTTCGACTTTAGAGCAGTAAGATGCATTTGTCGACAACTCGCCATTCCTTTCACTATTTTATGACTTCTGGACGATTTCAAAGGCTTTAACCCGTTATGAAATGTCACTCTTATTTAAGTTAATGCTTAGTGTTACATTTATTCAGAGAGAGGGTTTTTTTGGATCAGGTTTTTGCGTTGTTTTTTTTCTTTGGTCCAATTTCCTAAGTCTAATGGGTGGGTAGTAATTTAAACCGTGACTTTTATTTGCCCTTCAGGTTTAAAATTTATTAATGCTCGTACAGCAAGACAAAATTCAATTCGGTTGATTCATAATTCTCCGACAAGAAAAACGGCAAACACGTTACTGCGGTTAACTTTAAGCATTTCTGGTTGAGGCGAATTCAAATTAAGGTGGTGTAATTTACTTGCTTTGACAATTCAAGCACAACAACTTTTATAGATATGTACTATTAATTTCAATTCACTTTTCCGTAACTAACAATAAGACATTCGTATCCGAATGAGCTAGAAATATCTATATTTTATCAAAAAATTTATATGAAGTTTACTATATAGTAAACTTAATATAAATTTTTTGATAAAAACTGTTAGAGCAAGTTGAAGTTTTAATTTTAAAATCGGCAAAGTTATACAAATGTTCTAATACCTGAGTACGCAGTATTTTTGTTGATACTTTAGCAAGATCAGTTTTTATCGCTTCTAAGAAACAGTATTGTTAAAACAATCCACGGTTATGGTAAAAGTGTTAGAGCGATATGCATTTTTCCAAATACGCCATCCTGTCAGGAAAAGACATAAACAATATCCATCGACGGGTCGGGCTGTTCTTCTTATTGCTTCAGCATGTAAATCCTATCCTATTCCAACACGTGATTCATTTCGGAGAGCGTATTCTAAAAGTGGAAGCCGTCACTATTCTCCCACCGCACGACCTACTATCTTCGAATAATCCCTTCCTCCATATAAAGCCTTTATTTCCATAATCTTCTTATCGCTTTAACTACACGCAACCCATCCCTTTCAGATGGGCAAAGCCCCTCCTACTTTCTACTTCGAATCGCGTCTCGAGACAAATAAAAAACAAGAGATCTCCCCTAATATCCTCCCACACAAAACACGTCGCGGCGCAAACACATCTTTTGAGTCTCGAACTGGACGAGGAGGCGACTCCCCCGAAGATCGCACGCCTTAGATATACTACGAAGGAGTTAACCGTTTGCCTTAAGAAGTTTTTTAAAGGTGGGTCGGGCCGACCTTTAAGAGATGTAAATTCCCAGAAGTATTCCACACGAATCGATAAGCGATTTGGAGGAAGAAAAAAAACCTGGGCTTAAAAGGGTGGCTCAAATCGCGCCTCACGGATCGAACGCCCGAATATCTCGAGTCGCTGGATAGGTAGGGGATGGAGGGAGGGAAGCATAAGAGACGCTGGATGGGGTTATAGGAGCATTTTTTTTTAAATCCTCCCTCTCTATCACCTCAACGCTTGAGTTATGAGTTCCCTATATCAAGCGATCCCTTTTCTCGAAAGACGTTTTTTTTCCATCTCTTGCGCCCTTTCCAGAGGCGAGAGGATTAAGACGGGGTGAAGTGGAAGTGGCGAGGCAGATAGGGTAACCGTAAAGGAAAAAATGCCGTAGATAGGGTACGAGTGAGGTGTCGGTTAGAAAGGATAGATGAGTCGAGGGAGGGTGGGTTTGGATTTTGAGAGGAAGAAGGGCTGAAGGTGTTTAGGTTTGAAAAGGCCTCCACGCTGGAGCATGTCTTTGGGAGTCCGGTAGATGCCTTAGGGATGGTTGGGGGTGGGAGGGAAAGGGGTAGGAAAAAAAGCAAGCGTGGTGGGAGTGGTGTGGGTGAGTTTTCTATAATGGCGTCTGGGGCACGTTGCACGTGTCCCGGTATTGTGTGGGATGAGGTCTGGAGAGGAGGATGGATGAAGGGGCGGCCGTCCGTCTGTCCGACCATTATACTGGGAGGCGCGCGAGAGAGGATGGCACGTCGCTTCTCCGGATTCTCTCCTTTCAGGCGGAGAGAGTCCTCGTCATCATCCCCCTCCTACTCCTTTCATTCCCCGCCTCCCTTTCGACCCCCCCTCCCCCCCATTCGTGACTACCCCTCCCATTTTCCAACCCTTTTACCATTTCACGCCCTTCCCCTCCTCCTTAAAAAAATCTCCGAAAAATATTTTACTTGCTCCACGCGCCGCTCCTCCGCCTAGCAACGCCCTCTCCATCTGTCCACTGTCTAGACGGTGCTTTGGCTTCGTAATGGCTGTTATCTCGGTGTTGTCTATTGATGATCGTGATCCTACGAACTAGAAGTACTGAAGGGCGTGTTTCTTTCTTTACTATGACGTTTTCTGAAAAAAGGATAATCTCCACTGAGTTGTCGCAGAGACGAGAGCGACTTGCAATCTCATACATTGGTCTCGTGTGAAATAAAGGAATCGGATTCCAAGTCGTTGCAAGAATTTAACTAAGAATTTTGTAAAATCTCTTATGTTGAAAAATGAACCATTGATTTTGCCTTACGTCTGGAATCCAATTGATAAATTAATTACCTTAAATAGCTATAAAATTGCTGAAAAAACCTATGCGCATTTTGGTTACAAATCAGTTATCATAATAGATAATGATTCACCGATGATGAGCTGTCTTCTCTCACTAAATCACCGGTGATGACAGTTGGTTTGCAACGCATCTATTTGATACTATTATGTGAAGTATGTAGTTTTATTCTCGAAAAAGACAACAATGAGGAAAACTGAGTAACATTTCAACTTTCTTTTGAGATCATTTGATGGGCAGAATTCTTTTCCAAAAATTTTGGTCTAAATATCGGAGTGCGTCCTATACAATGGTACATAATTCTTCCCAAAATGAAAAGAAAAATATGTATAAATTACAAGAAATTTATTTTAATATCATGTAAACTAATAAAATTACGTATAATAATGTTTGTAGAAAAAACAAAATGATATGTAGAACGAACGATAGAGGCTTTTGATAGAAGGAGTAGTAATGTAATTTAAACTCAAGCAATGTGTACGTATATAACAGAAGAGCATTTAAAAATCAAAAATTAAAATGCATAAAATTCTTATTTTGGTGCCCGTTGCTTGTGCCTTTTGGGTCTAGTTATTGATATATCCGCCACTACCCGCAGCCGTTCTAGCTTATTAGAATAAATATCCCTTCTTTATACTGATGCATTGAATTTTCCGAAAATTTAAGGCCAAAAAAGAACCCCGCGTCTTATAAACGCGTGGATCCGATACGCGGGTATTCACGGTATTTTTACTTGTAAAATTATCTCTTCCTTCAGTAACTGACTAAAATTACTCATCCAAGACTAACTTTTATTAGATTAAAAGGCACATCTTTTTATCTTCTACGTTGAAATTGAGATATAACGCAATGTGAAAATTGCCTTTTCTTTTAGAAAATATGAAATGAGTTTTCGCGAGAAAGAGTAATGATGGCAAAAATAAAAATCTAAATAATAAAGTATATCGGTTATCACTGACCGCTTTGGTAAGTCCATGCTAAATAATATCGCCCCAAACTATTTAATTCATCTATCAAGTGAACTAAAATACGAGACATTTTATAAACAGTCCCTAAGCTTCATTTAAAATTTAATAGTTTTCTTTTAGTGAAAGGCTTTGGAGCTTGAAAGAAAACGATTTTTATCTTCAATGAAAAATTCTAAAATATTTTATTTTTTTTATTCTTATTTCGATGAAGTTATTTTAAGTGTGACTCTGATGAGATTCATATGTTTTGGTTCTGCTCTCAGCGATGGAAAGGTTTAAAAGTCAAAAAATGTTATTACTACTATAGTATCATAAACAGTCAAGAGTTACGTGTCTCAGAAACGAAAATACATATTTATGCTACTCGCAAGTGCTAATCCAACTTCTCTAAAAGACACTAAATCGAGGTCCAAAAAAAATTAAAACGAATCACATATCCCCATGGAAACGGCGCTGTAAAAAGGTCGTTGAATTAGCATTTCTCGAGACCTCGGGATGAAACTCTCATGCGATTCGAGGTGGCGTCGTCAAATAGAAAAGGAAGAAAGACAAGACAATACAGAAACGGATCGCTGAAAGCATATTTCAAAAATACATAACCGTAGCAACGGAGGAAGATGAAAGAATTGGTTTAAAATTTCACCGGTCTCTTAAAAGGATGAAACCAGCTTCACCATAATTTGGCGCCTTGGAGAAAAAGACGAAAAGTTTCGAGGAATGGATTTCCGAGGGTTGGGTTGGGGTTGTGAAGCCGGGCGAAGGAAGGGGGAGTGGGTGAGAAGGGGAAAAAAGAAAGATTTGAAAGAGGGTTGGAAAGGATGTAAACTTCTATAGAGAGTGAGGGAGCTGAGAAGTATTAAAAAAATACGAAGCAGTAGTAGTGCTAAGTGGCAAGAGAGGGAGGGAGAGAGAGAGAGGGGGGGTGGGAAGTGAAAATCTATAGCTCATAAATTGAAACGCGGTCTGCGTGAGTGAGAGAGGGACGACCCGTTTGCTCTACGGCGCAGTCGTATTACGTTTACGACAGAAATCCGCTCTTTCGAGGCTCCACTCGGGAGAGTGAATGTATTTTTATGGGGATCGCTTTAATCTGGAAATGAGATAAAAATCTCGATTAAAACGTGCGGTGGGTTTTATTGCTGCATATAGCCGTTCCGTGTATTTATATTTGTGTGTAAATATAAATGCGCGCAATAGAAATTGCCACACAACACTTTTAATAAATCCTTTCTCGTGTTGCTACGAAAAAAAATAATATCGCTGTACTTTATTGCCAGATGATAAATTGTATGCTGCAAAGTATACGCTACATAGAAACTAATCACGAAAGAAATATTTTTTACCTTAAAAAAAGCTTTTTAAGAGGGACATCATCAATTATATTGATTACGAACTCGCTATTGCGCAGAAAGAAACGGCTTTATTTTTGTCTTTTCTGCTTTTCTTTACATCAAAACAACGTCCCCATGTGCGGTAATAAGGTTCGTATATATTGCCAAATTATATTTTGAAATATAGAGCATCTTGTCCAGTTCTTCATGCCTGGCAACTCGAGTTTTAAAATCCCGTTTTCAGCTGGATCTAAGTGAGGCGAGTGAGGTCGGAGATTTCGTCCGACCACGCCTTACGCGTGACCCCCGTGAAACTCCTTGCACGAGGAATGCGTGAGAGAACGCGTTTCATAGGAACGAAAGCGGACGTGCCAAAAAAAGAAAAAAGGGGAGAGAGAGAGAGGGTGTGTGTGTGTGTGTAAGAGAGAGAGAGAGGAGGGGATAAGGAGCGGAGAAAGCTGCGTGCGAAAGGAAAGACTGGTTTTTAAAAATACTCGGCGTGCCAGTTACATTAAAAAGGGAAACGTTTTAGCACGGAAAGTGAAAAAAATTTGGAGGCGAGATTGCTCCAGTCGAAATCATCTAATCATTTAATTGGAGTTGTTAATTGAGGTTTGAATGAATCCAATCAATTCTCGATCTCATCAGCCATCCATTATGAATTTTAATCGTTTCGTCGATTGATCCCAATATGGCAATTTAGGTAACGGAGAAACTCGCTTCTATGGCGTTTCATGGATTTCGAGAAGAAGAAGCGCGAATTGGAAAATGAGATCACTTTGAGATGTAATCAGCGTCAGTTGAGCTTATAGAGATTAATGTAGTAAATATTTTTTTAAAATCTTTCCGTAATATTTTGTAGAGCCCCGGCGGTAAAATGAAACGAGAATCGGGTAATGAATTAATCTCCGCCAAAAGCATTTCTTCGTGACGAAACAATCGTAAAAAAATGGACGTTTCTTTAAAACTATGTCCTTCATTTCCTTTCAAAGTACGTCGCTCAAACGATTAAAGCGGAAGCATCCCAGTGAATTCGGTCGGAATCTCGAGCAATGGAATAACATCGTTCGAAAAATAAGCTGAAACGCGTCGAAAAACAAGCGATCTTGGAATTCCTATTTCCCAAGACAGAAACATTCTGTAAAATAAGCCCCGAAAAAATAGTTCTTCCACTTTTTTTTTTTTTAAAGTGGTCTTTGGGGAGAAAAAGTGAGACATCTGGTGAGAAGTAAGAGAACGAGGAGATGGAGTGACAAGCGAGTGGAGTCGAAAATAAGCAAACGGTCGGACACCTCCCCTTATTCCACAGCCTCCTCCCACCTCTCTTTCCCTCCCTTCCCTCTCTCTCTCTCTCTTTCCTCGAGTAGGATGATGTCGAGACAAACGCCATCGAGACATGTCGTTACGCCGGGAATAAGAAAAGGAGGAGGAGAAGGGCAGCCTGAGACAAGGAGATGGGGATCGAAGACCTTAGAGGATAAAAAAGGGATTATTAAGAAAGAGAGATTGAAATGGAGTGAAGGGAGGGAGAGTGAGAGAAAGGAATTGGATGAGAGACGACGAGAAGAGAATGAGTGATTGGAGGAGGGAATGGATACGGAGGATAATGGAGGGAAAGAGATTAAACGGACAGGGAAATAAAGTGAGAGGGGAGAAGGAGAGAGGAAACAGAAAACTGCGAAAGTGGAATTCAAAGAGAGAAGAAGGGAACACACGAGAGGGAGAATTTGGTTGGGAGTGAGAAACAATGGGAAAACGAGTGCCGACCAAAAGGAAAAATGGATAATGAAGGAGGGAGACAAAGAGGGATGGAGTGAAACAGAAAAGAAATGGAGGGAATCCTGTGAGAGATGGAGAGGGAGGGAGAAAAGGGAAGGAGGAGGAGGGTAAATAAGGGTGGAGTCGTGGGACGACTGACCGTTTTGACTCTGTTCCAAATGGTTCGCTTTCTAATCGCTCGAGCACATCGATTTTTCATGACAGAAGAAGGTAGGGAGAGGGAAGAACGCGAGTAAGGAGGGAGAGAGAGGAAGGGGTAGGTGAGGTCCTCGGAGTGAGGTTGAGAGAGAGAGAGAGGAGGATAGGAGATAAAAAGAGGAGAGGGAGAGAGTGGGAGAGAGAGAGGAGGTGAGTTAGTGCGGGGGTTGTGGAAGAGAGAGGGAGAGGGGTGTGTGTGTGTGGAGGAGAGGGAGAGAGGATGGACGTCCACGGGGCAGAGAGGAAATACGGCCGAGATGGTCTGAACACGGGGGAGACCGACCGCTGAGTCCATGCCCTAGCGGCACGCGTGGATGCTGGATCCATTGGAAGCCTCCCTTTCCCCCTTCTTCTGCACCATCTCTCTCTCTCTCTCCCTCTCTCCTCTTTCACCTCGTCACGGTGCACGTCCGATCTATCCTTTCTTCTTAGTTCGCGTGTTGTTTTCTCCCGTTCTCTTCTTCGCGAGATAAACCTTAGCAACGAAAGACACAGAGAGAGAGAGAGAGAGAGAGAAAGATATGCCGTCTGAAATGGCTGTAAAGGCCGTGGCGCATAGTCTCAAGTTAACAAAGGAAAGAGTTGGTCGTCGCTAGGAGTTTTCTACCCCGCTTAACTCCCTCTTCGTTGCCCGGCTACGACTCTCGCCCCCCCCCCCCCCACCCACCCCACCCATCCCCCTTCCTCGTCCCTCCCGCTCTTCGTTCGACGACCCCTTCGAACTTCTTCATCCCGGCGCTAAGCAGTTCTCCCTAATGAGGCTGAAGAGATCACGTGTCGGCAGATAATATTTACGGCGTGCGATAGAGATAGAAAACTTCTTAAATGGATTTCTCGAATTGTTTCCATTAAAAAAAAGAGGTTAGGGTCCCTTTTTTATTGGAATGGTCGAAATTGGTCCTGAAACGGCCGTTTTGGGAAAATAATTACCCTAATGAAGATAAGTATCGGATGCGATGTTGTTATCTCGTAGATCAAATTCGATTTCTACGGCGTAGGGTTGTTATAAAAGGCGCTACGCTAGTTGAGCGAGCTAATTTTCCTGTTGAGAGAAACTCCTGTTCGTTATTTTGTAGTCCGAGGCTTGTTCATTTCATCGTTTGATATAAGATTGAGCTTAGCACAAAAAAATGTTAACAGGAGAGATAATTAATCTCAGCATAAAATTTCAATAGCCAGTAATTTTACTTAGCTCGACTTCGCGTGTCTCGCTCAATTCATTAAACTGGTACATAACGAAGCTTGAAAAAATTAATGGAATTCGATTTATTATTTTACGTTAGAATTGAGTTATTTTTTAATCTTTTTCCAAATAATACGCGTCCGGTTTGTCTCTCCTGTCTGACGCGCTAACTGCTCCAGAAGAAAGCAAATAGAGACTTCGTTTTTTCGCCAATCGATTCAGTATTTTGCCTAGCTGTGCACCTTTCTGTTTGTCAGTCTTTCTGAAGCGCTGAAATATTTTTTGAAAAAATAAGGCCATTTACTTTCTGCTTCAGTAACTTTTTCCTTTCTTATTCAATCATTAGAGCTACAATAATTAAATGCTTCCTCTTTCACGTTCACCTTCCACCTAACTAACAATAAGAGAGAGAGAGAGAGAGAGAGAGATGACCAACTAACAACATGAATGGCGTTTCTATGGAAATCATGAGCGTCGCTCACGCGGACCAACCCTAATAACAGTAACAGGTCAAAATATATTGGTTTGGCCGTTGAGGGCTGTTTGCGGTTGCGTGTAAGAGGGCATGGATGTTTGGGAAAATGAGTATAAATGTTTAGGAGATTTAAGACCTATAGCGGGATTTCTAATTTCTACTGCCAGAGTAGCAGTTATTTGAAGTAAGCCAGAGAATTTTACCCAAGACTATTAATTCACCTAAGAAGAACCTATATTGTAGTTTCCATGACATTTGCAATAAATGAATCAGGTATAGTCATTTCATTTTAAGTGTGTAGAATGACTGAAAGCGGTTATTTTTCATTTTTTTCTTCCTAAGCTTAGGAGTAGAAATTATTATGGCAGATGATGTTTCGCTATCAATGTTATTTCTATCATGTATTTCCTAAAGCATATAAACGAATTAGCGCCCAACCTCCACATTTGCGGACGCCTACATTTCGACTCATAAACATCCTAAGGGTTTGCATATGCAAGTACATAGTTCACAATGGGTATACTAGGGGGCATACTGGACTAGCTTTCTTTACAGATGAGTCACTAAGAAAACTCGCCTCAGTTGTGCAGCACTTGTTTCTAGTTGAGAGTATCGGTGCCGAACATTTCCTTCCTATTTTTAACAAAAGTCCATGTTAGTGATTTATCTTTCAAACTACAATTTACTACTTAACAGCTTTATTAAAATATCAATTTGTGCCCTTTTTAAAAAAATATTCTTTATGAAATTTTGGACGTTGGTCTTTAGAGCCAATTTTTTCAACGACAGTGCGTACCATTAGCTATTTTTATCATTTCTTAAATTTAAGTCATTGAAAAAAAATGGATGGAAAGATATTTAAAATTCCCGATGATTCTGATTTTATGGAGAACAATAAATTCTATATCTATATAAATAAAATTGTAACCTCTGTCTGTACATTTGTTTTTTTGTCGGGTTTTTATTTTTATTGTGTTTTGCATCAGAACCTGTTTGCACAATTGTTGTCTGTCTGTCTGTTTGTTTGTTACCGCATCACGCAAAAACGGCTGTCGAATTTTTATCAAACTTGCAGCGTATCTTTAGACTGCCAGCTTAAAATATAGGCTTTGTGGTGTGTCTCAAAAATAATTTTAAGTGGGGGTTTGGGGGGGAGGGGGGGGGGGGGGGGAATCGATTTGGTTTTTCGACGATGACTCTCGAGTAAATTAACTTAGGAAGTTCAAATTTGACATTTGTCACTTTCAATACAAGTATAAGATCAAGTTTGTAGATGAGCAAAATCAGACCAAGGAGAGGGGGGGGGGGGGGGGGGGAGAGGGTCACCCTAAAAGAAATCATAAATAAACGCAAGTTACAAAATATGAACTGCAACAAATGATAAACAAATTTCCAAAATAATAATTGAAGTTTTTTTCATTTCTGTATGCAACTTAACTACAAATAGATAAGTTTGTGGGTTACCATCTTTTTGCCTCACATCCCTCAATTATTGTAATTGCTGAGCTATCCTGAAAATTATGCAATATTGCTTCAAGGCATCATTTACATTTAGCATTTCTGGATTTAATACCTATCTCCTATATATTTATAAAAGTGTGTTTGTTTGTTTGTTTGTTTATTTGTTTATTTGTGCATGTATACATTTCCACACCGTTAAAGTTAGAGTAATCACACTTTCAACAGATACTTTCTTCACAAATAGAAAGGCAGTACGCTGCTTTTTAATCCCAAATGTTTTATATAGGTAATTGTACAGAAAGCAAGGTAACTTTTTACGCTAATGGCAACCCATTATCTGTCGGCTCCTTTATGCACGCCAAATTTGGTTTATTAGTATTTGTATGTCCACTTCATTCAAAATGGCGGTCGATTTAAACATTAAACTACGCGTATTTTCCCAAGTCCTACTATTGATATGAATCAAATTTGTTACGATTGTGGATGGCTCCTAGAAATAATTCATACGTGGTTTTCGTTTCTCTCTGCCCGTCTTATTCAAAACGGCGGCCGAGTAAATTCTTAAATACCATGTCATCATCATCATAGGTAGTCTGTCCGTTGACAGGTCCGTGATTATTCTAGGTTAAACTTGGTTCTCCATATACTCCTATTTTCCGCAGTTTTCTTCATGTCTTGATAGCTCTCTTTCCCTTTCAAGTCGTCTACTAGCTGAAACCTTTTCCTACCTCTTTCTCTTTTTCCATCTAGTTTTCCTTCTAGCACTTCTTTAATCATGCACTCTCTCCTCAGGTAATGCCCAATCCAGTTCGCCTTCCTCTTTCTGATAGTCTGTATAATCGTTCGCTTCTCTCCTATTCTTCGTAGTACTTCCTCATTTTTCACCCTATCTGTCCATTTTATCTTCAGCATTCTTCTCCATGTCCACATTTCGAAATACCATGTATAATCTAGAATTCCAATCGGATTTGAACCAAATTTCCCCAGGCAACGCCGGGAATATCTGCCAGTTAAATAACAATATTTCATTATCTTTAAGGATTTGTGGTTTTAATCACAAATATAGACAGGAAACGGAGAATTTATAGTAATGTAGTACATTTATATGAAATATGTGTTAAGTCACAAAGAATATCCATTATATATGGAAATTAAATGATTTCTTTATATTTTGTAATATTTAAAAGGAAAAAGTTAATATAAAGCATCTTTGATGATTTAGCGTTAGTTATGATGACGTTATATACAAATACACATCGTTAAAACGAAAAAAAAATTATGAACTCAGCGACGGTTTCGAACCGCTTAACCTAGCATCCCACGTCCAATGCGCTAACCATTACACCAACGGGACCGGAAGTCCTATAGGCGCAGTTTAAACTTCCGGTTACGTTGGTGTAATGGTGAGCGTATCGGACGTCAAATGCGAACTTCAGGGATTCAAATCTCAAGATAATTTTTAAACATGTTTTTTCGCTTTAAATGTATATATTTATCTAGAATATTTTCTTAATAAACTTTGCGTATATAATGTGACATTTTCAGTGAAATATTTATCTTTAGAAAATTAATTTTCATTAAGTAGCATAATATGCATTTAGTAACATATATACATATATACGTGCGTACGAACAAACAAACACCTTCTTTTTCGATATCTATATATCCCGACTCTTAGTAGGTTACCTTTGAGTCTTAGAATGACATTATCTTAAAATATTTCTATTAAATTATAATATTTTATGAACTTTAATAATTTGTGTTGTAATCATTTCAAATATAGATAGGAAACGGAGAATTTATAGTAATGTAATACATTTATATGTAAAATGTGTTAAGTCGCAAAGAAAATCTATTATATATGGAAATTAAATGATTTCTTTATATTTTGTACTTGTAGAAATTCCCGGCGTTGCCTGAGGAAATTTGGTTCAAATCCGATAGGAATTCTAGATGATACATGGTATTTAACAATTCACTCAGCCGCCGTTTTGAATAAAACGGGAAGAGAGAAACAAAAACCACGTATGAATTATTTCTGGAAGACCCCCACAATCGTACCAAATTTGATTCAAATCAATAGTAGGACTTGGGAAAATACGCGTAGTTTAATCAGTTCCTGCCATCCAATTACGGATAAGGAAGTAATCGTTTCTCACCTTTCTCACTGTGTATAAGATGTAGAGTTACCTGTTCTTTGAGAACAGGAAGTTTATGAGAACAGTTATTTTATTGAAGAGTTTAGGCATCAGAACATTTCGAAAAGAACTGGCCCGATCTTTCTGACTCAACTCTAGATGGCAGTGCGTTAGCATACAAAGTTATTTTGCTTTTTGTACAATTAATATAAAACATTTGGGATTAAAAATTAGCCTACGACCTTCCTATTTTAGAAGAAAGTATTTGTTGACAGTTTGATTATTCTAGTTTTAACAGTTTGGAAATGTATAGATGCACAAACAAACAGACTTTCATAAATATATAGGAGATTGATCGTATACTTGTATTGAAAGTGACAAATATCAAATTTGAACTTCCTAAGTTAATTTACTCGAGAGTTATCGTTGAAAAACCAAGTCGATGCCCACAAACCCCCACTTAAAATTTTTTTTGTGATACACCATATCTTTAAAAAAATTTAGTGTGTATGTGTGTTTGTGTTCTTTATACGTTTTTACACCGTTGAATCTATCGAATTAAAAGTTTAATTGGCCATCCCATGGACCAAAGGAAGAACTTGGTCTAGGTTTGCAGACCGTGGAGTCTCTTATACCCCATGGGGTCAACAAAATACTATTTCCATAAGAATGCATGGGAAATGGTGTGTAGAAACCCTAAAATGCCATGCAGCCCTTCACTGATGTGGATATAAATATACCTAAATATTAACATACGATCACGGAAAATGGCTTATTTTACGCAAGAAAGACTGAATATTTTAATTCTGTTCATGTTTTGTCATATTACGTGCTAATTTGCTCGAAATTTTCCTTTAAGCGCAAAATTTATCGGTTTAGGTGACCATTTTCCAGGCGGCAACAAAGCTAAATTTCTTAATTGTTGTCCTCTTCAAAGTTAGAGATATCCACGCCGTGGCGCGCCGTAGAGGAAGAATAGCAAACTCCAACACAAAGGGTACAAATGGATTCATGCCTAAATATAGTCTATGAATACTTTTGAAGTGAGTCAAATGATTTTTAAGGAATGTTAGAACATTGTTATCTTTTACCATTAACATTGAAAGATTTATCGCAGCATAAATCGATATATCTACTTACATTTGTTCGGTAACCAAGATGTTGTTTATTGTTTACGTTTTGGCTAATAGTATTGACATAATCCACATAATTTTATTGCTACTTTAAAGGCTTCGGTGCATCTATCCATGTGAATATTAAGTAAGACGTTAATGCGTAATTATATTAATGGTAAAAACTTTCCAATACAATACATAAAATAGTAAATGTTAATGCAAGCATCACTTGCGTAATTAAGGAATGGGGAACGTTTGCCCGAGAAATAAAAAGCGTTTGCTACTTAAAAGAAAATCTTTCCCGAGCGAAGCCGGGCGTTTCAGCTAGTACGTAATATACAGAACGTCAAAAATACATTGGATTCCGATTCTCATAAGATCTAGTCAGAAATGAAAGTGCAGCGTTTGAGTTGCGAAAAGATAGCTAGAATCACCATTTCAGTCCAAAGCAATTCATTCCCGGAATAGTTTCATGAGAGGTACGGATCAACATCACTGGCTGGCATAAAAATATACAAATATGTGTAATGCAACAATTCATTATCAACAAATTTCCCGTGGAGTATTTTAAAAGGGCATCTTGGGTACATCACTGTGACAAACTGTCAACCACTATAATCTATTTCAAAGATTCTTGAAAATATTAGATAGAATGATAATGCACACTTAATGATAAATAGTGAATAATAAAGACGGTATTAACTTACAAAATGCGGGGGAACCAATGGACCTACTATTATTTAAAATTCATACATTCTTTTTCGAGCAGAGTTCGAATACAGGTAGTATACAATGTTTTCAGCTTATTTAATCTGTCAGATGCGCTTCCCCAAAACACGAAAGTGAAGTGAAACATCTTGCCTTTCTTAAATTAACCATTACAATGTGAATACATGCAGTTTTTTCACTTGAATGCATTAATTCTCATATATAAAGGAGTTGTACACATGACTTATTAAGTTTATAATCAAAATGCATGTTTATTAGTTCCGAATAAACCCGTAAATATAATCTGATTTGTCGAAATGATTTTTTATGTACGTTCGGACAGGAGCACCAGCATTCATTTTTTTCTTACGTCACAGAATGAATCCAAAAAATTTAAAGACCATTGAATTGAGCTGTAAAATGATAAGTTATAATGATCAAGATGTTTACGTACTTATCCCCTTTTAATGATCTGCCTTCCTAATAATTAAAACTTTGGTCATTAAGACTGCTTTTTCCTTGATGTTGAGATGAAAAGATATGTGATTAATTGCCCGCATCCATTTGATGATTCCTTTTCCTCCCCCAACTCCCTATGGTTAGCTTTGCTAATGATTACAGATATCAGAGTCAGACCGCGAGTCTCATATTACTAGAAAAAAAACAGCATCGCTCGAAAATCTCTGGTATTTTTTCCCCGGTGTTTCCCTTAGGCTAAGTAATTTTTTTATATTGCACGAGTAAGCAAACGCTAACGCAAAAAATTACGAAGATAAAATATGGGAATCAGGCATTATTGGATAGTAATTAAAATTTGGTATGTAATAATTGAATTGTAGTACCAATGCTCAGAAATAGATTGAGCAAACTGAAAGGTTCTTATAAAAATCCGTTTTATCCTTATGTAGAGAAACGCCTAAAACCAAAGTAAAGATCTCGATGAATTGCTGTTTATCAGACCACAATACTTTTATTCATTCTCAGAACGACAAGAAGTTAAATGAGAAAATTAAACGTCTAAAGTAAAGGGAATATTATGTAATCTAATAAAAAATACGTACTTAACGTAACATTCGGCATTATTCGCCCTCTCTCAGTTCGGTACGGAATAAGGTCTCAAATGTGACAAAACACTGGCCATGAGAAAACAGTAAACTACCGCTCAAGAAATTTGTATATATTTAAAAACAATTTGGTTTTAGTCTCCAATTCACTTTGTTTTTATTCTGTTAAAGTTAGTTATCAAATCGAGTATTGTTTATCCCATTTAATGCTAGAATTTAAAACTTCCAATGTGACACGTGTTTTTTTAGTTATCCAGATTAGGAGAAAGTATGAATAATGAGTACCTATATCTATAGGTGACTGTTTTCGGACCGCACTGTTCACGAAGCAATCCATGATTATTTTTTTATCAAATGTATTCAAATTAGCTGTCAGAGTTGCTTTGGTTTTATTGTGTCGACATACATTGCTCCCAGTCATTATAATGACCAGAAAATGGAGTAATTGTAACATATTCTGGTTAAACAACTCCTGAAAGACGCGCAGCCACGCCTTCACTCCAAAACAGCACAAATGCCTCGGGCGGCTTCTAAAATTAAGAGGGACGAAGAACAATGTCACACGACACGGCTCTCTATGTTTTATCACTCGCAAACACGAACAGAACTCGCCAAATGACTAAGCCTGAGGTGCTACATCGCAACAGGATAGCTCACCTAATAAATTTGTCTCAATTTATACTCTAGCGTTAATTATGGATTACCACAAAGTTAAGGCGCATTTTGTCAATTTCATAGCACGGACAGAGACACGAAATCGAGCAATCTGAATTATTCTGCTTCCAGAGTCCGCCAAGAGGCTTATCCATTCCCGGTCAGGAGAACGCCCTCCCCCCCCTCTCCCTACTCATCACTGTTCATGCCATCCACACCCATGCTCTCCTTTTCCCCTCTCTCTCCTCATCCCGCACCCTCCTACTCTATTCCTACAGACATCTGTCTCCATCGAATACGCCCCCGACTTACCTCAAACCCCTCCCTTCGGACTCCCTGCCCCTCCCACTCTGGGTCACCGCTCTTTCCCCCCTTCTAAACTCCTCTAATTGTTGCCTCGCGAGCCATCTCCCCCTTTCCCTCTCTCTGTCCGCCCGGGGTGGTCGTGATGGACGACTCGGATGAGTGCCATATCCCTGAAAATCCTTTCCAGCCCAAGTGGCGCCTGCATTCTCGAATCTCTTTTCTCCATCTGCGCGCCTCCTTGTGCTCCACGCCCTGCTCTCCTTTCCCACTCCCCTTCTCTCTCTCTCCCTCTCTCTCTCTCCCTCTCTCCCTCTCTCTCCCTCTCTCTCCCTCTCTCTCCCTCTCTCTCCCTCTCTCTCCCTCTCTCTCCCTCTCTCTCCCTCTCCCTCTCTCTCTCTCCCTCTCTCCCTCTCTCTCTCTCCCTCTCTCTCCTCGGAACCGTCGCTCTCAGCGAGGCGTCAGATGAAGGAGAGAGAGATCTTTAACGGGCAGCTATAGCACAGACTCGCATCGCAAACGGAGCACACGAGTCGGCCCGCGGCGATAAGTGAACCGAATTACACGGCGCATTGACCCGAGATTGCCCTGCTGTAAATGAAAGACGACGAAAAGGAGAGAGAGCGTGTGATTAAATCTTTGTTCAAAAGTCCATGTTTTTTCTTTCGTTGCATATATTCCATTGTAGAACGAGACTGACGATCAATTGCTCATTATAATTTTTTTTAAATTCGAATGAAGGTGCTAGCTAAAAATAATCTACAGAAACATTGATAGTATATTAGCATTGAATACTTAACTAATATTAGGCTTAGTGTTTTTTCTGCATATTTCACGTTCGATTCTAATGTTGAATTCCTTTATAATATGTACAGTACAAAGTCCAAAATCCGGGCATTTTACAAAAATATTCCATTAAAAATTCTGTGAACGTTGCGGCAAATATGTTTGAGTTCGGCACTAGACTTTTTTTGTGATTAACCGATCTGCTAATGGCCCAAGCACAAATTTTTCACAACGGCATGAAGATTTCAAAACCGAGTGATTATTCTACTGGCTGACGCACTAGTACAAGAGATTCAGCAGGTAAAAGTATGTGCAGAAAAGGCTTCCGCCGATCATGAAGCTGTCGAGAACTATATTGATGAATTTGAAAAAGTAGTTGCTGATGAATACTTGAAACATGAGCAAGTTAATACCTGTGTGACTTTTTTTCTGGCGCGGTGCTCCACTGAAGACGATAGCAACAGAGAACAAGACTGCACCAACCGAGGTGAAAGATAAACTAAAATATCTCGCATGTGCAAATTATTTCATCGAGAAACTTGAGCAAAGAAGATTTATTGCTGGACAGAGAATTAAATATAAAATTCAAGAAAAACTAATCTCCGAAAAACACAAATACGTGAAAATCAGATCGTTATCAGCTCAACCTCCGACGTTGAAAAGCAAATTACAGTCACAGACTTAGCCTGCATCTTTCACTTCATAAGTGGAGGAGAAGAGTACATTTTGGTTTGTCATTAAAACATTATATATACAGGTACTCCTCCTTATATGCGAGTTCGAAAAATGTGATTTTATTTTAATTCGCTCAAATAATTTATACCGATTTCAGTTAATCGCTCTCGCTTTAATGTGAATTGCAAATTTTCTGTTTACTCTCCGTGTGAGGTCTCCACACGCCCAGTCGTTGGAATCCACAGTATTCTCTCAACTTCAAGCGCAGACTTCGCTGGCGGTCAAAACCATGTTTTACTCAAAATTTCTTAGCAGTGTCTAGCGTCCTTTTTCAAACTGAATAATTATAAACCTATTTATTCATACTAAAATCACATAAATATTATTAAAACAAGAAAAACTAGACAATCAGTTTAAGTAACAGCAACAATATTCTAACGCTTTTTGTAGCAGGTCTCGCACATTTTCATTGATTCTTATGGAGAAATTATGTTCGATTTCACTCTATGCGACTTTTTGTTGGAACACAACTGTCGCATAAATCGAGGAGTAGGTACCTGTATTTTCTTAGATTATTTCGTTTTCCTTACTCCACGTGCATTTTTTATAGTACATGGTCAGGAATATATATATATATGATTAAGTAAAAGGAAAGGTAATTATAAAGGTGGCAACAAGGTGTTGGAGGAAGACCAGTGGACACTTACCAAAACAGGAGGGCTTCCTCCAACACCTTGTTGCCACCTTTATATTTATTTATTTATTTTAAAATCGTGGTTACAATTTAGTCGTATGACCAGGTGGTAACAAGAAATAATTGAACCTAAATACTTCACATATATATACGTTATTTATAATACACCCACTAAATCTATAATACATATAATAATAATTACAATTTTTACCCGTATACGAAGTGTGAGGATTTTCGCGGGTTCGTCGTCTATATATATATATATACACACACACACACACACACAAATGTGTCTCTCCTTACGTTAAGTGCTCACTGAATTTCCTTCAACACCTAGTTGCCCTCAATATCCTTATTTACCTTTCCTCTTCCGCAAGTATTATATATATATATATATATATATATATATATATATATATATATATATATATCTGTAGGGGACTTCGTACTCTACATTGATAATTCCTGCTAATTGAGTCCACGGCCTCTGAAGTTTTAGGAGCCACAAATTGACCGATTGATCAACTATTATCCCAATTTCTTATAGATCGTACGACGAACTATATATGCACATATATTAGAGCACATGAAAGAAATTTTTCCAGGACCCTAAAAAAATCACAAACTAGCCTTGACTCCATAACAATATGCTAAAAATATAAGCACTCATCATTTCCCTTTTTAATTAATTACCTTTTTGTGCTATCCCTATGTAAGATTGTGAGAATAAACGCGTTTGTTTATTCGCGTTCTTCTATTCCGCATTCTAGCATTTTACACCTGTTCCTCCAACATAGGAAAAAAACTGCATTCGGGAGAATTCCACCAGTTCATTTTCGCTCTTCGTTTGGTCATATCACGTTTCCCATAGCTTTTCCGCGTTTTTACGAAGCGTTTCTCGCTTTATATGGCCTTCGAGAAAACTCCTCAAGGAATCGAAGTATTCTTTCCAGCGAGAAAAAAAACACATTCAACGTCTTTAAGATCGCTCCCGGTAAACGGTGAGAGAAATCGCTCGCAAATGCCAACGCAACTTGAGTCGGACGATAAATACACTTATTTTGCTGATTCAGTGTGTGGCGGTCTACATCGCTCAACTAAAATGGATAGAAACGTGATTACTTAGATGGTTTGAAGATGTAAGTTGAGTCTTAAAAGAACCACGATTTACGGACTTACTGCTGCAGCAGTCTGTGATTTTTATGTACACTCTCTTTTCCGATGTCTGGTTCTCTTATTTCCGCCCAAATAAATGAATCCATCAACATAACAACGGACGCTAAGGACGATACAGGAAATGCTGCTCTGTCTTAATTAAAAGTACTTTTATTCCGATTCTCGAAATTCCTTATTCTGCAAATAAGCTATGAAATGAGAAAACTCTGCTCTACGAAGGAACAGTTTGCAATAATTAAACTTTTCCCACATCTTTACTTCGGAACCATACAGGTGAAAAGTCAATTGCTCGTCTTTGGGATACTTATGGGAAAAAATCGAATTTTTTGTCGCACAATGCGACATTTGAGATACGTTTGTCATAATATGCAGTTCACGCGCAAAAAATGCAATCGGCAATATATGTTAGTTAATGTTTAGTCGCATTTTGCTGTTCTTCTACAGTATCCTGTAGTTTTCTGCTCTACCAACATATAATCAGCCTTCTGCGTCCTCATCTTCATCTTTTATTTATATACTACCAACCACAGCTGATATAATTTGTAATTGCAGTTTGAAAACGTTTTACCTTTCAACTTATTCAATAATTTAAATATTCGACCCTTTATTGGCTGCATACAAAGTTACCTTTAAACTTACTACCTTGCGAGGTTTTAAGAATGACTTTTATATAAACGGGACAAATATTTTAAAAATATTTCTATATTTATTCAATTAGTTTTTACGAAAAGCATTCCGAATATTTTTAACTTTTGGAAGAAGAGGTAAATAAACATATCTTTGGCATTCGCTTTTTAAAAATTCACTTTAAAAAAAACATTTAATGGAGACATTTCAATTTTTAAAAATCCCTTACCTGAGAGATTTTGTTTCGTAGTTTAAGTACGTCATGCAAAACAACACGAACATGTATCAGATTCGCTTTACACGAAAAAATCGAACTCTCCAAAGGTAATCAGACTTGTTTTAACAGTATCATTCGTGCAATGGTATCTTTGAGAAAACACGTACACCTTCGAACCTTCTTAGAAGACCATTTGGAGGACACTTATATTAATGACCGCCGTTTTCACAATCTCTTCATCTCAGTCTCTCTCTCTCTCTCTTTCTCCCTCCCCCACTTCTCTGCACAGCCGACCAATTCATCAGACCATCCGTGGAAGGGAGAGAGGGGCGGAAGGGAGGAAAGGCAAAAAGGCCCGCAATTCTCGCACGCATGGGTCCGCCTATCTCCCTTAACGCCCTCGTCGCGGGTGGAGTGGTCCCGCCCCCTCGCGGGCCCAAATTGAGTCATCACCTCTCGCCCCTTAGCGTGGGCGTCGACCGTCTTGAGATTCCTTTTTTTGCCTTCTCGCAAGTGCCTCCCTTCACTCTCATCCCCTCTCGCCCAATCGTCGCCCCTTCGCCTCCCCTCACCCCCTCCCCATTCCAAATACCATCATGTCCTTCCTCCGGAGTGAGCTAGGGTCGCGAGGAGGGCGCCTGTCCGTGATCCCGCTGACTGATGGCCCTCCGCTGGCTGTCCCGTGTCTTTTTCAGCCCCGCGCGTGCCTCCGCCCGTACCTGAAAGAGCTTTACTGCAACTAGTCGCCTCCCGTGACATGGACACGACCGCGAGATCAATACGATCCGAGCATGTTTCCGAGAGATACAATCTTACACGCATCACAGTGAGACCGCAGCGTCTTTGAAAGACAACCGCAATCGATTCTGTATGGATGGCTTTTATGATGTACGCCATCACAACACGCCTGCAAGTCAAGATACGATAAGCAGCGAATTTCACCTACCTGCTGATCTCAAGCTCCACCTAGGGTAAAATTCCCAAATCTTTGTTGATCTTCATCCACTTCTAACATGCCATGTAGTCATCATTAATACTTACTTAAAAGTTACTGCCAAGCTAAGGATGGACCCCTTTGTCTTGTCTCCTAGAGCAGTGTTTCTCAACCTTTTTTCCCTCGTGACCCCCTTCTGAGCTTCATTCACCTCTGTGGCCCCCGCCCATCATAGTCGCTGTTAGTTGGTAAAAAAAAGGTACTTTATCAACTGCACTGTTTATAATATAATCCATATTTATAATATACCTATTGTTTATTTATAATAAATGTAATACAAAAAATTGTTTATTTATAATGTATTGAATACAAAAAATATTACCATAATATTATTGTCACTTTGTTTAGTGAGATCCTTGCGGCTGATGCAAACTAGCAAGCTTTTGAATATCTGGTTGAAGTGTTGTCAGAGATAATCGAAGGTCAACTGTCTTCACAATATCAAGACGGTTACGAGCTTTTGATAGCAGGTGAAGTACTCGACTAAACCCAGATTCAACCAGATAAGAAGTGGGAAATCCGATAAAAAACAATTTTGCCTTCTCCCATAGCTGTGGAAACTTATTTGCAATTTCGCTACTTATCCAGAAATTCTGTTTGCCATTTTTGAATCTAGCTTGAGCTGTTATATCACTCTGCAGCTCAATCAAACATTCTTGGAATATGATGTCAACATCAACCGCATTTACCCCAAATGGATCGACCACCCAATCTAGAATATTCATCTCTAGGAGGTCGCTGAACCTAAATTGCATATCACCATACAAATGCTTCAAATGTTCAACATATACAATGAGATCATCATCTTGCAATTCTATGCCAGTGATGGAAATTGCATTAACTCGCGACGTCCAATATTACTCCAGAATAGCTTGAGTTTTCCAAGAAAAGAAGTAATAGCCTCTTTGCAAAGTATAAGATTACAGTTTTTTCCTTGTAACTGTTTGTTTAACAAATTCAGCTTTTCAAACATATCTGATAGATAAAATATGTCACACTTAGCAGCAACGATCTGTTCTCCAAGATGCTTATCACTTAGAAATGATACAATACTGTCCCAAAGTGCAACAAAACGACGGACCATCGGACCTCTGTATGCATTAGTAGGCGTTCAAAATCTTCTTCATTTTCCTCACAAAGTTGTCGGAAAAGACGATTTTGAAGTGAATTTGATTTTATGAAGTTGACAGCCTTTATTACAATAGCAAGGGCATCATGCAAACGTCCTCCCAAGTTTTTTGCAACCAAATGTTGACGGTGGACCACGAGGTCCTGCCAAATAAGTGTAAATTAAATATTTTCACATTTATGTTGGTAATAATGACTGTCGGTAGTAAAGGAAATATAGCGGAAAAATGTAGGATGGGAAAAAACCGTATCAAAATGGAAAAGAATAAATTATATTAAAATAAGAAACTGCTACCTAACAAACCAAAATTCTTTCATTCCATTCTACGTTCCATATTTTGTATTTTTATTTCTTTTTTATTTATATATTTTAGTAATATTTTATTCTAGCATTGTACTTTTCGTGGCCCACTCAGAAGTTTCAGTGGCCCCCCAACTTTACGTATTTTACTCGTGGCCCCTCATAAATATGGCGTGGCCCCCGTTGAGAACCACTGTCCTAGAGCATCGCTCTTATAGCATAGAAAATTCGGTTTATGTAGCAGATCCGGGGCCATGTTTCGGAAGGCTACCTGCTCTTCTCGTTCGACCCTCAATGGTGGGGATTAGCGACCCTCACTCGGACCTGAGTCCCGGACCCTAGCTCCGTGTAGTCTACCCTCACAGCGGGTGGTGAAATTATTATTTCAAAATTGCAATACTTTTTGCAAATAAGACGACTGAAGGTTACATCATTGTATTGCGGTGAAAATGCTGATTATTAGCGTTTTTTAAACGAGATTCTACGATGCATATCAACGGAGTTAGGAAACGAGCGAGGTAGAGGGTGAGGGAGGAAGGAAACTGAAGGGAGAGTGAGAGGTACCAACATAAGCGCTTCGACTTGCCTTAAGCTTTTTAGGAGAGAAATCTGAAATCGACATTGCCCTTCCGAAGCGACTCTGTTCTTTCGGCTATCCCTTTCAAGTAGTCTACAGCAGTGGTCCTCAGGCAGATCTACCTGCGACCCCCTCTGTGCGGATGTTTGGTCGCCGCGACCTCCCATAATTTTTTGTAATGTAAAAAAAGGATTTCTCCGGAAATAGGGATTTATTTATAGTAATATGCTAAAATTTTACCACTGAAATTACTTTATTAACATTTTTTTAATGCGAATACACACATTTTGAGATATTTATCATTACCGTGACGTATATACTTGTTATTTATTACATTGGATTAACATATTTATTTTTAAAATTGTATATACATAAATACACACACACACACATACATATATATATAATTTGGAGTGGTTGGGTTCGCGGTTCGGTTCAGACGAGAATTTTGACAAGTGGTTCGGTTCGGTTTGCGGTTCGGTTCAACTAAATTAATCATTTGAAATACTATTCAGAAATAATTTATCCAATATAAACATTACAAATTCAATATCATTCTGTAAGTAAATCAATCAGCAGTCATTATTATTTTAAATGAAAGAAGAATTTATTTAAAGAAAGGAAAAATTTATATTTTAAATATATTATAATCCCATCATCATCTTCGTTTATTTATATTTAAAAAATGGTATTTTTGATCCTAACATTATTTTTATGTTCATTGTTGTTTACATGTCAATTAAAAATTCTCTGAATGGATTCATTTCAAATTCATTTACCAACATACACAATCATACATAATCAGAAAGAAAATGCACCTCTAGATTAAACCGCTTTTCAGACTATCCCTGGATGGACGGACAAACCGAAAACATAAAAGTGTTTTAAAGAAATCATTAAAAATCAAAGAAAATTAGTTCCTCAGGCATTTTATTTCCTTTTCTTACCTGTAATACACATCATTTAGAAGAAAAAAGATTTATAACAAGGGCCTTACCGCCCGTCTCCCAATATTTAACCTCTTTAGTTCTACCACCCGCACTTGCCTTTATTTTCCTTATTCCCACACACATACCCATTGCTGCATTGATAATTTCCTCCCTCTATCTGGGGTTCACCCTCTCTCCGTCTTCCACAAGACCTTTCTTTTTAGTCCGTCCCGTCTTTCCCCAAACCCTCCCGAGATGGTCTCCCCCCTCCATCCTTTCCTTTCCCCTCCCCATTTATCCCTTTACAACCTACCCCCCGCAGTAACCCTCTGAGATAGGTTCCTCCTTTCCGTCTTACAAACTACCCTCCCTCCCCCGTCTCTACCCATTTCTCTGTACATACTTTCTATTCTCACCATATCTGCACCTGACGATAGCATTGAAGTTACAAAGCGTTATTCCTTTGGTTCATGTATAACAAATAAAAGAAATGTTCGCTATATTTATCAAGGGCCTAGGAAAATTCTTTTCCGTAAGCCCTTATTAAGATTTCCTTGATCGAATGATAGATTTAATTATTGAGGTAGACAGTTTCTTGCTTTCCAATGGCGATGATGCACGGCGTCTCAATTTTTCCAACTTTCAATAATAAATTTATGTAAATAAAGTATTTTAATTAGTTAATTGGTCAAATAATATGGACTAAAATATTACTCCGAATGAATTTGTATGTAAAACTCTAATAAATTCGATTATTAATCCTTATTATTATATAATAAATTCAAAAAGACACTTTTAGCTCGATTCCAAACATAATACATATTGCTAATTTTTTCTTTTGCCACCTTATAAAAGTAATCAAAAAATCAGTATGATAGTAAAATTACGTTACAAGAATAATTTTAAATTAATCGACAGTCGGGGCAGATTATTCAATATACGAAGTGCGGACACTTATGGTTCAAAACAAACGATTATAAAATATAGAGTGATCCTCTTTAAATAACACTAACATGTTAATTAATTTTATTTGTCTCAAATAAAGTTTACTAAAATATTATTAAAAATACACACTTTAGATAATTCAAGGAATTCTGCGGGAAATGAATGCCTCCGATCCAAGGGATCCGCCGAAGCCCTCACCTGTTTTTGCTGGATTATAAACCACCAAGTAATGGAAATACCTATCATAGAAGAACACCACACGAGAGTTGGAAAATGAATGATGTCGTTGAAAGCTCAAGCCGTTGAGAGCAACAATTTGAATTTTTCTGAAGAAAAAGATATGAGGAGAGTTAATGGTGTTCTAAGAAAGACGCAGCGGAACATATTTTCTCGCGCCTGCTAATTACAAAATGAAGGGGGTGATGGTGATGGTAAGGGCATGGATTTTTCTCTCGGCACAAAAGCAGATTACGGCTCCTTTCTAGGTCTATGTAAAACGACCATTTTGCCTGCGTTCAGATAAAGCTTTTTCTATATTCTGTTGGTCGGTTTCTTCCTACAGTGGTTTACCCGGATATTGTCGCAGTTGGTGTCCCCATAACCCACACCATAAATGTCGTCTGTGGATAACAATAGTAGCAGAGAGGAAAGAGATAGGCACTCTTTCCTTTGAAGCAAACCCGCTGGTTTTTCTAATGGAAATTCCTTCATTGAAAAATTAATCAGTGGTTTCGATTCGGTTCGCGATTCAGTAAAATGACTGCGATTCGGTTCAGCGGTTCGGTTTGCAGCTCTGATATATATATATATATATATATATATATATATATATATACTACGGAAGAGGAAAGGTAAGTAAGGATATTTAGGGCAACTAGGTGTTGAAGGAAACCCAGTGAACACTTACCGGAAGTAGAGCCGCTGGGGTGTTGGAGAGACACATTTGTAGAGGTTAGAGCTTTCGGGATGATCCCTTCGTCAGCACAAGAGAGACACAACTGATATGGCAGTGACACTGGGGTGAAGGTGTGGGGGTGGAAGGGAAGGGAGCGTGGAAAGATCGGGGATTGGAGGATGTAGAAGGGGGAAGGGGGAGAGGGGAAAGAGAGGGTGGAAAGAAGGAAATATTAACGGATATTGAGGCCTGGAGGAGAGAAAGAGTTTAAGATTTGGATATGGGCCAGTTCCCATTGACGGAGTTGGGGGGCGGAAGCGACGTCCGGGAGGGCGCGGATGGCCCTCACCGTGAAACAAACATTGAAACTGAGATTGTGGTTATTCGCATGCACGGCCACTGGTAGCTGTCGTTTAAGACTAACGCTGTTGCGATGGCCGTTCATGCGAATGTTGAGGGAATTGCTGGTCAGTCCGACGTAAAAGGCGGGGCATTGGGTGCAGGTTAGTAGGTAGATGACGTTGCCGGTCGTACAGTTGGTAGGGGATGTTATGGCGAATAACCACAATCTCAGTTTCAATGTTTGTTTCACGGTGAGGGCCATCCGCGCCCTCCCGGACGTCGCTTCCGCCCCCCAACTCCGTCAATGGGAACTGGCCCATATCCAAATCTTAAACTCTTTCTCTCCTCCAGGCCTCAATATCCGTTAATATTTCCTTCTTTCCACCCTCTCTTTCCCCTCCCCCCCTTCCCCCTTCTACATCCTCCAATCCCCGACCTTTCCACGCTCCCTTCCCTTCCACCCCTACACCTTCACCCCAGTGTCACTGCCATATCAGTTTGTCTCTCTTGTGCTGACGAAGGGATCATCCCGAAAGCTCTAACCTCTACAAATGTGTCTCTCCAACACCCCAGCGGCTCTACTTCCGGTAAGTGTTCACTGGGATTCCTTCAACACCTAGTTGCCCTAAAATAAATATATATATATATATATATATATATATCGTGGAAATGGAAAGTTCATCCGAGCGGGCAGCTAGACTAGTGCTTCAAATAAATAAAAGATATCAACTACAAATAGTCCAAGTTAATGCGCCAACGTCATCATACTCGGATGAGGAAGTGGAAGATTTCTACCAAGAAGTTGGAGAACTGCACGACAAAGGAATCTGCCATCTAAAAGTGGTCATAGGTGATTTCAATGCCAAGGTAGGAGAACAAAAGGAAGACGACAGCGCAGTTGGAAAATGGGACTATGGAGACAGAAATGAACGAGGGGACCGACTTGTAGACTTTTTGGATGTACTAGTCTATATATAATGAACACTTTCTTCGAAAAGAGTCCCAATAGAAAATGGACCTGGAAAGGACCCAATGGTACCAAAAACGAAATTGACTACATACTAGTTAATAAGAAGCAATTGGCTGAAGACTGTTGCGTCCTCAACCAGTTTAAAACTGGAAGCGACCATCGCTTGGTAAGATGCAGAATAAAATTCAACTCAAAGTTAGAAAGACAGAACCTTATAAAGAAGAAGCCTAAGTCTATTTATTATCAACACGCAGTTGCTAAAAGAACGAAAAGAAGAATTTCAGCTCCAACTGAAAAATCGATTCAGTGCACTGGAAGACCAAGAAGTTGAATCCCAATTTATAGAGATACTCAAGGAAACTGCTGAGGAAATAGGCGGAACATTTAAAACAAAGCCAGAGAAAAAGTTGACCGTAAAAACAAGGATGCTGTTGGATAAAAGAAGGAAAATGATAATTACTAAATATCCTAATGAAATGATCCATTTTGCAGAACTAAACAAAACTATAAGGAAGTGCAACAAGGAAGATGTGAAAAAATATAATTATGAGCTAATCGAGAAAGCCATAGAAAACAATAGAAGTTACAAGAAAATGAAGCAACATCTCTCGATCGGAAAGAGACAGCTGGTGGCCTTGATGCTAGAAGACGGCTCGATAACCCATAGTAGGAAACTAATCCTGAAACGGGTACAAGAATTTTACACCAAGGTGTATGAGGATCCTCTAGGAAATGATGAAGTAAATAATGATGGAAACATGCCCACCGAAGAGGTCCCAGATATCCTTCCGGAAGAGATGAGACACGCAATCAGAAGTATGAAGAATGGAAAAGCATCTGGAATGGATGGTATCACAGCGGAAATATTCGAAGCAATGGGTAATCATACGGAAACAATTCTCGCCAATATTTTTAATTCCTGTCTGAGGAAGAAAAAGATACCAGAAACATGGAACCACGCATGTATCCTTCTGCACAAGAAAGGTTCCAAAGAAGACAGAAGACAGACTGATCAGCCTACTCCCAACAGTATACAAAATATTCACCAAAATACTCACTATGCGCCTTCAAAACCATCTTGATTCTGCCCAACCCAGAGAGCAAGCTGGATTTCCCAGTGGGTATAGCCCGATGGACCACATCCAAGTCGTGTGAGAGGTAATCAGTCGGACTAACGAGTATGAATTACCCCTAGGTATGTGTTTTATCGACTACGAGAAAGCATTCGACTCTGTCCGAACTTCGTCGGTGTTACGTGCACTAAAGAAACAAGGAGTAGAAGAAACATACATAACCTTGATCAAGAATATCTACGAAAATGCGACAACATCTGTCCAGCTGTATGAAGAGACGAGTGCCTTTAAGGCCGAAAAGGGAGTGAGACAAGGACAAGACCCTATGTCTGAGGACCACTGGTCTACAGGGCCCAGAAAATATTAAACATAAAGCAACGATGATGAAAATATGGTAGTTTTCATTGTCATTGGCCTATGTTTCATGATTTTCTCGAGATTTCAAATTTTCTTCTTTGGAAGAAATAGGAGCAGGGTCTACGAAACGTATTTCTTGCCCTTTATAAGATGATAAAGTGGACCTTCGGGAGATGTGAAATGAAAAAAAGTCTTATATGCGCAACATATGAGAGTTTTGCACAAGTCATAATTCAAATGATTCAGTAAAGGCACAGATATACGTTGAAAATATTAAGTGCGCAAAGGGGATATTTCTGAATTGTTGACTTTTACTAACAGCTAGGATTTCCAGGTTTTGACTATAATTTATTACAGTTACTAGAAAAACTGTGAGGTAGGACTACAGTACATCCGTGTATTAATAAATCCAACTATTCTATGACAAACTGCAAAGAACGCATTTGGAAACAGAGCGTAGGAGTGCACTTTTCCACTCCTGTTTCTGTTGACATGCATTCCAAAGAGAGGTGTTTCAAAACAGCGCGTTCGCAAGAGTTCTCATGATTTTTCGCACTTGTTTGTCCATTCCTTCCCGAAGCGTGATAAACATTACGGTAAGAGAAGAACGATTTACAGATTAAAAACATCCTATTTTTTTTCGTCTCTAAGGACGGCGATAAACAACTCCGTGATTTAGGTTAATATTTCATTTTTTTTATATTCCCGTTCGGGTGTTCTTATCGTAAATGGGGTGAAGAGAAATGAAGAGAGAGATAGTTCGGTTATACTCCCTTTCGCTACCGTTTCCTCTCATTCCCGAGATCGACACCATCGTCATTCGTACACAAGGCACATAATGCGTATACCGGCGCGACGTATGACGTTTCCCACGTTGGACAAACACGGAACGAAGAAAATAAAGATCGATTCGAAAGGAAATGGAGAAATAAGATTGTTCGAGCAGATCTACTTAAATATATATTTTATTTACTAATTCGATTGTTTGCTCGTACAATGGAATAAAAAAAGAAAAGCGAGAAAAACGTATTTCTCTGAGATAAAGGGACTTAAACAACCTTCATGACGAGTACATAAAAAATCAACTTTAAAATATTCAGATTTAAAGATAATGAAATTTTTCCTTCGAAGTGAAAAAGTACAGTCAAACAATTAAGCAAGACTACAAAACCGTAACGCGATCACAGCTCAAACGATATTTATGGAACACATGTGGCCATGCGCTTTAGGCAAGTGATTCAAGTCCCGAAGAAAACATCGGATGATTTTTAAAGAGGGGGCGAGATAAAAAAAAGTGTTTTCAGTTCGAACACGCGAAGAATGAAGAGAGAGAGAGAAAGAGAGATGAGGGTTTAAAAAAAAAGACCGCCTTGCGCAAAGTACGGTGTGAATATAAAACATGAGTGAAGGATAAAGAGGAGAAGAGATAGAATCAAGAAAGAGCGAGGATATAGAGAAAGAAGTTGAAACGGTGAGTAAAAGGAGGAATAAGGATAGATTATAGATAGATAATCGTCTTTCTTTGGACTAAATTTAGACCAAAATGTCCACTCTTACATTGAACCTTAGTTAAGTGAGGGAATGGGAGAGGAAGGAGAGAGAAGTAAAGAGAAAGGGCGGAGGAAACAAGAGGATAAGAATAATCTGTAATAAGGGCGATATTTTAAACATATCATGTCCATTCTTACATATAACCCTGACTAACACAAACATCCATGGCTTAGGCGAGATTCAAACCCGCGACCTTAGTATCCGTCGGCAGACACTCTAACCGCCCTACCAAGTCCCCCAAAGTCGAGGATAGGAGTAGAGGAGAGAGAGAGAGAGATAGAGGAAGAGAAGAGCGGGAAAAGTGACAGAGGAGAGAAGAGAGGGAAATGAAAATATATTAAGTAGTGAGAAATGAAATAATAAAAGAGGGATAGAGGTGGTTATAAGGATGAGGGAAAGGTAGAAGTAGAAGATTTAAAAAAAATAAAAGAACGCCAGAAAGGTACTACACAAAGGAGTAGGGGAGGGGGTTTGTGAGGAGAAGGATGAGGAGGAGGGGGATGTCGATAATCACGTGGGAAACTGGAGACCAGAGAAAGAGAGAGAAAATAGGGTCGATTACTGGAAAATGACGTGTGAGGTGAATATAATGAGTTTACACAGGAAGTCCATTGCGAGGAAAGGGAGTGGAAAAAGGAAGGGTATCTCCAGATGGGGCAGAGCGGGCGAAACGAAACGGGCATATAATTGGGATGCCGCGAGGGGTTGATGCGGCCACTGAATGAATTGTAAATATATCGCACTTGACTCGAAGATTAAAAAAAAAAAGTTGGCGTGAGAGAGAATGGTTTTATCGAGAAAAAAACGGGTCCAAATGAGAGCGGAGAGATCGAATGGAAATTTTCTGTCGGGAGAAATCGAAGATGGTTATGCGTGTCGTAATTTCATGATTATTATTTTTCTATATCGGGGTCGATTCTATTTTGAGAGAAGGACGCTTTCGACGAAATTGGATTGAAATGAGCGGCCTTTCCGAAAGGACGGATAGTTTTTTTTTATGGGCGAAAATAATTCCTGACGTTCGGTGGATAATTACGTGGCATCGCCTCTCGCCCCCTAGCCTTCCTTTTTTTAGGCGCCTTTTTACCGACTAAAATAAAGGATGGTGTGACATGATAAGGGTGAGCCGGTAATGGGAGAAATTAATTTTATCTCGCCCGAAATGGAAATGAATTATTAATGCGATGTACAAAAAATGGCTTCGAATTGATGGGGAAGGCACTGAAGAATATTCAAATGTGCTAGTCGTTTTATTTTTTAACCTACTCTAGTACATATTTTCACGTAATCACTCGAGCGCGTGCATCGTCATGCTAATTAGCTGCTAAGACAAAATAGCGTTTAAGTATGTATCTTATTTCAGTGCCACCTATCATTTTGAATCTTAAAAATAATTAACAACAATTGAATGTATTTTTTGTTTCGGTTAAAATTAATCCATTTTATCCAAATTTGTAGTTTTCAAATGATAGCGAAAATGTGCTAAACATTTTACGGTCATTATGATTATGATCTCGCTACTTATATAAAAACCATCTTTACTCTTTGAGTGACTAGGTAAATTACAAAAAAGGGTTTTTACGGTCGGAGTATCGAAATAGTGTATTAGTCAGCAAACAAGAAACAAATTATCTAAAGAACACTGAGCATATAACATGCGCCATCTATTGGCTTTACATTATAATTCGTGGTGGAAAATTACGGGTCGCTCCGAGCGACGCTAGAAATTTTAGATTTTTCGCGCGTCGCTCAGGGCAACGTCGGCATTTTTAAGGCTTATTAGTATGGAAGAAAGGATTTATATAATTTTCTCCAGAACCTAACCTGTAAATTTAATGATAAAGATATACCTCTTCATTTCCAATACTATGTCATTTACCTTCCCGGTATTATCGTGAATGATAAACATGTCCGTTTTAATGGCCCAACCCAAACAAGATATTGTGTTCAAGAAAAAGTGATATGTGAAGGTGTTTTATAAATTCAGTAAGTCCGCTTGCTCGTAAGACGAGAAAATAAACCGGATTTTCGATAAGGTAACAGTCTGGTTGCAAGACGCTTAACCGGGCATCCGATTGATACAAGTATTATAAGAATCGCCGAAGGATCTCATTGTCAGTTAAGGGGGATGGAGGTGAGGGCGATGGGATGGGCGTAAGAAAAAGGGATGAAGAGTAGATGGAGCGAACGAGAGAGAAGAATAGGGGGGCGAGTGGGGGAGGGGGGGAGTGAGGGTTGGTTGGTGGGGGGGGAGGTGAAATGACCCAGCCGGTGGAATCGTCGAGCGAGCGGTCGCCTTCCCGTAATTGGCCCTCATTGCCTTCAATTGGAGACGTGAAGCGAGTTAACCTGGACGCAAGGAAAGAGGGGAAGAGAGGAAAGGGGTGTGGCGAGGGACGGCTAAGGCATTGAGAGGGGAGGGGAAAGAGGACAGTGAGGGAGAGAGGCGGAACCGGAATGATGGAAAAGAGAAGAGAGTGGAATCAAAGAGGGAGAGAGGAATGAGATGAGAGAGAGAGAGAGACAGAGTAGGAGGGTGGGAACGAATGGCAGTACGGTATCCGTTGGTAGGAAAGAAAGCGCCAAAGAATTTATAAAATTACGTATATTATCTATACACTCGATGGAGACGTTTTGGGTACCCTCCTGATATGTCAGGATCTTGAATTAACGCAGCTTACTTTTGGTGTGAACGAGGTGAAATTTGTTGAGCTAATTAGGCTGGAGGCCTAATTATCGAGCTCTATAATTCTCTGTTGAATTAATTATGACCATACAACGTACTTTGATGAAAAATTGATCTTTATGGATTCAGGCGTATAGATGAATCGTGATGATTGCCGGTGACCAATACATTCAAAGATTTTGAAAAGGACGACAGAAAGATGTCACAATGCAGACCCCCCAATTACTGAAAAATAACTGGCAGAGGAATTAACAGAGGTACTCATTTAAAAATACAGAAAAGAATCTGTTGAAATGCGTATCAGTTAGGTATATTAAAAGTATGTATTCAAGAGCGCAAGTGATTTAGAATTACAAAAAAAAGTGAACAGCCAACGAAAGAGACGTATATGATGATGGATATGTATAATAGCTGCTTCATGCTTACTACGTAACTGCTTTATTGTGATTTTATGAGTTTGTTTCCCTCAAATGTAACATAAATTCGGTTGTCAGACTCCAACCGAACTACTTCTTGGTCCCACTAATTTAGCTTAATCGGGAGTCCATTGAAGTAAAAGTAAAAGAAAAGAAAGGGAGTATATCGTTTTAGTTCGGTCAGTTTTGAAACATATATAAGGCCAAATTTCTTTATGAAATTGAAGCTATTACGAGAAAATCAAATAAATTTATCTTAAGGAGATATGGAACTGATGATCATGACGGAAATGTCAGAAAAACAATACTGGGCTATTTTGTCATTACGTTTAAGAAAAGACAAGCTTTAATGAATGTGTAAAATTAAATTCACAATCGCAATTACTATGCTTGCCTACCTTAAAGTTTCATATTTGATAAATAAATAATGAAGTCACTTGTATTCAAATTAGTATTAAATGATTAAATTCCAGTTCATCGATCTTCTCGCAAGTTCATTCTCCATTATATAACTGCAATTTTTAAAGATTTATTATCTTCGAGCACTTAAGTATTTGTATATGTACTAATCAAGCCTGATGAAAGTTCTTGTTTTTTCTTCTCTAGATAGATGCAGAATGAGGTTCAAAGCCTGGTGAAAACTTCATCCACGATTCTATTTATAGCAGCCACAATATAGGAGTGAAATTCAAAGCAGTTAAGGTAAGTTTTTTCAAGATGCATCAGTGGCGTACCTGTTAATGTGTAGCCCCCCGCCAAAACAAATTGGAAGTCGCGAGAAACTTTTAAAATTTTCACAAAATATTTTGGGCAACCTTTGGCCATTGATCCCAACACTGTGCAAGGTTTGTGGGGATATCTGGTATGCCACTTAGCAGCAAGATAGTTTTAAAATGTATTTCATTTAGTTAATTAGATAATTATTTACAAATTTAAAAATATTTTTATTATGTTAATTAAGACCCATCTTAAAACAGATTTTTCGTGAATGAAGTCTAGCATTCATTACTTAGAAACAATGAAAAATAAAAATAGAGTAGTCCCTCGCGTACCGCAGGTGTTACATTCCTAGACAACACCTCTGTTGAGTATAGCATTTGAGAATGTATAACGAACTATGATTTTTGAAATTTCATGAATGCTAGTTCTTGACAAACTTCATAAACTATAGTCTGAAAAAATTTCAGTTTATAGTATATCAAAAAATTTTAGTCTGTATTCTTTGAAAAAAAATTCATAAATTTCATGAATCATAATCTTTCATAAATATTATGGACTACAGTCTGAAAAATTTTACGGATTAAAATCATTGAAGAATTTCATTGAAAATATCATGAAAATATAATGAAAAATTTTCTAGACCATACTCTTTTAAGGATTTTTAAAAGCTATTGTCTGAAAAAACTACGTACTATAGTCCTCAAAAATAATTTCATTGACTATATTCTTTCAAAAATATCATGGGCTATGGTCAGAGGTGGATCCAAAAACTTCTCGGGAGGGGGGGGGGGGGGGGGGGGGGCGGGAGATCGCCCCTCCACCTATCGAATCTGCCCCTGTCAACTGCCCTATATCTTGAAAATCCCTATCAGAATCCTTCTTTCCCTTGCTATACAGACCTAATCTGCAGCGTATAATTGAGGATTTTTGCACGGAAAGAATTTAAGAAAGCGCCCAGTGGAGTGCAATCACTGGTTATGGTCTTTGATATATTTCATGGACTATAGTTAGAAAAAATTCATCGACTCGAGTTTTTGAAAATTTTATAAACCTTATTCTTTCAAAAATATCATGTACCACAGCCTTTGAAAAAATTTTTAAAGGAATTAATCTGAAATAATTTCATGCACAATAATCTTTCAAAAAGTTTCATGGACTATAGTCTATCAAAATTTTCATAAAAAAGGTTTTTGAAAAATTTCGTGGAATATAGTGTCTCAAGAAATTTATGGACTATATTCTTTGAAAATTTCATTGACTATATTCGTTAAAAATATCATGGACTATAGCCTTTCAAAAAGTATCATGCACTATAGTGTTTCAAAAAATTTCATGAATTATAGTCTCAAAAAATCATGAAATATAGTCTTTAAAAATTACATGGACTATAATCTTTCAAAAAATTTCATGGACTATTTTGAAAAATTTTATGTACTACTGTCTGAAAGTTTTCTTTGACTTTATTCTTTGAAAGATTTCATGGACAATAGTCTTTCAAATATTTCCTGGACCATAGCCTTTAAAAGAATTTTTAAAACATATAAATAGTCTAAAAAATTTCATGGTCCATAGTTTCCTAAAATAATTTCATGGACTATAGAGGCATTCAAAAATCTCACAGACTATAGTCTATCAAAAATTTCATTGATAATAGTCTCAAAAATTTCATGGGTTATAGTTTTTGAAATTTTTCAGGGGTTATAGATTAAAAATATTATGGAATATGGTCTTTCAAAAATATCAAGGACCAATGTCTTTGAAAAATTTCATGGACTATAGCCATTCCAAAATTTCATGGACTCTAGACTTTCATAAATTACATGGACTCTATTCTTTCAAAAATTTTATAGATGATAGATTTTACAAATTTTCTTCATCTGTAGTCTGTAAAATTTCAAGGACTATAATATTTGATAAATTTCTTGGACTATACTCTTTCAAAAATTCATGGACTATAATCACTGAAAGAATTTTTAAAGGCTATACTCTTAAAAATTTCATGGACGATAATCTTCTAAAATAATTTCCTGTACAATAGTCATTAAAAATTTTCATGGAATATAGTCTTACAAAATTTTTTGGATTCTAGTCTTTAAAAAATTTAATGGACCAATGTATTTGCCAAATTTAATGGACTGTTGTCTTTTAATTTTTTTACAATAGTCTTTCAAAAACTTCATAGTCTTTTAAAAATTTCATAAGCTATAGTATTTAAAAAATTTCACAAAATAAAGCCTTTCAAAAATTCATGGGCTTAAAGTCTTTAAAAATTTTCATTGACTATAGTCCATTAAAAAATTTCATGGACAAAATACTTTGAAAAATTCCATGAACCAATGTCTTCGAAAAATTTTATTTACTACAGTCTTTGAAGAATTTCTCAGACTATAAGCCTTCCAAAAATTTCATAGGCAAAAGTCTATCAAAATTTTCATTGACTATAGTCCATTAAAAAATTTCATGGGCCAAATTCTTTCAAACATTTCATGGAATATATTCTCTGAAAATTCTTGGACTATAGTCTTTAAAAAAATTCATGAAGTATAGTCTTTTCTAAATTTTCAAAAATTTCATAAACTATATTCATTGAAAATTTGAATGGATTAGAGTCAAACTTATCATGGAGTATTGACATTCATAAATTTCATGGACTATAGTTTTCGTAAATTTCGTGGACTATAGAAATTGAAAAATTTCATGAACCACAGTCTTTCAAATTTTCATGGATTAGACAGAAAAATTTCATGGAATATAGTCTACGAAAATTTTTTTTTGGCTATAGTATTTAAAAAATTTCATGGACCAAAGTTACTGATAAATTTATTGGACTATATGCTTTTCAAAATTTTTGTATTATAGTCTTTCAGTAATTTCATGGAATATAGTCTAAAAAAATTAATAAACTATTTTCTTTCTAAAATATCATGGACTATAGTCTTTCATAAATTTCATGAACATTAGCATTCAAAATTTCATGTACCATATGATTTAAAAAATTTAATGGACAATAGCCTTGCAATAACTTCATGGACAATAAGACTGAAAAATTCCTTGGGCAACAGTGTTTCAAAAATTTCATAGGCTATACTCATTCAAACAATTCATGGAATTTCATTGTTAATGGCCTTTCAAAAATTTCAATCATCTATATTCTTTGAAACATTTCTTGGTATTTAGTCCTTCAAAAATTTAATATAGTATTGTCTTTCAAAAATTTCATGAAGTATTGTCTTTTAAAAATTTAGTGTTTTGTAGTCTTTCAAATCTTTCATGGACTATAAGCTTACAAAAAACTTCATGGACTATAGTCTATCAACAATTTCATGGACTATAGTCTTTCAATAATTCCATGGAGTATTTATTGCCTTTCAAAGATTTCATGGACTATATTCTTTGAAAAATATAATTGACTATAGTTTTCAATAATGTCATGGCCTATAGTTTTTAAAATATTTCATGTGCTACAGTCTTTCAACAATTTTAGACTATAGTCTATCAAAATTTTCATGGACTATCTATGAAAAATTTTATGGAATATATTTACAAATTTTTATTGATTACAGCATTTAAAATTTTCATGAACTAGTTTTTTAAAAATTTCATCAAAAATTTGATGGGCTATATTCTTAGAAAATTTTCATGGTCTATAACAACCTTTGAAAAATTTCATGAACTATAGAATTTACAAAAATTTCATTAATTACAGTTTTTGAAATTTTCATCATCTTGACTGAAAATTTTCATGGAATATAGACTTAGATAAATTTTATGGAATATTGTCTTTGATAAATTTTATATATGTCAAAATTTTTATGGACTCTAGTCTTTAAAATATTTCCAGGACCAAGTCTTTGATGAAGTTAGTGGACTATCGTCTTATAAAATTTTTTTGTATAATAGTCTTTCAAAAATTTCATGTACTATAATCTTTAAAATTTCATGGATAGTCTTTAAAAAATTTCATGGGCTATAGTATTTAAAAATTTTATGGAAACCAGCCTTTCAAAAATTTCATGGCTAAAGTCTTTCAAAATTTTAATTAGCTATAGTCGATTAAAAAATGTCATGGACCAAATACTTTGAGAAATTTCATGAACTATATCCTTTCATTAATTTCATGGACTATAGTTTTTAAAATATTTCATGTAGTATAGCATTTAAAAAAATTTAATGGACTAACTTTTCAAAAATTTCATGGAACAATGTGTTTGAAAAATTTTATTGACTACAGTCTTTGAAAATTTTCGTGGAGTATATTCTTTGAAAAATTTCTTGGACTATAGTCTTTCTAAAATGCCATGAACTATAGACTTTTTTTAAATTCTGTGGACTACAGTCTTTTAAAAATTTCATGAGCCATAGTCTTTTAAAATATTCATGGAATATAATGTTCCTAATATTTCATCGACTATAGTCTTTTAAAATTTATGCTTAATAGTCTTTTAATTACAGTTAAACAGTACCCCTTTTAAAATAAATTTCTTACAATATATGAATCAACGGCAGACAAAAAATATGATGACGAAGTCGAAGCATTCTATGACCAACTTAACAATACCCTGAAAGGTCTGAAGAGTGATGAAGTTACATATATTATGGGCGACTTCAATGCGAAAATTGGTAGGGGATGACGAGCGGACTTGGTAGGAGATTATGGTCTAGGGCAGTGTAATGAACCGGGAGAAAAACTCTATGAATTCTGTGAGGAACATGATATGGTTATTACCAACACCTGGTACAAGCTGCCAAGGAGACGTTTGTACACTTGGAAAGCACCTAACGATGACCCTCTTAACCCCGAGTTGACAAGAAATCAAATAGACTACATATTGATCCACAAACGATTTAGAAACTCCGTGCAAGGAGTTACTACTTACCCTGGGACGGACATTTCCTCAGATCACAACCCGCTAGTAGCTAATATAAAAATCCGACTAAAGAACAGAAATCAGAAAACCCAAAAAAGGAAACCAATTAGAGATATACCACAAGATGCGGAAACCCAAGAGAAAATTGGTAAAGATGTAAACAACCATTTGAAAGACATTGACAGGGATTGTGGAGATGTAAAACAAATATGGAATGAACTTAAGAATAGAATGAAGGAAGCACTTTCCAAAAATTCTAAACCAAACAGCAGAGTAAAGAAGGGGAACTGGATGACGGAGGAAATTCTCGAACTCATGGAACAGCGAAGGCTGGTTAAAAATTATACAGAGGCATATAAACAAATTCACTACAGAATAAAAAGAGAAATACAGGCTGCCAAAGAAAAATGGATGGAGGAAAAATGTGATGAAATGGAAGATCTAGATAACAAACATGATATGTTCAATATGCACTGGAAGTTGAAGGAAATAGCAGGCACAATTAAAAAACAACCACCTCAAATGCTAGTAGATGCTTCGGATAGACCCATACTAGACGAACAAAAGGTATTAAATACATGGGAATCCTATATCAATGAATTGTTTGAAGACCAAAGAACAATCGCACTAACTCCAAATGAAAACTGTGAAGAAGGCCCTGAAATCCTAGAATCTGAAATTGCGTATGCGTTGCGAACTGCCAAAACTAGAAAGGCACTAGGACCAGACGAGATACCAGTAGAACTCCTCAAAATGATTGACGGAAATGACATCCAGCTACTAGTGAAGCTCTTTAACAGAATATACAATACTGGAGAAATTCCGCCTGACTGGTTAGAATCTACCTTAGTCGCATTACCAAAGAAACTAGGGTCTAGGAAATGTGGCGACTATAGGTTAATAAGCTGCATGAGTCATACACTTAAAGTATTTCTGAGGATCATACACAACAGAATCAGAAATAAATGTGAACAAGACCTTGAAGAAACTCAATTTGGATTCAGGAACTCTTTCGGTACCAGGGAAGCACAGTTTGCTCTGCATGTTCTGCTCCAAAAATGTCAAGACCAACGAAAAGATGTATTCGCATGCTTTATTGATTATGAGAAGGCCTTTGACAGGGTACAACATACTAAACTCATAGAAATACTACAGAACACTGGAGTAGACGCTAAAGATATTTGCATAATTAAAAACCTCTGTTTGGGACAAAAAGCTAAAGTTAGAGTGAACAGCGGAATAACTAATGAAATAGCTATAGAACGAGGAGTCAGGCAGGGCTGCGTCCTGTCCCTGATGCTATTTAACTTGTACTCAGACAAAATTTTCAAAAGAGTGTTGGAACAACAACAACAACATGGGATTAAAGTAAACAGCGAGTTGATCAATGCGATTAGATATGAGGACGACACCATTATCCTAGCTGAAAGCTGAAACAGGTGAAGAAATGGGTCTGACCATAAATACTAGTAAAACTAAATTTATGATATTTAGCCTCCAACCATATCCTAATGCCACACTAGAACTAAAAGATGAAGAGACTGAGAAAGTGACCAGCTTTAAATACCTAGGAAGCGTGATCACTGACCAACTTGACCCTGACAAGGAAATAAAAACACGAAATAAAAACACAGATAGCTACAGCCAGAACAACTTTCATTAAAATGAGAACCCTCTTCTGTAACGATAACTTAAACCTAAAGTTGCAACCAGGGGCAGATCCACCGGGGGGGGCGATCGCCCCCTCCTTAGATAACCCCATTGCACTCCACTGGGTGCTTTCTTAAATTCATTCCATGCAAAAATCCTCAATTATACACCGCAGATTAAGTTTGTATTGCAAGGGAAAGAAGGATTCTGATAGGGGTAGGGGTTTTCAAAATATAAGGCAGTTGGCAGGGTAGGATTCGCTAGGTGGAGGAGCGATCGCCCCCCCCCCCCCCACTTGAGAAGTTTCTGGATCCGCCCCTGGTTGCGAAAGAGAATGGTCAAATGCTATATTTGGTCAGTGCTGATGTTCGAGGTGGAGACATGGACTCTCAAAGTAAACACAGTGAACTGTCTGGAGGCATTTGAAATGTGGATCCATCGAAGAATGCTCAGGATACCTTGGGTTGCCTGTCAAACTAATACGGAAGTGTTGAGAAGAGCAAAGGTAGACCGTGAGCTTCTCTCAACAATAAAATGTAGAAAACTTTGGGCATGTTCTGAGAGGTGATCGATACAAAATTCTCCAACTCATTATGAAAGGCAAGATAGAGGGTAGAAGAGGTGTTGGAAGGAGACAGGCTTCGTGGCTGAGGAATATTCGTGACTGGACGGGCATTCAAGACGCCGCACAGCTGTTTCGACTAGCAGAAGACCGTAATGCACTCGCTGCAGTGATCACCAACATCAGGGGGACCAGACATGGCACATAGTCTTTCACAAATTTCATGGACTATAATCTCAAAATTTTCATTTATCACAATCTTTCAAAAATTTAACGGACTCTAGATTTTGAAAAATATCATGGTCTATAGTCTTTAAAATATTTCATGGACTACAGTCTGAATAATTTTGTTCTGTAGACTTACTGCGTTATCAATGTTCAATTAGTTCTTTTCAGAACTTTACACCATTTTCATATTATTTAATCAGTTCTTTTCATAACTATCATTCATTTCATTCACCATTCATCAATTCAGAACAGTTCTTTTGAGAAATCCTCTTCAAAACCATTTCTTCATTCTGTTCATTTCTTCACCTCCATTCTTTTCATATCTTGTTCATTTACTTTCATCCTTCATTCACACAACATATAGTTCTTTTAAGAACTTCATCAGTATCATTGTGTGGTACAGTTAGCTTATTTGCTAACGGAAATAATTATGGAAAAGACCGGGGCGAAATTCTCACCAAGATAAACTTCTGCGAAGCGAAACTGTTGTGTTCCACAATGTTCGTCAAAAGCCTGGTCGAACCCTGATCTCCGGTTCCACAGTTTTCATCAGGAAGGCAAATTTGTTTTTTTGACAAATAAATGGAACATACAAGAAAGGTGCGACAGAAGGACAGCTTGGATAAGGCTTTTGAAGATTGGGAAGCCTATAACCAAGAACATGTTTGTGTGCTTGCTTCATTTAATATTTAAATAAAAATAATAAACATTTTAAAATTGTTTTATGACTTAATATTATTCATTAACATTTAACTGAGTGTAAAACATATCAATTGTAATAATAGGCTTCTGTCAGGTGTACTAGCATTCCACTTTCTGCGTCGCTACGGCTGCATGCGAAGTAAAAATATCATGTCCTGAAAGTACAAAATACAACAAACCGCCGATAATTTATGTCAGTTTCTTTTTTAAAGATTTTTTTTGCATTTGTTCTCTTTTTCTATTGTGAACTTCTGGCAACCCTATTTATATTATAAATTAATTCAGACATTGCATTAATAAATACATTAAAATTACATATGAAATTAAATAATACCCACGTATTTAGGTACCAAAGAATGGCTGCATTGTGTTTACATTTTTCCGACAGTCCAGCCTTGCAATTGCACATCATCTTCACCAAGCAGATGCTACAATCTTCTAATATCTTGACCTGCCCAGTAATTTGTAGCGGCTCTTTTCTGATACAAATTACTGGGGAGGAGAAGATATTAGAAGATTGTAGCATCTGCTTGGTGAAGATGATGTGCAGTTGCAAGGCTGGACTGTTAGAAAAATGTAAACACATTGCAGCCGTTCTTTGGTACCTAAATACGTGAGTATTATTTAATTTCATATGTAATTTTAATGTATTTATTAATGCAATGTCTGAATTAATTTATAATATAAATAGGGTTGCCAGAAGTTCACAATAGAAAAAGAGAACAAATGCAAAAAATTATCTGAAATTTTTCAAATGTATGAAATGTTATAATTTGTAAATAGTAGTATATGTTGTAACTTTATTGTAACTCCTGCCTACGAGAGGCCTTCTGAGGGGTTCCCTCCCGTCCCTGGGTAAATACCAGGCAGGGAACATGTGTGCTCCCCTCTCAATATGTTACACACATATTTGTGTCATGATGATGTTGCCATCAGGACGGATCTATTTAATATTTTAATACTAATTATTTTCATTTTTTTAAATTCAGCTATACTTTTTAAGGAAATTGTAATTTAAGAGTTTGCATGGGAAATTGCAATGTATCCCATTTTAAATGTTAATTTTATTATTCACTTCTAAATCTCTTTTGTGTAAAAATGTGCTTTTAGTAATTTGGCACTTAAATGTAATGTTGTTGTATTATGAGGTGCTTCATTTGGTGTATGAGATGTGGACTGCTGCCACTGGGACCTGCTCCCAATTGGAGCATTTCGCTTGATAATAATACCGCTGGTTTGAAGAACTAGTCCCAAAATAGATAGAACACCATCCTTCTTCCATCTGTTGCCCACATGCACCACAAGTCCAGCTTTAAGAATGCATTCCCCTTCAATAACATTTCTTGAGCCAGGGTTTCCTCCTAAGAAATTCACCATCTCTCAAAACGAGAGTGATAATTTCCCACTCATTGTTCTTCGCAATTAATTATAATGACGAATGATATCAAACACAGAAACACACATTTAACGCCTTTAACTAAACAAACCTTAACACCAATGCGTCCGCCGTATTGCAAAATGGGTCTCCAATAGTCGTATTTGAAAGAATTTTATATATTATAGTATTTGAAAAAATTTCATTGACTGTAGTTTTAAAAACTAGCAAGGACTAGTCTTTGAAAAAAATTATGACTCTTTGTTTTGGAAACATTTGAGAAATTACTTTGAATAAATTTCATTAAAACACATATTTGAAAAAATGTCAGTCTTTGACAAAATTTTATGTACTATAGTCTGAAAATATTTCAAATTCTATAGTTTTTGAAAATATTTGAGAAAATATACTAGTCTTTAAATACGTAAAATTGATGTACTTTAGACTTTGAAAAAAATCATGTTCTACAGTCTGAAAATTTTTCATGGACTATAGTTTTTGAAAATCTTCCATAGACTTTACACTATAGATATAAAAATATTTTCGAATGTATATAATATTTGAAATTTTTTCAAAGACTTTAATCTGAAAATTTTTAAAAGACTATAAATTTTGGATATTTTTTCCGAATAAAGTCTTAGAATATTTCAAAGACTATAATCCATGAAATTTTTTCAAAGACCATAATCATTGAAATTGCTTCAAAGACTAGTTCAGAGAGAAAATATTAATTACAGCCTTATGGTTAATCAATGAAGATGAATGAAGGAACCTCCTAATAACCACAAAAATATTTTTTTAAAAAGGAAACTACTCAAATTAGGGGAATTTACTCCATGCCAGTGACCAAACACACATGCAATCTTACACACTTTTTTGATCGGCCTACTAACGATGGAATTGTTGATTCTGAAATACGCATTTAGGCAATTCTTTTAGAAAGGTAATCATGTTTGGTGTGTATTAGTGTGTGTGTGCACGTGTGTATGAGAGAGAGAGAAAGAACAAAAAAGGGACTCTTGCATTGCAGTAATTCCCCATAAACCCAGAGTGTGTGAGATTGCATGTTTGGTCACTGGCATGGAGTTTATTCTCTATTTTCCGTTTTCAAATATATTTATATGGTTATTAGGAGGTTCCTCCATTCATCTTCTTTAAAGACAATGCACTGCCTTTGGCTTCTTTTTGAGGGATCATTGTTACATCTAAGAAATCCTGAGGTCACTCTCCTGAGTTGTAAATCTTGTTAATTAGTTTTGTAATCACTTTTAGTCCTTCCAATCCCATGACCTCTGCCGGTATTCCATCTGTGCCTGTAGCTTTTCCTTTCTTCAGTTCCAGTATCACTTTTTCTAATTTGCTTTTCATAATACTTGGTCCCAGTTGTCTTTTTCAATGTTATTCTCTTCTTCCAGTTCTATTCTGCCGATCCTGCCTGCTTTCTGTATAGTTCCTGTATAGTTTCCGTACCTGTACTACACCTTTGGTTCTGCGACTATTTTTCCATCTGTATTCATAATTCCTTTACCACAAATCCCATTAAGCTTCTAACTCCAGCGCCCCAGAGCAGTGGTTCTCAACCTTTTGCCTCTAGCATCCCACCTACCACATTTTCAAAAAACCCTGGTCCCACCATGGTATAAAGAAAAACCTAATTTTTTCTAATAAATGTAATTCTACATTTATAAGCATATAGGTATTACATTAAAAATTGGTAGACACAAAGGAGAAAGTCGAAATAAAAAATATTTACTTGGTAAATCCACAAAAATTTATTTATCTATTTATTTAAAAAAATAATTTTTGTGGAATTACCAAGTAAATCTTTTTTATTTCGACATTATGAATAAATTCCATCAAATTACGCCTGAGACTGTTAACTATATAAAGGAGAAGTTGCCAGAAAGTCGAACCAATTAGTGTGCCAAAATGTCTTCAGCCGGCTCTGGTCCCACCTAGACGACTTTCAAGTCCCACCAGTGGGACTGTCCTAGAGCAGTGGTTCTCAACCTTTTGCCTCTGGCATCCCACCTACCACCTTTTTAAGAAACCCTGGTCCCACCATGATATAAATAAAAACCTCACTTTTTCTAATAAATGTATTTCTACGTTTATATGCATATATGTAGTACATTAATAATTGGTAGACACAAAGGAGAAGGTTGAAATAAAAAGGATTTACATGGTAACTTCACAAAAATTTATTTATTTTTAAAAAATAATTTTTGTAGAATTACCAAGTAAGTAATTCTTTTTTATTTCCACTATGTGAAGAAATTCCATCAAGTTACGCCTAATACTGTAAACTATATAAAGGAGAGGGTGCCAGAAAATCTAACCTATTGTGTTGCCAAAATGTCTTCACAGCCGGCTCTGGTCTCACCTAGACGGCTTTTAAGTCCCATCAGTGGGACGCGTCCCACCGGTTGAGAAACACTGCACTAGAGTGTACATCATATCGTACGGTCTTAACTTCTTAACTTCTCCATCTGTTGCATTTCGTCACATTTTTCTTTTATCCAATTTTTCCCTAGCTTTATCAATTACCCTTCTCAACTCATTGTTTATGAATCTACAGTCGGCTCTAATTTCTTCACTGTTAACGATATATATATATATATATATATTAGGGAGGACCTTAGTTACTCTTGGTGAAAATTTTTTTTCGAAATTTCTTTCACGCGACCTCCCCAAGTTGTGCCATTTGGTGAGAAAATAATTCCTACAAAAGCGCAAATTGATCGGGCAACGGAAACACGTGCCACAACCGACTTTTTCATAAAAAAATTAAATTTCATTAAAAATGAAAAGATACACACTACATCAACTTTATTCATCACTAGATGTTATTTTAAGCTAAAATGCTGATTATAATAGCTTATTATAACAAAAACAATTGTTTATTAATAAGTTAAAATATTCTTTTAATCCAAAATTTAATAATTTTTGTATTCGGCATCATCTTTAGTATGGTATTGAGAAAAAACAAAAAGAATTGGTGTTAAATTGTTTTGTGTATGTACATTTAATTATTTATTGTTATTAACAACCATATAAGTACTTATCAGCAAAAGTAATCGTTATAAACCATTAAAGTCGAATTTATGAATAAAGGGAGGAGGAGAGAAAAAACAGTGTAGTTCAGGGTGAAATGATATAAACTTTTTAATTAAAATCTTTCCTTAACATACTCTTATTAGCATTAGGATAACGCTGCTTGTAATCGGTTACAACTTGTAAAATAAACTGATTTTTCGCTTCACTTTTTCTCAAACAATCATTGTAGTCTTTCATTAATTTGACTCCTCGTTCAGCAATATCATTGACAACTTTTATATCATTTAAAATTTTTAATGTGGTTTTAAAATTATCATCCGTTGCCCACATTGACGGATCTTTAGACATAAGATCTGTTGTTATACTAAATCGCTCAAAAAATTTCTTCGATTGAACAGAAATGAAGTTTTCTACACCATAATGTTTATATCGCCCTACATCTTTTGGGGAAATGGTTACTTTTTTAAAATTATCGTCGGATTCATTATTAAGGGCTTGAACCATAAGTCTTTTAGTGTTAACTGAAATTTCGCTGTCAAAAAAGGATAGTGCTGCATTTTCGGTTGCCAAATACCATAAATGGGTACATAATATTTTAGTTGCTACATTACTTATAGCTTCATCAACATTTTCGTATTCTTCAAGATCTCGAAAGAGTTGGAGATCTTGACGAGGAGCTATTATCGGTACTGGGGCCCGAATCCACGCCTGGATATATAAATTCGTTAAAAAGATACATATATCTAGATTTCCTAATTTTTCTTCCGGACTTATTTTAAATTGATCTCAAAATAGATATATTTTAAAACAATATATAGCCTTGGCCATCCATCTGGCATGGTGGAAAGCGCCAGGGATTCCGAATGAGATCCCAACAAAAGGAGTTCCACCAAGAAAAATAATCATTAATTCTATTAATTGCTTGTAATCTTCCCTCCGCTGCACCTCTCGCAAACTTTGTAGCGAAAACTCGATTTTTTCCTTTACATCTTTGACGGCAGCAGCCGTACGCGTACGCGGTAGCTCATGCGCAATATTATACACTGAATTCAATGTTAAAATCAAAAGGTTTCGAATAAATTGTTTAAACTTATAAGTAAATATTATTATTAAACAACTAAGAAATGATACTTTTCTTAAATAATAGTAACTTTTTCAGTGAAAATATTAGAATAAAGTTAACTCTGAAATTAAAGTGAAATTACTAAAATTTCAAAATATCAAGTCAATTGTGGCACGCCTTCCCGTTGTCCGACTGACTTCTCATTTTGCAGAAATTATTGTTTCACCAAATGAAACAAATCTAGGGGGTCGCGTGAAAGAAATTTGATGGTCGGAAAATAAGGTCCACCCTAATATATATATATATATATATATATATATATATATAGATATATAAGGGTAGCAACAAGGTGTTGGAGGAAGCCCAGTGGACACTTACCTAGAATGAAGAGCCGCTGGGGGTGCTGAGGACACACGAAAAACACAAAAGAACAAAAACTACACAAAAATGGAGCTTTCGGGCTGATGCCCTTCTTCAGCGACGAAGAAACATATACTGTTTGAAGTGACACACTGGGGGGATATGGGGAGGGGTCGCGTGTCACTTCAAACAGTATATGTTTCTCCGTCGCTGAAGAAGGGCATCAGCCCGAAAGCTCCATTTTTGTGTAGTTTTTGTTCTTTTGTGTTTTTCGTGTGTCCTCAGCACCCCCAGCGGCTCTTCATTCTAGGTAAGTGTCCACTGGGCTTCCTCCAACACCTTGTTGCTACCCTTATTATTACCTTTCCTTTTCCTTAAGTATTTATATATATATATATATATATATATATATATATATTACTAGCCAGAGTACCCGGAATTGCCCCGAGAGCAGATGGAAAACAGCATTTATTGAATTAAGCACTCCGCCAATTTCTTATCGCCATATACCCTATGCCACTCGCAGAGTAAAATTATATATGTATCCGAAGTTTCGTGACGATTTCTTCAAATGTGTGGATTTCTATAGCAGACATTCAAAAGCAGAATTTCAAACCTAGATACAGATTAAATCCGAAGTCTTATAATTCAAACTGTTAAATAAAACGAAAATGAAATTTATTTTCTAACTTCTTTCACTGTATTGTTTTTGGTAACTATGGCAACTAAGTTGCTCGAAGACGTATGTACTTGCTATTGTATCTCTCTTACTTCTGCGCACACGAACTAGCGCATTTCTTTCCCCTTCACTTCCCCTCACTCATGCCTCATAGCATCTCTCTGCGCACGACCAAGGTCACGCGTTCTACGCTAGCCAAGCAAAATTATAAGCATAATTATTGAATTAAGTATCTCCAATTTTTTATCGCCATATAGCCTATGCTGCTCGCAGGATAAAATTACATTCGTATGCGAAGTTTCGCGAATTATATCTGCAAAGGTGTGGATTTTGATAGCGGACGAACAAAAACAGGATTTCAGATTTATGTATATAATAATAATAATGAATGTGAGTATCGTATACGGGTCACAATACAAAATAATTTAAATATATGTATGAAGAATTAGTCACGTATCTCGATGCACGTTTAACTATCGTTTGCTAAAATGCTGCTCACAATCAGATAAATTCCAAGATGAATCGAATAGTTTTTTTATAGCATACTTTGAAGAGGTTCAAACAAATTCAATTATGTTCCGAGTGAATCTTAATTAGTTTCTGATAGCATCCTTTGGAGAGCAACAAACAATTTTAATTATGTTCCGAGGAAATCTTAATTAAACTAAGATCTTAAAATTCAGTAATCATATTGTATGACTACCATTTAAGTATTTATTTCTTCTACTAATATCTTTCCTTTTCTCATTTTCAGAATAATATCGCCAAAAATCTTCCTAATTACCATCCTGAAAGTGCAGCGAAACCTCCAATCCGAATTAAGAAGAATTGGAAGAATATGAGCCACTGCATCTCCTTTAAAACTATTTAAAACTGCTGTAAATACTTCTGTTGTCATTTACTGTAAGAATATTTACAAAAACTGTTATGTATCGGAAAGTCATGAACGTTAATGAATGAACTGTATTAAATAAATAAAAATGGTATTTAAAATGTGTTCTTCTTATTTAAAACAAAGATCAAAACGTATTACGCATCTTGCTTAAATATTTGTATTCGCAATTTGAATATAAAACGATGTAAAGGCGATGACAATGTAAAGATTCGAACGAGCTGTTTAAATCTCGCGCCACGTTTCTGTGAAGATTTTGAGAACTACGCGAAAAACCGCGATTTGTCCCTGAAAAAGGCCAAAAACTCACACCCCTCTGGTTTTCGAACTCCAATGTAAACAAAGGAAGCCAAAATCCTCACACTCCTCTGGGTTTTGACCTCCAACTCACCTCGAGCGGCCTGAAAGACCAACTTTCCCCTAGTTATGCCCTCGACAACCATGGTCGATCAAAAAGGGTCGCCTAATGGCCATACGTGGGCCGTGAGATAGTCTAACGGGTTAGCTTTACTATGAATTAAGTAATGGGGCCAGAGCTGCATTTTGCTGGCCTCTTTTCGAAGGCATACTCCACTGGCCCTAGAGAGAGGCCAAGTCATACCGAGTAACTTTTCGTAAAATACAAATGTGGTAGCTAGCTTCGAGGTAAAGAGCTCGGCCAGTAATATTAGATGAAGGTGGTCTATTCCGCATAACAATTAATAATTTTTTATTTCATGATTGTTATCCGTGACGTGTAACTTTTTCGATATATTAAACTGTTGTTCTTTCGCTCCTATATTTAACTAATTTCTCATATTGATGTGGTTTTTGTTTTTACTGCCTGTTACCTGTAGAGCAGGAATCGTTCGTCAAAATAACATGAGTTTTTGAATTAGGAGTATTCGTTCTCGTCACCAAAATTTATTTTTCCAATCTCTACTCAATACTATCATCTTACAATTATATTAGTGGCGCTCTTGGTGTCTCTTCGTTCGCACGCGCTGTCGCCGTTGCCGTCCCTCTGTCGTGCTTCCTCTTTCGTAGTGCCCTCCCCCTCCTCCCCCATAATCGTGTCGTCGCCTCTTCTCACTACGGCGGACACGCAGCGTATGCTAGCTCTTTGTTTGTGTGCGTTCTTTACGTACCAAATTCGTGCCCCAAGTCAGTATCAATTATTATTATATATTAGGACCAAGAAGACTCTCTCCTAATGATAGAATGATTCGAAGAAGAACATGTATATCTCTATCTTACTACTGCGCATATGAACTAGCGTGTATCCCCCGGCCACTCCAGTTTTTGGCCTTGAGTGACCATACCTCTAGTTACAACCTCAACAGCCATGGTCGATCAAAAGGGTTCGTTCAATGCTGTGTCTTTGGCTGTGTTCTAATGAGGACTTCTAAAGGGGAAGCTTTACAAGGGCCGGAGTTGCATTTTCTTTACGCTGAACCGAATGCGATATCCAGATGACCTGTTGAATAAAAAAGAAGTAATATGACAGAATTGTTAGATTAGAGGTAAATAATCTGCCTCCTACCAGGAAGGCGAGGGTTCAATTCCAAATTTAATAGTCATTTTTTAACTTTAATATTAAACTTATTCCTCATGCAATTTAAAGTTTTTGGTACCTTGTACTCGTTTGCACGTATTAGAGTGGGATCGTTTTTCTTTTCATCGAGTGCTTCGGATAGCGCGAAGAGTAATGTCTTACTCGAACATTTAAGCGTAAAACATAAAGGAACGTGGATTAGTTAAAAACTTTATTTCTATGCATAAATATTTGTTTTTATTTACGCAATACATATATAATGGTGCATAAAAGCCGTTATTACATGTCGTCTTTAGGTACCGAAAATTTGAAATGCCCGAGAAAACATCACGCAAATTATTTTCGACAGTCGTAGCAACAGACTATGAAGATCTTCGCTTCTCCTCCTCTTTCCTGCCATCACTTCTCCTCGGCGGTCGAGGACTTGGCTCCGTACAAGTGGCAAGAATATACGACGGTAAATAACTCCTTCACTAGATGGCGTATGTGTACGAAGGAAGAAACAGCGACCCAGAGTCACCACCAGGTAATAGAGGCAGGCATGAGACTACAAGAGAAACAAAGTAGAAATTCAGATGTATTCACTGAGTTACTCCAAAAAATTACTGTTTAGCATACAAGGTAAAAATTAATTAAATTTAGCATAAATCATGACATAGATTCAGAATACTGACATGGATTAAGGCTATAATCGTCCAGGAGGTTGATTAGTCTGTAAAACAAACAAGCGGCCAGTGTTGACATTCAACTGAGGGGCCAAAACAATCAATTACTGTCTCTGGCTACTTTAACACTTTTACTGCCCAACCAAATATGCAACTCTTTCACCAGAGGTCAGTTTTGTAATTTCAGAAATTGGGATTGAACAATATTGTCACCTGGTGATGTATTCAGTAATCAACACCGCCATATGAAAGACAAGATTTCCACTACCTTAAATATCAATTAAAACTAAAAACAAGAGAGGCCGAGGTTTACAGAGCAAAAAGAATAGGAATTACGCCATATATTGTTAAATACACATCTGCTTCCTGCTCAGGTCACTGATGTCCAGTTAACTGGACATGAGTAGTCAACGTGTTAATGTTCCAAAGCACGGGAGTTCCTGGATTAGAGGAACACGGATTAAAGAGGTTGCACTGAATTGCAGTCTTTAATTAACAGTTTTCATCACTCGTAATCTATCAATATCATACTATTAGGATACATAATGCCAGTTTCTTAAATTCTCACCTGCAACCACCCTGATGTCCATCGCCCCACACAGAATTCCATAACACCCCTTGGGGGGCGGTATCGTCCACGTTGGTAATCACTGGTATAGATGAATACATTCCTCGAAAGGTAACCCGTGAAAGGAAAGAGCCACGATGGTTCAACCAACGAGTCCGTAGAGTGCTGAAGCTACAAAGAAAATGCCATACTCGAATGAAAACGATACTCGACAATCAGGCGGATGAAGAAGAAGCTCTTTGGAAATACACGGAAGCGAGATCAAAACCATGTCCGTATTGAAGAGAGCATTAAGCGAGTACAATAGGAAAACTTTAGGAGGAAATTTGAAGGATAACCCAAAGACGTTTTGGTCGTATGTCAGGGAGGCAAGAGGGGAAGGCTTCGCCATACCAACGCTGCGTTCTACAAATGTAGACGTAATAATGAAACCGATAGAAAAGGCTAATTTATCGAGTAGCATATTCGAGACAGCATTCACTATCGAAAGAAAAGGGTCGGAAATGGAACTAGAACCATGTACCGACAAAATTATGGATGCCATCACGGTTACGATGAAGGGCGTCGCTAAGCAACTCAAGTGTTTAAAAGCGTACAAATCCCCAGGTTCAGAAGGCATACCTTCCAGAGTAATGAAGAAATTGGCAAACGAAGTGGCCTCATAGTTTAGGATTATTTTCGAGAATACGCTAATAGAAGGAGTTTTACCGAGAGACTGGAAGTTTGAATATGTCACTCCAGTTTTCAAGAGTGGAAATAGGGATAACCCAGAGAATTAGCATCCTATCTCGCTGACATATATGTAGCTAAATGATGCGAAACGTAGATAGACATAGTTTATTAGATAAAAATCAGGATGGTTTTAGAAAAGGGAAGTCGTGTGAGACGCAATTAGCACTCTTCATACATGATGTTTTAAATTCCGGTGAAACAAATACGCAGGTAGACGCCGTATTTTTAGATTTTAAGAAAGTTTTTGTCAATGTTCCTCATCATAAGCTTATTCGAAAGTTGAAACGGTTCGGGATTAACGAAGCAATTTTAAGATGGATATAAGCGTTTCTCCGTGAGAGAGAGCAGATGGTAGTAATCGATGGACATCGTTCAGATCCTGTGAATGTCACCTCCGGCGTTCCCCAGGGAAGTGTCTTGGGCCCGCTGCTTTCCCTAATATATATAAACGATCTCAGCAAAATCGTAAGCAGTAATTGTAGATTATTCGCGGACGACACAGTGGTTTATAGAAAAATTCGCAGCGTGTAAGATGTTCAGATCCTCCAACGTGATCTACATTCCATTTCGGAATGGTGTAAAATGTGGCAGTTGGAATCAAACAGTGATAAATATTTCTTAGTTAGTTTTGGCAGAGTGGACAGCAACAAGCTATCAATAGTGTGTATTTTCTCGACACGGGTCTCATGAAGGCCGTGAAAACACATAAATATCTTGATGTCGTATTAGCGAGCGGTTTATCTTGGAAAGTGCATATTCGACGAATAATAGGAACAGCTCGTAAAATGCTAGGATTAATCCGTAGAATGAACGAAATTAAAAATATCTGAATAACAGATCGATAAAGATGAGAAGAACGGACAAACCAAAATGGAGGAACAGAAGCAGGGGCGGCCCAAGTAATTTTGGAACCCCGGGAAAGATAGCATTACAATGCCCTCCTCCGTAAATGTTTCTAAAGTACACCTTAATATATTCTTCGCACCGTAAGAGTTATTTACGAAGAAAGAATAAAAGGGATGCCACCGTGATTCTCGCCTGTTACGCGATATAAATTAGTATTAGTATTAATTCACTCGCATGTGATTCATAGATAGAAAATCCGGGATAGCGCGCCGAAGACTTGGGCGCTTTAGGCAGCCACCCAGCTCGCTCGTACATCGGGTCGGCCCTGAACAGAAGTATTAAAATAGTGATGGATTGAGAGGAGAATCCCTCCAAAATTACGGACAGTAAATTGCAATGAAGTAAATTGGATAGGAGTTCAGACGAGCAAAAGATGAAAACAATATAAGATCAACAAATGGAAATAAATGAGAGTTAAGATGGTGAAAGAAGACTGAGGAGAAAAATGAAAGAGATATAGAAAGGGATAACGAGAATCAAAGAGAAAGATAGGGAGAGAGAGAATGAGAGACAGAACAGAGAGACAAAACATATGGATGGGGTGGGGTGGAGGGGAAACGGGACAAATCGTCGGAACGACCATTTCAATCGTAAGGTTAAGAGACGAAGAAACGAAAAAAAGAAGAAAACATCAAGACTCGTCCGTTTTAAATTGCTTGGATTAGGGTCGTGACTTTCTCCTCATTCCGCCCCGCCACCGCCCCGAACCCTTAAAAAAATCCACAAACACACTCCACATCCCTCACACTAATTCGAGGCACATATTTAACCCCTACAAACTCAAGCGCCCCAATTTCCAACACGGACGACTCCTCACCCCTTTATCCTTTCCAACTCATTCTCCTCCCTTCTTCAGCCTATACACAAACCCTCCTCCCGTTCGCTGATGCTAGAATAATGAAAATGGTTGTCGCGACGTGATAACAGCGACGAAGCGAAGAAAAACTCTTTGCCTTTGGCACGCCGTGTAGGCAAACGTCGTCGTTTATTTTCTAAATTCGCGGATTTGAGCACGTTTCCGAAGGGCACGGGTTTGTTACACGGTATAAAAAAGAGGCTGGTCTGGAGAGTAAAGAGAAAGGACGACGGACTTGTTCGAATAGAAGAAAACAATTAGTTCCGCTATACTCAGAACAAAAAAAATAGATATCGAGGATGTGTTAGTTTTGTGGATGGAGGAAATGAAATTGGATTGGCACGGGTTTTTGATCTCGCGGTCATCCTAGAGTTCTCTCCATCCTCTCTCATTTAGTCTCAATTGACGTTTTATTAAGTGTCCCCGTGACACAACCTTTACGTAAAATGCGCGACGCTCGTTCGCAACGAGGACAGAGGACAGGTGTAGAGCGTGCTCTCTATTTGTCTTCCGATCGCGGATTGGGTCGCCCCTTCCCCTTTTATATATGGCGTGGCTGGGCAATAATTCGGTGAATTCGTCCACTCTCCTTTTAAGCGATGACGGCAAAGGTCGGATCGAGTTTGGAATTGGGGAGAAAAGGAAGTTGGGTCGACATAGGGCAATTTAGCGATAGGGTCGCCGCTCTTCGAGAACATCTCCGAATTTTCTGGTAACGTTTTCTCCATTCTTCGTTCTTGGGTTAATCTCCACTCTATCATCCGAGCCTTCAGTAGTTATACTGGGGGCTCAGCCCTTGGCCCATCAATGGGATCGACCTCTTCCCACGGTTAATTTCGCTCATCAATTGCATTGCCAAAAGTTAAAAGGAGATAAAAATGTGCGAGCTAATCATGGCGAGTAAAATTTTCTATTGCTGAAAAGTTACCATTTCTATTAATGAAAAACAATTTTCCATTCGCGAAATAATAGCATTTTTGCGACAAAAGACAAAATTATTTTTTCCAACTTTCGATCTCTTCAATTCCCGAGTTCAAATTGTAATTCCAGCCAACTTAAAACGGAAGGAGCCTTTTTCGTCAGATAACAAAGGTTATGTGAAGATTTTTAGATGGTTCACATGCGCGCATATAGTTTCAGTGCGCAACATGAACAGTTAGATATAGTTTTGTTTATTTTGATTTGCTGTTGAGCAGAACAAACCGCTTTTAATCCAGTCGAGTGTGCTGCGCAAAACATATGACAAAAACAAAAGAAACTGGATACGTTAAGGCGAAAACAGGTTTCTCTTTCGGTGTGGAAACGTTCCAAATTTTAAACCACTTCGCATTTTTCATAAATAGAAGAAAAGATATATGTATATATTGCAAGGTAAAATGCATTAGTAGGAAGGTAATAAATTTTTTTATTGGAAACCATCTGTTTCAAATAAGTCCAACATTAGCCTTGTTTATTTTGTGGATTTAAAATACAACTCGTCACACCTACAATAAAAAATAAATATACGGGTTGATCAAAAGAATTATGCTTTCTGATATTTTTTAGTAATTTTTTAAGATTTATCAAAAAATCTCCTGAGAAATTTACTCTTACTGCTCAGTGCTTAATGTTCTATGATGACAAGTTTGTCTAAAAAATAACCTAATAAAAGATAACTTGAAGTTATAAGGCAATAGATATTACATGCCGAACAATAGAAATACATATAATTAAATTATTATAGTGCTAGGATTCTTTCATCTAGAAACTATAAATCCATCCTTTAAAATCCTAATATTAAACCGATTATCCGAAAAATATATAAACGAAGCAAGTTTTCTGACATTCGAGCGCCTGCCTCGCGCTTTCTCCGCGAACGCCCTCACGCCCCGCATGGATTCGGATCACATCACATGACGCGAGGCTTTGATCTTTGCAGCACGCTCTCGACGCAGCCCCTCGCGGTGCTATTTCCGCCCGTGCATCATCGCCGCCATCAACAACATCTCCACCACGTGCCTCAGCGAACGTCGTCATTCCGTCGACATTTGAGCTCGGGCAAATTTCTCGCCATCTAGTTCACCAGAAATTATCCTCCCTCTCCGCCGCCCATCATCCGCGCCTCACTAAGAATTCGCGATCCCGTCTCTCGTTACCATCCCCTCTCCCGCGAGAAGGACACATGCTTCGCGCTTGCACGTCTCCGGTACACGTCATCTCATCCGCGCCGCCAAGGGGGGGGGGGGGGGGGGGAAGTGTGGGATGTGAAGTGGGGGGGAGGGGAGGGAAGGAGAGGAGGGGCGTCACAAAAGGGATGCTGACCTCCGCCCGTAACGCCAACCGACACTGCGTCGCATCGTTTCGTTTCTCGCGGCATCTCCGAAGGCCCTTTTTATATGTATTCCGAGAACTCTCGTCGGCTTGCGAATTGGGCTTTTCCATCGTTCCGACCTCGAACCAAAGACGGCGGCCTTCTACCTTCGTGCCGAAAGCGTTCCTCCGATCCCCCCCTCCTCCCGCACCGCCCCGCTCCCGGATTTGGCACGCCCCACGCGATCGGTCGAAGATCCCGTGATCTCCATCGATGGCTTCCTGTCAAATGGCAGCTGCAAGGTGAATGCACCTCTGGCCATCTCTCTCTCTCCTTTTCGCCTCTGGCTTAGTTTTATATTGTCGAACACAATGTACCTACAGCCGCTACCAATTAAAAGTAAACGATCTGTTCGCGCTGTGGCTCGGCGCATAGAATTTGAAGAAATATTTTTAGGCTATGATTTCTTTTTCCTACGAACGAAACGAGATTTGAGTTGAACCGAACTGCAATCTCAATTTGTTGCAATTTAAATATGTTAGGCCTAAATTTAAACAAAATTTCAATTCATCAATTTTATTTATTTTTAGCCACAAAATATCGATAGATTTTTCTAGAGATGAATAACTCCCAATTTTTCCACAATAATTTACAATTGGTATAGAAAAATGTTTCTGATCAATTAAAAAATAGTTTTCTTAGAAGAATGACCGTTTATATACGGCTATGACAAAACTATTTAGAATTACTCATCCATCTGCCGTTGCAATTCAAAGAATAATCAATTATTATAGCTAAGGCTAAACTTCTCAAAAAGCCTGACAGGAAAATGTGTGATAAACTTCTTTAGTATTTCATTAAACATTCTTATAATTTATATAATAAACGCCATCATTTACAAAGGAACGTTCATTTATTATATGCTTTCCCTAAGATTCGATGCAGTAAAGTACACGCGATCAAATAAAAAAAATATTTATTGATAATAAAACTTGAATCCGTCTCCAATTAAATCCTAAGATTAATATGAATCCAAAGATCTGATTTTTCTATCATTTAATAAAAATTAGAAATGTCAATTAATATCTTTAGGAATCACGCACATTAGTACTCCATTAGCACTTGCTAACCATACTAAAGTTATCTTCGAATAGGGATCCTTTATTTGTTCACACTTGCCTTACTTAAAAATCCACAAAATACTTTACACTCTTTAAAGCCTTACTGTACATTTTGAAATACATTTAGGCTGTGAAACACTTTGTTGAAATAAAATAAATGTCGAATTCCATTTCTCTAACTTTTCCTCTTTAAAATCCCTTCATTTAAACTTATTTATAGCATTAGATAAACTGCTTTTATCTAATCATATTTATCGTAGCATTATCTTATCAATTTTATATCCATTATATTAAACATATTCCTTGGCTCATAAGACTTCCATATCGAATCACGCTGGTACAATATTTGCGCATCCGTGTGGAGTCCAGATGTCGCTTGTGACACTAGGGTGATTCATTTTAGAAGAAGTTCTGAAATGTCATGGCGCCAACCCGGAAATCGGTTCCTTTTCAGAAAAAAATAATTTTGAAAAAAACCGGAGCGAGATCGGACAATATTTAGGACTCGCGCATCCAGCCCGAAGTTTTCGATATTTGGATATTCAGTATTTTACTTAAAATGAGCCGTAGATCCGAAACAACACGTTTCAGGGGAAACTTCTTTTGACACTTTTTAATAGGCACATCGCATTCTTTGGTTTGAGCCCGGTCCCGACTTTCTACGGCCATTTTGAATTTTGAATGGCTACCTCCAGAAATAAAGGATGAAGATTTTTCACAAATACGTAACTTATCGGTCAAAATTCGAGAGATATCGTACCGAAGGCGAAAATCGATGATTAAAATAAGAAACCTTCATTTTACTTCAAAACAGTTAAAATTCGAAGATCTAAGGTCATATTTTCTAATTTTAATTAATGTATTTATTAAATGGCTAATATTCAGAAGCAGCACAAGGCCAATTACACTGAATATCGTAACAGTAATAACATGGCCGAAACACATGACCATTCTCTGGGCAGGGTTAGAACCTTTGACACGCTAACCCAGGGGTGGGGAAACTTTTGACATTAGCCGTTGCGATTGCTTAGGTGGGTCGCATTAACAGATGAAAATGCTTCGGCGGGCCACATAAGGATCCATATCGGAAGTTACTTGAGAGAATTCGAAGGTTTCTATTTGTGAAAATTGATAATTAATAACATTTTATTGTTAAACTTCACAAGCAATGGTTTTCCGGCTGTAATTTTATTTAAAAAATACGAAATTCTCTGTGTTACATTCATGGTTCGCTTTCATAATGAAATTGCGGGCCGTATATAGTGCTCCCGCGGGCCGTAGTTTCCCCACCTCTGCGCTAACCACTCCTCTATCAATGCCGGCGAAACAATAAAGGCGTGCGCGTCGAAAAATCGATCTTCATGTGTTATCTAATGGGATACAGAAATCAACCTCTGGGATTGAACCCGGGTATTCATGAAAATGGAAATAGTTTTCCATGGACCTATCCAGTAAAAACAAAATGCCATTTACGGCATATCTCTACGACAAACGGTTTTTGAGATACAGTGAGGACGGACGGACGGACGGACGGACCCTTCTAAAATTATATATAACATACGAATATAAGATTTTTCCGACACTATCTCTCGACGCTGAACTTATTACGCCTTATGAGTGGCGTGGCTTAATCAAGGAGGAAAGATGGTGATACGAACTCGTCGCAGGAAAGGCGGTAAAGCGACCCACCCCATGCCCCCGCTCGGAAGCACACACACAAGCAAAAACACACGCTTCAAACAGTGTGGAGTCTTCTTTTCAGGACTCCATATCCTTCTCTGGCGAGGTAAGAGCGTCGGTGTTTTAATGAGAGGAACAAAAGTGAGTGGAGGCCGAAAAAGAGATTGCGTTACCCGGGGCAACGCAGGTGAGTCCATCTCACGCCGCGTAAGAACTTCTCACGGATGGAAGAGTCTCTCTGACCACGAAATGAAACATCTTTCTTTCTCCAGTAAATACGCCATCCCTTATACGTATTATTCTACATCTTTTTCCTCCATTTGCTACGAATGATCGTCCGTTGAAAAGTGAAGACCGTTCTCATGGCCTTCATTTTTCAAGAGTCTCTTATCTTTCAAGGTTTAATCAAATTTCAATATTGTTTCAAAAAAGCATGTATCATTTTCTGTTTATTTGACCGAATGGTGAATTCTTCGTCTATAATTCTTTTTATTATTTCTTCCCTCTACAAGGAAAACTATTATTCAACCAAATAAACGAGGCGTCTCTTCTTCTTGTTTAAATATAAGGAATTTGTTTTGTATTTTATAACGAATTCTATACATCAAAAGCACGCCGGGAAATTGTCGGAAAAAATTTTCCAAGATTTATTTCTATGAGCGTACTTTCTAAACGCGCATTCAAAATCATTGTAAATTCGACTCCTTAAAAATATAAAATAAATGGAGAAATGCATTTCATTTTCAAAACGGACCTAAAAAAATTATGATTCATACAATGAACCTAATTTAACCGATTCTTAATGACATCGTTTTGATTCGACGGAAAATACGGCCAACGCCCAAAATTTACCTTAAAATGATGGACGCACGTGCAGATGTCACGAAAAACGAGTTCGTGTCGTGACTCCGTCATTTTATTTTTTCAACACGCAGATTTTGGTCCACGGCGTCAGACGAAAGAATATTTAGGACTGACGAAAAATACTTTTCGCGCCCTGCTTAACCCAAGGAAATACGCAATTATTACATTTTTCGTTTGTCTGTCGTACGTTCTCTCAGATCTTCGCTTTCATCGACTCCTCACCAAGCGCTCCTCCTGGCCTTTCTCCAGCCACCTCTTCCCTCTCATCCCTCCCCCACAGTCTCTCCACATCGTTACATGGAGGCGTCCAGACACTCGGTAAGTACACCTCACGCGACGCACGCAACCCCGAAGGAAAGATAAATGTTTAGAGGGGGGTGAGAGAGACAGGGAATGAAGAGCGGAAGGGAGGGAGAGAAAGAGAGGAGGAAACGGAGAGATGAGAAATTGAGAGGGAGGAGTCTGTCTCTCCCTCTTTCAAAAATGTCGCTCTCCTTTTTCTTCCTCCTCCTTTCCGAGTAATGAGAGTCATCGCGGAGGTGGTGATTTGGAGAGAGAGAGAGAGAGGAAGAGGAAGAGGAGGGAGGGAAATAGGGAGTTGGGAAACGCAAATAGGTCTCTTTCGAGAGGTGACGGGTGTCGGAGGAGATATTTGGGTGTGGGGAATTGAATGTAAGGCAAAATGGAAGCTGGGGCGCGGAGAGAGAGAGAGAAAGAGATGGCGGGGAAAAACGTAATTAAATGAGGTGGCGAAGAGAGAGAGAGAGAGGATGAAGGGTGGCGAGAGCCCATGCAGGGAAATAAAAGGCAAGGAGGGGGCTGCCACTGCAAGACGCATGGCTCTTCCGATGCGGCGACGTGAAGAAAACTACACTTCCTTCGTGTTTAGTCGGTTGCGTTAATACATATTCATCCTTAATGAATACGCGGTTATAAATCTGTACCTCAAGACTTGAAACGGTCGAGGAAATGAAAAAGTACGAAGCTCATTAACTCGTTCAAATTGTATTTTAGAAATAAATATTGTCCTAAAAAGACGAAATCGAAAACGAGATTAGAAAAAGAGAAATGTTTTTGACAATGTTAAGGAGAAAAAAATGGGTTTCCCACCGTACAAACTTCTCGTGCACATAAAAAGAAATGAAATCACTGACAAGAGTGAAGTGGCGGCAGTGATTCCTACGACCTCGCTTTTAATTTTCTGAGCATATTTTAAGTCCTGCTGCAGACGGAAGATTAAACGAGTCCAGTGATTGAATGAATATATAGAGAGTTCTTGTTAAAATAAAACGTTTCATTTTAGATTTCAATTACATATGATGAAAGTCCAGTACTCAATGGTAATCGAGAAATTTTTAAAACATTTCGATCAATCAATTTCATCTACAAGACGATATTTATAAAAAGAATATTTATAAAAGAAAGAATTAATGGGGCAGTGGCACGTAAACTTATCATACATTTACCTGAAACCAATCCTGCGGAAATTCGTAGACCTGCAATGAGAAAAATCGAATAATTTCACTAGGTATAGCCATATTGGTATTGATAACTAAGTTATGAGTATAGGGCATTGAATATCATACAAATTCATTTAAATATAAATTCAAACCTTTTGAGTTAAATATATATGAAGCAACAACGACGTCCATGATGGTTTAGGACGGTACTGCTGAAAATGTAATATAAAACATAAGCTGTTACTCCACCTCTTGCTATTTTAAAGAACTACGGCTAGATTCTTATTTAATTCGACTAATTATTGCCTTCCATCCGAGTTAAAAAAGGACAAAACTTAAAGATCGGATTAATGGTGTTTGGGCCAAATTCTTCCGAGAAACCGAGTCTTTCCGGGAATAAATCTCGGTGCAGGAAATGTGGCAAACGGTACCAAGAAGCGTTCTTTCTACTTTAACGTTACGCAAGTATTCGAAATGCACATGTTTGAGGTAAGAGGATATTTTATACACAAGAGGCAGGTGGTTGAGAGGGAGGTGAGGGAGGGATGGAGGAGGAGGATGGGAAGGACGGGCGAGAGAAAAAAGGAATCACAAGATGGAAGAGAGAGAAAGATGGGCGGATAAAAATAGTGGAGTCCTTGGAAAAGATGGGAGCGAGTCGTGAAATACGAAGAAAGGTGACAAAAAAGCAGCGTTTTTTCTGTTAACTTACGAGGCGACAGCTGGAGCTGGAGATTTCACAATAAATCGAAAAAAAAGAAGCGATGTCACGGAGGCTGTTTTTATTCATTCTATCAAAGTGGTTGTTAGAGATTTCGGATTCAGTTTGTTGTTTCTTGTGTTGGAGTAAGTGGTAAACTTAAGGGGCTTCGACTTGTGAATAGAAAAATATTCGTAGGACATCTGTGTGGGCTGCTAAAGCGTTTAATAAAGTATAAAAATGAACTTTTATAATATAAATATAAATGATTTTAAATCAAGTTAACACGTCCTATAAGGTATAACTTTAACCACATGCGAGGCTTTTCATATACAGAATGAATTAACAGAGACCATTTCCTAAATATAACAGATGAATTATTGGCATTACATTAAAATAGACAATAATTTCATTTGTGAGGCTAAAAGCAAACAGAACAATTCTGCTGCTGAACGGAGGATAAATTCATTAAAGAAAATAATAAAGGGCAACGTATAGGAATTGTGGTACAAACTTCAGCTGCTATTGAACCTTAAATATTGGTGCTTCTGATTTAAATAGTCTCCGAAACGTTTTTGAACGATACTAACTATTTTGGGAGAGAACTCTTATTTGTGTCAAAACAATAGGTGATAAGGCGAATTTTGAATTTGCATCCAAGAAATTCGTTCCAAGTAATCCTATATGAATATAATGTAAATTTTGCAGAGGTTAGAAAGTGAGACCTGATTTTCCAAACAAAAACGTGTATCATTATTTGTCTACGGCTTTATTCAAAGATGTCCTCCTAATAGATATGTAAATATGTACATTTTGAACTGGTTTTGGTTATTACTTGGTAAAGTGGATTTTCCTCTGTCCATCTCCTAGTCAGGATGATTACTAGAGGGTGACTGAGAATTCACTCTCAGTGATGAAGGTAAGAAATGCGATGCATTGGAACAGTATTTCAGAAAGAAGTTGCGATTTGGATGATTGCCACTCGGCATGAATCTCTCTATTCAAGATGGAGAGCTATGCTTTTTATCTCCAGGAACAAGCACTCTCGCATCAAACGATAATGGATTAAACGATAGCATAATGCAGCAACTAACAGGAAATAATGCATTTATACAACGACGGATAACTAAGATTAAAATTTTTTAAATTCGGAGTTTTGACATTGGATGAATGCAATAATGTCCAAATTTTTACAAAAATAAACTTAAATAAATTCGCGGGTGTAAAATTGTAAATTTCAAATGTATCATATACAAAAAAATTTGTTTTTAACGTATCGTGGTGGCTGTCCTCCGTGAAAGCGGCTGCGTAAAATTAAGACCGATCAATAAAACCGAAAAAAAATATTCCAGCCGCAGGTTTAGATAGAAAATCAACCGACATCGCCATAGCATAGAGAATTTATTGCTCCGTGACATCTCCAAAATGCGAGTCATGCATTAATTCGCCATTCGATGCGGCCCATTCCTCTTGTCACTCCTCCTCCTTGCGTGCACGGCGCTCCTCCCGCCCCCTTAACCCGTCTCCACCCACAGACACCGCGATGCCTTTGCGGTCGCAAACCCCAGCATCTTTCAGACACACCCCCTTCCCTTCTCCCGCCCACCCACCCTCCTCCCCTCCCCTCGCCCCTTTACCAGTCGATAGACAATGCGTCGTAAAGTGTTCCATTTCCTCCTAATACATATTCTCCTCCCCCATCACGTCCACTCCGCCCAAACTGCCTCCTTCCTTTAACACTATAGGACCGACGTCCTCCTCTTCCCTTTTTTTCCATCGAACCTGCGTCACTTCCAATTTGCCTCAAACGTCTTCAGAAGGAGTCCATCGAACTGCCATACGCATCGGAAGGCCTTGATGGCCCCCGACGCCTTCATCCCCTCCCCCCCTTTCTCCTCCTCCGCCATCCTTCCTCCGTCCCCGACCTCCTCCTCCCCCTGACCCTCCCACGCCGCTCTCCCGCGGTCACACTGTAACCGTATCTTTCCCGATTTTCCTCTCAACCCTCCCATTCTCCCTCTCATCTTCCTCTCTCGCCTCTTCCTCTCCTTCCTTTCTCTTCATTACCTCTTCCTCCCTCGCATCTTCTTCCATCGACGCCAGCTAAGCTTCCTCGAGTTTTGGACGACATCTTTTCTGATTTTCCTCACCGGGAGTATTTTCCTCCTTCCATCCTGTCTCCCCCCACCCCCCTCTACTCCAATTCCTATATCCCTAAAAATTTTCGCCGTAAACTCGTCGTCAAGTATTTCTACGAATATTTCCACCGCTTTCGAATTTGTCGGCGTGACAACTGCCTTCTCTTTTTTTTCCGAATTCGTAACCGCGCGTTAATTTCCGCTCCATTTTGGAGTCCGGCACCGGTAACGGATCGAAACGCTTTCCGATCGAAATATTGTATTCTTTCCCTCGCTCGCCATTAGTGGCTCCTTTTTTGGAATAACCGATATAAAACTAGTTCGCCTTTTCGAATTATATGAAAGGGAACGCCATTATCATCCCGCGATAAATCCTTCCATTTATTTTGAATGCAGAGCCTGCTTCCATCGTCTGGATTTAAAAAAAACTCTCATCTACTGGAGAGACTTCTTTTGGCAACGGTCCCTAATGCCAAGAGATAAGTTAAATGTTATTCCTCTTGTTACAGATGAAATTTAACTTCCCAAAATAATTCCTCTTTTTCAAATGTTTTGAAAATTTTTCGGCCGAATAAAATAGGATCTTCCTTTATCCTTAACCTTATTGTAGCTTAATTAATCGCTAGTTGATCTTTCTCAAGTGATTTCCGCAGCAGTCAAAATAATTTCATTGCTTTTGTTTTTTTTAATTAACGACGCATTAAGGAGTTTCGCTTATGTTCTTTAAGAAGTTTCCCCATGGAGTACTCCATCAATATTTTTTATTAAGTAACTCGCCCATTACTATCTTTTCTCTCTCTGTTGCAAATCTCAATTATCGCTTTCTTCCTGGATTATCTTCTTTCCTGTTTTCCTTACCGCCTCTCTCCTTAAATGTTAAATGTAAGAAGAGACTTCACAGTCTCAATTTCGCCCTAAATAAAGTCGTTTGTCTGTCTGTCTGTCTGTCTTTTTGTGGCCAAAACCAGTTCCCTTCAAAACCTCATAATCTGCCTTCCTTGCGTCGCACCATTTCCAATAAGCCACTCTTTGCTTCCTTCTATTCGGCCCGACCTTCGCAGTTTCCCATGGGTCTTCCGATGCTGTCCCATCTCCCTTCTGCCTCTCTCTCTCTCTCTCCCTACCTCTTTCCCTGCTCAACACCTGCCCCCATCTTCCCATGCGCCTACGCTTCGGATCCTGATCTCTGAGCTCCTTGAAAGGCCCACGTTGTCCGTTTTTAGGGAGCCGGTAGCTTAGCGGTTATCGTTCCGAGCTATTCCCAATGGATCGAGTCTGCCCACGGGTGAATATCTCCGGGTGATTTATGCCCACTCGAGTCTTACGGAGGTATGTGTGTGTGTGGTTGAGTGGGTTTCCTTCCGGCATCGGGAGAGAGGGAGCATAAATTGCTGTAAGAATAAATCAGAAGGTGCCACGGAATCCCATTACGGAGATGACTGGCCCTGATTATGTGTAAAGCACGGAATTGATGAAGCATGAATTATGCCTCAGTTCATTATTTTTTTCTTATTTTTGGTTCACGTGTTCTAAATATGGCGGTTTTTCCCCTTAGCGTTTCTTCTCAGAAATACGAGACGTAACTGTTTACGAGTCAATTTCATTCCGTCGATCACTTAGAGTACATCACGATCGTACTTTGGCCATGGGCAGATTATAAAAAGAAAACTTACTGTATGATTAATGGCCACGTAACTAGATACATCTTTCTCATTTTAAAACTCTGAATACCTAGTTGTGCTGATATCCGTCTACCTGCATTACAACCTATGAAGTACGAATCCACCGCCAAATTAATGAAATAATTTTTAATAAAAAAATGGAAAATCTTACGGATGGAATTTTCTATGGAAAATTTTAAACGCGTGATTTTTATAGTCTCAGTCGAGTTATTTATGCCGTCAACCCAATTTTATTTCACCGAAAATTCTCTTCCCAAAAAATAACACCTACTTTTAGAAATTCGATTGGGTAAAATGATGTATTCTTAATCAAACAAAACAACACCGATCACAGAATAAAATCACATTCTTTCCAGCAAGAAAATAATTGTTATTAAATCCAAACGTGTTTTCAGCGAAAAAACCTTTAAATAAATTTACCACGTAATCTGACAAAATTAGAGCAATTACTTGCGGTAGTGCGCCAAAAGCTTTCATTTCCCATCAGAGCCATCAACATTCAATCACGCTGAAGCCTACAGCGACATCATAAGTAGGGAAACAAAATGAGAAACTCCCCCCCTCACCTGCTCAGCACCGCTGTTGTTACCCAAATAGGTTTAGAGACGAAACACATTACGGAAGCAAAATGTCGCCCGAAAGTGTCTCTGAAATTGGACAAAATTGATGATTTTTTTCAAAAGGCAGGATTATTAGGACGCCCATTCGGCTAGTCAGGAAAGGGGACGGGGCTTTATTTATTTATTTTTTTGAAAGGAGATGTTTGAGGAAGAGGAGGTGATGGCGAAGGTGGAAGGGAATAGGGGGACGCTGGAGGGAGAGGGAGGAAAAAAGGGGAAGCAGAGAGAGAGAGAGGTAACGCTGGCCAAGTGAGAAAGGATGGACAGTAGAGGCGGAAGGGAGGAAAGAGAGGGAGGGGGAGAGGGATGAAGGGGGTGGCAGGAGGGGTGGGCGGTAACGCGAGATGAGGCGGCGGTCGGGGTTTTTTGGAAACAGAAGAGCGATGCGTGTCTCGGGAGATGAAGGCGAACGACGCGTGACGAGGATCGATCGGAATGACGTGGAGGGAAGGGGAAGATGAGGAGGGAGGGAGGTAGAGAGGTAGATGGAGTGAGAGCAGGGCCGGCGTGATTATTTGCGGGGCCTAGTTCGATGGTGAGCGGAGCCTATTTATCTATGTATATATACCCGGTGGCACAAAAAATGACGATTTTTAAAGAACAATTGCAATTTTTTAAATGAAAAACAGTTATTAAACTTAAGTTTTAGAATTATTATTTTGTTATAATATTAATATGTAATAAAAATTGTCTAAATCACAATACATGAGAATTTACCCTTGCGCGGGGCCCCTAATGAAGCGCGGGGCCCCTAATGAAGCGAGGGGCCCTGTTCGGGGTAACCGAGTGCACACGCCTCACGCCGGCCCTGAGTGAGAGTAAGGGAGGGAGGTAGAGGGAGTGAGGGGAGAGGGAGTGAGGGGAGAAGAAGGGACAGATAGATATCGTCTTTATTTCTGGGCGAGATTGAGACTGGACATTCCCTTCTACCATCCAACCCATTGTCAGTTACAAAAATTATAGATAAAAAAATGACAATAAAATACATGAATGATGTAAAAACACATTAAGCAGTCTGCTAAACAAAAACGTGTTAAGTAGATAAAGATAGTTGTTTGTGGGGAAAAATTAAGATTAGTTAACATATAGTAAACCTTAGGAAAAACCTCACTGCAGGAAAAAAACTCAAATAAGAAGAGGGGTGTGAAAAACCTGCGAAACCTACATATAGTATTATTTACCGATTGAGAGGAGAACTAAACATAACTTACACTTATAGAAAGTCATGCATGCATAGAGATAAGTTAATAATAATTGGATACACAGTCATATACACATACATATATACAAATACATATGTATACACATATATGCATGCATTCACACATCTGCAGAGGGAGGGAGAGAGGTAGGGGGAATGAGAGGAAGGGAGGGAGAGAGAGGGCGGGAGAGAAAGGGGGCGGGAGAGGAAAGGAGAAAGAGGAGGAAGATGGAGGGAGTAGGGAGGTAGTGGGAGTAATATGGGGGAGGGAGGGAGTGGGAAGGAGGAGGAAAGGAAATGAATTTAGGGAGAGAGGGGAAGAGGCAACAAGAGAGAAAACTACCTGTAAAGGTAAAAGGCGTCCTGACTCTCCAACCCTCGGTGCAGGAAAGGAACGACACATACATATCGGCCGATATCATTTAGAACAGGGGTCGGCAACCTACGGCTCGTGGACCTCATGCGGCCTCCGGGAGCGTTTTATGCGGCCCGCGAAGCCATGATGGAAAACCTATCGGCATAATTTAACACAGTCAATTTCATATTTTTCAGTGAAATTATGGTCTCAAAACCTTTTCTGATGGAGTTTTAATGCTTGTAAACAAATTAGAATTGATTTTCACTAATATGAGACCACAAAATCTCCAGGTAACTTTTGATTTAAACGTCCATACGGCCCGCCGAAGCTCTCGTAATTTCCAAAGCGGCCCTCCGAAGGATTCACAACAAAAAATGTGGCCCGCCTTATAGAAAAGGTTGCCGGTCTTTGATTTAGAAAAATAGACGTTGGCAAGATGAAGCAGGAAAATTGTTACTTCGAGGGAAAATTTTTATTTTGAGTGGAGGGTAACAGCTGAAGACATTTGTTATAGACCCAGAAGAGGAAAAGAAGTGTGAGAGGTTGAGGGAGAATATGAACGGAAACATTACAGTAAGAAGGTGCTAAGAATCACGTAAACTCCACAGATTATATGGCCTTCAAATATATTGTGTTTTTTGAAGCATTTAACCTACTCCGCAATCCACCATGCTACTCGGACCGTTGAAAGTCAAAACAAATTTTTATTCCTCTCGAAAAATTGGCCCATATCTGCAGCCATTCTAAAACCATACATCATGCTTAATGTTTCGATGGATTTTGGAATGTAAAACTCACTTAGATTTAATTTTTAATTCAAATTCTCAATGCAATAAAGACTTCTGAAAACGTGCAGCACTACAATAAATTTGCCTTTTTTTAATATTACTACACTATTATGTATTACAGAATAAATTTTGTTTTGGGTGTAAAATCGGCCATAATTTTAATGATTGTATTATCCTAACTACGAAAATGCATTCTTCCCCCTCTCAAGCGCAACGCTTTTTCTGCATGAAAACCATACGTGTTTTTCTCTGGTATTCAAGGCCGCCATATGCTATGTTCCAGACGGAATATTCGCCACGGAACGCCAAAAACCACTATCCGTCGAGCAATATGAATTAGTAGGAGGAAATATTTGCGAAAAATACAAGGACCCGGACGCATATCATTAGGTACGAGTGAAAAAATCGCCATTATCCACCGGGCGATGATTGTCTCGGAGATGTTTTTCGAAATTGGCGCGAAAACCGGTCCGTGGCCGGTTTCGGAATCGAAAAACTGGCAGCTTTCGAACGGATCGAACGTTTAGTGGCAAACGCGTTCGAATCGGGCCCATAAAAGACCCGGATTAAAGTGTCGAAAATGCCATATGGGATCGGCGTTCTCCCGAGGATCAGCGGGAGTCAAGAGGGTTGGCTGAAGTGCCGAGAGGGGTTGGTCTCGTCGAGGGGCGAGGGCGGGGCGTCCTCAGTGCGCATAACCAGATCATTAACCTTGCAACGACCGCCTCCTCCTCCTCGCATACCCATTCCCTCTTGCCTTCCGCAACCGACAACCCTCTCCATTGCGCGTGCCCCTGAGGGATTTTTAGAGACGGAGAGTGTTTTAAAGGGGGAGGCAGGGGGGCGACGGTAAAGGGGGTTAGAAGTAATGGGGAAAGGGGTCTGCGAATGGAATGCCGGCAAGGAGTCTGGAAATGCATCGGAGAGGCGCTAATTGTGGTTTTGCGGCGCGAGGAGGAAGAAATAAGAGGCGACGGGGTGGGAGGGAGGAGGGAGAGTTTGGGGAAAGGGTGCGGGAAGTTCGAGAGGGGAGGGAATAAGAGGGTAGAGGAGTGGAGGAGGGGTGGAATGGCGCGGAGAAAGGCGCCGAGATTCAGAGCCCGGGGGAAAACGTTGGCTCGCGCGTTTTATTTTTTTTTATTTCCAAAGATGAATGTTTTTAAAAATAAAAATGGTAATAATTTTCGAACGAGTCCCTCTATAAATTTAAATATTGCGACCGACTGGATGTAAAGGTAGAATATTATAACCGCCGTCCGTTAAGAATTATGGGGGGAAATGTCCGGTGTAGATACGCAGGTCCCTGTTGCCTGGCGAGGGACTTATATCACATTTCAATTCCGCATTGTTAGCTTTTTATTTGGTCGTATTTCAAAATATGTTTTCAGGAGTTGTGTACTCGGAATTTTAACGGCCAGTGAACGTATCGAGTTTGCTTGCACGAGTAAAAATCAAGACACCGAGTTTTGCTCGTATCGCTCAAATTGAATTTCTACGCTCGATAAATTTTGTCTTGCTCTTAAGTTATTCGCATTGATTTATACATGAAATTATTCATAATTATATAAGATGGTAATCCTCTTAAGGTGAACCAGAGAAATTATATATATGAAAAAATCTCATAACTATGATATCGATGAATCAGTGATGACGTTCTAAAATGTAGAGGAGAGGAATTAATAACTGACAAATTGAGACGAAATTACTCCCATCGGCCGATGCAACCAAGAAAAAGCAAAAGGAAGCTACGAAAGAAGTCAATGTTTTCATAGCGAAGTTGTACAAACCGAAGAACAAGTTCAATGAAGAAGAACACAAATAGCGTAATATGGTTCTTTTTGAATAAACACGCTATTGAATCTTTGTTATATTTTGCATGTCTAGTAACTGCACCAAAGCAAATGATAATGATCAAGCATTTGACAGATCAACTCATATGACACATATAGAAATTATCTCTTTTCTCACTTTACAATTACCTAATTATTATACAATTCAGAGTTTTTTCCTTTATGAATATGTGATTTTTGAGTTGCGTCTGAATATTTCCACTTCCTCTGGACAAAGAAAAGCCGCAAAAATATTCGACCCGACATTATCACAGCGTTTAAGAAATCAAGGTTTCTGATTGTGAGAGCGAAAAACAGATAGAGGCAATTCTTCGCTGTCGTGAGCAAGGAGCAGCGGCGGGAACACTGTTTAGGCAAGGGCCTTGAATAAGAAACGTATAGCAGATAGAAAAGAGAGAGAGAAGGAAGAGGAAGGATAAGGAGTAGATGACGGAGAAATGAGAGCGACCTTAAAGGACAGGGGTGGAGTCGACCTAAGGAGGAATGGGTGGCGGACGGCTAAGGAGAGAAGGAGGCAGGAAGAAGGGAGAGAATTGATGGCGGCAATGATGTCTGCCACGAGGGGATGTGACTGGGGCGAAAGAAAGAGACGGGGGCGTTGTCCACTATTGTCGGCGGAGGAGAGGCGAAGGAAAGACCATTACTTCGCGAGACGTCCTATTCATCCCTCGTGGACTCCGTCTGGATAAAAAGCGTTCCGAGAAGGCGAGATGGCGAGAGGTGTAGACGAGGGAGCACTTAAGCCCTTTCCTCGCTTGATAAATGGCCTGCATTGCCACCGTCGTCTCGCTTCTTTTTACCATCCCGTATCCGTTCCCTTTGGATCTCCTGAGGGTTGCGACGACTGTTTTCTTTCCGAAGAGGAGCCAGACTGAGCCAAGTGTTTGAGCTACCTGACGGAAGGTAGCGTCACTGTTGCTTCACATTAACTACTGCTACAAGTCTTGTCCTGTCTCTATCTGTGTCAAACGGTTTAGAGTTACGAATTTCATTTATTTTTTCTTAATCTTTCGCCAGAATTAAAAAGTTAAATACAGGGGCTAGTAGCGTTGGGGAATCCGGTTATTCGTAACCAATACGATGCAGTCACTTCCTCTGCAAGACCGCATTTCGAAATGAACCACCGAGGATTAAAAAAAGCACGAGCAGAAACTTCTCTTAGACATAGAGTGACTTTCTTAAAAAAATAATCAGAAAAATCCTTAAATTGCAGCTGCACTTTACCATTTTATAAGGAGCTTTAACAAAATAAATCGATTCTATTCCCGCCATGTCCGCGCCAGTTTCTCCCGCTCAATAATGGACGATACCCTCTTCGTGGAACTGAAGTCGTGACTCTGGGATCATTTTTATTTCTTTTTTTTTCGTCTTTCATTTGACTATCTCAGTAGACTGAGACTGAGATTCCAACACAAAGCAATTTATGAGTTCTTTATCCAGCGATGAGCAGCCTTTTTTCTGACCATGTTTTCATCCCAGTTGCATGTCAATATTTCGCGGTTTGGAGCGCCTCATAGACCATTATATCTCCTCTTGCTTTCTTATGATTGCCATTGAATTTACGATCGTTTGGAATTAAGGATGCCTCTTGCATTCAGAGCACAGGTATATGCTCTGCAATAGAGTAAACTTTTAAAGACCAAAAATATTATTCTGAGAGACGTACTCCATTTAATTCTTTTTCCATTCCCTTCTTTTACACTAAGTTAGTCTTCTAAAATATGCTCCCCACTTGGATTTTTACATCTAGAGATCTAATCTAACTCACTCAATAGCATCCATATTTTTCCATCTCAGGCGCTTAGCCAAAACTTATAAAAATGACAATTCCTCTACCTACCCTCCTTCCGTTTTTGGGTTCAGGTTATCCTTCTGGTTTTATAGTAGTGATTTTCTCTCATGAGAATTTCTAAATCTATTATTATTTCATTAAATTATCAAACATTTAGCCATGGAATCCTGCTTGCATTATAAATAATAAACATTCCATTTCTTTAAGCATAATGATTTTGGACAAAAACTTACGTTCGGTTTTGTTTGTAATACATCACACATAAAATTGAAAATGTTTTGCCGTGCGCCATTGTATTGATATATGCTATTTCCAGATCATAATAGCTTGCATTCTTAAGAGTTGTATCTTGAATTAGCAGGTTTGCATCGTTGTAATTAATATCATATGGCAGTGATGGCGAACCTTCTATTGCCCGCGTGCCAATATTACTGAAATTGTCGAATCTTTTCCGCCTCGCGTGCCACAAAAAAGTTCTTGATTTTTTTGCGTGCCAACTTAATTAAATTCGTAATGAAGACATAATAGATTGAAGTTTGTAACCATAAAACTAATGTTTACAATAGTTAACTAAATAGCACAAATGTTTTTGCCGTACTAAATCAGTACGATATATGCTTAGGATGGTTTTCGCCTTTCGTTGTCGTGTCAACTAACATCCTCTAGCGTGCCATCACTGTCCTATGGACTATTATATTATACAATTCCACTCTAGAATATATTTTTACAGTAAATATCATAACCTAGCAAGAACGTTGATATGCTTGTTGCTTCAACATTTGTCCCGTTGAGTGGGAAATACCTTGAAGAAAACTTATACGATATTTATAACTTACTAGAACAAAATATATTTTTATTATATCAAATTTCCTTCGAATCTTCCTGTGCACGATCTCTAATGATATAAACATGCTGCTAAAAGTAGATAAATTTATAGTTTTATTATTTTTTTCACGATGTAAGTATTTGGCAGTCATAATTTACATTGAATATTTTCTTTATATATACATATATATATATATATATATTTCTAAGAACTGCGCATATCAACGAAATTAGAGTACGTAGTCATTGGGTGAGTGATGCAGGAACTCTGATGGCGGGTGCAAATGTAAATATAGGCGAGTCTGTTCGTGATGGGCGGTGTAGGGAAAGAGACAAGGCCCCGTCGTTGCCAAGGACACGAGGGGGTCCGTACGAGAAAGAGAGAGAGGAAAGTTATCTTGTGCAATATCTACCCTTCACTCCTGGCTCCAATGCCGCAATTGACGACCTAAGCACTCTCGATAAAGCATTTCCAAAGGTCGAACAAAAAATCATACATTTCAGCAAAAGCCGACTCTATCACTCCCTATCTAATGATAATAATACTCATAATAATAGTAATAACAAGGTATTGGATTTTCCGTGCGCGTGCCCAAGGAGGAGTCGCGTGCTGGGTGGGTGTACGAGAGGGAGGGGCGGGCGGGCGGGATCACGTGACCAAAACGGAGATCGAACGAAGGACACGGCGCGCGAACCACCCCGCCGCCACCCCAACAGATCACCAATCTGCTACGGGCGGATATGCACGACCTGGTACGGAGAGAGAGATGGAGGTAAGTGGTGAAGAAGTAGGGGGTGGAAGGAGGGAGAGGAGAAAGGAAATACGTACGACGATGAATTACCGCCGCAAATAAGCACATCGGTTGCCATGCGTATCTTTTTCCGGCAAAAACGTTTTAATGGCCTTTATATTTTAGAACTTAGAATTCACAACAACTAAACCAGTTTCCAACCGTCCGAGAAAAATGCACGGCTATCGAGATAGAAATATAAGGAGCGAAATGATTTTATCGACGTTGCGTTACAACGTTCACCCTTCCAATGGAGGAAAAGAGCATGGAAATTGCATTTGTACGAGGAAGATTTATTTTGAAATGTTCTTATGGCGATCGACAAATAGCGTGAAGCAGGAGAATATGTTTTCGATTAAATGCGGACGTTTAGTGAAAAATTATTCCTGAAAAGCCTCATGTTTTTTTACACTGACGCGATGAACTGTTTGTGAGTTCGAAAATAAACTGCTTTAAAATAAACAAACGATCTACGAATGTCAGCCGAGTTTCGTTTCCTCGGCGAAGTTGAAGGATGGACTCCGTTCCCTCAAAAAAATATAATAACAACAATCTGCTCCTAAAGATTATTACTTTAATGTATCTCACAAGAAAAGTTTCTATGGAAGCATTTTTGCCTAACTTTTATTAACAAATTATATAAACAAATGTTATTTTTATTATAACATGAGTTTTTAAAAATGCTATGAAAATTCTTATTCTTCTCCTTAGCGTTGCAGATAAAATTGCTATGTGGATGATGAAAGAGAACATGGATATATAACACAATATCGAGAGTTTTTGCCAGTTATTTGAATGAAAACAATTATGGACTTATTTATAATAGTGTCAGAAGAAAATATTACAGAGACATCTCATACTCACGTAAACTGAAATAACACAAGCATGGTTAAGATCACTCGACAACACGAAGCGCAGCATCTGCTTCTGATTCATTTCTATTTGCGAGAAATATACTTGGTCACGCCACGAGGAAATAAATTTTGAACAACGGTCGTCGAAAAAATATCTGGTATAACGAAAAAAGCGAACCATTGGCAGTGACGTGATGTCATTCACGGAAATTATTCCTTTGACATCATCGCAAAAGAAAATACCCATGAAAAAATTATTTTAGTACGATGCAACAGACATCTCGAAAGTAATAACAGAAAATTCAAGAGAAATCGTAAAAAAAATATTCCATCAGTAAGGTTTCTTATGTATATGTGTATAGGAGGATGAATAAAATGCAAAACGAACAGCAGGAAGACTTCAGGCAAAATTCCAAAATGAAATCGGAATATTGCAGTCGAGAGAAGAAAGTGTCGCCGTAAAAAGACGCGAAAAAAAGGTTCTTCGAAACTCTAGACATGCGAAATGATATCTCCGCCTTTGAGGCGATGTACGCGAAGGTTTAAAGATATGGCGAATATTATGCGAGTGGATGAGGCAGAGCGACCAATGGGAGGCGGAGAGATAAGAGAGGTCGGGGAAGAATTTGCTGTATGAGACGAGTGTGATAAGAGGGAAGGTGGCGCCCGGAACGGTGGGCAGAGCAGAAGAGATTAAGGGAGAACAAGAGGCAGGGATGCACTTAGTTTATAAGGAAATACAAACGCTTCTATGGTCCAACATACATGTATCTTAGCCAAGTGGTTGAAATGCTATTTTAGCAAATCTTAGTCTCAAAATGAAAATACATGTAGGTGAGGACATAAACGAGAATGATATCAGTATTTTATAATGTTTAATTTTGTGGGACAAGATTTCTGAAACTTGCTAAAACATTGTTTTAGATTTGGCGTTAACGTCATTAGTAATTGTTTTAGCTGATAAAAAAATGGCGATTTCGAAATTTTTCCTCAACGCGAAATATTCCACCCAAGGCCAACGCAGAAAAGCGTCATAGGAAAGATGGATGGGAGGTGAAAGATGAAGGAAAATTACGCGAAATAAAAGCTGTTTTTCCCAGATGCCATCTCGGATACATCGAGAATCTTGCTGTTATTGTTGATATGCACGTTTACGAATAATTCTCTGTTGGTTCGCATGTAGCCTTAACCGTGAAAAACCTCAGCCTTTAGTACACAATGATGGCTTTCAGAAAGAATTTCTGTTCATGGCGTCATCTTACCGCTGAATCTCGCCCGGCGAGGCAGAGCGCGCAACACGAGAATCGCGCGCATAATCTCGACTCTCGGAAGAAAACCCAAAAGGGGAAGTATGGCGAACGAGATCGACATAAGAACGCGAAGGAGATATGGCGGGAGCGAGATGAGGGGATTATAAGTAGCGAAAGACGAAACGCGAAAAGAGGAAAAAGCGGAGACGGGGTGCAAGTGGGATGGGGAGGAGGAGGGGGAGAGATAAATTAGAGGATGAGAGAAGGAAAAGGAAGAGAAACGGTCGCCCGGAAAGGAGAGGGAAGAGAAGAGGGCGGTGTATGGGGATGAGGCAGGCAGAAAAATCTCGGAGATTACGTGAGTCGTGACCTGCCGAAGCAACGCCCATAATCCTGAAATTATATCTATTCCCCCTTCGACGTCGCCCGCCGCCTCGAAAATCACTTCCCCTCCCACAGCAAGCACGGCGCCCCCACCCCCCCTCCCCTCCATCCTCCCGCTTTCCCCTCCTCCCACACACACCGCAATCTGTTCCAAAGCGACTCGCCTCCGAGGGGAACCTCTTTCGCTCCTCCTTCCCTTTCTCTCCCGCTCTCATCTCCATCGCTTTCTTCTCCGATGTAACTCTTATCGAATGCAATATTCTTTTGACGGTTTATTTCTCATTTTTAATTTTTTCCCGCAAAACTTTCCAATTTTAGGAGCAATTCGTTCACCGGCTGCAATAGATGCACATCTAGGAAAGTGGTAGTTGTGAGAAAATGAAGAAATAAAACTCAGCTGCTAGTTAACGGGCATTTCTAGTTTAGAAGAAAAATAAAAATTTGACATATTCATACTTACTTAACTTTGGGCCAGTATTGCAGGAACGTATTGGATGAAATGCTGTCCTCATTGGACGTATTAACTCAAATATTGCCATTTTTGGAATGTGCCACTATTGCAGCCGGTGAACGAATTGATAGCTGCAATGACGTTTAAGCCTCCGAAACTCGACATACGTAAATACGATATTTTTTATAGATGGGTGTTGTAAAATATTCACAATATATTTTTACGAAAAATTTTCTTATCGACGTAAAGTTATTGCTTTGAATTTCTCGATAACCATAAATAGCTGCAATTCATCCACAAATCTCTCCTCATTATCAAGGTGCCTACGCCTACAATTTTAAACTGTAACTTGATTAATTGCTTTTCTCTCTATTACCGCAAACATATATACTACTTTAGTTTCTGACCGTTCCTGCATTCTGCGGATTTGGAAGGAAAATATTCTTCCGCTCTTGTATCTCATCTTGCGTGTTTGAAATTTTCCATTCTCGGATTCTACTGGAACCCTTTGGCACGACCGCAACCTTTTCCAGGATTATCTACAAGCCTCCGCGCGACGCCGCCGCTATAACGCAGAGCTCCTGTTTTATTGAGGTAAGCAGACCTGTCACTCGCCCCTTTTATCTCCTCTTTTTCATACCTCAGCCAACCCTTTTTTATCGTAATGGATATTTTTTGTCCGTCGCCGTCCTTTGCTCACTCGAGCACAAAACCGATTGAAAAAAATATACGAGTTTCTCAACCGATGTCATTTCGGTATTTTTTCCAGAAAAACTACCTTTATTCGAAGGAACAAACATACGAATTGTCAAAGAGATCGACAAAAAAATGAGAAGTCCACATTTTACTCCCGAGAATATGTTTCGTTCGCCTCATAGGACGAGCATAGATCGTCCTCTGAATTCAAAACGGCATCTCCTCCGTCCTCGGTAAAGTACGGTCTTTCCTCCCGCACGCGATATATTCGTCATAATTCCAACTGGCACGATCATTTCCTCCGACTACTACTTTAATCCCGCCCACCCTCTCTCTTTCCTTCTCTCTCTCACTCTTTCCCCTGAAACCCGTTGAAACGCTAATGGCCAATGTCGAACTCTAACACAACTCATTATTACCTTTCCTTCTCTTTCTTTCTTCCTCTTTTCTCCTAACCCTCTTACCTCCAACTTCACCTCTCTCCAATTCTCTTTTTCATTTTTACCTCTCCAATCCTGTACGCTAATCCCTTTGGAGGAAATCACAGGGGCACAAAAAGCGGATAATAGAGCGGTCTGGACGAAGATGAGGGAAACTTTGGCAAGAGATCAGTAGGAATAATGCGATGGTAGACCTCGGAAGGAGTTAAGGAAGGGGAAAAAAACGACTTGTTGTGCATGGGAGTTTGCTGAGGGCTCAGAAAGGGGAGTTATGGTTCCCGACCGAGAATCCGAGGTTCAGACCGCGGCTGTAAATCTGTAAACTTCCCCCCCCCCCCCCCTCCAAATTCTGCGTAATGGTTGCGATAAATAACTGTTACCATTGCGACAACAAAAAAAAGAATCATAATTACGCTGCGGTGCGGAACGATTTAATGGAAGAGGTTTGAAGACGGCTGTAGTTTTTTTCACCAAGGATAAGGTGGATTTTAGCAGCGTAAATTATAGGCAATCTTACGGTAAGTTCTTGCTAGAATGTTAAATTTTACAAAAAAATTCATTCGATAACGGTCTTTTGTTTCTTATAACATTGTTCGCAATTCCAGAACTCTTAGCAAACGATTTCTTTAATTCTTCTCCTTGGAAACTCGGAAAAATTAGACATGCGTATGGGAGAATATCCAATGGCGACGGAATTACTCGAGTGATATGCTTCGAATATAGCGATAGATAATTTTATGGTTACCAATTGCATATGATTTTTATTCAATCGGAGAGTTTTATTTTTCCTCTTCCTTTCGATATCTTCTATAAAGTAAACAGCCGATTGAAAACAATCCATACACGTACGCTTATTAAATAACAAAATGTCATAAACGTCGACGACAGTTTTAAAAAATGTATGCCGTTCGTGTATTGCGATGAACCTATGTACATATATGGTTTATCGCCGCGGGACCCAACGACCACCTCCGGTCTACGCAGCGTTTGGCGCTCTTTATCAATATCGAGATCCATTTTAAGCGGCGCCGGGTCTCACGAACTATGCAAGATGAGATTACATCGCACTCAGTCGAGGGCACATATCGCTGCAGCGGGTGCAAGGAGGAGAGAGAGAGAGTGGGGTCGTCATCCTAGGTCCGGGATGGGAGGTAGACGAAAGAGAGAGGAAGCGGACGGATGCCGTGGGGTGGAAGTAGATGAGATGTAGTCGGGGGGAGGAGGGAAGGGGCGGCGATGATGGTCGGTGCACGCGAAGACGATACGGGGGGAGGGGAAGATCCTATTAGCGGCGGAAGGCGTGCCTCCGAAGGAGGATGACAAAGGGAGGGATTATGGAACGGGAGGGTGGAGGAAGACTTACGATCGGGTCGCACTCACTCCTTCCCGCCCACTCACTCGACGAGGGTCGAGAGAAAGAGGAGGAAAAAACCCCACTCTTTCCCTCGGAGATCACCGAACTCACTCCCATCGCGAAATACGTAAAGTACAAAGCCACCAACTCTTCCTCTCTCTCTGTATCTCATTCTCCCTCTCTCACTTCTCACCATGATTAAGTATCCATAAATGCCTTTACGCCCGGATTTTTTTATTTGCGCATGCGAAAAATCCTCTCTCTATTTCATAAAGCTTCAACCCCTTTGTCACTCCCTTTTCGCTCCTCCCTTAAAGCCTTTTGGGCACTCGATGAAAAAAGCGCCGCCCTAAAGCCTCTCGCCGTGTCTCGCTCGGAAACACAATGGGATCGCGGGGGTGTGAACGTGCGTTCCACGAGGGGGTGGAAGTTTTCGGCACGAATTCTCTTGGAAGGGGTTTTGTGCGTCACCGAGTGAGATGGCGGAATGCGCGACGCGCCGCGAGTGAACGAGGAGGGATTTATCCGAGGAATTCAATTCTATCGCTTCGTGCATTCAAGCTACACGTATCCGGTTAAATAAAAATTCCAAATATAACGCTTTCCGCACCATGTTTTATAATTTTAGCTAGAATGAAATATGAAGAATTATTTTCGCGCTCCGAAAATAAATCACGATCAAGAAAAATTAAATGAGCAGTAAAATGTTTACAATACGCCATTCCTTGGTTACTTGTCGGAGCGGCACAAAAGCCAACCCTTCTCGCACACCCTGGGACATAAATGAAGTATTTTTTATTCGAAAATGAAAAATGAAATTCAGAAATGAATTATAGAGATAACCGTGTGGATTGACTCCAACAGTAGCTCTTGCGACAATAAAACGGTTGAGTAAACCATATGAATACTCCATCAGAAAAGTAGCCGTACTCAACGGAAATTCACCGATCATTCGCACTAAATAGAGCGCATTAAATCTTTTTATGACTACGGTAATTACCTAGTTCACCTATCGGTTTTTCCTCTTAGAAATACGATTCTAATATCTTAGTTAAGCTGACTATGCTTATCTGGTAGCCTAAAAAGACATATCGGCATTTTAAAAGCCATTTTGATGTACTGATAAAGGACATATCGACTTTAAGTAGCTTTATAGCGTGAATCTTAAATTACAAATCTAGAATTCTAATAACCTCCATTTTTTCGCTTTAAAATAAGTCGTCGATATCACTTGAGATCAGTTTATACCGCATGTTTTCTAGCGTCTTCCTCTCTCGATTTTCCTCTCGTCCGAAGCGTCAGCTATCCTCCATCGCTCCCGTCTTCTCCATTATCATTCGCTCCCATCGTCTTCTTCTATCTCACACTCTCACGTTTCCACATTTATTTGCCACCCTAGGATGTAAACCCGGAAGCTCCGTTAAAACAAGCATTCCATTTAAGGAAAACTCATCCTTACGCAGCATCCGTTTTACACAGCGATAGAAAATCTTTTTGGGTGTAGTAAATTGCATATTTCTCATTAAACCATTAAGACGCAAAGTTATTTATGGTTTTCCTGTAATACTATGTATAAAGGAAAGCCAACTGGTACATAAAAAGGGCAAGAATCCATTGCAGACGTAAACTTCCTTCAAGCTATGTATTCTATGATTTGTCTATCCGTTCTGTTTTTTTTACGTATTTATCTTTTAAATGTTTGCAGCAAAACATGGGAGTGTTAAATTTATTTTGAGAAGGCACCCTCCTAAACCGCCTGAAAACCCAATTAAATTGATTTATTAACGCCATTTGTTTTATTTCAACTCTAACATCAAGTGATAATGATAGGAACATTAACATCCCTTGAGTATTTAACTTTTTTCAGCATGAATACGCATAAATTTATAAAATCTCAATCATCTACTAAATATATCATTAGGTGACACAATCCGACCTAATGCTTTAGCATGGGAGCGCCGCTACGCCGAAGGTGTTTTTTCCATCTGCTCTATATATTCATAGTATTTTTATTTTGGGTTACGTTACTATTATATATTAAATATGTCGCACCTGTCATGAATGACGTCACGATTTAACAACATATCCGATTCTCACCGACACGTACCAAAGAAAGCTTATCCCCAAGGGTGAAGCTAGGCGATCTTCGTCCTTTATAATTTTAGTGCTATTTTAATTTTTTAACGTAATTATACAAGGCACTATAGTGTCGACTGATTAAAACATACATACTTCTTTCGCAACTAATGCGTTTGAGATTGTTGATTTGAATTATTCCTTAGCCATCAACTTGAATAATAACTACAGTTCTAGCTGAATGAATTACGATAGAAAATATATAGCCTAAACCGTCCGTGAATAAATTGCACCCCTGATTAGAAAATTACTTTAGCAAGACAATGATAAATTAAAATTTTTAAAGTAAGTGGCGCTACCATTGCGGAGCTTTCATTTTTTTCTCCTCAATTCCTCGGGCTCTATCAAGCAGGCAACTAAAACGGATGACACAACTTTTTATTCATGCCTTTCGTTCTGATCCGAGCCGTTACATCATAAGCCTATTAAATGTCATTTTAACGACGACTGCCAATACGAAGCGAACCCTCGGGACAATTAGCGAGCATTAGAAGCGCTCGATGATCGACTCCGTTTAATGGCCACTTCGTACTTTGCCATTTGCGCCGCAGTTTCCTTCTCACTTCATGCAGACGCCATTAAAGGACCTGCCAGTCTTAGCTTTTGTTTTATATGCTCACTGGCCCTTCTAATTGCGACCTTTAAGGCCGTTAATGGAATCGCCTACTATTCGCGCGTCTTAAGACTCTAACCAACGAACGTTCATTTTCACGAATGATAATTCTCTAATTCAAACACTTTTAGTCTTCCGCCTTCAGGTGCAAGTGGGAAATTGTTCATAGGATTACTTAGCTTAGTTTGCCAATCTTCCAACTGTAAGCCGTACATAGGTCGTTGCCAATGAGCGCTTACCGTTAAATTACAGGAAGTTGTTGACTACTGCAAATGAAGTAACTGTACTGAACTCATTTAGGCCGGTGGTTGCTAAGCATTCGACGTCGGACGACGGCACCCAGGAATTAGTAATTGGGTTCGAGGAGTAATGTAGTGGTCGGTAATGAATTGTCGAAAATTAAAAAGATTTTTGCGTCCAAGACGATTCAAGATTAGATGGTAAAATAAAGTAATTAAAGTGTGATGGATGAGCTGTAAAAAAAATATGGAGAGCGATCGAAATGAAATTACGAATGCCATTAAAAGTGGAAAGGGTAATTCATTTACGCGATTCGCCTAAAGGAAAACGACCGCTTCGTGATGAGAATTTAACATCCGATTACAGCAAATGGTATTTAGCGACCGGCAAAAAACATTTCGTCTAATTTCAGTGGAAGAAAGATTACTGGAAGCGATACCAAATCGTCGAAGAAATACTTATGATCTTATTCGCATGAGAGTTTTTTATCCGTGCGTCATTAACTAAATTACACTTAAAAGAGAGACAGAATCGTAGACTGCGAATACTTTTTAGTTGATATGTCAATGAAGTTTTTCTGAATGCGCTACGCTTTTTTGTCCTTTGCTGATTCGTGGCTTACTTTAAAATTATAAATCCTTTCTTTATATCATCTTTAATAAGCCAGGTAAATTTAACCATGTATACCTTAACTATATCATGATTAAGATACACAATACTTAGTAATGTTATCCATATATAAATTACTAGCTGGAGTGCCCGTTGAATTTCAACGGATTTAGTGAATCTAAAACTTCGACCGTGTAACATGTAAGCATCGCAAGAATAAGATAGTACACAGTTATAACCGTCGAATAAAACAAAAATGAAGAAAACTGCTCTGCATTTTCCTATTTAGATGAATTAAGGAAGAAAATCTTGCAATGTGAAAAATCGAAAATAACGTGTAAATTCCCTCTCCCTCCCTTCCATACTCTCCTTCCCTTCTCCCCTCCCTCCCCTCCCTCCCCTCTCTCTCCCGCCCTCCCTCCCCCCTCTCCCTACCTCCCTCCCGCTCGCTCCCTCCCCCTTGCTTCCTCCTCCTCGCTCCCTCCCCCTCACTCCCTCTCCCTCCCTCTCTCTCTCTCCCTCTCTTAAATGTAAGAAGGGACTATATAGTCCCAATATAAATGCATTGAACTCTCAATTTCGCCGACAATGGGAGTTGTCATGGTAGCTTATAATTGTTATTGTAATAAAACTGATAAAATCACGTATTTTATTGATTCTAACCGCATTTCTACGCGAATTCGACCAGAATTCAGAATCTGTCTTCAATCAAAATAAACTTTGTTCTTTCCCGCAAAGAAGTATCGAAGTCTCAAGTTCGTACCGTGGTTTTAAGTAATTTTAAACTGCTAATTCAAAGTAGTTTACACTCATCCCTGTATTTCAGTTGCAGGACGCGGCAAAATACGTGACGTTCGATAATTAAATCGTTCGCCATTTCGGATCAAAGTGATGGACAGAAACAAAACCTTCGCTAAATCCGTTGAATTTCAACGGGCACTCCAGCTAGTAGGAAATAAAATCTGTTCAATTGACCTCACAATCCATAACAATGATAAGACTCCAAATTTGTGGTGTATAATCAATCTAACAGCAATATATATATATATATATATAATGAGTGTCTGGCTGTTTCTAACGCTGAATAGAGTTCATTGATGTAGCAATGTAGTAACGTTTTTTATTTGTGTATTAAAATTTGTTAAAATCTAGATATAGACTTGAAACATAAAATATCGTACGCTGAAAGTATAGAAAATAAATTTTATTATTGTTGAAAAGAGCATTCGAATTCATAGCTACTTCAATAAAATAATAATTTGAAATATTCGCGATTTTGCCCATTTTTTTTGCAATAAAAAAACAACGTAGGTTGCGATGAAGATTGACAAACTAAGAAACATTACGGAAAAAGATTAATTAGATGTTTCCATAGTGTTCTAGTTATATGTGGGTAATTTCACGTAAAAATAAATAATAATCATTTCTCATGTTTTATAATATACGTACACATCGTGTTCTGAATGCGTATAAAAGTAGAAGACAGCCGTCAGTTCAATCCATTATTTAAACTTTTATAATTGCACAAATACTCTTAATTTTAGGCCATTCGCTTAACATTCAAGATTCAGCATTAAGTAGCAATTTTTATATAAATGGCTAAGGCTGAAAGTATAGTTTCCTTACAGGCCAACCCCCTCCTATTATATATTCCATGCAATGTACAAGACTTTTATCCTTACAGCAAAATATTTATCCTCCATGCAACATACCGGAAGTACTATTATGAAAACACCACTAAAACCGTTGACCTCCCATTTCAACCCTCTCCCGCTCATTTCTTCCCTTCCAACACTTATTTTTCCTCCTAACCCTCCCAACCCTATCTTATGCTCGCCCAACCACCCCCAAGCGCACGCAAAGGCCATTTACGATACCATATAATCTCGCGCTCATCTCGGGCCCCCTCAGGGACCACGGCTTCCACGTTAACGAGAGACCCCAACCTCTCTCTCTCTTTCTCTCATTACTGTTCCGTGCGCCCTCGCGACCCTTTCCCTCCCCTCTAGCACCCTCCCCCACCCTCTCCCTTCCCCTCCTTTACGCGCCCCCCTAACGGCACGCACTCGATGTATTGCAGCCGGGTTACGCCAATCGGACGAGAGATCTATCCCCGCTACCCTTCCTTCATTTCTCCCTCCCTTCCTCGCTCCCTTTTCAATCATCTTTTTAAGGATCGTTTAATAGGGACTTCCACCAATTCATTAGCGGCCGTGTGCGCCTCATGGACGGAATAAATGCACACACACGATGTCCTGACTAGACAGATCGTTTACATTGAAGTAGTCGAGAGGCTTAATGAGGGAGACAGAGAGAAGAAAAAGAAAGGTTCGTGGATAGATCTGACGAAATTGCTGAAGATGAGTGAGATTCATTGTGATGACATTTTTTTGACTCGTTTAGTTTTTGCATAATTAGTATATAAGGAAATTGATCGATTAAGTACTACAAAAACTATAATTTTTATATCTGTTGGAGTCAGGTAATTTATCACTTACTTTCCAACTATAAGGAGAACACGAACATTTTTTCCTTTGGATTGGACGTATTGCTCTTTGTTAAATACAATAGCCGGTATATTATTGTCTTATTGTTAGCATATGTTGATATTTTTGCGAAATATTTTCTCTTAGTTAGTCCCTTAATCTAAAATCCTCACTAAACTTGATATTACAACACGAAGAATATAGTTATCGACACTCTGACTGCCAGACAGATAAAGTAACCAGTAGAAGATGAGCCATAACGAAGTCGTTATTACAATATTCTGCTACACGAATTTACTCTTATATAGAGTGTACATTTTCGAAAGCAATCTGTTTTTATGTATGCCCTTTTGACCTCCGCGCGTTATTTATCAGCGAGAGACAGGTTATGCAGCATCCGTGCGTCGTGACTGCGTTTCTTTTTTTCGTGAGGATCAAGCGGTTTGAATAAAAAAATAAACATCGTCGGATCAAGTACCTCAGTACGTAATACGTCAGGTTTCGCTATTCGGAATCCTTGAAGAAGAAGTATTCCTCGCATTATGGAGCAATTTGCCAAGATGGCCTCCTACATATATCTCTCCACCTCTGTTAGATATGTTCTTCTTCCGGGTTGAGGCTCGCGGAGGAGTCAAGGTTCCTGCAGAGGGAGGTGCGGAGGAGAGTCGAGGGAGGGAGTTAGAGAAGTGAGAGAGATACGCAGAGGTGCAGCGTAGTGGGAAAAGCGCGCCATCAAGCGACGCCTGAGAAGCTCTCCGAGATCCATTCACATCGGATGCGCGTTACGTAACTTTCGACCGCGAAACTAAATATCGACTCCACGATCGCTGAAATCTCATTACCAGGATATATCGAGAGCTATTTCGCCTATGTCAGAGAATCGCTTTCGCGGCAGGCTTCAAATCTCAGGTGCGCTTGAACGATGGGATAATTGAGGCGAGAATGGAATACAATAAAAACTTCCCCATGAAATGCGTCGTGGTTTTAATTTTTTTACAAAAATGTTAAATAGAGTCGGGATTAAATTTATTAACCCTATGTAATTTCATAGAACGTAATTGTTTTAAATAAAAAAATAACCCTTTTAGTTTTTTCATAAGAAATTTAGAATTTGGTGTATGAAGCAACTAATTATTTTGTAATTTTTTACATCAAGAAAAAGCCGATGGAGACCACAATATTTGCATTGTATATGGTAGAAAATCGGCAGCTTTCCACGAAATAATGGATTTCATTCCACGCGATAAAAACCAATAGGTTTTATGCCCAATTATTGAAGATGATAATATGAAAATTGCGATTCACCATTTATCCACAAACATGAATGTTTTTATTTTATATTTAAGTAATGACTAGTTAGTCGTCGCAAACTAAATATGAAATCAAATGGAATCTCTGGCTTCAAACAACAACCCTTTCTTCATTTAAATCTCTATATTACCCTAAAATTCATCGGACTGATGGGTGGCAGGAGGTGCAACGTTTCAAAATATCTCTAATAATTCTACCTTTCAAGTGCCTTCTCCTATCGTGGTCCTTAATTTTTCCCAAGAAAAAACGAATCTAGATAGTTCTAAGTATGATTTTAGTTTATGCCGCAAGGAAAAAACTTATTTTACGTTCTTGAGAGAATGTCATTTCGAGCCATTGGAACTAATGCCCCTGCATTAAAATTTTATTTTGTACTTTACGTAAAGTGAAATACCTCAACTGTCAATGTTAGTGATGTTTAATATAAATATGCATTTATAATTCAAGCTAAATTACTCTCGGTGATTGCGTAAGAAAATGTATAAAAATTCATAAGAATATGTATATAACAGATATAACAACAGAATAATCAGTGTGGCGCATTTCAATGGCTAAACAAGTTAATGCATGGAATCGAATAAAAATTACGCTGGTGCTTGTGGTTTTATTTTTCTTTTAGCTGGACATTTAGAAAAGGAATTTTCTTTCCTATTATCATTCAATCCGAAAACCTGTTACGTAATGCCTGTAGAAGTTTAAAATTTGGCTACCCAGTTTCAATATCATCAAATAAAAGCCACAATAACGGTATGGGAGCAAAGAGAAACGATGTTAGGGAAGTTATAAGTGCGCACTGCAGAGCTCTTTGAGTATATTATCAATATTCAAGAGTTAATTCAAAAATACGTAACAGAAATTCGATCACACCTCAGTAGGTATTTTTAGTATATTAAAATAGTTACATATGTAATGTCTCACATATCTCTGGATACCTCTTTCTCTCTCCTCTCGAGGAAGAAAGGGAGATTTGAGGGGATATAGACATGTCTACGTTATAGAGGAAAAGCGGGGAGAGAGCAGGTTCGAGTGAGATGGGAGAAATGGTAAAAAGATGAGGATAGAAGAGTTTGTGTGGAAAGGAGAAGGGAAAGAGAAAAGGGAGTAAGAAGGGGAAAATGAAGGAGGGGAGAAAGGAAAGGAGATGGAAGTAGGGTGATGGGAGAGAAGTTGGGTGGAAGATCAGGGGCAGAGACATACTTGCGAGATATGGCAAAATTTTTTGAATCACCTTGGTTATGTGGAACATTATTTGTGCTGCACTTTAATTAAGAAATGCATGTTTTTTTTATGAAATATAACTTTAACGTATGAGTATAAAAGTCAATAAGTACCTACTTATTTATGGGAAAATAAACTTTTGGCATTGTCGTTTGAAAGTTTGGCATCTTTTGTAAGCAAATGCCTCCTTCGCCATGCCCTATTTATGGCACTTGGGAGGGGGTTTGGGATTCGGCCCTTATTGGCTCGCCCATAGCACTCCCTAGTCTTCTGTATGCTCATCCCGCTCTCCTTAAGGACCGGAGACGTATGGACGAGCGTGATTCAACGATCCCAGCGCCAACTCGCCGAAAGGGAGAAGAAGAAGAAGACAAGAGAGCGCTGCAGAAGAAACAAAAGACGTAAACGCGAGGTAGTGTCCCGTCGTGTCCACGCATCGCTCCCTTTCCACGCGAACAAAGCGTACACCTGTTTGAGGTCGGCGCACTGAAAAAAGCCTCTCCATTTTCCCTACTTTCTTGTCTTTATCTACCTCTCTCTCTCTCTCACCCATTCCTATTCACTCGAGCGAATCACGCTCTCTTTGGACGTGGAGCGAGAAACGCCGTCATTTGGTGGTAAGTTTCCCGAGGGAAAAATGGCGCGCGAGTAAACTTGAAGGAAATACATCCGTCGCTGCTGCCTGCAATATCCCAGATCCGAGAGAAAGCAGTTTCCCCGAAAATCTAAAAAACCGTAGTGATAATTAAAACCCTTTTTCCCACGTAATGTCTATGCTTCTCTAACGGCGGAAATACTATTTCCTACTCACTTAACCATTTGTCTTATCCCGCCATTTAACCTCGCAGCTGTTTTTCTTTTTCTAGGACGGCTAATGCGATAAACAGTCACCGTGATTCATCTGGCCTTTCCTTATTGGAAAAGTAAAAATATTTTGTTCGCACTAATATAAGCGAAGAAACTGAAATTGTTTATTGGTGCTTTTTTAATATAAAAGCATAAAACATCATAGCAATAAAAAAATTGTTTTCGGGCCTTTTAAAAGAAATAGGAAAGATATAATTTAAAATGTTGAAAAGGTCTTGTCTAGTGAAAGAATGATCCGGAAACATTTTATTTTAACAATCATTTCGTAAAATTTTAATATTTTTTAAGTTTATTAAATTCACATTTTGTAATTTAAGCTCGGATTTAAAATTATGTTTCAAATAGTAACTTTATAGTTGCCGAAGATTCGATACTCTGGAAACGAAAGTGTAATCCTAACAAAAGTTCGATTACCCAAAATGTTTCCCTAAGCTATCTTATATGTTGACTGGATGTAGTATGGCTCGAGTTTACTATAACTACAATTATCACTTCCTTCTCTAAAGATTCAAGTTTTAAAGTTATTTCAGAATTCTACAAGGCCTCACTGGATATTATTTTGAGTCATGGTTATTCGTAGTAGGCCTCCAAACGGATCCAACTTATTTTCGTTGTTGGCAGTAGTTATGCTTTACATATATAATTGAAATCATACAACAGAACGAGCAGATTAACGACTAATGATCGATACAAAATAAAACGTATTCAAGAATAAAAGTCAAATCGATTGCTTTTAACACTGATTTATTGGCCTGGCCTCCTTCCTAGGAAGAGATCCCTTCCGCATCCATCTTTGACAACTTCTGCGTCGTCTCCAAGAGCGGATAATACTATCTAAGCGAGAGGAGTGAGAGTACGTCAAACATGCTTATAGGTCGGAACCCAAGCATGTTTACTGCCTTTGCCTGTTCCCCTCTGCTGAGTCGCACTCATAGTATATTCCCCATTCCAATGCCAACCATAACTCACTCTCCATATCGCCTCCGCCGCTTTTCCTATAATCCAGATCTTGAATCCCTTCTACTCTCTTGTTTTCTCCCTCTTTCTCCTCTTCCTCCATCGCTGTATTCAAACACCTCCCCCTCCCTTATGCCCTGTTTCATATTCCACGCACCACATGTGGCGCCTTCGCTCCCCCTAAAATAACCACGCACAATACGTTTTTCTCGCTCCCTATCTCCCACTGCGTGCTTCGATGTATACGTATGCATTCTCCTCGCGACAAAGCACCCTATTTAAAAAAAAGAAAAAAATATACGGTTCATCTGAAACCATTTCCTCGTAACTGGTCTCTCATCTCGATACCAATAACTCGATAAAAATCCACTCTTCCATTTATTCCAAACAGATCTCGCGGGATATCTCGAAAAAAAACTCTCGTGCCTCATTATTCGCGTCTCCACTTTCAAATGTTCTTTCTTCCATTAACCCTTGCGTCTCGCTTATCAAATAAATGTCTCCCCTTCCTCGATCCGAGCGCCGGTTCCTCGTTCGTCCTCCTCACTCTAAATTCACGACCTCCCTCCTTCCACTCCTCTCCCTCCCTTCCCTTCCTCCCTTCCCTCCCTCCCTTCCCTTCCTCCCTTCCCTTCCTCCCTCTCCACTCTCCGTGCTTCTCCTCTTCCTCCTTCACTCGCTCCATTTCTCTTTGTGGACGAGTTTTTCCTGCAAGAAACAGTCGTCCGTAAAAATCACTGCATTGTTTGTTCTGGCAGTCGCTACGTTCTCAAAACACTTGATCCGGTGAGCTAATTTCTTTCACTTCATAGTTTTTTTCAGGTAAAGAAAAACAACTCGACGCTACGTGAGAACTTCCGTCGGACACATGCTGTCAATTGTGAAACTTGCATCGGTGCTCTTTTCTCCGGACCTGTTCCGACGAAAATATTTCCTAAAATTATTTAAAGGATTCCTCGAAAAATTTGTGCTTTAAAGGTTTTTCCGACCGTGACTCGAACCTTCCAAAATATGAGACGGTTTGTTTTTTTTCTAAAATTATGCTATTACTTTTTAAATATACAAACCAATTTTTTCTTGGGAAATGCTTCAACTTCTCTCCCACCGCGCGTTCTTAACATATTACTCAAATTTCCCTTCCTTCCGCTTATCCTTTTCAACAAGCTCCATTTTTTTTGCACAGCTCATCCTTTCGAGATCAACTTAAGCGCGATCTGTCTTCGTCTCCTCCCCTTCCACTCTCTCCCCCTCCCTTCTCCACTTTCCCTCACCCTTCCTCAACTTTCCCTCCTTTCTTGCGACGGAACTCTTAATCATAATCTCTTTCTCTTCCTAACCAACTCCTCCACACTCCTCGGCTGTACATCTCTCCACACTAATCCTCCCATTCTAAAATTTTTAGTGTGCTGCTCGAGTTATTTTTCCTCCTCCCAGCATGCAACCCCACTTCAACGATCTTCACACCCCACGGAGCCACCTCCGGGACAATCTCCTCATCTCCTAACGCTCTCCATTCCTTCCTCTTTTCTTTTCTCCTATCGCCGGCCTCTCTCCTTTCCACCTCCTTATCTCACGCGCTCTTATCGACCCTCTCTTGCCGTCATCATTCTCTTCACGTCCTCCACTCTCAATGCATACTCTTGCCTTCGCTCTTCACTCATTCCTCGTCGGAAACGTCCTCTAAAATTCGTTTAATCTTTCTCGTCTTCATTCTCTCCTTAATTGTTTTCCTTATACACAGTTTCTTTTTCTTAAAGCCCTTTTTTTGTTCGTTCGCTGAAGTCTGCTTTTCTTCTTTCGTTGGTATTTATGTCTGAACTGTTTTCCTCCCTCTCACTTCTTCTCCTTCCACCGGTTTCACCTTTTCTTTCCTTAATATCCCTTTTATTTCCGTTTATTCTCTCGGCCCATTTTCTCCTCCAATCTCCTCGCCTCCTTTTGTCTTCATTTTATATCCTCTTGCATCTTCATGCGCCCCATTCCATTATTCTCCATTATTTCTCTCTTTCCTTTTATATCGAATTTTTATATCCATCTTTTATTCCTCTTAACGTTTTCCTTCCTTTTTTTATATTCCCTCCAACACGACATATTTTTCCAATTTATCTCCATTCTATTTTCACTCCTCATCTCCTCTCGCTGTGCTCCTCCTTCCCATTCTCCCCCCTTCCCTCCCTTCCTTCTTCCTATTCCATCCTCATCTCACTCTTTTCCCCTTCCCCACTTCTCACTCCTCTTTCTCCTACCCACTCCTCTCTCTCTCTCTCCCCATTCTCGGCATAGAGGAAAACACAAGCAAGCGGTCAGGGGAGTGAAGAGCAGGCGGCCGGCTCCTCGTTCCCACGCTGCTGAGCTCCAGAGCCTGCAGAGTCTGTCTACTCACCGCCGTCGCTGCCGCCCCACCCCCTCTCCGCCTCACTCCCCCTCACCCTCCCCTCCCGCCGCTCCCACTACGCTCCTTCTAGCTTCCTTCCTCTCCTCCGCTCCCTCTCTCTCCCTCTCTCTCTCTCAATCCTTCCTTCCTCATCCGACTTATCTCTTACTAGCGAGGAAGTCTAGTGGCGGGAAGGATCCTCAAAATTGTTATGAGGCCCTCCATCTCACTCTTACTCCTCTCTCTCTCTCTCCCCCTCCCTCTCCTTATCTCCCACTCTCTCTTCTCCCTCTCACTCACTCCTTTAGTAGTAGTGGATACCCAACTCTTTTCAGATGCCATCTCATGAGGAGAAGGGCGAGTCAGAGAGGGGCAAGCAAAGGATTGTGCCCGAAGGGGGATAAGCAGGTAACTAGCACTTTACGCCTTCAAAACAATCGAGCATCACTTCAAACGAAGGACGAAAAGAAGAATTTACGGCGATGATGCCTGCGTTGTCATGTGAAAAGAAAGAACAAAGTTCTACTCTATGCATGTTAGCATCTTTTTGCCACAGCGCGCGATGAGTAAAAATAGGGAGGTTGGAAGTTATATTTGCATACCAATATAAAAGAGATGAGTAAAAATGTACGTTACAAAATCAGAATAATTCATATCGTGGCTTGAATTTTCTGGGATTTCTTTTCATAACAGCTAAATCTTAAGTAGTAGATTAAATAGCAACCTGAATACTTCATTTTGTTATTACCAGACGAATCTGTAATCAATCAGCCCGACTGCTACTATTCCGTTGATGTATTTGACGTATACCAGGAAAAACATTACTTATCAAATGATAAGATTTAAGTCATTATTTCTGCTTAAATTTCCATTTTAGGCATAATGAGACAGGAAATGCAAAGTTAGTAATGTTTCAAAAAACTATTTTTTTATTATTTGGAACAGTCAAATAGTTACTATCAGGTGATATGTTTTTAGAGATATATGGATAGGTAGATAATGTTAAATAGATACATAGATAATGGTCTTTATTAGGTCAAGATCGATAAAAGAAAGTCTATTCTTCCATATAAATGCCTAATGCAGTGGTTGCCAAAAAGGAGAATGAATTAAGGGCGATGCCATATCCTTCGTAAGCGATGATTTAAAAATAATGACCAAATTAGCTGTACATAACTGCACCCGAGCATGTGGATAGGGGATAATGGTTTTACGATTCGCATACTGTGAGGCAAGGACTCAAAAAGAGCAGCAAAACGATTCCGCCCAATTAGCTAAAATTTGTAGCTTTTTAATTTCCGATTAGCAAGCACTCTATCTTTCCTCTGCGGGGCACGTGGTCTGTGACGTTTTAGTTGCGGTATGACTTGGTGAAACAAATGATACAAATATGACCTTTTTTTATAAGAAATGTGTTTATAAATATTTGTATCTTTAAAGAATAAAATGTTCGTTCAAAAGAGTACAAATACCATTATTAATTTTTCTTTTAACTTACACAAAATGCTAATACTACTATAATAATAATATAATATAGGCCTGATTTTAAACAGTTATTTCAATTTATCGGTCCATGACATCGAAAGCTTTCCGAGGTTTTATCAGCGAAAACAAATATTGTCCGAAGAATGAAATTCTCGCGTATAATTAAAGGACGCGATCGATATTCAAATGATATCGTCATTACATTTTACCTCGAATAAGGGTTATACACATAAAATTCAAAATTTCACCAATCGAGTGCAGATTTTCGTGAAAGGTGAGCGAATTTCAGTAGAGATTACAGTCTGGCCGTACAACCTAATGATAATGCACAACTTTCCTAGCCCTCCTTTCTCTCTCTTTTCTCATCCTTTCTCTTTGCTCTCTCTCTCTCTCTGTTCATCTTCTCTCTCCTCGTCCTCTCCCCCATCATTCCTCTTCCGATGTCATCATCTTGCTTCCTTCCTACCTCCACATCCCGGAAATGTTTTCTCGCTAAACTATTCCGGCCATAATCCTCCTTTAAGCATATCTTCATTGAAATTTATTCGCTCCATACTCGGAAAGATTATTACGAGGCAAAAAAGGGACGCGTCACGCGTGCTCATCCCGTTGAGAGGCACATACGTAGAGCGAGGTTCACCGTCTCTTCGCCAGAGCGCAATCATTTTCTCTCTACCATCCACTCTTACTATCCTCACAAGGTTATGCTCCGTCCAACCCTTCAGTGCCTCTCTTCCTCACCTCTTTTCCCTTCTATTCTCCTCCTCCCCATCCCATTCCTCTCTCCCTTCCATCTCGAGGGCCACTGACCAGTCGTCTGGGACGGTCCAGCCAATTCGGAATGCGCGGTTGCCTCCTCCTGTCTTCCCCCGTTGTCCGGATGGCCTGCCTCCCATGGCAACGGCACGCAACCCCTTCTTCGCATGCGGAGGGCTGAATTCTGCGCGAGGCTGTCGGGGACCGAGGAGATGGGGGAAAGGGAGGCGGGATGGACCCGAGAGGTTCTGAGAGGGGATGGGGCTCCCAACGTTCTGAAGAAGAGAGAGAGAGAGGGTTGACGTGAAAGGAGGTTGCTAAAATTTTTCGGAATGATGGAGCTTGGAAGACCTGTCTTGTCGTTGTCATCGTTAGCGCTGTTGTGTATTTCCCTAATGTTCGTTTATGGTTTTCGGACAATGGGTTATGTCATTCGCGATGTGCGTGGACCGTAATTTAATAGAGATTTTCACCGGAAGGGACGGCGGAGAAACTCAGTCGCTAGATTATGCTCGCCGCGTCAAATTTACATACGCGCATGTCGGCGGAATCTCTTTATGCTGGTTTATTTTTTCCAGCGTAATGAGGTTAAATGCCGCATTGGAAGACCACGGATTATTCAGAAGGATGTGTCTTTTAGTTTTTTTTTGGTCGTTTATAATCCTTAAAATAAATCTTGAGAATACGTTTCCTTAGCAAAACTCAGAGCTACGAAACTGAAATTGTAAACGTATTTGATGCGAATATATTAAATTTAGAATCAGAGCAGGCAACTGCTTTGATTTATTTTGGTATTCCGAGCAGATTTCGACGGTGAATCATTAAAAAAAATAACGATTCTGTGAATGCTTTCATTCTTACGTATCAAATTTACCTCGGGGAGACATATCGGAGTATAATATACAACATTGATCGAGAGTCCATTTTCACAGTGAACAGGCTAATATATCATTTATTCAATGGCTAAATAAGAAAATCACGCATGAATGCAGAGGAAATTGTTGATTGCAACAAATAGAAATAATGCAGGGACTTTGAAATTTTTACTCCGGCATCACTTCCACTTCATCAAGTCTGTTTCCGCACATGCAGGAATATATGCATTAGAGTGCCATGAGGAGCAACTCCATTTTTCATTTACGAAATTTCCTCTTCGGTTTCCTAACTGACGTAAATGTTGTTGTCAATAAATAATTGATAGGTTGGAATTTTTCTATCGCAGTTATCAGTATCTTTATAATGATCTACAGAAAATACATGGTCAAATGTCGTTATGCCTAGGAAAATCCCAAACGAGTCATTGTAAAAAGAACATATACACGCAGGGCCGGCCCGTGAGATTTGATAGGTGTGGGCGAGTTTGATTAGGCCGCCCCTAGCAAATCAAAATTTCCTTGCGACCTTTTTTTATAGGATAGGTTAGCCCTGTTTCCATGTGATTACTTACCTCAACCTTCATTAACACCATCATACCGTCATGCTATTAAACGGCAACTCTGTGACTACAGGAAATGACTTTATTATTAGACATGCCTACGTAAAAGAATTGAGTCATTGGAAAATATTTTGTAAAATAATAAATTTTCGTAAGAGATATATTTCGAAAAACATGCGCTTTTAAATAAGAAAAATTAAGAAATACCTACATATTTATTTTTAAATTCTTCAGAATTTGAAACATGGAGTAATACAAATGTCTCAAAATGCACCTAAAAATGTACCTTTCTTGACTTAATGGCAGCAAACACATAGATTAATGCTTCAAAGTCAATATCGTTAGCGATATCACTCTCTAGGGAAATAATAGCGAGTTCATTCAATCTGTCTTCAGGTATTGTAGAACGAAGATAGTTTTTCAGTAATCTTACAATTAGTTTTGAGAAGCTACGCTCTCCAGACGCAACTGTTACGGGAATCGTAAGCATGATTCTCAACGAAACATACAAATTTGGAGATGATGAATGAAGTTGATTACTACAGATGTAATTTAAAATGCCCTTTGGGTCGTAGGATTTGCTTAATCTTCTCGACAATGCCCTGATTTCATCAAAAAGGTCATGTGGAACAAAGAACAAAAAATGCCCTAGAATTAATATCTCTTAATATTTTTTTGGACTCCACTGTTCTTTCCCCTTGTATTAGCCTCATTGTCATACCCCTGGCCACGAATATTGTCTTCCTGTAAATTCAAATGCTTTAAAATTTGTAAAACTTCTTTAGCTATACCAACACCAGTAGGATCCCTTATTGGTACGAACCTTCCTCAATTTTTACTGATTCATTCATTTCTCCGCTTCTTTCATGCACCTTTACATACCGTATAATTAGTCATTTGCTCAGTGTGCGATATATCTAAAGTACAATTTACAATAATTGAAAAATATTTTGCTTTTGTTACGTCTTCAAGAACAAACTCTTTTATTTTATACCAAGTATGTTTATAATCTCATTTTGAATTCTTTTCCCTAAATAATTTACATGCGTCGCTTTGATTGTTATTCTCTGCAAATGACTACTCATTACACTATCGAATTCTGCGAAAAAATCTATTAACTTCAAGAATTTTCCATTGTTTTTTGCATATAGAACCTCTACTTTGCCTCTGAAAGCAATATTTTGCGTAGTAAGCAATTTAATTACGGTTATTATACCCTTTAACACATCCTCCCAATGGATTTGTTCTGTTTTTACTAGACGTTGCATGTCTTTATCTATTGTTGTATTGGACTGAAGTCTATATTCTAAATCAATCCAATTCTGGAAACAATTATAATACTCCTTATTCCTTTCGTGCCGATGTAGCACTGATGATAAATGTTTCCAGTTGCGGTTCCCTTCCAGTGTCAACGAAGTCCTTATTTTGCTGAACAACTTACAACAAAAACAAAATACTGAATCATTGAAAGGAGAATATACTAACCACTGTCTATCGATCGCTTCTCCATTGCTTATTATACGCTTAAATGTACCATGTGCCGGACTGAAGGGGCAAGTCTTTGAACTGATGGATATCCGAAAATACTGTAAAAGCAGTGTGCGGGAGATCAATTAGTTAGATGTCCGTGGCACTACTTCACAACTCTTCACCTTAAAGAAATGCAAAGGCACCTTAACAAATTACAGTATTTTTAACACAGATTGTTCCAAACCAAAGAAAGGAGAGGGATTAGAAAATTCACGACGCACCCAAACTATGTGAAAATCCACACCGGACTTCTTATGTCTCATCCCTGACCAAGAGCCCGGAATCTCATAAGAGAATCTGCATTATCTGTATGAAATATGAGCTACTTGTTCATACCAAATCTGTTTACACTCTCTGTAAACAAAACATTGGTCGTGAACTCATAGCTGTGGGCTTTTTGATTAAAATTTTAAACCATGTCACTCGGATAATGACTATGGCTGAATTGATGGAGAGTCCTATCGAGGAAAATAGGCGCCTTAAGAAGAATCAAAGGTTCCTATTGTTAAATTCATAGAAGGCGAGCGTCCAGAAGAGGGTGAAAACAATCGAGTTGAGTTTATTGGATGGGAAGTGACTAGGGTTGCCAACTTTTAGATTTTCATGAACCGGAGAGTTGTTACGGGTTGCCTACTTTAATATACTATTCATAAACCGGAGTTTGCTTGAAACCTGGATACTTGAGAAGAAACCCAAGAGGAATTAAATGTAATGATAAACATATTCAATATTCTTAAAGCCACTCATGATTTTAGGACATATGATTAAAAATCGTTGTTTACTTTTTAAATATCGCTAATTAACGAAATTGTAAGAGCATAGTCAATTTGTTTTTGTATAAAACAAAATACAATGGAAATTAAAGTGCAAACTATCTTAATTCGAATCATTTATAAAAAAACGCAAAAAAGTCATTAAAAGGGCTTTCCACTGCAATCGAAATTGAACCGGAGATTTGTGCTACTCACCCGGAGACCGGAGATTATGGCGATGACCCGGAGATCTCCGGCCCGAAAGCCGGAGGTTGGCAACCCTAGAAGTGACGGGTCATATCTCGCCGCCCATTTTCGCAAATACGCATCGGAAAAGATGTGGCCGCCCCTGGCGAGGGGCCGCCCTGTGCGGTCGCCCACGCCTAGGACCGGCCCTGTAATACACGTATTATAACATCCAATATTCAGCCGCTTGGTCCTGACGACCCACAATGCTTTTCCAGCCTATTTTTTCTTGTTAGAAAGCCCTGTCTCACGCGTCTCTTAACTGTTAACCAGTTTCATTTGCTATTCGTATTTTGCTATTCCTTTGGCGGCGCCCGACTCCACGCCGCATCGATCGCTCAGTGTCTTTCTTTCATTCGCACTTCGATTTCGCCGTCTACCTTCGAGTCTGACGTCTCCTCCATCTGCCGCTATAATTTTAGCATATTTTAAATATATTTAATTATAATTTGAATCTAAATTTTGTCACAGTAATGGAACTACGAAAAATAATAATCGCGAAATAAGAAGACGCGAAAATTTCAGTAGGCTTTGAATTCTATATAAATGACATTTCAAGGCGAATGCGACGAACTATGTGAATTATATAGAAAATTATATGAATTATATACAAAATGGAAATCATGATGGATTATAAGATGATGTTACAAGATAAAAATTGTTTCTACCCCAATCGGGAAATGGGATTCTCCCATTTCTTAGGATGTGATGCTTTGAGTAGTCCGTCCATTATAAAAGTTGCTGTTGAATACTGTTAGCACTCGTTGCAGTTATCAAAGAATATGTATGCCTCGGCACAGGGGCGGACCCAGAAACATCTCAAAGGGGAGGGGCGATCACCCCTCTCCCTACTGAATCCGCCTCTGCCAACGACCCCTATATTTTGACAATCCCTATCACTATCAGAATATATCTTTTCCTTGCCATGCAGACCTAAGCTGCGGCCTAAAACCGAGGAATTTTGCGCGGAATGAATTTAAGAATGCACCCAGTGGAAGGCAATAGGGTTATTGCCCCCATCGCTCCGCAACTGCCTTGGCATAGTGCCGCACATTCCCGTTGTTTAGAATAAGATGCAGACATAAGAGATCGAGGCTAAGCCAATAACTAAATATTTTCACCTATTAAATATATACGAATTATTATATAGAATAATTTTCTAAATGCTAATATTCGTTTTAGTTCGACTATCATGTTTTTAAAAGTATTCAACCTCTCATTCCATCTATCCTTCCTTCTTTTTCGTGACAATAAACATGTTTTTTTCTCCCGGTTGTACTTGTTATTTATTCCTTACTATCTCTCTCTTCTACTTCTTAGAGATAACTGCAGGAAAACAGGATCCCTGGCGCCGTATAATTTCCGTAAACCTAGATTTAATCCTTTTGCTCATCTATAAGATTTGGCTGTGTTTGAGTGATTGAGTTTGTCCACGAGTTTGAGTGTGGGTGAAAACAGGTTCCTGGCGAAGAATAACCAGCCTGTGATTTTAATTTTTTTTATTTTCTCGCTGCTGTCCTTGCATTTTTTAATCCTCCTTACTTTTTCTTAGTATTCCCTAAATATTGCATTTTCCGGTTAATGAGAAAACTCTTCCACCTTATTAATCTTCGCCTTAGTCTCCACCTTTACTTATTATTATAAGTGATGATTTTTGTAGTTTCGATCATCTCTGGATCACCTTTGGCTACCCCATCCTCCCTCCCAGAATTGCTGCTTCCATTTCCATCCCCGAGTTTCGAGAATGGATTCGATTTCGTGGTCGGCGATACCATTCGGAAAGCACAGTTAACAAAAATTAAAAAATACGTCCGCAATTCCCACATCGGAACTGTAGGGAAATTTATAACACAACCCCTAGCGTGAAATTTCTCGATTTCTTCCGGCACGATGCAACGCGAAGATTCCGCAGAAATCGAATACGCGGTGTGACAGGATGGGAGTGGCTATCCCCCTATCTTTCCTCCCCCCCCCAATATCCCCCCTATCTTTCCTCCCCCCCCCCCCACTATCCCCCCTCTCTTACCCCGTCTAATCCTTCCATGTCCCCTTTCCAACAGGCGGTTGCATGTGGGACTCCATTTGTATGGAGGCAGTGCGGTCGGCACTTGTCAATAGGCTATGTGGCGTCCCCATCACACATGCAGATGGCAGCCGGATAAGAACTCGCAGACCACCGTCCAAGGAGAGAGGAAACCGCCCTGCGAGGCCACAGCGTCAGAGTAACTATGGGAGGGAGAGAGGGTGAGAGGGGGGAGGGGAAGGGGGTAAGGAGTCATTGATAGCAGCGACTCCTTTCAAGCCATATGTTCACGAAGGTCTCTTTCGCCACGAGAAGCACTCTCTCGATCGTCCAGAGAATGCTACCCTCTTTCTCTCTCTCCCTCCCTCCTCCCTATCGAATGAAATATATATATCTGATCCCTCCATTTTTGTTTTATTCGTTTTCATGTTTGACGGGGCGAAACCGCTAGGAATGATGGGCGATATCTTCAGCCTATGCGGCGTTGTAAATCGCCCAAGCAAACCGAATATGGAGCTGATAACGAATTCATGGAAGCGCCAAATGTGAATATGTATCAGAGTGAAAATGCTTCTAGAGATGAAGATCAGCGAGAATGATTAGAAGGTCAGTTTTCAAATCAAGTCAACATAAACAATAAAATTTTCCCGGTAATATCGGCAATCCACATTTCTATGGCTTACGCTGCCTTATTTAGTGATTTGCAACCTAAAACAAATCGACCTAGTATACATAAAAGTCGAATGAAGCTCCAATGTAGTTGGTCAACCTTTCACGCAATATAAAATCGAATTCAATTCCTACATTGGGAAGTCGGTTGTCGCTGAACATTATGAAATTGCTAAGGAAAAGCATCTCCTGGCAAACATGTTCGTTTGTTTTCAAGCAAGCACTTTGATAGACTATAAAATAGGTAGCCCAAAGACACAAAATAATTTTTCGATTGATGTATTCGAAGACAATAGATATTGTCGTTGAGACGATGGGGAAAGTGGGCGGGAGGGTGTCGTGTAAATTTCCTAAGAGAAGCGGCAGTGGCGACGGCCACCACATAAGCCATTGTCCATCAACGAGCGGCTGTGGAGAGTGTCACGTGCCGTCTGCTCGAGACTCTTAGCAATTTTCAGCAGCCAAGGCGAAAAACATAAATGATTCGCGGGCGTATTTTTCCCCGTAGAATGATTCTTACACCACATGCGATGCAAATAAAAGAACACAGATTTATAAAATTGTAAATATTCTATCAGAATGGAGTGAATTAGTTATGGAACTATAATTTAACACATTTCTGAGCGGTCATACCAGAAATGTAATTGACGCGAATGGAAAGGGTGAAGAAATATGCAGATGTTTAAATTAACTAGTATTATCAAGTTACTGGGAATGTTTATGCATCTATTTTGACAAAACGCACCGAAAAATAAAATGGAGAAGAAAGTGTTTCGCAGGATAGGAAAAATCTAGTGACAAGAGATACTAACTGATTCTAAAAATGAATTTTCGGGTTCGCTTTATGGTTTGAATACATTTGAAATAGAGAAATCTCAAATAGCAATAAAACGGTTAATTAAAGCATGTGCGCATTTCAGGAATCAAACAACCGTCCTCAGAGATAATTCGCCAATCGTTGTTCTTCTGTAGAACATACGTATTATCGGCGAATTGCCGCTGAAGGCAAAAATCAGGTTTTATCAACTGATTTATTTCTATCGAGGCTTTCTACATTTCCAATGAAAATGAAGTTTTGATGCTCTGTTGCAATTTAATAGGCAAATGCGCGTGGAAATTACAAAAATTATCATTAAAAATTCGAGGAAAATAATGTTTTCTCTCGCGTATACTTCCATTTCCGGAGATCTCGACGACTTTGCGTCTCTATCGGAGAGAATATATATATATATATACCTTTTTAAAAATTGTTTCGTTAGACAAAATTTAAAAAAAAATAAATGTATAATCAGATTGGTTTTAAACGTCAAGCCACTTAGGAAGCATTAATTATATTGAATTCCATTGAAGTAACAAGGAAAAAACTTCGTAAAAAGTTAATTTCTACTAAGTTATTTTTTTTCGTCACTTCAAATTGGTTTTCATTTGCAAAAGAAGAATTCTATTCGATATACGAACTTTTTTGTTGAAATTTAATTTTTCTCTGACATTGTACGATTATTAAAGAAATATCATAAATGCAATTTACCTGCCATAAATATAATTTTCTTCGATCAACTGTTCATTGGTCGTTTTTTTCTCAAAATTCTCTAAAATAATTTTAATATTATATATTTAATATGTATAATATTTTTGTTTTCTAAGAACCGTAAAACACGTTATACGAATCTGAAGAAGTCCAAGTCGGAGACGAGATTTCTGGAAAATATTATATCTAAATCTTAAACTTTTATTTTATAATAATAATAAAGAAAATTTAATGTTTGCTTCGTATAAAGTGACCTTTCAGTCTTCATAATAAAAATCCCTCATAAGATCTCCGGCTCGCGCATTGGTAAGGTGCCAGTGCATCGGCGTTTAAGTTCAAAGGCCGCAAAGGAATGCAGTCACCGTAAATATTGCGTTTCCACAACAACGAAATGATAAATAAGTAATGTGTGGTAAGTTAATCACTCTTTATATTTGATTTGCATAGACAAAATGTCAACATCTAAAAGATAAGGACCAAATAGTCCTTCGCATAGGGGCGATTAGCGTGTCTAGTCGCGGGTTCGAATCCTTCCGAGGGCACTGTTGTGTGTAATAGTATTTGTTATTATTATTATTAAACCCATTGTAAAAATCCGGTAACTCATTGTTTAGATTTACATATAAATAAAAATGCAGGTAATGAAAGACAGACACTAGTTAAATAACGAAACTTGTCCGAATGAGGCACATCCCTCAAGCCCCTAAAATATACTCTATTCAAAAAGCGTAAAATGCTCAACCTCTGACCACGGAAGACGTTGGCCTCATCCGCGCGACATTATTGTATGCAACGCAGTAGAGGGCTATAACGCAGTATGCAGGAATTTCAAGGGCAAGGGCGAGGAGGTAGGATGCAAGCAGAATAAAGTCGGAGATCCGTCGCGCGCATTCGTTATATAGACTCCCTATTGTACTTCTGATTCCGGATATCCCATTCGTCATCTTCTCTTTGCTCTCCGAGTCGGCACGTTCGATTCTCCTTTGCATAGGCATATAAAGACGCTTAAAGACGTATTTTAGGCGCGCTCTCCAGAGATGCGATTGCACTTGTTAGATTCGCCGTTTTCGTCCGTCTGTCTGTCTCCCTAAGCATAAATCAGTGCCGCGTTATATGAGGAAAATATAGTGAATGTAGCTAACGAGAATCATTGCAAGACATAAATTCAACAGAGAATTGTTGAGCTCGTCTTATGACTGAAAAAATTCAAGCACACGCGCTTTAAAATAATACTTATCCCAGTTATTTCCAATAACCTTCTTGTGAGTTTTTGGTGATATCTAAAATAAGTACATTTTTAAAAGTGATTGTTCTTGAATTGCAAAATATTTTAAACATGTAATTTCTTTCGTATACGTATGTAGAGCTAACATAATGACCTTAATGATCAACGCAGGATATTATAAAACTTCTCCAATTTTCTCCAAAAAGCTAAATCTAAAACATCGATTTTTTCTGAATTCTTATTATATTACTTTTATTTCCGATACAACTTTGCACATTGATGCCAAATTTCCGTATGAATAAATCATTCCAACCGCTGATCGACTTTGTGGGCAGGATTAATGAAAGAATCGTGCCTTCAGTTGACATGAAGTTAACGTTCCCATAGTGAAAATTTCATTTGGAGATACACTAAAGCGCTACATTTGAACCTGTACTTTTTGGTTATTCCCAGCTTGCACCGCCGGAGAGTAAAAATATTTTTTTAAACTTAACTCCTCGAGAGTTTTGCACTTTGCCTGTTGGAGCGGTCCCATCGCGGGTCGGATTTCTCCCGAAACATATTGGAACGGTTTATTTTGCGTGTCCTTCACCTATTTATTTTCCTTGCTTTTCTTCCCTCTCGAACTCCACGCCCAGGACGATTTTCCCACGAACCAAAAAGGGAGGGGTGCAGAAGGAAGGAGAGGGGAGGAAAGGGGTAAAGAAGGGTTGAAGGGAGGGAAGAAGGGGAGGGGGATGGTGCGAAACACAATGGCGCCCGTCTCCCTCAAGATAAACACGCTTGGTCTTCTCTTTCCGTATCAAGGCGTGATATTGCGGTCAGGCGACGGCGACTGGTGGCGGTAATGGGAACTAAGGACCGCGTGTAGGAAATCGCTTAAACTGGACGGATTTCGAAGGGAAAACATCGTAAAGAACAGTGACGGATACTTGCGCGAAATGAGAAATGATCGAATGGGGAGTAATATTGAATTCCAGAGTACGTTCATCACGATGAAAAGTGTATACATGAATTGACGAATAAAAAACATGAGAGTATTTATATAGGGAATTTAAAAATTAGATTTAATCTTTCCCTTATTGTAAATTACCCCAGAAAATAACAAAAATTGAAAAAGATATGCATCTCGAGGAAAATAATTACCGAAGCGATGCAGAATAAAAAAGTTCCCTGGCAAAAATCGTGGGACTTCCTCTCTCGACCAAACACTGCAAGAAGTACCACCGCGAAAATCAGTAAAATCAATTCGGTACAGCCCCGCTGCTGGTGTTGTCCCAAAGAGAAAATAAAAAGCGAAATTATTTGGATAGGGCGATTATACCGATATATATATAAGCTCTCTTCCGCTGCCTATATCCGCGTCTCCATTTGTCATTCCAGGCATCTCTGGAAATGGGACAATCGCTAAAGCGAGCGAGTGACGCGCCCTTCCCCGCGCACTTTTTTTCTGCTCCCTTTGCCCGCGTGGATGGCGAGGAATCGTAGGAGTCGGTTTGTTTGTTTTCCCTTGTCCGCTTTGGAACGACTTCTCCGTGTGTGTTCCGCAACCCTTTCATCCCCCCGCACACCCTCTCTCTCTCTCTTCGCTCACTTCCTCTTCACCTCCTCACTTCATCCCTCGTTTACTCTTACACCGACTCATTCTGGCCAAATACCGATGCAATTCAACATTTGCTGCCTTTCCTTCTCTCTCTCTCTTTCGCTTCCTCTCATCCGTGACCGCGTTCTCTTTCGGAACGCATTCGTTCTCTCATCATGATGGAGACTCATTCCAATTCCCTCGACTTCCCATATTCCGTTTTTACGGAGCCTTTTTTTCCGAGAAATTCCGCGTTTTCAATCCAATTCCATTCTATGCTTTTATCCGCCGTCCCTTCGGTCGTATCCCTAAAGGAGGAGGAGGAGGGGACGGGAGGTGAGGGGGGTATCGTTCTCACGACGTCGAAATTAGTCGCGAATGCCCAGTAAAATTCTATTAAGAGCAGAGGCAGTCAACGATTCCAAATTTTGGATTGGTTTGATTCGTGGTTCGGTTCGCAATTTTTAATAATGGTTCAGTTCGATTAAAGCAAATGGCTGTTTTAATGCTGTAAAAATAGTAATAATTCAGTTGCAATTGCAAACATAAATAAAAAGGGAACTATCTGTTCAGGCTGCAATACTTCGCACGCTATGTTCAAGGGTCCAATTTATTCACAATATATTAAAACCCCGGTATACGTTGTTTCGCATATACGTCGCCAATCAATTAAGGAACGTATTTCGTTATAAGTTGTGTCGCTTTGCATATACGTCGTTTGTGAAATACTAAAAGCAAAATTTCACAAATTCCAATTGCGGTGCATAAATTATAACTATAACAATAAAAACCCTCTATTCGACTTTTAATTTCATGTTTATTATTATTTATATGAAATAATTTAATTTCATGTTCATCAATTCGTGTAAAATCATACTCAGAATAAACATTTGCTGGCCATGTGTTTGAGAGATTACGATGGGTTAGGTGGTTCACAAGATACACAGAGGATAAAAGGGACTGTCTCAATTTTAATGACGATATGTAAAAACCTATTTCTGAGCTTTGTGAACAGTTGTGTCTAACATTTCGTGTGTTTACGTTTGCGTTGATATCTCATGAGATATTGGATTTGCTTTGGATTGTGAAATCTACTTGAAAAGTACTCTAAAGTGCGTATCAGTGTACCTGTAAGTAAAGAAACAATTTTTATGCTCCATCACACTATAGACAAATATTTTCGATGATTTCTGAATTTATTATTGCAACTGGTTACTCGTTGTTACGATTAAATGTATATTAAACACTAGTAGCAATGAGTGGTAAACACATAGTGTTAACATAGTATGGCCAATGTACTGTATTGATATGTATTATTTGGGAAACAAATGTGTCACAAAATATCCGCCAGGAACGTAACCCTTAACTTTTATCATAGTTCTTATGGTAATCTTTGTTTCGCTATAGGTTGTTTCGCTATAAGTCGCATTTTTCAGGAAGGCATCTCCGACGTATAGCGGGGTATTACTGTATTTTCAATTTTGAATCCATTACTGTCAGATAAATGCAATTCTTTCATAGATATTGCAAAATCTACACAAAATGACTTCATCTATAGCAAGCAAGGGATGTCTTAACTTTTTCATAATTACTTGAACTGTTTCAGTATTTTTACTTTCTCCATACGTAGTAATGGGAAAGTATTGTATTCATGAAAAAAATCGACTTCGAGATTTCAACGGAAATACATGTTTTGAGGTCCCTAGAACACGTTTAGACTATTTTCGGAATGATGTCTGTGTGTATGTTATTGTGGGCGCTCTAACTCAAAAAGTACATGCCATATCGTTACCAAACTTCATATATATCACTTTAACATAAGCACAAAGAACTGATTAGTTTTTGGACAATAACGAGTAACCGGAAGTCGAGGTTTATTCGAAACCCTATTCGGTTTTTGCGATATTTCTTCGTTAAAACATCATTATTGTATACACAATTCTATACAAAAGTTATAGGGAATGTAATTTCCTACGGTTTTCATTTGAAACAATTTTCTATAGGAGTTATTGTTTAGGAGTTATTTATAAATAACCGGTTTTTCGGTTTCCGTTAAATATCTCCTTAAAAACATCGTTATTGGTAATCTTCGTGAGAACCAAAGTTGTAGAGAATAATATTTCTTCCAAGTTTTGTTTGAAACTAATTTTCGTAGAACCATCCATTTCGGATATATTTCGCTTTATCTTAATACCAGTATACAGCGCCAACACCATGTAGCGGTGAATTCTGTAAACATTCAAAATATACGTAATTTACGGCAACAAGGACGTGTCTTCTTTTACGATACGAAATAATAATTTTGCCTCGTAATATTATTCATAATAATTTTAATATCTATACCCCAAATATGGAGAAAGTCATGTGTTGGCCACATCAGATTTTTTTAATTCTCGGACAGAAAAGAAACTTCAGGCTCAGTTGGCGATTCAGCAAAAAAATTATATTTTCTTTCGGTTTGATTCGATTTACTGCTCTGATTAAGACTACGTGGCACATTTACATGTAACGAAGAATCTTATAAATTAAGCGACTTAATAGATTTTCATAGTAAACTTCGCTCACTTAAAAAATACCGCTAGTAACAAGAGTGAAATGGTGGAAATTTAACTTATATGTGTGAGTGCATAATACTGTTCACAAATGAAAAGATTGAGAAGGAGAAAAATTCTGAACTTAACCGGGAATCGAACACGGGCCTCCCACTTGCCGGGTATTTGTTTTAACCAACTAATTGTAAGCTATCAAGCTTATGGCGTATGGCGAGTGGGAGACCCGGGTTCGAGTACCGGTCAAGTTCAGAATTTTTCTCCTTCTCAATCTTTTCAGTCATATCGCTATTATCCCTCACGAATGCAATTTAGTGAAAGCTCCTTTTAACAGTAATTACGACGATTTTTATTAGGTATCATTACGTTATGAGGTTTGGAAAATATGCACTAATCTTGCATTAGTGATTCACAAGAACTCGCGATCAGTCTCCTAAAGTTTATATTTTGGATTTAGTTTGCATACATTTTTCTATATAAATAATATAACGCTTGATTATCTCAGCGTGCAACGGATAACATGGGAAGATACAAGAGAGAAAGAACCGTATGAATGTACGCTACAGAAAGCTTTGATTTCCTGATAAAAGTAGTTCTGAAACTTGAAAATCAGCCATTTAAGCCTTTATTACGAACGTTAATGCATACGAAGCGCGTCGAGAAATAATACGTATAGCGACCGTAATATGATGGGGACATTTAACTCGTGACAAATGAGGGCTAGAACGTTTTTACCACTATTTTCGCTCCCTTGGAGCGCAAGGACGCGGAGAATAGACTAATGGTCGCCTTAAGGGCGAAGTTTTTTTTTCCTACCGCTCTTATTCTCAGAACTCCAACCCCTCCCTTTTCCACACGAGTCATCCGATCCATTCGCCGTCAATCAACATCTCCTTCGACGTCCACCCCCGTCCACCGCATTCCCATTCTCCCTCGCAATCAAGTCCTCGTCCAATCACTCTCTCCCGCATTTCTTCCCATCTCTCCTCTCTCTCCCCCACACTTCCTCCTTCCTTCCACCCACTCTCATCCGTCGCTCAATTCTTCACACGTGCCCTTTCGCGATCGATATGCAGCGGTCACCAAGGCAACCGAGTTCGTCCCGCGAGGAAACGAGGTCACGGGACAATAATAATGATAATAATAATTACGCCATACGTCTTAACGTCTCTAGGATGAAGAAGGATGGATGGCGAAGGGGAGTGATGATTTTTTTAAGGATGGAGGAGGAAGATGGAGGGTGCGATAGTTATGCGGGATGGAAGGGAAGCGAAATCGCTAGATGAAGGAGAGAGAGAGAGGCGCGGGTGGAGTGGGAGTGTATGGGACGCGCATTATGGGGAGACGCCCTTAACGCGTGAAAAGGAACGAAATGGGTGGGCGAATCGCAGTCGAGCGTATTTTTATACCGAAAGACGGAGACGGCGCGGCTCCTTTTTTCTGTCTCGAGGGAGAAAGAGACTTTCGAGAGTTTAACCGAAAACACTGTTTTTTTGCGATGTTCCGGAGCGTCGTCCATCTAAATTGGAGTGTCTCAGATTGCGAGAGAGAGAGAAAGAGGAGAGATTTGAGGAAAGTGGAAAATGTGTAAGTATGGGTTTCCAAGGAGAATGCCTTTCTCGTGACCCGAACCGACGCGAATCTACAAATTTCCGAGAACTCTATACGGAATGGATTTTTAAACGAAAACATTTTTTTTTTAACTTCGATGCAATTGTGCCGAAACACGTTTTTCGGTTATTCAATATGCCTTCTTATATCGATGAAAATCTTATTAAAACGTAGCAGCATAAACCTGCGGATTTGAACGTAAATAAGGATAAAAATTCACGCGACACGAAAAATAAGTCATTCGTCGAAAAATTCCCAAAATTTCAAATGAAGTTATTTCATGGCCGGTTGCATAATTCAGTCTGAATATTCCAAAGGAAAAATCTGCCGAAAAATATTAAACGCAAGTTTATTTTAATTAACAAAATACGTCGAAATTATGAAATTGTGACATTTATCATTATTGTTAATACAAAAAATATAAGGTTATGCAGCCTTTGAACTGCATACAGGGCCCGGGGAGTACAGCCGGTGCAAATAACCGGGTCCCGCTCTCAGGAAAAAGTTTCCTGTGAAGATGAATCACACTATGTACCTGCAATCCATTATCTTTGTTTGCTACATTTATACATTCTGTATACACCTTTGCTTTGCCTGAAATAAGCAATGTCTTTCTTAAACTATATTATCGTTTAATACTTGTATTGTGGTTAATGTCACTTCCTTAATTTCATGCTTATTTACATTCTTTGAACTTCCCATAAAATAAAATATTACATAAAATTTACAGACGTACTTGTTCATTTGCAGATAAAAAATTACTGCACTAAATATACACACATACCTATATAGAGAAAAATTGTGCTCGATTGTAGTTAAAGAAAGAGGGTCCGGGAGCGGAAAAAGCACCGTTCCCCGGAATTTCTCTCCCGGGCCCTGACTACATATACCTTGTAGAAAAGGAACTGGCTTCTGGTGTCCTTTTCTTTTATTTCGTATTCAAGTTTTCGAATAACATAATTTTAAACCACTATAAACTTTGTACTTTGTCATCGACCACCTTCGAAACTTCGATAAAAAGATCTCGAAGCCATTTTCCGGAAACTTGCTTTGACAAAAAAACGCACAGATCATTGGAAATATGTTCTCGGGGTGAGAGATAGAGAGAGAGGGAGACACGTTTCGTGAGTCCAAACCCCTACCGCTCCCGATACGCCTTCATCTTCTTTTCTCTTTTATCCTTCCTCACTCACGTGAAGTACGCCGATTCGAATCTCTTTCCTTCCTTTTACCCGGACCCTCTCCCCTCTCGCACACACACACACACACTCTCAGCTCACCATTATTTACGGCGGAGTCCACGCCATGAATACAAAATGAGGGAGGCTTATGCGAGGGCTACGCTTTGAGGTTTTGGTTCGTGTCCTCAAGTAGGGAGGCGGAGGAAAGAGAGAGAAGGGGTGGATAGCGGGAGTCGCTGTATAGACGGTAAGAACGCTGAGGAACACGGTCCGAAAATAACAAGGGGGATGGAGAGAGGGGAGAGACGCGGCGTCCTGTTCCCCTTGGCGCCTCTTGCTCTCGTCCAATCGCGTTGGGGGAGAGCCCGAGGGCGTAAGGAGAGAGCGAGGGTAAGTTGCGTTCTGAAGGCGGATTCGCCACGGACTTTTCCCTATTACGTGAGAGCACATCCGTAATATATGGTCGTGATGGGAGATTTGAGTGTCGGTCGGATGGGTTATCGGTTCGGGAATTAAGTTGAGAAAACGAAAGGGACTACGTGATGTCAGAAGCTAAAAAAAACTGCGCGAGACTGCGGGGGATGAAAATTGCACATCATTACTTCAAGGAAACCGCTAAATAAGTTTCTGCATTCGATTTTTTAAAGAATTTTCTCGATTGAAAAGGTGATGCAGTTAATTGAAAAATCTATGATTTTTAGAGTTTCTAAAACGTTGATGTCCATAAGATTTTTCAGACAAAAATAAACAATAAAATAAAGAAAATCATAAAAACTAGTTTATAATAGTTTTTTCGCTCCTTTTGGGTGTTCATTCTTGTTTCGTGTTATATTTACAAAAATATTTAAAACCAATATTGCTTTTCCATTGTAACGAAAACCTATTATAAGAATGGTAGCATTTTTTTCCAACAGAATTTCATTTAAAATGCACCCCTTAATAAGGAGCCGAACTGTACAGTAATCTTGCCCACTATCAATAATCAAACTGCCATTTATTCGAAAGATATTTCATGTGTCTCTCGCTATAGAAACTATATGTATATAAAAGAAGGTTTAAAACGAATTATTAAATAAACAAAACACCGTGCTTATGCTTGAATTTCTGAGAAATGGAGCGGAAAATTTTAAAACAAACGCGTAACAATGCGCGCTTTCTAGTGAATCGTCACCTGGTAAAGGCCGTCAGAGTGTAAAGCACGCCACGAACAAAGGCGTAAACACGAACGGATACGTCGCTCCACCTGTCGCTTCGGAGCGTGATTGGAAATCGCGGGACACGGAGAAAGCAAGATAAGAGAGGGGGGAGAGGTGTAGGAGGTCGCAAAGGCGAGGTGAGCGCAACCTTCGGTCACGACGTGGAGTATCACGCGTGTCAGGGGGCGAGCGTGCGTATGAGTTTTCGATTGCGGTATAGGCGATAGAGAGAAGGTGGGTGTGTGTGTGTGTGCGAGTAGACCTTGTAATAGGGTGGGGATCACGGGGGAACGGATTGCAAAAGAGCCCCCGCGGCCATCCAGACGACCCTCTTGGGTCAAATCGCGGAGGCCAATTACGGATTTTGAAGAGAGCTCTCCGCTTTTAAGCGCCGGAGGCGGAAAAAATAACACGGAACCAAATTTTGATCGAAAGTCTAGCAAATTGACTTTTTTTTTTAGCGGCGATGGCATTGAAAGAATGAGGATAGATGATAGGAGAGGAAAGGAGGAGAAGAGAGTGGAGTGCGACGGGAAAGAAGTGGGAAGGAGGGAAGGGTAAAGGAGTGGGGAGAGGGAGGGAGATGATGGGAGGGGGAATGGAGCGGAGCGAAGGAGAGAACATCCGAACATAATAGAGACTCATGAAAAGCAATGATGAATCGAGAGAAGGGATAAATGTCTACCAAAATCGAATAAATTAACATAAAAACGAACGCTATTGTAGATTGCGGATACAAAGGTTTATTCCAGACGTGTATTTTTATGTATCATAACCGTTGAATTACAATTTTTCAAAATGTTACCGTGATTGATATAAGCTTAAGATGCTCGAGTATTCGTTTCCTTGCAGTTAGTTTAACGAAAACGCCGTGTGAGTAATGGTACCTCGTAAACTGGCGGAAAATCTTGACTGCACGATTGCACTATAACCATTTTAAACAATTTTCAGTAGAATACAACGGAAAACACACAGATCCTACTAATTTAACTTCCAGGTGATTGCTGAGACTTATACCTACACGATATTTAAACATTCGGCATATGAAGCGCGCTATGACTTTTTCGAGTACTGCCTGCAACGAATTCTCTTGCTTCGGTGCTAATACCGAAATCCACTTCCGCAGTATGAAGAAAAAAAACACAAATTGGTGACTATGACGCTGATGTGAAAGATGAGGAGCGTAAAAGAAAGATTTGGAGGAAGAGAGCATGGGAGAGCTATGGTGAGAGGGAGAAAATTTATCTGAGGCGGGTTGCGGGGCAGGAAAGAATGAGGGAGGAGTAAGGGTGTGTTGGCGGAGAGGAAAGATAGGGAGAGGACGCGCTTGATGAAAGTGAGGAGAATGATAAAGTGCCGCGCAAAGGATGACACACAAAAAGAACGGCCATGAGAAAACAGACCTTTGAGCACGTCTGAAAAGCGATTAGATCGATGAAAAGATATGTGCAATGTAGAATAGACTAGTACTACTATATTTCTATGAAGGAGCGAAAAAGTAGGCTTATGGCATTCACTTTCCTAATTTCAACCGATATGATCCAATTAAATTGCTATTACTCGTAAAACCAGATCATTAGAAAGTAAATTGTAAATATGATTGATTTTTGAGTGATTATCGCTCGGTTACTTAATTTAGATTTTTTGAATGTTTATCCATGAAAGCAAACATATCGAAATGGCAGCATTACCGTCACAGAATTATCCAGATAACACTTCCTCCGCTCTATCCCCCTAATTATCACCAATAAACGAAGCATCATCACCATATGGGCACGGAGTAAGATCCGCCGGAGGCAGAAGCCGATGCATTGACAAGAGGAGATAAAAAGAAGGCGCTGACCGAAAAGGGACCGGGCATTATTCAATACTTGCGAGCATAAAGTTTGCCTTACTTGGTCAAGAGTCAATTTTGGATCCGTCGAAAGCGAGACAATCGCGTCCATAAATCAAAGCGAAGGACATCGACGGCACCTTTTGCGAAGGCCGGTTTATATCGGCGACTCGTTATTTATTCGTCCTCAGAACGATTGTTCCTTCCTTACTCTCGATATCCGTCTCTCGCGGCACACTTCATTAGTTTGCATAAGAGGGGGGATGGCGCCTTGGGCGCTTCCGCCGAGGCGAGCGCCCGAAGAGTGATGATGCATTATGGGACATCCCATCCTTCCCTCAGCGACCCGAACGGCAATTAAACCATCTCATCGATCATGCAACCGCACGCCGGCTCGCCTCGTATTCCACGGCCGCGTCAAATTCGCTGCTTGCCATCCTATCATCATCTGCTGCCCATTCCTTCCCATCCGCCCTCTCCTTCCTCGCTTTCTCGCTGATTTTCGCATAATATTAATAGTCCTTTAATTGCACCTTTCGAATGTGGTACGATAGGAGCTCTACCTCTCTCTCCGTTCCGGTATCGATTCCGCCCACAGACATTATAAATCTAAAAACAAGGCAATACTTAGTCCTGATGTATCTAGATCAGTATCTCTATTGACTAACACCAGAATTTATTTGTTCTTATCAATTGAAATATCGATAGGTGAATCTAGGACGTTAGAAGCTTCGTTACAAAATGAATCATCGTCAGTTTTTTGTTTTTAAACGTCAGTAGGTGTGTTACGAGAGTAACTATATGATCGACCTCTCAAGAGCCCACGGCCAACCCCGCCTCCTTTCGTAATGAGCAACCTAAGACGCTTCTTATATGGACGAGAGGGATAGGGGGAGAGAGAAAGAGGGATAGAGAGAGGGAAGAAGAATAGGAGAGAGAAAGAGGAAGAAAGAGGGAGGGAGAAAAAGTGAGATGGAGATATAAATGGGAAAAGGGGTAGAGAGAGGAATAGGGATAGAAAGAGAGAAATAGGGAGAGTAGAGAGATGCCTGCAAGAGTAAAAAAAATCTGATGTGGCCAACACATGACTTTCTCCATATTTGGGGTATAGATATTTAAATTGGTATGAATAGCATTATGAGGCAAAATTATTAGTTCGTATCGTAAATGAATACAGTCGTCCTTATTGCCGTAAATTATATTTTGAATATGTTTACAGAATTCACCGCTACATGGTGCTGGCGCTGTACACTGAAAATTTACGAATAAGCAAAATATCTCCGAAATGGATGGTTCTACGAAAATTTGTTTCAAACAAAACTTGGAAGAAATATTATTCTCTATAACTTTGGTCCTTACGAAGATGAGCAATTACGAAGTTTTTAAGGAGATATTTGACGGAAACCGAAAAAACCGATTATTTTTTATAAATAATTCCTAAACAATAACTGATATGGAAAATTGTTTGAAATAAAATATGTAGGAAATTATATTTTGTACATTTTTTGTAATGGTCAATGTATACAATAAGAACGTATTATCCGAGAAATATCGCAAAAACCGAATCGGGTTTCGAATAAACCTCGACTTCCGGTTAACCGGTATTGCTCACGCTAAAGTGTTATATATGAAGTTTGGTAACGATATGGCAAGTACTTTTTGAGTTAGAGCGCCCACAATCACATACACAGACATCATTCCGAAAATAGTCTAAACGTGTTCTAGGGACCTCAAAACGTGTATTTCCGTTGAAATCTCGAAGTCGATTTTTTTCGTGATCACAATACTTTCCCATTACTACGTATGGAGAAAGTAAAAAAATCTCGCGAGCTAGGGGTAATGGCAAAGAACATTAAAAAGGCGATGACGCGAAAGCGTTTTCCGGAGTCTGATAGTCCTTTGTTCTGCACTCGTTCGGGTCGCGACCCCTGGACGCCAATGAAGAGCGAGTCCGTAACTCAAAAGGGACACGGGAGAATGCAGTGAGGGAGTTAGAGAGGGAGAGAGGACGACCTGTTGAATAAATCGCTCTCAGACAGTCGCTCGTTTTTTCTCTTTCCCTTCTTCCCAGTCGTTAAAGTTACGGTCGTCGAAAGCATTTCTGCCATTGTTCTTCCTCTCTTCCTTTCTTCCTATCTCTTTTTCTTTCCTTTACGGTCCCAATAAGCTTGATGAGAAGCAGGAACTTCGTTCCAATTCTTCGATAGCTCTAAATTTCCTTTTGAGCATTAAATTGCAGAAAGGGAATTGACGTGGATGGTTATTACGGGGCCGCGGTCAATCGGACGATCCGTCGATCTTCGGAGAAACTTTCCAAAAAAAGAGTTTATTTTCGAATTTCATGAATATTTATCGAAAACGCATGAGTGAGCCGTACGTAATGGCGGCAAATTTCGGTTAATAGGATATAATCTCTCGGAAGTTAAGCCTAACTTATAAGATTTTTTTCTTTTTCGAAGTAGGTCGAAAAAATAAAATCTTTCGGAATTGAGTAACAAAAAAAGGAACGAAGACGGATTGCTGGACGATTAGGCCTTACTTAGGATTCCGCAATTAACTAAAGGTCAAGGTAAACACATTTTTAATATGCTAATTCTTCTTTGAAGAATGAAAAATTAATGCAAAATGCTTCTAACCTAAATTAGAGAATTCCGATGGATTCGAGACAAACACATGCACACGGAATCGAAGGGGCCCACTTAATAGAACCGTGTCAGAATATTGGAAACAATCAATTTCGACGCGAAATTGCCCTTTTCCCCTCTCCTCCCATTCGCCCTAAGCCCTTTTCAATGGATGCTTTCGCCCCAATCTGGAACCCTCAGCCAATCTCGACATGTCAAAAGGAGAGATTAAAATGCGAGGTTTATCCGACAGGAGAGGGTTGCTTAATGAGCACAGCGGGCCGTAGAGGGAGAAAGGGAAGAGATACACAAAAAATCTAGGACGAGTAGGAGAAAAAAATGACGTGTCTATATTTCCAATCTCTTCGTGGGTTTAACTGCCTGTGACGTCTCCTATTTCCTCCTTTTTTTCGACCCCTACCATCGATTCCGGAGGGATGATTTTTTTATCTATTTCATTCACCGCACACAACCGTAAGATTGCGGCGTGAAGGGGATGCAACCATTACGCCGTTCCCCAACCCCATTTGGCAGATCCCTTTGGGCAACGAATCTATTCACTCCGCCCCCTCCCTCCCATGATCCTCGCCGCCGTCGCCTTGTAGTATCTAAAAGGGCGCTACTTCTTCTTCCTCCTCTTCCTCTCCCTTATTCTCTTATGTGGTTCTCCCCCTTCCCTCCAGTGTTACCCGGCCTATACAATTTTCCTCTTTTGGCAGGGTTGTTATTTTTTTCACCATTTGTCTCCTTACATCTGTTTACGAAACTAATTGACCTTCCACCCCTTATCACGTTTTCTCTGCTTCAATTTCCTCGAACACTGTTATTACTCATAATTTGAAGCATATACACATTCCGATGAATATACATGCGAACCACGGTAGCCGGGACAATTTGTATTGTAGGCCTCATTTCGAATTCCTCTCCCGAAGGCTGTGGTGGCAATTATAAAGTAAGCTGGATAAACGAATCTAAAGTTAAATTGCATTACAAGTATTCTCTTATTTCAGCGTTTCCTAAAGCAACGATGGCAAACCTAACAAAAATCGTTTACTATCTCCTTAATATGTTTCTATTTCTGATCGAATATAAAAGACTATTTCCACCGATATTGCAATTATGCTGTTAAAATAATTGACTAATAAGTGACATTTTGTACGAAGACGAAATGATTGCTCCTCCGTAATTGTCGTTCGGCTGCAAATAACCAGAGACAATGAAACTTTTTGGACGATTAATTGAATTTTACAGAACAAAGCCAACGTTTTCTGAGCATTAAGTATGATAAGAAATTACTATAGTTGAACCATAAAATTGTTTCTTTCTGGATGTATTTAAAATTGGTTTGTAAGTTTTTTTAATTTTGTAACGCGAGCTAAAAAGGATTTGCCAATATCTGTCCTAGAGCATTCCTCTTTGTAGTGGTATGCTGCATGCATCAAACATGTCATGAATAGTTTCATTTACAATATACAGCATTAAAATATGCCCCATTAAAATACACGTTTTACAGGCAAATTTTTTAGGTACAAAAACACAACTTTTTCTTTTTCAGAATAACTATCGGTGGATCACCGCCGAGGAAGGCTGATTTGTAATGAAAATGAGTATGTAACAAACGGAGTTACTTACATAAAAAAATTGGACTACAGGTGAGCTCCGTATTTAACTTTCGAAACTCGGTTAAATTTTCACCTATATTTTTATGAAAATAATTTAGGGAAAGTATTTCTTTAAACCAATCAAGGAGTTTTAATATCATAGAAAAGTTTTACGTCATTGTAACAACATGCTATTTGGCAAAAAATAAAATTTATAGCCTCATTTGTGCATTTTATAAATTGTTCGGATGTTTTACCCTGTACAGCTTATATAAAACAGAATATTTTAGAGATTGTATTGACATAGGGTACATAAAATTCTTCATTGCTCATTGAAATGAGATTCCTCATCCAAACTGATATTGAAATTTATATCCGAAAATAAAAAAACAATTATTACCACATTTGGTGGTAATTTCGATCATATATTAAGCGTGATATTTAAAAAAAATTATCCCAGCCACGCCTTTGATCAAGAGAATCGTTTACGACTACGAGGATAACCTTTTAGCACCATTTTTTTTACGAAAACCACGCTACTAAATTCATCCAAACATTTCGAATTCTTTCGGAAAACTCTTGGAATGGAATTTCTTCCGAAGATCGATCTCAAACTGGAAGACAGGCAATTTTAAAAAACGCGATGATTTCCATGGCTCCGATATTATCTTCGTTAAAAAAATAGCTCCAACGCATCGGTTTTTATTCCCCGTCACTTAAAAAGCTCTTCAGAATCGCTCATTATGACGCGTCTCGGAGTTTTTTTTATTTATCGCCGGTGTCACTAAGTCCAAAAATATATCCGGCGATCCTCCTTCCGCCTCCATAACCCGCCCCCACGCCCCTAAACTTCCTCACCTCCCCCGCGATGAGCAGTCGCTCGTTCTCCCGTGTACTCTTCATAGTAAGCTGTCCGCGGTCCGGCTTTTCACGCCATGTTCGCGCATTAGGTGGAAGGTCACGAGATAAATTATCATGGGGGAGACGCTGCTAAGCCCCGGAGGAAGGGAGAAACTAGGAAAAAAAGACAAGACGTCATTATTTTTCTGCTCGAGAGAGGTTTTTAAATCCCACGACGGGAACATTATTTTTTTTTAAATAACTCACGGCGTGAGTGGTATATTCGTAATTCGGTCTTCATATTTTTTCCGACAAGTGTTTAAAGTCTCCTCGGCAACGTTTCGTCGCGAGGATCATGGCCAAAGGACCGAAATGACCTCTTAGCGGAGTTCGTCCAGAAAGACGTAAAACGACTGCTGCGAAAAAAAACGGCGATGGAAATTTCTTTCGCGGAGGAATCTGGACGCGAGATTCTTCCCGAGTATCTGTTAAGTTTTTTTTAGGGCTTTGCCCCGTAAATAAAAGAGTACTTGGGGGAATTATTTATTCTTGGAAAAGCTTCGCCGAACAAGGGAGCCGTTTCTGGCCTTTCAAACTCGCGTGACAAATGTGCGAACTTAAAATTTAATTTGGCAAGAGGAGGGCGTGTGCGCAGTAAAAAAAGCAAAGCGGAAAGGCAGACGCCGCAGCGGCCGGCCGTAAGTCTCCTCGAACGGGATTTACCACAAAAAAGCTCTTTAAAATGCTAAAAACTTATGCCTTCGTCCCACCATTTCTTCCCTCGTTCTTCCATAAAAGGTTTCCCTGTGTGGAAATATTATGAATTCAAATTGGTGTAGTAATGACGTAAGTTAATAAATTATAATACCCGTTACCTGGAGAGACGTCGCAATATTAAGAACGTAACTTCTACAATTGTAAGTAAATTGAATTATTTTACAAATACATTAATTTAGTCCAATAACACGTAGCATTAAAACCTCTTCCCTGCCATTTAGTTTTTTTCTAGGACACATAGAAAAACGCAATTAACTGCATAATTACCGTTAACGTTCCATAATTCAGATTTTACCCGTCAAATTAAAATTTTAAGATAATAAGGTAATACTGACAAGTAACTATATTTCCAACCTTCGTGTATCGAGTAACTCAGTGATTTCCAAAATCAAATATTCGTCGATCACGTTGTCAACATACGAGTTTCATAGTGACAACATAAATAATAGAAATAGGTGTTTTATTACATCATATTTTGTGTTATGATATTTAAGAACATTGAGATATCAAAGATGGGCCATGACAGAATCAGAAGACAAATGAGGTCAATCATACCGACGAGGGAAGCACACAACACTCTTCAAAATGTGTACGAGTACAAAAGGAGACTGAGTTTAATCCTAGTCGCCTATGACACAATTGGAGTGAGGGCAGCGTCAGATCGACTTAGATCGGAGCAGCGTGAATTCCCAAAACAAATCATATAAAACTATGCTTTCAAATATAGTACTTTATAATAAGGAACAATTTTAGTTATTTTATCAAAATAAAGTCTAATAAAAGCATGGAAAATATCACTTCCGCTATAAATGGGATACTAATACCTATTATATCTTGTTAATTAAGTTAAATAATTGCATATTGCTTCCAAATAAGGATTACCTGTAGTTAAAAGGCTGGTCTCCAATTTGCCGCCAATGAGAGGGTATCAAGGGGCCATAGCAATTGTTTCCAAAATCGTATCTCTTATAAGCACATACGTAAATTACTGGGTTACAATTTAGCTTTTCGAATATGTATATAACAAAAAGCACAATTAAAGAGCATTTTCCAAAGAATCACATCAAATATAACATTTGCTATTTACATTACACTAATAAAGAATTTCTGTAAATTATGAGGAACACTTTCATCCCTAGTACTCTTTTAAGTATCACCTACTGTTGACAAAATTGCAAACCAATAACAATTGAAAGTATTAACATGTTTACAAGCAAAAATTAACTCAGTTTCTTCACTATTTTGAGATAATATAAGATATTTTCTAAGAAAGTTACAACATATAAAAGATTAATCCGTTTTACGAAAGCATTGAGGAATTATCATTGTTATAAACCAGACAACTGCAAATTTACCCACTCAAATTAGATTTAAAATAATCCAGAATCACTCGCCGTCTGACGATGCTGTAAGTTTTTTTTTCCTTCGGACACCTTGAGTCACCCTTTAGCAATGAACTCTCCACTAAAAAAAACATCGCTTGCATTGAAGCGGTTAACCGAGAGTTATTCAGCTCAGATTTCTTTTGAAGCCAACAAGAGGGAAGAGAGAAAGAAAACGGAAGGACAAAAAAAGAACGAACGGCCGAAGGCAACGATCTTCCTCGGCAGAAAGAAGAGGCAACCCTTTGGGAGAAGACATCCTCGAGGGATTCGGAGAAAACAGGTAACGTGTTCGCACAAGAAAATATCTCCAAGAGAGAATAGGCGACGTTTCGGATTCCACAGAGAACATCGTCAATAGGTACCATCTCCAGCGGGAGACGCACCCCTTTTTTTAATCCCACGCGAGAACAAACACGCCCTCGGGGTAAAAACAACCGCTCCGGAATTACTCCCAAACGGGAAATAAAGGATGAGGCAATTGGGCGTTGAGGGGGCGGCCGCAAGGCAAGGGCAACCAAATGGCCTTAAGGAGGATGTGCAAACACTGGAGCATCCTGGAATCCTGCTGACGTGAATGGAGGACCGAAAAGGAAAGACTCTTGTGAGAGGCGAGGAGACGTGGAAAAAGAACCGTAGGAAAGATTACGTCTTCCTCTTTCTTACATTTATCTTCCAGAGCAAACTCGACGGAGTTTCGCTAATAAAAAGCAAAGAAAAAATAAGAGAAGCCTCTTCTAAGGAACCTATATGTCAAACCCTTCCGGTGGATATGCACGGAAATATAGAGCACGGCAAGGCAGTTCGGAATACCTGAGATTCTGCTGGTGACACTTTTTTTTTAGACACTTGGTTAGATGGAGACATTCTTTCGCGGAAAAAAGGTTCGATGATAGCTCTTTTTTTGGTTCATTTTCTTTTCGCCATGTTCCGCTAGTCTCGGTGACAAGTATAAGAGCTATTCTTGTGCGAACAATTGACTGAATGGGATCGGAAAGATTTGTGAGAGGAATGGAACAAAGGAGTCTTTCAGGATTCGATAAAGTGCGGGAATAAAAGGGTTTTCGAGAATTCTAACGGAACAAGTGGAACGGATATCTTGAGAAGGGTCAGTATTTTATTAAATAACAAAGGAACTTCCTGTGTATATAAGGCCTCTCTATCTCACCTTGTCTCACTTTTGAGAAACATCGGAAGATTTTTCTTCCGCAGTCCCTAAACAACCGAAATATTTCATTGTCTTAGGAAGTTAATCAATTGCAGTTATTACATTTAATATTTAGCACGAATGTATAATTATGAAAGGAATCCCTTTACTTTCAAGTTATTTTTTTCGCTAGTACGAAATTATAGAACTAAAAAAATATCCTCTACCCGACGATACACGTATGCATTAATTATCTTTTTTCTCTCTCTCTAAGTCCTCTTTCCTAGCAATTTGAGTTATTACACTGTATGGCGCGTTAAAGCTCGTATGATGTGGTATGGAGCTCATATTGGCCTTATGTAAATCCGCCCCTGATGATGACTTTAGAGTGCGTACACTTTTCAACATTTCGCGAATTAATAGACAGGTGTTTATTCACAAATGCAGCTTGGATGAGCTTGGAAAACATTTAATTTTATGTAAATGTTCATTGATTTACGAATCAAATGCTTATTTAACTTGCTCCTCACAAGTGCTACCAATCTCTAATTTCCCAAGCTCCTGTACGCTGAAAATTGTTTTATCCAAGGTATTTTTTATTAATATTACAACTTTCCGAGAAAGAAAGCGAAGTTGGAAGAAGAGGCAAAAGAGAATGCAACGATCCATCACGTAGAGGGGATTTGAAGAGGTAGCCGGCAACACAACGCCTTATAAATAAAGCGGAATTCGACGCCCAGATTTCATAGGTCAGCGCTCGAGAAATCGACAGGAATGGGTGAAAACAGAATAAAAGGGGGAAAGAGAGAGAGAGAAGAATAAATAAGTAGATGATGAAGAGTGAAGAAGAAAGAAGGATGAAATGGGGAGAGGTGGAAAGGAACGGAAAATTAAAGAGCAAATTATGAGTATTATGGTCAGTGGCGGATTTGGAACCTTTCCGCCCCTAGGCCAAATTATTTTTCCACCCCCCCTGAAAACATGTCACAAAAATTTATTTAATTTGTACATTACACCAGAGGAACAATCCGTTCTTTCCCGGGTATTTATGGTTATTACCTTGAAAAGCTTCCTTGGGTGAGTACCAATAGTCTTTCATGATTTCGAAGTAATCTTCTTCAATCTCCATAATTTTGAAAATCACGCTAAAAGCCCTCTTTACAGTGCTTGCTCACATATTATATTGACGGTCTTGCAACTTGGCGAATGGATATAAATCCGACCGCATCGAAATCCTACCGCCCCCAAAACTCCGCAGCCCCTAGACCATTGCCTACTTTGGCCTTATTGCAAATCCGCTAATGTAGATGGTGATAATTATATTTGATGGAAGAATCGGAAAGAAAGGGAAGTATGGTGAGGAGAGGCAGATGAAGGAAGGGCGGGAATGGGCTGAGGAGATGGAGTGCAGATAGGGAATTGAAGGCGCTTCCTTAGAGACAGGTCTTACACTCCTTTAATTCGCCATTCGAACCAAGAGAGTAGGTAAAGATACGAAGAAGTAACATGACTGTCTCTTACTCTCTCGAAAGGGACGGAAGATGGGTCTTTTTGAAGACGCAGACGTCAAACGTAATCGCAATGCTGGAGCAAAGAGCGAGTGAGCCTTCTAGTATAAGTGCTGGGTCGGACGATGTCGACTTTTCTTAACGTCGGCGGAGACGGCGGCAAAGGGGTCGTTTGAGGGGGTTGCTAAGTAAGAGGGAGGAAAAGAGTGGGAAGGCCCCTGAGTGAATACTTAATCAGCATTCGAATGCTCGGGTGCGACAGATAGAGCATCCTTCCTGTTCGACGGTATGCTTTTCAATCGAGAGTTTCCTCTAGAATATGAAGACATAACTGTCATGGCGAATTATCGTTTCATAAAACTGCAGATAGATAACGATTCGATTATATTGAATGAAGAACAGATGAACTTGCACGTAAAACTTCTATTTTATTGACGTCCACAGTGGACGCAAATTACTTGTAAAAAGCATGCATCAAGGTTAAAAGGGGAAAATTTTCAAAAATATATTATTAATAGTATATTTTACTCACGAATCTGAATAAAACTGGACAGATTTGAATTCTTTCGTTATTTAATCGGTTAAATTTATCTTATAGCATTATCAAGAACTGTTTTTCATTAATACTTTATGAAGTTATCCTAAAACAAGAAAAATAACATATTTTTACTATTCATACATTCCTTATAAATAAATGAAACAAAACACTCGTCTGGTAAAATTGAGATGTAGCAGCATGGAACGCGGTCGCAGAGGCACTTCTCAGATGCGCGGTTCGACACGATTCGATCTCCCGACGGATGGAAGGAACGACCGCAGACGGTTTTCATTTCGTCGATCTGAATTTCTGTGGCCTTAAACCAGCCATCCCACGCTTATTACATTCATGCGATCGTCCTATTTCTCATTTTTCAAAAAGTTTTCGCTCATTCCTCAACGTCGCCTTTTGATACCATCAAAAGTTATATAAGCGATTGAGTTGAAATATTATCACCTGATTTTAACATATATTTCTACAAATGTTAGCTCATTTTTCGTCATTAATTTGCTTCGTTATACATTGCAACTTTTTAAAATTTAAGATGTTTTCTACCATAAGATTTTGTTAGGAATGAAAAAGATTGAACTCTCCTTCCTCTCACAATATTAACAAGTGAGCGAAGAGCTGCAGAGCAAATTACATAAGGTGATTTTTTCACTGAGGGTAAAGAATTGTTGCTTGCCTACCTACAAGTATCTATGTATCAGCATGTACTTTTTAGTTATTTTTATTTATTACTCCCCATCAACTGATCCTAAATCCACCAAATATTTATCATGTCTAGTTATTGTATAGACCAATCTATCCTGAAAACAAACCGAATACATAAGCGATTTCTTTTAAGCTCTAAAAAGCGTTAAACTCCCTGCATAGCAAATACTTTCTTAAACCCTCTCGACTCGATCATGTGAAAAGCGGTAATCCGCGCTGTAGAGAACGAAACGGACGTTTTACCGCAATAACTGTGAAAAGTCCCACTAGATTTTTGGGATACGCAACATCGGGGAAAAATAACAAGACATCCATCACACACCTGCTCCTCAAAAACCTCGCGTTATGAGTCAGGGAAAAAGCAATGAAAAGAAAATAAGCCATATACCCTTTTTTTCGTGTGGAAAGTGTGAGAAGGGGACCAGCTGGGACAGGAGGGAAGGAAAGGGTAGGAAGAAAAGGAGAAAGAAGGTGGAGGAAAAAGGGAGAGAGAGAGACGTGTGGAGGGAGGGGGTGAAAGAGGAGGAGGAGAGGTTGTCGAGACCGAGGTCTCTGAGGAAATGGGGTCTCTTTTCGTCGCGACAAAGAATTGGGAGTTGGACAGGGACAAAGGGCGTTTGGCAGGGTGGAGGGAGTGATGGAGTGAGGATTACAGGTTATCCTCTCCGCTACGTGGATGGAAAGGGCTGGAAACCCTTTAGCGTGCTTGCGTGTAAGGGAGGGGAAAGGGAATGGAGGCAAGGAGGTGGAGGAAGGTTGCCGGAGTACTTTTCCGCGGTTTTTCCGGAGGACGGGAGTGAGTCGGGTTTATGGGACGACCAGACCGCTGTCATTGGGTGTCTGGGTTCATTGCGAGTTACTCGGGTGTGCAATGAGCGGGCGGGGCACGTGACAAGACGGAGAGTCCCTCGGCGCGGATAATATTGGGTTACTAGGAGAGCCCCGACCGCCGCTGCGGCCTCCCTCCCCATCCTTTCCCTCCCACCTCTCTCTCTCTCTCTCTCCTCCTTCCTCCCACAGCCTGTCCTCCCAACCCCTTATTGCCCACCACCCGTCCGACTAGTATCTCCCACTATTTCCGACTCTACTTTTGGAAAAGTACTCGACAGACTCATTACTTCGGTGAACAAAGCAACCTCGACCCGCGCTCCCTCACTCCACGAACATTTGCACAGACTTCCATTGTCCTATAACTAGGCCTTACGTGAAAGAAAGCTATTGATGTTAATCTGTCCTTTCTTAAAACGCGATGCCTCGCATAGGCCATGGAAACTGTTTTATTCGGGTGGGGTATTTACAAAGTGTAACGAAAAAGTTTTCGCGAACCACATTCAGGATATTTAAAAACCAATTCAATGAGTTTTAAGTTCCCGTAACGGCAAAAATATTGTTTGGATTTGCCAAGGGGATTGATGCTCTTTTTTGCGAGATATCTATCAAGCATTCCTGCATTAAATGTTTTTATAAGTTTAAATACCTTTATGTTCTGATAGTATATTAATATGAACAATCGAATAAAAAGCCAAAACTAAAAATTAATTCGAAAATACTATAGCAAAACAACAACGAAATACAGAAAAAATTTCTATTAAATCTAGCAAATAATCTTCTGTAGTTTTACTTATAATCAAGCTTGAAACGAAGTTTGTGTTGATGTTGTTTCTCGGGATTTTTATGAAGCTGCTACAAAACTTATAAATATAATAATCTGAAAATTTTCCACAAAAGGCAACTAATAAAAAGATGGCAAAACCGTTCAGTATTACTCATGTAATTATGTCATTAAAACCGTCACTGTCTCAAAAATAACATTTAAACTATTTTTTTAACTCTTAAATTTGATTTTCCACAGAAAGTTATATAAATAATTCATATTGGCTGCAAAGAATCATAACTGCGGCGTACTAATCAACATGGTAACGGCTTATTTCTAAGAAGTCGCCTTATGCCTTCATATGTTCAAAACGTTCAAAACCGTTCTTTTGCATTGCCTCGTTCGGTAAATATTTGTTCTCTGTCCGTACAACAGTAGAGTAAACCCCACCTATTATTCCCACTAAGGCAGATGCTCGCTCCAAATCCTCCGCCACGCGAATCTCATAACAATCGGCACGCAATCTTTTCGCATCTTACTTCCATTTGGATGCCACCCCATGCAACTCGCCTTCAAAACCCACTTCAAATCTCCCGAACGCAACCACTTCATTCAAATCCTTTCTCCTTTTTTTTTAAATCCGTCAGTATGGGCCTTCTCTTGCCGTCCTACCTGCCTCTCTCCCTCCCTACTCTCATCCTCCCCACTCCCTCTCTCTCTCTCATTCCCTCCCCAACCCACTCCCTCCGCTCTGCTTTTGGACCCATGACACATTTCTGAGCATATATCTGATCTCGATTTCCCTTATTCGGCCGATACTCCCGCAACCCACCGTCTGCTCCCCAATACTGCTTCTTACGGCGGGGACGGCATTTTTGCCTTATCGTGGATTTGCGATCTTTAAGTTCCTTGGCGGGGGCGTAAGGTGGGACGGGGAGGAGAGAAAATTTTTTTCTCCGTGACGCCAAAATAAGCGGAAAGTTGGGATGGAAGGGGAGAAGGGTCGAATATCGAGAAGAGAGGAGGGGAAAGAGGAGAAGGGAGAGGGAAAGAAGAAGAGATGCAAAATCTGGGAGGTGGATGGAAAGAAGAGGAGGATAATGGAAGGAATGACGAAGAATATGGATTTGGATAGGGCAAACAAGATAGATAAATGTGGAGAAGAGAGAGAAAAGGAGAGGAGGAGAAGGGATAGATGCAAAAGACAAGGAGAGGGAAGAGGTGGAGAGAGACCAGCTCTCCTTTCCTCCCCATTGTTCCTCGTGCGAATAATATCTTAAGTTTACCCGTTGAGGAGGAAGGTGTGGGAGAGAGGGAGGGAAATGAGCTGGAGGCGTCAGCAGTCGAACCGGAGCAATGTCCGGTATAGGAGGAAAAGGAGCGAATTCTCAGAGGACTATTTGCCGCCACACCTTGAAAGAAATGAGTAATTTTTCACCCTTTCCATCAAACGTGGCTTCCTTATTTATCGGCGTGCCTGTTATAACAAACCAAATGACAAAACGTTAAGGTCTTGCGACTGAGTCGTCGTCACCGTCAACTTCCATTTGCAATCCATTCCTTTTGAGCAGGTGCTGTCGCTATGAGATCGTCTTCGTGATCAGGAAGTCGCGTGCATAATCTGCCATTATCACCGTTGAGAGGCTACCGAGTGGTAATTACTACTTTGAGAATCGAAGACGGCATAAACGCTTGCAGACGGAAATGAGAAGTGAATTGCTTAAGCTACTCTCAGGCAGTTTGGGTACAGGCGTGTTCTAACGTCGCTTTGAAATCTTATTGCAAATACAAAATCGTTTGCTGCACTCAGTCATACGACATTTGTATCTTATTAATTTCTGCTAAGGTAAATTCTGGTTCGTACTACGTAAAAGAGACAAAGAATAAAACTGTATTTGGCTTAAAAACATTATAAATGAAAATCTCAATGTAAAAAAGAAGTATGGCTTTGAGGGTGGAATCTAATTGTAAGTCATCATGTGGCCATAAAAACGTTGGGATAACCAGAGGCGCACTTCAGCAACTGACCTACCGTTATCAGTGGAGATTTGTCGATGCTAAATTCTAAAATAGAATTTTTATTGAATCTACACTGATAACGATTTCTTTATAGCTGAAATGAGGATCTAGAATTCGTATATTTTGGTGGTAACTTATCAATTGTCTTTCGAAGCTTGTTGATAAATCTTTCCTAACTTATAAAGTTCAAAATTTTTGGAAATAACTGCAAAGCAAAAGGGTCTTTGCACTTTCCTTTTTTCACACAAAATTATTTTCTTGAAATTCATAATTAAACTCCAGCATAGCAAACGATTTCATTGACTAACTTTCCAATCAAGCATAGACATATCCCGATGTCACCGCCCCTGTTCCTAGCTTCAAGCGCGCCTCACTCACCGATCAAGTCCCGAAAATCGAATTACACGCACGAGCGACAATCCACCGAAGCTTCACGTAACTTCACAGTTGCGCCTAAACCGAAATTAAACCTCTAGGGCCGCTCATCTCACGGAAGAAAATTGTAAGAGACGGAGACGAAAGAACGAGACGTAAAAGCGCCGGATGCTAATTCATTTTGTCCCATTGGCCCTCAAATGGGACAGAACGGATCGCATCCTCCACGGATTGGGGAGGTCCTCCGCCGAAATTGACTACAGTGCGATGTCATCGCTCCTTCCGCTCTTCTCCCTTAACGGAGGCGGAGAAAGGGACGAGTGGGGAGGAGGGAGAGAACCTCCGGATGTTGAGGTCACACCCGTGCCCGCGCGTGCTGAGTCACGTCACGGTGGCCAGACGAAAGAGAAAGGGGAGGAAAAAGTCCACCCACGCGGAGGAGTTCCACCTCCATTAGCCGACGGATGGGAGGCATCCCCACAGTCTTCCATCTATCTTCCGAAAAAAAAACACCCACCGACGCAAACCACCGTAGGATTCCCCTCCCGTTTTCGAAAAAATGAGGACAATAGTTACCCCACTCTTACCTTTTGTCATCCTACCTGTTTCGCTAAAAAAGGATTTGGAAAAAAGGACGGGAGAAAGAGGATAAGATAACCCTTGTTTACTCGCCCCTTTCCCGTGTCTCTCTCATCGGTCTCATCTCCTTTTCAAATCGCTCCCTTCTCCCTTTTTTCACCCTATCTCTCTCTCTCTCTATCCTCATTCTTTCATTTCCTCCTATCCCCCGATATTCCATTTCGCCTCGCTTCACCCCATTGCGGAGGCACCCCTCGAGATGACCTCGGCCCTCCAGGATGAGTCCTTGCATAGCGCGGACGGGCATTGTGCTCCTTCTCCCTTTTTCCTACTCCCACACCAGCCTCCACCACAAGGAGACATGGAGACCGCGGAGCACCTCCCGCCCCGCCCTCTCTTAACCATCCTTACAACCCCTTCTTCGTCTCCTACCTCGGGCGCTCGACTCCTCTTTAATGCCACCATCTGCTCCTCTCCACGCTCTCGGCTGACAACGTTGCACCGCTGAGGAGGTACACCTAACAGTGCCCCACCCCCGCTCCCCATCTTCCTCCTTTCGGGAACGGCCAACCGTGGCTTGAGGCCTCGTCCATTTAAATCCCTTTATCTATTCTTCGCGTGTTGTACCTCCCAATCCACTCCCTCCCTCCCTCCCTCCCCCCCACCAACGCACTCGCCCTCCCCGTCGTCCCCCTTCCGCCTCCCCGCCGCCACATCATCCTGGCCTATCACCCCATCGAGGAAAATGTTGTGCCTGGCATCTGTGTTGGTAAACGCGGTTTTAATATTCCCATTCCTCTTAAAACTAGCGTTTAGGACGGGAATAGATCCATCAAATTCTCGTTGCGAAGGTTTTTTAGCGGCGTTTTCACGAATTTTGCCGTTTTGAAAAAATCTGCTTAACTGTCCTTAAGTAATATTTCTTTAAGAAGGAAACAGAAATAGGAAATAGATTAAGAGATTCGCATATGGCATGGAACCTGAATGCAAAAATATAGGCGGTAATTCAAAAATAAATTCATTAATTATTTCGTATGGAGGGAGAATCGTTTTCTAAGCTGAATCATTAGTTGAGGATCACATTTTTATAGACGACAGAATAACCCTGTCCTATAATCACTCTGCATTTGAGTAATGGTTCGTCTTTGGAACCGCCTTTCCACCATTACGTCGACCTTTTTCCGAACAATAAACACCAAAAACTGGGCAAACATATACATATATTTTTAATAAGACGTTTACTTGTGATATATGGATTGGACTCTTCCCACGGTGAGAGGAAGGGATTCAGCCAAAAGATGGCTCGCCAGCGTATAATGGCTTCCCTTTATCCAAGTCTCGGGAGTGGGAGCAGAACGTTTGCGGTCGGTCGTAAGACGGGATCTATGAGTTAGATACCGAGGATCACGCTTCGAGAGGCGTTCTTTTTTTTATTTTCCTCTTGCGATGAGTTTACTAGACGGCGCCTATAACCTCCAACCCTCTCTTCATCTATTTCACTCGCGCACACTCGATCTTTTTGTTTACAGGTCCTCCTAAGTGTGAGAGACGGAGAAATGCATTTGAGCCACTTCATCGCTCATTCACTCTCTCAGAGTTTATTTACATCTTCCCTCTCTTTCTCTCTCTTTCCAGCCCTCATTCACGACTTCCACTATGTTATCTCTCTCTCCTCCTCCTCCGAATGCGATCTCTATATTCCTCTCGCCAGACCGGGACAAAGCTGGTCCAAATCAAGGAGACAATTCCAAAATATACATCTGCATCTATCTACTTCAGGGGTGCACAAAGTGCGGCCCGCGGAAGATTTTGCAACATAAGGTTTAATATGGAACAATATTTAGGTTAGGTTAATTTGGTGAATCATACAATTTTAAGGGAGTGCAAAATTCTAAGGTTAACCAAACGTACTACTTTTAGCAAATATGTATTCCTAAAAAATCTCACTCCTTTACTGCTTCTTTCAAAAGATTTGTACGCCTTTTCAAACTCGCGCAGCATTGTACGTATATTTGTGGTAATTTTGCGTTTTCTTATAGGAGATAAGTAAAATAGCTTTAACTTGTTATTTAAAATGTATTCTTGTTTCATTTACATTATTCAGCCTTTAATTAAGTGCGGCCCTCGGATAAGTATAAACAATCAAATGCGGTCCGCGGGTGTGAAAAGTTTGTGCACCCTTGATCTACATGGTACCCTGCAAGTCACCTTATTGGTATATGCCAGGGGATGCAGAGCACCAACAGTCCATAATTTTCCTACTTTACCTTTTCCTATTATGTTCTCTCATTGCCCTAGGAAAAAGTGCCCCTCTAAATCACTCGGTCCTAAAATCGATCTCGTGAATCTTATCCTCGCTGTCCTGCCTTCTAAGATACGTCGGACTTCTGATAAGATCTACTAGGTACCTCATTCCCTAGTCCCTCAGGCATATATTTTTCTAGCAATTTAAATCTAGCCTGAAGTTCGCATTCCTCTAACGAAGCCCATTTCAGATTTTCTATTAATGACGTTACGCCTTGTTTATTATCGTAATTTCTCTTTACGAATTTGAAGATTTTCTATCTAATTAGTGAAACCCTTTTCGTGAGTATCACACACAGCTGACGCATGTTCGACCTGCGGTCCAGCCAAGAATAAATAACATAATTTCTTCACTTTTTCAAAGTTATTTCCAATTATTCTCCCCATAAAGGCCAATTTTTCGTTAGGTCCCAGTATTGATTTCAATGCGATGCGATAAAGAATCAGGGTTACATAAACCTGTATACGTCACATACACACCATACACGACGCAAAAATATATTTCTTACTTATTAACTCTACTGCACTCGTAAAAAAATAACAGAAAAATAAAGTCGCCGCTATGAAATTTTTAGTTGCCAATGGCGACCGTGCGCCTTGGATTGTGCATCCCTGCCTCTCGTCCTATCTTTTCCCCAAACCCATCATTTTCAGTCGGTTCAACATGTAATTGGGATGAGTGTGATTTTAGGCGAAAATTGAAGTCTTACGTCAGCTTCAATTCATCGACCAATCGTACGAACACTTGACGTGGATATCTCCTGTAATGGAGTGTTGAAAAAGTTGGATGAAACACGAAAATAAAATGCCCCATTATTTCCGTGGATCGAGTTCTTATCGAGGATCATACGCTGAGTTTCATTTTGGAGTACATAGTTATTTTTATTATTTCACGGTTCGTGCGGTATATTTGTGATTAAAGGAGACGAACGCAGTTGCGAGGGAAAGGATGTGATGGTTCTGAAAGAAGTAAGGGAATAGAAGAGGATGAGGATTTTGAGGCTTAGGATCGAGGGGAGTGAGTTGCTAACAAAAAAAGAATGTCAGAAAATTAAGCAACTGCTGATTCATAATTGACTATCCCAAGTCACGAGATGTTTTGTACAACTGCTGTAATTTATTATAATTCTCATAAATTTGAAATTGTTTCTCATCGATTCAACTGGAAAAGAAGTACCTAAATTTTAATAATATTATCTAGAAGGGTTCACTGGCATCTTAATTTGATCGACAGCGAGGAAGATGTTTTCTTTTATTCTGCAGTAATAGCGGATGTCAAGCAAATTACTCAGAGAAATATCTATTTCGCAATTGGGATGCTTGTTTAACATTTCACTATCGAATGAAACTATTAGTATTTGATTCTATCAATAAATTTTTCCCATTAAATAAAAAAAATATCTGGCTGTGAGATACAACAATAAATCGTTAAGAAGAACAAACTAATTTTTAAGTTCAACAACTACTAAATATTTAGGAGTTACGAGCCATCGGGATCTTTCGTGGGACACCCACATTCGCAGAGTGATATGTCCCTTTATAGGGAGGATATTTCGAAATAACTCGAAAAAAGTGAAGGAATTATGTTATCTATCCTTGGTTCGATCGCAGGTCAAATATGCGTCAGCTGTGCTGGACCCTTATGAAAAGGGACTCACTAATGACATAGAATATATAGAGCAAAGGGCAGCTAGATTCGTAAAGAGAAATTACGATTGTAAACAAAGCATAACGCCATTAATAGAATATCTTAAATGGGCCTCGTTAGAGGAAAGTAGACAGCAGGCTAGATTTAATCTATTAGAAAAATATATGACTAAGGATTAGCGGATGAGATAATCGATCTTATCAGAAGTCAAATAAATCTCCGGGTCCAGAAGAGATACCAGCTAGAGTATTCAAAGAGTTAGCACTGGAAATAGCACCTTATCTCGAAATAGTTTTCAGTAAGTCACTTAGTCATGCCGTTGTACCTAAGGAATGGAAATTAGCCTTTATAACGCCGTTACACAAAGGTGGTAAAAAAGACGACAGAGAAAATTACAGGCCAATTTCGCTTACCTCCCTATCTTGCAAGGTTCTCGAGCACATTATCGTTAGCTCCGTGATGGACTTCTTAGATAGTCAGAACTTGCTAAGTAAATATCAGCATGGCTTCAGGAAGACGATATCTTGTGAAACACAGCTCGCTCTGTTCGTTCACGATATACTAAGATCAGGAGACCGTAAGACTCAGTTAGATGCGGTTTTCCTCGACTTCAAGAAGGCTTTCGATAAAGTCCCGCACAGTAAGTTAGTGAAGAAATTAAATGACTGTGGAATAAATCGAATGATAATCGAGTGGATGAGGGACTTTCTTAATGACCGTGAACAAATAGTTGTTATAGATGGATTTAAATCAGATTCAGTCACCGTAGCCTCAGGCGTTCCACAGGGAAGTGTAATCGGCCCCCTACTATTCCTTTTATATATAAACGACTTAGATAAGGTTATTAAAAGTAAAATCAAGTTATTCGCGGATGATACAGTAGTTTACAAAGAGATTAACAGTCCTAATGATCAATTATTACTTTCTGACGACTTAAATGCAATTCTTGAGTGGTGTAAAGAGTGGCAGTTAGAATTGAACTTAGGAAAGTGTTCCTTTATGACATTCTGGGGAAACAAAAACAATGACACGACGAATTACACCGTTGAAGGCGTCCAGCTAAAACTAGCCTATTCCGTCAAATACTTAGGCGTTACTTTAACAAGCAACCTCTCATGGGATATGCACATACGAAATATATGCGGGAAGACTAAACAGAAACTAGGATTCATCAAACGCATAGTAGGTAAAAGTGAGGAAAAAGTCAAAGAGACATGTTACTTCTCGTTAGTACAGTGCTTACCAAAAGTTTAAGAACACAGTTGAATTTACGGATATCCTTTGTCGTGCTTAAACTTTTGGTATTTCTTTAGTTTATTTCTTTATTGAAAATAGCATGTAAAAATATGGATTTTGGTGCAAAAAGGTTGTCTTTAGTGTAATATGTTCAGGATTTATAATGTTTTTAAGGAATAGTGAAAACTAAAAAAAATCTACATTTTTTTATAACTTTATTTTTCTCTCTCACAGTAGTTTAAATAATGGTATACTTTTTATGAATTCGTGCTCAGCAACATATGTAGAATTCAACTGCACTCTTATCGGGTCTGGAAAAAATTCTGCTATGGATGTGTGGCGGATATAGTAATTTCAAAAACAAAAAAAATTCAAATATTCAATACTAAAATGTACACGCTTTAGCTCTCTGATTTTCCTGCTGGAGGCGGTTGTGATGTCGCTGTGGGATTAGTTCAGGTGGCCTTTGCGCCTGGCAGCACTTTCCAGACGTTTTCTGAGGGTTTTGGTAGGACAGGGCTTAGCCTGCTTTGAAGTCTCGTGAGAAAAGATTGTGTCCAAAGTAAAGGTTTCCAACATGGGCAGAAAAAAAGTTTCTGACGACGTGAAATGGCAGGTTGTGGGAATGCTGCGATGCAAGAGAATTTATAGGGAAATAGCAGAGCAACTACATTTGAGTACAACCTATGTCGCTCATACTGCAGCCCGATATCGAGAAACCGGCAGCGTCACTGAGCTACCTAGGTCGGGTAGACCTAGGGTCTTAAGCCAGCGGGAAGACATCCTCATCAGAAAAATTGCGAAAAAGGACAGGAAGGCTTCAATAAGAGATATTAAGCGTCAATTCCACAGTGTTACCGGCAGAAACCTTTCTACAATGACCTGTTCACGCCGTCTTCACCAAGTGAATTTAAATTCTTACGTTGCTCTGCGTAAGCCAATACTGACCGCCACCGCTGGGAAGAACCGAAAAGTTACAAACACCACCAAGAAGACTGATTACCTCATTAATAAGTGGCTTTTACTTGATTAATGTGTTATTCCGTTGTATTAGTGTGCAAAAATTAAAAACTTGAGTTATCAATAAGAAAAATTGTGTTCTTTCGATAAAACAGAAAACTTAACATTTCTATATGAAAATATTTCTCTCCTGAATGTAGCAAGTTCTAGGTCTAGAAATGCAATTACAGGCTTATAAAAATATTGAAAATTTGATTTGTACTTTCCTATTGTGTTTATGTCAATGTATTATACTGCAATATAAAAAAAATTAAGTTTTCATTCTGAAACGTCTTGTTCTTAAACTTTTGGTAAGCACTTTAAGACCGCTATTAGAGTACGCGTCGAGCATATGGGATCCGTACGAGAAAGGATCAATCTCAGAGTTAGAAAGAGTGCAGCGAAAAGCCGCTAGATTCGTCTAAAATTGTTACGATAGAAACAAAAGTGTTACAGCCTTGATACAGGACTTAGGATGGGAATCACTAACTGAGCGCCGATCACGCTCTAGGTTAAAACTTCTTGAAAGATTTAGAACGCATATATTCTCCAGCGATGTCGAAGAAATAATAAGAGCGCCAACTTATATTGGTAGAATGGACCATCCTCGTAAAATAAGAGAGATAGCCTGTAGGACTGAGAGGTATAAAGGCTCGTTTTTCCCTAGAACGATAGCTGAGCAGAACAGAAGTTACGAAAAGAAATCAGCCGACATAGAGTGATACTATACATTATTATGCGCTTTCCCTTGGTGCTATTGCACCCCCTGCCACACACCATTGCGGCGGCTTGCAGGGTGAACTGTAGATATAGATATAGATAGATGTCGGAAGGCAGGACAGCGAAGATAGGTAAGATCCGCGAGATCGATTGTAGGAGGGAGCGATACAGAGGATCGTTTTTCCCTAGGACGATAAGGGGACATAATAGGGAGAGGTAACGTAGATAAACTAGGGAACCTTTGTGCACTGCACCCCCCACCACCATCCACCAATAAGGTTACTCGCAGGGTATTATGTAGATGTAGATGCACCTTACCTTAACCGGAGTAAATAAAATCGGTCTCTTTTTTGAAACATTGGCCAAAATCTAGATTGTGAAACTTACATTCGCAAATGTTGTAGGCAGCACACCGACGCGTCAATTTTTGTTTAAGTCGTGCTTCAGACAAGCCTCCGCACACTGGAGCGACACCATGTCTGCAACGAGATGAACGTCGCTTGGCCAGTTCGCACTATGACTTCTTCGAGTGAGGATGAAATTTTAATGTACGCATGGTTTAAATTACGTAGAAAAGGAAATGGATCCACGACTTCAACAAGTCTTGTGATGAGCATGGTGGATACATTTTGGCACGTGATTTGTTGAAAGATCCCGAGAAAGTTCAACCATACTATTGGATGTTCCTAGACAACGACGAACAAAGTCGCCACACACCTCATCAAAATTTACAACCTTGCTGCAGAAGAGCGAATTCTGAGGCCGTAGAACTGAGAAATCGTTTGTGTAGTTATTTTTTAAAACCGAATGCAATTATTCCTTGGCAAAACAAGTACACTTTAACATAATATAAATAATATAAAGAATTTAGGTAGAAAAAAAATATTTTAAAAAACTTTTTCAATGTATTTTTAATACATATCTAATGTCAATTTAATGTAAAAGGTATTTTTACTTGTAATGCATTTTTAAAAGAAAATACTTTTATTGAATGAACTCATGACATTTCTCCAAGGCATTTTGCAAACTATATTTGCAGATTTTGCAGACTATTTCATTATACGGAAAAGGGCGACATTAATTATTCTGTATAATCGAGGCTGTATATCATATGGAAATCATTCATTTTCATAATAAACATAAATATAAAACTTTAATTACCATTTAATCCGGCTTCCTTAGATATTTCAGTCCAGGCTTTTTCGAGCTCATCCCTGTTACTATGCCCAGGTAATGAATAATCAAAAATTATAGGAAATTTCTCCACCGCTTGCACTAATTTTACATTAATTTCTTCCTCGGACATGATTCCTCCTTCGCTGACAGCTAAAAGAAGACTGAAGCATGACGCAGAAAAAGGAACACGCGATGTCTTTTGGGTCTTGTCTTACAATTAGACATGATCCTGACGTCAGCGGCATGACTAAGACCAGTGTGCGGCGGTTTTCATTTACACATTGTGTTACATTGTGTTCCTTTCCTTGCGTCACGTCGCAGACGCCGTGTCTTGTCTAACGTCTCTGTCTTCTCAAAACCTTAAAATGCATAAAGACTGTATGAATGAATTCATTAACAGGAACCACATTTGGAATAATATTGTGCGCGGTAGCAATACTATGAAGGTTTAGAAGTGTGTTTCAGCGAGGAATCGATTGAAATATTATAAGATAAACATTGGAGTCAGCAGTTTGAAGACGTGAAGAAATAAACACAAAGAGAAGACTAATGTAAAATTTATAAACTCACTCTGCAGATTTATTTACCGACGACCGCAATTTGATTTCGCTCAATAAATTTATTCGGAGGCCATTTGTGTAATATTACGTAATTACCGTCGTGAATAGCATTGTAAGAACAATGAATTAGACTCGGAGTACAGAATTGATAGATTGAATATCCAATCTGCAGAGTACGTTAAATATTTGGGAGTCACCATTTGTCGTGATCTATCGTGGAATATGCATATTCGAAGGATCGTAGGCGCAGCTAATAAGAAATTGGGCTTCGTAGGCAGAATAGTAAGAAGTAGCACAGAACAGGTACGAGAAACGTGTTATTTATCATTGGTCAGATCTCAGGTCGAATACGCTTCCAGCATATGGGATCCGTACGAAAAGGGACAGATACTTGAGTTAGAAAGAATCCAACGCAGAGCAGCCAGATTCGTTAAGCAAAAATATGAGCAAAAATTAAGCGTCACATCACTCTTGAAGGAGTTGAATTGGATATCGCTAGAGGATCGCAGAATTAGCGCTAGGTTAAGGCTTCTGGAGAAATTTAGGTCGGAAGTTCTCTTAGAGGAGGTCTCAGGAATATTAGAGGCACCTACGTACATGGGCAGGCACGATCACGAGAATAAAATACGAGAGATCGACTGTAGGACCGAGCGATATCAGAGCTCGTTTTTTCCAAGGACCATACGGGATCATAACAGGAGAGTGATTCCCACGAGGGACGTTATTAGGTAGGGCTTGGTGTGCTGCACCCCCTGCCACCCACCAGTCTGGTGATTTGCAGGGTATCATGTAGATGTAGATGTAGATGTAAAACTTTTCATGCGTTAAATTTCAATTGGAGCGTTTTGATTTTTTTCTCGAGACTTCTCTTGTTTCTTGCGTTGAACCTTTTTTTTAGTGGAACACAGGATCTCACATCGAATTTAGGTAGATACGTTTCGAACGCCTTATCTGACGTAAACGCCATAAGACGCACGTCTATTCAATTGAGTGAGAAGGGGGAGGAAGTGTTTGCGGATATTTAATGGAAGGACGACGTTGATCTTTCAGTTGTAAGGATTAGGTTGCCAAGGAGGCGAATGTTTGCCTTGGAGGCATCCACCGAAGGAGATCTCATGTCAGCTGTAGGAGGCAAAGGGAATCGATAATGAGCACGTACGGCAACGTACATGGAGTAGAAATACCGAAACCCGATATACTTGATCATAATTCCATGACATTAACAAATTAAGGAAAGTTACTTTCAGTTAAGGTCATTTTCAAAAATAAACTATTCGAAATTGATACCGAAAACGAAAATATGCGTGTCTGATGACGAAATTAAATATTCCCAGCCGCGGGAAACGAGATAAACCTGTTGTTACAAAAACCGTATTTATGCGCGACGCTATTGCGGAAGGTAAAATGTGCACTCGACGAATTCCAACCACAGCATTGTCTCATTATTTTTATTAAATTCATTTCTTTCTTGAGTCTAATTAGTGGTAATAAATGATACGTCTCTTTGGAGAAATAAAACGAAAGTTAGCTTTTAATTTTACGATTATAAAAACTAGCCTTCCAAATGCGTGTCGACATTCTTGCGCTCGGTAAAATGCATTTTAATTGCATTTAATGTTGCGTATGCATGTCTGAACATTTGCAATGTACTTCTTTATATTTAAGATATGGTAAATAAAAGAACGAAACCGGACTAAAGGATCCTTTGACTGCCGCGAAAGGAGCAGGTTATAAGTCCCAAAAAACTAAATTATTCACGTTTCTTTTCTTTTTAAGAAAAACGCGATTGACACCATCCATCGGTCAAGTGACGCGAGAGATTCCTTCTGCAACAACACGTGCAACACTATCCCAATGCACAAATGAGTCATCCGAAAAGGTTTGGTAAGAAGAGAGTACGAAAGGTAAGGATGGAACAAAGCATTCCGATACAAAAGAGTGGAAACGGTGGCTGAAAAGGATATGAAATGGGAATAAAAGGGATCGGTTTGTTGGGAGCAAAGAGGAAGGAAGAGGTTTTGACGAGGGGAGGCAGTGAGAGAATGTTGGAAACGGAGAGTGTGAGGAGAGGGGTGGAAAGGGCAGGTGGGGCTGCGGGACGAGGATGGGGGTAGATATTTCAGGTGCATCCTAGGCCAAAGGGAGCAACCCCCGTGAGAACGGATAAATTGAAATTAAAGGCGACGGAAGAATAATGTGGAAGAATGATGGAATGAGTGGACGAGGTGATGATATCAGCAGCTGCCGGTGTAATGGTAATGAGGAGGTTTTTAAAATGGTTTGATTTTTAAAGCGATCCGTTTTTATTAGGCCCATTTATTATCAAAAGAAGACAACGCCTATTGTGTTTCACCCGTCTGTTTGAATACAACAGGCGATTTATCCCGGGATAGATTTCGATGAAATTTGGTATTTTTGTTAAACCAGAAGACATAAATGATAAATTCAGGTCACATCATTTGATCTGGACTGCCACATTGATGAAACAAAAGAAATGACCTTTATGCCTCAACCTCAAAAATATTCATCCGATAAAATAATTTCTTTTGAAAACTTTTAGTAAAGAATAATTTAAACATTTCTAGTAAATTCACTAGTATTATTTTCGTTCTCATAGATGTAATATTTAGTTTTAACTAACAGATTTCATTTCTGTGCATAAAATTGAGTAAAGCAAAGGTTTTGTATTTTTATTTGTGTATTTCGGAACCCTCCTTTCACTTCCTATTCTTGTAGTCGACCTTGACTCAAGGCTTGCAGGTCGATAATAACGTTGTTTGTGTAGTGAATCACCCCCTCCCTTTCACTTTTTACCTGCGTTAACCCTAGATTACAGCGCTTAAGTCAGCCGACGAATAAGTTAGCCGAGTATTTTAAGTTATATTTTTAAAACATTTAGCTAGTTCAGAGTTTAGGATGGCTACCCCAAGGACTCCCGTTTCCTCCTTTTTGCGCGACGCTGGTTTGGAGGCCATGAGGTCTCGAATCACGGAGCTTGAGAGGGTGGTTGCGGACCTCCTTCAGAGGGTGAAAAAGTCCGAGGCGGCTTTGGTGCGTGTGAAGGGTGCGGGGTCATCCCTGAAAGCAAACCGCGCCAAATTGGCGGCTCGGGTTAGCCTGGGTGCGGAAGCCGGTAGAGCGATCGGGGTTGTCCGTCACTCCTAATCGCGGACTGAGGGAGTTCGGGCCGGGAAACCCGATGAGTGGAGCGTGGTGTCCACTCGGGGGGATCGTGGGGTGGTGCTGCGGAGGCAGGAATCTGGGAACACTTCGGTGGACCCTCTTCCTGTATAGTAATAGGTTTGCGGTGTTGTCGGAGGACGACTGCGAGGCCGTTGCGCCCGCACCAGCTCCCGTCTCCTCGGTGGGGACCGGGCCCAAGGGGAAAGAGGGGGCTGTTAGTGTTAGGGAGCTCCAATGTCCGGCGTGTGACGGCGCCTTTACTGTCACGGGCCCGCCGGGAGGGTGTTCATGAGCGGATGTTCTCCAGGTATATACCAGGAGGTACGGTGCTCCAGGTGAGGAAGGAGGTCAGGGCGCCGGTTTTGGGTACGGGTTGCTCCTCGTTGCGGGTGGTGGCCCATGTTGGGACCAATGACGCCTCGAAGCGCGGCTCCGAGGAGGTTTTAAGTTCTTTTAAGGACTTGGCCGCTGAGGTTGCTCGTGCCCGAGAGGAGTCGGGTTCTGATGTGCGGCTTACCATCTGCAGCATTGTCCCTCGGACGGACTGCGGTTCTATGGTTTGGAGCCGTGTGGTGGACCTGAACCGTAGGTTGTGGGACTTCTGTTGGGGCAATGCAGTGGACTTCGTTGACCTGAGGCCGGTGCTGGACTCATGTAGGGTACCCCTAAACGGTTCTGGTGACCACTACACGGCCGAGGCAGCGGATGCGGTAGTGCGTAGGGTTTTTGAACACGCTAGGGTATTTTTTAGGTTAGACGAGGATAACACCAATATATCTGTTAGAAAAGAGTCCGCCAACATTAACCCTAGGAAGTCCAATAATAGCGGTAGAGTGAGAAGTAGAAAAATAAAATTGTTAGATCAAGTGGCGGGGAAATCCAGAACGAAAATATCCCTAGAAAACACAATAAAAATTATTATTATGAACTGCTGAAGCATTCGAAGGAAACAGGCTGATTTTTGCCACCTAGTTAAAAGCCATCGTGCAGACGTTGTATTGGGAACTGAGAGCTGACTATCGGGCGACATTAATTCTAACGAGATTTTCCCACCAGATTACGTGGTATATCGCAAAGACAGGAGGGAAAGAGTCAGAGGTGGAGTTTTCATCGCCGTCAGAAAGAGTATATAAAGCCAATTAGAGGAGATTAACGTCAGCGAACACTGCGAAATGATATGGTGCTCCCTTCGTACGAGAAATGGTAAAAAATTATTTTTTTGCTCATTTTACCGCCCGCCTGACTCAGGAGTCCAGAACATTAGAGTACTCAGTCGTACATTGAAGGTGATAGCTAGGAGAAAGAAAGATCCAGTAATCATTCTTGGAGGAGACTTTAATCTTTCATCGATCGATTGGAAATCCGTAACCTATGTTAGTGGTGGAAAAAATAGAGAAGCTTCTCGTGAATTAATTGAAGCGTTTACTCTAAACTCTCTAGAGCAAATCGTCAACGAGCCGACGCGATATGACAACAACGGAAACGAAACACATTAGATCTGCTAGCCACTACCCACCCACTATCGACTAGAAACCTACAAATCGACGACGGCATAGGTGATCATAAAATAGTAATTGCCGTCTTCAAATACACCCCTGCGACAATATATAAGCCAACGCGATTAGTCTATATCTTCAGTAAAGCAGATCTCCCAGGTTTAAAAAATTATATTACAAACCAAATAGCGACATTAATCAATTTTGCGAATAGTAACGGCGTAGATGACTCTTGGACGGAAATTTTGCGAATCATTCGAGAAGGGCTAAAAAAGTTTGTCCCAACTAAAGCAATTCGTGATCGCAAGGACCCGCGGTGGGTGAAACCGAAACTCCGTGCCTTGCTCAAGAAACAAAGACGGCATCACGCGCGCATAAAGCACCTTAAACAAGTTGGTAGGGATCACCCGAACGAATATTTAATATACAGAAATAGTCGTAAATCTGCAAGAGACGAAGCGCTTAAGGAATTTGATGCCTACCGATCCACGACACTCTCGGATTCACTCAAAAACGACTCGAAAGAATTTTGGTCGTACGTGCGAGAAATTCGAGGAGGTCAGTCCACAGTACCTCTTCTACGTACAGATAACGGTGAAAGTGTACACGATTCTTTTACTAAGGCTAATATGTTAAATCGGTTCTTCGAAAAATGCTTCACAATAGACAGCGGTGATTTCATTGATTTCCCTACTCGTATAGACTCAAATATGAGCGACATAGAAATATCCGAAAGCGGTATCGTTAAATTACTAAGTCAGGTCCATAAAAGAAAATCGCCAGGGCCTGAAGCCATACCTGCATTCATTATAAACTCGTTAGCAAACGAATTAGCTCCGTACCTTAAGATTCTATTCAGAAAATCTTTAGATGAGGGTGTAGTTCCTTTGATATGGAAAACAGCCCACGTTACACCAATACATAAAACGGGAAGTAAATTAAAACTGGAGAACTACCGCCCTATATCGTTGACGTCAATCTTCTGTAAGGTTTCTGAGCACATTATCGGTAGCTCAATAATGAGATTTCTCGAAAGCAAAGATGCGCTTAATAGAAACCAGCATGGTTTCCGGAGAGGCAGGTCATGCGAGACTCAGTTAGTTCTACTCACACAAGATATTGTGAAAGCAGCGGATAAAGGAATAGAAGTTCATGCAGTATTTTTAGACTTTAGGAAAGCCTTCGACACCGTTTCTCACGTGAAAATAGTGCGAAAATTAAGGGCTTATTCAATTAACGAGAAAATTGTAAATTGGATCGCCTCGTTTCTTTCCGATAGAACCCAGAGAATAGTCCTCGATGGAGTTGCATCAGACGTCGTCAAAGTGACTTCCGGCGTCCCTCAGAGAAGTGTAATTGGACCTCTGTTATTCTTGATAGATATAAATGATTTAGCGGATAATATAAAGTGTAAAGTAAGACTCTTCACGGATGACACACTTGTGTATGGAGAAATCAACACAATACACGATCAGGAAAATTTGCAAAAGGACCTTCAGGCTATTACGAAATGGTGTAAAGATTGGCAACTCGACCTGAATATAAAGAAATGCGCCGCAATGAACTTCACGCGCTCCATGAATTTCAACCGTTACCCGTACCAAATATCTGAACTAAAGGTAAAATACGTCAATAGCTACAAATACCTAGGAGTAACCCTCAGTAGCAATTTATCTAGTAGAGAGCATATCAAAACCGTTATAGCATCGGCAAACAGAATTCAAGGGCTTTCCTCTAGGGTCCTGCGGTGATGCCCCTCGAATGTGAAGGAAATCGCATACCTTTCCCTAATACGACCCGTCGTGGAATACTGTTGCGCCGTCTGGGATCCTTTCGAGGAGGGCCTAACTAGAGAGCTCGAAATGGCCACCTACTTATGCTGCTATGGTTCAGCGTAGAGCGGCTAGATTTGTAAAAGGAGAATATCGGTGTGATGCGAGTGTATCAGAGATATTGAGGGATCTGAAATGGCAGACGTTGAAGAGTAGAAGAATTGAATACAAAAGGAAACTCTTTGAAAAATTCGAAAGCTCCGAATTCGTTGAAGACGTACGCGGCATAGTCGTCCTCATCGGTGTTAGTGAACGTAATGTTAGATCAGAGTGCAGGAGAAAATATGTCGAAACAATCGCTAGAACAGAGAAATACTACAGATCCTTTCTCCCAGACGCGATAAGACAGTCCAACAGAGGAATTACTTAGAGTTCACTTGGTGTTGTGACATCCCCTGCCAAACGCTTCTGGAGGCTTGCAGGGTATTGATGTAAATGTAAATGTATCCTCCGATAGAACGGAATATATTTAAGATAATTACCATCAAATATTTTATATTATATAGATATTACGTACGGGCACCTCTACATTAGTGTTTTATATGTAAGGGTTAAACTAAAATAGAAGACGGAAATGGCAAATGTAGATCATATCGAGCATTCATTTCCGTCAATTTTAACTAACATAATAATATACATACTTGGCACACATCACCCACTTTAAGTGAATGAAATTTTAATTTCAATCACTAAATCTTCTGAGGGAAACCCTTTAAATTTTGCTGCGCATCTAGCATGAAATACCCCAACTGATTTTTTGTCACCGAAACATTTTCTGAAAATCTGTGCAATTCTGTTTATTCGCCCGATATCTATAACCTTTATGTTTATTTTATCTAAAGGAGTCCATTAAGTATGAAACCATAAATATATGCGTTAATGCTTAAAGGAAAAGTTATTCCATCAACATTCAAGATTACCTCATTACCCAAAAATATGGCCATGGAACATAATCTAAATTTTTACTGATTCATCCCTGAACCTCATCGATTTTCCTGATTAATCATTCGCACTTCAGTTTTCCGCAATAAGGGCATATGTAATGTACTATTTCCACTAATATCCAATACAATGACATCAAGCCAAATGAGGGAAAGTGAGGAATATCTAAAAAGTCATGTTTAGGTCAGAAAGAGTTAGAGTAAGAGAGACTGAGGGTGGAGGTGGACGCACGTGTTTCTGTGTGCATTTGAAGTAACAGTGGCGTAAGGATGGGGTGTGGCTTATGGGGTTAGATGGAACACTCTCCATGAAGCATTGGCCCAGCACTATCCAAAGAAAGCTATGTACTGCGGGACGTGGTTCATATTCAGCAAAAAAACTGTATGCCCATTCACGTATACAATGCACTTTTGAGACGATGTTAAACCATAAAATTAGATATAACCCAAGGTTTTTAACCCATCCTTCTACGCCCTTAACATCCACCCTACCGCCACTTCTTTCACGGAATTCTGCGTGCGCCACTGCTAAATAACAAGGAAACGCTGTCATGGGTAACACAGCAGAGAAAGAGAGAGGAATGGTATGGATGAGTGGGATGCGAAATGATAAAGGAAAAGGATGGAAAAAATGAGGAGGATAAAGGGGAAGAGGAGAGGAGAAAGAGGGTAGAATAGGACTAGGAGGAGGAGAAAGGGTGGGTGAGTGTGGGAGAGAAAGGCGAGGGACATGTGGGCTATGTTGAATGGGAAAAAGGGAAGGGAAACAGGAATGCGAGAGAGAGAGAGGAAGAGGGAAGAGAGAGGGAAAGGGAGACGGACACAAAAAGAGTCATTCCGACTAATGGGAGAAAGATGGGGGAGGAGGTCGGGTGGCGTGTGAGGGGAGTTGGAAAAGGGAGGAGATAATGGGAGGGAGAGAGAAAGAGAGAGGGAGGCAATTTGGAGGGAGGCGAAAAAGAGGAAGGAGGAAGTAATCCATAGATGGAGACAGTGGCGAAGGAAAAAATGTAGAGGATGGGTTGTAATGAGAAGGTAGGAAAGCGAGATGGAGAAAACGGGAAGTTGCAACCCACAATGAGAGTGAGAAGGAGATCCATGTCGTAAGTGGAGTGAATTGATCGTCTGATTCGTTTTTGACGGCAGGCTGCGTTAGTATGAACTGTCAATAAAAGTGACTGGCAGCAAATCCCTAAACGTCATGGCGGACTTGCGGACAGCAAAGTATAGAAAGGGTAAAGGAAAGCAAAAAATGGATATAAATAAAGCGCGTGTGTATAGGTAGGCTTAAAATAAGTTGGAGATTTCTATTGCGAGCAATCAATTTTTACCGTTAAGTTTTATGTATAACTGATGATAATACGAGTGTAGATTTGACAGGTACTAATTAGAAAGGTAAAAAAGAAGGGCTTAGCTCTTGTGATTCTAGCCAAAGATGGGCGTGAATGTGCCAGGAGTGCCCACTTGGGGAAAACGCCCGCTAAAAAAGAGGGAGTGAGGAAGAGAGGAGGAGGAGAAATAAAAAGGAGGGAGCGGAGCGAGAACAAGGAAAAGGAAAAAAGAATATTTTGAAAACAGAAAAAGCTGGAGGGAAGAAAATAAGAAGAAATTTATCCGTAAAAGAGATTTGCCATTTGTTACGCAAAAACATCGCTAAGAGAGTCCATTAAGTGTCGCGGTCCCATTGTTTTCTCAGAAAGAATGTCCGCCGCAAATTACGAGGGAATTAAAAAATACTGCGGATTATAGGCGGCGAAGGTTAGTGGGTATTACAGGCATTTTTCAGCGATAGAGCTTGTTTAATGAACTTGATCTGTGGAAACTTTCATATCCAACAGGTTTGCTTTCCCGCGTCACTCGTTCTCAAGGAAATCGAGGTATATTTTTCAACAGGAAAAAGAGACAAATAAATCGCAATGAATAATGTTAATCGCTCACATTTTTTATGGGAGGTAACCTTGATGGATGTATACAACCTGTATGTATTCTTTCTCCATAGAAGTCGGCATATCGTAAAAGGCTGGGATTTTTCCGTAGAATATTAGGAGTATATGTGATGAAAAGACCCGCGAGGTTTGTTATTTCTCACTAGTTAGACCGTTAATTGAGTATGCGTGTAGCGTATGGGACCTTTATGAGATAGGCCTTATTCAGGAGCTAGAAAAAATTCAACGTAAATATGATAGGCAAGTAAGGGTCACGAGTCTAATATGATAGAAGAGCTTGGATGGGAGTCTCTGAAGGAACGGCGAGAAAGGTCTCGGCATCGGATATTGCAGAGATTTAGATCAGAAGACTTGAATGATGAATTATCAGGCGTAATTAAGATCACAACTTACGTAGGCCGCCACTAGCACACTGACAAGATTCGAGAAATTGATTGTAGGACCGATAGATACAAGAGATCCTTCTTCTCTAAGACGATAAGAGAGCACAATAGGAGAATAATATGAAAGGTCGGAGATAATCTCCCCCTGCCACACACCAATTGCGGTGGCTTGCAGGGTATTTATTCAGATTCAGATATCTAAGCGAACTGAAAAAGTCATATCTTTCCATTCCTAGAGAACTGATATAATCTTAGGCACAAACTTTCGTATTTGTAAACTCCGCAGTATGTTGATCGCTTGTTTTAAAAATGCTTTCCGGATATTCCAAATTATAAATTTTATATTAATTTTAATTATTAAGTTGTAGTCATTCTGCTTGGTTATGGGAAAAGTGGATTTAGTTCGCCCAAGTAATATCAGCAGATCGCGTAATGTAAAAAAAATTCAAATAGCGGGATTAAACAATAGAAGTAGAAATTTTAAAATGCTTTAATGCTGATTATTTTGCTTGGATCCAATTTTTTTATGTACTTGAAATTCTAGTTTCGAAATATCAATATTATCCTGTCCCAAAACAACAGAAAGATATTTTCAAATTTATTTATAGATCGGGATTCATTTTTATTGCTCGAAAGTGATTTGCCACTTTCTAAATCAACGCCCTGGATTGCACTCATTTAGGCTCTACTCCAATCAAACCGGAACGTAATTTCACACTCCCATCGAAGAAACAAAGTCCCATGTAAGCCCTATGAGAGGTTCAAAGTAAGAGTAGAGGTAATTACTTGGAAGAACTTTCATTACTTCCCATAAAACTGAATTGTTCGTGAAATACACTCTCTCGAATATTCGTAGCTGACATCGAATCGAGATTCACGCCTCTCCGATTACTTCCAGTGATGAATGCCAAGAACATGCCGCACAGAAACACAACCCACTCCCGCCTCCTCTTTTCACGCATCGCTCCGCTTCCAAAATGACTTTATCCGCTCCTTTTTTTAAGAGCCTTATCGCCATACGCAGCACGAGGCGGAGAGGGAGGGAGATATTCCACCGGAGATGGAAAGCGCGGAGAAAGGGAGCGAGAGAGGAATGACGGCGGATATATACGTAGATGGAGTGGGAAGATGATGATGATGATTCAGTGTGAGATGGCTGTCTCGACCCTAAAGGGTGTTTTTAAGGTAGGAATAGAACCCACAATAGGGTTTTCAACCCCCTATGACTACCCCTTCCTCTCCTTCCTCCTCCCACCCTCGCTACTGTATCCCCGGTATGGCATATCCTCGCTCCGCCGTTGCATCCGCACCTGCGCGTCTCCTTTAAAGGCCAAAGTGGCTCCGGATTCTCTCTTTTATTTGGTTTAATACCAGAGGGAGGACGCACAATGCACCACCATCACTTCTCCAGATTGAGCGGCTATGGCGATCCACCAGAGGAAAACTCCTATCCCTGCAAGAGTGGTGCCCCGCCGCGAATCAAACAAAACGCTCCTCTCAGCGGCCTCTATCTCCCTCGCATTCCGAAAAGGAAAAAGCGATGGTACTCCCTCCGACCCTCGATTTAATTATCACCCTTCTGCGCTTTCTATCCGAACGATTTTCCGTATCCGAAACCTTTTCCGACCGTAAACGCGGACGAGTGTCGTTCTAAAATATAATAACATCATCTAATGAGGAGACAGTAAAATTTTTCAAAGCGTCGGTCATCTTTCATTTCCACGCTTCATTTCTCGCCCTGGCTGCAAGAAACGAGCCCACCTCAATAAAATAGGAATGGTTATAATAATCTATATTCCTCCGAAATATTTAACGACCGCGTTGATGTGGTCGTTTCAAAGATATTTTACTCCTTACGGGTGAAAAGGGGCATTAAAGATAACGCGCGGAAAGTGTGAAAACATTCTCTTCGCATTAGTACCTTTCCTGTCTCGAGTTGAGGAAGGGCCACGCATCGGATAGGCGAGAACGGGGCAATTAAATCCATCTTTGCTTTTTGTCTGGGGGAAAAAATATCGTTCTCAAAACTTATGAGGCGTAGGATGACAGACCCCTGAGGCCGACTGTTCGGCGGACTACAGCATTCCTTCGAGATGCGCTCGAATCCGAAACCAGGTCGGCGATAATAAAACGCTTTGTATAAAATAAGGACGAAGCGGGACCTTTCATCAAAAACGTATTAAGCAATATTTCTTCCGAGAATTTTGTTTTTTTCCCCCTCGGTGTCGGCGCGAGTCATCGGATCGGTTTTGTCGAAAGGCGAGCCATCAAGAACGCATTTGGGATATGTTCTTCTCCTTTCTCTCCCTATCTATCTTTCTATCTCCAACTCCACCGCCTCCTTCGCGACCCGCGGGTGTAAAGAAATGTCGAATGAGTCGATTCGTCTTTTTTTTGTACGTAGAGCGATGAGCCGCTTTCATTTCCCGCTCGTTCCAGTGCGTGGCGCGGACGAGAAAAAAATAATGGATCTCGTTCGTCCATTTTCGGAACGACAGTCGCGATGCTCCTCCAACCTCATTTCCTCTGCTCGCCTTTTTCCGAGAATTTCCGACCGCTGCTCGGATGAGACCGCCTTCTTCGGAAGATAAATGGACTTCCGCATTTCGTATGGACGTGTGGGTAGAGTATCCTTATACTATTCGATATTCTGTAAATCTGCTAGGGAAACCACGGCCAAAAAGATATTTCCAGTTCCTAGAATTAAAACGCAGTCGCCTATTCCAAGGGTCTTCCTCGATGTCCCAAGTTCCACACTGAACTTGAAAATATTCCACTGCGCTGATTCCGAAGTAAATTTTGTATTTCGTTGCAAGCAGATGAAGATTAATAAAGGTAAAATGCAATGCAGTTGTCTTTCTCCTCTTATCCAATAGTTCCATCTATTTTAATGACTTTTCGGATACGTTAGAAAAAGTCTTATGTGGCTTGTCACAAAAGCTTTCTCTTCTAACTGAAATCACTCAAACCACTGTCTTGCTAATAAACTACTAAACAATTTCTTATAATGGTTTTAATAGTAAAATAAATTACGCTACTTAGCATTTTTATGACTAAATGTATTGCTTTCTGATTGACTAATTTATCAAACTGAAAACAATTTTTTCTCTCGTCCTCTTATACTACAAATTCCTCCAGCCTGACAAAATTCTCCTCGGTTACTAGGTCGCTTTTCTTCCAATACTATAAGTTGGCAAATTCTAGCGACAAATTAATTGCGAGCATAGCTGCAATGGGCATGCTGTGTATTATAAAGTGTATTTCAAAATAATCTTTCGTCGTGTATAATACGCACGTAAAATGTTGTAGTAATAAGATCAATGCAATCTTTCGCTGTGGAAATGAGTAACGGAGGGGAGAGAAATTATTATCCGTTGCGATTTTAGTAGCATGTATCTCTACCTATCATGAACTACTCGAGTACATAAATAAAGAATTAGAATTTGCAGGTATTTGTGATTATGATAACTAACTTCTAACATAAATCGAACACAATCTCACCAAGTTTACAAAAATCTACTGATTTTACTGTAATTCGTGTGATAAATTTAAAAAATCTACTAAACTTATCCTCGTTATAACATCTAAAAACCACCTTCACGAGGAATTAATGTAAAACATTAATCTTATTTCTGTTTTTAAACGAAAATTCCACTGAAACACAACGATAATAACAATTAGGGTCTCCGCTCCTACTCGCCAACGATGCTATTTACATAACTTTCTATTAGCAAGTTTCATTGGGAGTAGGAAAAAATAAACCTTGATCTGTACAGGCGAATGTGGGTAATATTAGAGAAATTTAGTAAGTGGCAATTGTTTTTAAAGGGATTCGCGACTCTCAAATTTGACAAATGTGAAGACTGAGAAGGAGAAAAATTCGGAACTTGATCGGGACTCGAGACCGGGACTCGAGAACCGGGGCTCGAGAACCGGAGCTCGAGAACCGGGGCTCGAGACCGGGTCTCCCACTTGCCGGGTGGGTGCTTTAACCATCTAAGCTACCAAGCTAGACTAATTCTCCATTCTCGAATTGGGGTATTTACGGTGAAGAAATGGCTAACTCAGTAATTAAACCTTACCACGCTAGATGTCCGCACGGAGGCACACATTTGTGATTAGTATTATGCAGACACACATATAAGTTAAAATTTCATCATTTCACTCAAATTTAACGCTCTAGAACAGAGGTTTTCAAGCGGTGGTACGCGTACCCTTAGGGGTACGTCAAGAGTTTTTAAGGAGTACACGAAAGTGTTAAAGGTTATAATTTTTCTTCTTACTTAGTCTTTCGTGCATGACTTCATAATCAAAAGTTGCAATGTGATCACTAAGAATAAACGTCATAAAACAGAAAATTACGCTGTAATTGAATATTTTAATGTCCTGAACACGAGTTATCTATATTAATACCTATGTAACTCATTACATTATCACTTACTGGGGGGTGCGCAACTGCTTTAAAAAAAGCTCTAAACGGTAAGCGGGTAAAAAAGGTTGTAAAACCCCTGCTCTAGAATAATTTGAATTTTGAAATCTTTGTCTAATTCCAAGACATCGTGAGAATAAAGGGATTTATTGCAGCAAAACACTTCAACCATGGCAATTGAAGGTTTCCCTCCCTAGAGAAAATTACTCATAATGAATTCGTATATAAATTAAGATAAAATAATAAATGAAAGCTAATAATAAACTAATCGTGTCTCTCCCGCTAAAAATTAAATTATGTAAGTTGAAGTTTTTGGTCATATATTATCAGATCACTTGTGTAAGGTGTGAATGTGATCGTTCTCACGAGTGACAATCCTGAAGACGCTCACTGCAACGTGGCCGAAAAGTCGAATTTAAAAAATGCTCACAACGCAGCCTCCCACAAGACAGGACTGTTAATGGCTGTATTCCATGTAATGAATTATGTGTATAAAATTGTCCCCTTTTTCTGAGCAACTGTTTCTCTTTTCGATACAAATATATTGCGTTTTTTCGACCGCACAACTGTTCATGTATTAAGTTTGAATATTAATCCAAAATAATTCAATCAAGCAAAGTAATGGATAAAAATGATGACGCAATGCGTTTCTTATGTGAAAATTTATATTTTGAAAAATTAATTCTTTCATTACCAATCCATATTCTAAGGTTATCCGATTTTTCCTAAGGTTCTCATGCACGAAACCTCTGCCGGATGACGAGACGTTTTAATAAAACCCTACATTCGAGAAAACACTTGCAGGAAGGAGTATGTGAAAAACCCGCAAAAACATATTCTAGGAGAAAGAAAACATATCACATGTATACATATAGATAAATAAATATTCCTGGAAATCATATCAAACATTATAATCTAAATCAGCGGTGCCCAACATTTATATACATGGCGGGCGGCATTGGAAGTTGCCAATTAGAGTTTAAATCGGAAGTTATCTATATACTCTGAGGTGCTGTACAAGCGAAAATCGAGTGAAAATAAGGTTTTTGTGGTTAACATTTCAATATTAAAAGTTTTATCATAAAAATTTTCATAAAAATATACGACATTTGTGTGTTAAAATTTCGGATTGCTTTTCATCAGGAACGCTGGCCGTAAGTTGAGCACCACTGTAAATGTATTAGAAAGTGTACTTATTTCAAAATAAGCGTTCAAAATACAGGTATTCTTCCACTACAAGTCATTTTGTCCAATTATACGAATTTTCGATTGTCCGAACCACCCTTAGTCCCAATTAGTTCGGACCGGTGCCGTAACTAGGGCGGGGCAAGCGGGACATCTGCCCCGGGCACAACTAAACAAGGAGCGCAAAAAATCCAAATAGTAACAATAAACTACAGAAAATAATTTCTTGAAGGGAGAGAGGGCGCATATTTAGTAGTTTCCCCCGGGCGCTAAAATACGTATCTAGTTACGAGGTTCGAATTATCTGAGTTTTTCTATAATTTTTCAATTTTTTATATTGAAGTGTTTTGTCTTGAAACAGACAAAAGGATTAAAATACCATTCTGTGTAATGTTCGAGCAACGTTTCATTTTTCTGTATTTATTCTGGCTTCTTATAGGATAGAAAAAATATTTTCCAAATCTGCCTAAGGTTAATGACTGACAGACGACATCTATTCCTCTCTCGTATACCTTATCATCTCCACACGCTCTTCCCCCTGTATATACATACGCACGCACACTCCCAAATACACACACACACATAAAGTCGAATACCTCTAAACTGCAGAGTAGATAGAAAATGTTCCACTTCCGGTAACTTCGCTTTGTAATTCCTTTTGACTATATTATAAATACTAACAGAAAAAAATGTCTCTTTAGAGTTATTGACGCTCGGGTCATTGGAGTTCGACTCTATACTCACGTATGTATGTATATAAACTCCTCTATAATTACCCGTTCCGTCGATCAGTCTTGCTCAATCGCAGCTCTCCATAAGAAGGAGTTGCGTCCTTCCACCGCCAGGCGTCGGATCGCCTCGTGCGAACGTCGATAAAAAGCGCGAGCATAAAAGCCGTTTTCCGCCATTAATCGTTCGACGTGGTAGCGGCAGCGATGGCGTCGGAAAGACAAATAGGGCGAATGTGACTTGCAAATTCTCTTCGGAGAAAAATGCGCTCTCTCTCTCCATGGTGACTTCGAGAAAGAAAAAAACAATCGGCGATCTAGGATGGATCGAAGAAAAAAAAAAGAAACAAACTCTGGAGAGATATAAAAAAAACGCTCGTCCGCGCGATGAGCGCCGGAATAAATAAAAGGACGGTTCTCTCTCTCATCTTCAGCGGAAGGCTCATTAAGAGCGGACGTCCCATTAATCGAAGGACTTCCCTATTCAAAGTTGAGAGAATGGCATTAATCTCGCGGTCCCCGCAGACCGGGAATACAAAACTGCGCCCCATAGCGAAGGGTAATCTTCGCTCTCTTTCGGACGTGGCGAAATGATCTAGGGAATAGGCGGAAGGGGAGAATTCTCTCCTCACAATGGCCAAAGGGGAAGGGGGATTGGATAGAGAGAGAGAGCGAGATGAATGGAGGGTAACGCGAAGGTGATTGGAACAAGCGCGAAGGGAGAAGAATAAAAGGCAGAAGGAAGATTGATGTCCATTTTTTTTAAGACGGAGTACTCGGATAGAAATGGTTCCGTGATGAGCGAACGATACACATTGAGTTTTTGAAAGATACTACTAGAGGTGCATTCACAAAATTAAAATCAAACGAGATCCATTCGCTTTGCCAACAAAACGGAATGACGTTAGAAAGCGGAAAGTGCGAGCATTTTTGGCGTTCGTGGTCCAAAGGGATGCTAGGCGGCAGGATAACATCCGATCTCGTCTCTGCTATTATGGCGTATCTATCTCAATCTCATTAATTTGCTCCCCTCTTTCTCTCTTTATTTAGGCGGCTAATGAGGGGCGGTATGGATTCGTTGCCCTACCCGCAATTTGCACTCATATCCACTAGAAATTGATTAATCTTCCTTCTATGACAAATCTGTCACATGTGTAACGTTGATTAGGGTAGTACTATAATAAACAACTTAGGAAATGTCGACTTCGATTTATGAGGCGCTATGCGAGCGAGACGAAGTTTACGTTTTAAATGAGATATTTCGCTATATGAATTATCGATAAAAAAAATATATCGTATATTCTTACTGTGGTACCATACAATGCCATAATAGCATCGACACTGGAAGACATCCCCTTTTGTTTGCCATGAATTTAAGTTTAATGATCGACTTTCTTGGTTACGTACCTATAAGATGGAAAATAAATAAAGATGTCCAAGAAAGCTGTCCGAGTTTCTGTGGCATTACTGGCATTGTAAATTTGCTATTACTAATCGAATACCCAAGTATTGTAGGTTAAGCGATAGAATACCCAATATAGTGTAATATAATGATACAGAAATTTTGGTTTCAAGTCAATTGTCATATAGCGGCTGCATTCGAATTTAACTCTAAGGCTAAATTAAATTAAAGTTTAATTTAAATGAAAATATACACTCATTTCTGAGAACTTAATGCATGCTCTGCGAAATTTTTAGGAAAAATAAAATTGAAAGAGGAAATACGTGTATTATTTTCCGTTTAGATAGCATTTAAATTCTCTTTTTTGATCTTCTAAAAGTATGAGCCAAAATATTTTTCTCAATTCCCTTGTCCATTTTTTTTTGTTAATCCTTGTTTCACTAAAACTAGAAAGCTATACTCAAGATATTGTTTGTAAAATAAGTGTACTTCACGAATTAATCCTTACATCATAATTCATTATACAGCAGAGTTTGTCATTAATGAGTCTAGTAGTTATTTTCGTCCTGAATCTATCTGAGATATGAGTATGAAGGATAAGTTATTCCACGCATCAATTGAACCATAAAAGTCTGAAGAGTTACATAACCTAAGGAACGAAAGTGGTCGGAGTCAATGTGGCCAACGAATTCCGTTACCATGGCAGCGGTACTGCGTTGCCTGTTTGCATGCAAAGTGTTGTAAGCCTTACTGGAAACAAACCTTCAGTTCAGAAAGCACTGCGCATGACCCTAATTCCCATTTCGTTCTACCCCACAACATTAAAGTCAGGATCGCTTTTTACGAATAAGAATTTAGCTCAATCCTGAGTGATCGCGGAAAGTCCATTTCTGTCTATTTATCTACGCAAAAAGATGAGAATTGTCTTTTAATAGTAAAACAATATTGACCCCACTATAAATTACAACCATTGAAGTTATCCATTAATCCAGTACATATGCACTGCCATTTTTACAAGAAAGGAGCAAAATAATGTAGTATTACTACGAGTGTATCCTATGTTAATTATTCAGCTAAAAGTGTATCTTCAATTGAAGTATTCCATATTTCGGTCACTACTTCTTATACCAGGGGTCCCCAAACTTTTTGAAGCCACGAAACCCTTATATTCAAATATTTTTTCTCGTGGAACCCTGACTAACAATAAGAGGTGCTAAGCCAAATCGCAATCAAATTTACTTTAAAATAATTGTTACGTAGCTTACAGTATACAGTTTACAAGTCAGGCGCATGTTTCCTGCTGTAAATATGACGAGGGGCGTATCTAGTCTCTTCCTCTGTCTATCACAGAACTCCATTTAGCTTCTGCGGAACCCTTGGGTCCCGCGGAACACAGATTGAGAAACTCTGTCTTATACAAACCCAAGCTTTTAAAAAACCCTTCAAACTTCTAAAACTATAACACCTTAATTTCGATCAAAAGGCGTTAAGAGGAGTACCGCGACATAACCTTCTGCAACACTGAGATGAGGGGTGCACGCTCTTAACCCCTCGACGCCCTCTCTTAGCATGCGCGGTGGTGCTAGTAACCTCGACGCCGCTCGGTGACCTTGAACGAAGGGTAAGTTCGAAAAAGCTTTTGAGAGGCACTTGGTATGTGCCGTACAGAGGTCGTGAGGAGCGAGAGAGTTGTGTGTGTGTGTGTGCGCGCGCGAGAAAGAGTAAGGATGGGTGGGTGGCTGTGAAGGGGAGAGTGAGAGAGAGGGTCTTAAGGGCGGTGCCGTGAGTTATGAATGCATAATCTGAAGTTAGGAGGAGGCGGAAGAGTTCGGTTTTAAGAGTGGGAGTCTTCCACGGAGGAGTGGGCAAAGGGAGTCTGGGGCATATCGGGAGGGGATTCCTTCGGGGGTGGAGTGGGGGGGGGGGGAGGGGGGGGGGGGGGAAGGTGGGCGATCCGTAGGAAGGAAAGGCAGGAGTGGGCGGGGAAAAACGATAGGGAATGGGAAACAATGGTTCGTGGGCGGCGCCATGGCGCAGGGAAGACATCCGAGGGACAATTATTGGGCGTAGGTTCGCTTTATAAGAGGAGACTTTTCGCCCCGTCGGGACCAAGGAATGGAGAGAGAGAGTGAGAGAGAATAAGAGAGATAGAGGAGGAGGAAAGGGAAGAAAAGTCGACGGAGACAAAGCGAAGACAAAAGAGGAAGGAGTGGAGTAGGAATGGCCATGAATAAGGATGAGAAGAGGGAGTGGTACAATAGATAAAGAATGAGAAGATTTTAGTCTGTGTGGAAAGTGCTTTAAAGGGTCGAGATTAGTAAAGATGAGAGCGGCGAAGAGGTCTAGAGTCGAAGTGAAGAGGAGAAAAAGGAGAAACGAAACGCGAGAATAAAAAAATGGTAATGGTATTGGTAACTCCATGAGCCAAAATAAGATTACGTAAGCAAAATTTTATTTCTTATTCTTGGCAACCGAATACACAAAAAGAGCCGCTTTTTTTCAAATTCAGATTAAAACTCGACATAAGAAGAGCCAGAGTGAAGGTGGATAAAACTACACTTATTAAAAAAGAATTTCATATTTATTAACACTATTTCAAATAAACGAACGCTGTTATTATTTAGATAGCGAGCATGTCCTTGTAGGTGTTTTATACAATGGGAGTAATCAGAGCTATTTTTTGTAATAAAAATAGGTACCGGTACTCATATCCTGATAAATTGTAAAATGTCTCTCCCACTCCCCTTCCACCCTTTCCTGCACCCTCTCCCCCTTCTCTATTGAATTCGTGATGAACTTTTCATAACAAAGTTGATAATAAAAATCAAAATGTTTAACATTTATGGAAGCCGTTTTAAAGAATTTAAAAAAATGAAAATGTACCGAAATTAGACGGTGTCAACATCGCGTACCGTCACAAAAATAGCACTGGCCAAATAATTAGTTTGGTGAACCTCATGAATGTCCTTAAAAGAGCCGTTAGGTTGCCGACCCCTCCTACTGAAGGTACAAATATCATCGATTCGCTAAAAAACTATGAGTTGGGTATGTGAATTAATTTCTTTAATATGAGAGAACGGAGCGATATTTTTCACCGCGAATTGCTTATTTTATAATATTAAAGTTCAGCCAAACATTGACTATGAAATTATCTGATAAATAGTTCCCGTTGTGAAAAAATACATACAAATGGAAAACGTTAGTCACCAACTAGTCGAAGATAAATATTTATTGAATGCGCATAAAAATATCGCCGTGGTATCAACAAGCTTCTTGAATTTTAATGTGTTTCTTGCGATTGACTTAATCCCGTCAACATCTCCGAAAATAAACTTGGATATAAACTTCTTCTTTTTCGCTTGGTTTAAACCCAGATCGTTTAAAAACTATGGATTAATTGATTTAAAGAATTTTTTCTTGCTGATATCAAGTTTGAAGCAGCATCGAAATAGCATGCTGGTTACTATCAGTATTCATTTACTTCTGGTTGGGAAGCTAATTCTGTAATATTATTTACGGTAACGGCGTCGGAAATTACTTTTCTCTGAAAATAGTTTCCGACGCCGGTTCGGAGCGTATTATCTAAATCAATTGATTACTCGGAATTTTTATTATCTTAATTTAAATAATACATCGGTTTGTTTTTCTTATGTATTCGAACAAATTTTCTGCTTGAAATAGAACTACTTCTTCAGTTATTCGTGTTCTGCTTTGACGTGGCAGTTAGAACTGAACTTAGGAAAGTGTTCCTTTATGAGATTCTGGGGAAACAAAAACATTGACACGACGAATTACACTGTTGAAGGCGTCCAGCTAAAACTAGCCGATTCCGTCAAATACTTAGGCGTTACTTTAACAAGCAACCTCTCATGGGATATGTACATACGAAATATATGCGGGAAGGCTAAACAGAAACTAGGATTCATCAAACGCATAGTAAGTAAAAGTGAGGAAAAAGTCAAAGAGACATGTTACTTCTCGTTAGTAAGACCGCTATTAAAGTACGCGTCGAGCGTATGGGATCCGTACGTGAAAGGATCAATCTCAGAGTTAGAAAGAGTGCAGCGAAAAGCCGCTAGATTCGTCTAAAATTGTTACGATAGAAACAAAAGTGTTACAGGCTTGATACAGGACTTAGGATGGGAATCACTGACTGAGCGCCGATCACGCTCTAGGTGAAAACTTCTTGAAAGATATACGAATATATTCTCCAGCGATATCGAGGAAATAATAAGAGCGCCAACTTATATTGGTAGAATGGACCATCCTCGTAAAATAAGAGAGATAGCCTGTAGGACTGAGAGGTATAAAGGCTCGTTTTTCCCTAGAACGATAGCTGAGCAGAACAGAAGTTACGAAAAGAAATCAGCCGACGTAGAGTGATACTATTCATTATTATGCGCTTTCCCTTTGTGCTATTGCACCCCCTGCCACACACCATTTCGGTGGCTTGCAGGGTGAACTTCAGATATAGATAAATATACAGACTCGCCAGGTATGTAACATCGGTAAATTTTATTACACCTTTCGTCCTGAGGGCCACAGTTCAACCGTTACGCGGAAGCGCAATGGAACATTCTCATGTTCCCGAGAAAGCCCGAGCGAATTTCTCCGAGAGCCGTTGCCAAAACACTTTCAAGGAAGGAGAAGTCATTCGGGCAACTTTGCCAACAGAAAAAACATGCGTTTTGTGGAACACATACGGATACGAGTAAATATTATAAAATTATATTTTTAAAAAGACAAGGTCGATGAAGGGTGTGCCGAAATAGTGTTAATGAGATGCACGCGCACGTTCCTTCGAAAAAAACGACCGAGTTATACAGTGCGTGGATGTCGAAGGGCGTTTCGACGACGATCGTTTGACTCTGGACAAAACCGATCAAGGCCAAAGATATGAGAGGGAAAAAAATCTATCGAATTTTTTATGAGCGTGAATTTTTTTCTTCGAGGGACGTAATCTCCGATCAACTCGTCGTGATTGGCGTCCTCCCGCTGCTGAGGACTTCTCCCGTTCGGCGCTCGGTAATCGTTTTAATTCGAGTCGATGGCGCGATAAAAGATCGATTTGGGGGTGACTATTAAAAAGGGTGTCGCGTCGAATCCACGTCCGCAGGTGGTTACGACTCTGTTATGACGACGGAAAATTCTTCCAATTTTTCGCTCGAAGAGTTATTAGAGCAACCAGTGTGACGGAAGTATTTGCAGGGGAAAAAACACCTCTTTGGAGGAAAGAGGGAGGACTCGCTCCGAAAAAAGAGAGTGGAACTGCCACGCAAAAGACGCAATTACAGTTAACCGTCCATTTATTATGGCAACACCTGGGATCGATAAGTTATTCATGACGGACGGCAGAACGTCATTTTTCACGTCTCGAATAAAATATAACCTAGAGGAGATCGCGACGAAAAAACGACTACGAATCGGGCGTTGAAAAATTTTCGAACCTAATTTTCATTTGGCCATCGGAGAGACCTTAAGGGGTTGGTCGAATCTAAAAAAAAGCGGTCGAATTAATTTGTCTTGGAAGTTCCTTTGTTTCGAGAGGGAACCATAATTTTGCCAGACACCGCAATTATATCATCGCTCAAAAACCATCCGCTCCGTTGACATGCCGGCGATTTCGTCATCGCCCAGGAACACGCCCTATTTGCGCGGCCTGAAAATTTTTTTCCATCAACTTTTGTCCTGTCCCGTTTTATGGAGGCACGCACTTCGCATTTATGACTCAATTTTCACATATTAATTTCTTTTTCCTTTGCCGAGCCTCGAAATACGTACTCCTCATATACCGTCTTTGGCTGTCGTTATTTATTTAAACTGCGAATACAAGGGATATGCCATTCAAAAATTGTTACTATATGTTTGTTGACATACGATCGAAAATAGATAGCAAATATTTGTTTGAGATTTGAAGAAATTTGTGAAGAACTTAGCATTTCACACGTCGAAAAATTGACAAAGCAAGTCTGTTAGCGATAATTCGAGAAACACAGGTTTAATTAACGTGAAATTTTAAAGACATCGAGGTCGCTTTTCGTGGATTTTAAAATGGACTTGCTGGCCAACCCTCAGACTACCAAGAGATTTTATACCTCAATCTTACCGAGTGGGGTAACCATGAAATTTGTATTTTTAAATATATTTTCACGAAAATTGGTCATTAATTTAATTCATTAGTCTTTTAAAGTCATTTTGTCATACTATAATGCAAAAACGTTTTTCTTAAAACAACAAAATATCAAATATTGTTATACGAAGGAAGTATAGACCACACACCTGCAGTGTCTTATATGGCTTCGTAAAGATGAAAATGAAATAAAAAACATCAACGCTGGTAAATACAGTGAAAGACGAAAAATTCGATTTTTATGAGGAATATTGTTCCGAAAAATGCCAAGAGAGATAACTCTGTACGAAAATTTTTGATATTTCTCCGAATATTTTAGATACTTTCTGAATTTTGTTTCATAATTATATTTAAAATACATTACAGAACGAATACATGGAAGGATAAAAATCAGGAAAATTTTTGAAGGAAGATATATAAAAAATTAGTGCCTGGGGTATTCTCGTTCTCCCCTTGGTAGTCTGACGGTAAGCATGCAAAAGTGTGTCAGGAAATTTGGAATTCCTCTTCTTTTTTCTGTTTACGATCGAATCTCCACAAGCAGGTGAAAACCTTAACTCAACGCTGCATTTTGTCGATCGTTAGTCATCGATCAAACGAGCTCATAGAATTCCATTTTGTAACAATATACACGCATCATGTGACGCTTATTCACTGAGAAATGTCAAAACAGGGGTAAATGGTAATTGGATACTTTAATATTCTACGCAAAATACTTTTTCCCGTGACATATCTCGAAAAATAACCGCTTTGCTTTTACAGTGCACCTGAACCTTCAGGCGAAACCATCCATTCTTTAAAAAAAAATAAGCAGCTGAAAACCCGGTGTGAGAGTACGCGTACTCTCTCGTACTCGCTCCCAAATCTGCGCCACGAACATCGCCCGTCTTATCCTCGAGGTCCCTCGGCTAGTGAGTGGTCCTCGATGCCAAGTGGGGCCCAGAAACAATTCCGTTTCCGCCGATCACTCTGCGCAACTCACGGTGTCTTACGGATAACGAAGTACCTCTCATCGTCATCATCATCGAGTGTTCCTCTCCAACGAAATGGGAGAGGTGGACGGAGAGAGAAGAGTTAACATCCGCCTGTGATCCGTCAAGCGAAACACGCACCCAAGACGGATAGGGCGGCTGTGTCTGAGATGAGACGAAGAGAGGGAAAGGCACCCCTTTCTCGATTCCCTACATGTGGCAGGGAAGGTGTCTGCCTAAGCCCCTCCCCACTCCCCCTCCCCTCTCGTACGCACACATATTTATAAGCAAGAGGAGGGATCGAATGGGAGAAAAAAGGGTTTCGAAGGGAGGGTTTGCGGGTGGGACAAAAAACCGCCGAGGGTGGTGTAGTAAGAGGAGAGTTCGATGCGGGAAACGGTGGCAAGTGCAGGAGAGGGTGTCGGGAAGGAGACGAGAGTGCCTTAACCCCTTGCCTCCCCACGTCTCTCCCCATCTCCCCCGCCGCCCTCTCTACTCCCTCTCCCCATGCCGTGGGAGAGAGAGAGGTAAGGAGAGAGGAAGAGGGAAGGCCACCTTCTCAGTTAGAGACCGACGCATGCAGTGGCGGTGCAGAGAGGCAAAAAAATAAGAGAGGGGGAGAGAGAATGTTTTCCCTTGATGTTGCAGTCGAAAATATTTGTACGTCTGCTTGTATGTTTGGGCTCCACGTGCAATAAATTGGAGATGTATTTAGCCAGAGGAGTTTTTATGTTTCTTCTAAATGTTTTGGGAAATAACAAAGACCCTCTCTAAGCATCGGACCACTGACCGGGTCATCTTTAGCGAAACTTTTTTTAATTCTTGAGAATTTTTGTGGAACCAAGTGCGATTGCTACGATATCCTTTGAGTTATGTAGTGATAACTTGAAGAAGATTGCGGCAGTACGGGAGAAACACACCGAGTCAACTCACTAGTATTGCCTTTCAATAAGGTACTGTTTACATTGACAAAGATCACCGCGTATTTCGCACTCAATCTATCTTAGCGTACATTCGAGCAAAAACAGAAGCCATTCTTATTTTCAAGTGACTTACTACGACATGTTTACGCGGTCCACATACTCTTTATTTCGTCACCATAGACATAGAAAAAATTGTAGGAACTAGGAATGGTTTGTTTACTCTTTCCCGCAGTCAAACGAATGTCTTCTCCACGTTGCAACAATTTCCTCGAGGAGTGAAAAAAAACCTTTTTAGTACGACGAGATGAACTCTCCCACTCCCATCTTCCGTCACTCCCTAAATACACACACATATAGAGCCACGCGAGGTCATGGGAAGGGATTTCACTGCAGAGAGCACTAGAAATAGTGAACAGGTGCTCGGATCAATCTCGGCGGTGGGAAACCCTTTACCTCCCTCCTCTCCTCCTCACTCCCACCCTCTAAACCCCTTTTAAAGGAATCCGACTGACGAATGACCGGATGTTGGGATCAGGGGACTACCGCCGCCCCCGGTAGTAGCGGAGGCAGGACGATAAAAGAGAGGCGGCATGAGGGAGAGGGGGAAGAAAGGAGAGCATGAGAGGAGGAACAGAAAAAAGAGAGAAAAAAGGAGCGGAGGAAATTATGAAGACATTTATAAGGGTCAGAATGATAGGATAAGTTTTGTTGTTGGGAGCGAGGGGAAAATAGGAATTGGGAGACGAGTGAGAAATTAATGCGGAGAGGAGTAAGGAAAAAAGGAAAGGGGCGGAGAGGAGTAAGGGAGAGAAAGGGAAGGGGTGGAGAGGAAGGGAAGGAGTAAAAGAGGAAGGGTGTAGAGGGAGAGAGAGAATACGGATGGGGTTGATGGAGCACCCTTGATGACGTACTTTACGACGGGGAACGGGGTCGGTTTTGTCAATGGCTGCAGAGTGTGGTTCTTATAAGGGTCTGGATGCGTGTGACAAAGGGTAAAAGGGTATTTCGACAGATTATAGGACACAGAGACGGCGTAGATATGTGGCACTAGATAGAACGCTTATATTTAAATATAATTTAATGCAATTTTTACTTTTGAATTCGTCAAAAATGATTGAAATTCATATTATTGTTGTGTTTGACAGAAGGTGAGATTAAAGTCGTAAACATTGGATAAAAGTCATAAACATTGGGATATGCGCTGGGATATCACATACGTACTGCCTATAAACATTTTCCTGCGACGCTTTCTAGTCTTTCTGCTACTTCGAAGGCCTATTCATTGAGATGAAATCCGTAACCGGAATGTATGAAATATTGAATTTTTAAAATTTTTATTATAAGCCCAATACGCCATTTAAGAAGTAAAATAAATGCTTAACAATAAATATGAGATTGTTTATGGAAATTGCTAACATTTTATATAAATGTAATATCTATACGGACAACGCATAAGTTTGAGCTGTTACAAACAGCGGTAGTGAGTCAGTCCCATTATCCTTATTTTAAAAAGCATGCAAAAAACTGTGATGATGATCCGAATGTAACTTTTACGTTAATATGTAACATATCGTTTAGTCTCTTCACAAAAAATGTAACTCTCTGCCTCAGTCGGTCCCTTCCTCTTGCTAGGAATACCCTCCGGAGAGGAAATAAAATCTAATACCACGCGCACAAAAAAACAGAGTGGAAAATCTTCCTCCTCCTCACCTACATGCACACTCAGAGAGAGAGAGAGAGACCTTAAACAACTGCATCTCGTGAGAGCGAACGAGGAAAATAGGTGCAGAAAAAATATCCTCATAAGATAGGGAAGAAGAAGATGACACTTGAATGGAGACTTTGAGGTCGGGCAGAGTGGAGGAGGAAGAGAGTGCGTGGAGTAAGAGAGATAAAGGGAAGAAGAGAGGGAGAGCGAGGAAGAGAGGAAGGTAGGGAGAGAGGGAGCGAGAGAGAATGGGGACAAGGGAGAGACAGAGAAAGAGAAGCGGAGGGGGAGAGAGAAAGGGAGGGAGAGAGGGAGCAAGGGAGAAAAGGAAGAAGAGCGGGAGAGAGAGGAAGGGAGAAAGAGAGGGAGGGAGAAGGAGGAAGAGAGGAATATAGAGAGAGAAGAGGGCGGGAGGGGGAGAGGAAGTTAAGGAGAGAGAAGAAAGGGAGGAAGACAGATTGCAGGAGAATGTGTGGCATAAGAGAGTGAAGAGTATTGAGAGGTGAAAGATGTACTTTTCCCGGCATCGGATAAAGCAATGAAAATGTGTATTCATAAGAGTATCGCATGCGGGCGGGGTAAATAAAGGCAGGAGAGAGAGAGAGTAACAAGAGAGGTAGGATGGTAGAATGAGAGATTGTGGTGTGGGGATGCAGAGGGGATGGAGTGGGAGTCAAGGAGCGTGGCAAGAAAGGGTGGGAAAAGACGCAGCTGAACACGAATCGTGGATTATGAAAGCCCTTCCATCGCAACCCCATGCCACAATCCCTTCCCACCCTCCTTACTGGCTCTAGGGGTAGATACGTAGAGAGGGATCGGAAAGGGTATGGCGAGGAAGGAGCGAAAAAAATCATAGCCGTAATCTCTGAGCGGCTGCCCTTGTTGGGTGTGACAAACCCCGCAATCCGTGCTCGTAAGCGAAAGAACACGAAATACCAGCGGGAGTGGCTTTGATGGAGGAAGGGAAGAAAAAATCGACAGGAGGGTCATAATGATAATGTCGCTGACTCTCTGGTGGCGGAGACATATGAATGTTTGTGAGGAATGGAAATCCCGACCCTCCATCGCACATGGGTTAGTACTCTTTCCCCCGATGCGTTGCCAGAGTGACAGTGGGTGGTGGGAGGAGGAGGGAGAGGGCGGTAAGGAGGTTGGAGGGTAAGCGATATGGGAGAGTGGGATAGCTCTCGGATGGGGAACTGTATCCTTCAAAACGACAAGCAGGAGAATCCATAAAAGGCTAGGCTTTTAGCAGGCGGTAAAATTATATGGCGGAGGAACAAAGGTCAAATCATTATGGGCGTACTTACTTCTTTAGACGGAAAAAAGGAAGAAGAAATTAATGCATGCCACTGATTCGTCTGAATTTCATTAAAAATTCATGTAGTTTAGAAAATTGTCAATATCCTTTTCAAAAAATAACATCAAGGTATTGAATTATTAAAATATTTTATTATATTCTTCCTTGCCTTTTGATATTCTGATTTGTCTAAGATTCATCTAATACTTTATGTATTATAAAGAAAATGATTGCTTATTTGAATGCAATTTTTTTTATTGTGACAATGCAGTAGTTATGTTACGAAATTCTAAAAAAATATAATAAAATAGAGGGAGATGAAGAAAATTTATAGAACTGGTATATTATTGAGCACAGAATTAACAATTTCTTAAATCCACTATTTATTTAACATACAACAATCCAACTATCATCTGAATAAGACATAATGAGGTCCTGATGATGCTTTAGTAAGGTAATCAGGTTCGGGTTTTTTTGTTTCAAGTGAAATGTCATTTTACTTTTATCCATTTTTGAGGAGCACTTGAGTTTTTAAATACTCATTAACAAAAAACTTTCAACATATCCACTATATGAAACTTTTTCCAGCCTAGTATTCGCCGTCATTTCTGCATTCCACCTGAGAACCGCGCAGCGCGTTCCATCAAGGCCTCTTAAGCAGAACTGGAGACACTCGAATCAAAGAAGCAATTACACATTTACGAGATCGATTTGTATTTCCCCGAGTTTCTCAACTCCTCGGAACAAGGATCGCGCTTTCGAAATCCGTGCGAACGCGAACGTCGTCTTGGTGGGAAACCAGCTCCATCACTCGCAAAGGGGAAGATGGAATTGCGTCACGGACACCGTGACGCCAATCGAAATCTTCGCACGGAAGAAAAACACGAGGGCCAGAAAGGGCAAAACAAGGGTTCTATTATCGACTGGGAAAGTAGGCCAATGGTGAAGTCTCCCTCGAGGTAGGACGGAGTGAGAGGGATGTTGAGAAGTTTCTCGCGGGATAAGAAAGATCCGTGTTTCGCCGATTCGGTCATGGTCGGTTGCGAAACTGTTTCATTCCAAGAGCGCTTTACGACTAGAGGGGGATGGAGTTGGAGGGGGGGGGGGGGAGGTAGGAAGGTTGCTGTACAACGGTAACGAAATATTCGTGTGTTCTCAGAGGTCGATTTTCAGTATAATAGCTGTTCGGAATGAGTTTCATCCTAGAGTTTAAAGAAGGAATGAGGGAAGGAGATATAGGAAGTTGTGAGAAGAGAAGCTTATCTTAAGCAAAAGGAAACTTTCAAAAAATAATATATTGCATCAGTCCTGGTTCCCATGGAAGATTTTTGGGCAACGAAGAGCGTAAAAGAATGGTGGCGATATTTCGGTGAGGTATAAGGGCAGGGCATTCAATCTCCTCCGAACGAAAGATTAAATCGCTTAAATGAAGAGCCACTTGAAGTCCCTCTCTTTCTCTCTCTTTTACCCTTCACTCGAACACTTTGGAAGATGAAATCCTGACAGTCGAGATTATTATTTTGAAATGGGTAGTGATGAAAAATAGTAAATCTCCAACGTACCAGAAGTTTACGACATTAAAATTTAATCGTTGATGTTTTCAGGAAAATGCCTGATAAACACGCTTCAACTCCGATCAACTTGATGTCCATATTTTACCTAATTTCGTAACGGCGTTATGGTAATGAGTCAGCTTTAAAATATACTATCCGGGATACCAACCATCCCAAAATGTATTCTTAAAAAAATTCATTTAAAAGCTAGAAAGGTGATAATACAGCCATTTGTAACTGACGGTCAATTTGTGTGTATGAATTTTTACCGAGCATTTCCAATCAGCTAAAGCGATAAATTAACTCCTTCCCTTTAGGCCGATCCCACGAGCCTTTTCATTACGTGGATTTATAAACATGATCCTCCCATACTGAATATCACGGCCAACGAAACTCGACCGGTGGTCAGGTCGCTAATCATCAGCAGGACGATAGAAAGGCTTGTAGGCCACTCCGCCTCGAGGGATCCCGCTCCATTCCCGCCCGGTACATTTGCAATGCAAAAGACCGCCGTGCCTCGCGGCGCACCGGACGAACGAAAATACATAACTCAAAAAGAGGCGGAGGAGAAGGAGAGATAAGGGTTGAATAACAGGGTGGTTACCCCGCGATCTTAGATACGAAGAAGGCCAGTGAAGCCGAATTGAAGCGGTCTTAAAGGGGTTGAGAGAAAAAAAGGGGGTTAGGTTGGAGGGGCGGAGCCGGCGTGTGTAATATGTGGGTGAAAGGATTTTTTAACAACTGGTCGAAAGCAAAGAAGAGAAACAAGCACCCTGGTTTTAAATACCTTCCGTGGAATGAGGCAGGATGAGAGAAAAAAGGGGAAATAAGGGGAAGAGAGACCGAAGCGCACGAGTTTACCTCACAAGGTTTTAGAAAGAAACGAAGAACAGGTCGAGGCAGTCGATCATCAATTACGAGCTGCTTTCGCTTTTCTTTTTCCTCGTCTGAATATTTTTATACTTACAAGGACGGGTTTTATTATTAGTATACGCTCAAGGTTTGACATTGATCGGAGTTAGGTTAGAAGAATGGCTTTTATAATCTCTTCGAAGGAAATTGTATTCCTCCTTGTCGTTGCGCAAAGTTGTGGTGTCTTTTGTAGCTTAATTTGTTTTCTAAAGCGTGAGGAGGAAAATGGTTGACTTTGAAGCTCATTGTATGCCACACAGTTATTTTATGAGGGTTTGTTTCAATTTTAATCAACTAGAGATAAAATTCTACTTCGCTGTGAGCAGCTCGACGTTTAAATGATTAAGCATAATAGCGAATATTTTATATTATAATGTTACTCCGTGCATGATTTTCAAGACACCGCGTTCCACAAATCGCTAATATTGCCGGAATAAATAATAAATCACGATGAACCACTAAGATATTCCCCCTTTTCGGTCCAGATTATACCGTCCATATTAACTAATTTCAGTCTTTTAATGGGGCTGGGTTATAAAAAAACGTCCATATCATAAATGCTAAATAAATCGAGATATCATATAAAACTCCTCATTATGCAAATTTCATAATTTTTTCCTCATTAATATAGATCACGCGTCTCGAATTAAGTCAATTTTATGGATGAAAACGATATCTGTTTCGATATTCCTATCGCATTTGAGCATCGGAGCTTTTACATTAAAAAAACACAGATCCGCACGCAGGGCATGAAATCTCCTCAGGTGGCGGAATCTGAAAGTGAATCGTTCGGAATGCCGCCATCTGTCGGACTGACGTCTTTCCAACAAAAGCGACGCTACCTAAGACTAAGGAATTCCGAGACGCGTCCGAGCTACGATAATTCTTACGTCTCTGCATCAGTCATCTTTACCAACGATGATCAATTGTCCACGTTTCTTCTTCTGTTTTTATTTCCTTTTCTTCCCTCCCCCCACCCCCTTCTCTCCTGTACCGATCCGGATACGTGCCTCTTCTCCCTCACCCGCTCCATCTTCTATTCTCCTCATCCATCCCTAGATCTACCCGATAAGCAGGACCGCCGCCCGCGGCCTCCCTCCGCCCACCTCCTCTCATCTAATGACAGCCGCTCGTTGGGACCTGCCCCAAACCCTCCCCCATCCCACTCCCAGTAACTACTACAACCCCGTTTCTTCTCCTATCACTTCTCGCCCAATATGCTCTCCTATCCCACATAATCCTACCCACCCCTGCTTCGCCCCCTGAAGCTGGCCGGCCTCCAAAAGACCCCTCCCTCCTGCGATGCACGCAACAATACGAATCTCTCGTTCCGGAGAGACCTCAAAAAAGAGAGACGATTCCGAAAAACATCTCAACCGGAAATAATTGCTTCGTTCAGTTTTTTTGACAGAAATCGGATCGATCGTTAAGATACACTACAATCCGAACAAGTCGAAATGGAAGAAGAAAAAGTTAGGGTTTTTGAAAAATCGACCGAAAGAACTTTGATTTGTAATACACGAATACCTGCTTCGAATAGTAGAAAGTTCGGATTGAAGAATTTTCTATTTTCGTGGAAAAAAATAAGGCAAAGAAGATACAGAATTCGATGCGTAGATATTACTCATAGATGACCTAAATTCGAGTTATGATCGTTGGAGTTATCAATGATTAATATTGGGTTTGCCAAAAAGTTCGTGCGCATTATAATAGGTAGCAGTTGCGAGTTTCATTAACAAAATGGACATCGTAAATGTCAAATGAAACAGTCACTCAACTAGTAAACGTTGTAAAGAACAGGTGAAAACAGAATTTTGGATTATAAAAGTAATTTGAAATTTTTCTGTAAGGATAATATGGGTGAAAATCAAGTGCATTTGTTTCATGTTATGCTTTATGAGTATAAAAAAGTTGATAATGCAACAAATGCAATTAAAACATTTGTGAAGCGTACGGAGAAGGTGCTGTATGTACCTATTCGAGCATGCCAAAAGTGGTTCAAGAAATTCCGTGAGTGTAATTTAAGCTTGGAAGATGAACAACACTCTGGACGCCCTTTCATTGTTGACGAAGGCAGAATTCGCACTTTAATCGAAACCAATTCACGGCAGACGTAAAGAGAGATTGTAGAGGTATCAAATCAAATGTTCTCAACAAACTTCTTACCCAATCCAATACCTATAATATAGTTGGATTCTTATTTGAGGAAAAGATGTTAGACCATATTTTTTCGTATAAGGCATGATAATTAACCGGTTATGAAAAATTAAGATTTTGAGTCACGCGTCGAGTTTCGAATCGGCAGATAAAACGTTTTAAATCTTGTTGTTTGATTACGATGGATTTAAAAAAATGTTACGTTGATAAAAAACCATGTTCCATTCAATATAAGAGGGAGAAATTCAGTTGTTTAACCAAAATTGAATTGCATAATTGATATTCTATCTATCTTTTGTTTCAGTTTTGAATCACCCAGTAAAAAACTAGTCTTTCTTCTCGGTTATTTGTGGCTCAGACGAAAAAAAACAAGTATGATTTCCTCTAGCTCATTCAGTTAGCCGATATAAGCTTAATGCTGTACACAGTTAAAGTACGCCATCGAAAATTACAAGTTTCTCAAATAGTAAATCAACTGCAGACGGGTAAATGTGGCAAGCAATAACAGAAAACGAATTTCGTTTTTTTTTGTAGTGCTTGCTAAGATGCCTTCGACTCAGCATCTATATTAATAAGAAGAAAAATATTGAAACCGAATCCACTTCAGAAGAAAAAAAACGAGGGAGAGTCTTAAACGATTCCCTGCGGGATGCAGGAAGTCTCACTCCTATCTATTTCATCCATCAATCGCACAACGGCCGATCGAAGAGAAGATCGAAGCGGGAGGGCCGTCACGGCGATCGACCCGAAGGTCCTATTGACATCGCGGCGCAGAGAAGGTCGACTCATTTTCGATTCCTGCTTTCCTCCTCGTCCACCTCCCCTCTCTCCCGCGGTGACGCCTTTGTGGGTCGAGTGAGGACTCCCTTCAAACGACCCGCACCGCCCTCGCTAACGTAGACCATCGCCGCTCTGGGTAGTCGTCCATCAATATGGACGGCTGGAAGGCGGAGAGGGAGCGGGTGCGTCTCTCTGACCGAAGAAAGTTCCCCGCGGAGACCACGAGGGGGAGAAGAACCGGACCCCCTCCATATTCACTCCCAACTCGACCATCCTTGCCTTTAATGCGAAAGAGATGAGGTGGCTAAAGGAAGAAGAGCGGCGCTCATTTGACTCCTCCGCGAAAGACGCAGAATGCGGAAGACCTCCGCCTAGTCTTACAACCTCATCATCTCTCGTCCCGTGGCGCTTACCACCTTGCCGAGATTCCACGGCATCCCATTCTTAAATATGAGAAGTTTCACTTCTCCCCCTCGTAACTACGACCAAAGATGTTTCTTGTGTATCTAGAAGACGGAGTGATGTAGAATGCAATACCAAGTTAAGAATGCTAAGAATCGCCGCTGTGATCGAAATGGCTAAAGAGATTTTGTTGTTTGGACGTTTCCAAATGCGGTTTAAGTTTCCGCACGATCACGACGAGATTCTAACGTCACTCTTAATCATTAAAGAGTTAAGGATGCGATGGACCGCCAGTGTTACGAGATGTCGTACACGAAGATGTACGAGTTTAATGAATAGCAGCAATTTGTTTCATACAAAGAGGGATGAGTTCACCGGTAATTTATCCATCATCTCTCACAAACAAAATGTATCCATCTTGCCGTGATTATCCCTTGTATACATACAATGTATAATTCCCCTTCTGATTTCTCCTATTTGTCTTTCACCACGTAAAATATAAATTACACTAAAACATTGCCATATAAAGAATTGCTGTAAAAATGAAACCATGCATATTTGTTTAAATATTTTGTGTGCGAGATGTTACTGTAATTTAAGCAGCTCTCAGTTTGAGACCCATAGTGGTGGTGGAATCATACAAGTGATACGCGCGCACACATGCGTCACCGAGAATTCTGTCCTCCCCAAAGATTTTACTTTTTATTTGCACGGTTTTGCTAGTATCGCGTCGGTAAGAAATGGCTTCGACATCTCACTGTATGGGTCCTATGCAATGTATTCCTCATTCCCTCCATCATTCTCTCTATTATTAATTTGAAAAATATTTTCGTGTCTTAAATCGTGGCCCATTCAGTGATTTCTTCATCGATGTTCCAAGGAATATTCTTCCTTCACAAATTTTTTGAAAAAAATCCTGATTTGTAGTCGTATCACTCTACGACATCTTAAGAACTCTTCTCCAATACTACACTTGAAAACCATTAAAGTTTTTCTTCTCGTTTACCTTTTATTCCGTCTCGGATCTGACGGTCAGGAGGTTTCACGCATAACTCTTTACAAACTGTTTTCTTGTATTTAGTTTAATATTATTTGCTAATGGTACCCGTTTGTGCATTAAAAAGTTTGATTACCTTGAGTCATTCTATCTTTTATATCTTGTCAGCTCATTCTGCTGTTGGTGTGCTTCCTAAATATTTGAATGCTTCTACTTGTTCGATGTTGGTATCGTCTTGAGATGCATTGGTTTTTATTTAATGGCCTCTATGTTTCACCTCTATTGACTGTACTTATTTTTTAACACACCATTTGCACCCTACAATACCCACCTAAAGTTTTCTTAGGAATCTATTAGAACGACAAATATATCTCAGGGTGATAAGTTTATGTCCATTAGCTTTGAAATCTCCTTCATTTCTTTGTTTCATTTCCTCTATTACTCTGATGTATAAATTAATGAGAAAATGAGATAGTTTATATACGTCTTGCTCCTCAATTGATTTTGGCCTCCGTTATATCACTATTGGCTATTGGGTTAGCAATAGAGTAAAATATGAATATGTTTTGTACGATCTTTATATTTCTCAAAAGGAAAACAGAGACATTTACTGACAAAACAGACATATAACGGAAGGGACCAGCGAGATTTTTAACGTTGGCGAGGAAGAGTAGTTTCATAATCATATATTTGATATTAAACAATTGATTCATAGAAAAAGGCATATTATAATAGCAATTCAATGTATCAGATGTAACCAAATCAAGTTTTTTATTTGTTCGAGTACGGATTCTAGCAAGTTGAACGTCCATTCGTGCGAAATAAAACATTATTCTGGGGTTGCGTGTGATTTCGGGTTATCTACGCGGTATAACCCGAAATCATTCACAACTTCAGCATGACAAGCACCCGCGAAAGCTTCAATCAATTAATAAAACCTTATTGTTTGTATTTGTTCATTTTTCACTAGCTCATAAACAGCACTTTACGGCCTTTACAATGAACGTAACAACGATAACAAGGACGAACACACACGACCATGCCTTCGGCAGGATGCGTACCTGCGACCCTAACATGACATAACAATTTCTTTTCCTCGTCCCTGAAGCTCATGCCGACGGTATAATATATTTAAAAAGCAGGAAACATAATCATCACATTTCATCCGTCCATTAATCATTTTCGGACACTCGGACCTGTAGTAAGAGCCACTTTCAGCGATGGAAATTCGCGCTATTATAATCAAACCGATAATCATGAGAACTCCTCTCACAGCGGGAAATGCATTAACATTGTTGCCAGAGCTCACGTTAGCCAGGCGAATGGATACGATAAATCAATCGCATTGGGTGTCGATCGATCGATCAACAGTGAGAGGAAAGAGGGAAGGGCGTGATGAATGACTCCCTCTGGACCTCGAATTGAGAGCCGCCGATGGGAGATCCTATTCTAAGAGAAGAAGGAGGAGGAGCGGGGGAGGTGAAGAAGTGAGGTTGTGTGAGAGCAACAAGAGTGGAAATCGTACAACCATATTAACGGTTACAAAAGTCTCCTTCGGAACGAGATTTTATATCTCTTGGCAACACGTCGCCATCTCGACGATACATGACAGCGTAGGCCCGTTGAATTGAGACGTACGCCTAACCCGCTAAGGGCCGGCGATAAGGTAGTCGACGAATGAGCAAATTGAAAAGTGGTCAAAAGGGAACCCTTGACCTCATCTTCCCATCTCGTTTATTTATTTTTAATAATGATTTTTGTGTGGACGCGCACCGATCAAAATAACTTTTAAATGTTTCTTGTCGACCCGGGAATATATTGCGCGTGTCGATTTTTATTTAAGACGTGCTTTGACAGGTTTTTCATCGTTTCGAAGATTGCATTCCGTTTGATGGAATTGGTATTCGATTACGTTCGTTGAACAATCTCGGCGGGAGGTTGAATTTTCATTATGATATCCTCGAAATAATATATTTTAAAGTGACAGGAGGGATTTCAAATTAGGTTTATATTTTCTTGAAGGGGTTGATAAATCTGTAATAGCAATAAAATCAACGGAAGAAGCCTAATTTCTCATTTTATTCATTTGTAATAGCAATATCTTCCTACTACTTTCACGTCGTAATTACTCAAAATTAGTTATAACCAGCAAATGTAAAGCAGAGTGCCAATATTATTTTGACTTAGCAAGACAGTGCATACCCTTCACAAGTCATAGCTTGTGATTGCGCAAAATAGCGTTAAACTTTTTTTGCAGAAAGGTGAGTCACTGAAGCTGAAGGTTTGTATGACATATGCCCCATTCATGATGAATCGTCTTCATTGAAATGTAACGAGGGAATATTTCATTCAATAATTCAAAATAACTAAAGAACACAAATTTCAAACAAAAATATCCTTAAAAATTGCAGCAGACGATAAAAAAGACCTTTCGTTAACAATTGTCTTATAAGAAAATATTTATCATCTTTGGATAAAAGGCGAAATTTTGTGACTATAATAGAGATTTAAAGGTTTAAAATAATAATGAACGAGAGAGAGAGAGTAGCTGATTTAAATCGGTTCGTTTGGTCACCAAGCCACCTTGCATTAGAGTGCACCATCCACAAACCGTGGTTCTTTTGGTTTTACAAGGGTCCGTGCTGCAGTTTTAAACGCAAACGCCAGACGAAGGCGAATGACACTTCTGCACGGCCACCGATCAACAGTTGTTAGTACGACAAACATTTAGACTCGCTGCCGTCAACCTTAATGCCCCTCCGTCCCTCTCTTCCTCTCGCTAACTCTCCATCCACTCGCAAAAACGCACGGCTAACAAAGACTTCCATTAGAAAAGATCTTTTTTTTTTTTAACCTGGCATTCTTCCTCCGAATAGAGCGTTAGGCGAGAGAAGTGGGTTTACGATGCTATATTCGCCAGGCAGGAAACTCTCCTTCGACTTACAACTAGCCATCGTCCTCTGCTTCGAAACCCTCGCGGAGGGCACTTACTAATTTTCGATTGTTCCCTCTATGAATGCGCTCCCCGGCCTTCCCCCTCTGCCACGTCCTCCATCCATCGCTTCCACCGCCCCATGCCCCCTCCCTCTGCCCCTTCGATCCGCCCCCCATCCGGCACCGACGGCGGCGGCGCACGCGGGATTTTCTATCCCGCGCACGCCCACCACGTGCCGTCACACGTGTCCGGTCGCGTGCCGAAGGCCGAGGACTCCGTCGCCATGACAACGCGTCCCCGGCGACTGCCCCCGTCCCTTTGTTGCGCTCCTTCCATTATTGTTATTCATCGCCAATTCGGTCCTTCCCCACCCCTCCTCCCCCCTACACCCTCTCCCCAATCCCTCTCTCTCTCTCTGACTGGCCCCAGTATGCCTTATAGCAAATGTGTGCGTGCGTGAGAGTGTGCGCGTTGATGACTGTTGCTGCCATGTGCTGCGGAGAAAGGGACTTTCCATTTGCCACGGGAAGTACAAAAGAATCGGAGAGAAATTGATGGACGGATAAAAGGGGGAAAATGTTAGCGGCAGTACGAATTATGTGCGGAGAACACGAAAGTTTGGTGCGTAGACAAAAAACGCAGAAGCGATTTCGAACTGAACTGAATGAAATGCACGCGAAATTGCGAGGTGGTGATAAGAATCTACAGATGCTTTCGATTAAGTTTTAGCCTTGAAACAGAGAAGATTGCGTTCTACAAGTTGAATTGTACGAGTAGAAGGATTGACCACGAACTTCATGTGTCAACTTCGCACCAACATTTAAATCACTGAAAAATTGAATAATTTATTATTTTTTAGATGTTATTTACTTGATATAAAAATAAATTGATGTAGAATTAAAATATACTACATAAAATCCTCATCCAAGTAATTCTCTTTTAACTAGAAAAGCACTTTTGCTTCTCGTTAAGTCATATTGCACCATTCTGAGAGGTTATTTTTCACAGCTTCAGAGAACTTCCTCTCTATAGATAGGTACACGAATTATAGGAACCTACTCGATGGGTATGATTAAATCAAATACCTATTTGGTGTTTGAACTCATTGTCATTACAAACGAAACAAAGCAAAACTTCTATGAGGATATGCGCCTAACATAAGCTAGAAACTGAAGAAACCCTTTACTTTTTAATGATGCGATTTGAAATCCAAGCTAATAAAGCTAATGAATACCTGACAAAATGATATGCTAAAATTCGCGTGGTTATAAATAACATTGTTTAGAATCGAAAGTTTAAAACTCATAAATTTGACTTTCGGTTGTTCATCTGTACACTAAATTACCGTGCTAAAAACTTAAAACTCCAACTAACGGCGACTGACTCAGAGAGCTTTCACACACCTTAATTAACCACCATTTCCATAATTCAAATTCACCGTCGAAAACTCAACCTTCCCCATCCTCCTATCACCCATTCTCTACACATTCCTACGCACTACCTCCCTCGTTTTCCAAGCCATTTTTTATTATAAAGAAACTCCTTTGATAGCTTTTAAAAAAAGTATAAGGAATAAAAAATAAAAACCAAAGGCAACACTTTTGAAATTCTCAGTAATACTTTAAGGAATCAAATATTTAACTAAATTATATAAATATTTTTCATCCAAGGCGGGTTCCTGTTCCTTTTTAGGCGCGTTTCGCTTACAGCGTGAGCGCCTATTATCGTCGGTCGGTCCGTCCGTCCGTCCGTCCGTCCGTCCGCATGTTCGTTCTCGGCTTCTACTGAACGGATTTTTATGAAATTTGACATTAAGGACTTTCAATCAAATATAATAAGAAAATCGCAAAAATGAATCACGTACGCCAATCAGGGGTACCACTTTACTAGAGACAAAAAATTAAATTTTCGTCATATCTCGTAAACTATTGTTCATATCAAAATATTTTTCAAATAAAAGTTGTAGAACTGGTAAAGTAGAGTATTTCCTTTTCTATATATTTTCATCGTAGGAGTAGCCGTTATCGAGAAAATCAAACAAGAAAGTCTTATATGGAGTTGAACTTAGAAAATTTCTTGCATGGTTACTTCATTGTTACTAACATAAACAATCTCCCAAACAAACGTTTAATTTCCTTACGTGTGCATGTAATACTATTAAATAGGAAGAAAATGGATTATTTATGATGAAGAAAAGGACCTTAAAACGCTATTTCCCTTACGTACAGGTATGTAATTGCTTTCTAATACTCCATTGCACGAAACGCGCCCCATTTGTGATACGTTGTACGCTTTCCTAACTTGTTCATTCCAGATATCATTTTTGAAACAGTTCATTTAAATGCTTGTTATTGATTGTTGTACATATGTTAAAACGAATTCAAACTACTATAAGTAATAAATAATTTACTCAAATACAAATACGTTATTGTATTTCTGAATTATGTTTATTAACTGTATATCATACATTAGAGTTAATTTTGTTGAATCTCAGCATTTTAAATTCCTTAAATTATTATTATTTAAGGCATTTAAAATCCTGAGATGCATCGAAAATAACTCACTAAAACCTTTTGCCTCTGAGGTGTTGCTTATGCAAAGCGCAATTAAACGAGGCATTACAAAACGGTTTGAAGAATTGAATGTACGCATTACTCACCATAAAAATGTCTTCTTCGAATACTCTTGCCTGGATTATTCACTCGGCTGGGGTTGTGTTCATCCACGGTCGAAGTTTATCTTCATTACTTGAACACTTTTCTCTCAATGGTAATGATCCTTCGCCATGACTTCACATAACCGCCAAGTAAAACATACTCGACCGCTTCAGCAAAGGACTCGCTACCGAATGACAATAATGTTACAAATTATGTCACTGAATAGCGGAAAATTAAAATAGTAAAATTGCTTTCTATTGATAAATATTCAACGTGTATATTATTTAAAGAATGTTTTTTAATAGCTGTTTATGTTTCAGAATATGAAATTCTTTATTTTTATAGCTGCTATCGAGTTTATTTTTTTAACGGATTACCTATTTTGAAAATTTCAAATATGTATCGTATTTTTCCATGTCATTTACGCATTAATTTGCCTGAAACTAGTACATTTCTACGAAAACCCCCTGTTATGTGTCTCTTCCCATTCGAGTGACATTCAACATACATTATAACAATATTTCTAATAAATTTAAAATTACATTTAACTCTATGTTAGATGATACATATGTAAGATATAGTCGCATTGAGCAACTATCAATAAGTAATTATGTAACACATACATATACTAAACGATGTATTTATAACTTGTTTATAATCCGAATTGTAAATAGCCTTAACATCCAATCAGGTGTTAATGATGTTAGATCGGCAATCAAGCACACCCATAATTACTTACATATATAGAAGAAAATATGCTTCCATGGTAGCTTACTAGAAATCTAATAATAAAATAACCATATAAAAACTCGTTATTCAGACATTCATTGTATTTTACATTGTGGTAACCAGAGAATTTGTCGATTCTTCTACAGCGAAAATACGTTTCCGTCATTCTATATTCTTTTAGCTGTTTAAAAAACATATTTTGAGTAATTCTTCGCTGATTCCTTTACGTTACTATCGGAATACATCCAAAATATCTAGGATTTAACATGTTTTTAAGTGTACGACATATACATATTAGTATTTGGTAACTTGAGCAAGAGGAAGAGTTATTTTCTGTGTGATTAAATGCCGTATTTGGTGAAGAGAGTGAACATATATTAAGAGTTATTCGAAGCAGAGTTGGAGTGACCTATGGCCTCGGTTGTATTCCGTCGCTGACCAATTCAATTAAGTTTCGAGAAATTGCAAAGGTTTTCGTCCCAAGAAAGTCCTTTTTCCTTCCTGAAGCTGAATGTTTTTATTTTAATTAATGAAAAGGCTAAGCAATTGGATCTAGGACCGAAAACAATAGTCTGCGTTCACGACTGATTTAAATCCCTTCCGCATAATTCGCAGTGCCAGATGACGGATACTTTGAGGCATTTTCCTCTTTGCTTAAAGTATTCTATTTATTTACCATAGGGTTTGGGAAATCAACTGAGGAACAAGAATCGACGGGACGATTTACGTTCAGTGGACCGCAGTGCGGTGACTACAAATATTGAGTGATACTATTTTCATTAACACAACTGAATAGCAGCACGTGACGCCTCAGTTTACATCTGTCTACTACAGAAGCCGCAATCGAATCGATGCCTATCAGATTCGGGACAAAAGGAAATCTACAGAAAGCGCAAAAACTGAAGGAGTCGTTGAAAAAAAAAAGAAACCCCGAACGGACAGATTAATAAAGACCGTGGGAAGATGATGTTTACCAAAAAATTAAAGGGTTTGGCAGGAGATGAGGTAGCTAAGGGCAGCGCGAAACATCCTATAGCAAGCAACATGTCGTATTTTCCCAGGGTTTTCCTTCCTATGGCGCATCCCTGAGGGACCCAAGCGGACCCTTGCTATATTCCCCCGCACAATACGGAGAAACCCCTTAACCCCTCTCGATTCCTCCTCTCTCCAACTCGACCCCATTCATCCCTATACCCCCTCCCCCCCCCACCCCTCCTCCCATATTTTGCGCTCTTTCAACCGGGCGATCTCTTAACAATGAGACCCTGAAGGTTAGGCTCGACGGAGTGGGAGGTGGCCGAGAATGGGGCGGAGACGCGGAACTGAGCGTGCGCCCAAGTCGCGTGGCTCACGCGCGCCGATCGAAGGGCACGGGCGCCTCTCTCTCTCGCCAGAAAAGCCCTTTCTTTCCGTTTCTAAGCTCCCCCCCCTTTGCGGCGTCGCAGGAGAGGGCAGTTTGATGGAAGGGGAAAAAAGAACGGAGGGAGGCGAAACGCGCGTCGCATTAAACCTCAAAATCAAACTGAAGAGACGCACGCATATATATATACATACACAGTTTGCAGCGCCAGTGAATTATTTGTTGCGGTATTGTGTGCAAGGTTTTTATGACTGTTTACTTAAAGGCTTTCGTGGTCGATTTATGAATATTTTATGGGAAATAAAGTGACGGGACGGTCGCATAAGGCTTTCGGTAATTCGGCTTCGACTTGTATTTGCACTTAGTATTAAAGGGGAGAAGTATAGCGGCTAATCGAGAAAGAAAACAGTAACTACAGATTTTTAATTTGGAATTTATTATATGATGGTTTAATTATCTATTCAAAGAGAATTTGCAGCTCCCATGTTGTTTTTTAATTGAATCTTTAATCAAACTGTCTAACGTGGTACTATTATAGAAATTATCAAGTCAAGTATCACGTAAAAAATATATCGAGTGAAAAATAAAGATGATTCCTATAGGCATCAAACACTTGCGATAAGAATCATCAGTTACTGATTTCATTTATAACCTAGTACATGATCTGAATTTGAGGCCGGATTTCATAGATAATTTCTCAGAAGGACATTTATTTTATTCGAAACGTATGATTCAACTGTTTTCAATGGACAAAGACCTCCTTACGGCTATTAGCGAATTAGTGCGGCTCGCACTGCCTTTCGGGATCGAACTGTACTAACAGTCACTCAAAGGCAGTGGGCTGCAATATCTTTCCAGTATATGACGTTTTATTTTAGGGAGCACCACAGGAAAATATAATAGTTATATGCACCAAACACCCTTTGGAAGCAATAAAACAGTCTAGTAAGTATGAATCAACAGTTGTCTACGACGATAATAGATGTAACTTCCGTGCCCTCTTCGCCATGAAGCATATAAGTAATTTCTAATAAATGTATTTTATGCTTGAAAAGGTATAATGAAAAAAAACTATATCTTTATCCAGCTCGACGAGATTACTAGTGGTTACTATATTCGATTAGTTGGTGGGCACGAAATGAAACTGGGAGAGCACCGTCGCGTTGGTGAGCAGCAGGTTGCGGATCTCTGTTCTAAAGCCTATCGATCAAGAGGTGCTCGTGACATTTCCCGAACTGTCATCGTTCGAGAAACGGACAATTTGCCCGGAATGAATACATCGCTTCTCGCGGTCTAATTCGTCCCAAACTCCACCCGAGCGAGGAACGAACATAATCAAATTAAAAGCACACTTCGGAGTCACTAGAGAAATACGGCTGCAAAGTTCACATAACCGCTGCAAGGCGATCCCAAAACCGCCCTCGGGAAATCAAGTGGCGATGAATGGGGCGAAAGAGGCCCGAGATAGAGGGCGAACTCGCTTCGTAGACGAGAGCGGGAGGAGGATGATGTTTGGTAGAGCGTATGCCTCGTGTTCCCATGGCCTCTGGCTCCCATAAGCCTCTTTCCCGCCGAGAAACACTCTCCGATACATATTTTCCTTCCTTTTTCGAGTGCTGGCCTCGCATGACGCACCATCGCCCCTCGTGGGTGGCGCACTTAACTTTTCCATAGGAGATGCTCTTCGCGCGCCACTGTGGGAAAGCGGGAAAATGAATCGTCCGCTGGTTTATGGAGTGAGCGTAGTGTCCACTTTGGCGCCCCTCGGGGGAATTGCCGTGTGTGCGAGCACTTAAATGGGACGCGAATGGCACGTATTTCCATTAAGTTTTTCATCTCTCTCTCTCTCGAGGGATGAGATATCCGTCTGCAGTACTCCTCGTGTCTTGAAAGGCACAAGTGGAGTGTATTTTTTTACGATGCATTCTAAAGTGAAAATTTTCGCTGTTTTCTTTGTCTTCTTCCGCTTTCGGTAAAGATATTCAGCGGTTAAACAATAAGAATTGTAGGTAAAAACTCCTACAGCGCGTTATCTGCGCTCTAAACTCCGAGTCTTGTGGAATTGCGCTTTCTTCGGTCTCACTTTTGTGTATAATTAAAAAATAATTTGTTGACATGTATTTTACTGCGCAAAGGAAATATATTATTTTCACCGCCATTAAGTAGGAAAACACCCCGGGTCCCACGGGTTCAGAGCTATTCCTCAGAATTTTTTTCCATTTAAATGATGCAGGAAGTTGAAGTACAAGTGAGCTCAGGAAGAGAGCGCTTTATTTTAAGCATATTAAATAATGGAATACTATTACGTAAGATAATAAAAGTTGAAATATATACATTTACAAAATAAAATTCTTTCGACAATTGACATTACGACTACAGCTGCACTCAGCTGGAAACCAGTTGCGTTTTAAGACACTACATATCGTATCATCACAATGTGGCAAAACTCAACCACATCTCTCGTCGCAACATTAGTATGCGATAAAGTAATTCCGATAATAAATTTATCATTTTCTTCTTTAACCCATTAAAGCCCGTAATTCCGTGGGAGAGATTTTTTCATGAAACTTTGTTTTCCTGACCCATAGTACATATGAATCAATATATTTTTCCACGGAATGTTTACGATGACATTTTCGATGTGTTTTAGGGTGGCAACTTTAGTTGCCACTGGGAAGATATGATATCAAAATTGGATAAAATGCTCAAAACATTAGATACACTTTTTAATGCTTTTATTTTTTAAAACATTATAGTAAAATGACAGTTAACTTGAAAAACATTACAAAATTTAATTCTCATTAAATTTTATAAAAAATTGTAATCTTTTGAAGGTATATACGGATTGGCTATAAACGACTAGTTACGTAAAAATAATTCGTAAGCTCTATGGAATGTCTTGAAACATTCATTTGGATGCAGAGGTACTCCGCACTTCATGCACAGGTTGGCTGTTCGATTCCCGCATATCTTGCATCGGTGGGACTTTTATGCACCCTTCTCCACAATATGATAAGTGCAATCAATGCGGATCTCTTCAAGGGCAGGCGAGAATTGTAGGTAAGCTCGGACACCAGGAGACATGGGCAGAGTTCCAAGTGACCTCAGGGTGTGAGTAGCACATAGACATTTGAAATCCAGCAAGTACATTTCATTACCGAATCATCGGTACAACAGCCATCCTTCCACACAGCACAAGGCAGCACTCCAAAAAATGTCAAAATTTCGGAAGCTGTAGCATTTAAGTCATGGACGAGTTTCTGTGCAGCGTAGCGGTTTGTTTCATGTACAATGTGTTGCAACAAATCCTCTGTAAAGAAGCACCTAAATCCTTGGTGGCACTCTTCACTATTTCTTTCAAGAGATCTTCCGCATTTGGTCGGTAATCGCACTCAGGCTCAGAGATTTTTAAAATAAGTTCTGTAACATCAGGAGTCCATTTTAGTGAAGAGGGGCATTTGCGCTTTGAAGCTTGAGTTTGTTTGGCCCTGGAAGCTGATGAAAAAGAGGTACTTAGTTCAGGATCCGCATCAACAACATTGGTCTCATCTTCTTCGCCAACGGGTTCATCACAATCAACGTGCCGAACTAGAGCTTGAGAGCGCAGAACACGGGCAGGGAGATGATCTAGATCGCCTCATCTGACAAATCAGAGTCCTTGTCAGTATCTGCACCTGAAGGCTCATCAGATGGGCAAAAAGCCTAGGTTCCAAAAGCGTATTAGTCAAGGTGTAGCAGGGGCTTAGGTTTGTGTGTGTGTGTGTGTGAGAGAGAAAAAGAGAGATAAAGAGCAAGGGAGAATGGGAGGGAGATAGAGGGGAGGTGGGAGAGTGAGAAAGAAGGCAAAAGCATTGGATAAAGAGCATTGCAATTCCAGTTATGCTCATTGATAAAGAAATAAAAATTTCACATGCCATGACCAAGAAATTATTTGGTAAGAATAAAAAATTATTCAGTCAAGTTTCTTTCTAATATGAGATAATAAATCTCTTTGCAGTAATGTGAATATGAATGCCGAAAGTAATCTATAAAATTAGTTACGCGCACATCGTATTGACAAAATGCGTTACAGGCATGACATAATGACGAAAAGAAACAGCTGAGTGCAATAACTAACATTGTAATGACTGAGTAATTATGTAAAAAAAGTAATAACTCTTGCATAATTAAGTTCAAAATTTAGTTAGGATGTGTTATAAATTCTAACACTACCATCGTATCAATTTTGGATAGCTTCACATCGGAGGAAATATTGCTATACCAAGAATAATAGTGTTTTCGACCAAAACTGTTTATCTAAATGCCCGTTGGCAACTTTAGTTGCCAAAGATATTGAAAAAGTAATAAAAAGAAATGTATTGCATATTAGAATTTTCTTTTTAACCAAACGTACTAAGGCGTATTTTAATTTTCATAATTCATTTCTATATCCAAGATAAATCATACAGTATGGTTTATAACTTATATTTTGTAGAAGGATGTAACAATCAGTACTTCACAGGCTATGCAGGGTTGATTTCTTCTGACCACCAGGCATGATCAGTTCGAAATAAAAGATTTTAACCTGAGCCATAATACAAAGTAAGGTCTATTTTCTTTCCCTATGCAGATTCAGAGTTATCGGTTTAATTGTTATTATTTTGTAACACAAAGTGTAGCATGGCAACTTTAGTTGCCAATGGGCTTTAATGGGTTAAAATGGTTATTATTTACAGTTTTTATCGTTCATAGTTTGTGAGAAATTTAAAGTTTCATTTCGGCTTATCAAACTTTGTCTTAGGAAGCGAACACCTGCGTCTCCTGAGGTTTGTCGGAATAGTATGTTTTCGGTCTTGGCGAATTATTTTCGCCTGGTCTCTTTATGAGAGATTTTGCTGCTCTTTGAGAAATTTATGATGAGAAAAGATTTCTTCGAAAAGACAGAAATGCAAACAACCGTTACTCTTGAGGATGTGGGTATACTTGTCCATACTTGGAATATAATTTTTCCATCAATGTGAAATGATACTTTGCAGCTCTCTATGGAGAAGAAAACATGTTGTCCAATACGCCGTGGACATGATATAATGTGGATTGTATCTCCATTTTTTTTTACTGAAAATTGTTCAGATTTGAATAACTCCAAAACAATATATCACGCTATTACAATATAAAATTAACGATTTGCTACTCTTGAAAACCATTTGAAATTCGAATCTTAGACTATTCATGGCCACAAGATTAAATACTTCATCATTCCGAAAACAATCGTCACACTTTCCATTTTAAGGACATATTTTAAGTTGTTTATTTATCCTTTCCGGAAATGGCTTCCGACACTAACTTCATAAAGACAAGATGATAAAATGAATAAGATGATGTTATTAATTTTCTGTGGCCATCCAAACTATTACTGAGAAATAAATCGCCGCTTGAATATTTTATAAATATTAGTTAAAACGGGTCGCTGCACACTAGGGATTTTCCATCTATCTTACCGCCCGCACAAATAAGTGCTCCCCATGCTCCTCCCTGCCTATTTTCTCTCTCTCCTCACCACCCGCCTCTTAATGGCCCTCTGCCACCCGCCGGGACCATCCGTCTCCCCGCGTCTCGTGTCGCGTGAGAAATATCCTTCGTCCCCAGATGGCGCACCGAGACGTAAGACGGAAGGATGAGGATTTTTTATCGTCATATTCTTCCGAATCCTTTCCCTAATCCTTTCCTGGATAGATCTCTAAGCCCATATCAATTTAATGCAAATGCGGCGGTACGCCCAGTAATGATGATAGCCGTTCGAGAGCGTGGCTAAACGATTTAACCGCTCCGGACGCATAAGCGTGCGTTATCACAGACTTTTAAATTTGGAAGAAAGAGCTGGAAATAAAGAAAGATAGAATTAAAATGTAAGAGATTTTAAAAATAGGAATATGTATTTTCCGAAAGCGCTTACCAAATACACAACGAAAGTTTTTAATCGTTTGGCCTTGTTGTTTTTCACTTAAAAATACTTTTCAAGTGATTATTCATTATTTCTAAAGTTGAATCATACATGAATGTTCGACTTTCATTAAATTTTGTAAATTATTTTATATATTTACATGTTCATGTAAATTCCCTACTAGAGATTGTAATCAGAAGATGTTATAATAATATTCAAATTAAGCATACATTAGTGCCAAAATGATACAAAATACAAATTCGAAAAACAGTTAGCAAAAAAAGTGTACATGACCATGTACATACAATCGGCCTTAAAGTGCTGGAAAATGATTCGTTTGCTTTTTTTAGCGTTGGTTTTATTTACGAGCAGTGCCGTAACTAGAGCGGGGCAAGTGGGACATCTGTCCCGGGTGCAACTATGCAAGGGGCGCAAAAAATCCAAATAGTAACTAAATAAACTAGAGAAAATAATTTCTTGAAGGGGGAGAGGGCGCATATTAAGTAGTTTGACCCTGGCGCTAAAATATCTAGTTACGAGGCTGTTTACGAGTATGTGTCTTTTTTGAGTAATGCACGTTTTAAAAAACAGATGATGGGAGCTTCACAGAGATCGACGTAGTATCGAATCGAGTCCACCGCATCCTATCTCTATTCCGTTCTATCTCAGCCTTGGACACGCGGCAGACGGCGGAGACGACACCTGCTTCTTGCGCGTCGCGAAGGACTACCCGCCCTGCGTGACTCACCGCGATAACCCCATCCCTTTCCTCCCATCGGGATCTCTTTTTGTCTTCCTTTTCGCCACGTTTATCCTGGAAATAAACCTGTTCCGCCTCCCCCCTCCCTTACTCACCCCCCTCTCTGCCCACCCTGTAATGAGCCATGTTAAGACGGTAGCGGCGCAGCGGAAAGACAAAAGAAGGCCAAAAATCGAAAGCCAGAACGAGGGAGACGATCACCAAAATGGGTAGCGAGAGGGAGAGTACAAGGAAGAGGGAGGAGGGTGGAACGGAGGGAAGAGGGCGAGAACTCAGTCGGAGACACCGGCACCTCTCCACGGAAGAGATATGAGAATGGTTTTTTCTGAGGTCCGGAAAAGAGAAAGAAGTGGATCCGATTTGGAAGCGCTTTGCTTAACCGCCGTTCGGCTTAACGTACATCACTCGGGCGGCGGGAAGTGCACTCTGTTTGCGCGTACTCCTCTTTTGGACACGCGTGGCTGAAAAGGATGCGCGGAGCTTAGATCCTCCGACCGGGGGCTACTCTTCTCGCGCGGTCCGTAAAAGGAGGCGGAGATGGGGGCGGATCTGATCCTTCTTCTGCGGCGGCGGGGGAGGAGGAGAGGGGGTGGGGGAAGGGAGGGGTGGAGGTCGCCGAGGACGGCGTTCCATATCCGGGAACATGCTAAAGAGAGACGCTCCTCCCGGTTCAAATTGCTAGGGAAGGAAAGGAATGAGAGGCAAGGGAATTGAGAAATGCGGATGCCTTCTATTTCGGTCCAGTTTTAGATGTGTTATCCTCGAGTCTCTTATAAAAAAGTAAAATAAAAATAATGAGGACGGTTTAAGTAAAAAAAACTAAATGTCTGATTGATTGACAATATCGTTTAACTAGAAAATAATTTTCGATTCTGCGAATATAATTCGATGCAAACTCCTTAATACGACACGAAATATAGCACAATAGGTCGACTATAAATCTTCAGAGGCCCAATAGAGATGGGAAATTGGGCATTTAGGAGAGACGGAAAGGATTTTTTATTAGGACCAAATATCCCGGTTTTTCGATATTTGTCCCAGTTTCAGTGCTGTCTCTATGCACCGAAAAAGCGGGGACCTCGGATTTTCCGTACTTTAAATAAGCTTACAATAAGATTTGGCGTCACTGTGGATTGACAGTATTGTTTTTCTTAACGTTGCATTGCAGGACACCGTATCATTGATTCTCCGAGAGTACGTTTCTTTTTTTAATTCAATTTTATATTTTAATGGAATCGAATAATAAATATTCCAGAAGCACAGTTTGAAATCGTGAATTCAGAAGCTCATTGGGTTGGCCTTTCATATACTATTTCGATATTTTTTCAAATGTGTACGTTTCAACACTTAACACCATGGTCGCAGTTCCATATAAGAATTTTTCTCTATTTGATGGAATCCAAACGGATTTACTACAAAGACAAATATATTCTTTGTCTAAGGTTCCAGATTTTGAGAAGACGGAATGTTTCCTTTAGCGATGAGGAAAAAACACATGAAAATAATAATTTATCAGAGATATTTCCGCCCGTTGATTGGCGCTCAAAGCGACACTCCCACCGCCGCCAACACTACTTAACCTTTTTTTGCGACAGGAAAGAAAGTTGAAATTACTAACCCCATCATAAAAATGTTTTCACTTGGAAAAATTCTTGAATCTAGGACATAAATATTCCGCTTTTTTTCAAGGCTATCGTTCCCTTTCCCGTGCACCAAAATATTCAAATTCTGACTAGACACGCAGTCATATTCTTTTTGAATTATGGCAGGTACAAACGTACTGCCCGCTGGCTGAAATCTGATATTATCTCCAAGGATTAAAGCGCAAGTCTTTTTATACCGCAGCGGTGATAAAATGCATTCCCACAGAAATTTATGCGGGTTTCTATTTCATAACCATTCCACGTCGCAAATCATTAAAAAGATAATACATTCGCTTTATGAAAGCGGCGCCAAAGTAATGGCTTAGAATCAAAAGTCTTAAACGAACTGACTCGAATATAGGAAGCAAAAAGTCGGAGGAGATCTTCGGAGCACCTTTGAGGTCGAGACAATGATATAGTATTTTCGGCGGTGTTTTTTTCCATCCTCCCCCCTAACCTTACTCCTCTCAAACGCACATTAGGAAAAGAATATTAAGTCTGACAACAAGTTTCCTCTAATTATATTTACAAAAGTCAATTTCGGCAACGCCAAAAAAACTGTACGCTCCTTGCATCCATCTCCCGTTTAATTAAAACAAATTGTTTATTTAAATAAGTACGTCCACGCTTTGAGAGCTTGGAAATTTTTTTTCGCCCTTTGCGAGTTCGTTTTTAGACTCTGCCATCCATCAGGCGAGTCATCAAGAGAGAAAAAGAGAGAGAAAGGGAGAAAAAGAGACGGGAGGCAAAACGGACACCCATTTCGTCACATACGCCGTGATCCGCAACACCTGCGTAATCCCCCTTCAAGAGAGCCAAGGCAAATGGTTGTCCTCGTCTCGGAACCAAAGGAGAAGGAGAGAAGTGAAACTCGAAAAGAAGGAAGGACATAACCGCTATATATCATCAAGAGCGTCCCGTAGACGTGGCGATGGGGAATTCGCGCGACCAACCTGTCTCGACTATTTTTTTTAATTTTCGCAGACTCCGCCTCAGGGCAACTTGACGGCTCTTAAGGGCGGCGACTGATCTAAGGGAGATGGTAAAAGGAGGGGAGTAGAAGGGAAATCGGTTCGTCTCTCGTGTCTGTGTGTGTGCATGGGGATTTGCGAGGAATGACGTCTTGCAGAGAGGAGAAAAGGGAAGAAGCACGGTAGCGGAGGCGACCGTTGGCTATCTCGGGGCGGAGACCTCTGGAGGACGGCTCTTTCGCTGGAAGGTCATCCATCCCGCTGTCGTCTTCGGTAGAGAGAGAGAGACCGCGGTACGCGCCGCTCGTTAATGTCCGCTCTCTCACTCTCTCTCTCTCTCTCTCTCTCTCTCTCTCTCTCTCTCTCTCTCTCTCTCTCTCTCTCTCTCTCTCTCTCTCTCTCTCTCTCTCTCTCTCTCTCTCTCTCTCTCTCTCTCTCTCTCTCTCTCTCTCTCTCTCTCTCTCTCTCTCTCTCTCTCTCTCTCTTCTCTCTCTCTCTCTCTCTCTCTCTCTCTCTCTCTCTCTCTCTTCTCTCTCTCTCTCTCTCTCTCTCTCTCTCTCTCTCTCTCTCTCTCTCTCTCTCTCTCTCTCTCTCTCTCTCTCTCTCTCTCTTTCTCTGGTTTGGCCGTAGAGAAGAGCGGCCTCTGTCAGCAACCCTCCTCGCCAACTCTTTCCCGCTCATTTTCACTCTTCTCCCACTTCCTCATCCTTCCAGCCGCCTCCAAAACGTTAGCACATCCATCATACGTGTCTTGGTAGAGGAGGAAGATCTTCGAGCATGCATATTTCATGGAACAGACCTAGGACTGGGGAGGTGTGTGGTATCTGTTTCGGTCCGACCTTGTTCCCAAGGTGACCGCGGGTGAATTTTGATGCCTCTCCTCCCTCCATCCCTCCTCCTCCTTCTCTTCCCCTGCCTCCCTCTTTCTGCTTTATTTCAAAAGAATTTTTAGCACTCTTCCCTTGTCCTTTGCTTCTATTCACTCCTCGCTGAACTCGCGACGCGTTTCCACTTATTAACCCTCTGGTCTCAAAAAGTGTTTAGCGACTCCTTTCCTCTTCTGTGAGAGGAGGTTTGTTTATCCGCGGTGCGAATAATCGAGGCAGACTTATCTGTTAAAGGCTATGTTTGAGGTGGCGGTGAAATTTTTTTAAGGAGCATAAAGCGGAATGTTCGTGCGTTTTTTTTTTTTTTTTCGACGGAAGTTGTTTGTTCCTTTTCAGAGGTAACCAAGTTAGTTGTTGATTCCTATTGCCATTTATTACCACCCTAAGTTTCTGGAATTAAATCTGTTTAAATTGCGAGCTGCGATCCAAAAACCAATAGAGAAATTATTTTTGGTCGCACGCTCTCTGTTATTTGGGAAACGGAAAGATGAATGCTCCACACGGCGTCAAAAACTGTAGGAGATGAAGTGCCAATTTTTGCATCATTACATATTCGAATTTCTATCACTAGAAATACTTTTAAGGTCGTCGCTTACAGTTTATTCACTCACGGTTAACGGTCCCAAGAAAATATGTGCCCGGAAAAGTAGTTGTGAGATGAGAAAATCTAAAATCGCACAAACCATTAATAGACTTGCGATACAGCTGTAATTTATGTTTAAAATTGGCCCTCGTAACTTGACTCGTAACGGTGGGATTTTTGATATATTCTAGCGTACGCCATAACGTGAAAGAGCATTACTAACCTGTTCGAAGTACCGTTCATGAAATATTAATAAACAGCAATTAAAACATTTTTCTTCGGGGATGGAGTCGCCGTATGCATACATTGCGATTTGAGGCGTGACACATCGGGTATCATTTTGGGACAGCCGTGAACACCCATGGCCTCCTCTTTAAGGAGAGCGATCAATCCCAGTTCTCCGGATAGACAGTCCGTGGCCGCCGTCATAAATATTCATCAACGCAGGGAGATTCTTTTTCCGCCCGCCATTTTGCGTCGGCTCGTAAGAGTGTGTTGCCCGGGGAGAAAAAGTCGACCCCTTGTGACGTCACCCTCAGGAGTAATGGCCACACTCAATCTTACCCTTGCATGAAGAAACAGCCCCAGATCTCGCCTTACCATATGTTTAAGCATTCAAACCATATTCATCTATTCCCGACCTCCACATCTCATTTTTACACTCTCCATTTCTCTCTCTCTCTCTCTCTACCTCTCCTCCCATATCTCCCGCTATCACTTCTTTCCTTTTCTCGCTCGCATTCTTTTCCTTTCTCACGTGTTTCGGTGCGATGATGTCATACAGCTATAGTAAAATCGTATTTCGATGAACTTTGACGCACACATCTGCCTATTTATACTTTCCGTGCGCTTATTGCGGTCATTCGATTCAACGTTTGATCTACAACAATTCATACTTGTGTCGAGTGAAAGTACTCCGAAAATAATTTTTGTGAAATAATTTCTTATTCTCATTATTTGAAGAAAGTGTATTTTTGGATGGTACCTTTGCGGGTGGAAACATCTGTTTCCTCTTTCCTCCTATATTCATCGGTGATAAATAGCTGGAAAAACAAAACTTTCAGAAGATTATTTTTTTATTTTTAAGTTCTTCCTTTAACGATGCAAACTCTTCTATTTAATACCTCCGTATTTACATTTCCTTTTTAACATTCGTTTCCAAAAACGATCGACTGTTTTGGAAATACTTTTCAAGATCCCACGTGCAGTATCTCCACGCTATTCCAGCACGTGACCCATTTGCACCCTCTCTCCTCCCTACCGTCTCCCTCCCCCCTCTCTCTCCTTGGATATGAAATGCCCTCGAAAACATAAAGAGACGAATTCGCTTCGCTCTCCTCGACTCAGAATGTTCCACCATTACTTTCCTCATCCTTCTCCTCTACTCATTCCTGAAACGCTCTTCCTCCCCCTACCTACCTCTTCACCAAAACAGTAATTATCCTTTATCCACTCTCCGCTCTAATTGTTGAAAGAAGAGCAAATGAGAATCCGGGCTGAGATTGGAGGAGGTAGTGGATGGGAGGAGGTGAGGGAGAGAGAGCGTTGGATTTCGTGGACTTGGATGATGATGTATTTCAGCCCCGAGGGTGAGACGCAAATCACGCTGCTCCTCGGAGGTGGAGAGGGTGGAGTGAGAGAAGGAGGGAGAAAGGAGGAGGAGGATAGAGCTAGAAAGAGGAAGGAGAGAGAGAGAGAGAAAGGGCGACGGGGGCGCAGTAGATGTCTGGAGAGGGTCTGTGGGCATACAATGGCAGACGTTCACTCCGCCCTCTGAAGATATTAGGACCCGTGGATTGACCTTTCCAATCTCCGCTAGTATGGCGCCATTGTGCCCGTGTTTCAATTCTTCGGTGCATGTGACTTCTGAGATAACATCGCGAGACATAACGGGGAAGTTCGGAGGAAACGGAAGATATCTGAATAGTAATGAAAACATTTCATCTAATACTGAAAAATTGCCGCCGCCAAAGCTGTGATAATAACATGAGTGAAATGATGGAAATTTAGCTTATATGCGTGAGTGCATAAGACATCACAATTGTGAAGATAAAGAAGGAGAAAAATTCTGAACTTGACCGGGACTCGAACCCGGGTCTCCCACTTGCCGGGTAGGTGCTTTAAAGCACATTTGTGATAATAATTCCCCAAAATGAAAAACATCTTTATATTTGTTACAATAACCTGCAGTTGAATATATAGCTGTGCCCGGTAATTGTATCGGTGTTGTGTGATTTCCGGTCAAATGCGAATGAATATATCGCAATTGATTGGAAGTAGATAAAAAAAATCTCGTCTGCCATCGCACCTTTTTTGCACGTCTCAACAACGGCGCAAACTTCGACTCGAAGACTCTAAATTTGAAAAAAATAAAATAAACCATGTCAACAGATTTAACGAATCTGTTTCAATCCATCATAATGTAAGATTCCACTGGCATCACAATTACTGCTAATTCAGTTCATTCGATACAATGCCGATTTGGTTCTGTATCAGTTTCAGTTTTAAAGGATGTGCGAGGGTCAGAATATCAAGCAAAATGAAATCCTTTTTCGGCGAGCTAAACATAAAAAAGTAGAAACGGTCCATATATATTTTAAATTAAATTCAGGAAATTTTTCGACATTGTTTTAAAAGGTTCGCCATCATTTTCAACAAAGGAATCGAATCCATCAATCAAGATAAATTTATCCGTCCATCGCTCGGCCGCAAGAATTGAATATTAAAATGAGGTAATGATTTCATTTCCTCTCCTTCTCACGCACGCTTTCGTATCAAGCATTCACGTCAACGGCATCACGGATCGCGGGTTGCGTGAATCCTCCCAAGATAAGTTTATTCAATGGCTTCCCATTCCGACGAACAATGAAACAAATTGGAATGAAAGTCTTTCTGCAAGAACATACTCAATTTCCAAGAAGAAATATTTACGGCTGCTTCCTTTTAATGCTTCATATATTTCGTCCTCAAGTCCTCCAAATCCAATGCTGCATAAAGAAATTCAAAACAAAACGTAGCGCTCGACCAACAGAAAAATGCTGTGAAGTAGGGCAGATCAGGAAAAATAATCACATTACGCGCTTCACTTTAACCGTGGGCGTACCGGAAGATGGAGATCCTAAACACCGATTTCATGCACCACGGACGTTAAAGCAGATATCCACGCGCGCCCGCGATAAAAAGATCCGAGCGAGCCCACGACGTAAAACGACGCCCGCTGAGCGCGCGCGCGCGTGACCCTGCGCCTAAGCACCGCTGTCGTGTGCGAGAGCATGCGCCCTCATGAGGGAGGAGGAAGCACCTCCCTTATCCTGCCTCCAACTCACATCTCTTTCTCCCTCTCTCTTTTCTATCCATAGCTCCATTTTCTCCCACTCTTTCTTCTTCTCCTCCTCCTTCGTATTTCTCCCTCACCCCTTCATGCTTCCCTCTTCCTCAACATCTCTTCGGTGAGTTGACGTTTTACGACGCGGCCATTGTGAGCGCCCGAATACGGGCCGATACACCCTAACCCCTCGGGTGGCGGGGAGGGCGTTTCTGCTCCTCGCATAACCCCGCGATTCGCTCTTTTTTGGGGCGCGGGTGTGGCGTGAGAGGCGGGGCCTTGGGTTGCGAATAAACAATAGCCTCATACCCGACACCTCCCCCCATCTTCGACTCCTTTATGCTTTGCTACACGCCTCTGCTCTCTCCCATCCTTCTTATCCGCTAGAAGATGCCGCCGCATGCAGTCGCCTAATCTGCGCACAAGGGTGTTGTTTGGGGTGAACATCGCATGCAGAGTGAGCAATCCCAAAAGCCGCGAAATCGGACTTTTTTGCCATGCCATACCGTCATTCCCGCTCGATTTCTTTTTTATTAGTTTCGTGAAAAATAACGGTAGATGAGTTATGAAAGCTGTTGCTGTTCTACGGGCATGGGATGTCCCGGGAAAAACGGACGACGCGGATATGCCTTTAAAGCCAGAAAGATTATTTTTGTATCAGTCTTAGTTTTGGGCCATGCTGTTGATTCGATGGTATTTGTGATGTGAAGGTGACATTTCTTATTAAATTATTTTAGATGCCGGTTCACCAGCTCCATTTCCACCTATTTAAGGAACGCGATGATCGTAATTTAAGGCAAGAATCCGCTTTTCGGGCAAGAAAAGTAATTTTTTCTAATACGGTACAAATAAACTGTTTGATATATTGTTCCATTTTATATAAATATGGAATATTTTGATAAAAAGGATTTGATTCCTTTCTTGCAATATTATTTAAGGAGATTATTTCACATTTTTTAATATGCACACCAATAATTTGAAATTGCTTCTTTAAATATGTTGCAGGATGGATATTTTTATAGTAGAGGAATTTTCAAATCGACGAAAAGTTGAATTGAACATTGATCTAGGAATAATTAAAAATTTTTAAGTGTAAACGGCTGAATGAAATATGCCAGTTTGAGAACCAAAAACCAAAGTTTTACAAAAATATCTCATAGATCGCCGTTAATAAGACTACTTGTCGTAATTAAAACCAATAATTGATGTGCAATATCTCATTATATTCTGTTTTTATTTGCCTTATTCACTTATGACTTGCTCATAAAAGACACTCATGGCCATTAACAATAAACTTACGAAACAGTGGGAGATTCAAGGGGCGGTCGATGGGGGCGATTGCTCCCTCTTGGATATTCTTCAGGGGTAGCAAAAGAGGAAGCTTAGATGGTTGTCATAATGGGAGATTTTCCCCAATAGATATAATAGAATGAGCCATACTATTCTATCGTGTTCCATGATTTATTAATGAAAAATAAAAAATAATAAAAATAATTTTCACAAGGATTTAGTGTACAAATTAAAAATATTCCCCGCCCATGGAAAAATAGTTAATAATCGCCCCCCCCCCCTTCTTGGTTTATAGATCCGCCTTTGCTATGGGCACTAACAATAACTAGAAAAGTCTGAATACTGTAATGCGTTTGCCTAGCATTGGGAGGCAGACATGCTATCTCCCCTTCTCAACTGAAATAAAACTTTCGTAACATAAAAGAATCTTACATTACAAAAATGCCTTCCGTAATTTTTTAACCCCGAGCGAATAGTGATGCATCGGTCTCAGCTGAATACTTCACCGAAACGGCCAAAAAGTGACTTTAAGACGCACTTCCCTTCCTTTTCTCTCCTCTTACACCAACCTCTCACTTTCTTTCTTACGTGCCGACGAAAAGTTTCTATGCGACAACTCCCTTTATCCAGCATTAGCGACCGCCGAGTGCAGGCGGAGCGAGAGGGAAAGAGAGAGGGAGAAGAAGGGCGGTGTGACTAACGCGTAGGATAAACCTCCGATCACGCTCCATACCGCCCTCAGTCCCTTTAAGGACTCCTTTCTTTTTTATTGTTACCTGGGCGTGCCTGTGATGCGGAGCTGGGATCGCGGGGTGTTGTTAGTCGGCGAAGGAAGGATGCGGAGGAGGAGACCATCGTGGAGGGTCTGAGGGCGCGGTTCATAGCGCAAGGATCGTTAGTGGCGTGTATGTATGTCGTAGTTCCGTATGCTGTGTTTCTTCTGGGGAAGGAAGAGGGTAGAGCGGAGGAGGCGGGACGGGATGGGATGGAGGCCTGGGGGCGGTGAAGAGAGAGGGTCCTGGGGGTGGGGAAAGGGGACGACGGTGCGGGAAATCCCGGAGGTGCGAAGGATCGTCCTTAGGTACGGGAATGGGAGAACGATGTTGGCGATAAGACGCGAAGGGTTTGGTGGAAGTTAGGGCGGTGAGATATGGAATGAGAAGAAGAGGGACTAGAGAGGAGAACCATGTCTTAAGTGTTTTACTGTCGCACTCTCTGATTCACGCCCTGAAAGAGTGAAACAAAACATCAGACACCACTTCAAGGGACGAGCTCTCAAAATTCGTTTGGAACGAAATTAATTAGTGATTGGGTTATTTTCTTCGAATTGGGTTCGAAAGGGCGACCAAAGTGTAGGGAAAAGCAATCGAATTTAAGTAAAGATAGCTTCAAATATAAATATGTTAGTTGAACCTTCGTACGTCATCACATTCTTTCTAAAGCTGTGCTTCATTTTGATTTTTTTCGGATGTGGGTTTTTTATCCAAAGGTGTGAATTTTAGTTTTACATTACGCGTAGTGGCGTAACTGCGTAATTTGACTCTTCAAAATGTTTTAATTTGTAGTCACCATTCCGACTCCTCGGTCTCCATTTTTATTTCGACCCCCTTTCACTGCTCGTTTTCGTGGGAAGAGGAACCATAGTTGCGGACATCAAAATAATGTATAAATTTGTACGAGTGGCAATGATAAACCAATCATCTAGAAAATAACAGACGAAAATAATTCACCGATGTGAACGAGATGCAAAAAAAACCAGAAAAAGCCTAAAGCCTAGAGCTTAGCCAATTTAAATGTTATTACAGGCCAGTAGATAATTAAACATAATTTATATGAAGAGGAATTAAACAAACGCGATTAATGACGTCACTCAAGCTCTCTGGAACAAATGGTATATTTTTTTAAGTGAAAGGTACTAAAAGGTAACCGGCCACGTTTTCGCGAGTCAGTCGAATGAACGGAAGTTTGAGACCTTTGCGTCTCATAATCTCATTTCCTTTTGTCGCTCTCTCCATTGTGTCGCTCTTTCCTCGTGATCGTGAATCACGTGACACAACAACACCAAACTCGCAATCCCCCTTGGCTCCCCGGCGTTCGACCAGAAGGTGTTTATGGTTTCGCCTAGGTGTGAAAGTAAGAGACTGCCCCTTGGTTTCAGAGCCAGGGATTATGCGTCGAGAGGTCAGAGAGCGACGTGGGTGGCACAAGTGGAGAAGGAGGAGGAAGGGGCGAGAGGGGGGGGGAGGATAGAAGGGACGGGAAAACAGGGATCCCGTTGGAAAAAAAGACGAATGTGGGAGAGAGAAGGGTCTCAGCAATGAATAAATGTTAAAAAATATGGAATGTTGATAATGTTGTTTTACGGTAATAAAGGGGAAAACTACGGCGATGCCTCGGTATATAAAAGATTCCTTCACCTTAAATATTTAAGTTGCACGAAACGATAAAGTTCTTCTTCAAAGCTGAAGAACCATCGTTAATCCAAAGATGCAGCTAACCATGCAAATATAGTTATGAAAAAATTATTTCGTTTGATGCGTGATTTATACAACGGAGATGTTTTCATAATGAAATCATTACAAATACAGATTAACATTCCGTCGCATCAATAGCTGTAAATTTTTAAAAATATTAAATTTGATTGGCCAATTTGCTAAAAAAAATATTTAAAACTGTAATCAAGCCACATAAATGCTAAAGAGTTTTTTCTGAATAATCCGAAGAGAAATAAAAATGCGTCAGTGAAAATAAATTTTTAATATAAACAACTCATTTTTATTATGCGACGATATTTTATTATTCTCTACAATTTGCGTAATATCTAGTTCAAAGTTTGTTTCTTATTTTAAAAATTACTCTTAAAATAACTAACGATCGGCGTATTTCTTGCGAGGACGGTTAATTTGCCGTTGAAATGCTCTTATAATATTCTCAAGCTCTTTATACGTGTTTCTTGTATCATCTATATCATATTAGTCAAAAGTTAACCTTTGTAATCCGTCTCTGAGTCAAAAATAACTTTTAATAACTTATCTGGCGAAATTCCCTCTATAAAGTGCTCACCAAAAACATTAAAATTTACGCGCGGCGGTTGATACACCGTGGCTCGTTGGTTTAAGCATGCGCTAATCACGCGAAATCGTTACTTGCGATCAAAGATAATTATAGAGCGGGAGTAAATAATCCTTTCATCCGGGACTGGCCGGTGCATTCGAGTTAAGGCAAAGGAAGATGGGATGCTAGATGGGCCCTTGATAATTTACGCAAACAGTTTAAAGCGCTGTAAAAGGAAACTCTTCTTGAAAGTCTCTAAAGCCGTCGCATTTTTGAGATAATTCCCTTGAACACTCTCCGGGAATCCGGAATGTAATTCTTCCGAGATTTCTGCGATTACCTAATGAACACACATGAAAGGAACGCTTCCAGCAATAGGGGAAAGGAATGTAGAGGTGGTACCTTAAATAATTTTGTATAAATATATATGTGTGTGTGTGTAGGTATATATATATATAATTATATATTTACACACACACATAGGTATACATATATACACACACACACACACACACAAAGGGATCATCCCTATATATATATATATATATATATAGAGAGAGAGAAGGAAAGAGATATGCGTGTAGCTGACTTGTGTTTCGCATGCAACGAGTACTAGTCAGAAAGCATCAGAAAGACAACGTTTTTAAGATCCGATGATATCCATTTCTCTTGGGAATATCGTTCGCGTATTTTGTCGAATCAATTTTCCGATTTAAATTGTTCCCATCAAGATCGTACGCGTAGGCTGCATCCACGAGGACGAGTTTAAAAGATGCTAATGCAAGCGATCGGGATTTTGGTCTCGCATTATTTGCGAGCTCAAGGTGGTCATAGTTTCCAGACGACCAAGACGCTTTGACCACATTAACATTCGACTAAATGCTAATTCTATTGGAGTAGTAAAGTTGAGTAGCTGAGTTAAAGATTTGCAACTAAGCTTGAGTGAAATTAGAAAAGAAGTTTGAACCAGACACCTGACCGCGTCCTACAATAGACCGATAGAAAACCAATCGTAATTACACCACCTTTTTGTATTTACTGCCTGGTTTCAAAGTACATATGTTATTATTCGATATTCGTAAAGTTTTCATTTAAACGTATCTGGCGGAAAAATTTACTCCTTACAGGCAGTATTCAGTATAAGAACCTATCCTAGCATGATTCAAATTACGCTTTAGCCATATTCCAGCAGAAGCTCGTAAAATTATTTTGTAAATATTATACATTAAAGCTAATCAAAGCTATTCTATGAATCCGTAATCGGTGAACCACCACTTAGTAGCAGTAATGCGCATCTGGATTTCATGACCTTATGGCCCCTTAGAGATACGTATTGTGCCAATATAGAGCTGCTGATCAATAAATCACTGATACCGTTGTATAATTTTAATAAATTAACTCGTGGCACTTGAATATACACTGCATGTGATCCTACTTTTCGTAAGAGTGAATAAAAACTAGAAGTATTTCTCGCATACATAATAATGTGAAAGGTACTAAATAAAAGTAAAAAAATCTCTATAAAGCAAGGATTTTATCATAGTTCTTCGGTCGTTCGACATCCAGCGATCCTTCCATGAAAGAACGACGGGGAGATGGTAGAAAGGGTTTAAATGTAGAGATCGGATTCCAAAGGCCCTTGAGGTGCTAACAGGCGACGGCGAGAATGCGAAGGTAGAGAGAGGCGTAGAGAGAGAAAGGCAGATAGAAAGAGAGAAAGGCGCGAGACGGAGGAATGGCGAGGAATTTAACAACGACCGACTCCACAGCGAGAATGCTTTTAGAAATCGTCAAGAGGGTGTCGAAGGAGGAGAGATTCGTACGCCGCAGGAGCGGGTCCGATCGGACAAACGGTTCTCTCTCTCTTTCGCATTCGTGGGTGGAGAGGAGAAATTGGGAGGATGGGGTTGAAGGGGGATGGGTTGGAAGGGGATGTAAGGAGGGGGTTTAAGGAGGAGAGGATGGAATGAGGGAGGAAGGGGTGAGGCCGGAGGATAGGTTGAGTTCACGCGATTGCAGAAGTAAGTGTGGTAGATGGATAGGAGAAACAAGGAGGCAAAAAAATAAATGACAATGATTAATGCAGACGAAGAGTGTTCCTGGCTCCATTTAACTGCTTAACCCTTTCCCTGGCAATTGCATTTCACGCTGTCGTCATCGTTGCAACCTTCTTACACGATAACGTGACAACGTTGACTTTTGAGATTTTTCAAGAGCCTTTCTGTTCTGTCTTTCTGCTATCTACAGAATGTCTGTAAAAAAAATTTCAACGCCGAATCTTAAATAGTTTACTTGGAGTAAACTTATTAGTAAACCCTTTCATTTAAGTCATAAAGAATTACATACCCTACCATAAAAATCAGCAGAAAATATTTTTGTATACAAAGGTAGCAAAGGCGGTTTTTCGAATGATCTATTGATTTTAATTTAGCGTTAACATATTTTCTGAAATATTTTTTCTAGTAGGTAATGTATTTAAATAAGTGAAATCACATTTTGGGATGATACGTAACGATTTATTTATTTTTATCCAGGGATTAAGTAGCATTTAATTACCGCCATCAGAAATTGAACTCACTGAATCACAAAATGCAGATAACCCTTGATCCATCGTTAACAAATAAACGAAACTTTAGGAGATATGATTTCTCAGACACACGGAAATCGCTGGGCTGCTCTTCAATTATTCACGCAGGAATATGGCGTGCATCATTTGATTAACGCATATTCCAACATTACTTTCTCTTTATGTACACTGAAATCTCTACCTGCCTAGTTTAAGAGGAACAAAATCCTCAAGAAAGGAAAGAAAGGCAATAGAAGCCCACGTCCTCGTGCATGAGCATTATTTTCCTATTCTCACCGATTAAACTGTAAAGACTCAGGTAAATATTGATGTAAATTGAAAAAATAATTAAACCCAGTTCAACTAAACTATTTCTTAATTGAAAGTAGAAAAACTCAGAAAATTAGTATGGATCGAAGAAAAGGCACAGAATATCGTCTTTATATTAAGCAGCATTAAATGTTGAGTAATATACAATAAAATACAAAGTAATTCTACCTTCCGGCAGGTTTTAAGCACACACCACCAAATCCTAGCTATCCAAAGCCTTTCTCTTAAAATTTTCATATCCCATCCCTTCTTTCAATAATACACCTATCCTCTTCCTACCTCTTTGTCTCTTTTCTAACATTCTTCCTTCTATGACGTCTTTCAGTAAACCGTTCTCATTCAAATTTTGACCCACCCATTTCTTCTGTCTACCCATTATTACTCTAATTAATTTCCTCTCTTCCCTTGCTATATTCTAAACTTCCTCATTCGTTTTCCTCTCTGTCCAACTGATTTTGTCTAATCTACGCCATACCCACATCTCAAACGCCTCTAACCGCCTCACATCTTCTTTTCTCAGTGTCCATGTCTCGCACCCATATAATGCAACACTCCATATCAGTGTTTTCACTAACCCCTTTTTAATCTCTTTATTCAAGCTACCGGTCAACAGCTCTCGTCGTCTCGTAAATACCTCTTTTGCTCTTGATATCCTCGTCCTGATCGCTTTTGTACTTCTTCCGTCATTTGACAGAATACTACCTAAATAAGTAAAACATTCTACCTGCTCCAGCCTTTCCCCATCCACTATAACATTGACCTGGGTATCACTACTCTTGGAAAATCTCATGACTTTTGTTTTCCTTGTATTAATTTTCATCCCTAATGCCTTTGCATTTTCATTTACGTAACTAACTAGCATCTGAACATTCGTTGAAATAAAACTCCACATGGAATTCGCACGCAGAAAAACTGATTCGCGTTGAATGAACAAGTTTCACTATATTTATCTCCTTGTGATTGCCATAGCAACATGGATGTGTATTGATGTAACCCGCTATCATTTCATTTCATCCACTCCTCTTCCTGACAAAACTTTGCTGCCTTCTTCTCGTCAATAAAGGCCAAGCATATGTAGGCTAATAAACATTTCTTAATCCATTTTCCACGCCAATGAAGCAATATGTAGAGTTTACGACGGAAACTAGTATGACTTAAAAAAAATACGCGCGTGCGCCTAAGACATTTAAATGTCAGCGATTCATATAACCGGGTTAGTGGACCGTTGAGGGCGTGTGTGGAAGAGGTTAGCGCGAATGAGAGACATATAGAGGAAAAGATGGAAATACATGTCGGATGTTGATGCGAGAAACGTGAAAAAATACTTCTCGACCAATGGAAAAAAACCGTCGCGCGATCGTTAAGGGAATGAAGTTTGGGTTCTCCCTTCGTCACAAGGTTACGGGTCCGTCTTCTGTTGAGGGGAGACCGCACACACACACGCATACGCACACACGCACGCACGCATGTGGAGATGAAAAGATTTTTCCTTTGACAGATGGGGTGAATAGGAATCGTGACCGGAAGGAAGGGCCGACGGATTTAAGGAGGTGATGAGGAGTCGCCACTAAAAAGCGCTCCCCTCTCTTCCTTCTCCACTCCGCCTCTCTTTCTTTACTCTCCCCCCTTCCCCCCTTAAACCTCCTCTAACATTCACTCTTTCTTCGGAGGCGACCATAAAGAGTCCGAGAGAAGTCGGAGAATCTGTCTGGATACAGAGAGAGGCGAAAGTTTTATTTTCAAATGCTTCGGAAGGAGTTTTCCAGTCGTTCGAGAGAGAGAGAGAATTGGGGGTGAGTGAGGAAGAGGCAGGGTGGTGGGAGAGGGATGAGGGAGGATTGAGAGGTGGAGATAGATTGGATGGCATTTGTTTGGGTTTCTCTCCGAGGGGTTGTGTAAACAAAAACAATGATTCTCCACACTTGAAGCTGATTATTATTCAGTGCGTCGAAAGGGAAATACGAGTACAATGAATAGTGGCAGTAAACTGTTCCGATAATATTTTTGGGGTAAATTGGGAGATTGAAATTTTTATAAAGCTTTCAAAATTATTTTCGAAGATCGTAAATATTGTGGATGGTTATTCCATATTAGAGTCCTGCACGGCCCGGGCTTTAAAAATCGAGGAAGTCAAACTGGTCCTCCGTAATGTCTCACGGGCCGGGCCTACAATTACATCGTACGGGCCGGGCCGACCCTAGAAAATCAGGCCCGTGCAGAGCTCTATTCCATATCATCTACGGGGAAGGAGGCGGGGAGCGAGGCCATGAGAAAAAAATCAATTTTTAATGTCAAATTCAGCTGAAATAGCTTAAGCCTATTTTTCGATTTTCCCAATATGTACCAGATACATGGGTAAAATAATTACGCATTAGTTTATCATGAGTAATGTTGTAAATACGAGTGCAAAGGGTTACATTTATTTCAATAAAAAACATGGTGGAGCATGACGTCTTAGTTAGTAAAAACCAAAAGGAAGTCCTCATGTCAAAAACTTTGGGAACCACTGTAATAGGCGAACGGAAATTTTCATTATTGCGTATAACACCTCCAGCCATATGCTTTTCACTGCTGCTCGGAATTTCCATCTTTCGTGTTAAGACTACCTAGACTACAAATAAATAAAAATTGATATAAGATCTTTTTATTACCGAAGTATTTTAATGAATTTAGGCTCATTTGTTATAATTATATGAGAATATTTTGAACAGAGTCATTAATTTGTTAAAGCGTTTTAGAAAATACAAGACTTTTCAACAGCAACTTCTCGACAAATCAGAACGACAATTATAAAACTTTACATCGAGAGGAAAGCAACAGAGAGAGACGCACTGCAAATGAGATTTAAGAATTGAGAAGCAGGAGAGTCTCATTGTCAGTGGTGAATAACTTCTTTGGACTCAACGAGAGTTCGGTGTAAGGGAGAGGATCGGTGAAGGTCGTCGGCGCGGCGGCAGAAGAGGGCGTGGGGCGAGGATGCCTTAGCTGCAAGGGCGCGGTCCCATTTGCAGATCCGATGCAAGCGTGCAAGAGAGAGAGAGGGAGAGTGGGTGAGGGAAAGTGGGCGTCCTGAGGATGCTTAGTGAAGGGCGTTCACCAGGAGAGAGAGGATGGCGCCAGGGGTCGTCGCGAGTGAGAGTGGCGCCCTCTGCCCTTCACCTTGCACCTAGGTTAAGGTTACGCACGGTGTACTCGTTAACGGGTCCGCCCACCCCCTTCATTTTCTTACTATCTCAACGAAGGATGGAGTGTGAGACGGAGAATTCTCAATCTAAAGGTTCGTAACTGAAGATCAAGAGTACAAAATATACGAAATCCGACAATTAATTGTAGATATTATCCCATAAAACAAAACTATGAATCAAGGTGGTTATTATAATCTACGAATAGTGTATTACCACCAAGGTCGGCTTTGTACTAGCTGAAATTCACAACTGATTTCCCAATCGTTTTATGATTCAGCTGTTATTGAGATAAGTTTTTGTTAATAAAATATCAAATATATTTTTCTATATACTTATCTATATCACAATATGCTTTATATGTAAATGCAGTGTCTTATTTTTTATTATTACATACACGATGGAAATCATCTCCCGTTTCCTGCAATTTAGGTAATAAATATAGTTAACAAGTACTCCCGGTCTTCGTAATACTTCAATTTTATTTTTTATTACTAATATTTTTGTTAATTAAAAAGTGTTGGAGACTACGGCGAGATGGATATTTCAAAAATTAAGAACTCCTTAACCCTATTTTGTACGGTTAAGAAGTTCTTAATTTTTGAAATATTTTTGTTGTTAAACGAATATATTTTTAAATTTTAACTCTTATTAAACATGATAAATCGTATGCATGTTAATTAATGGTTTGCATTTTTGTATTCATTAAACAACATTTCTTATTGCGTCAGATGAATATTTTACTCTTTCAGCAGTTTAATTCGAAAAAGGCCTAGAGTGATTTTAAAATCGTACCTTACATTTGAGAAAAATTACTCCAAATAATTTTGTTTAGTCCAAAAAAATTGGATGTTATATTCTATTCTGTTGCGTGTCCACTCCCCCTAAGACTTAAGCAATTCTCGAAATAAAATATTAAATTACAGTTTAGTAAAACTAACGATCTTGCTGAATCATTCCTGCAGCGAAGAATAAAAGAGAAAGTAACGTAATTCCAGCTTGAAAAAACGAACTACTACCATTTCTGTCGGCGGAAATCCCACAAATTAATTATTCATACGTTCCGACATTGTGCAGTCGATCCTGCAATATTTTTTATATCTCTTATATATGCTAGTGCGGAGGAAGGGACAGAGTGTAACGCTCGGAGGTGGTTGCAATGGGTGGAAGAGGATGAGCAAGGATAAGTCACGCTTGTTGAGTGAGAAGGATGTCATGCAACAAAGTGTTTCTCTTGTTAAAAAAAACCTGTAGATTGCTAAGAAGAGATAGAGACGCACCAGTTCGCACCTTTATTATCGCGTAATAAAGACAGTATGTAAATAAGCTGGAAAGATCTTGTATGTTCACACGGTAGCCTCGGTGAAGTGGGACAAAATAGTTGACGCATGACGGGTGTTTCAAACCAATAAATTATTTTTGATATGGCATATGAAATAAATGTATCCACACCAAGATGTAATAGTAAAAATTTAACTTAAGCAATATAAGTTTGTATGCATAATTATTCAAATACTTTGTAAACAGCCCGTTTTAGTTAATTCTCACTTAATTTATTATAATCTTCATCCCTTACGTTATTTTATCAATGGTTGTACATTCCAAGAGTAAAAATCAATGCAAGAATAAATATTCATTGCGCGATTGCGATTCTATCGCCTAGCTTAAATTTCAGTCCCTCACAAATGGCATATTTCAAGCGCCGTAATAACAATAAGGAAAGTTTGACCTGTGATGAAATCATCCGCGCGCCGCAAAGAAGACAAAATTGCAACATTTATCCCTTCCATTTTAAAATAAATATCCTACTGATATAAGTTAAAATATTTTTCGGAATAAAAATTGCATTTGGAACACGACGTCATGAGTTCAACTTTGCTGCTATGAATCACTCCGGAGACAAATCGACATTCTCTTGTCCTGCATTGAAATAAAAACTAACCTCGGTATTCTTTTGCGCGCATGTGTTTCATCAATTCTAATTAAATCAGAACTCATTCGTTTTACATATAATTAACAGATGTCGTTCACAAAAAGAAAACGATGCAAATCTTCTGGCGATCATCCTTTGTTCGCGCGCATGGCCAAATAAGGGAATTTTCGAGAAATAACACCGGGAGAACGCGAGCGATGACGTTTTAAAGGAGAATGGAATGATGCTTGATTCGCCGAAACTAATTTCGGAGAGAATGAAGATGGAGAGAGCGAAGTAAATGAGCGGAGATAGCGGAACGCCTAAAAAAATTGAAAAATGCCGGAAGAACATGAAGACGCCTGCTCGCTGAAATGTGATGAGATGAACGTTCAAAATCGAAAGAAAAGAGAAGACGAGTGTCGGAGAGAAGAGAGAGAGAGAAGAGAGGAGAGAATCGGGGGATGAAAATGGAAAGAGGGTGGAGAGAGTAGGAATGATGCAGACCGGAGACAAAGAACCGGTTATCCGTGTTGTGTGTGTGATGTTCTATTCTATTCTGTCCCGGAGCGATGGAACCGACTCCGCTTCCTCCACCTCCTCTCCCCTTCCTCCCTCTCCCCCTCCTCCCTGTTTCTCTCCTCCCTCTATCCTTCATCGCCCTCTTCCCCTCCTATCCCCCCCTCCACCCTTTGCGCATTTTCATCCTTCTTTTCTCGACTTCTTCCCACCCCATCTCCACTTCAGCCTCTCCTAGAGTTTCTCTCTCTCTCTCTCTCTCTCTCTCTCTCTCTCTCTCTCTCTCTCTCTCTCTCTCTCTCTCTCTCTCTCTCTCTCTCTCTCTCTCTCTCTCTCTCTCTCTCTCTCTCTCTCTCTCTCTCTCTCTCTCTCTCTCTATCCTCCCCTCCTCTCTCTCTCTCTCACACCCCTTCTCCCCCTCCCGGATCTACTCCTTACGCCCTTCCGATCGCATTGATTCGCATGAAGCGTCAAAGACTTCGCATCCTTCCGATTGTTTTTCAAAATCGACGAGATTTTTTTGGTCCTCATTCGGCGATTCGGAAGGTAATTGGACACGAGGGTGTGAGAAGAGAGAGAGAGAGAGTAGGAAAGGAGGGTACGAAAGGGATTTCCATGAGAGACTGGGGGGAGGGGGTGAAACAGAAGAGAATCGCTGCTTCCCATCTCCATTCCTTCTCTCTTCCTTCTTCGGAAGGAGTCAGTTTAAAACGTTAAAACATGTGGGAGTGTTTCTTTCTTCCCTTCATTGCGCGCCAGCCGTTGAAATTTTTTGTTAGGTCGCCGTTTCAATTACGCTCCATGTGTACGAACTGGTCATTGTAATGAAGTGCCTCCGAAATAAAGCGCTTGCAGTTTAGAGCTTAAATGTACCGTGGATGTGAATCGTTATCGCCTTTGTGCAAATGAAGATCGGCATTGCTAAAGAATTTGCAAATGATAAGGTATTTTTTTACTTTTTAATGATGTTTTTAAGATATCAGGTTTCTCTGAAAATCGCTCCACATTTTTCACGCTGTTTCGAAAGATGAGATTGAAAACTGTATAGGCAACAAGGAACTATTGGATTTAATAATGATTAAATGCATACTCACATCAATCTAAATCTACTTATGCACTTTTGTGCCCATTGGTACATTAATAACTTATTTCAGCAGAAAACTCAGAAGCATGCAAAATGAAAGCGAATGAGTTGATAGATAAATTTTCAGAATTGAATTCTCAAAAAAAAATCAAAAATAAAATCATATAACTATAATTTTATAACAATTTTTTACATAAGTGGGGGTCTCAAAACTTTTACTTGCATATGGGTTCCAAAATTGTAGTTACGCCCCTGGTCATAACTCTATGTCGATAGTTTATCAAGGATTTAGTATGTCCTCTATATAAGCACAATTTTAACAATTAAAAAGCAAATAATAAGACCAATAAAATTAACTGTCAATAAAAATGCTGCTAGTCCCATGCAGTCAAGTGATTAACACAGGTCTCTTTGCCCTGAGATAAGGAGGAAACCAACTCGATGTTATTAATCTCCATTTATTTCCACCAATTTCAAAAGAGCCCAAAAAATTATCCCAAGGTAAATGAGATATTGCTCGTATTAATCCAAGACGTTAACAATTAGACCTCCACTCATTTACATGGGCAAACACTAGTCGATGCCTCCTCTTCTGTCATCCCTCTTCCCTTCTTTCTCTCCCCCACGCCTCTTCCTCCTTTCTTCCACTTAGCAGGATGTTAAGGAAACTCTTATCCTAACCTCTCGCACGGGCGGCGCCCTTCAAAAAAGTAACTTATGCACGCAGCCTCCACCACCCACCACATCCATCGTTGCCCTCGCATCCGCGCCTCCGCCCATTCCTAATCTCCTCTTCGCCGCTCCTCATCGAAAAAAACACTCCTTACAACACGGCAACCCCTTTTCAAGCGCTCCTCCCATCGACCCACCCAACCCCTTTTTCCCATCCCTCCGCCGCCCCATCCTGTTTAATGCATATTACGGCACGCATTCGGTTCGTAGTCGCGATATCCCGAAGCACGCGCTCTGCCCTCCTACACTCCTCCGTCTTCTTTTCCTTCCTTCCTTTATCTCTCTCTCTCTCTCCCTTTTTTCGCTCTTGTCGCCGTTTTCGCGAGAGAAACACCACATTCGCGTCACGACCATCGGAAGCTCTCTTCAGCTAGGTTATATACAGTTCGTTAAAGCGTCGTTTTCGTGCCTCGAAGCCTTCGCTACCGTTCCTAACGTCCGCCGTCTCAAACTCTCTCCTTTTCTCTCTCTCTCTCCCTTTCTCTCTTTCTCTTTCCGCGGCGGTACACGAACGCGGAAAACATCGCCCTCGCCGTTTCATGTAACGTTTCGTCACCGATCCTCAATTTATACGCTTCGTATGTATGAAAGTCCGTTGCACCTCAAGTCAAACGGATATACCCACGCTGATGAATGCAGGCTATCCATATGTTACGATGAAATTGAAAAATTCAGCATTATCTGATACGATTAACCGAAAAAATATTTCATTTTAATCCGCAGATTTGGTAAAATTGGTTTTACCTGGTGTTAAAATTTTGCGCGGAAAATATATAATGAGGATTTAAAATGTATATCCCCACATGTTCGGCTTCGAAAGAGGACTGATCAAACGTCTCGTAATAATTTACGGTGTTTTCTTTCAAATGATGAACTATAGTACGCTTTTCTGTTACTTTAAATGAGTTTCTCGCGAGGCTGAAAAGAGTTTCCTAGAAATTAAAACGGCACTCATCCATGGAAAAGCTTTCTGCACGATCTGAGAGCAACTCAACGATCGCTAGACTTTTAAGGAGAGATACTGGGAGAGATGGCGAGTGAGAGAGAGACGGCATACAAGAGGTTTTGGAGGGCGCAGAGCGAATCTCTGAACGATTTATCCCGCTATCCCTTCGATAGAATTTTCCGCTCGATCCGCGCCTACAACGAACGCCATGCCCTCAACACGCCCTCGTCCTCTCCTTATTCAGATGCGTTCGACTCAACACACCCCTCTTCCCTGCTATCTCCACCCACCACGGACAAAAGCGCGCATTCCTTCTCTCCTACAGACATACGAAAGATCCATTATCCCTATCTATCTCTCTCTTCCTATCTCCGTCTCGGCAATATTCCCTCTTTTCCTGACCCCTTGTATTTCTCAACCCCTTCGCTCTTTTACCTCCTTCTCCCTCCTTTCGAATCCATACTTCCACCGTCCCATAACTCTCCGGTCATCTTGGACTGTCGCGCTCTTGTCCGCGGAAAAAAAATCCATGGCGCCAGTGGTCAGCCAAAGAAGGAAAGTCAACTCGTTACGTTTACCTCGAGTTTTAACTCGCGTAGTTCGTTAGGGGAAAAAAGCGCGTTATTATGTACGTGAGCGAAAGAGAGAAAGAGGGAAGGAGGGGAAGGCAAAGAGAGGGAGATGGAGAGGATGAAGAGGAGGAGGAGAAAAGTGTCGGTCATATAGTCTCCGTTTTTATCTGCACCGCTACGCAGTTCCCGAGCCGAGCATGTAGACGGGGTCGGAGATTAATGTCACGGACCCATCTTGTTTAAGAGTATGTCGCCGATTCCACATCCTGTTATTTATAAATTTTTGAAGAGAAGAGGAAACATTTAAAAGCTGGATTTTTCAGTAAGCACTGTATCTCGTAAAATTATACGGTAAGGATAATATCCACCGACATTCTTCCGAGATTTCCAGAGAAATACATAACTTTCGTTAAACGTTATGGAGATGAAAGGGATTGATAAATAATTTCAAAATAAAAACGAGATTCTTCAGTGAAACAAAAACGCCCAATTCATATCTTTAATCTATGCGAGATTACATACGATGGTTATCGTGTCATCTACTGTTATTATCTACGTAAAAGTAGAAATACCTTTCGCAAAACTTTGTTGTCAATCCTCTTATAATCTTAAATAATTAAATTGTCTCTAATGTATGGGGAAACTAGATCATTCGCTTCTAAGTATTTGGTGAAGTATAATGTTGGAGTCATTCAGACCTTTTGTATTTAGTGTTTCAACATAGGTTCTCAAAAACAATTCCACCTGTCATTCCTAAAATATTTTCAGGCAGAAAATTACGATCGTGACACATTATCCTCGCAATCTGAATTTATCTGATATATCCAAAGCCGATGTCAAAGCAAGAGAATTAGTGTACAAAGCGACATTAATGATTCATCATTTTTGTCACCGCTTTCAAAGTTTAAATTGAATGCACTGCTAAATTCAAGTAATTTTCTAAAATTTTACGCCAAAGACAAATGTAATGATTGCTCATACGTGGCATTGCTCCGAAATGCATAACTGAATATAAAACACAGCGATAAAGATGAAGTAATATGAATTTTTTGCAAATTGGATAATCCTTAGGTCTTTTGTGTTTTCCAAATGGAGGAAATATGTCTACAAATAAAATGAACTTATGTTCATTTTATTTGTAGAAGTAACATATAGTTTTATTGAGCTGCTATGGTACCAGAGACGAAACAAGGTCGAGATAGTTTTAAAATCGTAAGTCTGAGATGAAGCCAACGTCGAAAATTTCACTTGGGTAAAATATTTAAAATATTAACATGCCATCTAAATACAAATTTATGAAACTTCTTCGTCTACATGCGCAAATTCCCAGCGGGAATCGTTCTTAAATTTTCCGCTGCTTATTCCCCGCAGTCCGTCGAACCAGCCGCGACAGAAAGCCACGGATATATAAAGGAGTTAATGAACTGTCCAGCCGCAGCGCCTCATCCCTTCTCACTCCGTCCTCTCCCTCGGGGGACCGGCTGCGTCCCTCTCCTCTGCCCTCCTCCCCCCATAACCCCGCCGCCGGGATAAGGGAGTGGGGCCGATAGAGGAGGAGTGGCATGTAGTGGGAAGGAGGACGTACCGTGGGATTGCTCCACGCATCGGTGAAATGCGTGGCACGTATTTTCCAATCCATCTCACGACCGCCGCCACTCCAACTACCGCAAGCGCCGGGCAAAAAGCGTGTCGCCACCGGTCTCCTCGTAGTTCCGCGTGAAACGCGATCGGTGATTGAAAGCTTCGTTGTGGGCAGGTCCGTTTGGAGGTAAACAAATGCAGGCGACGGAGCGCTTTTTCTGGTTAAGGCTCGCTCTACGGGGCGAAGGGTGTAAAGGGAGGGAGAGAGAGAGAACGGAGGGAGTAGAACACATCATTCCCACAGCGATGACTAATTCTCCCGCGAGGAAACATGATTTCTTCGAGAGGACGTTAATATAAATTCCGGGCGCGTGCTGAGAAGGCTAGATGCGCCTCTAAATAACATGCATCCGACAGAGAGAAAAAGACGGCGCAATTTTCTTTTACTCCCGTTCGTGGAGTTTTTTTCTCCCGCGCCGTTCCGTGTGTTCCATGTCGCCTGTCGACCGATGACGAGACGCGTGCTCATGTGTTCCTCGCTACAAATTGATCGTCTCGAGGAAAGGAAATTTTTATGCAAACTTAATCACGTTTCGGTCGACGGCGAGATGAATCGCGCTATGAGGAAAGATTTTATTCGGTCTATTTTTAGGTTTGGTTGAGTCAATGACTGATTTTTTTAATGTCTGTTTGTTTCGATTTTATTATTTCGTCAATTTTGTTTTTCTGAAAGTGGTCCTAAAATAAGGAAAACCAGAAGTCCATACAATGTAGTTTTAAACTTAATATTTTCTATACATATTCTATCCAACACTTCTTATGGTTTCCAATATCATGAAAAGTATTTCGTGGCAGCGAGATCAGCTGTTAAACGGTAAAAATTATTTTGAAATATTTTTCAACGAATTAAATCGAAATGTGAAGATCAAATAATGACAGGCTTTTTTGGTGAATTGAAAGGATCAAGAAATATCTGTCCAATTAAAAAAAAAGACACGCTTATGACGTTTTTAATCTCTTCTATGACCCTTGGATATATTATCCAAGCCTCATTATCGACAAGAAATATTTTTCAGAATAAATTAATTAAAAATAAAATTCAAAACTTTTCAAAATTAAAAAAACACATTCAAGGTCGCCGTTCGAACTATTCCATGATCTCCCCTTAAAGGACAGATTTCAGTAACAAAAAAGCAAGAACCACGCGAGAACGGCGTGGGGTGAGGTAAAGAGATGCTCGCAGCCGCGAAGAGGAAATTGCCCCCCCCGCCCCCAGTGGCAACGTCGCCACGAGGGTGGTCTCAGTCGATTACGGGAGATTGCGCTGCTAGAGTGCCGAGGGGAGGGAGGGAGTGAGGTTGGAAGGGGAGGTAGTGAGGCTGAAGGGGTAGGGGTAATGGGCATGAGGGGGGGTTAGAGGAGGCGGAGGGAAATGGGGGAAGGAGGGAGGACTGGAAGGCGTGCAATTGCTGTGGGGATACGTGCCGCCCGACACCGTGCAAAGAACGCGATGGAAAGAGGCGAGAGAGACAGAAGAGCGCTATGCGAGGACAAAAGAACATCGGACCTGGACGCACGAAAATTGGTTACGCATTTTTTCCCACCATCTTACGGAACGAGGAGCTGCAGATAGGAAACGAGCTAATGGGTGTTTTTGTCTTCACTCCGTTCTCTTTGTAAAACCTTCCGCGCAACTCCGCTCTTTTTATAATTTCTTTTTTCTAAGGTTCGCCCAAGCCCCGCTCACATTCCATGTCTCGCTTTTGTCTCTCTCTTGCCTACTCACCTATTCGACTTCGTTTTATATTTTTTTTCGAAGAAAGCCATTAGTCATGATGGCATAACGGAGCGCGAAATGTAACTTCGCTCCCAAAAAAATTGCTTTACAATACAATAATAGGTAAGAAATTTTCTCTCGAAAAAATTTGCATGCATTTAAACTTATTATCGGTGAGCTAAGATCGATTTAAATGGAAAGCACGAGAGGGATGAAACTCTGATTGTAAATATATATATATTTTTTTAAATGTTCTTTGTAATCTACATAAATACATAATAGTGGCTATAAGATTTGAAATGAGTACTAAATCGATTATTTCCGGTCGATTTTTTCTGAAATTTATTCAATAATTTCCATATGAATATTTTCATCATATGAAAGAATGCCAAATAAATTATCGTTGAAATAATTTTACACGGCTTTAATAAATATATTATTATTAAACTCGTACTTAGTAATACACAGTCACTTAGATACAAGTAAATGTATTTAAATCATAAAAAATTTCCTAAACCAGCCATGCATTTATTTGGCACGGCATTATATATCAAACGTCGATTAATATTTCAAAGCGTAAATGCATAAATTGTTCGAAATGAGCCTCGAATCTCAGTATGCTGCACGCCGGAAATATCAACCGCAGGAAATTTGTTATGATTATGTCCATGACCGCAACTGATGCATCCATAACACACAAAATGATTGAACTTGCAAACTAATTCATCGCATTCCTCTCCACCCATATGTCGTCCAGCATTATCCATTCGTTCCGCATTTGCTAATGTCGTTCTCTCTCTCTCCTCTTCCCTTCCCTTTCCCTCGCCCTCCTGTTCTTTTTCTCCTTCCTCTCTCTCTCTCTCTCTCTCACTCCTTCATCCTTCCTCTATCGACCCTTTTCTCTGTCCTCCAACTCCCTCCCTCTTTCCTAACCTCCCTCCTCCTACCACTCTGCTCCAAGGCATCGTTTGCATATTCCATTCAACGAATAAAAAAAGGGGTTGCCTTGAAAATTCTCTTCCCCTTCCATAGCCGCCCTCATTGCGCTCGATTCGATTCGCGCCGCGCCCTCTTTCCCCCTTCCTCTCCTCCTCCTCTCTTTCTTCCTCTCCCCCTCTCTCTCTCTCTCTCGCTTTCTTTCTTCCTCCGACCCACCACTCCTTATACGGATAAGGGGAAAAGACAATGAGGAGGAGTTTCCAGATCGGCGCCGAAACTCCTGAGCGAGCACATAACTCACTCCGGCGGTGCCCAAAAGCGGGGGCGAAGAAGGAGAAGGAAGGAGGGAAGGAAGGAGGGAAGGGAGAAAAGGGAAATAAGAGAGGAAAACCCTTAATCAAAAAGGGAGCACGCGCGCAGGACACATCTCATTTACATAGCTGGTAGGATAATAGAAATGAGCAAGAAAGTCTGGCATTCTCGGACTTGGGACCCGGAACTTGCATTCGACGAATGTTCCTCCACTAAAGGTACAATGGCAGAAAACCATCTTTCTTTTGGTTTATGGTTTAGTTCAGTGGTGGACAAACTTTCATAAGTGGCGGGTTGCATTGGTGGTTTGAATTCCTCGGCGGGCCACATTGAAATTTGCCAATGCTTCGGCGGGCCAGATTAGACTTTAAACCGGACGTTAAATAGAGAGTCTGAGGTATCATAACAGTGAGAATCAAGTCTAAATTAGGTTTTAGGGGCTAACACTTCAATATTAAGTATTTTGTTGTCGTAACTTGAATGTATATATGTGTGTGTGTGCGTGCGTGCGTGTGTGTGTGTGTGAAATCTCTTTTTAAATGTAGCTTCTAGGGCCGTGGGTTGCTCACCACTGGTTTAGTTCTTGACCATGCCAGAATTTTTTTCATTATCTGCAAGTTCTTTAACTCTAAGATGTATATCATATATAGGTTGTTTCCAGTATCAATAACTTTATATCTTTATGGCGATTAATTGAAGCTATAAACATATATTGCTTCTACGGTATAAAGTGAGTTCCCTTCCGACTTATTCGTATTTATCTCAATGTATATCAAAAGGACGTTGAGCGAATTTCATCAAATTATTCAGATTAGTATCCGGAAAGCCGAAGATGGCAAGAAAAAACATATTTGGGTAAATCGGTAGTCATTTTGTCTGAATCGGTATCATATTTCATGTGAAGGAAAATTAAATTAAGAACACGAGGGAAATAATAAAGGAGAATGCGACGGCTTCCTACGTATTCCCATTTTTCTCTCTCTCTCCCTTTCGTTTCGTTTCGTCCTTTTCGTGGAAATCCCGAATCCAAAGTAATTTCAGGAGAACAAATGACGAACGACGCGCGTGTCCTGTCTCGTTCCGCAATATTTTTCTCCGTTTCCTCGAAGAATGGGTGTTTATCGCTCGCGAGAACCGAGAAAAAAATTGAAAGAACGGAAGACTTATAAAGCCAAACCCTTCAAATGCACGCGACGGAATGAAAGCAGCAGCACTACGATCTCAAAAAAAACATACGCGAATAAAGAAGAAATACCCTTCCAAAAAAAGCGTGGATGGAGGAAAAGCACCTGTGGAAGACTCCCTTTTGTGGGCGTCGACTCGCATTCCTCGCCTTGTGTGAGTCAACGGTTGCCGCCCTGTGAATCCTCAATCGCGGCACGCGGATATTTAGAATGGTGGGCGGGAGAGAGTGTTTGGAGGGAGGGGGGAGTTAAAAAATTGGCGTTGGCAATTTAATTTGAATTTTCCGTTTCCTTCTTTCTTTCACTCGCTGTATTGACTCCTCCCTTTTAACATATACAACTATCCTTTGCATCATGATGTCGTCAGTTCGAACCACGAGAATGCACAGTTGTGCCAAACATCTTTATGCGATTTTTAAAATACTCCCAAGGTAAATATTATAAACTACTGTATTGCCCGTTATAAGACGGGGCCATTTTCCCATTTTCCATTCTTGAGCTAGAAGCTTATTTAAATCACTTGACTGCGTGATACACAGATAAAAACAAATAAATTTTTGGCTTACATTCTATTTAAATTTATTATAATTTATTTTATTTTATTTTTTTCTAAGAAAATGTCATGATAGACAAAATATGACGTAAATTGTTTATCATCACTTAGCAAAGATTACTACGTATAAAACGAATTTACTATATCAAAATGTCTCTGCAATGATAATTTATATCCTTCTCTATTCGCTTTGCAATAACTTAACTTTTCATATTCATCTTATTTTTACTTCACCAATTCCTTTATGAGACCTAAAACACGTGTTCGTAATATTTCCGTTAATCGGGAGGATTCCTGAAAACCCGAATTGAAAGTCCTTTATAAATAGCATTTAATAACTCTGGCTATTAGATTACTCATGATCCACAAAACGCTCATGAAAATAGCATGGTATATATAATAGTAGTTAATAAAACGCTTTAGTTCACTCATACTTATTTCATGTGCATTCATTTCTTCACTTACCTTAATAATGTAATACTCTATAACAGCGGTTCTCAACCTTTTTTAGTTCGCGGCACACCTGACAGGCAATCCTCGCAGGCGCGACATACCTGTGAAACTAAAACGAAATCTTTAAAGAATATAACTGGAAAATATATTAAAATAGTTTTTATTATTATTAAAAATAATGTATATAATATAAAGATTTTCGCATATTTAAAAAGACATTGCAATGAAAAGCATAAAAAACAGTTGAACACAGAATTCCAAAATGTATAAACAAACAAAACATTTTGATTCGTTCTCAAACGGATAATTTTGTGCGTGCCTGGGAGCACATGGAAACAAAGTAAATCGGAGAAGGGAGGGTCTTCCTCGGATTTCTTTACCTCGGGAATGCAAGGAGAGGAAGGGTGAGAAGGCTCGAGCTGGGAAAAACGGAGGAGAGGACAAATATGACAATTGGAAAAGACCGAAACAACTGCGAATGGCCCCTTGGAAAATATTTTACAACCACTTAGCCCAGGGATCGTGCCTAGGACACGCTAGCAGGCCGCCGCCGTATATGACACCCGCTACGTTTTCATGAACGCGTTACGAGCGCACAGAGGCGCAAGTTCTACGCGTATGCACGCGTAGGAGTACGCATGAAAGCGGTCAGCGCAAGCGTAGGTACACCCCGCTTTCTCTTTCAAAAAATATAAAATTCTGTATAAAATATTGTGTTCATTTCAGTTTAATGACATTACTTGAATCGGAATAGGAATACCGAGATGAAGACGACAGTGTAGGTCGCGTGCCTCCAAGCCGCATACTTACGGAGAAAACACGGTTTCATAAATTGAATAAAATACCGTAAACGAATAAAGTTAAACATTTGAAATTGCGCACACGTAATTATAAGACTACGACTCAGATTCTTTTAAATTTTCATTTCATTTGAACATCCCGTTTTGTTATTACAAACTGGCAAAGTGATGCCAGCCGCCGCAACGCTCAGAAAAGGGGTCCATTTTTCATTCTCACTCCAAAAACATACCTTAGAATAATTTTTTAAAATTCTGCTTTACCTACACTAAACGCAGAACAAAATTATCTACACGCTGATATGCATTGCGCGAAAATCCCAAGAGCCATTTTTGAGATATTAAGCCACAAACTCGAGTCTACATAATTTTGAAAACGATAGTAGATGGCACATGCGCGCTACCTAGGACTGCGCACTGCCGCCATGTTCACGTATACGCGCATGAAAGTTGAGATTTTCTCAACTCACAATCAGACGACGCGAGAATACGCGAACTCGCGCGTAGTTGAGCGAAGGTTTCCCGGCTCCTGATTGGCTGCCCATACGACCTTCGCCTCTGTACGCTTCTAACGCGTTCATGAAAACGCAGCTTAAGGCTTTATTTGCCTACCTGGAACAGGCATGGATTTCGGTTCTTTTTAGCGCCCCTTCTGCCATGGCACCCCTAGGCAATTGCCTACTTTGCTACCCGCTAGCGCCGCCCCTGCTGTCCCGAAACTAAGATAGCGCATCAGTCCCGAAAAAACCTTTTTCGTATCTGCGGTATTTTAATTTTTTATAATTTACGCGACACACCTGGACCTCGCGACACACCGGTTGAGAACCACTGCTCTATAAGATCAATTGTTTAAAAATACCCTCATTAAACGTTAGAAACGTGAAGTTTTAAAAGCTTTAAACTTTATATTGAACCGTATTTACGCCAAATTGTTTACAGCAAAACGGCATGGTTCTTATATCTACCGCTCTATAAGTGCCCATTACTCAATGGCGCCACAGTCGAGCATTACTTAGCCGTAATATCGTAAATTCAGCAACAATTAGGTTATTTCATTCTTTTATCCGTTCTTTGGTTCAAGTCCCGAATTCGTATAATGATTCTAAGTAATTTTAAAATGCAAATAAAAAAATATGTTACACACATATAACAAATAGTTCTCGATTCGCACGCTCTTTTATAACGGCTCATTAAGAGCGGCGCCACAGTCGAGCGTTATACACAAACACATCTGGACTTTTATTATAGAAATAGTTTATTGGTACATGGCTGGAGGTCCCTGTGCCACAAATTCGCAATGTTAAAAAAAACAAATCGCACGATAGCCGGATACTGTCTGAAACATGGTAAATTAATTTAAGACCATAAATCAAATAATTAAGACAGATTATTCACGATTTGCACCCTGCAAATGAGTGATGAATAGGAACTGAATACTTGACGAACGCAGGCCATAAAAAGAAACTACTAACGCACACATGCGACATGCTTCAATATTCGTTTTATTATTATATTTTTATTTATGGCCCAACGCCAAGTCTATCGCCAAGCCAAATATATACCGCGAAATCTGGCGCCTGCGCCATAACTGCGAATTAGCTTTGTCTTTAAATGTGAACAGAGGGTCATGATGTTATAGCGACGTAACCGCGAAACGTCGTAAGCGGAGGGATAGCTCTACTGGTTTCCTTCGACTCCTTTGTCGGAACTCTACATCTCCCTTCCCTCTCCCTCCCCGCTGTGAGTTGAATCGCGTGTCGTTGCTTTTATGCGCAGAAAATGAGACAAAGAGAGGACCCGGGCGAGTTCCCTTCCGTCGCCCCAAATTTATTAATACAGTTTGGGAAGTGCGGCGACTTCTGTAAAGAGGGAGTAGGTAGTTAAGGGGGTGGAGTGGATGGTCCGCGCCTAAGAATAATAAACGGTCCATGCTGAATACAAACATACAACTCCATTGAATCCATGGCGCCGGCGATAATAAAATAAAACATCCTATTTTAACTGACGAAATACAATTTGGAAAAAGGTTTTTTTTAGACAATCGAGAACGTTTTAAAACTCGGGAAGCGGATGTAGGTACCGGTCACCGCTTTGGTTTCGGGGGAGTGGCGCATACATTGTAAGTAGGTATAGAAGATATATTGTCCATTCAAACGTACGATCCCAATTCCTCAAGGGAATGCACGGTGAATTTTTCATACGTCTCATTGCTCTGGATGCCAGACTTCAGGGAAAAGTGGGAGGAGAGGGATTGAGCGAAGAGAGAGAGAGGAGAGAGAAAAGGGAGATAGAGGAGAAGAAAGAGAATAGAGGGATAAAGGAAGAAAGTGACGAGAAAAAGAAATATGTGAAGGTAGAGGCGTATCTAGAAATTAGTAAGAAAGAGGTTTAAAATTCATAGCTCAATTTCAAGACCATTAATTATCAAGGGCGCTCATAGAGACTGAAATGTTAAAAAATAAAATATAGATGCGCATCACTACAGTCAATTTTAAGTTCTTCGCGGTCTTAGCCCGCACCGCGTCCATGGGAATGTGCCTTTAGCCTGTTCAGAAAACATTATTCAACTAGAAAAAATGTAACTGCACATTAAAATTAAATAATTCTTTGTCTGTTTAAAATAATCGAAAAAATTAAATCACTGAACGAAAACTAATCAGAGTAAAAGAAAAATAAACTTTGGCTCATTTGGGGTGACTTTCACCCCGAAAACATCCTCCGTAGATACGTCACTGGGGAAGCAAAGATGGAGTGCGGAAGACGGTGAGAGGATGAGATAAATAAAAAGAAGAGTGCATAACCCATTCGCATAATTAGGAAGAACCATATTCGCCTTTGCTTGTTCGGCATCCATTTCGATTTGTCTTTCTACTCTCGTTCGAATTTTAACCACCAGTTCGCATAAAAAAATCACGAGCGTCACTCTGCGTCTTCCTATTCCGCGACGAGCGGCTCTCCAACTTTTCGACCAAGTGCATAATAAGTTCTCTCGAAATGATGCCCTTGTCTCCGCGGCGAAAAACCATTAATCTTACGGACATAAAAATATGCGGATCGAGCGCTCGTCTTGTGTCGGAAATGACAATGTCCGAAAATTATGTGGGAACATTCCGAGACAGCGTCATCTTGGGGTGCTTTTTTCGCCATTACCACTGACTTAATCGTCCCACATCGAAGGATTTAACGCTAATCGCTTGAGCTATCATATCGCCTCATTGCTTCAAGAGGAAGACAATTATTTATTTGTCCAATAAGTGTTAATCTACGTTTAATTTGATATTTAAAAATAGCTATATATATGAGAGAAATAAATTTTGCATTCAAATGCATTGATTTCACAATTTTAAATTATTAATTTATCCTTTCCTTATATGATACAGGAGCGCATTTAAAAAAAGACAGAAAGGTTGGCAATAATTAAATAATTTTCCAAAAATAAGAAATGCCATTACGGTATTATATGTATATTCTATTTCTAAAAAAATTCAATCAATGATGCTGCTTATATTTTCCTATGTATATTTAAACCAGGAAAAAATTATAACATCTAGTACTGTTATCCCAACTCCTAAAGTTGTCCTCCAGCTCCTCCATAAACGAAAGCTCCCTCAGGCAACCTAACGCGGCCAAGGAGTTTTGACAAGCGCAATCTAGTAACCGCAAATTTGTGGCGCCAGGTTTCCTCTATTTAGCGAAAAATCCGAAGGCCTCCGGAGGTCTAAAAAGGCTCTTTATTCTGCACGCGCATCACTCCATCTTCCCCTCCACTCCTCCACCCACCCCCTCCCTTAGCAGAAGACCTTCATTTTGGTTACTCGACCACCTCCGAGAACTCCCTCTCCACCCGCCCAATCTCCTTCTTCATCCCCCCTTCCCCCATCCCCTTCCTATGGACCCTTCCATCCCCTTTAGGGATGCAGATACTTCATGCTCCGACCGCCCATCGCCGCAGATACATCACGAGGGGCCAACCACTTCCCGTGCACCGTCATGAAGACGCCAGTCATGCAACCGGACGTGTATTGAATGGTTTAGGGAACCCAGGTTACGGCGGTCCAACATCAATATGGTGGCGGGGAAAAAATTAAGGTTTTTAAAACCTGATCCTCGGTTATTTTCAGCGAGAGAGAAAGAGGCTTTTCCCTTCCGAGTTCGCTTGATGGAAAGTGCATAAAGGGACCTTTAGGAGGAGACGAAAGAGAAATTATGTTTTCCCCGGAAAATCGAGTAAAAAAGCTGGGTCGTTTTTTCTTTGGTACACTCGTAAAAAAAGAAGAGAGGAATAAATGGACTCGGTTTCTTTAAAGGCCGTGAAATAATGTCATCTTTGTAGTAGGTTGTGCGTAATGATTGCCACTGTTTGTGTTGAAGAGAGAAGGCCATCTTTTGTTGGCACCACGTACCTGATTGAGGTCGACTCTGCGTCCTTCAAAAGAATCCAACTTAAGCTGGATATTTTATACTTTTCTCTATTGGAATTGGATAAGAAATTTTTTAATAATTCAGATTCTGTGAAATTCGAATAAAATAAGACAGCATGTGGTTTTAGGATGGAATTTCCTACGAATAAGAGTATATATTTTTATATTATTTTACCTACTTATTTTTTGTTGAATGTACAGTAGCTAAGTTTGTGCAGTGATAAATCATAACATTGCACTGACATTTATTACATACTGCTCATATTCTAACAGAAAAATCACAAAATTACATTTACTCTTCATTGAGGAATAATTCTTTTTCGAAAGAAAATGAAATTATTTATATATGTATTATAAATACTTTTTCCCGCTCTAGTGATTTATTTTCCACCGTACGATCACAATCCAAAAAAAGACAAGGAGATACATGTAGCACCAGGACATACTTTCTTGATATACTAATGCTATGCTGCTAAACAGAGGCTACTCCCATTTCCCAAAATTTTTATATTATTATATTATTCAATAAAGCTGATTGAGATTTCCTAGCGAACCGGGAAATAATGGAATTTTTCAAGGCATCTCAGCTTCCAAAAAAAAGTCATTATTGACGGAAAAACTACGTAATAACCTTTTGGATCCCAATTTCATAACAATAAACGCCAATCATTTTGCGCGCGCAAGTCATAATACTTCGCTTCCAATATTGAATCAATCGACGGACCCCTAACTTTAAATAATGGTCGCCGGTGAACAGCCGAAAAATAAAAAAACGTGAAAATCGGGTGGTGCATCAATCACGCCACGTAAAATTGGCCGTGGTGCTCGCGAGCGATAGACCCGTCACCCCGTAACTCAAGGCACCGTGATTGTTGACGGTGGCGTCTCACGAAATATTATCGAAAGTCATCGGGCTCCCCTTATGTACGGAAAAGAATGGAAGCGAGAGTCTTTTGAGAGGAACTTCGTTGAGCGTGGTTAATGGGATTTTTTTTCAGAAGAGAAACAGGGAAAGGGGGAAAAATGGAGGGAGAGACGGGGCCGGAGTGTGGAAAATGGAAGAGGGACCGACGGGTGGGAGAGGTAGAATTTCTTTGGAGAGGGAGGTTGGAAGCCGGAAAAATGGAAGGAAGGGTCGCGAGCAACACCCTCGCTTTCGTGACGCAGAAAAAGTTCGGAAGTTCCACAGCTGCACGAGTTGCTAAGAGGGCTTTTGGGAACGACGACTCGTGGTACGGAAGTACCGATCTTGTGATGCATTAACTTTCGCCGTCAGCGTAAGCTGCGCTCTCGGCAAGATTCAGTAATTAATGTGGGTATAAGTGGGATACCTCGGAGTAAGAAAATATCTCGACCGGGAAAAGACCTCGCCGGCAAGAAAAAAATACCCATCTCGTTCGACTAGACTAGACCCATACGGGTGGAAGGGAAAGAGGCGCCTACCCCACGATGAGTGGGCATATCTTGTATTTTAGCTGAGGGGTTTGAGACAGTTGGGTGTTTTGATACGATCTGGCCTTTTAAGTTCGTTTCTTTCTTTATTGGAAGGAAAATGTCACGCAACCGTCCATCATTCGGGGGGTTACTCAGTTGGCACACACAGTCAATGGCATTCAGCTTAGTGTTGATGAAACGTCTAGGATTAAGTTTCGCGACTCGAGTGAAAAGTAAGAAGCTCTTCTCCACCCTTGTGTTTTCGGGGAAAGGTGGAGAACGGACGAGGCGTAGCTCAGCAAATTCAAGATTCATATTCGTTAGTAATGTGAAACTATCTACAAAGTAGTCGTGTTGATTTTCAATGTAAAAAAATGGTTTTAAATATTTGTGGTAATGGTTGAGGATAGTTTAAATATCACCACCACCATAAATGAAGCCGTGGAATTTTATTCAAGTTTTTATTTTTACTTAATAACTCGTCTAATTTCCCATCAAGAATGACGAAAGGGAATGAATGAAGTATTAAGTGAACATAAAAAAAGTTCGAGATATACACTATACCTAAGCTAAGTAATCGTTAATTTAAAAATAGCCACTTTAATAAAACATGAAAGGATCATTGCCAATATTTAATAAACCTTACAAAATAAATGTTAATTATTGTCCGTAAGAAATGACTGGTAGGAGTGAACAATGTATTAGTAATTAAAAGGTACTTAATCATGGGAATATTACATTTTTCATAATACATACTTCAACTTATGATTCCCTTCATATTATAAATTTGCATATACAATGATTTTGTAATTTAATTATTTTAGCGTTTCGATAATTAGATTTATTTAAAAATGCCTTAAAACATTAATTTACAGAAGGAAGGAGAAGTAAGTAAATCAACTAAAGATAAATGTGAAAAACAATCTCTAATTCCTTGTCAATCTACGTCTGACTCCTTAAATGCTGGTAAAAATATTTCATATTGATTTTCATTTACATAAAAGGGAGGAAAGATATTGCTGAAGTCAAATCCGTGAGATCAGACTGACCTTATTTCCATTACTCTCAGTTATAATTAAACAGACAACTACTTTCATTTTTAAAAATTGAATGTCTGTCGCTTATATACAAATTTGCGTTACCTTTTAAAAATTGCACTTTTTCAGTTTTTCACCGACCATCTGGCCTGAGGACACCGACTGCTGCGTCGGCGAAACGTAGCCTGAAAAGCTGAATCAACGCGGTGAAACCGAAAGCCATGCAACCTACATAATCAACTATGATCCAAAACCTGCGTTCTCTTTGCCAAAGCATATTTATTTAATGTTTTCATACAGTAGTAATGGATAAATGAGTTACATATCAGCGTTTCACCACGTGAACTCATAACAAATGTTAATAAATGAACATATCCTCCAGGAGTGGGCACGCATTCAACAATCTTCAGTCTCAGGAAAGAGACCGTTCAACTCTAAAGAGCGACGAAATTTCCGAAGGATAAACTCTCCTTAAACGCCCACGAGGCATAGGAGATTCTTCAAGGACGCAACCGGTAAAAAAAACCTACTAGTCTCTTCATGCACAAAGCATCGTTAAAAAGGACAACAGGGAGGTTAAAGCGATACATGGAAAACGTAACTGTTCCCCTCTAGTCTCCCTTTTTTTCCCTCTCACCTTTTTCCCCACGCCACCTGTCTTCCTCGGCAAACAACACGTCTTAACACGCACGGAGGGAGATCGCACTGCTAGAGACACTTTGGGAAATAAAAAAACACCTCCGCGGCCTATCCCTGTGAGAAGAAATGGTTCTCCGGCCAAAGAAGGAGGGAAAAAGTAAGATTTCGCGCCAAAAAACAAAGGCGACTAAAAAAAGATATTCCACGAAGAACTCCAAAAGAAGAAAGCCCCGTGTGAGAGAGAGTGAAAGGTGAAAATAGCCGATGGCATCGGAGGAGTCGGACAGAGAATGCAAATTAGCAGAGCCCTGAGGAATAGTGGGATTTTTGGCCGCGCTGTGCAAGGCCGTCTCTCGCGAAGCGGTTCCATCGGAAAACGCCGTTTTTTCTCTCTTTTTAAATGTTTTTTTCTTCGGAGAAGAGATGTTGGCCAGCGGACGCAGTCAGTTAGATCTGTCTGTTAGCGCGTAAATGCTCGGTTAGGTGGCAAATGAACCGAGGGAGATAGTGAAAGGGATGGATTAGGAGCAGGAGGAAAGAGAGAGAAGTGAGGAATGGAGGAAAGGAGATTGAGATGAGAGGGAATAAGAGGAACGCGCGGAAAAAGTCGATTTCTTTCTACGGTTTCAAGGAAGGGAGAAGGAGGAAGGCGATGATTGGAGGCGTCGATGCGGAGAAAAATGTGCGAGATCAGGTTGCGAAGCCCTGCATGCGGAACTGGAATTTCTACGTGCGCCCTATATTTAAGGGGAAGCACGAGAATTGAGGCGACGCGTCGCGACGGAGGGAAAAGCCAAAATGATGGAAGAATTTCATTGAAAAAAGTTTGGTGCCAAAGTTTGGAAGAAATGATAAAATAGAGTAGTATAAATATAAGGTTTTGAAAATTTGGAAATGGTATTTATTTTATTGAGGTGGCAAATATACGCATCATTTTGATCATAATTATTTCAAATATACAGACGAATGAATCGATAAATAATCCAGGGCTAATTGATCATCCGTGAGAATCAAATAAGAAGTAATTGTGAGAAAAGGAAACTTCTTAGATTTTAATGGTTAAAAACTTTAACTAAGAAAATTTTAATTTTTAGAGATAAAATAGTGTAATGGAGAGTACTACTAATAGAATAAAATAATTAAGCATTGTCGTTTTATAAAGTTAATGCCAATGATAAGCCAATTAAAATGGAGACTACTATATAAGGTTTAGGAAAACAGAAACATTAATTGCCATGTAAAAAATAAATTCTTGACATTCCAAAATATAAAACTCTAAAATATTTAGGGAAAAACTCGTTGTATCTCAGGCAAAAAATATAAATGTCGCGAGGCATAGTTTTCAGCATTGTTGGCAATGAGTGGTTTTGATGTCATCGTCCTCGAAATTATTCAAGCATGGAGGGGGAGAGTGAAGGGTCGGGTTGAAGGAGAGGGGAAAAAGGAGGGTGGTGCGGGGCAGAGGAAGGGAGGGGGGGGGCGTGGTCGCATGGAATTTCCTCTTGAAAGGCGGAGTGCCGCATCGAAAGTCACAAGAGTTTAAACGATAAAGCCCTCACGGGCGAAAAACCTAAAGAGTGGGCTATGTGTTAAGAGGTCGTTTGTCAGTAGGATAGAGGGAGACAGAAAAGGGATGGATAGAAGTAAATGGAAGAAAGGGAGGAAGATAAACCAAAGATGGAGGTGTAGAAAGAAAGTGGTTGGAAAGAGAGAGTTCTAGGATCGAGAACGAATAGCTAAATGTGACAGAAAGAGAGCGTCACGGAATAGAAGTCTGATGCCTACAACGACGCTGAGGAGACGCCAGGAAAATGACCGAGAAGTCATTCGATGGTTCCGCTCCATTTGAGGTATTTTTTTATCCTTCGATCAATTTAGTTTTTTGTGACTTAAAATCGTTTCAACTAATAAAGCAGTTTTTTCAAGTTTTCTCGCCTTCGCCCTTAATCTAGACATTGAATCGCTTGTTGTTTTGTTGTATAGACATAATCTAAAAATATATATATTACAATTGAGCTGTGAACTCCACAGTTTCGTCCAGATAATGAGTATCCAATTGCTTCATGTCTTATCCGAGGATAACTTCTGAACAAGAAAGAACAAAAAAAAGCCAGAAATCAAAAGTGATGCGGAATTTTGGTTTGATGATGTTTAACAGAACGGCAATATTCAGGGACTTGCAACAATTGTGTATTTTCACTAACATACTTGATGTAGCTACCGCAAATTCGCATTTGTTATCACGAGTTTCTGTATAAGAACAAAGGTCCCAAGCACTTCCTTATTGAAATTCTTAAAAAGTTGCTGGAACAAGTAGTCAAGAAAAAACTTCGAAACGCCTTACATTTTCGTACCAATTCTTAAAATGCACGCGGAAGATGTTCTCCTTATCCAAGACTAATAAACACAACAGGTACGAAAAGCTGCTATTTTTTTTACTTTTGTCTTGAACATGAACAAAGAAGTCTTTCGGAATCAACGCTTTTATAAAGAAGAATCCGATCTCTAAACGAACGATTCTAAAATCTTCGGTATTCAGAAAATCGAAAAACGTCAATGTGAATTTAAAACTCCTCAAGTAGATTAAATTTAATTTTAGATATATTTACTAGGGCGCAGAAATGCCACTTAGAGATTCTTCTTCATTTTTTATTAAACTGATACTTTAAACTGCTTCATTAAAGATTTGGAGCGTCTTTTAAGAAATATAATATGTTTTCTAAACGCACGAACAAATAATTTGAAAAATAAATTAAAATCTAGTGTAATTTTTGACAATTTTCCAACTAAATAAAACTTTGATAGGCATTTTAATTCGGCCTCCTTCGCGTTAGGCATTCTCAACAACACGAAACAATTACACCTACCACATGTGAAACAGGAAAAATGAATTTCAAAGAACAAGTGGGTGGTACCGGAGGCAAAGTGCATCCGAGAAGCAGTTGACGAGTCCGTAGAAGGATAGGCGTGGGAGTGAGTGCACATGGGAGTGACTTCCAAGAGGAATGGGCCGATGGAGGATTCGGGGGTGGTAATTACAAGCTGCGGCGGCAGGGCTAGCGGTGTAACACACGAGGGAAAGGAGGGGTGTGAGGAAAAGAGGGGAAGGAATGGAGAGGGAGGGGAGGTGTGGTAGTTGAGTGGGAGGGAGGGAGGGCGGGGTCAACATAGTTGCTTTCTTTAAGGGAGGGAGGGAGTGTGGGTTTTTTTCGAGTGTCCGAAAAGTAAGAACGAGAAAGATTGAGACGGAAAGAGCTGTGAGTGAGCCAAAGGGACAGCTAATTATGATAGCGTCACGTGGGTAGGTCTTTAGGACAAGAGTTGGAAATGACGGTAGCGACCTTAGTGAGAAATAAAAGCATTTCGGTGGAAGTTGAGAGAGGATCTCATAGCTAAGCTCAAGGAGGCGGAGAATCGCTTTTGTGAGGATATTTGCAACGAAACTCAGCCAGAAAATCGATCTAGCGCAGTGGCGTGCAATCTGCGGCCAGCGAAGCTTGGATGAAGATATGCTCTGTGCTATTTAATAGATAATCCTGAATGTCTCAATTAGAAATTGCTGCTATAAAAGCTTCACTGGTAAAGTTTTAACTCTAAAAAATGGTTAAGATTTTATTTTATTTTTAAAATCACATGATCTCGAGTAAGTTCCGATGTAAACTCTTATCCGGTCCGCTAAACCACTCGCATATATGAATACAGCCCACCACGTAAATGTATATGCACACCACTGATCTAGTGCTTCCCAAACATTTTTGTTCCACGGCATACTTAACACACAAATAAAAAATTAGGCGGCACACCGTGTTCCACATTCCAAGGAAGTTCTCCCGAAATTACGCTGTATACTATTTGAGAAACACTAGATATTAGACTATAAATGAATGTGGATCCTCTCTGCAGTTTTGTTATATCAGGATCAACCCCATGCAACTTCACATATATTCCCGTTTTAAGTTTTGCTGGCCCGACTAGAAGCGCTTTGAAGTAGAAGTGAGGAAGTTGGTTTTCTCTGCTTTTAAGAGATAAGCCCCCGTACCCTCCAAAACACGTGTGAACATCCGCGTGTTCCGTATGACTTTGCGTATCATCCAGTGATGAATTTTTTTCATTTCCCGAGGACTGAAGAAGTCTAAGTAAATTTATATTAATGAATATTTTTCCTGTGAATGCTGAAGCGTTTCTGCAAATTATGAATGTAGTTCATAAGTAGCTATAATAGCTACAACGGTTGTTTTCCGTGCGAATATTTTCATTTATAAGCAAAATTTTCTGGTAATCTATTATTATTCATACTGATGAATGTCTTTATGTGCAGGTGCTTGGAATGACTGTCTTTCTTCCAAAACTGGCGGATTCGTGACATTACCTTTGAGAACAAGTATTACATCATGCTCCGGCGGGACCGTTACATTAACTTTCAGAACAACATCATGCCTCTAGAGCAGGGGTGGGCAAACTACGGCCCGCGGGACGTATGCGGCCCCCAGAGCATTTCATGCGGCCCGCAAAGCTTTGATGAAAAAGTGATACGAAAAATTTAACACAATTTCATATTACATTTGGTAAAATTACGATAATAAAGCCTATAGTTTTGAAAATTTAGCCCTAAAATCTTTGTTTGTGCTTGTTTTTCACTTATGTATGATGCCCAAGAATCTAAGTAATTTCCGACTTAAACTCTAAACTGGCCCGTCTAAACATTGGCACCTTTCAATGTAGCACGCTGAAGAATTTGCCAACACCGATGTGGCCCACCATGCAGAAAAGTTTGCCCACCCCTGCTCTAGAGTTTACGTGCATACTTATTTTTTGATCATTTATTTTTCATTATGTTCATGGGCATATATCTTATTGTCTATATGTACAAGTATATATTCGGATGGCTCCGATGTGTTGTATGTACTGTTTTGTGCACATATGTTCATTTTTACACTTTGTTACATTGATATGATTAGCAGTTGTATATATATCATGTCAAGCGTGCCAATGTTTATACGCTTGTATGAACTAACACAATGGAGATATTGCAGTATGTATAGGTACATACATTTACACTTCTTGTGATTTAAAATTATCTGTCTAATTGTATAAATGCTCTCATTAGCTTTGAGAGCAAGTATTTTGATTTTATAGGCATTTTGTGGCATGAACTAACACAATTCAGATAATGTGCAATCTTTTATGTTTTAGTATGTACATGCATAGGTACGTACCTGCATACATCTTCTTTGTTAATTTATTGTTCATTATCTTCATATACATATATTTTTTGTCTATGTTGAATTACATATTTTCATGACTGCCTATACTACTTCGTATATGTATATGTTAAGCTTTTTTTATACTTACAATTCGTGTATCACTTTTTTATGTTTGTGTAATACCAGTTGATGACTCATTTCCACATATTTTTTTACTTTTCCATGTGTGATCTCTGTTGAAATGGTAATGTTTGAAATGAGATTTGGTAACTGTTTGTTTTTATCTGGTACTACTTTGTAATGTAACTGTGCCATCATGCTGAGTGAATACCGGCAAATAATTTGTGATATTTTCGCAAAAACAAGTTTGCAATCTGCTTAAATGCTACGGTTAGAATTGTTTTTCACTTAAAAATACGGCATTTACTTGTTATGTGTACATCTAATGAAGCTTAAATAAAGTAATATCAATAACCTACAATGATTTTGTTATTTTTTAAATTTGTTATTTATATTTAGAATTTTTCGGTCATTTATATTAAGCATTTTACGAGGAATAAAAAACCTGGCATTTTAAACGCGCGCGCTTGGTGCGAGAGTTGTGTCATCTGTCAACGCGGGGCGTCGTAAGATTAAACTGCACACTTCTGATCCGCAGCACACTGAACCAAAATGTACGGAAATCAAAGATTGCCACCCATTACTCAATAAGATAAAAAGAAAATAATCACCTTTCTCTGCACTGATGTATTACATTATAAAATAATTCAATTTCAAATCGTTAAAACATTTCAGTTTGTTTAAGAACTAATTCAAAGACTGATTTTCAAACTAAGAAGTGAACTGCACCTGAGATTCAAATAAATGAAACTGTTTTAAAAAATTCAACGATAAAATATTACCTTTATTAAAAATGTCTTTTCCTTGGCCGTAGATTGAGAATAATAAAGTCCCTATAATTTTTTGCATTTTTTCGCGACGCAGCAGAGTTCCGAGGCAAGTCTATTCAGAAGAGACAATAATAAGAACAAAATTCATGAGCAAGATAACTGCTCCGAGAAAAAATATATAAAATATGTTTAACTCAAGCGAAAAGGTGCGTTTTCGTAAAAAAGACTTTGCCTACGTTTTTGGCTGCATAATAACTGACATTAGTTTCGCCATGATCCCGATCGAAGCCAGCTAAAAGAACGACACAGAGGATGAATGAGTCTGTAGCCGAGCGAACAAGTGCAGCAGCGATAGATTGGACACGGCAAGGAAGTCCGTGACCCGTTGGCTCCGGCTACTTGCTGGCGGATTGAATAGATCGTGTTCGCCCCGATTCGCTTCAGGTTCGGGTTTTTTTTAAGGGCGGAGCTTTTCGACGATACGCGATTGTTTCTGTCCCCTTCTCACAATGGGAGACGGAATAAAAAAGTTTCCCAGAAATTGATGAAAGAGACTTCCTTTTTTGGAGGGAACGAGGATTCGTTTATTCTATTTTTTGCCTTCTCCTATTGGCGTAGAACACAGGGAGTCGGAAATCCTAGAGAAAGGGATGATCCAAATGGGTTATGTAAGCCGTACGATAACCTGCTCTACGAAACGGTAGATTTCGTTTGGGTAATTATTTCATCGAAAACTAGTTTTAATTTAATCATGTTATTTAGTGAAAAAAATAACGCTTGAGATGTTGGTTGAAACGTGCGCTTAGTACATTCAGAAGAACTTCGTGCTGGCTCCGTTAATAGAAATTTTAAATATATAGCAATGTGAAGAAAATTAAATATTCGTTACTTCATTTTATCGTATACAATGACGAAATAATATAATAAATCTTCAAATACATGCATTGCAACTGCACTTAGGTCACTCATACTCTTCGGCCATAGGCAAAATTGGAGAATCGTGACAGTGCATAAACTCAGGAACTTCGTAGTTCTGTTCGAGGAGTGGGTGGAGAGAGGGCGTTGTTCACGATTACATCCACCAGTCACACTTGGCCGAGCAGCGGACACCGCAAGGGATAGCCCGTCATTTCGCCCCTCTCCCTCCCTCCCTCTCTTCCTCCCTCCCTCTCTTCCTCCCCTCCATCGCTCTGCCCTTATCCCCCCTTTCCTCCTTCACTCCCTCCCCTCGTGTTTACTCTGCAGAACGCTTTTATCGGTCGAATTTACTCACGATCCAAACACACCCATTTCGCCCAAAGCACTTTAAACAAAAGGCATCCCCTTTATGAATAATTTTCCAGCCATAGATTTATACACAACGAACCTTGATAATTGAGACACGGAAGATATCCAATTCCCTCGGACCAATGGCAGCTTAATACCATTATTTCATTGGAATTCGCTCTGATCGAGTTTTGCTTTGCTTTTTCCCGGAACGGCGCCAAGATCTCGGCAATAAAATGTTTTTGCTTCTTGCCGTAGCCTGGTCATAACTCATAATCTTTCGAAAAATTTGTTTTTGCGCATTCAGTGTTTGTATTATTAAATCGCTTTTATTGTGCTATATATGTACAATTATTTTTATGACTTACAAAATTATCCATTTTACTGGAGTATAATATGTATGTTTTATAACCTACCGTTGATTAAAAATGAATTATCGGGTTCGCCTCTTGGATTGAATCCAATTGATGATTAAGGTGACTCCAGTACCCGTAAAAGTATAATTTAAATTCGTTCATGGAACACTTAATATTTCTTCTATTTTTTAGTTCTGAAAGCAATTGGTGTTAACTCGATAGTTGGCGTGCGAGGTGATTCACTATGGGTTCACGCTTCTAACTAATATTTTAGTGTCTCAGGTTTGAAATATTCAATTCCTTCCATTATCCTCAATCTGAACGTCATTTACCACCTTGTCGCCAAGCACGGCGCGATGTCTCCATTGCTATTTAACAACGTGCTCTGGGTCAGTGTTTCTCAATCTTTTAGATAATACCTAAGCTAGAGGAAATTATCCGCGACCCACCTACATATGAATATAGTGTACATATATGCAGAAGAATTTTCTATAATAATGACTAAATGTAGCGGGTTACTTAGAAACATAAAGCAATTTATTAAAAAATTGAATCAATTATTTAAAATGCTTGAGTTTTACAAAATATTAATTTTTCGCTATATGTACTTCGCGGAAATTTTAAAACACTTCGCGGCCTACTGCTCAGGGTGACACAGTCATCGTAGGCATGTAGTACTATGTTAATGGATAATTTTAATGCAAAGTTCGAGCTGGAAAGGGGATTTTTTAGTGAGAAAGTGTATTCCCCACACAGCAAGAAAAATAGTATAGAAAATTTCATTTTGCAAAATTGGTTTTACTATTTTCAAAATGAAGTTAATAATACTAATCCACGTTCCTATACAATCGCGATGTGGTTACTAGGTTGAAAAAAACTATTATTACCATTTGGCTAATATTTTAATTGAAAGCGCCGAGTGAATCAGTCACCACGCTCGACCAATTCTACCACCTTCCTCGCGACAATGCTCTCCGCAAGCGCGAATGAACAGACATCTTAACAGCGGGAGGTGATACAGAGAATAAAGAATTGTAATGAAAAGTCTCTGAACTCTCAGCGATAACTCCCCTCTCGCCCAGAAACCGGCCGCGCCTCTTAAGGGAAACGCAAAGGGTTGCAGAAATGGGATCAAACGTCGAGATCGAGCGCGGCGTTTCCACTCATTCCTTAGAAAACCGCTAACTTATCTTTAGACATCGGCTTTTCATTGAAATTTCGTTTATCGGAGATTTTTTTCTACCGTCGCAATTTCAACGGGAGAGATTTATGATCCAGTTAGGTGCGTTTTTCATATTTCCTCGCATATCAGGCGCACACGTGACTGCCAGAGCAGAACTCGGACCGAATTTTTGTTGGGCGATAGGCTTCACCACAGATCTCGTGTCGTGAGCCGCAATGGAGGCCCGTGTCCGCCCCGTGGCTTGCGGCGTCAGGCATGGCTGACTTCCATGCCACCAGGAGAGGAGAGGGTGGATGAGGAAAAAGGAGGAAATAAATTCACCAGGGTCGGGGTGAAGAAGAGTGCTGTGGAGGGGGGAAGGGGAGAGAGAGAGAGAGACGGAAAGGGTGGGGCCCCTGTCTGGTTATTGTTGCGGCAACAATGGCTCCGAGGGAGGTTGGGTTGGATTAGTGGGGGAGGAAGAGGGGCGGAGAGGGAGAGACAAGACCTGCGTCGCTGGTGCGACTCCGCACGCAGGTATCATTATGCTCTAGGTGTCTTTGTCTGCTCTCCAGAGGCGTAGGGGGTGTTAGGGTCGAAGGTAGAAATAGATAAAAACTGTAGTTGTAACGGAGGATAAAGGATGCGAGGGTGTGCGGATGGGAGGCGAGGGAGGGTAGAAGACGAGGGACGTAACGGGTAGAAGGAGAGGGAATCACATCACGAAAGCCTTTTAACGGGTCCCCGACAGAGGAAACCAATTTAAGAGCCTTCCTGGATCGTATTTGGAGACTTGGAGGTCGTTCTTTCAATCTTTTTTAAGTATCCTCAGAAGACTCGTTCCTCCCATCTCTCCCTTTAGGAAATTTTCTCCGAATAACTTTTGTCGTGTAAAGAAAAGGATCGATACCAGAGAGGAAATTGAAATTAAACTGTTTTTTTAAACTCATGTGACGCTCAGTTCTCGGTGAAATAAGTTACATCATATCTAAATGATGAAACAAAATATTTGGACCAGCTCGTTGCCACACGTGGTGAGCTTTACTAAACACGGGAAAATTTTTAACAGGTAATATCGAACGTTTCTTCAAAAGAGAAAGGCTCTTAGCTAATGAATTTTGTTAATGGTAAATAGAATTAATAAAAATCACACCGCACTATAGAAAAAACAAAATAATAATGAATAATATTATTGCGTGCCATAAATATCTTCGTACATTAAGATAAACTTACGAATCAATAGATGTAAAGTTAGTATTTCGGAATACCAATGCAGGAATAACTCGGAAGTTCTGTCATCATCGAATGCTCGAAAAATTATATTAATGAGAATAAATAAGAAATAGACAAAAATATGTCTTGGAATTCAAACAGCCTCGAAGGGAATTTGCAATCCTTAGATAAAACTGAAAGAATAATAAGGCTTCTGTAAGGAATGAACATATTCAGATGTAAAATTACAGTAATTCAGTCCGAGTTCATGTTCTCAGGATGGGATCCGATTTTCTCAGCCTCGATGCACGACCATACCATTGAAGCATTCCACTATCATCATGAACATTTCATTCCTTAATTGGGGCAGAGGAAATGTCTGAAATTTTAATAAATTCATTCAGAATAGTTTAATTACTTAAAAGTTGCTTTTTCGCAGCCAGAAAACATATCACAAGGATCCAAAGAAAATAAAGAAATTACGCAAAGTATTTTAATCGCTTTGACTTTTGGATAACGATTCGACGAGCGTCTTTTGCTTGAATGCACTCTGCATACACTAAAACCCAGACGATGTGGCCAGCGGTTAAGGCGTTGGACTACTAATCCAATGTGCTCTGTACGCGTGGGTTCGAATCCCATCCTCGTCGGATTATTTTTATATCCGTCTCTTATGTCTTCGCCAAATTTACGAACGCAGTAAAAAAAATGAGGAAAAAGAACTGAATGAATGTCATACGATAGAATTACTCGGTCCGTCAATGTCTCACAATCAGTAATAGGGAGAGAGAATATCAGAATTAAGAAAGTAGACAGGCAAGGAAATAGCAAATTATAAAGGATCTAATAATAGTGTAGAAGTATTAAAGTTGGTTCAGTATCTCAGGGTTAAAAGTATTTAATGTAACGTTAAAAACTGGCACTATCCTAGATGACTGGATAAAGGCAATCGTGATACTTATTTATAACGGCGAAATCAACACCAATGAGGAAAACTACAGACCATTTAGTTTGATATCTGTAGTTTGCAAGCTGGTGGAGATAAATATTTCTGATTACATACGCGACTATCGGGAAGTAAGCAAATGGTCAGTTAGAAATGGTCATGAAAAAAATTTTCATTCGAGACTCGGTTATTAGGGATGTCTCATGAAGTTGCCGAATGGATTGGAAATCCGTGACCTATGTTAGTGGTGGAAAAAATAGAGAAGCTTGTCGTGAATTAATTGAAGCATTCACTCTAAACTCGCTAGAGCAAATCGTCAACGAGCCGACGCGATATGACAACAACGGAAACGGAAACATATTAGATCTGCTAGCCACTACCCACCCACTATCGACTAGAAACCTACAAATCGACGACGGCATAGGTGATCATAAAATAGTAATTGCCGACTTAAAATACACCCCTGCGACAATATATAAGCCAACGCGATTAGTCTATATCTTCAGTAAAGCAGATCTCCCAGGTTTAAAAAATTATGTTACAAACCAAATAGCGACATTTATCAATTTTGCGAATAGTAACGGCGTAGATGACTCTTGGACGGAAATTTTGCGAATCATTCGAGAAGGGCTAAAAACGTTTGTCCCAACTAAAGCAATTCGTGATCGCAAGGACCCGCGGTGGGTGAAACCGAAACTCCGTGCCTTGCTCAAGAAAAAAAGACGGCATCACGCGCGCATAAAGCACCTTAAACAAGTTGGTAGGGATCACCCGAACGAATATTTAATATACAGAAATAGTCGTAAATCTGCAAGAGACGAAGCGCGTAAGGAATTTGACGCCTACCGATCCACGACACTCTCGGATTCACTCAAAAACGACTCGAAAGAATTTTGGTCGTACGTGCGAGAAATGCGAGGAGGTCAGTCCACAGTACCTCTTCTACGTACAGACAACGGTGAAAGTGTACACGATTCATTTACTAAGGCTAATATGTTAAATCGGTTCTTTGAAAATTGCTTCACAATAAACAGCGGTGATTTCATTGATTTCCCTACTCGTATAGACTCAAATATGAGCGACATAGAAATATCCGAAAGCGGTATCGTCAAATTACTAAGTCAGGTCCACAAAAGAAAATCGCCAGGGCCTGAAGCCATACCTGCATTCATTATAAACTCGTTAGCAAACGAATTAGCTCCGTACCTTAAGCTTCTATTCAGAAAATCTTTAGATGAGGGTGTAGTTCCTTTGATATGGAAAACAGCCCACGTTACACAATACATAAAACTGGAAGTAAATTAAAAGTGGAAAACTACCGCCCTATATCGTTGACGTCAATCTTCTGAAAGGTTTTTGAGCACATTATCGGTAGCTCAATAATGCGATTTCTCGAAAGCAAAGAAGCGCTTAACAGTAGCCAGCATGGTTTCCGGAGAGGCAGGTCATGCGAGACTCAGTTCTATTCACACAAGATATTGTGAAAGCAACGGATAAAGGAATAGGAGTTGATGCAGTATTTTTAGACTTTAGGAAAGCCTTCGACACCGTTTCTCACCTGAAAATAGGGCAAAAATTAAGGGCTTATTCAATTAACGAGAAAATTGTAAATTGGATCGCCTCGTTTCTTTCCGATAGAACCCAGAGAATAGTCCTCGATGGAGTTGCATCAGACGTCGTCAAAGTGACTTCCGGCGTGCCTCAGGGAAGTGTAATCGGACCTCTGTTATTCTTGATATATATAAATGATTTAGCGGATAATATAAAGTGTAAAGTTAGACTCTTCGCGGATGACACACTTGTGTATGGAGAAATCAGCACAGTACACGACCAGGAGAATTTGCAAAAGGACCTTCAGGCTATTACGAAATGGTGTAAAGATTGGCAACTCGACCTGAATATAAAGAAATGCGCCGCAATGAACTTCACGCGCTCCACGAATTTCAACCGTTACCCGTACCAAATATCTGAACTAAAGGTAAAATACGTCAATAGCTACAAATACCTAGAAGTAATTCTCAGTAGCAATTTGTCTAGTAGAGAGCATATCAAAACCGTTATAGCATCGGCAAACAGAACTCAAGGACTTTCCTCTAGAGTCCTGCGGGGATGCCCCTCGAATGTGAAGGAAATCGCATACTTTTCCCTAATAAGACCCATCGTGGAATACTGTTGCGCCGTCTGGGACCCTTTCGAGGAGGGCCTAACTAGAGAGCTCGAAATGGTTCAGCGTAGAGCGGCTAGATTTGTAAAAGGAGAATATCGATATGATGCGAATGTATCAGAGTTATTGAGAGATCTGAAATGGCAGACGTTGAAGAGTAGAAGAATTGAATACAAAAGGAAACTATTTGAAAATTTTGAAAGTTCCGAATTCGTTGAAGACGTACGCGGCATAGTCGTCCCCATCGGTGTTAGTGAACGTAATGTTAGATCAGAGTGCAGGAGAAAATATGTCGAAATTACCGCTAGAACAGAGAAATACTACCGATCCTTTTTCCCAGACGCGATAAGACAATCCAACAGAGGAATTAGCTAGACTTCACTTGGTGTTGTGACACCCCCTGCCAAACGCTTCTAGCGGCTTGCTGGGTATTGATGTAAATGTAAATGTAAATAGTTAAATGACTTTATCGCTATAGACTTTTGTGAAGTATTCGAGTTAGCACATCACGATATTCTGTTAACCAAATTAAAAGAGTTAAATATTGATAAGACGGAAATATTTTAGTCCAAGAAATTCCCAATACGTAGAGACCAATATTAAAAGAACGACAGAGTTACTATGATGAAATTTATGTAACATCTGGAGTATCATAAGGAAGTGTTTTAAGTCCCTCATTACTTCTGATTTGGGTATAGGAACGCTCTTATTACGTTAGGTCTGAGGTGTGGCTTTTCACAGACCACTGCATTATCTATAAACGATTAAGAACGGAAAAGGATTGGTAAATTTTGCAAATTAGCAGACTAGTTTAGGTTAAACAAAATGAGTATTAACGTAACATAGTGTAAGCACATCACTTTCACAAGTAAAAGGACCAAGAGCATTTTTCTCCACGCGCTTAATGAGGAAGCCGTACTGTGCTAACACCTAGGCGTCCACATAGAAAAATATCTAAAATGTGGAATACACGTTAACAAAATCGTAGCAAAGGTATATAAAACCTTGCTTTATGTAATGACTATTCTAAAATGAAGTAGGAAGGCAGTTTGCATACAAATCACTGGTAAGGCTTATATTAGAATACGCTACGATATAGGGAAAATAAAGAAGTTGCAAAGAAAGACAGTGAGATAAACCTTAGGTATATTGAGGGGATGTAGCGTCGCCAGGATGATTAAAATGCGGTGTTTGGAAACATTTGAGAACAGGAGAAGGGTTAACAGATATGGAAAATATTCCAGGTACTTGGCGAAAACAAGGCATGCAAATTTCTAAGGAGTAGGGTAGAGAAATCAGAATTTATTAAAGAAAATGGACACGAATATAAATTCAAACTTGAAGGCTGAAAAAACAAATATTGCAAAATATTCTTTTCTTAATGGAGGAACCTTGGATTGGAATATGTTACCTGAAGAGCTCTACAGACCCTTACCAGATAATGTTAAAATATTCACGAATTAAGGTAGCACGATAATAGAAAATATTGTAAATTTGGACAGATGGCGATAGACTTGGAGGAAGCTTTATGAGGTGAAGTACGTTGAGGTCGTCGTGAGCCACTTAAGTTGTGAAGGCCAATGATGAACCTAGAAAACTCGAACTCCATCAAAATAGGCAATAATTAAATCGACTAATTTATACTCAAGAGAATAAATTAAATATTTTGCTATAGTTTATTAATAAACTAGCAGAATTTCCCGTTGAATTTCAACGGATTTAGTGAAGCTACTACAGCACAACATACAAACTCTTTAAAATATATAGTAGATACTTTTTAACTTACAATTACCCGGAAAGAGTACGAAAAATCCACAAAATTTCAAAACAAATAGGGTATTTCTGAAAACTTCGACCGTGTAACATGTAAACTTTGCAGGAATAAGAGTTTTATTCGTCGAATAAAGTACAAACGAAAAAATCGGTCCATATTTACATATTTTTATGCTTGAAAGAAGAATACCTTGCAAGTCAAGAAATTGATTCATACGTGTTATCTTATGGAAAAATGTTAATCCCCTATATTGGCAGCACTGATTAATCCTAGTTGACCAAATTGACCATTCACTAAGTTAGGATGTAAGGAAGAATCGTACCAAATTTGGTTATTCTAGCTTTTACCGTTTAGGAGTTCCCTGAACAAACACACAAACACACGCTTCAAAATATATTATAGATTAGTTAGGTATTATGATTATAGGTAAGTTATGGAATGCGAAGTAGAAAAAGCGATGCAGGCAGGAATACCGGCAGAGGTACTTAAAGTCATGGGATCGGAAGGACTAAAAGTGATTACAAAATTAATTGATTGGTCTCAGGATTTCTTAGAAGTAACAATGATCCTTCTAAAGAATAAGCAAAAGAAAATGCAGTGTAAAAACTACAGAACCATAAGCCTACTGTCACACACTTTGAAGATCATCACCAGGATTTTTAATAAAAGGCTAGAGAAAAAGGCCGAAGAAATGCTAGGGGAAGATCAATTCGGCTTCAGAAAAGGACGAGGAACCAGATATGCTATCGGTGTAGTGAGAATAATATCACAAAGGGCTATATGGTACAGCCAAGATTGCTGCGTATGCTTCGTCGACTGATAGAGTAAATTGGATGATGTTGAGCAGGATATTAAAGGATATAGGTAGGTGTATAATGGAAATACATGAGACTGATCAGGAAGTTAAATGTGATTCATGTTGTAAAGGTCATATTGGAGAATGCGGACACCAGCAGAGTAAATATCGGTAGAGGAGAAGGATCCTATTCAATATATTTGGAGAGAGGGCAATGCAGGAAACGTTAGAAGGCACAGGAGATTTCAGAATTGGAGAAAGAATTATAAGAACAGTAAAATACGCGGATGTTCAGGTACTTCTAGCAAGAAAGGAAACGGAACTCCCGAAAATGATAAACGTAGAAAATGCGGTATGGAAATAAATACAGAAAAATCCAAGGTAATGCAAATATCAAGTAAAGAAGAAGAAAATTTGAAAATAAGTTTTGGAGGAAAGCTATTAGAACAAGTTTCAGAATATAAATACCCTGGAAGCATCATAACGAGAAAAAAATGTACTGATGAAATCGAGATTGGAATACCGAAAGCAAAAGTCGCTTTCAAAAAAAAAACTACTACTACTACTAACGTGGAATATAAAGCAGGATATCCGCAAGAAGTTGATAAAATGCTGTGTATGGAGTATAGCTTTGTATGGGGCAGAAACATGGACGCTAAGGAAAAATGATATTAAATACTTGGAAAGCTTCGATATGTGGACATGGAGAAGAATGCTGAAGATAAAATGGACAGATAGGGTGAAAATGCGGAAGCACTACGAAGAATAGGAGAGAAGCGAACGATTATACAGACTATCAGAAAGAGGAAGGCGAACTGGATTGGACATTACCTGAGGAGAGAGTGCATGATTAAAGAAGTGCTGGAAGGAAAACTGGATGGAAAAAGAGAAAGTGGTAGGAAAAGGTTTCAGCTGATAGACGACTTGAAAGGGAAATAGAGCTAATCAAGACATGAAGAAGACAGCGGAAAATAGAAGTATGTGGAGAACCAGGTTTAACCGTGAATAATCACGGAACTGTCTACCGACAGACTACCTATTATGTAAGTTAAGAATTTAAATCAGTGTATAAGATAAAGATATTTATGATCTCAATATTGTAGCAGTCGCCACCACCTAGATTTATCCTAATTGCGACAATGACAGCAAATAAATTTGAAAAATTTGAAATCCTCTCTGGATCCGACACTTCGAAGGCGAGGTAGTCGAGTGGTTAAGGCGTTGGGCTGCTAATATCCAATGTTCTCTGCAGTGGCGTAGCAAGGTGAAGCCCCCCCCCCCCCCTCTCCTCTAATATATATTTTTTTGTTATTTTATTTTTTAAGGGGAAATTTTTAATGAAATAAGTTTCATGATCTCGGATTCTTTTAACTGTATTTAGCAGCTCTTGTGGTTTAAAATGACAAAAAGGGTAAAATTTTGTATATGTCGACCACGGGTCTTCGGGCCCCCTCGAGCTCCGGGCCCTGGATCCATCGATCCATCGGATCTATGGTCTCTACGCCACTGGTTCTCTGAACGCGTGGGTTCGAATTACATCCTCGTCGACTTATTTTTCATTCTCCTTATATGGCTTCACCGAATTTGAAATTTTGAATACTCTCTACAGTGGCAAAAGACGTAGACGAGGTGGCCGAGTGGTTAATGCGTTGGACTGCTTAATCGTGCTCTGCACGCGTGGGTTCGAATCCCATTCCCGTCGGGTTATTTTTATATTCTTCTTATTTAGTTTCACCGAATTTGAAGTTTTGAAATACTCTCTGCAATGCCAGAAGACGTAGACGAGGTGGCCGTGTGGTTAAGGAGTTTGACTGCTAATACAATCTGCTAATAGCGCGTGGGATGGATTACCGTCTTCGTCGAGTTATTTTTACATTCGACTCCATTTACCCTAAATTCCTATATGGATTATTTAGACGCTCCCTATTACGTTAGCTCTTTTTCTATCTTACTGTTTCTCTCTCTTTATGAATATTTATCTACAACTGTTTATCAAATGGGAAATTATTGGTGGTGTTAATTCGTGGTACTCTTACCGATTGAACGAAATAAAACAAAGCGTCCGAACATTTTATTAACAGTGAAGAGAATCTAAGCATATTTTCACATATACGGATGACACACTGGTGTAAAATATATGTATTTATCCTCCACTATGTAAGGAAAATGATTTTACTTTGTCTCCTTTACAACACGATAAAAACCTAACTTAACGAAAACAGGTATCTTCAGTCAATGTTCTTAAAAATATGTATCAGCTCGTTGTCTCTTCCGTGCAGCTGGTAACTAGAAGATTCTTGATAGCTTTATTAGAATTAATATTGATTTAATAAATAACAGTGTATCCTTTAAAAAAATATAATCTCATTTGTTTTATAATAGAATTATATTAATATACGAATCTAGGCTTCAACGGCATTATAATAAAGGAAAGTTCGATGTGTCTTGGCAGGTTTGCATAAATATATCTCCTCGAAATCGGTTGAAAATGAATTACTTTTTCACAATGAAGATTAATTTCAGCTGTCAATGGATTAAATATAAGCATGATATTCATACATTCTTATTCACTTGCTAAAACGAATATGGAGGATAAAATTTATATGCAAAATAAATAACTTGCAATTTTTATGAGGCTAAAACGTTTAGCACTAATAATAATTTATCTTATAATATACTTAAATGGTGAAAATTAATAAACTTTTTTTAATAATAGCAATGATTCAGATAAGAGTTAATTATTCTCTGTTATTTAGAAAGAATTCATAAGAACCGTGAGAAAGATTATCGTTCGCCTACGACTCCCATCGGAGCAGGAATGCACACTATTCGAATGTGAGGATCGAACTGCCGCGATGCGACGCATAGTTTCCAATCCTCCGGAACGTGGAATGGAGACGATTTTTACGAATGCGGGAGAAGGCAACGTACTCAGAAGAGGGGTAGGGATTGGAATGGGAGAGGCAGAGTGAGGTCGTTGCGAGGGCGCGGGTCATAATGTCCTCGTCTGTGAGAGTATCTTTCCATTCCTCTCACACTACCATTATCACGTACACACACGAACAAATCCTATTTTTATTTACTGCCTACCTTTGCTTGGCACACCTGTTCTGCCGTTCTTGAATCTATTAATGTAAATAAAATTTATAAAGTTTCCAGAAAACTATAGTAAGAGTAGCCGTAGCGGTTATTAAATCGCTTACCAAAGGTTAAACCACTGCTATTTTTACGTAATTTGATTCGTTGAGCTATGTAAAGATGCTTATCTACCGAGATATTCATTTCTTTTGCTTCTCTTGTCGCTCTTTAACCTTTCCCGTCTATTAGTTTTCATTCCTCTCTCTCTCTTTCAACATGATTCTCTTCATCTCTGCTTCCCTCATCACATCTCTCATCTTTCCGTCTTCCTTTCCCTTCTCTATACATGTCTCCTTCTTTCCCTACTTCATCTCCTCTCTCTCTCTTTCCCGTTCCAAATCTCTCGTTCTCCTTTCCTTCCTATTTATTCTTCCTTGTTTTCCTTCTCTCCATCTCACTCACCTTCTCGCTCAACAACACTCATATCTGTCTCCCTGAGACTCTTCTTCTTCCATCTCTCTATGTATCTTCCTCTCTCTCCATTTCTCTCCCTTTCCTTTCCCCGTCGCATCCTCATCCTATGGCTCATTCTTGTCCTCCATCTTCCCTCTCTCCCTCTTTCTCTTTCCCTCCCTCTCGCTCACATGTCGTGCTTCCATCGGCCGTGACCCTCTCTCCCCTCCCCTTGATGGGGAACCCGTCGCGTATAGACGCCCTCTCGACCCACGCCCTCTCCCACGCCGAGTCACACACTCCTCTGCCCACAAAAACCTCTTAAAGGGGTTAACCCTTTGGTTGCAGAGGATCAAAACAATATCTCACGCCACCCGTGTGAAAGACACATCATCGCATCGCATCATGATTAAAAATGGGCTGGGTGAATAAAGGTCATGTAGCCCAATTTCCGCGGCTGCGAGATAATATCGAGAGCCGTAAAATACATTACAGTCATGACCCGCCACGAAAGAAGAAAAAAAATTACCGTTCCTAAAAGTGGTCGCTTAGTAGAAAATATGTTGACATATTTCAAGCATATTGATTTGGTGTATGAAGATGCGTTTGGCGTAATTCAATAAAATAATCGAATTGGAATTTTTTTTAATTTGACAATATTCGCGCTTAGTTTACTACAACACATCGCTTTCTTCTCGAAAAAATATAAATCATTTCGTACAGTCATCTATAAATTAATTACTATAGGTAAATAAACCTGAACACGTTTTTCCCTTAAAAAATATGTGACATATAAATGCGAATGTTTTTCGTGCATCAGCTGATTGCAGGAAAATATTTAACAATTTAAATTATTCGGCGCAACAGATTACAACAGTGAATCCATAATAGGATCGCGATAACCTCCCCCTATCATCGATTTCCGATGGCTCCTCTCTCCCAGCATCTAATCGCCTCCCCCACCCCTACATTTGAATCCCTTTTATCTCTACCCTTCTTTCGAGAGGAGGGAAACTCTTAGATGAGTTTCTCACAAGAGAGGCGGGCGTTTGGCAGCCGCCTTCGCACTCGGGCCTCTTCCCTCCCACGCCCCACTCCGGCAGCCATCCCTCCATCACGCCCACACGACCGACGAGCGGCCGTCTTCATCATCCTCCGCCTCAGTCCCACCCGTCCACCCACCTTCGCCACCCACACCACTCACCACATCCTGCTACTTCCACGCGGATTTCAATAGAATCTCTCCCTCTTTTTTTTTTACAAACTCTCCATCCCGCTTAAAACGCGAAAAACGGATAAGGTGATATACATATTATTGGTAAACACGAAATCAGATATGTATTCCGTCCGTTCCCGCGCTGATATTTTTCGTTTTATAATCATTCTCATAATCAGGGGCGTTTTTAACGTCGGTGCAACGAAGCGACGGGCCCCTCATTTTGCGGGACCTCAAAGTAATTCACGAATGGCGAGATTGATTGATTTTTGCTCAGATGCTTGCCATTGTGTTCATAACCATCGGATAGTACAGAGGAATTATGGTGCGAGTTCAGGGATATGATGCGAGAGGGTACGGATAAATTCATTCCACATAAACTTAAACATGATGGTGCGGAACCAAGATGGTACAACCAGAAAGTTAGATGCGCTCTTAGACGGCAAAGAAATCATCACGCTCGCTTAAATACCTATTCTTCAAAAGTCACAGAGGAACAGAGGTCAATGATACGGCATCAATACAGAGAGGCGCGGTCAAGAGCTAGAGTAACAATGCGAGAAGCATTTAATGATTACAAAAAGAAAGTTTTGCATAATAATTTGAAAGAAAATCCGAAAGCATTTTGGTCGTACGTTAGGGAGGTTCATGGAAGAAGCCCCACCATAGCGTCATTGAGAACGGAGGCAGGTGATGTAGTACACGATAGCGCGGAAAAAGCAAACTTGTTAAATGAACACTTTCAGAAAGCGTTTACTTCGGCGAGCAACGAATTTGAGGAACCAGCTTTGAATGATGAGGGAAATTCGATGGAAGATTTGATATTCTCTGAAACAGGTATCGCGCACCTTACTTGAAAATAATATTCGAAAAATCCGTTGCACATGGTACCGTTCCAAAAGACTGGAAGCTAGCATACATAACGCCCATCCACAAAGGCGGTGATAAAGAGAACCCCGAAAATTATAGACCGATTTCCTTGACGTCATTATCGTGTAAGATTCTAGAACATATAATCGTTAGCTCTGTTCTGTGTTATTTAAGCAAAAACCAACACGGGTTTCGGAAAGGTAGGTCATGCGAAACGCAGCTCGCCCTGTTCGTAAACGATTTGTTGCAATGCGGAGAGAAAAACACTCAGGTTGATGCCATTTTCATTGATTTTAAAAAAGCGTTTGACAAAGTACCCCATAATAAATTAATAGGAAAACTAGGAAAATACGGCATAAACCGTAATACCGTGAGTTGGGTAAAAGACTTCCTCTCCAACAGAAAACAGATAGTAGTTATTGATGGGAAATCTTCATACCCGGTAAAAGTCGCATCAGCTGTTCCACAGGGAAGTGTCATAGGCCCACTACTATTCCTGATATATATATAAACGATATCTGCTCGGTAGTTCGCTGCAAAATACGACTTTTCGCAGATGACACAGTTTTATATAAGGAGATAATGAGTCAGGATGACCAAAAATCGCTCCAGGAAGATTTAAACGCCCTTTCAGCACGGTGTCAAGATTGGAAAATCGAAGTTAATCACAGCAAATGTTCCCTATTGAGTTTCTGGAAGAGTAAGAACAATGAATTAGACTCGGAGTACAGAATTGATAGATTGAATATCCAATCTGCAGAGTACATTAAATATTTAGGAGTCACCATTTGTCGTGATCTATCGTGGAATATGCATATTCGAAGGATCGTAGGCGCAGCTTATAAGAAATTGGGCTTCGTAGGAAGAATAATAAGAAGTAGCACAGAACAGGTACGAGAAACGTGTTATTTATCATTGGTCAGATCTCAGGTCGAATACGCTTCCAGCATATGGGATCCGTACGAAAAGGAACAGATACTTGAGTTAGAAAGAATCCAACGCAGAGCAGCCAGATTCGTAAAGCAAAAATATGAGCAAAAATTAAGCGTCACATCACTCTTGAAGGAGTTGAATTGGATATCGCTAGAGGATCGCAGAATTAGCGCTAGGTTAAGGCTTCTGGAGAAATTTAGGTCGGATGTTCTCTTAGAGGAGGTCTCAGGAATATTAGAGGCACCTACGTACATGGCCAGGCACGATCACGAGAATAAAATACGAGAGATCGACTGTAGGACCGAGCGATATCAGAGCTCGTTTTTCCCAAGGATCATACGGGATCATAACAGGAGAGTGATTCCCACGAGGGACGTTATTAGTTAGGTTTTGGTGTGCTGCACCTCCTGCCACCCACCAGTCTGGTGATTTGCAGGGTATCATGTAGATGTAGATAAGAATGAGATTTACTTCTTCCGCATTGATGATCGGTAGTTTCCTCATTTCGTAGAAATACGCTTCTAATACTGGCCGGCAAAATTATTTGATTATTGTATATGCCAACCACGAATTATTATTTAAGAAATATTAAAGTTTTCTGCCAATCGCTTTTTCAGAAATAGCTTACCAAATTACATACATATAAATAAATATTGCACTTTTCGTAATCTTCTTATATTCAAGATACAATACACCCAGCTCTCGACGCGGTGGTTGCGTTCTTGAAAATGGCCGCGTAAATCAAAAATAATTTCCGATGCGATATAGATGGGCGTTTTCCAGTCATAATATGGGAAAATAGTTCACAACAAACTAAAACAACACGAATAATCACAAGAGAAAAAATATCACTCACACTACGACATCGGTTGCGCGAGAACAGAAGAAGATTCCTTTCATTGGTACGTTATTTTAGCCACGTAATTCTAAACTAATGACCGCGTAAATTTGAAAATATGTAGTAGTAATATCACTTCCGCGTTATTCCAAAACGGGTAAATGAAATCCGCGTAAATCGAGACCCAGTGTCTATATATATAAATAGTAAAATGATAAGAAACCAACCTGTAATTCAGTGAGTGAAGAAAATCGTCCAGAGCACAAAAATATTGAGTTAATTCTTCCACAACTGACAATGAAAGACTGGCGGAAAGTATCAAAAATGTCGTAGAGGAAGGAGGAACTTTCAGTTATTTTAGGGAAAACCCGTTCCGAAATCGCGGAGATGATGGACCTTTCAAAGAATGCGCAGCTCTACAGAGGCATCTGCACTAGAACCGAGATAAAGGAGAAATACCTCCTCTGAAAAGGAAACCTAGCCTCTTCCGCTAATCACTGCAGAAATTTGCAACCCGGGTTGTAAAGGGTAGCGATGCGTGTTCGCCATTGTTCTACTGTTGGAAAGGTCGTTAGAGAGGCCGAGAATGATAGCAGAAGAGGAGTCGACATTGGGTATGGGTAATCTCAACCTGGGTATTACTTCCATTTGGTGCCATAGGTCTTTATAAGGGAACCGAAAGATAAGTCCTTTGTTTACAAGAGCCATGACGTCTCCAACATCCGAGACGGATAGAACAATTCGAAAAAAACCCATGTCAGCGGGATAGAAGCACCATAGAACATCAGCCCTCGCGGAGAGGGCTCAATGGGTCATAAATCAGCGGACGGCACGCGGCACAGACGCCACAGGACAATGCCACTTTCTTGCTCTCGCACATAATTGAATCCTCAACTCTTTTCTTCGGCGCCCTTTCCAAAACAATAATCCAACGACCTAGGAAAAACCATGTTGGCGGTTGGACAGATGGAAAAATTTCGGGCAACGGAATTTCCGCGCCGTTCCCTATCCATGTTCGCAAATAAGTCGCTGGATGGCCGCCCCTCTGACCGGCCGCCTGTGGCTTTTGCCCACGCCTTGGACCGGCCCTGGATCCAGGTACTAAATAATAAGTTGTAATTTTATTTCCACAAAGTTACGCCCACAACCATTAATTTTTTACTAGAAAAATACACTGTATTATACTAAAAAATAGAAAAATAATATCATTTCAACTCATATAAATAAATCTTAAATAATTTGCCTGCAGATAATAATTAATCATGTAACATAAGTTATACCTCATTAGTAACACACGTTTTTATCTAAGCACATAACTATGAAGAATTTTTATATATTTTGGGAATTTTTCCAAAAAACGCTAAGAAATAATACTCTGAAAATAAATCATTTTCCAAATTTTACACCATAATTTTCGAGATTTTGGAAGCTTTTTTATGATTTTAAGACGTAGTGTTCCGACGGCATGAGACTGCATTATATAACTTCCATTTTTAAATCAACAGGCGAAATATTATCTTTGATTAATACCGCGAGAAACAATTGTATTCCCACGGATATTTCCAAAGGCATTTTAGACGTTTAGATTTTAATATGGCATTTAAATAATGAAGGTCCGTTTGTTGACAAGAAAACGTATAGACCTATACCACTTTGAGACGCCGCACTTTCGCCAAATATCTTTCTGCTCCAGACTCGCGAGAATAAGAGAAAGAGAGGGGGGAAAGGCATTGAAATTTTGCATAGGCGCAAACCGCACGCCACGCTTTGTCACCCTTTCATTCTCTCTCTCCCATCCCTACTCTTTCCACCCTCCTCCTCCACCACCCGGCTACAGCTTTACTTTAACACACTTCAAAAGAGGAAATTCGCGACGGATGTCTTGCGAATCCTCCCCTTCACCTCCTCTCCTCTCTGCTGCAGCCATCCATCCCTCTTGCACCCTGCCGCTGCCTCCCACACGCCTTCTTTCATTCTTCCTCCTCCTCTTAGCAGCCGCTGTCTAATGACACAGTGGCCGACGCCAATTGAGCGCCTTGTCTGTTTGCCCCACGTCGCAGAATCGCCGGCATTTGTATATGCGTACTATATAAGACGCGAGCACTGCCTATGTACTTATCCACACCCTCCCCTCCGTTTCCTCTCCCATTTCCCCATCCTATGTCCTCCAACTCTCTCGCGACGAAGAGAACGCTCTGTTACCAGTAACGACCGCCGTGCTGAAGTGTTTAAGTAAATACTCGTTCATGACCATTTATACAGTCATAATTCAAATTTTTCGGATTACGACCAAGGGAGATTTCACGGAATGAGAATTTTTATATTACCATTGTTTCATACTTGGTACTGACTTTTGAAGGTGTCGACATTGCAGCAATAGCTCTTCTTTTGAATTGAAATTTCTGTTTTCCCCTGGATGAATTCCAATTTCAACGAAAATTCAGTGTGGGAGATGATTTATTTATTTTTTAATACCCTGCTATACCAGTCATTAAGTAATTTTGCTTCATGCTAGTCGTTTTCTACTATTATTTCCCTCTGCGTTAGTAAATGACGGATAAAAGAAAAATCTATTATATAAAGCGATTATGATATATATATTTTTATATGTATGTTAACATTACTACGTTGCTATCTACAACCAGTAAATAAACAAAAGTTAATTTAGCTGACAATAAGTAACGCATAAATAGTGTCTAAATTATGGAAAGAATTTAAAAACTTTACGTTGACTGAAAATATGAGAGTTGAAACTGATAATAATAATAGTAGCAATTGGACTGATTAATTGTTAAAAATAGGAAATGGAAGTATTCAAAAGGATTCTGATGGTTACATAAAGTTACCAATGGAATGTAAAAGCAGTGGTAATTTAATAGATGAAATATTCGGAAAGAAAATCGAAAAAGGTAAAGGAGAAGAAATATACGGAAAAGTTATATTAGCACCTACAAATTCTGATTGCTTAGAAATAAATAATGAAATATTAAATCGGGTGGTCATTGATGAGGATGAAAGCGGAGTAGTATATACAAGTGCGGACGAGTTAGTTAATTGTAATGAAGAAGAAAAGGCAAATTTTCCGGTTGAGTTTTTAAATTCACTCACACCACAAGGAATGCCACCGCATAAATTAAGATTAAGAGTTGGAGCTATGGTAATGCTACTAAGAAATATCAATGTAAAAAGAGGACTTTGTAATGGAACCCGCCTAATAGTTAAAAAGTTGGGAAAAAACACAATTGAATGTAAAATTGCGACTGGTAGTAACAAAGGAAATTCAGTGTTGCCACCAAAAATTGACGTTACAATGGCAGAATGCGAATTACCATTCGAAATGAAACGAATACAATTTCCTATAACACTGTCGTTTGCAATGACAATAAATAAGAGTCAGGGGCAAACTTTTGATAATGTAGGACTGTTGCTCAAAAATCAAATATTTGCCCATGGGCAACTTCACGTTGGTTAATCAAGAGTACGACGACAGGAACGCCTAAGAATACTGTCCAGTAAAGAAGACAAAATGAAAAATTGTTATTACAGATATAATTTCATGATTTTTTAAAAATTAAATATTTATTTAGCTATTTTTAATCTGATTTTTATTTTGTCTAAACGTTAGATTCAGAGTGTATTATAAAGCTGGGCACATGATGCCCATAGGTCGCTAGTATAAAAATAAACCGACGAGGATGGGACTCGAACCCACGCGTGCAGAGCACATTGGATTAAGCAGTCCAACGCCATAACCACTCGGCCACCTCGTCTTCAATTTGTCTGATCCAGAGAAGATTTCAAAATTTTCAAATATAGCCATATAAAAAGAATATAAAAATAATCCGACGAGGGTGGGATGGGATTCTAATGAATGCTACGAATCGCTCATCAACGGTAGAAGGACATATTACTTTAAAACTGTAAATATAGCAAGGCAAAGGTCACCTTTCATTTCCATTATAATACTAGCCAGAGCTGAAATAACGCGAAATTCTCATTAATACTAGGTTATTATGCAAAATTTTCTGAGGAAAGTTATGTAATTTATTTTCCTTATAACTTTAGTGTTTTCTTATATCTCGGAGTTTTTTCGCGCTTATTATCAATTTTGTTTATGTTTTCAATATAAATGTAATATGCGAAAAAGTTCTCTTCGTTCATGCAGTATGTTATCAGGCCGAAATTTTATTCCCAATACGCTTTATAAATTACTATCTGAAAGTACTCGGCGATGCCCGGGTTATGCCAGACGTCTTCGGCGAATAAAGTTATTTATTATATGGTAATACAATCATTTCTCCCTTTGCGCACCTCAAAACGTGTATTTCCGTTGAAATCTCGATTTCGAATTTTTTCATGAAAACAATTTCTCTACGTATATTGGAGAAAGCAAAAACTAATTCTGAGATATCTCTGATACCGATGAATTGGGCGAACTTTTATGTTTTTCTTTTTTTCAAATATATGTTCTTTCTTTTTTATATATCAATGCAACCGTTTATGTAGATTATCAATGAAGAGAAGATAACCATGTAATGTGTTTAAAATAATGTGTCCCTATTCTCATTTAATTGCAAATTTATGCGTGAGCCTATTTGCGTTAATAAACATTATGGATGTATAATATAATGGTTCTACTTACAAAGAGATAAGATTCCTGCATACAAACGATGATAGGAAGATTCAACTGCTTCGATTGAATTGTTAGAAACGCTTTCCATACGCAGTTAACTGAATAATTATCCGTAAACATTTATGTTGCTATGTATAAATGTTGACATTGCTACAGCAATAATTTCGATGCTTAAACAAAGTGCGAAGCGAATAACGCTATTCTTTCACCTATTTGAAGGTTTAATTGGCATTAATTGAATCGGAGGCAACAATTACGGTCGCCTTGACAACGTCCAGAAAGAGCACGAAATACCCGCAAAATTTCAAAAACAATTGCGTATTTCTGAATGATTCGACCGTGTAACATGTAAACATCGCAATAACAAGATAGTATGGAGTTTTAGCCGTCGAATAAAGAAAAACGAAGAAAATCGGTACATATTTACATGTTTTAATGAATGAAGGAAAAAAACCTTGCACTCTGAAAAATCGAAAATCCCATGTAAACTTATGGGAAAATAGAATTGTCTCCTGGATTCGAACCCGGGTCGATTTTGAAAATCCCAGGTACCCTATGTTACTCGTAGAGTCATATGAAGTCATTTTGCAAAGTTTGGTCCAGATAGCTCAAAGGGCGTGGGAATGCATAAGGAACAGACGAACAGATGGACAGACATTCAATTTTATTATATAAGATAATTATTAGAGCGTATATCAGTTGTTAATAACATTATTTCAGCGATAGAAAAATTTGGGATATATATTCGTAATAAATTTTTTCATAGCATGTGAACGAAGAACCGGACCTAATTTTGCCCAAATTCCCTTGGTTTTGGCACCCGCAGAGTTTCCCCACGAATAGCAAGAGTCTATCGTATTTTAGAAAATTTTAATTTATAGAAATTCTTATAAAACCATTTGCTCATTTTACAGTTTGCTTAAATCTCTCTCAAATTCACGAAGGCAAGGAAAATTCCTCAGTTTATCCGTCGATGGATAGAAATCCATAAAGAGCGATTCACTCGCGCTGTGGGAACCACTTAATCCGCCATGCTGCCTATCTGAGGGAGAAGCATGCGTCGTGGGGTTGCCGCGGACGAGAGGGGCAAGAGAGGGAAGAAGGAGAAAGAGGGAAGAGGAGAAAGAGGGAAGGAGGAGAAAGAGGGAAGAGGAGAAAGAGGGAAGAGGAGATGAAGAGGCAGAGGAGGGAAGGGAGAGTGCGTAGCGCTTTTCACACCCTCTCGAGTCAAGTGGCGAGGATCCTCCGTGGGACCGAGGCAATGAATAAGGAGGCGCTCATGTGGCAACACCGCTTAAGGATGCGGCCACCTCCCCCACACCCTCGCGAGCCGAGACAACATCATGTCCTCCCACCCACATCACCCTCCCGCGCGTAATCCTCCCTCTCATCCCAAAAAACGACATCACATCCAGACGAGTGGTCCATAGTGAAGGCCACTGAGTGTCCTCATGAAGAGAGACAAACAGAATAAAGGATACGTATCTTCGTGAATCATTCGGGGGCGGAGCGGAGAAGGGAATGGGGAATGGATGTATTTGGCCTCGTCCCTCGATTCGCCGGGATGCGCGATTAAAAGTCCCCCGCCCGTTTGGTGACACCTGAAGTTATTAATTTCAGTGCATGCTCCAATCGCTTGTAATTGCAGTTATTGGCATTAAAAGTAGAATTTGGGCAATAATTAAAAGCAGTTCCAGTTTAAACGTGCTCTGGTGGTGAGATTACATGTACATGAATTGAAATAACAACTCTGACAAGGCTTTCTGAAAGATTTGTTGAGATCCAAATGTCATAAATTCAAAGCTAAAACTAAATTGGCCATACAAAAGCAGCTAGTGTTCCCATAGATTAGTTATTAATATATATTTGAAGGTGAAATTAAGCATGATTTTACTAATCAAGTAAATTATAATTACATTATGATTTAATGCAAACGTATATTTAATTTTTTTAAATATATAGTATGCTATACGTTATACTATGAATAGCACGTATTCTGTAATTGACAAGCTACATGTTTCCGTGTATCCTATATTTCTATTACCAATTTTCATCGAAATATGTAGGAAATTAAGGTTCTTCAACGCGACGGACAAAACAATTTATTTGATCAAAACGACGGGACAGTCGAGAAATAGCTAAAAAAAATGGGACGACCGGCGAAAACGGAACACATGGTCACCCTACATATATTTTATACATTAACATAAAATTCCTCGATTTCGGATATATTTTGGCGAACCCCTTGAATCATTTAGCGAACCATCGCTTGGGAAAAAACCTTAGGTGAAAACGAACTCTGCTCTACAACCGATCTCGCGTAATTTGTCTTCATTTAGAGCAGTGGTCTTCGACGTGTGCGATAGTGGGCGTATTAAGGTTTTTGGTGGGCGCTTTTATCATTAAGTTGTTACAGAAAGTGGACGATAAACATATTTCAAGTAGCAAAATATAGTAAAAGTGAACCAAAAAAGGTTGAAGATCTATGATAGATGTTTGAGAGTACATTCATTCGTCTTTAAACCTCGTGAGATAGTCCCTATGATCTTTAGCCGCAGTGCAACTAGTGATACGAAATTCATACCATAAATCTGTGGTGCCCAACCACAGATATATGGTATATGGCAGGCCGCATCGGGGGTTGTAAATCCTTCGGTGGGCCGTATTGGAAGTTGCCAATTCTTCTGCGGGCCGGATTTTATTTTAAATTGGAAGTTATGTATTTATATTCTGAGATGCTATTTTAGTGAAAATCACATCTAAATGAATTTTTTACGATAACATTCCAATATTAAAAGGTTTATTATCAACATTTTCATAAAAATGTATGAATTTATGTGTTAAATTTTTCGAGTATTGCTTCGCGGGCCTCATAAACATCCCTCGGGGGCCGAATCCGGCCCGCGGGCCTTAGATCGGACACCACTGCCCTACATAAAGGAGGCAACATTTTACTCTGTGTAACGAATATTTTTCTGGCCTTTCTCAAGTATACCCACCCCACATGCAGTAGTCACTCGCCAACATGCTCCTGACTTATCCCGCGGTTGGAAAAACGCGGTTGACAAAACCGCGGCTAGCGAGGACCTCTTTAGAAATGAAACGGTTAAAAATCGATCCATTCGGTCTCTTGTAGATTTCCTAATCAAGTAAATACAATGCATGTCATCCTCCTATCTCTACAGGTATTTTTTCTGTAAACAGAAACACAGAAACGCTCAAAGGATTATTCTCGGATATTTTGGGGATAAGAAATTTCCTTGTTCTACTTTGGGTGGTCCGATTTTCTTTTGTCAACGGAGAATGCATATTAATTGGAAAATATTTCTCGTAACAAAATGCGTATCGCTGCCAAAAGGGCCCTTCCATTTCGAAGAGAATCCAGATAATGAAAGATATTAAAACCATCATTAAAATTACATTAGATATATTTAAATATACTTTTTAAACATTTTATAACTGGTATAGTTATAATTAATTAATTTAAAAATGTTGATAAAATGTAATGAACTAGTTACATTTTCATTATTTTCGTTGTATTTTGCTTTTAAAATAATATCTGGAGAATATAAAGCAGTTTCATATGTATGCGTTACATTAGACAGAAGAAACCAACAAACATGATATATGAGATTATGACAAGATTAAAAAGAAAAAATGTGTTACTGAGGATGAAAAATTCACAAAATTCAGGTAACCGTGTCGTTAAATCAAAACTTTCAACATATTTTCTCTTAACAGTTATTCTATCTTCAACATGCATTACTTTTGGAAGAACTAACATATAAGTTGTTTCTCAGCCCGAATCGGCGTTGACGCACCTTACCCTCAGCGGGTTAGATAAGCAAGCCTGTGGTTCTCTCCCTCCCTCCAGTAACCCACGTGCTACCAGAATGTTCTTCGACTTTCTTAACCCTTGAGCGATTACTTCACACGAAGAATGATAAACGGGTGTTGGGTCCACCATCTCGAAAATAAAAACGCAGATTTGACGCTGGAAGCTTTCCTTGAACATAAGATATTCAATAAAACTAAATTAAGTGCATGGCATTTTCAATTTATATTTCTTTAAACTCGAGACTAGACTGTATATGCTGATAAGGGAAGGCATTTCCTTTTTTTCAAGGATCCAGTTTAATTTTTCCAGCAAAACTTCTGCTTGTTTGACTCTCGTAGTTTGTCTCCAGGAAAGCAGAACGCGTTAAACCCGTCCAAATGCACCGAAAAGTAGTTAAATGCGGAGAGAAGCTTATCAACAGAGCGAGCAACACATCGATCTACACTCTTCGGCATTTGGCGATGATGTCTTTCCCTCTCCTTTCGTCTCCGGAACCTTTCAAGTCGGCGGCATCACAGCCCCGGTTTCAAGTTTTGTTTTGGTGGAAATCATTGCGCAAGAGCGAAAAATAAGCGAGGGAAAAGAAAAGCCGGCGTAAAGTGGTGAAATAAGGAATAGATTAAAGGAAGGAACTCGTCGTCGTACACACACACGCACGACATCACATGCGCTGCCTCCGTTTTACGACGCGTCGTAAAAAAAAGACGTTGCGTGAGAGACACGCACACACGAGCCGCAGCCGCGTAAATAAAAAAAGAGCGCAGCGATAAAAAAATGAGCATCTCAACCTACTCGGCGGCGATGATAAGACTAACATAAGGGGTAAGGGGTTGGGAGGAAGAAAAAGGTGTCCGAGCAAAGAGGAGGGGAATAAGGGATGAAGGTTATGAATAAAGGGGAGATGCAAAGAGAGAAAAAGAGCTAGGGAGTAAAGGAGAGGAAAGCGAGGAGGAGGAGGATGCGAGGGAGGAGGTAACGAGGAGTAGAAGAACGTCGGATATCGCCTCTTTGTTTTTCGGTCGTCTCGCGGAGATAATCTCTCGGAGATAAGCGAGAGGCGGTTGTTTGCTCGTGGTACACGTCGAAAGAAGGACGGAGGACTAGGCGGAGGTATGACAGTTATGAGTGTTGAAAAATAGCTATGGTCGACAAGTGACGTCAACCACTCCGGAACATTTCGTAATCGCTACTTAATTCCGAAAGGGAACCAAGGTCACCAAGACGGAGTTTATCGTACTCATCTTTTTGTATTAATACATAGTACGTGGTGCGAGTAAAGTACAGCGTGAAAAAGTTTCCACTGAAAGCGATTCGTCTCTGTCTTTACAGCGTCTTTCTTCCGAGACGACAGGATCATTACCTAGTTTTTCGCATCGGTCCTCCTCGTCCTAGAAGTTGGTGTAACTCATGTGTATTGGAAACAGATAAATTTTCACCTCTATCGAATCCATAATGCTGACATTGAGAATCTAAGGATGGTGCCGCTCTCATTTCTCTCGAAGAATGCCGCTGGTTTATGCAATCCATACAACTGCTCCCAAATTATAACGCTGTCACTTAGACCGCGGATTCGGAAATATAACGGTCTTCCTTTCTCCCTAACTAGGGCGGGGTATCTGCCCCGGTCACAACTAAGCAAGGGACGCAAAAAATCCAAATAGTATCTAAATAAACTAGAGAAAATAATTTCTTGAAGGGGAGAGGGCGCATATTTAGTAGTTTGCCCAGGGCGCTAAAGTATCTAGTTACGGGGCTTCCTCCCTCTATTGAATTTGAAAAATATACATATTTCATTTCAGTATTTTTTAAACATTTTATAATTTATAGGAATTAAATACAATAAAATTTACATTATTTATAAAGGTGTAAGGACATATTGCATTGCTCAATGGTTGCGTATTCCCGGTTATTCTGCGGGAGGTCCTATTACGCGGTCAACGTGGGAGCACTGCATTTGTTTCAGGTAAATAACTAAATTGCCACAAATGTATTTTAACATTAGATGAATCATCTGCAATAATCTTGTTTAATGGTAATATGATATTCATCTCTAATTGAAAAACCGGGAAAGAGAGAAGTAATTTATATATTTACCCGTAACAATTTTTAAGTTGCCATTGCTTGTATTAATCGTGTGGAAAAACTGGAGAGCAGAATTTTGATTGAACACGCGTAAATCTCAGTGGTTAATATTCACAGCGATAGAAAAACACGTGATATTCTACAATTTTGTTTTATGGAATCAGTTCAATGCCAAATAATCGTCCTCAACAACAAATGCATGAACAACCCGTTAAACCCCCGTCTGTTTTAGGAATGGAAGCCCCTTTCAGTATTCAGAACATACGTTAATGGAAAAATAATGTGTTTGATTTCCGTGCAGGAGCCTATAACCAACAACTGGAGCCGAAATGGGGTCGGGGAAGAGAGTCCGATGCTCGGAGAAAAAACCTCGGGCTCTTTTCCGCCTTTTTCTCCTCAAAACACAAATAGACATGGGCGCACATGTCGTTTCGTGGAGAGATGAGGAATGGGTGCCAGGATCTCTCGTGGGGATGGGTGCTGGAGTTGGGGGTTCGTAGAAGGGGGGGGGGGGAGGGGGGGGGAGAGTTGACATCGTCTGGGGTTGGTTGTCAGGGTGCCATAGGAAAAAAAGTCTCCTCGGGGCAACCGCGTCTCGCTATCTCCTTCCTCGGTCTGTTTTTCTCAAGAGCCGTTTCACTTTTATTTTTTTAACGGCGCATATTTTCCGCCTCTCACCTTTCCCCTCCCACTCACTTCTCTTCCTACCCTCCTCAACCTCTCCACATATCCTTACTTCCCTCTCTATTTTCTCTTTCTCTCTGTCTTTCTACTTTCGACCACGCCAAAGACACATCTACGAAAAAGATAAATAACTATCCTACAGCACCCAAAACGAATATTAGAAATGGAAGATTATTACGCGCCATCGTACGCATTCACGTATGTCTTGCAGCGCGCATTTAATTTTTCATTGCTATGGATCCTATTTTGATAGTTTCTTACGACATGGAGCAGTTCAAGTGGAACTTCCAAAGATTTTTTGCAAGAATGCTAAAATTTGCCTTATAATACAATTAATAATTAAAATCACAAACATGATGTGATACTTAATAATGTTTTTTTAGTGATCCTTTATTATTATAAAAATACGAAACGTCAATCAAAAGAACACGAGGTTAAAAATTCCTTATCACACTTTCATTACTTTTTTCATGTTCTCCGGATAAATTGCAAGATATTTCGGTGTTCGGTTTCAACCAACAAAAAATAAAATAACTTCCTTCGAGTAATAAGTTTCACGTGATAGCCGATCTCCCTCCGTCTCATTCCACGCAGGCTCCGAAAGAAAACAAAAAACGCGTCGTCTGTGACTCCCTTTAGCGTTGCACCGAACCATATTGGAAACGTCACGCCCGAGCGGAGCGAAACGGAATATCGACGCTCGGACAAAGCGTGGCGCTATATAGGATTTATGCCGGCGAGACCATTTACTCCCTTCGTTTGTTTTTCCGACCAAACTTCCAGCGGGCGTTCTTTTTTTCCGCCCACCTCGCCCTCTCTCTCTCTTTCTCCCGCCTTGCTTATTCGGATCCTTTTTTCAATACGAACCCATTTTTTTCAGCCGGCTTGCTTATGTGCGTGCGTGTTTGAGTACGAGGCCACACGCCCCATACCTAACACGCACCGCAGCCTTGCTCCTCCCACACCCTCCTCCTTCCCTTTCCTCCACCTCCTCAGCGGGTATTTCACCATCGTCTCCACGTCCTACCCTTGCACCCCACTCCTTCCTTGGCTCGTATTTCAATGGCAGCAGACGCAAACACATTAGTGGGGAGAAGGCGGCCGAGGAGAGTCGAAGGGTGAGGAAGGAAGAGATATGAAGAAGGAATATATGGCAAGGAGGTGTTCTCTCTTCAAGAGAGAGAGAGAGTTTCCTATATAGGAGACGAGGAAAACAAACGGGACGTGCCTCTCCCGCTGCAATAAGGAGCAGCACACGCGTTAGCAACCAAAGGCGCCTCACTCACACCACCCTCCTTCTTTAGTTCCTCATCCCATTCGCTTAAATTGCGATGAATGCATTTGGGAGGGGGGGGGGAGGCGGCTGCATGATGGCTTCATGTCACTCCCCGCTCTTAAAGTCTTAATTATAGACGGATAGACACAAGGGATCCTTTTTCCCTAAGACAATAATAGACCATAACGGGTCGGTGATACTCTCCACCTGCCACACACCAATTGCGGTGGCTAGCAGGGTATTTATTCAGATTATCCCTCAGGAGTTATTATCATAATGCTTGGTGAGACGGTGTGTGTACTGTTATGATCGAAGCGCATCCCCCGGATAGGTTTAGACGTAGAAAAACTGTAAGATTCTCGGCATCTTCCTATTCTCCCTTAAGAAAAAAAACAATCCATTTGATACTCGAACCATAATTAACTAATAGACGGAGAATGCAAACCGTCAATTTTGGAAGCGTCGATAGTCACTTTCGATTTTTTCTCATCTCGTGAATTAAAAAAAATTAACGGTCAATTAAATGTTGAGTAAACTAATACATGCCTTGCCTTCGTGATTCGTGATGGTTTTTTGCGGCTCCAATCAATTCGATGGCAGGGCATCCAGAAGAGCTTTTTTTAAACGAGAACCCAAATATTTTTGAAGTGTCCTGCTAATTATACACGTGTATTATCCATAGGAATTGAATTAACTGATTTAATAAAAGTCTTGGGGTATCATTCGAGAATGGCGTCTGCTCGTTTTAGTCCGTTTAGATCTTGAGACGTAATGCATACATTTCTGGCTACTAAAAAAGAAAAATTAATAATCTAGGGGACGAAATTAGTTAATGAGAGGTTACCGCTTTATCACGGATTGTCCATCCCGAACCGAAACCTACGCATCAAAATTATTACGCTGCCTCTGGTACATTTTTTTTGTTTCGATCACCACCTATCGAACCGAACGACAAAGTGATGCATTCGGAATGAGCCATTCTTATTCAGTGCAGGTGTGGTCTCGTCACACACTCATGAAAAAAACACTTTCCTCCGAACGAAAACAGCCGAGGCTCAATGGCTTGAGCGATCCATATCATACGAATAACAACGTTTCGGCTGCCGGAAATGAGCCAATGACACAAGGTTGACATCGGCAGCAGAGGAAGAAGGCGGTGTAAAAAAAGGAGGGGGGGAGCAGCCAGTCGAAAGGGGGTGGGAGGGAGTGATAGGGAGGGGGAGGGAGGGAACCAGTGGTTCTGATACGCGATGTCCTATAGCGTATCGTAAATGGACACCGCCATGTATCATGCATAAGAGGGAGGCGGTGGTGTTTTTTGGTCCTCTCCCGTTCCCTGACCCCGCACAACCTGTCGCGCATGTCCCGGGGCTCTCTCTCCTTACTCACCGATTGATGGATCGCTCCGAATGCGTTCCCGCCGCGCTCATCCACGCTCGACGGCCATATTGTCTCGCCCGCAGGAGACGACGAAGCATCCTCTTTTCTTCGTTCCAAAGATGGTGCTCACCGCGTGGGAAACGATCTCATTTGGATGTGGTTAAAATGGCGTCCTTCTTACTCGCTCTCTCTCTCTCTCTCTCTCTCTCTCTCTCTCTCTCTCTCTCTCTCTCTCTCTCTCTCTCTCTCTCTCTCTCTCTCTCTCTCTCTCTCTCTCTCTCTCTCTCTCTCTCTCTCTCTCTCTCTCTATATATATATATATATACACACACATATATACACACACACACACAAACACATACATATACCTATATACATATACCTCTCTCTCTCTCTCTCTATATATATATATATATGTAAAGGATAAGAGTTAATGGAATTTGCGACGTCTTAGGACGTGCGACGAAGGGAAGACACGCGGTGGCCGTTCGTGCACTTCGGTTATTTTCTTCGCGTAAGAAAAAAAATAAAGCCGCCAAATACGGGCGGGACGCGGTTTTTTATCCTATCGCTCCGGAGAATTTCTATGCTCGGTATCATTTTCAAAAGAACAAGAATGGTTGCCTCTCGATGCTCCTTGATGTTAAATTCGTATCGTATAACCTAAATAGCGAAGCGCGATTACTATTTAGGTCATGACCGTTTCAAGCGCTGAATTTTCATCAGGGACTGAAAATCTCGAGAGGAAAATACCGTCGATTCGCTAATAGCACCAAAACAAAAATATTGTCAAATAAGTTCTAAATAAGCTTATAAATATCTAAAAATCAACATTTCATGTCGATTTTAGTTTTTTGCTACACATTAATTGCTCAAATGCTAATTTTGAAATAATTTTATATTAGATATCGTAAGTCAATAAATTGTGCTTTACTACTGTAAATGAACTTCGCATTTAGCAAATAGTTTCTTGCAGAATCGTTCTTAGCGTAGTGAAATATGATGTTCCTATTTATTTTTTAACATAATTAAGAAATAAATGTGACGAAGAAACTGCGAAATTCATTGTAGCTTTTCGAAATTGAGAAGAATAATTAAACTTAAAAAAATAGAAGCTGTTCTAGGTGGCTAATAATAAAGCTCGTCCCTCAAACACCGATTCGTGAATGAGGATGAAGTTAAGATTTTACAGCTTCTAGAAACAGTCTTAGGTGCCTTCTCCACGTTCTATAGATCGGACGCATCTTCCAACGACAGCCGTAAAGTATGATACACATCCTGCCGTGCGTTTTGGTGTCGACGCGTCGACACCAAAACGCACGGCAAGAGCTCGAACGAAATGCTGAAAAAACAACTGAAAAATGAAAAAATCTTACTCTGGATAACTAAGAAATTTTCTTGAGTTATATGTTAACATCAGTGAAGACATTCATATAATCACCAACTGGATGAGTAAAAAAATCCCTTTATCTCCATTACGATTTCTATTAATTGTACGACTTCTTTCGTTATAAATACAGCGTATAAAACATGTGTAGCAGAAAAAATACGATGAGAATATAATAACTTATCTTGGATGTCGGCAAAACAAAAGTGAATTCCATTTAAAACAGGGGCTATAATATATTATGCATATGGTACTAAAATCCTTCTCGCTCGAAAATTGAATTTTTATGGCACTCTGCATTAATTTAGTATGGCATGTTTAAAAAAACAGCGGCGCATATATATATATATATATATATATATATCATGAATTTGAAATATTAATAGTCCGTGTCTCTGTGGAACTTCCCCACACATTTCAACGGCCGTTGATGTCCTTAATGGGGCATATTCTGTACATATACATTCATAAATACGTATTGTAAATCTAGATAAGGAATTGTTGCGATCCCATCACCTCCATTTTCTTTTATTTTATTCGCGGCTGATTCGCGTGACAACCTCAAAAGAAATTTGCATAATTTTTCATTTAATGCAGCGTTTTTTTAAATACCGACAGAAGCGGTGGCGTGGGAGGGGCGAGGAATCCGGCAAGGGTGGTGTACAAGGAGGAGTGAAAGGAAGAAGGTGAGGATGATAAATAAACCAGCGTGGGAAGCTAAATGCGATGTAATTTCCAAGGTAGGGCTGCGAAGTAAAGAGTTCTCGCATGCGTCTCAATCTAGTTGCCGAATTCCACCGAAACGGCCCTCCCCTCCCACCCCCTCTCCCTCCCTCCCTCCTCTCTCTCCCTCCTCCTTCTATCCTCCTCCCCTCCCCCGTTTCGCGAGTGGCCACCGAACCATCAATTACGAAAATGAAAAACAGAAAACCCTCGCAAGACTTTTTTTTTATTTCTAGCTTCTAGCGCCTCGGGAGATGGTCTCTCGTCAATTTTCCAGTTTCTGCTCCATTAACCGGAGTTCGGTAGCTGGAGCCAATAATCCATCACCAGCGTCTTTTTTCTTTATTTTTAAATAACCGCGGTGTAGAAAAGGGATAGAGAACGTTATATATAATTCGTGACCGGTCGATTCAGAAATTGAACTCTTCCGCTTTCTTGGTTTATAATCCAATTCGGTCGAACAATATCATTTGCGTTTGCCAACTCTGCCGAATGCGGGAATTAGACCTTCTACGAATGAGGGGAGTGTAATTTTGTAGCTAGAGGAACTCTAAAACCGGTAGCGGGATTATTATATGGCTTTAGAGCTAGGTAAAGATAAGCTGATGGAATATTTAATGAACTGGCGTATTCTCGTTTTCCTTCTCACCGGAAGAGCCCTCTCGTAGGATCCTTGGCCGAATATAATACCAGCTCATAGCTCCGAGGATAGAGCTATCTAAATTTATGCCTTTATTTGGGCGCGTGAAAACGATGTCCTTGCGTCGTTCGGATCAAATCGCTCCTGATTGTGATTATTACGCCCGTGTCTCCCCGCACGCAACCGGTGCAATCGAAATGGGATTTTTAAAACTCTTTTTCTCACGGATGGACGCAAATTAAAGTCTCTCGAGCGGCACCTGCTCGCGGATTATTTTCGTTGGGTGTGGTCAGATTTTGATAGGAATAAAAGTGATTGAGAGGCGTATTTCATTAAAAAAAGGTATGTGCTGATGTATTTTTATTTTCGCCTGAGAATAAAGGAAATCTGTCAGAGAAAGTATTTTCTGTTGAGATAATGTCGAAAATAAGTCTTATTTAAACCATGTAATATCTCTACACCTCGTACAATTTTAATTATAGATATTAAAGTCAGCCAGCTGGCTGATAATCGCAATAAGCAATTATTATTATTATCTTTCGCCAATGAATCTTCGTAATTCGTTTTATTTCGCTCGTTGAAATCTCGTCTTGTCACCGCTAGATATGGAGGGCAGATTAGTTGCCTGAAACCTTCAGTTTTACGAACAAAGTCTTGATTTCGCAGTTCATTGAAAGAGTATTTATAACTCAATGTTTTGCAAACAAATAAATTCATACATAACATAATTTAATCAAATGATATAGGAACTAGATATACATTCGTAATTGTATTGACGTTGTGCATGCACATACCGTAGTGTAATACGGTAAATAGGAATAAACAAATTTGTAACATTACATTAAAAATAATAACGGATTTTATTTTACATTAAACTTGAACAGTAAGTTTTTGATTTAGAAATCTCAAATTATTTTAAGAATAATGATTTCCTCAATTCATTTTGAATAATTTATGCTCACCTGTTAATACATTATATTTTTTAAATCCGTCCCTCAACACCGTGGCGCTGGAAATTTTATCTAGCAGTCTGTTTAGATAGATTTTTACCGTGAGTTGTTTTTCCTAAAATTTCTCAAAAATTCAAATTAGATACACATCATTTAAAGATTACGTAAATTTCGAAATAAGGTTGTAATCCAGACAAATATGATTTGCATGATAAACAGAATGAACATTTGAATATTTTCAATAATTGAATAAAGCAAACGATGGAATGGTGGTCAGATATGGCGTCGAAAACAATGAATTTATGAGCAAGGTAAAAAAAAAGATGGAGCGAAAAATTAAGATGGCAGCAGCTCGGACACTCAAATTATGTTATATTTGTCCTGCTCTTTTATTTTAAACCGAGACGCTAAACTACGTTATTCAATCAGTCGGCTACACACTCGGCCCGTCGCGACGGTCAACTATTATAAAATCGACTCTAACTCCTAAAATGGCCTTGTATTTATTCCAAAAAAACTTTTGTGAGGCCATTTAGGGTACTGCCAAAACACGTCAATCCCTTTTTCAAAAAATTTGCATTGCTAATCCTTCCATCTAACTCTAAAATAATAAAGATGACCGAACAACACGGACTAACAATTTTGCGATTGTTTCGACGCTTATAGGAAAATAGAGAGAGAGAGAGAGAAATAACCATGGGAACAAACAATCGCAACACGGAAATTGGAGACGCGAGGGAGTCATTAGCAAGCGAACGAATGTGAGAAAAGAGGGATAGGGAGAGTGGTCGCCTCTTGGTGGAGAAAAGAGCGCGCCTTCCTCCCCTTCCCCTTTCCCTTCCTTTTGTTCTCCGCCCATCCCCCCCCCCCCCCTCCCCCCCGCCGGCACACCTGCTTCCGAGGCTAAGAATAACTTCCAAAAAAATTAATAAAATAAAAGGACGATTCCATTACCACCCGACTCCATTTTGCATAGAAAGCGACGCCTATCCTTTTGTTCCTTTCGGTTACGTATTCATTCGGATCGATAACCAAATGAACGTCGGAATCTGCCCCTTCGCGAAATCGCGTCGATATCCGCCGTCGTATGGGGCAACGGGGAGAGAAGACACCGATGAATCTGACGGAGAAAGATAAAGAGAGAGGGGCTATTGTTCCTCGCTGCGCATACGCATCCATTATTCTGCAAGAGTCGGGCGAAGAGGTGCACCATGGAAAAAATTAACGCTCCGCGAAGAAAGAAAGAAAAAGGGGGAGATGGAGGGGAGGAAGATAGGAGAAAAGAAAGGAAAGGGAGAAAGAGAGAGGGAGTGAACCAGCTGTGCGTGTGTTTTCCCAGTGCGTCCTCCACATGTACTAAAAGGCGCTCTCTCTCTCTTTTTCTCATTCCCTCGCTTTTTTCATTCCCCTCACGTCCATCAGCTACCTGTTGTCGCGCAAAACTTTAAGTAAGGCTTTATATAGCGGTATGGGGTAAAAGGGAGAAGAAAAGGACTGGAGTAGGAGTAATGAGATGCGCGAAGAGAGGAGATACTGAAGGGAGGGAGAGAGGGATAGGAGAGAGGAGGAGAGAGAAAGATGAAGGAAGGAGGTAAGGGGAAGGAAGGAAGCGGGAGATGCGAAAGAGAAGGGGAAAAGGAGAGTAGCTGAGTGAGAGAGAGAGAGAGCGGGTTTGGGGGATCTTTTACGCGACGCGGACGAAGTGTTTAAGCGGAGTGCCTGCAAAGAGAAGAGGATGAGGAGTTGGAAAGATTCATCGCAGGAAGAGAAAGATAAGGGCGAGGTGATTCTGGAGAGAGGTGGAGTGAAGGAGTGAGGGTTTAGGAGAGAGGGAGATAAAGAGAATGGAGAGGGGTGGGGAAAAAGTGGAGAAGGGCCAAGGAAGGGAAGGACGAAGATGATTACCAGAAGAGAACAAGAAAACAAAAAATGGAGAGCCTAATGCTGTATACATGTAGCTATTATCGGACTCTCCCGATTTCGGAATAAAAAAAAACAATAATATACTAGCACAGATAAATTTGCTCCGATGACTTAAATCTCTGCTTATATTAATATTTTATAACAATAACAATTTAAGATTAATGCTCGCTGTTTTACGGTAAACAGGAGTTGATATGTTTATAAGCGATTGATTACCTATTCAATGCAGTCGGAAGAACTCTAAAAATCCGTTGTGCAGATTTATAATGACGTTAGCAAGAACTTGTTACAATGACAGTAGAGATTTAGCATGAATCAAATTTCCTCCAAAATAAAAACAAAAATTTATTATTTTTCGTGGATTGAGTGCATTCACCAACAAGTACAGCAATTGGAGAAATTCGAATTAATCGAAGGAAGTCGTTGCCCGCACGCAGTTAGCAAGGAGCGAGGCACCAAGTCTGGTTTTAAAAAAAAAAACACCTACGCAGACATGTTAAAGGATTCGTACAAGCGACCTTTTTGTGTACGGAGGAGAATATCGTAGTTAAGGAACTCTTTAATCGCCAACTAGAGTTAATTCGCACGAATCACTCTAATTTTCTCTCTTATGTGTTTATTTCTTGAACGCCGTCCTTTTCCGTAGGCGCAATCACGCCTACCGCGCAAGGTGTCTTTGGCTCATGGTGGGAGGGAGGAGAGGTAAAGAGGAGGAGGGGAGGAGAGTGGCTGATCACATGTCCTCACATGGCACCCAACTCGGGTCACCTTGGGGGATCGCCGACCTGCCCTGCACATGGCGGCGGAGAGCGCTAAGGCCGAAAGTGAAGCAGCCGAGGGTGGGAGGGGGTTGTAGAGGGGCGGAGGCGGGAAAGGGAAGGATGGGGGAGATGGGAGAGAGGATTTTCAGAGAGGCAGGAGGAGCACTTTTGCGAAGAGAGAGAGGAGTAAAGAGAGTGCTTACATAAGACTCGATCCGATTTCTCGAATTATTTTTCCATCTCACGATCCTGTCAAATATCGCTTCCTTATATTTTTTAAAAGTAACGGCTGCTTGTTAAAAAAAATATCTCTTAATGTGAAACGAGCGTGTAAAAAAGAGAGGATAAAAGCGGAAATGGAGGGTAAAAATCTAATAAAAGGCACAAAATACATCCCATTTAAAGTGTCTATTAAATAATTCTGTCTCTCTTGATGATAAGCCGAGGCAAATGGACGGAGTTGATCGAAAAATTTCCGATTTTCACGCCTTCCTTTTATTTTTCTGTTCTCTTTTCCTTTCCAGTACCTTTTTAAAAAATAATTTTCTCTCTTTCGGTTCATTTCGGCCACGCAATATTTTGGTTCTCTTGCTTTCCCTTGCTTGTTATTCATTAATGTTATTACCAGAGCAGCAAACTGTTTCAGATTTTGAAATGGTTTAGTTTGCAGTACCGTTCCCAATTCTTAAAAAAAAAGATGAGGGTCAGTTAAAAATTGACTGATGATGGATAGTTTCGGCGCGCGGCAGGGTTAAACCATAACGATGATTTAAATAAGAAGTTATTTTTTCGTTCTTCCACATAGATTTGTTAATAAAAATATACATTCAATACCTTTTTGTAAGCAGCTCAAGTAGTTAATATTTCAAATGTAAACAAACAGAGCTAAGGAACATTGCATATTATAATTACAATATCCAACAGGTATTGTTATAAAAGCAGACAATTCCATAAGGAGTTGGAAACCGTAAATGTCAGGGGCGGAGCAAAATGAAAAATTACGGGTTTTCCATCATATTCGTGCGTGTAAAATAATAACCACAGTTGAATTAAAAATTTTCCTGGCAGGTTTTAAAGATACATTTTTTTAACGAAATTACATGGGTTCGGTTCTCAGTTCGATAAATTCGAGTGGTTTTTTTTCGATTTTTTGTTTTTTTTTATCGAACTGTAATTATAGCCTGTCGACGAGCAAAAACGAGTCCTGATAATATTTTCATTATACGTGCCTATTACCCCATTTTACGGTGTATAAATCGAAGTCTGAAGCCATAATATTCAACCGTAAATTTGAAACTCGACTAATCCTTCAAATTGTTCATTGTTTAGGTTTATGAAATCTTCAAAAATGTGATCAGTTTTGACGAATTTAACTTCTGATCTGAAGGAGGCGTGGTGGGGTGTGCAGAGCGTTCTTGGAACAGGAAACCCAGAGAATAAGTTGCTCTCTACCCTTCCCCCTCATCGTTTCGATAAATTACAAATGTTAAAAGTATGCCTTGAGCGAAATTGTTTTATGAATGGAAATAAACTCCGATTCCGAGTGGCTATAATTTGGATGTTTCATCATTCTCATAAGGTATTTCAATTGGGAATCCGTTTGTCATAGCCATTTATTTTTAAATCACATGATTTTTTATCAGCACATCAATGCGAATTTTAACAGATCATTCAGTGTCACCATTCCTAACAGTATTGAAAGTTTTAAGCACTTTCCTTTAAGAATAAAAAGTATCAAGTCTTCGCTGACGTGGAGGATCAAATGAGCGATATCGATTATTCGATGGGACTGCTCTCTACGCTCCTCTTTATGACAGTGATCGATGACAGATTATAAAACTGTGCTCGAAAAGGAGTGGTTAACTCGGCGATCTGTGCTGAAGGTGCCATTTTATTCGTTGAAAATAATAATGAGAAATTGAAAAATGTGTCAACAATGCTAATTACTGTGGTCCCGCTGTAGTTTAGTTGAATAAATAAAAATCTAAATTATATTTATGATAATTTTCTCTCTGTCCAGTCCCTGAAACGATGGAAACTGGCGAAGTTTTCGACGGCCAGATGAGGATAATTCGGATAAGAAGCATCAACGTATTGCGTTTCTGCTGATTTCTATGCGAGAGCACTGCAGCGTATATCTGGCGGGTAGGTTTCTGAGAAAGATCTATGAAAATTTCAGGGATCCTGGCAGCGGGAACAGAGGTACCCAAGGTGGCGAATGGAGATCGTGTTTCAAACCGCTAGCCTAGTGCCAAGTCTCCCAGGACATTTCTCCGCGCCTAAAAGCGACAGTATGGCAATGGTTATCGTATTCACGTAACAAGTCCGAGTTTCTGCAGTCTATATAGCCCTAATACTATGATGAATTACAGTGGTTGCATTAAGTCTCCTAGATACCCAGAGCTTCCCTAATATCCCTATCGCCCTCTGGGGGACTGAAGTGCTTCGGCCACATAAAATTACCTTTAAAATATGAAATACCATTTAAATTGTTTTTCCTTGGCTGACGTATGAAAGGTTTATTTATACCACCCAGCATATATTTAATTTAATATAAACAAATATTTCCTTCGTCTATTTCCTAATATGAGAATTCTTATCACCATAATACCGTGATCATGCATTCTCAAGACAGTGTATTTCCTCCATTTCTATTGCTATATAGGTTTCCTTATTACGAGGTTTTTGATACGTACTTCCTTATTTTTTTCGATTGATATTCTGGCGGTGCGTTGAATATTTAACGAGGGGTATGTTTATCTCAAACTCGTCCAAATAGAGTCGCTTTTCCTTATTTCTCCTATCTTTCTTTCCTCATCTCCTAATCTCCCTCCTAAATTCCCATCGGACCACTCTTTTATGTCCATCCTAAATCTCCCGTAGTCGTTTTTTCTTCTTATTCTGCCTCCGCGTCCTCCGGAACCTCACCTCTTTCTCTCTCTGCCTCTTTATCTCCTCGCTCTCTTTACTTATCCCTACCGTACCAACTCTCCTTTCTCTTCCCACCCTCATCGCTTTCCGAATCCTATTTATCCCCATCCTCCTATTTCTCCACTTTCCTCTCAAGACGCCTTATCATTCGTCCCTCCCTCTCCCAGCCGTTCTTCACTCAACTCCTCCACCCCCTCCCCCCTCTTTTCTTCCTCCACACACGCCGGTAACCCAGTCGATTGGTGAGGCACAGCACGTGCGCCTCTTTTGTCTCTCTCTCCTTTTTTGTCCACCCTTCTTCCTCTCTCACACACACACACACACACCATTTCCCTCATTTTGGATTCCTAGACGGGTGTGGGTGCCTCAAATAGGAGGAAGGAGGAAGAAAGAGATAAGACGGGGGATGAGGAATGCTATAGGGGGTGAAAGATAAAGGCCGCTGCCGATGGTGCGGACGAAGATGGAGTGCGGGCTTATGACCCTGGGCCTTTGGGTTTAGGCGGAGGGAAGAAAGGCGGAAGGGAGTAGGAGGGTAGAGGGGTTGGTATAAATGGAAACAGGGTAGGTGGTTTGCGAGGAGGTAGATGGGACAGTAGAGATAAGGAGCACGAGGACACGGGTGGAGGAGCGTCTGGGTTGGAGGGGTGTGGGAGAGGAAGAAATGGGGGAGAGGATGAAATATGATGGGTAGCAGAGGGCGCGGGGGTGAGAGGAGAGGGGGGGGGGAGGTGGAGAGGGTGAGTTAATAAGGGAAAGGAAGCGGTTGTCTCAGGAGAGTGAATTACCAATCGTGCCGGATAGAGTGGAAGTCGAAGAAGTTGATTCGATTCGTAAAACAATAAACTAATTGGGACGCCTCTTTCTGTCTCGTCGGCCGAATGAAATGAATGTCAACAAATGTCTGGGAAGATAAATGTAGGTAACCCTAAGGACGGAGGAGAGAGAGAGATGAAAGAAGAGTCCAGGATAGTTGAGATAGAAAGTGATGAAATGCCATGCTGGCGATAAGAAAGATAGAAAAGAGAATAAAATTGCTTTTGAGATAATAAAAATGCCCTCCCGAAAAGAGGTAGAATGAATTTATAAAATTTTTGAATCTGAGTGAATAATGAGTTGCCAGAAGAATCTTTCGGTAACGCGTACTAACATAAATTGTGTTCGAGATAACATCTTTCAAATCCCTTGTGAATACGAATTGTGAACAGGGTCGAACCTGTATAACTAAGCGAATGCAACACTAATTCGAATTACAGAAATTCATGTAATGTAGGATCAGTTCAACAAATAGAAACTGTATTAGTTGACGTTGAGTAAATGGACGCATGAATTTACATTAGAGTCGAATATTTCAAAACTCCCAAAATCCAGAGTCTCAATGGTTCAGCAACTCCACACCCATTTTTGTTCCAATTTTTATTTCAGTATTCAGTATATTTCAGTGTACTATTAATTACAAAAATGTTATGTATATCTCTCCTTGTCTATTATTATTTCAGAATCGATGTAAAATTATTGTAAAACTAAAAAAGCTTTTTTTTAACATAGCATATATTTTTCCGACGCATAAATTCAATTTTTTATTTTATTTTTCAGTACATATTCTCAGTTTTAAATAACAAAAGTGAAGAAGACGCCATATGATCCCATATTACTTCAAACAGTTCATTTTGAGTATCGGAAAATGGAGTATGAATAGAATAGGATGGTTTCGATCTCGACGTTTCCGACTTTTTTAACACGTTTCACAAGGTTACCCAAGCTATATTAGATTACATGAAAATAGTCAGGTTTTTTTATTAATTTTGTAATTATTACATGAAAATAGTCAGGTTTCGTTTATTAATTTTGTAATTTTCATAGTGAAGAACTGGGAACCTTCCCGTAACTTTCTGGAAAGGAAACGGTTCAGCTGGATTTTTTATGTGATTGATAAAATAAATATTTCTCTAGAAAAATATCGGCCTACTGCAAATGCGTTTCGTGTTTGAGAAATCGTTTGTAGGTGTTAAAATGAATATAATGTGTAAAGAAAATGCGGTCATGTTGAATAGAATGTTGCCAAACGGAGAAAATTTTTTAAAGATGTGGAAAATGAAAGGATATGAGAGATGCGTGAATAAGGGAAGAAAAAGAGAAAATAGAGAAAGGCTCGGGAGAGGGAGAAAATCAAGTGGAGAGAGGAAGTGGGAAGAGGAAGATCGGAGGAGAGGAAGGAAAGAGGCGGGGGAGGAAGTGTTAGAGAATTGTTAGTGAGGCATGAATGGAGAATTGAAGGAGAGAGAGAGAGAGACAAAGGGCGGAAAGGAGGGAGACGGAACGGCAGAATGGGAGATAGAAGGAGTGAGTCAGGAGTGAGGGAGGATGACACTGAATTAGGTGACGCATTTGTTCTCAAGATGAGGTTAAATTTTTATTTTGCTTTGCCATTAAAGGAAATAACAATTGAGCATTCTTTCAAATTACGCGATAAACATACGTACACACGAACAATGACAGAAAGCGAAGGATATGTCGGGAAAAGACGGAAAGAGGGAGAGCACGTCCAAATGGCGGTCATCGTAAGACGGGAGAAATTTCCTCGACGTGCACCTCAAGGAATAAGGATCGACTCCGAGATACTACACGTTTGTTTTGGAGGAAAATTGTTCATTAATGAAAAAGCGAGTTGCCGAGAGATAAGGATCGCTTGAAGGCGGAATATGTCAAAGGCTCACAAGCAAAGTTAATATTTAAAAAAAACTCAATATAAAAATCTAGAAGCATGATTCAACGAAAAGCCTGAAGGACCAAATTGGGACAGACCTTATCCGTGTGCGTGTTAAATTAATAAAGGAAGAAGATAAATAAAATGAGAAAGGTTACTTGGTATAAGTTCCACTTGATTAAACAAGTTAGGAAAGTGTACAACGTATCACAAATGGGCGCGTTTCGTGCAATGGAGTATTAGAAAGAAATTATACTTATACGTGTATGTAAGGGAAATAGCGTTTTAAAGTTCTTATATTCTTCAAAAGTAATCCATTTTCTTCCTATTTAATAATATTGCATGCACGCGTAAGGAAATTAAACGTTTGTTTATGAGATTGTTTATGAGATTGTTTATGATAGCGACAATGAAGTAACCATGCAAAAAATTTTGTTTAACTCGAATTAAGACATTCTCATTTGATTTTATCGATAACGGCTACTCCTACGATAAAAATGTATAGAAAAGAAAATACTGTTCTTTACAAGTTCTACAACTTTTATTTGAAAAATATTTTGATATCAGCAATACTTTACGAGATATGACGAAAATTTAATTTTTGGTCACCAGTAAAGTGGTACCCCTGATTGGCGTACGTGATTCATTTTTGCGATTTTCTTATTATATTTGATTTTAAGTCCTTAATATCAAATTTCATGAAAATCCGTTCAGTAGAAACCGAGAACGAACATGCGGACAGACAGACGGACGGACGGACAGACCGACGATAATAGGCGCTCACGCTGGAAGCGAAACGCGCCTAAAAAGATACCACCGGTTTCGACTAATATCCAGTAATTATCAGGAGTAATTATTCGAAACCGGTCGTATCTTTTTTAATAAAGTGGAACTTATACCAAGTAATCTTTCTCATTTTATTTATGATGGAGTTCCACCAATAACATTGGAAAAATACCTCCAAATCACCGTAAAGGCGGCACTTACGTGCCAAGGCACAGAAGACTCGCAGGATCACTTAGGACGCGCGTTTCGACAGCAACGCTCTCATCTTCAGCAATGTCAAAGTGTGTAAGGTTAGGTGGGGTTTTTATACTATTGTTGACCGTTAGAGAAGTAGGGGAGGGGAGAGGGAAAGATGTATCGATCGTTAACTGAAATAAAGGAGAGTGGGGGATAGGGCCAGCGTCGTTATTCATTATCTTGTTTTTTTGGCATCTAGTTTGATTTCGTTGGTGACTGTTTTTAGAAGTTTTAAATTTTCGGTTGTGATAGGATGATGGCAGGTGTTGATATGAGATGCTACACTAGACTTGTCTATTCTGTTGTTTCTGTAATGGGCTAAGTGTTCTTTGAAACCTGTTTCTAATTTCCTTTTCATTTGTCCAATGTCAATTTTGTCACACTTTTCACTTTTGATTTGGTATATGCCTGATTTCTTATGGGGGGTATGCTGTCTTTAGGCATCTCATATCAACACCTGCCATCATCCTATCACAACCGAAAATTTAAAACTTCTAAAAACGGTCACCAACGAAATCAAACTAGATGCCTATGAAAACCTTTACATACACCATAACCAAAACAAGATAATGAATAACGACGCTGGCCCTATCCCCCACTCCCCTTTATTTCAGTTAACGATCGATACACCTTTCCCTTTCCCCTCCCCTACTTCTCTAGCGGTCAACAATAGTATAAAAACCCCGCCTAACCTTACACACTTTGACATTGCTGAAGATGACAGCGTTGCTGTCGAAACGCGCGTCCTAAGTGATCCTGCGAGTCTTCTGTGCCTTGGCACGTAAGTGCCGCCTTTACGGTGATTTGGAGGTATTTTTCCAATTTTATTCATTGTCTTCACCGTGTCTCGTGAGTTCTTCATTTTATTTAATGAGTTCCACCAAGTAAAGGCTTCTTCCGTTGATTTTAAGGAAGAAGATATTCTAAATTGTGATTTTCTCTTGGTGTGATTTTAGATACGACATAAACAGATGAAGAATTACGAGATTTGCGACCCATTTATTATGCCAATTTCACCTCTCGAACGTTCGTTGGATATCTATCTCTGCTAAACTTCTTGCTTTCAGTATCATTTGTATGCGACCGCTAAAGATTTGGAAGCCATAATTTCCAATTACAAGTAAACACACGAATAGAGTAAAAACGACGACAAAAAATCAAGCTATTTGAGCATTTTTTAAATCGATTATTATAATGATTTGATTTTTTTATTCCAGATATTCTGTTGGTACTTAAATAACACCATAACCTAAATTCACCCTCGATTTTGGCATAAATCGTGCTTCGTGATTTGGAAGGCGTGAAAAGAATCCCTTCTCACAATAGCAATTCCGAGTTCTCTTTTTTTCGTTGACAATAGAAATGCTTACATTAAGTAATTGCCCGATTTTCCGAAGGCAGAGTCACGACAAAGGTACATACGCTCGTCTCCTGCAGAAAAAATTGCGTATCGAATCGTTTTTGAATAAGGCTCCAAAAAACTACGCAAAGTAACAGGAAAAGCCGCAATAATGGTCTCTGCGGATTCTTATTCCGTTAGGAAAGTTATTCTTTTGGCCCGTCAAAGTCCTAGAGTTGAGCAACTGCCATTTTGTACTCGGCAGAGACTGCATTGTTGACCAGGCAGAGAGAGAGAGAAGAGGAAAGATGGAGGGGGACGAGTGTGCCACTTTTCACGAATCTCAAGATATTACACGATAGTGAATCGTGTCATCCGAAACTTTTTTCATATATACTTTCCACAATACAGGTTACATGTTTCTCGTGCTTAACGTGATTGAAACGGTATATTATCAAAAATATATTCCGCAACATGGGCCGGATTGAAGTTTTTGTTTTATGTCAATTTATTTAAGCCGATGAGACTACTGTCGATAGTAAAAAATGTGACCACCTTTGTGTTATCTAAGTGTTAATTTTTAAAATATTAGAAAAACGAAGTTAATTTATATTACCTGAAAATAAATCCGAAAAATTAATACGATAATATTTAGTGTAAACAAATGTTGGAGGAAATACGATCATAGAATATCATAAACGAAAGGCAATATACTTCGAAATATCTAGTTTCAGTAGTAACATGCCACGGTAAAAATGCAGTAAATTTAAAAATCATTTCTACTTACACCATGGAACCCATTTCTCCTCGCAATCGAAATACTTTCTTATTTCGATAACCTGACATCCAAGCCACGACCTTTACAAATTTGTCGACGTGGTAAAAAAAAAGAAACATCATAAATCAGAGAAAGCAAGAATCGATAATAAATTTGAAATAAGCGATTGAGCAACCAAGAAGGAGACGGGGTCAGAGCTTTAGGAATAATTCATCCTTGCGATCGAAGGATTCCATTTCTCATCGGTTTACATTGCGACACTCGGGAGTTCGTGACTTTGTCAGCCCTGCATTATGCTTTGGAGCTCGAGACACCACGTGAAAGAGAGAGAAGTCGGTTGCGAGCTTTCAGTCACAGCCAGCGAACATACAAATGATTCGAGCTCCAGAGAAACGTATAAATGTAGTTTCCGGTGCATGAGGCACAGAAAAACATACGGAAGATTAATCTTTGATACGGGATTCGCGTGGTCTACTCGTCCGCCATTTTGGAGGCTACAAACGCTATATAGTGAGTCCGAAGGCCCTGAGGGCTCTATAAAAAAAAAGAAAGGCCCGGGCATGCTAATCCGTTAAAGGGATCCGAACGTGACCCAAATCGTGACCGGAGCCATTCGCAGGGAGTCGGGGATCGAAAGAGAATGGGGAAGAGGAGGAAGGGGTAAGAAAAACAAAATCGGAGACTCTCTTGGAACCGTTTGTTGAAACTTTCTCTCAATTACGATCGTGACGTGGAAATATAAGAAGGGCCCGGAGGTGGGGGGGGGGGGGGGGCGAGAGGATTGTGGGAAGCCCCTAATCAAAAGAGATTCGACATTTGGGATTTATTGTAAGCGGACAAAAGGGTCAGCGGAACCTTCTTCCGCCCCCTGCTGCCCTCCCCCATTGGCCCTCTTTCCTTCTAACCCTTCTCCGATCCCTCGATATCTATCCGCCCCCGACTTCGCCCTCCCTCGACTGAAGGGAACCTTTTGATCGGTGATGAGGTCGATATCCTCGTCCATTGTTAGGCGTACCGATTGTGTTTTTTTTATCGGGAGAGCATTAGGTGATCTGGGTTACGATTGGATGAAACCTAGTTTCTTTTTCTCCAGAGATCCGCTTTTATTTTTTTCAATTAGCTAAATTGAAGACAATGAGGTCTAATTAAATGTTTTGGTGAAACAATGGTTTTCGATTCCCATCTGGGCCTTTGAACGAATATGGATATAATGATTTATATTCATAACAATATCTCATACAAGTCGATTTACCCTGCCTTAAAGATAAAAAGTAAAGGAGTGTCAATAAAATCTCGAGAATATTAATTCAAAGGTGCCAGATGAACTTGAGTAACATCCTATTTGTGTATTAAAAGAGAAGTAATGACAATAATGAACGAACTTATGTCATTGCTGATGTTTTAAACAAAGTATAGTGAGCAGTTCCGAGTGCATGTAGAAAAGAGCGTCAAATGACTCTTTGACTTGCAATGTGCAACTTAAATCTCGTCTATATTTTATTGAATCAAGTATCAGCTTCCACAGCAATCGCTCATCTCGCAATTCCAGCTACGCTTTGTCTGTTCATACAAAAATTGCATCTCTTGTGTTTAAAAAAAATATGGCCTTATGATTCACCACTAGAACAGTCATCGCTCGTAGCCACTAACATGACAGTGACTCGCATCATTTGGAACAACAACACAAGGGTCGTAAAAAAATGAGTGCTTTCGATGAAAGCGGAGACACCGTTGCCAGCAATATGGCCCCCCGCCCTTCTCTTCACTTCGGCCCCACGCCATCCAGTCCCACTTCTCAGAGAGAAGGCTTATTCAGCGCACGAGTCCAATCTCCTCCTTTCCCAAACGCGCTTCACGACGCCAATCGTTTCTCGGAACACCGATTCCGCAACACGTGGTGTCCACACGCTTTCTCCGCCGTAAAATGATTTTTACGTAGTTAAAAAAGATGACAGTAGCAGTGGTGACAGAGAAATTTGTGGGAGTTTCCGCGGAAATTTCTGCGAGCCAAATTTAAGGATTTCAAATGCAGAGGAATGTGCACCGTTTGCAGAGGATAAGTCTCTATTTAAAAAAAAATCAGAATGCAAAAGTTTCTCCTACAAAATCAAGCCGGCAGTGTGATAACTAGTCCCCCATGAATTTTCTGATCTGTTAATGAGTTGCATTTACGCCTCATTAGAAAAATAAATCGAGAATACTTATAAGTTGTCAGATAAATTAAAATGAGAAAATTTTCTATAACAATTTTTTATTTAATCGGAAATCGGATTCATAAAAGAAGTTCTACATAGAATAGACGAAGTCGGGGATATGAAAGCGTGTAGCCAGTAATTAGCAAACATATGGCGTATAAACCCAGTGGAATATCATAACAGATTCCGGCTATGAAACATCTAACGATTGACATGCGTCCAATGACTTTCTCGTCTGGCGCAAAAAGGGCTTTCAGAAAATTGCCTATAAAGTTAACGATGCCGCCTTCCGCCAGACAAACAGTTAGGGATGAGCACTCTTTCAACACTCCTAGGCCGCCCTTTTTACCCTTACACCTGCTCGAAAACCCTCGGCAAACTGAAAATCTTCCACTCTTCCCCCTCGACCCTTTCTTCTAGGAAGGGAAGGATAAATCCTCCGAAAAATGCCAATGCGGCGAAAACAAGACGGAAGCCTCAAAAGTGGAGTTTTTAAAGGAATGAGGGTCTAGTGGGAGTGAAACAGGAAGGAGTGAGAGGACGAAGTGGGTCCGAAAGAGAGGAGGAAAGGAGAGAGAGAGGAGAATGCTGGGGGAGTGAGTAAGATTGGAAGGGTAGAAAAGTTGGAGGGAGAGGGCGAAATAGTTTCGAGTAAGAGAGGGGATACTGGAGATGGGAAGGGGGCGAAACGGGGCAGAAAAGCATAAGCGAGGCTTCTTACGGAGATGGAGGTTCATCAACCTTGAAGCTTTGCAGAGTAGCGGCGAAGGGGTTATTGAAAGTAAGGAATACAGGTGTCGGGAATATGAGAGCGAAAAGGGTTGTGGAAAGGAATGTCGGGGAGACTTACTCGAGTATCGCTTTTTTTTATAATATCCGATCGAGGTTAATGCAAAACCACTCAAAGTAATTATCGTACTCCTGTGAGAAGTGATTGGGGTTATTCTCTTCCTGATGCATTGATTTAACAGAATTTTTAAAGCAGACGTGAACCGGTAAAAATTAAAGGATATATTACATCGTACGAACAGTGTTATAGTACATAAATTTTGTCAAAGCAATTTTAACATAGCGAACTAAGGAAGTTTAAATGAAATGAGAAGTGAAGAACAAAAAAGTTTAATTTTATTCTTGCTTCATAAGTTGTCTCATCTGCAATTAAATCTGTACATCATATTGCCATAAAATGAGCGGAGATGGTATCAATCTTTTTAAAATCCATTTTACTCGTTAACATCCCTCCCTAATCACTCAAACTGTATGTCTTCAGCATCCATTTAATCAATACGCGGAAGATGAAACTAAATTGAGTCGGAGAAAGAGAGACTGAGGGAATTAGACGGAAGGGAAGAAATTAAATTGTGCATGAAGTGTGGAAGGGGAATTGAAGAAAGAATGGAGAGGAGGAGAGAGGGGGGGAAGAAGAGGAGGTGAGGTTAAGTGCAGCGGGAAGGGTAGGGTGAGAGGAATCCAACGATTAGGAACCAGAGGTGCTGTTAATGCAAGAGAAATGCGAGAGAGGACTTCACGTGAAAAGATCACGATAAATGGTCGATTGTATAAAAGGTAATAATATCGCTATATCTCATTCTCTCTGTCTTTCGCGACAAAGGGATGGCTGGGAGGAAGAGAAAAGGAATAGATTAAAGATAAAGGTGAAGATATCATCGATGGAGTGAGAGATAAGCACGAAATGTTTCCTCTTTTTGTTATCCAGCTTATAAATCAAGTGCTTCGAAGCACATTTATTCGTACTGATTTTCATATACAGTCATAACGGAAAGTTGTTAATAAATAATGGTGACGGCTTGAAAGAGAAATAAACACGTATGTCACTCGTATGTCACTTATGCCTCTTAACGATGTGGAATTTAGCAAATTGCACCACTTATGACACAAGCTAAAACTGTTTCACTAGTGTCTCATTTACTATAATCGCTTTACGCACTCTAGGTTTCACGTTGACTCAAGCAGTTTAAAATTTTAAGCCGATGACATTAAGATAAAAAATATCAAACAGTTGAAAAATTTACATTTACGCAATTTTTATGAAGGGCTCTTTCATTTATTGACGCATATCTCTTTGCGTATTCTATTTTCATTTCTCTCAGTGAACGCACTAATTACATGAATACCAAACCGGAGAGAAAACTGATACGTCAACTACATTCTGTTTCGATGGAAGAGAGACTGAGATGCATTGCTAAACACATTTATTTCAAGAAAACTCAAACGTCTTCCGGATGAGACCCCAATCAAGGAAACGCGAAAAGGAAGTGCAGGGGACATTTTTTAAAAACATTCCTGGTAATTTTTTATAATAGGAAACGTGCAGCTTCTAAAATCTCTTTTCCCAAAGTCGGAAGGCGGAGGAAAAAAATGGTGGGAAGTTAGAAATAATGGAGGGAAAATTTCCTGGCAAAAATATGGTCCGTAAATTTTCGGAGTTCTATGATGAACTCACGTAAAAAATGGAAACCAGTCGAGGAAAAGGTTCTCCCGATGGGATTAAGGAAAGGGAAAATGAGTTGGAAGGATATGAGGAAGCGAGAATTTTTTGTCAAGGGTTTAAGGCTATAGGAAGAAAATTTGGCCACGGTCTGCTAGGAAGGGATACGAGTGGAAAAGATCCTTGCGTCGTGGGTGAGGAACGAGAGTTGGCCGGTCTTAAGGGAAGGTTATGGGAGGAAGAGGAGGAGGACGTTTGACGCGAAGGAGACTCGTGAAAAAAAATTGGTTTTGTGTCAATGGCTGGCGCCGACACAACGTCTGGTTTCTGTCATCGCTCACCCATAGCACTCTAGCCGGCCCTCATAACTATGGGTCTCGGGTCGAAGGTTTCGGTTGCCGAGGCCACAGCGGGGTGGCTTGAGGCGGGGGTACGAGCAAACGAGATATCTACCGCAAAGAACTTCCGCAAAGAAACGAAGTGGCCATTGTTGCCCGGCGACAACCCTTTTGGGGCCTTTCCAACCAGGATGTTTTGCTAACGTACAATTGTCAATCGTATTGCATGCTGTGTCACCTGGATAGCAAAATATTCCGAAGGCAATTTCACTTCTGCATCGAAAACAAAAAAATCGTAATTTGTCTTTCTGCCTCTTCAAAACCTTTCGTAAATATCGAGAGGGAAATATTTTCTGACCGTGACTGCCGGTATCCGACATATTCCTTTCTACCACAATATTTGAACTTTTAAATATTTTTCTACTCTTTATATCTGTTCTTATCACTCATGAAAACTCACACCATGGAGGTTAATTAACTTCTAGACGAGAAGTTGATCCATGTAGGAGAACGAATAACTTGGCAGAGAAGATCCAAACTTTAGAATGCTGCTGTTTTTAACTGAGTTTTAATTGCTGACAGAATAAAATTGATGAATTTAAAGTCGTTATAAGTTATTAGTTAACCCCAGAAAATGGTTAATCTATCATATGGTATGAGGTATGGGATTGGAGGAATATGGTGCGGCCAATTAAATTGGAGATAAGATCAGGGATATTGCATTAGGTAGTCTAATTCGTATTATAACGATTAAGTGTGGCGCCTAAAGATAACATTCAATTTTTTTATGGCATATAGTGGTGAAGATGGTAGAATGGCAAGTTTATAATAGGCAATAATTAAGAACAAAAGAGGTAATTTTTAGAATTCTCTAAGTCTCATCCCATGAAACAGTGAATATTAATTCAAGGATTCATCCTTCGAATAATCACATTTGTTCTATATTTTTAAGCGTTCTACGTGCGAAAAAATTTCGCATGTGGTGGGGGAAATCACGTCGTTCGAGTTTTATTTAATCGGCGCGGAAAGGAAAGGGCTTAAGACAGCTGCATCGCCTCATACTTAGCAGGAACGAATGGAAATGATGAATTATGAAACTGACCATTGTGGAAAGTGTTTTAATTCTCCGTAAATTCTAGAGTTATTAGAAATTTAAAGAACGGAAACATTATGCTCAATGGTTATAATTTTCAAGGTAGGCCTGAAATTTAGACAAATAAATGAGACTAGCTGGCTTACATTAATAGATAGAGAAAAGCTAAATATTATGTAGTACTTAAATGTATATATGTATAAGAGAGGTTGGAGAAAAAGCAAATATGAGAGAATGTTTCTTATATTTTTCTTTTTGGCGATGAAGATAATAATAAAATTAATTATTAATAGAAGCGGAATACTGGGAATATTCATACATTCAAGTTTGTTTTTTACATCTTATTGTGTACCTTTTAGATCGAAATACTTTAGTGTTAGACTGTCATTTAAGAGTATTTGTAAGCTATAGCTGTGTAAAAACGATAAAGTGGACTCATAAATAAAACCTTGTAAGACGTATAATTGAAATTTTCAACGCCTGAGAGTGTTAAAGGAACGGAATATGAAATAATAAATAATTATGAACAGAAGTATAATAAACCATTTTATTGGAACTAAATCCTTTAATTCCAATTTGGTAGAGATGTTTAAATAAAATCCGTTGGTGAACGCGTAAGTAGGATTACCTTTAATAAAATTCTAAAGGAAATTATATCTCATAATAAAATAGAATAAATTATTCTGTGAAATGAATCACTCCACTTAAATGGTATATAAATAATAGGTATTCAAAGGAAATTTGAAAAAAAAAACACCGGGGGAAAAAGTTGGTAATAATTTTAGAGAACATCTGTGATACGAAATATAATTATTTGAAGGGCGGAATGTTCCATTCATTTTCTACTCAGATTGAAATCAAAATCAGCGAAATGCGACATGGACAACATTCTAATGATAGTCATTCAAAATAAATTGGACTAGGGACCTTAGAAGCGAAATTATTGGCAAATATCACCATGCATATCATGAATACATTAATCCGATTTATATTTCACCGTCCGATCGACCCTCCAGTCACCCTCTCTCCCTTCCCCCCCGGTCTTCTCCCCCATCCCCTTCCGTACCCCGTCGCACGGGTACATTAATCCACGTCCTCATTATAACCGCCAATTTCTCGCATTATTAATACATCCAATCGACTGAAGACGGAAGAAAAATGCTAATTAGCGGCATTAATTCCACGGTGTCCTCTTTCAGCTTACATGCCATAAAAAATTTTATAATTCTCATTAGTCCAATCAATTACATTTTTTAAGGTTCGTTCTCATCATCTTCGAAAGAAACTTTTGCTCTGCTCGCCGGCAATTTAATAAGCAGTATTTATAATGTCTAGGAAGAGACAAGAAAGAGAGAAAAAACGCGGACGTGTTCAGCGAAATCCGCATGAATATTAATGCGTGCTCCATCCGAAGTCTCGGCATCAATTCTCGTCTCTCGCTGGCCATTTGCAACGGGCGCCGTACCCACTCCATAAGATAGCCATCGCCCACGAGAGGCACCATCAACACCGGGAGGTCAGCAGATCCAAGCATCACCTCGAGGGGATCTCGAAAAAAATTACGCAGCTCCATCTCTCGGATTGCCTCAACCGTCAAGCGTCCCTTCTTCCTCCTTTATTTTCCACCGATTTGCATTTCGTTATTACTTTCTCATATTTTTTTTATTTGACGCGATCTACGTTGGCTCGCATTCACCCAGCGCATCCAATAGAGAAGGAGGAGGGTACATACTTTGGGACTCCCGGCGCGCTAGAGGGAGGGAGGCGATTCTGGAGGGCCTATTAACTGCGAATAACAGAGACCCTTTCCTCTCTTCTCATCCCCTCGCTCCCTACTCCACTACTCCCACCTCTCGACATGCCCAGAGGCAAATCCCCATTTCTTCTTTTTATAATCGGATGCCTCCATTCTCTCTCCTCTGAATTTAATCTGCCTTAGTGAGCGATGCAGGAAAAGAGAGATGACGTTCCTCATCTTGTGTCCGGCAGATCGGCCACGATGAACCCTGTCAAAAGGGGTTTTGTGATGTGGTTCAACAAACTCACTTTTTACTGCTCCCTACCCCCTTCCTTCTATCATAATCGCCTCCCATCCACCCTCTCTCTCTCTCTTCACCCCCTGCCACGCGCCGTTTGCTCTTCTTTTTCTTCACTAAGTCCTTCTTTGCGCCCTCTGTCCCATTGGCAGGAGGACGAGACGGGTTAGCCGCAACGACGTGGAAGGATACGAAAAAAAATATCATGTCTGGCCCAGAGATTACTACTTGGCGCTCGTATAACGATGGCAGACTAATCTCGTGTACCGGATAATGAAGGCAGGTGCTCCAATGCTTGACTAATTCCTTTTGTCTCCGTTTTTTACTTTCTCCATATATGTACGTAGTATAGAAAAGGTATTGTTTTCATGAAAAAAAATCGAATTCGAGATTTCAACGGAAATATACGTTTTGAGGTCTCCTGAACACATTTTTTCGATTATGTATGTGTGCGCGCGCGTGCGTGTGCGTGCGCGCTTGTGCGTGCATATGTGACAGAAATTTTGCCTGCGCTCTAACTAATAAACTATTCATCAGATCAGCATGAAATTCTATATTTGTCATTTTATATAGTATATTCTTAAGATTTGAAAAGATTTTTATAACAATCGTTCAACCGGGAGTAGCGGTTTACTCTTGTAAAATTTTAGTTTTTCTTAAATATTTCGCTTAAAACTGAATTTTTGTTAGCACACACACACACACACACACACACACACACACACACACACATATATATATATATATATATATATATATAAGTTGTAGATATTATTGTTTTACAACTTTTGTTTGAACTAAATTTTTATATGAGGAATATTTCAAGAGATATTCAATTTTCTTCGAAATTGACGGTTAGTGGGCAGCTCGCGCGCGTGGTAGTGACAACAATTGAATCGCTAGCGCTGAAGCATATAAGTTGAACTGTTCCTATCGCCGTATTTATTTGATTTTAGTTGACAACTTACGTATAGAGAAAGTCATGTGCTGGGCACATCAATTTATTTTTTCTAAAGCTCGCTCGTAATGAATATTCTTGCGTGCGTCGAAAGCTTGCATATTACGGTTTTCTTCCTTGAGTTTCCCATTTTTCCGTTTATTGCTGGTTGAAGGAGGCCGTAAAACGCTCGCACCCGTTTTTTTAACTTGAAATTAATAGTGGCACTGTTATGAACATGTCTCGATGAAGTACAGGGTATGCTATATGAGATTATACGAGATTAAGTGGATCTAAGAATTTGGCCGTCTGTTGGGGTTTATACGTGACGTGGTCCACCTTAGTCGCCTAATAACGAAGTTGTCCTAAGAGAAAACTAAAAGTCCGCTAAATGAAAGATTTGCGATTCAAAAGAGAACGGCAAGGGGATCTTAACCCTGCAAATGTTCGCTGAATTTTCAAGTACGACAAGTTTGAGTGAATTGGAGAAGAGATAATTTAAGTAGTTCTACTTCCGTTTTATTTATATCGAATCGCCAGCTGCTTCAATTCGCTCATTCCGACAAATAAACATTTTTTTTCACTTGATGCTAAATCTATGTGGTAACCAGCGGATTAAAAATTGCCTTTGTCTCTAATAAAATTTTGTTCATTTTGTGACAAAAAAAAACTTACATTGCCTTTCTTTTCACCAACTCCCGCAACTTTTCTCATAAAACCGCTTCGGAAAAAATAAATAATAAATATAAATTCTTTAAGCTACAGAAATCTTTTCGTCCGATAAAATACTAAATCTTTCCGAGAATAGAATTTTTTAAAACATTACCGCGACCCGGACATCATTCGATTCGCCGAAATCGATTTCAGATCTGCGATGATAGAACCACCGCATCCTCCCCTCCCGACCTCTCCTTCTTCTGCCTCCCCCCTCTCCCCTTTTCGTATGTTCTCTCTCTCGTTTTCCGCACACTCCCAGAATCCTCTCCATTTCTGTCTCTCCTCCTCCCTCTGTCCCCAGCCTCCTTCCCTTCGACCTACCTTTCGCATGCCGACTCTAGAGAAAAGGACCCGCTGATCAAGAGATCCCTATCTGGACCACCCACCCGTCCAGTTATCCCTGTGTTGCGCCGTTCAACTGTTCGGTCGCGCGTGTCAAAGGAGGCGGTAGAGCGGATTTATGCGAGCGGTACGTCTTTTCCGTTGTTTGAAGTTCGTGCTCGCGAATTTCCGATCGGAGGGTTTTTCCGAAAAAAAGAGCCCCATTCGGTAGTTTCACTTTCCTTTCTGTGCTTTTCCTCAAAACGCTTGAAAACACATTTGACGTTTCCTGCGGGAATGACATGAGATATTCATTCCGCACGATTTATGGGAAAGTGATTGAGATTTACGACATAGATTCTTCAATATTTGCCAACTTGGAAATAAATCCGGTAATAAAACGTTTGGAATTGATGCTTTTTCACCGACTGCCGCAAAAATTTTTCTCGTTGCGTGAAAAACGCATTGGCCTTTTCTAAACTACGTGCAATATCTCAGTCACAAAGGCACAATTTTTTCTATCCTGAGAAATATACTCTTTCCGCTGATAAGACTACATAATCCCAGCTTTACCTATATTAAAGTAACAGAAGTTCATAGAAGATATCCATTCGATAATAATTTGTAAAAAGAAAGTAATACTCGTAAATGGTAATTGTCGTTTCGTTAAGGATACTATTGATTCGTTTTAATTATAACATTATCTTAGAATTTAATAAATTAATGCAGCGATAAATGTTTTACGAGCGCTAACCATAATCAAATAGCATTTACGAAGATTTTTTTATCCATAGTTAATATAAAACTTTTAATTTGGCCGACTTACACAAAATACTGACAGGTGGAAGTCAATCGAGTCATCTTTTCCCTGGGTGGCACGTTACAGATTGGGCATTTTTTATCGGATATGCCAACTTTTAAAATATCAATAATCATTTAATTCGACCGATAGGCCATCCACATCTGTTTTTATGGTCTTTGTGTACTCAGTTCAGATGAAATCAATCACATCGCCGCCTAAATGTTTCTACTCGATAATAGTGATATGCATTTCATTAAAAATTCGATGGTCTTCAAAAATATTCTAAAGGATGTTGCTAAATAGGCGGTAATATATCATTTAAAGCTTTGGCCATGGTCACCTTCTCTTCTACGAATGGATTTCACGCCGCCCACTCTTTCTACTTCTCTTTCCCTCCGTCTCCTCTACACCTTCCCCTCACCTGCTCCTCTCCTCTTCGATACCGCATCAAAATGGCGCAATCGATCACTCCCCACGACGGCCACCCTTCCCATTTTTTTCGATTCGTGTTTAACCTGAGACCGATTCCTTTGTCGCACACATTTGCTCCGGCGCACGCCTCCCGCCATGCCGTTCCACGGTTTCCACCCAAAACCGGCAAGGAGATCCAGATTCATGTGCATCCGGTGACAATCGCACAAAGGGACGCAAACAAATATGTACCATACGAAAAATGTGAAGGTGTGCGAGCGCGTGACCAGAAATTCAGAACGACTGACGTCGCTAAGGAGAATGCGAAAGTAATTCTGGTCCACGGCGCGCTTTTCCAAGGGACGGTGTCCGGCGACCAGGATCGTGACGACTCAAGTGAAGGTGTTCTTTTAGTCTCGTAACTTTCTCAGATCTTTATCTTCGGTTTTTTTTAGCATTAAGGAAATATTATATTCCGGAAGTGATGGGTAAATTTAACCAGGGAGATGTTTTTTGGTGATTAACTATGCGTTTCGCAGTTAATAGCTCACAAATTCTCCGAAATGCAAGCTGACTTCTTTATATCAGAAGGAGGAAGTTGTGAAAGTCAGATGAAAGGGGTGGTTCTAGAAACTCTTGCATTTCCTCTATTTTATGTATTCTTAACCTCTATACTATTCTGACAGGGTTAGGGATTTTTTTAAATAGAGGGTCATCAGCAGTGACAAATCCAAGAGGCAGGAGAAGCGATTGGTACGCTTCCGGAATCGCCTCTAATAGAAACTTCTCGATAGTGGGAGGAGGACGCATTATAATAATTTGTCCTAAAAACACGTATTACTTCATAAATAAAATATTCTATATAACTTTTTCACTTACCATTCAGAAATGAAGATAAAATAGTGAATAATGTGTATGCAGTACTTCATTATTTCAAAATTCAGTTGTTTATGAATGATTTCAAGTCGTGTTTAGAATATTCGAGCAAAAGAATACATGAGAGTAGAAACTTCCCCTCGCTTCCACCGATTGAGAGTATTTTTAGTGATTGATTAGTTGAACGAGAAGCTTTGAATTTTTAATATAGTATTTCCGACCGTCTTGCTGAAGTAATCTGTCAAATTTTGTTGCGGTCCATAGACCTAAATATTAAGAAGAAAACAAAATACTTAGTAATAATTTCGCTTTAAAAGGATAGATCCTACAGTGCAATGAAACTTGGGTCGTATTAAAATGACATTGTTATTAAGTTAAGTATTTGTTTTCTTCTTTCCTCATCCCGATCATGGAAAATTTTCAAATTTTTAGTAGAACTTTGCTAGTTTCATCAGATATTAAGAAGATGGCAATAAAATAAGATTTTACGCGCGCCCGGGAAGGCCTGCCCGCCGCAGATTCTCATAAGTGTTTTTTCTAACAAAAAAATGTAATAAAACGATGACTTCTCTCGGAAAATAATAATCCCGCAAAACGATAGGCGCAGACCAGAACAAACAAATTCAGCGAAGTCATTATTTCTCGGAAGTGACAAATTTCGCACCCGCCTTCTTTTATTTTTCCTTTTAGAGCCTTTAGCCAAGCCGCCTCCGACTGGACTGATTCCCTCTTTCCACCCCCTTTTCCTCCCCCTTTTGGCCGGAAATGGTTCTCCCCTCGGGGGAATCGACATCTTCAGCCGCGTCCACAGTTGGAGCTATCCTAAGGCGAAAAGGCGCGGCAACCTCCTTCCTTAGGAGCAACGTCCCAAAGAAGCGCCCTCTCTCCTGTTTACACTCAACGTGTCCAACTCTTTTCCTCAACACGTGTAATCTCGAGGCTCTCTCTCTCTCTTTTGCCACTTCTCCCACTCCTCTCTCCTAATCCAAAAAAAGGACTGAAACGCGAAGCGGGGAGCCCGTGCAGCTCTACTGCACCGTGGCCGTGGGGAGGCCACCTTAAAGAGGGGCGGTGCGTGCGCCCCTCCTATCCCTTTATAGTAAGAAAGAAAGGGGTGCGGAGCGAAAGGGTTTCTCGACATTGTCGGTGCCGCCCTCTCTCCTTTGGACGTTTTTAAATCTTCTCTTTTCCTCCGTTGTGTCCGTGAGGAATTAGATCGGCCTATCCTTTGTGAGGCTCCTCTTTTAAGGAGAGCCTCTTCGGGAGAGAGATCCCATAAAGTTTTAACGCGGCAGGGATTGTCCTGCCTGCCTTGCCTTGCCTCAGCCGCCTCCCCTTCTTCTTCCCCCATTGTCGTGTCCGGTGTGTTTTTATTCCGCACCCGATGACATTAATCGCGCATGCACCAAAATAGGGAGAAAAGGTACATCCTTTATTGTCGAGCGCACAATGGCCCGTGTACCGTTCGGAGACCTTCTAAATCTTCTTCTAGAAATAGGACTTACTATTCCTAATGCCCCATGTGTCTTTTTTTACCTTTATCAGGCCTGTGTGCCGGGTCCTTCCTCTTTTTCTGTCTTTCCACAAAGGAAATATGCAAACCAATTAGAGAAACAATTTCGACTATGCTTCTGAGGTAAACAAACTAAAGCGAGTAAAAAGGAATCGGTTTGGGCATTTCGTGAGAAGTATGAGTTTCCAGGCTGGTATAAATGTAATAATTCCTCCTTTTTAAAGAACATGCTACAGAAACCAGCTATCATGGAGTTCACTTCACCCAACCGCGTTATAACGACATCCTTTAAAATTTCTAAAGTTTCACGGTATTAGCCAGACAAACTAATGAAAACGATCTTATAAACGGATGAACCTGATGTAAAGGAAAGTAATTCCTGTCAAAAAATTAATAAATTGGAATCGACGAAAATTCTATTATTTTAAGAGTTATTATGCGCAAATTTTGAAATTTCAAGAAGTATATGGTCGTCACGATGGTATTGATATTTTAAACGTGCATACATACACGTTTCCATTTATACTAATATGCAACGCGATTGTAGCGAGTCATTGACGTCTTCTATGTATCATTTGCGATTTTTGTTTCAAGTTAACAATTTTTCTACGGAAAAAGTAACCAGTTGTTCGTAAAATTCCTGAGACACCTTAGACTTCAGCGTCATTATTTGTCTCAGCTATTTGCTTCGATTGAGTTTATTTTTTTAGTTGTTATGGTCAATGTAGGTAGTTTTGATGTTTATATTCTTTTTTCTGCGAGTTTTACTTCTTATTTACGGCAAATGTAAAAAGTAAATAATGAAATTCGAAGTGGCTGTGCCTATAGAGCGTTCCATCTTTAAGTTTAAGTATTGGGTAAATGGCGCGCGGTGTTGCCACGTCTCACTACCCTAACACCAACAAAAGTTTGGTAATTTAAAATTTTCTTTATTTAACTTATTAAGTAAATGCTATTGTTACAATTTTTGTCGTAATACACGATTTTATAAACCAAAACAGGAATACTGCGTAGTAAAATTTCTCTCGCTACGTACCGCAAGCGTGTTGTACCCGTGGCTGCTATAGTGCCCCAAACACTCTGGCGGTCCCAAAACCCTCATAAAAGTGAAAAAAGGAGCTTAAAAGAATAGAATCCCTTTGAAGTGCACTTGTTTTCCTTATGCGTTCAGATTTATTTTTTCTGTACTAGCGTTCAATTGTCTAAACCAGTCTTAGGTAGTCCTTTATCTTGTGATGTAAAGTTACCTACCCTTGCGAAAATGTCAAAATAGTAGAAAAATTAAAAAAATATTTTTAATGTTTTATAATTGGAAAAATCACTCATGATAAAAATGTGATAATTTCTGAACAAATAATTAATTAAAGAAAAAAATTGAAATTTTATAAATTTACAAATGTCGTAAGTTCGTTAATATTGTAAAATATCCATTACCAACTTCACAGAACATCATATCATAACAAATAGATCAAGAAAAAGTCAAATTCAAATTATTTGAAAGAAAGAAATGATTCCCCACCAGATGAAAGATAAGAAAAATTAATTCTCCAGTTAAGGGGTTAAATGTCCTTCGACCTGTGGGATTAGTTTGATTTAAATGTGTTACGTGATTGAGGGGTTTATTATGTTAAATAACGTTTTCTTAACAACAGCAAGATATATTATGCCGTAAACTGCCTAAAAATAAAAAATATATTTTCCCAATCAAAAATTATTTCATTTGAAAGGCTATTGAAATCATAAATAAAAGTTTAAATAGTACATATTTTTTAAAAATGCATAGTTTAATTTGTAAATAATAAATTAGCGTTGTAGTTGCCATTTGCATTTTTATGCATAACTCGATAAATATTTCGTTTAAAGAAAAATGTACAGAATAAAAGTTGTAGGGCGTTTTAAAATAGGTAATCATTTTATGTTCTAAGATAATTCGCGAAAAAAGCACCCAAACGATGTAAATTGGTATTTAATAAAATCGTAGCGTAGTTAATTGGATAAATGCGAGTTCGGTGGTACACTATGTTCACATCTTATTTTTGGATTAACTTCCTCGCATATACTAAGATTAGATGTAATGTGATCAGAGGAAAATAGTTAAGCATGTTTGTGCGAGAATAATTGCTCACAAAATTCCTAAGTAAAAACAACAACTGGATTATTTTATGCTGATCACTATACATAAAGGAAATTAAGTTGTAATTGAGGAAATTTTTACCTGCCCGACATTACAAATTCATTTGCTTCTTTTTTAATCTTGTAAATTTTCCTCTGAGACATACCACATAGCTTGCTCGTCCTACTAACAGCAGATGACAGGCTTTCATTAGATTCATCGAGGCAACTACTAAGAACATTCAATATTGTTTATTTTTCCGAACTCACCTTGCTTTCTTTTCCTCTATGAGACGTCTATTTTTCCACAAAAACCACTATATCAATATGAAAATACGTTCGAGGATAATCAACCTGTGATGTACATACACAATATTCTTAAAAAGGGGACACTATAAACATAAAACCTGCAAACACAACTTATCTCTACATTTGAACCGTATTACACACTTCAGTTCGAAAACGTTTTGAAGAATTGTTAAAACAACTAATTTGCAATATACAATAAAACTGGAAAAATTTGTAAGTACTTTCCCGCAAACTTATGAGCAGATAAAACGACGAAAGCACAAGATAGTCCAACTGCTGAGTCGTAACTGAGAGAAGAACGGGCGAGGGTGAACTGCCTACCTTTGTCCAGACCGCAATAAAACTTTCGCATTATTCACCCTTCCCTTGGCTACCCAACCCCACATCTGGGTGCACTAAAAATAACTTCAAACATTAACCTACAACTTTCTCGCTTAGACCATGAAAGTATTTTTATAAATAAAAAGGTTTCCCACAGACAAACTTTTTCAAGTCAGGCTGGAACACGCAAAATGAACTTTTATAATTAAATGTAGAAAACAAATATTTAAAATCAATTTATTAAACTTTCAGTAGAACCATTACGATCCTTAAAAATTCCTGAACCTAATGCAAAAAACTGCATTACATTATTTTAAAACAGAACGTATATATCATCGATTGAAACAAACCTGACCGTAAAATGTCCATTTCAGGTCAAATATTGTTTATCGCATTTTGTATAGAATATAATTTTTGTTTTCATTTAAAAGTATAACATAAGATTCTGCGTTAAAAATAGCGCAATTAGAAATTTTGAATTTTTATTTTAATGCAACTTTAAATTATTAGTGAGATTTGGGAATCCCGGTGTCGTAGAGAAGGGGGGGGGGGGGGGGGGGGATTGGATTTTTAAGTCTGCAGGAGAGGGGAGAAAAGATGCCGTTTGAAACCGTACTGAACTTTAAGATGGAATGCTCTATAGTTCGTGAGCAAGGAGCTGGAAAGAAAATGAAGTTATCTGACTGTGAATTATGTGCATTATATGGCAGAATATTGTCGTTCATGGAGAATTTATACTTTAACAATATTTGACTCATCGAGAAAAATATTGGCTACATGTTCTAAAAGGATAAAAAACTGCTCTTCGGCATTCTGACTGCGCTCTTCTACGAAGCTTTAGATCGCCTTTCGCCAGTAATTTAATTTTTCCCGCTGACTTTCTTTCTAAACGTATTAAAGAGCATTAATAATAAATTTTACGCCGGCTTGATTTTATTTGTGATCATCCCTATTTTTCAAAGTATAGTGGTGCTCGCCACACTGAAAATGTCGGCGGTGCAGTAAATGCCCGAGAAAAACCATTTTCGATAATTTTTCGCAGTTAAGAATTCACTCCTCTGAGGAATTCCTTTTGGCGAAAAATAAATATATCAGATGTAAATATAAAAAACGTAGCAACAAAACATTTATCATATGATGGGATCTCATTGCAGCGCCACCTCATCAAAGCCATTGCTTAATAGCAATGAGTAACACTGCTCACATTTGTTTCAGTAGTGCATTCTCAGGCAATAAAATTGCCAAACAAACGCCAATTTGCATAATCTTGGATTGGGCGCACTATTAACTCCAGAAAACTCCTGCACTACTCCAGAATATTGTTCGTATTCCGCGAAGGTTGACATGGGATGCCCGCTTGCGATTTTAGCTTCGAGAAAAGGGAAGTTACGTGAATAATCGCAACCGGTAAGCGCAAGAAACAGAATGAAACAGAAGCAACTCCATGAAAATTTCAGAAAAGTTACTAATTTAGTGCGTGCTTAAACTTGTAAAAAACACATTCCTATAATTTGCCGCGCACGCAAGCTCACTCACAATCGACGCGAAATCCATCTCCGGCGCAGTACATTTGGACGTCGCACATTGATTGAGAGGAAGTCTATAAAAAGGCAGGAAAAGGCACGGAGTAATGGTCTGCAAAAATGTCGCATTGTAGGTTAGGAGAAGGACGATCGAGTAAGGGGTCTCGGACTAAACGAGACATAGATTACCAGATTAAAGCTGAAAAAGGGTATGCAGAGGGAAGGCAGGAAAGGGAGAAAGAAGGGGGTTGAAGGAGAGGAGAAGAAGAACTGGTTTGAAGAGAGAAAGAGGAGAAAGAGGAGAAAGAAGGAGAAAGAAGGAGAAAGTTGGAAGATGCATGCAGAGTAAGAGGAGAGATATAGGCAGGTGCGGTCCGAGGAATTTTGGCGCCCCGGGCGAGATAGCACTCCAGCGCCCCCCTCCGTAAATGTTTGCTGAGATATTTACAGAATATAGGTTAATTTATTCAACGCTCTGTAATACTTATTGATAATGAATAAATAAAAGAAATCATCATGATTCTAACCTGTTTCACGATATAAATTGGTGTCCAGTATTTATTCACTTGCAAGTAATGCATGGGCATATGATCGGGATGGCGCCCCCAACAATTAGGCGCCCCGGGCAACCGCCCGGCTCGCCCGTACCTCGGGCCGGCCCTGGGTGTAGGCAATGTAACATGGCGAGAAGATGGAAGGAAGATGAAGAATCGAAATTGAAAACGCGAAACGGGTGAAATGGAGTGGAAATATTTCAAAAGGTGTGCTTCTACCGAGCAGGTGCTAGAAGATAATTTTACCATACATTTTCCTGATAGTAAACATATTACTTTGAGACAATGTATGTAGTACTAACAGACGTGGAGTACAATGAGCGACGCATACACGATCCCATGATAAATAATTGCAATTTTTGAGAGCCGTTTTGAAAGCTTGGCGGATGTGATAATGGTAGGAGAATACGGAATGAAAGCGTAAAAAAACCACATCTAAAAACTTGGATAACTTAATGAAAGCCTCTGAGTATCTGTTTCTAATACGTTTCAACGAAGGCATTAGCACGAGCGTGTCCTTGAGTAGAAGTAGAGATTTCATGAATATTCAATTTATTTCTTCACCGTTCAATTTATTTTTCTCTGGTTTCGTTAAAAGCTTTTAGATTATGCGAATAAATTTCTATCACTAAATAACATTAAAACCACGCCTACGCTTAAATTTAATACATTAATAAGATACGGTAAAGTCACTGAAAATATGTAAGCAAGACAAAGCACCTTTTAGAGCCTATATATATCTCGCTTTTTATTTTAATTTATTCTTAGAATGCATTTTAAAAATATTTCTTCGTTAACTAATTATAAGTTAATTTCTAACTGTGCTGACCTAAATACTTGTAGCTATGGAAATTGAGCAATGCGCATCAGGGAACGGCAATGACAAATATGTCGTACAGTTGTTTCAATTTTTCGTCAACCGTACTGAATCTCTCGTTGAATGCATGACGTATGCAGTACATCATATGAGCAATTAATAGTAATTGAGTATTTATGTCGGTATGGCCTTTCAATAATAAATACAATAACTGTAGCAATAAAACATGGTTAATGGAAATTAGGGGCGCCCAGAGGTACAGGGGGTCTGCCCGGAGTGCCACCGTCGTGGGGGCGCTATCCCGATCATCTGTCTATGCATGACTGAATAAATATTGAATATCAATTCATACAGCGGAACAGGCTATAATCTTGATGTTATCTCTTTTTTTTTCATTATCAATAAATATTACATAGCGATGAATAAATGAACAGGTTCTTGGAAAATATCTCAAGCATTTACGGTGGGGGAGCTGGACTGCTACCTCGCCTTGGTTGCCAAAATTCCTCGGGCCGCCTCTGGTGGCAATAACAGTATTTGAGTTGATAACGTAAATGGGTATGAGACCAGTTACATTAATGTCCTCACCGCGCAAATATTATGATTTTGCCATTTATGGAAAAGTAGCGAAATAATAATACTTTACATGAGATGATTAAGTGAAGACAACGGTGGCCACAGGGGGATGAAAACGCAAAAAGAGCATATAAGTAGGATATTGAGGCGGGTAGTCGCTTTCAGACAGCGGTTTCCAAACTTTACAAAGCTGCGCCCCCCTTCAACTAACAATAAGAAAAATGTCCTTGCGCCGCCTTATATGTCATATATAGCATTGCAAATGAGAGCTGGAATTCGGCGACTGCATATTGTAGGTCTCACGATTGCGACAGTTAAAACGACGGTAAATACAATGTGAAGTCTTTTTGCGCACCCCTGCCTTAACACCCCCCCCCCCCCTCCAAGGGGGGCACACTCCACAGTTTGGAAACCACTGCTTTAGGAGGCGCACGGATAGGGTGTTCGGCGTCAGTCCGAGGTGGACGGCGGACAAGAGATATGGCTAAAGTGACCAGACGTACTGATTTTAGAGATTGTGTACTGATTTCAAATATGTACTGAATTTTGTACTGAATTTTAAAGTTGTACTGATTTTAAAAGAAGAAAAAATCTATATTTAGTTCATTTACTGTGGGATTGACGGTTGGGGTGGCTCGGGTGCGATGTAGCCAGTATGTGTAAAGAGGACTTGCCGCACCTCCACCTATGATTGGCTGTGAGGGAGGCGAGTTTTTCAGTCTTTGCTTCCAAACCCCCACCCCTTCTCTACAACTATAAGTCTCAATTCCAAAGTAATGTCGTCCAGACAATAGCAGTTATGGTTGTGTATGTCATGTCATGTGAGTCATGTGACAAGTTTTATACAGAAATTTTAAATGATGAAAGAATTTTAAAAGAAATTGTTTCTTCCAATAAATATATGAAATAAATATTGACATATTTTGTTTTTTCTTAATAGGGTATACTGTATAAAATTTCAATATATATAGTATTATATTGAAATGTTGTTTTCTTTCATGGATAGGTATAAGAAATAAAAAAATGTACTGATTTTACATATGGAAAATCTGGTAGTTTTCTTTCATGAATATAAAAAATGTACTGATTTGACATCTAGAAAATCTGGTCACTTTAGATATGGCGCCTTCAATCCCTAGAATTCTTGGTGTCGTTGCACAAAAAAGACGAAATAACCTGACACATTAGCATTAGCAAAGGGTGAGGAACTCCTATAGGATATGCGACGCACTCTAGAGTGAGAAAGTGTCGTTGAAGAGGGAGAGACACCATCCTGCTTTCTATTTAATACAGCGAAAACAACTAGAAATTGCGGCAAGGCGCAGCTGCTATTACACTAACCTCTATCCGATTTGGATTCGATTTTTAAACATAGATTGAATTTTATGATGATAACAACAGAAAATACGAGTTTATTTAAGATCCAAAGATTAGCACACGATTAAGAATTTACCATGACAGACCATCCAAACCATCATTTCAAGTACCGACATAGTATAAATTTTCAATTTATAAAAAAGTAGTTCGGGGACTATCTTTTGTTTGAGAGAGAACTAAGTTTTTTTTAATGCGTTAATTATATGAAAGATATGCAATATTACTTAGAATTATTCATATGTGTTTAAGCAATAACTTTAACAACTCTGATGTACGTTTTGAATGTTACAAGCATGATACGTGTCATACTTTAATTTCAAATGCGAAAAAGTAAGAACCGACATGATGGATTTTCTGACATGATTTTAAGCTGTTTTCGACTCGAATAAGAAAGGGTTTAGAGCAAACGTCGCGAAGCGAACTGACCAATCCCTTTCCTACCTGTCCGCTGAAGACATTTCGCCTCCGACCCAACACCAAATACCATTCAGTTGTCCCCCTTTCATCCACCCCTCAAAAAAAGATCCTGCCTTCCACCATGTCCATACAGCCCATCCCCCCATAAGCCCTCCCCAGAGCGAAAACTTCCACTTCCCCCACCCCCTTCTCTTTCTTCTTCCACCTCTCCACTCTTTCGGTGATCGCGTGGGTAACAAAACCGCGAAGACGTATACACACAACATGAGGGAACGCAGGTAGAGGGCGAAGGGAGGTTTAGTGGTTGTGGATTTTTTCGGCCGGGAGCGATGGGAAGGGAGGGAGGAGGAGCGAAGGCGTGCACAGGGGGAGGAGAGTGGACGGCGGTGGAAATGGACACAAAAAGAGATGGGGCTGGCTGAAAAGTGGCATGGAAATGAGAGAGACGGGGGTAGAGTAGTGGAGTGGGGGGGGGGGGTAGGGGAGAAGGTAAAGTGATGAGGTGAGGCGGAGGGGGAGTACGGAGAAAATAGGAAGACAAAGGAGATACTGAGAGAAAGGAAACAGCAGGGGAGGAGGTCGAAGAAAAGGAGACGAGTTAGCGAAAGACAGGGATTGGCTTTGAAGACAATGAACCCGCTCGACTTGACCACCACCTACGACCGCCTCCCTTTCCAACTCGCTTTTACCCACAATCCTCTCCCTTACTTCCCGAGACTCCTTTCTCCGTCGCCAGGGAAACTCCTCCCCCCCTCCCCCCTCTCCCCTCCGCCTCGACCTCAAACCACTACCACGGAACACCACTCACTCGGTCCATCTAGTCGGCAGCACCTGAGTGAAATGCTTCCCTTGTATGCGAATGAAACTCAAGAAAATGCGGCCAAAGACGCGATCCGAGGAGAGAAAGAAGATAGGAACTTGTAAGGGAGAGAGGAGCTCTGTTTAATGTTTATCTCTGCCAAAGGTCAGAGAAGACAGCGTGGCGGACTATGTTCGAGGAAGGCTGCATTTCGCCAACTCACAATTTGGAGTTTGCATCTTTATTTTGTAACCGCACGGGATTCATTGTTTTAAGCCTGGGGTTGGCAACCTGCGGCTCTCTAAACCAACTCTTTCTCTAGGAAAAAGCATCTGGAACGACATTCGCTCGTGATCTAAATACCCGAAAGTTATCGTATATACTATTACATTGGTTATCAACCTATATAATCAATGTAATAGGCATACCTTAAAGAATATTTAATTCTCGCAAAATAAATTTATCTATAAAGGACACCTGTAACATGTTTTCTTCATGATTATTTTAACAAAACATCCTTGTCGAGACGAATCTAACTCTATCCTCACACTGCACGTTTTGCTTCAAGGCCCATAACTCGTATTAAAAGTTATTAAAACCATCAAGGAAAGGCATTAGTGAGAAAAGCTACGTAAGTTAAGATAATTCATTGAAAGACAATTACAATTTAGCGCACCTTGTAAAAACATTGTGCGCACAACAATCACCTTTATAGGAAATTTTTGGGCATCGCCTATAAATATTTACACAATGATGAATCAAATAAAATCGGCAGAATTGCGTACTTAGTGAAATGGTTATTCCAGATAAGAAAGTACAGAACTGAGTTCGCGTGCGATGCGTGCAGTTGGACGCCGAATCGCTCAATGCATAAAACCAAAAATGATTGCATAGATTTTATTTACCCTTTATTATAGCTAATTCCCGTGGTCTGGAAAACTCCATAGTACGGCATAGCCTATGTCCCAAGAGCGTCGGACTTGGAGGATGTACTATTACAAATTTATAGAAGTATATCTTATGATATTAGTTGGAGCAGGTTTTAGACGGCTCTACCTTAGAGGCGTCTACTGAGTAAACGGCAACTAACACGGTCCCCAATCGCCGCATGTAACGAACAGGCCATACTCAGGCGTATTTCAGCATGTGATATGGTTTGTGAATACATTTTACCCCCGTTTTACGACGGTCCACTTTACGACGATCCGATTTTACTGATTCGGAATAGTCATTTCACTACATCATTCTGCCGATTTTATTTGATTCATCAAGCTCAATCGTGTAAAAATTTATAGGTGATGCCCAATAATTTCACATAAAGGTGATTGTTGTGCGCGCAATGTTTTTATAAGGTGCGCTAAATTGTAATTGTTTTTCAATGACTCATCTTAACTTACGTAGATTTTCCCCCTAATGCCTTTCCTTGATGGTTTTAATAACTTTTAATAAGACTTATAGGTCTTGAAGTCAGTGGCGTAGCTAGGCATGCGCAGACCCCCGGGCTAATTTTTTTTCAGGGCCCCACTATAAGTAAACACGTATTCCGTAGTTTCAGGAGAGAAATTCGCTCGAATTTAAAATGCATTCTTCGTTTTTTGGCCCCGCTCAAATGTTTGTAAATCGATTTGATTGACCCTCACAATAATGAAAATATTATGCAGATGAAATAATTATTATCGTTGATTGCTAACGAGAGAATCGACTTCCATCACCACGAAGACAAAATCTCAAACTGAGTTAGCTATGGCAAAGCAGTATCTTGCTGTGGGAAGTGGACCAATCAGCAGACGCAAATCCAGTGTTCAGAGCAGGCTAGGAAAATCCCGGGGCCCGGTGCAAAGTGCGCGCGCGGGACCTTTTACGCGTCAAAAATTTTAATAGTAAATTTCAATAACTAAAGCAATCTCTCTCACTATTACACATCGATATTTTTTAGATTTTATTTAAATGCGTGTACTTTTATAAATACGACAAATGTTTTCTATAGGAAGCGCGGGACCCGGTGTAGTCGCACCTTTCGCACCGCCGACAAGCCGGCTCTGAAAGTATTTTTTCCCTCGGTCCTAAGCGCCCGAAACCGACCGTTATCTTATAAACGAAACAGCATCGTCTGAAAGAAATTATGAGACACTTATTTGTAAGGAATCTGTTTATACTCTTTGTAAACAGTCTATTCATCCTAACCACATGGCCCTAATTAATGAAGGTTGCACAGAGAGGGTGTCTCTTATCTTTGCCTATTCCTATTGTATTTCTTCATAGTTTTGTGAGGATTAGGCCATAGATTTCTTACGCCTTTGGGTCTACGGAATGTTTCTTCTTTTTTTAATGAGAAAGATGGTTCAAAATTGTCCCGGTAAAGTTAAAGAAATTCTTAATATTTTGGCCTTAATGCTTACTTCTTCGTTGTTGCTAACATAAACAATCTCACAAACACACGTTTAATTTACTTACGTGTGCGTGCACTATTTTTAAATAGGAAAAAATGAATTATTTATGATGAAGAAAAGAACTTTAAAACGCTATTTCCTTTACGTACAGGTATATAATTTCTTTCTAATACTCCACTGCACGAAACGCGCCCACTTGTGATACGTTGTACACTTTCCTAACTTGTTTTTAGCTGTATAGGGCGGTATTCTTTAAGGGGACGGCGGCAAATATTTTTCAACAAAAATGGGGCGTTGGGCTGAAAAAGATTGGGAACCACAGTTCTAAGCAAATTTCTTTCTGAAAAAAATGTACACTTTTTGCCGATAGATTAATATTCAAGAAATATTTCGACATATGTGTTGAGTATGTCTACTTACATTTGGAAGAAGACACTCTCAATCAGTTTCATATATACATTTGTCTACTGCTTACGTTGTGTAAAACATGTAAAGGCATGCAATTCCGTTAAAGCAAAACGACAGTTTCCAAGCAAATACTGGAATGTTACCTTAATTAACACGAGAGACCTATAACCGATTTCGTAATTATTATTGATAGTAATTTCTGCATTTTACTGATAATTCGTGAATTTTTGTTTAAAACAAAATGACACCTGACTAAAAAAATTAAATCGAATAGTTATGATTTCCATTTAACGATTAAAGAAAGAATTCCCATGTATCGAATTAAAATCCTGTATTTCACATTCAATAAAGACAAAAAAATATATAATTTATGATAGTTTATGACAAAACAGCGAAAACTTAACTAATTGGATGCTGTGTAGTAAAGGAAGACTACGCTTATTATCGTACGAAAAATGTAATAACTTTTTCTAATGCATAAAATACACTATATTTTTTTTTACAGAGCGCGGAAAATTTATAATGGAATCTTAACGAGTTACGTGAAACATTACAGGTAGCATTAATTCACGCCATCTGCCGGTGTTTTCAGGTTTTTCCTCAATCACAACTTCCGTTCGCGTCATATCATCCCACCGCCACGTTCGCTCCGAGGTCACGGACGAAAAACAAAAGAGCAGTCGTGATAAAGCGCGTGCGGAGTGATGCCTGCGCTCGTGTTACGCGAGATTGATCAGCCTTCGCTTGACAACGCACGTGACTCATAAAGAATGGAGATTGCGCCTTTGTTTCTCTATCCTTTCCTTTCGTTCAAAACTTGCCATCTTATGGATCTTACACTTGTAGTACACCTGCACTACACGCATTTCCTGAAATGCGAGACGATGCTGCATCTCTTACAAATAGTCAGTTTCACTGTCAGGATAAACGTATCCTCTTCAATCGGAGATTTGGCACACAGAAGATTGCTTTTTCTCAAAGCGAACGCAGCATGGCCACTTTGTCCTTTCACTGTTTATCATGTTTATTCCATATACGATATATCCGTTCGGTGTAGTGCATAACTTGTCAAACTCTACACTGGTAATTTCCAGGGCTATTAAATTTTCACTTTCTTCGTGAAATTCGTAAGATCTGTAAGGTGTACCGTGTAGAGTAACAGAAATGTCTTTAATCGCCGGCCTTGGTAGAGGGATGGTTAGCGTGTCTAGCTCCCAATGCTAGGGTCGCAGGTTCGAATCCTGCCGAGAGCATGGTCGTGTGTGTTCGTTCTTGGTATTATTGTTACGATATTCAGTATAATTGGCCCTATGCTGTCTCTGAATTCTTGCCAATAAATAAATAAATAAAAGCTAACTCAAGACTGTTAGGGTAAGAGGTCTGCGCTCGTTTTCACTCTGTCGACACAGCTGTTTCCACTTCTTGCTGCCGATCCGAAATGAATATACGAAAAATATAATGATTCCAATGCACGTGGGCGATCCAGTTTCACCATGCGATATTGACATTTCTTTTATCTGAAATTCGCTTCGCAAGGAAAAATCGTCAACCAGGCAATCTGACTTTCGTTCTGTGCCCCTAACCCCGCAGATGAAAAGTTTCTGAGAATAGACTGTGGCTCGTCCAACAGAATTGCTTATTGAGTGTGAGACGTGCTTTCCTGAGATGGCTTTAAAACAGATCGCGTGAAGATAGTTTTAAACGCTTTTACAACGATCTAAAAATGTCGAACAATAATTAATCCAGATAAATAGGACTAGTATTCCTTGAGAGTGGACGAACAACGGCAGTTCGGTAAAATTGGAAAACATTTCGCCAGACATCCTTCATATTCTCCTAAACTAGTCATCGGGATTTATTTATAACCTTTACACGCAGGTCTTTGACAATGGGAAACAATACGATACTTCAATCCTCCAAGTGTTGGTAACGCATTCGCCACACAGCATCGCTCCCTCGGGAGACCATTGGAAACTGAGCCATAAATTACGTTCGGTTCGCTCGCAACCTTGACATTTGGAGGAGCAAAGGTAGAGTACGCCAAACAATTTCTCGAATGTAGATGTCGAAACATTTGGGAACACTGTCGCATTGTTTCGGTACGAACGAAGGAGTAACGAAAATTATAAACGAACACGTTAGTGTGTGCGTGCGTTTAGAAATTCTGCGAAATAACCGCCGTCTCCGAGAAAAGAATAAACGTGGAGAATTTCGAATGCGATATTTCTTTCTTGTAATTCACGCAATGTTATGAGAATATGTCGCATATATCAAAAGTAACATCGACCCAAAAACGATTTTATGATAACTCACGCTGTAGGATCTGGATATCGAACGTAAATAAATCGTAAAAATAAATAAAGAGGAATCAAAACGTATCTTAATTCCTTCCGCCCAAAATATTTTCTCCTCATAAATAACACGCAGCAGATGCGACCGTGAAAATAAGCCATAAAACTCCTAGGCGTGGCTCGTTTTGAAAACAGAGCCTTATTTCTTTTAGGGCAGTTGTGACGGATTTTTAGGGCCATATCTTCCCCTAGGCCGTTCCGCTGATACTTTCCCAACACCAATAGCCAACGCTTGGCCCGACTCGCCATTACGCCCTTTTCCAGCAGATTCTTCGAGGAGAACCCTTAGGTAATACACATCCTCGCCTCCTTTATGCATCCAAAAACACCTATACGGGCAAAAAATAAAACACAGCAACCACCTTCCTTCCACTTCCCCTCCTTCTCGCTTTAACGCGGGCGATAAGAATGGAACTTTGGTCGAAAAACCCGACCAACCCTCTCTCACTTTCCTCAACCCAGATACGCTCCAAGCGCCTCTATCAAAGGCGTGTAAAAACGAAGCCGAGTTGGATAGTATCGGATGTTGCCTGGAAGGATGCGTAAGTTTGGGTATGCAGAGGCCTCGTAAAAGGTTGTGCGCTCTCTTCTTTGTTTCCTTGTGAAAACTCTACTCTTCAACCCGCTCCTCGCTGTTTCGAACTTGACTCCAACGCACACCTGGATCCGTAAAGTCGGTGCACAGGAACAGCTCCAATTCAAGAATACGATAAAATATTTTAATTCGGGGCTGAATCTTATGACATGCGCCAGAATTTTTAACACGTCATAATTGACTTAATTTTTTAAATTGCCTCTGATAAAGTACAGGTCTTCCGTTACTGTTTCCGTGTTAAAAAAATCGAATAATCATTCCGTCTCACGGTACTGCTAACTTATATCTTGTCAGAAATATTGTTTATTCTAGATAAGATTTTTTAAGTTATCGGCTTTTAATTTCACCTAATTAAAAATGGAGACGTACAACTGGCAATGTTTACGTAAAAAAGACCGATACCGGTATTGACTATTCAATTAAGTCTGAGTGGAAACATCAATAAACAAACTGAGCCGCCAGGACATGGTTGCCCGTCTGCCTATCGCTAACACTGATTCACGAACCTAAAATATTATGACTTTCTCGTTCTTATACTTCCGATTCATTCACTTTATTGTCATGAATGACAATAACGCCTATATCGTTTCGGTGGGCATTAACATAACGACACAAAGGATGCGTTACTTTTTTTATCGCATTCGAGGGTTGGATTGCGTACAGATATCGCCCTTAAGCAGAAATAGATCCGGTATGGCGATGCGTATATACTCTTTTCGTACAGCGAAGTGTACAGTTAAAGAATTTATTCCTCCATCTGATGCGCTCCTAGTCTCTGCTCTGTCTATGAAAACTGTATCCCAAAGAGCCATATCAAAACTTCCTCGACATTGCAGCTGCAACTCATAAACGAATCACACCGCCATTTCTTCATTCTACGAGGAACGGACTCGAAATGCACATTAACCCTCGATATATTTTATATAGCGACAACAAAACGTTTCCCCGATCGCATAAATGTCAGCTTTCTAGGAATATTTTTCGTGCTCACCAAAAGAGCATAAAAGAGCCACGGCGAGGAAAAAACCGCCTGTTTACGGCGTATCTCACTGAATGTGAGGAAATGACTGGAAAATCTAATAATGCAGTTGTCGTTTCTGGGGCCACTTTATCCAAAAAAAAGAAAAAGTGAAGAGAACACAGAAGGAAATTGGGGAGTTTTGTGGCAGTCAGTGGCGTAGCAAGGTGAAGCCGGGCCCTGGTTCGAGAATTCTTTACGGGCCCCCCCTCTCCTGCAATATATATTTTTTGGTTATTTTATTTTTTAAGGGGAAAATTTTAATGAAATAAGTTTCATGATCTCGGATTCTTTTCACCGTATTTAGCAGCTCTTGTGGTTTAAAATGACAAAGGGTAAAATTTTGTATATGTCGACCACGGGCCTTCAAGCCCCCTCGAACTCCGGGCCCTGGATCGACCGATCCATCGGATCCATGGTCCCTACGCCACTGGTGGCAGTGAATGTAACCTCATTCCTCACACACCCATCTCGGAGATGAAGTGGTACGCGAAACTCGCGTCGATGTAAATTCAACGACGACGAACAGACCAGTTTTGAGCGAAGAAGAATGCCACGTAGACGCAAGGATCAAACCGAAGACCCTCGAATGGTCAAAAGTGTGCGACGGTCAACGAGTATTCCTCGGAACGAGTACGTTTAGGGAAGGGACAGTTAAGTCATAAAAAAAGAACCCTCCGTCGCTGCAATAAAGCGAGGGCAATTCCGAACGCCGGGAGACGAATCGCTCGGTCATCCCGGAGACGTGCTTCTCAACGCCCAGAGCACTCCTTTTTACTGCTCCTATGGCTACTGTGCACCGATTCCTTCCACAACGACTCCCTCCTCCTCTTATATACACCCATTCTCCCAACTCCTCCTCACTCCATTCCCTCGTCCACCCCAACAACTCCCCCCACCCTTTGCTACCGATTGGTCACGGACACACCACATTCCAGAATTTCCGCCTCCTTCCCCCTCCTCCGGTATTTTTTTGCATGGCAACACCAGAAGCCATCTTAGTAATGCTCTTGGATAACACATTTCTCTCTCTCTTCATCACCCCTCGATCCATCTTGCCGTTCTCTCAACACTCCAGAAGCCTCTCTCTCGCTCTCTCTCTGCTCCTTCGTCGGCGAAATCAGTCGGAATTTCGTGTTCGTCTGATAATCACTTCCGCGTTATTTTCTCCTTGCGATCGACTTGGTAATGCGTCCGAAATCGTAATGAAGATTCGTTTTGACAGATCGCGAATAATTCTTAGATCGATTAATAAATAATTTTTTTAATAGTAATAAACGGAAATGGATCGATCCCTTATAATCGCCAGAAAAAACTCGTGGTTGTGCAAGAAATAAAATAGCATAGAAACAGATGGAACGAACGGTGATTTACTATTCGACATCGCATTCTTCACTAAAAAAAACTACCAATCGATTCGACGACAGTTTTAAAAGTCAACGTAACGAACGGGCAAAATTTAATAAAAACCACACGGGTAAAAGAAGCACATAATCAAATATGGAAGTCTAATTTCACAGCGCGGCTCTTTTTTTTTATTATTTCCGAGCTCGCCACTCCGAAATCTCTCCACAGAGAGAAAAAAAAAGTCGACTTGCCCCATAAGACAGGTATTTCGAGCATAAAAGTTTTTTTTGCCAGAATAAAAAAAAAGACGAGGAGAGTTCGAAAGAGGAGGAGGGCGGGGCGAGTTATTTTTTACCAAAAACATCTCGCGTGTTCTTTTCAAATCCTTTTCCGTCTATTCGATGTCTCCTATTTCGTTTGAATGTTCGAGAGCACAGCGAAAAGGGGTGACGTTGGGGAGGGGGGGGGGGGGAGAGGAGGAAGGGGGGAGGGAAGGAAGGGGAAGGGAAGTCTCAGACAGCCGGTTTTTCCAGCCGCGGAGGCGTACCACTCTACTCTACTCCTCCTTAAAAGGAAAGAGATAAGTCGCTTGGATTCGAGTGGGTCTTTTCTTCCTTCCTCGCATCACCTGTGGAGGAGGAGCAGAAGGGAACCCGTGGATGCTGACGCCGCTGCATCCGCGGGTTTGGACAGCGGGCTCTTCCCAAGGACGCGCCGACAAACAGGTGCAACATTAGCCAAGGTCGATTTCGAACAGCTTCAAAGGTCCTCGATACTTTCCGCGATGGGATAAGATAAAAATTACTCTGCGGTCCTTACTCGCCCCCCTTATATGTCCGGGATTCGACATAGATTCAGGAAAATCGTTCGTCCGTTAATGGAATATATGAAGTGTAATGCATGACCCTTTGCTTTGCGGTAATCCTATTAAAATTATGGCGATGACGAAAAATTACTTTTCGGTGTAAAAGGAACTTTGGAGACGAAAAGCCTGCATATAAAAGACTTTCTCGGCCGAAACTTCCGGGTTCAGACATGGGATAAATCTCTGCCATATGAAAATCTGCTAGCCGAAATCCCTGGAGCCGAATATTCCGTGAATCGCTTGTTTTCTATCTTTTCGTTGCATACGCTTATGCTCAATAACTATTCAATTTAAGTACAACTAAAAATTGCATAATAGATTCAACAATGAATAAAATCAGTTCATAAAGAAATGATAGAAAGATTTGCAAACCCGGTGAGGAATTAAAATTGGTCGTAATGTACCTACATTTGTGTATTGTTTTGACGAGCGTCGGCAGTATATTTACTAAATTGTCATAAGGAAATAATGTAGTTGCATCGGAGTTAAAGCAAACATTTTCAAGCTATTACAATCGAATGTTTGTTTCATTTTACAAAAAATTTATTATATTGTTTGTTTTGCAAACATTCCTCATAATTCTATTTTTCAATTACTGTAAGCAATTTAGTTTTAGTTTTGTTTAAATTATAAAAATAAGTTAATGTTTTTTATTTAAACCGCATTTTTGTTGCGTTTTGTTGTAAAAAGAAAAAAATTATGAAAGCTACTACGATCAATGTTTAAAATCATCAACGTATAATAATACAGACAATAATTGGCATTCTTTTCGTAATATTCGATAAACATTGACAATGAACCATGGATTTGTTTATTTTTGTGAATATTTTGAATGAACTCTCACCTTAGACTCACGTCTCGGAGTGATTAATTTTAACACAAGACTTTATTCATGTCCACAGGCAATTTTTGACAAATAAGTAAACTAATATGTCATGATATCACTGTAAAAGTTAACAATACTTTTTGTTTACATTCTAGGGTCTCCACGAGTATCATATTATTACATCACACTTAAACGACGCATCTGATTACTAATGATTACTAAAGGGAGAAACTTATTTTCTGCAGCATGTTTTACCAGCTACTGTATCTGAACGAAAAAGAAAAGGTTGTAACTTTTTCAATAAATTTCAGGAACGTATCACTTTGACATATTTTTTCTAGTAATAATATCTTATTATTATAGTCCATTGTTTAACGGCACATCAATTAATTTAAATCTAAATAAACATCTGCAGCTGCAATTTAACATAGCGGTCGATACTTCATAAATTTAAATAATTAATTATAAATGAATAGGCTTAAGTAGCTCTTAGAACTTCGCGTCTTATTTCAAACAAAATTTTACTATTGTTTGAATTTATTCTACATATTAGTCAAAATTAAATATATTATTTTAGCCAACTTTGTCATCAAAAGAAAAGGCAGCTATAGACTACCTGGCCCAAAGGCACATCAAGGAGCTGTTCCATTTGCTGCTGTCTCTCCTCCTTTCGGAAGAGCCAAGTACGAATCCCGAATAATTATTGAAAATTGTTATAAACGCAACCATAATTATTAAGAAAATATATTTATTAATTTATTCAAATTACTAGCTATCATATTACTCTCGCATAGTTATTCCTAGAATGACATTCAACCGTTTTCAATTATGTTCGCGTAATGATAGGCTCAGCATTTTTCCAGTTGTTTCCTAGCAAAATATCGCATTAAATATTTTCAGTAGAAATTATAAAAGCATATCCATACTTTTTAACGACAGGAAATCCTTACGTAAGGCTGGCTGAATGGTTGAATCAATTGATCTCGTTCCGAGAAGGACGCGGAGAGCCGCCGTTATTGTTCGAACCTAAACACGTCGAGTCAGTATTCGGCGCTATGGATCCAGTCAACACGGGAAGGATAAATGTCGAGCAGTACAAGAATGGTGCGTATGAAGCAAACTTAATTCCTGACAAATTAACTGGCATTATTTAGTTGAGTATCTAATAAATGAAATAAGCGTGGATTATCGAGTTCACCACCAGATAGAATCTTAAGGATGATCTGGGCGAAACTTTTAACCATAAAACGGTTGGTTAACCCATTAACGCCGGCCGTCCTCATTTGAGGACGCCTTGTTTAACTACTATTTTGACAAAATGTGTTACAAAGTCTTCCCGTTTTGATTTTATCTCGAATGTGGTGAGTCTCGCGGACTTTGTAGGCGCACACTTAGTCGCGAAATACGTTTAGTCTGTGATTGACTGCCATCGAAAAAGTACGTAAAAAATTTCTCCTACAACTGCAATGAAAGTTGTTCCTCATTAAAATTAGTGGACGTGTTTATAAATTATATATAACGTATTTGATTAAGAATACATTGTTTTACCGGAAATAAAACATTTAATAATTATATTTATAGTGTATGTTTTTTTATTTCAAGTTATTTCAGGCCGTCCTCATATGAGGACGTTAGGCACATATGTATGTAAATGTTGGTGCATTGTAGGTACAATATTCGAACTTATTACAGATACCGTGCCATGGAGAGAAGGTATTTTTCTCGAGAAAAAAACTTTTATGGACTGGATGAGGCCATCCTTGCTATAATGAATGAAGAATCTAGTGATGACGAAAATTCCAGGGAGTTTCAAATAAATATTATTCCACCAACTTTAGATGAACTGACTGACTGTGAGGAATATGCACAACAAAAAAACCATCATGCCTTCAACGTTAGTGTGAATGAGATGAAAACATTTTTTGCTGTTTTATTGCTGACAGGTTACAATAGTTTACCAAAAGAGCGAATGTATTGGTCTCTCGATGAGGACTTGGGAGTTCCTCTTGTTTACGATAGCATATCTCGAGATCGATATTTAGAAATCAAACGATTTTTGCATTTGGCTAATAATAGCGAAATAGGGAATTCTGAAGGCCGGATGTTCAAAATTAGACCATTTATGAATATGCTTATAAAAAGTTTTTGCCAATGGGGTTTCTTCCACAAAGATTTTTCAATAGATGAATCCATGGTAAAGTATTTTGGGCACAATCCAGCAAAACAATTTATAAAAGGAAAACCTGTAAGGTTTGGTTATAAAAATTGGATGCTTAGCAGTTCTTCGGGGTATTGTTATGTCTTTGATGTGTACTGTGGAAAAAATCATAATCAACAGAAAAATTCCAAATTACCTGTAGGCGCGCGAGTCGTGATGGATTAGTTGAACCATGTACCTAATCCCTCAAATCACGTGGTTTTCTTCGATAATTATTTCACCACTTACTCGTTATTGGTATACCTCAAAAGGAATAAAATCAGAGCAATGGGAACTGTTAGAGATAATCGAGTACATAATTGTCCTATTATGCCTTCCAAGGATATGAACAAAAAGAACAGAGGTACCTACGACTACCGTTTTGACGAGAATAATGATATATTGTGTGTAAGGTGCAAAGATAACAATGTCTGCTTTATTCTTACAAATTATCATTTCGTAGAACCCCTGAATTATGTATTATGTACGAAGTTACCTAAGAGATGCCAGGGCAAATAAATGCAATAAAAGACGCAGAAGTAGTAGTAATCCTGAGTTGAGCAACGACAATCACTTTCCAGAGAAACTGGAAAAACAATTAAGATGTTGTGTGTGTAACATGAAGGCTAGATGGTCCTGTAAGAAGTGTAAAAAAATATTGTGCTTGGAAAAAGGTTGTTACGAAAAATACCATGTATCTGCCTAGCGTCCTCATTTGAGGACGGCATTTTTTCTAAAATAAATAAAATAAATTCCACTGATTTTAAAATCTATATTGCTTTATTTTGCATTTTTCTAACCAATGAAGGAATTAGAACAATTTTCACCCGGCCATTTTCCCGCAGGCGTTAATGGGTTAAACAAAGTTCCCATTTCGTCATAAAGTACTTCTTTTATGAATATTACCGTCAAGGACGGCTACATTTGTAGCCGAAACGTGCATTTAATTAGCCGTTAAACAGGAGGTTGATCATCTAAAGAATAAAAAATTACTATGGATGAACATGAATTAAAGTATATATTATGTTGCACATGGGGGAAGAAATGATTTCCAGTTCATTTTACGGGCAATGCTTAATGTTATATATTTTCTCTCACTAATGACGAAGAAGCGTATCTAATAAGAAATACTGTTACCATCAACATGCTTATCATGTTGGTTTTAAAGAAGTTTGTAGGTAATAACAAATATAGTTTGTCGCGCACATTAACTTCATCAAATTTAGATTTTCACAGTTCGCTGTTTTCTGGATATTTTTCTTGGTACAGCTTAGGTTGGAATACCTACTTAATAGAACTAGCGGAAAAGGCATTTCTTTGTATGCCCCTTATAGGGTTTTCTTAGGACGGAGATGACGAACAAGACACATATCCACAAACAATGATGGGACAGAAACAGAAGATAAAAGAGAGAGTAGTTTGGTCACATTAGAGGCACAATAAAGCTTTCTTTTGCGCACTGACTAGCCCTCTTCAGTTAAACAGGAGATCAGAATAGATCGCAATGCCTCATTTCTCTAACTACTTGGAACTTGATTCGCATCGCGTAAAACAAGGGTGGGGTGGGGAACCTCTTCTACATGGCGGACCGCAAAAGTGGCGGCTAATCCTTCGGGGGGCTAATTGGAAGTTACCAATGCTTTGGCGGACTTAATTAGAGTTTAAATTAAAAATACTGAGAGATTATAAGGTATCATAAAGTGGAAATCAATTCTAAATTTAGGATTAACTTTTCAGTATTAATTGCTTTATTATCATTATTTAAATAAAATAATATGAGTTTTTGTTAAATTTTACGGGTCTATTTTTCATCACAGCTTCGCGGGTCACACAAAACGCTCTCGGGGGCCGTATGCGACCCCATCCTTGGCGTAAAACATCGAGATATCTCGCAGGTATAACTTATTGCCCGCGGTATGGGTTTAGGCCTGCTTGAGTATAAACTTACATTTTAAGTTAGGCCAAGGAAGTGTTACCTCTGTACCTACAGCTAAAAATCTTTTCAGCGTTTCTTCTTTAGGTCTAGATGCTTTAATTTGTTTATCTCTCGGACGTTGACACCAGCTATTCTGTGTTCCAGGAATGTTGACAATGGGTTTGACGGAGTATGACCAGAGTCCTACACTTGACGAATGTGGCTTCGTGACGAGGGAATTTGCTGCGGAAGAAGCGTAAGTAAGGACTGTAGACAAAGGGTCATAGACCTAAGCCCGCGTCAAAGGGATTTCCTGCTCAGGGTTGCGAATCGGTTGATGTGTCCAACCCATGACTTTCTCCATACGTAAGTTCCGCGCCTCACTGTCAACAACGAGGGTAAATTCACCTTTGCCGTCACTACCACGCGAGCGAGCTGCCCACTAACCGTCAATTTCGAAGAAAATTGAATATCTGTTAAATATTCCTCATATGAAAATTTATTCCAAATAAGAGTTGTAGAAAAAAATAATAAATACAACTTTTATGTGTGTGTGTGTGTTAACAAAAATTCAGTTTTAAGCAAAATATTTAAGAAAAATTATAATTTGACAGGAGTAAGCCGCTACTTCCGGCTGAATGATTGTTATCAACATCTTAAGAATGTATATAAAATCATAAATATAGAATTTCATGCAGATATGATGATTAGTTTTTGAGTTAGAGCGTCCACAAAATTTGTCACACACATATGGGCACACAGACAAAGACATCATCGAGAAAACGGTCAAAACGTGTTCGGAGGACCTTAAAACGTGTATTTCCGTTGAAATCTCGAATTAAATTTTTTTCATGAAAAAATACTTTATAAATAATTCCTAAACAATAACTGCTATGGAAAATTATTTCAAATAAAAGTTATAGGAAATTACATTCTCTATAATATTTCTATAGGATTGTATATACAATAACAATTGCATATACAATAACGGAGAAATATCGCAAAAACCGAATTGGGTTTCGAATAAACCTCGACTTCCGGTTAACCGTTATTGTCCAAAAACTAATCAGTTCTTTGTGCTCATGTTAAAGTGTTATATATGAAGTTTGGTAACGATATGGCAAGTATTTCTTGAGTTAGAGCGCCCACAATCACATACATACACACACAGACACACACATACATCATTCCGAAAATAGTCTAAACGTGTTCTAGGGACCTCAAAACGGGTATTTCCGTTGAAATCTCGAAGTCGATTTTTTTCGTGATCACAATACTTTCCCCATACTATGTATGGAGAAAGTAAAAATCTATTGGCTGTAATTCGAAGAAGCGATGAGAGATTTGGTTTAACGGGTAAAAAGTTTATTACGCCACAATCTGCAGGATAAATTCGTGCGCCTTCATCACTAGAGTCAGCTGTCCTAGACTCTAATTGTAAGTTACGGTTGATTAGTTAGTAGTACGCTCGAGACAAATAGAATGCGCAAGATGGGGTGAAGGCTCAATTTGCAAAACATCTTTGAGAAGTCAATCCAAAGGTATATTTATTAACCTAAAAGGGTGTGATGGTGGTCAGGAAGATATCCATAATTATGCCAGTCGCTGTTAATAGCCCATATTTTATAAATAATTACGAAAATATGTTATTTCAAAATTATCTTAAATAATGTTCATGTAAGAACGGTATAAAAATCAAGGTAACAGCAACGTTGTGATGTCTATCGTTTAAAGGAACTCTTTTATCAGAGACAATACTTTGGTAAAAACAGCGTGAGCGCCTACTATCGTCGGTCTGTCCGTCCGTCCGTCCGTCCGCATGTTCGTTCTCGGCTTCTACTTAACGGATTTTCATGAAATTTGATATTAAGGACTTAAAATCAAATATAATAAGAAAACCGCAAAAATGAATCACGTACGCCAATCAGGGATACCACTTTACTGGTGATAAAAAATTAAATTTTCGTCATATCTCGTAAAGTATAGCTTATATCAAAATATTTTTCAAATAAAAGTTGTAGAACTTGTAAAGAGCAGTATTTTCTTTTCTACACATTTTTATCGTAGGAGAAGCCGTTATCGAGAAAATCAAACAAGAAAGTCTTATATCGAGTTGAACTTAGAAAATTTCTTGCGTGGTTACTTCATTGTTGCTAACATAAACAATCTCCCAAACAAACGTTTAATTTCCTTACGTGTGCATGTAATATTATTGAATAGGAAGAAAATGGATTATTTATGATGAAGAAAAGAACTTTAAAACGCTATTTCCCTTACGTACAGGTATATAATTGTTTTCTAATACTCCATTGCACGAAACGCGCCCATTTGTGATACGTTGTACACTTTCCTAACTTGTTAATTGTTGGTATAATATAGATTTAGAAGAAAATGAAAGAATGTATAGCTCTTCCGAAATTTTTTCTTGTTCTATTATTAAGAACTTCTTGTGGAAAGATTTAATAAATTTAAGTATTCCGACAAACCGATTTTCTCAGGTCGTCATAGATGTTTCACGCGTTTGAAAGAAAAATATTTTGGAAATGGATAAAACACTTCAAAATATTAAATAAAACAGTCGAAATAAAAATAAATCGGTAAATTACGAATTATATTTATATGAATTTTATATAACTCTCTCTCTCTCTCTCTACTCATAAATGCCTATTTTTCAGTTTTTCATAATTCCGGAATATATTTGCCTCTTCCTGTTTAGCGTATTTTTGGGCGATTCATAATTAGACTTGAAAACTATAAATAAAAGAACTTTCCCACGTTTTACATCATTATTGTAAAGCCGCGGCTGAAACCTCAATTTATTTTTATTTTGTGGTATCTTTTGTAACTTGGGGTGTGGAAAATGTCCGCCTTGGATCCGTTCTCTTTGTCGGGGAACTGTTTATCGGAAGCAGGAAGTGTTAGCCGCAATGACCGGATTTCGTCGCAAAAGATAAAGGAACTTTCCTTGGGCATTCTTATCTCAGACAGACCACTTGATACGACCGAAATTGCCTCCGACAGAAATGTCCGTTAAAAAATTAACTTAATTTATCAGTTAAGGCTACAATATAGCGAAAATACTTTAAAAAGTGAAAGTCTCCTGTCCCATTAAAAATCAGCGGGATGTATCAGCTGGCCATTTACCAAATAATGATTCCAAATATTTAATCAGAGAGCTTTATTTTTGCAGGAACAAAAGCTGGAAGGAACTGATGCGGAAGTTGGTGATATACGATAGAAATCGTCCAGTAAGTATTATTTTGCGGCAAGATTTTTTCGCATTCTATATTATGTTAATGAGAATTTTTATGGCAATATGGATATCTACCGATACCAGATGCCAATAATTCAAAAAGCAAGTTATCATAAAATTATAGATGGCCTTTCGTAAAATAAGAAATATTAATATTCAAATTTTGATGGCATGCATGCGCATTGATGTAAGGTTTCGAAGAATAGCAAGTATTTAAAAAATATATTCTTTTATTTTCGTTGTAGTCCGTTGAGTCTACTAAAGAGGACGAGAATGAGGAAAACGTTCTGATAGCCAAATCCAAAGGAACTAAATTAACCCACGTTTTATGATACAAGTTGGAAATATTAGCGTATTCTAATTTCCACAAACAGTCAATAGTATGTTACCAAGAATAGTTGTTGAATCCGTGAAGAAACTCACGAATAAATTTTCCTGTGTTCTATTTATTTGTAACGGAAACGAATTAAAGTACTCCTGTTACAAAAAGAAGGAATTCATGCGTCAATAAAAGGAAAAATTCGAATAATATTGAACTTTTTTATTCCTTTCAGAGTGTGGTAAGCGAATAAACATGCAGTATCTATAACTATTAAAAAGATAACATTCCGGCAGAACTACGAAATTCACTCAAAGAGTAAAACGCAATACTGCTTCTAAAAAATAAAAATATTTCGAATTGAACGTAGTTTGTCAACGGAAGTTATATCTCAAAACACCAAAACCACGTTTCCTGTACTGGCAGCATTTTAGAAAGCGTTGGTGATGTGGAATTAAGTTCAGGTTGTGCGTAATGAATCAAAATATGTTCACTACAATAGAAACAAAACATTCTTAAAGCTGAAGCGAAACTATGATAGATGATAAGGGTACGAACACACAGGAAGCAGGTTGCCTGCTTTCCGGTAATCGGCGCCGACCTGCTTGCGTGAAAGCCTGCTTTCTATGTGTTCGTACCATAAGGCATAGGATCAATTATCGTTTAACTGATGCGAATCCTCAAAAACAGATTTTATCGGTGCCCACCACAAATGTCAAATGGGAAGGATCGCAATGTCTCAGCATAATACCACATATTATTGACTACTAATATTTAAGCGTACCTAACAAAAATCGGTACATATTATGTATTAAAAAAATAAGCATATTGAAAATTTTATTCTACGCGCGCCATATTCCAAATTCGTAAATGCCAAAATTAACAATTAACATGGCATTATATGATAACTCCTCTCTCAAACGCATCTCTAATTTTTAAAACGCATTGGGTCGTAACAATAGTTCTTAAAAACCACCTCCCTGGTACTCGGGAACATTATTCTCGAAAGAGTTAGCAACTATGCATCATTGTACACCATGAGCGTTTTCTATAATTACTCAATTTAAGGCATATTTTCGTTTATTTTGCAATGTTGCCCTTTTAAAGTTGATTTACGAACGCCGAAACTTTTTTATTCCCGTGACCCAACTTTCACGCCTCTAAGATGGTATACTGCGATTCGAAATTACCCACCACATTACCGCACCCGTCTCCAGCGATCCCAGTGCGGCACCGGCTCCTCCCCTTTCCTACCCATCCCCTCGACCCTAGCTCCCCCTCCTAAATTTCGCTTCCATCCCCACTCTTCACCACCACTTGGACGAATTGAAAGGTCACGACTCAAGATAAGGGTCATGGGAATCTGAGGCCCCACCTGACTGCCGGCGAAGGACTACGGGATGGGAGAGCCCCTTACTCCCCTTCGTGATCACCCCCCTCCTTCCGCTCCCCTCCTCTCTCTTCCATCCTTCCTACTCTCCCACGCAACATCCTTCTCCCCAATTTTTTCTGAATATGCTGAGGTGTAGCTCGAAAAATCGCAATCGCCTATTACGACAGCCTTTACAATCGTATGACTTAAAACGTCAAGGAAACAATGTTGGAGTGGCGTTTCCCCCCAAGCTTGACACGCGCTATGGACGAGTGAAAAAGCGCTCGCATTAAGAACGATTTTTGTTTTCGGTATGATTTTGCGCGATCTCTGGAGTGTTGGCCGTTCGCTCGCTTCGATCCCTCTTGCTCTTCCCCGCCCCTCTCTCCATCCCCGCCGGCCATCCGCGACCGGCCTGCTGTATACCTCGACCTTAAGGGACACGACTCTGCCTCCATTCCCCGTAAAAAACGTTCATCGGTATAAAAAGAGAGGAACGTAAGGATGAGGGGTGGGAGAAGAGGGGAGAGGAAAAAGTGAATCGGAGGGCACGGAGTGGCCCTCGGAGAGTGTTGACCCGCGGGTTAACGGTAAGCGCCTCTTCAGGGAAACTCACGATTCTCGGGACGGAAGAGTTTGAGTGGTAGGGAGAGGGGTCCGAACGAGGAAAACGGAAGACTGGAGGAGCTGCTCTGCCTCCTCCAGTGTAGAGGGGAGGGGAGAGGGGAGGGGGATGGTGAGAGGGAAGGGGAGGCATATGATGAGGGATTTCGATGCTAGGGTCCTAGTAATTCACAATTCGGTATTTACATTGATATAACTAATTAAACTTTGCAATTCAGAGCTCCGATTTTCCTAAATAAGTAGCCAAACGTCAAAAGTATAAAGTAAAAAATACTATTTCATAGTTACGCAAATAAACATTTCTTCATTGCTCCGCAGTTAAGATATAGCTCAGTCTATGATGGCGTGGAGCTCGGTATTATGCGGATCCTTCTGGCGGTCCAAAGTTTGCACAGCTTTAAAAATGTTTTTTTTTAAATATACTGATTGTGAGAGGGAAAATTCTAATTGATGTCAATCGAATTTCTACACTCTCTTTCTGGTAATTTTTTTGCATCTGACCATATATGAAGCAATTTTAAAACAGCGCTTTTGAAAGTACCTCGTCGTAACATGGCCACCTATAACGCCATTTCGCGATATCAGCGAGATTCCAAATTAGCGTTAGAAAGAAAAAATAGGTAAAACGGAAGGCTGTGTATAACTGGAGAATATTTCAGAGAGGTAAAAACAAAAACGCGTATTACACGAGGATTTCTATTAGTAATTTTCTATTTACATTTTGTTAGTTCGGAAAAATTACGGGAATCTCGTTTTGACATTTAAAATCAAATCCATCAGATGAAATATTATCCGCCAAAAGATAAGTCACATAAAAAATCCGTAGAGGGTTATTTACACGTATTGGTGTAAAATATGTTAAAATGTAACTTCTATGTAACGATACACTTTTAATATGATTTATCGTACTGTGTACCTTCAATCACTCTAACGCAGTGCTTCCCAAACTTTTGAGCTCCGTGGACCACTACACCAACCCTCCAGGTCCTGCGGACCACCTCATTTCTGACACAAACGTACTTACTGTAACCACATTAATGAAAAGGGGTCAATTTGACTGCAGAGAGGTCAAATCTGGAAATATGAAGGAAAAAAAAGTATTTAAGCTAACTAGGTACATTACTAAAGTATTGAATACCTGTGATATTGTAAGAACTGATTAACTTTTCCCTAAAAAAAATTCAACTAAATATGCGGTTCATTCTAAAAAATTATATTTTGGAAACCTTCGCGGACCACAAATGGTCCGCGGACCATAGTTTGGGAAGCACTGCTCTAACGTGTATATCTCGAAGATAATTCCGTATTCGCGAACGTTGATTTGACTAGTGACCTATTGGCTATCCCGTTCAAAGATATTTCATAGCCTGTATAACTGTGTCGAGGAGAATTAAATTTAATCACATTAATTATCCTATCTTCAGGTCCGCCATAAACAAGTAGCTCATATTCCAGCTCAATTAAAGGAAAGTGAGCTTATCTTCCAAGGAGGAGAGCGTCAGTTTCTTTTAGACCCTTAGACCGAAGAGCTGAGGTTCGCAACCTGGTGCTAGCAAGCACCGCTCTTCTCTTTGGAAGCCTAATTTTGCTCATTTACAGACTGACTGTGCTCTTCTAAAATATTGTTTCTTAGAACAAATAATTAAATTTTCTCGGTTGCTTTCTTTCTAAAGGCATTTAAGAACATTAAGAATAACTTTGGCGTTGGTTTGATTTTATTCATGATCATTCCTACTTTTACTGAAGTACGTATAGTGGTGTTCGCTTGGTATTCAAATATACAACATCGTGCTCGTTAAATCGAATAGGAGGGTCGTGGGTCGCTCTTCTCTATAGTTTTTTCTATTAATCGAGTGTTTCCTAGCTTATAAACAAAGCACTCGAACCCAAACTCATCTATCTCTCTCTGTTATCAATCTGGAATCCTTTATCCCGAGTCCGACCAAACCGCGTTAATGCGAACCATAATCCGCGTTGTCTGAGTATTTCTGCATTAGAAAACAAACTATGCTGTAGCAAATCCGAGTTATATGAATCCGCCTTATTGGAGGGTCAAGTCTAACATAAGAGATGAGCAAGCGAGTCGATTCGCGAGTCGATTTTTGTATATCTTAAAAAATATTTAACTTCGGCCGTAATGTTCGTTTCGTGGTTGTTGCTGTTTTATTTTTCTTGTTTGGTACAGATAAAGGTGTTATTTTTAAGTTTAAAAAAATTCTGAGGTGATGTTTTCGGTCTTGCCTCGGGCACAAAGCTTCCTCATTACGACGCGGCATTTAGATAATGAGTAAGAAAATGAGTGCGAGGGTATGATGAGTAGACACATTGAAACATTAAGATTACGCTGTCGGAGGGAGGAGAAGGGGCTGACCACCATCATTCCAGAGTTGAATTGAATTATCACTCACATGCGACCACCGTGAAGGACTTTCCTTGCGGCTGTTTTCCTCCACTTTATGCTCTCCTGCGAACGGAATAAACCAGAGAATCCTGCATCCTCGTCCCTCGCCACGGTATGGGAACTTTGACGAAAACCAATCCTACAAAGAAGCGTAAGTTATCCCTTCTCTTCAAGTTATTTTTTTAATCGGATTAATTTGTCCCCGACTCCTATTAATGTCTTTTTATGAATTACGTAAGGTCCTAAAGAGAGTGTGAGAAGGACCTCTCCAGAGAGAGCAGCCGTTGCTAATGAGGGAGATGGGTAAAGTGACCAGACGTACTGATTTAATCAGTACAGTACTGATTTTAGAGATTGTGTACTGATTTCAAATATGTACTGAATTTTGTACTGAATTATAAAGTTATACTGATTGTAAAAGAAGAAAAAATCTATAATTATTTAGTTCATTTACTGTGGGATTGATGGTTGAGGTGGCTCGGGTGCGATGTTGCCAGGATGTGTAAAGAGGACTTGCGGCAATGCTGTGTAGTTCCACCTAGCAAACATTACCTCCCCTCCGCCTATGATTGGCTGTGAGGGAGGGGAGTTTTTCAGTCTTTCCTTCCAAACCCCCACCCCTTCTCTACAACTATAAGTCTCAATTCCAAAGTAATGTCGTCCAGACAATAGTAGTTATGGTTGTTTATGTCTTGTGAGTAGTATAATATTTTAATGCTGTTTAGTAAAGTAACATTATTCTCAGAATAGATTATTAATATTATTATTTAATTATATTTAAAGACCCTGCCATAAATAGAAGAAAAAACAAATTTTCTGATCGAGTTCAGCAAGAGTATCCAGTATATATAACAATAGTGTTATATACCTATGTATACTGTATAAAATTTCAATATATATGAAGTATTATATTGAAATGTAGTTTTCTTTCATGAATATAAGAAATATTAAAAAATATACTGATTTTACATCTAGAAAATCTGATAGTTTCCTTTCATGAATATAAAAAATAAAAAATGTACTGATTTGACATCTAGAAAATCTGCTCACTTTAGAGATGGTGGATTCGTCGCATTTTGTTTTCTTAGCAACCAGTCCCATTGCGGATTTAGTTACCTCTTATCAAGTAGGAGAGAGGGTAGTTCGTTACAGCGTTCTCTTTCTTCCTGCGGTTCCCCGGGCGAGATATTGACCACTCGACTCGCAGGAAAGAGGAGTGATAACCTTTTCCTTCCCCCTCGGTTTCCGGGTCGATCCATTAATGAGTCCCAGTGGCGGATTTCAAGCTCCATCTCGAGACGTACTATAATCAACCCTGTGAAAGAATGGAAAGGCGATTACGGTCCTGCTGATTACGGCCGCGTGGTCACTCCCATTCATACGAATGAATTTGGGCCGAGTTAAATCTTGAAAAAAGTGCAGACCCCGGTCGAATGGACACTTTTTCCAAGCGGAAGACCTAACATTTTCCCACGGTATGCGCCTGGCTACGGATACATGTAAGCTTTCTTAAAATTGGAAAATGGCTTAATATTTATAAAAAGTAGCAAAATGAAGAACGAACGTAAAAGCATTCGCGTCAGTTTTTCTTTTCAGCAACGGACAAAAGCCCTTGAATTTCGATCCTAGAGGATTCGTATTAGCGAAAATTCAGACTAAATGATTTCGTATCAATTCTCAAGTAATTCTTTTCGAGCCTGTAATTTTAAAATTTTATAACAAGTAGAGTTTTGTCCATGGACATAGATAAAATTGGCGCATTATTTATTTTATTATTAAATTCGGTAGTATTATATTTTATTTCGTTATTAAGATTTCTCCCATTAACGTAATTGACGAAATTTTGTGGGGTGGGGCTCAATTCTTACAATTCTCAAGTCAGAAAATTTAGCATTTTTCGGGGGCTAAGCCCGTAAGCCTCCCTTCTCCCGCTGGTTGCGCGCCTGGTTAATGGTTTCGTCACAATTTCAATTTAAGGAAGTGCGCAGAAGTCGCATTTTTTAAAAACACGCTAAGATGTTTTTCTCTGTTTACAAGGTAAGTTTACCTATAAATTATAATTCTTGTGTCATTACATGTAATTTCCAAAGCAATGGCGAGGAAGAAATCGTTTAAATTCATCACAATAATCAGTTTTTTGATATGATTCATTTTTTTGACGATTGCATTAAAAAAGAAAACACAAAAACCTTACAATAGCCAAAGAAAGAGATCTTTTACCGTCATGCTGTAGAAAGTATTTTGCTGCATACATTTCGCAAGGTAGAAACTTCGTTACCCAGAATTTCTTGCGTATTCTTTCTCAATTACTGATGTTGTTCAAATGAACCGGAAGTTTCGATGATGATCATTTGCATCTCATTTGGCCGCGCTAATAGTGTTTCACGTCCCTTGGCAAGGACTTGAAGTTTCTCACCCGTATCACAGAATGCCTGAACGACGGAAGATAAGCTACGGAATTTGATATTTTTCTTCCGCATTGCTATGAGCTAATACCTGCTCACTTTCTTATGTCCAATTCAACAGTCTTCTGATACATTCCATTGCATTCTCACTCTCTACCCTTCTGCCTCTTTTGCTATAATATGATATCCTGAGAAAGTCAAATAAGTTTCATTCCCACACCAGAGAAGGACACGTGCGAAGCTAGGAAAGGGTACGTTTCGAAAAAAGGCGCGTTTTGTGCGATTGAGCATTTGGAACTACACGATATAGTTTAAATCAGCGGTCTCCAACCTGCGGCCCGCGGGCCGCTGCGGTCATTTGACGCTTAAAATACAGCCCATTTTAACTGTTACATATGAATTTTTTGTCAAAATTATTAAAGTAATACTAAATTTATTTATAAGTAAAACGCTTGGCGGTTTTAATATGGTATATTCACTTCTACTATAGTCTGTTCACTTTCTTAAGTCTCTTGACCTTCATAGAGCAAGTAGCCAATCACGAACGTTTCCCCTTCCATCGCCCCTCACAACTTTCGCGCGGGAGGACAGATACCCAACTACGAACAGCAGCAGCAAGGAAACGCCGCGGCGGTAGAAATGGCAACGCAGGCCGATGTGAACGCTTCGAAATCAAGAGTAACACTGAGTTCCCCCCACTACGTTCCCAAACGAACCGTCTCCTATAGGCTGCTGCTAAGGTCAAGAGACTTTAGATAGTGAACAGACTATAGGTAGATTCTAGGTAGATTTGGAAAAACCAACGGATATAGAAAATTTCCAATGGGGGAAAAACGTTGGAGACCACTGGTTTAACCCTCCGTTACTGTGGTGGGAAAAAATTACATCATTACTGTGGTGGGGTGTGACAAACCCCAAGGAAAATTATGGATAAAGAAATACAAAATATATATTATGATGATTTTAAATGAACAGTTTATTAATCATTGCTATTAACGAATGCATGTGAATCATTAGAACCTGATATTTGTGATTGAAAATTGGTTCAATATTTGTATTCTTGAAACCTGACGCACTCAAATATGAACAATGCAATAAAAACAAATACATGCTAAATTATCAAGCTAGTAAGAAAGTAGGCCTAACATAGTTAACATAGTATTCTTAGGTACAATTGGTTTCATTGCCACACATAAAATGACTTCACTCAGAGTCTTTGTCACCCCTGATACAGTCCTCACAGTTAGGGATAACGTACTCCAAACATATAAATTTATCACAATTGTGACAACGATATTTTGTCCGTAGATCGTGGACAGGACATGCATCTGCCTTGTTGATTTGTTCGTTTAGGAGGAGGCTAGTTTGTCTCACCACTGGTTTTTCGTTTCACTTTGCCTTGCAGTTCTCTAGTGAGACGACCAATATTTTGTTGCTTTTGCTGAATCGTCTTGTCAATCAAATTCAGTCCCAACGTCTTCAAGAGCTCTCTGCGTGACATTGAGGTTCCAGTATTTGATTAAAAAACTACATGAGCATTGATAGCATCAACATTCATAATTGAAAAAAATACTGTTAGCGGCGAACGCTTTGAGTTCCTAGGCACATCATACGACGCACACATTTCGTCGACAGTGTCAACCCCTCCTTTTGTCATATTGTAAAATGTAATGACCTCTGGTTTCTTCTGTTCTCCTGTACTTTCATCAATCTTAGTGTCATGGTGCATAGTCGATAATAGAAGTACTACCTTCCCGTTTTTCGGTACGTATGACACAAGAGTAGTGTCATTCATGAAACCCAAAGTACTTGAAGCTACAGACTGTTTCTTCACGGCAAACGCCTTTATGTAGTAAATATTATATTATTTTTTCGATATATTAGTAAAAACAATATACTATATTTGTAAATCTATATTATAATGATAATCAAACAGAATTTAACTTACGTTCAAGACTGGAAAACTCCAACGTCAGTGCTGTGGTGGGGTTTGAGAAACCCCAGCTAGAGAAATAGCGTCTGATTTGTTCAACAGCTGAGTGACAACTAACGATTCCTATGAGGATGCTATCTACTAGTGAAGATCTGATCTGATCTGTTCAACAGCTGAATGACAACTAACGATTCCTATGAGGATGCTATCTACTAGTGAAGATGTGAGGGTACACTGGAGCTCAACTCTTACTCGCGCGCCATCTTACGTCAATTTACTAAAATATCTAGACTGGGGTTTGAGACACCCCAGCACAGTAACGGAGGGTTAAATGAACGCACACCATGAAACAGCGAATCACGACGGCCCCATTATGTCTAATGAATATGTCTTCCTCCTAAGTTGGAGCTTTAATAAACGTATTTACGTAATGCCAACATAATGGCTAAATAGTGCAAAAAGATATATCACAAATGATGTTAGGAAAGTATAGTTTTTAATTTTATTTATTTAACCCTAGGTGAGTAAGGTGGGGTGCACATGCACATGCACCCCACCTTACTCATAGTGCTATAAAATTTAGACCTTACCTACTCATCCAGAGTTAATAATATTTTACGATAATTATGTACTATGAATTTTTACGTTCAAAGCGAATTACGACTTTCTAGTTACTATAAAAATATATTTGTAAATAAATATTTTATTTAGCTAGTTCTATAAATTTTATTAGACTTTTTTGGTATGACTATTATTTTACGAGATATGACGAAAAGGTCGTTTATTGGTTTCAGTAATGTGGCAACCCTGATTCGGTTAGGTGAACCATTCATGCCATTTTCGTATTTATTTTTCCCAGAAGTAACAAATTTCATGAAAATCCGTTTGGTAGAAGCCAAGAACGAACACGAGTACGGGCGGAGGGACAGAACGAATCAAATACATAGATACGTTGGAAACGAAAGCGCCTAAAAACGTGATTTTTCTTCAAGTTTTTTATTGTTTATTACCGTCAGTACTCGTATATGAGACGAAAATACTTAAAAATGGGGTTCTTCCCATACTAGAGTCTACCCAAGATCTAAAGACGACAAACTGAGATGTATGAATTAAAATAAATGTATTTTAAAATTATGAAACAAAATTATGAGTAATTTTTATAATAAAAATTATACGCGTAGCGGACTATAGAGAATCTCGATAAAAGAAATAATGAGTTTCGAACGCACATTCTCTATACGCAAATAACGGCAGCATATTAAAAATAAAAAATTAATATCCGGGAAATCCTTTGTAACTGTAATCATTGACAATTAGGCCGATACATCCGCTATGATGTTGTCGAAATCATTCATTTGTCTTAAAAGTTCTTTTCGTGATCTACCGTCAAAAGCTGGCTTAAAGTTGTTCTTCGACAGAATGAGTGTCTCCGTAGGTGGAAACGGTGACTCCAGAGCGCAGGTGCTTTGAAATCATTAATACCCAAATGTTTCGCTAATTTCGTATCGATTGCATTGGAGCAGTAGTTATGCCGACGCTATACAAAACACATGTTGGCAGAATATATATGAGTCCTATAAGCGGGTATATTCCTGAAATTTCAGCCAAATAACCCCCATGAGTCCTATATACGCGCGCATCCCATACACTAGTATTTACGGTAATTTATCTGCTCCAATCTTCTAAGCACTATTTCAACTTCATATGAATCTTACAACTCGGAAAGGTGTGTCCTGTCGGCATGAATCCTACAGCTAATAATGAAATACATGTAGAATTTGGTATATCAATTAAATAAAACTTACAACCCTTCAGAAGATGTTTTATTTTTAATTTTGTTTTTATCTCAAAAAATAAAAAAATATTCAGCATCCTTATTGGTATACCCTGGTACGTGAAAAACGATTCCTTTCTTGATTATCGGTACTGAAATTATTGAATATTTAATGCAAAGCATTTCATATTAGAGCACTTATTTCTCCATTAAAAATTATCATCACCATCATTACATATTTGTCCGCTGGCAGGGTCGAGATTATACCTCAAGCCAAACTTTCCTCATTATCCTATTCCCCGCAATAATTTGTACCTCTAACCAGGAATATATTTTCTCACTTTTACGATATTTAGAGGAAACGTGTTTCTACAAAGAAGGAATTTCTGTAAGGTCAATTAATTTATCTATATAAGAGGTGAACAAACATGCAGCGATCAGGTCATAATATTCGCCACAATATAAAATATAAAACAGGTTCATAAATATTATGTGCAATCTTTTGGAATTAGGTTTGAGGTTATAAATTCGATATCGATCAAGAATGATCTTATATACCGCATCAATTTATGAGTTTTTAAATTTTGATAGAAAAAGCACTTTCCACTCATCATACCTCCAACAGGGAACAAACAAATTCGCCGAAAACAAAATCGTCTAAATCAAATTTGTTGAAAACAAATTCGTCGAACGATCGATTCATCGAAGGGAAAATATGTGGAAATGACGAGTTCGTCGAAAATCAGTTTATCAAATGAAAACTTTCAAACTTATTTTAGGTGACGCGGGAAATATATTATAAGGCAGAGGTGGGGAAACTACGGCCCGCAGGCCACATCAGGCCCGCGGGAGCACTTGTTTACGGCCCGCGATTGCATAACGAAAGTGAACCATGAATGTAACACAAATAATTTCGTATTTTCTTGGCTAAAATTACGGCCGGAAAACCTTTGCTTGTGAAGTTCATACAATAAAATGTTATTAATTATCAATTTTCACATATAGAAACCTTCGCATTCTCACAAGTAACTTCCGATGTGGATCTTAATATGGCTCGCCGAAGCATTTTCATCTGTTAATGCATCAGTAGTTTCCCCACCCCTGAGATAAGGTTTCTAAAACCAAACTCAGCATAATATAAATACAGGAATAATGAAAATAGAAGTTTGCAGATATCTGCACCTGGCCATACAAATTTGCGTATCCTTTCTCTCGAAAGACCGCTGTAAATGTGCAAATTCTTTGAAAATAGTACTACAATTATTACTATGTATTTTACAAATTAGTTTATCATACATTTTTCTCTTTTTATTCTACTAATAGTTCTTATAAATTGATGGAATAAATGATCCGAAGATCCTTATGCGATAGGCAATGAATAGCACAATAAAAAAAATCTTAAATATAAAGTTTTTTCTGATCTGATTATTAGATCTGAGTTAGAGCACCCACAGCATTTCCTATCACATACACGCACAGACAACATCGAGGAAATAGTCAAAACATGTTCTAAGGTCCTCAAAACGTGTATTTCCGTTGAAATCTCGAAATCGATTTTCTTCATGAATACAATACTTTCTCCATACTACGTATATGAAGAAAGTAAAAAGAGGTGGCATAGACTGATCTTTGACTTACTAACTAGGGTAATAGTAAATTCTTATATATATATATATATATATATATATATATATATATATATACACACACACACACACTACAAACAAGCTACTAATCAGCCAGTTTTGGCTAAAAAATATTCTATTCGCGTGTAATCAGATAGAGGGGCGGCCCGATGAATTTTGGCGACCCGGGCGGGATAGCACTGCAGCGCCCCCCTTCGTAAATGTTTGTTGAGATATTTACAAAGTGCACGTTAATTTATTCGTCGCTCTGTAAAACTTATTGATAATGAAAAAATAAAAGGAATGCCATAAGATTCCAGCCTCTTTCACGTGGTAAATTGCTGTCCAATATTTATTCGACTGCAAGTAATGCATGGATTATTGATCAGGATAGCGCCTCCAGCACTTTGGCGCCCCGCGCAGCCGCCCTGCTCGCCCTTATACCTCATTGGTGACTACAGTAGCAGAAAAGCGCGAGGACGCAGGGCAAATATTTCTACTATGCATAATTTCAGTGCCATTATCCCGATCCAGTGGAAAGAAATAATAACATTATAGTAATGCAAATGGATTGTGTAGTATGTAGGGGAAAAGGAATAAGGAAGAGGACAAGTTTAGTGTGTTCTATTTACAAAAAAAGTGCCGTGCATTGACCCTTGCTTCAGATAATACCAGATGAATCTCCGGTAACAAACAAACCGGAAGCCTTGGTAAGGTTTTAATTATTGCTGTGGTCCCTCATCGTAATCAAGGCAAAATTTAGAGCAAATCAGAGTTTTTTCCAAACGTACTTTTCTCAAAAAGATGAAAAATTAGCCATTTTCCGCCATTTTCCTAATCGGTTAAAAGAGACATAACAGTGTTATGAGTTTCTTTAAAGCAACTTATTTCTCTTAAAACCGTTTTGCGAGAGTATAAAAAACAATTAATATCAACTTATTAAAAGCGTATAATTACTTAGTAATTGTGTATTTTAATTTTCCATAAATGTACCGAATGCATTGCAAGGATATTGTTTCCCTTGAAACAACTGTGAATGAATAATATAAATATGAAAATTACCATTCACCATTTGATAAATTCATTTTCACAAATTTTACAAACCTTATCACGTAATGACTCCAACTGACGTTCAAAACTAAGTATTCCGAAGCGTTAAATCTCAAGCTTTTTCCCTCCATTAAAACTCGATTGTATTAATCAGTCTAAATGCAAATCATTTTCATAAACATTTATTCTTTGAAAGAATTACAAATGATTTTCGACGAACTCGTAATTTTCGACAAACTTGCCTTTTGACAAATTTGCTTTTGATAAATTTGCTTTCGACGAATTCACCTAGAACCCCTCCAACATAGGGAGTGAATAGAAACTGTAATTAATGCTGGACTCCGAAATGTTCATAATGGAAAACATTTTCCATAACTGAACTAATGTAAATTTCGAATTATATTTGGAATTAAAAGAAAACTCTTAACTGATAAAGAACATAAATTCGCCTCACCTGTGTATCTGATTCGCCACGTTTGAATAGTGGTGAACATATTGCGCACCACGGATCTATATATTAATTTCCAAAATAAATGCTGCGTACAAGAGCAGCCAAAAGGATTCCTACTTAAAACAGTCACATACCGATATTTCTGTGGCAATCTTGTATTTGTATTCTATCTAGGATAGTGTTACCTTCCGCCTCGTGCAGCATCCTCTTTCAATAAATTAGTGCCACAAGGAGAATGATAGACGATAACCTTTCTCCCCCGCAAGTCGATGGCATCCTACATAGCGCCGTGGCAATTCAAATGTTAAGATTCCCTCCGATCGCCTGAGGTTTTGCGACCCATAAACACAGACTTGGGATTCGTTAAAAAAAAAAAAGAACGGGCCGCGACCAGTTTCTTTTTTTTGTAACCTGGACTAATAAAGAGTACCCAATCCGATAGATGGAGCGATAAAGACCTTCCAAACGTTTTACCGGGCCGTCACGGATCGCCTCGACCGTAAAGGGAAGCATCCTGTATCTTACGGACGCCTAAGAGAAGAAAAAATCAAATATTTTTAAGGGTTCTCCACCCCCACCGCACCTCCATAAAACCCTCGCTCGCCTGTGGGCCAAGGGCGTGCTCTCCAAAAATGCCTTCCCGCCCACCGATTGTGTTTGGCGGAGGGAATGAAAGGGAGAGAGAGAGAGAGCGACCCTCGAAGCCCTCGGGTACTTCTTCCCTATCCCTTAACCTGCCACCCACATGCCACCACGAACCAACCTTGTAACGCTTTCTAAACCAAGAGGAAGAGAAGCAGTCGAACTCCAATTAGAACCCTACCATCAAGAGGGGTGCTCTCGATTCTCGGATCGAACACGGTCGGCCGTGGAATTTTCTCGGAGGTTAAAAAACATTAACATAAAAATGTCGACGGTGTGGAGACTATACTGAAAATTCTTTGTCTAAAGCCTTGGAACGCTCGCCGCAGCTGTTATTAATAATTTATTTTCTCGGTATGTTTTTAAATAAATAAATGTATCAGTTCTTCTATTTCTTTCTGGGTGTTTTGCAAATATTGGTCTTTATAAAAAGATCCAAAAAAGGTTTTAACTCGACAGACTTCTATCAACAACTTTAAAATTTCTCTCGAGAATGTGCCGTAGCTGCTTAAACGAAATTAATAAAACAGAACAACATCATTCTCTACTTATTTCAATAATAATTGAGGCATGAACGTAATCTTTTTCGACTCCTCGTGTTAAACTTGAAGAGCGCGGGTAATTTTTTAATGGTTGCGGGGAAGGGCGATATTTCTCAGGTGAAAATAATTTGGGCCATTTACCTACTTTGAATTTTGAAATATGAGCTTCTTACCTTAAGATGTAAATAGTTGATAAACTGGATGCTAGCAAGGAAATAATTGTTTTATCTCCATTTTTAATAGTACTATATGGTGTTTACTTTGATGTTACAATAAATTAACTTTTTTATTCGTTTTTAATCAAAGTCCTATTGATGCCTCAGAAATGCGAGAAAAGAACAAAAATGAAGCTTTAAATAATAATTATCCTAAGCAGTTTCCCAATTTTTTTAAACAAAGCTCATTTGATGATGGAATTTGCATAAGACGTATCTTGCGATGATACACTTAGGGAAGAACAAAGATAATTATAATAGGTATTAGTTTGTCTACGCACCATAAATTGTCTGTTACAGAATCATTTCTTGGGTATAATAGTCTAGATTTTGATAGTATAATTACTTCTTTGAAATTTTATTGCAAAAATATTGTTATAGCCAAATTGTGCGTGAAATAGCATTTAAAAAACAATTGTCTTCATTCGCTTGAAAAATGCGATTTAAAGAGAAATATTTCGGATTTTTGCACTGGGATCGACTTTTTCAACTCCGTTCTGTTTTCGTACAACAATTTTGTGATTGATAACGTAGCGCCTTCCTTCGCCTATTAAAAATATTCTGGCGAAAGTAATTACGCCTGGTTTCTCACGATCGCACCCCGGAACACAATAAAATGATTTAGCGCGCGCATATTTAAATCTCGAAAAATACCTAACGAATTCGTTGGATAATTTATCAACGCTCGTTTCACGGGTAGAAAGAAGGGACTATCTAACTATGGAAGTGGTTTGGGTTATAAGGGACCGTATGAATAATAAAAAGAATAAGAGACGGGAGTCCGCCAAAGAGGCCCATCCCAAGATACGGAGCAGCGATGGATAAACAACGGAATTGGAGGGAGAGAGAGATACAGCATCCACGCCATTGCCCTGGAGCTCGTCACGACTTCATCCGGCTTCTCTCCCAACACTCCCACGGAGCCAAGTCTCCGTAGTTCCATCACGAGACCACCAGATGGAGAGCCAGCCTTTCTACTTCCTCTCCCTTTACCCTCCTACACCTCTCTGTTCCCCTCGGGTGGCCGTAAACAGCCGACGCAAGGGGTGCAAGAGGGGGAGGTGGAGAGGATGGATGGGGGAGGGAGCGGAGGGGAGGGAGCCAATCCCTGCCGAGGGAAAGGGGCGGTCCCGCTCCGTAGAGTCAGTGGTTGTCTGACGACGGAGCTGGTGGTAGTGCTCTTGTCAGCTGGGACCTTTTTTGCCTTCAAAACCTAGGAAGTAACAAGTGTTTTTTCCGCCTGAGTTTCTCGTGTTATATGGTACGACGTCAATCTTTCCGGAGGATCGCCTCGTTGCGTATGTACCTTCTATCAGAAAAGGACATTTTGGCATAGGAAGTGACGGTTTATTGTTATGAAAGCGGACACGCAAGTGTGCTCGATTGGACTACTTCGCGTGGGAGTGAAAATGGACCGAGCCGCGGCACTTGTCGCATAATTGAGACGCGCCCGGACGGACCACCGAGTCTTCCAACCACATCGTCGCAGCTTGACCGTCCCGCGAAGGAGAGTGGACCTCGTCTCTCTCCATACAGCGATCCGACTCGTTTTTTACTTTTATTTGCGCGGACCGTCGCTTGCCGACGTACTAATCTTCGCTCTCGTGTTTCTAATCAGCGGAAGGTGCTCATTTGTTTTCATAATGCTAGGACGCGTCGCGGTGTCTTAGCTCTCAACAATGAAACTTTCATTTCCTACCGATGCGTACTCTTAGTCCGGCATGTCTTTCTTGCTGTCCGGGCGTCGACACTTTGACGAGGGCGCCCATCGTCCCGTCGCTCGCCGAGCGATGACCGATCCCTCGCAGAGGCCCTCTGGGCCGCCGCTCTCGAGGCGTCTTACCGATGCGACCCGAGTGGCATTGGACTGCGCGGCGGGCGAGGCTAGTGCCAGACCCGTGCCTCTCGAGAGGTGGTGCAGGAGGAGGCGGAGGAAGTGTCGGGTGCGGAAGGAACTCGCGGCCTCTACCGCTCTTTCGGACGCCGCCTCTTTCTTATCCCCTAATGGTTGTGATCCTTGCCGTTGTGGCTGTGAACATTGTGGTGGTGATTTTTCATCCCCTTCGTGTCGACTGAGGAGCATCGCGTGTCCTGCGGAGGATGATCCGTCCTTAGTGTTCCTTTCGGATCCCTTTCCGGGATCCCGCTCGAGTGATAAGAGGCTGTCGTCCTTAGGACTCGGTGCTGTGAATTTGTTGAAGGACTACGAAAGCGGAGGAGGATTTGCTTACGCGGGAGGCGGCAGGAGTTACTCCGGCGGTCCCGTGAGAAGGTGCGTCGGGAGGACGTCGATGTTCGCCAGAGCCCTTTCCCGCCCGTTTCTCTGCCTCCTGTGGCTCTCCCTGTTGGCGGTCCTGGTCGGCGGGGCCAATGCTTCCATCATGGGCGACGGCTGTGACTGGTCGGGCAGGTAAGAAGACGAAATTTTCTTTTGTTATTCTTTCACCATTTGTCCCTGCTGCTTAAATTTTATCGCTTGTGTCTGAATCATTTTCGGGTTGTGGCGCACAAATTTTGGCTGGCAGAGGGAGTTTTTCTTTGTTGGTGCGGCAACAGGTGAACAGCCACATGTTGCGTTGCAATTCGTTTTCCGCGTAAATAGTCGAAATAACTTATTATTTGCAGGCAATAGTCATAAAGGGTAGCGAAATAATATAAATTCCAAATGCACTTGTTAGTGGGATTAATGCGTTTATCCTAATTTGTTTGTTCTGAATGAAATTTATTGACTCGATGTTACTCATAGAAGGGGAAGAAATTTGGTTTAGCTTTAAATGCGAATTTTTCATATATATTTTTGGGTAGTACTAAATTTTTCCGCGTTCTATTTCACATAAAAATTATTGTTTCTTTGTATAAGATTTAAAGTATTGACAAATGAAATTTGTAAACATATGACTAATAAAGATATTTTCAAATAGACTCGGCACGTAGATTTCATTTCTATTCTATTCCCCTTCAAAAGCTGTTACAGGCGTTTATTGATGTTACGCATTTTCTATTGAATGCTGGCGCAGCAGTCTTTGCTTGTCATGGTCGCTGTGTTAGTGGCCTAAAGCATTTTGGATCTTACTACCAACTTTAACAAGCCGGTGTTTACGAAAGAAGGTTTGAAAGTTTTACTGTAAAGTATGATATACATATACCCATCCGTGACATTCACTTTAACGCAGGCTTATCTGAAATGTTTTCGCGCCACCAACTCGTGTCGGTTTCCATCTGTTCAAGTGCGTCATGCCGACCAAGCAGTTTTCTAACTAATTTCATTAGTTACATATTTGTCGGTCTCAAAGAAAGGGAGCAGAGTGCAACAATCGCTTGTGTTGTTGTCATTATAATGCGATTTGACTTCCGGGAAAGCATCGATAAGGCTCTAATGAACAACTAATGATCTGATTAAAGCTCATGTTTATTGTTATCTCTCTTGTTTTACTTCCTCATTATTTTTGTTCTTTTTTCTTTTTATTTTATAACAAGGGCATTTTTTTTACAGCTTTTAGTGAATGATTTCTAAGTTTATTATAAAATGCTAGAACGTTGTACTGCGTGATTTGACGCGATTATGATAAAACTCCTACAACTTATTAATGAAAACTTTCAACGGGTTTTACAATGGCTTCCGGAAGTCATATATTGCAAAGCGCCATTTCGCGCGAGAAAACGAGGCTTTTACCCATGTAACAGCTTTATTGGAATAATTTATCAAAGCTAGTTTTATCTACGGTACATGGATATATTTAATCTTTTCTAAATATTCAGTTTTATTTTGTCGTCATATTCAGTAGTTTAATTTCTGTTGTTATTACTAAGCGCCAACCCGTTGGCGCTTAGTAATAGTGACATGCAAAGTCGTAAAATAATTACAGTTAGTATTTTAAAACTCTTGCCCTAATAATTTCCCAACCAATCGGAAGCCTAATTTATTGAATCTCACCTTTTATAGAATCGTTTATACACTTTAAACACCAAAAATACTACAAGTAAGGGGTTATTTCGTCATTATTAGTGTTACAATCAATTCAAACTCTTTACTCTCTCACTCTCGGTGAGTCTATGTATTTTACTCCAGTCATTTATTTCGTCCTACATTAGAAATGTAAGTTAACACGATTACTAGTTATAAGTGGCTTGTGCTATTTAGAACGGCATCTGAAATCCTATAAATTCACGGAGTGATTTTAATAAAGAAATTTTTATTGCTTCCTAATGCTGTTCAGGAGATGAAGAATTTCTATTGGATATTTGGAAAAAATTCTTGGATGCATTCGTATTTGTTCAATCATTAGTATCTCTACGGCAGGGTTTTCCAAACTGTTCCGCGGAACACTAGGGTTCCGGAGAAGTTAAATGGGGTTCCGTTCTTCTTTCTCTTATTTACAGCAGGAAAGATGAGCCTCACTTTTAAATTGTATACTGTAAGATGCATTAGCTACATAAATAAACGTTATAATGTTTTTAAAGTTTATTTTATTGCGATTAGGCTTACCATATCTTATTTAGGATTCCGCGAGAAAAAATATTTGAATATTCGGTGGTTTCACGAAGTTTGGGAACCACTGTTCTACGTTATTGTTAGAAGTATAAAATTTTAGGATAAACCTATTTTTTTTAATTGTAAATTCTCACCACTCAGCTTTCCGATAAATATCTTAAGATTCATGATAATTACCTTTAAGCAATGGTGATTTAAGATTTAGCATTTTCCATTGCCCGATAGGTATCGGTTATAGACATACACGCTATAACCACCAATAAAATAAGAACGATATTAAAATCGAAACTTTTGGTCTTGCCCGACCGTTAATTCCGTCGGCCGATATATTTGAAGCGGCATTACGCTCCATAGAGAGAGGGAAAGATCTCTCCGCGCCAATTCCTCCCCCACCACTCGCCAACCCCCTTCTGCTGCTCACCTCTCCAACCCCCACCGCGCCGCTTCGCTCCTAAGGTTTCTCCTCTCACCCTTACTTGGGATACGCCTAGCGTGTCCGTCGATTGTTCTCGGAACTGACCGCCTCGAGGGCGACCGAGTGAAAAGGGGCTTAAGAAGGATCAGAAGGATGGAAAGAGAGAGGATTCTATCGTCCAGTGGAGAAGGGCGTATTATAGGAATGGTGGATGGAACTCCTCGGCAGTGTGTGTGCATACGGATAGATGGCGGTGTTCGTGGGAGGATGCTGTGTCGCAGGGAGAGGGTGTACTCTCTGTTTCCCTCCTCCCTTCGGCCCAAACGAGTGGAAAAGCAAGTGAGGCCTGGGAGAGGGGGGAGGGCGTGGGGAAGACACGCAAAGGGGGATCAGGTGGAAAGGGAGAGTGTTGATTGGGGGAGAGGAGGGTGTGGGAAGGTCGTATCGGTCGATTTTTGGAGGGAAAGAACGAGTTGACTCGTAGGATGTTGTTGCGTTGTCTTGGGGGTTGATTTTGCGGGATATTTCAGACAAAGACCCGAAAGGATAAAAAGGTGGTGGTGGTGGGGAGAAGGGGAAAAGTGGTGTGGGATGAGAGAGAGGTTGTCGAGGGTCCGACCCAAAGGGGAAAAAATGGTTGTTCGTGCTGCCCGGGGGAAGTTCCCATCGCGTGCAAGATATAAAAAAAAATAAATCGACTGAACTACGGAGGCTTTAATTTCTGTTTTTAAATATATATATAGTCTACTTTAAATACGTTTTGTAGGCTTTTTTTATTCAATCTGAACGATTTATTTTCATTTTTCGGTTTGGGAAGCATTAGAACTTTTCTCCAATTTCAGTAGTCGAGGAAACACTTGAATACAATATAAAAACCGGTTATTCGCAGCGTTTTGAGCCATTCATCTTATAATTCAAAACGTAGTATGAGAAATTTTTAATTTCAGTTTTCCGATCCTTTTCCCTCAATTGTTATAATTTTGCGTGTTTTTTTAAAATTTGATCACCTTAAATATTTTCCCACGAATCTAACGCATTAATCGTTCTGGATCACTGGAGTAGAATTTTCGACTTTTTTCAATCTCCCTCCCTCCTCACACATTGCGCGTGAGACCTGAGAGCGATCCCCGCTCGACGTTCGCTCCGATCCGCAGAATTTCATTTTATCGCGTCTCATTAAATGCTGGAAATCTAATTTGCGATCAATTCATCTCGGGAGCCTGAGGAAAGACTCGTTTATGGAGGTTAGCGAAGAAAGAGAAGAGAATTTTCGATCGTCGCATAGACATCCGAGCTATTGAATGCATTGCAGGTGAAGCGTGAAAGTGTCAAGGATGAAGAAGCGTCCGGGAGAACTCGATATTCGGTCAGAGATGAAGTTCCTGTCGCAGCGATTGAGGTAGGATGAGGGAGAAAGGTGTGGGCGAGGAGGAGGTGAGATGTGCGGTTTGTAATGGAGATCGTGAGAAGCAGGGAGGAACTTTAGCTACATAAGTTTTGCGTGCGTGTGTCTGTGCGGCCGTGTTGTTTATTTTGCTCGGATTGAAAACGGGGAGCGGGGGCGCCAATTGGATGCCTTTGAGTGCGCGCGCAGTAGATGCGGTGCGTGAGAACGGGTTGGGTTTGATCTATCCCACGTTTTACGCAGTCCATTTGATAGGCCGTGAGAAATGAGATGGATGGATGGGAGGGAGTTGTGCGCCAAAAGGGGGGAATATCCGCGACAAATATTTGAAGGGTGAGATAGCGACGGTCGGATGGAGAGAGGTGGCGACGACGATTGTAACCACGTTGCGAGATTGCGGGTTCTATATTGTTTGTTCCGTTCACACATTCCGATTTCATTGATCCGAAAATATCTATTTCTGCGGGAACCTTTTTTGAATGGAGGTTTTAAAATAATATCGTAAAATATAGGCGTCGGCAAATGTGTCTTGAAGGGAAGGTATTGTAACGAGTAGTTCTAGTTGAGGAGAAGTTAGGAATGGGGGAGTGATTGGAGAGAATTATCGGACAACGGAGGAGAATGAAGAAAATTTCGAAGTCTCGTCATCGGATCACCCCACCCTGTTATTCCTCGCGCCTCTATCTGCTGAACACTTCTGCCTCCACCCTTCTTCCACCTTTCACTCCCTCGCACCTCTACCTTCTCGCTTCTCCACCCCCTCTGCACTCCACCCCCTCCCCACTCCATCCCTTCTCCTTTCATCCGCATCCCTCCGATTCTTCCCTCCCACTCCTCCCTCCCTCGAGGGTTTGCTCCGTTGAAAACGAGGCCGCCAGTCCGAGATCATCGGCGCTCGACCACTACCCCGTTCCACGGAGCGTTCCACCAACACTCCTCCCCCGATCCGCCCCCTCCCACGCCCCAATACGCCCACCTCTCTCCCCAAGGCACCACCTATGGACCAGTTCTCAACCCTCCTTTGTTATATTTCCGATTCTATAAGGCCTTTCAGATATCTTTTGAATCACTCGCTCATAAAATTAGCTAAAAGAACCTTATGCCTGACCATCACTTGCCAGGTATCGGAGTTCTAATCTCCTGTGAGAAACTTTTATTCTTTTCATTTGAAATGCAGCACGTGACAAACAATCGCGTGGATCTCGATTAGAGGAGGAATAATCAATAGCGAATCCTTTTTAACTCATTATGCATTCATAAATTAACGTCTTTAAGATTTATAAATTTTGTCAGAAGGAATAATTTCTTATTTCCCTTGATTATGTCTTCTGTTCTTAGCATTTTTTTAAAACGCTTGCGTCTTAGTAATCCCCGTTATGCTGATGCATCTCTCCTAGGCCTGTCACTCCCTCCTTAAACTTCTTTTCCCGAAGAAGTTTCAGGGAGAGAGATCCGTGGAGGAGATATCCGTGCTCGGGTGGAGAAGTGTGGCGGAAAGAGAATGGGCGTTCCTCAGCTACGCCTCGGCCAATACATTCTTATCCGTGGTACCTTTTATGCCTCCCCTCCGTCCCTCGGTATTCCTCTGCGGTAGATGGAAAAAATAAGCTCCCTTGAAGATGAGTGGTTCGGCATGTGGGCGGTGATCCCTTGAGAGGCGAACGTTCTGGTTGGCGACGTGCCGTTTATCTGTGCCGAGTTTTGAAGTGCTCGGGTGCGGAGTCATCGCGCCGCAAAGTCACGCTCCGAAACCGCGCAATGCGGGATTTAGGTATCTGTCCCGAGATTGTGATCTCTGGCCGTAGTCGTCTGGAGCGCCTCCTCTCGAGGGCTCGTTCTGCACGCCTTCCGTCTGCACGAGTCCGCCAATTGGAATTTTAGTTTTTATTTTTGTCTTTCGACTTTTTACGATGGCTCGCTCGGAACTTTGAGCCCGTAATAAATCGTTTCCAAATGCGGAGCACCTTTCGCGGGGTTGGAGGTGACCCGGTTTGATCCTGGCGGTGACATCACTAGCTACGTACGACTCCCGCCCCCTTCCTCGAGCGCACATTCGAAAACGCGCTCCAGTTTACGGCGTCCCGAAGGCCTTTTTGCGCCGGTGGCCTCGATCGTCCCCATCTCGCGCCTCTTTATCGGGGCGGTGCAATTTTCTACGCCCCCCTACCCCATCCACCTCCCCTTCTGAGTCACAGCCTCCCACTCTCACTCCCCCACTCTCAGCCCACACCCTGCGCCGCCCTCCGATGCATTTCCATTCGGACACCGTGTCCCGTTCTGTCCGTCTGTTGCTAGGCGCCACCAAGGCCGTTGCCCTGGATATGCCGCGAGTCCGTTTAGTGACCATTGGGAGGAGGAGGGGTCGTGGCGAGTCCTCGCGACTGGTTGCGACGGCCGACCGCGACTCTCGACGGAGGAAGTTTTTTTTCTTCATTTGTTTATTTATTTATTCGTTCGCGCTAATGGAAGACGCGGTCGAATGGTTAATTGCCTTGGTGATCCTCGCCGGTAATCGCTCGTAAACTACGAAGATTATGACCAGGATGCGAAAAATCTAGAGTTAAAGAACCCAATGATGCGATTTTATCCGGAGATAGGGATTTTGAAGGATGATTTTTTCCTTTGGGTGGCGGTTGCTCTTTGACTTTGAATTTTCATCGCCAGGGCGTTTTACTTCACGTCTTCTTACACCGTAAAGAACGTGGAATAATGCGAGTTGGAGCCGAGGGGAGGAGTGGGATGGGATGGGTATAAGGAGGGGAGAACATTTGGATTGATGGGGTGGTAGTGGTCCGCCTGGGGGACGGAGTGGGTGGGTGGAAAAAGAAAGGGTCTTCTTCTACGGAGGCTTAAGGGCGTCAGCCGTGGACGTTAAAAACCGGTCCAGCAGAGAGCAGCACACTACGCCCTTTCTTCCTCGTCTTCTCTCTCTCTCCCGCACCTCATCGGAAGGCTCTCAGAGAGTGTGGGGATGGGCGAGGAGAGGGGGCGGAGGCGAATGTGTCGCGCAGAGAGGGTGGGGCGAACGGTCGAAGGAATCAGGGATGGAAGGGGGCAGTTTTACTCGGAGGGGGATGGACGATGTCATGCGGGGTAGTTAAATATTTCTCCCCGGTCACACAACTCTTTGTGCCACGCGGAAATTAAATTGGAAGAGAGATAGAGGGGGCATTAATGGTTGGGATCGGAGAGAGGGGAAATGGGTGTCGGAGGGTGGGGAGAGAGGAGGGCATCGAGCCGAGGGGAGGAGAGAAGGAACCGGCCTCTTAGGGCGGGGCGCCTTTAAGGATAAGGAACCATAAGATACTACGCCCTGTGTGAGAGAGAGAAAAGAAGAAATAAAAGAAGCGTTATTTTGGGAGGGATATCGGTATTATAAGTCATCTGGGCTGTCTCGATCTTTAGGGGCATCTCTTGCCCTTGATAAACTTTTAAAAATAAAAGCTATAGAGAGATTCGAGTTTGTCTGCCTGGAAAGGGTGAAGTCTTTCTTGAAGCTTTTAAATCTATGACGGTAGGTCTATTTAATATGTTCATACAAACTTTTAAAATTGGAGAATGTCGCCCCAAGTATGACGTTACGTAATCGAGTCCTTTTTTCTGTGGTTTATAATTTATACGACGTTCTATTAAGTCAAAAAAGATGTTTTTTGGTCTTCTGTTAAAAGCAATAGGTAGTGTTTTATAGATGTTGAGGATCACTAGTGTCAATCTCGCGAATGACTTTTCAGCTGTTTATAAACCAATGGCGAACGAACGTTAACTTCATCGAGTTCCGAAAGTGATATATAATACTGGATTTATAGCCGTGCGTGAATTGGTTGCGTCATCATCCGGAATCCCGTCTTCTTTGGAGGCAGCGGGTGGGAGAGAGTTGGGTGGTCGACGGTGTGAAAACTCCGTAATTAAATAATGAAACATCGGAGCGAAAATAGGAACCGAAGATGATGAGGCTGCAAGTAGTCTTAAGTAGCTGAGCTCTTAAAGAATGTTCCTGAGGAGTTTGGAGTTGACGGCGAAGGCTCAGCAGTCAGAACAGAAAGGCGTGGGTGACTGACAACTTTTTTCCTCTCTCCCTCTCTCTTCACCTCCATCCTGTTCACTCTCCCTCCGTTAAATCCCTCCCTCCCATCGATTCCATTCCTCTTTCCCCTCGTAGGACAGCCTTATCCGTGCTAGCTAGCTGTGGGCTGGGGACCTCACTTCGACCCCTCTCTTGCGGTACATCTCCTCCGTACACGCGCTCTATTACAGTCCCACGCTTATCTCGAGGAAGGACTCAATCTTAAGGATCGCATTAAAGGCCATCTCACGTATAGCGTATATGCGCACGCGATCTCCCTCTCTCTCCCGTTATTCTCCCCTTTCCCTCCCCCACCGGCCGGCCACTCCATCCGAGAGCCCTCCTCCTCCTCCCTAATAATCCCATTCTGCTATTTTATTCCCCCCCCCCCCTCTCCTTTTTGTACTCTCTCTTTGTTTTTATTTCGGCACTTATATTAGTATTCCCGCCCTGATTACCAAAACACTTTTCAGCGACTCGTTTGTTTCAGTTTTCTCTCGTTTTTTTACGTGTCTGTACGATTTGTTCTTCCCCTTGTTTGGCAACATCTCGAGTAATGAGGACGTTCGTTCGGGTGTATTCTTCTATGCACTAAATTTGTCACGACCGCTAATGCGTGTCCCGGTTGTCGGTGCGACGTTCCACACTTACATAGGACGCGACTTCTTTCCGGTCACGTCACCCTTTGCGTCTCGGAGTGAGTCACTTTTTTTCCGAATAACTACTCCTGTTAGAAGCGTACGGTTCAATTCTCTTTTTCGCATGCACGGCAGCGTTATGAAGGGCGTTTTCTCTCTTCGGTTGTGTGTTCTGTCTGCACGTTGGACGGAGGAAGAGGCGAGAGGAATTCGCGGGAGACCATTAATTCCATCGGTAAAATGAGTGATTGCGTTAATGAAATCGGATTGCTGCGTGCGATCTCTTTTTTTACGTGACCGTTGATTGTATCTTATTCATATGCATGAATTTCTCCCTGGACCAAATTTAAATGCTTTGCCTCGCTCTCTTTCGGACGAAAATTAATCCTTTAACGGTTCATTTTCCCTTGAGCTGTGCACGTGTAGTAGGGGCAATCAAGTCCACTGTTTAAGTTGTTAAGTAGAAAAAAGCGTTTGAAGGCGAATTCCTGCTTCCACGAAAACGCACAGGTGTATTATCATTTCTTATGGCAGACGTACGCACAGGTGTATTATCATTTCTTATGGCAGACGTTAGTCACTTATCTTCAACGGATTGGGTAAACGTTCTTTACTCTGCCCTATATCATCCCTATTGCTACTATAAGAGGGTGTGTGCTTAACACATGGTGCATTTAGTCACCGAACCGTGCCTTAGTCAAAGCATCCGAAATCCATTCATGTTTACTCGTGTTTATTTTTCATTTGGCGGAAAGCACGCTCTTACATATGCACATAATTGAGAATCACGTTTAATTTACCTTGTTTTGCTGTTGTTTGGCCACGCTCCTACTCCTCCGTGTTTGCCCGCCGTGTTTTCATCACTCGTGGGCTGAGATAACAGCAGTTGATTCGTGAGTGCCTCGTCGTTGGGCAGAGCCAAACGACGAAGCACTCACTCAACTTATACCTCGCGGACAACATGTTATCTCCAAGTTACTTATGACACATCCATCAACATCCACCGTGAACAAAGTTTCCCCGCTTTTTAAAGTTTTTTAAAATATTGAAATATTTAAGATTGTTTACGTTATCACGATGATATTTGGCTCGTCAAATCCTTGAGATGTCGACCTGATTTATGTTGCTTTCTTTTTCGTTTGCAAAAACTTAAACGTAATTATTTAGTATCTATAAGGTGGTTGTAATATAAATCGTGATTTTCTAACTATTAATTATTAATTTTTCCATTTTGAATAGAGAGCTAATATAACGATATAAAGTATCGTAAGAGAGCTTTGGTATCGATTCTAGGAAAGTACGAAAGGACGCTGCTATTAATTGGCGTTAGGGGAAGAGGAATGGAGGATGAAGTTTGCTTCCTTTAAACCGCCTATCTTGAATGGATGGCAAAAGAAGTCGTTGGAGTGTTCGTATTTGACGCGATAAACGTTCCTCCGAAGTGGTTAGGAGAGAGGGAGCGGGGAAGAAACCTCCGCAGGTGCCGTGAGAAAGCCGACGTGCCCTTTCGCTTGCCTACTCGACGCAGATTTTTCGGAGTTGGAGGGAGAGGAGGTGGAGTTGTTCCTCCGGTCCTGATCCCATGGAGCCTCGCGCGCAAGCAGAACTTGACCCGTGGGCGGCGCCGCCGTTAAGGTTGCTCGCCTCGTAGCTTCGCCCAAATTTCTCTCTCTTCATAATGCCGCCGCGAGCAGCTTTCACCAATAAGGATCAGTGTCTCTCTCTATTTTTGTAGTGATTTTAAATTTTATTACGCTTCTCAACTTCTTGGATAGTATTTAAAAGGTACCCTGTAATTTTGAAAGTATATTTTCCTTTAATTTTATTTATTTCATCCTTACCACGTTGAAAAGGATGAAACTCTGCGGCATGATCGTGTTTTTGAGCAGTTCCTGATAGTGTTGCGGCAGGAGTTTCGTCTATGACGCTGTTTGTCCTTTTGTGTACTCAAAGAGGGCTTGACATCTGTTCCAGCGAGATGTAGTTAGCAGATGCTTATGCGGCGTTACATGGAGTTCCCATTAATTCTTCAGGTGGATGGGCTGAGCAAATGATGCTATTAATAGTGGAGTAATGATTTTTCGAGACGGAATGTTCGCTAACAAGACTTGTTCTTTACGTGCTTCGAAAAGATGTTCAACTCCCTCTCGAAATAATTGCCGAGTAGGGCGTAATTGCTCCTCCGGGCGTTTTTCGGTCGCTCTTAGCGAAGGAAGCACTTCGGACGGGCTTCGTTTGCTGTTTATTCACCAAACCTTTGAGTTCTTTGGTTTTTTTCTTTTTCGGCATCGGTACATCTTTAGAGGCATTTGCATTGGTGGTGGAATCGAGGTAGGCAAAAAATACTCGGAACGGATTAAAAAAACAAATGTGGAGGAGAAGGGACGTGGTTTATGGATGCTGGTAATTTCGTTGGACCAGAACTGCACTCCTTTCCGAAGTCCTTGCATGTAATTATCGCAACGTTTTTTTGTTAACGGAGGTTATATAGTTTCTCCGAATGATACCGGTTTCTAGTGGCAAGTTTTGTTCGGTGTTTCGAAGTTGTTTCTGCAGAACCACCAATAAAGGCACTTATTCGAAACTTTAATAAAAAAAAACATCCTCCAGCAATCTGTTTAATTCGCCAGGCTTAATGAAGGCGGTGTTCTATTAAATACAAAACACGATCTTCTCTCCCTCCCTCCCTCTTTCTCTGGACAGCCATTTCCTCGAGGCAGCCGTGGAATTTTTTCGAATCGGCCAGGACGTCGTATAGGCAACAGAGCGCTGTAAAGGGGTTTTAAAAAGATTGACCGCCGCCATGAGTTATAATGCGCCTTGGGCTCTTTCTTCCTCCCGCTCTCACTCTCTACTTCCGTCGACCGTCCTCCTTCCCCGGATTATCCCCTGGAGCATTTCACCGACCGGAATAAGAGCTCCTTTTGCGCTCGTACGTTCAACCGGTCATCTTAACGCCACGTGTTCACGAAACGCGCACATTCGGAGTGTTTTCTTAACAATGCGGGCGCATTTGCGGAGCGAAAGGTAGCGCTAGATTAAAGGAGCCGAGGTGCAAAAAAAAAATACGCGGACGAGAAGTAAAACGATCAGTCAGTTTTAAGTCGAAACGTGAAGTAAAAGGAAGAAGATAAATAGAAACAGGAATAATGATCTGAAAATGGTCACTTGAACGTTTTGGGAGCATTGCCCTAACGCTCAGTAAATGATAACTAATAATAATGTGGGAATTTATGTCATTCGTTTCTCTGAAAATTTTGCGGCATCCCTATCGGAAGAGTGGTAAGATTTTAATGTTGGATGGATTTTAAAAATTCCAAAAGTATAATCGATTCTATAAGCGCATTCAAACGTAACGATTAAAGTGCCGAGACTAGTTGGCACTTAGTGAATTTTATTTTCCTAACTTGCGTAGTTTGAGTTTCCAAACTTTTGCTTCGCGTCTTTCAATTTCCATCCATTCCTGCGTGATTGGTGGGTGTTGACTTACCCGGCTAGGAACCCCAATTCTTATAACGATCGCAGTTTGAGGAAATCGCCCTGTGGTTCTTTTTTTTGGGAACAAAAAGATATCCAGAAACATTTTTGGAGAGAAATCTTTTGCGGTCGTTTTGTTGTTGAAGAGATTTTTGGGGCAGGGCAGGTAAAGGTAAATGATGGAAGGTGTGGGAGGATAAGAAAGAACGAAAGAGACGTGTAGATAAGGGTGCTCCAGGGGGAGAGGGTTATGCGGAGGCCCTAATGCGTTTTTGCCCGGAGCCACCCTCCGGTGAGCGGAAGGTTTTTGGAAGAATTCGTCTGGAGGATTATTTGGTGACGGGATACCGGCTGTTGTTGCAATATAAATCCATAAAAAAGTAAGAAAAGCGGAATGATTTTCTTTAAAAAGGGTTAGCGATATTGGGACAATAAAAAGGCTATAAACTCAGTCTTTCCTCGTCTTAAGTCGTAAACTAGGTGAGAGGAGAGGTGGAGAATTAGGTGCGGTACGAGAGGATGAGAAAGCGATTTAGCTCGTGCCGTAGGAGACAGAAGAAAAGGCTTATAGCATTCTTAAAAATAATAGGCACGCGTGACTTTGGTTTGTTCTTTTAAAAAAATCGTGTCGATAGAAGCCTTATGGCGAAGGAATCTTATGGGGTGGCTTTACTCCCGTGTGCGTGCGGTGGGTGGGTTGGGTCGGGTCAGCGGTGGGCAGGTATATAATGGAGTGGAAGGGGTTGTCGGGTAAAGGGTGGAGCCTGGTCGGTCATGGCGTGGTTTTGTCCCTGCAGCGGGGGTGCGTTAGGAGCGGCCGTGATGCCCCGGGGAGGAAAAAGGTGTTGCACCCCTTACCACCCTCCTCCCCCTAAGACCACTCCTTGATACCCCCAGGAATTTTTCCGCTCCCGCCCCCTCTTGCAAGTTCCCACCCACGACCTCTCTCGTAGGATCGGGACTCCCATGACGGTTTTAGAACCACCCCCGCCCTCTACCACTCAGCTTCCTCCCCTCCCTCCAACGGAACCCTTTACTCCGCCCTTCCTACCCTCTCCCTCCTCCTCCCCCTACCTCTCCCCCTCCTCCCCCATCTCTCCTCTTCCGCCCTCCTCCTATCCGTATCCTATCCACTCACTTCCCTCCTGAGTATAGCCTGTGCCGCTACATGCCTTTCTTTTTCTCGCACCTCCGGGACCCACCCACCCCCCTTCTCGTCACGGGGCCGACGGCTGTGGCGGGTGTGGTTCTTCAAGACAACCGTAAAACTGTTTTTGAAATTCTGAAGAAATAATTAACCTTTGACAGCGCTTAGATATTTTTTAGAACATTATACCAGGAGAAGTTGTAGCGTTTTCTGCCCGTTGTACATACACTTACCCTGCTTCAACCCATAGCGAAATTTTAAGAAACATTTAGTGCCAGAATTATAGATATGTGCAAGGTTTATTTTATTTACATTTTATTTTTAAGAAAATGTATTCCAAATCGACTATAGAATGAATTTTTTACTGAACCGACGTCTCCATTTTTTTATCGCGATAGACGTTTTTCATCCCGCAGTAACATAATTCTTTCTCGATCGTCGCAGCGTCATTATATACACGAGAAGAAGGGAGAGAGTTTTACTCGATAAAAAATTTTCTATGCTGCCTCGGAACTCATCTCTCGTAGCCCCCCGGGGCTCTCCTTTACCGAGACGAGGTCCTAATGGTAGGTTATGTCGGTTGGGGAACCTAGCCGCGGACTTGGCTGAGCTCCCCCTTCCCCGCCTCTCCTTGCTCCTTCCCGCACGGGGGAGTAATTGGTAGGGAGGATGGAGGCAGCGGGGGCGGCGGTGGAGGGAAAGGATGTGTGCCCCGGGGGTAGGTCTCGAGAGGTTGAGGAAACGGGGAAAATTTTTAGTGGCTCACTGTAATTTGGGAGCGGGTTGCTCACTGAAGGTATCCCGTGCCCGGATTTATCCAGAATGTACGGATGCTGGAGTAGGCGGGCTTAAAGGGGACGTTGAGGATGAAGTGGGTAAGGCGCATTGTGTAGGTGTGTCGAAACAGTGCGTTCGGTGGGCTCATTCGGTTGGGTCTGATCCGATAATTAGGCATACAGCAATGTGGAATTGTTTATTTTTGCATAAATTTAAATGGTAAGTTGAGGGTAGGAGTTCATTTCTACCCATCTTTCCTTGATGGTTAATGATGCTGAAGGACAGTGGAACTTCCACAAGTCAAACCTCATGAGAAACAAAAAAAAACTGGCAGTATTATAGAAAATTCGATTTATAGAATAAAAATAACATGAAAAAGATTTCGTCCTGTAAAATGAATTCACTTCGATTTGTGGAAAATTCGAGTTATAGACATTCGACTTATAGAAATTAGACTAATCGAAAAGTAAAGGTTCGAGTTTTTTATTTGCCAATATATTATACCATATTACATGCCCTGATAAAAATAGAAGTAATGTGGAAAAATGAGTTTTTTAAAATAAATGCGACGCTTCACTTTGGCATTTCGGAATCGGCTGCCATAAAACACTACTTTTTAGTGTCACTACCGCCAGAGATAGAAAAGGGAAGGAAGAGCGAGAGGTGGGGCTTATAAGTCGTCGAAAGAGCAAGGAAGAGTTGTCGAGAAGTGGCGTACGGGGCCGACAAGTGCAGAGCGCGGCGAGAAAGGAAAAACGCCGTGAAACAAAAAAGAAGTAGTTGGAAGGAATGAAAGGAGTTGAGGCGACGGCGGAGTTAATGGAGTCCTGGGTTTTGATGACGGGACGACCGAGAGACTTAGGGGAGAGGGAAAAGGGAGGTGGGATGAGGGAAGAGGATTTTTAGGGAAGAGTGGATTGGTGTGAGGCCTTGAGGAGACCGTTGCGGCCGACGGCTATCTCTCTCTCTCTTTCTCCAGAGAGAGAGAAGTCCGGTAAGGAACCACTCCGTCTTACGGGAAGATGATGGCGGTGTGTTTGGGAGAGTACTCTTTTAAGATGGTGGGAGGAAAGGAGAGACCCCATCTTCTCTCGAGGCCGTCACTCCCGCGCATTAGGCTCTCTCTCTCTAGCGGGTGGGGGAAGGGGTTTGTGGATGTCGACCTGCCGTGTAGTGGGATGGATGCGGGAAGAGGAGGTGGAGGGAAAGTGGAAGGAGGAGTGGTCTTGTGGGAGAGAGGAGATTAACCTCAAGAGTCGTAGTGATATCTTACGAACTTAGGAAGAGAGATAGGAAAAAAGCCCCACTTTGTGTTACCTTTCTGACCCTCGACATTTTCCCCGTTCTTTTTTTTCTTCCTCTCGTTTTCACCTTCTACTCTTCCTATCTTTTTCTTAAGGAAAGCGCTTCGAAAAAAAGCGTTACTTGCCAGCGAACGCAGGAATCTCCCCTGCCGTTCGCTGCGTTTAGTGATTTCCATTAGTGGGAGGTTGTGGGGGATGCGGCGAGGCACGGGGATCAGGCGTGCCGAGGGGTGGTGTCGTGACTCTCTCCGTTGTCACACGCGACAGGATGATTGAGGAAGGTGGTCCCGGAATGAGGATGATATCTGGGGGCCATTATCGTTGACATTCTCTCTACTACTTTGCCCCCTTTCACCGTGAAATGGATGCCGTCGGAGGCTTTTCTAGGCTCACGAACCTGTATGATTAATGTGACAGTTTCGATATAAAAGCTTTTTATGGAGGACTGATTTTGTAAGGTTAATACTTTTCAGGGATGTATTATTGTATCAGCTTAACGTAAAGTGGCCAGCTCGACCGTTCTGAGCTAAAAAATTTAGATGAAAATTTGCCGCTGATTACGTATTTTGGAATTGACGTATTAAAAATACGTAAGTTGATATGCTAAGTCCGTTACGGCTATAAATGCATTGAGTGGCCGTTAAGAGTAACTCCGATATTTTTATTTTATGGTGACCGTGTTCGTAGTTATCGAAGAAGCCTTTTGTCGTTTATCTCTCCAGTTAGGCATTTTAGTACGAAATGTATTTCGATACCCTTTTTCCTTTAATCACCGAAAAAAATTACATCATCCAAATAAGGAAGCGCTCGTTTATTGGTCTTATTCAGCGACAGTTTTCTTAGAGCTCTCGCGTTGCCAAGTAACCCGGGTCCCTCGCGAAGCATCGGCTTGGACTGAGAGAGATAGGGGTCGTGACGGCACATTGCCAGTGGCGACGGCGAATTAGACCGAAATTGAAGCAGTTGATGGACTGCCAACTAGAAGGAGAGAGAGAACGCCGCTTGAATCTGGGATTGTGACTTCATCGGCTGTCCATTTTAGCAGCTTGTTGTGAGCCCTCGCGTCCAGTAGCTGCTGACGTTGCGGCTAATGTTTTTTGTCCGTCACAAGGGAGGCGCCTCGAGGCGCGAAAGATGCGACGAGTGGGTGATCGAGTAAAGCGGATGGAAGAGGAAAATCCTTTGGGATTTTATGGTCGGAGTCTCTCCATTCTCTCTCTCATATATCCGGACCAGCTATCATCCCTTTTCTTGTCACTCCTTACTTATGAGAAAACCTTACCTCTTCAAGAACTATTCTCCGAATCATTCTACATTTGCGGGGAAGACTGCTCCCAACTCCCCTCTCCATTCTTTTTTTGTCGTCTCCAGTTTTTCTCTGAGAGATCCTTTCTTTTTTTTCCCTTTCGCCTGCACCTCGCGTAACCTCCGCTCGCAAAAAATCAACAGGTGCCCGTTGTGGAAGTCTCCGGTTTTTGTACGGAGAGGTATGTCTCGGTAATGTTAAAACATTACAAAAAAAAGTTCCCGGTCATGGCTAAAATGCGATTGTTGTTGCTGCCGGTTTTTTTAGTCGGCTAATTGTTGTTTCATTTTTTCACGGTATGAATTCAGTTCGTGTCGTTTCATAACTTGTTTGTTGTTGATATTTGTCTTTCTAGGTAAATTAAGTTTCCTCAAGGTGCGCGCGGTGGTTGCTACGTAAAGTTAGCTAGGTACGCTTTGGAATTTTTTTTCACTAAATAGCACGTATGTTTCTGAAATAGTTTGTTCTGAGATCATTCTTATAACTAATCTTCCGAAACATGAAAGGATAGAATATTTTTTAGATGCAAAAGTCCAACCGGTTGCGACTACCTTTGACCTATGTGGTTACTGATTATAATCTCCATTGGGATATCCTTTGGAATCTCACGAAGCCTCCTAAATATATTCAGAATCTCCGTTGGCATAAAAAGAGACTTGTGTGAGGAGCATACAACGCCATGTCACAAAACCTCAAAACCGCTCTCCGTGAAAATTTTCGGGGGAAAGAGGATCCGTGCGCTTGAATTCGAGTTATTAATTAGATCTTTTCATCCGCAAGTTATATTTGTCGTGGTAGACACTCACGCTCAGCAAACAGTCGTCTTAAGCCAGAGATTTTTATCCGTACGAAGAGAGAAGAAACGCTTGCATGATAATTATGAGAGGGAAAGGCAACCGGTCCAGAAAATTTAAGAGCCGTCTTCTTGCGCGGCTAGGAGAGAAAGTGTGAGGAAAAAGGTCCGGAGAGATGGTAACCAGAGATGTTTCTTTCCTCTAAAAAAATGGCTTCCGAGGATGGACATATCATATATTTCCCGTTCCGTAAGAGACGCCATCCCTCCTCCCCTGCTCTCCTCCACCCCCTCCCCTATCTCCCTCTCCTCCACCCCCTCCCCTATCTCCCTCTCCTCCCCTGCTCTCCCCATCTCCCTCTCCTCCCCTGCTCTTCTCCACCCCCCTCCCCCATCTCCCTCTCCTCCCCCTCCATCTCCTACGCATCCCACTCTCCTTTACATTTCTTCTTTGGCGCAATAAAACATTTTGGGGAATCATGCTGGGAAGAGGGGGAGAGTAAAGAATGCAGATGCGGAGAGAGGAAGAGAGCGCGCCTAGAGAAGGGCGTAGTTGGAGGGAGAGTCGCTAGGGAGCGAGGGGCACAAATATATTGGGCGGAGGCCCTATAACGTTAGAAGGGCTCTCGGTGAGCTGCAGCCTCGGGTTATGAGTTTTCATGGGAAGAAACAGCGGGTGGGTGGGACTCTGTGTCTACGTAGGTGGATGAATATAAAAAAGGTAGGATTTAGGGAAGGGAAGGTTTTTTGTTTAGACAAACAAAAGAATAATCTGGATTTATGATGCTTTTCTGTTTGGTCGTCTGGTGTAAAGTCTAGGAAAGATTGTCTATTTTAGTCGGAATATCGCGTCAAGGGTGAAGGAGTATATATGTTTAAAAGGTATCTTAGGAACTATGCCGAAAACTTGACAATGAGCGCTTTATAGATTTGTGTATGTTCTTTTTCCAAAATAATTATTGTTAATAATTATTATTGAATATGTTAAGTACTATCGAAGTGGTATTACATGGGATCACCATCGCTTTTTTTTTTGCCTGTAAACCATTTGAGTATATTCGTTCGCTCGAGACCAGCTTCGACAGCATGACTTTGCACTTTTCTATTTTACATACGATCATTATAACCGCTTTTCGTTCCGCGGTGTTTTGCGTCTTCGCTCATGTTGCTGATTATTTGTGGAAACGAATGGGATTTTTTTTGCTCCCATCGCGGGCAGGTCGCTCTATCCGTCAGCCTCTCTCTCTCTTTCTCTCTTCGAATTGCCGTGCGATGAGAGGCGTAATGAAAGTTGCACGTGTTTGCAGGTGAAGAGGACTGGAGGAGGGGAATGGAAATTTCCCCTCGGACCCAAGTTGCAAGGGCGGGGCGAGGGACAGGGGAAGAAAGAGAGAGAGAGAGAGACGTGGCGCTCTCTCAACCTCCTCGCGACTTTTTTCCTCTGCGCTGTTGAATCACCCCGTGCACGTAGTTGATGGAAGCTGCGCCAGAGGGCGTCTTTTTCACGCTAACAGGACGTGGCGATTCGCAAGATCTGCTGAGTTGGTCGCTAAGGAACTTGTTTCAATGAAACCGTTGGTACGCAACGAATTTACTTTTTGGTCTCCTGTTGACCTACAAGGGAATTGGAATGGTGATTATTGTTGAAAACGCTGCTTGATGGATTTAACTATGTCTTTGTGGTGTTTTTTGATAGGCGTAAATTTAGGTGTTTAGGTGTCGCTTCGCCCATCTTTCTTTTTTTTCGGAATAAAGAATTGGCTCGCTTCATAGATAATGGAGTAATTATGAGGGAAGGTCGAAGGAAAACCGAGGAAATAAATGATTTGGTTCGAAAAAGAACAGGTTTTATACATCCAAAGAAAGAGCTGGTTGCGTGTCTACTTTTTGCCCATCTCGCTACTTAATGCCGAACTTCCTGTGTGCACGTGGCAATAATTGGGATTACAGGGAAAAAAACTAGTTGTCACTTCTGTAGGAATACGCGCCAAGTGCTTTCCTGAGTCTTCGTGAACGAAAAATTTATTTTAAACTGCCTTTGGATAATTTTCTTTTTTTTACCGCTTGCCACATCCCTTGGCTCGGCCGTATAAATGTCTTTTCTGTATAAGCTTAAACGTTCCGAACGTATCTTGTTTTCGAAGGAAGAATTTCTTCATCGGGGTCCATGACAGTCCAAACATGCTCTGCAATAGTCCAGTTTGTTTAGCAGGTGATCTCGCAGCCTTACGCAGTCCTTTGCTCTCTTTCTCTTGTCTCGAGGTATTATCCACCTACGTCGTCCAAAAGACGAGCATTCCTCTATGGCTTTGTGATTGGTTGGTCTTACAGCCTCTGGCCCACGGCGGTTATTTTCTCTTGACGAAATAAAAGGAGTCGTAGTGTATAGCCGGCAGCTGCTTTCCGACGGCTATTGACAACGGCTTTTCTTCTTTGTTGGACGACGCTTAAAAGTCTACCTCATATTCGGCCACAGTTATTCAAGGTTTGAGCCACGGCCTTCTTGCACGCTTGGCCTGCGACAAGGATGTATTCTTAAAAATATGGCGATTTTCGTTGTAAACAAGTGCGTGATGGACTCGGTGATCTAGTTTATTGCTTGTTATTGTCACAGCCTTGTTTTAGCTGTCCACACATTACAGTGATAACATTATTTCTTAATCCATGAGGAATTTGTAAATGTTTTTTCCGGTCAAAATGGGTTTGTTATTTTTAATGAGGATTTATTTGTCGATGACCTGAAGCAAATGTAAGACGCTTTAAGTTTGATTATCGGATTAAATTTGCAAATATGCGTGGTTTACTCGACGATATTTGTTTGAGCGTCATTTTTGACCCGCGCGTTTTGGAAAACAAATTTTCATTTCGCAAGCTCTTAATGAGCCAAAGGATCCTTCAAAGTCAGTATACAACCACTACTACTTTTCTGAAACATCTGTGCCTCGCCCTCTCATTCCCCCTCCTTTAGCCATACACTTTCTACACCCTCTCTCTTCTGCTCGTCCGTGTTCCTCCCTCTTCCTCCGCTCTCTTTTTCTACCCAAAAACCAACTCCACCCCCACCCCACTTCCCCTTTCCCTTGTTACTCGATCTCCGCTCACCACCCACTTGTCTCTTTTTCTCCCTCTCCCCAGACCTCTGAGGGTCAAACTAGAACTCTCCCCCTCCCCTCTGTCCGTCACCAACCACCAGAGGGCGACACGAAAGGGGAGGCTCCAGTTTTCTGCTCCCCTCAAAGGATACTTCCACAGGCAGTAAATGCACGTCGTGTGGTTGTAGAGAGAGGGAGTGGGAGAGAGAGAGTGGGAGAGAGGGAGTGGGAGAGAGGGAGAGGGGGCTAGACTAGCCTCACGAAAAACGGGGAACCCTTTTTTCTTGTGTTTGTGTGTGTCCTCACCCGGAAACCCAATCTCGTGCATCCTGGCATACACTGAGCGATGGTGAAGTAGGCATATCGACGTGTACTCTCGAGGTCACGAAAAGATTTATCTATGTTTTTTCGTCACGCGACTTTTTTACGCAGCCACATTTAGCCGCGAGACAAAATTAAGGTGATGAGAAACTGGTGCGATTTTGTGCTGTATTATTGGTTGTAGTGAAAGTGGCCTATTGAAACGGATATTTTCGTCGAATAAATGAAATATTATTGATGTAGCCATTCCTAACACAACGCTAGATTGAAATTTTTAGAGGAATATAAATTAGAAGTTTTAGCTGAGGAAGTACTCGGAAAAATATCCATGTTAATTTTTTCTAGGATGAGATCTAGAGATCATAATAGGAAATCACAGTTTTTATAAATTCTGGTGTACTGCAACCCGCCTATCTGGAGATTTGTAGTAACTTATGAAAATATGTTGATAAAGATATTGTAAATGTGAACATTTTCCATTTTTGTTGTTTATAAAATATGTATTTATTATGGTGGACATTAAACGAGCAAACATAACGCAGAAATTACTTTTACTCCTTGAGCCTTTTCCTACACAAGATTTTTTGGCAATCTATTTTCCCCATTTCGCCTCCTAACACCGAAAAGTTCCTCGTTCCATATGGTCTGCTTCCCTCATCGCCCAATGCAGTTTAACCTCTGACCCCGGCCAGCCCTCTGTGGCACACACCTCTCCTTCCTTACTCCCATCCTCCTCTCTTCCCGGCACATTTTTGTCCTTCCTGCCTCATCGAACGGGGGAAAAGTCCACGTGTTTATCTAATACCCTAAGGTCCCTTTCACACGGGCAACTGCTATCCACTCCACACCACTCCACTCCACACCACTTGCTTTCGTTCCCACCTGTCCACTCCTTTCCACTTCGGCTCCCCCTACCATTTTTATTTCACCACATCAGAGTTTCAACGTTAAGTCACCATGTTGGAGGCAGAAAAAGTGGTTGCTGTAGTAGTGTGATGCATAATTATTATTCCGTATCGTTAAAGAATACAGTCGTCTTTATTGCCGTAAAATATGTTGAATATGTTTCCAGAATTCGCCACTAGACGGTGGCGGTATATACTGAAAATTTACGAATAAATTAATTATCTTCTAAATGAAAGGGTCTTCCAGAATTTGTTTCAAACAAAACTTCAAGAAAATATTATTCCCTACAACTTTGTTCCTTACAATAATTATAAATAACGACGTTTCAAAGGAGATTTTGACTGAAATTAGAAATTGTTTAAAATAAACGGAAATTAAATTCTATACAACTTTTGTATACAATTGTTTATACAGTAATGATCTTTTAACGGAGATATTTCGCAAAAACCGAATCGTATTTCGAATAAACCTCAACTTCCGGTTAACCATTATTGTCCAAAAACTAATCAGTTCTTAATGCTCATACGATAGTGTTAAATGTGAAACTTGGTAATGATATGACAAATACTTTTCGAGTTAGAGCGCCCACAATCACACACACACAGACATCATTCCGGAAATACTCTAAACGTGTTCTAGGGACCTCAAAACATCTATTTCCGTTAAAATCTCGAAATAGATTTTTTTTCACGACAACAATACTTTCTCCATACTAACTATATAGAGAAAATAAAAATAATGATAGTAGACAGGTAGCAATTAATATTGATGTATCTAATTTTTCTGTTTCAGATACCTTGTAAGTGGTTGTACCCTAAGTTATTTACAATACTCTTTTAGAATTGGAATTTCTACATTGAGCGGAATCATTAACGATGTTCGTAAAAAAATTTAGAATCTTCTAAAAGCCAACTGCATGCCTCGTCCAACAGAACAGCAATGGCACGAAATAGCAGATATGTTTTACAAGCGTGCAAATTTTCCAAATTGCATAGGGGCAATGGATGGAAGACATAAGGATTATAAAACCGCAGCAGAGCAGTTCACTTTACTATTGCTACAAACACTTTTTTTCAATTGTGCTCTTAGTTATACTATGTGATGCCAACTACTGTTTCGTTGCGGGGCACTTGGGAAAAATTCTGATTTCTCAGTTTTCCGTAATTCAGTAATATGGAATAAGATTCAATCTAATCAATTTAACATTCCTGATTCCAACATTGCTGTTTTTTATCCTATTCGAATAGTCCTTCGAACCGAGATCTCACAACGGTGGCCACTCCCGGATAGCATTAATCAATGCTTCCACATCGACGTAGTCGGTCACGATTAAAAACGCAAATTCGAGAAAATAATCTGAAAAACGGTGGCTGACAAGTGGCTCGTGTGAAAGGCCCGCATCAACTGCGTGCACGTCTTGTGGAAGAGAGTGGCGTGGAGTGGCTGGAAGTTGCCGGTTACTTTCATGTTTCTCGCAGTGGCTTGTAGTGGCGCCACGTGGAGTTGCCCGTGTGAAGGACCCCGTAAGTCCACATTCAACTCCTGTGGAGTGGCGTGGCGTGGATAGCAGTTGACCGTGTGAAAGGGACCTAAGTCCCTTCCTCGAAGCTCGTCTCCGCGGCAACGTCCGCACCACGGGAGGAAGGATCAGAAGCTTTCGGAGAATGTTTAGACATTTGAAGGGTTTCGAGCATCCCTGCTCACCAGAGAGAGACCATTAGAAGCATTCTCTCCGTATCCCCCATTTCATCCTCTTCCCTCTAGCTACGTTTCCCCTGCTCTCTCTCTCCCTCCCTCCCTCCCCCTCCCTCCCTCCCCCTCCCTCCCCCTCCCTCTCCCTCCCCCTCCCTCCCCCTCTCTCTCCCTCTCTCTCCCTCCCTCCCTCCCTCCCTCTCTCTCCCTCCCTCCCTCCCTCCTCTCTCTCTCTCTCTCTCTCTCTCTCTCTCTCTCTCTCTCTCTCTCTCTCTCTCTCTCTCTCTCTCTCTCTCTCTCTCTCTCTCTCTCTCTCACACACACACACACTCAATTTTAAACCAATTCATTCGCCCTCCATAAGCGCCATATCTCCTCTCCCTTCATCGGATGCGGCCATCCGACTACTGTAGCGCATTGTTGCCAAAACTCCGGAAAATCTTTTTTTAAGAGGTCCTGTACATTATTCTCCGGTCACCTACCTATCTACCCTCCTACTGACACAATCATCCCCCTCCTACACCGTTCCAGAAAGGGGGACCACGTGGTAGGGAAGAGGAAATGTAATCAAGCAGAAGAAAGGAGTAGCCCGAATGCGGAAAAGTGGCCGAAATACAGTTTCCTCAATCACTCTTCCGCTTCGGTGCTCAAGAGGGGGGAGGTTGCTTGTTATAAGGGGCTTCTGATAGTCGCGACCTCCTCTCGCTAACACGATCTTAAAACCCTCTTGTCAGCAGCTAGCTCACTATTGATATAGAAGCTGAAGCGTTTCCCTCCAGTTTCCACACAGCTTTCCGCTCTCCTGTTTAACTTTACCTTCCACTCGTCCATGCCTCCTCTAAATGCGTGGTCCAATAAACCACTAGATTCGACTCTCCACCTGTCTCTTCACGTCCTCTCCAAATATTCCACACTTCACATTATAGGTTTATCTCTCTCTCCAAGCGGCGCATTCTTTCGCACCCATTCGCCAACCTTTTTTCTCTCAAGTGCGGAATGCTTGCTTCTCATTCCAATCTCTCCACTTCGTCCATCCCCCCTCAGATGGATATCTCTTACTGAATACCTCTCTTGATGTTCTATGAGAAGGCGGTATTTAATTCGCAGCCTGAGAGCGCCCTTCTTTGGTTCGCCTCACCTACCCTGTTCTCAGGTATAAGCTCGTTAGCCCCATATGTTTACGTTATAGGAATTTGCTGTAACTATTCTATGTCCCTACGTCGTCAAGTTATCGTTTGAGGCGCACCCAATTCAGCAAGAGTGATCAACGAGCAAAAACGTTTCGTTCTGACATTAATTCCAATAGCTTTGCTTTTATATCCACGTAAAGAAAAGAAGGGAAGGGACGGATTCTTAGAGTAAGCCGTCAAGAAATTTTTTGATTCGACTTGACGGGACCTTAAATATTTCCTCCTCCGCTCATGTGCATGCGCCTTATATGCGACTCGTGTTCCGTTTCTGTGTTAGGGTTTCCTCTCGTCGCCATTATTATATCCAGCCGACGCGATGAAGTCTTCATTCGTTGCACGTGGTTCGGTCCCCACGTCGGCTGCAGCACCAGCGGCATCGTCGCAGAGCGCGTTTGTCGGAGTGTGGGAAGCAGCATGGGGAGTGGTGCTTTCTGGGGAGGGGAGGCAGAGGAGGGAAGGAGGGTGCGGAGCGTAACTACACGGCCTGTGGATGATCGTCGACTCGCGATGGCGATGACCCCTCTCTGCCTACTCTCGCTTTCCGCCACCGACTCACTCCCCCCTTCTCTCCCCCTCATCTCTCTTTTTATTCCCAATTTAAACCTCAAATCACGTCAGCGAGGATGATCGATTCCCTCGTAATGAGGGTCCCCCCTCTCTCTCTCTCTCTCCCTCCCTCCCTCCTAGCAGTGGTCGCTTTAATAAGCGATGCGACACGTGCGCGTCCTGTTTTTTTCGTCATCGCACGCTCACGCGAACCAACTTTAGGTTTTCTTCCAAAGACGTTTTTATATGTTATTGAGCTAGATGTGTGTGTTTGTACATGGATCTACCTCTTTTCATTTTACATTCCTGTGCCGTTTCTTTGAATTACATAATAGACTGGTATCTCCTCGTTACTCTTAGGAGGTGGTGCGGAGGGAAGGCCGCGGCAGCTGGAAAATTGACCTCGACATTCGACGTGAAATAGTTACCTCATTGCGTGTCTATTGGTCACTGTTCTTCGGTGATTTATAGCTCTCCTCTCTTAGAAGCAAACTCCGTTTTCGGGGTTTATCTACCGGGAAATTCGTCTTTGTTCGCCATGTTCTTTAAAAGGAGTCAGTTCGGTCTTTTTTTAACGAACTGCATGTCGTTTTGCTCCAATGGAAACCCATAATTTCAACAAAGCTGAAGACGGGCTGCTGTTGCGCGTGGTCTTCGTGGTGTGTCTGCGTGCGACCCTTCGACCACCATTCAGCCATAGTGTGTCTATATAGCATGCGTCATTGGTCAGGCTGGCCACTTAACAAAAAAAGACATTCTCGAGAGGAAAGTCGGTTTCTCGGAGGCCGCTGCGAGGCAGCTGCTGCTTCTTCGAGTCAATCGGGGGTATGATCCCTGGAGGTCACGTGTCGTGGAAAAAGCAGAGGCTGGAAGAGCAATTAAAGAGGGGAGGGTGAGGGATGGGCAAGATTATCTGCGAAGTGGATTCGTAAGAGCTGCGAAGATGCCACTCGCATGATGCTTCTGAAGTCACGTGAAATGTAAAAAAGGGCAGTGCGAGTTTGTTTTTTATTAATGTGTGTTCGTAGTCATTTAAACCGACTTAGAATGAGTGAAAGGGTTCAGTGATAAAGTAGAGGGTGCTTGTGGTTTTAAGATGAAATTTAAAGGAATAAGTAAATTTTTTTTTGTTTTTTCATTGAATGTCATTTATGACCGGTCTAAAGTTATGTAGCCCATTACTGAAATCAGCTCCTAATCTCATTCAGAATGTCAAGAAAACTCCTCAAACAAACATTTCTTTTCATTGGTTCCGAGCAAATACTTGACCGTCTCTTTTCCGCTCGAGTTCGTAGTATTTTTGAGTGAAAGTTTTCTGAAGAAGCGGGGACCGTTTCTGTTTCCAAGATTGCGGACGAAAATTGCCCGAGGTTTGCATTGCTCACGCGCGAAGGAACACCCAAAGTATGAAACAACAATAGTCCCATTCGCATACAAATAAACAAGGAAAGGGAACATCCGAAAAGAAATGTAAAAGCTGCCTCGAATATTATTCCACATGCCAAATATTTTTCCATTCGGTAACTATTTTACCCATCTTTTTCGGCGAAGAGAAATTTTCCGCAAATGCCGAAGAATGGAACGCGGAGAATTCCGTAGGAATACCGAAAACCCCGAAGAGCATCGGGTCTTTACTTCGCGAACAAAAACCCCCTAACCACCAGACGTGGTGGGATCCTTTTCATTCGGTCCAGCTCTAGAGAGGGACGGATTTTTTGAAACCGGAGCTGTATTGATTTATTCTCAGCAGATCTGTTGAAATGAGAGAGACTCTCATACTAGAGTGAAGTGCTAGCGAACCATCGTTCGGAAATTCCTTCGGGAACTGCAGCCTTTCGGAGAGAGGTGGAAGCGGTCTTCGAAAACAGGTGATTATCCAATGGAGAGAGACACGGATTCGTGTAAGTTAATGTGCAGGAAGGAAGACGAAGTGATACGAGTTAGTGGCGCTTTTGTGGAAATATCGTCCCGTTCCACCTTTATCCGTCGTATATCCGATCGGTGGGTATATTTATTCCGTAATTCGCCTGATAATTATTGTGTCGTTTTGAGCCGAGCGAGCTAGGTTAGTCTTCGGACCGCGTAGAAAACTAGGCAAAATAGGATTTTTTCACGGCGTCGCATTTTGTAGGAAAGCGGATGACGGTTATTATCGCCTCACGCCGGCGTTAGGGAGAAACGCAAAACAAACCTAGAATTAAGAGTGTTCCTCGGCATGAAATCTATGTCGTCTCAGACTATCGACAGAAAAAAAAGTTGAAACGGTCTAGCGCGCCCAAAAATTAGCGCCGAAAATTTTTTTCGTCTTAAAAAACGCGCTTTTAAAGAAATGATTGTTTATTTTTTCACTTCTTCTTTCCGCCCACCCGACTCAAAATCTCCCGAAGTGGTACTTAGAGTGGCCTTTTCCCGAAAGGGTTTCCACGAAGCTAGGGAAGAGAGGAGGAGGGGTCGATCAGCGCGTGGAGAATTAAGCGAGGGGGGAGGGAGGGCGAGAGGGGGCGGAGTGGACAAGTCAAATAACAGGTGGAAGGATGTAAAGGTATCGTTTGGCACCGGAAGTTGGGGATGAGAGATGGAGTGGAAGCGGGAGATAGATAGAGGGGGGAAAAAGCTTAAAATTTATTCCGTGGGAGAGAGATGCGATTGGCGGCCACAATTAGACACGTGTCCAGTTCTCCTTATAGTAGTAGTTCCCTCTTCCACATCCCCTTCCGCCACTACTCCCGCACCAGCTCTGTCCATCCCATTCCACCGCTATGACCGCACCTCCTCCCCCTCCTCTTCCCCCTCTCTACCCACATCTCCCTTCCGTAATAGTCGTCCATTCTACACGAATTTACTCTCCTTTATGTCGACCATTTCCAAAATTGTGTGCAGCGATCTTTTTTCTTTTTTTTCTCTATTGGTTCCTTCCCTGACCCTCCTCTAGCCATCTTTTCACCCACGAGGAGGAAAGGAGAAAAAAAAAGATGAGGGACCATTATCCTGCAATATGTGGATCGGGAGATAGGAGGGCAAGGACAGGCGAGGGAATTATTGAATGCGAGGTCTAAGGGCCAAGTGGGTTTTGACCCTTGCAGACCCGCACGCGGACGCAGAAAGTGACCTGCCGTCCCTTTCTCTCGCTCGCTCTCTTTACCGTCGTCTGCTGACCTCTCTTCCTTTCCCTCACCTCCTCCTCTCTCTTGTTACAACTCTCTCTCCTTTTAAACTCCCATCTTTTCACTTCTTTACCCTCAAGTCCGCCTACGCTTTTTTTCTCCCCAAATCGGTACGAAAATTTTCGGGTCCGTCAAAGACCGCCACGGGGGGGGGGGGAGGGGGGGGGGGGGTTTTAGGAGAGGGGGTGAGTTGGGAAAGGGCGGAAGAGCGATGGGTGACTGCTAAAGGATCTCTTTTAATTTTTGCCGTGGAAGGTAAAAATGAAAGACGATATTCTCGGTCGTGGATAGTGGGAGAAATATGCCTCGAAGCGGATAAACAGACGGGCGTTCGTATTTTCCGACTCGATTGTTTTCTTCTCTCCTCCTCCAGTTTTATTTATTTTTTGGTCCTTTCCTCGTCTTTCTTTATTTCCCGGTCGCCTTCGGTAATGAAATATTCAAGAGCTGGCGGAAATAATGGCGGAGGCTTTTTAATGGTCTGTTGGATAACTAATCACGCTTTTCAGGAAAGGACGTTTTCGTCTCCATTTTTTCTTATTGCAAAGGTTGCGTTTTTTTTTGAGGGGACAGGAGTTAGAAACGATGGGCGAGTTCTTTTTTAAAGCGGAAGATTGCGGAGGAAGATTCGAGCGGATTGCGTGAGCCAATATGCCCACAGTGTGTCCATTGTGTGCTAACGGAAGAGAAAAAGAGAGAGCAGTGGGCCCACCTGCCCTCCCACCCCTCCTCTCCCTCCTCCCACCTCTCCTATCCAACTTCCCTGTCACTCTTTCTCCATACACCGGGGCGTGAATACGCCCATTTCCACGTGTGCTCCTATTCTCGTTGCCCCCCTTTTAGCCCTACGAATTTTCCTCCTCCCGACGCACTTTTCACGTACGACTCGTTATTTTTATGACGTCCACTTCTTCGTTCGTAATTGCTTTCGTTCGTGAGAAGTATTTGGTCGCCGATGTCAACTTTTACATTTCCTTGATTACATAACATCTCCTAATCTGATTAACCCTATTGAATCGGCTCCTTCGAGTTTCCGTCTGCATCAGTGACGTTCGAGAAATCGGTCTGTGTATTTATTTATTCAGATAATTTCTGCAGTTCACAATTCCGCGAAGTGCCTAAACAAAAATGATGTTGTCTTAAAACACGATTCATAGAACTTTATTTATACGTGTTACGAGACGAGCATAAAAAAGGAAAAAACCACTACTGACAAAATCGCGTTTACAATCCAGTATTCTCTCACGTTTTCGATGTGTTTGATCGCCCAGGGCCGGATGTTGCAGTCCTTAAGGGCATCCCACCTGCTGTCTCTATTTGTTTATATAGATAAGAAGTTGGGCGTGGGACAACACGCCCGACAAATATAGTTCTATATCCTATATTACTATATGACTGAGTCCTTTATTCGCTTGTCATTCAACCTCGTTTGCTATCGCAGCTGGATAGACATTGTTTTAAATTGCTCGAAGAAAACGTTTTTTTCCGACGCAGATGCACAGTTATAGAAGAACATTGCCATTTAAATCACGATTTGTAAATTCCGTGATTTCGTGTCGCGTTTATAGGGTTTCATCAATCGGTCGTTTATAAAAATTGTCTCGTTATATGCTGACTTAACAGGCGGAATTCCTCGATTCTCCTCGTGGAAATAATTCGACGTTGGTTCGGGGGAAAAAACTGGCGAAGGAACGATGGGGCTTCCTTTTTTTTTGCTTGCCGTTGGAGCGAGACGGTTTATAACGGAACCGGATGAGTTTCCCTGGAATGAGGAATACGCGCGTCGTTGGGAGAAGGGGGCGATTTTCAGGTGGAAGGCATTCGTGGGCGGCGATAGGTTGAGAGGTGAAATTGATGTGCATCTTTAGCATGAGAGGCAGTGAGAGAGGGAAGGGAAATGTGAATCCTTTAAGGGGAAAAGAAACTTCGCTTCTTGGGATGACGGAAGAAAAATTAGCCCGAGGAATGGGACAAGGGTCTTTTGGAAGGGGGAGGGAGTAAAGGTGAGGGAGATGAGGCAAAGTCATCCTTTTCCATTATAGAAGGGCTCATTTTAAGAAAAATGGTCGTAACGGCGTTATTTCAATGATGGAATAATGGAAGTTGTGGTCCCTTTACCTAGTGAAGGAGAGCGGAGATTCCTGCAGTATTTGACTGGAGAAGGAAGGCATTTTTTTAAAAAGAGGCAATTAAAGAAGTCGCGTTTAGAAATATCGCTTCGAGGAACCACGGCGGCGAGGCTTGGTTTGATATTTAGAGACACGAAAAAAAAAGGAATATTCGATAATTTTAAAATGAAATAGTTAAAAATTGAGTCATTGCGAGACAGATCGATGGAGGGCTGTGGTCGCGAGGTTTTCACAAGACAAATAATTTTTTCTAATGTTTTTTGTTCCTATTCTTCTATTAGTTTTGGATTGGCCCTTTTCTCTAGTTTTTTTGATCCTCATATCTTTCGTAGTTAAAAAATATGTTTGCCCATTTGGTCTTTTGTCGGCAGCTTTAACGCGATTCACGAGCGGATGGAAGAGCGGCATTAATTGGAAGCCGCATTCTTTCGGAACTGGTGTGTGTTAGCCGTAATGAAATCCATCCAAAACGCGCTTTGTCATCATTATTTACAGAGTCTAGGTAAAGAATCGGAGCCTTGATCTTTTGTAATACACTAACGATTTCATCATATTTGCTCAACACCTTGGAAATGTAATATGCACCGGTTTTTTACCCGAGTTTAAGAGATAATCACTCGTAAGATGGTAATTTATCAAGGCCATAAAATGCCGAGCGATTTTAATATTTCTTACTCGCGTCGTTTTATAAAATTCCGTCGTCCCTCCTTTCTCTCCTCCCCCGCTCTGTCGCGGCAGTACCACCCCTCTCCTCCTCCTCCTCCATCCCGCTCTATCTGACTCCCTTCTCCCCTCTATCGCCATTACCAACCCGGGCCATCCTCCGAGTGTCCGCCCTCTAACACTTCTCTCTCTCGCTGTATGAGATAAGATTTCTCTAAAGAGCAGCCGACAGGAAAGGGTGTTGTCGGTGGAAAATCCGAAGAAAGTGTGGGAATGTCGACTGAGCGATCTTCGCGCCGAAGTATTCCGTGTAAATGTGCTCTCCGGTTGCCTGTGTATGAGTGGGTTCTTTCTTGCGTTTTCACTCCGCTCGATCAAAACGTGTCCATTGTATAAAAACAGATAACGTGTTTGAGGATGTTTTTATATCGAGAGAAAAATACGTGAATTTATATATATATACACACACACACACACAGCCTCCAGACCCGAAGACTACTGTCCCTTATTTGTTTGTATAATGATTAGTCTATCATACGTTAGCATTTTTGTTTCCTTTGTCATTGAATGAATCTGTTTCCCGTCTCACAGTCGAAATCGGTTATCTATCGATAAGAGGCAGCTGTTAGTCTCTTGGACATCCAAAAAGCGAATTGCTCTCTCCCTTCTCTCTCTCTCTCTCCCTTCCCTCTCTCTCTCTCCCTTCCCTCTCTCTCCCTTCCCTCTCTCTCCCTTCTGCCCCTCTCTCCCTTCCCTCTCTCTCCCTTCTGCCCCTCTCTCTCCCTCCCTCCCCTCTCTCTCCCTTCTGCCCCTCTCTCCCTCCCTCCCCTCTCTCTCCCTTCTGCCCCTCTCTCTCCCTCCCTCCCCTCTCTCTCCCTTCTGCCCCTCTCTCTCCCTCCCTCCCTCCCCTCCCTCCCTCCCCTCCCTCCCCTCTCCCTCTCTCCCCTCTCCCTCCCCTCTCCCCCTCTCTCTTTCTCCCCCTCCCTCCCCCTCCCTCTCCCTTTCACTTTCCATCTCTCTCTTTTTTCCACCACTTCTTCTGCTAAATATGTATGTTTTCATCTTATTTTTATTTTATATATTTTTTAATTATCTTGTTCATTACTCATTAAATTAAAATATTTTTTGTAAATCTTATCTTGTTAAACGTGTATGTATTATTGTAATTCAACTATTGTTCTTACTTGTATCTAGGGTTTTCTCACGTTTTTTCCACCCCCCTTCCCTTCGTGGGTGTTTTCCAGCGTGGTCTTTTACTAGGATGGCCAAGTCATGTCTTTCCTAGCTTTTTGCCACAATTACTGTCTTTTTATAGAAATTTTTCGAATTTGTAATTTGGTGTTTTGCTTGTCTTTTCTTTTTATTTTTTTTCTGCTTCTTCTCTGTGAAATTATTATTACTATTTTATTCTCATTTGTAATTATTGACGCAGGGTTAAATGTAAGAAGGGACTATATAGTCTCAATTTCGCCCTAATAAAGTCGTTTGTCTGTCTGTCTGTATATATATATACACACACATATATTTATGTATGTGGTGTGTTGGTCGATGCCTTCTCCCTAGCGTATCGTGTTCCACCATTGTCAAAGGAGAGAGGTCCGTCATATTGAGCAGATCCTCTCACTCCCTCGAAATCGCAGGGCCGTCTTTTGGAGTCCTTCAACTCCACTTGTCGAGAGAATGTGGCCGCTGAGTTTATCCTTTCGCCTTCAAAGTGTTACGCCGCCTTGCAGACTTATCGGACTCCATTCTCTCTCTCCCTTTGGGATGAGGTCGGCCGCCACTTTGAGGAGTGTTGCGGTAGCAAAAGCGAAGAGAGAGGAAGATGTGTAAATGGACAGGAAGGGAGTCTGGGCTCCTTGGCGTGAAACGGGGGTGGGATGAGAGGGTGTGGAGAGGAGGGAGAGGGGGATTCCAAAGGGGAACCAATGGAAAGTGGATTCCGTACCGCCAAAGCCTAATGAGCGGGAAGTATTCCTTCCTGGCGGGTGATAAAGTTCCGCCTGTCACCCTTTTGTCTCCTTTCGACACTGCTTTTTAAAAAAACCACACATTCCCCCCTACCCTGCGTGCGTTTCGTCGTGGCAAATAAGAGAGCGGACGTCAGGAAATTCACTTCAATGCTGGTGTTTGTGTACTGTATGCGAATGTGTGTGCATGCATGCACATACTGCGCACGTATTGTACGATTGTCATCTGGGCATATGGTTTTTAAAGTTCCTGTGAATTTGCCAGTAATGTTTATTTCTCTTTTTTATGAGGGGAGGCAGGAGTGGAGTGGGGAATAGAGGGCGGCACTATAGATGCTTGTACCGTTCGACGTGAGACAATAACCGAACGCTGGTAAAAATAAAATCGAGCGTTGTGGCGGTGATTGAGCGGCGTGACCGTGAGCGTGACTTGATGCTCGGATTCTTTCCTATCTCTCTCTCTCTCTCTTCCTTCCGCCGGCGCCATGAGCATAAACAAAGGACAAACGCGAAGCGCCGATCGCGCCGCGTGCGTGACGGTACTCGTGCTGCCGTCTCGCCTCCGCTTTCAGCCGCCATAGAGCCTTCTGACGTCCTTTGGCTTGCCTCCTTCTTGTGCGATGACTAAACGTTCCCCTTCCGTATTTGTTTCCATGGATCCAGAGTCTGCGCGCCATTTTAGTTTCGCTCTCATTGTCCTCCTTTTCCTCCTGCGGGAGATCTTGATTAGGGTTCCTGGGTGGCGTCCTCCATGTGGGCTCATTCACTTTTTTTTGGAATCGGAAATGTATCTCCGTAGGTATTCATTTACAGGTGACGAATACCTTAGTACTGTGCTGCCTCCTGTCTTATTTTATTCCATCAGAGACCAGCCTTGGATCTGCTAGGCGGCGAAGATTGGTAGGAAATAATATTACGGTAGCCGTGCAACGAGGCGGTATGAAGTATTTCCAGGCTAGAGAGTGTGTATATAACGTTACGTATTTGGTTCGTTCATTTGAGTCTCTTAAATTGTACTAATAATAGCTCTGCACTTCAAAAGTGCCGAACTAAGGTCGAACCTGGGATGATTGTTTATTGTGTAGAGGCCCATCTGGTGAATTAAGTGGCGGCGAATCGTGTTTTACTCGGGCGTTTTAAACGTGAAAGCATGTCACCGTCATTTTCGTTACCACGCAAAGAGCTTGACCTTTTCGATTCGATCATTCGGCGGCGCGTTATATTATTTATTTCCCTAGTTCATTTGTTTTGTTTTGTCGATCTTTAATCGAGCGAAAATTCGCTCGGTATTGCTCAGCGGACGATTTTTTCTTCGACTCAGTTCCCATTCCTATGCGCAAGCTGGCCGTGAAAAAACGGAGTCTGTCGAATAAAAACTCTCGCCCGAGTGAATCCCGTTTCAAACATCGTGAGAGGGGGAGAGAGGTATAGTATATGAAAAAGTGAGGGAGAGAAAGAGAACAATCCTCTCTTTTGGCACTTGCTGTGGCTCCAATAGTTTTTTTTCGCTCCTTTAAAATGCTTATCGAACCCACCTCTCCACCCTCCTGTCGCCTCCCCCGTTTCTGCGCTCGCCTTGTGCGAAATCGCACAAAAGGGGTCATGTAAGTCATTGTATGATCCAGAGAGTGAAAAGATCTTTCGCATAATACATTCTCCATTCCTCTCTCTATACTTCACCCTGTCAGTCATTTCGTGTCTTTAACATGTCTTTCTCTCTCTCTCTCTGACTCATTCTCCGTGATCATTCCATCTCGCTTTTTTTTTCTAAATGGCCCTTTTAGTCGCGCTCCGTGGATCTAGCCTACGCGCGATTCCTTTTCAGTAGTTCGCAAGAAGAGGGAGAGAAAGAGAGAGAGAGAGATAAAAAGATGTGTGATTTGGGAGCCACCCTCTCTCTCTCTCTCTTGTCTCCTCCTCAAAGGTACGAGACTCTCCCTCGGGACCCGGAAGCTTTGGTTAAAATTCGCGAGACGTCTATCGATCATTCATCCCATCCATGCTCCGATTTTATTCTCAAGTCTCCACCATCCCAATTTATTCTCCCACTGTCGCCGTTGTTCGACCTGATGATATCTCTAATAGTTCATTCCTATTCTGCTCCCCACTAAAAATTTCCAGAGAAGATGATCTATTTCGATATGGGAGTTAGTGTTGCGGCACGTTGTATGTGTTATGTAAGTTTTCCTTAATAAATAAACGATTAGTAGTTGAGTAGTTGAAACCGAGCACTAATGTGAAATCATAGCGTCGATTTTTACCAAACATTTTTTGTTACGGGATAGAGCTTTACTCATTTTCCTTCTTACAAATCCTTTCAATTTTTCGTCTCCTTTCTCCTGATCCTCTCTCTCTCTTTGCGAGCGTTGCAAAAATGCCCTTCACTCACCCGTGCGACCGAAGAAACGCTGTTTCTCTCTCTCTCTGGCCATTGTTGCGTCTCGACAAGCATTCTTTTGTCTCTCCTTTCCTTTCGCGGCAACAATATTGCCATGGCGACCTCGGAGTGACGCTGCACAAGAGAGCTGATATGTGTGAAGGGGATGAGGCGGCGTAGAGAGAGAGAGAAAGGGGTGGTGATTGAGTGATGGGAGTTGGTGAACTCGACAGTTAGTTGTAATTGCGATAGGTGCGTGTAAATAAATACCTAGAAGTGCGACGCGGAAGTTAATTCGAACTGATTTTGCAAATTCTATTTCTCGCTGGGAGTCAGATTGCTATGCATCACATTTTTCGCCAGTAACTATCGCTAATTTATTTCTAATCGATTTCCTCCATCGCTCTTACCCGCAAGGGTTAATTAAACAATGAATGATAATTAAAAAAGTGTTGGAGACTACACTTTTTAAATTATCATCATGACATTACGGTCTAAGGAGTTAAACCGTTTTCACAAACTCTCCACTCAAATCCAGACCATCGCTGCCGACATTAAATTTCTCAAAGACTGTCAAAAACAGAATGTTTTCCCTAAATTCACAAACATTTTTCCTTTTTTAAATACACAAGGAATGATTTGAGTATGCTTATAAAAAATATTAAAGTTTTACTAATAGCCGGTGAAACTGGTCGTGTTTTTTTTTCAGTCGAGTCCGTAGCATTATCTACAGCCGTGTTGCAATATAATGAAGAACTACTACTTTCTCGAATTAAAGCATTTCGCTCTCTCGTGTTATTATCGTCAAGGGGGCCAAAATTACAAGTGGCTGCGCAACTTCTGATTTTAAATATCTTTCATTCTGGCATACAAATTGGAAAGCTAATGCGGATTCGAGCGAGTCACTCTCTGAGAAGCCGAGGAGGGTTTTTGCAGGCTCTTTCTTTTTCACCTCAAGAGAGTCCTCTGGCGCTCGTTGCCTCGTCATTCCTTCCCCTTCAAGTCTTGTTGTCTGCCCCGTCACTTCCTCGATATCTTTCCTTGCTCGCATTTCTTGCCCGTGTGTCCGTCACTTTCTTTTCCATGCTAATCGCCAGGCAAAAATCCCGCCTTTCGTTTCCCTCTTCCACTCCAATCTCTGCCAACAGCACCCTCAGGCGAGTGGCTAGAGAGAGAGAGAGCTCCATAGAATATGTTTGCTCCGTTTATTCCGAACGCCCTATTATCTGAAGAGTGCCCGTCAGGAGTCTACGCTATCCCATTAATTCCTTAGCTATTTGGAATCCATCGGTTTTTTTTCCTTTTTGCGCGGACTCGTTTTTTCCCTCCGCACACGCAAGGCGTCCGTGAAAACGATCTCCCTCGTTTGTGGCGAGAAGTGGTTGAGAAGATGCCAAGAGGGGATGTGGAGGGAGGGCGGTTCGTTTGATGGGTTGGAGGGAATGGCCGTTGACTGGAGTTATGAGACGTGTTCATCTTGCATTCGCAACTTCTTTTGTAATATATGTGATGGGAATTCTTTCCGTTATCTTTTTATGCTCCTGATTCTTAAGGACGAAAACGAGTATCTATCACGTGCTGTTTTTTCATCGGAAGTAAATTCCTACATTTGTTCGATTTTAAACAGACAGTTAAAGGATTAACATTTTCTATATTTCCTGCGTTGATGTCGCCAAGATTATAACCTTATCGAGCCGGTAAAAGGAAAGTGGAAATATTTTTTTTTTAATTTGTCTCTAATGGACTCTGTCCGATCAGGAAATGGCTGCCTCCGAGGAATCCCAAGATGATAGAGAGGTCCCACTTTAACTTTGCAGGGCGACATTTGCGAGCACACCCGCGCTAACCATTGGCGGCATACCGAGTTTCCTAAAATGAGAATAGGACCGAAAAGCTTTTGGAAAGCGTTTTCATTTCTTTTATCTAGATTCGCTTTTAGTAATATCTTAAATAATGTCATCTTCCTTACTACTCCTTTCCTATTTACGGCCATCTGTTACCCGTGATTCTCCGTTTTTCTCCTTACGGTCTTCCCAGAAATCTCTGCCACACACTTCTTTCACCTACGTCGCATCAGTACCGATGACTCGGTATTTGGTGTATCTTTTTACAATTTGGTCACTTCCCCATCTCTCCCATTACCTATGAAAGACAGTTTCGCATTTTTCTGGACTCCCAGAGTAGGCTATTCGTCGCGAGATAATTCACTCAAGGATTCAGGATTTGAGGCCGATGTCTATCTGGACATCGGGTTCGCCGATTTCCGTGGTGAAGAAGATGAAAGAGATCGCTCGCGATTGCCGAGTACCGTTGGATTCGACGACTTCATACGTTTCTCGCACTGCAAAAAGATTGAGATCATTCCACGTGACTAAAACTGGTCGATAAACATGCCGCGAAATAACATCAGCCCACGTTCTTCAAATTCACACAAAAAGTGCGAATAACGTCCTTTTTTCGCCTGTTGAATTCTAGGATGATGGCTGTTAATTTAACACAACGCAACGAAGATAGTTATTCCGAAATTAAGATCTTAAAATAATAAATCCTGTCGACTCCCCTTTCTCTTTTAAGGAAAGAATCCGTTTGATAGGATGAAGGATCGCGACTTTCCCACAGTCCCATTCGGATTCGCCCCGAGGCCAATAATTCCCTGGTCCTCAAATCCTCCTTTCTCATGCCCTCTCTCCTCCCACTACCTCTACATTTGTTCAATATATATATATATATATCTTTCTCATGGTGTTTTTTAATCCCGTAAAAATTGTTGGACTTTGCGTGTGATTGCGTAGGCGTGTCCCGCTGCGAAACGCTTTCTAAGTACATGGCTGCCCTCCCTTTAAAAACTCTCCCTCATTATCTCCCAGAAAAAGGGGAGCAATTTGGATTTTTTGTACACATTCTCATTCGAACGCGTCGTGATGGAGGCGTCTGAATTGGCGGAGATTGCTCGCGGACAGTCATTTCCTGCGCTCGAGAAAAAGGGATAGAGGGAGAGAGGTGTGTTGTTATTAACTTACCTTCCCTTTCCATCCTCTCGTTTGTTTTGTTTATTGCATTTTTATATATGTCGCGTGTATTGCGGAATTCTGTGGTTTGAGACTTGAGTGTCATTAGTCGACGTTCTCTTGGAGAGTGTACCTTCCATCTTACAATTGGACAGCCGAGACATGGGTTAGGCGAGCGACGCACTCGGCTAGGGCGCGCTGCACGTTTAAGGGGCGCAAGAATCAGCAACTTGGACTTTTTAAGTTTTAATATTATAAAATATGTTTTATTTTACTTCTTTGTTATAATAAATCACCGTTTTGAGAGGTAAATTGTGTAACGTATACTGTCATTAGGTGGGAGGCGTAATTTTAAAACCTTGCCTAAGACGCAAAAAATGTCTTGTCCCGACTCTAATGTTATATAACATCGATAGTCGATGTTATTATTTTAAAAATATTCTTGAAACAGGGCTAAGGCCTTCTTCAAAATCAGAAGAGGAGAAATAGGGCCGATTAAATAAGGCAAATCACTGCCAAATATGCCATCTGTACACTTCGTATAATTTTAATTGCTCTCTCGTTAGAAATATGATAAATTATCACGCCGGTTGGGCAATTTGTGTCTAGCCTTTCTTGAGCTTTGGCATATTCCTCTCTCTCTCACCTCGTCTAGTAGTAGCCTCGCACGCAGAGGGGGAACGTCGCCGAAAAACGCAACAAAGAGTGCCAATTCATCGAAGGAGGGGATGTCCCAGTCTCCTGAACACCCCCTTCCCTGAATTCGCACCGCCACAACCCTCTTCCTCCACTTATCCTTCTCATTTTCACCTCGGGAGGAAAAAAACTCGTATCGCTTCCCTTCAAAACACGGTCGGCCGAATGCGTACACAGCATGCGCGTATTATTTCTTCGACGAAAAAAGGCAGGAAATTAGCACTCGTTCTCGCAAATATCGAGTGCAAACCGAATAACGCTCTCTTGTTTTGTCCTTGGCCTCTCAGCACACGCACCGACTCCCTTTCTATCTCTTTCTCTCTTCCACCCATAAACACACACTCGCCTGTCCGGTTTTTCCCTCCTTAATAGAGAATCGGACTTGGCTCCTCATTGGTGGACTTCTTCCTGTTTAATATTGAAGAGTGTGAAGAGCCTGGGAGCTCGCTCTCTCTCTCTCTCTCTGGATGGACGGAAGGTCGTTCCCTTGCCAGAGTGCTCTGCTCTTCCTCCAGCTACACCTCCCTTTTCGCGAAATCCGGTTTAACCTTCACTCCATTCCTTTTCACCGAGCCATCGCTTTCTTTTTTTTCGCTCCCATTTAATTTTTTTTGCGCTTGCGTAGATGTATCTAAATTAGGACTTTAAAGCTACTGGTTTTTCCATACGATATATGGCGATCGAAGGTTGTGAAACCCACTCGCCCGGAATCTACGTTGGGCCGTAGTCGCTGCCTGTAGTCTCATGGCGTCGAGCGATATGCAATGGCAAATAAAAAAATGATATTGCACTATGGCGACATAAATAAAAGACGGTCTTCTTGGAGCAAAATAGCATTCTACGTTATTTATCGATATTCATGATGCCGCTATGTACCTTTCGAAAAATGGCAGATTTGGGTGTTAACTGATTAGGAATATTTTCAGTTATTGTCTTTTTCTTTCTCCATAATCTTTTCCCTTACGTAACTAAATTATGACAAGAATGTGTGCCTCCATTGCTGGGAGGCAGACACTCCACCAAGGCCGATGAAAATGTTTATTACATAATAATCTTTTTATGGTAAATTGTAAAAAAATACCTTGTGTTTATCTGTGATCGGTTGCTAATGATTTTATTTTGTCTCTCTGTAGTGGCCTGGAGGCGGAGATGGAAGCTTCTCGCGGGGGCGTGGGTCCGGACGGGGGCCTCGGCGTCCGTCCCGTCTATCTGCGATGTTCGCAGGGTGCAGTGTCCTGGGCGTACCCTCGAGGCGCCTTAAGGGTGCTCCTCCGACTCGCGGGCGGCGGGAGCAACGAGGAGTTCCGAGGCTGCGTCCGATTGGGGCGCACGTGGAAGGGTGCCCGCCTCTTCCTAGAGGGCGTCCGCTCCCTGCATCCTCTCTTCCCTCAAGTGGACAGCGAATCGGCCGAGCCCTCCAAGGGCGCCCGGTTGCGCTGCTTCCATAGTCGCAACGGACAGGCCGCGTTGTACGTGGAGGCGACGCCGGGTGGAGTCTCCCCGAAGGGCAGGACGGTCGCCTCTTTCGAGTACCACCTGCAGCCTCTGCCCAACGGCGTCAAGACGTTCGATCCTTCCGAAGGTGAGATCCTGAGAAAATGCACGTGTATTGCCCGGATAACAGTCAAAGCTGTTTTTTCTGATTTTTGCGAGTTCTTAGTAATCGAAAGCAATTTTCGTGATATACGGTAACAATTTCTTGTGATTATTAACAATTTTCTCGTCTTGTTTTATTTCAGAGTGCAGACCGTGCACAACGGAGGAAATGACTCACGCCTTCTGCAGCAGTGATCTCGGTGAGTGTGACAAATGAAATTGGTACAAATTAATCAAAGAAAGTGTAATTGGTTGATGCATATGTATGTGGCAACCTTTGCGATAAATGGGTTTCAGTTTTGTATCGTAGTTCAAGTAAACTTTTTTCTAAACGACCCTGCGAGAGTTGGAATCATCCTTTTCTCTCTTTAAAATATGCATTTATTTTACTGGCGCCCGCCAAAAACTCACCTGACCGTGTTTTTTCTCTTTTTTCCGCAGTGACCCGCGGCACGATACGCGGCGTTGAGTCTCGAGATGATCCGGAGACTTCGGAACTAAGGGTGCGCGTGACTAAGCTTATCCGACGCACGCGTGCCCCGCCGCCGGCTCTCGAGGGCGACCCTTACGACGAGGACGAAGAACTGCAGGAAGAGGGCACCTCATCCGAGGAGGAAGATGGCAAGAAAGCGCTGGAGAGCGGTGCCAATGGACTGAGGAGGCGCGGTGCCCTCCGCTGGTGGGACGGCACCCAGCAGAGGGAGAGGGGCGTCTCGGTGACACTGCATGTTCCGACCCACTGCGATGTGCGCCATGGTGCTGGGGAGTTCGTTTTCATGGCACAAAGGAAGTTGGGTCAGCTGCGCCTACGCTGTGCACCGCGCCTAGAAGACTGGGCCGAGCTGGCCAGGAAATCGAATCGACTGGCCAAGTCGCCATGTGTCCTGCAAGCATGAGAGGAAATTGCAGTGAGCGGTACATGTAGACATGAGTGTTTGTTTGCATGCACCCAGTTTTTGGGCTTTTTCTTCTGAAGCTCCGGAGGGGCCATTGGACTATATACTGAAGTGCCCAGTGCATTGAAGCACCTAGCAGGTGGCCCTGCAATAAGAGATCTCATCTGTCCCACAAGATTTTCTTGTATTGTTCTGTCTGACCCGCCTGTGGAAAAGTCATCCCAGGTTTAAGATGTTGAAATACCATGGGAACCCCAAATGGTATTCCTACCAAGGAAATGCACATTCTCAAGATTGTTTCAGGTGGTTTAACAATGAATGACCCCTTTGGTGTGTTATGCTGTTTAAAAAAGTCTTCAATTGTCTTACTGATTGGTGATGATGAACAAAAAAGTATTTTTCATCCTGAAGAAAAATTATATCGGGAGTTCTTAAAGATTGTGCAATAGGAAACTGTGTTTCTTATTTATTTAATGAGATTTTGTTTATTTTTGTTAATTATGAATCTGGATTGTATACAATGGTGCATTTATGAAATGACAGGTAGATCAACCACCTGAAATTAGCCTGCTAAAGAAATCAATCAGTTCAGTCATAAATCGCTGTTTTTGGAACTAATGCAATGAGCAATAGCAGAAGAGAGAAGGGATACCCCTTAATTTGTTCTGATTTTCCTCCTCAAGCATGAATCTCCATCATATTAGTGAATTCATTGTGCCAAAATGCTCTTTTTATGTTTCAAACCATTGTTCAAGTTCTGGACAATCTATGATCATTTATATAGTTTTTGCATTCAACCTGCTTAATGTGACTTCATTTCTGATTGCAAAGGATTTTTTCTATCATTGCATTTACTTTGTGCTTTTTGGTAATGTTCCATGCTGATTTTTACTGCCCTACATATTTTCTTTTCTCAATCGTATCATGTTCCTAGAAAAAAGTTGTATTTTTGTAAACCTTGAAAGTTTTGTAATATTTTTACTTGAAAAGTCTTGGCTAGGAATGAGAGGATATAGCCATGTAAATTTGTGTAAATTGGTAAATGTGAATATTGTGTAAATGATTTTTATGTAAAAATTGTTATGAATCAAGAATACATTCTATTTCGCTTATTAAAAAAATATTAATTCTATTATACTAAAGCCATTCCTAATAGCAGTTATGTCACTTACTGTATGATCAACACTAATTGCTGAGCAATTATTAAAGTTAGTTACTTCCCTTTACTACATAATTTCAACAGAAGTCATGTACCAGGAATTTTTAATAACAGTATTTAGAAAATTAATTGGTATCATGCTAGCTTGAAGCTAGACACATCTAAATCTCTACACTTGTAAGAAAAGAAATTTGTGCAAAGGAAAAGTATTGATTTTAAATCAATTAAGTAAATGTAATGACTGCTTTAGAATCCCTAATGTCTATTTGTGCAAAATTTCAGTAATTCCACCTAGAAGTACCGATGTTTAAAAGTTTGGTGATATAACTCTCTAGTTAGGTTACGATATGCTTGAAATAGTTCAAATAAACAATTGCTGTTAGACGCATATAAAAATATTTAACAAAATTAGAGAAAATAGTAGGCCATGATGAACTTCTTAGACAACCTGTCTCCGGGCATTTGTCAAGTCCTGTACCAGATTGATTCTTGTAGATTAAAAATTGAGTCCCCTGTTACCAGTTATCTAAAAAAAAACGCGAATGATGAGATTCTAATGTCATCGATCATTAATTAGATTCCGGCAGCAATTTGATCTCGATATCTAATATCTGGATTAAATGTGAAATTAAAGTAATATTTCCAGCACTAACTCATTAAGATCTTTGAACATGGCTATATAAAATTTCGTGAAACTTAGAATTCTGATGACCTTTGAGACTGTTTAAATAGAGATTTACCGCCTAACTCCATAATAGAGGCAGCAGGCGCGTAACTACACATTCCAAGCGAATTCGGTAGGATGAGCATTGAGAAATAAGATCCCTTACAAACGGAGCTTTCCTCCATCCCAAACACCGCTTGAATCAAGCACGGAAGACAATGATTTACAAAGAGAATGCACGCCTTCCGTTTTTTCTGGATATTTTTGAAAATTCGGGTGAGATTAAGAGATTTCAGAACTCGTCTGTGATTTAAATTCCTGATAGCCGGACTGAGCGGGGACAAAAAAAAGCATTCTTTATGTTCCGACGAAGCAATAAGTAAGACGGCGATGAAAAAGCGTTGGGTCTCCTTGAATTATCGTCCGAATGCCGTTTGGTATTCAGTAAAGCTACACATTGACCGTATAAAAAGTGTAATTTGATAAATATTAAAACCCGGCACAAAAGGATCGACGTAGCGTAATGTGAAAAGCGTAATAGAGTAGTCAAGTCCTCAATGTAATGGTTTCAATGTTTTTTTAAAACAGAATTTTTTAATATTTGTATCTTATAGAAAACGTTTTAGTCAAAAAAGGAGAGCGAAAGGAGTAACGTGACAATTTTATTACAGGATTTTACAGCTTTAAGCACCAAAAATATCACTTAAAAATTTTTTTATTTGGATGAAACCAGCGATTTAAAATAATGTTTGATTCGTGAAAACTAACCATATACATAGACCATAAATCAAACGTTTACGACTAAATCTTCTAAACAAACTAACGATGACTTCCCAACGCTCTCACCGTTGAGAACCGAACATTTCGTTCCTTGGAACCGAAACGGGAAAGAGAAAACCTTTAGTCACCTGTCGGCAGGTTATCGTTATCCGAAACAACAACGCTTTTTGAATCAGAGTGCGTCTCTCTTGCACGCGTGATCTCCCTCGTCGCTCGAACGATACGGGCGTCGTAAAGAAAAGGAGGAACACGAAAAGAGATGCCAGTAAACCCTCGAGGACCGATCAAAGCTTTTTAAGAGAACACTTCTCTACGACATTTAAAAAAACCTTCGATCCCGCTCTCCTACAGAAAATCCCTCTCCATATACATATACGAGGTCCTCTGGAGAGAGAGAGAACGAGTAAAAAGACGCTGGAGAGGGAGGAGAGCGGGGAAACACGGAGTGACGGCCACTTCATTGTGGAGGCCTGGGAAAAAAACCCTCGCGGCAGCCAGCGTGCTGTCCGAAAAATAGAAGGGAGGGCTAAGAGCCATCCACACTACGCATATAAATAAATATAAATACACATGCGTTTTTATAAATATGTGTGTGTGTGTGTGTGTTTGGTCTCGACTTCTTTCTCTCCGCTCGTTTATCCTACACCTCCATCTCCTCCTCCACCTTGAGGGAAGGCGTGGTGTCCTCAAGTGCTATAGGAACAACGAAAAACGCCCTATCACTAGTTGTCGAAAGGAAACATCAAGAGGCAGACTCGTATCCGTTTTTTCTCGGACACAAAAGAATAATTCCGATTAAATACGACGCCGGGAAAAGTAATTATATCAGTCGCAAGTTTCGACTCGAAAACGTAGCACGTCAATAAAGAGGAGGAGGATAAGAAATCCATTGTACGCTTTTTTTATTTCCTTAGTTCTTACACACAGCGGACGCAGAGAAAGACTTGGCATTGTACCCATTATTGTTTGAAGTAAATAAGGCTGTCACCCACTTGACTGATTCAGTTGAGGAAAATTACAAACTTTTTTAAATATCCTGTTTGTGGCGCAGATCATGAAAAAATGAGATTAAGTTGGTAAACGATGACATGGCGATTTATGATAAGCACCGTTTCAAAATTATTTTTACCGCACGCAAATCTCGGAAAGTAAATTGGTTTGTTTCGATGTTCGAATCCCTAGGAAAGCTTTTAAATTACTCGTGGGGTCCGAGACGCAAGAACGACGTAAACGCTCCATTACAACATTTTGTGAGGTCATTTACGCAGAGATCATTTGAATATAACAGGGATAAAATCACTATTAATGTTAATCCGTGTATTTTTCCATGGCATGGCCGACGGAAAGGCTGTTTTTCGCCCTTGATTTCCTTGACCGACAATTAAAAATGAATAATATTATCTGAGCACATAATGGCGAGGCCATGAGAACGTTCTAAAGGATGTGATATTTTTTTTCCCCGTGACGACGTCAATCAAATAATATAAAGTTTCATATAAGTTGCCAGCGTCTACCTGGGTGTGACCAGACGCATGTCCGCCTACTCTGCTCACTCTCTCTTTTATCTCCCTCTTTTCTCTCTCCACTCTCCCTCTTTCTTCTCCCTCGTTCTCCCTTCTCTCTCTCCCTCTCTCGCTCTTTATACCAAGTTATGTTAATAGCAGTTAAAGCTTCGCCGACGCCCTTCACCCAGCGGACACTTCTTGCCTCTCGCTAACTTGAATAATCACGCGCATACCGTTTCACTAATTTCATCACTATGGTACCACACTACCGAAATTCTATGAATCATTCAAATTTGTTTATTTTTGCCCCCACGTTAAATAAAAACAGAAAAAAGAAAGCAAGCCGTCGTAGGAGGACGAAATCTGACGGTAAAGTGGTATTTCACAGGTGATTTAACCAACCACGTTCGAAATCTTTTACCACTACCATTCTTTTATTCCTTACCGCCAAAAATTAAAGGCTATAATACTGCATTGAGGATGGAGGAGCGCCATCACTTGGCTGTTTAAAATTTAGGTAATTCATTATCAATTTTATTAGAGAAAATATCGAAGTTGCTCTCGCTGTCTACGAAGTTGTACAGCGGTAACATTTTTCTTGCCCATCGATCAATTTTTATCACTGACAATGAGACATAAATATTGTACGAGATTGAATGAGGAAATAGAATCCCGAGTAGCATAAATTTGCAACATTAAAAGGGATTACCTTCTTGATTAGCGATGGTATAAAAATTTCGCTAGAATAGCTTATCGAAGATAATTATCTCTACAACTGTATTTAAGATCACGGAAACCTACGTCCATATTATATTTAGATGCGCGACAAGCAAATAATTGCCACAGCTCCAGTTTTTTCCCTAAATTATATATTTTCTATTCCTACCTAAAACGGATCGAAACCGCCTTTTTTCCACCGGCCCGAATCCCCTAAACATTCCAAATTTTTTCTTCTTTCCTCTCAAGTCACGTTATATTCTAGTTATAGGCTCATAGAGGTGATGAAGAATTTATCTATCACCCGGAGGCGAGCGAATTTGTAAAAAGACACGGATTCTCCTATCTGTTACAAATCGCCCCTACGTGAGGACCCGAAAAAGCAGACACGGATATGGAAATTCATGGACCACCTCATTTCCTAAAGGTGCGTCCAAGGAAAAGGAAAAAAAAACCGTCCCCACGGAATGCCCTGCCCCCGCCCCCAGTCCTCCACACCGAATGAAAAGGGTGTGAGATCGCCCCCCCCCCCCCTCCCCCCCAAGGGCCATCACGCTAGGCACACCACGGGCAGGCATCCCGACACTCAAACGTTCGTTCCTCATTTGTTTAACATAAAAGAGGCGATATCCACACACTCACGCCACTCGACTGCCCCCCCCCCTCACGATCGTGTTTTGTCATCGGTGTTTTTCCGCCCTCGTTTTCAGGAGCCCCTTTCGACGTGGAGGGTGCATCCCGCCCTCGCTGGGGGCGAGTTCCCTCTACATATTCCTCCCACCTCCACCTTACTCCCTCCCCCCCAGTCGCCCCCTCCCGCGGCGAAATGCGCCCGAGCGATGCATATACATGAGAGTGGGTGCACACGAAGAGCCTCGGGTGTCTCCGGAGATTTTTTTTTTCGGGGCCTCCCAGTGCGTCAGATGTGCGAAGGAGGGGAAGGGCACCTCGTGGGCACGGCTACATAAATGAAAAATAAAAGAATTCCTTTTTTATCGTGCCATAACGCGCTCCGTGGCTGCCTCCGAATTCGAAATGGTGAAATTTCGCCCTCTTAAGTGGCTAACCAAAAGAAAAAAACTTGAACATCTGCGCATTTTACGCGTCGGATTCGTTCCACGATCTCGATCCAAAGACCATCGAATATTCAATGTCGCACATATGCTTCGCTTCTCGAAAGCTTATTAATTCGGTGAATTTTTTTTTTCATAAAGTCGGTGAATTTATCCTGACGGAGGAAGCCATATGCATCCCTTATATCAGTCGTCCGACGCACGCGCGTAACAAAGGAAACTTAGGGATATACTGGCGGTTAGTTTCGTGTAACATACGGCATTTTGCGAGGATTCCTGGCACGCCACATAGCGTGCTTTCCGCCGATTTTTTTTTGTTATCGCAACTCGGATGATTATTCCGCATCATATGAAACCTCCTTTTTCGAGATGTTTACCTGGGATATACCGGTCGCGGAAGTGTTAATATTATTTTAGGGGTTGTCTTTTAACATATGTATATAGCTGGCATCTAAATAGTGAATTTCTGGGATGCGATTAGCATCAATCTATTGACTCAAAGATGGCAGCGGAGGGATAATAATGAATGCTAATGACGCTCGACAAGACTCGTAAACATCAACGCTTATTTAATTACGACGACCTCGAATTTTTTCATCACCACGTCATTATCTCTATGAAATCTTCTAAATTAAGATTTCATGTGCATTTTCCCCTCAATCCTCAACACAGCTCCATTGAGTGTCATGAATTTTTTATTGAGGATCTTTTTATTAAAATCTCAGCTTTTCCGTTTACTAAATCTGTTGCTATTCTCTAACAAGAAATTGTACTTTTAAACTCTAGACGAAATATCACAGAATATTTAATTCTATTGAATAATTACTCATTTTTGTAGGAAATGTATTTTACCTTTTAAACTGATTAAATACCAGAGTTTTACAATTTTTTCCAAGTTTCGTGGCAACAAATGTTCTCATTTTTATGTGGCCATACTAAATAATACTAGATAATTTAGCATAAGACGTCTTCTCTGAAAAATAACATGGGAAAGCAAAATGGGATCTTTGTGTGAATTTCCCTTTATTTCTTCATGCCTCGAGTGATTCCGTTCTATTCTACAGGGTGAGCCAAAAAATGTACCCGAATTCAAAATGGAATTACAGGATAGCCATACTAGAGAGGATTGAATAATAAAGTGGATAAATCAGAAAAAAATATTTTCTTACTAAATAACCTTTTTGTCCTAGATTCAAATTTCTCAGGTGGGTTTACAACAACAGCTATAGCCAATATTAGGCATGCAATCCTGCTGACTGTAATAAGAAACTGCACTGCGCCCATTCGTATTTCGAAAGACTGTATTAATGGAAATAAATACGAAAGATCCCTTTATTAATGTGTTTTTGTTTCACACTCATATCACAGTTCATTTTATTTTTTTAATTTTGAAATTGGGTACGTTTCTTGGCCAACCCTGTATAATAGCTAATAATTCCTAACTAAACCATTTTACGCCGTTTTGAATGCTTTAGCGCATCCTTCCTTCTTTTCTTTTTCCACCCTCGGGCACGCTCTCCCCGTGAGAAAGACCGCGATAAAACCTAGTGCGTGTTTTGGCGAAATGAGTATCTCTCGACCCATTATTTCCATTCCAATTCCATTTCGATGATTTCGGAGTCGCCCTTCGTACCCATTTAAAACCCGATCATGAAGATAACAATTATTCCAGACTTCCGAGAACGAGACCTTCCCCACGGAGGCACCAAACGATCCCACTTCGACGGCTTACCCCCCCTCCATCCTCCTACCGTTCACTCCCCCCTTCCCTTCCCACTCCCTCCACCTATATGGGCGTGGAGTATGCGTGATGGACGGAACATCCCCTCTCCCCCCACTCTCTTAATAACTCCCAAAGATTCAGAAATATTCGTCTTATCCCGCGGCGACCCTATATGAACCCTCCGCAGGACTTTCCAGGCGGTCCGCTCCACCCCTCGACACGCGAGGTTTTTGAGAAGCAGGAAAGGAAACGAAGGAACAATTCGCGCATTCCTACGCACCCTCACCTATTATACATCGCCTCTACTTCTTTCCTCCTCCGTAAGATGGAGCGCCCGGCGGCTATTAAAAAGGGAGGATGAGGGGGAGTAAAAAAAAATAAATAAGCGCCCCCTATCTCCCCCGAGCGCCATCGGTGCCTCGCTTTTAAAACGGCCCCCGGCAACTCATCGCGTGATTTGTTGAGTAGGAAGTTGAGGGGAAAGATTGTAAATCCGTAAAGATGAAAAGAGTGGGAAAGGCGATGGGGGGAGGAGAGGAATTAGGAGGAGGGGGAGTTGGGGGGGAGGGGGAGTTGGGGGGAGGGAGGTGGAGGGGAGAGAGAGGCAGCTCCTATTGGGTGCGATGGGATGGGAGACTGATGGATTTTTCCCGATATTTCATCCCGCTCTCCTAAACCCGCCTTCTTTCCATTACTTGCACCTCTTATTATCTCGGGGGATGGTTAGTTTGTACGAAGCGGCGGCGGAAGATTCTCAAAACGGACGGTTTCCCTCCGTATTGCTATTCGGTTCCCACGATGATCTCTTGTTTTTTTCGGATTCCTCTGCGCCCCAATCCGATTAAACGGCATCCGCCTTTGATTCGTGTAAATTGAGTATTTGCACGTTCTCTCCTCGAGTGGGATATATTAACGCGCCCTTGCACGTTTTCCTCAAGGTTTCGCAGTTTGGGCGGATGTCGGTTCTTCCATTTTTGCAGCGAAGTTTCCTTAGAGTAGACGGATTCGTTTCGGATAACTAATCGATATTTCTTTCGGAAAGCTTCGACGGTGTAGATTTTTTATTTAAAAAAATAGGAGCATCGTTTGTGTTGTATCACGTACTGCCATCGTTCATAAAAAACATCGTATTACCTCGATTATAACATGACTTTTTTCAAAAAGTATATTGCAAAAACTGTGGGTCTCTTTATATTCGAGACAAAGGGATTTAACCGAGTAAACTAACTTTCAATGACAATAATATTACGTCACCGGTTTCATGAAAATAATTCCATATTAATCATGTGTAAAGCTTTATTTTTACGTTTTCCGTGTATTTTAATACTCAATGTTGATAACGTTCAATACTTTGAGGATAAAGTTAAATCCTAGCACATACGGCAACACTATAATAATATAAATGTAGTTAATATTTTGAGGTAATACTATCCAGGAATCAGATGTAGCAATTTTTCCTCAAATTTAATTTCAGGGCTTGGATGTTTTCATTCCGAAGTTTTATCTGGAAACGCTGTGATTTGTGATTTCTATTTCTTTTCCTCATTCTATGCGAAGAGATCATTCTTAGGTTTCCGTAGAACAGAAAAATACGTGTTACATCAAATGCTTCATCTGAATCACAAAAATATCTGGGTAAATACTAGAAATTTTGGGACTGATACTTGCATATAATCAGCCAAATATTTTAAATTAATTGAAGTTCAATAATTCGATTTTTTTATGTAAATTTTATGACATATCAAGCGTTATAACATTATTATAGCGTTATTAAGAAAAAAGGAAAATGCAAACAAAAATTAGGCAACGAAGTGAAAGATTCCGATTGTAAAATTTTTTAACTTACGCTAATTTGATGACTATTAGTCATAAGAACATTTCCAAATATTCCTTTCGCTTTCATAATAACAACCTACAACTTTCACATCTATAAATACACGCTATTTTCGGTGTTTTTCAGTTAAGAATCTCGCCTTCTCTTGAGCCTCATAAATTAAGAGGAGATGAAATAAGTAACATTAATTAATACTGGTGGCACTTCATTTCTATATACGCATGATATATGCCAATTAGATATTCAACCGATATTAACTGACAAGAGATCAAAACGAAAACTAATATTTCAATAGTTGGGTGGAAATCTGCCAGGGAGTTTTTTTCATTCGATTTCGCGGAAGTGAATATACAAATCCTGAGAATTCACAATTGATGGCAAATATACTTGTATAGATAATTAAGGTGCGAACCAATTACGAGGGAAAGTAATGAAGGTTGGGCCATTCATGGGAAGGAGTATCAACTTTGAGTGACGCAACGACTCTTTGACCTAAATCAAATCACCTATAAGGAAAGGAATAAGAATGGCTGCTTGGAGTTTTTCAGATTTTATTTAATTAGTTACTTTTCAAGTTCCTTATAGCAATGGAGAAAGTTAAACGAGCACCTGCTATTTATATATTCTTATTTATTTATTTTTCTTTTTCAATTAATATGCAATATATTTTCTTTTGGGGTGACAAAAAAAGAGACCTGCTCGGGGCGACAGAATATCTTGAGCCAACTCTGTCTTCAACTAACTAACGCCCTTATCATAATTTTCAACATCTTAAGTTTGCCCAAAGCATCATTCTTAACGATTTGAATAAAAATTTTATTTTTTCCTGGTTTCCTCTCTTTCTTTCCCTTTGGCTAGCTTTTTGTGTATTTCGTTGTGTTCCTTTCTTTCACTCTCTCTATCGATTTGTTTCTGTTTTACGGTCGTTATTTTGGCAAAAACATCGGCCTAAAGTCCACTCTCGCAGATATTGAAACCGATCCCCATTAGCCCATTTATGTTAATCAATAATATTTTTTGCTCTTTATTACCTTCATTTAAAGAGATAAATATTTTGTTTATCTTGGACTATAAGGTACAGATACTCCTCGTTATATGCGAGTTCGAAAAATGCGATTTCATTTTTGCGCTCAAATAATTGACACCGATTTCAATTAATAGCACTCGCTTTAATGCGAATTGCTTTGCTGGACGATCGAGGGAGGCGGGGAGGACCTACGTCACACATTTTGCACTTTGCCACTGTCATTGTGCATTTCCTTTCTCCGAAGACACAGGGCATCGAAGCCGATTTCCCTTTAGGGGCCAATGTTTATTTTATTTCGCCTCTAATCGACGCAATTGTGTCCCGCTTTCACTCACAGGGTCTTCCCCTCAGAGAAGTTCCAGGGGGAATAAGAGCAAGGCGAAACTGCCAATGTTTCATTTGCCTTTCGTATGACGTCTGTAGGACGTAACTATTATGCAACGTGATGTTGAGAAGGTGGAAGAATACCTTTCTCGTCCTCTTCCAAGTACAGCGACTAATCTCGGGCTGCGCGAACGCTCTCGATCTATTTTCTGTTTACTCTTGGTTAGAATCCACCGTTTTCTTTCCTTCCTTCCGAGTGAGAGAAAACGTATTCTCTCAACTTCAAGCGCAGACTTCGCTGGCGGTCAACACCACGTTTTACTCAAAATTTCTTAGCAGTGTCCAGCGTTCTTTTTCAAACTGAATAATTATTAGCACAATTTATTAGTACTAAAATGACAAAGTTACTATTAAAATAAGAAAAATGATGTATTGTACTGTACTACACAATCAGTTTAAGTAACAGCAAGGATATGCTAATGCTTTTTGCAGCAGATCTCGCACATTTTCATTGATTCTTATGGGGATGAATTTTCTTATATGCCACCTCTCCCCAGCTGGTTGGGCATTTCTCCCGTATTTTGACGATAAGCAATGAATTGAAAGTATTCTTTACTAATCTAAAATTTATTAACCCTGTTCTCAGGCTACAATTATGAATAAAACAGTAGTTTTCCCTAATTATAGCTTTTTCAAGCGAAGAATATTTCCCAGAATTGCCCTGATTTAAAATAAACTTTAAATGATTATTTAACCCTCCCTATTTTCGGACACGAGCGGGCGCGTGGTAGCAAATCTGCTACCATGCCGTTTTCCTCAAATTTTTTCCTATTATAAATGTTTTTTTTTGTCCATCTTTCGTCGTTCATCCCTTTTTTCTCTATCATCAAATCTTATGGATCTCAGCAAAATTAAAATCTTTTGTAATAGCTCATACAAGCCCGTAAAAGCGGTACCTATTCCCGTACCATCACGAGTCCATAACTCAAGTCCATTTGCGCGGTTTTCTTCACTTTCCTCCTCATCTTCAGCTTTAGTGTCACTATCCGGTTCTTGTTCAGATTCAATGTCGTGATTTTCCTGATTTTCTAACGTGATAAAGTTTTTTGCATCACTCCATACTTCTTCACTATCTAGCAAATCGTTTTCCTCCTCAGAAAGTTCTTTCAAAACCTTTAGATAATCCTCTTCTCGTACTTTCTCATCCCATATTTTACAGATTCCCTGTAATGTAAAAACTTTCCTTCACATTCCCATTTCACATCCATATATGTACACGCAAACACCAGACTGACACACACTAACACAGATTCCAACTGTCCTATTCGAACGAAATACCTACTAAAGATGTTAAAATAACAGTTTACAGTAATATAATTTATAAATCAATTCAATAAAGTTAAGAAAATAATACTTTACCAAATAGAGTATAAAATGTTAGGTAAAAAATACGTGACCGGGCGCGCGGTAGCACTTTTGATACCAACACATTATAAAATATTATTAAGGACTTAGATCTGTACCAAGCGTGGGGATAAACGCCACTGAATGACCAGTATGAAGACTAGAAGAGATAAGAGCCAGAGTAAACAAGCGGCAATTACGCACAATTTGTTTACTTCGTTTCAAATTTCAGTGGTAGCAGATTTGCACCAGCGCGCCCGCTCGAGGGTTAAGTCCTCTCGTATGAAAAGGCGAAGGCGTAAGAGGGTAAAATACCTCCTTCAAAAATTCCTAATTTTTTTAGAAATAAACCCTAAAAAACGTTAAAAAGAAACGAATTAAAATTGAATATCATAACGTGTAAACTTGACGATAAAAATAAAAAATGAATTAAAACTTAGCAGTGTCTCTATTCTCTAAAGATATAAACTCGCCCTTGTTTTATATTTCGTTTTTACTATTTCAAGTGTTACAACTATAATTTAAACATGGAGATTATATACAGAGAAATTAAACATTGAAATTATGAATTTATGGCTTTAAAATATGATAGGAATATTTTCTGCGACAAAAAATTTTCGTTTGATAAGAATAATATGTGACTTTTTTCGTTTTTGTATATGTAAAAATTAATTTCGCGCCAATTATTTGGATGCGACGTAATGTTGCTTCGCAACATCGACTTCATTTTAATTTTTTACGCAGAGAATACGTGAGAACGCTGTGAACAATTCGCCCCTGGTAATTTGCAGGAACTTAGCAATATCTCTCACCGATTTAGTTGGTATAATAATTATGGCGTAGCTTTGAGAGAACGATTCAGTATGACGCAAGACCCAGAAAAAGAATCGAAATGAAAGTGTAAAAAAAACTGGAACAAAAAAAATTGGGAATGCGGATCCCATTAACACGAGAAATGAAAAAAGGGGACGAAGACCAGAGAGAGAGAGGTTGGCAAGGAGAAGTTAGAATAATCGCCTGGCGGCAAAACAGACCCTGAAAATAACCTTCGCGCCGACCATTTCGCATGCTATAGGTGTAGGCGTGGACGAGGGTGCATACAGGTGGGAGGAGGGGTTACCAAGTAAGTGGGAGGAGGGGAGGAGAATGACTCAGAAAGCGGGCAAGGCAGGAAGATATGAGAATAATGATCCCGTGAGTGGCGGTATTCCGATTCACCCGCGGGTGACGTGCTCCCATCACGACTTCCCTCCAGATAGACGGTTACGACAAGTGAGAGAAAGCGGGCGGGGATGCGTGCTACGATTGTTCGCGTGACGTTTCGGTCGGAGGCGTAGTGCGATCGAGGGCGGGAGAGAGGAGGGGGCGGGGGATGGGGGGATGGGGGGAAGAGGGGAGGGAGGGGAGGAGGAGATGTCGGGATAGATAAGCGGCCTCCTTGTGCGATCATTGGCTCCGGGGTGCGATTGTCGATCGTACGTAGATGATCGAGGCACGGCAGATGCGCCATTCTCCGTGGCAACCGTCTAATGGAAACTCCTTGCACTTTGCCCCGCAGCAACCTCGGAACCCTTCCACTTTCTCCCTCTTCCCTTCTCTTCCTCGTCAAATCCTCTTTCTTTCCTCCGTTTCCTTTTCTTCCTTCTCGTGACGGAAATTCCTGCAGATCTCGCTGATTACGCGCGTGATACTCTCCCAGTTAAATTAGCGGTGACGCCTTCTCGTCACGACTGAGTCATCATGACTGCGACCAAACGGTCACTTTCCAGATGAAACAGATCTCCAGATGTGTTCTTTTTTACGCGAGAAGATTGAGAGAATCCGCGGGAAAATTATTTCGAGGGAAACGACCATGCGTTACTACGATAACCGAGGCTGTAGAAGTTGCGATGAATTTGAGTTATGTTTGCGATTGCGAAATATGTGGTTAGCGGAAGCATTTTTAGCACACAAAGACAGCGAAACAAATCGCCAAAGTGGAAAATTGCTGTGCTATAATGCACTTAAATGTTATTGGACGAATCGGTTCAACTGAAAAGTAACAATGACCTTAGCAATTGGCCTGATCAAAAGTAAATGCGAACTATAGCAAAACACAAAGTTTAGAATATTATAACTCTAACTTTTATTTCTCAGCTAAAAAAATTAACAAGTTGCCGCAGATAGCAAATCGATTCATCCAACCGGTGATTCAAACTAGGAAGGAATACAAGGAAGAAAGATATTCGAAACAATAGCAGTTCGTTTTTGACTCTTCTGTTGTATCCTTAAATTTTATTTCACATTCACATCCTTTATCGCTTTATAATGTGTCGTAACATTGCATGAAATAAGCCAACAACGAAATATGAAGAACATACATGCATAATGCTACTGAGCTGACAGTCATTTTGTGGGATAGCTAAATTTTAGAAATTTATTAGTGAGTAGAATTTGGACCTTATAATAAAAAGAGAGTCTTTGAAAAAATTGTCGAAGTCTGCTTGAGGTTCTTTATCCAACTAAATGAAGCACTATGATGATTTTGATAATGTTGCTAGAACATTTTTTATAACAAAACTTCAAGCTCAAAGTTGAGTGGAAGGAATGATGTTTCCGCGTAAACGGGAGGGAGATATAAGTTGGTTTCCTCATTCTAACCGAGTACTTCAACCAAGTAACAATATACATAAAATACATTAAAAAACTAAAATTATAACTTTCGAAATGAGTGACGCTTTTGTCACGATGTAAAGTAATATTTCCGTATAGCGATGCTACGCTAAATCGTCAAATAGCACATTTTATGTCAACGCCCAAATAAGTCAGCCATAAGCATCATCATAAGTTAGTTTATTAGAGAATTGCAACGGGTTGTTTTGAATTTTAGGCACCATAAATGATTTCATATTATTATTATTTTTAAAAACCTCATTATATATGCTTATTAAATTCCACCTACTTCATTTGAGCTTTGTTCATTTACGCCATCCAAGAAAAACCGAGTTCGACGAAATTTTGTTATTATATAATATTTTGCCTCTTCGTTCAGTCGTTGAAATCACCGCCTTTGCGTGAGCATTAATTGATTGTTAGAATAAAAAATTCTCTCGAATGACGTTAATATACGTGACGCAAGGCTGGTAATTACTGCATTACGAGTAATGATCACCAGCAATGGCTTAATAATTCCATGGCATCATAATGAGCGATAACTTTTGACGTGCGAAAGGTTGGTGATATATGAACGGACATCATTGCTTATGGGGAAGCCCTTCCATCAATCTCGCCGCGGGAGATGGAGAAAGATGACTGGCGTTACGGAGCTGCCAAAAACAAAATGAAGTGGGTATAAGGCCTCTTGATAGATGATCTCAGAAAAAGCCTCGCCATTTTTTCACACTCACTTTAAAATCATTATTTCTAAGGACTGCTGGGAAAAAATGAAATGACTTTCCTTTTAACATTGCGATGCATAAGATTGATATCCTATTCAGCGTATTTAGAAAAAAAACTAATGATTTATTATCATTTGCTTAATGAAAATTGTAAATCTTCATTAAGAGTTTGAATAAAAATGTATTTTCATTCATCTCACAATACGTGATTCGTTCGTATCAATGCGGTAAAATCAAGTAATGAATGTCTGCAAATAATCTAGTCTTTTATAATACCAATGAAGAATAACAATACTCTTTGCATGAAATTCTTCTATCGGTGAAGTGTTTTTAACCAAAGTATCTAAAAAGAGATAATCTCACCCCGCTGCAGAATGATAGATTTGGAGTCCCTGGAACCCTTTCCGTTTTTATTTCCTTTCACTGAGAGAGTTGAAAAAGATGTCGGTATAGTTATATAAGGATTTGTTACTGATTATGTGCATTGCGATAAAACTGTGATGCTCATTTCATTTTTTTTAATATGTCTAATTCGGTGTTAATCGGAAGATTTCTTAATTTACGAAAATAAAGCGGAACAGATAACTGTCTCGCGAGGTTCGCCGAATTCTTCAAAACTTGAAAAGCGCAGCGTACTCATCTCCCGCTGCGATGTTCACTTTTTTCTGAAAATTTTCCGTCAACGGCTACTTGTCACTTTCGTGTAAATACACGCAATCTGTCTTTTTTGTATCTCCTCTCTTATACGCAGGCCTTTCCACTCTCATCCCACTTTCTTCCCTTCCCTCCTTGACTCCTCCCGCTCCATCTTCTCTTTTCTCCCCCCAGCCCCCATCTCCTTCTCCAAACAATTAACCCCTCCTCCGTCTTCCCGTTTCATCTACCTCCCTTTCCATACTCCTGTCGTTTTTTCTCTCCTACCTTGCGTCATAATGACAACGACGCCTCTGGTCACCCGCCCGCATTCCTTATCCCTTGCACTCTCAGATGGCCAATCGGTCTCCTTGCAAACCTCGACTGTACAACGTCAGCAAAAGTACAGCAAGCTGTGGCGGCTAGAGCAATCGCGTAGCAACTTTGCACTCCAAAGGCTCTTGAAAAGTCGTTCCTAAGCCACGTCAGTCGCATCAATGTGACTCGGGGTGTATCGGACAGCGTAACTGGTGGCTGAAGAATGCTGGTAATTATCATGGAAAACCTTTTCTCTCTCTCTCTCTCTCTTCGCTCCAAAAGGTTTCTTACGGAGTGCAACAGAGAAAAGAGTCTCGAGGACCTGATACCGAGGCTGTGTTTATGACTAGCGATACTTGGAAAAGGACTAAAGGTTTTACAAACAGATCGACGTTTGCAAGGTCACTTTGTGAACTAGAGCTGTATATATCGACGAGTGACGGAGAGCAAAAGCCCCATCGAAGGTTTCGAGAGAGCCCCGAAATTCCTAAGGAACACGTAAAATTAATGAGAACGTAACTTTGCAGTTTAAATCCATAATATGATTTAGCTCAAGACTAAGAGCAGGATTGTTTATACTGTTATCAATGCAGATATTTTTTCCTCAAAATAAAGGAAGAGCTCGGAGAAACAGCGTGGAAAAGTTGGAAATGATTCACCCCGCAAGCGCGTGATAATTGTTTTCGGCGCGTTGAAGAAGGAATTTCTCAACTCTCGTTCGCAATTTCCATTGCAAATTGAGCCAATTGGTAACAGTTGTTTTTACAAGTTGCTTAGAGAAATAATGACCACTTGTCATGAAGTTAAAAATCTGTTAAAACTGGGGCAAAAATTTATTTCCCATTGCCGGTTACTTTGATCAGAATTTCCTGGAATTGTTTTAAGTAGGCGTGTGTACTATATATGCATGTGATTTCCAGCTCTTTCTAACTCTTAACGAACAAAAGATTACTTAAAAATCCACATTTTGAAAGTCATTTTCTCTGTTATTGTTCGTAGATACTTTCCCTAATCAATGGAATTTTAGACTATACACTAATGATATATAAGCATAAAGATGGAAATTGAAATAATTCTTCGAAAATTGCAAATTGTCACTAAGAAATTAATGCTAATGCATTATAATATGCTAAAGATCACAGTATCACATTTCCTCCTTAATATTAATAAAATTTAATTATTTCTAATTATTATGCGCGTAATGAAGCTGCGTGCATATGAAGCCTTGCGTAATTATATCGGCGAGAACCGTTCGTCGTAAAGATATGCGGTAAACGGCGTTTTGTTTCTACTGGCTATGAGGTCCCTGAAAAAATTTTTTCTTTTGCTAAAGTGTCCCGGGTTCGAATCCAGGAGGCAATTATATTTTCCCATAAGTTTACACGGGATTTTCGATTTTTCAGAGTGCAAGGTTTTTTTCCTTCATTCAGTAAAATACGTAAATATGGACCGATTTTCTTCATTTTTACTTTATTCGACGGCTAAAGCTCTATACTATCTTATCCTTGCAATGTTTACACGTTATGCGGTCGAATTTCACATAAATACGCATTCTTTTTCGAAATTTTGCGGATTTTTCGTACTCATTCCGGACGTTGCCAAGGAGACTCTCATTGTTGCCTCCGATTCATTTAAGGCCAATTAAACACAAACTTTCAAATAGACGAAATAAAAGCGTTACTGTTATCTTCTCTTCATTGATAATCTAAATAAACGCTTGCATTGATGTCGCCTTTATAGTAGGTCCTGTAAGAAGTTAAAATCAGTCGTTGATAGACACTTGAAGGAAAGCAACTGTTTGTGAGTTCGTCTATAAGGGTGCAACGATAATCATTGGGACTAAGGTAAGGTAGAATTAAATATTTTTCCGCTTTGAATATACCGCGATATTAAACTAGCATTGAGTAACTCTGTGGCATTGTGATCACGTAATTGCTCTAATATATTGCTGTAAAATCGCAGAAAATTTAAAAATGCCAAGGGGTAGACCAGTGAAAAGGAGAGCTATTAGCCAAGCTACAGCTGCCAGAGAAAGGAAGAGGAGCCAGAGATCAAACGAAGAGTATTGTAGGAAAGAGAGAAAAAGAGATGCGGAAGCTCATAGGATTGCCCGTGTAGGTGAGGGGCGGAGAGTAGGTACAAGAAATACAAAGAAATAGGGAAACGTCAAATGAATAGGGAACAAAGAAGATCTAACCTAGAGTCGAACTATTTAGATTATTTGCAAGCGTAGCTGCAACGGGCTGCTAGTTTCTAATTATTTCTGAATACGGTAATAGTCCGCTATGGTGAGAGCTAATTAAATGATAAAGTATACCGAATATCGCTATAACCGAAAATTAAGGTTCACATAATTATACCGACGGTACCTTAAAAAGCGCTCTTTTTGGCGAAATTCTCGTAATTGTGTATAAAGAAGAAAGAGTTGAAAATTAATTTAGTCAATAGTTTTATTCAAACTTAAAATTTTTACCAGGAATTTGATTTGGTGTCCGAAGATGGAGTTTAGTTACAAACACCAAACTGAGAAAACTAATATTGTTTCTCTGTAGAACTTAATTAATTAGTTTTTCCCGACAAGAAAGTGTGGAAGTGTGCTTCTTCTGTTTCTTGAAGGATGCATGGAACCAGTGGCGCAGCCAGAAATTTAGTTTGAAGGGGGAGAGGGGCGAATACTTCAACACATTATTATCTGAGGACTTGTTTATTGAGCTATCTGCATGCACCTTCGTGTAATGATAGAAGAATAAAGGTATTGATTCTAATTTGGAATTCCAATACTGATTTATTTTCATCTGACGCTCGCATACGCTATACTTTTATTAAGATTATCTTGGAGAATGTCGGATGTCACTCACTGCCTGCGCCAATGCATGGAACTGTACTAATGCATGGAACTACTTTTCTCCCTCCATTTCGAAAGCCTCCAACTCATCTGGGGAAAGACTACTTTTCTCATCTTCATGTCTTAATTCATCTCAAAATTACTTCCTTCACGCTTAAGAATTGATAAAGTATTATAATAGAGCGCTCGCCACATAAACGATAAGAAAAAGAGAAGTTCAGACGAAAGGCCAACTCACATAAGGGAGTACGGGACAGACGTGGATGTTTTCACTGAGTCAACACAGGTGTTTGCACTCTAAGCGGTCAATTTTTTGGTGGGCGGTTCATCGACAAAGAAAGGAAGAGAAAAGAGATTATTTAGTCTGATATCATCAGTCACGATGGACATCGGAGTGTCTTGGTGCGATAGCAATTCTAATGAGGATATTATTCGTTATTTTGGTATTGAAGAAGAGAAGAAGGAAGTGACTCAACGAAACGAATTCTCAAAGGAAATCGCACTGGGAATTCCATCATCTCTTACAGGAAATTGGATTAAATAAAACCAAAAATAACCCGCGCATGACCACCAAGTACATAATCAAATTCCCGTCTTATCCTGCTTGAGTTTGCCTTTATGCTACAAGCATAGATCACAAGGTAACGAACACTAATTCAACGCCTTGTGTACCTACTACGATCCAAGAGTTCATTTTGCGCGTTGTCTCGGGAACGATGTTATTTCGCACCTCTCCGCCAAGATGGTTACATTTATCTTCGTCACAATTTAATTTTTTTCCACCCACTAATTTGTGTTTCTCTCTGTATGTAGTTTAAATTTGAAAATTTGTCCATTACATTTCAACGCATTTCAAAAAAGAAAAACGGGTAAATCTCGCGGATACGAATACCAAACTAACTCTGGATCGATCGAATTCGGGCCCGTAATATTTACGTAATGACATAGGATCTCAATCAGAGGGGCACGTCTCAATGTTGTAACGCAAAGATCGTCTTGGTGAGGCGTTAAGTTTCGAAAATAATTACCTATTATAAAACTTTTTCTTGAAGAAATTATAGTAATATTTTATGCCCTTAAATTCTCCAATAATTATTAATACAATGTTAAAAATCCACTTCTTGGAAAAGGGGTTATTGATTTTGTTATGGCGGGACCCGTATTTTTTGACATAATGGTTGGTGAAACGTACGATGCAAGAGGTTGACAACCGCTATAGGATTGTACAAGGTACAAAATCAAATTACATTTACTATGTAAAGGAATGAAAATTTTCAGTCATTTCCTTTTCCTTTTTTGTAGCCCATTATTACTTCGAAATACAAGTTATTGCAGAATAAATAAAAAATCATACAATGGCTTATATTCCTGTAAAATGTGTGATATAAATTGGAAAAAAGGAAAGCTTGACAAGCGGCAGGAGTTAAATATTCTTGGGGGCAAATACATATATATTGAATCTATCAACTATACATTTAAAAAAGTAATTTTCATCATTTCACACGAAATTTGTCATGATCATACGACTATTAGTCGCATTAGTACATCATAGAATTATCGAGATCGTCTTATGGCTGAAAATTTCAATAACAAGCACTTAAAAAATTACTTATCTCAGATATCTCCAATAGCCACAACAATGTTATGAAAAACCAGATGCGCATTTCAGCTACAAAGCATCAGTCTACAGCGGTAATTCACCGAAAGCAGATCCCCAACCTTGCTGTGGCTATTGGCGAGATCTGAGACAAGTACTTTTTTTTAAGTGTTTGTCCTTGAACATTAGTCCAGATCAGACCAATCTGAAAACCTGCAAACGCTGCTTTTCCAAATGCAACTGGAAAAACAACACTCCTTCCGCTCAGCTCGTCAGTGGAAAACCGGCCTTAACTGGGCACGTTCGAGTGCGAAAGGGAGAACTTGCGCACGAAGGCGCGCGTCTCTATTCCAGTTGAATATTTTCATAATTTATTTCAGAGATGTAAGAAGAGACCTCCTATTGTCACGTGTATTCTGCTCCCTTCTTGCTCCTCCCCCCCATTTACTCTCCCTCAGCACCTAGCCTACGGGCGCAACCATTCTCTCTCCTCGCGAGAAGGGTTCGAGAGGAGGAATGCGTAGAGAGAGAGAGATTTTTCCCTTCGCGCGCCATTTCAACTCCGGTGTCGTATTACTCGGCCGTGCTCGGCACACGTGTGTGTGAGTACGCGCTGCCCTTCCCTCCTCCTCCTTACTACCACCGTCCTCTTTTCTTTCCCGCATCCGAACCGACAAAGGCTTCTTCTCCATCCCCCACATATACCCTTATTCATGCTCCCAAGAAAATAAGGGAACCACCGCACTCTTCCTCCCTCTATCCTCTCTTCCCCTTGGAAGTAATTAACCCAAGTCCGAATGACGCCCGAAACGTGAACCTTTAATGCTCTCCTCCAATCATCTGTTGGCACAGCGCAAAACACCTCCCTTCCCTCTACTCGACCCGAGGAGGATGACCAACAACGCCTGTGTCTCGGTCGGAAAGGCGGCGACCGTAGCTAAATCGTTCCAAATGTTGGAAAGTCGAAGAGTTGACGAAAAGGAAGCGAAAGGTATCGGTTTACAGGTTCCTTCGGGGAACTTCCACGCGTTAGGCCAAGCAAAACGTTGGGAAAGGGACCTTAAACGAATCGCTATCTGTTATCAGATAAACTGGACCTTATGTTCGAAGCAGTAATGAGACAACTCGGTAATCACGCCTTTCCTTATAAATTTTAAATACCCAAAGTTCGGCTAATCGGGAACACTGGCTCTACTTATAATAAATTTTAAGCGACAAAATCGAAGAACACCTCTAAAAATATGTGTTATGTTTAAACGACAAACATATGACAGAGCAGACAACAACTTCCAAAGAGACCGATTGGACGCAGGCCTATGGTGTTCATTTTCGGCGAAGTCAACTGTTATATGTAAATTATAAGAAAAAAATAAGAAATTGATAAATGATTCTCGAATCGAGACTCATAGACGGCGAATCGAGTCTTAACAAAAGTCTTATAAGTAACGGTGTTTAAGAGAAGAGCTAATACTCGGCTATTGTTGACGACTATTGTCCGTTTCGTGTAGTGTGGTAACGCCACTTCCAAATGCTCCCAGAAACGGAAAATATCCGAACGTGTCGATGAGTCAGAACTGTGAAAACATTGAATGTCGATTATTTCGGAGCGCATCAGTCTCATCGATGTTTTTACCGTTAGCTCAACTTTTTGTAGGAAAAAAATTCAATTGTGTTTTTTGCCCCACACAATTCTCGTTCACTTTACGCCAAATTAGCGAGCTGATCGGAAAGAAACGGTCACATAATACACCTTTAAGCTACGCTACGAAAGTCATTGCCCTTGGTGGGAATTGGACGACGAGTATTTTCCACGTTGCACAATCCAAGTAATCCTAGGTTTATTTTTCGCATACTTCAACGTCCTCAAAATTACCCCTTCTATCAGAATTCTACAACTCGAATAGCGCAGGGGCCTTACAGATAATTTAGAAGCACTTTATATAAAATAAGTAGACAACAGAAAATTTATCAAACTATTTCTGAGACAAAATAATAATTATACCAATGGAATCTCGTTATTTTCTGAAACAGAATTCATCTTCCTGTAGAAATTAATTGACCGTTTCCTTTATTCTTACATTTACATCAATACCCTGCAAGCCGCTAAGAGCGTTTGGCAGGGGGTGTCACAACACCAAGTGAACTCTAATTCCTCTTTTGGACTGTCTTATCGCGTCTGGGAAAAAGGATCTGTAGTATTTCTCTGTTCTAGCGATTGTTTCGACATATTTTCTCCTGTACTCTGATCTAACATTACGTTCACTAACACCGATGGGGACGACTATGACGCGTACGTCTTCAACGAATTCGGAGCTTTCGAATTTTTCAAATAGTTTCCTTTTGTAATCAATTCTTCTACTCTTCAACGTCTGCCATTTCAAATCCCTCAATATCTCTGATACACTCGCATCATACCGATATTCTCCTTTTACAAATCTAGCCGCTCTACGCTGAACCATTTCGAGCTCTCTAGTTAGGCCCTCCTCGAAAGGGTCCCAGACGGCGCAACAGTATTCCACGACGGGTCGTATTAGGGAAAAGTATGCGATTTCCTTCACATTCAAGGGGCATCCCCGCAGGACCCTAGAGGAAAGCCCTTGAATTCTGTTTGCCGATGCTATAACGGTTTTGATATGCTCTCTACTAGATAAATTGCTACTGAGAGTTACTCCTAGGTATTTGTAGCTATTGACGTATTTTACCTTTAGTTCAGATATTTGGTACGGGTAACGGTTGAAATTTATGGAGCGCGTGAAGTTCATTGCGGCGCATTTCTTTATATTCAGGTCGAGTTGCCAATCTTTACACCATTTCGTAATAGCCTGAAGGTCCTTTTGCAAATTCTCCTGATCGTGTATTGTGTTGATTTCTCCATACACAAGTGTGTCATCCGCGAAGAGTCTAACTTTACACTTTATATTATCCGCTAAATCATTTATATATATAAAAAATAACAGAGGTCCGATTACACTTCCCTGAGGCACGCCGGAAGTCACTTTGACGACGTCTGATGCAACTCCATCGAGAACTACTCTTTGGGTTCTATCGGAAAGAAACGAGGCGATCCAATTTACAATTTTCTCGTTAATTGAATAAGCCCTTAATTTTTGCACTATTTTTACGTGAGAAACGGTGTCGAAGGCTTTCCTAAAGTCTAAAAATACTGCATCAACTCCTATTCCTTTATCCGCTGCTTTCACAATATCTTGTGTGAGTAGAGCTAACTGAGTCTCGCATGACCTGCCTCTCCGGAAACCATGCTGGTTTCTATTAAGCGCATCTTTGCTTTCGATAAATCGCATTATTGAGCTACCGATAATGTGCTCAAAAACCTTACAGAAGATTGACGTCAACGATATAGGGCGGTAGTTCTCCACTTTTAATTTACTTCCCGTTTTATGTATTGTGTAACGTGGGCTGTTTTCCATATCAAAGGAACTAAACCCTCATCTAAAAATTTTCTGAATAGAATCTTAAGGTACGGAGCTAATTCGTTTGCTAGCGAGTTTATAATGAATGCAGGTATGGCTTCAGGCCCTGGCGATTTTCCTTTATGGACCTGACTTAGTAATTTAACGATACTGCTTTCGGATATTTCTATGTCGCTCATATTTGAGTCTATACGAGTAGGGAAATCAATGAAATCACCGCTGTCTATTGTGAAGTAATTTTCGAAGAACCGATTTAACATACTAGCCTTAGTAAAAGAATCGTGTACACCTTCGCCGTTGTCTGTACGTAGAAGAGGTACTGTGGACTGACCTCCTCGAATTTCTCGCACGTACGACCAAAATTCTTCAACGTGTGCGACACTAGTCTTACCGTTCGATAGTTTTTAAAGTGCCTTCGGCTTCTTATTTTGAGAGATCATTGTTACTTCTAATAAATCTTGAGGCAACCCTCTTGTGCCGTACATTTTAAAAATAAATTTTGTCATCACTTTTAGTTCTTTCGATGCCATGACCTCCGCCGGTATTACATCCATTACCTGTTACTTTTCATTTCTTCAGGTCTCGAAACGGTTTTCCTTCTTTGCATTCCATAATACTTGATCCCGTGTTGTCTTCTTCGACGATGTCCTCGTCTTCCAGTTCTATTTGTGCTGATCTCACTTCTTTTAGGTTTTGTAGTTTTCCCATCTTCTCATCGTTTTCACATTCTAAGTAATACTTATAAGTAAATTACCATTTTACACTATCGATGTATATTTAGAAATTGTACCTACAGTTTGTGCCTGAGAATCATTTAAACAATCAGTATTATATTCTTTTCCTTTCTTTAATGCAAGAATATCTTTTAGCTCAAATTAGAGAAGGTTATTTCTAAGAAATTTATCGAGCGTCCCAATTTTAGTGCCTTACTTAAGCTTGGAAATATATTTTTCGAATGATTATCTTACCAAAATCAAAAAGGACCACTTGATAAAAGTTTATAATATTTTCAGGGAAAAACTGTACGTATTTGGCCTTAAGGTTGAGGTATTACACCGTAAAAAGCAATTAACACTATATGCCTAAAACGTAGTTTTACCCAATTAGTGGCGTATACGACTGTGGTTTAGAATAAGTTATTTAGTTGTAATAATTTTTGGGAGAGTTTACACAAAAAACAACTAATACAAAAATAGTCATCACTTATGTCCTTACAGCCATAAAGTATTAAGCCTTCATTACCGGCATGAAAATAAACGAACCTCCTTCCCTCTTTCTCTCTCTCCGCCCACCTATCCATTCTCTTTGGCACTCCTCGCTTACTCATTCTCTAAGACTTCCTTTTCCACTTCTAATCACAATCCCCATCAACCCACGACACTTTCTTCCACAACCCTCCTCCTCCCTCTCGCTCCATATCCCAAACCAACCCACGGCCTTCACCCCCGCTTCAATCCATCTTCCGCTCCTGAAACCGCCCCCGACGGACGAGATAATGCGGCTGGGGGCGAGAAAAAAGTGACGAGAGTGATCGAAGGAGGAGAGTGATCCGTCAGCCGCATCCCACTCTTCACCCTCTCCCCCTCTCTCTTCTACCCCAACCACCTTCCTCGCCTGTTAATTATCGCGTGCCGAGGAGTTTCCCCTCTCATCAGGGAGCAGAGAAAGATGAAGGCGGCACTTTAAGCAGAGCGGAGTGGAAGGAAAAAAATTAAGGGAGAGAGCGAGAGGGGGGTGATCCTAGAGAAGGAAAGCCGCCACACAATGTCAAGTCGATCCATGCTTAGAAAATTATACTTCTAGTCCGCCGGAATTCGTTTAATTATTGGCGTCGAGTGGGGTATTTTTTGTTTGAAAAAATGAAGCATATGGCTACAATATAGATAAAAAATTTGAGTGATGCAGGAATTTACAGAAGAAACCAGATTTTTAAAAAATTAATTAAAAATGTGCGGGAAATCACTTTTACAAATTTACTGGTTACCGGTGTGAATTTTAAAATGTATTTTATGTATATGTTTATTATTTCAAAAAACAAGGAACTCCTTAACCGTAACAAGGTAAATATCTAGAGCCACAAGCAACCAAAATAATATTAAAAAAATATTAAAAAAATATATATATAACTACTTACCGGATATCTAGAGAGTTGTGATTGTTTTCTTGTATGCGTGTGAGAGTGAGTGTTTTGTCTGACAGGTCCCTGTCGTTGTCGGAAGACATATAAACCTGCAGACATCGTGTGCGATACCGGATCACTGACGAGGAGTAACTTCCCGTAAATCCGGTATTATTTCTTGTGTGAGTGAGAGAGTGAATGAGCGAGTGCCATTGGGTGCCTGGCGAGAAATAAAAAACCCACAAACCTTTAAGTAGTTATATATATATATATATATATATATATATATATATATATATATTTTTTTTTTTTTATTATTATTTTGGTTGCTTGTGGCTCTAGATATTTACCTTGTTACGGTTAAGGAGTTCCTTGTTTTTTGAAATAACTATATCGCCGTAGTCTCCAACCCGCCCTTTATTATATGTTTATTGTTAGTTTCACGTTAAAGGTTAAAGCTATGCATTTTATGGAACTTTGTATTATTTTTTGATGGATATTTGAGGGAAATATGTGAGATTAGTTTTGAAGCTAGCAAAAACATCCTGCGAATGTAACATTCTTCGAATGACTGAAAAAATAATAATAAAGCACATGTGGTAGAATACGCAGACATAGGCGAAAAAATTACACCAAGACATAAACTCAAATGTTTGGAGAAATGCGACAGTTTACTTTTTGAAAAATAAAACCAAAGCGTAAAACATTTTACGAGGAAACTTTGGTTATGCCCTTATCAACCTCCGAGCAACCGTATCTAACGAACAAGCTAAATGCAAAAATCCACGGCGAAGGAGGCAGAAGCACTCCGTAGCAACATTATTCACTCGCTAATTGAACTCGCGCCATCCCCAAAAAAAGGGTCGTTTTTTCTTCTCCTTCTCGAGTTTGCAAAACCTTTCTCTAGCGAAATCCCTTTCCGCCATTTCCTGCCGCTTTCTTCTCGGTCGACCGCCTCTCCCTCTCGAAAGAGACGGGGCTAATTTGGAAAACCTACTGAAAGAGCCCCATTGTCTTTGGACCCATGAGGTGGTGACGCTTCCCTCCCCTGTTTCTCCGTTTTACAGGAGGGGGACGGGTGAGATGGGCGTGGGTGGAGGGAGGGGTTACCCCTTCCCCACCCCTCTTTTCGACCACGCCTCAGACACTCCCGCTCGATCCGCTTCCCGCCTTCCAAATGATCCGAAACTACCGCAAACTAGTGAGGAAGTTGGTGATTATAGTTCTCGGGTGTCACACGCCCAAGTTTTTCGAAACGCTACGTTTTCATTTCGGTCGCTTTTAATTTGACGAAAAAAATAGCGTGGTTATCTAATTACGTCGACTTTCGCAAATCAGGACTAAAGTGTGAATATTTAGTCGCGGTTTCACAATTGGAAAATGGCATGTTCTCACTTAAAATAGCGTGTGCGTGCGGTAAATTGACTGAAATATTCACACTCGGGAGAATTTCGGCATATTTTTTCAAAATATTAGAGCGACGTAAATAGCCCATGATTCATTGAACCGACGTCGTACAACAGTTTGATACTTACCAGGCAGTCGAAACAAAAGTGAAAGCATAACGTGCTGTACTGATTTTATTTCATGATGATCTTTTACACACCAAACCAAAAAAACTTCGCATCTCCTTTACTAAAAGTTCGCTGTGACATTATTAAAATTAATGATGCTTTAGAATAAGAGCTTAACAAAAGCAATAAGAAGAGAGAAAGAAGAAATTTTGAGAAAAAGAAAAAACTTTGAGGGGCAACGATCTCTTGGAAGAAGTCATGCAAGGGAGGATTCCAGGAAAGAGAAAAAAGAAAAGGAATATCAGATAATTTAAAAGAATAGGCGGCCATTAGGAGACGAAAAGAAGTGTGTTGGCTGAGAGAGGCCGGTTGCGATGAATCCAGGAGTGTGCAACTCATTCATTTGTTTTCAATAAAGTTACGCCTTAAGACGAGGCCAGGTGTCACTAGTGTCGCTGAAATCAACGGATTTTTCAAAAATAAGAGACGCTAATAGCAAAGACCGCCGAAGACTGTGAAAATGGCGATATCTGAAGCAAGAGGCTCTATATGCTCGGTTTCGGGGTGTATGTCGACGGCTGCCGATCCGTCCGTTAGGTTGTTTCATTTCCCCAGGTTGAAGGAATTGTAAGAAAATTTATATCAATGAATATTTTCATGTGAATGCTGAAGCGTTTTCGTAAATTATGAATGTAATTCTTAAGTCGCTTTAGGAGTTATATCTAATGTTTTTCGTACGAATACTTGCCTTTCAATGCAAAACTTACAATTTTGAACTTTATTTATCCAGTTCGCTTTGATTTATATGTCATTTGTTGTATCGATGGCTTGGTCGTCATATAAGATTGGTTAATTAAATCGAGTGGAAAGTTTACGGCATAAATTTTTACGTTTTTTAAATTACATGTTTCACCTTCGATGTGAATTATTGTATGCACTTGGAGATTCTTTCCGTAGATACTCCTTAGCGCAAGAATAGAAGCAGACAATCTTTTTGTGTTGTTGAGTAACTGTGTTGATTCTTCTAGCCTTTTAGCACTTAAAAACATTTCCTCCTCGAACTGTGAGAAAGTATCGTGCATTTAATACAAACTTTAACAGCACAGATTATGGTTATAATGCGTCAGTAAAGAGAATCAAAAGGGCATCAAATAGTTATATAGACTGAATTGACTTTTTCAACACATCCTTATGTGAGGAAAAAATACTGAAAGTTACGTGTGCAGACAGATGTGATATATGTAAGTGATATATTTGGATGCATTAACTTTACTCCTAATATGACAGCAGTTCCTATAATGCGTTTAACCCTGCTAATTGTTATAATGTGTTTATTTTCTGCATTTATTGTTCTCGCCTTGTGACACTTTTGTATTTCGTGATTACGTTGTAAATAACACCCAGTGCACCTTTTCAATTATGCTAATAATGTTAAACAGTGACAGGAATCACAAATTAAATTTCACAACTAACCTAGAGTGGAAGTATAATGCCACTGTTTGTTCGAAGATACAACTTCCAATGCTTTCTAGATGAGATGGTTTTCCAATTCTTTCGGAAGAGTAATAAACCCTTCAGGGATTTTTTTATTTTTCTGGTAATCTATTATTATTCATATTGATGAATGTATTTATGTACAGGTGCTTGGAATGGGTGTTGTGTGATGCTCAGGAGGAGAGCATGTCTGGTGAGACATCTATTACTAGCATAGCTTCCTTGAATGGATACATTGCAAAGGAAATCCTTCTCAAACGTGCATGTGATGGGTGCAGAGCTGGTCTCTGCACTACTAATTACCATGGTCTTGAGTACTCTGGAATTTACTATAGGGAACCTAGGGAAGGTGAGCAGGTACTCACCTATCCCAGTAAGAAATTAATGTCTTCAGTTTCGGAAGGAGTGAAAATTTTGGGGAATATAGTAAATTCCAGAGCTCATGAGAATGGTATTGGAAAAACCATCTCAGGTACAATTGAGAAGGAAGTCTCTCTTGCATGGGTGGAAGGCTGCTGTGCTGTCCATTCCACGGAGACACGGAATCAGATCCTCTCCCTCTTTGTCAATATAGGCATTAGAGCGTGGTGCACCAGAAAAAATCATGTTTTGATCCTAACTCGACAGGCTGTTGCACCACGCTAAGCTAGGATATGGATGTATGGTTGTTTGTATATATGTATCATAGATTATTATTCATTCCCTGTAGTTCTATAAGTATTTCATAGTATGCATATACATTTTATGTTCTTGTGATTGAATATTTAGGAATATGGTTTGTTTGTTTGTAAATATGTATATATATATAAATTTTATTATTCATTATTTATAGTTTTATAAGTATTTTGTAGTATGTAATGTTATCAGTTTAATATCAATGCTCATTAGCTTTTTTGTACTTGAGCACAAATAGTACATCATGCCTCTCAGAGTTAACGTGTATGCTTTTGTTTTTGAATTTGTTTTTCATTATGTTCAATATACCTTTCTTTTATTGCTTTTATGTGGAATTACATATTCTGTTAATTTAGATATATTGCTTTGTATTTGTATGTATATATATATATTTTTTTTATTTTTTGTACTTGTATATTTTACTACCTTGATATGATCATCTATATATATATATATATATATATCATGTTAAGGGTGTCACTGTTTATCCTGTGTACACAATACCAGTGGAAGACTCATTGTGGATTTCCAGTTTTTGTGACTTTTCCCTGTGTGATGTCTGTTGAAATGCTAATGCTTGAACTGCATTGAGATTTCTGCAACTGTGCGTTCTTATCAGGTAGTAATTTGTGATGTAACTGTGCCTTCTTTCTGAGTGATTTTCTGTTAGTAATTTGTGATGTTTGCAAAGACCTGTTCGCAATATCAAATGAAATGCTACTGTTAGAACTGCATTGATATTTCTGCAACGGTATCGGCAAATAATTTGTGATATTTTTGCAAAAGCAAGTTTGCAATCTGCTTAAGTGCTACGGTTTTTCACTTTAACATATGGCATTTACTTGTTATGTGTACATCTAGTGAAGCTTAAATAAAGCAATATTATTGACCTACAATAATTTTGTTATTTTTTCAATTTTATATTTATATTTCGAATTTTGCGATCAATTATATTAAGCATTTTACGAGGATTAAAAAACCTGAGGTTTAAAAGGGGCGCGCGCTTGATTTCAGCGACACTAGTTACACCTGGCCTCGTCTTAAGGCGTACCTTTATTGAAAACAAATGAATGAGTTGCACACTTCTGGATGAATCTAAAGCCTGCCGAGACCGGCGTCATATTCTAAATTTATTTAATAGTAAATTTTATTAAAAGAGTTCCACCAAGTAAAGGCTTCTTCCGTTGATTTTATTAAAAGAAGTTTAAAATATTCAAAAGAGGGCATAGCATCCTGTTGACGAAACAAAGAATTGCAAATACAAAATTCCACTGAGAAAAAATGTTGTACTTCATCGAATATGTGGACTTTTCCTAACCTGTCCGTACATTTTTCTGCTCATCGTAACCGCACGCATCTGGGAATACGCCACCCATGTCACTCTCCCCACCCAAGCGACGGTTACTTGGTACTAGCACTTCTGTATCGCCGCTGGACCTCCGGAGACGGATCGCGGAGGGACAGGACAACCTAATTGACAAGTGCTTCCCCTCTTCTCACTTTCTCCGCCTCCTCGCCGCTTTTGTCTATCCCTTCTTCCATCCCCTTCCTTCTTTACATACACTTTCACCCGCACCCTCATCAGTCACGGCTTCAGGCGTCCGACCTGCCATCCGGTCCTCCGCTGGAGGTCCCGGCGTCCACGGCCGTCACCAGCACCCTTCATCCCCCAACCTTACTCCCCGTCCTCTCTTCTCTTCCTCCGCCCTCATTCTGCCCTCTTCGATACTACTATATGAGACTACTACATGAGGCTACTATATGAGGCTCAAGAGATGCTACTAATACCACACACGTACGAATCGTGCTCTCATCTTTCCTTTCCTCTCTTACTCCGCTAAAATTTTAAACCAAATTCCAAGTCTAAATTTCTTATTACAATCTCGTACAAAGACACTTATTACCAGGATCCTTTTCGGTTTGTACTCCCCTTTCTACTGTTAACGGCTCATTCCATCTTAGGAAATCTAGAGAAAATATTCACGGGCTAATTTGGAAGCTATACTTTAAAAGGAGGTCACCAAAGTAAACGCCGCAGGTAAATACCATTGATGGAATGTTTGAGGCCGCGATGATCTGTCAATACAGGCAATTCCCGTTTTTCGTCTGTCCGCTTTTCGTCGTTTCACTCATACGTCAGGTGCAATATGACACCACTGATTCATTCTTCCGTCCTTGTGATCCGCTTATTCGTCGCATTAATGTTTTCCGTCATTCCGATTTTTTTGTTATGATTCAAATGAAAGTGCCTAAATGAAACATTGTTTCATTCTTCCATCCCTGGGATCTGTTTACTATGTATGCCCAAATTACTCAATTGTTTGAGATTTCGTCATTCCGATTTATCTATCGGACAAATTTGTGGTGACACCATCTAGCGTCTAGCGGCCAAATTATGAACTTTTTAGTGAAAATTTCGTGTTTCGCCTATCTCTGGAAGTTTATCCTGTCAGTTTTTAAAATCCTAACTTAAACTGCAATAGTATTTTAAATGGATATTTCCGGGAATCTTTGACTCTAGTGTTCTTGGTCAGGTACTAAAATGCTCATTTAAAAAAATAGGGCATGCATCGAGCAGTGTGATAGCGGTGATGCAACGTACGTAGATCAAACTGAATGGTCCTGCAAGTGGAAGGAAAAGATGTGATGACGATGTCATAAAAAATGTGTAATTTGCTTTTTATGTTTGATTATGATGCATTGCATCGATATGCGTATTTTCAAATTATTAAAAGCTTTAAGTGGAAAATTACAATTATAATTTCATGGTATATTTTAAAATAGAAATATTTCACATCGTTATCCCAGGAACATTGAACTTTATCCCTGAATTTAATGTTGTGTCTATGGAAAAGAGTGATCCGCTTTTCGTCGCAGTTTTCAGGTAGGTACGTAACCTGACGTATAAGCGGGGACTGCCAGTACTGCAATATTTAAAGGAATAAAGTTATATGAAGAAATTATCTCATTTTGATCCGAGCTTTTGTTCCCGAAGTAAAGAGGCGCAGCTTTTCGAAAAGGTCTCTGACGTTCTTTCCTAACAAAATATAAAAACAGCTTTTCCACGAAAGGCATCCAACCCTAGAACAGCCCAAACATGCATAATTTTACGACGACCCTCACTGCATGGGACAATAACGAATTACTTCGGAGTTTCACGAGTTCATTTTAAAGAGGGAATTCCACACTTTTCACTTTCCTCCTGAGCTGCACATGCCTCGCGTGGTCACGTACCAACCTCAAATGCTCCCAAGTGGACTTAAAACAGCAAGTGGGGACAGTGACCGACAACATCTCTCTGTCCGCTCCATCCTCTTCTGCTTATTTTCCTTCGACTTGACCATACTACCTCCCTCCTCCCCCTCTCGCCAACCCCATCTCCTGCCCCCACTCGCTTCCAAGAAGAAGCGGAAATGGAAGCTTAAGGAAAACAATTGCCACGCGAGTCCGCAGCGCTGTGCTTCTTGAAGATCATTCAATGGTACATGTCAACGGCGTTTTGCCGGATGAGGATGTACTTTTTGTTAAAAACTCGTTCGAGCAATGTGGTTATGCACATTTGTTCTGTAAATTCAATTCAATGAAAGCTTTTTTTATCTAATTACTTTTATTGATTGAGGAACACCAACTTTTATTTTTGTTTTTAAAATTCACATTTCACTCAAATCCAGATGATTGTACAATGGGTTTTATCTACTTTTCCGCTCAAATTTGGCGTCTCTGGTTTATCTAAGTCACTTTTCAATATTTCAACAGGATCCAAAATTCTGATAAAATAAAGATCTTTTGGCTAATATATTTAAGATATTTATACAATGAATGTAGGTACGAAAAGAAACATGCAAATGAAATTAAATTCACTTCAATTTCCTATTTTATATTACAAAAACAAATTATTGTGTTATTCCATTGTTACAGAATTGATTTTTACGAGGATGAACAAAAAATAAAAATTTCAAGAGGAATTTTAACAAATAGTTCACGGAGTAGGCTAAATGAAACATTTGTTTCCACGCTGACCTCCATATTGATTATATAGGATGTATACCGTCTCAAATTCACCCAAAACCTCCACTTACGATACTTAAACAACCGTGGTAAACATTTGTGGCTGGAGATTTATTTCCTTCCTCCGAACGACGCATGCTCTCGCCTTACAGAACCTGTGACTCTTCTGTCGTTAACACCCTTTTAAAATCTCCCACAGCGCCATCCATCCCTCTGGCTCTTGTCACGAGGAAGTCCTCGTCCCTCAACGGAGTTGACCCACGAAAGTATGAAAATTTTCGCTGAAAAAATTTTCGTGTCAATTTGATTGCACGACCGAAGCATGCAAGGATAGAAGTTTACGTTTATTTAATTTTTCGTAATTATCATCCTAATACTTGAAAATAATGGCAGCGAAAACCATTTTATTAAGTATATTGAAGATAGAAACGCGTAGAAATCCTAATATTCAGACTAGCCTTTTGGCTGGTCAGAGAAGGACAGAGAGGTGGTGCATGTTTATAGAGACTTCAACGGAAAAGAATCATCGCTAAGAAGTTGGACCATCTCTGTAGAGGTGTGGGGCCAGGGGCAAATCTACTTGTGTGGGGTCCTTTTTACATTAACCATCAAATTTAACTTCGGCTTTCCTTGCGGTGATATCGACGAGCGGGATCCACCAAAGTGCGGGACACGGGGCAGTAGTCCCGAATCGCCCTCCACCAGGGACTGCCCTGGCTAACAATAAGAGAGATAGTTATGATCATCACTAAAGACCTGAAGCGCAGTTTAGGATTGTCTGAATATAATACTTTTCTTAACTGACAATAAATATGAGGTAAACTAACGCAAAGGTTCCTGAATGCGTACAAAACGTGAAGTTGTTAAAAAAAAAAGTATTGGTAATAGGCATAAAAATGTAACTGCGCCCTTTACTTCATCGCAGTAACGCACACAGGATTCTCTCATAGGGGGAGGGGGGGGGGGGGTCCGGAACATTTGACAAGCACTAAAGTTGCATGCAAGTTATATCAATGTCGTGTATTGTATTATTCATTATATTTAAGTTAAAAACTAAGGGGGCAAGCCGTCTCCTATTCATCTGACGGCGCCCATGAACCCAGATGTAAAATAACGATGTATGTTTCCACAGTTTTAAAAAAATCACAATTTTCCAAGGGGCGGGTCCAAACCCGGTGGACCCCCTACAAGCCACAAGTGAGTTCTTCGGATCTTCGAGTTCACCGCGAAAAACTGATTAACAGCGATAAAGTGAATGAGTGGAATTCAATTGAAATTAATACAAACCTCATGAAATGTTATTATGGAATTATGGTTGGTATGTGCAACTCGAATGTAATTTGCCCAAACCTACTTATAGAATAAAATTCCATAAAAGACTTGGAGCCAGTGGCGTAGCTACCATGTAGCAAGAGTAGGCAATGCCTAAGGGCCCTCGAACAAAAGGGGCCCATACGTTGTGTTGAAATTGTCAATTGTCAATATCTTCGCAAATGCAAAAGCAAGGAAACAGACATTTTAAGCTAATTTCTTTAATCCTTGTATATCCTATGCTGCATAATAAACTAGTGGTTGGTATTCTTTCACCTCTTTCTCAAGAGGGTCCCCACCACAGAGAAAAATAAACACCAATAAAATATATAAAAAATCTTTTTACTAAAATATTTCCGCTTTTATTTATTTTAAGCTAATTTTTTTTTATCCTTATATATCCTGTGCTGCATAATAAACTAGTGGTTGGTATTCTTTCATCTCTTTCTCAAGAGGGCCCCCCATTACTAAAATATTTCCGCTAAGGGGGCCCATTAGCGATTCTTGCCTAGGGGCCCGATACCTTAAGACCCTTAAATATTTATTATGTAAGTATACCTTTTCTGGGGGATTTTTTGAAGACCTGCCCCTTTTATGACGAGGTATGGCGACGAATGATTGTCTGAATAAATACAAGTAAAAAGACTTATATTGGCCCGTGAGGAGATCGCTAATACACCTATATACTCTGAGGGATCGCTTGACGAGGCGACGATTAGGATTTTGGAATCTACATCTACATATTACCCTGCAGGTCGCCATATTGGTGGGTGGCAGAGGATGCGGCGCTCCGGGGCCTATATGATGACTTCCCTCACGGGTGTCTCTCTCCTGTTATGACCTAGTATGGGCTTTGGAAAAAGCGAACCTTGATATCGCCCAGTCGTACAGTCGATCTCTCGTATTTTATCCTCGTGTTCTTGCCTAACATACGGGATCATAGCAGGAGAGTGATTCCCGCTGGGGAGGTTTTTGGGTAGGCTTTGGTGCGCTGCACTCCCTGCCGCCCACCGGTCTGGTGGCTTGCAGGGTGTTATATAGACGCACCCTTTTAAGTAGGTGCCTCTAATAATGGATACATCTGATGCGCTCTTTCTCCTGGTGAGGTTTTTTTGCCCCCCACGGAGAGGCCCCATCTTGACAGAGGTGCTGCTTGGAAATCTGAATCTTAATAAATACCCTGCAAGCCACCTCAATTGATGCGTGGCATGGGGATATTATTTCCGACCTATCATATTATTCTCATATTGTGCTCTCTTATCGTCTTAGTTAGAGAAGAAGGATCCCCTGTTGTATCTATTTGTCCGTCCTACAATCAATTTATCGAAATAGTCGTGGCGTTCTACGTGAGTAGGGCTCTTCATTACGACTGATAATTCATCATTAAAATCTTCCGATCTAAATCTCTGCAATATTCCCCTCTAGATGTTTTTTAAAGAACAACGTATTTCTCAGAGACAGACTCATCCTTGATTGTGCGAAAAATTACGTTTTGGTGGATTGGATTTGAAGGGTCATATGCGCGGTAGTTTAAACCATTTTGTATATTGCAACCCCACGACGCGCAGAATGAATTACAAAATAGGAGGAAACGGAGTAGGCTATGAGGCATGTATGTATAATATATTAAAAAATGAGGGAGCTTGGGGTGATCTAAGAAAGGAGGTGGAAGAACCAACTTTCGTCGGGAAAAATTATCACAAATTTAAATTCAAGTGTAGAGTTCAAAAAACTAATATTAAAAAGTATTCGTATTTAAATAAGACCATTGTCGATTGGAACGAGTTGCCTGCAGAACTATTTAAGCCCTTCCCAAGAAATGTAAATGTTTTTAAAAATAGATGTAAGCTAGTGTTAAGATAATTTTGTTTATGCTATATTCATTTTGTAATGGATTGTTTTTATATTATGGCTTGTTTTTTTAGTATTTTCATGTATGACAGTTATGTTACCACCTGGCAAATTGCCTATTTGTAACTTATATTTTATAATAATAATAAGAAACCTCTACCTACACTACTGCTTGGAACCTTGTACTATAACACACACAGTACAATGGGTTAAGTAGTTATTAAATAAATTGCATCTCATATATTTAGTTTATTTATTTTCAGATCTCAGAAAAAAAACATAAGCGTGACAAGATACAAAGAATCTCCCCTCTTATAACTCTATTGATTAATAGTGGCTCGTAAAGTTTCGCAGATTTTGTTGCGGCCTTCGCGTTCTCTTATTTCCGATACAATCACTACATCAACGTAACAATTCCCTCACATTTGTTAGATCAATTACGTTTGTTGGTCTAATAAAAAACCACTTACGACAGGAATACACGGTGCTCTTCTGTTCCGTTCGGAGATTAAAACGTAATGAAAAGGTCTGAGAGTAAACATACGATTTGTTATCAGCGTTCTGCAATTAATACAGCCGCTCGCTTAGTATAAAAGCGCCCATTCATCTATTGAATGCCTTTACACATTACTCTGACCATCGCCGTACGTGTAGTCCCGCCCTTACATGGATAATGGTATCGGCGAAAGAAAAGGGAATATTTATTTGTCGGAAAAAGTCCAATTTAACGTCTTTTAAAGGACGTTCCACGAAGACAAATACGGTGCGCAGAGATAGGCACATCCTGAGCACCCACTGCCAAAGCTCATCCTCGAGGCTTTCACGCGTAAACACGAGAGCAGCTGCTCGCCTATTTGTTCTCTCTTTGAGATTATCTCTGACTCGAGAAACTCAACAGACAATCCTTATCAGGGCAAACTCCTCTCCTTTGCAGGGTCGCTAATGTCTCGGGCATAGTGAACGGAGGAATGGAGAGACAGAGCGGAGGAAGGGGAAGGGAGAGGTGTGATGGGGGGATGAGAGGAAAGAAGGAGAGATTAGTGGAATTTAGGTGGAGCAATCATATCAGCCAGGGTGGTCACCTGTTATGCCTGCAAGGTGGGTGTTCTCCCCAAGATAACTCTTTCATTGGCCGCGGGCGTGGACCCGGATCGCCCGTTCTAAACACTAAGCACACAATCTGTCAAAACAGCCGTAAACTGATACAATCTCTTTTTTCCCTTTAACGAAATAGGAATTAAGTTCTCTCGGTCGGGTATTCGAGGGAGAAAAAAGAGGCATAATAGGCGAGCGAATGCGGAACTCGAAGAGTTCTTTCATGTCGTGAAATGAGCGAAGTCGCGCGTGGGACCAAAAAATTTTTAGACCTCTTCATTGTACATAATGAAGTAGGTTCTAGCCCAGGGGTCTCAAAATACCTTAAAAGCGGGCCGCTCGCCGCCCTCTGAAAGCTAACAATAAGATCCTAATACAAGCACGCGGTGGAACGAAACTGTTTTCGCGAGAGATGCGAGACAATGCGAAGTTATCACCAAAAGAATTATGTGAAGTTTTCAATGTTCGGTTTCGTTATTGCTCGAAATGAAATGCTACCCATAATATAAATGCTACCCGTAATGAGTTTGTTGTCCGAACTCAAGTCCGTTGCGTTAGTTTTTATTCCATAGCGCATTGAATGAGAGAGATCGTGTGTGTTGTCTGGCTAATTAGCCTATTGGGCTATTATCGCCGTAAACGTACTTACTTACACGATATTTTATTTTAAAAACCAAAGACGTGCAACACAACACAAATGACATAGATGAGACTATTTAAAATTAATACAATCGCATGTCTCATTTGATTAAATAAATAAAATAGGTAATAGAGATAAAGAAGCCGTCATAAAGTATTATCCGAGTAAGGAATAAGTTCATAGGTATGTTACTATACCTCTTTAACATCCCAACCAAATCCGAATGCTCCTTTTCCCAAGTTTTAAGAAGATGGACAGAAAATCGCTTTTCTTATTTATAATCCTTAAGTGTAGCTGAACTTTCTTCCCTGTAGTTTCGATAATGCTAGCGTGATAGAAATAGTGTTTCTCCTCATCAACGAGTTCATACATATCGATCGAATTAAAAATTACGTAGGAAAATGAGAATCTCGAATGCGTATCATATAATAACGACGTTAAAAAAAGTCCACCACTGTATAACCTTTGGTTTGAGTTTCGCGATGCGAAACGAGGATATCTGTGGCAAATATTTTCGACGCATCACCTCAAGACGAAACTAGTGGTTACTTAAAAATGTTACTTCTTCTTCCAAAACACCTGTGTCCACTATTTCTACTCTGAAACCCCTTAAGGGTTTGAAGCCCTTTAGATGCGAGGTGACGGGACTGCATGAATGTTTGTGTGTGTGCGTGTGGGGCATGGCAGAGTGAGTTGATTCAGGCGTGAAACACTCGCTGGCGTTGGCTCTCTCTCTCTCTAACGATGGCCATTGCATTCCTTCACACCGATGTTATGAATAGAAGGAAAGCTTTTGGCGCCTTTGTTGGGATAAAGTGTGACTGTTTAGGCTCGCACATTGGGAGTGGGGTTGCTTGGGGGAGGGGGGGAGCAAGGGAAGAGAGGGAGGGGATGAATGCACCACGAGGACGACAAATGAACCGGAAGCACACGCTGCAGACGGGTACATATTTTGAGAGGTGAGTGCAGCGAGAATACCTACGTGCGGTGAATACGACGTTTCCGCCTAAACCAAGTTATGGGCGGAGCCATTGGAGAGAAAATTTGCATAGCCTACGATTATGGAGATTTTTGTAAAAGATTAGCATAGCATACCTGTTCCCAAAAAAATACTTCGCTGTCTGAGGAATTTCTACGCATACAATTTGAAGCATGTTAACAGATTTTAAATTAAAATCCTGTGTCCTTTAAGTCGAAGGTTAAAATGTTTAAAAATATATTTTTTTATTGCACGACGACTCTATTTTAGAACGCACATCTCATAGAGATCTCGATAAAAATCTAATTTACGGGCAGTTATTCCAAATATTTCCATAGATGAAGAGATCCGCCTAAATAAAATTACACCGAAGTTTTACTTAAAGGTAAATATAACCGTAAAATACGACTTTCTTAAACGATAACTAGAAGTAGAAAGTATTGCGATTAGCACTATTTATTATTTATTAACAAAAAAATACAATCCGGAATACGTAGAGGATAAATTAATGATTATGGATCCAAGTAATCCAACAAACTATTGTGACATCCAATCTATCATTTGAGACTGTCGTAGTACCAACATAAATTTGAGATGTCCGAGTCACTTTCCCCGATGGACCGAAACGGCCTATTCTCATATTTCAGCAACATTTTAATTTGGATCGCAAAAAAATAAGTGAATTTTTTGGTCCGAATGTAATTGCAAAACTTACCTACTAACAACTTGACGATTGATAAATAGTCCGGCATAATAAATACCTACTTGATTTGTCCAGTAAATAATACAAGCCCGACAAGGACATGTATATGCTATGGCACGATGGTATAATCTATAGCAGCGGTGTCCAATAGAAATTCGATGCTAGCCACACTTGTGGTTTTCGATTTTTCGTATTCGCCACATTATAAAAAAGGATTTTAAAACATACTACAAACGACATTTCAAATAATTTATTATTAATATTAATAATAAATACCTATTACAAAAAATATTAATATGTATTGCTAAAAAAATTAATTCAGTGTAACACTTTACATTCTTTTTCTATTATCATAGCCCTGAAATCAGGTACGTACGTATTTCACACTGACCGCGCATCTTAACTCCGCCTCCAGATTTTCATCGAGAATCCTCGATCTGTACTTTGATTTAATGAAAGTTACTGTAGAAAAAGTGGATTCACAGAGCCATGTGGTTCCGAACATAATAGCTATAGCTTCGCAATAGCTAGGTTGAGAACCACAAACTCATTTCCTTTTAAAAGGCGAGTCCACATCATCAAAACAGACTCGTCATTTACAGGACAATCGATTTGGCTTTGAAGCGGAAGCATTTCTGTTTCAAAACCGCGCCTGTCCAAAAAAACCAGACTTACGACCTCTTGAGATAACTGAGAATTATTGATGTCAAATCGAAGTGGATTTTGCATAAATTGAAAGGCAGGTCTGATTCTTTCAAAATCGGAAAAGCACTCGCTTTTCCTTTTCGAGACATAATTTTCGACCAGAATTTCCATAACAGAACGTAATATCTTTCACTAATTCTCCATTTGAAAACGGCTTTCTTTTTTGAGCTATAATCCATGCCGTTTTGTAGCTAGCTAAAGTTACACGCCCAGACGTTGACAAAAATTGTTTTAAAAAATGCTGCTGCTCATTAAACTTTGACTTAAGACGAGTGATTTCGTCAACTCTATTTCGACTGCCAAAAGGAAACTTGCTATCAAATTCACTGTGCATGTGTTGAAAATGTTTTTTAAAATTGTCCACCTTGATGTAATTAAAAGTTTTTTTTTACATAGTATACACACGGAATTTTCATTTACTTCCATGACAGCAATTTGCTACTGCCATTCATCGTGAAATTTACGAGCGACTTTTTTCCAATCTCTTCTTTTCCTTGTTGTTCCTTCTTCGCTGCTTGTTGGCTCGGCAGCAGCAGTAACTTGTTGCCGTTTCCGAATTACAAAATTATCCATGTCTGAAATAAAAGTAATTTAATTCCTAACTTGTCAAGGATGTTTTAAATTAAAAAATAATAATGTAGTGGCTGGCGTGGTTTGACGCTCGGCAAAGTATTTGGCGGCCAACTAGAGAGCAGTCGTCGCCAAGTTTTGATGAAAAAAATAAGGTAATCACGGTAGTTGACGACGTGCAAGGTGCACTTGGGTATGAGATACCCAAAGCAAGTTTCGATTTATATTACAATAGTGTGAATTTCATTTCTTTTTTGTGGCGTCTTGTTTTATGTTTTTTATGTGCTGTGATATTCGTCAAAATAAATAGTGCGTGATCGTGAACGCGTCATATACTTTGTGAAAAGAAACGAAAGTAATGTGTGTTCGTCGATTGCTACAAATAAGTTAATAAGAAATGTAAAGAGTTGATGTAATCGCAGACACAAAACGGCAGAAACAGAACTCGTTCCTTACCGCTGCTAATACTGACCGTCGACTGATGCAGTGACACATCGCATCCGCCACTCGTATCAACACTACACCAATGCGCACGCAATGGGCTGTCTGCAATACAGCAACGCTCAGCAGCAGAGTTCTACACCAAATAGTCTGTTATAATCGTCTTGAGATCGCGTTTTTTTAATATTTGAAAAATTTTGTAAAATTATTACTATTTCTTACTCATGCATTAGCCACAAAGCAATAGCCTATTCGCCACATGTGGCTAGTGGCGAACGTATTGGACACCGCTGATCTATAGAATTAGGAATGACTCGGAGCGTTACAGCCCTGTTGATGTGTCGTGAGTTAACTCCCGATACTGTAAGCTGGAACGAAGGGCTTAAAAGGGAGTGAGCCACGCCCACCGTGAATGACTGACGTTTGGCTAAGGGCCATTCTCCCCCAACGCCTCCTCGTCCGGTATTTCCTTCCCACTCACCCTGTGCCATTTAACGAGACCCCAGACACCTGCGATCCGTCACCTAGGACGCAGAGAAAGGGCGGAGCTCACCTCTTGGGAATGGCAGGAGATGGATAACTGAGGGACCAAGTCGCTATGGAAACAAAAAGCTGACATCGAGGGGATTTTTCGTGATTGTTCAATGTTTAAAATCTCCCTCCCTTCCCGAGAGCCAATGGTTTCTCTCTCTCAATCCGAGGGAGGCTTGAACGTAAGGAAAGCGCTAACATTCTCGCTGGGAAATGGAAGAGGAAGACGGCAGAAGAGCCTAGATAGAAAATCACACTCGGAAGAGTTGGGGGTCGAAAGGATGGAACTCTGTGGAGGAAAGCCGCGGTACATTCATAAAGGAACTCCATGGATGATCGAGTCAAAGAAATGTAGTTTTACTTTCTCCATATAGCAATATAAGAGAAAGTATTGTATTCGCAAAAATATTGATTTCGAGATTTCAACGGAAATGTTATTTTTCCGTTTTTTATAAATATCCCCTTTAGTACATAATTTATGTAAACATTTGTCATTATCAAAGTTGTAGACAATGTAATTTTCTATAAGTTTTGTTTGAAACATTTTTTCATGCAGCGGATTATTTAAGAGAAAATTCGATTATTTGTCTAGATTTGTTAAGTAAGTCGGCAATTGTGACATCTTAGTTTTCGTTGCCATCATAAAATTTTATAATTGCTAATAAAGATGCCTATGCTTCCAGGGGTAATTTGAATTGCGCATAATATTTTCTTATTCATAGCAACAGCTAACAATTTTGTTTACTTGTAGTTTATTTTTAATTTGTGACAAATGATTCAAAGTACTTTTCCCTATGAAAATTATTCCACATGTTTAAAAACTATTCTGGAGTGTAATTGCCGATAATTATTATTGAGGACGAAGATGTCGAGAGGAATCATATTCATTACTCTGCATGGAAAATGTCATGTGCTGGATACATCAGATTTAACATCGTGTAGCAGGAAAATCTACGTATATAGATACAATATCCTCATTTAACCCAAGTTAAGGACTACCATCCAGACTCCTGCCTTCTTCCGCCACTCCCTTAGGACCCTCTCCACTACTCTCTCTCACTCCTCTCCCGATCCTCTCTTCAAAGAGTCCCTCTGCGGGTTCAACGATCCCTTCCCAAGAGGCTGTCCGCTGCAGGAGAGTTTGACCGTTTTGAGCTCGATGGACAGTTGGACGAGGGCGCATCCATACCTTTCTCTCTCTGCCTCTTTCCCTCTCCTCTCTCTCTACCTCTTTGCATCTCCTCTCTCTCTCTCTCTCCTGCCAATCCCGCATAATGAAGCAGGAGAGAGCGGAGGGGGACAAGCGTGCCTTCAAAAGCTCTTTACCATAATCTCGTTACAGGAGTTCGCGTCCTTCGCTCCGAGAAAAATCTCCAAGTCTACCTGTGTAGGGAGGAAGTCAAAACGGGAAGTCTCCTTTGTTCGTTTAATAAGGAAGAATTTGTCAAAAAGGTGTGCCTAACGGAGGGAGATTAGAAATCGGGGTTTATAACGGTACGACCAAAGTGCTTTCGGAAGGAATTCATTGGTCGGGAAAATTTAGTTTCCGTTGGTTTCCGTCAAACGGAGAACAGTTGAGAATGTGTCCCACTCTTGAATGGCGAGACGCGGCGGACTTAAAAATAATACGCTGATATAAGAATTCCGGTTCTGAGACCTATTGCTGACATTATTTATCCCTTCTTCTTTCGCGGAGAAAAGTGAGCTGCGCCCAACGAAATTAAGCTGCCAGGTGGGACCTCTATTTAGCTTCCTAAATAAATTTGAACGTTTAAATTTCATGGACTGATTTATTTTTGATAGTGAAATGAAATTGGTGTGTTTCCGTATAATAGCTTATGTTAGTATGCTTAGTAGAATACGACGTGAACATTACGCTATATCACGGCAAACGAATGTATTGAAACTAGTTATAGCCGTAAACTCAAGGGATTAGTTTAATGTTTTCGATTTTTCCCCTTTCATAGGATGTTAAAAAACTGTGCCTTGTAAAAATCCCCAATAATGGGATGTATTGCAACAGTGAGTGTAAAAGGGGAGGGCAGTGATAAAAAGTTGGCTAAATCCATTTCAAATGGAAACAATCCTGCCACTTACACGAACCACTTACATATTTCTTCTAGAACCCTGGTTCTGAACATGTAGGGGGCAAAGCATTTTGGATAAAAAAGTTCTACCTCAAAATTTCATCTTTCGTGTTTTTAATGCTGTTCATTTTACATGCTTTAATATTTTTATACTTCTATTATAACTGCTTAAGATCACGTGTCTTGTATCGAATTATTCAAATGCTACAACATCTTATCACCTCCATAACAGATACAGTGAAGACTATTGAATTTATCATACGTAGAAAGGATATATGAAAAAGTAAACAATTTTTATACGAAATCAACTTATTGCTGACCACCCGAAAAATGACTCAAGCTTGTTAGCTGTGCGTCGAGACCAAAATGAAACAGATTAGGACACCCTGAAAAAACTCTTACAGTCGAATTCAGCTCATGCGCTTACGTAAGCAAACAACATAGATTACTATGAAAAATAATTCTTTGATAAAAACCCTTAAAAAATAAAAAATTCTGGGGAAGAGAGAAGAGCGTGTGGATTCTATAAGATCAGAAGGGGAGCGCGAGACAGAAAAAGGTTAAGAACTGCTGTTCTAAAGCATAGTTTTGAAGGAACAGGGCCAGATTCAAAATGGTGGATAAGGAGCTGAGAATTAAAGAAATACAGTGCGCACTTAGTGGCAGGACAGATAACATATTTTGCGGATGTTTGCATCATGTACTGTCAAAAGAACCGCTTCTCACGTTATCGAAAGTGCTTAATACAGTATCTTGGAATTTTTTCATATTACAAATCCAAACAGCATCATAGGCGGTCGTTTAGGAAACCTCTTTCTGAGAGGCTTGAAAATCAGCAACGAATTTAGCATTGGATGGCGAGTAATATCGAACATGGACAACACCCGGCCAGCAGGCCGGATACCGCCATCAAGAGCATTTTATGCGGCCCGCAAAGCTATGATGTAAAAGGGATCTGTAAAGTTTATCATTTCCTAAAATCTGGATAATTATATAAGACAGTATCAAGTCTAAGTGAGGTTTATTATTCCAATAAAGGTTATTATTCCAATATTAAATGTTTTATTAAACATTTAATTAATAATATCATTTATCTCATATCATTCACCGTAGAAGAGACTACGTTTTATATTCATTATATGCATTTTAATCACTAACTATGGAACCAAACTATATTTTGTGAAAATCGCCACCCCTACAATTTTGCGAGATACGGTTCATTTCAACAAGACTTCTATTCCGGGTGGTACACTACATAAATGTAAGATTTCATCAGATTCAGTCGAACCATTAGCTCCTAAGGGCCGCTTGTTTCGTTTTTCCAACTCGGGAGAACCTAACGACTGCGCATTCATCGCAATTTTCGCATACGAGAAAATTAAACATATTAAATGGGATTTTTTGCACGTTTTTAGGTACGTCCATGCTCAATGGTAGTAGTATCAACAGAATTTTACAAGTATAGCTGCGTGTTGACAACTATCGAATGATGAAAATAAACTCCCTAAAGCTTTTATTAAAACAAATGTAAATGAGGTATGAAATAAATAACAACGATAGGCATCGAAGTTATTTTATTTACGTGAATATGACGTGATATTCAAGCATGGAGTGACGCTACGAAATTTGATTTGGTTATATTTACACACGTATTTTTTGTCTTCCTTATATCTACTAATGCTCCAATGTAAATGATCTTCTATGATTATTTACTAACAACTCAATAAGAACCGTGTCATATTTTCAGTTCTCCTCATGAATAAGGTCCATCAAGTCTTTAAGTTGTTAAAATTAATTCTACCCATAATATTGTTATCGGTCCCGAACTCTTCTACAGCCCTTAAGAACATTCCGCGTTTAGAGACACATGTCAATTTTCCATTTTTCTCATTATAAAATCTCTTATGCAAGTTTTCGCCTAAAAAAATTGATGATAATGGGCAACGTTCTTTAAAAAGTGGCATTCCTGCTCTATCGAATGCTAAAAAAACGTCAGAAATGAAAATGAAACGTTCCCATGCCTTTCGCTTCAAATCCTTTGGTAGTAATAGATACCATTTTTTTTCAAAATAACATTTAACCATCCGAACGGAAACCGAAGGAGATAAAAGAACCGGAAATAAACAGGTCCTTAACCAATTAAGGTTTAAGCTCCCGACCCCTATAGGAACGTTGACGAAACTGGAAAATTGAGGTGAGCAATCCTCAAATTCGGTAAGTGGGACCGCTTTTTCTTTTTCGTGAAATTGCCCCCGAGGGTTAAAAATCGAGAACCTTTTCCTAGAAATTCCAACCACCTAAACGCTTTGTGAGAGACTGCGACAGTATACAGTATATACAAAAGGTGCTTCTTAAAATTAGGGGAGGATTATTCTTTCCGAAAAAGGCGTAAGGAAGATTTTTAGTGAGGGCAGGCGATGTCTTAAACGGTGGCGTCTGAGGATCGGTCGGGATATGGGTTGTAGAGGGCGTTAGAGGAGTCCCTCGAGGGAGAAGACGACTTTAGAGGGGGCGCCAAAATGTCGCAAGGTATGGCGGAGGAGGTAGTTCAATGGTTCCTAGCTCAGAGGAAAAAGGATTCTTATTGTGTTGCGAGCCCTCCAATTACCCTAAATGGCTACGAGGCCGTCATTATTGCCCTCTCCTTCGGTGCCTAAGAGGGCCCTCCGACTACGCGAGAGAACGGTCGCTCCAACCGGTGAGCAATCGAAGCGAAAGAGTGCGTACTCCCTTTCTTCATCTCTCTCCCCCTCTGTCTCCCTCCCCCACCTCCTCTCCTGTCGAAAGGTATGGGATATGGCCATCTCAAGATGGAAATAAGCGGCACCGCACGTCCCTTAGGATATTCTCTTTGTTGTTGTTTGTGCGTATTTACTCGGCGACCTGCGTTTTATCTTGACCTTAATTTCTTACGCCAAATTAGCGACCCTTTTTTTTTTAACGGAAGATTACATCGCGTAATTGCGGAGGACGAATGTGGGATATTTACGAAATCGACCGGTCGGAAAAGTTCAAAAACCCTCGAAGAAAACCAAGTGACCCTTTTTGTGTTATTGTATTGTTTTTTAAATGCAATAAGATTATCCAATTTAACTTCCATCTTGTTGTCTAAACCTATCGAAATCTCTTGCTTACGGTATCATTTAGTCCCAATAAACAAATTATTCACGGCTATTAAAACTTGCTCTTGTTTATCGAAGGAGTTTTTTTATTTAGCTACTCTATGACATTAATAATTTTATCCATCTAGTAAAAGGTTGGGAAAACTAAATGCGCATTTAGAATACAAAGAAAGCATCCGTCCCGCTTGGCGATTCGCTGAACGTAGATAGATAAACTTAAATACGCATATGGCTATTGGAACTATCAGAATCCGAAATAGTCAGCTTTTCTGTAGAAGGTAGAAGTTAGCCAGGCTCGGTGGTAGTCAAGTTAATTTATGTATGTACGAATGTAATGGGGATGAAATGAACAAAATGGGTTATGATACTCAAACTAAATTATGGCCCTTATAAACATGCATGATAAGCAGTTGGAAAATAAAAAAAGATATTAAGGTTGCCGGCTGCACCGAAAAAGCTTACATTTTTAGGATACTATTTTTAAAATTTCGCGGGCACCTCGGAACTCGCGGGCATAATAAGGCTGGCGACCATTGACATAAATTACCAATTGGATTCCAGTCATGTGGAGACCTTACTAATTATTTATTAAATTATTCTAAGACCATTCCTAAAGAAAAAGTTTAACTTTCTTAAAGTTGAGGTCGCCTATTTTATTCCCAATTCTCTATTACCCTCCCCCCTACTACCTCCTCCGTACTCCACGGTTTAAAAAAAAACGAGGGAGAATCCCCCCTAGAGACCCTCACATGGGAATCCGTATCATCCGGAACTCTACCCTTGTCGTTCTCCTACTTAAATAATTCCTAAGAACAGTCCTTTAATTTCACAAGTGTGAATGCCCTGGAGTGATTCCGAAACGACTCCCTACGAACGACTTGTAGAGTGGGCATAGAGATAAAGGAAAGGAACGAAGCATCCCCTAAGGATCACTTTGAAGCAAAAATCACCGAAATTTCGTGTCTCGTTTACGCCGCATTTAGAATTCCGTCTCGTCCTCTGCCAGCGACCCTACAACTCGAAGAGAAAAAAAGGAATATAACCATCCGTGCGGGATAAAGACAGGGCTGGAGACGGAGAACCATCTTCCCCTCTCCTCCTTTCTATATCTCTTGCGCCTCCTCTCTCGTATCCACGCACGAGGGCGGAGCCATACCCGAAAAAAAACCTTTTAAGAGGTAGGCTCAGTCGTATGCAATGGCAGGTAGAACGAAGTGATCCCGTCTGTCTCGAGTCCCTTCGTCTGTCATTATCCGGGCGGACGCCTGTCATTACGATGCCCCGCAACCCGGAGAAGCTTTTGACCTTTAACCGAAAATCGGCAATCCGATCGTGTAATGACACTTTTCCGGTCCATATTCACTCGCTATTAGTGCTTTACGTGGTCGAGGTGCTCTATATTTGTTGAACGAGGAAAAGACCGGGGTATCTACGGGGATAAACGCTCCGAGGGCGATTTCCTAATATTTTTCGATTTCGCAATGTGTGGTTAACGTGGAGACACGTAGTGGAAATGTGTGGCATTAGTTCTCACGGTAGAGTTCTAGAACCGTAAGCATGCGCCGCGGTCGCTAAGAAACAGTACCGTATTGCCGTTTCTAGAAGCGAAGGGACTGAAAATGGTAGACGCATTAAAAATTATAATTTCTATTTGCGGTGATCAACTCTCCTTATTTTTTCCGAAAGAAATCGACCGATTTAACGGTGAAATTTTTATTAGAAGTAATATTTAGCAAAAATTTAGTCGTTTAAAGATGATACCTATGTAAAATGTAAAATCTATTAAGTAAGAAAAATAAATTCAGAAAAAAGGGTAAATCACTTTTTGCCAATGAATTTTACTTTTTAGCTTCTGCATATTAAGAGTTACCGCTTTATTCCGTAGAAGTACTATAGAGGATTCCAAAAGTACAGAACGGAAGATTTTATATGAGATGAAAATTGAGCGAATTTTTATTAAAGAAATTCGTAAAATTTACAAAAAATTATATTAAACTGATTAATTATTAGGTCGTCGTCTTATTTATGTACTTTCTGGTTGTGAATTCAAATTTTTAAAAATCCATTCGTCAAACTTGATCGGTAATTTTATTTTGTAAGAAAAAAAAAAGAGTAAATTTATTTTAATATTGGCGTTATAGAAGGAATCAACTTTTCTACCGTAACATAAAAGATTAAGATGAAATAATAATGTAATTTAAAGATTCCACAAGAACTGCCGTGGATTTCTTTAGCCGTGAAAATCCGGCAGGCATGATCCTCATTTTTGTATCGGGATATTTTTTTCCTGTAGTAGAGCGGAATTTATTATTTGAATCAATCTAACGTATCGATATTTATCCCGATGATTTCCTTTCATTAACATAAACAGCGGCATGCAGCGTGGAGGAGCGAGTTTTCGTTAAAGCGGTGCGGTTTAACATTTATTGCTTAAAAAATCTGCGTCGAAGATTTTTCTCACGAATTCCTGTTATGCCCGTTGTATACCTCTACTCTGAATGTAATAAATTGAGGATACACTCCAATTGGCAAAAGGAAGAACTATTATGTATCTGGAATTCGACGTATGGCGCCGTTATCAGGGACACAATAGATAAAAATACTGTTGTGCTGGCATTGTCGCCCGCGTCATAGTCCACCAGCATTGTAATTGCACTGCACTCGTGTAGCACGTCTGACAATGAACCTCGTGATGCTTAGGAGATTTCATAGTTTTTGCATGACTTTAGCCTGATATAAATTACGAAACATCTTTCGCCAAAAAATTAGTTTTTTTGGAAAATGTTACACGCTCGTCCAGTTCGCATCTGCGACTCATTTAAGGGAAACCGTCTCATGACGTAGTGGACATTTTTATTAGATAGCCTTTGTACAGATGATCAAACTTTGCTCATCGAGATTAATTCCGATAGATATAAAAAAACTTCATGGCTGAAAGAGTTATCTTCCTGATCAATCGGATCACAGCCGTAGGGTGAGCTCTCTAATTCACTTCTTTAAACTGACTACTCATTGGCTTCATAAACTGCAAAACGACTGGAGTAGACCAGGCAAGCGCGCAACCTGGACTGACGGGCTTAGTCCCCCACCAAAGACGCTAAATTTTCTGACTTAAGAACCTTAAACTGTAATAGTTTCCATTAACCAGATATGTAAGTACTCAGGAGCAGGGCCGGCGTGATATCTTTGGGGGCCCCTATGCAAGCACGATTTCGGGGGCCCCTCTTCTTTTTCTGCAATGTTCCAACAATGGCCATTACGTGACCCGGGATAATGAGGTAGCGGCGATACGCGGTACTTTAGCTAGAATCGGTACTACTCTATAATTTAAACATATATGTCACATATATTCTACCTTTCTTCACACCAGAGAATTTAGTTTATGGTCATCGGATAGTGATTTTCGTATTGGCATCTGAACCCTAACTCAGCTCATTTATCTGTATCGATACTTATAAATATACTGTGCCAGTTATTGACGACGATGAAATATGGTACATACAAGTAAAATCTGGGCCCCCCTCTTCCGGGGGCCCCTATGCGTAGCATACCCTATCACTCGATGAGTAAGATAAATGGAACCCCGTATAAACAAGTGCTGCCTAATGTCTATAGAATTTAAGGAAGGGCATCCTTCGAGCCCATGACGCGGATGGGAGTAGATACGTTGATGATGAACCCTCACCGAAATGTCGAGAGGAGACTGTTATAGAAAAGTTGCCTTTCTGGGAAACAAAGCGAAGATCGGCAGAACGTTAGGGGGTGGGGGGAGTTGGAGGGCAAGGAAACAATGGTGGCGACCTGAGGAAACGAGGGGAGGGCAGGCCAATGACTTGTTGCTTGAAAAAAGGGAGAGATACTAGCGGGAGATAAACACGCCCGGAGAAAGTGGTGGAGGCCAAGAGCGACTCCAATTTGGGCGAAGAGAAGGGTTGAGGAAATAAATACATCCGACTAAGGCACGTTCTTACCGACCCAACACATCTCTATCGAAACGGGCGGGATCACCACCTCTCTCTCTCTCTTTTCTCCTCCCTCTCTCCTCCTCCGCACTTCGCCTCATCTCCTATACCGAACCGCCGGTGTCGCATTGACCTTTTCTTCCTGTTCCTCCGAGGTTCGCGCTCCGGCTCTTCCTCCGTCTCATAACCTCTCTCCCCCCTCCAACACCCTCATCCTCCCTTTATCATACCATCCTCAGCGCCTCATTAGCGTCTACGCGCGCGGGGTGATCCTCAGTATTTTTTGCTCTCGAGAGATACCCGTATGTCACCTCTCTCCCTTAGTCTCTATCTCGGATCGTGAGGAAGCATCGGATTGCTTCTGTCGAGGAGCTGATGACGGTTTTTTTCTTGATTGAAGATTAAGCGAAGTGCGTTCGAAGGAGAGAGGGAAAAAACGTACCTTTTTAACGGAATTGCGACTACTTCGATGGCGGGCGGAGAGATAGAGAGAAAAAGGCTAACATTTATTCGTCCGCTTTATCTCAGACTCCACCCTGCTATCCGAGCTTCTCATTACCCTAGCAATATTTTCTCTCTCCAGATTTTTGAAATTAAAGACGAAATTCTATTCGTTCTTTCTCGTTCAGCCAACACCTGTCGATTTTGGCGGCAGATTATCGTGGGTAGATTGTATCAGAATTGGGCGAGTCCACATTTACACGCATTCTTTATGACTTCGTCTGTGATTCAAAGAGGAAGGATCATATAGCGGCACAGCGGGTGGTTTCCACGGTTACCGAACACGGAAAGTGTCATTTCCTGTAGGGTTGCTTAAGTGTAGTCTTTAGAATGAAGTGATTGAAGGATTTTATTAGAATGTGATGGAAATATATTTTGACGGAAGACTTTGTAGAATATGTATACCGCAATTACCCGCATATGGGACGCACACGCGTATAGGAAGCAGGGAGATTTTTGGGCTCAAATTCTGGGAGTATTTAATGTACTTGCGTTTAGGACGCCTATGTATTCTGGCAAATGATCTTTGTCGCTAATGTTTTATCATTTTACGATGAAATTTATGAGTGAATTATTGAAAACTGATGAGTAAATTATTAAATGTGTTTGTTATAAGGGAACTAAATAAATTAAAATTCACGCCCTTTGTCTCGTAATGGAGAGTTTCTCAACTGGGGTCTAAGCGTTATTTTTCGAGATTTTTTAATAATGGCATGGTGTTTATTTTTATCTATAACTTGTTTGATCCCGCGCACAACTGATTAATATTTCTAAATGAAAAAGCGACATAATGAATGAAAAAGCGAGATAATGTATAAACAAGTGAGGGAAGAGTTGCAGCGCAAATTACGCAAGGTGCTTTTTTTCTTGTTTTATGGCGTCATCATAAGATTATTAAGCTCTTTTCTTGAGATTATCTATAATTCCCTTTAAAAGCATTATATCAGTGCTATCAGGGGTGTAGTCTCTAAAAAAGTTGGCATACGCTTGAAGAAGTATTTGGTTTGGCGTATACCCTTGTCTTATGGATAAAGAAATGTTGATATTCCACGGATTTTAAAATCTTAAATTTATAAAAACTAGTTGAAAGCTTTCAGAAGAGGGAGATACAATAGAAAAACAATAAAATTTATTCGCGGGTCACGAAATACAGTCACTGAACGTAAATATTTAGCCAAAGGATTTATTCAAGCTCGGCTTAGGTTTTTGTAGCGTATCATCTGGATAAATGAATCTTTTAATTCGTTTCATTAAAATCTTTTTGTTATATTCGATTACTGAAACTAACAATTTGACTGTGACGTGAACTTAAATCTTTATAGAAATGCTGGAGTTCGTTTACCCGCAAGAAGGCGTGGAAGACCTAACTCGTCATTTTTTTGCCTACGCTTTGAGCAGTGCAATACTTCGAAAACTCATGAATGAGAAAGCGAATAAGCGTGAATGCTCATTAGGGCAAGAAGAGTCAACAACTCACCGAGGAGGACACAAAAAACACGAGCTGGAAGTGTGTACATAACTGTAGTTCGATTCGACGTGCACTTTGTCACAATATTGGTCTTAGTGACGATGCAGCGAGTAATTGTCAGAAGCAAGGAAATTACACGGTTCAAGATTAAAAAAAACAATTTTAAATGTGCATGCTTATACACCAATTAAAAATCGGTTTAAGAGAACAAAACCTAAGCAGCCACTAACCTTATGATGAACGGAGTCTTTAAGGGTTAAGAATGTTGTTTTTATTAATTCCTTCAAACTCGGACTTAGTCTTCTACCTATTCCCAAAAATGCAATTAAACGGTTTAGTTTAATTTAATTGACGTAGGTATTGCGATACAATAAATAATACATTTTTGCGAAATGACTGTGATCAGTCGTTGAATACATTACATCGATTTAATTGTTTAATTTAATTTAATTGGCGTAGGATTTGCGATGCAATAAATAATCGATTTTTACGAAATAATTGCGATCAGTCGTTTAATACATGAAATCGCTAAATACTGTAAATAATTGGCGTCATTAAATGTTTAATTACCGAGGCATACTGAAACTATAGTTACAGAAACAAAAAAATGGGCCTTTCATGAACAACGAGCGATTCTTATTTGGAACCGTACACCGACATCCTCGTTAGTTAGGCGCTATAAATCATACATCGCCCTCTATTTACGGCTCTATGTTTGTCTCGTCACATGTTACGCAAAATGAGAGATGGAAATAGTATCACGGAAAAATATCCATTAGTCGGACGAGAACCAGGAACTTGTCAGCAGAAGAGGAATGCAACCAACGGATCGACCAAATACAAATACACTTTCTTCCTAAAAACACAGTTTTTCGAGTTCGACGAGCAGAAGTTTACTTCCTCGATCCAGAAAACTCGTCCGTCGTGATGCGATGGAGGTTTCCTTTTTATTACATTATTTTAAAGAGGTACTCGATCAAGTGATTGAAGAGACTTCGAGCACTCGTTTCACACGACGCAGAAAAATATCGGCGAGCAATAAGGTATGGAGGTAAAAAGAAGCGAGAAAGAGCAAGGGAAAATGGGAGGAAGGGTTGGGAGCAATAGGAATAGGGAGGGTTGGAAGCAATAGGAAGGGTTGGAGGGGAGAGGGGGTTCTAGAAAGGAGGGAGGGAGGAAGGAGGGAGAGGAGGAGAGGTTAAGGACTGAGAAGAGAAGCGGGAGTCAGACTGGAAGATATAAATGACTCGAATAAAACCGTGGACAAGATTGCGAGGGATTGGTTTGACAAGTGGAGCGAGTGTTGCAACTGTTCTTATCCCGAGATTTCCGCAATAGAGAGAGAGGGAGAGATAACCGGGTTAAGCATGCTAAAGAGGAAGAAAACAGTCGAATAATTAAAAAAAAGTTTCGTCCAATAAAGTGGAAGCGAGGAGGATGAGAGGGATGGGTTGAAGGAATATTTAAAAAGAAATGATGGAAGAAAAAGACGAAATCTTGTGTGACACGCGACAGAGAAATTAAAAGAGACGGGGTTATAAATGGAACCGAACGGTAAAGAGTGAAAATCGAGAGGAAGGAGACGAGTCGAAGAGCGCTCTTTCCCATTGCGTGTCCGGGAAAAAAATATTCAAACGAGGTAAAAAAAAGAGGACGTCCATCGGAAAACTGTTCGAATGGAAAGATAAAGATCTTTGTTTTCCGAAGTGGAGGTTACATAAAAGAATACTATGCGGACGAAAGTGGCTAGGGAAAAAAATTAAGCTTCGAAGTTTTCTTCCGGAGGGTGATCGCACGAACGACCAAAGGAATTAAAGCGGAATATTTTATGAAAGACAGCGGTCCTCCATAGTTATACTTTTTTGTTTCGATTCGGAGTTTTTTGGTTTCTGTGTGATCGAACAAGACCCTCTGGAGTCCACAAATTTGCGTACCGCTTTCCTAGAATTTGAATTACAAAATTAGAACCGAAACGTGTTCGCGTGGATTGAGTTGTCTCGAGTTTTGTATTCCGGTCCATCACCGCATAATGACCCGTTTACCCTATCTATATACCGGTATCTGGCAGAATTATTGGCAGCATAAAATGAAACTAATAATTAAACAAGGACTTTAAAAAAATCAAAGTTAGTTTAACGTCATGTGATTGTAAGAAAATATGCCATATCGACTTTTTGAGAGTTTTTATTCTTTTAAGGTTATTTGTTTTTAATCAGCTGATAAACAATGAATCGGCGGGTTTTTGAATGAACATCACAACAGTGATAACGACGATCTCATACTGCTACGGCAAAATAACGATTCCGTCCTGCGAAACTAGCATTTGGAGACAGACCTCCCATCTACCAAGGGCAGAAATTAACTAACTTTCGCCAAAAAAATTAATCACTCGAGTTTATCTAGCAAGTCTCTTAACACAAATTGAGTATTAATTTTTTTCGTCAGCTAATGTTTATTTTAAAATCGATATTTTCGCCACGTACATACATATCGGTCACTCGAATCCGAAACGTGTACAATCGAAGCACTCCGAGACCTTCACCCTCGCCAATTCGCATGGTTATCGCCTGCGCCTGCTCGCGTCGGAACCCCGACGCCGTAGCAGGACGTAGTTTCTAAACAAACAGCCGAAAAACGCAACAGGTGGAAACACCAGCTTCGAAAGTCACGTAAGCGAATATATACAAAAAAATACAATGGGAACGAGTCCAATGTGGTCTTGTCGCCAGGTGAACAAGGTCATATGGAGGACCAGTGAACCGGGAGGGAACGGTTTGACAACGTCGCAAATGCCCCCTTTCTCCTCATACTCGTTCAAAAGCGACCCTTGTCGACCGGGTGCGGATTCATATGATAATGAATTCAAATGCGAACCCCGCCACACATATCCCAGCGCCTCTAAACTCTCTCCCCCTCCCCCCTCTTCTCTCTATCCACCTTCCCATAACTCCCTCCCTTCCCCCAAAGCACGCAGTCACTAACTCACTTTCATCCGCAATCTTCCTCCCATTCCACTACCTTCTCCAGCGCCTTGTATTCCGCACAGGTGGATAATGAAGTGCTTTTTGATTTTTTAAAGTGGTTTTGGTTAAAGAGGGTTAGAGTGCGAGTGGGGGCTAAGGGGTCTGGTGGTCGTGACAGGGAAAATATTAGCCCAGAGTCCTTATAAAACCTAAAGGGGTCTCCAAAAAAGCCCCCTTTTCGAAGTCGGAATCGAAAAGTTCGCTCATCCGTCCCGTTCTGTGAGAATGGTGGTTCGTATGACAAAGGAGATAGAGAAGGTTTCACTCTTGTTGAACATGACTATGAAATATGTTTTCCTTCATATTTTAGAGGTCTAAGGTTTCTTTCTTTTTTTCCAATCCTTTTTTTTTGGGTTGGAGATGGACTAATAGATAAAATAGTGAAGCAGATTAGAACCGAGTCGAGGTTTCTTTTTTTAGGTGAAGTTAGAAGGGGTTCCACTCATATTCCCCATTCCCCGAGATTGAATAAAAATTTAACCCTTTGAGGGATAAATAATCCGACCATAATTTCATCGTGTTTCTGTTAAAAAGACCCGAAAAGTAGTAAATGATTCACGTAGAAGTTCAAAATAGTTTGGCGTTTCAGACACACTGGTTAGCGAGGCACGTATTTAGTGATAGAATCGCAGGGCATATGACTGTTTATGCCTGCCGATTGGCTTCAAATTCTAAAGAATGTTTACTCTATTTTCGACAACCCGATAAATATCAGCTCTCTTGCAGTATTTAAATTTTACAACCTAATCCTGCGATTCATGGCAGGTGGCCGCAGCTGCTTTCCACGGCAAGTATTTCAGGGGTACGCGGAAATAGTTAATATAATTACTTTTCCAATTCGCTTAACTCGTTAATTCCGAAGCGAAGATGGTAGAAGCTGCAGCTACGAATCGCGTTATGAAATTATTTTAATGACAGAGGTTAAATTAAAACCATGCCGTCTAACATTTTCGCGAATCCATTGAAAAATATACGTTAAAGACTTTTACTCTTGAGAGGATACGCTCGGTCGTCTTGGAAACGTAAACTAAAACTGCAATTTATATGTATTATAAATATGACTATAAATACCAATAAAATTATTTTCCATTCTACCATTTTAAATCAGTGAAACTTTAAAATATGTCGGGAGGCACGCGAAAGTGTACGTTAAATATATCTTCTGTAAATCTCTTAGGAATAAAGAAAACTGAGTTCTGCTTCTGTACTTTCGAGTACCGGGTTCGTGTCGCGTTTGCATCCTTCTATGAAATGTAAACAAAAAAATATGCTTCATTCGTTACTACTGTGCGAACAACAAAGTGGCCAGTTTTTTCACGATTGATTTCATTCACAGCAGCAAGTGTTCTTTTTCTTTCACGTAATGCGATCCTTCGCCATTACTTCGAAAGTACAAAAATATGAATTTGATCTTTCAAATGTTTGTCAATAATATTTTATTTTTATAAATTAAATTAATTAGAATTCATCGAACATTAAGCTTTTCTTATTGTCGGATACACAATTATCCCACAATCACGGATGTTTTAAAAGATTAAGGAAAGTATGGGTGAATGGAATTGACAATTTAGCTGCCCAGAGTGGTCATACCGACAAGGCTTTTATCTAAAGAACTATTTCAAACATCTTTGTGAAATTGCAGATATAAGTTTTTCATGCCATTAGGAGTAATGTTAATATAAAGTAGTCAGAGGAAATTGTTTCATTATTTACTAGCTAAGTATTAATAAATGTGATTAAAGGACTTTTGCGATTAAAATTCTTATAAAAAGCAAAATATAATTTTTAAGAATACAAATTTTATAGTTGGATTTATTATAGACCCATTTTTGAAGAATCGAGATAATCCGGAAGAAATCGCACAGTAAAACTGAACGAATGCTGCCAAGTTTGCGACAAATATTGTTAAAACCGTTGCCATCCGAGCTTTAGCCAGCTCCAGACGATTTAGGATAAATAAATAACTGTTGTATTTGCATCACTTCTATCACTTACGTTTCCATAAAACAGCTAGGAGACATATTTCTTAGAAAGAAAACGTAAAAAACCTGCTAAACCAGCTGGGGTCACCTAAAGAAGTCGCTATATGCAATATGATAGGCCCAAGGTGCAAGCTGAAACCGATACCTCCTACCTGCGAGCTATGCCCGGGCTGCCCGGGGGCCACCATTACGGAACATGGCTGCCGAAGTACAATTTCTCAGTGATACTACCAGTTTTATAAGCAACTCCGACACAATTTCAGAGGTATTTTGCTTACATGAGTCTAGAAAATGACACCGTCGACGACATAGCACAAGGTAACATGAAATATTCAAATAAAAACCGAAATAAACGGTGCAACATAATCGTCTTCATCCATAAAAGTTGTCGCGGAACAAAGTAGGTTCTTAAACAAACATAGGATTATTAAAATAGTATACGCTGTGAACAACTGATTTCAATTCGCGTCGTACCTATGTCAGTTTTCGTAAATTAATTACATTACATTATAAAACATTTCAGATCATCGACCGCGTAAAACATTACGAAAACCGGTGTTAGTTATTGTAGATAGGATTTGTAAAAACTAATGTTATTTCACACCAGAGGACCAAATTATTTCGTATTGATATTACTATGTGATTAAAATGTGCATACCAAATCAAAAGATGTTTCTTGAACTGTCGCCAAATCCTTCCGGTAACGTTGCATCACGCCATGAAAATCAGCCACTACCTCAAGGACGCGTACATGATCAGAACCAAGAACAGACTGGATCTAGCGGACCCCCTGCGGCCGCTTCCTGGTGCCACCTAGGGGCACTGTCTAAAATGAATTTTAACATGCAAAAATTTCTCTGCGGAAGTGAAACATATTCGTTGATGAGTGCAGTTCAATTGAAATGACACTCTTAAACATGTTTATTTATAATAATATTAATTATTTTCTTTCGTTTTCTTTTAAATGTGGAAAAATGTTCAATTTTACGTCAAAAAGTTATATGATTGTATGCATATTCTATGAATGACGAATTGACGTAAAGGAGATTCATTTTTTCACAAATTCCTGAGTAAAAAATTAACTCGACCTAAAATTAAAATTAATATCACTTGAATATATCTTTGATTCAGTTATATCCAACCGATTTGAAAGATATTTTAAATTAATTTACTATAATTGCAAATAGGCTTAACAATGAGGTTTTATTCAAATTAACGTTGCACTTTTTAAGAAAAACCTAAACTAATCATTCAAGTCCGAAGAGTCCAATATACCTGTCGGAGTTGAATTTATCAACACCGTTGTAATTATATTGCATTGTATATATGACTTGTAATAAAAAATAATTTAAGAAAGGTCTCAAATGAAATGTACGGCTTGATTCTTTTAGTCCAGCGTTACGGAGTGTTTGTAACAAGCTACCGAATTTGAATTCGTAACTACCTAAAATAAATTCATAACTAACCAAAGGAGCCTAACATACACATTACACATATTATACAGTTTATTTCTCTGTAATTAAAAACTATCCCAGTAGCATGAGTACATATTAAGCAATGCCTAAGTATACGCAACGGGAAATTTTCAGGCTAAGCGAGTAGGAGTTTAAGAAACAAGAGAAATAATGCGATTTTAGATTAATGAAATACGTTCACTTTGAATAAATTATGGCTGAGATATCTGGATTGAGAAACAGAGAGACAAAAGAAGATTGAGCTTTTAAGTGGAGATTATAAACGGTCCTTTGGTCACATAGATGATTTCCCTTTCGGTTCTGTTGAAAGAGAGAGAGAAAGAGAGGGAAAGAGAGAGGGAGATAGGATAGGAGAGGGAGAGAGAGGGAGAGAGGGAGTGAAGGAGAGTATGAAGGATAGAGAGAAAGAGGATGGGAGAACTGCCCACCTCGCTCTTCGTCCACAAAGGTCGATGACCTCCTCAGAAGAAACAAAGCCCAATAAAAGCAGCGCATCATCGGCGTCGTCGAATCCGTCATCATCTCATAGTTAATTTCTAGGAAGAAGAGGAAGGCAGCGCCAATAAAAATTCCGAATGAACGATCCTTCGTTAAAAAATATACGTCGAAGAATTTTCTCGACATTAAAAGTGCAGACAGACAATGGACCGCGTCCATTTCTGTGCTCAAGATTTATGGGGGAATAAACCTCTAATGATATTCATCTCTTTCGTCTATGGCTGGAATAATTTTATAATTAAAGACACTAGGTGACGGCGTCGTCGTCATTAATGATTCAGGAACGCTCTTCAATTCCTAGACATCGCGATCACGATCGCTTTTCGTCGATCAATTACATTTAATGTTGCCACCACAAAAGCCGTCATGGCTATTTTTATAAAAAATGGAAATCCTTCGACCAAAAGTCCATTTCATTATTGTAGCTGCGCTTAGGATGATGAGGATTTTCTCTCCAGAGCAGTCGCCGAAAAATTCTTTCGACCAAATGTTTTTTCTTACTGAAATGCTCTCGTAAGCTTGTCTCAAGCTAATGGTGCAACATCACCATGATGTTGCACTGCAACGAAACCCGGACCGCGTAATAAAATTGTATGTGGAATTATCAAGTACTGTTGCCTCAAACTGTTTAAAGGCTTTAGTAAAATATTCGGAAATGCTCGTTTATTTATTTATTTGATGTGCTGGTTCCTCGGCGATTAAAATATCACCCGCGAAAAAAAACTGGCTTATTTTTTAATGGTGATTTGATTTCAAAAAGGCGAATAAAAAAGGGTATAAAAAGGGGTTTTAAAAAAAAACTTTTCTTTGGGGAAGGATATGAGTGCATGAACGGGTGACACCATGCTACCTGCGAGGTTTTCTTCTCCCGTAAACCTGTAAGTGTTACTTTGGCTTTTCTTTCCATTGGTTCCTTCCTTACCCGTTTTTTTTAAAACCCCCTTTTGTACCCTTTTTTGTTTCATTTGTCTCTAAATATTCTCACTTTGTACGGTTAAGGAGTATTTATGTTTTAATTTAATTAATTCATCTCACCGTAGTCTCCGACCTTTTTTAATTATCAAAAAGGCGAGGTTATTTTTTATTTAAACGAACTCATTCAAGGAGAAAAGCAGTAGAAGGGAGGTGAGAGAGATGGATATAGGTAGAGGAGAGAGAGAGAGGAGAGAGAGAGAGGAAGGGAGAGAAGGCGAAAGAATGAGGAAGGGGAGGGGGAGAGAGAAAAAGAGGTGGATATTGTGCCTCTGCGAGAGGAAGGCACGACATATGAGGTTCTGGCGGATCGGTGGAAGAAGTGGTGGGAGAAGATGGAGGTGATGCGGGGGATGGAGGGGGGCGGTGAGACGGACGAGTATTTCACGGGAGAGAAAAAGAGGGCTGTTATTTTTTTTTTAAGGAAGGAGAGGAGGAGAAAATAGTATGCGGTAATATGAGGTCTAGAGGGAGGGGATAGTAGGGAAGATGAGGGAGCTTTCGAGGGATTGTTTGGGGAGGGGGGAGGGGGGAGGAGGACGTGCAGGAGTAGACGAAGGGAACTCCCAAAGGTCTTAGCGACCGCCTCTTCCCCTTTTTTATGCCCACCATGCACCGCGATGCGACCCTCGATTTCCCCTTTCCAAAAGAGACGTGGAGGAGGTCGAGGGCGGAGTGTCGGGCGGATTTGCTTTCGTATAGTCGTATGTATGTACTATAAAAAAAAGGGTCCGTCTAGCCTCGTGAGTCGTCCCGCCTCGCAAACACAATGGGATACGGAATGGTGCTGCCGTGCCCTATAGTAGCCAGCGAAACTGCGGACCAAAGGAGGAAAATGGAGGAAGGGAAGGGTGGTGGTGAGGGAGAGAATAGGGAAGAGGTGGAGGGAGGGGAGGGGGCAGCTAGAGGGACGGGTCGGAAGATAGGAATGGTAGGCGAGGGCGGGAGATAGAAAAAAAGGCCGAGAGAGATAGCGAAGAGGAATACATACATAAAAGTCTTAACGTTCATCTAAATTGCAGATTGCGTTTGTATCTCTCGTACGACGCTTGGTTATCCATTGGCCGCTGTTTACCCACCGCCTCACTCTTTCCCCTTCTTCCTCTTTCTCTCCCGTTCTACGCGAAGAAAGCGTCTTGATCGCGGGGGTGTGTTGCAGTAGGGTTACTCACTCATGGGACTCATTCGGAAGCGGGAAACTGTGCGAGGATTTCGAACCGGGAGATATGCGAGAGGAGAATGAGTGGAACGGAAATAAAGGACTACGATGGAGTTAAACTTTTGCCTCGGTCCACTTCATCTCAAGTTAATTTAAATTTTAAGGTTTTTGTAAAAAGAACTTGGATTATAATAAAACTGAGGCGACATTATCATAAGCTGCTGCAATGTTCCACCTTTTACATGGAATTAGGATCTAATGTGGTTCTTGACTCACATTATATAAGTGGAAATTAGGCTGAAAATTGACGTCTGACGTTTTATCAAGAAATTAATTACACTGCACTGTACTAATAATAAACACAATTAAGGATTATTTTTCTGTACTTAAAATTACGATTGCTCACGAGGAAAGTGTAATAATTGAATAAGTGGTTGCCATTATGTGACCATCGATTTTCAAAGATAACGAAGGCTCGCTAAATCTGTTTTCTTTTCTATTTTATTATCTCTGAAAACATCTAAAAAACGCAATTCATCCTAACGCATTTGCGACGGTGCTCGAAAGTAAAGTTTTTCTAAAATCGATATTCAAGTCATTCAAAATGTCGCCACAATGCCATTATCCGCTCTCTCGACGCCACATAAGGAAGATGAAGAGATGAAATTGGGTCGAAGTAGGTCACTCGTCCGCAAAAAGCATGATTTCTGGTAGGTACCTGCTCTGTCGAAATTAAGAACATCGTCGCCGATACAAAGCGAGTTGTCTAAGGAGGTAGTGATTGACGGATTGAGGTCACACGTCCTTCAAGGTGTCGAATTTCATTCTTTTCACGCATTGCACTGCGCCATATGCCCACTTTCATCGAAATTGAAACGGAGGACTCTGCATAGCCACGATTATTTGCAATATTGAAAGATACTGAACGATAGCAAAATTATGAATTTAAAATCATGGCTTCACCCATCGAAATGGCTTGAAGTATTTCCTTAAAAAAGTAAACTTTTGCATTAGTTCATCTTTCCTTTTCAGCCTCGCTTTATGATTGCGACCAAATACGAAAAATATTAACCCGTATAAAATAAATCCGCTACAATTTTGTGTGGTGAATATCTGAGAAAATCTAGACTTTCGTAATTATTTTCGAATTCCATTCCAGGAAATATGAATAGGCGATGGGATTCTCATGGACGATGAATTATAGTAAAAATGCACACGATTTCGTTTTATAAATAAAGAAGTTACAAAATGTGTTAGGCACAAGCAAAGAGTCAAACTCGCTTAATCAAATTTTGATATATTTCCCGTTTGAAATGCTATAAATGTCACATTTAATGGTTCGTATAAAAAATCGACTATACTGCTTTTTTAAATAATTATAAGGAAATCATGCCACAAAACTGTGGAAATATAACATTTTGTGGATTTAAAACATTTTTCACTGGAAAATTTTTAGGCTTTGCCAAACGTGGATTATTTTTTCATTGGATTTCTACAATTAATATCGATTAATTTTTTAAGGCTAAAATATATAAGTTTTACCTGTAACATTTTGATCAGTGACGTGGGTATTAACTGACAACCAAATGAAATTCTTCTATTCTGAGGACATCGAGACCTTTACGCGCGATTTCGCAAAAAGGTAACTGATAGTTTTTCTCTGAAGGACAGTCATTCGCACCTCGGTCCTTTGTGACGTTCCGAATGGCGGCGACGAAGGGACGCTTTCATAGGGTGTTGTAAAGGGGATCTGAAGGGGATGAGGCGAACTCTGAGGTTACCGCGGCGATGGGTTCCTTGGAAGAAACCAGACTATACTAGGAGTCCGGTAATTTTCGAATTCCGGAGCGAGAGAAAGGAATTTGGATTAGTTTCCGCCCAGAGACAATATCAGGAGGATGACGCCCGAAGCGACAGAAAACACGGAACCTCCGAGGGCAACCTGTAATCCCCGTGGCATTTTAAACACGATGAATCATCAAGACGTTAACCGTCCTAGTAGGGCCGAATCTTGGTTGGAAGTGTTAAAAGAGTTTTGCAATAAAAATGTTACATTTTCTCTTTTATGATCAAGCAATCGGCAGAGATTAAGAAAATGTGTCGCAAAGCAGTTGGATAAACAAAAAAGAAAAATAAAGGAATCATCCAGTTTTAAATAATTTTTTAATAACAAATATCAGTATCGGGATGAAATGCCTGTTCTCGACTTATATTTGCTACTTTTACTGCGATCACCAGTTATTGTCTAGCCAAAATAATTTTTATAGTCGCATGATAATGATTTAGTTTTTGGATGTAGAAATGATCATGTCGTAGAACTCTGTAACTCACCCTTCCGGTAGTTAATTAAACGCCTTATACATGTAAGCATATATTGGCCGGAACGATTGAATTGAACTCGAATAACCCTTTTTAAAGTGGAAATAGCTTCCAAAGAATATTACTCTTATATTGGCATTCGTAATTTGATCGCAAGAATGACAATTTATACCACGTCGTTTCGCATGTTAGTCACTAGAGAATTACATTACTCTTACTTTGATTTATTTCAGTAAGCAATTCAAAATAAAACAAAGAATCTTTTGGTTCTTTAAGTATTTTTTGGTTGTAACTCGTATCCAGACTGGGAGATAAAGAGAATATTTTAGATCATGTTTTAGAGCAGAACTCCAGGGGGTCGCACTTCAAAATATATCTAAAGCGACCGATTCTATTGTTAACAGGCATTGCTTTCCCCTCTATCCTATTCTGGGAAGGATCTTTTATGGAAGGGTAATAGAAACGTCGCAGCTATTTCCAGGATCTCTTGAGGATCGAACACAGGTATACAACCCCTTACAGGTGGCAATAACGCTCTCCCCCCACCTGAAGGGTCTTTGAGGATGCACTTGGAGAATTCGAGCCTAAACGCTAGTATAACTGTAGGCGGCGGCGAAAACACATTAGTCGTGGACGGAATAGCGCCAATAAACTTTCGCTCTGGATTAGAGTCTATGGTATGCCGACAACGCATTCCTGTCTCATAAATATTTTAAATAAATGCGGATGGCACATAAATCGCAGATATTGATTTGATGGAAGAGTTACTCATTTAAACAGCAGGTAGAATTTAAAAAAACAATTAAAACTGAGTGCTTATGAGAATCAAAATTGAAAAAAAGTACTGATCTCGAGTATCTCTAATAGCCAGAGAAAGGTTAAGGAAAGCCAGATGTGCATTTCGGTTACAAAGCAGACGTCTTCAACGAAAGTATATTCCAGAAGGAACAGACAGAAGTAGTCATTATTATTGCGCTTTTAGTATAGATAATACTACAAAAGGAATAAAAGTATCGAATCGTCTCGATTCCCTTCAGGTTATTCCAATGATTCTTAATTCGTTTATTTGGTCGACTGCGAATCGAAGTTCGTCGTCAATAGAATTCTAACCATGAGTTGAGTTCGATCTTTGAATTTCGGATTCATTTTTACGGTATGGCATAAAATTGACCTCTACTATACATATTTATTCCGTAGCATGGTTTACTTTTTAACCGCTCGCATAAAGAGAATAAAAGTGAAACTGAGAGCTTAGCTTTAGACAATGTAGAAATACTGATAATAAAAATTTTGTGGATTACTCAAACACGTAGCTCCAACTTGTCTAGCCGGCGAAGCAAAGGAGAGTTTTATGCGTGCTTCGTACCACGTCCCGAGCCCGCAAACTAACCTATATGACGGCATTATTGAGGGCAACTAATCCTACCTGCGACCGTCGCCCATCTCGCTATTATCCAAAACCCGTGACAAACATAAAACGCTTCTCGCCAACCTCTAATCCATAAATTGCCCTCTTTTTTCTTCCTTCCCTTCGTCCCTAGAGGAGTTAAGCTTCTTCCCCAGCCACAAAGACCCCCCCCCCCTCCCCCTCTCTTAAAAATACTCCTTGCGCTCCTACAAAAGGAAGCCTTTTGAGTCTCGCCTTGAATTACCTTACGTTGCCGACAAAGGAACGCAGGGGGTTACTCGCTCACCTAGGAGCAAAACAAAAGAAAGTACGCTACGGTGTTCCCGTTTTATCTGCGAAATGAATAAGGTCACCGGCGAGGGTTCTTAAGGCACGGATTGAGATTGTCGAGGAATCCTTTCAAGAGTTTTCAAATCAGTGCATTCGCCTTGTAACCAAATCAGTCAACTCGATAAAAATTGAAATATCAACGGAAGAATTATAGATAGCTAGATAAATTATTATTATTTTCATTTAAAATAATTAATAGCCAACTTTCACAAATGAAATATTTTGTCATATACAACATATCTAGTGAATATTCTGTTGTTGACGGGCTATCTTTAGTTAAACTTAAAATAGTTGCCTCTCTTTCCCTCCCTTCCCCCCCCCCCCCCTTTCACACCCTCTCCCACCCTCTATCTCCCTCCCCCTCCTCATTTCTCCCCCTCTCTCTTCTCCCCGACTTTCCCCCTCCCCCTCTAATTCCCTCTCTCCCCCTCCCTCTCTCCCCCTCCCTCTCGCTCCCCCCTCTACCTCTCTCTCCCCCACTCTCTCTCGTATTAAAAGCATACAAAGCACGCTTATACACCCATAAGGATTGATACAACAATAGGATTTTGAGGTCTAACAATATAATTGGTAGCCAAGGCAACATTCCGTTAAAATGGCAATATTTCCACAAAATATGTGAATTAAACGTAGGTATAACATGAGCGATTTCGAATTGTATGCGGAAAAAGATGAACAGAATAAGAAACTGTAATTTTTTCTTCAAAATGGTTCAGATCCGAAGATCGTAAGTTAATTCCTTCTAATTTTAATTTCCAAAATAATAAAAGCCTGCACGCCAAAAAATGGATTTTTACATGTTACCTTACGGAAAATGGAAATGTCTTCCTTGGAGTCGAACCCAGGACTTTTTTGGAGATTTATTTTTGTCATTACCTTAAAATATGTTAATCAAGCATCCTTGCCAAATTTCAATCTTCTACCTATTCGGGAAGTTTGTTAAAACGCTCTATATCGGCCATCGTGAAAGCGTGACCAACCAAGCAACAGACCTGGGCTATTATAGTATAAATAAGTGTGGTGAGCTATTTTGATCAGGCATATTTGACATTAATAAAGACGCAAAATAAATTTTAGATTAAGTCGGTGTAAGTTTTTGAGGAAAAGGGAAAACGAGAATAAAAATAACATTTAAATAAATAAATATTCTTTAAAATAAAAAGTATTTTTAATGAACGAAAAATCTCATTAATTTTTTTAAAGTTCCTATAAATTAAAGCCAATTTCTATAATTGACAAAACTTTTATTTCCTCTAAAATCTAAACGAAATCCGATTATAAAACGTCACTCTTTTCTAACAAAGCCGATATTTATTTCACGTGTTGTCCGAACTACTGTAAAATATTGATGGGAGGTCACACGGCATACTTTGTGAATGGTCAAGTCGTGCCGCTAAAGTGAATATACCGATATAACGAATGGTGCCACAAAATCACATACCAATTACATTGATGGCATATATGCTTTCTTTCAAAGATCTTCTTCCCTATAAGATGTTGTATATGTTGTTCTTCGTTATATAATTCACTAATTTTTGTCGGAATTATTCCTGTGCAAATTAAAAGTTTATTAATTTTTGTAATGCTCACTCTGGAAACCAAATAAGGGTCCATCGAAAATAACATTACTACCACAACCATAATTTATTATTCAGAATTAACAGATTGTTTTGATTTTTTCATTGAAAATAAATATCAATGGTTCGTAAATTCACGAATTTGATTATTTGCAAGTGCTTGGGAGCATAATTTACCTTGTCGATTACATCATAAAACGTAGTTAACTTAAAGAGAAAATGATTTACTTTAAAAATTAAAGAAGGTATTCTTCTCGATGTAGAAATTAAACATCGATTTTTATTAACACCTTAAATACTAAGTCGATGAGGATTTTGATGATTATTGGACATCCGCCTCTTAAATGAAGCTTACTTTGTTCCGAAAATCCAAAAGTTTTCCCTTATAAAAAATGAGGACGAATGTAAGTTTTTATAGATTGTTTTATCATATCGCAATGATACTGAGAAGGTAACGCAACATTTTCGCCGTTAAATGATAAGTTGCTGATACCAAATTCTATATAGGAACGAATGCTTGCCATGCGCGGGCACCCAAGGCACCGGTGAACCGGGCGGCTGCCCAGGGCGCCTAAATCTTGGGGTCGCTATTTCGACCATCTATCTATGCATTACTTGCAAAAGAATAAATATTGGATACTGATTTACGTATATCGCCGAACAGGCTGCAATCTTTATGACATTCATTCTTTTTTCCTCTATCTATAATCTTTACAGAGCGATGAATAAATTAACATTTACTTCATAATTATCACAATAAACATTTACGGAGGGGGACGCTAGAGTGCTATTTCGCCCAGAGCGCCGAAATTCTTCGGGCCGCCCTGTGCGCGGTTATATAAAAAATCATTAAATGTGAGGCGGAACACCTCCCTGCATCTTATACGCGGGTATTTACGGTATTTTATTTTTCTACTTATAAAATAAGCTCGACCTATAAATGTTAATATCTATTTTATTTTTTATTAATAAAAGGCTTGCAAAAATTCTCCGTTATTTAATACTAATAATTAAATATTATCTTAATTGATATTCATTTATAAAATAGATAATAAGCATACTAATTAGATTAATAAGAATTATTTGAAGTATTTATGCACTATTTTATTTTTACGACCTTTTAGCGACATTTTCAAATTTATTTTGGCAACTATGCTTGGGAGTCCTGCGAATTTTTCATTCTGCAGGTTTTTCTCCCACTCTGAAATTATTTACTTATAACGTATTTGCAATTTTTTCCAAAAGCCAAAACCCCTAAGGATAATTTGCAATGACTGAAAAACTCCGACAGTTCTCTGAATTTTTGTGAAGATAGGTATCTGCATCATTAGACCTGTTAACTCAAAATGTAATTTTTTGTAGATTAAATGTCACCCCTTCCTATTTTGAAAATCGTAAAAATGACGGATAATTGGGAGATCAATACCTATAATCATAGCATTTTAAAACTTTTTATCTTATAAAAAATATTTTCTTTCAAAAGTTAATAAATTAAATTGATAATTTAAATGTCTTAGAGATAAGTGCTTCTTGCATGCCCTTGGTTTGGAAATATCCAGGTCCATATTTCCTTATAAAACCTTATTCCTTACACTGAAGGGTTAATGATTGCTGTATTACTAATATGAATCAACAAATAAATAAAAAACGTATTTTATATCTACATTCAATTTTATTGTCCCTCAAAAATCTATAGGAATACCTCAAATGAAAAATTTCTATGGGCAATGAAGCATTTAAAATGCACTTTGACAGTAAATTTTAAATGCCTAACATATTCTACAAAAAGGGACGGCAAACTTGAAAGATATGCAAACTTAAATAAAATGCATTATAATCTGTAACATATGAAAAGTTTCCAATAAAAACATTTTTGCAAAACAAAAACAGACTGAAACTCAACTGCAAGCTATGGCACTTGATTTTAAGTAAAAAATGCTTGATTAATTGCATAAAAGAAAAAATACAAATTCTTTAATAAACTCTATATATATTTGTCCTTTAAAATATTACTGATCAACAGTTACCATTTATCACAAACGATTTACATAACTGACTAAATTCAAACTTTCAATGAAATTCCAAAGTTAAGATATTTTAACTTGCTCTTTTAAAAAAGTACAGGAGCATAAAAAGAAATACTGATACAAAATGGTCATGAAAACTTAAAACAAGGCATGGGATTGTTATAATTACGTCCCACAATAAAATTGTTTTACTGCTGTATGTGGACAAAAGAAATACTGTTCAGTTTGAGCATAATATGTCCCTTAATTGTAAAAGAAAATCTTGTTTACTGAAAGGATGTTATGGCAATTCAAGCATAAATTATATTTAAATTTACAATTTACATGTAACATAAGTAATATTTTTATAACTATATTTCTCTAAATATGATATCTCTGTTCCACTAATATGAATAATTTGTGTAATGAAGAAAAATCTTTGGTAGTTCAATAAAAATTACTTTTAGTTCAAAGAGATCAATAAATTTAACAAAACTAAATCTTATACATATATAACATAATCATGAGGTTAGAAATGTATGCATGATAGCAGTGGTACTTTCAAGAGTTAACAAGTTCGGCATATACAATCTTCTTCATACACAAAAGATAAGATAAAATATAAAAAAGAAATGATTTGATCTACATTGCATGAACACACAGGGCATTGTGAAGGAATCTCGAGGCCAGCTTTACAAAATAATTCTAAAAGTCTATGGTTCCGCAAAGCAAGAGAGCAAACACCTGAAGCAGGAATATGAAAAGTTATGCACACTGGCTAACAGGCAGTAAAATATTGTTTGCCATTAACTGCGTGACTTCATCTGTCACAATTCAACAGCAAAACATCGAAAATTGGCCTTTTCCATATGTCCACATACACAACTACATCACAAATCATTACAGCAAACATCTGTTTAAAACTGGAGATGTTCACGTGGAAATGAAATTTAAGCAGTTTAAATTTTTTTCATTAAAGCAGCTAAGACAGACTCATTTCTAATGTAAATCTGAATATACATTCAAAAAACTACCAGGAAGTTAAAAAATATAAATGTTATGCAAAGACTAAACGTACACACTAAGTATCACCGAAACGAGATAATCATACGAAAGTAGAAGGCCAAATTACGTTATCTCTTATATCTGTGAAGACTGATTCTCACAGTAAAGAAGACGGACTCATACCTGAGTGTATGCAGGCAGAATAATAGCTGCCATAGGTTGCATGCTTGCCTCCAAGTTCGACACCTGACATTGAACTATTTAGTGACAAAATATTAGTGAACACGGCAAAGTACAACAAATGATCACAGATTAGTTTCCTTCTACTGGGTGCAAGTAATATTTTTAAAAAAATTCACCCTTTCTAATGATTGTAGCTGAGCAACAAACAATCATCCACCATCGATCACAGCAGTAAGCATTAAAATAACACACATAGAAACACATTTTTTTTTAGCATTTCAAACAGCAACACAAGGAATTCTCACAACACTGCTAATTAATCATAGCTTGACAAATGCTTGAACATCACTGGCTAAACATGAATACAAGAATAAAGTGATGATACAAGTGGTACAAATAACTCTCTCCCATTGAAAAACACAAATTCAGAGTAGAAAAAAATTAATCACTATTAAACCTCCCCAACAACAGTTTTCTGGTAGAAAAATGCTATCACAAACATTTTTCTATAGTCACACTATGTTTAGCCTCTACATCTTTCAGTGAGAAAACCTCACTGTAAATTCAATTTCCATTTTTAGGTGATGTTCAAGTAGAAAAATTAGCTAAGGATACAATATAAACATGTTTCATCTGTAAACATTTATCATTTAAGAAACAGTCCTGACATTAAAGAAGATCACAGAAAGGGTTTTGGTCTTAAAGCTTAACATTTCATTTGGTTTGGATAGATACTAGGACAATGCAGGTTTGATTAAAGGAAGGTATTAGATATCAAGAAATTTATGACATTCCATGCCCTCCCCCAGCCAGCACCAGATGTTTCATACTGCCAAATTACCACGAGTGAACTTCATTTTCACTTCTATTTGACAGAACTAGGAATCTGCAGTCTCACTGTGGAAGCCTTGTGCTCATCACTGGGATAATCAAATCATCCATATTAGGAAGAACAAATATTTTCTGAAAGAAAAAAAAATATAGGTAAGTTTTCCAAAGAATCCTTTAAGCAATGAAGCAACACAATGATGGACCAATCAATGACCAAAGAATATTAAACCTATTTGTGAATGCTTAAAGGAAAAAAAAGCTTAATTAAAAGATATAACTTCATGAATAACCTGAAAGATAAAATGAACAAAAGATATTAGTTAACAGATTAAAATTTTTTAAAGCTATCCTGAGTTGAACTAAAACTTTCTTACACTGTTGAAAATAAAACATTACTTTGCATATAATGATGAAAGTATTCCCTTGTTCACTTAGTTTAAATACAACAGATAGCCAATAACAAGCCTGCTTGCCAGGGATTAGTAGCTGCTCTAAGAAAATAGAAGCATTATACTGCACTTCAGGAAGATAATGCAGTATAATGTCTTATGGAATATTGCTCACTTTCTCTTTCCCAATGCTTTATACATGCCTTTCTTTAATCCTGTTTAACTGCCAATTTTGTATTAATATTATAAAACTTTCATATAATTATAATTATGAGAGTAAATTTTGCATTAAACATGAATTTAAATATTCAAATTTTCTAGATTTTCTAACAGCTTAAAGGTTGAAAAAACTTGAAAAATTAGTATAATAAATTTTCATTGCTTTTTAAGAATCTCAGCCTCTACTGGTCCAAAAGGAACAATCAAAAATGACAAATATAATAATAGTGAATAACAAATAACTGATAAGTATATTTAAAATTTAGTACATCTGACATTTTCCTCAATTTTTTATTGTGACATCAAAAAAGAAACATTTTACTTATTGGTTCAGAAAGATACATCACGTGAATGACATGCAGAAATGTTCATAAAAATATTTTTAAAGAAATCATATTACAATAACATTAATTGTTCAGGAGATACCAAAGAAATGTGTATTGCAGACATGCAAAGTAGTTTTACAGTAAAAATTTGTGTATTTTAATGTATTTTTCTAAAAAATTTTCATAAATTGGTAAATAAAATAACCTTAGAGGGCTATGTGTTTGGCAATACAAATTATTACCAGAAACTAATTAGGTATGTTTAAAGATTAAAAGCCTAATGCAATTGTTGTGGATTAGGAGAATTGCGCATGGTGGCCATCTTGTATGGAGATATGGCAACAGTGCCAAGGAGAAAGGCAGTCTACTTCCGGGTGTCCACCTGTGTAGTCTTACTCTGTTATATCCAAAAGTATAATAAAAGCCTTCGGCCATCCGAACTCATGACTGTGTTATTCCTATCTCCTACAATACAACAGCAATATATTTTATAACAGGTCAAATTTATTTAATTTTTGTCTTGGTTACAGGTTACACTAGGTAATTCGTTTTTTTACTCTAATATTGGTACTTTTTCAAAGTCTTTATCAACATGATGAGGCCCTTTTCAATTTATTTTCATGAAAAAATTAACCATTTTTTCATTATATGATTTACATCGCCTACATATAAATTCCTTTAACCCGGGAGAAAATACACCTATGGGGAATCCCCACACTTTTTTAATTTTTTCAAATATTTCGCCGTCCAGCAGTAGGGTAAGCTAGAGACTCCATCTACCTTCCTGTTTACATCCATAAAATTAGTCGACGTCGCACCAATGACGAATTCGCACGTGTTTGTGTGTAAGGGGTCTTTTTGTTGTCTTTTCGGTCGATTTCCCGTTGTGCATGTTACCACATAATTGAATTTTGGTGGATTTCTACGAATTTTTGAGTGATTTATTTGTTCGATTTTGATGTGGTTTACAAGTTTATTACCCTTTAAATTTATTTATGCCCTTTAAAATCAACATGGACGAAACTGAAATACAGCGCATTTTGGCACTTATTGCTCTAAAAGAAAGAACCCCAAAACCGAGACAAGATATAATCATTGTGAAAAGCTGATCAATAGAGAGCATACAACATTCCCTTGTTCCTCATGCTATCAACAAACGAATTTTGAAGAAGAATCTGAATATGTAAATGAAAAGTTTTGTATTTCAATATTCTTGTTTATATTCCTGTTTTTAACCCTAGTAATTTTCAATCATCTTCATTCTTTATAAAATATGTAATTATGAGTTTTTTAAATAACATGTTTGCACAAATACAATTTTTGCATTAATAAATTTCAAAAAGCAAGTTTTTAGTAATTGGTCTTTTCTTTAACGTGCGTGCCATGGTGTTATAAAAGGTAGCGCGTGTTCTGACGGGTTAATAGAGATATCAAAAGAATGTCGACACTAGCATTCATTTGTGAAAAAAAACATGAAGAAATTATGACAAAAGGAAGCAGTATGAAGTAATCAGGCATATAATCTAACTCTTTGTTTGTTTTTTTAAAGGCTAATCAGCTTATTCAACTATTGTAACCTATTATCTAACACTTTGGTTATATTCATTAGACAAGAATACTGATGAAATTACTGCTGCTATGATCACATACATAATATACTCACCTGCAATTCAATGCATAGTTTATTCTCTATCCAATCTGTCACATGGGTAATAGTTACTTGTCTTTCTCCAAGTTTTGGGCGAGCAGATAACCATATGCGAGGATTAGTCCGAAATCCATACCTGACATGAAGGAAGTGAAATGAAATTATTTTTCAGGCACATAGAGAAAGATGCACATGTAACAACTCCGTATTCAATAAAAAGGGATAGAAAACAGATACAGTATAATCTCTCAAATATGACATTCCAAAATGAGCTTTTCTCAAAAACCTACTCCTGGAAACTATAGCCCAAAATCATGTGGCCTGGTTATAGCAATCCTACACTAGAAACAACCTCTGCCACAACCTATCCTTCACCTCTCCCTCATCTTTGACAATGTTAAGTTACATTGTTCTCCTATGCAACACTAGTCAATTTGGAAAATTAAAATAGGATGATAATTTGATGAGTAAATTAAACAATAAATCTACTTTACTGTATATTTGATAGATTATATTTCCTCATTCATTATTGCACAATTAAAACTATAGCATTTATTACATAATATTGAACATGGGCTTTCTTAGCCAACCTAGTAGGTCAGCAAATGTTTCTAAAACCTTGAAAACTGAATATTTCAGTCCCACAGATGAAAAGTTTGTCTTTTAGTATATAAGTAACCAATATTAGTTTATAAATTACAAGACTCCAACACACTTTTTTCTGGCATTTCCTGTGCTGATATTTTGTGAATGTGTAAATTATACAAGTTGTAACCAGGAAAAATCAGGAATCTTGCAAATGTGGCCAGAGTTCAGTTCCATATGATTAACAATGATATGAAGGTAGAGCAATTTTTATTTGCATTTAAAGAAGTAGTTAAAATCAAGATAGAATCTCTGTACTTCAACACCTATGGGGTAAAGATGATAACCTGTTCTTTCCTTGCCAATAAAATTGAAATATAATATCCATTTCTTTTTTGTAATGAAACCATGCAAATGTATTTTCCAACAGTGAACTAAATTATATTATTATTAAATCAGCCAAAAGTGTTTCAAATCTTTAAAAAATGCCAACATTTCAAACCCTTAAAAATGTGAGATATTGAAGTGTGAAAATCATTTGCTATATTTCTGTCACATGCATTGATTTGAATTTAAAATACAGGTGACTCCCGAGATTCGACCGTTTGAGATTCCACCAACTTGAGAATTCGACCGGTCGAATCGACCCAGCCGATCGATCGGTCGAATTAGAAACTAGTTTATGCGAAGTAATTTTCGGCCCGCCCGACCACGAGAGGTTTAGTTTCAGTCTAGACATCGTTATTTCTGCTCTAATTGTCTGAATTTGTGCTGATTCAACATTTGACGATTTGAGATTCGACCACGTTTTAAGGAATGCATCCCTGTCGAATCTCGGGATTCGCCTGTACTACTTAAATTTGGCTCATAAATTCATTACATAATACATTTATAAATGAAAAAACAATGAATATAAAGTAAGTTTAAGAGGATTAATATTTCTTAGATGAAAGTAATGCACAAAAGAAAATTTCTGTGATTGAAAACCTTGCAGCATCCAAGGATTTGAAATGGATAACCTATTTTTTTTTTAATGTCAAACTATGTCATATAATTTGGTTTGTCATTTATCTGAAAAAGGAATGCTTACAGATTTAAAGGAAGAAGTTCCTGCCTATTAAAATCACAAGTGACTCCTGGTTATCTGCAGTAATCATCCAAAGTCCATTTTATCTTTAAAAATGAAATTGTGAGAAATTTGTCTGCTATGGGTTTTCAAGAAAGAAAAAAGTGAGTTCTAATATCCACATGTAAATACAAAGACTTATGCTATATTTAAATGATTTTTGGATTACCTGTGGTTTTTTATTTTCTGCACTACCACTCCCTATCATTACTACAGATAATTGGGAGTTGTCTGTATTGTGCATTTGGCTAGAACAAGTACAATTATATTTACGTTCAAGGTGGAATCTTCTATAAAATTTATACTAAAACTACAACATTTAAGTATGGTGGTTAAGTCTAATGATTAATGCTGTTGTACATTTATCTATTTAGAATGTTCTATATGCACTTTTTGCATAATTTGAACTGCAATGCTGGTCTAGGAAATTAAAATTTTTTTTTCTTTATCAAATTCAAAATGCTAAACTCCCTCAGTTGTGAAAGAATTATAAAGGTACTTATTATAACATTCACAAGATCAAACATTTAAAAACAACAAGTACATTGTCAGCATCAATAATTTACACAAAATATTTTTTGGTGAGGTTGGACAATTAAGATCTTCTTCAGACCAACTCAAACCAGGGGAGATGGACATTTCCCTCTTTCATTCTTAGGAAGTGATTCTAATGGCCGAGTCATAGTTGTCTTAATTTTTATATTTTGTTTCATCAGCACATTAAGAGACAGAGGATGAAACTAAAATTACCTGGTCTGTAATTTTTCTCAATGAAGGGAAGACCAAATAAAAAACTATTTCATGTTAGTAATCGAGAGCACACCTACATTTTTTGTTTCCCCTCCTATGAGTAAGAGAAAAATGCTCTGCACAGCCATGATCTTGTGGGCACGATAAATGACAGTTCTGAGTAGCTTAGGAATTTGAATAATTGGAGGTTATGCATTGGGTTTATCTATTATTGGTTCTATTGTATGCAATTATTTTTTGTGCAGTAAGAAAAAGCCATGCAGAAACTGATTGAAGAATTCAGAAAATGTCCTTATTTAGGTGCGTTTCGCCTCCAGTGTGAGCTCCTATCATCGTCAGTCTGTCCATCCGTATGTTTGTTCTCGGCTTCTACCAAAAAATCACAAAAATGAATCACGTAAGCCAATCAGGTGTACCACTTTACTGGTGACAAAAAATAAACTTTCCATCATATCTCGTAAAATATTACTCATATCACAATATTTTTCAAATAAAATGTGTACAATTGGTAAATTAGAGTATTTCTTTTCCTATACATTTTTATTGTAGGAGTAGCCATTATCAAGAAAATCAAACAAGAATGTCTTAATTCAAGTTGCATGGTTACTTCTTCATTGTTGCTAACATAAACAATCTCAAAAACAAATGCTTAATTTCCTTACGTGTGCATGCAATATTTTTAAATAGGAAGAAAATGGACTATTTATGATGAAGAAAAGAACTTTAAAACCCTATTACCCTTACGTACAGGTATATCATTTTTCTAATACTCCAATGCATGAAACACACCCATTTATGATATGCTGGACACTTTCCTAACTTGTTTGATGAACTGCTTGGCTAAAAATTGATTAGAAGAAGTGTAAACACCTGTTTTGACTTACAATTAGAGAAAATGTCTGCATCAGCCCATCTCTCCTGGCTTGAGTAGTCCTTTTTGCTTGAACCCATTATTTCATTTTCTATATGGACATGAATAATGGGCTTATAACAAAATCTAAACTTAGAACCTTAGTAATGGTAGATAAATATTCTAATATTGGTATAGTATGAAAAAGACTCAGAAAGTGGTCTTTTTCAGAATCATAGGCTAAAAATCTATTTTGAGAACTCCCATTTACTGTGCACATGGTTGATTTAAAAAAATTCTTTTAATCCAGTTTTGCAAAGAATTTTTTGTAACTAATTAATAAAGAATATATCATTTAAATTATGCCTTAAAACTCAAAATAAATGGTCAAACAAGAATTACAGCAAAAGAAAGCACATAGTCACTCCTAAAACATGAAAATTTATAAAAATAATTGATAACTAGCACTGCCTTACCAAAGTCTATCACTTGGAGGAGGAGGAATATTAAGTGCTAAAGTACCCACGACCCCTCTAAGCTCTACTGAAAGAATCAGCCTTGTGTTGGACACTCCTTCCATTGCTCGTTTGATGTATTTGTACTCCGTTGCCTGTCAAAGAAATTGTGTTGATTTTATTGGCAACACGAAGAAATAAGTATTTTAGACACTACTTACATTTAAAAATTGGTATTCTCTATCGTGATAAAATAAAAAAATTATGGATATCCATTAATACATTTCTTAGATTTTTATAAATTACAATGAGAGAGTTGAGTAGTTGTCCAGGTATTACATTAAAACGGCCTTAAATTATCTGAATTTTACATATGCTGTATATTTGTACTCAGTTTTTAGGAAAAATACACATTGAAAACTACCAAACTACTTATAAACATTTTAAACAAATGCCAAATGAGAAAGAGTGAAAGAACATCATACCTGCTGAAAGTATTTAGAAGCAGCTATTTTATCAACCATTCGAAGAATTCTTTTTCCTGTGCTTGAGCCAGAGGTTGGAGTACCCAGACTGCAATGGAAAAGTATAATATAAGATGTCAACATATTAGATGAAATTATGCACCAGAAGCAAGGTAATTGGATCATAAAGTTTAAAAATATAATCAAACCTTTCATCAGTCTTATTGTCTTTAATTTCTTCATCAGAAGAAGATTCGGCACTATCTTCCATATCACTATCAAACATAGGCGATCGGCTGCAAAAATAAAACAAAAATCTTATATATAAATCTTATCCATAAGTTTTATGCATGCATTTAAGAAGTGAAAGCTATTACTGAAAGGAGACAAAAATTAATTATGCAGATTCATTGTTATTATCATCAGATTATTGATGTTTTGTGATACTAATTTCATTTTGACTTTCAGCTTCATTTTCTTATTTATAGATTTCATTGTAATAAAAAACTTCCTCATAAATTACATGTGGAAATCAGTTTGAAATTTAAAAAGTACTTTTCTCCAATAGCCACAACAAGGTTATAATAAAAAAACCACAAGTGCATTTCGGCTACAAAGCAGCTGTCTTCAGCGGTGAATCACTGAAAGTGGATTCTAAAAGAATGTTGACATTTTTTAGATGATATGAACTATGATAAATCTGTGGTATTTGCAAAGTTAGGAAAAATTAATCCGATATGATACAAATTTGGAACTGTAGGTTAAGCATAGTCAACAGACTGAAAAATTTTTAATAAACAGTTCACATAACTCTATCGCAATGCATCCTTAAAATCTACTTTATGTTATAATCTTGGGCTTACAACAACAAATTTTATTATGATTAATACAGTGGCGTAACAAGGTGAATGCTTTACTCGGCCCTCCTCTCCTCCAATATATATATTTTTTGGAATATTATTTTTTAAAGGAGATAAATTTAATGAAATAAATTTATTAATGCTTCAGTTTTTTATAAATAAAATATATATTGCAATCGTTTAATAATTTTTTGCATTTAATTGTACGTAATATTATTTCAGAGAACAAATATTACAGAAATCAGGTTACATGAATACGAATTTTTATATTGCAAGACAAATAATCTGTAGCCCATATGTAGCATCTATCACATAACATATTATTATTAAATTCTTCTTGTGGGCTTTATTTTCCGCAAAATTGGTTACAACAGTAGAAGTGTCAACTTTAATAGCAGTATAAATCATTGCGATTCCACTGAAGTGCTTCTACCCCATTGAGTACCTTAAATAACATTTTATCAATTTCAACTTACAAGGGGAAGGCACTACTGACCCCCAACCGATTTGGCTGAAACTTCGTAGAGATAATGTCCATGACGTCCGATTAACGAAAATATATACATATCAGGGCCAATACTCTGCCATTTTTATTTTATTAATAAAAATAAGTTAATATTTCCCGAGTCACTGCTTAAGTACCATACACAGTAATGAACCTTGTAAGAAGCGGCGCTGGCGTAGCGGTTAGTGAGCTTGGCTGTAAATCACAATATCTGTTGTTCAAGTACTTGTTCCGAAACTTTTTTTCATTTTTCTCACATTTTCACTTTCATCATTTAACGTATTACCTAATTTCCTAATATTGCTTTAAGTTTAAATATCCATTTATTTCTAAATAAAATTCCTAATCACAATGGTAGTATATACAACTATGAGCTAACTCGATTTCCTCATATCCGTGCATTTTGTCGACTTCATCGGGCCCCACCAGATCGTAATCTTCATGGAAGTTCATCTCGCCAAGCATATCCACAACACGTGTATAAATTTCTTGGGCGATTACAACACTACGGCCACATTCACTTTCGGGAACTTCTTTATCCGGCATTAATTGATTTTTTCGGAGGGCTTCATGCAGTAATGCATGGCGGTGTTCAACACATCTTTCGCTGTTTCATCGTCCAAAGGAGAAGACATAAAAGATGTAACATTTTTGCTTGTTACAGGATTCCCCGCTGAAGATGTTCAAGTAGTATATTCCATTTTTGAAACAGCAAAAACTGCAGTATGTTAAAAATACACTTCGAAACACCCTAGTTAAAATGCTCACAATGCTCTGATGAAAGAAGCAATACTGATCTTGTAGCGCTTGAAATTGCTCCTCTCCGATCCTTTTCCAAATGCTTTCAAAGTATTTTTCGACAATGTCATGATTGTGAAACAATAAGTTTCTTTTCATTGTTTATTCATGGGGAGGACAAACTAATAAATCGCATTACAATGAAAAACTTATTGACGAGGAAAACCAACCGCTATGTATGTTACAAATAATTCTTCAAAACTGCACATCAATATATTAAAAATATTAACTATTAAAAAATAAAAATATATAGCGTTATTAAGAAATAAGCATTTAAAATGATGAAAGTAAAAATGTGAGAAAAATGAAAAAAAGTTTCGGAACAAGGACTTGAACAACAGATATTGTGATTTACAGCCAAGCTCACTAACTGCTACGCCAGCGCCGCTTCTTACAAGGTTCGTTACTCTGTATGGTACTTAAACAGTGACTCGGGAAATATTAACTTATTTTTATTAATAAAATAAAAACGGCTGGTTATTGGCCCTGATATGTATATATTTTCGTTAATCAGATGTCATGGACATTATCTCTACGAAGTTTCAGCCAAATCGGTTGGGGTCAGTACTGCCTTCCCCTTGTTAGAAAATGAGCATTCTGATGTCACAACAGAAAGTGTAAAAAATAGTAAACAGGCTGTACAAATGTCTGAAAATGTTTAAGCTAATATATAGTTTTTTACAATTGAAATGCTAAATCATATGTAGAATCAAAATGGTTAATTTGCGTTTTAAAGCTGTACCTGAAAGATACAATTTGAGAGCCTAAATCTAGTGTGAGATTATCAGGGTAGGCTTCTGCTAAATTACTTGCAGCTTCAAATAGTTCATCATTGGTGTATGAGAGCATTTGTCAGGGAAACAAACATCTAAACAGATTTACAACACTGTGAAGCCCTAGAAAATGTTCATTTAGTTGCATAAGAATTATGTCAATCGATTTGTAGAAAGCAATGATTTCAAATAATTTTCCAGGATCATACAACAGATCAGTGCCAAACTAAGGCCTGCTGATCGTTTTTATTCAGCTCACCACAAGTTTAACTGTTATAGTTTAAAAGACATTTTGTTTCGTATAAAAAAGGAATTTATAAAAAAATACTTCGTCTTTTCCTTTATTCACATAATAGATAAATAAATTTAACAAAAACCAATGAGTGTGGAAGTGGGCTACATGGCTGAAAAGATTAGGTGCCAGTGATGTACCAGACACTCCTGCAACCATGTTCAGGAGGGGGATTCATAGCCAAAGGGGACCCAAATTTTTTGTGAGGACTTTAAATAGTTTTTTTTTTAACTTCAAATTCTAAAAAGCCACTGTTAGGAACCATAGTAAAATGTCAAAATAAAAATTTGTATTAAGGAAAGAAAAAAACACTGATTTACAGGAGTTTAAGATATAATGATTGCCCTTACATAGTTTTATTGAATTTTACGAGGCCAAAATTCACACCCACAGGTAAAAAAGAGATAAGTGCTTCTGGATGCTACAGTTTTTAAGTATCACACTACTCCTTAACTTTAGTCCATGCAAGTCTATCATCAACGGAAAAACATATGAAAGAAGGAACAGAAATGTAACAGGGTTAGACAGTTGATTCCTAGTAACTAAATTAAAATAAGCTTCATTTTACAGAGTAACTCTTCCTGGTCAAAGAAATAAAAATAGAGTAATACCCCGCTATACGTCGGAGATGCGTTCCTGAAAAATGCGACTTATAGCGAAACAACGTATAGCAAAACAAATATTACCATAAGAACTATCATAAAAGTAGGAGTTACGTTCCTGGCAGATATTTTATGACACATTTGTGTCCCAAATAATACATATCAATACAGTACATTAGACATACTATGTTACCACTATGTGTTTACCACTCATTGCTACTAGGGTTTAATATACATTTTATCGTAACAACGAGCAACCAATTGCAATAATAAAATCAGAAATCATTGAAAATAATTGTCTATAGGGTGATGGAGCACAAAAATTGTTTCTTTACTTACACGTACACTGATGCGCACTTTAGAGTACTTTTCATGCAGCTGTCACAATCCAAAGTATATCCAATACCTCATGAGATATCAACGCAAACGTAAACCAGGATGAAAGGACACACAAAGTGTTAGGCAAAACTGTTCACAAAGCTCTCTTATAGCTAACTGTCGCTCAGAAATAGATTTTTACACATCGTCATTAAAATTGGGATAATCCCTTTTATCCTGTGTGACTTGTGAACCACCTAACCCATCATGATCTCTCAAACACATGGCCAGCAAATGTTTAGTCTGAATATGATTTTACACGAATTGACAAACATGAAATTAAATTAATTCATATAAATAATGATAAATATGAAATTAAAAGCCGAATAGAGGGTTTTTATTGTTATAGTTATAATTTATGCACCGCAATTGGAATTTCTGAAATTTTGCTTTTAGTATTTCACAAACAACGTATATGCGAAGCGACACAACTTATAACAAAACATGTTCCTTAACACGTTCACCCCGGCGTGACTCACCGGTGAGTCACACTGAGTTTTCCTATGGGGCGGCGTGGGTCACTGGTGATTCACGACGCCTGCTCATTTTTACGTCGATTCATGTGAACCCGGCTCGTGGTTGAGTGTTTCTGTTATCCATCCCGCCACATGAAACGTATCAAAATCTTTTCTTGGACTTTCCAAAATATAGTATCTCTCTTATCAAAGGGATTTATTTGAGAAAAATCTGATGTGGCCAACTCATTACTTTCTCCATAATTCGTTGATATAATTAGTACTCATGGGTAAATTACTAGAAAATTGAGTATAATTTCGTTTAAATATTGGATTCGATTTTTTCATTAAATCAATACTCTGTATGTGAGTCTGGTTCAACAATGCGCATTACAAAATTAGCATACAAGATTCGTATGTAAATTACGAAAAAATTGAATATCTCCTTAATTATTGATTCTTAAAAATAACTTTTCAAACAAAAGTTGTAGTAATTAACTTTATCTATAACTTAGCTTATAACAATATATAAATATGCCCGCCTGATCGAAGTTAATCTAAAATAAGCCCCCGGGGTGAACGTGTTAATTGATTGGCGACGTATATGCGAAACAATGTATAGCCGGGTAACGTATAGCAGGGTTTTACTGTACTGCTAAAAAACAGAGCAAATTTTAAAAAATCAAATAATAATGAAAATGACCTGATATTTTATAAAATTATTTACCTTGTATTTTTTTCTGTCGGTGACTGCCGATCAGGAACATCATTACTAACTATGCCACCACTTTTTTTCAGCCGCATCAAGTTAAGGCGAGTTTCTAAGGTCATACGAGCCTGCCCTTCATAAGTAATATCTAAGTCTACCCAGAGGCCACGTTCATCTTGTATGGGACGAGATGCTCGATGGATGATTGGTATGGTACGCCCAAGGTCTAACTCTGACACCAACAGGTGCTCCATGAAGTAAGGAAGCTATTCAAATAAATATATAAAGATATCTTGATTACTGATAGCAAATTATACAAGGAGTTTTCATTGTTCAGATTATATGCCTTCACATTTGAGATTGCCTTAGTAATGTTATATTCACCTTCTCTCTAACCAGCTGATCAAAATAAGTTCTGTTATTTAATTGGTGTATGGAAAATTTGCTCATAAACTATCATTAATCCTAAGTATATCTAAGTATATCAGAGCAATTCAGTGCACAAAGCATTCCCAGAAATGCATAGGGGAAAAATACATATCTCAGAAATAATTTTTCCATAGTAAACAATAAAGTAAGGGTGGGTAACATTCTGAATCGGACTATAAGACTTCATTTAATATTTGTATATACTGTATGAAAGAGAAGCTAATAGATAATATTTTAATAAGCCCAACTTGCAATTTGTGCACATTTGATTGAAAGAAAGATACAGAGCTCACCTACATAGTAAATTTGTTGCACTAACAATAAGTAAAATAAAACAACAATGATTGTATGTCCCAAGTACCATATAAAAAATATCACTTCTTATAATAGGAGCTTAATTCATGGGGAGAAATAAATATAAACACAAAGTGGAATAAACCCCAAACAAATGAGAAACTCATAAACATAAAAAGATGACTCAGAAAATACGTACTTATTGGGTTCATTATGAGAACATTGTTAGGATAAGAAGTAAAATTTAGGAAACAACTACAAAAACACTGGTAAAAGATACAATCATTTTTGTAAAAAGTAATTAGAATCACAGCAATAAATTTATTTAGTAGTTAGATACTTCTGGTGAAAAGATAACAAATTATGTTAAAACAAACAGGACTGAAATGTGATCAGCACACTAGCTCATTTCGCAGAACTCAATGCTAATGCATAAAAGGTTCTCTCTCTTGTAACTGATGGGTTATATAGATATAGTATGGTTGTAATTAGTCTTACCTTTATAGCACTCAGTTTACGCTGAATTCGTTCCTGGATTTTGTCCACCCAGAATCTATCTCGCAAAACGTCAAACAGTACCCTAGCTAACATAGCATTGGCCCAAAGAGTATCTGGAGAAACACTCATAGACGATGCTGAAATAAGCTCTTTATCATCTTCAACTAAGCCATCAGTTGATTCTTTGTCCACATCTTTATCCTCCTTCTCAGTTGCTTCAGCTGTTGCATTTTTCTTACCACCTCCATGAACAGAGTGGGTAGGAGATGATGTTCCAGGCGCTGATTCTGTGGTATAAGCTGATGATGGGGGATTCTATGGACAAGATAAATCTATTAACAAATATTCAACAAATTCTACTGCTAAAATACTTTCAGTTAAGGAAAATTAAATAACCTCATAAGTCATTATGCATATTTACATCTAAGATAAAATTGATGAGCCCAAAAGAAAACTATTGACATTTCTAGTTTGGAAAACAATTAAAATAATATAAAATTCTATCTTTACACCAGAGCTGCAAACTGAAATGAACCGCTGAACCGAACCGAACTGCAGTCATTATGCTGAACCGCGAACCGAACCGAAACCACTGATTAATTTTTCAATGAACCGAAAACCGAACCGTAATTTTTTGTAAAAGTGGTTCGGTTTCGGTTCAATCTCAATCCACAAAGTACGGACCAATGAAAAGACCAGGAATTTCCACTGGAAAAACCAGCGGGTATGCTTCAAAGGAAAGAGTGCCTATCTTTTTCCTCTCTGCTAATAATGTTATCCACAGAGGACATTTATGGTGAGGGTTATGGGGACACCAACTGCGACAATATCCGGGTCAAACACTGTAGGCAGAAACCGACCAACAGAATATAGAAAGATCTTTATCTGAACACATGTAAAATGGTCATTTTACAATGACCTAGAAAGGAGCCGTAATCTGCATTTGTGCTGAGAGAAAAATCCATGCCCTTCAGCATTGTAATTAGCAGACCTGAGAAAATATGCCCTGCTGTGTCTTTCTTAGAACACCATTAACTCTCCTCATATCTTTTTCTTCGGAAAAATTCAAATTGTTGCTCTCAACGGCTTGAGTTTTCAATGACATCATTCCTTTTCCAACTCTCGTGTGGTGTTCTTCTATGATATTTCCATTACTTGGTGGTTTATATTCCAGCAAAAACAGGCGAGGACTTCGGCGGATCCCTTGGATCGGAGGCATTCATTTCCCGCAGAATTCCTTGAATTATCTAGTGTGTATTTTTAATAATATTTTAGTAAACTTTATTTAAGAGACAAAATTAATTAACATGTTAGTGTTATTTAAAGAGGGTCACTCTACATTTTATAATCCTTTGTTTTGAACCACAAGTGTCTGCACTTCGTATATTGAATAATCTGCCCCGAACTGTCGATTAATTTTAAATTATTCTTGTAACATAATTTTACTATCATATTGATTTTTTGATTACTTTTCTAAGGTGGCAAAAGAAAAAAATTAGCAATATGTAATATGTTTGGAATCAAGTTAAAAGTGTCTTTTTGAATTTATTATATAATAATAAGAATTAATAATCAAATTTATTAGAGTTTTACATAACATAAATTCATTCGGAGTAATATTTTATTCCATATTTTTTTACCAATTAACTAATTAAAACATTTTATTTACATAAATTTATTATTAAAAGTTGGAAAAATTGAGACGCCGTGCATCATTGCCATCGGAAAGCAAGAAACTGTCTACTTCAATAATTAAATTTATCATTCAATCAAGGAAATCTTAATAAGGGCTTACAGAAAAGAATTTTCCTAGTCAATGAATTGTGTTTCAGTGAATTGTGGTCGGTGAATTTTCCTAGACCCTTGATAAATATAGCGAACATTTTTTATTTTATTTGTTATAAATGAACCAAAGGAATAACGCTTTGTAACTTCCATTATTTTTATTTCTCTTACGACCTGGGTTTCGCCATTACAATGCTATCGTCAGGTGCAGATATGGTGAGAATAGAAAGTATATACAGAGAAATGGGTAGAGAGGGGGGAGGGAGGGTAGTTTGTAAGACAAAAGGAATGGAGGGGAGGGAAAGGAGGAACCTATCTCATTGTCAGAGGGTTACTGCGGGGGGTAGGTTGTAAAGGGATAAAGGGGGAGGGCAAAGGCTGGAGAACATCTTGGGAGGGTTTGGGGAAAGACGGAGGAAGGACTAGGAAGGCCTTGTAGAAGACGGAGAGAGGGTGAACCCCAGAGAGAGGAGGGAGGAAATTATCAACGCAGCAATGGGTGGGTGTGTGGGAATAAGGAAAATAAAGGCAAGTGCGGGTGGTAGAACTAAAGTGGTTAAATATTGGGAGACGGGCGGTAAGGCCCTTTTTATAAATATTTTTTCCTCTAAATAATTGTATTACAGGTAAGAAAAAGAAATAAAATACCTGAGAAACTAATTTTCTTTGATTTTTAATGATTTCTTTAAAACACCTTTATGTTTTCGGTTTGTCCGTCCATCCAGGCATAATCTCAAAAGCGGTTTAAGCTAGAGGTGCATTTTCTTTCTGATATTATGTATGATTGTGTATGTTGGTATATGAATTTGAAGTGAATCCATTCAGAGAATTTTTAATTGATATGTAAACAACAATGAACATAAAAATCATGTTAGGATCAAAAATACCATTTTTTAAATATAAATAAATGAAGATGATGGGATTGTAATATATTTCAAATATAAATTTTTCCTTTCTTTAAATAAATTCTTCTTCCATTTAAAATAATAATGACTGCTGATTGATTTACTTGCAGATTGATACTGAATGTGTAATGTTTATATTAGATAAATTATTTCTGAATAGTATTTCAAATGATTAATTTAGTTGAACCAAACCGAACCACTTGTCAAAATTCTCGTCTGAACCAAACCATGAACCGAATCACTTCCAAAAATGTAGAACCAAACCGCAAACCGAACCACTCCCAAATTTTGAAGTGGTTTGCAGCTCTGCTTTACACAATACAAAATATTTAATAAAATTAACAGCAACAGTGTTACAAAAAATTACAATCAAAATAACAAACTTATGTTTATACAGTGAAATCTCTATACAACGTGTCTGTGGAACATCCATTTTTCTACGCTACAACAAAAGTATGTTATACTAAAAACTCCTACTGCTTCTTAAACTTCCTATGTAAATATTTTCTTTTGCTTTATTTGCATAGTTTTCTGCATCACCAAATTACTTAAATAATGTCTCTGAGACATCATCAGATCTTGAAATAAACATTTTTAATTTCTCCAATGACCTCATTTGGGTGATGTCATTGGCTTTACCTCACCTTAGAATCACTACTCCTTTCCAAACCTGGCTGTGAAATATTCTCCAAAATGTCAATCATCTACATTTCAGAACTCCTCAAATGTTTTAGAAGATGGGTATTATGACAGTGTGATTATGGCATTTGGTCCTTAGTAATAATTTTTCATGTCACAAAATCAAGGAGTTCAGATCTTGGAGGAGTTTGGCAAGTCTTGTACAAAAGACAAATGGATATTCTCAGATATTCCCTGGGGGATCACAAAAGGCTTTCAGAGGGTTGCAGAGATGGAATGTTTTTGTCTAATTTTATGTATGGATATATTTAGAATAAAATTAAGTTTTGCACAAATAAAAGACATTTATAAATTTTAAAATTACATTTTATATTTACTGATTGATGGATGGGGTAAAGAGGGTCGCAATAAGGTCAGTTGCCTTAATAGGGAGTTGCAGATGCATAAAGTTTGAGAACCATTACAGTACAGTGTTTTTTATTTCTGTAAAGTCAACCTAAGGTGAGTAGATATAATGGGCTCATACAAAGAATAAAATAAACTGAGGATATCGTTTTGTTTACCTTCCATAACGTCAAATCGTGACGGCAATGTATTTGTCCGTATGTCGATCGTATGACGACTCTTAGAACAAAAATTTTATGAAATTTGGAATGGAGTGGAGCCAATCGAATAGAAAACCCCACGTTTCCTAACATCTTTGATGATTTGTTGCTATAATAACCTAGGAATGACTGTGAACTGCCACTCTCTGAGCAATTTTAAGTCATAAAACATGTTGTATTGAAAAATATTTTTTCGGAACATCATAAATTTGTACTTAATACTGAAAAGTAAGTTACATTGAAGTATTTTAAACTGAAACATTTTCACACTGTTATTTGGTGGAGATTTACAAATAGGTCATTAATCAGAAAAGTACGTTATTGTGAAGTACATTTTAATGAGATTTTACTGTATTAATTACCGAGATTAAAGCATAGAAGTTATACATAAAAACAATTAATTAATATTAGAAACACAAACTAAAGTGGATTAACTACACAAATTAAAATTATCATTAAAAAACAACCATGCTTATATTTAATAACACTCATAGAAACTTTCACACAAAAGTACCACATTTTCATGAATATAAGACAATATTATTTTCATCTTATTTTAGTATCAGAAAAAAGTGTCTCCAACATTCATATTATATGAAATATCCATATGAATCATAGCTTTTATTTCAAAGCACCAGTGCACAAAAGGTCAGTTTTGACTAAAATTTATTCATTTTCCACTTATGTTTTAAAGCTTTCTTGAGTAGAAATTTGGCATATCAGTCAAACTTAAATTGATGATATACCTAACTTTGGCATAGCATTTTCATAGTGATTAAAGACAAAATAATGATCATTAAATTTATAATAAATACCTATGCTATTACACTTGTACTATTTTTTAACAGGAAATAATGAAGTGAAACTGAATCTTGATTGAACTTCCATAATATTTAACATAGGTTGGACTGTTCTATTATCGGTATATTTCTCATGCATTCCTCTACTTAATACAAGATAATATAAACAGGAATAAAAAGCAAACCAAAGAAAAAAGATGCAAGCATAGTATTTTTGAGTCAGTAGCCATGCAATGATGCATTATTATAAAGAATAAGATGAGCACAGCATAATAATTAAGAACTTGCCTCATTTTAGATTACTTACAGTTATTCTTCCAGCTAATGTACAATGTAGCAGCTCTTTGTAAATATGAACATAAACATGGTGGAACCAAAATTAATACTGATCAAAAGTTTTTAAATTTGATTAAATAAATACCAAGGAGCTCATAACATGTGTGATTATTGATAATAAAATAGATACATAAAAAAATCTAAGTGACTGGAGACAAAATTTTGAATAAATATTTATACACCTTTTGCCAAGTGATAAAATTATAAGATTAATACTGGTAGCAGAAACTAATTGTTCCAAGTCAAAATTGCATTGTTATTCTATGAATGTATGCATATCAGTGCATTATGACAACTTAAAAAGTATCTCATATAATCTATTTCTGTTAATGTTTGAAATTATTTTCTTAATTTTTTCATTCGAGTGGATACTCGGCTTTTGTTCCTCTCATTCTTTGTCCAAAAGACTATATTTCTGGCTTCAGTACACAATATAAGCATATTGCACTGCATCTATTTAGGCTTATTGCCTTTGAAGGATAATGTTTTATTGGCATCCCCAGTTATTTTAATAGAAAACTTTATTTCAATTTTGTCCAAATGAAGATATTTATCCATGACTCAGGATTCTCCTCTTATTTGTCCCACCCTCCAACCTCTCACCTATCATCCATTATTCCTATTGAGCAGTGAGTAAAAGCTAAGAGAGGAGAGCTGTCACCAGGGTGTGTAAAAGCTAGAGGGCTAGGGCCAAGAGGATCTTACAAAATTAATATATAGAGATTCACCTTTCTTTTCAGAATAAGTTCTCTTAGATCAAAAAATAAATCAAAACATATCATATTTCATCTTTATAGAACAATGTAAGTTTTAGTTTCTCAATTAAATTATCCAAAATTTAATAAATTTTCATTAAAAGAATAGAAGTAAGTATAAGTTTTGTATTAAACAGATTTATTTTGAATTTTAACAAAATACTGCGGCCTAAGACAGCCATACTACAATACCTGAAACCTATGGTACTACTTTTTAAATGACATATTCCTGGCTAACTTAATAAAATGTAACCATTCTCTGACCCTCTTATTAATGCATGAAATTTGAATTGAATACATATTTTAGATAAGGAATATCTAGTTGATAAATTTTTGTGTGCACATAAAGGTTTTTGGTATTCTTTCAAGAAAGTGTCTTTATTAAAGATCAACTCACAAACACATGCATTATAAATAGTTATATAAAGCATACAATAAAGCATAACAATAGAGACATGTTCCACTTTAAGGTATTCAAGTTCCTGAGAGTATTTATGTACATGTGTACATGTGTACATACCTATTTATTAAAGTTTTGTACAAAATATAGAACAATCTGAATTTTACATATATGTCTAGCATTTACTATTCAAATACTGTCAAACTTTCTTCAGAGCAACCCTGAATTTACGCATCTCAAATAGCAATAAAATGAAACTTTAAAATCAGACAGCAAAAATATGGAATGGCAGGCTTTAAGCACAATTGACACCAAAGTTGTGATAACTGCATTGAAAAAACGAAATGAAGAAGAATATTTAGAAATTGAATCAATATGCAAATCAATAAGATCAGGATTGACATAGAGAGCAGACAAAAATATTCAATTTCTCCTGAACTACTCAAAGACACATGTAGAAGAACTGAAACTCTCATTGGAACAGGTTTCAGACAATGACAAGTGTAGTTCAGCTACAGGTGCTGGGTAAAGAAGTCATTGAATGATAGTAAGCTACTAGGTAAAAATTATAACAAAATAAATTGTCTGTATAAAGATGAATAATTGCAATTATAAAGAAAGTATTATGTATTGAAAATGTTTTAATACTGCACACCAATGTACAGTAGAATCCCCATTTAACGTTTGCCTGGGGGACAAGATTTTTGTCCCTTAGACTGAGTAATACCTTAACCCTCCGTGACTCGCACGGCTTTCCTCTGAGTTCGGACGCTTTTTTTCTGACGGTGCGCTCTTGTGTGTGGCAAAAGTAACGAAGCTTTCATTTGCATGTTCGCAGATCACTGAATTTTGTGAAGCTTTTTGTTTACTTAGTGTATTGCGGAGTGCCTTCTGAAAATCTTCTAGTACTTTGGTCATCATATTACATTATATAAGGTTCGTAAATATACTTTTATTTTATTTTTCCAAAAATTTATTTCTATTTTGAAGCAGATTTCATTTTATACATTTGAATTAGTTCAATAATTTTCACTAATTTATATCCACCCATAGATGTCTGAATTGCATTCTGAGACAGACAGGGAAACTATTGCTCTGTTTATTGGTGAATCTTCTGAAGAAGAAGTATGGGATTCTGATGATGGGTCTTCCGAAGACTTATTACATGAATCAGAACATGAAACAAGCAGTGAGCAAGATGATGAAACTGCATGTCATACGGAAGAACGCATCCTTATCGGTAAAGACAATGTTACGAAGTGGAGTTTGGAGCAACCCCGACGTAATGTTAGAACACCCGCACATAATATTGTGTCTCAAGCTCCTGGTTTCAAGGGAAGCAAGGAAGACATAAAAATCCCTGTGGAGTGCTTCAGAATTATGTTTGATCAGGAAATTTTAGAGATTATAGTTAATAGTACGAATATACAAATTTCAGAAGTTGCAGTAAAATTTTCACACGAAAGGGATGCAAAGCAAACAGATGATATGGAGATAACTTGTCTTATAGGGCTTCTTTTTTATTTGGGCACAAATAGATCTGGTTGCCAAAATATAAAAGATTTATGGGATCGGAACGGATTAGGTGTGGAAATATTTCATGCATTCTTGAGTTATCAGTTATCAACATTTTAAATTTTTATTGCAGTGCTAGCGTTTTGACAATGTAAACGATAGGGCAGTTAGGCAAGAAACAGATAAATTAGCAGCCATTCGGAATGTTTTTGAATTGATCATTCGCAAATTTCAAGACTGTTACATAATAGAGTTTGCGACTGTGAATGAATAATTAGTTGCTTTTCGAGGCAAGTGTTCTTTCTGTCAGTACATACCAAGTAAACCAGCTAAATACAGGATGAAAATATTCATCTTTGTGGATGCATGCATTTACTATACGCTGCATTTAGAGGTATATGTTGGGACTCAGCCTCAAGGGCCATATAAGCTAGACAATAGCCCAAGGGAGATCGTAAAACGCCTTGTTGTCCCACTTTTGAGGACGGGAAGGAACTTAACCGCTGACAATTGGTTTGTAAGCGTGCCACTTGCAGAGGATTTGCTGAAAAATAATATTATGCTGGTGGGAACCGTTTGAAAAAATAAGAGGGAACTGACACCGAAGGGCAGGGAAGATTACAGTAGCATATTTGCATTAAAAAATAACATGACTCTTGTATCATATATCCCTAAGAAGGGTAAAAATGTCATTGTGCTATCAACTATGCATAATGAAGTTAGCATAGACAGCTCAACTAGAGAAAAAAGAAAGCCAGAGACGGTAACATTTTATAATTTGACGAAAGGCGGTCTTGATACTGTTGATAAGATATGTGTGACGTATAATACTGCTAGGAATACAAGAAGGTGGCCACTTGTTATTTTTTATCATCTACTTAACACACTGGGAATCAACGCATTTATTATCCACAGAAATATTTATCCCGAAAAAAAATGAATCGGCGGACATTCTTACTCGAAATAGCGAGGGAATTAACACGGCCATACATGGTAAGAAGAAGTTCAATGACAATGTTGCCTTTGCCATTGAAGAGAAAGATAGAGGAATATGGAGAACCTTCGACAGCAGGAACACTGGAGAAGACGAAAAAAGGGAATAGTGGACGATGTGTAGTTTGTCCCAGAACTAAAGTTTGCTAACCATATGATGAAAATTTGCCCAGATTGTTTTAAAAATGTAAAAAAATAATTTGTGTTTGAAAAAATCGTGTTTCAATAATCTAAATATATTCAAAAATGCTTTTTTATGATAAATGAAAATAATTTATGCAAAGAACTGTTTTAATTCAATGATAAATTATCCCTGTCATTCCAAAAATACTTAAACAATAAAAAAAGAAACATATGAGAGAAAAAATGCAATTAAATTTTAAAAAACGGTGGGGTGTCAGGGACACCCTGCTCGAGTCTTCACGTTCGAATATGGCGCTCGAGTCCTGCAGGGTTAAAGGGGGTAGTCTAAAATTTAAAGACTACACAGCAGTTTATTAATATCAAATTTTTATTAATTGAAACACAAATATTAAGAGAACAGATAGATAATGTTGCTCAAAGAAGATGGAGCTAGTCTAAGGCGGTTTGCCATCTCTATTCTTGTCACGTTTGGATGAGCCTCAAATTGATAAATAATGGAAACATTTTCACTTAAAGTAAGCTTACTTATTTTGGTACCCATATTAATAAAATATCATCAAATTAAATAAATATCCTTTCCACAAAACGAAATAGACATGCACATGAATGGCACAACTAGCGAGTGTTTTTAACGCCGCGCAGAAAACACTGTCTGTATACCTGCATGAAAACACAACACACAACGTCAGAAATCCAGTATGTTATGAGTTACTTTGCCATCACAGTGAAAAGTTACACTGTCAATGAGTTGCCCAGCATATTGACCAGTTCACATACAATGTGATTCACTTCTAGATAGCCGAGAGAAATGATGTGAAGAGGTTGAAATATAATATGTACAAGTATATGCAGTGATGAGCTGAAGCCGGCTTGTACAGGTCATTTGTTAATTTTTCTCTGAATTTGGGAGAGTTGTTAAATTTTTAGAAAATATGAAAATTTATTGATTTTCGTCCTTTCAAGTACATTTTGCCCTATCTGACACTCAATTACTGACAGTGTATGAAATGGAATATATTACGAACTGAACACTTGTTAAGTTAGTGGAACAGTATTACTAAATACCTGAAGAAATAATGACGTGTGATGAAATGGAGCGATCAGGTGCCCCTGGCAGGTAGGCCTCCCGTCTCACACATCCAAATTTCCTTGAACTTTTTTTTAGAGTTGGTTCTTAATTTTTTTCAGCTAATCACTGAGTATATGACATATTAATTTTCACCGCTGACATTGTTACCAGATACAAATGTCATCTATCACTTAAAACGGTGAATGGGGTGTAGGAGATTGCAGATGCGTAAAGAAACAGCAGAGGGGTGATATTGGAACGGGCAGGAATGGTAAACATATGCTCATCCCAGCAGATGAGTAACCGCAAGAGAAGAAATGCATAGTTAGCGAAAAAATATGAAGTCACCTAATTTGGATTATGACCTTGAGTGCTCTGTCTAGGCTGCTCAGAAACCTTGCAGCTTTTAGTGTTGATTGATTTCTGAAGTGATTACAATCAATATTTTCATTCGTACGATTTCACGGAATGAGGATGGCTGAGAATCATACTGCAAGTGCTCTGGCAAAGATGATTTATTAAGCTTTCAATTAGGAGATGAAATTAGTTGTAACTTCATGGTTGTGACCCTCATTGCACCTCCTAGCTGTGCATTTGCAATTTATAATTTTTCTGCGGCAAACTTTCCTAAGACTTTTATGTAAATAAACACAATCAAGACGTACTTAGTATATCAGGAATCAAGCGAGTATGCAGATCGTTTCAATTTTTTAAGTTCGTATACAATGATGAATATGTGATATACCGTATTTACTCAGGTAATATCCACTTTTCCTCCAAAAGTTCTCATCAAAATGGGGGGATGCAGACATTACATAAGATTTGCCCATTCATATTTTGAAGGTAGGCCACCCGCGAAACACCTACTCAATACTTCGCATCTGGTGTGAGGTATTGAGTCTGAGTTTTTTGGTAGGGGCAATATACCGTGCATTTTATAATAACTTCAGAATAACGACTGAAAATGGAACCTTTCTGTATTATCAAGGAACTAGACTCCAAAATAGGTTTTCGAGTACCGTATATACTCGAGTATACTGTGAGTTTTTATGATCAAATTTTAATGCAAAAAGTAAGGGGTCGCACTATACATGCATAATATTTTTGAGGGTTTAAAATTCATGCATTTTCGTGGGGCATTTTCGATGAACGTAAGCTACCCAGTATATGCTCGCAGTAGGCTAACCTTACCAATAAGCTCCTTTATCCTGGGCGTGCCTCCTGTAGCCTAGATTCTTTCTTTATGTTGCTACATGAAGAGTAGAACCTCGTTCACTATATATGCCACTTTAAATCTACAAATACCTGATATAAATGAAAGGTTACAGATAGTTTTCCTTTCTCAAATTCTATGTCTATCTTTGTTTGTGTCTGTTTTCATCACTGATGTATTGCTTTTCCAACGGCTTTTGTTTGAATTATGTATATGCTTCAGCTGCATTCCTTTATTCTGTTCCTGCAAACCCATATTTTCTATCAATATGAATTCAAGAAGGAACAAATATACAGCTAAGTTCAAGCTTAAAGTGATTCAGTATGCAGAAAAGACAAACAGTTGTGCAGCTGCAAGAGAATTTAATAGTTTTAATAATTTAATAATAGAAACTGGAGGAAGCTGTCTACACAGCTTAGGCAAATGCCTAAGAACAAATGTGCAAATAGAGGAAAGACTAACAGGTGGCCACAGTTGGAAGATGAAGTGTATAAATTTGTCAGTGAAACTCGACAGGATGGAAACAGAGTTTCTCGTGGAAAAATTTGGACCTTTGCCCTGAAACAGGCAAAGAAAATGAACATTGTTGATTTCAAGGCCAGGGCTGGTTGGTGCACCAGACTTATGAAAAGATATGATCTTGTCCTGCGACAGAAGACCAAGATTTCACAGCGCCTCCCCACAGAATTGGATGACAAAATAACTTCATTTCAGAAATTTATAATCAAACATAGAAAGAAGAATGAATATTGACTGGCATGTATTGGAAACATGGACGAAACTCCAATGAATTTTGACATGCCAGTCAGCAAAACAGTGAACAAAGTGGGGGGGGGGGGAAATAGTGCTAGCGAGGACAACTGGTCATGAAAAAACGAGATTTACTGTTGTATTAACATATATGGCTGATGGCACGAAGCTGAGGCCAATGGTAATTTTCAAGAGAAAAACATTGCCAAAACAGAAATTCCCTAAAGGAGTAGTCGTCCATGTCCATGAGAAGGGTTGGATGGACGAACAAGGCTTGAAAATATGGCTGAAACAAGTGTGGTGTTCCAGACCAGGAGCACTGAGGAAGGAAAAAAGTCTACTGGTCTGGGATATGTTTAAAAGCCATCTTATGGATAGTGTTGTTGCTCAAGTTAGATCCCAGAACACAGACTTAGCAGTAATCCTGGGGTCTAACCAGCATTGTGCTTTTAGTTAATAAATGTTCAGTAGCAGTACTATTTTTTGTTGTAAAGAATTTATTCCTGTAGTATGTAATACCCTGCGTATAGTTTATATAATAATGGTGGGATACGCCCTTATAATGCTCCCCAATTAATGTTAATTCCCAATGATATTATTACTGTATAAATAAAGGCACTAGAATTAAAATATTTTTATATCATCCTGTGCAATCATGATTCCTATTAAATCTTATCAAAATGAGGTCAGAGGAGAAGAAACCATCTACTGCCTTCCTCACTACGCTGGCAGAGATGGTTCTCACAAAAAATAATTTCGCGTTTGGAGGACGCCATTACCTACAAACCAAAGGAACTGTAATGGGCACACGGATGGCACCCTCTTACACTAACTGCTACTTGGGAGAATGGGAGTCTCAGCTCCTCCAATCCTTCCCCCAAAAGCCTCTCATCTGGTTCTGCTTCATCAATGACATCTTCTTACTGTGGACCGATGGGGCGGAATCTCTTGATTGCTTCCTAAATACAATCTCCACCCACCCCACACTCTCCTTCACCCACCACTCCTCCACGACAGAATCCACGTTCCTCGACGTTAATCTATCTTTTAGAAATAGATACATCACCACCTTGGTGCACATCAAAGACACCAACCACCAATAATACCTCCATTACACCAGCTGCCACCCACATCACACCAAAACATCCCTTCTTTATTCCCTCGCCCGCCGAGGATATGTTCAGATAGCACTTCGCTATCCGAATATTGCACAAAAATTCAGGTGGCATTCCTCAACCGAGGCTATCCTCCAGAATTAACCCGCCACCAAATACACCGTGCCATTTCTCCTTCCCCCGCCTCCGGAAAAAAAACCGAACCCAAACTCACATACTCTAAGCGACACCCCCCTGACTCTCACAACAACCTTCCACCCAAGGCTACACGAAGCCCTGAAAAACATCCTTGCCGCCACCCACCCCATTCTCACATCCTCACCCATCACCCTTACACTCTTCCCCAAGCCACCCATCATATCATTCCGTTGACCCAGGAATCTAAGCGACTTGTTGTGGCACAAAGAACTCCCTACAGGTCCAACACCACCCCCCGCAGGGTCTTTCCCATGCGAAAGACCACGGTGCCTCACTTGCCCCATCATAGAGACTTCCTCCATGTTCACCAGCCCAAAAACAGACATCACCTACCCGATTACGTCCCACGGAACCTGCACCTCCAGAAATATAATCTATTTATTAAACTGCACACAATGCCCGGTGTTTTACGTGGGCCACCACCACATCCCTCAACATCCGCATGAACGGTCATCGGGACAGTGTCGCTCATAAGCACCCCCTTCCAGTGGCCGATCATGCGATAAGCCACTCCCTACCCTTCAATAGATGTTTTACTGTCAAAACAATCCAGGCTCTCCCAAAAGACTCTCCCGCACCACAACTCCACCAATGGGAGCTCACTCATATAGAAATCCTCCGCTCTCTTTCCTTTCCTGGTCTAAACCTTTGTTGACACCCCCACCTCAAATATCCTATCCTCCTTCCCACGAACCCCATCCTCTTCCCATCCCCTCTACCCCCAGTGAGACACTTAGGTTTAGTTTTAGTAATACTCTTGTGCCGAAGAAGGGCGGATGCCCGAAAGCTCCAAGCAAAAGCCTTCGTCTTTCGCCATGGACGTCCACAACACCAAGTAAGTGACCACTGGCTCCCTCCTCTATATATATATATGTATATACACACAAACACACACGCATGCATGTGCGCACACACACACACACACCGTATCTGCCCGAATACAAGCCGATGTTTTCTGACAAAATTTATCATGAAAAAATCACCCCTCGGCTTAAATGCGAGTCCGAGGAAAATTTGGGTTATGGTTAAATCTTGAAGTCTCTCATTGCCTTTGTGTTCAAATGATAGTACTATATTTTTCGTAAAGTAAATATTTGACCTACGATGAATATATATATAAATATCTTGGCGAGATCGCTTGCGTAAATTGACGATTACGCAAAATGCGTTTAAGGCTTTGAATGCTCAACTGTTTGAATTTCGGTAAAACATTACATGGAAGGTGTATAATTATAAAAATGTAGTTTGTTAAGGCCATGTAAATGCTAATTTCATTGGAAATAGACTTGGATGAAAAAATATCTTGGCGAGATCGCTTGCATAAATTGACGATTATGCAAAATGCATTGACGGCTTTGAATGCTCAACTGTTTGAATTTCGGTAAAACTTTACATGAAATGCGTATAATTATAAAAATGCAATTCCTTAAGGCAATGTAAATGCTAATTTCAATGGAAATAGACTTGGATGAAAAATTATCTTGGCGAGATCGCTGTTACTATATTTGACCTTTTGTGAAAATGAAGATGAATAAAATTATTGCCATTGAATGTGGAACATTTTTCAGCAACGCAAAATTATTAATTGGAGTAATATTTCAAAATGTCAACAACTAAACCATTTCCCACACATTTCTTCGATCTCGAATAATGTATTCTAAGATATGCATTAATGCCCGGCACACTTCAGCATAAAATCTACGAAATTTATGTTTTTGCCAAAAAATTGTGGAAATTTTGCGGCGTTAAATCAGTACGATAAATGCTTTGTATGGTTTTCGCCTTTCGTTGGCGTGTCAACCAAAATCGTCTTGCGTGCCACTTATGGCACGTGTGTCATAGGTTCACCATTACCGAGATTATTCAACCGATGTTGCCATAAAATATCTAAATTGAAATTTTGGAAGTGCGGACATTACACGAATTCCATTTTCCCCAAATATTTAGCACTAAAAACGGGGTTGAGGGCATTACATGGGTATGGGTATTACTCGAGTAAATATGGTAATTAATCTTGCATGTATCATATGAGATAATTTATACGAGATTCGAATAATTTATCCGTTCACAAAAACCTTATCAGTCAATACACCAGCACTGAATGTCTACATTCTTCGTGCAGTTATTCTTACATGTCTATTGCTGGCAAGTTAGATATGATATTCCTCACCTCAAAATAGTGTATATTGACAATAATTTCTCGATTTTTGTGACTCATGTATCTTCACACTAGTCAAAAAATGGGGTACATTTTGATTTTGAATTTAAAAAATGGAAATGAAATATTGAAATTTCTTATAAAAACTAGATTTGTGGGATGAAAGATATTGATTTATGTAATCAAATAGTAACTGTGAGATGTAAAATGGACCCCAATGTTAATTCATGGGTATAATTTCATTTATGGAACATGCTCCATTAAAAAAATGAGAAAATGCAAATAAAAGTAAACAAACCAAACCACGTGCAGGGCCTATGGAAGTGGAGATGTGATGACGAAATTTGTACACCTTGTTCAGGAAACGTCCAATAAATTTCTGAAAATCTGCATCAGTTGGTTGATTATTATCAGTCCAAATTGAAAAACTGGTCGATTCAGGATTATATTCATCAGGAGAAGGTTGCACGCTATGCTTATTCTCCTCTTCAACCTCCACATCTTCTGTAAGATTCCCATCATCAACAGGAGTTTGTTTGGATCTTGCTGCAACCACAAATCTCCGGAACCTAAAAGAGATTAGTAATCATTCAACACATTTGCCAGCACATAAAATGATCAACTTTTTAATACTTTTTAAGTATTGATCAAAGGTTTAAAAATGTATCCTATAAAAATTATATGCATTTCCTGGTCTTATTGCAAAATTTGTAAAAAGAAAGAATAACTTCTAACATACAGGGGGATAACCAGCTTAGACTGCATTGTCCAACATAGTTGCCATTCACTGTATGTGGTGAATCAGCCACAGACGTAACGAATTGTTGTTCTTCATCAGTTATATATATTTTTATGTCTTTGGGTTTTAATGCATTATCAGGGCTGTGCCAAAGGGCAAAGTAGTATGGCAGTCACTGTTTGACATTTGTCAATATGTTTAAAATGCTTATCACAATATTTATTTTCAAAATTAAAATTAATCCCAATACTTACATAATCCAAGTTTTCAATAAAATAACACGTATGATAACATTCCTAAAGCAAGAGGTAGAAGCATGTTTTCTTAAAAATTTTCAGGGGTCTGGTTTGCATCTTCCTTTAGGGAGGAGGCAACTTGCACTGCTGGAATGTATATCCCTATTAGAGTAAACTCCCAGTTAACCGGAATGCCTGGAGAATTGGGTTTTCTGGTTAAGTGAATATTCCGGTTGCTTGAGTTTTATTGGATAGGCTTCAATAAAGCATTTGGATACCAAAATAAGGAACAGATGCAGAATTGCACATTCACCTTGGAATTGCTAACCTGTAGACTAGGTACTCTACTCAATTGTTCTTAAATAATTCCTTGACATTCAAGCAAGTAATGAAACTCAAAAGTATTCAACACATTTAATTGCAATATTCTAATATTTAATAATTGAATTACATCCTATGGAATTTCTCGTATGCCTACCGCCAGGGCCGGTTTCAGTTAAAAAATATCTGTAAGTGAGGTAAAAATTTGCCACCCCTCTGGATATCAAAGGTATGAAACAATATTAATGATATACTAAAAAAATAAAATTAACTTATTTTACTGTTTTATTTTTCAAAAAAATATTTAGCTAAATATTTTCAGAAAATAGAAATAAAACATTCACTGACCTTATAACAAAATTAATATGTAATGATTATATTACCAAATATTTTTATATTGCAACTTTACGAAACCATTTTTCAAAAAGGACGAGATTAACTTTTTTCGGGCTTTTTTCTTTGCAGTCATTTATCAGGGATCAGAGAGGAAAGCTATGTGCAAAAGGTAGAGATCCTGAAGTGAAATAGTTGCACAAAGAGACAAACCCCGAGTAATCAAAATCTCTAGTATTGAAGGTTCGCTGTATTTGGGGTGGGAAGGTTATTTGAAATTACAATGCTTAATCCCTAAAAGCACATGAAACTTAGAAGTATAGTTATTGCTTTTGCATGTATATAATCTGCTAAAGAGGTTAAGGAAAGTGCACAGTGTATCGGCGTGTTTTATACAATGTAAAACTTTAAAATGTTCATCTTGCTGCCCTTCTTAGGTGACAACTGTAAGCGGTAGGTTATGTCGCTTACACCTTGAACTGACCCTGAATGTAAATGACATATCATGGCATAAAATATAATTTTTTCGTGCTGTTTTCAAGTTCTGTGCAATAAACCTTTAAGAAAATGAAAATGAAAAAATTCGAAATATTGATTTTGCTGCCCCTCTGAAGTGGTGCCTGTAAGTGACTGCTTACGTTGCTTACGCCTGAAACCGGCCCTGCCTATCGCTATTAACTTCTCTTTTGTTCTAATAACAATGTGAGGTAAGGGTTAACTTCGTCCAACCTATAGGATTTTACAACAAAAAAAACTTTCTTTGTCCGGGAAAAGGAAATTATCCACACCCAACACAATGTATTAGCAGAAATTCTTGAGGCAAATTGATATTAAACAAAAGAGAAGCAAATAGTGACATGCAATCATGATGCCATTACATACAGTGCAGTTAGTAAATACACACGACTCCCGAGATTCGACCAAATCGAGAATTCGACCAGTCGAATCGACACAGCTGATCGATCGGTCGAATTAGAAACTAGTTTACACGAAGTCATTTTCGGCCTGCCCAACTATGAGAGGTTTAGTTTCAGTCTAGACATTGTTATTTCTACTCTAACTGCTTGAATTTGTGCTGATTTGACATTCAACTGTTCGAGATTCGACCACGTTTTCAGGAACGCATCCCCGTCGAATCTCGGGAGTCACCTGTATTAAAATAATGCAATTAAATGTCTTGGATAGTTATACATATATTCCTTAACTAATGTTTCAAAAACTAACAAAATTTTTATATCAAATTTTTTATCACTCGAAACATCTAGACGTCTGATCTTAAAACGTGTTTGCCATGGTTAGCGCATGGTTCACTAATCCCCATTTGTTCATAAAAATCTTTGGCCTTTACAATCAACATTGGTCCAGAAATAGGGGCTCCCTCAGAATGCTTTAAAGAAAACCATTCATAAATCCAATTGCTCAAGTTTCGGCTTATGAAGAGTGCGCTGATATTCAATTCCTTCAGTTGTCTCAGAAGACGTAACGAATTTCATTAACTGTGATTTCTGTGCCTTAATGTCATAAATAGCGAAAGAACTGACATTGAAGTCTTTCTTTAAAACATCGTGGCTCTCACCTTTCTCTAAACGTTTTATTATTAAGTTTCTGGGTTAAGGTTAATACAACACGTTTCCTTTTATCACATTTAGCACATACTGGAGTTTTAGGAGGCATTTAAAAAAGGAGTGTGAAATATTTTGTTATTAACATTGAGTCCAAGAAACATCCACAATTATGTATTGTGACTGCCGGAAACGCCAAGTTTAGCTGTAACATTCCAAATCAGATGTACACAAAAATTGCTGAAAGCACTAATGTTATTGGTAACACTCTGAACTAGATGTATTAAAAAATCAAGAGGCAGGAGATGCTGGTTGCTTGAGAATTCCAGTTGCATGAGTGCCAGATAACTGGGAGTTTACTGTATTATATATTTGCATCTGCGAAAACATTCTTCTAGCTTCAGTAGTTTGACTACAATACTATTTAAAAAATTTGAATTTTCTGACTTTGAAGCTACCTACTAGAAAATCTAAGAACTACCGTATATCTTCGAGTATAAGTCGAGAAACTTCCTCCTTTTTTAGGCCAATCAAACCCTACCTTCGACTTATATTCGAGTTGCAAACTAGATGGACATTTTTCTAGGTCAGTAATTAAACATGACTGGCGAAAAACATTTGACTATACTACGTACCAAACTTAATGATCGCTGGCCAGGCCCCCAAATAAGAGGCCGTTCCCTTCGTCAACAAATCAGAGGCATCCGGCGTTGCCGCGTTTGTTTCCTACTCAGGCGACTTTACCGCTCTCTCTCTCTCTCTCTCTCACAACAGCAGATGCGTAGCGTCTTTTGTTTGCGGCGGATGAGTATTGTGTGAAAGATGTCTGAGGGAAAATCTGTGAGACGTGTTCTTCAGAGTTCCGCGCGGAATTTAGTTTTAAGTGTACGAAATTACTTCGAGAGGGAGAAAAGTAATGGTGGATCGTTACTTGCTATTTCGAAGGTTGTAAAAAGATCAGCTGTTGCCCTTAACTTGGGAACGGCTACAGTCAGAAGAATAAACCAACGAGAAGTATTCTCAGGAAAACCGTAGTAGAACACACAAAGAAAGTTATCGAGGAGGCTTGGATTAAAGAAGGAATATTGGAAGAGGGAATTCAAGAAATTATAATAGCTTTTACCTCAAGTTCGGATTCGAATACTAGCAGTGATGTCAATATTAGCGAAGATAACGTTGGACTGGAAGAATTAGGAGTTTCACCTTTGTAGAAGGTAACTATAAAAATTATAGAAATTATTTATATTTGTTTCATTCTGTTTAAATACTAAGGAAGGTAGGTATTGATTGAATAATTACTCTTTGTTTAAAAAATTAAGTGTAAAATTAGATAATTACTAATATGCTGTATTGTTTTGCCATTTACTCATACAAATATCTCTCTTTTTTTGAACAGCTTCAATTGAACACTGTCAATCAGTCAACAATTTGTCTCCTGATTTAAATATCTTAATGTTTTACTAGGTAAGAAGGTGAGGTGAATGATGAGTTATAATTTCCTCTTGACTTCTTATTAACAAGTTAAATTTTCAGTCTATGCCAAGTTGATCAGTTCCTCCATGGTGCCTTTGCCCAAATTTCCAGCTGCTAATTAATTTCCACAAGGTAAGTATATTGGAGTATTACATTACCACACTATTGGATGAGTGTTTTGAAATTCATTATGCTATTCCTCTCTTTTTTGCAGAACCAGTTAATTCCAACCAATGTTCATACTTAAGTTTGATTATAAGTATTAATTCATAAGTTATAAGTTAAGGCAATGCTAATAATAAAAATAATCTGTAATGATATAACTAAAACCTTCATCAATTAATTAAGACATATTAATTAATTTTATATGGTGAAAAACCTTTCATTTTTTAAAAAATTTTCACTCTTTCCTGCAAGAAAAGTATATGATTCTGTTACATTCCTAAGTTATCTCTTTGGTGCAGTTTTGAATTCTTCCATGGCTTGCTGTAATCCCTACACTTCAAATGTGCAACAATTTATTTGCATGTATCAGTGCCTACTTAAAATCCCTGTAGTGTGTGTTCATCCATCTATCCCACAGTGCTTTTACTCCCATTTTTAGTGCTATAGTCTTGCCATTTCACGCTCAAATCGTGTGTGCTTCAGCTTTGGATATTCTTTATAATGGTTAACTTATTCAGTGCCTTTTCTACCAAATGTGGTTCTCCCTATTATCCTAATTAAAGTGTAAATTGTAATTTATTTGTATAGGGTCAGTGTCTACTTGAAATCCCTGAAGTGTGAATGTGTTTCTCCCTCTATCCCACAGTGCTTTTCCCTTTTTAGTGCTATAGTTTTTATATTTCATGCTCAAAGCATGTAAGTGCTTCTTCGTCTTTATGACTTAGCTTATTAAAGTTTAAATTGCAATCTATTTGTATAGTGTCAGTGACAGCGCCTGTGTGTACATGATAATGACGGATTTAAATAACTTTAAGGCAGGTGAAGATAAGTGATTATTTCAAAGTATTTTTGTCTTAACTTTTCTCATTATTATACATTTCCACTTTATTACTTACTGTTCATGCTTAGTATATAATTCCATTTCTGTTTATTTTATATCCTAAAATTGATTCTCTTATTTTTACTTCATCTATTTACAAATAACCTAAATTTTATATGTAGCTACTCTATTTTTAATTCACTCTGTCTCTGTACCTATCATTATATTTCAATAGTGACATTGATGTGGCTATGATTAATCTAATGTCATATGTTTTCTCAGGATAAATTTAATATTAGAATATTTGAAAAAGAGATAATTTCATAACTTTTGAGAAGCCAATAATTTATTTTGAATGATCTGGGATTTGAAATACTTTTCATCCTAATGTAATGACGACAGTAAATGTTTTAACCCAGTTTGTTCATAATAAAGTTTTGGTTTTCAGGAAGTTATATTACTTTCTTCTTTTTATGAAATTCAGTAATAATAATATGCTGACAAAAACGGTTATTTTATTCTAGTGTTGATCTTACTATTTATGTGCACAATTTAATCGTGTTTATTGTTATGTTTTCTAATCATTGCTTCTTTTACAGCTCTCTATATCTTAGTTTACCTCAGTAGGTTTCGCAGTTTTTTCACGTCTCTCTTCTTGTGGCCGTTTTTCTGCAAATGGGGTTTTTGCCTTACTGGTTTTTCCCTGTAAAAATGTTCAATTTGTGTGCAGTTTTAAATATATTAAGTAATTTTACTACTTTGAATTTCTTTAATATTCCCATATTCATGGAAGCGTTTACTCTGAATCACAGTGTATATAATATGTAATGGTTTATTGTCTTTGGAATAAGTAAAAGTACCTACTCAATGAGAAGCGTTATTTTTATTCTTTTATCCAATCATGATTTCCTAATAATATGATAATTATTAACTTGTGTGTTTGCTTTAGTCCGTGTAATGCATTTGTTATATTTAAAATATTAGTAACAATAGAAGTAAGAAAGTACTCGAAATGTATTTCTTCCGTAATCCAACTGCTACCTTTAAGAATATTTTGCTATTCTTCTTGATGTGATCTATTAACTATTTGCAATTATATAGAGTTGATTGTTAATAATAAAAATAAATAGATGAAATTAAATATTGTGTATTTATTCCTACTCCGCACCCTCTTCCCTTTCATGATGAATATTGTACTACTTGTTTTTTTAAATTAATAGTTCAATAAGATTTTGACCTAAACTTTTAGAATGCTGCATCTTTACAGCATATTAGTAAAATTTCCGTATTTTCGGCAATACGAGATAGGATAAGGAAAACATGGCAGTATCTTCATTTGGCAGAAATGTTACGAGATGGTTCTACGCAGTTCTGCCGTTATATACTTAACAGCTGCTTGAAAGCTGAAGCAAATAACTGTGTGAAAGGAACATATGTTGTGGTCATACATGTGGTCCCTTAGAAATCCCACACCATTCTTTTCCCTCGTGTTTATTATACTACCTGCTCCGACCTTTGCCATTCGCGTACCAAATAGTCTTCCTGCTTCGTTTTCTCTATGCATTCTGAAAAATGTAAAATATAACATCCTTTTCTCTTATTTGCCATTTAAGCAGAGAATATTCTATATTGTTTAAATGACAATCATATAAAATAGGTACCCAATAACGTGGAAAATGTTTTATATCTACTTATGAAAGACAAAGGAGGAAGTAATATATTCGTAGTTACTACGATAATATTACCAAACGTAAATACTAGTAATTTCATTTTATGTAGCTTTAAATATTAAAGTTTTCAACATTTTTATAATTTCGTTTACTGATGTTCGCCTGTCTGACCCCACTCCTACAAACTCTTAACCATCCAGCGTCTCTGCCCACTTGCGAAGCACTATAATTGGTCCACGTTTGTGGACTGATTCGGCAACAAGGTTCCCTTTCCACTCATTTTAACCCCGCCTCCCAGCGATCATTAAGTTTGGTACAGACCATAACTTGAACAGCATCAGAATGAAAAATTCACGCTAACTAGCAGAAAATGCAAAGACTAATTCTAAAATAATACAGCATCGCTGTACTTACATAGTTTCAAAGGAAAACTTAAAATTTATATTTTATCTTGAAAAAACTTACCCAAATGAGTGGACTGAAGAGAAGAATCAATCCAGTACTGAAGCGTTGCTTTTTTTAAATTTTAATTCTGAATTCAAATTGTTAAACACCGTTCCATTTCTTCAACGACTTTTTACTTATAATCACGGACTGAACAGAGCCTGCATTGCAAATATTATCACCAATTTTTCCTTTGTTTTTTAAAATGGTTGCTATTGTTGAATGACTGAGATCATAAACACGACCAATCGAAGCAATCGACTCACCTATTTCTTATCTATTTATTATATCCATTTTATTTTCCATCGAAAGCACTCAACGTTTTTTACTAGTGATGTACCCGGTACCCGGCCATATTTTCAGTACCCAGAAATTATCCGGACCCGGTGCCGGATACTGGGTCCCTCATGAGCAAAAAAGGGTAACAATAAAAACAAATTAAATGGAACTTAATATTTTACTTTTACTATTTAGCCTGCAAGAAACATTCAGAGACACGATATATTAATTTTAATAAACATTTAAAAAATAGATTACACTAACAAAAGTTAAACTGAAGCATGAAATAACATTTTGCATAATATGCATAATTATACTTGACGACTGGTTAATAGTACCAGCTTGTAACATTTTATAAACTTTATAAAATCTTCTTAAGAATAAAAGTGCAGCCAAAATTTTAATAATTAAATTTCAACAATGGGAGGTTATGATGAAGAAACAATAGTTTTTCCATAATTCGCCAAAGGAGTTTATTCCTCCGCTCTTCGTATATGATTCCCGCCTTGCTAAACATCCTTTCACTGGGTATGCTGCTTGGAGGTGATGACAAGTAACGTCTGGCCAACCAATGTTGACAGTTCAGAAAAGATAGCTGCATTTTTTGCCCACCAAGTTAAAGGATTTTCTTTATGAGGGATGTTAGGACATTTAATAAAATTTTCAAATTGCCTCTCTTCTTTAGAATAAGGCGTATTAACCTCAGTACGTTACTCATCTTGTTTGCTTTCATTTTCAAATGAAATTTCATCTAAGCAAGCCCACACATCTTGAATTTTATAATCATCATTTTTCTCCTCCTCTTCTGTAAGCTTTAGTGGTTCATTGTCATATTTTTCTTTATTTTCAAATATTGGAGACAGACTTTTCATTTCTTCTATAACCCCATTTTAGCAATAACACGTATATTGGATTTTAAAAATGTAAGTTTGTAACGTGAATCCAAAACGGTGGCAATCACATACAATTTACTTAATTCCACATTATGAAATCTAGCTTGCAAGGATTTTAGCAGTTTCATAGTTACGGGGCCTTCATCATTTTGTTTTTGGCTGAGAAAGCGCTCTAAAGCAGCTACGTACATTTGGAATCACCATCGAAATAAGAGCTCCATCTGAACTGGCTTTGACTGTGACGGTGAAAAATTGTTCCAATAGCACAACTACATTTTCAATCAGCTTAAAATTGGCAGCAGTGAGGTTGGGTATGCTGTGATCTGATGAGTATAATGTGATGGCCTGCTTTCACATTTCAACAACAAACACATTTCAAGAGATGCGACTGCCCAACGCCGCTGTAAACAGTGGATTGGCCATCTGGGCTATCAAAGGGTTCAAGGCACATAGTATGGTATTATTAGAGTGAAATCGAGAAAGGCATCAAATTTGTGAAAAATTGGAGAAAGCACAAAAAAAGCCATAGCACTACCTGGCCGGGTAATTTTTCTTTGTTTACCCGGGTACCCAGTACATCACTACTTTTTATCACTCTTAGCACTTTCACAAACACTACATTTACAATTATTTTCCATATTTCAAGGGTAATAAAAAACAATACGTATATACACACGTGCCCGTACGGTTTTGAATACAAACGGCAAATGACAAGTGTTGACAAGTTTACGTGTTCTTACTGCGACCGATGTTCTTAAGTGCATGAGGGTGTGTTCATAAATGAAGTGCGAGGCACAATTCATTGGTACGTGGAATTTTCGTAAATACGAATTGTTCGTTTCTTGAATGATCATAAGTAGAGGTTCACCTGTACACATATTAATTTTTTTATAAATTTCAAAATTATCTTGTTTACATTTTCTTTGCTTCGACTTACACTCAAGACTTGGATTTTAGATGCTGTTTTAGGCTAAAAAGTACTCTTCGATTTATACTCAAAGATATATGGTATATATTTGGAGAATCCAATCCATAGAAAATTCATAGACTGAGTAGCTGCCCATTCAGCTGCGAAATCGGTGCTCTGTTGGGACCTCACTGTAGTGTTAGCTGCCTGTAGAGCACTGTGAGACTGGAGCTGTGTGAGTATTTAAATATATAAGCAGGACCTGCCCAACCCACACGTCCCTGACACCCGCCGCATACAACGCTTACAATAGAACAATTTATTACAAGATTGATTTATAACATATGTACTTAATAAAGGGCTATAAATTCAAGCATTTCAAGAAGATTGACTAATATTTTTCAGTGCAGTTAATTATAATATAAAACAAAAGTAATTATCAATTATTTATACATAACAGCAAAGCTTAATTTGTAGCCAAATAAGAAAGGGAACGCCTAACCTTATTTAACCTAACCACTTAGAACAAAACTGAATACATAATGAGATCTATGGTCTTTAATAAATATAAAGTAATCGGGAAAGTGTAAAAAAAAAAACAATCTTGTACAAATCAGATGTTGTCCCGCAAGAGGGACGTTGAAATGTACAGACATTCATCAACCTTTAAATTCTTGTAACGTAAACATTTTTCATTCATAACATTGTAGAAACTTGCATTTCTACAGAAATTAAGCACTGCATAACAGCACAAAACAGAAATAAAAATTCTTTTATATCATATCAACTAAGGCAGGAGTTGGCAACCTTTTCTACATGGTGGGCCACATTCGTTGTTGTGAATGCTTTGGAGAGCTGCATTGGAAATCACTAGAGCTTCGGTGGGCGGGATGGGCATTTAAATCAGAAGATACCTTGAGATTTTGTGGTCTCATATTAGTGAAAATCAATTCCAATTAGTTTACTAGCCTTAAAACAGCACAATAAAAGATCTTGAGATCAAAATTTCACTGAAAAAATATGGAATTGACTGAGTGTGCCGATCACTTTTTTATCATGGCTTTGTGGGTGGAATAAAGCACTCTCTGGGGCCGCATGAAGCCCACGGGCCATAGGTTGCCGACCCTTGAACTAAGACAGGGCTGCCACTAATTTTTTTTCTAAATCCTGTTACTGACATCAAAATATCCTGTAAAATCCTGTAATATGTAATATATCTTGGTTTTTTGATGCAAAATGTACAAATGTATGCTTTCAATATTTTCAGCATCTGCATCGCATATTTTAAGTAAAATTTTTTACAACTGTTTATGCCCTGTAACTTAAATTTAAACATGCTTATTTATGAATTATAAATTTATCCTGCATTACAAATCAACTGTACTGGCATAGAAAGTTAAAAAAAAATGTATTCAAGTTTTTAATATACAGTAAATAGCACAAATGCTGTGAAAACAATAAGTAACCATAGGCCTAGTTTACAGGAAAGGCCTTAGATTAGGAAATCTATTAAATAAAATAATTTTCACTTTTAATGTAATCAATATAATGGCTCAAAATTTAAAAAATTCTATGCATTGCGATCAACAATTAGAAAATTTTATCATAGCAACGGAAACAATAGTATAACTTAGTGAGGTATTTGACATAAATGTAGAAGAAAAATCATAATCTCTTCTAAACTATCGGTTTTACAAAAAAATGTTTTGAACAAATTGTAGATAATTACATTGTCCAAAACTTTTATAATAACAAATATTTACGTAAACTGAGTTTTAAAGGCGACATTTGGAAAAAATGGAAAAACTACAAGAATAAACCTCCACTTCCGGTTGAGCTGTTTCAACCAAAACCTTTTCAGATCTTCAGTTGCTAATAAAAGTTTTAAGTATAAAGTCTTATGCTGATCTGATTAATAGTTTCTGAGTTAAGAGCACCCAGAAAATTTTGCCACACACATATCATCATGAAAATAGTTGAAACGTACTCAGAGGACCTTGAAACGTGTACTACCGTTGAAATCTCAAATTCATTTTTTTTACAAGTACAATACTTTCTCCTATACTAACAAGGGAAGGCACCCAAGTGTAAGTGGCGGATCACAACCAAACTTCACAGGATGAAAGAAAACGAAAAATAATTAGACACGTATTTTCGGAAAGGTATCTAACGAGTCCGCGTTTTCGAGATATTTGCAATTGAAAATTGAAAAACAAGTGGCTTGTCTACTAATACCATGACGAACGACACCCTGACAACAGGTGGCGGTAGCCTAGTGATAAAGTGTCGGGCTGTGGAAGTTGTGTCGAGGGTTCAATCCTCGACATCGCCAAATTTTTTTTCTTCTCCAATCAATGTTTTATGACTTTAGTTTTATGTAAGTTGTCCAAATTACATCATTAATAATTTTCTTTCTTTTTTCAGGCCAGTATTTTAATTTTAAATCCATTCCAATGCACTTTTTACGACATACTCGGATTATATAGATACTTGATAAATATATCCAACATTTTCTACGCACACCCTCCTCGATATTTCCACTGTAGAGTTGCATAGTTTACGTGCCGAATTAGGAGCACTTTATGCCACGTTCCGATGGTTTCTGGAGTCCTTTCGGTGCGTCCTGGCAGTGGACCCTACCGGGAGGGGTCGCTTTTCGCTCGCTCTCCTAAGGATGGATTAGGGAACCGTAATTTATTCATATGTAATGGTTATACCGCCACTAGTCGGTCGCCATTGCCTCATTAGTTACAATTGGCGGGGAACGAGAACAATAACGGGAAGGTGAACTGCAGCAAACGCTAACGGTAACGGTAGCGACCCTATCGGTGCACAATAGAACACGACACGTTCACCTTTACGCCTCAAATTGTCATTTTGCCTACAGAAACAATGTGTGGGGATTTGATCGTTACTGCGGTTAATTATCCGCAGTTAATTAATTAATTAATGAACAGCAACGATAACAGTATAACAAGATAACAAAGTAACGATAGCAAATAATACATTTTAACGAAAACAATGGCGGCGCACATGTATACGTTTAAAATTTATTTAATTTAATTTCTCCACGTTGCCGTTCTCGTTCCCGGGCAATTGTGCATCTGCCTTTAGTCACATGTGGTCGCCTGTTGTCGGCTGCACACCATGAAGTGGGGAACATTGGTTTTTTCGAGCGCTTTGCGGGTTCTCTGACCGACAATGCAGATGCCGTGTGAGACGGAGGCCGCTACCTAATCCATCCCTAGGAGAGCGAGCGAAAAGCGACCCCACCCGGTAGGGTCCACTGCCAGGACGCACCGAAAGGACTCGAGAAACCATCAGAACGTGGCATAAAGTGCTCCTAATTCGGCACGTAAACTATGCAACTCTACAGTGGAAATATCGAGGAGGGTGTGCGTAGAAAATGTTGGATATATTTATCAAGTATCTATATAATCCGAGTATGTCGTAAAAAGTGCATTGGAATGGATTTAAAATTAAAATACTGGCCTGAAAAAAGAAAGAAAATTATTAATGATGTAATTTGGACAACTTACATAAAACTAGTCATAAAACATTGATTGGAGAAGAAAAAAAATTTGGCGATGTCGAGGATCGAACCCGTGACACAACTCCCGCAGCCCGACACTTTATCACTAGGCTACCGCCACCTGTTGCCAGGGTGTCGCTCGTCATAGTATTAGTAGACAAGCCACTTGTTTTTCAATTTTCAATTGCAAATATCTCGAAAACGCGGACTCGTTAGACGCCTTTCCAAAAATACGTATCCAATTATTTTTCGTTTTCTTCATCCTGTGAAGTTTGGTCGTGATCCGCCACTTACACTTGGGTGCCTTCCCTTGTAAGTGTGCAGAAAGTAAAAATATAAATATGCCATAGGTTTCTGATCCAGTTTAAAAGCTAGTTTTTGCATTCAATCTCACAATAAGTAGCGAGTTTTCGCACTTCATCCAAGGTATATTAAAATACGTATGTACTTGCAGAACAATTCATTGAATGTATATTAATTACAGGATTCATATTATTCATATAGAAATATTAATAATATCTAAATTTCTTTGTAGTCTATGTATTTTTAACGTGAACATCTTAGATAACTACAGAATTTTTCCTTATAAATATCAGTGAATCACGGAAATGTCTGTTTTTCATTTAAAAAATCCATGAAAATAGATAAAATCCATGAAAACGGCAGCCCTGAACTAAGGTATTTGTTCCACAGCATCTTTTTTGTTTTAAAAACATTATTAAAGAATACAAATGATGGAACAAATACTAAAAACACTTTTCCCAATGCAACTCAACAGATATTACATGAGAGTCAATTTTGGTAGCAAGAAATCATTTAACTTCCCCAAAGTGCATCTTACATCAAGCTTGAGTGGTAAAAAGAAAATTAGCAATTCATGCATAACAAAGTTATTCTAACTAAGCATGCAAGAACAAGAGACTCATAATTTAAAAAGGCAAAAAAGATACTAACCAATCATCCTTTTCCCTATCTGTTCTAGCAAAAAGGTAAAGGCATTTTTTTGTATTCTTCATAAGTTCACCTCCAACAGGACAAAATGTTTCTTCTTCACTGAGACTCCATTGATCATCATCACCATTGATTTGGTCTGAAGTTAACGTATGGTAATTAGAGCTTGAGCCCACACTGTTTTCGCCATCTGTTGCATCATCTGAATCCTTCAGGTATGCATCTTTTTCAGTCACAAGCTCTTCATCTTTATTGGCTTCATTTTTATCAGCTGCAATGGTTCCTCCATTTTCTTCTTCCACATCCTGAGTTCCATAGTTCACACTTATGTTAGAATCTTTTCTCAGAACTATGCAGATGGGATACTTTTTACTCCAGAGCCTAAAGATTGAAAAATTAAGTTAAGACATATGGTAACCTGTATCTCTTCTGTTACCTTTTACAAAAAATTGTGGTAAATATTAGATACCAACATTCCCATTATTAACAAAAATTTTAACTCATAAAGACTGAGATTGTAAGTTAAATTTATACATAGAATGCATTGTCTCTCATTTTAAATGCAAAAAATGGGAAGGTTAGAATGCCTTTGTCATTAATGGTCATTTGATAAACCTACCTTAGATGATAACATGTGATATTTAAATGCATTAATTCAAAAATAATTTTTATTTAAACTACTTCAAAATTTATAAGATTTTTATAGAAATTTTAACAGGTTAGTTGCTATGAGGAATTTTAACTTTTCATGCTTCACCATAACAATAACTTTTGATATTTAAATGATTGAAATATACAGTAAAATTATTCATTTTCTGAAGAGATAGCTTTGTTTAAAATAAAAAAGTTAATTATTTCTAATACAAAAACTGATGTATGCTACTGCTCTGCAGAAAAATTCTGCCATGAGAAGGAATTCAACCCAGGTATTCCACTTTCAGGGCAGATATTTTATTACTGAACTATTGTGGTAGGTTAATTATCCTGAGTTCTGTCCAGAAAGTAGAAGACCCAGGTTTGATTCCTGCTTATGGCAAACATTTTTTCTTAATTTATAATTTCTCCGATTTGATTTGGAGTTTTAAAATGTTACAGATTACCAGTGCATGATGCACTTAAATGCAATGTGAGTTATCACCTATTGTTTATAATAGTCTGAATAAGCAAACACCAACATTTGCCATTACACAAGTTAACTACATGAGTGGACATAAGATGAAATAAAATTATCAGATTGATTAAAAGGCCATTAACTGTAACTGATGCAAAACAAATAGACCTGCATTATCAAAGAGAAAAATGAGACCAAGAGTTCTATTTTTCTCTAAACTTGGCTTGCATGGGAAATATTTCAAAGAACAAATATCAATAATTATCCTTCAAAAAGGGAACTACTAGTTAAGGTATTTCATCAATCAGTGTAAGAGTAATGAGCAATGAGTATAATTAATAACAAACAAAAATAGTAACTGCATTGGATCAGAACAATTTCATTAAGCTTATTAACATGAAAATAAACATCTATAAACCAAGTAAGAAAAATATTGGAAGAGATACATAATTAAACTGAATAAAGATATGAAAAATTTTGATTTCAGTGACTGTGCACAGATAACTTTGACGTAAAATAATATTTTTAAATACTTGCCTCTTGCGAGCCAAGCCTTCAGGACAAAGTAAGACTTGGCAACTTCCAATATCATAATCCCTCCAGTGGCAAATTGGAACTCTCAGGTTGAATGTCTCATTCCACATGGCTCTACGTGGAATTCGAGACCTTGTATATGAGAGCCTCAGAATATGGCCTTCCAGTCGAACTAGAACCGAGTTAGTTGCTCCAATATGGTATGTATCAGGGTCATACTCATGTGGATACTGATTCATCCATCCCTGTAATGTAACAATCAATGAATAATAAAATAACTGCCTAACTATAACTTCCTTAAATTATATGCACAGATTACATAAAACTCCAAATACAGGCAGTGTCCACTTAACGTACAGGTTACGTTCTTGAAAACCCGTACGTTAAGCAGATGTACGTTAAGTGGACAGTCATTTTCCATAGAAACTAATGTTATTAATGGAGATGTGTTCCCAAAATTGAAAAGCTCATATTTTTTCGCTCAAAATCAAATTGGAATATTGCACTATTGCATTTATAAATTAACTAACATTAAATTTAAACATGCATACAATATATTAAAACAAATAAATATCATAAAACTTTAAAATAACAATTTAAAAAATATTCTTACCTGAAATTATCTTTCCCATTTGCTAACGGTAGTTGAAGCATAGTTATCGGGTAGAAGAAGAATTATTGGTAGGTGGAAAAGGGGCTATTATCAGAGAATTTTGAAATTGATTTAGATGGAGAGTCTAAAGGTGACTTGGGTGGTGATTTTCGTGTTGGTGAATGGATAGCATGATTTCTTTCAATTTTTTTGAAGAACTTGTCCAAAGGAAGTTGAAGAGAAGCCTTCAATTTTTCATTGTACAGCACCTTGTAACATGCCATGTCATTACTGAGACATTTAACAACAGAAGAACTTCTTTCAACATCAGGGTCAAAGTTTTCTATGACAGCTATCATATCTTCCAGCTTCTCAAAGTCCTCTTAACCCATCAGCGCTGGCCCTCCTTGTTTGAGGACGGTTAGTTGAACTACTATTGTGCCGAAATGTATTACATTGTCTTTCCGTTTATACTTTTGTATGAATGAGAGAAGTCTCGGAGACTATTTACCCGCATACTACTTAGCTGGAAATGTTTAGTCTGTGGTTGACTGCCAACCAAAAAGCATGAAAAAAATGTTATATGCAGCTACAAAGAAATTTGCCCATAATTAAAATTAATAAAAGTATTTTATAAATTATGTAAAGTGCATTTTGTTATAAATACTTTAATTTACCGTAAGTAAAAATAGTTTTATATTTATGTTCATAATTTCTGTATTATTTTTCAAGTTACTTTATGCCGTCCTCATATGAGAACGTTAGGCGCTTATACATGTAATTGGTTTTGCATTGTAGGTATAATATTTTAATAAACTCTATACAATTTACCATGGATAGAAGGTTTTTTCTTAAGAAAAAAACATTGATGGATGCTATAATGAATGAAGAATCTAGTAATTATGAAAATGCTGAAGAGTTTCATGTCAATATTATTCCACCAATTTAGATGAACTGACGGACTGTGAGGAATTTGATGATGACATTTATGTGGACCTAATTCATTTCCACACAATATTCCTGGTTCCATTGAAGTCTTGGTTCCAGAAACTATTACAGAAGAAGATGATTCTACTAAGAAATCAGCCAAAGAGGATATCAAAGGGGATGAATCTGCCGGTGTTTCAGGCGATATTTTGATTTTGTGAAGCCAAGATGGTTAAAAAAACATCCTATATATTCTGCTTTTGGAACAAATGATAGTGTTTTAACTGATGAATTTCATATTGTTATAAATGAACTGAAAGATTTATCTCCAAGACGTATATTTGAAAAGCTTCTTAGTGATGAAATCATACAATATGTTTGTGACCAAACTACTTTATATGCACAACAGAAAAACCATAATGCCTTCAACATTAGTGTGAATGAAATGCGAACATTTTTTGCTGTTTTACTGCTGACAGGTTATAATTGTTTACCACAGGAGCGAATGTATTGGTCTCTCGATGAGGACCTGGGAGTTTCACTTATTTATGATAGCATCTCACGAGATCAATATTTAGAAATCAAACTGTTTTTGCTCATGGCTAATAATAGTGAAATAGGGAAATCTCAAGACCGAATGTTCAAAATTAGGCCACTTATGAATATGCTTATAAAAAGTTTCTTACACAAAGACATATCAATAGATGAATCCATGGTAAAGAATTTTGGACACAATCCAGCAAAACAATTTAAAAAGGGAAACCTGTAAGGTTTGGGTACAAAAACTGGATGTTGAGCAGTTGTTCTGGGTATGGTTACGTCTTTGATGTTTACTGTGGAAAAAATCATAATCAACCAGAACATTCCAAATCTTTACCTGTAAGCACTAGAGCCATGATCAATTTGTTGAACCGCATACCAAATCTCTCAAATCATGTGGTTTTCATCAATAATTATTTCACCACTTATGCATTACTGGTATACCTCAAAAAGAAAAGAATCAGAGCAATGGGAACTGTAAGAGACAATCGAGTTCATAATTGTACTATTATGCCTTCAAAGGATATGAAAAAAAAGAAAAGAGGAACCTATGATTTCCGTTTTGATGAGAATAATGACATATTGCGTGTAAAGTAGAAGGACAAAAATGTCTGCTCTATCCTAACAAACAATGACTTCATTGAACCACTACATTATGTAAAGTGGAAAAGGCTAAAATTAACATTCCTCAACCTGCATCATTCGCTACATATAATGGTGGCATGGGTGGTGTGGATATTCATGACCAATGTATTGCTTTGTATAGAGTAGCTGTAAAAGGAAAAAACTGGTGGTGAGTTCTGTTTGCATATATGCTAGACATGACAGTCACTAATGCGTGGAAATTGCATCAAATGGCCACAAATGACAAAATGAACCAACTAGAACTAGAACCAAAAGATGCAGAGGCAGTAGCAATCTCAAGTTGAGCAATGGAAATCATTTTCCTGAAAAACCATTAAAATGTTGTGTGTCACATGAGGGCTAGATGGTCCTGTAAAAAATGTAAAAAAGCATTATGTATAGAAAAGAGTTGTTACAAAAAATACCATGTACCTGCCTAACGTCCTCATTCGAGGACGGCAATTTTTCTAAAGAAATAAATTAAATTTCGTTGAATTTTTTAAATATATTGTTTTATTTAGCATTTATCTCACCAGTGTATGAATAAGAATAATTTTCACCTGGCCATTTTCTAGCCGGTGCTAATAGGCCAAGTGGTGGGGGTTTCATCGGCATCAACATTATCTTGGTCTGCTGTCATTTGTTCCTTCAACTCAATCAAATCTTGAGTGGAAAGCTCCTCTGCATGAGACTCTAACAACTCTGTGAGATCAGCAGCATTCATATCTAGATCGAGTTTCCTCCCCATTTTTAAAATTTATTCGGTTACATTCTATGTTTCTTCGAAGCTTTCACTAACAATAACAAATTGAGGACAGAGCTTCCTCCAAGCATGATTCATTGTAGACTCCTCCATTTCGCTCCAGCAGGCGCTGATGTTCTGTACTGCATGAAGGATGTTGAAACCTTCAAAAAATCCTTGAGGGTTGGAGCACTTCCAACATTAGTCACTTTAATAGCTTGAGCCATGTTCATCCTCAACTAATATTGCCTGAAGGTTTGATCCATAGGCTGCTGCAAGGATGTGGTGTTTGGGGGCAAAAACACACTTTGATTTTAGGGTGCAAATTAGCCAAACTTGCTGGATGACCAGGTGCATTGTCCAGGATTAACAATGCCTTAAAATCCAGATTGTTCTTAGAGCAATACCTCTCCATTGAGGGCACGAAATGGTGCATAAACCAATCCTCAAAAATAAATGTAGTAATCCATCCCTTACGATTCGATTTCTAGATCACTGGCAGTGCGATTTTTAAAACCGCATTAAAAGCCCTGGGATTTTCACTGTGGTACACTACAAGAGACTTTTGTTTCAAATCCCCAGCTGCATTACCACCTAACAACAGAATAAGATGGTCCTTGGCAGCCTTAAACCCAAGCATACTCTTCTCCTGGATCGAAATGTAAGTGCATGCAGGCATTTTTTTTCAAAAGAGGCCTGTCTCGTCGATGCTGAAGACCTGACGGGCATAGTATTCTTCTTCTTTGATAATTTTAGCTAAAGCCTTAGGAAATTTATTTGCTGCATCAACATCTGCACTCACAGCTTCACCTGTCACTTTGATGTTGTGCAGCTTAGCACGGATCTTAAATCTGTGAAACCATCCCCAGCTTGCATTAAATGGTTCACTATTACTTGCACTAGAACTTTCTGTCATACTATTTTTAAAATCTTCATGAAGTTTCCTTGCTTTTTCCTGAATTATGGAAAGGCTCAGGGGAATACGACAGTGATTTTGGTCTTCCATCCAAAGCTTCAAAAGTCTTTCCATCTCCTCCATAACACTACAACATGCACGAGTTTCTGCAATCTACTGCATATTAATTCCACTTTGAACGTGTTTCATAATTTTCTCTTTATCTTTCACAATAGCATTAATCGTAGAACAGCTCAAATCTAAGTCACGTCCTATTGACGCCATAGACTCACCTTTCTCAACCTTGTTTATAATGCTTATTTTCTCCTCAAAGGTAATGGTATGCTGTTTTTTTTGGATGTTTTGCACTTATATTTCCCTTATCACCCATTTTGATTATAATTTTCACTAAAATTGTTTAAAATTTAAAAGCACACGCTGAACTCAAGAAGTCACAACGTCTTGTGTGGTGGCGTGTGAGATACTAACTGAAGTCCTCACGAGAGTCTGCAGTATGGGTTCTTCGCATTTTTAAAACTTAAAACACATCCCCCATTCTCATTCCTTAAGAGCAATAATGTCTTTTGTGGATCTGTTCCTTTAAGATGACGTGCTACATCAACCGTAAAATGAAAAATGTTAGTGGACGCTTTATTAACCCTTATCTGGATTCATGGCACCGCAGCAGCGTTTTCAATTTTCAAACATAGTTACCAACGATGTTATCACAAATACAGCCTTGAGTCTTTTATTTTTACATTGTATACACAATAAATAACAGTAAATTTTTCAGATGTTCGTCAATTTAGTTTTCAATGCCTTTAATGAAAAAAGTTACGTAGCTGTATCCCTGGCGCCGCAGTGGCTGTATGTGTTTCTGCTATTTGAAACATTTCCACAGAATGTACAGCAATGTAATTCAAGTGATTTGTGTTTTCTGTATGCGTGATCATGCAGGTTTGCATCAAATTAGAATCTAAGCATACACATCTTTCTCAACCCTGTCTGTTTACTCGTGTGCGCGATAATGGATGTATGTACGTATCTGCGGACAGTACGTATGTAGGTGCAGAATATGGTGTCAATATGTAATGTGTGTATCAGCAGATGTACATTAAGCAGACGCTGCCTGTAATTAACAATTAAGAGATGTCAAAGTGCCAGATAAAGCTGGCCATCAACTATAAAACCAGTGAATCATTGAGCATGTATATCCTTTATCTTTACACTGATGAAATAAATTACAAAACTGGAGGTGATTCATTACAAATGGAAGAATATATCCTACAATGTAGTTTTATTATGAATGTCATTGAATTTCTTTCCCGAATTGAAAAAAGGAAAAAGGAACATAGGAAGCCTGATGGCATTGACAGATCTCAAGAGGAATAATTATGCAAAACAAGGCTGATGATAAGCTTAAACCGACCGAAGAGAATGACTTCATTACTATAAATTATAAGCATAAGCCAAAAACGAAGTCAATCGTCGGATGTGTGTCCACCTCAAGTACCAAGTGCCCGTTGTCTGGTGTACCACGTAAAATTCATCTACATGTATGGCAACTTAAAAAGGATACCACTAAGGAGAATCTAATAAGGTATTTACGAGATAAATTATCAGTGGATCTAGAAGTGGAGCAACTCACAACCAAAGGTGAATATGCTTCATTCCGTGTGTCTGCGGACGCAGAATATCTTAACGTGCTGAAGGATCTAATTTTGTGGCCCATAAATGTATCTGTAAATAGATATTTTTTTCGCAAAAGCCTGTCAAAATCTACCACAGGACTATCCAGTGTACCCCAGTCAGATGATATCTCGGTGAACTTGTTTCCCCATAATTTTATTCTAAACATGAAAGTTCATTGCATCTGAAATAAACTAAATGAGTTCGAATATTCATCGGTAAACACCAATATGACATAATTTGCATCTCTGAACATTGGCTCCATCACAATGAACTTCCAACTGTAAATATTAGTGGGTATGCAGTGATCAGCAGCTACACTAAAGAGGTACACAGATGTCGTGGTGTTTTAACTTTGGTGAGAAAAGGTCTTATTGCAAGGGATATAAAAATTGCAAAAAATTATTGCAACGAATTTGATTTTGAATTCTGTATATCTGTTTTTGTGGGTAAAATGTGCATTACAATTGTATGTATTTATAGGTCACCTCATGGTAACTTTCCAATTTTTATTGAAATAATTGAAAATATCCTTGATCTGTGTGACACAAAATGCAAATTTATTGTTGTCTGTGGGGATTTCAATGTGAACTTAAGCTCCGAGAATAATATGAAAACTCAATTTCTTGATGTACTGCAATCATTTAATTTAGCACAAACTGTCTTCCAGCCTACTAGAATAACAAGCCATTCCTCAACTATCAATAATATTTTCTCTAATCTAAAAGACCATAATGGAGAATCTATCAGCACCCTTCTCTCTGATCATAATGCATAAATCACTGAATTCACTTGTCAGACTCCCACCTTTCTGGAATAGAGACTGAAAAGCACAGCCTTAAAAGACTTTTTTACTCTCTCATATACGAAGTATATTGAGAAAGTATTGTTATTGCGAAAAAAATTGACCTCGAGATTTTGATGTAAATATACGTTTTAGGTGTACCTGAGTTTGAAAAAGTGGTTTTCGCAATGCTGTCTGTCTGTTCGTGGTTCTAGAGCCTAAATGGTAGAGCAAAAATGAATGAAATCTTGTACTTCGGCAACTTTAACAACAATTGGATTCTCTAAAAAACGGCTCATATGATTTCATCAAATTTCGTATAGTTATTTAAGTTGATGTTTATAATAATTCTACATAGTTCACATTTTTCTAAAGATAACTAAACGATGCATTCGTATATGAGAAAGTTTGTACAATGTATGTTGTACCAATTTTTACTTTCTCATATACGAAGTATATTGAGAAAGTATTGTTATCACGAAAAAATTTGACCTTGAGATTTTGACGGAAATATATGTTTTAGTTATACCGAGTCCGAAAAAGTGTTTTTCGAAATGCTGTCTGTTTGTCCATCTGTCTGTTATTGGCTCTAGAGCCTAAACGGTAGAGGGGAAATGAATGAAATCTCGTACTTAAGCATTTTATCATACAGAATAGAAGCTACGAAGAAATGATTGACATTGCTCAATAATTAAGGGAAGTTTACTCTATGCATTTTTAACTACAATCTCATTTTCTCAAAAACTGCTCTAACGATTTTGATCAAATTTTGTACAGTTACTTGAGTTTACGTCTTCAATAATACTACATAGTTCATAATTCAAAAATCAAGAACTCTTTAACCATACAAAGTAGAATATTTAGAGACAATACAAACGGTAAAAATTAAACAGGGTAATGAAAGAAAAACAGAGAAACAAACAAAAAGAAAAATTTATACTTACAGGTTTATGAGGAAAACTCCTCGCTGGTGAACTGGTGTCAAACGTTCATGTACTCATTCCCTCCCAAAAGAACTAATCCTGTCAGAAGACCACTCACTCACTCACACACTCAAAAAACAAATGGGAAACTCTAAATATTCAATGGGAACACGCACTCATTCACTCCCGAAAGAACTAATCCTGTCAGAACACTCACTCACAAACACACTCAAACAACAAAGAGGAATCTCTAAATATTCAGTGTCCCATTGAATATGTCGAGATTCCTCTTTGTTGTTTGAGTGCATGTGAGTGAGTGTTCTCCTGACAGGATTAGTTCTTTTGGGAAGGAATGAGTGCATGAACGTTTGACACAAGGTCACCAGCGAGGAGTTTTCCCCGTAAACCCATAAGTGTAAATTTTTCTTTTCGTTTGGTTCTCTGTTTTTCTTTCATTATCCTGTTTAATTTTTACTGTTTGTATTGTCTCTAAATATTCTACTTTGTACGGCTAAGGAGTTCCTGATTTTTGAATTATCCATCTCGCTGTAGTCTCCAACACTTTTTTAATTACATAGTTCATATTTCTCAAAAAAGGAATATAGAGCTAGTTTATTCTATGTATATTTAACAACGTGATTTTCTTAAAAACGGCTGCAACGATTTTGATCAAATTTCGTACAGTTACTTGAGTTTACATCTGAAATAATACTACATATTTCATTTTTCTCAAAGAATGAATATAAGGCTAGTTTATTCTTGGGCAACCTTAATAACAATTGGATTTTCGAAAAGATGGCTCATACTATTTTCTTCAAATTTCATATAGTTATTTAAGTTGATGTTTATAACAATTCTACATAGTTCATATTCCTCAAAAGATAATTAAACGATGCATTAGTATATGAGAAAGTGGGTACAATGTATGTTGTACCGATTTTTCTACTGGTACCCATATGAAATTCTGCCGTTGTCTGATGACTGAACTTTGGGAGTGTGTCTATATTGCTACTTCAGTAGATGAAAAATTCAACAACTTCTTGTTAACTTTCCACCAATATTTCCATGAATGCTTCCCTCTTACTTATAAAAGGTTTGCTAATCAATCATCATCACATAATAACTAAATCATGGGTAAGTCAAGAAATAAGGTGTTTGTCATCTCCTTTAAAGGACCTTCATCAGAAACACATATTGAATAATGATGCTAATGACTTGAGCAAATATCGGGACCTCAAGAAAACCTACTATGAACTCATCTTCAAGGCCAAAAAGGAATACAATGAAAGATTAATTAATTCATCCAGTAACTGGGACATTATTAAGTCTCAAACCTTCATGAAAAATAGATCAAATGAAATTGAATCTACTCTTATTAACAACAATCCTAAGGAATGTCTGATGAAACTCAATGAACATTTTCTGGACAGAGTCGACAATTTGCTCCTTAAAAGGAATAAAGTAATACCCTATGATACACCTCTTCCTACCTAACATCTTTATTTATCCAACTGATGACAAGATGGTGAAGCAAACTATTGAAAAATAAATTGTAAAAACTCAGCAGGATGGGATGAAATACCCTGCTTCCTTATCAAAGAGGATATAAAGACCTTAATCTTACCCCCCCCCCCCCCCCCTCCTTAACTCATCTAATAAATGAGTCAATATCTCAAGGAATTTTTTCCCAAAAGCTGAAAATTGCCACGGTGATTCCTATTCATAAAGGTGGCACTGACTTATTGTTAGATATGAATAGCTTCAGACCAATATCCATATTATCAGTATTTTCTAAGATATTTAAGTCCGTCATGTACAAATGAATCACTTCTTTTCTTTCTACGTTCAGGCTCTTATCTAACAGACAGTTTGGCTTTCTAAGGGGTAAATCAACAGAATCTGCTATATACCATTTTGTTGACTCACTTCTGAGGAACATGGACAACCATGAAAATATCCTTGGTATATTTTATGATCTGTCCAAAGCATTTGATTCTATAGATCACTCCATATTGCTAAGTAAGTTCAATATGTATGGTATTACAGGTGTAGCAAATAACTGGATTAGATCTTTTCTCTCAAGTAAAGAAAAATATGTGTTTATATCTAGCTCTTACCATGGTCACTGTGCTTCAGAATTGATTCCTGTCAATAGAGGGATCCCTCAGGGCTCAATATTGGGTCCCCTGTTATTCATATTGTATATTAATGATCTTCCTTCTCAGTTCAATAATGAGAATATATTTATGTATGCTGATGACATTAACCATCTTCTAAAAAATTCCAAAAGCACAAACGCCATAATATCTGTACAACGAGCTATCCAACCTGTGGAAGATTGGTGTTACAGTAACCAAGTCTTTATCAACAGCAAAATGACAACTTTCATACAATTTCATCCTCATCATAAGAAAATTCTATCAAGCCCTCTATTAAAGCTTGCAGGATCATGCATCCCTGGCAGCACCAGCACAAAATTTTTTAGGAATAGAAATAGAAGAATTCTTAAACTGGGCAGCTTACAAAGAAACCCTGAGAAAAAAGATTGCATCACGTTGTTTCCTTATTAAGCGACTTATGTCAGTTCTGGAATCTGTCAGACTTGTTTATTATGCTTATAGACAAAGTTACATGAAATATGGCATTGTTGCTTAGGGCCACAGCAATAAGAGTCTTCAGGATACAAAAATCAGCAATCAGGTACATGTGCCAAGCTAAAAGAAAGGATAGTTGCAGATCCTTATTTAAGCAATTGAATATACTGACTCTATCCTCATTATATATTTACTGTAATATTATGTTTGTAAAGAGCAATGATACTTCATTAGAGTCAGTGTACAACTCAGATTTCATCAGTACAATACAAGAAACAAAAGAAATTATGCTAATCGGTGCCACACCCTAAAACTTTTTACATATAGCCCTTCCTATGCTGGAGCAAAGTTATATAACAAACTCCCAAATGTCTTGAAAGAAATAAACAATAAGGTGATTTTCAAGAAGAAAACAAAAACTTACTTTGTCAATGAAACCTACTATCCTGTACAAGAATTTTTATGTGGTGAACTTCATAACTATTAATTATGTATTTTTGTTGTCATAACCTTTTTTTTCTTTCTGTAAAAGCTTTTCATTTTATTTTGGATTACTGCAAAATATGCATGTTTGTTGACTTGTCTTATATTTGTATCAAATCTCATGGACCAATAAGCATTATTATTATTACATTAGCTGGCTAGAGAAGAAACCTGAGAAACTTAACCCTCTGTGGTCCCGTGTCAGAATAGTTCCGACAATTTTTTTTTCAGTTCAGGTCTTGTGTTGGATCTATTCCAACATGCCGTAAATATTTTCTGCACCAAAATTCATGCTTTGCCAAAGAAATATCGTTAGATGTATATTTGATAGATTGCTATAAAATATTTTATATTACTATATGTATAATAAATTATCATTTAATTAAATATAATATCCATTTTTCCAATTTTTTTGACAAAATTAAATGGATTTAGGAGGACAGTCAGGGGAAAATAACTGGATCGCAAAGGGTTGCCTGCAAAGTGGAGTGACTTAAATAAATAAATTCATTCGAATTTTTAGAGGATAATAATATTTTCAACAGATAAGAAAGTGGAAAGAAAGGTGTGGCTCCATGTCTAAGTATACAGACCTTCCCAATTCATTCTTTGGAATATCATAGCATTTTTAATAACTGTTTTAACTTATGGTTAAAGCTTGGAAGTTTTCACTGTTAAGAAATGCCAACTATTGTAAATGTCTCCTCAACAACTGCTAAAAAGCTGTCTGTGTATCATTGGAGTTACACACAAAAGTTCATTTATGCTTTCATGCAAAGGACATATACTAATTTTCCAATGTGAAACAAAATGAATTTTGGTAGACACTTTCACCTTGTATGCCATAATTTGAATATAATAAGATTGAAAAAACATGCACAACTTCCCCATTACACCTTCACTTTGTGCAGTGTGAACAAGGAATGCATAAACATTAGCTATACAAGTCTCCCATTGGCAGACAGTGAACATACAAGGGTTATTTCTTCATAAATCAGTTTACATGTATGGTACAGGCAGTCCTTGAAATCCGTACATAATGCGTTCCTGAAAACGTGTACGAAAGTCAAATGTCGAACATAGATTAACGTGTTATAGGGGGGGTTCCATTCCCAGAGAGCCAAAAAATGTTATAAAATCTCTAATTATGGTATAAATGTTTAGTTTTTTGAGCATGGGCTTTTTAGACACAATCGTGGATTTTATAATATAGAGAGATATGGCAAAATGCAATAAAATATTTAAATAATTGCACAAATAAACACTGCAGTACAAAGATGGCGACGCGGCAGAAACTGGTGGCCTGGTGGCTGGCAACCAGCAGCACTCAAAATATTCGTTCGTCATTTTGCTGACGCATGAAATTCCGAATTCGGCCTATGGAAGGCGGTTTAGGGGTGTAAACGTATAATGTGTGAAAGTGCGAGTTTTTTTTCATTAAAGCATTTTGCTATTTTCATAGTTTTTTGTAATATTGCCTAATCATGGCCCCAAAGAGAATGATGATTGAAATGAAAGAAAAGTCGGTAAAAAGGGCGAAAAAGTGATGAGTTTGGAGAAGAAAACTGAAGTTTTAGATAGGCTTGCGCATAATGAATCTGCTTCATCAGTTGGTAAATTACTTGGGGTGACCGAGTCCACAATAAAATCGATAAGGAAAGTGAAGAAGCGATTAGAGTTAGTGTTGCAAGTGGTACTTAAACAAGTACAAAAGTGTCTTTTGTACCTAGGAATCTGTATGTAGAGAAGACAGAGAAGGCTTTAAACCTGTGAATCGAGACCCAAACTCGCAAGAAAGTCTCGCTGAGTTCACTTGTTAATCGTGAGAAAGCCAAGCAACTGTACAATCATTATGTCTCAAATTGTTTCGCGGTCTGCTAATGGGATATCGCCAACATCATCGAAGCGTGTGTAGATTGGTTCCTTGATCTTTAAAAAAATGTGACCTTTATTCAGAACGCCACAGTACGTATTGTATTATTATATTTGTTCTTCTCCTTCACAATTGAACACACACTTGATCGGCTTAAGTCCAATGAGCATCCGATTGAAGCTAAAGATTCGCCACTTTCGGCACGCCTAATTATTTCCATCTTTGTCTCAATCATGTTCAATTTATGAGTCCTATGTTTCTTTTCACTTGTATTAGCACTTTCAGTTTTCCGTTTCTCACTCATGTTTATAAAATAATAGGTGTAAAATGCACAAATAAACACTGCTGTACATACAAACAAAGATGGTAATGTTGCCGAGACTGAATAATAATAATGTATTGATTATTAACTGACTTTACAGTGGTATTAATCTTGTTAAATTTCAGTACAATATTAAAAAAAATTACACACAAATCTTACATTACATATAATACGTATATTATATAGCATATTTTAATTTGGTAATTTACTAAAAGTGTTGGCTTGGCTGACAGACAGCGTCATTATGCGATAGCTCAAAATGTTTGTTCGTCAGCTGATGTATGAAAGTATGAATTCGGAGTACGAAAGGGGGTTTAAGGGCGAGAATTTATAATGTACGAAAGAGCGAATTGTACAGATGTCAAGGACTGCCTGTACTAGGTTTCTATAATGCTTACAACCAAAGATAAAAGGAGAATGGGAGATAGCCTTAGGAGCAAGGGGCAACACAATGTGGGAGAGTGGAGGGATGTGGAGACATGGAAGAAAAAGCTCAAAGGTAATGCAGCAGCATGATAAGTCTGATCCTACAAACCCCAATCACTTGTACATGTTGTTTTCCAAATTTTGGACCATATTAAAAAAAGAGATTTAATAACCTCAGCAGGTTATGGATAAACTTCCAATAATTTATTCATTCAAAACACTGAGCTAATTTGTTTCTGAATAACTTGAGATGGTATAACTCCAGCACAATATCTTATATGCATTATACATTTTTATTTTATCACTCACCTCATATCTAGGAACAGGTTGATACTCCTTAGCAGCTGGAACTTCCAAAATAGGAAGTTTACCATAGTCTGGCACTGAAAATGCCTCCATGTTGAAGCTCCGATAAGTCCTAATGGTTGAGGGCAGCCAGCTGCCATAGTACCACCAATGCAATATTAAACCAGCCATTATTGAAATATACATCCCTAACAACATTCCAGCAAGAATAGATGGCAGAATAAAAGGCAGACATATAATTACAAAAAAAATAATTAATACAGTAGGTTTGGACCAGCCAACCCATAAAGATGGTGGGTTAATTTTAGCACAAGGTTGAAAACCATCATTGCATGGAGGACCATAGGCAGCCCATGATGGAGGGGAAAGTGGTACTCCTGAATCTAATTCAGTAATCAGCGGTGTCTCCTCTCTGACTTCTTCTGCTTCTTCAGGACTATCCGCACCCAAAACTTCAAATTCTTCGTCAATGTCATCTTCATCTTCTGGTTGAAATTTACACTCTCGCCTGTTAAAAAGAGAAGACATAGATGTAACAATTGGCTGAGAAGAAGGCGGAGGTGTTGATGATCCACCTGTTCCAGTGTTTCCTAGCTGCCCACCAAAGTGAGGACGAATTCTGTTCCTCAGTTCAAACATTCTACGAGGAAATGGTTCTCCTTGACTAGCTTCCTCAGGTTTGTTTTCAATTTCTCCTTCCATAAGAAAGACCATTTCAGTACTAGCAACAGGAGTGTCATCTTTATCATCACCTTCATAAACAGACATATCAATCTCTGCTTTGGACCCTACAGTTAAATCCTCCTGTCCAGCTTCCTCACCTGACATTACTGGAATAGAACCATCTTCAGAGTCACTTATGCTGGAGTTCTCATGACTTCCTCTTGTGCTGGCAAGTTTACTTCCACTACCTAACTTTCTACCTGACCTATCAGTCTTGTTGAGTGTCTCTTCTACCCTTTTCACAATCTTACCACGCAGCTCATGAAAAATGTTCCATGTGTCTGAAACACTACTGCTTGACCCTCCACCACCAGTTGTAGATCCTACAGAGTCAACACTACATGATCTTTTGCCTAATTTTGGGGGACATTCTTTGGAGGGCGAGATCTCACGTGAAGAGCCACCAAGTAGGTTCTGGGGCAATGCCATGGAAGAGCTGCTGGGTGTGGAAGCTCTGGAACTTTCATCTTCCTCACGGAAGTCTGGAAGAATAGAGGATTATCAAAATGGCAAACTTTACTTAATGATTTTAAAAACCATAAGGAATAAAAACATCTGGTTAACTAAAAAGCATAATGAATCTTGATATCATAATGGCATAAAAATTATTCAGGATGACTAAAAATGTTATCAACTGTTATTCAAACTTACTCAGAAAAATACGTCACCATTTTAGGTACACATTCTTCAGAAGATATCAATAAAGGGATATATGAATTTAAATTCTTTGGCAAACAAACAAAAATGTTTTATTAGTGAATTTTTTATCATTACATTTCATATATGTTATTTTTCAAAAATTAATATCTGAAAACATCTTGTTAGAAAATAATAGAAGCCCTAATGGACTGATTTAGAAAGTTAATTTGCTAGAAAATAGGATCTAAATTATTTGAACTATACAAGTAATGCACCAATTATCTAATTAAGTTATTCAGTTTTAAAGATCAAGTTAAAAACAAGTACTACAAGTAGGAAGTTTAAGAGACAGTTAATTAACAACAGCAAAAAGAGTAATTCATGAAAATCAATTAAATCTAACCTGACTTCTCTGCAGAAGCTGCATCAGCATCTTGAGAATAAGAATACACTTCCTCTAATTCTTCATCTTCAGTATGAAATCTGATAGCAAATGTTGGCACTGATGTTGCTATTGGCTTACCTGACAAAATTAAAATAATTCTCATATTTTATTTATACTAGTTGTAAAGCTTATTCTACATAAAGTTCAATATAAGTGATTTAATGACAAACAAGTATGGAAATAGCTGCTAAAGCAGACAGTAAATGGTGTTTTTTTTTCAAACAAGACAGCATACTGAGTCAGATGGCAATACCATTAAGTCTCTATCTGGTTTTGTTTAGGAGGAGTTAGCACATCTGACAGACAAGTTGAACACATTAGCAGATTTAAAAAAACGCTAAAAATTGAGAAATAGTGAAAAGCAAATAATGAAATTCTGTTCATTTTCATTTTTCAAAGCAGTAAATAATGTTAGGGAAAATACAAGGATATATTTTAAACAAAATTAATTTTTTCGACTCATCACCTGCCCCCTTTGTGAAACAACCCTATGCTGCAATATACTTGACTAAATCACCTATTTCATTGGCACTTATTCTCATAAATCCACTTCAACAACATTTTCCCTATTTTTCTTAGATTTATCATACTGTCATATGATGTTTAGGATAATTAACATTTGCATACTGTGAAGTACAAGTTCTCATTTAAAGAATCCTTTTAAAATATATTGCCAATTTTGAAGAATTTAATTCTTTTTTATGTTGAATTTAACTTGGCTACCATGAGTGTTAATTAAAGAATAAGACAATTTTGTTATATCACTGTTTTTTTAGTTGAGGATATTTTTATATTTATCATATTTTGCGCATTGGCAGATAAAACCATTGTGGGACCCAATGACAACACAAGTTTGGTCCTCTATTATCATTGCAGTTTAGATAATTCAGTGATAAGAATCAATTACAAATTGCTAAGATCTATATTTGTCAATAATGGTTAGTGAAAAAATCTGCTATGACTGGGAATTGAACCCTGGTTTTCCACATGCCAGGCGGATATTCTACCATTAAACTACTGTAGAAGACAAATTCTCCTGTTTCAGAACAGGAATATTTTTACTAGGTTGGAACTGGGATAGCTATGCTAGTATCCACCAGCTCCAATGGATGTCCTCAATGATACATCAAAGAAAACCCCTACCCTCTCAAATAGTGAGAATGCCTGTTATAAATTGAAAGTACATAATGACTGATCAGAATGTAATAAATAAAAATAAACAATAATAAAAATATATAAAATTTTGTTTTTTTGGCCAATTTACAAGCCATTTACACCCTACTTATACATACATTTGAAACTTTGTAATTTGCAGTTTGGGATTTCCTGGATCAGGGTCTCAGTGAATGCCTTTTGAGCCTATTGATAAATTTTCCATGGCTCTTATGATCTATTTTCTTTAAGTAACAAAATTTTAGTAAGCCATATAATTCAAACTTTTATATGATGTCAAAAATTGAATGCTTCCTTGGCAGGTAATACCGATTAAATTAGAGTAAGACATTAAAAATGTGATTATTTATTAAATAAAAATATTACTGATTAGATAAGCTTATAATTAAAAGTTTTTCAGCCATCTACATTTTTTCTTAAATTCTAAACATGTAAACTATGAACTTTCAGTAAACTTAATTCTTATTAAAACATGTTTAAAAGACATTGTTGGGTTATAAAACACCTCTACAGAACATAAATAGATATTATTAATAAATCCTTTAAGCAAATTTCATGAAGGTGATTTATTCCCACTCAAATTTTGAAAGGAAATGTCAATTTGCACATGATCCAATTTTAGGGCAAAGGTTTGTTAGATCTAATCTTAAAAAATTCAATATAACCAATTTTGGGAATAGCATGGAATAATGTTGGAAATGCATTCTTAATTGTGAAAATCTATTTCCGTTCCAGAATATAATCTTATAAATGCCATTTTAAGATTAAAATGGTAATATCAAATGAACTGCTGTAATTTGGTAATATAAATACTAGAGAATGCATAAACGTTAGATTTGGTTATACATGAACTATTCATACAGAAATATAATGGAATGTACGCGATCTTCCATAGCTGATAAATGGAACGTGCTGTACAATCTATAGAATGTAAAATAAGATTTCCATGATAAAATGTGCATAGGGAAAGAAGGATTGAAACTTACCCTTTAGCATGCTTAAGGATATTTTACTGGAACCTATTTTCCTTCCGCTCATGATTGTTTAAATTAAATACCCAATTAGCATAAGAACAAGATTTCACTTAGGGTTAGTAAAAGCAGGTTTACTAGAAGTGTCTACTCAGGAAAGCCTAGGAAAGATGTTAATAACCCTGAAAGGGTGTAAAGGTAAATTCAATAAAGGTATAGTCGAATGAAGACAATTTTAAATCTAACTAGCTGACAATGTAACAATTTGTTAAAAAATTGTTTATAGTAAATATGCCATGCCTTTTGTTGTGGTGATATTCATCTTGCGGGCAAGTTAGTTCTGAGAATGGCTGGAATAAGAGAAAAAGGTTAAGTCTTAATGAAAGAAGAAGATAATAAAATTTAATGTGTGTGCATATTTTAATAAATCCAACATTTATCACTTTTTTCGCTTTATTTAGACTAAAATATTTAAAGTTACTTCATAATGATACTAAAATTACGTGCAAAAAAGTTTTGCTACAAAAAGAATACAAGAACGAATATAGAACAAAAACAAACAACTGCATAACAAACCCGTTACGAGCTCTACAATAATCAGTCAATTTATAGAAAATCCCATAAATATTACTTGATCATTCCAAGGTTACATTATCACTTAACTACGACATTACGAAACAATTACTAACTTCGAATGTTCTCAAGTAAAATTCCAGCATGAAGATCATTAGATGGAAACGAAAATAAACAGTAAGCAACTTGACAATTAATTATTTTCAATGTCAAACACCAAGACTAATGAGCTTACGGTGGGACGTAATAGTAAATATTCGATTTCATAGATGGCTCAAGTTGAATGTTCAGAATACAACATCGTCCCGTAAGAGGGCTAAAGTTGATACGAAATTCGTTATTCTTTTAGCGATGTTTAATGTATTTTTGAATACGTATCGCACGATTGCGCGAAACAAGTAGGACTTTGTACCCTAGTGTTGGGTTTTTGCGTGTTTACCGGACTAGTATTATCGTCCATAAGGGTATAAAAATATTTCACATACACCTGTTAACACGTCAGGGACTTATCTGGATAAATAAATACTTTTTATAAAATGTTTAAGCGTGCAAACAATATTCTAATTGAAACTGGATTGTTAAATAATGCCGTTCGTTCGTCGAAATTATTCAAAAGTACCACTGCAACCCATCAACCAAAAGTTTGTGTGGTGGGAAGTGGTCCGGCCGGTTTCTATGTTTCTCAACATTTAATAAAAGTATTTCAAAATTTAGTGTCATTGCACTGTTGAGAAACGCACACTTAGGTTTTTCTCATGTATTGTAATTATTCATTTCTTTCTTAGGCTTATCCAAAGGTAGAAGTCGACTTGTATGAAAGATTACCGGTACCTTTTGGGTTGGTTAGATTTGGAGTTGCACCAGATCATCCCGAAGTGAAAAATGTTATTAATACCTTTACTAAAACTGCCAAAACAGGGCGTCTGAGATTCGTTGGCAATGTTAATCTGGGGACGGATGTAATTTTGAGTGAATTGAAGGAGACATACCATGCAGTTGTTTTGGTAACAATTACATCGTTAATTTCGCATAAGCTTTTGTAGCTTCAATAGCTTATATTGTTTATTTCGTAATATATTGAAGTGTTCATGAAGAATTGATTATAAATCAGTAGGTATTACCTGAAATCTAATACATTCTTGAAAGTAATAATGATTCTCTTAGAGAAATTTTTCTTAAACGTATAAACAAATCGTTTGATTTTATAGCCTATTCGTTATAACAAAGCTAAAAAATGGACTCTTTATGATACACTTCGAGGTAGTATTCAATCAGTCAGCCCATCTACATTATTTTTCATTCTTTAACTTTTGTTGATTGCTACAAATTTTAAGATATTGTAATGTAACAAAAAATAGTTTTAATCTAACCTTAAGATGTAATTTAAAATATATGTTAGATTAGAAAAACAAATTGGGCTATAGAACATGAATTCACTGTTATATGCTCTTACTGGCATACATATGTATATTGAATTGATAATTTTAAAACCATATTTAGAAACAATCACCAAATCAAATGTATTTTAGAGATTTACAGCATTAACATTATGTTTTGATTAGACATATGGAGCAGAGCAAGATCGAGAGTTTAGAATTCCTGGTGAAGACCTGCAAAATGTAATCTCTGCTAGAAGATTTGTGGGATGGTATAATGGATTACCTGCTGACTCTAACTTGAGTGTTAAATTAGATGTTGACACAGCTGTAGTATTTGGCCAAGGAAATGTTGCTGTTGATGTGGCTAGAATACTTCTAACACCAGTGGATTTATTGAAGGTAAATTCCAGAAATTATATGAGTCTATATATATGGAAGTAAAAAATCATCTATGAACAGATTAAGTTAGTAGGTTGTTCCAGTGAGTACAACGAATTTTTAAGTGAGTAGGGTACTCACTGATTGCACAACCTGGAGGATCAATTCTCACTCATGCACAAATTCACACACACCAAAGGGGGCAGGAAAACCTGGTGGTTGTATTAGTCTGCCCTTGTGTAAAGCACCACGGTGGCACATTGTTTAATGTCCCTTCTGTAGGACAGAATGCTGTTCTTGCATGCCCCCCTCATAACACAAGTTGGGGCAGGGCAATCCCAGGTTGATAAAACTGGTCTCTGCAAGGATCCAGGCCTGCTATGCAGAAGACTAGCACTCCTCAACCACCATCAGAAATAATGAATGCGGACATATAATAATTTAGTTTCATCCAAGGATACATATTCTTGCACAGGACAAGTCAACAAATAGGTTATACATGAAAGTGTCATAAAATACAGTTGAATTCAACGCAAAAGTACATTTATAAGTCTATGTAGCATATACAACGACATAAAAAGTCAGGTTGAAATACATGAGTTGCGGTAAAGTACAAATGACAAGATTAAGAATACAATTTTAAAAAATACAGATATGGCTAATATTACAATTGATTTGCTGTTTGCTTCATTCATTCATAAACTCCTTTACAGAATAATAGTTTATTTTGAAGAAATTCTTTGCCATTCAGTTCATTTTCTGGATATTTATAAAACTATTTAATAGTCTGTTATAAAGATGGAATCCCATTGATTTAGGGCTGAGCACAGCTGTTTCAGTTCTGACTGGTATAACATGCAGATTGTTATGTATTCTTGTGTCATAACTATGATAATTTGAATTTTTAGAGTATTCATTAAGGTTGGCTTTTATGTATGATACTAAGGTAAGAATATAAATGCATGGTAGAGGAAGGATATTCAATTTTTAGACATGCTTCGCTTCCAGTGTGAGCACCTATTGTCGTCGTTCTGTCCGTCCACATGTTCTCGGCTTTTACCAAACAGATTTTCATGAAATTTGATATTAAGGACTTACAATCAAAGACAATATGAAAATCGTAAAAATGAATCATGTACACCAATCAGGGGTGCCACTTTACTGGTGACAAAAAGAACTTTCCATCATATCTCGTAAAGTATTAGTTATATTAAAATATCCTTTCAAATAACAGTTGTAGAACTATTAAATTAGAGTATTTCTTTTCCTATACATTTTTATTGTAGGAGTAGCCGTTATCAAGAAAATTAAACAAAAATGTGTTAATTTGAGTTGAACAGAATGAAATGCACATATTTGTGATATGCTGTACACTTTCCTAACTTGTTTTAAAGATTGGGTGGCATGGGTAGTTATAGAGTTCAAATGCTATACAACGGACAACTCTTTTTTTGTAATTTTAGGATTTTGATTAACTATACAATCACCTCCAAAATATGATGCTGTGTACCAGGGATCGGTAACCTACGGCCTGTGGGCCACAAGCAGGCCATGAAGGAGTTTTATGTGGCCCACAAAGGAATTTTATGCGGCCTGCGAAGGCATGATGAAAAAGTGATTGGTATAATTTAATACAGTGAAGTCCATATTTTTTCAGTGAATTATGGTCCCAAAACTTTTTCTGGTGGAATTTTAATGCTATTAAACTAATTGGAATTGATTTTCACTAATATGAGATCACAAAATCTCTAGGTAACTTATAATTTAAATGCTCATCGGGCTTGCCAGAGCTCTCATGATTTCCAATTCGGCCCTCCGTAGCATTCACAATAACGAATGCGGCCCACCATATAGAAAAAGTTGCCGATCTCTGCTATATACTATGTGATATGGGGATATCACAGAAGTAAGTAATTATGATAAAGTTACACTTTTATGTACTCTATAATAGCTGACTTTTAGTTTTAAACTAATTGTGGATGGCTCAACTTTGTGAAAATGAACTATGATTAGAATGTGAGAAAAGGGTAAAAATATAAAATTTTCATTGCAAGCCTTGTGCTGAAATATAACATTTATTTTATTTGGTCAATATATGTCAAAAGTTGTATTTTTCCTTTTATTTAATTCCAGTGATAACATTTAATGGGTTATTTATGCAGGAAAAGTTGCACCTGGAAATTTACCTGTCTTTTGCAAATGAGCTTAATCAAATGTTTTCAGTTCATACTTCCTGTTTATAAGGGCCTACTGTCTCTTTTAGAGTACTGACATCACCGAGCATTCATTAGAAGTTCTGTCTAAAAGCCTGATTAAAAAGGTACTTATGGTTGGAAGAAGAGGTCCCCTAAATGTCGCTTTCACTATAAAAGAATTTAGGGAGATGTTGAAATTGTCAGAGTGCAGAACTGTGATGGATCCTGCAGCTTTTGAAGGAGTAAGGGAGGCCATTGAAGGTGCATATATTTTTAAAAGTTATATTAATGTGAAACAAATTAAAATGATTCTAATGAATTATACGGGACCTGCACAAAAAGATGCAACCATTATTATGGAATTGAATTCTTAAAGCCATATACTTTTAAGTAATGTGAGATTACTCTGTGAGGATTTTTTGGAACTATTCATCAAGGCAGCATAGTCCCATGTGGGGAATGCTTTGTCAGGTTTCTGTAATTAGTATTCTGATGATGTGTGATCAGTGGCAGCTCTAATGCTTTTTAGCTGGCGAGGATCTCAACAGAAAATTTTGTAATGTACGTGTTTGTTGTACCATTCACCCTCATATAACGCAATGGAGGTTTAAGATAACATTATCATACAAAACAAGAACAGTATAGGTTATTTACTAACAAGTTAATACTAACAAGATAAGAATCTTTAGCAGTGGTCGAAATGGAAAATGTTACACTTATATTGTTAGCAGAACAGACATTTTTACGAAACAGAACGCTTGTTATAAGTGACTGTATTTCTATATGTCTGATGAAATGGAATGGTATCATCAGCGTGTGACGAGCTGGAGCGGCATTCTGGTGCACTCCAGCTCATTTCGAGCACTGATCTTTTGTTGTTATACGTTCAAAAACAGAAAAATGACCATGCATTTTATTACATAATTACTCAGTGTATTATCTTTTACAGAGGTACATTTTTTGGTACTTTACTTTCCTAACTTGTTTCCTTTATCGCTTCTTAACCATCCTTGAACGGTTACTCAATTTCTCATGTTCAGTTAAAGAAAGGATGGTGGAAAGGACACTAGTGAAACACTTTGCTTGGCTTTTCCTCTGAAATCCCAAAACATGCCAATCATTAATCCTTGCACCAATATTTGTTTCTCCTTTGCAATTTTGAAGATATGTCTGTGTATATGGAGATGCAAATCATGAACAGATATGAAATATTAGCAGTTCTTTTATAAAGAGGGTGGAAAGGTATATTTGCACACAAATGAAAGTTGAAGTCTCTTCAATATAAGATTCTAAGAAATAAAATTTCTGCACCAAGGATGAAAAAACAACCAGAGTTGGCCAAGCACTGAAGGGGACCCAGATGTGAATATCAGTGGGAGTCCCATGACATTAATATTTATAGTAATAACAAATGATTTATGGAGACCCATTTAATATTTTAACTTTTACAGAGTGTTTCTTTATTGGAAATCAGTTTGCAAGTGATTTTTAGTTAAAGTTTTTGCAAAATTTATGCTTGATACTTGAATAACTGAGAACTTCTGGGGCCCCCATTATTCGGGGACCCAGATGCCTTGCATCTGCTGCTTCCCCCCCTTGGCCATCCCTGCACACAACCAGGGTTGCCACCTCAAAGCCCTCACCAACCCGGACATTTTCAATTCTGACCCGGAGATTTCTTTGGTCTGACCCGGAGATTTACGAATTTGACCCGGAGATTTTCAAAGGCCAACTTTTTTACTGTTTTTGCTCTTCCAGAATGAAAGTAGGATTATGGTTTCTTTGTTGTAACTGTCTATGATTCTGTCTTTGTTTGCCGGTCCTCACTATCAAAATTTGAACCAATGCACCAACTTTCATGACAATTGGTTAGAAACTTTCTACAGAGGCCAAGATCATGGGGATAGGTTTTATGATGAAAATTGAAGTTCTGGGATCAATTCCATGAATTATCCTTTCCTTTTGATTTAAATGGGAAATCTGAAACCCATCCTGCAGGGTTATTTCCCTACCCACACTACAATACATAAGAAAAATGATATCAGCACTGGATTTTCGCTATTCTCTGCAGAATGGAAATTCTAACTTTTGTCGTAGAATTTTCTTATCGATTGTATTTCTTTGAATTTTGTGTTAATAATTGAAATTTTTATTCCGTCATAACGAGGTTATTGTCATGGAGACGATTATTTCTCAACTGCCCTGGGGTATAATCTAGTATACAAATGCATCATTTTTTCTCCTGAAATCACGTAATCAACTGAATTTTTTATGCAAATATAAGTATAATACCTGATGATGTTACATAAAGTATGTAATGTGGGAAAACAAAGAGCAGCTTGTGTTGCTTCATACACCGTACTGCATTACTGTTAAAAAAAATATTTTCATGTATATTCGGGACCGGCCAAGCATTTAAGGGGGCTCGGACACAAATAATTTTGGGGGCCCTACTCCACCTCCTACACACGAAAAAGACACAAAAATGACAAAAAATATAATTTTAAATAAATTTTATTACTTCCTAAAATTTAAAATAATTATATTATTAAAACAGCAGTATAGTAAACACAAAAAACGAGGTATACTAACTATAATTATTTCGATCAATGTTTATTGATTTATTTAATGCCGTTTTCTCTATGAACTTGGAGAAATCGTAATTTTTTAATAAAAGTTTGCACAAAATTTAAGGCAGATTCTTTAATAAATAACTGACATCTCTAAATTTTGGGGCAATAAACGAATGTCTATTCGGGGGCCCGGATACCTCGTATCCGCTGCACCCTCTCCGTTTGACGGGCCCTGTGTAACTTCTACCAGGTTAATTGCATGGCACAGCCATTCTAGAATGAAATATTTATTCTCTTAGAGACGTTAAAAATAAATCGTAGTCTTTAATGCCAATTTCGAAAATATTCATGTTGACCCAGAGATTTCTTCTCTCGCCCAGAGGCAAGTCCTAAAACCCGGAGACTTCGGGTCAAACCCAAAGAGGTGGTAACCCTGCACACAACATACATATCCAAACTCACCTTTCATGTTTTATGCATTTCAGGTAATAACATCTTTTTAGAGAAAACCTCTTTGTTCAAGGATGTTTCAAATGTAATTTTTTATGCCCTCATTAATATTATAAAATTTTGTCTGCTAGTGCCTTCATGTTACATAATTGACATATTTTCTCTTCTGTTAAATTAAAGGACTTCCACGCCCTAGGCGTCGACTCATGGAACTACTCACAAAGGCTGCTCTAGATGATCCTCCTGAATCTTGGGCCAATGTCAAAAGAATCTTTCAGCCACTATTCCTCCGGTCTCCACTTGAATTCTTGAAGAGTTCCCAAAGTCATCAAGTAGGAGAAGTAAAGTTGGCAATCAATAAACTTGCAGATAATCGTGCAATTCCTACTGGATTAGAGGAAAAGCTTGAATGTGGACTGGCATTGCGCAGCATTGGCTACAAGAGTATCAAAGCTGGCCCAGGGATTCCTTTTGATGAGGAGAAAGGTGTGGTACTCAATAACAATGGACAGGCAGAGGGAATGAAAGGTGGGCAACTTGATTAAATTGTTTTGAATAAGAATGTTTGTACAAAGGCTTTTTTTTAGACTTACAGACCCACCTCTCTTACGTAGTACATGTTGGTTATGCTAATTTCATATATTTTTTGCATATTTTAAAATCTATAAAATCCAACATAAATTAAGGACATTTTGTAAAAATATAGAATGAAAATTATTTTGAACTTTTATTAAATGATGATTTTTCACACTTAGATTTTATCACCAATTTCAACTCCAGCTTGGGATGGAAACAACCATTTAATTTTATGAACATGCTTTCAAATTACAGTTAGACTTATTGAATTATTCATCATCTCATTTATTTTATAACTGAAATAATTCACTTGAGTGATAATGGATAGTCTAAAACAGGTCATCTACCCTAAGCCTGCAGGCACCAGGTGCCTGTGAAAGTATTTTCAGGTGCCTGCACAAAAAATATTTGTATTATCAAGAAAGTTATATGTATATTCATATGGTACCTTAGGAGATCCACTGTTATGATTTTCCAAGTACATATGTATGAGTTATTAAACTCTAGTTATTGCTATATTAGTGCAGATTATGACTTAAGTGATCTAGTTGCTTTACAGATTGTGACTGTTGAATGATCTAATTACCTTGCCAAATGTCACAATTTATATAAACATGTAAAACATAAATGTATTTTTTTGGTGCACACTGTCCTTTAATTATTATTAAAAGTAGATTGCCATCATCAAAAGGTTGGTGACCCTTATTCTAAAACAAGAAATATAATGCTGACAATGTTTTTATAGAATATTCTGTTCTATTGTAGAATCTTATAAAAATTTTCTGATGTAGTAAGTTTGGTCTTAAGTTTGTCCATCAACAATTAAATTTAAATACATAGGTAAATGAGATTAGGGCATTTTTCATTAGCATTTAAAAATTAGTAAAAATTCTTATACAAATTCGAGGCTTGTACCAAAGAATGCACATAAGAATGAAAATTCATTTTCTTACTGTCCATTTTCAATTGCAATTCAAATCGGTCCACAAAATTGTATTGAAGATGAAAATTTTAAGTTTATTGAGAAGCAAATCTCTCACTGCCATAAACAAACCTGCATTGTTGCAGAATTCATGAAATTACATTGAATTGTATTGGGATAAGGGAAAAAGAAGGGAGTGTTAGGGAAAGAGTGAGGGAGTGATAGGAGAGGAAGGGAGAAAGAGCGAGAGAGATTGATTGATTGATAAGGTCTTTATTCAGAGCAAGAGGGAAGGAGAGAGAGAGAGATGGGGAGAGGGACGGGAGAAAAAGAAATTATTTTATTGTTTTATTTCTATATTGATGTAAATTGTTATAAAAATTACACAAGTGCTCCTCACTTCTGACTACCGAGCTCAGTGAGGCTAAATGTAAGGTGTGTAGCACCAAGGTCCCTGAAGTGAGTGAAACGAGCAGTGGGCTGGGTTGATGCACAGTGCGTGGGGGCAGAGCCTCTAGTTTATATAAAATATTAATAATAATAATTTTATCAAAAAATATTTTAATGTTTATTATTGGAAGTGACTCATTTTGAGTGTCTTTTATTTTCATATTAAACGCCTGCTCATTAATTTTCTCAGGTATATATTGCTCTGGATGGGTAGGTACTGGGCCTGTTGGTGTTATACTTTCAACTATGAACAATTCATTTGAAGTGGGTCATGCTATTGTCCAACATATGGAGACAGGATTAATAGACCTAACAGTAAACAAGCCAGGATTTGAAGCTATATCACGTATTCTTTCTGATAAAGGTAATGTGATTTTATTCCACTAAAGGAAATGTTTATGAATGTTAACTTAGTTTGCTATACAATTTCTATTTTGGATAATCAAAAAAAAATTATTAGTTTTATTGTATAAGGCAGGTGTGTGTAACCTATGGCCTGTTGGCAAGATCCAGACCACAAAAAATACTAAGTATTTTTTGATCCACAAAGCTTTGACAGGAAAGCGATCTGATATTTGATGCAAGCAATTACCGTATATACTCGTGTATATGCCGACTCCATGTATAGTACGACCCCTGATTTTTTGGTGAACAAACCTGATTTTTTCATATATCTCGTTTATAGTACGACCCCAGCTTTCCACCAGGGTCGATATATTTCGTTTCGATAGCTCGATGGTTACAAGCGAGATATATCGAACGACCTTGATTTTCCACACCACCATAGAATAGACCATAAATGTTGTAAATAGTATTTCTTGCGAGTACACTAAAATTCGGATAAGTTAAATATCTTACTCCTAAAACATTTAATAAAAAGTGATATGAATCATAATTGCACAAGATGAAATAAAATTGTTTCAATTCTAGTACTTTATTTATTTATACAGTGATAATATCATTAGGAATTAACACTTTTATTTATTTATTTATTAATATATGTATACAAATCAGCAAAGTTCATTTTCCTTGCCTGTTTCAGGGCAAAGATCCGAACTTGCCCATGAGAAACACTGTTTCCATTCTGCTGAGTTTCAGTGACAAATTTATTTACTTCATCATCCAACTGTGGCCACCTACTAGTCTTACCTCTATTCGCACATTTGTTCTTAGGCATTTGCATAAGCTGTGTAGACAGCTTCTTCCAATTCCTAAAATTTTTCTCCGTGGTACCAAATTGTCTTGCAGCAGCACAATTGTTTGTCTTTTCTGCATACTCAATCACTTTAAGCTTGAACTTAGCAGTATATTTATTCCTTTTTGAATCCATTTTTATAGACAATATGGGTTTACAGTTTACAGAAAGAAAATAAAAGGCACACGGATGAAAAATATAAAGATTATAAAGAATTCAGACAAAAGCCATCCGGAAAAAATATATGAACGCCTGGATTACGTTCCGCGTACGTAATGGTTCCACTCGCTCATCTACTTAATAGGTAGGGATAATGGATAAAAAGAAATTACTTTGTAATATTCCAGTCTTTATTGTTTCTTCAATCACACACCGACCGGTTTCCACTACAAAATCATTCTAATGGTGTTACTAACCGACGTAACACCTTTAGAATGACTTTATAGTGGAAACTGATCGGTGTGTGATTGAAGAAACAATAAAGACTGTTGAATATTACAAAGTAATTTCTTTTTTCTAAGATGTCGAAATTCCATAAAGTTACACCGTCTACGATACTTTTAGTCCAACTCGTTCCAATCCATCCCTTGTAAAAAGACGCAAACAAAGATGTACATACATAAAATTCAAGAAAGGAAGTGCCTGTAAATCTTCACTTATATCAAGTATTTCTGAATTTGAAGCTGTATATATGAAAAAGATTCTACTCTTCATGAAGCAACATAACAGTGATAAAGGACCTCACTGTTAAGGTTAGCCTACCATTAGAATGCGTGCGGGTGGCATAACTTCACCGAAGATGCCCGTGAAGATACATGAATTTTAAATCCTCAAATGCATTACTCATGTATAGTACGATCCCCAATTTTTGCAATAAAAATTTGGTCATAAAAACTCGTACTATACACGAGTATATATATTTTTTAACTAAAATTATAGTCATAATACCTTTCTGGTGTATTTTTTACTATAAAAATTTATTAGTATTCACTTTAACTTTCATAATATCACAAAATCTTATAAGGAAGTTATGATGCACACTCTTATCTAGCCCAATACAACTCTTAATTTATAATTTATATGGCCAGCCAAAGTATGTACTTGGGATTACATGCATGACCATTCATGTAATAAAGTTGGTATGAGGTTTAACATTGCCCATCATGTAACGATGAAAAATACTCGTGGAGTGTAGAGTTGATGACTGCCTGAAACCTGTAAGGTGTCTTTAAAACTTCTAAAAGATTGCTTGAAATTGAAAGAGCTTCTTTTGACTTATTTGTAATACAGTATAGAACCTTTTATCTGGATTCCACTTATCCGGAAATCCAATTAACCAACTATTTAAAAAAATGCATTTTTCCAAAATTTGTTAGGAGAAAGAAATTTAAATTTAATGCATTGCTAATAATTACCTGGCTCACCACCATAATTTGGAAAAGAACAAGGAATTTATATTGGAAAGTACCTGATTACTGTAGTACAGCTCACTTTGTGCGACCCTGTTTTATGTGGATTCGTTATAGTGCTAATTTATAGAGGAGTACAGGCAATGCCTGAATTTCAACCGGGATGCGTTCCTGAAAAGGCGGTCGAATGTTGAGCACCATTTTGCCATTAAAGTACATATTATAGGTGGATGCGTTCCAATATCTTGGGAGAAAATTATTAAGTTCCATCTCTTATTACATAAAGTTAAAAGAATGTTACTAAAGTGCTAATAAAGCAATATTAAATCATTAAAAAGTATAAACTAACTTAAGAGTAAAGAAAAAATTAAAAATTATTTTTATTACATGAAGTTAACAAAACGGTATTAGTAAATGTTTGACGAGATGGAACGATATTATCAACAAATGTGATGGAGCAGAACACCGTTCCGGTGGGTTCTAGCTCTTTCCGAGCATTATTTATGAGTATTTTCCAGATAACCAGCTATCCCCATATCCCAAGCTTGCTGGATAAATGGTTCTATATTGTACTTCATTATAGTATATAGTACTGTAGCAAGGGAGGAGTGAGTAGTGTAGTTGTCCTGAGAGTTGAAGCAAACGGGCAGCAACAGGCAAGTTTTTAGTTTATAACTAGCAGGAGTGCCCGTTGAATTTCAATGGATTTAGTGAATCTAAAACCTCGATCGTGTAACATGTAAGCATCACAAGAATAAGATAGTACACAGTTATACGAATAAAGCAAAAATGAAGAAAACCGCTCCGCATTTTCCTATTTAGATGAATGAAGGAAGAAAATCTTACAAAAATAACGTATAAACTCCCTCCCCCTCCCTTCTACCCTCTCCTTCCCTTCTCTCCCTCCCCTCTCTCCCTCTTCCTCCCTCCCCTCCATATTTCACCCTCCCCCTCTCCACCCCTTCCCTCTAATTCCCTCTCTCCATTTCCCCCCTCCGTTACCATCCATCTCTCTCCCTCCCTATCTCGTATTAAAAGCATTCAAAGCGAACAAACTTACAAACATTCTCCTTTATGTGTTAGATTAGAAGATAATTCAATTAAAAACAACAAATATTTCAATGAAATAAACAACAATTTAAACAACAATTCAACAACAATTTTTAAGTAAGATATGGAATGTTAGTAAATTTCTATACTTCAATAATGCCATAAATGCGAAAATTATGTTTTACAGAAATAACTGATGAAAAATTTATATTTTTAAACCTATTTCAATTCGTTGCTGAGATATACTCAAAAAACCAAAATTTGAACCGGCCATTACATTAAGACCTTTCGACCCAGTGGACTGATTTTGTCCATTTTCAGCTAGAAAATGTATATCATCAAAACATTGATATTGGTGTAGGATTCATCAAAATCGGTCCAATAGTTGTTGAGATATCCTCAAGAAACTGAAATTTTGACCGACCGACCCGTGACCTCCGGGGTCACGACCCCATAGGCCGATTTGAATTATATTTGGTACTGCAACTCCCATGATCAACCTGAAGCTGCTGTCAAAATTTTAAGCTCCTAACTTTATTCTCTGATGAGTTATGGCTGCCACAGACAGACAGACGGCCAGATAAACAGACATCCTCTTTTATTTATTAGATTTCATAGGCCAGATAAAGTGATTTTGCAAGCTGGCAAAGTGTGCTATAGAAGTAGGCATATGTGATGTGCTACATCTATCAAAAAGTCATAAATTTAGCAAATGATTATTTACAATACAGTAAAACTCGTTTAATATGCATTTGAGGGGACCGACTCATTGCTTCGTTATAAGCGTGACTTCGTTATTTACGAGAAACATGGTTTTTGGCCTATACATCCCATATAACACGTATACACATACAGTAAAAGCTGTGCTATCCGGCTATTTAGAACCAGCCACCCTTAGATACCGGCAATTACACAAATACAATTCATTCTGTATCTCTTTTTCTTTTTTTTATGAATTTTTGTGTGAATTGTATTTGTGTAATACCACAACTTCCACTTTAAAATTTCTTCAAATATAAGATGTATATATTATGTATTTACTCCGTATACTCCTGTGGCTGCCGAGTAAACATGGCGTTTTTGTTTACATAAGCCATTTGCATTGTCTAGATGTTTTGGTGTACTTCTACAATTTCCAGTTTTATCGCTTTTTATTATTTAAAAAATTACCCATCGATTGAATATGGCATCAAAATAAATACCTAAAAGCAAGGAACAGGAGAGAAAAGGTTGTTTTAACGCTAACACAAAAGCTGGAGCTGATCAAACGAATTGAAAAAGGAAAAAATAGAGCAGCCATAGCAAAAGAATTCAACATCGGATCTTCCATGCTCTACGATATCAAGGCTCATAAGGCTAAATTAATGAAATTTGTGTAATCTTCTGAGACGAGTAAATCAATTAATAAACATCATATGCTTCATAAGCCAAAAATGGAGGAACTGGATAAAATATTATATGACTGGTTTTCACAGAAATGTTCAGAAGAATTAAATAATTTCGTCCTTTTCTAAGAGAGTAAACAAAGATAAATAAGAAAGATATAATCCAATAAATTCAATTTCGGGAACAGGTTCACTGCCGTAATCCCCAAACTTCCCGGACGCCTTAAACTTTTTGTTTTGCATGTAAGCGTAGCAACGTATTAAATAAGAATGGGTAAATAATGTCTATATCTAACTGCATGTGGAAGAATTAAAATGGAAAATGCCAACCCCATGCATAGTTATGTTTGGGGAGTACGATAGTGAACCTAAGCCCAATTTTGTTTGGTTATTGCTAAATTTGCGATGTCAAAATCGAAAATCGCTCCCCTAACCGGTTATTTCTCCTAATCGGCTTTCCACAATCCCCAAGGTAGCCGGATAACACAGCTTTTACTGTATTTGCAGTGAATCGACTTCAATGCCATACTTACATATGCAAAGAGATGCTTATCAACTTCGCGGCATGTAAAATGTTCGATTGCAATTACATACGATTTTTTAACACTAGAACGACGGACGGGACAATTTTGTCCCATTCTGATGTTACGTCCCCTACAGTTTCTGTGATTCCGGTTTAATTTAGTCGAGATTTCGTGACTTTTAATCATTTGAGGGCTGCATTCCACTCTACACTTTTGAACATTCCCCCCCTCAATATTAAGGATTATAAAACCATTTTACCCTAGAACGGCAGATGGGACAATTTTGTCCCAAAATGGGTTACTACTTTGTTTCACATTCTCTGTGATATTATTCTTATGCAAGCGGCTTTGTAACATTGTTGTAGACTATGGCATGCCCTTCCCCTCCTCTCCTCTCATCTTTCGCCAGTCCAACTTCTAGCCCCACCCTTCGCCGCTCCCACCTTCCACTTTCTCCTGCAATGTGATGCAGGTTAGAACGTGTTCCTGCAGCACTGTTTGCAGGCTAATTTACTAGAGCGTTTCAGTTGAGTACGGTGCAATGCTACATTCTACAGCATGCTAAAGTATGCAATTAGTAATGTAGAGACTACAACGTTCATAAAAATTGAACCTAGTACTGCGACTGTACGACTTTGTCGTATGGGACATTTTTGTCCTGTCCGCCATTCTAGAGGGTACGCCATGTTCAGGCATTCTTGTGTTAAATGGTCAGTTAATATTATTATTATGGTCATTAATTTACATAAACATTTCACATTTTTAATATCAATTTCAAAACAAAGGGAGCGTGGAAATTCGTATGGAAGGGGTAGATGGAGGAAGGAGATCTCTACGAACAAGTGTGCGGTAAACGGGCGGAAACTATTCATTACTTATCGCTCTGCTCGCCAAAATTTGTTATATATGGGGCATTTTTTGCAACGGGACCAAACATTTGTTCGTTACAGCCGAGAATTCGTAAAATGCATGTTCGTTACATCCGAGAAATTTAACCAATACCCTTATGGAGAAGTTCAAGGGACCGAGACATTTCTTCGTTATAGCCGAGATTTCGTTTTAGGCATGATCGTTATGAACTAGTTTTACTGTACTTGATTTATAATAGTTAAGCGATATTGCTGAATTATTACTATTTTTTATCATCCACATTACTTTCATCCTCCATTAATATTGTTAACTTTAATTATAAACTACTAATTTGTCCTTTTTATTTCAACTTTAAATCTGTATATAAGAGGGATTGGGATAACAAATTAGTGCTTATTGCTTTTCCTTGAAAAATTTACTGTCTTTATATTCTAAAGTTGATTTTTTGTTAATGATTAATGCATCAAATATTTTATGCAATGTATGTTTCATTATTTCCTATCAGGAATCCAGACTGTCAGCTTCTCTGACTGGGAGAAAATAGACGCAGAAGAAAAGAAAAGAGGAAAACAACTTGGCAAGCCAAGGGAAAAGATAATCAGTGTGAATGAAATGCTGAAGATTGCAGGCAGTTGAAATTAAAATATAGTTACTTCTTGGTTTGGTAAACTGTTATTCTATGTATACTTGGGAAACTTTTGTAGATTTTTATTGTAATCATTACTTTCTGAGGAAAATAATATTAGTTTTTAGTTATTTAGCCTAAGGCATTTTGGACGTCATGCATCACATTGTTTTCATTTATATTTCTGTGGTGGGCAGTCAAAAGGGTATAAGTCGACAGTTTGATGAAATTTTGTTATGAACACCAACTGTCCTAAAAAAATGTTTAATGCTTTTTGTATTATTATTTCAGATAAAATGGTTGGTGTCACACTTGTACCATTTTGCCTGCACATTAAAGAGATTTTTTAGGACAATTTGCATTTATTACTCAATTTCATCAAATTTTTGACTTACAAGGGAAGGCACCCAAGTGTAAGTGGTGGATCACGACCAAACTTCACAGAATGAAAGAAAACGAAAAATAATTAGATACGTATTTTTGGAAAGGCGTCTAACGAGCCCGCATTTTTGAGATATTTGCAATTGAAAATTGAGAAACAAGTGGCTTGTCCTCTAATACCATGACGAGCGACACCCTAACAACAGGTGGCGGTAGCCTAGTGATAAAGTGTCAGGTTGTGGAAATTGTGTCGCGGGTTCGATCCTCGACGTAGACAAATTTTTTTTCTACTCCAATCAATGTTTTATGACTTTAGTTTTATGTAAGTTGTCCAAATTACATCATTAATAATTTTCTTTCTTTTTTCAGGCCAGTATTTTAATTTTAAATCCATTCCAATGCACTTTTTACGACATACTCAGATTATATAGATACTTGATAAATATATATAACATTTTCTACGCACACTCTCCTCCATATTTCCACTGTAGAGTTGCATAGTTTACGTGCCGAATAAAGAGCACTTTATGCCACATTCTGACGGTTTCTCGAGTCCTTTCGGTGTGTCCTGGCGGTGGGCCCTACCAGGTGGTGTCGCTTTTCGCTCGATCTCCTAGGGACTCGAGAAACCGTCGGAACGTGGCATAAAGTGCTCCTTATTCGGCACGTAAACTATGCAACTCTACAGTGGAAATATGGAGGAGAGTGTGCGTAGAAAATGTTATATATATTTATCAAGTATCTATATAATCCGAGTATGTCATAAAAAGTGCATTGGAATGGATTTAAAATTAAAATACTGGCCTGAAAAAAGAAAGAAAATTATTAATGATGTAATTTGGACAACTTACATAAAACTAAAGTCATAAAACACTGATTGGAGAAGAAAAAAAATTTGTTGACGTCGAGGATCAAACCCACGACACAATTTCCACAACCCGACACTTTATCACTAGGCTACCGCCACCTGTTATCAGGGTGTCGCTCGTCATGGTATTAAAGGACAAACCACTTGTTTTTCAATCTTCAATTGCAAATATCTCGAAAACGCGGGCTCGTTAGATGCCTTTCCGAAAATACGTGTCTAATTATTTTTCGTTTTCTTTCATTCTGTGAAGTTTGGTCGTGATCCGCCACTTACACTTGGGTGCCTTCCCTTGTTAGTATAACCTTTTGACTGCCCACCACGGATTTATAAGATGGCTTTCCACTATCATACTATCGTTTTAATTACAGAATCTAAATTTAGTCTTTGTGCTCATATTGCCATTCTTTTTTCTTTCTATTGCATTGAAACCTTCAAATTAAAGAAACTACCTACATTCAAACAGAAATTGGTAACTATAAATTGATATAATTCTATGACATTATACGATTTTGTGCATAGTTCTTTTATCAATTTTTGATGGAACCATAATTTAAAAATATCAAGCCTGGCTTCTTCTTTAGATGATAGTGGTAACTTCTTGATCGTGAAAGAGTTGATTATACCAGATGTGCATTTCAGCTAGAAAGGAACCATCATTTGTGATAATTCATAAGTTGATACTTGTAAAAAATCATCTTTCATTGTGTCTAATTTTCTATAGTTGATTTCTTATGAGAAACAAATATTGAATTTACAATGCAGATAGTTATTTAAGTATAATCAAGCATCTTTCAGTTACACAAGCAATCTACACAATGTGTTATAGCCAGTGATTTTTTGTGATGGTATGCGCTGGTATGGCATACTGGCACCTTTTTTTCAGAGCGATGTTAACATTTTCATTTTTTCAATTCTTTAAAACCTAAAGTAATAAACAGGTTCTATAAATGTTAAACATTTTGATTTTAATTATAAACTTTGTTATTAAAAGTTCATAAAAGATTCAGTAGAGAAGGGGGAAGAGGGCGCAAGAAGAGGTGGAGGGAGGTAGGAATACTGGCACCTCTTTTTCTACAAAAACAGCACTGGTTATAGCCATGATATTTGTTTTGTTATTTCATCATAAAAATTCATAGACTTTAATATCAATTAATTTTATGTTAACACTAAATTATTTTGTGAGGCAAATTTTTTATTATTGCTCAAAATCTACTATCCATACATATACTCGGTTTACAATCCATGTATTTTGTTCCAGAAATTGCTGATTTAACAATTTGCAATATATTTTTATAAAAATGTTCCTAGAAACATAACTTAAATTATAATTTAGAATTGTTATATAGGTTTTTTGAATCTTTACAATTAAAAACATATTAAGTAAATACTGTTTATATATTTAATGATTGAATTTTGTGATAAGGCCTAAAATTATTAGATATATTTTTACATTAAATAAAGTATTTTTGAACTTAAGATTTTGTTACTTTTCCATTTATATGCATGATTTACCATAAAGACCCACATATCGGGTGCAAGGAGGTTTTTGGGTTCAAATTCTAGGAATATTTTATGTACTCTCATATAGAACATACATATTCTAGCAAATGATGTGTCACAAATGTTTTTTCATTTAACAGTAAACTGATGAGTGAATTATTGAATGTCTTTATAATGTGAGAAATGTATAAATTAAAATTTATGCCCTAGTGCAGTGTTTTTTCAAAAAATTTGAATCAACCTATACGTCAAGTATAAAAATAGAAACTGCAAGCCAACAACTGCTGCCTATGGCACTTTCTCCAGTTTTGCACCATCTTCTCACTTATAGCACATTCCCTTGCTATAGCCCAATTATTTGACGATTAAGAAATTCTACAAATTTTAATTTGAAAAAAGCTTTATAATTCTCTCTTTTGGTTGGTGGGGACGTGATGAAGTTATTAATTTACAGTTTCAACAAATATTATTGCAAAGTGCAATAGATTTTCAAGAATGGTACAATGAAATGTTATAAATGTCATGTGAGCATTGGGGGAATATATCATGTCTCTGATTGTCATGTTGTAGAGATATGTATCTCTGAAAGTGATTAAAAGAAGCTCTAGGGATTTGAACTGGAAAATGTGTGATGGACATTGAATTACCATATCTGCCCGAATAGAAGCCGACCCCGGATTTAAGCCGACCCCCAAAAATTTCCAGTTTTTTGGCAAAAACGTAAGTTTCGTAGATTTTATGCTGAAGTGTGCCGGGCATTCATGCACATCTTAGAATACATTATTCAAGATCAAAGAAATGTGGGGGAAATGGTTTAGTTGTTGACATTTTGAAATATTACTCCAATTAATAATTTTGCATTGCTGAATTATGTTCACATTCAGTGACAATAATTTCATTCATCTTCATTTTCACAAAAGGTCAAATATAGTAACAGTGATCTCGCCAAGATATTTTTTCATTCAAGTCTATTTCCAATGAAATTAGCATTTACATTGCCTTAAAAAATTGCATTTTTATAATTATACACGTTCCACATCAAGTTTTACCGAAATTCAAACAGTTGAGCTTTCAAGGCCTTCAACACATTTTGCGTAATCGTCAATTTACGCAAGCGATCTCGCCAAGATATTTTTTCATTCAAGTCTATTTCCAATGAAATTAGCATTTACATTGCCTTAAAAAATTGCATTTTTATAATTATACACGTTCCACATCAAGTTTTACCGAAATTCAAACAGTTGAGCTTTCAAGGCCTTCAACACATTTTGCGTAATCGTCAATTTACGCAAGCGATCTCGCCAAGATATTTTTTCATCCAAGTCCAATTCCAATGAAATTAGCATATACATTGCCTTAAGAAACTGCATTTTTATAATTATACACGTTCCATGTAAAGTTTTACCGAAATTCAAACAGTTGAGCATTCAAGCCGTCAACGCATTTTGCGTAATCGTCAATTTACGCAAGCGAACTTGCCAAGATATTTTTATATATATTCAGCGTAGGTAAAATATTAACTTTATGAAAAATATAGTACTATCATTTGCACGCGAAGGCAATGAGAGACTTCGAGATTTAACCATAACCTAAATTTTCCTTGGACTCGCATTTAAGCTGAGGGGTGATTTTTTCATGATAGATTTTGACAAAAAACATCGGCTTGTTTTCGGGCAGATACAGTACTTTGTGTCTTGATCATGAAAAAATAGTAGCGCTTCGTAATGCAAATGAAACTTTTCATTGTATTGGTTAGGAATTGGTAAGGATGTAGGTATTATTAAATCAACTGTTTCAAAGAATTTTTCAGAAGTGACTCCAAAAAACTGTGAAAATAGTTCACTTAAGGAAATATTTACAAGTTTAAAATAACTTGATATGGGGTGTTTATAGAGTACTAGCAGAATTTCCCGTTGAATTTCAACGGATTTAGTGAAGCTACTACAGCACAACATATAAACTCTTTAAAATATATAGTAGATACTTTTTAAATTACAATTAGCGTTTCTTAACAATTAATCATATTTGCTTGTAACAATCCGTTTCCGAGCCTATTGCATTCAAATATAACGATAATTTTATTTCCCATCATATTACTTTCGCCAAATCCAGCTTCATTTCTTGTGTAATCATGCCTCGCTGAAATATTTACTTTTATGTCTTGAAAAAGCAACGTACAGTTGTCCATGACTGAACACTGACTGGTAAATGTACACCAGATACGTGAGCTTATTTACGTTAATAAACATTATAATGTAGAATATAATGATTTTACTTACAAAAAATGTAAGTTTCCAGTATTCAATAGACGAAAGAAGGTTCAATTACTTTCATCAATAAACGCTTCCTGAATAATAATCGGCATCTATTTACATTGCTATCAATAAACATCGATAGTTTCGTTGCTTAAACAAAAGTGTGAATCGAATAACGCTAAACTTTCGTCTATTTGTAAGCTTCATTGAAGCTAATTGAATCGGAGGTAACAATGACGGCTGCCTTGGCAACGCCCGGGAGGGGTACGAAAAATCCACAAAATTTCGAAACAAATAGCATATTTCTGATAACTTTGACCGTGTAACATGTAAACTTCGCAGGAATAAGATAGTATAGAGTTTTATTCGTCGAATAAAGTAAAAACAAAAAAAATTGGTCCATATTTACGTATTTTAATACTTGAAGGAAGAATACCTTGCAAGTCAAGAAATGGATTCATACGTGTTATCTTATGGAAAAATGTTAATCCCCTATATTGGTAGCACTGATTAATCCCGGTTGACCAAACCTTGACCATTCACTAAGTTAGGATGTAAGGATGAATCATACCAAATTTGGTTATTCTAGCTTTTACCGTTTAGGAGTTCCATGAACAAACACAAATACACAAACACATGCTTCAAAATATATTATAGTAGATTTTACAGTAAAAGTCTAGGGTAAGCTCTTTATTAGCCAAATCACTTTATCTTACATCTGAAAAGATGATAGTTATCATATGTATGGGACTGTAATGGAATGGTTAGAAATACATTTTTGTTTCAATGAAATTTGATACATTTGATGCTCTTGAATTTTTTATTACTTAAAAATTTTTTTGAGTAATTATAGATGTAGTGTAAGAGAGACTGATGGTTTCAAAGTGATGGTTGGAGTTCATCAGGGTTTTGCCTTAAGCCTATTCATTTTTACTTTCTTATATACGAAGTATACTGAGAAAGTATTGTAATCGCAAAAAAATTCAATCGATTCTGATGGAAATATACGTTTTAGGTGTAACTGTGTCCGAAAAAGTGGTTTTTGCAATGCTGTCTGGCTGTTCATGGCTCTAGAACCTAGTAAACAGTAGAGCAAAAATGAATGAAATCTCGTACTTAGGAATTTTATCATACAGAATAGAAGCTATGAAGAAATGTTTGACAATGCATAATAATTAAGGGCGGTTTGTTCTACAATTTGATTTTCTAAAAAAAGGCTCCAACGATTTTGATAAAATTTCGTACAGTTACTTGAGTTTACATCTTCAATAATACTACATAATTCATTTTTCTCAAAGAATGAATATAAGGCTAGTTTATTCTTGGGCAACTTTAATAACAATTGGATTTGCGAAAAAATGGCTCATACGATTTTCATGAAATTTCGTGTAGTTATTTAAGTTGATGTTTATAATGATTCTAGATAGTTCATATCTTTCAAAAGATAACTAAATGACGCATTAGTACCAGGGCCGTGCAAAGGTATTTGGGGGCCCGGATGCAAAAGGGGTTAGGGGGCTCCCTTTATCTATGTCGAGAGAAAAAATATTAAATGGAACATATATATTTATTAAGTATTAATTATTTATAATTATTTTAATATTATTAAAATATAATTATTACAATATTATTATGTTTTGATAAATAGTCAAAACAAAACAATCACCTTTAATAGATATATTAAATGTCATCACCAACTTGACACAAAAAGGGAATTAACAGAATTGTTTTATGTATTACAATATATTGATTATTACAATATTATTAAATAGTCAAAACAAAACAACCACCTATAATTAAATAGTCAAAACAAAATAATCACCTATAAAAGACATTAAATATTATCATCAATTTCATACAAAGAAGGAATTCACACAAATACATTTTATGTATTTTTAGATTTTTTAGAAGTCTTTTCCACCCAGTTATTAATTACATCCTCAAAAGAACATTCATTAGCTATTTCCGATTCAATTGATAATATTGCACAAGCATTTAATCTTTCTTGAAGCATTGATGACCGTATGTTTTTATTAATTTTAATTTACTGAAAGATCTCTCAGCTGATGCTACTGTTACAGAGAGAGTCAAAAAAATTCTTAAAGCAACAAATATATTAGGAAAAATTTCTTCTAAATTATTTTCTATGATAAATAATAAAATGTCTTTTGGATTCCTAATATTATCTTTGTTTTGTATCATGTCCTTTAAAAATGTAATTTCTGAACAAATAGTATCTGAGATGTCATTTGAATAATCTGCACGAAAATCTTTGAGGCTCTTCCCCAAATCTGATTTTGATGCTTTTTTAATGTTTATGAGAAAATCAAATTTTTTTATAACTTGTGGTAATTTATCAAAACGGTCATGTAATTGTTGTATAGCAATGTCAATTAAGTTAAAATAAAATGTTATTTTCATTTTTTCTTCTAAATCTGTTATTATTTCATCTTCACAATTTTCATCATAAAACCTTTTCTTTTTTCTATTCTTACTTTCAGGAAGATCAGTATTTATTTGTAATTTTCTAGCCTCATCTTTGGCAACTAGTAATATTTCTTTAAATTTTTCTCTTTTCTCTCTTAATCTTTCTTTTTGAGCTCTTATTAACAATTCTGCACAATCTATAGTCCAATCAGGGGACTGCATATATTTGCTTATTTTACTGACTTCACTCAATAAATTATACCAGACAATAATAAATATAATGAAAGGTAATTTTTGAATTTGTTTCAGCAAACCGCTGGCCTCTGAAGCAACAGCATTATCAGTGACTGTATGTTTAAGTTCTTCTAAGGCATCCAATAATTCTCTTAATTGAAATCTAACTGCCTTCACTGATTCAATTCGTGCTTCCCATCTTGTATCACTAAGAGGTTTTAAAGTAGTGTTTAAATGCTTACACAAAATATTCCAACGAATAGTTGAAGAGGCAAATATTGTGTACAATCTTTGTATTATTCCAAAAAATATTTTACATTCTAAATTGTTTGAAGCTGTATTACAAACAATAAGATTTAATGAATGTGCAGCACATGGGATATACACAGCACTTGGCACAATACTTGAAATCCTGGCTTGAACCCCTTTATATTGGCCTTTCATGTTTGCACCGTTATCATAACACTGACCCCTGCAATTTTTTATGTCAATATGAAATTTTCCTAATATTTCTAATAATAAATTTGTGAGGCCTTCTCCACTGTGATCAGTTGCTTCAAAAAATCCAATGAAATGTTCTCTTATTTTGAATTCTTTTTTATTCTTGTCAATGCCCACATAACAATATAACTGAGATTTGCTCCTTATGGGAAATATCTGGTGTACAATCCATTTGAATGCTATAGTATTTAGCTTTTTTTACTCCATTTAAAATTTGTTTTAAAACTCCATCACTGAGTTCACTTAAAAATTTATTTTGAGATCTGTTCGACGGGTGATGATTAGTTCTTGTGTTTTTATTTTTAATGGATTTTAGATATTCTGACAGAAACATCATATTTTGGTAATAATTCTATCAAACCTAAAAAATTTCCATTTCCACATGAACCAAAGTCTTCATTAGACCCTCTTAGTGGCAAATTTCTACTACATAAAAATAGCATTACTGAAACAATTCTTTCATATAACATTTTTAGATTCTTTTTTTCCTCACTTAATAATTTTTGTGATGACTTGTCTATTGTTTGACCTGCATTTAGTCTTAAGTATAATTCTTGCCATTGACAAAAACAATTTATATGTATTTTTCCTACTTCATGATCTTGAAGGGAAACACTAAGTTTCCTCCAATTATTGTAACCATTTACAAATTTCTTTGGTGTATTTGATTTGTTAAATAATAAACAACAAAAGCAATACACTGAGTCAATGCTTACTGAATACATTAACCAACTGCGATTAATTTCTTCTCCATTTTTTAAAGTTACTGTATAATAACTAATTGAAAATTTTCTGTTATCAACTGCGTTACATGGAAAAATTACATCAGTGACCTGTATGGGACCTATGTTTACCAACTCAACTCTCAGATCATCATTAATTATTTTTGGCCACGTAGCTGGATCATCATAACTGATTACATCTTTATCTTCTGAAAGTTTTATCAAGTCACTATTACAGAAATTATTTGATACCTGTTGATGATCTTCAATGACATTTGTTGCAGAAGTTGGTGAATCACTCTCTTGTTCTTCCTTTCCTTTTGTTATTTTTTCACACTGTTCTTCTTCATTTTCTTTTGACACATTTTCAAATACTTCAGTCATTTGCTCTTCGTCAACGAGCATTAATGGTGATGTGGATGGTCGTTGCCCTTCATCTTCTACCGTGGAAAATAACCAACGTGACATACTACTATGGTATTTTTGCTTTTCTTCTTCTATCTTTTTCTTTATTCTTCTCTTTTTTGCTCCAGAAAGATACACTCGTTTTGTAGAGATTTTCTCGCTAATCTGTATTAAATAAATTTTTTAATCTCTATTAAATAAAATTTAAATTATTTGTTAATGAAAATAATGAAAATTAATATTATACATACCCAGTAAAACTAATTATTAATCAGACTTTGAATCACAAAAAAGCAAAAAACACAAATATAACTTCACTATTGTATGCATGTTCATGGGGAATTTACACCTAGATTCTGGGTTTGTGCGCAAGCTTCCTCGTGTTGGATGAGGCCGCGGTAGTTCCCGACCCAGGCGGAGGCAGCCGAGAAGAGTAAAGTAGCTAGGGTTGCCGCCTTTTTCGGGTCAAAAAGAACCCCGTCCTCATGATGTTATATCTTGTATGAGTTTAATTTGTATTTAACAGTTTGCTTTTCCAGCTATTTTTTCATAAGAATCTAAGATACAATTTTATTGTATTTTCAAGAAGGTTGGAAACTTACTTTGTATCTAATTTTTATTCCTGCCTGGCTCATGCTATACTTTCATAAGAATGTAAGCATTTTTATCGTATTTGCAAGCAGCACTTTGGGAAACTTACTTTGTATCCAATTTTTATTCCTGCCTGGGTTAATGTAGATCCAGCTGCATTGTTGATGCACTATACAATGTAGTCACTCTATCATTAACGCTTCCTTCCATATTTACTGATTGAATTTAAACTTATGACGTTATTTCCATTAAAACATGATTTGAATTTTGAATAACATATAGTATCTATTGTGTATTCCTTAGGGTAAACAATAAAATGTTCATTAAACATTAGATGTTTTATTTTTTTAAATTGTAAATATTGGAAACTTAAATTGATTGGATCCCGAAGGACCAAGGTCTGGAGTTCGCGTCCTTAATGATAGGTCCGGCGTCTGATTGTTAATAAAATAATTAATAACAATAAAGGCGACACAGAATATTTCCAAAATTATTTTATTAATTGACAAAGATCCGGGAAAGTTTTAATGAATTAAATTGCTATTAAAAAAATAAAAACATTTTCAACTGTTATTTTAAGGCTACAAAATACGTATAAGATTGTATTATTTTATCAACTAATTTTTTTTAAACTTAAAATTCCATGCTCCCTCGACCGGGGCCCCCTAGATCGGGGGCCCTGGTGCGGCGCATCCATTGCACCCCCCATTTGCACGGCCCTGATTAGTACCGTAATTTTCCGATTATAATGCAACCTATATAATATGCACCCATGTTTTCACGAGTGAAATGTGAACATTCTCTTATCACTATGTATAATATGCACCTATTTTTTGTAAAAGATCAATGTAATTTTACTTGACTATGTGCAGTATCGGGACAGTTCTCGCCTTACCACCAAATATGAGATATGTGTGAGAGAGTTTACAAGAATATCATGTTTCGTTCTGACTCTCCCATTAAAGATTGCTACGCTGTGTAAAAACATTTTGTCTCAATGTCGCCTTTTGTATTAATCTGGTCGGTTGGAATAGAAGTTCGCCTTTGCTGCCAAACTAGATATTTCTGAGAAAGTTTACGAAAATATCACGTTACATTCTGACTCCCATTAAAGATCGATACAATGTTTAAAAACCTGTCTCAATGTTGCCATTTGTATTAAAATGGTCAGTTGGAATAGGGGTTCGCGCTTTTCTGCCAAACTAGATATGTGTGAGAGAGTTTACGAAAATATCACGTTACATTCTGACTCCCTTAAAGATGGATACAATGTATAAAAACCTCAGTCTCAATGTTGCCTTTTGTATTAACCTGGTTGGTTAGAATAACAATTCATCCTTTGCCACCCAGCGACATCGTTCATACAAGCCGATCGAGGTGTGTAAAATGTAATTATAAAATTACAAAATAACTCCTAATGTAATAAATTTTATAAATGTATTGCAAAAGAACAGAAAATTATTGTTATAATATGATTTTTAATGATGGTTTTCTGATACTAATACAATGAAGTTCCCAAAGATTTTCTTCTTTTCAAACATGCTCCGGAACATGAATTCTGTAAGGTATGATGGAAACAGGTCCCTGCTGGTGCCAAACTGGCATTTCAGCTTTCTCTTAACACACATCCACATGTTTTCAATATTTTGAGTACTTATGAACTTCATCATTGGGATCGACAAAATTCTCACTGTGGTCCATGCATGTAAATTCCATCTTGGATTTCACTTACATGAGCATATGCTGCCCACTACGCAACGTAGATTGCATCCATTATGAGTTTTTTCTCATAAACTAAGCATCCCAATTATATCATTACAATGGACAAAGGAAATAAGAATTTCAATAATGATTTATAATCAATGCTGGAAATGGGATCACCTAAGCATGGAATCTGGAGCGCAAAACATTGAAATGGTAAGACTGAAAACTTTTTGATATTCTGCTAATCTTCCCAGATTATTACCACAATGATTTCAAATGTAAAAAATTGCATGTTTTTTGAATGCCAGATTTGAGGGTGTACTAGGGAGGATTTTTAACTCCCGATAAGACCACGAATCATATCAGTCGGAAGTAGGGTTGCCAGATATCCTCCACAAAAATACCGGACACCAGCAGGGGGGAGAGGGGTCTTGTTTGCATGTAAATCACGATGTAGCAGAATTGTTATACTTTAAATTTGATTGTGCAGCTTTTATAAGTTTTCTATTTTTCAAAAACACATCTTTCACCTCGGAACAACTGAACAGTATATGTCCTCTCTTTACTTGATCTCACTCTAAGAGTCCTGCATGGGCCAATCCTTTGGAATTAATTACAGGCCCGAGTTGGGCTTTAAAATCTTATTGGGCCAGGTCTACAATTTCGTTGACATCACACGGGCTGGGCCAGGTCTGAATTTGTATGGACTGGGCCTAGAAAATCAGGTCCGTGCAGAGCTCTATTTCACTCAACATTGCTCATTATTATTGGGTCACTAAAACAATATTAAAAGCTTATAAATTAAAATGATATATCATCATCATCATAGGTAGTCTGCCCGCAGACAGGTCCGTGATTATTCATGATTAAACTTGGTCCTCCACATACTTCTATTTTTTGCAGTCTTCTTCATGTCTTGATAGCTCTCTTTCTCTTTCAAGTTGTCTATCAGATGAAACCTTTTCCTACCTCTTTCTCTTTTTCCATGCAGTTTTCCTTCTAGCACTTCTTTAATCATGCTCTCTCCTCAGGTAATGTCCAATCCAGTTTGCCTTCCTCTTTTTGAGAGTCTGTGTAATTGTTTGCCTTTCTCCTATTCTTTGTAGTAGTACTTTCTAGTTTTTCACCCTATCTGTCCACTTTATCTTCAGCATTCTTCTCCATGTCCACATTTCGAAGCTTTCCAAGTATTTAATATAATTTTTCCTTAGTATCAATGTTTCTGTCCCATACAAAGCTATACTCCATACATAGCATTTTATCAACTTCTTGCAGATATCCTCTATATTCCCCATTAATAGGGGTTTCTTTCTTCTGAAAGTGGCTTTTGCTTTCGTTATTCTAGTTCTGATTTCATCGGTACATTTTGTTTCTCTCGTTATGATGCTTCCAAGGTATTTATAATCTGAAACTTGTTATAATGGCTTTCCTCCAATACTTATGTTCAAATTTTCTTCTTCTTTACTTGATATTTGCATGACCTTGGATTTTTCTGTATTTATTTCCATACCGTATTTTCTACCTGTTATCACTAGTCTATTTATCATTTTCTGGAGTTCCTTTTCCTTTCTTACTAGAAGTACTTGATCATCCACGTATTTCACTGTTATAATAATCCTTCCTCCAATTTTGAAATCTTCCATGCCTTCTAACGCTTCTTGCCTCTCTCCACATATATTGAATAGGATCAGCAATAGACAACAGCCCTATCTTACTCCTCTACCGATATTTACTCCGCTGGTGTCTGCATTCTCTAACCTGACCTTTACCACTTCATTCCTGTATAGATTCCTGATCAGTCTCCTGTCTTTCTACTATACCTATATCCTTTAATATCCTCATCAGCAGTACCCAATTTATTCTATCAAAGGCCTTCTGCCAGTCGACGAAACATATGCAGCAATCTTTGTACTCTATTGCCCTTTCTGATATGATTCTCACTACACCGATAGCATCTCTGGTTCCTTGTCCTTTTCTGAAGCCAAATCGACATTCCCCTAACATTTCTTCGGCCTTTTTCTCGTCTTTTATTAAGAATCCTCGTGATGATCTTCGAAGTGTGTGACAGTAGGCTTATCGTTCTGTAGTCTTTACACTGCATTGCCTTTGGCTTCTTCTTTAGAGGGATCATTGTTACATCTAACAATAAGAAATCCTGAGGCCACTCTCTCGAGTGGTAAATCTTGTTAATTAATTTTGTAATCACTTTTAGTCCTTCCGATCCCATGACTTAAAGTACCTCTGCTGGTATTCCATCGTTGCCTGTTTCTTCAGTTCTAGTATCGCCTTTTCTACTTCGCTTTTCATAATACTTGGTCCCAAGTTGTCTTCTTCAGTGTTATCCTCTTCTTCCAGTTCTATTTGTGCCGACCCTGTCTGCTTGTTGTATAGTTCCTTAATGTATTCTTCCCATACCTGGGCTACATCCTTTGGTTCTGCATCTATTTTTCCATCTGTATTCATAACTCCTTTACCACGAATTCCATTAGGCTTCTTATCTTCTAATTCCAGTGCCCTAGCGTACATCATATTGCACTGTCCTAACTTCTCCATATGTTGTATTTCCTCATATTTTTTTTTAATCCAATTTTCCCTAGCTTTACCTGTTACCCAACTTAACTCGCTGTTTATGCTCTACCTACTTCACTGTTAATGAAAATTCTTCACTCTACCATTACATCAATATTTTCACGAGGAATATTACTATTATAGAGTTACTTATCATTAAACTAGTTGCATCACTACACTCTACATTACCCAGAGTCTTGCATACATCTTCAGTGTCAGTGCGATGTTTTACTCCCGAAGACAAGCTAGAGCTGGTCACTGGCAGAGTGCTTTTTGTTTGAAAAAACTTGTCAATAATTTTGCATTCTTTTGAAGGAAATGTTCACATTGTTGTTTTAATTTATATTTTTGAGCACCACTTAGCTGACAATGAGATGATTTAGATATTGTAAAATATAAGGCTCGCCAAATTTTATATTTTAATATAAAGGGGAAAATATTTCACTAAACCACTTTAATTACTTCACAGCACATAATTACACTACTTAACTTATGAGCAAGAATGAGAAAATCACAAATAAATGCAGACATAACTTTTTAGGCACGTTTTGCTTCCAGCGTGAGCGCCTATTATTGTCAGTCTGTCCGTCCGTCCACATGTTCGTTCTCGGCTTCTACCAAACAGATTTTCATGAAATTTTATATTAAGGACTTACTATCAAAGATAATAAAAAATCGCAAAAATGAATCACGTACGCCAATCAGGGGTACCACTTTACTGGTGATAAAAATTTAATTTTTGTCATACCTCGTATAGTATTGCTCATATCAAAATATTTTTCAAATAAAAGTTGTAGAACTAGTAAAGAAGAGTGTTTCCTTTCCTATACATTTTTATTGTAGGAGTAGCTGTTATTGAGAAAATCAACAAAAATATCTTAACTCAAGTTGAACAAATTTTCTTGCATGGTTACTTCTTCATTGTTGCTAACATAAACAATTCCACAAACAAATGTTTAATTTACTTACGTGTGCAAGCACTATTTTTAAATAGGAAGAAAATCGATTATTTATGATGAAGAAAAGAAATTTAAAACGCTATTTCCCTTACATACAAGTATATAATTTCTTTCTAAACTCCATTGCATGAAACGCGCCCATTTGTGATACGTTGTACACTTTCCTAACTTGTTCTTTTTTGTTGGTGTCTTGGTAACTCTCAAATTCACCTAAAAGCAACTATTGGAATAAAAGAACAGCAAAGTCTGCAACAAGCAAAGTTTTCGCTAAGACTGAATGCAGGGACACTAGTGGAGTCTCCACTCTCACTCACTCCACTCTCATAACATTGATCAAGATCTTTCATCGTTAATATCTTTGTGAATGTTGTTTGTACACTTATATTATGTGGCATAGACATTTCTTAAAAACTGAGTGTAACATAGAAATGCTTTATCCAAATGGTTCTGCTCTATGTAAACAGTAGCTAGGGGGCAAGGGATCTTCTTAGCGCCCCTAAGGGGGGGAAGGGTTACATTCCCAGTTCAGGCCATATGACCTTTTTACTTGCTGCCAAGTGCCAGGGAGAAGGGGTTTACGGGGTCTTCTGTACTCAATTTAGCATGCTGGCATCTTTAGGCAATTCCCTGTTTTGCTACCCCATTAGTGGCTCTGGAAAACTCAAGCATGTAACAAACATATTTGAATGGGAAATTGGTTCAAGTAAAGTTAGATGGCAGGAGATACCTCAACTCAATTGCAAACCCCCCTGGCCCATAGGCAAAACATCGTTTACAAGTGAGATCCAGTCGAAGGAAATATATAGGCAAAAACAAAAGTGTAACCCGAAGAATGAGTGATAACCCCAAAGACTTTGGGTGAGAGATGAAGAGGTGGCAACCCGAAGCGGAACTTCACCCATATTTTGGATAGACAGAGGGTTTTGTAAATATTTTTCTCTGACCTGGTTACGATTGCCATTTCTTAAGTCTCAGGGACCAACTAAATGTAAACAAGCTACCGCATCACTACATCCTAAAGATAAATATGAGGGTGATTCATTGCATCTCAGACCAGTTTCCAGAAGCATTTTTGATGACTCTCACATCTCTTAAGTCTTAAACCGCAAGGATATTACATTAATCCCTGACCTCCTAGCAGATAGGCTTTCACTGATAAAAATCGGTCCATGAGTTTGCGCCCCTTGAGACCTGCACCCGGGGGCAACTGCTCCCCCCTGTCACTACGCCACTGTACAGACTGTAGGCATGGGTCATCTGTGTTTATTTGTCGCCGTAATTACTAACAGCCCAAATGGCTTTTCCTCAAGCGAGCAGCATTATTAATTGGTTCTGTTCATAGGAGGAAAAACAACGGTAGTGTCCAGGGGCATATATTCAGGGTGTGCTAGGTGTGCGGTGCACACCCACGGAATTGCAATGTAACTGATATTTTTGGATTTATTCCTATTAAAAAATCTAAGTTTTTTCTAAGGCTTCGCGTGGTGCCTAAAATTAAATCCTGTATACAACATTTTCATGAAGAGGAGAAGGTTCGGTGCGTAAACATTGTATCATATTCGCATAAAGAGCCCGATCCTCGGGTGTGCGGTCCCAAATACGGACACCTTTGAGCCCTTTAAACAGACGTACAGATAGCGCAGCAGGTCAAATTCTTAGTCTTGCCGTGGTTTCAAACTGGCTGGTAAGGCGTGGTAAGGTGTGCGCTGAGACAAAAGCACCCGGTAGTAGTAATTGGTTGCGATTGGCTATTGTGTGGAGCAATGCAATCCAGCATTGTGTCATGACTTGCTGTTTTGGGTTTCTGTTTCTCCTCTGTTTTCTGTGTGTCTGTGTGTGAACCGATGTGTTTATGAGCACTGATTTAGACATAATTTGCATTTTTTACCCATATTTACGATGGGGAACAGTGCTGACGATGTACTGAATGTCCCGTTTTCTGGCAGGGCTTTTGCGGATTGTATGAAGATAGTTGAAGAAGGTAAGCCTCATCCTCCTCTTCCAAATTTACTGTGCAAGCATAAAGATACAAAAACCGATTACATGAGACATTTCTCTGTTTCACAATACGATGCAGTAGAATGGTTAACTGGATGTGAAGTGCGGTCAAGACTTTTTTGTTGGCCTTGTTTATTGTTCTCCAAAGAGAAAGTTGTTTGGAATAAGAACAGGTATTCTGATCTTAACCATTTAGCCACAGCAGTGCAAAAATATGAGCGCTTCCAATTACATGTTCAGTCATTTTTAATCTTAAGATGTTTGGAAAACAAAGAATCGACACTCTCATTGACAACCAAAGAAAAACTGAAATAAGCTGTCATAATGAACAAGTAACGAAAAATAGAGACATTTTGAAAAGATTAATTGACGCTGTATGCTATTTGGCTAAGCAAGAGCTTCCTTTGCGAGGTCATGATGAGTCTGAAGATTCAGTTAATCGAGGGAATTATATAGAATTTTTAAATGTACTTCGTGAGTATGATCCTCTTTTAGACAGTCATTTAAAGGCATCGGCTGTATTTCGAGGAACTTCTTCCACTGTACAAAATGATATCATTAACGCTATATCCGATGTGGTTAAAGATGCTATAAAGAAAGAAATTTCTTCAGCCACATTTGTGGCCATTCTTCTGGATGAAACTTCTGATATCATGTCAAGATCGCAGCTATCAACTGTTTTCCGTTTTGTCCATAATGGGCAAATACATGAAAGGTTCATCGGATTTACAGACGTAAGTGATGATAGAACGCCTAGTGGTCTTTTTAAACATGCTGTAAACAGAGTTGAGGAATTTAATATTAAGGACAAGTTGGTTGGCCAAACTTATGATGGTGCCTGTGTAATGAGTGGACATATTAATGGGTTGCAGAGTAAAGTTATCGAGGCCTATCCTCTATCAATATTTACGCAATGCTACACCCATGTTTTGAATTTAGTTCTGAAGCAAAGCCTCTCGAATATCAAGGAATGTAGGTTGTTTTTCCAAACTATCAGTGGATTGGCAGCATATCTGTCTAAATCATCGAAAAGAGTAAATGCTTTGCAAGATTTTGATGCTAAAAAATTACCCTCCATCGCACCAACCAGATGGAACTTTACTTCTCGTTTAACAAACACAGTAAGACGTCACAGAAGTCAACTTATTGAATTTTTTGAACACATTGTGGAGAATTCTGGGGAATGGGACGTGGATGCTGTAATCAAAGCATGTGGACTTTTGTATTTCTTGCAAGATTTTCAACCATTTTGTTGTTAGAAATTTTTCTAAACTGATGTCTTGAATAATATATTACAAACTTGTACTGTTGTAAAAAGTACATGATACTATGAAACAGCTTAGGAATGATAAGGAACATGGATTTGATGGTATTTGGGTTTCTGCAGCAAAGGAAAAGCATACAATCGATGAATCGAAGCCTAAAAGGCGAAAAGGATCTGAAGAAGAGGAGAAAAGTGCATGCTTTCGATTACACCAGAGAATAGTCGACTGCATGTACCTGGAGATGGAAGAAAGATACTCTTCACTTTCGAAACTTCAATTTTTTCAACTCCTTTGTAGCGAAAGACATGATCAGTATGCAAAAACTTTTCCTGATGGTATTCTAGAAAAATTGAAGGATTTCTACGGACCAGTTTTTGACTACGTTCGCTTGAAAAATGAACTAAAAGTACTCTTTTCTTCTGATGAATTTGCGAGGAAACCCGTGGACCACCTCGTAAAATTCATGCAAGAAAATCAGCTTCAGGGAGCGTTCAAGGAAATTTATAAATTAGCGGAACTGATCATGACGATTCCGAGTTCTACCGCTACAGTCAAGCGCTCTTTTTCTGCTACGAAGAGAATACATACGTGTTATAGAGGAACACAAATGCAGGAAAGGTTATGTGGCCTAAGTTTACTCGCCTTTGAAAAGACATTGCTGATGGAACTGAAGAAAAGACATTCGTTTTATGATGATGTGTTAACACAATTCCTGCGGCAAAACAGGAGATTGGAACTGGAGTATAAATAAGTGAGTGGAATACGTTTTTTAAGCCTTTCTTTGTTTTAATCCGGAAATATTATAATATTTTCCCAAGTGATTACTTTTTCATTTTTCTGTACGTATTATATGGTTGTATTTAAAAATCATAACAAAATACAGATAATTCGTGCCTCACTCTAGTATTTGCCAATGATATTCTGATCTTCTCACCACGGAGTGTAAAGATCTTTACCCTCCGTGCTTCTCAGGTAAACGGTGTGCGTGATGCAAAGCTACTGTTTTTTTAATGGGGAACCTTTATGCTGTCCATATTTAGAGATTGAATAGTCAAAATTATATTAGTTAGTATATTAACATATTCAAAATTATTCTACAATTAATCACATTGGAGTAATTAAGAAGACTGCTGCTGTGTTATTCACTCTTAAAAATTTCACATGTCGATAAAAATGCAATCACATGTTCAAATTAATGTGAATTTTGTAGTGCGAGTTGCATAAAACCTTTTTTTCCCATAAAAGCACACCCAACCTAAATGGGCACACGACACCACTGGTAGTGTCCCTATACTCTCGTATAGTTCAAGCATCTTTTGTTTCATCTCCCGCTTAACATTTTTCTTTGTCCATGAGGCCATTTAGCCATGGTTCATTTTGTGCTCCCCTTTGGACCTGGGCCCCCCAGCCACGTGGGGGTGTCCGCTATGCCAGTGCTCTCCAACCGGTGCGCCGTGGCACATTAGTGTGCCACGATGAAGGCACTAGTATGCCGCACAGTCTTAGGATATTTAATTTTCACAAAAGTGTTTGGAAGAAACAAATTCGTATACATTTTATCATCCAAAGAATTTATTCTGAAACTACGAGAGGAATTGATAAACCTTAGTAACGATCATACAACTTAAAATTATTATGCTACCTTTAGATGTATTTTGGCTGAAAGCTTAAGGTGAATATGCCATCGTTATGACATTCCAAATTCAACAATGTATTTATGCGAATTTAGTTGTTCTTCAACCCATATAAAAAATATTAAAAGGGAATGTTTAAAGAACCTAGATGAAGAAGTTCTTGTAGCTCTTTGTATTAGTGAGCCAAATACATAGCATCTTTGTACCAAAAAGGCAAGCTCCAATTTTCTGTCGAAGAGTCCTAATGTTTTTACACGTTGAATTATGTGTAGTTAATTTACAATAAAATTTTTAATTATTTTAATATTACTTTACCAATCATAAAAATCTAATATAATTGCGACTTTTATTTGTTTTATACTAGCTTTTCTTTAAAAATGTGTATTTACACATTGAAATTAATTAGGGGTGGTTTGGTGTGCCGCGATGTTTTTAAGCATGCATGAAGGTGTGCCATGGAGCAAAAAAGGTTGGAGAGCACTGCGCTGTGCCACTGTATCTCATAGATCTCTCCCCGTAACTCCCAATATCCCATAAGCCCTAACTTATGGGATATGGGCTGTGGTTTTGTCTACGAAGAGTGAAGTCGGGAATGTAACACCTGTGGTTGGTGAGGGACTGCCAATGATATATTTTGAGTTATACAAATGCATTCATTTAAACAGGATTCATACACTTTATTTTTTTAAATAATGACATTAATTTTTTCAAATTACCCCATCAAATCAAATAAGATTATATACACAAAACACAATTTAAAAAATATTCCATTTGATTATAATCACATTGAATACATAATTTAATATCTCTAAACCTTTAAAAAACAATTATACAAAACTGATTCACAATCAATTAACTTTTGGTAGAAATTTTGCAACTGATGCCCGCCCTTTATATATCTTAGGAGGTGATTTCTCAGATTCATCTAACTTTTGAGATTGCTCACTGTGTTTTTTTTCTTTATTTTTGTCATAAGATGGCTTAGTACTCATCTCTTTTTCAGGACAGGAAGCAGTTCTGTTTGCTATATTTCGTGAAGAAGCGGGTGTTTCACAGCTCGATTGTTTTGATGTGTTCAACCTTGGGACAGAGAGCTTTTTATCCTTGCAGATGTCTTTCTTCATCTGGTCCATCTATGTTAAAATATAATTATGTTACATAATATTTAATATATTAAGACTGATTGATTACATAATAGTCATATAATTTTAAACTTATTTTTCATTAAATGATTGATACTGATAATATTGCATGAAAAACTTAGTTATAAAATTGAACATCTCTTAAATTTTATTTTTCATTCTGACAATGCTAAATCCATATTTAAGGATGCAATTTATTATGTACTAGCTGAAAGTACCCAGTGATGCCAGGGTTATGCCAGATGTCTTTGGCGAATAAAATTATGTATTATATGGTAATACAATCATTTCACCTTTTGTGCATTTTTTACCAAAGGATGAACATATTATAAATTAGAAAAATATGTTTTAATATTTATTTCAAAGTTTGCTTGTAAACAATATTTATTGTTTTTCCTTCATTAGCATAAATAAACAAATTTTTGCTTGATCCAACACGTGAACATGCAACATAGAGTTGGCCATGAGAAAAACATTGATTTTCCAAATTAATGCCAGCCACCTTTAAAGAAAACAATACTTTCCCTATACTACGTATATTGGAGAAAGTAAAAACTAATTCTGAGATATCTCTGATACCTATGAATTGGGCTGGGAGGGTCCATGGAGGTCCGGAGAGAACATGAGCATACGTGAGAGTAATAGGATTTCGAGTTTAACAATGTAATCAGTTGGCAAGGCAACTTCACGTTAAAAATGCTAAATTTTGTCAAAATATGATATTAAAACGTTAAATTCGAAAGCGATAAAAGACGATAAGAATAAGAAACTGCATTTATTTTTATTAATACAGTCCAAGTCTGAAAATCGTAGGTCAACTATGTGGATTTTAATAAGCAAAATAAAATAAGGTTGTAGGTCGAAATATCGATTTTTCCATGTTAACTTATGAGGAATGGAAATCATTCTCAGGAATCGAACCGGGTCGATTTTGGAAATTTTTTTTCGTAAATGGCTTCTACTTTAAGAACTGAACATTCCTACCAAATGTCAATCTTCTAGCTACTTGGAAAGTTTGTTAAAAATAGCATTACAGAGTTCCGATTTCTCACCGATGACGAAGTCAATTTTATATATTAGATTCTTCTAAATGAAGACATATGGCAATGCCATAATTAGTTTTCATTTGTGAAATGTAATTAAATGACTAAAAATAAAATTAAGTCTTTCAATCATAGTGATAAACATAAATTATTTATGAAGATATTTCAAATGCAATAACCAATAAATACAGAAAAGTAATAGTACCTATATAGCAAGCTATGCTGGAAATTCCATAAAATATAGAATGAAGTTAAACCTTAAATATAGGTTGAAAATAGAATGTGGATACTATGGTGATTGGAATGATATAAAGAAAACCTCCTAAACCATAAAATTGATCAGAGAAGCACCTGCTCAGTAAATAGGAGAAAAAACAAAAATTTAATAATAAAAATACTGGTTTGCAATGGCCTTACAGGGACCTGTTGTCAACAAAAACTACTTCTAAAAAAGAAGAAACACACACAATCAGAATCGTGCTAGATACATATTTCGAGAGTTACACTCTCATCTTCAGTAGCTGAATTTTACAGTTTAGGAGTTTTCTTTTACCCACAGATGATATGTCCACACTGTGGACATATCACCTGGGAATGGTTTTCTTTACATCACTTAAATATAGGGGAAATTTAAATAGCACAATAGAAGATTAATCAACAGTAAGAAAGAGTAATAGAGATGAACGGATTTAATTCAATACGGACAAGAAAGGTATACTGTAATTTGAGGTTCATCTCTTGCAGAGATATATCTGAGGAAGAAATGTTATGAAAATGTTAACTGTATTTCACAATTAAATATTCACTTAATTAGTAAAATATATACCTTTCTCACCTCATGTTCTATTTCAGCAGTTTGAACCAAAACATTCTCAAAATCTCTCAAAAGGGAGTGATGAATTAATAGCCCTGCTTCACGCTGCAAGTTCTCAGTTTCACTTCTCAGGTGAATGAGTCGCTTCTTAGCTTTTGTTCGATTTTCTCTGCTCTACACAATGAATGAAATCAACAGAATCAGGTTAGCAAAAAGATTTATTGTTTCAAATTAGATATTTAAGTATATTTACACATGGTTTAAGCCTCTTTTAAACAGGTCTGTGCCAAGGGTGTTTGGCATCCGGGTGCAAAATAATTCTGCAGTGCCTCCCTCCCCTCCCCCAAAGTGACTACTAGTCAATCCTAAAAAAAAGATCGCCACTGTCCCCTACATAAATGTTAGCGAAGATATCTGTTCTTATTTGTATTATACACTTTAATTTAAAAATAAATAATGTTTACAGTTAAACTTTGCCATGTTTGTTTAATATTAGCTTTCAATTGCCAATCAAGCGAATTGCTCAGCTTTATCTTAAAAGCCCTTCGAAGAAGGGGCAAACTTTTAAATGAACGACAAAAACAGGTACAAATATCTTGATGGGAAGGTGCCCCTGACTATTTGTTGCCCTGTACCCCAGGTTGGCACAGCCCTGCTTTTAAATTTAATTTAGAAGCATCAAATGTCATTAATAAGATTTGATTTATTTTGTTTCATTATCAATGAACATAAATTGATAGAAGTTGTATTATGACTTATCACTATATAAGAATTATGAAAAAAGATTAGTAAAAAATAAAGATTCCTACTACATTTTCACTTTGATAAAATAATAGTAAATGTAAACAATCAATTACCTCATGGACCATATAAGTAAGTTCATTTAGTCGATAAATTTTTTCATTTATTAATTGATCAGAGTCATAAGCTTTTTCATGCAGATGAGACAAAGCAAGAATAGAAGTTTCAATCTTTTCACGCTTACGACTGAGTTCATTATCACGTTCTTCAATCTTGTCACTTAATGCTCGCTTTTCAACACACAATTGTTCATAATCAATCAAGTGAAGACCTTCTCCTAAATCCTCCAAAACTTTTATAGCAGCTTCCTTCTCAGCAACTTCATCTCTTACTCGAATATACTTAAGCATGGTCTCAGTTAATTGCTTAGTCATTTGTCTTTGTCTGTTTATAAGAAGAACTATCACCTTTACAAACAAAAATATTAAAAAGAAAACTTAAGAAACATGTTGGCATTTGTTTACAAAGATAATTAGTAAAATGGTGTTCTACAAACACATTTAAATATCACTTTTTGCTAACATATATAAATATAATTACTCTTTCACAAAAAATTGATGCAATTAAATTTCTCTGATTGATGTACTCAATAATGCATATTATACCCAGCAAGAAAAAGATTAGATTATACCTGTTGCCTTGGACAAAATTATTTAGGTAAATCACACACTGATAAAAAAGATGTACAAACATCAATTTACTACAGGTAATAAGCTGAGTTTTCTTTTTTACTTTTGAATATGACCTATGATTGATTCTCTTCCCCAGGCCCACAGAGGAGGTGGGGATACAAGGGCAAAATCCCCAGGGCCGAAAAGAAGGGAGGTGAAATTTTAAAATATAAATAAAGCGATTGGTCAAGTAACAAAATATGAGAAAAAATTTTGTAGAGATTATTATTTGTGGCCATATTGCACACCCATAGTGCTTAATGTGAATGCTAAAATGCCATATGTAGTTAATATGTAGAAATATTTGTCATTACAGTAATGCATCATTTACAAATATTTTGATAAACTGATTCTTGACATTCTGACTTCTAAACTGGAAGCCTATGGAATTTGTGTATCTGTCCTATGCTGGTTAGAAAGTTATTTTTACCAGAGGAAACTAGTTGTCAAATTCAATCACCCAACCTTATACACTTTCATGTTCCATCTTGTTTTACTAGATCTGCCCAAACATTTCATACTAATTTTCACTATACAAATTACCTTGCCAGAAACAACTTTTCCAGTATGACTATCAATGAGCCCTTGCCCTAAAATTTCTTCATATTTCAGCAATGAATCAACTTGAGTTACAGCATTATCTAATAATTCATTCTTTCTGTGCAGCAATTCTCTTGACTCAGAGTCAAGTTTTTCTCTTTCGTATGCATCCTTTTCAAGCAAATCTTCAAACACCAATAAATTTCTGCGATAATGCAACTCTGCTTGATCACCACCTAAAGCATCAATTATAGATTCACCTTCACGATAAGTACCTTCAGCCTGGACAAAAATATAAATTTTGAATATCATTAAAATATTTTAATCATTATGAGATATAAGTAATAAGAAGGTACAATCATTCATTTTGTAAACTTATGCATTATGCCATTAGAATAAAACACTCAATAGTATTAAGCCTCTGCCTCTACTCATTGGTTATGTTATTAAAGATTTACACTTTCTGCTAATGTTACTGAAGAAAGTTCAAAATAACTTGAATAGGTATGTTTTACAAAAAGATGCAACAATAAAGAAGATAGTAAAAAATCAATTTTTATCAAATTATTTGTAAACTTTACAAAAATGAAAATCTTAACAAAGGGCATGATTAAATCAAACTCTTGAATGAGGTACTTATATATTTGAAAGGTAGCTTCAATATGAACTAAAATGTATTGGCAACCTTTTCACATTTGATTTGAGTAATTCGTTATTTAGTCTCACCTTTTTTTTCTTGAAATAATCATGCAATTTTTTCTGTAACAATATGTTTTTCAACCTGAGCTGCTTTCTTTCCGCCAGCAGACTTCGGCATTGTTCTATTATCTCGGCTCTCTTAAATGCTGACTCTGTAGGGCGCGAGTCTGAGTCCGACAATGATTTCTCACTGATTTCAGAATGTGATCGTGAGCTTTCCTCAGATATGGATAATTCTTTCACGTTTTCAAAGGAAGCAAATGTTTTCAGTTCTCCATGGAAATCTTTAACAGACTCAGAAGTTAATAAAGAATCTCTAGATGAAAACTTCGCGAAAGACCGTAGACTTCTAGAATCAGTCTCAAGCGCTAAGAAACCATCTTCAGTTTTAGAACTGGTGTTCTCATCAATATCATCTGTTTCTAAATTGCCTTTGTTCACGGCTTCTTGACCTGCATTTTTGGCATTAATTTCATCGATGTCACTTGAATTTACAGCTTCCGATAACGCTTGTTCTTCTGTAGATATAACTCCTAGAATAACACCAGCTCTAGTTGAAGCTTCTGTGGTGCTATTATGCGGTTGTTGATCACACTCGTCAACCTCTTTTCCAATGCAATCAGATAGGTCAAATCAAAATAAAACATACTTAGAAACAACGCATGTATTTGTATTTTTTTATATGACGACACGATGACATATGATTAAATTAATCAAGTCAGCACATTATCACCTTTCAGTTTAGATTTACTTATAGTTGACGAAACTTCTTGGTTATTGTCATCAGAATCTCCAAATGTATATTCTTTGGATGTCACATTCCCAACACCGATATTACTTTCAAAATTTTCGATTTCTTCTTCTCCAAAGCGGTCGGTAGGCGTTTTAGTTGTTGATTGGGTTTCATCGTCATCCTGCCTGCTTTCCATGAAAACTGTTGTATTAGTTGATTAATTCGTTGCTAAGTAACAAATTCTTCTATCTCATAAGGTTAACATTGCAATTAATTGGATCATATAAATCATTCTGAAATGAAATGTATTTTAGTAAACATCAAAAATAAACAATTTCAACAACAATAAGAATAAAAATTTTCTATTTTTCGACTTAGCTTTGGTCAAAAAAATAAACTATGCAGTATTGCAAGGATAGGATAAAATTTTATAAAAAGCCTTTTTTATTTCAATGTTTCAAATTTAAACAACTCAAAATTTTAAGTTCTGACAAAAACAAACTGACTATTGGCGGGAAACAAGTTGATTGGAGACTTTTTAGTGTAGTCTTCCGGCGGGAGTGAGTCGGAGCTGGAAGGATGTCCTCTTCGATAAATACAGGACCTAATGGATTCGGAAAAGGTCAAATACAGGTAAAGTTGATGAAAATTATCTATATTTCGTCCTCAACAACGTCAGTAGAAGTTAATCGATTTTGCTGTTTCGTATTTTGTCATAGAAGTATAGTAACGATAGCTGGCGCCACATCAATTCAATTACTGAGAAATGTGAGTAGATCGTGAGTTATTAAGTGGGGATTCCTATTTTTTTCTGCGAAGGCCAGTTAGTGTTATGTAATGTACAATTATACAACTCTTTTTGCGGAAGTGAAGCGTCCTCTATAGCGTCGTACTTGTGTTAGTTGTGGATTTCCGTGTTTACATCCCTGTGGTACAGTCATGGAATGTAACTACGACGAAGATTTAAATGAAAATCCGTTCTTTAAGTCTTTACAGAGTGACAATTTTGAGTTGTTTCAAAAATCGACCTCGGAAGGGTGGGTGATTTGTGTCCCTAGAGCTGGCTCACTCCCATCTTATCCCTTAACTCACGACGACTTCTTCAGTCACATCCTCATACCTAGCGATGAACTACCAGAAAGTCACTTTAGAACTCTCAACGACAAAGAAGTTACAGTTTGCAATAGAATAGTTACTGTCGAAAGTGAAGTGTCCAAGCCAATTACTACTCGTGTGCTTTTTGAGGAGACATTTTATACTGATGATTTATGGAAATATCGAGTTTTGTGTTTGGAACATCCTTTAGAGAGGCAAAATATATCAGTGTGTGGCACAGAAATAGTTGTGGTAAGAACTCTTCGTGATTGCATTGATTTGATATGGACTAAGAGTTCCGGCGGTAGAGAAGTTCTAGAAAAGATGGATGAGGCAGTTAAATGTTTTCTTGAGATTCACCCTGATTTAGAAAGGAAGTCTCTACAAGAACTAAAGTCTTTAGTTAAAGGCCTCTATAAAAATTGCACTGCCATTGCCTTGAGTGACCCGCAACTTCGTTCATTGACAACCTTAGACAGGAGATTACTCGATGGGGTACGTGTTGCTGCAGAAACTTATGTCTTGCATGGGGTTCATGCTCAGTTGCTCAGGGGAGTGACATTTGCAACATCAGCTGAAGATGCTAGACTTAATAAAACGGCACGAAATCTTTCAGAATTGCAATTGAGAGATCTGGGCGTGGCCCGTTCTGACCTATTAGGTTCAATTCCTATTGCTAGGAGAGAATTAGCTCGCATAGAAGGTTATGGGACAGTGCTAGGAAAAATTGGTTGCTTAAGACGTACTGTTGCTGCTATTGGCAACGGCCAAGATGGGGATTATGGCGGAGGTTCAGTTGTTGCTGCTGACGATTTGTTACCGGTTTTAGTTTTTCTAGTAATAAAAACTGGACTACCCAATTGGATTGCCCAGCTTACTTTTCTAAGAAACTTTTCATTTGCAAGTGAGTCGATCACCTCTTCTCAAGCCGATGAAAGTTCATTTTTGGTTACTTCTTTGGAAGCAGCTATAGAGCATGTTAGATCTGGTGTCTTACTTGGAGCACCAGAACCAGAAGCGCTTCAGCAGGAATGTTGGAAAGAAATAGAAGATGAGGATAAAGATTTTGATGACGACAGTGTTGAATCTCACACAGAATCAGTAAAAGGCTCTGGTAGTTACAAGGATATGCTCTCATCATTTTTTGAGCAAGTACGCCTAGGTAATGTTGAAAAAGTGGAAATGATGATGGACAAAAAAATAGGAATCAGTAGCCATTCTGACCAGATCTTAAAACCAGATGAAGAGATTATTCACAAACTTTGCCATCCACTTTGTTCTTGTGATAGCTGTGAAAAATTGATATCGCAGCATCAGTGTTCTTCTTCAGATTTTCAACCATACCCAACAGTTTCCTCAGTGGATGGAAGGGGACGTACAGCATTACATCATGCATGCCGTCATGGTCGCACTGTACTTGTAGACATCTTATTACGTCGAGGAGCCAACCCTGATGCAGCTGATGCCCGTGGGGCTACTTCATTGCACCATGCAGCTGCACGTGGTCACCAAGCAGCTTTATTACTTCTCCTTTTGCAAGGAAAAGCTCAAGTGGGTGTGCAAGATGGAGCTGGAAACACCCCGTTACACCTTGCTGCTGATGGAGGGCATGAAGGTTGTGCCAAAGCTCTGTTATATTATGCAGAACATTCAGGAGGAGCTGGAGTAGCTAGAGGTCATGCTCGTGCAGCAAATGCCGCTGGTGATACTCCTCTACATCATGCTGCACGATGGGGATATGAGAGCATTGTAGCTATCTTGCTGGAACATGGGGCGCAACCTGATGCTCTTAATGCACGTCGCATAACCCCATTGGATGTTGCTCACAACCCCCAAGTGTCAAGTCTTTTGCTCAAAGCAACTCCAACAGGTGAATGGACTCCCTCTCCTCCTGGTAGTATTCTCAGACCTTCTGAATGTGTTTCACCATCCCAAGGACCTCTTTTAGACTTTCAAGATGCAAGCCCTGGAAGGAAACTTAAGGATGGTCGTCGATCTGGTGTCAGACCTGAATCTACAGAAGACATGAGAAGGGTGGAGAAACTTCTACGTGCTGTTGTGCACGGAGATGTGCGATTGGCATGTTATTACCTTGGCCTTGACAATCAGTTTACCAATGCAAATGTGAATCAAAATAACATTGAAGGGGCTACCTCTGTGGCAATCAGGTGGCCAAGGAGGTTATGTCACCCATTATGCATATGTGAATCATGTCGAAAACTGATGGAGAATCAGGTAGGAAGTTCATCAGCTGATGACTGTAATTCATCATTAGTTTCTCGTATGAAAAACAGCCATTTGGATTTGGATGTATGTGATGCAGATGGAATTACTCCACTTCATGCTGCAGCTGCCCATGGACGTATGGAAATGGTTAAGGTTTTAGTCAGTGCAGGAGCAACACTTGATTTGAGGACTAGATCTGGGGCATCAACACCACTCCATCTTGCATGTCGGCGTGGTAGGCTTGGTGCGGCTAGGGTGCTTCTTGATGCTGGTGCTGATGTATGTGCTACAGATGCTGCAGGAGATACTCCGTTGCATCACTGTTGCAGACTTGCAGGTGATGGAGGAAATGGTGGTGCAGCAGCAATGGCAGAACTTTTGCTGCAGTGCAACCCTCGATTGGATGTGCACAATGCTGAAGGGAAGACACCACTTGAAGTTGCAGAGGAAAAAATGTCCCTTAGACTTGTTAAATTACTTCAAGGGAAATTACTGAAAGTTGCTTGAGGTTATTATTGTCACACTGTACAACCATATAATTTGTGCAATTTGTTTCCTCTATGTGACGCTGTCTGATGTGCTCTGTCTGTGATTTCCTCTTTAAAATACTCAATAATAGAATTTTTAACCTTTATTCATTGAAGTTGTTGTTTGTAATGGCTAAATGTTTTTGTACAATAAATGTTATTGTTGGGTTGTGGAGGTTATAATTTAAATGTCGCTTGTTTGGAAACTTATATGATCATGCAATGCATCTTCGTGAGTTGTTTATTATTATTTTCTAACAAAATAAAACATTTGGTAACAAATTTTTGTTTGTGCATTTTATAATACTGGACACCTATTTTCTGTTAGTACAAATATTTTTTTAAATCTTCCATTGATATTTTATAAATGTTGCATTCTTTAAGATTATTTAGTAAATTATTATTGAGTGTCATATTGTAGTTGTTTTATTCTCGGTATATTTTATTGAAAGGGGTGTTTTACTTTTCATCTCAACAAGATGGTATTTAAATATGGTGAGTAAAATAATGTCTGAATTAGAGATAATAATTGTATTTTATTTTCAAGATGAAACCTTTGATGTTTTTGTAATTATGAGCATTATTTGTATTTTAAATTCACTGTAATAGGAACATGACACATCTATCTATAGATATCTATGAAGTGCTTGCATGTATGTATGTTTTTTTATAACTGAGTAACACACAGAAACAAATGGAAGGTATCATTTTAATCGGAATAAAGTGTTAAGTGGTGTAGTCAGGTTTTTATACCGATTTGATTGACCTTTCTAATTTTAAAATATTTTCTTTTTTCATTTTCTCCATTTGAATAACATAGGGATGAGTGCAATTTATTTTTCATTTGAATTTTAAAATTACTTAAAAACATGGTACGAACTTGAGACTTAGATCTATGAAGGAAAGAACAAAGTTTATTTTTATTGATTCCTGGTCATATTAGCATAAAAATGCATTTAGAATCAGAAAAATACGTGATTTTATCAGTTTTATGACAATATCAAATATAAGCTACCATGACAACTCCCGTTGTCGCCGAAGTTGAGTCCAATGCATTTATATGCAAAAAATTTTAACAGTGTTGTTTATCAATTTCTGTGTGAGATTTTGCTTTGTTTACATGACAACAAAACAGGAGCGTAGCAAGGGGGGCAGGCGGGGTGACCGCCCCGAGCGCTGAAACCCAGGGTGTGCCAAACAGGCAAAATAAGTCAATATTTTGAAAATATTAGTTAACAATACTTCAACAAAATTATTATGTATTACTTATCCAGCAGTTTTATTTAATTGACATTTTAAAAGAAATTTGGTCCTCAGCTGATGGGCAAGGGGCGCCCGAAGACCTCTCCTAAGGGTGAATGATGCGGACAACTGCACAGAACTACCTGGAATTGGGGTGGTCTTTACAGTCGCAATGTACGCCGGCTACCGATAGGAGGGGGTGGCGGTGGTCCTCCCATTTACAGTTCTCACTTTTGCTTTTTCCAACTTTACCCACTCCTTTTCCATCTCCTCTCTGCTTCATAGCTTCCCATGGAGCGACACAAGCTGCACATGCTTATAGAAATCCCATTTTATGACATCCTACTATATGCGCTACCCTCATGACCCCTTTTCCCTATTGCTACCTAGAAGCCCCCCATGTGGTATAAATTGCGGTAGAAAGTCCTTGGCGGTTTATTCCTAGCCAACACATGAAAATTCGCAAGCAAATGCATTGGAGGACTTTTTTGCATCGCTCTTTCTATCTCCCCTTTACTCCTTCCAATTTCTCAACACTACCTTTACTTAGCTTGTCGAAATAATACAGATAGTGAGAGCTACGTCTTGTATCAGCATTTTGTACATTCAGCGTCAAGCTAAATATAGCAGGTTAGTACTTTTCCTCGTAAAAATCAGCACATTATTTTCATTCAATATTTCATGTCAATTTTATTTGCTGTTTTTAGAGAAGAAAAGCTGTTAATCTTGGTTACTAGAAGAACATACTGTAATCTAAATCTAGTCAACTGAACTACTTGGACTCAACAGGTTAGTCTGAATTTTTTGAAATTCTATAATGCATATGCGTAAAACTTCGTATGAAGTATCCTATGTTATTTTATAGAAAAAACACTAAAAGGTAGCAAATACAGATAACATTTAAATTGCTTTTTTAAATTTTTTAGTATATTTGTGCGAATAATAAACATGAACCAAAGTGTCTGTAGAATAATGACATTTCCTTAAAGAAAATTCAAACGCATAGTATCGGTTCACAATTTACTTTTTTATGTGAAAATCGATCGTCAATAAGGAACTGAATTGCTCCTCATGCTATTTAAAATTTGTTTATCAGTTACGTATTACATTGTTGTGAGATCATCATAGAAAGTCGGGGGTTACACATACCATACATAGGCTCACGCAGTGCGTGGGGGCCCCAAGCTATTTGGGGCCTCACAAAAATACTTCGAATTTTTCCTGTAATCTGCCGTAAGTTATTTGAAGTAGTAATATCCTTATGTGAATGGAAGATTTCATCGCTCGAAATGAAGACGAAAATATCCATCTGAAGTGTTTGGAGTTGTTTTGTCCTATCCTTATAATGTTAGAATTATAGAACAGTGGTCTTCAAATGGGGGTACATGAGGACTTTCCGAGGGGTACGCGGAGAGTTCCAAGGTGGATTTTCTGATTTTGCCATCGGCTGTGGATGTGTTTATTGCAAGCCACCCTCGCATTCCTGGTTCGTAGCACCTACTTAAGAAAATGGAAAGGAGTAACTGGGATCACCAGCACACCCGCTGACATGGGTATCCCCATGTCGTTAATTTCTTTGATAAGTCTTGGTAAAGCCTTTTTGGTATACTTTCCAGAAATTGAGAAAGTGAATGGCTCTAATGAATGCATAACAAATCCTTTTGCAAGTTAATCGGTTTCCAATTCTTCACTTTCAAGAAAATTGAAGGAGGACCTAATCGAGTTGTCAGCTGACTGATCATTAAAAATAATTTTTGATGGTAGCTTACTATGTGATTTTTGGCATATGTCTCGGAAGGAGTTAAAAGATTTGAGTGGCATTGCTATAACAAAACTCCTTCCATTCCCATCTACTTATTTATGTGAACAAGGTTTTTCAGTACTTACATCTATAAAAACGAAAAATAGAATTGATGCTGAGCCCTGTCTCATTCTAGGAATAAGTAACATTCATCCACGGATACAGGAACTAATTGAAAAAACAGCCCCATCCATCTCATTAAGGGACGTATTTCAAATAAAACTTTGATTTTGATTTATAACAATGTTTAATCAAATTTGTAGTATATTAATATTGTTTTCATGCCATATAATAAAATAACAAAGCTTTTGCTGTATGTAGAAGTGCATCATAGAATGAAATTTCTCTTTCCAGAATACATTATTTGATCGCCAAGTAGCATTTCTTTTATTTAAAAATATGTCAACATTTATAATACGCCGGAAATTATATCCTTTATAATTATTTTAACTTATGATGAATATGTAAATAAACATACTCATTGAAGGATAATCATAATATAAAAGTGCACAAAATCATAAGATATCTATAACTACATAGGTACCTATTAATGACAGAAATGTTGGATATTAACTTGAAAATGTACCAGGAGGTACATAGCTTTTCAAAATTCTTTTAGGGGGTACACGAGCAAAAAAAGTTTGAAGACCACTGTTATAGAAGTCTCAATGCATTTTTGGAATTAAAATGTAAAAAAAACCTATGGCTTGCAGATGGTTTTTAGCGCATAAACAATTTTGTATCTCATGTAGAAGTTAAACTGTGAATGTTCAAACTTTCTAAAAGTCTGTTTGGTTGCGGTGGCTCTGCTGGTGAATCTGAAGGCGTTTTAAAAGCAAGAAATTGAACTAATACATATTCATAGCTTTCTGTGTCCCAACGTTAGAAATGATAGCGGGAAATATGGATTTCAACGTGAGTTGTCATTTTGACCAATATTTGGCAAGAAAAGTTATAACGCTTACTAGTACGAAAATTTTAGCTTATTTCTATTGTCATTTTAAAAATTTTGAGCTTTTTCATAAAACAATTAACAACTCGTAATCAGTAGATGGTTACTTTCGGGATGTATTTTTATTTCTCACGCTGCGGTAGATGGCTTCTGGGTAGAAAAGTATCTTTGAATTTTCAAAACTTGCAAAATGGGATGCCGTGGCAAGGGCGTTGGCCTGCTAACCTGAGCATACCCGTTGAAAACCTGCGAAAGTTGCATTTTTTCAATAGATTTTACGGCCCCCTGTTTACATGCTTAGAGGTGAGCATCCGAATCAACGCTTCATCCTTTGTAAGGGACATAAAGCCTTTGGTACTCCTTGGTGTTTTTCGAAAATAGTAGGCTATTGCCGGTACCGGGTTTCTCTTATTATTTGCTTTGTGATTTAGACTGATGAGCCTACAAGCTCTAGAGTCGTTTGAAGTCACAAGTTCCACAAATCACAAACTTTGACATCAATCATTGTAAGAAAGTGATTGAGGTAAATTATTTATGTTCATTATTTTTCATTGAATGTTATTCATTTTCGCACTTAAAAGATGAAAACAAGTAAGATTAAAAAAAAATTCAAAAATAAAATCTTTTTGCTTTATAAAATAGGTGGCCTTTCTTGTTTTATTTGTTCATTATAAAAGATTTTGGTGTCATGTACTTGTCATTACTTTAACTTTACATGTCATTTATATAATAATCTCATTCTATAAGCTGGAGTAAATGGATTTTCAATGTAAAGTTAATAGCAAAACATTTTTTTAAAACTCAACCTTGAAAACCTATCAAAGCAAAATTATTGTGTAAATGATATGTAAAACAGCAGTAATGAAAAGAATATGACACCAAAATCCTGTATAACGAACAAATAATCTGAAAATTTTCTTGTTTCTTCCTTTTAAGGTCACCCATTTTATAAAGCAAAAATATTTTATTTTGACTTTTTTTAAATTCTTACTTGTTATATAAATGGGGCCCCAAAAACTTGACTTGCATGGGGGCCCCAAAACCATAGTTACCCCCCTGTTTATGACTAAAAGAATAACTATTTTTGTATAAATTATTTCAGAAAAGGCATCAAACCTATATGAAAATTGGTTTTAAATGCAAAAATTTGAATTTTTTGGCTGAAAATCTTTGGCTCTCGCAGTGGTCACTGTATAAAACAAAGATTTGGTACCATTTTGTTAGTGTTTGTGAGCTGAAGAGAAACAAGGGATTCCTTTTTTTACGGAGTACCACGATTCGAGTCCAGGTGCAATTTCTCCTTCGATTACAGGATTTACACGTCTCGTGACATTCTCGAATTTTTATATGCGAATACATTTTTTAATTGGTACCAAACAAATCGTAAAGTATCTACGTAGAGGAAAATAAAGTGGATTAATTGGCCTTACCAAAAAATCTACTTTTCTACCGATGTAAACAAAATATGTAATGGCATGTTTGGAACTTACTCGGATTTCTGTCGCCAAAACTATAAGCTTTAATTAAGAGCTCATGCTATTTTGTGGCAATCGTATTATTTTCTTCGAAAAAGTTTTCAAGCGGTACTTTTAAAAGATTATGTGGAGGAAAACATGGTTTCCCAATTGTCTGCACAAACGATCTTCATAGCAGTCGGTGTTAGTGATAGTGTTAGATTGAAAAAAGATTTCAGGCTTTCCCGGCGAATGTTAGCGATGAAATTTTCTCGGGTTTCGCACCGGGTGCAGATTTGGAGCAAGTCCGACGTTTCGACGTCTGCCTCAGACGCCATCTTCAGGGAACTCCTGAGTTCCCTGAAGATGGAATCTGAGGCAGACGTCGAAACGTCGGACTTGCTCCAAATCTGCTCCCGGTGCAAAACCCAAGAAATTTTCAGTGTTAGATTTATCCGGGAAATGCCGGGTACTTCAACTATTAAAAATTAATTAAGAAATAATAATAATAAAACAAATGGTAATATTATTTGAGAGTAGGGGGGTGCCGCTACATGGTTTCACCCCAGGCATTGAATGTCCTCGTTATGGCTCTGCAACAAAATATTTGTTGATTTTAATTGAAATATTACTAATAAATGGTTTTTAATAAAATTTCATGTCACATAGAATACTCAAAAGCAAACTGTTTTTAAAACTACGTTAAGCAACTTAAATAATTAAACTTAGGTTTTCCACAAATTGTAATTGGATAAATCGTTTCATTGTTTCCAAAGTGTTGATATAAATAATTTTCTCATAACAGAACTCATGGATGAGAGAATTGAGCTAATAGTAGGAGGATAATATTCATTGTGATTCTTAAATGTTCTCTATTTACTTTTTTGTCTTTCATTAAAGTAATTAATTTCATTTGTTCCTTTGTTCATGTATTTTCTGTTGATTATTGTGTTCTTGCTGGTTTTACTTACAGTTTTCGTTTTGAAGATATCGTTACAAAACTTTGCATAGGTATATAATTTTAACCTGTGGGTAACATAGGCTATATGGTGATTAAACATTTGGGGGAGGGAGAGCTTAATTCAATCATTATTTTCCTACAAGTTTACACATAATTTTGGATTTTCACAGTGTGAGATTTTCTTCCTTCATTCATCGAAATAGGTAAATGTGGAGCGGTTTTCTTCCTTCATTCATCGAAATAGGTAAATGCAGAGTGGGTTTCTTCCTTTTTACTTTATTCAACGGTTAAAACTGCGTACTACTTTATTCTTGCAATGTTTACATGTTACATGGTCGAAGTTTTAGATTCACTAAATCCGTTGAAATGTATATTTAAACTCAATGGTATGGAAAAATGATATTTATCTTGTTTTACAGATAATATTTGGTCCTATGTTTTCTGGAAAAACTACTGAGTTGATTCGTCGGCTTAAACGCTATCAGATAGCTCGAAGACAATGTCTTGTAGTGAAATATGCTGGAGATGATCGTTATGATTCCACTTGTGTTGCTACTCATGACAGAGAGGTACTACCTGCAATATGTAGCATTGAGCTTATGCCATTGTCAAAGAAGGCAATGGGCTATGATGTTGTGGGTATAGATGAAGGTCAATTTGTAAGTAGATGCAATTTTTAGTGTATAGATTATAAATATTGATATAATGATGAATGAAATATTTTATAGTTTTTAACAAATATTTTTAAGTCTGGTTAGGGTAGTCTTTTAAAAATCTAGTTTACTAGAGAAAATACAGTGTGATCATTTTATCAGGAAACGCACTAGCACCGGCCCTCGTGCGGCTAATTCCTCCGGACTTCAGCCTGTATCGGCCGCATGTGGCAGTATGCGCGGTTGTGTTATCTTGTTGGAAATATCCATACTGTCTTTCTTCATCAGTTAGCTGAGCAAAAAATTGTTCCAATGTACTCTTAATGTATCGAACTGAGTTCACGGTTTCATTAAAAAAAATTGGACCGATTACTTTTCTAGCACTAACAGCACACCACACACCAATCTTTACATCATGTAACGGGATCTGGTGAATTGCATGCGGATTCTCGTGACTCCATATTCAGGTATTTTGAGAGTTACGTAACCACTGACATGAAAATAGGTCTCGTCAGTTATGAAGAGCAATTGCGGATCAATGAGCCCGTCATGCACATTTTGCAGCACCCAGTTACAAAATTCAGTCCTTTTGGGAGCATCAAGAGGTTTGAGCTCATGCGCTACTCTCACCTTGTATGGGCAAAATTTAATTAACTTAGTAGCCTTGAAAGCAGATCCGTAAGATACACTGGTCTCTTGCGACAAACATCTTAAGGATTTCAGAGGGCTAAACTGTAACCATGCTTGAATATCTTGAATTGTTTAGTCAGTGAGCACTGTCTTACATCGACGATGAGCTTTATCATCCACTGACCCCGTGCTCCGCCACTTTTTAACAAGTTTACAAATGCACGACTTTGTAGGCACAGATGGGTGGAAATTTGAGTACAAATCTTTCTCTGCACTTGTTATAACTCTTCTTTCGTATGAATGTTTCCACTATAAAAATTCTCTGCTTAATTGTGAAAACCATAGTTTATAAAAGGCTTAATAAAATAAAATTATAAAACTATAGTTTATAAAACACTTAATAAAATAAAAATAAGCACAGCAATGTAACGAACAGTACCACAGGTCTTCCTTCTGAACAGAATGAAAGCTTACTGGCTAGCAGAACACGTGTAAGCATGCTCGGGAGAACCCTGCTAATGAGTCATCATCACATGCGGCTGGTACGGGCTGAAGTCCAGAGGAATTAGCCTCGCAAGGGCCGGTGCTAGTGCGTTTCCTGATAAAATGATCACACTAGCATTGATCCCTCATCCATTGCCATAAAACTGCTAATCACGTTTTTATTTCCTTATAATTTGCAGTTTCCTGATATAGTGCAATTCTGTGAGAAAATGGCTAATAAGGGAAAAATAATAGTAGTGGCAGCACTTGATGGAACTTACCTTAGGTCTGGTTTTGGAGACATTCTAAATTTAGTGCCTCTTGCAGAAAGTGTTGTGAAATTAAATGCTGTGTGTATGCTGTGTTTTAACAGTGCCTCTTACACAAAACGAATTGGATGTGAAAAGGAGGTAATGCAAATTTAATTATCAAACCTTTTATATTGATGTTAATAATTGTGAGATAATTTTGAATATATGTTTTTCAGGTAGAGGTTATTGGTGGAGCTGAGAAATATATGTCAGTTTGTAGAGAGTGCTATTTGACTCCTTATAAGAGTCCTAACAAAAGATCTTCATTGAAATGCATTTCATCTTCGGAGGATGTGTCAAGTCCAGCGAAACGGTTATGGTAGTTTTGGTTGAAGTTTTATAACTTCAGTGATCGATGAAAGTCTTAACATATGTAAACTTGTTTTTTTTTGGAAAAGTTCTACTTTAAAAAAGTCTTCGGTTATGTAAATAGCATGTAACTGTGATGATATCACTTGTTTTTGTCAAAGTATTCAGTCTACCTTAGCATAATGTCCTTTAATGCGATACAATTTTTTTTACATTCCATAAAAGATCTGATTGCTTAATGAAAAAATTTTTTAATTGATACATTTAAAAAAATGATGTATTGTGTATCAAATTTATTATTGAATCTTAGGGCCTTTTCACACAGGGCCACCATGGTCGCGCCACCAATATAGTCAAAACCCACCACCGATGCCACCAAATTCGTCAGTTCCAAAATGGACAGAGGCAACTGCTGTTTTGGAAAAATGCAGTGACCCGTCTAGAGCCTAAACTGTAGAGCTAAAATGAATGAAATCTGGTACTTAGGCATTTTATCATACAGAATAGAAGTTATGAAGAGATGGTTGACATTGCATAATAATTAAGGGCAGTTTATTCTAGGCAATTTTAACAACAATTTGATTTTATCAGAAACGGCTCCAACAACTGTAATCAAATTTCGTAAAGTTATTTGAGTTTTTGTATACAATAATACTACATGTATCTCAAAAAAACAATATAATATTCTTGGGAAACTAATAACAATTGGATTTTCTAAAAAATGGCTCATATGATTTTCATCAAATTTCCTGTAGTTAATTAAGTTGATTATTTTGTAATAATTCTACATAGTACATATTATTCAAAAGATAACTGAATGATGCATTAGTATATGAGAAAGTTTGTACAACGTATATTGTACTGATTTTTTTTTGTACTGAACGCTTGGTTGGTGGCTTCTCGTCCGAAAGCGCTCATGCTTTTTCATGTAGCTCGACTGGTTGTGCCACCAAGCTGAAGTGGGCCACCACAAGGGTTGTCTCGACTGATCCTACTGGCCACACGGCCAAAGTGGTCGGGCCATCACCGTGTGAAAAGATGCATTTAGAACAATGTTCCTTGTGGCTGCGCCACCATGGTGGCCCTGGGTGAAAAGACCCTTAAATGTCTCATCATCTTTATTAATTTTGTTTGTATTTAGAATAATATAAACCAGGGGTGGCCAAACTGTGGCTCTTTTAACATAATTTGGGGATCTTTTAAATATCCACTGAATGTTTTCATTACAGAATACGGTGATGTAGTGTGACTTGGGACATTTTTTGGATGCCTAAGGGCCATGAAATATATCTGAATTGCTTTGGATACAGGTTATATATTGTCTGTAAATTTATGAGCACAGAATGTGTCATGTGACTCTTGAACTTTAAAGATTATTGTATGTGGCTCTGAGGGTAAGTTTGGCCACCCCTGATATATACTTTGAGGAATGATTTCATGTGGATATTCAGTAGATGAATAATAATCATTCAGGTAAATCCTCTCAAATCCAACGTTCCTAAAACCTATCTTCTAAAAATTCAGTCTACCATACGGTAGGATCTCGATAACCATCGACATCGATAGTTGTTGTTTCGTACAAAGAAAATGAAAAAGTTTAGAAATATGCAGACAAATGAATAAGATGATTATTGCACTGTGACAGAGAGATTAATATCGCATTGGTGGGCAACCTTTTCTGTATGGTGGGGTGTCAGTGAGTCCTTCGGTGGACCACATTGGAAATGGCCAATGGATTATAGTTAAATTGTAATTTACCTAGAGATTCTTAGGCACCATATGCATGGAAGTCAAGTTAGAATTAGCTTTTTAGGGTTAACATTTCAATATTAAAAATCATGATGGAATTCAATCTTAGAAATGTCTTTGAGGAAAAAATGCAGAACACAACATTAAAAATAACTTACATGAATTGAGAAATAATTACTAAGAGGTCGCAATTCAATGTTAGATATCTTAACAGATTTTGTACACAGAATATAATATTTGGTAGTTAACCCAATAATGCCATTATCCCACTTATGGGATCAAATTTTCATTAATTTCTTTGCTGTTTTAATTTAATTATTTCTTAAATTTAAGTAATGTGTGTTCTAATTGGATACTGGGACATATGTTTTGTGGAGAAAAAGATTATAAATAACTAATTGATAATTCTGCATACGCGAATGATACACAGGTTTTTTACTTGGTGACATCCGGCAATACTTGTTCTTATTTATCCAATTAATTATCAACACTTTCCATATGTTTTTAGGATTGTATGTGTCTTTAGTGTCTTATGCAGTAATATGTATTAAACAGGTTCTTAAAAATCAAACAGGTTTGTTTAGCATCATGTTATTTGGAAGCATCTCACCAGTGGGATATTGGTATAAAGCGATATAGATTACTGTGATGAATAAAATTTTACCATTGTTGATTAGCATAAAACAAATATGGTTACATAGTGTGTACACACATTCTCACACAAAAACCCTTTATCTTGACATAAATAAACTTGATCTTACCTAACCTAACATATATATTACCTAAGCACAATCTATACAGGTTGTTCTCAATTTGCGTGGTTAATGCGTTCCTGTAAACTACCATGTAAATCAAATTTGTGTAAAACGAGAACATTTTTACCATATAAAATAATTGAAATGTCCAGGTTAGGGGGAGTACGGTCCTTTATTATAGTCTGTTCACTATCTTAAGTCTCTTGACCTTGAAGACTTAGCAGCAGCCAATAGGAGACGGTTCGTTTGGGAAGGTAGTGGGGGGAACTCAGTGTTACTCTTGATCACGAAGCGTTCACATCGGTCTGCGTTGCCATTTCTACCGCCGTTTCCTTGCTGTTGCTGTTTGTGATTGGGTATCTGTCCTCCCGTGCGAAAGTTGTGAGGGGCGATGGAAGGGGAAACGTTCACGATTGGCTACTTGCTCTATGAAGGTCAAGAGACTTAAGAAAGTGAACAGACTATAGTACCCAACATCACCGAAATTTTAAATTGTTATATAGGATACAATACAATTTTCACAGTGTCCTCTATCTTAGCAGCTAACTCATGAATGGTGCGAAGCGTGGATTTTTTCAGCCCAAGTGCATGACTGATATCAACAGTTCTTTCTCCTTTTTCATATCTTCTTAGCACATCCATTTTTACCTCAATAGAAAGACACGTTTCTTAGCCCTAGAGCTTGCGGAGGAAGTAGAAGAATGCTTGCTTGACATAATGGAAGGGTAAAACAGTTCACAAAAGCATTTTTCTTCTTAGCACATCCATTTTTACCTCAATAGAAAGACACGTTTCTTAGCCCTAGAGCTTGCGGAGGAAGTAGAAGAATGCTTGCTTGACATAATGGAAGGGTAAAACAGTTCACAAAAGCACAACAATATGGAATGTTTGTTCACAATGAAGTCACGCGGAAACAGGCCGATCCCAGTGGGAAGTGACGCATGAGACGAGATGCATGCACTTGTCGTACACAGCTGGCAACATAGCAATAGAGTTGCCAGGATTTCTCGCATCGTGCTTTAAAGGTTCATTTCATACTGTGTATTTTTGGAACACGCAAATTGAGAACATGCCTAAATTAATAGATAATGTAAATCCAAATTCGCATAAATGAAAACCACGTAAAACAAGAACTGCCTGTATACCTATATATGTAAAGCCATTATATAGCAAATATTTGATTTTCAGGTCTGCCTTTGACAAGATAGGTGAATACTTAGATTATATAGGCTCACATAATGGAAATGTTGATGATATAGGTTTCTATTATACCCCCTAACCCTGACCTTTACTTAGATTATATAGGCTCGCATAATGAAATTGTTGATTATATAGAAGTTTCTATTACATCCCCTAACTCTGACCTTATGACACGAAGAAAATTTTGCAGTGGAGAACGATTTGGAAAACGCTGAAACTCGTGATATAGCTGGTACTTTAGAATTATGCATTCAAACTAATGATGCAGTCATTTTTTTGCGTGAAGATACATTACAAATATTTTCAGATGCACAAAGTGAAATACTTCAAGGCAATGTTGAGCATGAAGAACTGGATCAGAGCTCTTTGCCGTGTCCCAAAAGAAGGAGATTTGTTGAACCTTCTAACAAAACTCCTTGACCTCTTCTGCACCTACTCAGACTGCATCTATAACAACATTTAAAGGAATCCCTCCAAAATGGAAAGAGTGCAATCCAAATTATTCTAAAACAAATTCAGCACCCAAAGATAATTTTTCTGAAGTAGCCGATGTTTTGAAAAATATGACAAAAGAAAATTTTAGAAGTTTATTTATGAATCTGTTTTATATCTCATTATTGAATGATGTGTTATTGGTATTCTTCTCTTTAGTGGTTATCATAAGCTGCCCCAAGAAGATATGTAATGGGAGCAGGCTCCTGATGTATGAGTTCCTTAAGTCTATCAGTCATTGCCAAAAAAAAGGCTCTAAAGAAATTAAAAAATTCTTACATCTGAATGATAATTCAAAAATTGAAATAAGGGAAAATGTTCAGATTTACTCCCTATTTCAATTCTCTGAAGGAAACCTTTATGAAATTTGGAATACCTATTTTTCTACTTACGAAATGATTGTGTGATATTATGGAAAACATCCTTCAAAAATGTACACGCAGGGAAAGCCCGTCAAGTTTGGATACCAAGTATGATGTATGTGCAGCTCAAATGGGTACTTATACAATTTTATGCCCTACTGCAGTAAGACTGAAAACGAAGGCCCATTAGGTGTTGGAGTTATAAAAATCCCTTAGAGTCAATTCCTCCATCCGAAGCGAATCATGAACTATATTTTGACAACTTTTTTTAGTGGTGTTGGCATTCTCACTCTGCGGAAAAATGAAAACTTGAAGGTAGCTGGGACAATTCGAAGCAATAGAACAATGAACTGTCCTCTCATTGACTCTAAACTACGATTTGTATGCTTCTTTATTTGTTCATTTTTTGAATCAGCAAGAAACAAAAATTCTAAATTATTTAAAGTGATTTAAATGTGACATCCTGCCAATATCCCACAAGTGGGATGGCCTTTAATTTGCAAAGTAAGTTTAAAATTTTTTTCCAAACTACATATATAGTGCTAATATACCCTAATACATATAAAACCAAGCAAAAAAACAAAATTAAAAAAATAGTTCTGGCAGGTCGATCGTTTTAGAGTGAAAAAATTTCGTGTAAATTGAAACTTAAACAAAGACTATTAGTATTTAGAATCTTGCCTTCAAATACAAGAATCAAAAGAAAATATTCCTTTGTTAATTGCTGCAGTACAAATGTCAATTCATTTGTCAACAGTTAATATTTCTGAAATATTTTATAGCTTATTAAACCTCGTGATAAAAAGGGTCCCAAAATGCAGTGTTAATGAGAATGCTGCTAAAAGATCCAAAATGTGACATCCCTGCAAATAGAAATAGAATGAAAATGATGCAGTCTAAAATTTCCAGTAAACGCCTAAATATTCAGTTGTATATGATGTGTAAGGTCTTTTTGAACAAATTATTGACTTATGACATTGTTCCTATGGGAAAATCGGTTTCGACTATCGTCGCTTCGCTAATCATTGGGGATTCCAGGAACAAATTAACGACGGTTATCGGGGTACTACTGTATAATCAATTGTAAACCGACTTTTTTTTACCTCCTTCGTAAAAGTGAGCAGCATTAATATGAGTATATGTTAAATAAGTGGCCAACAATAAGTATTAATTCATGAAGAAGATGAAATAAAAGAATTGGAAGAGAAAAAAAGCCACCCACTTTTACGAAGCATACAAAGTATTTAATAATATTTTTTGTCCAGAAAAAAAATATTTTTTACCGTTGAGTGCAGTTCTAAGTAAAAGTGTGTGTACACTAAAAATGTTTTTTTACTTAATTTTATTTTTATCTTTTTCGTATTATAATTTATTAATAATTTTTTTTACATGCATGAGAAATAATTAAGAAATATAGAATTTATTAAATTTGGAATAATTGCTGCAATGCAGGACAAATGTGGAATGAAATCATTGTTAGAACAGAAAGATGAAATAGTCTTTTCGTTACAACTCGTGTAAATATTTGCTCTTCGCTTCTAAGCAATACTCATATACACCAACGATGGCTAATTATTAATTTTCACAGCTAAATAAATAATATTTCTACATCACAAATTAGGAATGTGAATTTTTTATTCAAATGAAATCTAAGATAATTTCCCTTGCCTTTCTTCTTTCTCCCTCTCTCTCTCATATTAAAAGCATTCAAAGCACATTTATACCCATAAGGATTGAAATAATATGATATTGAGGTCTAACAATGGAATTGGTAGGCAAGGATACATCCTGTTAAAATGGCAAGATTTCCCAAAATTATGTGAATTAAACGTTTGACATGAGCGATTTTGAACTGTAGGCAGAAAAATATTAACAGAATAAGAAACTATTATTTTTTCTTTATTATGGTTCATATCTGAAGATCGTGGGTTGATTCCTTCTAATTTTAATCTCAAGAAGAATGAAAGCCTGCACATCGAGAAGTTGATTTCTATGGGTTATTTTATGGGAAATGGAAATATCTTCCTTGGTGTTGAACCCAGGACTTTTTTATAGATTTTTTTCGTCATCACCTTAAAATATGTGAATCGAGCATTCTTGCCAAATTTCAAGTTTCTATCTCTATTCTTTCTAGAGTTATTCCCATTTTTTATAGCGAGTGAGTGTTGATGTGTGACAAATAAATATGAAGGGATGTTAAGTAAAAGTGTGTAATAAGTAAACAATCTATTTGTATATAAAAAGAATCACAGTGATTAAATAGGAAGAAGTAAATGTTTCGATACATTCACTCTCAAGCCATCTCTAGTATGAGGTTGAGCATAATCTCAGCATTCCCCGAGCCAACCATCATTTCCTCGTGCCTTTGCAAGCGTAAACTTTGTCATTTACTATAGAGTTTTTCAGTTTTTTTTTAATAATCCCATGATGGGACAAACAAATTATACTGTGGACTTGAAGAGAAAAGTGATAGCATGTGCAGAAGAAACATCAAATCTTGCTGCACAATGGCGCTGTGGGATTGATGAGTTGAATGTGAGACGTTGGAGAAGACAAAGAGAGAAACCTGGATATTTTTGTTGTAAAATTAAAAATCTGGGACATAACTGGGACAAATTACATTTTTAGTAAAAATTGTATTGAATGCTTGAATATAATGTAATTTGTGTTGACATAATTTTAGTTAATACATTTTTATTTAATTATGAACTGAAAAAACTGGGGCATTTATACTGTTCGGTATTTTTTTCATGACAAATCTCGGAAAACCAGGACGTCTGTACACCCAACAAGGAATTTTCATTGCGTGCCCTTGTGAAAAGTGGAGATTGGCATACAATCAATTAAATACTGTAAATCTGGTTTTGTCCATCTTAAAAAATTCTGTCATACCTCTGCAATCCCAGACAACTCGCCTATCATGTTTCCCTAATTTCTGCCTGCTTAAATTCCCTGTACCATTTTGGCCTATGATTGTCAATTTAATAAAGGAAAAAGAAGATGATTTGGTACAGTAAATATGCTTTCTTTTCAATTTGAATTTTATTTAACTTTGTTGCTCACTTTTAACACCTGTAATTATTATTTCAGAAATTATTCTATGCTTTTAATATCTTACTTATTTGTTTGGTGTAGGTTTATGAAATCTGGGAAATGCTAAAAACCAACAATTTCTTTGTCCTAATGATACAGGGCTAAAGAGGTTTTGCTATATTTGGAAACATCAACTTACTGGTTTGAGTCTTATCACTTTTGATCAACTTTGTTGAATACCTAGATTATCATTTTGAATGTATACAGTTATCTTTATGACACAGTAGATGGTATACAGAGCTGCAAACTTGTTATTAAAATTTATGTATTTTTTTAAGTAAAACACTTGTTTAGTGCAGACTTTCTGTAACTGAAAGGTCTGGTCCAGGGGTGGGGAACCTTTTTCAATCAGGCCGCACTCTGCATTGTGGGTCACATACATACAGGCACTTCATCTAGTACATTTGTAAGGTTTGTTGTTGGTGCTTATATACGTTTCCACTAATGAAATTCAATGGATACGGTCCTCGCAAATAGAATACCCATATACAACTTTTTAAATCATGCTTTATCTATATCTATAGTTCACCCTGCAAGCCACCGCAATGGTGTGTGGCAGGGGGTGCAATAGCACCAAGGTAAAGCGCATAATAATGTATAGTATCACTCTACGTCGGCTGATTTCCTTTCGTAACTTCTGTTCTGCTCAGCTATCGTTCTAGGGAAAAACGAGCCTTTATACCTCTCAGTCCTACAGGCTATCTCTCTTATTTTACGAGGATGGTCCGTTCTACCAATATAAGTTGGCGCTCTTATTATTTCTTCGACATCGCTGGAGAATATATGCGTTCTAAATCTTTCGAGAAGTTTTAACCTAGAGCATGATCGGCGCTCAGCTAGTGATTCCCATCCTAAGTCCTGTATCAAGGCTGTAACACTTTTGTTTCTATCGTAACAATTTTTGACGAATCTAGAGCACATAGTACCCACTATCTTTGTCACAATGTAGATAGTTCTTCATGAAGCTCACCAAATATTAATACACATTGATTTACTTAAGATTGAGCATCACATATAATAATTATTTAAAAAAATAAGCTTGTATTTGTGACATTTTTTACTTAATCTTTCTGAGAACTTTTTGATTCACCATAGTATATGAAAGGCACCGTATCTGATCTTGCTATCAGTATGCTATGCGTCAATCTAGGCGAGATAATAATGAGGATCCCTAGTACGACAATGGGTAGTAAATCGAACATTTAAATAAAATGGTTTTTTGATTAAATATCGAATTAAGCAAACTTTGGGTGATTTCGAATCTAAAGTTATATTCGACGGTAAATATCCTTTGATATTTTCTTTTAAATGGTTCTCATCCGTAATGATATTCTTATGGGAAAATAGGCATATTTAGGAATTTCCGGAGTCGAACCCGTGGCACTTAGGAGAAATATGACAATTTTTCTGGTGGTATATCATATAGGACTAAAATTCCTGAAAATCTCATAAATGGGCTAGGTAGATTTGGCTGGACATGCTTTCTTATGGGAAATAATTGGGGTCATCTGGAGTCGAACCTGGGCCTTGTTATGAAAAAGTGATATCGTCAACTGATAGATTTGGTGCTCTACTAACGTTACACCTAAATTTATTTCAATGCGATAACGGGAAGTCCCCTAAAATGATTTTCAATGTGCCCTCAGTGTTATTCTTATGGGAAAGTAGGCATTTTTGGGGTCGAGCCCAGGGCACTTAGAAGTGATCTGACAATTTTTCTGGTGATCTCTTAGTTGAAGAACGAAGTACATATACAAGATGTTCAACTTTAACTCCTTTTCTTTTTAAAATGAAGTGAGTGGCAGCAATCCTTTCCCAACAAGAACCCAGGGAGATTTAAGACCGAATATGTATTTGCACGAAGGAGAACAATTTTAAAGAAATAAATAGAACTGGTTTCTGGCAAAGCTATACCGAGAGATTGGGTTTTCCCAAACTCGATAAATAAAAGAAAAGGGGTAGCAACCCTGGGCCATAAAAGAAAATTTTTCCTGGGATGTTGACCCATGTTAGGGTTTCGGATTTCCCCATTTCTTTCCGAGTAACAGAAAAAGCAGACCTTAGTTGACTACTGATTCAACTACCTCAAAGGGTAAGTGGCACCCTGCCGGATCGTCCACCTGGATCGCACGACAACACTGCATAAGGCCGCACTGGGTACCACAAAAGGCCGCAGGTTTCCCACCCCTGGTCTGGTCCATTTGTACCATCTGTACGACCGCCAAGCCTTATGAATTAAAAGTTTATTCATCTTAATTTCATGATGTGTAATACATTTAACATGAATAAAATGTCATGCGACGGGAGAGGCGCCGATATCTAGGACGAATTTGCCACAGGAGGAAATTTCGAAATTTTTTAAAAGATGAAATTTTTTTTTTGAAAACTCATAAAAAAAGTAAATGAAGGTTTTTCGGGAAAATTTTTGTGAAATGTGAAACGTGAGGCTTTGAAGGTGAATAACTTGCGAAAAAATTCTTTTTTCAAAGTTTGCCGGAAAAAGTCGACAAGGGGGGGCTGTCGATTTTTTCGAAAAAAATTTCTTTTTTAAAACTCTCAATACACGAAAATAATGGTTTTTCGAATAAGTTGTATTGAAATGCGACGGGAGAGGCGCCGATATCTACGACGAATTTGCGACAGGAGGAAAATCCGAAATTTTTTAAAAGATGAAATTTTTTTGAAAACTCATAAAAAACGTAAATGAAGGTTTTTCGAGAAAATTTTTGCGAAATGTGAAACTTGAGGCTTTGAAGTTGAAGGTGAATAACTTGCGAAAAAATTTTTTTCCCAAAGTTCTTCGGAAAAAGTCGATGGGAGACTCGATTTTTTCAAAAAAAATTTTTTTTTTGAAAACTCAAACCGCGAAAATAATGGTTTTTCGAATAATAAATAAATTTCCCCCCACCGAAATTTCCATCCCCCAAATTCCCCCTCCCCCAAAATTTCCCCCCCCCCCAAATTTTACGCCCCCCAAATTTCCCCCCCCAAATTTTACCGCCCCCAATTTTTACTCCCTCCAAATTTTACCCCCCCAAATTTAACCCCCCCCCAAATTTTACCCACCCCCCCAAAATTTTACCCCCCCCACCCAAACTTTACACCCCCATATTTTACCCCCCAAATTTTAATCCCCCCCAAATTTTAACTCCCCAAATTTTCCCCACCTCTAATTTCCCCCCCAAATCCCCCTCCCCAAATTTCCCCCCCCAAATTTCCCCCCCAAATTTTCCCTCCCCCAAATTTTACCCCCCCATTTTACCCCGCAAAATCTTACTCCCCCCTAAATTTTAATCTCCCACAAATTTCCCGCCCCCCAAATTTCCCCCCCCCCATATTTAACCCCCCCAAATTTTAATTCCCCCCATTTCACCCCCCCCCCCCCCCCAGGGGTGGGGAATCTGCGGCCTTTTGTGGTACCCAGTGCGGCCTTATGCAGTGTTGTCGTGCGATCCGGGTGGACGATCCGGCAGGGTGCGACTTACACTTTGAGGTAGTTGAATCAGTAGTCAACTAAGTCTGCTTTTTCTGTTACTCTGAAGGAAATGGGGAAATCCGAAACCCTAACATTGGTCATCATCCCAGTAAAATTTTTCTATTTTATGGCCCAGGGTTGCTGGAATACATAAAATAGCGGCAAAAGATCAACTCACCATAGGAGTAGCGAATAGGCGGGCACTTAGTGTGGCCACTGCTAATCCAGTACGAAATGAGACGAAACTTCTGGTGCGGCAATCCTTGAACTAGGTGCCGTTGACCTTCACGAATCCTTTCTCTGGAAGAATACTAAATTCTTACCCCTTTTCTTTTATTTATCGAGTATGGGAAAACCCAAACTCTCGGTATAGCTTTGCCAAAAACCGGTTCTATTTATTTCTTTAAAATTGTTCACCTTCGGGCAAATACATATTCGGACTTAAATCTCCCTGGGTTCTTGTTGGAAAAGGATCGCTGCCACTCACTTCATTTTAAAAAGAAAAGGTGTTAAAGTTGAACATCTTGTATATGTACTTCGTTCTTCAACTAAGAGATCAACAGAAAAATTGTCAGATCACTTCTAAGTGCCCTGGGCTCGACCCCAAAAATTCCCAAAATTTTTTCAAAATTTTTTTCGAAAATTCTTTTCGAAATTTTTTTTTCATAATTTTTTTCAAAATTTTTTTCGAAAATTTTATTTCAAAATTTTTTTCGAAAATTTTTTTTCAAAATTTTTTTCAAAATTTTTTTCGAAAATTTTTTTTCAAAATTTTTTTCGAAAATTTTTTTTCAAAATTTTTTTCCGAAATTTTTTTCGAAAATTTTTTTTCAAAATTTTTTTCGAAAATTTTTTTTCGAAATTTTTATCGAAAATTTTTTTCAAAATTTTTTTCGAAAATTTTTTCGAAAATTTTTTTTCAAAATTTTTTTCGAAAATTTTTTTTCAAAATTTTTTTCAAAATTTTTTTCGAAAATTTTTCTTCGAAATTTTTTGGAATTTTTTTTTCGAAATTTTTTTTCAAAATTTTTTTCGAAAATTTTTTTTCAAAATTTTTTTCAAAATTTTTTTCGAAAATTTTTTTTTCAAATTTTTTTCGAAAATTTTTTTCAAAATTTTTTTCGAAAATTTTTTTTCGAAATTTTTTTCGAAAATTTTATTCAAAATTTTTTTCGAAAATTTTTTCGAAATTTTTTTTTTCAAAATTTTTTCGAAAATTTTTTTTCAAAATTTTTTTCGAAAATTTTTTTTCGAAAATTTTTTTCAAAATTTTTTTTCAAAATTTTTTTCCGAAATTTTTTTCCGAAATTTTTTTCGAAAATTTTTTTCGAAAATTTTTTTTCAAATTTTTTTTCAAAATTTTTTTCGAAAATTTTTTTTTGTAATTTTTTTCGAAAATTTTTTTCGAAAATTTTTTCGAAAATTTTATTTCAAAATTTTTTTCGAAAATTTTTTTTCAAAATTTTTTTCAAAATTTTTTTCGAAAATTTTTTTTCGAAATTTTTTTGGAAATTTTTTTTTCAAAATTTTTTTCAAAATTTTTTTCGAAAATTTTTTTGGAAAATTTTTTTTCAAAATTTTTTTCAAAATTTTTTTTCAAAATTTTTTTCGAAAATTTTTTTTCAAAATTTTTTTCAAAATTTTTTTTGAAAATTTTTTTGGAAAACTTTTTTTCAAAATTTTTTTAGAAAATTTTTTTTCGAAATTTTTTTCGAAAATTTTTTTCAAAATTTTTTTCGAAAATTTTTTTCAAAATTTTTTTCAAAATTTTTTTCGAAAATTATTTTTCAAAATTTTTTTCGCAAATTTTTTCGAAAATTTTTTTTCGAAATTTTTTTGGAAAGTTTTTTTTCAAAATTTTTTTCGAAATTTTTTTTGGAAAATTTTTTTTCAAAATTTTTTTCGAAAGTTTTTTTTCAAAATTTTTTTCAAAATTTTTTTCGAAAATTTTTTCGAAAATTTTTCGAAAATTTTTTTCAAAATTTTTTTCGAAATTTTTTTTTCAAAATTTTTTTCGAAAATTTTTTTTCAAAATTTTTTTCAAAATTTTTTTTCAAAATTTTTTTTCAAAATTTTTTTCGGAAATTTTTTTCGAAAATTTTTTTTCGAAATTTTTTTGGAAAATTTTTTTTCAAAATTTTTTTCGAAAATTTTTTTTCGAAATTTTTTTGGAAATTTTTTTTTCAAAATTTTTTTCAAAATTTTTTTCGAAAATTTTTTTCAAAATTTTTTTCGAAAATTTTTTTCAAAATTTTTTTCAAAACTTTTTGGGAAAATTTTTTTGGAAAATTTTTTTTCAAAATTTTTTTCGAAAATTTTTTCGATATTTTATTCGAAAATTTTTTTTCAACATTTTTTTCAAAATTTTTTTCGAAAATGTTTTTCGAATATTTTTTTCGAAAATTTTTTTCGAAAATTTTTTTTCGAAAATTTTTTTTTCGAAATTTTTTTGGAAAATTTTTTTTCAAAATTTTTTCGAAAATTTTTTCGAAAATTTTTTTCAAAATTTTTTTCGAAATTTTTTTTTTTATTTTTTTCGAAATTTTTTTTTCAAAATGTTTTTCGAAAATTTTTTTTCAAAATTTTTTTCGAAAATTTTTTTTCGAAATTTTTTAGGAAATTTTTTTTTCAAAATTTTTTTCGAAAATTTTTTTCAAAATTTTTTTCGAAAATTTTTTTTCAAAATTTTTTTCGAAAATTCTTTTCGAAAATTTTTTTTCAAAATTTTTTTCGAAAATTTTTTTTCAAAATTTTTTCAAAATTTTTTTCGAAAATTTTTTTTCGAAGTTTTTAAAGAAAATTTTTTTCAAAATTTTTTTCGAAAATTTTATAGAAATTTTTTTTTTAACAATTTTTTTCGAAAATTTTTTTTCAAAATTTTTTTCAAAATTTTTTTCGAAAATTTTTTTCGAAAATTTTTTTTCAAAATTTTTTTCGAAAATTTTTTTTCGAAATTTTTTTCGAAAATGTTTTTCAAAATTTTTTTCGAAAATTTTTTTCAAAATTTTTTTCAAAATTTTTTTCGAAAATTATTTTTCAAAATTTTTTTCGCAAATTTTTTCGAAAATATTTTTTCGAAATTTTTTTGGAAAGTTTTTTTTCAAAATTTTTTTCAAAATCTTTTTCGAAAATTTTTGGAAAATTTTTTTTCAAAATTTTTTTCGAAAGTTTTTTTTCAAAATTTTTTTCAAAATTTTTTTCGAAAATTTTTTCGAAAATTTTTCGAAAATTTTTTTTCAAAATTTTTTTCGAAAATTTTTCGAAAAAATTTTTTTCAAAATTTTTTTCGAAAATTTTTTTCAAAACTTTTTTAGAAATTTTTTTTTCAAAATTTTTTTCAAAATTTTTTTTCAAAATTTTTTTTCAAAATTTTTTTCGGAAATTTTTTTCAAAGAATTTTTTTTCGAAATTTTTTTGGAAAATTTTTTTCGAAAATTTTTTTTCGAAATTTTTTTGGAAATTTTTTTTTCAAAATTTTTTTCGAAAATTTTTTTCAAAATTTTTTTTCAAAATTTTTTTCGAAAATTTTTTTCGATATTTTATTCGAAATTTTTTTTTCAACATTTTTTTCAAAATTTTTTTCGAAAATTTTTTTCGAATATTTTTTTCGAAAATTTTTTTCGAAAATTTTTTTTCGAAATTTTTTTGGTAAATTTTTTTTCAAAATTTTTTCGAAACTTTTTTTCAAAATTTTTTTCGAAATTTTTTTTTTTAAATTTTTTTCGAAATTTTTTTTTCAAAATTTTTTTGGAAAGTTTTTTTTTCAAAATTTTTTCAAAATTTTTTTCGAAATTTTTTTGGAAAATTTTTTTTCAAAATTTTTTTCGAAAATTTTCTTTCGAAATTTTTTTGGAAATTTTTTTTTCAAAATTTTTTTCAAAATTTTTTTCGAAAATATTTTTCAAAATTTTTTTCGAAAATTTTTTTCAAAATTTTTTTCAAAAATTTTTTTGGAAAATTTTTTTTCAAAATTTTTTTCGAATTTTTTTCGATATTTTATTCGAAAATTTTTTTTCATCATTTTTTTCAAAATTTTTTTCGAAAATGTTTTTCGAATATTTTTTTCGAAAATTTTTTTCGAAAATTTTTTTTCGAAAATTTTTTTTTCGAAATTTTTTTGGAAAATTTTTTTTCAAAATTTTTTCGAAAATTTTTTCGAAAATTTTTTTCAAAATTTTTTTCGAAATTTTTTTTTTTATTTTTTTCGAAATTTTTTTTTCAAAATTTTTTTCGAAAATTTTTTTCGAAAATTTTTTTTAAAAATTTTTTTCGAAAATTTTTTTTCGAAATTTTTTAGGAAATTTATTTTTCAAAATTTTTTTCGAAAATTTTTTTCAAAATTTTTTTCGAAAATTTTTTTTCAAAATTTTTTTCGAAAATTCTTTTCGAAAATTTTTTTTCAAAATTTTTTTCGAAAATTTTTTTTCAAAATTTTTTTCGAAAATTTTATAGAAATTTTTTTTTCACAATTTTTTTCGAAAATTTTTTTTCAAAATTTTTTTCAAAATTTTTTTCGAAAATTTTTTTCGAAAATTTTTTCGAAAATGTTTTTCAAAATTTTTTTCGAAAATTTTTTTCAAAATTTTTTTCAAAATTTTTTTCGAAAATTATTTTTCAAAATTTTTTTCAAAATTTTTTTCGCAAATTTTTTCGAAAATTTTTTTTCGAAATTTTTTTGGAAAGTTTTTTTTCAAAATTTTTTTCAAAATCTTTTTCGAAATTTTTTTTGGAAAATTTTTTTTCAAAATTTTTTTCGAAAGTTTTTTTTCAAAATTTTTTTCAAAATTTTTTTCAAAATTTTTTTCGAAAATTTTTTCGAAAATTTTTCGAAAATTTTTTTTCAAATTTTTTTTCGAAAATTTTTCGAAAAAATTTTTTTCAAAATTTTTTTCGAAAATTTTTTTCAAAACTTTTTTCGAAATTTTTTTTTCAAAATTTTTTTCAAAATTTTTTTTTCAAAATTTTTTTTCAAAATTTTTTTCGGAAATTTTTTTCGAAAATTTTTTTTCGAAATTTTTTTGGAAAATTTTTTTCGAAAATTTTTTTTCGAAATTTTTTTGGAAATTTTTTTTTCAAAATTTTTTTCGAAAATTTTTTTCAAAATTTTTTTTCAAAATTTTTTTCGAAAATTTTTTTCGATATTTTATTCGAAAATTTTTTTTCAACATTTTTTTCAAAATTTTTTTCGAAAATGTTTTTCGAATATTTTTTTCGAAAATTTTTTTCGAAAATTTTTTTTCGAAATTTTTTTGGTAAATTTTTTTTCAAAATTTTTTCGAAAATTTTTTTCAAAATTTTTTTCGAAATTTTTTTTTTTAAATTTTTTTCGAAATTTTTTTGGAAAGTTTTTTTTTCAAAATTTTTTTCAAAATTTTTTTCGAAATTTTTTTTGGAAAATTTTTTTTCAAAATTTTTTTCGAAAATTTTTTTCGAGTTTTTTTTCGAGTTTTTTTTCAAAATGTTTTTCAAAATTTTTTTCGAAAATTTTTCGAAAATTTTTTTGAAAATTTTTTTCGGAAATTTTTTTCGAAAATTTTTTTTTTCGAAATTTTTTTGGAAAATTTTTTTTCAAAATTTTTTTCGAAAATTTTTTTTCGAAATCTTTTAGGAAATTTTTTTTTCAAAATTTTTTTCAAAATTTTTTTCGAAAATTTTTTTTCAAAATTTTTTTCGAAAATTCTTTTCGAAATTTTTTTTTTAAAATTTTTTTCGAAATTTTTTTTCAAAATTTTTTTGGAAAATTTTTTTTCAAAATTTTTTCGAAAATTTTTTCGAAAATTTTTTTTCAAAAATTCTTTTCGAAAATTCTTTTCGAAAATTTTTTTTCATAATTTTTTTCAAAATTTTTTCGAAAATTTTATTTCAAAATTTTTTTCGAAATTTTTTTTTCAAAATTTTTTTCAAAATTTTTTTCGAAAATTTTTTTTCAAAATTTTTTTCGAAAATTTTTTTCGAAAATTTTTTTAAAAATTTTTTTCGAAAATTTTTTTTCGAAATTTTTTTCAAAATTTTTTTCGAAAATTTTTTCGAAAATTTTTTTTCAAAATTTTTTTCAAAATTTTTTTTCGAAAATTTTTTTTCAAAATTTTTTTCAAAAATTTTTTTTCAAAATTTTTTTCGAAAATTTTTTTTCGAAATTTTTTTCAAAAATTTTTTTCAAAATTTTTTTCAAAAATTTTTTCGAAAATTTTTTTTCAAAATTTTTTCGAAAATTTTTTTTCAAAATTTTTTTCGAAAATTTTTTTTCGAAAAATTTTTTCGAAAATTTTTTTTCAAAATTTTTTTCCGAAATTTTTTTCGAAAATTTTTTTTCAAAATTTTTTTCAAAATTTTTTTCGAAAATTTTTTTTCGTAATTTTTTTCGAAAATTTTTTTCAAAATTTTTTTCGCAAATTTTTTTTCAAAATGTTTTTCGAAAATTTTTTTTCGAAAATGTTTTTTCAAAATTTTTTCGAAAATTTTTTTTCAAAATCTTTTTCCGAAATTTTTTTCGAAAATTTTTTTTAAAAATTTTTTTTGAAAATTTTTTTTCAAAATTTTTTTCAAAATTTTTTTCGAAAATTTTTTTTCGAAATTTTTTTTCAAAATTTTTTTTCAAAATTTTTTTCGAAAATTTTTTTTCAAAATTTTTTTCAAAATTTTTTTCGAAAATTTTTTTTCGAAATTTTTTTGGAAATTTTTTTTTCAAAATTTTTTTGGAAATTTTTTTTTCAAAATTTTTTTCGAAAATTTTTTTCAAAATTTTTTTCGAAATTTTTTTTTCAAAATTTTTTTCGAAAATTTTTTTCAAAATTTTTTTCGAAAATTTTTTTGGAAAACTTTTCAAAATTTTTTTTAAAATTCTTTTCAAAATTTTTTTTGAAAATTATTTTTCAAAATTTTTTTCAAATTTTTTTCGAAAATTTTTTCGAAAATTTTTTTTCAAAATTTTTTTGGAAAGTTTTTTTTTTCAAAATTTTTTTCAAAATTTTTTTCGAAATTTTTTTTGGAAAATTTTTTTTCAAAATTTTTTTCGAAAATTTTTTTCGAGTTTTTTTTCAAAATGTTTTTCAAAATTTTTTTCGAAAATTTTTTCGAAAATTTTTCAAAATTTTTTTCGAAAATTTTTTTTCGAAATCTTTTAGGAAATTTTTTTTTCAAAATTTTTTTCGAAAATTTTTTTCAAAATTTTTTTCGAAAATTTTTTTTCAAAATTTTTTTCGAAAATTCTTTTCGAAAATTTTTTTTCAAAATTATTTTCGAAAATTTTTTTTCAAAATTTTTTTCAAGATTTTTTTCGAAAATTTATTTTCGAAATTTTTAACGAAAATTTTTTTCAAAATTTTTTTCGAAAATTTTATAGAAACTTTTTTTTCAAAATTTTTTTCGAAAATTCTTTTTTCAAAATTTATTTCAAAATTTTTTTCGAAAATTTTTTTTCGAAAATTTTTTTGGAAAATTTTTTTTCAAAATTTTCTCGAAATTTTTTTTCAAAATTTTTTTCGAAATTTTTTTTCAAAATTTTTTTCGAAATTTTTTTTAAAAATTTTTTTTCAAAATTTTTTTCAAAACTTTTTTTCAAAATTTTTTTCGAAATTTTTTTCGAAAATTTTTTTTATAAATTTTTTTCGAAAATTTTTTTTCAAAATTATTTTCGAATGTTTTTTTCAAAATTTTTTTCAAAAATTGTTTTCGAAATTTTTTTTCGAAAATTTTTTTCAAATTTTTTTCGAAAATTTGTTTTCGAAAATTTTTTTCCGAAATTTTTTTCCGAAATTTTTTTCGAAAATTTTTTTTCAAAATTTTTTTCGAAAATTTTTTTTCAAAATTTTTTTCAAAATTTTTTTCGAAAATTTTTTTTCGTAATTTTTTTCGAAAATTTTTTTCAAAATTTTTTTCGAAAATTTTTTCGAAAATTTTTTTTCAAAATTTTTTTCGAAAATTTTTTTTCAAAATTTTTTTTCGAAAATTTTTTTTCAAAATTTTTTTCGAAAATTTTTTTTCAAAATTTTTTTCAAAAATTTTTTTTCGAAATTTTTTTCGAAAATTTTATTCAAAATTTTTTTCGAAAATTTTTTTTCAAAATTCTTTCGAAAATTTTTTTTCAAAATTTTTTTCGAAAATTTTTTTTCAAAATTTTTTTCCGAAATTTTTTTCGAAAATTTTTTTTCAAAATTTTTTTCGAAAATTTTTTTTCAAAATTTTTTTCAAAATTTTTTTCGAAAATTTTTTTTCGTAATTTTTTTCGAAAATTTTTTTCTAAAATTTTTTCGAAAATTTTTTTTCAAAATTTTTCTCGAAAATTTTTTTTCGAAATGTTTTTGGAAATTTTTTTTTCAAAAATTTTTTCAAAATTTTTTTCGAAAATTTTTTTGGAAAATTTTTTTCGAAATTTTTTTTCAAAATTTTTTTTGAAAATTTTTTTTCGAAATTTTTTTTCAAAATTTTTTTCAAAAATTTTTTTTCAAAATTTTTTTCAAAATTTTTTTCGAAAATTTTTTTTCGAAATTTTTTTCGAAAATTTTGTTCAAAATTTTTTTCGAAAATTTTTTCGTAAATTTTTTTTCAAAATTTTTTTCGAAAATTTTTTTTCAAAATTTTTTTCGAAAATTTTTTTCAAAATTTTTTTCAAAATTTTTTTCGAAATTTTTTTCATAATTTTTTTCGAAAATGTTTTTTTAAAATTTTTTTCGAAAATTTTTTTCAAAATTTTTTTCGAAAATTTTTTTCGAAAATTTTTTTAAAAATTTTTTTAAAAATTTTTTTCAAAATTTTTTTCGAAAATTTTTTTTCAAAATTTTTTTGGAAAATTTTTTTCGAAAATTTTTTTTCGAAATTTTTTTCGAAAATTTTTTTCGGAAATTTTTTCGAAAATTTTTTTCGAAAATTTTTTTCGGAAATTTTTTCGAAAATTTTTTCGAAAATTTTTTCGAAAATTTTTTTTCAAAATTTTTTTCGAAATTTTTTTTTCAAAATTTTCTTCAAAATTTTTTTTTGAAATTTTTTTCGAAAATTTTTTTCGGAAATTTTTTCGAAAATTTTTTTCGAAAACTTTTTTCGGAAATTTTTCGAAAATTTTTTCGAAAATTTTTTTTCAAAATTTTTTTCGAAAATTTTTTTTCAAAATTTTCTTCAAAATTTTTTTCGAAAATTTTTATTTCAAAATTTTTTTCGAAAATTTTTTTTCGAAATTTTTTTGGAAATTTTTTTTTCAAAATTTTTTTCGAAACTTTTTTTCGAAAATTTTTTTGGAAAATTTTTTTCAAATTTTTTTTCAAAATCTTTTTTCAAAATTTTTTTCGAAAATTTTTTTCAAAATTTTTTTCGAAAATTTTTTTGGAAAATTTTTTTCAAATTTTTTTTCGAAAATTTTTTTTGGAAATTTTTTTCGAAAATTTTTTTCAAAATTTTTTTCAAAATTGTTTTCGAAAATTATTTTTCAAAATTTTTTACGAAATTTTTTTCGAAAATTTTTTTCGAAAGTTTTTTTCAAAATTTTTTTCAAAATTTTTTTCGAAAATTTTTCGAAATTTTTTTCAAGATTTTTTTCGAAATTTTTTTTTCAAAATTTTTTTCGAAATTTTTTTTCAAAATTTTTTTCGAAAATTTTTTTCGAAAATTTTTTTTCGAAATTTTTTTGGAAAATTTTTTTTCGAAATTTTTTTGGAAAATTTTTTTTCAAAATTTTTTCGAAAATTTTTTCGAAAATTTTTTTTCAAACTTTTTTTCAAAAATTCTTTTCGAAAATTCTTTTCGAAAATTTTTTTTCATAATTTTTTTCAAAATTTTTTTCGAAAATTTTATTTCAAAATTTTTTTCGAAATTTTTTTTTCAAAATTTTTTTAAAAATTTTTTTCGAAAATTTTTTTTCAAAATTTTTTTCGAAAATTTTTTTCGAAAATTTTTTTTAAAATTTTTTCGAAAATTTTTTTTCGAAATTTTTTTCGAAAATTTTTTTAAAAATTTTTTTCGAAAATTTTTTCGAAATTTTTTTTTCAAAATTTTTTTCAAAATTTTTTTTCGAAAATTTTTTTTCAAAATTTTTTTCGAAAATTTTTTTTCAAAATTTTTTTCGAAAATTTTTTTTCGAAAAATTTTTTTCAAAATTTTTTTCGAAAATTTTTTTTCGAAAAATTTTTTCGAAAATTTTTTTTCAAAATTTTTTTCCGAAATTTTTTTCGAAAATTTTTTTTCAAAATTTTTTTTGAAAATTTTTTTTCAAAATTTTTTTTGAAAATTTTTTTTCAAAATTTTTTTCAAAATTTTTTTCGAAAATTTTTTTTCGTAATTTTTTTCGAAAATTTTTTTCAAAATTTTTTTCGGAAATTTTTCGAAAATTTTTTCGAAAATTTTTTTTCAAAATTTTTTTCGAAAATTTTTTTTCAAAATTTTCTTCAAAATTTTTTTCGAAAATTTTTATTTCAAAATTTTTTTCGAAAATTTTTTTTCGAAATTTTTTTGGAAATTTTTTTTTCAAAATTTTTTTCGAAACTTTTTTTCGAAAATTTTTTTGGAAAATTTTTTTCAAATTTTTTTTCAAAATCTTTTTTCAAAATTTTTTTCGAAAATTTTTTTCAAAATTTTTTTCGAAAATTTTTTTGGAAAATTTTTTTCAAATTTTTTTTCGAAAATTTTTTTTGGAAATTTTTTTCGAAAATTTTTTTCAAAATTTTTTTCAAAATTTTTTTCGAAAATTATTTTTCAAAATTTTTTTCGAAATTTTTTTCGAAAATTTTTTTCGAAAGTTTTTTTCAAAATTTTTTTCAAAATTTTTTTCGAAAATTTTTCGAAATTTTTTTCAAGATTTTTTTCGAAATTTTTTTTTCAAAATTTTTTTCGAAATTTTTTTTCAAAATTTTTTTCGAAAATTTTTTTCGAAAATTTTTTTTCGAAATTTTTTTGGAAAATTTTTTTTCGAAATTTTTTTGGAAAATTTTTTTTCAAAATTTTTTCGAAAATTTTTTCGAAAATTTTTTTTCAAACTTTTTTTCAAAAATTCTTTTCGAAAATTCTTTTCGAAAATTTTTTTTCATAATTTTTTTCAAAATTTTTTTCGAAAATTTTATTTCAAAATTTTTTTCGAAATTTTTTTTTCAAAATTTTTTTAAAAATTTTTTTCGAAAATTTTTTTTCAAAATTTTTTTCGAAAATTTTTTTCGAAAATTTTTTTTAAAATTTTTTCGAAAATTTTTTTTCGAAATTTTTTTCGAAAATTTTTTTAAAAATTTTTTTCGAAAATTTTTTCGAAATTTTTTTTTCAAAATTTTTTTCAAAATTTTTTTTCGAAAATTTTTTTTCAAAATTTTTTTCGAAAATTTTTTTTCAAAATTTTTTTCGAAAATTTTTTTTCGAAAAATTTTTTTCAAAATTTTTTTCGAAAATTTTTTTTCGAAAAATTTTTTCGAAAATTTTTTTTCAAAATTTTTTTCCGAAATTTTTTTCGAAAATTTTTTTTCAAAATTTTTTTTGAAAATTTTTTTTCAAAATTTTTTTCAAAATTTTTTTCGAAAATTTTTTTTCGTAATTTTTTTCGAAAATTTTTTTCAAAATTTTTTTCGCAAATTTTTTTTCAAAATGTTTTTCGAAAATTTTTTTTTGAAAATTTTTTTTCAAAATTTGTTTGAAAATTTTTTTTCGAAAATTTTTTTCGAAAAGTTTTTTCGAAAATTTTTTTTCAAAATTTTTTTCGAAAATTTTTTTTCAAAATTTTTTCGAAAATTTTTTTTCAAAATCTTTTTCCGAAATTTTTTTCGAAAATTTTTTTTAAAAATTTTTTTCGAAAATTTTTTTTCAAAATTTTTTTCAAAATTTTTTTCGAAAATTTTTTTTCAAAATTTTTTTCAAATTTTTTTTTCAAAATTTTTTTCGAAAATTTTTTTTCAAAATTTTTTTCAAAATTTTTTTCGAAAATTTTCTTCGAAAATTTTCTTCGAAAATTTTTTTTCGAAATTTTTTTGGAAATTTTTTTTTCAAAATTTTTTTGGAAATTTTTTTTTCAAAATTTTTTTCGAAAATTTTTTTCAAAATTTTTTTCGTAATTTTTTTTTCAAAATTTTTTTCGAAAATTTTTTTCGAAAATTTTTTTTCAAAATTTTTTTCAAAAATTTTTTCAAAAATTTTTCGAATATTTTTTTTCAAAATTTTTTTCGAAAATTTTTTTTCAAAATTTTTTTCGAAAATTTTTTTCAAAATTTTTTTCGAAAATTTTTTTGGAAAACTTTTCAAAATTTTTTTCAAAATTTTTTTCATAATTTTTTTTGAAAATTATTTTTCAAAATTTTTTTCAAAATTTTTTTCGAAAATTTTTTCGAAAATTTTTTTTCAAAATTTTTTTGGAAAGTTTTTTTTTCAAAATTTTTTTCAAAATTTTTTTCAAAATTTTTTTCGAAAATTTTTTTTGGAAATTCTTTCGAAAATTTTTTTCGGAAATTTTTTCGAAAATTTTTTCGAAAATTTTTTCGAAAATTTTTTTTCAAAATTTTTTTCGAAAATTTTTTTTCAAAATTTTCTTCAAAATTTTTTTTCGAAATTTTTTTCAAAAATTTTTTTCGGAAATTTTTTCGAAAATTTTTTTCGAAAACTTTTTTCGGAATTTTTTCGAAAATTTTTTCGAAAATTTTTTTTCAAAATTTTTTTCGAAAATTTTTTTTCAAAATTTTCTTCAAAATTTTTTTCGAAAATTTTTATTTCAAAATTTTTATTTCAAAATTTTTTTCGAAAATTTTTTTTCGAAATTTTTTTGGAAATTTTTTTTTCAAAATTTTTTTCGAAAATTTTTTTCAAAATTTTTTCCGAAAATTTTTGTGGAAAATTTTTTTCAAATTTTTTTTCAAAATTTTTTTTCAAAATTTTTTTCGAAAATTTTTTCAAAATTTTTTTCGAAAATTGGAAAATTTTTTTCAAATTTTTTTTCGAAAATTTTTTTTCGAAATTTTTTTCGAAAATTTTTTTCAAAATTTTTTTCGAAAATTTTTTTTTAAAAATTTTTTTCAAAATTTTTTATCGAAAATTATTTTTCAAAATTTTTTTTCAAAATTTTTTTCGAAATTTTTTTCGAAAATTTTTTTCGAAAGTTTTTTTCAAAATTTTTTTCAAAATTTTTTTCGAAAATTTTCGAAATTTTTTTCAAGATTTTTTTCGAAATTTTTTTTTCAAAATTTTTTTCGAAATTTTTTTTCAAAATTTTTTTCGAAATTTTTTTTTCGAAATTTTTTTGGAAAATTTTTTTTCAAAATTTTTTCGAAAATTTTTTCGAAAATTTTTTTTGAAAATTTTTTTCAAAAATTCTTTTCGAAAATTCTTTTCGAAAATTTTTTTTCATAATTTTTTTCAAAATTTTTTTCGAAAATTTTATTTCAAAATTTTTTTCGAAATTTTTTTTTCAAAATTTTTTTCAAAATTTTTTTTGAAAATTTTTTTTCGAAATTTTTTTGGAAATTTTTTTTTCAAAATTTTTTTCGAAAATTTTTTTCGAAATTTTTTTTCGAAAATTTTTTTCAAAATTTTTTTCGAAAATTTTTCGAAAATTTTTTTTCAAAATTTTTTTCGAAAATTCTTTTCGAAAATTTTTTTTCATAATTTTTTTCAAAATTTTTTTCGAAAATTTTATTTCAAAATTTTTTTCGAAAATTTTTTTTCAAAATTTTTTTCGAAAATTTTTTTTCAAAATTTTTTTCGAAAATTTTTTTCGAAAATTTTTTTTCAAAATTTTTTTCGAAAATTTTATTCAAATTTTTTTTCGAAAATTTTTTTGGAAATTTTTTTTTCAAATTTTTTTTCGAAAATTTTTTTAAAAATTTTTTTCGAAAATTTTTTTTCGAAATTTTTTTCGAAAATTTTATTCAAATTTTTTTTCGAAAATTTTTTCGAAAATTTTTTTGGAAAATTTTTTTTCAAAATGTTTTTCGAAAATTTTTTTAAAAATTTTTTTCAAAATTTTTTTCGAAGATTTTTTTTCAAAATTTTTTTCGAAAATTTTTTTCGAAAATTTTTTTTCGAAATTTTTTTCGAAATTTTTTTTGAAAATTTTTTTTCAAAATTTTTTCGAAAATTTTTTTTCAAAATTTTTTTCAAAATTTTTTTCGAAAATTTTTTTCGAAAATTTTTTTTCAAATTTTTTTTCGAAATTTTTTTTGAAATTTTTTTTTCAAAATTTTTTTCGAAAATTTTTTTCAAAATTTTTTTCGAAAATTTTTTTCAAAATTTTTTTCGAAAATTTTTTTCGAAATTTTTTTTTTTTAATTTTTTTCGAAAATTTTTTTTCGAAAATTTTATTTCAAAATTTTTTTCGAAATTTTTTTTTTAAAATTTTTTTCGAAAATTTTTTTTCAAAATTTTTTTCGAAAATTTTTTTTCAAAATTTTTTTCGAAAATATTTTTCGAAAATTTTTTTTCGAAATTTTTTTGGAAAATTTTTTTTCAAAACCTTTTTCGAAAATTTTTTTCAAATTTTTTTTCGAAAATTTTTTTCAAAATTTTTTTCGAAAATTTTTTTGGAAAATTTTTTTCGAAATTTTTTTTCAAAATTTTTTTTGAAAATTTTTTTTCGAAATTTTTTTTCGAAATTTTTTTTAAAAAATTTTTTTTCAAAATTTTTTTCAAAATTTTTTCGAAAATTTTTTTTCGAAATTTTTTTCGAAAATTTTGTTCAAAATTTTTTTCGAAAATTTTTTTTCAAAATTTTTTTCGAAAATTTTTTTTCGAAATTATTTTCGAAAATGTTTTTCAAAATTTTTTTCGATAATTTTTTTCAAAATTTTTTTCAAAATTTTTTTCGAAAATTATTTTTCAAAATTTTTTTCAAAATTTTTTTCGCAAATTTTTTCGAAAATTTTTTTTCGAAATTTTTTTGGTAAGTTTTTTTTCAAAATTTTTTTCAAAATCTTTTTCGAAATTTTTTTTGGAAAATTTTTTTTCAAAATTTTTTTCGAAAGTTTTTTTTCAAATTTTTTTTCAAAATTTTTTTCAAAATTTTTTTCGAAAATTTTTTCGAAAATTTTTCGAAAATTTTTTTTCAAAATTTTTTTCGAAAATTTTTCGAAAAAATTTTTTTCAAAATTTTTTTCGAAAATTTTTTTCAAAACTTTTTTCGAAATTTTTTTTTCAAAATTTTTTTTCAAAATTTTTTTTTCAAAATTTTTTTTCAAAATTTTTTTCGGAAATTTTTTTCGAAAATTTTTTTTCGAAATTTTTTTGGAAAATTTTTTTCGAAAATTTTTTTTCGAAATTTTTTTGGAAATTTTTTTTTCAAAATTTTTTTCGAAAATTTTTTTCAAAATTTTTTTTCAAAATTTTTTTCGAAAATTTTTTTCGATATTTTATTCGAAATTTTTTTTTCAACATTTTTTTCAAAATTTTTTTCGAAAATTTTTTTCGAATATTTTTTTCGAAAATTTTTTTCGAAAATTTTTTTCGAAAATTTTTTTTCGAAATTTTTTTGGTAAATTTTTTTTCAAAATTTTTTCGAAAATTTTTTTCAAAATTTTTTTCGAAATTTTTTTTTTTAAATTTTTTTCGAAATTTTTTTTTCAAAATTTTTTTGAAAGTTTTTTTTTCAAAATTTTTTTCAAAATTTTTTTCGAAATTTTTTTTGGAAAATTTTTTTTCAAAATTTTTTTCGAAAATTTTTTTCGAGTTTTTTTTCAAAATGTTTTTCAAAATTTTTTTCGAAAATTTTTCGAAAATTTTTTTGAAAATTTTTTTCGGAAATTTTTTTCGAAAATTTTTTTTTTTCGAAATTTTTTTGCAAAATTTTTTTTCAAAATTTTTTTCGAAAATTTTTTTTCGAAATCTTTTAGGAAATTTTTTTTTCAAAATTTTTTTCAAAATTTTTTTCGAAAATTTTTTTTCAAAATTTTTTTCGAAAATTCTTTTCGAAATTTTTTTTTCAAAATTTTTTTCGAAATTTTTTTTCAAAATTTTTTTCGAAAATTTTTTTCGAAAATTTTTTTCGAAAATTTTTTTTCGAAATTTTTTTGGAAAATTTCTTTTTCAAAATTTTTTCGAAAATTTTTTTTCAAAAATTCTTTTCGAAAATTCTTTTCGAAAATTTTTTTTCATAATTTTTTTTCAAAATTTTTTCGAAAATTTTATTTCAAAATTTTTTTCGAAATTTTTTTTTCAAAATTTTTTTCAAAATTTTTTTCGAAAATTTTTTTTCAAAATTTTTTTCGAAAATTTTTTTCGAAAATTTTTTTTAAAATTTTTTTCGAAAATTTTTTTTCGAAATTTTTTTCAAAATTTTTTTCGAAAATTTTTTCGAAAATTTTTTTTCAAAATTTTTTTCAAAATTTTTTTTCGAAAATTTTTTTTCAAAATTTTTTTCGAAAATTTTTTTTCAAAATTTTTTTCGAAAATTTTTCTTCGAAATTTTTTTCAAAAATTTTTTTCAAAATTTTTTTCGAAAATTTTTTCGAAAATTTTTTTTCAAAATTTTTTCGAAAATTTTTTTTCAAAATTTTTTTCGAAAATTTTTTTTCGAAAAATTTTTTCGAAAATTTTTTTTCAAAATTTTTTTCCGAAATTTTTTTCGAAAATTTTTTTTCAAAATTTTTTTCGAAAATTTTTTTTCGTAATTTTTTTCAAAATTTTTTTCGCAAATTTTTTTTCAAAATGTTTTTCGAAAATTTTTTTTCGAAAATGTTTTTTCAAAATTTTTTCGAAAATTTTTTTTCAAAATCTTTTTCCGAAATTTTTTTCGAAAATTTTTTTTAAAAATTTTTTTCGAAAATTTTTTTTCAAAATTTTTTTCAAAATTTTTTTCGAAAATTTTTTTTCGAAATTTTTTTTCAAAATTTTTTTCAAAATTTTTTTCGAAAATTATTTTTCAAAATTTTTTTTAAAATTTTTTTTGCAAATTTTTTCGAAAATTTTTTTTCGAAATTTTTTTGGAAAGTTTTTTTTCAAAATTTTTTTCAAAATCTTTTTCGAAATTTTTTTTGGAAAATTTTTTTTCAAAATTTTTTTCGAAAGTTTTTTTTCAAATTTTTTTTCAAAATTTTTTTCAAAATTTTTTTCGAAAATTTTTTCGAAAATTTTTCGAAAATTTTTTTTCAAAATTTTTTTCGAAAATTTTTCGAAAAAATTTTTTTCAAAATTTTTTTCGAAAATTTTTTTCAAAACTTTTTTCGAAATTTTTTTTTCAAAATTTTTTTCAAAATTTTTTTTTCAAAATTTTTTTTCAAAATTTTTTTCGGAAATTTTTTTCGAAAATTTTTTTTCGAAATTTTTTATGGAAAATTTTTTTCGAAAATTTTTTTTCGAAATTTTTTTGGAAATTTTTTTTTCAAAATTTTTTTCGAAAATTTTTTTCAAAATTTTTTTTCAAAATTTTTTTCGAAAATTTTTTTCGATATTTTATTCGAAAATTTTTTTTCAACATTTTTTTCAAAATTTTTTTCGAAATTTTTTTGGTAAATTTTTTTTCAAAATTTTTTCGAAAATTTTTTTCAAAATTTTTTTCGAAATTTTTTTTTTTAAATTTTTTTCGAAATTTTTTTTTCAAAATTTTTTTGAAAGTTTTTTTTTCAAAATTTTTTTCAAAATTTTTTTCGAAATTTTTTTTGGAAAATTTTTTTTCAAAATTTTTTTCGAAAATTTTTTTCGAGTTTTTTTTCAAAATGTTTTTCAAAATTTTTTTCGAAAATTTTTCGAAAATTTTTTTGAAAATTTTTTTCGGAAATTTTTTTCGAAAATTTTTTTTTTTCGAAATTTTTTTGCAAAATTTTTTTTCAAAATTTTTTTCGAAAATTTTTTTTCGAAATCTTTTAGGAAATTTTTTTTTCAAAATTTTTTTCAAAATTTTTTTCGAAAATTTTTTTTCAAAATTTTTTTCGAAAATTCTTTTCGAAATTTTTTTTTCAAAATTTTTTTCGAAATTTTTTTTCAAAATTTTTTTCGAAAATTTTTTTCGAAAATTTTTTTTCGAAATTTTTTTGGAAAATTTCTTTTTCAAAATTTTTTCGAAAATTTTTTTTCAAAAATTCTTTTCGAAAATTCTTTTCGAAAATTTTTTTTCATAATTTTTTTTCAAAATTTTTTCGAAAATTTTATTTCAAAATTTTTTTCGAAATTTTTTTTTCAAAATTTTTTTCAAAATTTTTTTCGAAAATTTTTTTTCAAAATTTTTTTCGAAAATTTTTTTCGAAAATTTTTTTTAAAATTTTTTTCGAAAATTTTTTTTCGAAATTTTTTTCAAAATTTTTTTCGAAAATTTTTTCGAAAATTTTTTTTCAAAATTTTTTTCAAAATTTTTTTTCGAAAATTTTTTTTCAAAATTTTTTTCGAAAATTTTTTTTCAAAATTTTTTTCGAAAATTTTTCTTCGAAATTTTTTTCAAAAATTTTTTTCAAAATTTTTTTCGAAAATTTTTTCGAAAATTTTTTTTCAAAATTTTTTCGAAAATTTTTTTTCAAAATTTTTTTCGAAAATTTTTTTTCGAAAAATTTTTTCGAAAATTTTTTTTCAAAATTTTTTTCCGAAATTTTTTTCGAAAATTTTTTTTCAAAATTTTTTTCGAAAATTTTTTTTCGTAATTTTTTTCAAAATTTTTTTCGCAAATTTTTTTTCAAAATGTTTTTCGAAAATTTTTTTTCGAAAATGTTTTTTCAAAATTTTTTCGAAAATTTTTTTTCAAAATCTTTTTCCGAAATTTTTTTCGAAAATTTTTTTTAAAAATTTTTTTCGAAAATTTTTTTTCAAAATTTTTTTCAAAATTTTTTTCGAAAATTTTTTTTCGAAATTTTTTTTCAAAATTTTTTTCAAAATTTTTTTCGAAAATTATTTTTCAAAATTTTTTTCAAAATTTTTTTTGCAAATTTTTTCGAAAATTTTTTTTCGAAATTTTTTTGGAAAGTTTTTTTTCAAAATTTTTTTCAAAATCTTTTTCGAAATTTTTTTTGGAAAATTTTTTTTCAAAATTTTTTTCGAAAGTTTTTTTTCAAATTTTTTTTCAAAATTTTTTTCAAAATTTTTTTCGAAAATTTTTTCGAAAATTTTTCGAAAATTTTTTTTCAAAATTTTTTTCGAAAATTTTTCGAAAAAATTTTTTTCAAAATTTTTTTCGAAAATTTTTTTCAAAACTTTTTTCGAAATTTTTTTTTCAAAATTTTTTTCAAAATTTTTTTTTCAAAATTTTTTTTCAAAATTTTTTTCGGAAATTTTTTTCGAAAATTTTTTTTCGAAATTTTTTATGGAAAATTTTTTTCGAAAATTTTTTTTCGAAATTTTTTTGGAAATTTTTTTTTCAAAATTTTTTTCGAAAATTTTTTTCAAAATTTTTTTTCAAAATTTTTTTCGAAAATTTTTTTCGATATTTTATTCGAAAATTTTTTTTCAACATTTTTTTCAAAATTTTTTTCGAAAATTTTTTTCGAATATTTTTTTCGAAAATTTTTTTCGAAAATTTTTTTCGAAAATTTTTTTCGAAATTTTTTTGGTAAATTTTTTTTCAAAATTTTTTCGAAAATTTTTTTTTAAATTTTTTTCGAAATTTTTTTTTAAAAATTTTTTTCGAAATTTTTTTTTCAAAATTTTTTTGGAAAGTTTTTTTTTCAAAATTTTTTTCAAAATTTTTTTCGAAATTTTTTTTGGAAAATTTTTTTTCAAAATTTTTTTCGAAAATTTTTTTCGAGTTTTTTTTCAAAATGTTTTTCAAAATTTTTTTCGAAAATTTTTCGAAAATTTTTTTGAAAATTTTTTTCGGAAATTTTTTTCGAAAATTTTTTTTTTTCGAAATTTTTTTGGAAAATTTTTTTTCAAAATTTTTTTCGAAAATTTTTTTTCGAAATCTTTTAGGAAATTTTTTTTTCAAAATTTTTTTCAAAATTTTTTTCGAAAATTTTTTTTCAAAATTTTTTTCGAAAATTCTTTTCGAAATTTTTTTTTCAAAATTTTTTTCGAAATTTTTTTTCAAAATTTTTTTCCGAAATTTTTTTCGAAAATTTTTTTTAAAAATTTTTTTCGAAAATTTTTTTTCAAAATTTTTTTCAAAATTTTTTTCGAAAATTTTTTTTCGAAATTTTTTTTCAAAATTTTTTTTCAAAATTTTTTTCGAAAATTTTTTTTCAAAATTTTTTTCAAAATTTTTTTCGAAAATTTTCTTCGAAAATTTTCTTCGAAATTTTTTTTTCGAAATTTTTTTGGAAATTTTTTTTTCAAAATTTTTTTGGAAATTTTTTTTTCAAAATTTTTTTCGAAAATTTTTTTCAAAATTTTTTTCGAAATTTTTTTTTCAAAATTTTTTTCGAAAATTTTTTTCAAAATTTTTTTCGAAAATTTTTTTGGAAAACTTTTCAAAATTTTTTTCAAAATTCTTTTCGAAAATTTTTTTTCATAATTTTTTTCAAAATTTTTTTCGTAAATTTTATTTCAAAATTTTTTTCGAAAATTTTTTTTCAAAATTTTTTTCGAAAATTTTTTTTCAAAATTTTTTTCGAAAATTTTTTTCGAAAATTTTTTTTCAAAATTTTTTTCGAAAATTTTATTCAAATTTTTTTTCGAAAATTTTTTTGGAAATTTTTTTTTCAAATTTTTTTTCGAAAATTTTTTTAAAAATTTTTTTCGAAAATTTTTTTTCGAAATTTTTTTCGAAAATTTTATTCAAATTTTTTTTCGAAAATTTTTTCGAAAATTTTTTTGGAAATTTTTTTTCAAAATGTTTTTCGAAAATTTTTTTAAAAATTTTTTTCAAAATTTTTTTCGAAGATTTTTTTTTAAATTTTTTTCGAAAATTTTTTTCGAAAATTTTTTTTCGAAATTTTTTTCGAAATTTTTTTTGAAAATTTTTTTTCAAAATTTTTTCGAAAATTTTTTTTCAAAATTTTTTTCAAAATTTTTTTCGAAAATTTTTTTCGAAAATTTTTTTTCAAATTTTTTTTCGAAATTTTTTTTGAAATTTTTTTTTCAAAATTTTTTTCGAAAATTTTTTTCAAAATTTTTTTCGAAAATTTTTTTCAAAATTTTTTTCGAAAATTTTTTTCGAAATTTTTTTTTTTTAATTTTTTTCGAAAATTTTTTTTCGAAAATTTTATTTCAAAATTTTTTTCGAAATTTTTTTTTTAAAATTTTTTTCGAAAATTTTTTTTCAAAATTTTTTTCGAAAATTTTTTTTCAAAATTTTTTTCGAAAATTTTTTTCGAAAATTTTTTTTCGAAATTTTTTTGGAAAATTTTTTTTCAAAACCTTTTTCGAAAATTTTTTTCAAATTTTTTTTCGAAAATTTTTTTCAAAATTTTTTTCGAAAATTTTTTTGGAAAATTTTTTTCGAAATTTTTTTTCAAAATTTTTTTTGAAAATTTTTTTTCGAAATTTTTTTTCAAAATTTTTTTCAAAAATTTTTTTTCAAAATTTTTTTCAAAATTTTTTTCGAAAATTTTTTTTCGAAATTTTTTTCGAAAATTTTGTTCAAAATTTTTTTCGAAAATTTTTTTTCAAAATTTTTTTCGAAAATTTTTTTTCGAAATTATTTTCGAAAATGTTTTTCAAAATTTTTTTCGATAATTTTTTTCAAAATTTTTTTCAAAATTTTTTTCGAAAATTATTTTTCAAAATTTTTTTCAAAATTTTTTTCGCAAATTTTTTCGAAAATTTTTTTTCGAAATTTTTTTGGTAAGTTTTTTTTCAAAATTTTTTTCAAAATCTTTTTCGAAATTTTTTTTGGAAAATTTTTTTTCAAAATTTTTTTCGAAAGTTTTTTTTCAAATTTTTTTTCAAAATTTTTTTCAAAATTTTTTTCGAAAATTTTTTCGAAAATTTTTCGAAAATTTTTTTTCAAAATTTTTTTCGAAAATTTTTCGAAAAAATTTTTTTCAAAATTTTTTTCGAAAATTTTTTTCAAAACTTTTTTCGAAATTTTTTTTTCAAAATTTTTTTTCAAAATTTTTTTTTCAAAATTTTTTTTCAAAATTTTTTTCGGAAATTTTTTTCGAAAATTTTTTTTCGAAATTTTTTTGGAAAATTTTTTTCGAAAATTTTTTTTCGAAATTTTTTTGGAAATTTTTTTTTCAAAATTTTTTTCGAAAATTTTTTTCAAAATTTTTTTTCAAAATTTTTTTCGAAAATTTTTTTCGATATTTTATTCGAAATTTTTTTTTCAACATTTTTTTCAAAATTTTTTTCGAAAATTTTTTTCGAATATTTTTTTCGAAAATTTTTTTCGAAAATTTTTTTCGAAAATTTTTTTTCGAAATTTTTTTGGTAAATTTTTTTTCAAAATTTTTTCGAAAATTTTTTTCAAAATTTTTTTCGAAATTTTTTTTTTTAAATTTTTTTCGAAATTTTTTTTTCAAAATTTTTTTGGAAAGTTTTTTTTTCAAAATTTTTTTCAAAATTTTTTTCGAAATTTTTTTTGGAAAATTTTTTTTCAAAATTTTTTTCGAAAATTTTTTTCGAGTTTTTTTTCAAAATGTTTTTCAAAATTTTTTTCGAAAATTTTTCGAAAATTTTTTTGAAAATTTTTTTCGGAAATTTTTTTCGAAAATTTTTTTTTTTCGAAATTTTTTTGCAAAATTTTTTTTCAAAATTTTTTTCGAAAATTTTTTTTCGAAATCTTTTAGGAAATTTTTTTTTCAAAATTTTTTTCAAAATTTTTTTCGAAAATTTTTTTTCAAAATTTTTTTCGAAAATTCTTTTCGAAATTTTTTTTTCAAAATTTTTTTCGAAATTTTTTTTCAAAATTTTTTTCGAAAATTTTTTTCGAAAATTTTTTTCGAAAATTTTTTTTCGAAATTTTTTTGGAAAATTTCTTTTTCAAAATTTTTTCGAAAATTTTTTCGAAAATTTTTTTTCAAAAATTCTTTTCGAAAATTCTTTTCGAAAATTTTTTTTCATAATTTTTTTTCAAAATTTTTTCGAAAATTTTATTTCAAATTTTTTTTCGAAATTTTTTTTTCAAAATTTTTTTCAAAATTTTTTTCGAAAATTTTTTTTCAAAATTTTTTTCGAAAATTTTTTTCGAAAATTTTTTTTAAAATTTTTTTCGAAAATTTTTTTTCGAAATTTTTTTCAAAATTTTTTTCGAAAATTTTTTCGAAAATTTTTTTTCAAAATTTTTTTCAAAATTTTTTTTCGAAAATTTTTTTTCAAAATTTTTTTCGAAAATTTTTTTTCAAAATTTTTTTCGAAAATTTTTCTTCGAAATTTTTTTCAAAAATTTTTTTCAAAATTTTTTTCGAAAATTTTTTCGAAAATTTTTTTTCAAAATTTTTTCGAAAATTTTTTTTCAAAATTTTTTTCGAAAATTTTTTTTCGAAAAATTTTTTCGAAAATTTTTTTTCAAAATTTTTTTCCGAAATTTTTTTCGAAAATTTTTTTTCAAAATTTTTTTCGAAAATTTTTTTTCGTAATTTTTTTCGAAAATTTTTTTCAAAATTTTTTTCGCAAATTTTTTTTCAAAATGTTTTTCGAAAATTTTTTTTCGAAAATGTTTTTTCAAAATTTTTTCGAAAATTTTTTTTCAAAATCTTTTTCCGAAATTTTTTTCGAAAATTTTTTTTAAAAATTTTTTTCGAAAATTTTTTTTCAAAATTTTTTTCAAAATTTTTTTCGAAAATTTTTTTTCGAAATTTTTTTTCAAAATTTTTTTCAAAATTTTTTTCGAAAATTATTTTTCAAAATTTTTTTCAAAATTTTTTTTGCAAATTTTTTCGAAAATTTTTTTTCGAAATTTTTTTGGAAAGTTTTTTTTCAAAATTTTTTTCAAAATCTTTTTCGAAATTTTTTTTGGAAAATTTTTTTTCAAAATTTTTTTCGAAAGTTTTTTTTCAAATTTTTTTTCAAAATTTTTTTCAAAATTTTTTTCGAAAATTTTTTCGAAAATTTTTCGAAAATTTTTTTTCAAAATTTTTTTCGAAAATTTTTCGAAAAAATTTTTTTCAAAATTTTTTTTGCAAATTTTTTCGAAAATTTTTTTTCGAAATTTTTTTGGAAAGTTTTTTTTCAAAATTTTTTTCAAAATCTTTTTCGAAATTTTTTTTGGAAAATTTTTTTTCAAAATTTTTTTCGAAAGTTTTTTTTCAAATTTTTTTTCAAAATTTTTTTCGGAAATTTTTTTCGAAAATTTTTTTTCGAAATTTTTTATGGAAAATTTTTTTCGAAAATTTTTTTTCGAAATTTTTTTGGAAATTTTTTTTTCAAAATTTTTTTCGAAAATTTTTTTCAAAATTTTTTTTCAAAATTTTTTTCGAAAATTTTTTTCGATATTTTATTCGAAAATTTTTTTTCAACATTTTTTTCAAAATTTTTTTCGAAAATTTTTTTCGAATATTTTTTTCGAAAATTTTTTTCGAAAATTTTTTTCGAAAATTTTTTTCGAAATTTTTTTGGTAAATTTTTTTTCAAAATTTTTTCGAAAATTTTTTTCAAAATTTTTTTCGAAATTTTTTTTTAAAAATTTTTTTCGAAATTTTTTTTTCAAAATTTTTTTGGAAAGTTTTTTTTTCAAAATTTTTTTCAAAATTTTTTTCGAAATTTTTTTTGGAAAATTTTTTTTCAAAATTTTTTTCGAAAATTTTTTTCGAGTTTTTTTTCAAAATGTTTTTCAAAATTTTTTTCGAAAATTTTTCGAAAATTTTTTTGAAAATTTTTTTCGGAAATTTTTTTCGAAAATTTTTTTTTTTCGAAATTTTTTTGGAAAATTTTTTTTCAAAATTTTTTTCGAAAATTTTTTTTCGAAATCTTTTAGGAAATTTTTTTTTCAAAATTTTTTTCAAAATTTTTTTCGAAAATTTTTTTTCAAAATTTTTTTCGAAAATTCTTTTCGAAATTTTTTTTTCAAAATTTTTTTCGAAATTTTTTTTCAAAATTTTTTTCCGAAATTTTTTTCGAAAATTTTTTTTAAAAATTTTTTTCGAAAATTTTTCTTCAAAATTTTTTTCAAAATTTTTTTCGAAAATTTTTTTTCGAAATTTTTTTTCAAAATTTTTTTTCAAAATTTTTTTCGAAAATTTTTTTTCAAAATTTTTTTCAAAATTTTTTTCGAAAATTTTCTTCGAAAATTTTCTTCGAAATTTTTTTTTCGAAATTTTTTTGGAAATTTTTTTTTCAAAATTTTTTTGGAAATTTTTTTTTCAAAATTTTTTTCGAAAATTTTTTTCAAAATTTTTTTCGAAATTTTTTTTTCAAAATTTTTTTCGAAAATTTTTTTCAAAATTTTTTTCGAAAATTTTTTTGGAAAACTTTTCAAAATTTTTTTCAAAATTTTTTTCAAAATTTTTTTCAAAATTTTTTTTGAAAATTATTTTTCAAAATTTTTTTCAAATTTTTTTCGAAAATTTTTTCGAAAATTTTTTTTCAAAATTTTTTTGGAAAGTTTTTTTTTCAAAATTTTTTTCAAAATTTTTTTCGAAAATTTTTTTCGAGTTTTTTTTCAAAATGTTTTTCAAAATTTTTTTCGAAAATTTTTTCGAAAATTTTTCGAAAATTTTTTTGAAAATTTTTTTCGGAAATTTTTTTCGAAAATTTTTTTTCGAAATTTTTTTGGAAAATTTTTTTTCAAAATTTTTTTCCAAAATTTTTTTTCGAAATCTTTTAGGAAATTTTTTTTTCAAAATTTGTTTCGAAAATTTTTTTCAAAATTTTTTTCGAAAATTTTTTTTCAAAATTTTTTTCGAAAATTCTTTTCGAAAATTTTTTTTCAAAATTATTTTCGAAAATTTTTTTTCAAAATTTTTTTCAAGATTTTTTTCGAAAATTTATTTTCGAAATTTTTAACGAAAATTTTTTTCAAAATTTTTTTCGAAAATTTTATAGAAACTTTTTTTTCAAAATTTTTTTCGAAAATTCTTTTTTCAAAATTTTTTTCAAAATTTTTTTCGAAAATTTTTTTTCGAAAATTTTTTTGGAAAATTTTTTTTCAAAATTTTCTCGAAATTTTTTTTCAAAATTTTTTTCGAAATTTTTTTTCAAAATTTTTTTCGAAATTTTTTTTAAAAATTTTTTTTCAAAATTTTTTTCGAAAATTTTTTTCGATATTTTATTCGAAAATTTTTTTTCAACATTTTTTTCAAAATTTTTTTCGAAAATTTTTTTCGAATATTTTTTTCGAAAATTTTTTTCGAAAATTTTTTTCGAAAATTTTTTTCGAAATTTTTTTGGTAAATTTTTTTTCAAAATTTTTTCGAAAATTTTTTTCAAAATTTTTTTCGAAATTTTTTTTTAAAAATTTTTTTCGAAATTTTTTTTTCAAAATTTTTTTGGAAAGTTTTTTTTTCAAAATTTTTTTCAAAATTTTTTTCGAAATTTTTTTTGGAAAATTTTTTTTCAAAATTTTTTTCGAAAATTTTTTTCGAGTTTTTTTTCAAAATGTTTTTCAAAATTTTTTTCGAAAATTTTTCGAAAATTTTTTTGAAAATTTTTTTCGGAAATTTTTTTCGAAAATTTTTTTTTTCGAAATTTTTTTGGAAAATTTTTTTTCAAAATTTTTTTCGAAAATTTTTTTTCGAAATCTTTTAGGAAATTTTTTTTTCAAAATTTTTTTCAAAATTTTTTTCGAAAATTTTTTTTCAAAATTTTTTTCGAAAATTCTTTTCGAAATTTTTTTTTCAAAATTTTTTTCGAAATTTTTTTTCAAAATTTTTTTCCGAAATTTTTTTCGAAAATTTTTTTTAAAAATTTTTTTCGAAAATTTTTCTTCAAAATTTTTTTCAAAATTTTTTTCGAAAATTTTTTTTCGAAATTTTATTTCAAAATTTTTTTTCAAAATTTTTTTCGAAAATTTTTTTTCAAAATTTTTTTCAAAATTTTTTTCGAAAATTTTCTTCGAAAATTTTCTTCGAAATTTTTTTTTCGAAATTTTTTTGGAAATTTTTTTTTCAAAATTTTTTTGGAAATTTTTTTTTCAAAATTTTTTTCGAAAATTTTTTTCAAAATTTTTTTCGAAATTTTTTTTTCAAAATTTTTTTCGAAAATTTTTTTCAAAATTTTTTTCGAAAATTTTTTTGGAAAACTTTTCAAAATTTTTTTCAAAATTTTTTTCAAAATTTTTTTCAAAATTTTTTTTGAAAATTATTTTTCAAAATTTTTTTCAAATTTTTTTCGAAAATTTTTTCGAAAATTTTTTTTCAAAATTTTTTTGGAAAGTTTTTTTTTCAAAATTTTTTTCAAAATTTTTTTCGAAAATTTTTTTCGAGTTTTTTTTCAAAATGTTTTTCAAAATTTTTTTCGAAAATTTTTTCGAAAATTTTTCGAAAATTTTTTTGAAAATTTTTTTCGGAAATTTTTTTCGAAAATTTTTTTTCGAAATTTTTTTGGAAAATTTTTTTTCAAAATTTTTTTCCAAAATTTTTTTTCGAAATCTTTTAGGAAATTTTTTTTTCAAAATTTGTTTCGAAAATTTTTTTCAAAATTTTTTTCGAAAATTTTTTTTCAAAATTTTTTTCGAAAATTCTTTTCGAAAATTTTTTTTCAAAATTATTTTCGAAAATTTTTTTTCAAAATTTTTTTCAAGATTTTTTTCGAAAATTTATTTTCGAAATTTTTAACGAAAATTTTTTTCAAAATTTTTTTCGAAAATTTTATAGAAACTTTTTTTTCAAAATTTTTTTCGAAAATTCTTTTTTCAAAATTTTTTTCAAAATTTTTTTCGAAAATTTTTTTTCGAAAATTTTTTTGGAAAATTTTTTTTCAAAATTTTCTCGAAATTTTTTTTCAAAATTTTTTTCGAAATTTTTTTTCAAAATTTTTTTCGAAATTTTTTTTAAAAATTTTTTTTCAAAATTTTTTTCAAAAATTTTTTTCAAAATTTTTTTCGAAAATTTTTTCGAAAATTTTTTTTATAAATTTTTTTCAAAAATTTTTTTTCAAAATTATTTTCGAATGTTTTTTTCAAAATTTTTTTCAAAAATTGTTTTCGAAATTTTTTTCGAAAATTTTTTTCAAAATTTTTTTCGAAAATTTGTTTTCGAAAATTTTTTTCCGAAATTTTTTTCCGAAATTTTTTTCGAAAATTTTTTTTCAAAATTTTTTTCGAAAATTTTTTTTCAAAATTTTTTTCAAAATTTTTTTCGAAAATTTTTTTTCGTAATTTTTTTCGAAAATTTTTTTCAAAATTTTTTTCGAAAATTTTTTCGAAAATTTTTTTTCAAAATTTTTTTCGAAAATTTTTTTTCAAAATTTTTTTTCGAAAATTTTTTTTTCAAAATTTTTTTCGAAAATTTTTTTTCAAAATTTTTTTCAAAAATTTTTTTTCGAAATTTTTTTCGAAAATTTTATTCAAAATTTTTTTCGAAAATTTTTTTTCAAAATTCTTTCGAAAATTTTTTTTCAAAATTTTTTTCGAAAATTTTTTTTCAAAATTTTTTTCCGAAATTTTTTTTGAAAATTTTTTTTCAAAATTTTTTTCGAAAATTTTTTTTCAAAATTTTTTTCAAAATTTTTTTCGAAAATTTTTTTTCGTAATTTTTTTCGAAAATTTTTTTCTAAAATTTTTTCGAAAATTTTTTTTCAAAATTTTTTTCGAAAATTTTTTTTCAAAATTTTTTCGAAAATTTTTTTTCGAAATTTTTTTCAAAAATTTTTTTCAAAATTTTTTTCGAAAATTTTTTTGAAAATTATTTTTCAAAATTTTTTCGAAAAATTTTTTTCAAAATTTTTTTCGAAAATTTTTTTTCGAAAAATTTTTTCGAAAATTTTTTTTCAAAATTTTTTTCCGAAATTTTTTTCGAAAATTTTTTTTCAAAATTTTTTTCGAAAATTTTTTTTCAAAATTTTTTTCAAAATTTTTTTCGAAAATTTTTTTTCGTAATTTTTTTCGAAAATTTTTTTCAAAATTTTTTTCGAAAATTTTTTTTCAAAATGTTTTTCGAAAATTTTTTTTTGAAAATTTTTTTTCAAAATTTTTTTGAAAATTTTTTTTCGAAAATTTTTTTCGAAAATTTTTTTTCAAAATTTTTTTCGAAAATTTTTTTTCAAAATTTTTTCGAAAATTTTTTTTCAAAATCTTTTTCCGAAATTTTTTTCGAAAATTTTTTTTAAAAATTTTTTTCGAAAATTTTTTTTCAAAATTTTTTTCAAAATTTTTTTCGAAAATTTTTTTTCGAAATTTTTTTCAAAATTTTTTTTCAAAATTTTTTTCGAAAATTTTTTTTCAAAATTTTTTTCAAAATTTTTTTCGAAAATTTTCTTCGAAAATTTTCTTCGAAATTTTTTTGGAAATTTTTTTTTCAAAATTTTTTTGGAAATTTTTTATTCAAACTTTTTTTCGAAAATTTTTTTCAAAATTTTTTTCGAAATTTTTTTTTCAAAATTTTTTTCGAAAATTTTTTTCGAAAATTTTTTTTCAAAATTTTTTTCAAAAATTTTTTCAAAAATTTTTCGAATATTTTTTTTCAAAATTTTTTTGGAAATTTTTTTTTCAAAATTTTTTTTGAAAATTTTTTTCGAAAATTTTTTTGGAAAATTTTTTTCAAATTTTTTTTTAAAATCTTTTTTTAAAATTTTTTTCGAAAATTTTTTTCAAAATTTTTTTCGAAAATTTTTTTGGAAAATTTTTTTCAAATTTTTTTTCGAAAATTTTTTTTCGAAATTTTTTTCGAAAATTTTTTTCAAAATTTTTTTCGAAAATTTTTTTCAAAATTTTTTTCAAATTTTTTTTCGAAAATTATTTTTCAAAATTTTTTCGAAAATTTTTTCGAAAATTTTTTTTCAAACTTTTTTTCAAAAATTCTTTTCGAAAATTCTTTTCGAAAATTTTTTTTCATAATTTTTTTCAAAATTTTTTTCGAAAATTTTATTTCAAAATTTTTTTCGAAATTTTTTTTTCAAAATTTTTTAAAAAATTTTTTTCGAAAATTTTTCTTCAAAATTTTTTTCGAAAATTTTTTTCGAAAATTTTTTTTCAAAATTTTTTTCAAAATTTTTTTCGAAAATTTTCTTCGAAAATTTTCTTCGAAAATTTTTTTTCGAAATTTTTTTGGAAATTTTTTTTTCAAAATTTTTTTGGAAATTTTTTTTTCAAAATTTTTTTCGAAAATTTTTTTCAAAATTTTTTTCGAAATTTTTTTTTCAAAATTTTTTTCGAAAATTTTTTTCGAAAATTTTTTTTCAAAATTTTTTTCAAAAATTTTTTCAAAAATTTTTCGAATATTTTTTTTCAAAATTTTTTTCGAAAATTTTTTTTCAAAATTTTTTTCGAAAATTTTTTTCAAAATTTTTTTCGAAAATTTTTTTGGAAAACTTTTCAAAATTTTTTTCAAAATTTTTTTCATAATTTTTTTTGAAAATTATTTTTCAAAATTTTTTTCAAAATTTTTTTCGAAAATTTCGAAAATTTTTTTCGGAAATTTTTTCGAAAATTTTTTTCGAAATCTTTTTTCGGAAATTTTTTCGAAAATTTTTTCGAAAATTTTTTCGAAAATTTTTTCGAAAATTTTTTTTCAAAATTTTTTTCGAAAATTTTTTTTCAAAATTTTCTTCAAAATTTTTTTCGAAAATTTTTATTTCAAAATTTTTTTCGAAAATTTTTTTTCGAAATTTTTTTGGAAATTTTTTTTTCAAAATTTTTTTCGAAAATTTTTTTCAAAATTTTTTTCGAAAATTTTTTTGGAAAATTTTTTTCAAAATTTTTTTTCAAAATTTTTTTCGAAAATTTTTTTCAAAATTTTTTTCGAAAATTTTTTTGGAAAATTTTTTTCAAATTTTTTTTCGAAAATTTTTTTTCGAAATTTTTTTCGAAAATTTTTTTCAAAATTTTTTTCGAAAATTTTTTTCAAAATTTTTTTCAAAATTTTTTTCGAAAATTATTTTTCAAAATTTTTTTTCAAAATTTTTTTCGAAATTTTTTTCGAAAATTTTTTTCGAAAGTTTTTTTTCAAAATTTTTTTCAAAATTTTTTTCGAAAATTTTTCAAAATTTTTTTTCGAAAATTTTTTTCGAAAATTTTTTTTGAAAATTTTTTTCAAGATTTTTTTCGAAATTTTTTTTTCAAAATTTTTTTCGAAATTTTTTTTCAAAATTTTTTTCGAAAATTTTTTTTCAAAATTTTTTTCGAAAATTTTTTTTCGAAATTTTTTTGGAAAATTTTCTTTCAAAATTTTTTTCGAGAATTTTTTTCAAAATTTTTTTCGAAAATTTTTTTTCAAAATTTTTTTCGAAAATTCTTTTCGAAAATTCTTTTCGAAAATTCTTTTCGAAAATTTTTTTTCATAATTTTTTTCAAAATTTTTTTCGAAAATTTTATTTCAAAATATTTTTCGAAATTTTTTTTTCAAAATTTTTTTCAAAATTTTTTTCGAAAATTTTTTTTCAAAATTTTTTTCGAAAATTTTTTTCAAAAATTTTTTTTTAAAATTTTTTTCCGAAATGTTTTTCGAAAATTTTTTTTCAAAATTTTTTTCCGAAATTTTTTTCGAAAATTTTTTTTTAAATTTTTTTCGAAAATTTTTTTTCGAAATTTTTTTCGAAAATTTTTTTCAAAATTTTTTTCGAAAATTTTTTTTCAAAATTTTTTTCGAAAATTTTTTTTCAAAATTTTTTTCGAAAATTTTTATTCAAAATTTTTTTCCGAAATTTTTTTCGACAATTTTTTTTCAAAATTTTTTTCGAAAATTTTTTTTCAAAATTTTTTTCAAAATTTTTTTCGAAAATTTTTTTTCGTAATTTTTTTCGAAAATTTTTTTCGAAAATTTTTTTCTAAAATTTTTTCGAAAATTTTTTTTCAAAATTTTTTTCGAAAATTTTTTTTCGATATTTTTTTGGAAATTTTTTTTTCAAAATTTTTTTCAAAATTTTATGGAAAATTTTTTTTCAAAATTTTTTTCGAAAATTTTTTTGGAAAATTTTTTTCAAAATTTTTTTTTAAAATTTTTTTCGAAAATTTTTTTCAAAATTTTTTTCGAAAATTTTTTTGGAAAATTTTTTTCAAATTTTTTTTCGAAAATTTTTTTTCGAAATTTTTTTCGAAAATTTTTTTCAAAATTTTTTTCGAAAATTTTTTTCAAAATTTTTTTCAAAATTTTTTTTCAAAATTTTTTTCGAAATTTTTTTCGAAAATTTTTTTCGAAAGTTTTTTTTCAAAATTTTTTTCAAAATTTATTTCGAAAATTTTTTCGAAAATTTTTCGAAATTTTTTTCAAAAATTTTTTTCGAAAATTTTTTTTGAAAATTTTTTTCAAGATTTTTTTCGAAATTTTTTTTTCAAAATTTTTTTCGAAATTTTTTTTCAAATTTTTTTTCGAAAATTTTTTTTCAAAATTTTTTTCGAAAATTTTTTTTCGAAATTTTTTTGGAAAATTTTCTTTCAAAATTTTTTTCGAGAATTTTTTTCAAAATTTTTTTCGAAAATTTTTTTTCAAATTTTTTTTCGAAAATTCTTTTCGAAAATTCTTTTCGAAAATTTTTTTTCATAATTTTTTTCAAAATTTTTTTCGAAAATTTTATTTCAAAATTTTTTTCGAAATTTTTTTTTCAAAATTTTTTTCAAAATTTTTTTCGAAAATTTTTTTTCAAAATTTTTTTCGAAAATTTTTTTCAAAAATTTTTTTCGAAAATTTTTTTTCAAAATTTTTTTCGAAAATTTTTTTCAAAATTTTTTTCGAAAATTTTTTTCGAAATTTTTTTTCGAAAAATTTTTTTCAAAATTTTTTCGAAAATTTTTTTTAAAAATTTTTTTCGAAAATTTTTTTTCAAAATTTTTTTCGAAATTTTTTTCATAATTTTTTTCGAAAATTTTTTTTAAAAATTTTTTTTGAAAATTTTTTTCAAAATTTTTTTCGAAAATTTTTTTGGAAAATTTTTTTTCAAAATTTTTTTCGAAAATTTTTTTAAAAATTTTTTTTGAAAATTTTTTTTCGAAATTTTTTTCGAAAATTTTTTTCGGTAATTTTTTCGAAAATTTTTTTCGAAAATTTTTTTCGGAAATTTTTTCGAAAACTTTTTTCGGAAATTTTTTCAAAAATTTTTTCGAAAATTTTTTTTCAAAATTTTTTTCGAAAATTTTTTTTCAAAATTTTCTTCAAAATTTTTTTCGAAAATTTTTATTTCAAAATTTTTTTCGAAAATTTTTTTTCGAAATTTTTTTGGAAATTTTTTTTTCAAAATTTTTTTCGAAAATTTTTTTCAAAATTTTTTTCGAAAATTTTTTTGGAAAATTTTTTTCAAATTTTTTTTTCAAAATTTTTTTCGAAAATTTTTTTCAAAATTTTTTTCGAAAATTTTTTTGGAAATTTTTTTTCAAATTTTTTTTCGAAAATTTTTTTTCGAAATTTTTTTCGAAAATTTTTTTCAAAATTTTTTTCGAAAATTTTTTTCAAAATTTTTTTCAAAATTTTTTTCGAAAATTATTTTTCAAAATTTTTTTTCAAAATTTTTTTCGAAATTTTTTTCGAAAATTTTTTTCGAAAGATTTTTTCAAAATTTTTTTCAAAATTTTTTTCGAAAATTTTTTCCAAATACTTTCGAAATTTTTTTCGAAAATTTTTTTCGGAAATTTTTTTTGAAAATTTTTTTCAAGATTTTTTTCGAAATTTTTTTTTCAAAATTTTTTTCAAAATTTTTTTTCAAAATTTTTTTCGAAAATTTTTTTTCAAAATTTTTTTCGAAAATTTTTTTTCGAAATTTTTTTGGAAAATTTTCTTTCAAAATTTTTTTCGAGAATTTTTTTCAAAATTTTTTTCGAAAATTTTTTTTCAAAATTTTTTTCGAAAATTCTTTTCGAAAATTTTTTTCATAATTTTTTTCAAAATTTTTTTCGAAAATTTTATTTCAAAATTTTTTTCGAAATTTTTTTTTCAAAATTTTTTTCAAAATTTTTTTTGAAAATTTTTTTTCGAAATTTTTTTGGAAATTTTTTTTTCAAAATTTTTTTCGAAAATTTTTTTCGAAATTTTTTTTCGAAAATTTTTTTCAAAATTTTTTTCGAAAATTTTTTTTCAAAATTTTTTTCGAAAATTTTTTTTCATATTTTTTTTCAAAATTTTTTTCGAAAATTTTATTTCAAAATTTTTTTCGAAAATTTTTTTTCAAAATTTTTTTCGAAAATTTTTTTTCAAAATTTTTTTCGAAAATTTTTTTTCAAAATTTTTTTCGAAAATTTTTTCGAAAATTTTTTTTCAAAATTTTTTTCGAAAATTTTATTCAAATTTTTTTTCGAAAATTTTTTTGGAAATTTTTTTTTCAAAATTTTTTTCGAAAATTTTTTTAAAAATTTTTTTCGAAAATTTTTTTTCGAAATTTTTTTCGAAAATTTTATTCAAATTTTTTTTCGAAAATTTTTTCGAAAATTTTTTTGGAAAATTTTTTTTCAAAATGTTTTTCGAAAATTTTTTTAAAAATTTTTTTCAAAATTTTTTTCGAAGATTTTTTTTTAAAATTTTTTTCGAAAATTTTTTTCAAAAATTTTTTTTCGAAATTTTTTTCGAAATTTTTTTTGAAAATTTTTTTTCAAAATTTTTTTGAAAATTTTTTTTCAAAATTTTTTTCAAAATTTTTTTCGAAAATTTTTTTCGAAAATTTTTTTTCAAATTTTTTTTCGAAATTTTTTTTGAAATTTTTTTTTCAAAATTTTTTTCGAAAATTTTTTTCAAAATTTTTTTCGAAAATTTTTTTCAAAATTTTTTTCGAAAATTTTTTTCGAAATTTTTTTTTTTTAATTTTTTTCGAAAATTTTTTTTCGAAAATTTTTTTTCGAAAATTTTATTTCAAAATTTTTTTCGAAATTTTTTTTTCAAAATTTTTTTCGAAAATTTTTTTTCAAAATTTTTTTTCAAAATTTTTTTCGAAAATTTTTTTTCAAAATTTTTTTCGAAAATTTTTTTTCGAAATTTTTTTGGAAAATTTTTTTTCAAAATCTTTTTCGAAAATGTTTTTCAAATTTTTTTTCGAAAATTTTTTTCAAAATTTTTTTCGAAAATTTTTTTGGAAAATTTTTTTCGAAATTTTTTTTCAAAATTTTTTTTGAAAATTTTTTTTCGAAATTTTTTTTCAAAATTTTTTTCAAAAATTTTTTTTCAAAATTTTTTTCAAAATTTTTTTCGAAAATTTTTTTTCGAAATTTTTTTCGAAAATTTTGTTCAAAATTTTTTTCGAAAATTTTTTTTCAAAATTTTTTTCGAAAATTTTTTTTCAAAATTTTTTTCGAAAATTTTTTTCAAAATTTTTTTCAAAATTTTTTTCGAAATTTTTTTCATAATTTTTTTCGAAAATGTTTTTTTAAAATTTTTTTCGAAAATTTTTTTCAAAATTTTTTTCGAAAATTTTTTTCGAAAATTTTTTTCAAAATTTTTTTCGAAAATTTTTTTCGAAAATTTTTTTAAAAATTTTTTTCAAAATTTTTTTCGAAAATTTTTTTTCAAAATTTTTTTGGAAAATTTTTTTCGAAAATTTTTTTTGGAAATTTTTTTTTCAAAATTTTTTTCAAAATTTTTTTCGAAAATTTTTTTGGAAAATTTTTTTCAAAATTTTTTTTAAAAATTTTTTTTGAAAATTTTTTTTCGAAATTTTTTTTCAAAATTTTTTTCAAAAATTTTTTTTCAAAATTTTTTTCAAAATTTTTTTCGAAATTTTTTTTTCGAAATTTTTTTCGAAAATTTTGTTCAAAATTTTTTTCGAAAATTTTTTCGAAAATTTTTTTTCAAAATTTTTTTCGAAAATTTTTTTTCAAAATTTTTTTCGAAAATTTTTTTCAAAATTTTTTTCAAAATTTTTTTCGAAATTTTTTTCATAATTTTTTTCGAAAATGTTTTTTTTAAATTTTTTTCGAAAATTTTTTTCAAAATTTTTTTCGAAAATTTTTTTCGAAAATTTTTTTAAAAATTTTTTTCAAAATTTTTTTCGAAAATTTTTTTTCAAAATTTTTTTGGAAAATTTTTTTCGAAAATTTTTTTTCGAAATTTTTTTCGAAAATTTTTTTCGGAAATTTTTTCGAAAATTTTTTTCGAAAATTTTTTTCGGAAATTTTTTCGAAAATTTTTTTCGAAAATTTTTTTCGGAAATTTTTTCGAAAATTTTTTCGAAAATTTTTTTGAAAATTTTTTCGAAAATTTTTTTTCAAAATTTTTTTCGAAATTTTTTTTTCAAAATTTTCTTCAAAATTTTTTTTCGAAATTTTTTTCGAAAATTTTTTTCGGAAATTTTTTCGAAAATTTTTTTCGAAAACTTTTTTCGGAAATTTTTTCGAAAATTTTTTCGAAAATTTTTTTTCAAAATTTTTTTCGAAAATTTTTTTTCAAAATTTTCTTCAAAATTTTTTTCGAAAATTTTTATTTCAAAATTTTTTTCGAAAATTTTTTTTCGAAATTTTTTTGGAAATTTTTTTTTCAAAATTTTTTTCGAAAATTTTTTTCGAAATTTTTTTTGGAAAATTTTTTTCAAATTTTTTTTCAAAATCTTTTTTCAAAATTTTTTTCGAAAATTTTTTTCAAAATTTTTTTCGAAAATTTTTTTGGAAAATTTTTTTCAAATTTTTTTTCGAAAATTTTTTTTCGAAATTTTTTTCGAAAATTTTTTTCAAAATTTTTTTCGAAAATTTTTTTCAAAATTTTTTTCAAAAGTTTTTTCGAAAATTATTTTTCAAAATTTTTTTCGAAATTTTTTTCGAAAATTTTTTTCGAAAGTTTTTTTCAAAATTTTTTTCAAAATTTTTTTCGAAAATTTTTCGAAATTTTTTTCAAGATTTTTTTCGAAATTTTTTTTTCAAAATTTTTTTCGAAATTTTTTTTCAAAATTTTTTTCGAAAATTTTTTTCGAAAAATTTTTTTTCGAAATTTTTTTGGAAAATTTTTTTTCAAAATTTTTTCGAAAATTTTTTCGAAAATTTTTTTTCAAACTTTTTTTCAAAAATTCTTTTCGAAAATTCTTTTCGAAAATTTTTTTTCATAATTTTTTTCAAAATTTTTTTCGAAAATTTTATTTCAAAATTTTTTTCGAAATTTTTTTTTCAAAATTTTTTTAAAAATTTTTTTTGGAAATTTTTTTTCAAAATTTTTTTCGAAAATTTTTTTCGAAAATTTTTTTTAAAATTTTTTTCAAAATTTTTTTCGAAAATTATTTTTCAAAATTTTTTTCAAAATTTTTTTCGCAAATTTTTTCGAAAATTTTTTTTCGAAATTTTTTTGGTAAGTTTTTTTTCAAAATTTTTTTCAAAATCTTTTTCGAAATTTTTTTTGGAAAATTTTTTTTCAAAATTTTTTTCGAAAGTTTTTTTTCAAATTTTTTTTCAAAATTTTTTTCAAAATTTTTTTCGAAAATTTTTTCGAAAATTTTTCGAAAATTTTTTTTCAAAATTTTTTTCGAAAATTTTTCGAAAAAATTTTTTTCAAAATTTTTTTCGAAAATTTTTTTCAAAACTTTTTTCGAAATTTTTTTTTCAAAATTTTTTTTCAAAATTTTTTTTTCAAAATTTTTTTTCAAAATTTTTTTCGGAAATTTTTTTCGAAAATTTTTTTTCGAAATTTTTTTGGAAAATTTTTTTCGAAAATTTTTTTTCGAAATTTTTTTGGAAATTTTTTTTTCAAAATTTTTTTCGAAAATTTTTTTCAAAATTTTTTTTCAAAATTTTTTTCAAAAATTTTTTTCGATATTTTATTCGAAATTTTTTTTTCAACATTTTTTTCAAAATTTTTTTCGAAAATTTTTTTCGAATATTTTTTTCGAAAATTTTTTTCGAAAATTTTTTTCGAAAATTTTTTTTCGAAATTTTTTTGGTAAATTTTTTTTCAAAATTTTTTCGAAAATTTTTTTCAAAATTTTTTTCGAAATTTTTTTTTTTTAATTTTTTTCGAAATTTTTTTTTCAAAATTTTTTTGGAAAGTTTTTTTTTCAAAATTTTTTTCAAAATTTTTTTCGAAATTTTTTTTGGAAAATTTTTTTTCAAAATTTTTTTCGAAAATTTTTTTCGAGTTTTTTTTCAAAATGTTTTTCAAAATTTTTTTCGAAAATTTTTCGAAAATTTTTTTGAAAATTTTTTTCGGAAATTTTTTTCGAAAATTTTTTTTTTTCGAAATTTTTTTGCAAAATTTTTTTTCAAAATTTTTTTCGAAAATTTTTTTTCGAAATCTTTTAGGAAATTTTTTTTTCAAAATTTTTTTCAAAATTTTTTTCGAAAATTTTTTTTCAAAATTTTTTTCGAAAATTCTTTTCGAAATTTTTTTTTCAAAATTTTTTTCGAAATTTTTTTTCAAAATTTTTTTCGAAAATTTTTTTCGAAAATTTTTTTCGAAAATTTTTTTTCGAAATTTTTTTGGAAAATTTCTTTTTCAAAATTTTTTCGAAAATTTTTTCGAAAATTTTTTTTCAAAAATTCTTTTCGAAAATTCTTTTCGAAAATTTTTTTTCATAATTTTTTTTCAAAATTTTTTCGAAAATTTTATTTCAAAATTTTTTTCGAAATTTTTTTTTCAAAATTTTTTTCAAAATTTTTTTCGAAAATTTTTTTTCAAAATTTTTTTCGAAAATTTTTTTTAAAATTTTTTTCGAAAATTTTTTTTCGAAATTTTTTTCAAAATTTTTTTCGAAAATTTTTTCGAAAATTTTTTTTCAAACTTTTTTTCAAAATTTTTTTTCGAAAATTTTTTTTCAAAATTTTTTTCGAAAATTTTTTTTCAAAATTTTTTTCGAAAATTTTTCTTCGAAATTTTTTTCAAAAATTTTTTTCAAAATTTTTTTCGAAAATTTTTTCGAAAATTTTTTTTCAAAATTTTTTCGAAAATTTTTTTTCAAAATTTTTTTCGAAAATTTTTTTTCGAAAAATTTTTTCGAAAATTTTTTTTCAAAATTTTTTTCCGAAATTTTTTTCGAAAATTTTTTTTCAAAATTTTTTTCGAAAATTTTTTTTCGTAATTTTTTTCGAAAATTTTTTTCAAAATTTTTTTCGCAAATTTTTTTTCAAAATGTTTTTCGAAAATTTTTTTTCGAAAATGTTTTTTCAAAATTTTTTCGAAAATTTTTTTTCAAAATCTTTTTCCGAAATTTTTTTCGAAAATTTTTTTTAAAAATTTTTTTCGAAAATTTTTTTTCAAAATTTTTTTCAAAATTTTTTTCGAAAATTTTTTTTCGAAATTTTTTTTCAAAATTTTTTTCAAAATTTTTTTCGAAAATTATTTTTCAAAATTTTTTTCAAAATTTTTTTTGCAAATTTTTTCGAAAATTTTTTTTCGAAATTTTTTTGGAAAGTTTTTTTTCAAAATTTTTTTCAAAATCTTTTTCGAAATTTTTTTTGGAAAATTTTTTTTCAAAATTTTTTTCGAAAGTTTTTTTTCAAATTTTTTTTCAAAATTTTTTTCAAAATTTTTTTCGAAAATTTTTTCGAAAATTTTTCGAAAATTTTTTTTCAAAATTTTTTTCGAAAATTTTTCGAAAAAATTTTTTTCAAAATTTTTTTCGAAAATTTTTTTCAAAACTTTTTTCGAAATTTTTTTTTCAAAATTTTTTTCAAAATTTTTTTTTCAAAATTTTTTTTCAAAATTTTTTTCGGAAATTTTTTTCGAAAATTTTTTTTCGAAATTTTTTATGGAAAATTTTTTTCGAAAATTTTTTTTCGAAATTTTTTTGGAAATTTTTTTTTCAAAATTTTTTTCGAAAATTTTTTTCAAAATTTTTTTTCAAAATTTTTTTCGAAAATTTTTTTCGATATTTTATTCGAAAATTTTTTTTCAACATTTTTTTCAAAATTTTTTTCGAAAATTTTTTTCGAATATTTTTTTCGAAAATTTTTTTCGAAAATTTTTTTCGAAAATTTTTTTCGAAATTTTTTTGGTAAATTTTTTTTCAAAATTTTTTCGAAAATTTTTTTCAAAATTTTTTTCGAAATTTTTTTTTAAAAATTTTTTTCGAAATTTTTTTTTCAAAATTTTTTTGGAAAGTTTTTTTTTCAAAATTTTTTTCAAAATTTTTTTCGAAATTTTTTTTGGAAAATTTTTTTTCAAAATTTTTTTCGAAAATTTTTTTCGAGTTTTTTTTCAAAATGTTTTTCAAAAATTTTTTCGAAAATTTTTCGAAAATTTTTTTGAAAATTTTTTTCGGAAATTTTTTTCGAAAATTTTTTTTTTTCGAAATTTTTTTGGAAAATTTTTTTTCAAAATTTTTTTCGAAAATTTTTTTTCGAAATCTTTTAGGAAATTTTTTTTTCAAAATTTTTTTCAAAATTTTTTTCGAAAATTTTTTTTCAAAATTTTTTTCGAAAATTCTTTTCGAAATTTTTTTTTCAAAATTTTTTTCGAAATTTTTTTTCAAAATTTTTTTCCGAAATTTTTTTCGAAAATTTTTTTTAAAAATTTTTTTCGAAAATTTTTCTTCAAAATTTTTTTCAAAATTTTTTTCGAAAATTTTTTTTCGAAATTTTTTTTCAAAATTTTTTTTCAAAATTTTTTTCGAAAATTTTTTTTCAAAATTTTTTTCAAAATTTTTTTCGAAAATTTTCTTCGAAAATTTTCTTCGAAATTTTTTTTTCGAAATTTTTTTGGAAATTTTTTTTTCAAAATTTTTTTGGAAATTTTTTTTTCAAAATTTTTTTCGAAAATTTTTTTCAAAATTTTTTTCGAAATTTTTTTTTCAAAATTTTTTTCGAAAATTTTTTTCAAAATTTTTTTCGAAAATTTTTTTGGAAAACTTTTCAAAATTTTTTTCAAAATTTTTTTCAAAATTTTTTTTGAAAATTATTTTTCAAAATTTTTTTCAAATTTTTTTCGAAAATTTTTTCGAAAATTTTTTTTCAAAATTTTTTTGGAAAGTTTTTTTTTCAAAATTTTTTTCAAAATTTTTTTCGAAAATTTTTTTCGAGTTTTTTTTCAAAATGTTTTTCAAAATTTTTTTCGAAAATTTTTTCGAAAATTTTTCGAAAATTTTTTTGAAAATTTTTTTCGGAAATTTTTTTCGAAAATTTTTTTTCGAAATTTTTTTGGAAAATTTTTTTTCAAAATTTTTTTCGAAAATTTTTTTTCGAAATCTTTTAGGAAATTTTTTTTTCAAAATTTTTTTCGAAAATTTTTTTCAAAATTTTTTTCGAAAATTTTTTTTCAAAATTTTTTTCGAAAATTCTTTTCGAAAATTTTTTTTCAAAATTATTTTCGAAAATTTTTTTTCAAAATTTTTTTCAAGATTTTTTTCGAAAATTTATTTTCGAAATTTTTAACGAAAATTTTTTTCAAAATTTTTTTCGAAAATTTTATAGAAACTTTTTTTTCAAAATTTTTTTCGAAAATTCTTTTTTCAAAATTTTTTTCAAAATTTTTTTCGAAAATTTTTTTTCGAAAATTTTTTTGGAAAATTTTTTTTCAAAATTTTCTCGAAATTTTTTTTCAAAATTTTTTTCGAAATTTTTTTTCAAAATTTTTTTCGAAATTTTTTTTAAAAATTTTTTTTCAAAATTTTTTTCAAAAATTTTTTTCAAAATTTTTTTCGAAAATTTTTTCGAAAATTTTTTTTATAAATTTTTTTCAAAAATTTTTTTTCAAAATTATTTTCGAATGTTTTTTTCAAAATTTTTTTCAAAAATTGTTTTCGAAATTTTTTTCGAAAATTTTTTTCAAAATTTTTTTCGAAAATTTGTTTTCGAAAATTTTTTTCCGAAATTTTTTTCCGAAATTTTTTTCGAAAATTTTTTTTCAAAATTTTTTTCGAAAATTTTTTTTCAAAATTTTTTTCAAAATTTTTTTCGAAAATTTTTTTTCGTAATTTTTTTCGAAAATTTTTTTCAAAATTTTTTTCGAAAATTTTTTCGAAAATTTTTTTTCAAAATTTTTTTCGAAAATTTTTTTTCAAAATTTTTTTTCGAAAATTTTTTTTTCAAAATTTTTTTCGAAAATTTTTTTTCAAAATTTTTTTCAAAAATTTTTTTTCGAAATTTTTTTCGAAAATTTTATTCAAAATTTTTTTCGAAAATTTTTTTTCAAAATTCTTTCGAAAATTTTTTTTCAAAATTTTTTTCGAAAATTTTTTTTCAAAATTTTTTTCCGAAATTTTTTTCGAAAATTTTTTTTCAAAATTTTTTTCGAAAATTTTTTTTCAAAATTTTTTCCAAATTTTTTTCGAAAATTTTTTTTCGTAATTTTTTTCGAAAATTTTTTTCTAAAATTTTTTCGAAAATTTTTTTTCAAAATTTTTTTCGAAAATTTTTTTTCAAAATTTTTTCGAAAATTTTTTTTCGAAATTTTTTTCAAAAATTTTTTTCAAAATTTTTTTCGAAAATTTTTTCGAAAATTATTTTTCAAAATTTTTTCGAAAAATTTTTTTCAAAATTTTTTTCGAAAATTTTTTTTCGAAAAATTTTTTCGAAAATTTTTTTTCAAAATTTTTTTCCGAAATTTTTTTCGAAAATTTTTTTTCAAAATTTTTTTCGAAAATTTTTTTTCAAAATTTTTTTCAAAATTTTTTTCGAAAATTTTTTTTCGTAATTTTTTTCGAAAATTTTTTTCAAAATTTTTTTCGAAAATTTTTTTTCAAAATGTTTTTCGAAAATTTTTTTTTGAAAATTTTTTTTCAAAATTTTTTTGAAAATTTTTTTTCGAAAATTTTTTTCGAAAATTTTTTTTCAAAATTTTTTTCGAAAATTTTTTTTCAAAATTTTTTCGAAAATTTTTTTTCAAAATCTTTTTCCGAAATTTTTTTCGAAAATTTTTTTTAAAAATTTTTTTCGAAAATTTTTTTTCAAAATTTTTTTCAAAATTTTTTTCGAAAATTTTTTTTCGAAATTTTTTTCAAAATTTTTTTTCAAAATTTTTTTCGAAAATTTTTTTTCAAAATTTTTTTCAAAATTTTTTTCGAAAATTTTCTTCGAAAATTTTCTTCGAAATTTTTTTGGAAATTTTTTTTTCAAAATTTTTTTGGAAATTTTTTATTCAAAATTTTTTTCGAAAATTTTTTTCAAAATTTTTTTCGAAATTTTTTTTTCAAAATTTTTTTCGAAAATTTTTTTCGAAAATTTTTTTTCAAAATTTTTTTCAAAAATTTTTTCAAAAATTTTTCGAATATTTTTTTTCAAAATTTTTTTCGAAAATTTTTTTTCAAAATTTTTTTCGAAAATTTTTTTCAAAATTTTTTTCGAAAATTTTTTTGGAAAACTTTTCAAAATTTTTTTCAAAATTTTTTTCATAATTTTTTTTGAAAATTATTTTTCAAAATTTTTTTCAAAATTTTTTTCGAAAATTTTTTCGAAAATTTTTTTTCAAAATTTTTTTGGAAAGTTTTTTTTTCAAAATTTTTTTCAAAATTTTTTTCGAAAATTTTTTTCGGAAATTCTTTCGAAAATTTTTTTCGGAAATTTTTTCGAAAATTTTTTCGAAAATTTTTTCGAAAATTTTTTTTCAAAATTTTTTTCGAAAATTTTTTTTCAAAATTTTCTTCAAAATTTTTTTTCGAAATTTTTTTCGAAAATTTTTTTCGGAAATTTTTTCGAAAATTTTTTTCGAAAACTTTTTTCGGAAATTTTTTCGAAAATTTTTTCGAAAATTTTTTTTCAAAATTTTTTTCGAAAATTTTTTTTCAAAATTTTCTTCAAAATTTTTTTCGAAAATTTTTATTTCAAAATTTTTTTCGAAAATTTTTTTTCGAAATTTTTTTGGAAATTTTTTTTTCAAAATTTTTTTCGAAAATTTTTTTTCAAAATTTTCTTCAAAATTTTTTTCGAAAATTTTTATTTCAAAATTTTTTTCGAAAATTTTTTTTTAGAAATTTTTTTGGAAATTTTTTTTCAAAATTTTTTTTGAAAATTTTTTTCGAAAATTTTTTTGGAAAATTTTTTTCAAATTTTTTTTTAAAATCTTTTTTTAAAATTTTTTTCGAAAATTTTTTTCAAAATTTTTTTCGAAAATTTTTTTGGAAAATTTTTTTCAAATTTTTTTTCGAAAATTTTTTTTCGAAATTTTTTTCGAAAATTTTTTTCAAAATTTTTTTCGAAAATTTTTTTCAAAATTTTTTTCAAATTTTTTTTCGAAAATTATTTTTCAAAATTTTTTCGAAAATTTTTTCGAAAATTTTTTTTCAAACTTTTTTTCAAAAATTCTTTTCGAAAATTCTTTTCGAAAATTTTTTTTCATAATTTTTTTCAAAATTTTTTTCGAAAATTTTATTTCAAAATTTTTTTCGAAATTTTTTTTTCAAAATTTTTTAAAAAATTTTTTTCGAAAATTTTTCTTCAAAATTTTTTTCGAAAATTTTTTTCGAAAATTTTTTTTCAAAATTTTTTTCAAAATTTTTTTCGAAAATTTTCTTCGAAAATTTTCTTCGAAAATTTTTTTTCGAAATTTTTTTGGAAATTTTTTTTTCAAAATTTTTTTGGAAATTTTTTTTTCAAAATTTTTTTCGAAAATTTTTTTCAAAATTTTTTTCGAAATTTTTTTTTCAAAATTTTTTTCGAAAATTTTTTTCGAAAATTTTTTTTCAAAATTTTTTTCAAAAATTTTTTCAAAAATTTTTCGAATATTTTTTTTCAAAATTTTTTTCGAAAATTTTTTTTCAAAATTTTTTTCGAAAATTTTTTTCAAAATTTTTTTCGAAAATTTTTTTGGAAAACTTTTCAAAATTTTTTTCAAAATTTTTTTCATAATTTTTTTTGAAAATTATTTTTCAAAATTTTTTTCAAAATTTTTTTCGAAAATTTTTTCGAAAATTTTTTTTCAAAATTTTTTTGGAAAGTTTTTTTTTCAAAATTTTTTTCGAAAATTTTTTTCGGAAATTCTTTCGAAAATTTTTTTCGAAAATTTTTTTCGGAAATTTTTTCGAAAATTTTTTCGAAAATTTTTTCGAAAATTTTTTTTCAAAATTTTTTTCGAAAATTTTTTTTCAAAATTTTCTTCAAAATTTTTTTTCGAAATTTTTTTCGAAAATTTTTTTCGGAAATTTTTTCGAAAATTTTTTTCGAAAACTTTTTTCGGAAATTTTTTCGAAAATTTTTTCGAAAATTTTTTTTCAAAATTTTTTTCGAAAATTTTTTTTCAAAATTTTCTTCAAATTTTTTTTCGAAAATTTTTATTTCAAAATTTTTTTCGAAAATTTTTTTTCGAAATTTTTTTGGAAATTTTTTTTTCAAAATTTTTTTCGAAATTTTTTTTCAAAATTTTTTTCGAAAATTTTTGTGGAAAATTTTTTTCAAATTTTTTTTCAAAATTTTTTTTCAAAATTTTTTTCGAAAATTTTTTTCAAAATTTTTTTCGAAAATTTTTTTGGAAAATTTTTTTCAAATTTTTTTTCGAAAATTTTTTTTCGAAATTTTTTTCGAAAATTTTTTTCAAAATTTTTTTCGAAAATTTTTTTCAAAATTTTTTTCAAAATTTTTTTCGAAAATTTTTCGAAATTTTTTTCAAGATTTTTTTCGAAATTTTTTTTTCAAAATTTTTTTCGAAATTTTTTTTCAAAATTTTTTTCGAAAATTTTTTTTCGAAATTTTTTTGGAAAATTTTTTTTCGAAATTTTTTTGGAAATTTTTTTTTCAAAATTTTTTTCGAAAATTTTTTTCGAAATTTTTTTTCGAAAATTTTTTTCAAAATTTTTTTCGAAAATTTTTCGAAAATTTTTTTTCAAAATTTTTTTCGAAAATTCTTTTCGAAAATTTTTTTTCATAATTTTTTTCAAAATTTTTTTCGAAAATTTTATTTCAAAATTTTTTTCGAAAATTTTTTTTCAAAATTTTTTTCGAAAATTTTTTTTCAAAATTTTTTTCGAAAATTTTTTTCGAAAATTTTTTTTCAAAATTTTTTTCGAAAATTTTATTCAAATTTTTTTTCGAAAATTTTTTTGGAAATTTTTTTTTCAAAATTTTTTTCGAAAATTTTTTTAAAAATTTTTTTCGAAAATTTTTTTAAAAATTTTTGTTCGAAAATTTTTTTTCGAAATTTTTTTCGAAAATTTTATTCAAATTTTTTTTCGAAAATTTTTTCGAAAATTTTTTTGGAAAATGTTTTTTCAAAATGTTTTTCGAAAATTTTTTTCGAAAATTTTTTTTCAAATTTTTTTTCGAAATTTTTTTTGAAATTTTTTTTTCAAAATTTTTTTCGAAAATTTTTTTTAAAATTTTTTTCGAAAATTTTTTTCAAAATTTTTTTCGAAAATTTTTTTCAAAATTTTTTTCGAAAATTTTTTTCGAAATTTTTTTTTTTTAATTTTTTTCGAAAATTTTTTTTCGAAAATTTTATTTCAAAATTTTTTTCGAAATTTTTTTTTCAAAATTTTTTTCGAAAATTTTTTTTCAAAATTTTTTTCGAAAATTTTTTTTCAAAATTTTTTTCGAAAATTTTTTTCGAAAATTTTTTTTCGAAATTTTTTTGGAAAATTTTTTTTCAAAATCTTTTTCGAAAATTTTTTCAAATTTTTTTTCGAAAATTTTTTTCAAAATTTTTTTCGAAAATTTTTTTGGAAAATTTTTTTCGAAATTTTTTTTCAAAATTTTTTTCAAAATTTTTTTCGAAAATTTTTTTTCGAAATTTTTTTCGAAAATTTTGTTCAAAATTTTTTTCGAAAATTTTTTTTCAAAATTTTTTTCGAAAATTTTTTTTCAAAATTTTTTTCGAAAATTTTTTTCAAAATTTTTTTCAAAATTTTTTTCGAAATTTTTTTCATAATTTTTTTCGAAAATGTTTTTTTAAAATTTTTTTCGAAAATTTTTTTCAAAATTTTTTTCGAAAATTTTTTTCGAAAATTTTTTTCAAAATTTTTTTCGAAAATTTTTTTCGAAAATTTTTTTAAAAATTTTTTTCAAAATTTTTTTCGAAAATTTTTTTTCAAAATTTTTTTGGAAAATTTTTTTCGAAAATTTTTTTTGGAAATTTTTTTTTCAAAATTTTTTTCAAAATTTTTTTCGAAAATTTTTTTGGAAAATTTTTTTTAAATTTTTTTTAAAAATTTTTTTTGAAAATTTTTTTTCGAAATTTTTTTTCAAAATTTTTTTCAAAAATTTTTTTTCAAAATTTTTTTCAAAATTTTTTTCGAAATTTTTTTTTCGAAATTTTTTTCGAAAATTTTGTTCAAAATTTTTTTCGAAAATTTTTTCGAAAATTTTTTTTCAAAATTTTTTTCGAAAATTTTTTTTCAAAATTTTTTTCGAAAATTTTTTTCAAAATTTTTTTCAAAATTTTTTTCGAAATTTTTTTCATAATTTTTTTCGAAAATGTTTTTTTTAAATTTTTTTCGAAAATTTTCAAAATTTTTTTCGAAAATTTTTTTCGAAAATTTTTTTAAAAATTTTTTTCAAAATTTTTTTCGAAAATTTTTTTTCAAAATTTTTTTGGAAAATTTTTTTCGAAAATTTTTTTTCGAAATTTTTTTCGAAAATTTTTTTCGGAAATTTTTTCGAAAATTTTTTTCGAAAATTTTTTTCGGAAATTTTTTCGAAAATTTTTTTCGAAAATTTTTTTCGGAAATTTTTTCGAAAATTTTTTCGAAAATTTTTTTGAAAATTTTTTCGAAAATTTTTTTTCAAAATTTTTTTCGAAATTTTTTTTTCAAAATTTTCTTCAAAATTTTTTTTCGAAATTTTTTTCGAAAATTTTTTTCGGAAATTTTTTCGAAAATTTTTTTCGAAAACTTTTTTCGGAAATTTTTTCGAAAATTTTTTCGAAAATTTTTTTTCAAAATTTTTTTCGAAAATTTTTTTTCAAAATTTTCTTCAAAATTTTTTTCGAAAATTTTTATTTCAAAATTTTTTTCGAAAATTTTTTTTCGAAATTTTTTTGGAAATTTTTTTTTCAAAATTTTTTTCGAAAATTTTTTTCGAAAATTTTTTTGGAAAATTTTTTTCAAATTTTTTTTCAAAATCTTTTTTCAAAATTTTTTTCGAAAATTTTTTTCAAAATTTTTTTCGAAAATTTTTTTGGAAAATTTTTTTCAAATTTTTTTTCGAAAATTTTTTTTCGAAATTTTTTTCGAAAATTTTTTTCAAAATTTTTTTCGAAAATTTTTTTCAAAATTTTTTTCAAAAGTTTTTTCGAAAATTATTTTTCAAAATTTTTTTCGAAATTTTTTTCGAAAATTTTTTTCGAAAGTTTTTTTCAAAATTTTTTTCAAAATTTTTTATTCGAAAATTTTTCGAAATTTTTTCCAAGATTTTTTTCGAAATTTTTTTTTCAAAATTTTTTTCGAAATTTTTTTTCAAAATTTTTTTCGAAAATTTTTTTCGAAAAATTTTTTTTCGAAATTTTTTTGGAAAATTTTTTTTCAAAATTTTTTCGAAAATTTTTTCGAAAATTTTTTTTCAAACTTTTTTTCAAAAATTCTTTTCGAAAATTCTTTTCGAAAATTTTTTTTCATAATTTTTTTCAAAATTTTTTTCGAAAATTTTATTTCAAAATTTTTTTCGAAATTTTTTTTTCAAAATTTTTTTAAAAATTTTTTTTGGAAATTTTTTTTCAAAATTTTTTTCGAAAATTTTTTTCGAAAATTTTTTTTAAAATTTTTTTCAAAATTTTTTTCGAAAATTATTTTTCAAAATTTTTTTCAAAATTTTTTTCGCAAATTTTTTCGAAAATTTTTTTTCGAAATTTTTTTGGTAAGTTTTTTTTCAAAATTTTTTTCAAAATCTTTTTCGAAATTTTTTTTGGAAAATTTTTTTTCAAAATTTTTTTCGAAAGTTTTTTTTCAAATTTTTTTTCAAAATTTTTTTCAAAATTTTTTTCGAAAATTTTTTCGAAAATTTTTCGAAAATTTTTTTTCAAAATTTTTTTCGAAAATTTTTCGAAAAAATTTTTTTCAAAATTTTTTTCGAAAATTTTTTTCAAAACTTTTTTCGAAATTTTTTTTTCAAAATTTTTTTTCAAAATTTTTTTTTCAAAATTTTTTTTCAAAATTTTTTTCGGAAATTTTTTTCGAAAATTTTTTTTCGAAATTTTTTTGGAAAATTTTTTTCGAAAATTTTTTTTCGAAATTTTTTTGGAAATTTTTTTTTCAAAATTTTTTTCGAAAATTTTTTTCAAAATTTTTTTTCAAAATTTTTTTCAAAAATTTTTTTCGATATTTTATTCGAAATTTTTTTTTCAACATTTTTTTCAAAATTTTTTTCGAAAATTTTTTTCGAATATTTTTTTCGAAAATTTTTTTCGAAACTTTTTTTCGAAAATTTTTTTTCGAAATTTTTTTGGTAAATTTTTTTTCAAAATTTTTTCGAAAATTTTTTTCAAAATTTTTTTCGAAATTTTTTTTTTTAAATTTTTTTCGAAATTTTTTTTTCAAAATTATTTTGGAAAGTTTTTTTTTCAAAATTTTTTTCAAAATTTTTTTCGAAATTTTTTTTGGAAAATTTTTTTTCAAAATTTTTTTCGAAAATTTTTTTCGAGTTTTTTTTCAAAATGTTTTTCAAAATTTTTTTCGAAAATTTTTCGAAAATTTTTTTGAAAATTTTTTTCGGAAATTTTTTTCGAAAATTTTTTTTTTTCGAAATTTTTTTGCAAAATTTTTTTTCAAAATTTTTTTCGAAAATTTTTTTTCGAAATCTTTTAGGAAATTTTTTTTTCAAAATTTTTTTCAAAATTTTTTTCGAAAATTTTTTTTCAAAATTTTTTTCGAAAATTCTTTTCGAAATTTTTTTTTCAAAATTTTTTTCGAAATTTTTTTTCAAAATTTTTTTCGAAAATTTTTTTCGAAAATTTTTTTCGAAAATTTTTTTTCGAAATTTTTTTGGAAAATTTCTTTTTCAAAATTTTTTCGAAAATTTTTTCGAAAATTTTTTTTCAAAAATTCTTTTCGAAAATTCTTTTCGAAAATTTTTTTTCATAATTTTTTTTCAAAATTTTTTCGAAAATTTTATTTCAAAATTTTTTTCGAAATTTTTTTTTCAAAATTTTTTTCAAAATTTTTTTCGAAAATTTTTTTTCAAAATTTTTTTCGAAAATTTTTTTCGAAAATTTTTTTTAAAATTTTTTTCGAAAATTTTTTTTCGAAATTTTTTTCAAAATTTTTTTCGAAAATTTTTTCGAAAATTTTTTTTCAAAATTTTTTTCAAAATTTTTTTTCGAAAATTTTTTTTCAAAATTTTTTTCGAAAATTTTTTTTCAAAATTTTTTTCGAAAATTTTTCTTCGAAATTTTTTTCAAAAATTTTTTTCAAAATTTTTTTCGAAAATTTTTTCGAAAATTTTTTTTCAAAATTTTTTCGAAAATTTTTTTTCAAAATTTTTTTCGAAAATTTTTTTTCGAAAAATTTTTTCGAAAATTTTTTTTCAAAATTTTTTTCCGAAATTTTTTTCGAAAATTTTTTTTCAAAATTTTTTTCGAAAATTTTTTTTCGTAATTTTTTTCGAAAATTTTTTTCAAAATTTTTTTCGCAAATTTTTTTTCAAAATGTTTTTCGAAAATTTTTTTTCGAAAATGTTTTTTCAAAATTTTTTCGAAAATTTTTTTTCAAAATCTTTTTCCGAAATTTTTTTCGAAAATTTTTTTTAAAAATTTTTTTCGAAAATTTTTTTTCAAAATTTTTTTCAAAATTTTTTTCGAAAATTTTTTTTCGAAATTTTTTTTCAAAATTTTTTTCAAAATTTTTTTCGAAAATTATTTTTCAAAATTTTTTTCAAAATTTTTTTTGCAAATTTTTTCGAAAATTTTTTTTCGAAATTTTTTTGGAAAGTTTTTTTTCAAAATTTTTTTCAAAATCTTTTTCGAAATTTTTTTTGGAAAATTTTTTTTCAAAATTTTTTTCGAAAGTTTTTTTTCAAATTTTTTTTCAAAATTTTTTTCAAAATTTTTTTCGAAAATTTTTTCGAAAATTTTTCGAAAATTTTTTTTCAAAATTTTTTTCGAAAATTTTTCGAAAAAATTTTTTTCAAAATTTTTTTCGAAAATTTTTTTCAAAACTTTTTTCGAAATTTTTTTTTCAAAATTTTTTTCAAAATTTTTTTTTCAAAATTTTTTTTCAAAATTTTTTTCGGAAATTTTTTTCGAAAATTTTTTTTCGAAATTTTTTATGGAAAATTTTTTTCGAAAATTTTTTTTCGAAATTTTTTTGGAAATTTTTTTTTCAAAATTTTTTTCGAAAATTTTTTTCAAAATTTTTTTTCAAAATTTTTTTCGAAAATTTTTTTCGATATTTTATTCGAAAATTTTTTTTCAACATTTTTTTCAAAATTTTTTTCGAAAATTTTTTTCGAATATTTTTTTCGAAAATTTTTTTCGAAAATTTTTTTCGAAAATTTTTTTCGAAATTTTTTTGGTAAATTTTTTTTCAAAATTTTTTCGAAAATTTTTTTCAAAATTTTTTTCGAAATTTTTTTTTAAAAATTTTTTTCGAAATTTTTTTTTCAAAATTTTTTTGGAAAGTTTTTTTTTCAAAATTTTTTTCAAAATTTTTTTCGAAATTTTTTTTGGAAAATTTTTTTTCAAAATTTTTTTCGAAAATTTTTTTCGAGTTTTTTTTCAAAATGTTTTTCAAAAATTTTTTCGAAAATTTTTCGAAAATTTTTTTGAAAATTTTTTTCGGAAATTTTTTTCGAAAATTTTTTTTTTTCGAAATTTTTTTGGAAAATTTTTTTTCAAAATTTTTTTCGAAAATTTTTTTTCGAAATCTTTTAGGAAATTTTTTTTTCAAAATTTTTTTCAAAATTTTTTTCGAAAATTTTTTTTCAAAATTTTTTTCGAAAATTCTTTTCGAAATTTTTTTTTCAAAATTTTTTTCGAAATTTTTTTTCAAAATTTTTTTCCGAAATTTTTTTCGAAAATTTTTTTTAAAAATTTTTTTCGAAAATTTTTCTTCAAAATTTTTTTCAAAATTTTTTTCGAAAATTTTTTTTCGAAATTTTTTTTCAAAATTTTTTTTCAAAATTTTTTTCGAAAATTTTTTTTCAAAATTTTTTTCAAAATTTTTTTCGAAAATTTTCTTCGAAAATTTTCTTCGAAATTTTTTTTTCGAAATTTTTTTGGAAATTTTTTTTTCAAAATTTTTTTGGAAATTTTTTTTTCAAAATTTTTTTCGAAAATTTTTTTCAAAATTTTTTTCGAAATTTTTTTTTCAAAATTTTTTTCGAAAATTTTTTTCAAAATTTTTTTCGAAAATTTTTTTGGAAAACTTTTCAAAATTTTTTTCAAAATTTTTTTCAAAATTTTTTTTGAAAATTATTTTTCAAAATTTTTTTCAAATTTTTTTCGAAAATTTTTTCGAAAATTTTTTTTCAAAATTTTTTTGGAAAGTTTTTTTTTCAAAATTTTTTTCAAAATTTTTTTCGAAAATTTTTTTCGAGTTTTTTTTCAAAATGTTTTTCAAAATTTTTTTCGAAAATTTTTTCGAAAATTTTTCGAAAATTTTTTTGAAAATTTTTTTCGGAAATTTTTTTCGAAAATTTTTTTTCGAAATTTTTTTGGAAAATTTTTTTTCAAAATTTTTTTCGAAAATTTTTTTTCGAAATCTTTTAGGAAATTTTTTTTTCAAAATTTTTTTCGAAAATTTTTTTCAAAATTTTTTTCGAAAATTTTTTTTCAAAATTTTTTTCGAAAATTCTTTTCGAAAATTTTTTTTCAAAATTATTTTCGAAAATTTTTTTTCAAAATTTTTTTCAAGATTTTTTTCGAAAATTTATTTTCGAAATTTTTAACGAAAATTTTTTTCAAAATTTTTTTCGAAAATTTTATAGAAACTTTTTTTTCAAAATTTTTTTCGAAAATTCTTTTTTCAAAATTTTTTTCAAAATTTTTTTCGAAAATTTTTTTTCGAAAATTTTTTTGGAAAATTTTTTTTCAAAATTTTCTCGAAATTTTTTTTCAAAATTTTTTTCGAAATTTTTTTTCAAAATTTTTTTCGAAATTTTTTTTAAAAATTTTTTTTCAAAATTTTTTTCAAAAATTTTTTTCAAAATTTTTTTCGAAAATTTTTTCGAAAATTTTTTTTATAAATTTTTTTCAAAAATTTTTTTTCAAAATTATTTTCGAATGTTTTTTTCAAAATTTTTTTCAAAAATTGTTTTCGAAATTTTTTTCGAAAATTTTTTTCAAAATTTTTTTCGAAAATTTGTTTTCGAAAATTTTTTTCCGAAATTTTTTTCCGAAATTTTTTTCGAAAATTTTTTTTCAAAATTTTTTTCGAAAATTTTTTTTCAAAATTTTTTTCAAAATTTTTTTCGAAAATTTTTTTTCGTAATTTTTTTCGAAAATTTTTTTCAAAATTTTTTTCGAAAATTTTTTCGAAAATTTTTTTTCAAAATTTTTTTCGAAAATTTTTTTTCAAAATTTTTTTTCGAAAATTTTTTTTTCAAAATTTTTTTCGAAAATTTTTTTTCAAAATTTTTTTCAAAAATTTTTTTTCGAAATTTTTTTCGAAAATTTTATTCAAAATTTTTTTCGAAAATTTTTTTTCAAAATTCTTTCGAAAATTTTTTTTCAAAATTTTTTTCGAAAATTTTTTTTCAAAATTTTTTTCCGAAATTTTTTTCGAAAATTTTTTTTCAAAATTTTTTTCGAAAATTTTTTTTCAAAATTTTTTTCAAAATTTTTTTCGAAAATTTTTTTTCGTAATTTTTTTCGAAAATTTTTTTCTAAAATTTTTTCGAAAATTTTTTTTCAAAATTTTTTTCGAAAATTTTTTTTCAAAATTTTTTCGAAAATTTTTTTTCGAAATTTTTTTCAAAAATTTTTTTCAAAATTTTTTTCGAAAATTTTTTCGAAAATTATTTTTCAAAATTTTTTCGAAAAATTTTTTTCAAAATTTTTTTCGAAAATTTTTTTTCGAAAAATTTTTTCGAAAATTTTTTTTCAAAATTTTTTTCCGAAATTTTTTTCGAAAATTTTTTTTCAAAATTTTTTTCGAAAATTTTTTTTCAAAATTTTTTTCAAAATTTTTTTCGAAAATTTTTTTTCGTAATTTTTTTCGAAAATTTTTTTCAAAATTTTTTTCGAAAATTTTTTTTCAAAATGTTTTTCGAAAATTTTTTTTGAAAATTTTTTTTCAAAATTTTTTTGAAAATTTTTTTTCGAAAATTTTTTTCGAAAATTTTTTTTCAAAATTTTTTTCGAAAATTTTTTTTCAAAATTTTTTCGAAAATTTTTTTTCAAAATCTTTTTCCGAAATTTTTTTCGAAAATTTTTTTTAAAAATTTTTTTCGAAAATTTTTTTTCAAAATTTTTTTCAAAATTTTTTTCGAAAATTTTTTTTCGAAATTTTTTTCAAAATTTTTTTTCAAAATTTTTTTCGAAAATTTTTTTTCAAAATTTTTTTCAAAATTTTTTTCGAAAATTTTCTTCGAAAATTTTCTTCGAAATTTTTTTGGAAATTTTTTTTTCAAAATTTTTTTGGAAATTTTTTATTCAAAATTTTTTTCGAAAATTTTTTTCAAAATTTTTTTCGAAATTTTTTTTTCAAAATTTTTTTCGAAAATTTTTTTCGAAAATTTTTTTTCAAAATTTTTTTCAAAAATTTTTTCAAAAATTTTTCGAATATTTTTTTTCAAAATTTTTTTCGAAAATTTTTTTTCAAAATTTTTTTCGAAAATTTTTTTCAAAATTTTTTTCGAAAATTTTTTTGGAAAACTTTTCAAAATTTTTTTCAAAATTTTTTTCATAATTTTTTTTGAAAATTATTTTTCAAAATTTTTTTCAAAATTTTTTTCGAAAATTTTTTCGAAAATTTTTTTTCAAAATTTTTTTGGAAAGTTTTTTTTTCAAAATTTTTTTCAAAATTTTTTTCGAAAATTTTTTTCGGAAATTCTTTCGAAAATTTTTTTCGGAAATTTTTTCGAAAATTTTTTCGAAAATTTTTTCGAAAATTTTTTTTCAAAATTTTTTTCGAAAATTTTTTTTCAAAATTTTCTTCAAAATTTTTTTTCGAAATTTTTTTCGAAAATTTTTTTCGGAAATTTTTTCGAAAATTTTTTTCGAAAACTTTTTTCGGAAATTTTTTCGAAAATTTTTTCGAAAATTTTTTTTCAAAATTTTTTTCGAAAATTTTTTTTCAAAATTTTCTTCAAAATTTTTTTCGAAAATTTTTATTTCAAAATTTTTTTCGAAAATTTTTTTTCGAAATTTTTTTGGAAATTTTTTTTTCAAAATTTTTTTCGAAAATTTTTTTTCAAAATTTTCTTCAAAATTTTTTTCGAAAATTTTTATTTCAAAATTTTTTTCGAAAATTTTTTTTCGAAATTTTTTTGGAAATTTTTTTTCAAAATTTTTTTTGAAAATTTTTTTCGAAAATTTTTTTGGAAAATTTTTTTCAAATTTTTTTTTAAAATCTTTTTTTTAAATTTTTTTCGAAAATTTTTTTCAAAATTTTTTTCGAAAATTTTTTTGGAAAATTTTTTTCAAATTTTTTTTTGGAAATTTTTTTTCGAAATTTTTTTCGAAAATTTTTTTCAAAATTTTTTTCGAAAATTTTTTTCAAAATTTTTTTCAAATTTTTTTTCGAAAATTATTTTTCAAAATTTTTTCGAAAATTTTTTCGAAAATTTTTTTTCAAACTTTTTTTCAAAAATTCTTTTCGAAAATTCTTTTCGAAAATTTTTTTTCATAATTTTTTTCAAAATTTTTTTCGAAAATTTTATTTCAAAATTTTTTTCGAAATTTTTTTTTCAAAATTTTTTAAAAAATTTTTTTCGAAAATTTTTCTTCAAAATTTTTTTCGAAAATTTTTTTCGAAAATTTTTTTTCAAAATTTTTTTCAAAATTTTTTTCGAAAATTTTCTTCGAAAATTTTCTTCGAAAATTTTTTTTCGAAATTTTTTTGGAAATTTTTTTTTCAAAATTTTTTTGGAAATTTTTTTTTCAAAATTTTTTTCGAAAATTTTTTTCAAAATTTTTTTCGAAATTTTTTTTTCAAAATTTTTTTCGAAAATTTTTTTCGAAAATTTTTTTTCAAAATTTTTTTCAAAAATTTTTTCAAAAATTTTTCGAATATTTTTTTTCAAAATTTTTTTCGAAAATTTTTTTTCAAAATTTTTTTCGAAAATTTTTTTCAAAATTTTTTTCGAAAATTTTTTTGGAAAACTTTTCAAAATTTTTTTCAAAATTTTTTTCATAATTTTTTTTGAAAATTATTTTTCAAAATTTTTTTCAAAATTTTTTTCGAAAATTTTTTCGAAAATTTTTTTTCAAAATTTTTTTGGAAAGTTTTTTTTTCAAAATTTTTTTCAAAATTTTTTTCGAAAATTTTTTTCGGAAATTCTTTCGAAAATTTTTTTCGAAAATTTTTTTCGGAAATTTTTTCGAAAATTTTTTCGAAAATTTTTTCGAAAATTTTTTTTCAAAATTTTTTTCGAAAATTCTTTTTCAAAATTTTCTTCAAAATTTTTTTTCGAAATTTTTTTCGAAAATTTTTTTCGGAAATTTTTTCGAAAATTTTTTTCGAAAACTTTTTTCGGAAATTTTTTCGAAAATTTTTTCGAAAATTTTTTTTCAAAATTTTTTTCGAAAATTTTTTTTCAAAATTTTCTTCAAAATTTTTTTCGAAAATTTTTATTTCAAAATTTTTTTCGAAAATTTTTTTTCGAAATTTTTTTGGAAATTTTTTTTTCAAAATTTTTTTCGAAATTTTTTTTCAAAATTTTTTTCGAAAATTTTTGTGGAAAATTTTTTTCAAATTTTTTTTCAAAATTTTTTTTCAAAATTTTTTTCGAAAATTTTTTTCAAAATTTTTTTCGAAAATTTTTTTGGAAAATTTTTTTCAAATTTTTTTTCGAAAATTTTTTTTCGAAATTTTTTTCGAAAATTTTTTTCAAAATTTTTTTCGAAAATTTTTTTCAAAATTTTTTTCAAAATTTTTTTCGAAAATTTTTCGAAATTTTTTTCAAGATTTTTTTCGAAATTTTTTTTTCAAAATTTTTTTCGAAATTTTTTTTCAAAATTTTTTTCGAAAATTTTTTTTCGAAATTTTTTTGGAAAATTTTTTTTCGAAATTTTTTTGGAAATTTTTTTTTCAAAATTTTTTTCGAAAATTTTTTTCGAAATTTTTTTTCGAAAATTTTTTTCAAAATTTTTTTCGAAAATTTTTCGAAAATTTTTTTTCAAAATTTTTTTCGAAAATTCTTTTCGAAAATTTTTTTTCATAATTTTTTTCAAAATTTTTTTCGAAAATTTTATTTCAAAATTTTTTTCGAAAATTTTTTTTCAAAATTTTTTTCGAAAATTTTTTTTCAAAATTTTTTTCGAAAATTTTTTTCGAAAATTTTTTTTCAAAATTTTTTTCGAAAATTTTATTCAAATTTTTTTTCGAAAATTTTTTTGGAAATTTTTTTTTCAAACTTTTTTTCGAAAATTTTTTTAAAAATTTTTTTCGAAAATTTTTTTAAAAATTTTTGTTCGAAAATTTTTTTTCGAAATTTTTTTCGAAAATTTTATTCAAATTTTTTTTCGAAAATTTTTTCGAAAATTTTTTTGGAAAATGTTTTTTCAAAATGTTTTTCGAAAATTTTTTTCGAAAATTTTTTTTCAAATTTTTTTTCGAAATTTTTTTTGAAATTTTTTTTTCAAAATTTTTTTCGAAAATTTTTTTCAAAATTTTTTTCGAAAATTTTTTTCAAAATTTTTTTCGAAAATTTTTTTCGAAATTTTTTTTTTTTAATTTTTTTCGAAAATTTTTTTTCGAAAATTTTATTTCAAAATTTTTTTCGAAATTTTTTTTTCAAAATTTTTTTCGAAAATTTTTTTTCAAAATTTTTTTCGAAAATTTTTTTTCAAAATTTTTTTCGAAAATTTTTTTCGAAAATTTTTTTTCGAAATTTTTTTGGAAAATTTTTTTTCAAAATCTTTTTCGAAAATTTTTTCAAATTTTTTTTCGAAAATTTTTTTCAAAATTTTTTTCGAAAATTTTTTTGGAAAATTTTTTTCGAAATTTTTTTTCAAAATTTTTTTTGAAAATTTTTTTTCGAAATTTTTTTTCAAAATTTTTTTCAAAAATTTTTTTTCAAAATTTTTTTCAAAATTTTTTTCGAAAATTTTTTTTCGAAATTTTTTTCGAAAATTTTGTTCAAAATTTTTTTCGAAAATTTTTTTTCAAAATTTTTTTCGAAAATGTTTTTCAAAATTTTTTTCAAAATTTTTTTCGAAAATTATTTTTCAAAATTTTTTTCAAAATTTTTTTCGCAAATTTTTTCGAAATTTTTTTGGAAAGTTTTTTTTCAAAATTTTTTTCAAAATCTTTTTCGAAATTTTTTTTGGAAAATTTTTTTTCAAAATTTTTTTCGAAAGTTTTTTTTCAAAATTTTTTTCAAAATTTTTTTCAAAATTTTTTTCGAAAATTTTTTCGAAAATTTTTCGAAAATTTTTTTTCAAAATTTTTTTCGAAAATTTTTCGAAAAATTTTTTTCAAAATTTTTTTCGAAAATTTTTTTCAAAAATTTTTTCGAAATTTTTTTTTCAAAATTTTTTTCAAAATTTTTTTTTCAAAATTTTTTTTTAAAATTTTTTTCGGAAATTTTTTTCGAAAATTTTTTTTCGAAATTTTTTTGGAAAATTTTTTTCGAAAATTTTTTTTCGAAATTTTTTTGGAAATTTTTTTTTCAAAATTTTTTTCGAAAATTTTTTTCAAAATTTTTTTTCAAAATTTTTTTCGAAAATTTTTTTCGATATTTTATTCGAAAATTTTTTTTCAACATTTTTTTCAAAATTTTTTTCGAAAATTTTTTTCGAATATTTTTTTTAAAAATTTTTTTCGAAAATTTTTTTTCGAAATTTTTTTGGTAAATTTTTTTTCAAAATTTTTTCGAAAATTTTTTTCAAAATTTTGTTCGAAATTTTTTTTTTAAATTTTTTTCGAAATTTTTTTTTCAAAATTTTTTTGGAAAGTTTTTTTTTCAAAATTTTTTTCGAAATTTTTTTTGGAAAATTTTTTTTCAAAATTTTTTTCGAAAATTTTTTTCGAGTTTTTTTTCAAAATGTTTTTCAAAATTTTTTTCGAAAATTTTTCGAAAATTTTTTTGAAAATTTTTTTCGGAAATTTTTTTCGAAAATTTTTTTTTTTCAAAATTTTTTTGGAAATTTTTTTTCAAAATTTTTTTCGAAAATTTTTTTTCGAAATCTTTTAGGAAATTTTTTTTTCAAAATTTTTTTCGAAATTTTTTTTCAAAATTTTTTTCGAAAATTTTTTTCGAAAATTTTTTTCGAAAATTTTTTTTCGAAATTTTTTTGGAAAATTTTTTTTCAAAATTTTTTCGAAAATTTTTTCGAAAATTTTTTTTCAAAAATTCTTTTCGAAAATTCTTTTCGAAAATTTTTTTTCATAATTTTTTTCAAAATTTTTTCGAAAATTTTATTTCAAAATTTTTTTCGAAATTTTTTTTTCAAAATTTTTTTCAAAATTTTTTTCGAAAATTTTTTTTCAAAATTTTTTTCGAAAATTTTTTTCGAAAATTTTTTTAAAAATATTTTTCGAAAATTTTTTTCAAAATTTTTTTCGAAAATTTTTTCGAAAATTTTTTTTCAAAATTTTTTTTAAAATTTTTTTTCGAAAATTTTTTTTCAAAATTTTTTTCGAAAATTTTTTTTCAAAATTTTTTTCGAAAATTTTTCTTCGAAATTTTTTTCAAAAATTTTTTTCAAAATTTTTTTCGAAAATTTTTTCGAAAATTTTTTTTCAAAATTTTTTCGAAAATTTTTTTTCAAAATTTTTTTCGAAAATTTTTTTTCAAAATTTTTTTCGAAAATTCTTTTCGAAATTTTTTTTTCAAAATTTTTTTCGAAATTTTTTTTCAAAATTTTTTTCGAAAATTTTTTTCGAAAATTTTTTTTCGAAATTTTTTTGGAAAATTTTTTTTCAAAATTTTTTCGAAAATTTTTTCGAAAATTTTTTTTTAAAAATTCTTTTCGAAAATTCTTTTCGAAAATTTTTTTTCATAATTTTTTTCAAAATTTTTTCGAAAATTTTATTTCAAAATTTTTTTCGAAATTTTTTTTTCAAAATTTTTTTCAAAATTTTTTTCGAAAATTTTTTTTCAAAATTTTTTTCGAAAATTTTTTTCGAAAATTTTTTTTAAAATTTTTTTCGAAAATTTTTTTCAAAATTTTTTTCGAAAATTTTTTCGAAAATTTTTTTTCAAAATTTTTTTCAAAATTTTTTTTCGAAAATTTTTTTTCAAAATTTTTTTCGAAAATTTTTTTTCAAAATTTTTTTCGAAAATTTTTCTTCGAAATTTTTTTCAAAAATTTTTTTCAAAATTTTTTTCGAAAATTTTTTCGAAAATTTTTTTTCAAAATTTTTTCGAAAATTTTTTTTCAAAATTTTTTTCGAAAATTTTTTTTCGAAAAATTTTTTCGAAAATTTTTTTTCAAAATTTTTTTCCGAAATTTTTTTCGAAAATTTTTTTTCAAAATTTCTTTCGAAAATTTTTTTTCGTAATTTTTTTCGAAAATTTTTTTCAAAATTTTTTTCGCAAATTTTTTTTCAAAATGTTTTTCGAAAATTTTTTTTCGAAAATGTTTTTTCAAAATTTTTTCGAAAATTTTTTTTCAAAATCTTTTTCCGAAATTTTTTTCGAAAATTTTTTTTAAAAATTTTTTTCGAAAATTTTTTTTCGAAATTTTTTTTCAAAATTTTTTTTCAAAATTTTTTTCGAAATTTTTTTTTCAAAATTTTTTTCAAAATTTTTTTCGAAAATTTTTTTGGAAAACTTTTCAAAATTTTTTTCAAAATTTTTTTCAAAATTTTTTTTGAAAATTATTTTTCAAAATTTTTTTCAAATTTTTTTCGAAAATTTTTTCGAAAATTTTTTTTCAAAATTTTTTTGGAAAGTTTTTTTTTCAAAATTTTTTTCAAAATTTTTTTCGAAATTTTTTTTGGAAAATTTTTTTTTAAAATTTTTTTCGAAAATTTTTTTCGAGTTTTTTTTCAAAATGTTTTTCAAAATTTTTTTCGAAAATTTTTTCGAAAATTTTTCGAAAATTTTTTTGAAAATTTTTTTCGGAAATTTTTTTCGAAAATTTTTTTTCGAAATTTTTTTGGAAAATTTTTTTTCAAAATTTTTTTCGAAAATTTTTTTTCGAAATCTTTTAGGAAATTTTTTTTCAAAATTTTTTTCGAAAATTTTTTTCGAGTTTTTTTTCAAAATGTTTTTCAAAATTTTTTTCGAAAATTTTTCGAAAATTTTTTTGAAAATTTTTTTCGGAAATTTTTTTCGAAAATTTTTTTTTTTCAAAATTTTTTTGGAAATTTTTTTTCAAAATTTTTTTCGAAAATTTTTTTTCGAAATCTTTTAGGAAATTTTTTTTTCAAAATTTTTTTCAAAATTTTTTTCGAAAATTTTTTTTCAAAATTTTTTTCGAAAATTCTTTTCGAAATTTTTTTTTCAAAATTTTTTTCGAAATTTTTTTTCAAAATTTTTTTCGAAAATTTTTTTCGAAAATTTTTTTCGAAAATTTTTTTTCGAAATTTTTTTGGAAAATTTTTTTTCAAAATTTTTTCGAAAATTTTTTCGAAAATTTTTTTTCAAAAATTCTTTTCGAAAATTCTTTTCGAAAATTTTTTTTCATAATTTTTTTCAAAATTTTTTCGAAAATTTTATTTCAAAATTTTTTTCGAAATTTTTTTTTCAAAATTTTTTTCAAAATTTTTTTCGAAAATTTTTTTTCAAAATTTTTTTCGAAAATTTTTTTCGAAAATTTTTTTTAAAATTTTTTTCGAAAATTTTTTTCAAAATTTTTTTCGAAAATTTTTTCGAAAATTTTTTTTCAAAATTTTTTTCAAAATTTTTTTTCGAAAATTTTTTTTCAAAATTTTTTTCGAAAATTTTTTTTCAAAATTTTTTTCGAAAATTTTTCTTCGAAATTTTTTTCAAAAATTTTTTTCAAAATTTTTTTCGAAAATTTTTTCGAAAATTTTTTTTCAAAATTTTTTCGAAAATTTTTTTTCAAAATTTTTTTCGAAAATTTTTTTTCAAAATTTTTTTCGAAAATTCTTTTCGAAATTTTTTTTTCAAAATTTTTTTCGAAATTTTTTTTCAAAATTTTTTTCGAAAATTTTTTTCGAAAATTTTTTTCGAAAATTTTTTTTCGAAATTTTTTTGGAAAATTTTTTTTCAAAATTTTTTTGAAAATTTTTTCGAAAATTTTTTTTCAAAAATTCTTTTCGAAAATTCTTTTCGAAAATTTTTTTTCATAATTTTTTTCAAAATTTTTTCGAAAATTTTATTTCAAAATTTTTTTCGAAATTTTTTTTTCAAAATTTTTTTCAAAATTTTTTTCGAAAATTTTTTTTCAAAATTTTTTTCGAAAATTTTTTTCGAAAATTTTTTTTAAAATTTTTTTCGAAAATTTTTTCGAAAATTTTTTTTCAAAATTTTTTTCAAAATTTTTTTTCGAAAATTTTTTTTCAAAATTTTTTTCGAAAATTTTTTTTCAAAATTTTTTTCGAAAATTTTTCTTCGAAATTTTTTTCAAAAATTTTTTTCAAAATTTTTTTCGAAAATTTTTTCGAAAATTTTTTTTCAAAATTTTTTCGAAAATTTTTTTTCAAAATTTTTTTCGAAAATTTTTTTTCGAAAAATTTTTTCGAAAATTTTTTTTCAAAATTTTTTTCCGAAATTTTTTTCGAAAATTTTTTTTCAAAATTTCTTTCGAAAATTTTTTTTCGTAATTTTTTTCGAAAATTTTTTTCAAAATTTTTTTCGCAAATTTTTTTTCAAAATGTTTTTCGAAAATTTTTTTTCGAAAATGTTTTTTCAAAATTTTTTCGAAAATTTTTTTTCAAAATCTTTTTCCGAAATTTTTTTCGAAAATTTTTTTTAAAAATTTTTTTCGAAAATTTTTTTTCAAAATTTTTTTCAAAATTTTTTTCGAAAATTTTTTTTCGAAATTTTTTTTCAAAATTTTTTTTCAAAATTTTTTTCGAAATTTTTTTTTCAAAATTTTTTTCAAAATTTTTTTCGAAAATTTTTTTGGAAAACTTTTCAAAATTTTTTTCAAAATTTTTTTCAAAATTTTTTTTGAAAATTATTTTTCTAAATTTTTTTCAAATTTTTTTCGAAAATTTTTTCGAAAATTTTTTTTCAAAATTTTTTTGGAAAGTTTTTTTTTCAAAATTTTTTTCAAAATTTTTTTCGAAATTTTTTTTGGAAAATTTTTTTTCAAAATTTTTTTCGAAAATTTTTTTCGAGTTTTTTTTCAAAATGTTTTTCAAAATTTTTTTCGAAAATTTTTTCGAAAATTTTTCGAAAATTTTTTTGAAAATTTTTTTCGGAAATTTTTTTCGAAAATTTTTTTTCGAAATTTTTTTGGAAAATTTTTTTTCAAAATTTTTTTCGAAAATTTTTTTTCGAAATCTTTTAGGAAATTTTTTTTTCAAAATTTTTTTCGAAAATTTTTTTTCAAAATTTTTTTCGAAAATTCTTTTCGAAAATTTTTTTTCAAAATTATTTTCGAAAATTTTTTTTTAAAATTTTTTTCAAGATTTTTTCGAAAATTTATTTTCGAAATTTTTAACGAAAATTTTTTTCAAAATTTTTTTCGAAAATTTTATAGAAACTTTTTTTTCAAAATTTTTTTCGAAAATTCTTTTTTCAAAATTTTTTTCAAAATTTTTTTCGAAAATTTTTTTTCGAAAATTTTTTTGGAAAATTTTTTTTCAAAATTTTCTCGAAATTTTTTTTCAAAATTTTTTTCGAAATTTTTTTTCAAAATTTTTTTCGAAATTTTTTTTAAAAATTTTTTTTCAAAATTTTTTTCAAAAATTTTTTTCAAAATTTTTTTCGAAAATTTTTTCGAAAATTTTTTTTATAAATTTTTTTCGAAAATTTTTTTTCAAAATTATTTTCGAATGTTTTTTTCAAAATTTTTTTCAAAAATTGTTTTCGAAATTTTTTTTCGAAAATTTTTTTCAAAATTTTTTTCGAAAATTTGTTTTCGAAAATTTTTTTCGAAAATTTTTTTCCGAAATTTTTTTCCGAAATTTTTTTCGAAAATTTTTTTTCAAAATTTTTTTCGAAAATTTTTTTTCAAAATTTTTTTCGAAAATTTTTTTCGAAAATTTTTTTTAAAATTTTTTTCGAAAATTTTTTTCAAAATTTTTTTCGAAAATTTTTTCGAAAATTTTTTTTCAAAATTTTTTTCAAAATTTTTTTTCGAAAATTTTTTTTCAAAATTTTTTTCGAAAATTTTTTTTCAAAATTTTTTTCGAAAATTTTTCTTCGAAATTTTTTTCAAAAATTTTTTTCAAAATTTTTTTCGAAAATTTTTTCGAAAATTTTTTTTCAAAATTTTTTCGAAAATTTTTTTTCAAAATTTTTTTCGAAAATTTTTTTTCAAAATTTTTTTCGAAAATTCTTTTCGAAATTTTTTTTTCAAAATTTTTTTCGAAATTTTTTTTCAAAATTTTTTTCGAAAATTTTTTTCGAAAATTTTTTTCGAAAATTTTTTTTCGAAATTTTTTTGGAAAATTTTTTTTCAAAATTTTTTTGAAAATTTTTTCGAAAATTTTTTTTCAAAAATTCTTTTCGAAAATTCTTTTCGAAAATTTTTTTTCATAATTTTTTTCAAAATTTTTTCGAAAATTTTATTTCAAAATTTTTTTCGAAATTTTTTTTTCAAAATTTTTTTCAAAATTTTTTTCGAAAATTTTTTTTCAAAATTTTTTTCGAAAATTTTTTTCGAAAATTTTTTTTAAAATTTTTTTCGAAAATTTTTTCGAAAATTTTTTTTCAAAATTTTTTTCAAAATTTTTTTTCGAAAATTTTTTTTCAAAATTTTTTTCGAAAATTTTTTTTCAAAATTTTTTTCGAAAATTTTTCTTCGAAATTTTTTTCAAAAATTTTTTTCAAAATTTTTTTCGAAAATTTTTTCGAAAATTTTTTTTCAAAATTTTTTCGAAAATTTTTTTTCAAAATTTTTTTCGAAAATTTTTTTTCGAAAAATTTTTTCGAAAATTTTTTTTCAAAATTTTTTTCCGAAATTTTTTTCGAAAATTTTTTTTCAAAATTTCTTTCGAAAATTTTTTTTCGTAATTTTTTTCGAAAATTTTTTTCAAAATTTTTTTCGCAAATTTTTTTTCAAAATGTTTTTCGAAAATTTTTTTTCGAAAATGTTTTTTCAAAATTTTTTCGAAAATTTTTTTTCAAAATCTTTTTCCGAAATTTTTTTCGAAAATTTTTTTTAAAAATTTTTTTCGAAAATTTTTTTTCAAAATTTTTTTCAAAATTTTTTTCGAAAATTTTTTTTCGAAATTTTTTTTCAAAATTTTTTTTCAAAATTTTTTTCGAAATTTTTTTTTCAAAATTTTTTTCAAAATTTTTTTCGAAAATTTTTTTGGAAAACTTTTCAAAATTTTTTTCAAAATTTTTTTCAAAATTTTTTTTGAAAATTATTTTTCAAAATTTTTTTCAAATTTTTTTCGAAAATTTTTTCGAAAATTTTTTTTCAAAATTTTTTTGGAAAGTTTTTTTTTCAAAATTTTTTTCAAAATTTTTTTCGAAATTTTTTTTGGAAAATTTTTTTTCAAAATTTTTTTCGAAAATTTTTTTCGAGTTTTTTTTCAAAATGTTTTTCAAAATTTTTTTCGAAAATTTTTTCGAAAATTTTTCGAAAATTTTTTTGAAAATTTTTTTCGGAAATTTTTTTCGAAAATTTTTTTTCGAAATTTTTTTGGAAAATTTTTTTTCAAAATTTTTTTCGAAAATTTTTTTTCGAAATCTTTTAGGAAATTTTTTTTTCAAAATTTTTTTCGAAAATTTTTTTTCAAAATTTTTTTCGAAAATTCTTTTCGAAAATTTTTTTTCAAAATTATTTTCGAAAATTTTTTTTAAAAATTTTTTTCAAGATTTTTTCGAAAATTTATTTTCGAAATTTTTAACGAAAATTTTTTTCAAAATTTTCTTCGAAAATTTTATAGAAACTTTTTTTTCAAAATTTTTTTCGAAAATTCTTTTTTCAAAATTTTTTTCAAAATTTTTTTCGAAAATTTTTTTTCGAAAATTTTTTTGGAAAATTTTTTTTCAAAATTTTCTCGAAATTTTTTTTCAAAATTTTTTTCGAAATTTTTTTTCAAAATTTTTTTCGAAATTTTTTTTAAAAATTTTTTTTCAAAATTTTTTTCAAAAATTTTTTTCAAAATTTTTTTCGAAAATTTTTTCGAAAATTTTTTTTATAAATTTTTTTCGAAAATTTTTTTTCAAAATTATTTTCGAATGTTTTTTTCAAAATTTTTTTCAAAAATTGTTTTCGAAATTTTTTTTCGAAAATTTTTTTCAAAATTTTTTTCGAAAATTTGTTTTCGAAAATTTTTTTCGAAAATTTTTTTCCGAAATTTTTTTCCGAAATTTTTTTCGAAAATTTTTTTTCAAAATTTTTTTCGAAAATTTTTTTTCAAAATTTTTTTCAAAATTTTTTTCGAAAATTTTTTTTCGTAATTTTTTTCGAAAATTTTTTTCAAAATTTTTTTCGAAAATTTTTTCGAAAATTTTTTTTCAAAATTTTTTTCGAAAATTTTTTTTCAAAATTTTTTTTCGAAAATTTTTTTTCAAAATTTTTTTCGAAAATTTTTTTTCAAAATTTTTTTCAAAATGTTTTTTTCGAAATTTTTTTCGAAAATTTTATTCAAAATTTTTTTCGAAAATTTTTTTTCAAAATTCTTTCGAAAATTTTTTTTCAAAATTTTTTTCGAAAATTTTTTTTCAAAATTTTTTTCCGAAATTTTTTTCGAAAATTTTTTTTCAAAATTTTTTTCGAAAATTTTTTTTCAAAATTTTTTTCAAAATTTTTTTCGAAAATTTTTTTTCGTAATTTTTTTCGAAAATTTTTTTCTAAAATTTTTTCGAAAATTTTTTTTCAAAATTTTTTTCGAAAATTTTTTTCAAATTTTTTTTCGAAAATTTTTTTTCGAAATTTTTTTGGAAATTTTTTTTTCAAAATTTTTTTCAAAATTTTTTTCGAAAATTTTTTTGGAAAATTTTTTTCGAAATTTTTTTTCAAAATTTTTTTTGAAAATTTTTTTTCGAAATTTTTTTTCAAAATTTTTTTCAAAAATTTTTTTTCAAAATTTTTTTCAAAATTTTTTTCGAAATTTTTTTTTCGAAATTTTTTTCGAAAATTTTGTTCAAAATTTTTTTCGAAAATTTTTTCGAAAATTTTTTTTCAAAATTTTTTTCGAAAATTTTTTTTCAAAATTTTTTTCGAAAATTTTTTTCAAAATTTTTTTCAAAATTTTTTTCGAAATTTTTTTCATAATTTTTTTCGAAAATGTTTTTTTTAAATTTTTTTCGAAAATTTTTTTCAAAATTTTTTTCGAAAATTTTTTTCGTAAATTTTTTTAAAAATTTTTTTCAAAATTTTTTTCGAAAATTTTTTTTCAAAATTTTTTTGGAAAATTTTTTTCGAAAATTTTTTTTCGAAATTTTTTTCGAAAATTTTTTTCGGAAATTTTTTCGAAAATTTTTTTCGAAAATTTTTTTCGAAAATTTTTTCGAAAATTTTTTTCGAAAATTTTTTTCGGAAATTTTTTCGAAAATTTTTTCGAAAATTTTTTTGAAAATTTTTTCGAAAATTTTTTTTCAAAATTTTTTTCGAAATTTTTTTTTCAAAATTTTCTTCAAAATTTTTTTTTGAAATTTTTTTCGAAAATTTTTTTCGGAAATTTTTTCGAAAATTTTTTTCGAAAACTTTTTTGGGAAATTTTTTCGAAAATTTTTTCGAAAATTTTTTTTCAAATTTTTTTTCAAAATCTTTTTTCAAAATTTTTTTCGAAAATTTTTTTCAAAATTTTTTTCGAAAATTTTTTTGGAAAATTTTTTTCAAATTTTTTTTCGAAAATTTTTTTTCGAAATTTTTTTCGAAAATTTTTTTCAAAATTTTTTTCCAAAATTTTTTTCAAAATTTTTTTCAAAAGTTTTTTCGAAAATTATTTTTCAAAATTTTTTTCGAAATTTTTTTCGAAAATTTTTTTCGAAAGTTTTTTTCAAAATTTTTTTCAAAATTTTTTTCGAAAATTTTTCGAAATTTTTTTCAAGATTTTTTTCGAAATTTTTTTTTCAAAATTTTTTTCGAAATTTTTTTTCAAAATTTTTTTCGAAAATTTTTTTCGAAAATTTTTTTTCGAAATTTTTTTGGAAAATTTTTTTTCAAAATTTTTTCGAAAATTTTTTCGAAAATTTTTTTTCAAACTTTTTTTCAAAAATTCTTTTCGAAAATTCTTTTCGAAAATTTTTTTTCATAATTTTTTTCAAAATTTTTTTCGAAAATTTTATTTCAAAATTTTTTTCGAAATTTTTTTTTCAAAATTTTTTTAAAAATTTTTTTCGAAAATTTTTTTTCAAAATTTTTTTCGAAAATTTTTTTCGAAAATTTTTTTTAAAATTTTTTTCGAAAATTTTTTTTCGAAATTTTTTTCGAAAATTTTTTTCGAAAATTTTTTTCAAAATTTTTTTCGAAAATTTTTTCGAAAATTTTTTTTCAAAATTTTTTTCAAAATTTTTTTTCGAAAATTTTTTTTCAAAATTTTTTTCGAAAATTTTTTTTCAAAATTTTTTTCGAAAATTTTTTTTCGAAATTTTTTTCAAAAATTTTTTTCAAAATTTTTTTCGAAAATTTTTTCGAAAGTTTTTTTTCAAAATTTTTTCGAAAAATTTTTTTCAAAATTTTTTTCGAAAATTTTTTTTCGAAAAATTTTTTCGAAAATTTTTTTTAAAAATTTTTTTCCGAAATTTTTTTCGAAAATTTTTTTTCAAAATTTTTTTCGAAAATTTTTTTTCAAAATTTTTTTCAAAATTTTTTTCGAAAATTTTTTTTCGTAATTTTTTTCGAAAATTTTTTTCAAAATTTTTTTCGCAAATTTTTTTTCAAAATGTTTTTCGAAAATTTTTTTTTGAAAATTTTTTTTCAAAATTTTTTTGAAATTTTTTTTTCGAAAATTTTTTTCGAAAATTTTTTTCGAAAATTTTTTTTCAAAATTTTTTTCGAAAATTTTTTTTCAAAATTTTTTCGAAAATTTTTTTTCAAAATCTTTTTCCGAAATTTTTTTCGAAAATTTTTTTTAAAAATTTTTTTCGAAAATTTTTTTTCAAAATTTTTTTCCGAAATTTTTTTCGAAAATTTTTTTTCGAAATTTTTTTCAAAATTTTTTTTCAAAATTTTTTTCGAAAATTTTTTTTCAAAATTTTTTTCGAAAATTTTCTTCGAAAATTTTCTTCGAAAATTTTTTTTCGAAATTTTTTTGGAAATTTTTTTTTCCAAATTTTTTTGGAAATTTTTTTTTCAAAATTTTTTCGAAAATTTTTTTCAAAATTTTTTTCGAAATTTTTTTTTCAAAATTTTTTTCGAAAATTTTTTTCGAAAATTTTTTTTCAAAATTTTTTTCAAAAATTTTTTCAAAAATTTTTCGAATATTTTTTTTCAAAATTTTTTTCGAAAATTTTTTTTCAAAATTTTTTTCGAAAATTTTTTTCAAAATTTTTTTCGAAAATTTTTTTGGAAAACTTTTCAAAATTTTTTTCAAAATTTTTTTCATAATTTTTTTTGAAAATTATTTTTCAAAATTTTTTTCAAAATTTTTTTCGAAATTTTTTCGAAAATTTTTTTTCAAAATTTTTGTGGAAAATTTTTTTCAAATTTTTTTTCAAAATTTTTTTTCAAAATTATTTCGAAAATTTTTTTCAAAATTTTTTTCGAAAATTTTTTTGGAAAATTTTTTTCAAATTTTTTTTCGAAAATTTTTTTTCGAAATTTTTTTCGAAAATGTTTTTCAAAATTTTTTTCGAAAATTTTTTTCAAAATTTTTTTCAAAATTTTTTTTCGAAAATTATTTTTCAAAATTTTTTTTCAAAATTTTTTTCGAAATTTTTTTCGAAAATTTTTTTCGAAAGTTTTTTTCAAAATTTTTTTCAAAATTTTTTTCAAAATTTTTTTCAAAATTTTTTTCGAAAATTTTTCGAAATTTTTTTCAAAATTTTTTTCGAAATTTTTTTTTCAAAATTTTTTTCGAAATTTTTTTTCAAAATTTTTTTCGAAAATTTTTTTTCGAAATTTTTTTGGAAAATTTTTTTTCAAAATTTTTTCGAAAATTTTTTCGAAAATTTTTTTTCAAAATTTTTTTCAAAAATTCTTTTCGAAAATTCTTTTCGAAAATTTTTTTTCATAATTTTTTTCAAAATTTTTTTCGAAAATTTTATTTCAAAATTTTTTTCGAAATTTTTTTTTTAAAAATTTTTTTCAAAATTTTTTTTGAAAATTTTTTTTCGAAATTTTTTTGGAAATTTTTTTTTCAAAATTTTTTTCGAAAATTTTTTTCGAAATTTTTTTTCGAAAATTTTATTCAAATTTTTTTTCGAAAATTTTTTTGGAAATTTTTTTTTCAAAATTTTTTTCGAAAATTTTTTTAAAAATTTTTTTCGAAAATTTTTTTTCGAAATTTTTTTCGAAAATTTTATTCAAATTTTTTTTCGAAAATTTTTTCGAAAATTTTTTTGGAAAATTTTTTTTCAAAATGTTTTTCGAAAATTTTTTTAAAAATTTTTTTCAAAATTTTTTTCGAAGATTTTTTTTCAAAATTTTTTTCGAAAATTTTTTTCGAAAATTTTTTTTCGAAATTTTTTTCGAAATTTTTTTTGAAAATTTTTTTTCAAAATTTTTTTGAAAATTTTTTTTCAAAATTTTTTTCAAAATTTTTTTCGAAAATTTTTTTCGAAAATTTTTTTTCAAATTTTTTTTCGAAATTTTTTTTGAAATTTTTTTTTCAAAATTTTTTTCGAAAATTTTTTTCAAAATTTTTTCGAAAATTTTTTTCAAAATTTTTTTCGAAAATTTTTTTCGAAATTTTTTTTTTAAATTTTTTTCGAAAATTTTTTTTCGAAAATTTTTTTTCGAAAATTTTATTTCAAAATTTTTTTCGAAATTTTTTTTTCAAAATTTTTTTCGAAAATTTTCTTTCAAAATTTTTTTCGAAAATTTTTTTTCAAAATTTTTTTCGAAAATTTTTTTTCGAAATTTTTTTGGAAAATTTTTTTTCAAAATCTTTTTCGAAAATTTTTTTCAAATTTTTTTTCGAAAATTTTTTTCAAAATTTTTTTCGAAAATTTTTTTGGAAAATTTTTTTCGAAATTTTTTTTCAAAATTTTTTTTGAAAATTTTTTTTCGAAATTTTTTTTCAAAATTTTTTTCAAAAATTTTTTTTCAAAATTTTTTTCAAAATTTTTTTCGAAAATTTTTTTTCGAAATTTTTTTCGAAAATTTTGTTCAAAATTTTTTTCGAAAATTTTTTTTTAAAATTTTTTTCGAAAATTTTTTTTCAAAATTTTTTTCGAAAATTTTTTTCAAAATTTTTTTCAAAATTTTTTTCGAAATTTTTTTCATAATTTTTTTCGAAAATGTTTTTTTAAAATTTTTTTCGAAAATTTTTTTCAAAATTTTTTTCGAAAATTTTTTTCGAAAATTTTTTTCAAAATTTTTTTCGAAAATTTTTTTCGAAAATTTTTTTAAAAATTTTTTTCAAAATTTTTTTCGAAAATTTTTTTTCAAAATTTTTTTGGAAAATTTTTTTCGAAAATTTTTTTGGAAATTTTTTTTTCGAAATTTTTTTCAAAATTTTTTTCGAAAATTTTTTTGGAAAATTTTTTTCGAAATTTTTTTTCAAAATTTTTTTTGAAAATTTTTTTTCGAAATTTTTTTTCAAAATTTTTTTCAAAAATTTTTTTTCAAAATTTTTTTCAAAATTTTTTTCGAAATTTTTTTTTCGAAATTTTTTTCGAAAATTTTGTTCAAAATTTTTTTCGAAAATTTTTTCGAAAATTTTTTTTCAAAATTTTTTTCGAAAATTTTTTTTCAAAATTTTTTTCGAAAATTTTTTTCAAAATTTTTTTCAAAATTTTTTTCGAAATTTTTTTCATAATTTTTTTCGAAAATGTTTTTTTAAAATTTTTTTCGAAAATTTTTTTCAAAATTTTTTTCAAAAATTTTTTTCGAAAATTTTTTTCTAAAATTTTTTCGAAAATTTTTTTTCAAAATTTTTTTCGAAAATTTTATTCAAATTTTTTTTCGAAAATTTTTTTGGAAATTTTTTTTTCAAAATTTTTTTCGAAAATTTTTTTAAAAATTTTTTTCGAAAATTTTTTTTCGAAATTTTTTTCGAAAATTTTATTCAAATTTTTTTTCGAAAATTTTTTCGAAAATTTGTTTGGAAAATTTTTTTTCAAAATGTTTTTCGAAAATTTTTTTAAAAATTTTTTTCAAAATTTTTTTCGAAGATTTTTTTTCAAAATTTTTTTCGAAAATTTTTTTCGAAAATTTTTTTTCGAAATTTTTTTCGAAATTTTTTTTGAAAATTTTTTTTCAAAATTTTTTTGAAAATTTTTTTTCAAAATTTTTTTCAAAATTTTTTTCGAAAATTTTTTTCGAAAATTTTTTTTCAAATTTTTTTTCGAAATTTTTTTTGAAATTTTTTTTTCAAAATTTTTTTCGAAAATTTTTTTCAAAATTTTTTTCGAAAATTTTTTTCAAAATTTTTTTCGAAAATTTTTTTCGAAATTTTTTTTTTTAATTTTTTTCGAAAATTTTTTTTCGAAAATTTTTTTTCGAAAATTTTATTTCAAAATTTTTTTCAAAATTTTTTTTTCAAAATTTTTTTCGAAAATTTTCTTTCAAAATTTTTTTCGAAAATTTTTTTTCAAAATTTTTTTCGAAAATTTTTTTTCGAAATTTTTTTGGAAAATTTTTTTTCAAAATCTTTTTCGAAAATTTTTTTCAAATTTTTTTTCGAAAATTTTTTTCAAAATTTTTTTCGAAAATTTTTTTGGAAAATTTTTTTCGAAATTTTTTTTCAAAATTTTTTTTGAAAATTTTTTTTCGAAATTTTTTTTCAAAATTTTTTTCAAAAATTTTTTTTCAAAATTTTTTTCAAAATTTTTTTCGAAAATTTTTTTTCGAAATTTTTTTCGAAAATTTTGTTCAAAATTTTTTTCGAAAATTTTTTTTCAAAATTTTTTTCGAAAATTTTTTTTCAAAATTTTTTTCGAAAATTTTTTTCAAAATTTTTTTCAAAATTTTTTTCGAAATTTTTTTCATAATTTTTTTCGAAAATGTTTTTTTAAAATTTTTTTCGAAAATTTTTTTCAAAATTTTTTTCGAAAATTTTTTTCGAAAATTTTTTTCAAAATTTTTTTCGAAAATTTTTTTCGAAAATTTTTTTAAAAATTTTTTTCAAAATTTTTTTCGAAAATTTTTTTTCAAAATTTTTTTGGAAAATTTTTTTCGAAAATTTTTTTGGAAATTTTTTTTTCGAAATTTTTTTCAAAATTTTTTTCGAAAATTTTTTTGGAAAATTTTTTTCGAAATTTTTTTTCAAAATTTTTTTTGAAAATTTTTTTTCGAAATTTTTTTTCAAAATTTTTTTCAAAAATTTTTTTTCAAAATTTTTTTCAAAATTTTTTTCGAAATTTTTTTTTCGAAATTTTTTTCGAAAATTTTGTTCAAAATTTTTTTCGAAAATTTTTTCGAAAATTTTTTTTCAAAATTTTTTTCGAAAATTTTTTTTCAAAATTTTTTTCGAAAATTTTTTTCAAAATTTTTTTCAAAATTTTTTTCGAAATTTTTTTCATAATTTTTTTCGAAAATGTTTTTTTTAAATTTTTTTCGAAAATTTTTTTCAAAATTTTTTTCAAAAATTTTTTTCAAAAATTTTTTTAAAAATTTTTTTCAAAATTTTTTTCGAAAATTTTTTTTCAAAATTTTTTTGGAAAATTTTTTTCGAAAATTTTTTTGGAAATTTTTTTTTCGAAATTTTTTTCAAAATTTTTTTCGAAAATTTTTTTGGAAAATTTTTTTCGAAATTTTTTTTTTTAATTTTTTTTGAAAATTTTTTTTCGAAATTTTTTTTCAAAATTTTTTTCAAAAATTTTTTTTCAAAATTTTTTTCAAAATTTTTTTCGAAATTTTTTTTTCGAAATTTTTTTCGAAAATTTTGTTCAAAATTTTTTTCGAAAATTTTTTCGAAAATTTTTTTTCAAAATTTTTTTCGAAAATTTTTTTCGAAAATTTTTTTTCGAAATTATTTTGGAAATTTTTTTTCCAAAATTTTTTTCGAAAATTTTTTTCAAAATTTTTTTCGAAAATTTTTTTCGAAAATTTTTTTCAAAATTTTTTTCGAAAAGTTTTTTCGAAATTTTTTTTTTTTAATTTTTTTCGAAAATTTTTTTACGAAAATTTTATTTCAAAATTTTTTTCGAAAATTTTTTTTCAAAATTTTTTTCGAAAATTTTTTTTCAAAATTTTTTTCAAAATTTTTTTCGAAAATTTTTTCGAAAATTTTTCTTCAAAATTCTTTCGAAAATTTTTTTTCAAAATTTTTTTCGAAAATTTTTTTTCAAAATTTTTTTCCGAAATTTTTTGCGAAAATTTTTTTTCAAAAATTTTTTCGAAAATTTTTTTTCAAAATTTTTTTCAAAATTTTTTTCGAAAATTTTTTTTCAAAATTTTTTTCGAAAATTTTTTTTCGAAATTTTTTTGGAAATTTTTTTTTCAAAATCTTTTTCGAAATTTTTTTTCAAAATTTTTTTCGAAAAATTTTTTCGAATTTTTTTTTAAAAATTTTTTTCGAAAATTTTTTTTCGAAATTTTTTTTCAAAATTTTTTTCGAAAATTTTTTTTCAAAATTATTTTCAAAATTTTTTTTAAAATTTTTTTCAAAATTTTTTTCGAAAATTTTTCGAAAATTTTTTTTCAAAATTTTTTTCGAAAATTCTTTTCGAAAATTTTTTTTTCATAATTTTTTTCATAATTTTTTTCGAAAATTTTATTTCAAAATTTTTTTCGAAAATTTTTTTTCAAAATTTTTTTCTTAAATTTTTTTTCAAAATTTTTTTCGAAAATTTTTTTTCAAAATTTTTTTCGAAAATTTTATTCAAATTTTTTTTTCGAAAATTTTTTTGGAAATTTTTTTTTCAAAATTTTTTTCGAAAATTTTTTTAAAAATTTTTTTCGAAAATTTTTTTTCGAAATTTTTTTCGAAAATTTTATTCAAATTTTTTTTCGAAAATTTTTTCAAAAATTTTTTTGGAAAATTTTTTTTCAAAATGTTTTTCGAAAATTTTTTTAAATATTTTTTTCAAAATTTTTTTCGAAGATTTTTTTTCAAAATTTTTTTGGAAAATTTTTTTCGAAAATTTTTTTTCGAAATTTTTTTCGAAAATTTTTTTCGGAAATTTTTTCGAAAATTTTTTTCGAAAATTTTTTTCGGAAATTTTTTCGAAAATTTTTTCGAAAATTTTTTCGAAAATTTTTTCGAAAATTTTTTTTCAAAATTTTTTTCGAAAATTTTTTTTCAAAATTCTCTTCAAAATTTTTTTCGAAAATTTTTATTTCAAAATTTTTTTCGAAAATTTTTCTTCGAAATTTTTTTGGAAATTTTTTTTTCAAAATTTTTTTCGAAAATTTTTTTCAAAATTTTTTTCGAAAATTTTTTTCGACAATTCTTTTCGAAAATTCTTTTCGAAAATTTTTTTTCATAATTTTTTTCAAAATTTTTTTCGAAAATTTTATTACAAAATTTTTTCCGAAAATTTTTTTTCAAAATTTTTTTTCAAAATTTTTTTCAAAATTTTTTTCGAAAATTTTTTTTCAAAATTTTTTTCGAAAATTTTTTTTCAAAATTTTTTTCCGAAATTTTTTTTCAAAATTTTTTTCCGAAATTTTTTTCGAAAATTTTTTTTCAAAATTTTTTTTTTAAATTTTTTTTCAAAATTTTTTTCAAAATTTTTTTTCGAAATTTTATTCGAAAATTTTTTTCAAAATTTTTTTCGAAAATTTTTTCGAAAATTTTTTTTCAAAATTTTTTTCGAAAATTGTTTTTCAAAATTTTTTTCAAAATTTTTTTCGAAAATTTTTTTTCAAAATTTTTTTCGAAATTTTTTTTCAAAATTTTTTTCGAAAATTTTTTTTCGAAATTTTTTTTCAAAATTTTTTTCGAAAATTTTTTTTCAAAATTATTTTCAAAATTTTTTTTAAAATTTTTTTCCGAAATTTTTTTCGAAAATTTTTTTCAAAATTTTTTTCGAAATTTTTTTGGAAATTTTTTTTTCAAAATTTTTTTCGAAATTTTTTTTTCAAAATTTTTTTCGAAAATTTTTTTCAAAATTTTTTTCGAAAATTTTTTTGGAAAATTTTTTTTCAAAATTTTTTTCGAAATTTTTTTTAAAAATTTTTTTCAAAATTTTTTTCGAAAATTTTTTCGAAATTTTTTTTTTTAATTTTTTTCGAAAATTTTTTTTCAAATTTTTTTTCAAAATTTTTTTCAAAAATTTTTTTTCAAATTTTTTTTTGGAATTTTTTTTGAAAATTTTTTTTTCAAAATTTTTTTCGAAAATTTTTTTCAAAATTTTTTTCGAAAATTCTTTTCAAAATTTTTTTCGAAAATTTTTTTAAAAATTTTTTTCGAAAATTTTTTTTCGAAATTTTTTTCGAAAATTTTATTCAAATTTTTTTTCGAAAATTTTTTCAAAAATTTTTTTGGAAAATTTTTTTTCAAAATGTTTTTCGAAAATTTTTTTAAATATTTTTTTCAAAATTTTTTTGGAAAATTTTTTTCGAAAATTTTTTTTCGAAATTTTTTTCGAAAATTTTTTTCGGAAATTTTTTCGAAAATTTTTTTCGAAAATTTTTTTCGGAAATTTTTTCGAAAATTTTTTCGAAAATTTTTTCGAAAATTTTTTCGAAAATTTTTTTTCAAAATTTTTTTCGAAAATTTTTTTTCAAAATTCTCTTCAAAATTTTTTTCGAAAATTTTTATTTCAAAATTTTTTTCGAAAATTTTTCTTCGAAATTTTTTTGGAAATTTTTTTTTCAAAATTTTTTTCGAAAATTTTTTTCAAAATTTTTTTCGAAAATTTTTTTCGACAATTCTTTTCGAAAATTCTTTTCGAAAATTTTTTTTCATAATTTTTTTCAAAATTTTTTTCGAAAATTTTATTACAAAATTTTTTCCGAAAATTTTTTTTCAAAATTTTTTTTCAAAATTTTTTTCAAAATTTTTTTCGAAAATTTTTTTTCAAAATTTTTTTCGAAAATTTTTTTTCAAAATTTTTTTCCGAAATTTTTTTTCAAAATTTTTTTCCGAAATTTTTTTCGAAAATTTTTTTTCAAAATTTTTTTTTTAAATTTTTTTTCAAAATTTTTTTCAAAATTTTTTTTCGAAATTTTATTCGAAAATTTTTTTCAAAATTTTTTTCGAAAATTTTTTCGAAAATTTTTTTTCAAAATTTTTTTCGAAAATTGTTTTTCAAAATTTTTTTCAAAATTTTTTTCGAAAATTTTTTTTCAAAATTTTTTTCGAAATTTTTTTTCAAAATTTTTTTCGAAAATTTTTTTTCGAAATTTTTTTTCAAAATTTTTTTCGAAAATTTTTTTTCAAAATTATTTTCAAAATTTTTTTTGAAATTTTTTTCCGAAATTTTTTTCGAAAATTTTTTTCAAAATTTTTTTCGAAATTTTTTTGGAAATTTTTTTTTCAAAATTTTTTTCGAAATTTTTTTTTCAAAATTTTTTTCGAAAATTTTTTTCAAAATTTTTTTCGAAAATTTTTTTGGAAAATTTTTTTTCAAAATTTTTTTCGAAATTTTTTTTAAAAATTTTTTTCAAAATTTTTTTCGAAAATTTTTTCGAAATTTTTTTTTTTAATTTTTTTCGAAAATTTTTTTTCAAATTTTTTTTCAAAATTTTTTTCAAAAATTTTTTTTCAAATTTTTTTTTGGAATTTTTTTTGAAAATTTTTTTTTCAAAATTTTTTTCGAAAATTTTTTTCAAAATTTTTTTCGAAAATTCTTTTCAAAATTTTTTTCGAAAATTTTTTTCGAAATTTTTTTTTCAAAATTTTTTTCGAAAATTGTTTTTCAAAATTTTTTTCAAAATTTTTTTTCAAAATTTTTTTTCAAAATTTTTTTCGAAAATTTTTTTCGAAAATTTTTTTTCGAAATTTTTTTCCAAAATATTTTTTCCAAAATTTTTTTCGAAAATTTTTTTCAAAATTTTTTTCGAAAATTTTTTTCGAAATTTTTTTTTCAAAATTTTTTTCAAAATTTTTTTCGAAACTTTTTTTTCAAAATTTTCTTCGAAAATTTTTTTTCGAAATTTTTTTGGAAATTTTTTTTTCAAAATCTTTTTCGAAATTTTTTTTCAAAATTTTTTCGAATTTTTTTTTTAAAATTTTTTTGAAAATTTTTTTTCGAAATTTTTTTGGAAATTTTTTTTTCAAAATTTTTTTCGAAAATTTTTTTCGAAATTTTTTTTCGAAAATTTTTTTCAAAATTTTTTTCGAAAATTTTTCGAAAATTTTTTTTCAAAATTTTTTTCAAAATTCTTTTCGAAAATTTTTTTTCATAATTTTTTTCAAAATTTTTTTCGAAAATTTTATTTCAAAATTTTTTTCGAAAATTTTTTTTCAAACTTTTTTTCGAAAATTTTTTTTCAAAATTTTTTTCGAAAATTTTTTTCGAAAATTTTTTTTCAAAATTTTTTTCGAAAATTTTATTCAAATTTTTTTTCGAAAATTTTTTTGGAAATTTTTTTTTCAAAATTTTTTTCGAAAATTTTTTTAAAAATTTTTTTCGAAAATTTTTTTTCGAAATTTTTTTCGAAAATTTTATTCAAATTTTTTTTCGAAAATTTTTTCGAAAATTTTTTTGGAAAATTTTTTTTCAAAATGTTTTTCGAAAATTTTTTTAAAAATTTTTTCAAAATTTTTTTCGAAGATTTTTTTTCAAAATTTTTTTGGAAAATTTTTTTCGAAAATTTTTTTTTGGAATTTTTTTCGAAAATTTTTTTCGGAAATTTTTTCGAAAATTTTTTTTCAAAATTTTTTTCGAAATTTTTTTTTCAAAATTTTCTTCAAAATTTTTTTTCGAAATTTTTTTCGAAAATTTTTTTCGTAAATTTTTTCGAAAATTTTTTTCGAAAACTTTTTTCGGAAATTTTTTCGAAAATTTTTTCGAAAATTTTTTCGAAAATTTTTTCGAAAATTTTTTCGAAAATTTTTTTTCAAAATTTTTTTCGAAAATTTTTTTTCAAAATTTTCTTCAAAATTTTTTTCGAAAATTTTTATTTCAAAATTTTTTTCGAAAATTTTTTTTCGAAATTTTTTTGGAATTTTTTTTTTCAAAATTTTTTTCGAAAATTTTTTTCAAAATTTTTTTCGAAAATTTTTTTGGAAAATTTTTTTCAAAATTTTTTTTCAAAATTTTTTTCGAAAATTTTTTTCAAAATTTTTTTCGAAAATTTTTTTCAAAATTTTTTTCGAAAATTTTTTTGGAAAATTTTTTTCAATTTTTTTTTCGAAAATTTTTTTTCGAAATTTTTTTCGAAAATTTTTTTCAAAATTTTTTTCGAAAATTTTTTTCAAAATTTTTTTCAAAATTTTTTTCGAAAATTATTTTTCAAAATTTTTTTTCAAAATTTTTTTCGAAATTTTTTTCGAAAATTTTTTTCGAAAGTTTTTTTTCAAAATTTTTTTCAAAATTTTTTTCGAAAATTTTTTCGAAAATTTTTCGAAATTTTTTTCGAAAATTTTTTTCGAAAATTTTTTTTGAAAATTTTTTTCAAGATTTTTTTCGAAATTTTTTTTTCAAAATTTTTTTCGAAATTTTTTTTCAAAATTTTTTTCGAAAATTTTTTTTCAAAATTTTTTTCGAAAATTTTTTTTCGAAATTTTTTTGGAAAATTTTCTTTCAAAATTTTTTTCGAGAATTTTTTTCAAAATTTTGTTCGAAAATTTTTTTTCAAAATTTTTTTCGAAAATTCTTTTCGAAAATTTTTTTTCATAATTTTTTTCAAAATTTTTTTCGAAAATTTTATTTCAAAATTTTTTTCGAAATTTTTTTTTCAAAATTTTTTTCGAAAATTTTTTTCAAAAATTTTTTTCGAAAATTTTTTTTCAAAATTTTTTTCGAAATTTTTTTTCAAAATTTTTTTCTAAAATTTTTTTCGAAATTTTTTTTCGAAAAATTTTTTTCAAAATTTTTTCGAAAATTTTTTTTCAAAATTTTTTTCGAAAATTTTTTTTCAAAATTTTTTTCGAAATTTTTTTCATAATTTTTTTCGAAAATTTTTTTTAAAAATTTTTTTTGAAAATTTTTTTCAAAATTTTTTTCGAAAATTTTTTTGAAAAATTTTTTTTCAAAATTTTTTTCGAAAATTTTTTTAAAAATTTTTTTCAAAATTTTTTTCGAAAATTTTTTTTCAAAATTTTTTTGGAAAATTTTTTTTGAAAATTTTTCTTCGAAATTTTTTTCGAAAATTTTTTTCGGTAATTTTTTCGAAAATTTTTTTCGAAAATTTTTTTCGGAAATTTTTTCGAAAATTTTTTCGAAAATTTTTTCGAAAATTTTTTTTTCAAAATTTTTTTCGAAATTTTTTTTTCAAAATTTTCTTCAAAATTTTTTTTCGAAATTTTTTTCGAAAATTTTTTTCGGAAATTTTTTCGAAAATTTTTTTCGAAATCTTTTTTCGGAAATTTTTTCGAAAATTTTTTCGAAAATTTTTTCGAAAATTTTTTCGAAAATTTTTTTTCAAAATTTTTTTCGAAAATTTTTTTTCAAAATTTTCTTCAAAATTTTTTTCGAAAATTTTTATTTCAAAATTTTTTTCGAAAATTTTTTTTCGAAATTTTTTTGGAAATTTTTTTTTCAAAATTTTTTTCGAAAATTTTTTTCAAAATTTTTTTCGAAAATTTTTTTGGAAAATTTTTTTCAAAATTTTTTTTCAAAATTTTTTTCGAAAATTTTTTTCAAAATTTTTTTCGAAAATTTTTTTGGAAAATTTTTTTCAAATTTTTTTTCGAAAATTTTTTTTCGAAATTTTTTTCGAAAATTTTTTTCAAAATTTTTTTCGAAAATTTTTTTCAAAATTTTTTTCAAAATTTTTTTCGAAAATTATTTTTCAAAATTTTTTTTCAAAATTTTTTTCGAAATTTTTTTCGAAAATTTTTTTCGAAAGTTTTTTTTCAAAATTTTTTTCAAAATTTTTTTCGAAAATTTTTCAAAATTTTTTTTCGAAAATTTTTTTCGAAAATTTTTTTTGAAAATTTTTTTCAAGATTTTTTTCGAAATTTTTTTTTCAAAATTTTTTTCGAAATTTTTTTTCAAAATTTTTTTCGAAAATTTTTTTTCAAAATTTTTTTCGAAAATTTTTTTTCGAAATTTTTTTGGAAAATTTTCTTTCAAAATTTTTTTCGAGAATTTTTTTCAAAATTTTTTTCGAAAATTTTTTTTCAAAATTTTTTTCGAAAATTCTTTTCGAAAATTCTTTTCGAAAATTCTTTTCGAAAATTTTTTTTCATAATTTTTTTCAAAATTTTTTTCGAAAATTTTATTTCAAAATATTTTTCGAAATTTTTTTTTCAAAATTTTTTTCAAAATTTTTTTCGAAAATTTTTTTTCAAAATTTTTTTCGAAAATTTTTTTCAAAAATTTTTTTTTAAAATTTTTTTCCGAAATGTTTTTCGAAAATTTTTTTTCAAAATTTTTTTCCGAAATTTTTTTCGAAAATTTTTTTTTAAATTTTTTTCGAAAATTTTTTTTCGAAATTTTTTTCGAAAATTTTTTTCAAAATTTTTTTCGAAAATTTTTTTTCAAAATTTTTTTCGAAAATTTTTTTTCAAAATTTTTTTCGAAAATTTTTATTCAAAATTTTTTTCCGAAATTTTTTTCGACAATTTTTTTTCAAAATTTTTTTCGAAAATTTTTTTTCAAAATTTTTTTCAAAATTTTTTTCGAAAATTTTTTTTCGTAATTTTTTTCGAAAATTTTTTTCGAAAATTTTTTTCTAAAATTTTTTCGAAAATTTTTTTTCAAAATTTTTTTCGAAAATTTTTTTTCGATATTTTTTTGGAAATTTTTTTTTCAAAATTTTTTTCAAAATTTTATGGAAAATTTTTTTTCAAAATTTTTTTCGAAAATTTTTTTGGAAAATTTTTTTCAAAATTTTTTTTCAAAATTTTTTTCGAAAATTTTTTTCAAAATTTTTTTCGAAAATTTTTTTCAAAATTTTTTTCGAAAATTTTTTTGGAAAATTTTTTTCAAATTTTTTTTCGAAAATTTTTTTTCGAAATTTTTTTCGAAAATTTTTTTCAAAATTTTTTTCGAAAATTTTTTTCAAAATTTTTTTCAAAATTTTTTTTCAAAATTTTTTTCGAAATTTTTTTCGAAAATTTTTTTCGAAAGTTTTTTTTCAAAATTTTTTTCAAAATTTATTTCGAAAATTTTTTCGAAAATTTTTCGAAATTTTTTTCAAAAATTTTTTTCGAAAATTTTTTTTGAAAATTTTTTTCAAGATTTTTTTCGAAATTTTTTTTTCAAAATTTTTTTCGAAATTTTTTTTCAAATTTTTTTTCGAAAATTTTTTTTCAAAATTTTTTTCGAAAATTTTTTTTCGAAATTTTTTTGGAAAATTTTCTTTCAAAATTTTTTTCGAGAATTTTTTTCAAAATTTTTTTCGAAAATTTTTTTTCAAATTTTTTTTCGAAAATTCTTTTCGAAAATTCTTTTCGAAAATTTTTTTTCATAATTTTTTTCAAAATTTTTTTCGAAAATTTTATTTCAAAATTTTTTTCGAAATTTTTTTTTCAAAATTTTTTTCAAAATTTTTTTCGAAAATTTTTTTTCAAAATTTTTTTCGAAAATTTTTTTCAAAAATTTTTTTCGAAAATTTTTTTTCAAAATTTTTTTCGAAAATTTTTTTCAAAATTTTTTTCGAAAATTTTTTTCGAAATTTTTTTTCGAAAAATTTTTTTCAAAATTTTTTCGAAAATTTTTTTTAAAAATTTTTTTCGAAAATTTTTTTTCAAAATTTTTTTCGAAATTTTTTTCATAATTTTTTTCGAAAATTTTTTTTAAAAATTTTTTTTGAAAATTTTCTTCAAAATTTTTTTCGAAAATTTTTTTGGAAAATTTTTTTTCAAAATTTTTTTCGAAAATTTTTTTAAAAATTTTTTTTGAAAATTTTTTTTCGAAATTTTTTTCGAAAATTTTTTTCGGTAATTTTTTCGAAAATTTTTTTCGAAAATTTTTTTCGGAAATTTTTTCGAAAACTTTTTTCGGAAATTTTTTCGAAAATTTTTTCGAAAATTTTTTTTCAAAATTTTTTTCGAAAATTTTTTTTCAAAATTTTCTTCAAAATTTTTTTCGAAAATTTTTATTTCAAAATTTTTTTCGAAAATTTTTTTTCGAAATTTTTTTGGAAATTTTTTTTTCAAAATTTTTTTCGAAAATTTTTTTCAAAATTTTTTTCGAAAATTTTTTTGGAAAATTTTTTTCAAATTTTTTTTTCAAAATTTTTTTCGAAAATTTTTTTCAAAATTTTTTTCGAAAATTTTTTTGGAAATTTTTTTTCAAATTTTTTTTCGAAAATTTTTTTTCGAAATTTTTTTCGAAAATTTTTTTCAAAATTTTTTTCGAAAATTTTTTTCAAAATTTTTTTCAAAATTTTTTTCGAAAATTATTTTTCAAAATTTTTTTTCAAAATTTTTTTCGAAATTTTTTTCGAAAATTTTTTTCGAAAGATTTTTTCAAAATTTTTTTCAAAATTTTTTTCGAAAATTTTTTCGAAAATCTTTCGAAATTTTTTTCGAAAATTTTTTTCGGAAATTTTTTTTGAAAATTTTTTTCAAGATTTTTTTCGAAATTTTTTTTTCAAAATTTTTTTCAAAATTTTTTTTCAAAATTTTTTTCGAAAATTTTTTTTCAAAATTTTTTTCGAAAATTTTTTTTCGAAATTTTTTTGGAAAATTTTCTTTCAAAATTTTTTTCGAGAATTTTTTTCAAAATTTTTTTCGAAAATTTTTTTTCAAAATTTTTTTCGAAAATTCTTTTCGAAAATTTTTTTTCATAATTTTTTTCAAAATTTTTTTCGAAAATTTTATTTCAAAATTTTTTTCGAAATTTTTTTTTCAAAATTTTTTTCAAAATTTTTTTTGAAAATTTTTTTTCGAAATTTTTTTGGAAATTTTTTTTTCAAAATTTTTTTCGAAAATTTTTTTCGAAATTTTTTTTCGAAAATTTTTTTCAAAATTTTTTTCGAAAATTTTTCGAAAATTTTTTTTCAAAATTTTTTTCGAAAATTCTTTTCGAAAATTTTTTTTCATATTTTTTTTCAAAATTTTTTTCGAAAATTTTATTTCAAAATTTTTTTCGAAAATTTTTTTTCAAAATTTTTTTCGAAAATTTTTTTTCAAAATTTTTTTCGAAAATTTTTTTTCAAAATTTTTTTCGAAAATTTTTTCGAAAATTTTTTTTCAAAATTTTTTTCGAAAATTTTATTCAAATTTTTTTTCGAAAATTTTTTTGGAAATTTTTTTTTCAAAATTTTTTTCGAAAATTTTTTTAAAAATTTTTTTCGAAAATTTTTTTTCGAAATTTTTTTCGAAAATTTTATTCAAATTTTTTTTCGAAAATTTTTTCAAAAATTTTTTTGGAAAATTTTTTTTCAAAATGTTTTTCGAAAATTTTTTTCGAAAATTTTTTTCAAAATTTTTTTCGAAAATTTTTTTCGAAATTTTTTTTAAAAATTTTTTTCAAAATTTTTTTCGAAAATTTTTTTTCAAAATTTTTTTGGAAAATTTTTTTCGAAAATTTTTTTTGGAAATTTTTTTTTCAAAATTTTTTTCAAAATTTTTTTCGAAAATTTTTTTGGAAAATTTTTTTCGAAATTTTTTTTTAAAATTTTTTTTGAAAATTTTTTTTCGAAATTTTTTTTCAAAATTTTTTTCAAAAATTTTTTTTCAAAATTTTTTTCAAAATTTTTTTCGAAATTTTTTTTTCGAAATTTTTTTCGAAAATTTTGTTCAAAATTTTTTTCGAAAATTTTTTCGAAAATTTTTTTTCAAAATTTTTTTCGAAAATTTTTTTTCAAAATTTTTTTCGAAAATTTTTTTCAAAATTTTTTTCAAAATTTTTTTCGAAATTTTTTTCATAATTTTTTTCGAAAATGTTTTTTTTAAATTTTTTTCGAAAATTTTTTTCAAAATTTTTTTCGAAAATTTTTTTCGAAAATTTTTTTAAAAATTTTTTTCAAAATTTTTTTCGAAAATTTTTTTTCAAAATTTTTTTGGAAAATTTTTTTCGAAAATTTTTTTTCGAAATTTTTTTCGAAAATTTTTTTCGGAAATTTTTTCGAAAATTTTTTTCGAAAATTTTTTTCGGAAATTTTTTCGAAAATTTTTTTCGAAAATTTTTTTCGGAAATTTTTTCGAAAATTTTTTCGAAAATTTTTTTGAAAATTTTTTCGAAAATTTTTTTTCAAAATTTTTTTCGAAATTTTTTTTTCAAAATTTTCTTCAAAATTTTTTTTCGAAATTTTTTTCGAAAATTTTTTTCGGAAATTTTTTCGAAAATTTTTTTCGAAAACTTTTTTCGGAAATTTTTTCGAAAATTTTTTCGAAAATTTTTTTTCAAAATTTTTTTCGAAAATTTTTTTTCAAAATTTTCTTCAAAATTTTTTTCGAAAATTTTTATTTCAAAATTTTTTTCGAAAATTTTTTTTCGAAATTTTTTTGGAAATTTTTTTTTCAAAATTTTTTTCGAAAATTTTTTTCGAAAATTTTTTTGGAAAATTTTTTTCAAATTTTTTTTCAAAATCTTTTTTCAAAATTTTTTTCGAAAATTTTTTTCAAAATTTTTTTCGAAAATTTTTTTGGAAAATTTTTTTCAAATTTTTTTTCGAAAATTTTTTTTCGAAATTTTTTTCGAAAATTTTTTTCAAAATTTTTTTCGAAAATTTTTTTCAAAATTTTTTTCAAAAGTTTTTTCGAAAATTATTTTTCAAAATTTTTTTCGAAATTTTTTTCGAAAATTTTTTTCGAAAGTTTTTTTCAAAATTTTTTTCAAAATTTTTTTCGAAAATTTTTCGAAATTTTTTTCAAGATTTTTTTCGAAATTTTTTTTTCAAAATTTTTTTCGAAATTTTTTTTCAAAATTTTTTTCGAAAATTTTTTTCGAAAATTTTTTTTCGAAATTTTTTTGGAAAATTTTTTTTCAAAATTTTTTCGAAAATTTTTTCGAAAATTTTTTTTCAAACTTTTTTTCAAAAATTCTTTTCGAAAATTCTTTTCGAAAATTTTTTTTCATAATTTTTTTCAAAATTTTTTTCGAAAATTTTATTTCAAAATTTTTTTCGAAATTTTTTTTTCAAAATTTTTTTAAAAATTTTTTTTGGAAATTTTTTTTCAAAATTTTTTTCGAAAATTTTTTTCGAAAATTTTTTTTAAAATTTTTTTCGAAAATTTTTTTTCGAAATTTTTTTCGAAAATTTTTTTCAAAATTTTTTTCGAAAATTTTTTCGAAAATTTTTTTTCAAAATTTTTTTCAAAATTTTTTTTCGAAAATTTTTTTTCAAAATTTTTTTCGAAAATTTTTTTTCAAAATTTTTTTCGAAAATTTTTTTTCGAAATTTTTTTCAAAAATTTTTTTCAAAATTTTTTTCGAAAATTTTTTTTCAAAATTTTTTCGAAAAATTTTTTTCAAAATTTTTTTCGAAAATTTTTTTTCGAAAAATTTTTTCGAAAATTTTTTTTAAAAATTTTTTTCCGAAATTTTTTTCGAAAATTTTTTTTCAAAATTTTTTTCGAAAATTTTTTTTCAAAATTTTTTTCAAAATTTTTTTCGAAAATTTTTTTTCGTAATTTTTTTCGAAAATTTTTTTCAAAATTTTTTTCGCAAATTTTTTTTCAAAATGTTTTTCGAAAATTTTTTTTTGAAAATTTTTTTTCAAAATTTTTTTGAAAATTTTTTTTCGAAAATTTTTTTCGAAAATTTTTTTCGAAAATTTTTTTTCAAAATTTTTTTCGAAAATTTTTTTTCAAAATTTTTTCGAAAATTTTTTTTCAAAATCTTTTTCCGAAATTTTTTTCGAAAATTTTTTTTAAAAATTTTTTTCGAAATTTTTTTTTCAAAATTTTTTTCCGAAATTTTTTTCGAAAATTTTTTTTCGAAATTTTTTTCAAAATTTTTTTTCAAAATTTTTTTCGAAAATTTTTTTTCAAAATTTTTTTCGAAAATTTTCTTCGAAAATTTTCTTCGAAAATTTTTTTTCGAAATTTTTTTGGAAATTTTTTTTTCAAAATTTTTTTGGAAATTTTTTTTTCAAAATTTTTTCGAAAATTTTTTTCAAAATTTTTTTCGAAATTTTTTTTTCAAAATTTTTTTCGAAAATTTTTTTCGAAAATTTTTTTTCAAAATTTTTTTCAAAAATTTTTTCAAAAATTTTTTGAATATTTTTTTTCAAAATTTTTTTCGAAAATTTTTTTTCAAAATTTTTTTCGAAAATTTTTTTCAAAATTTTTTTCGAAAATTTTTTTGGAAAACTTTTCAAAATTTTTTTCAAAATTTTTTTCATAATTTTTTTTGAAAATTATTTTTCAAAATTTTTTTCAAAATTTTTTTCGAAAATTTTTTCGAAAATTTTTTTTCAAAATTTTTTTGGAAAGTTTTTTTTTCAAAATTTTTTTCAAAATTTTTTTCGAAAATTTTTTTCGGAAATTCTTTCGAAAATTTTTTTCGAAAATTTTTTTCGGAAATTTTTTCGAAAATTTTTTCGAAAATTTTTTCGAAAATTTTTTTTCAAAATTTTTTTCGAAAATTTTTTTTCAAAATTTTCTTCAAAATTTTTTTTCGAAATTTTTTTCGAAAATTTTTTTCGGAAATTTTTTCGAAAATTTTTTTCGAAAACTTTTTTCGGAAATTTTTTCGAAAATTTTTTCGAAAATTTTTTTTCAAAATTTTTTTCGAAAATTTTTTTTCAAAATTTTCTTCAAAATTTTTTTCGAAAATTTTTATTTCAAAATTTTTTTCGAAAATTTTTTTTCGAAATTTTTTTGGAAATTTTTTTTTCAAAATTTTTTTCGAAAATTTTTTTCAAAATTTTTTTCGAAAATTTTTTTGGAAAATTTTTTTCAAATTTTTTTTTCAAAATTTTTTTCGAAAATTTTTTTCAAAATTTTTTTCGAAAATTTTTTTGGAAATTTTTTTTCAAATTTTTTTTCGAAAATTTTTTTTCGAAATTTTTTTCGAAAATTTTTTTCAAAATTTTTTTCGAAAATTTTTTTCAAAATTTTTTTCAAAATTTTTTTCGAAAATTATTTTTCAAAATTTTTTTTCAAAATTTTTTTCGAAATTTTTTTCGAAAATTTTTTTCGAAAGATTTTTTCAAAATTTTTTTCAAAATTTTTTTCGAAAATTTTTTCGAAAATCTTTCGAAATTTTTTTCGAAAATTTTTTTCGGAAATTTTTTTTGAAAATTTTTTTCAAGATTTTTTTCGAAATTTTTTTTTCAAAATTTTTTTCAAAATTTTTTTTCAAAATTTTTTTCGAAAATTTTTTTTCAAAATTTTTTTCGAAAATTTTTTTTCGAAATTTTTTTGGAAAATTTTCTTTCAAAATTTTTTTCGAGAATTTTTTTCAAAATTTTTTTCGAAAATTTTTTTTCAAAATTTTTTTCGAAAATTCTTTTCGAAAATTTTTTTTCATAATTTTTTTCAAAATTTTTTTCGAAAATTTTATTTCAAAATTTTTTTCGAAATTTTTTTTTCAAAATTTTTTTCAAAATTTTTTTTGAAAATTTTTTTTCGAAATTTTTTTGGAAATTTTTTTTTCAAAATTTTTTTCGAAAATTTTTTTCGAAATTTTTTTTCGAAAATTTTTTTCAAAATTTTTTTCGAAAATTTTTCGAAAATTTTTTTTCAAAATTTTTTTCGAAAATTCTTTTCGAAAATTTTTTTTCATATTTTTTTTCAAAATTTTTTTCGAAAATTTTATTTCAAAATTTTTTTCGAAAATTTTTTTTCAAAATTTTTTTCGAAAATTTTTTTTCAAAATTTTTTTCGAAAATTTTTTTTCAAAATTTTTTTCGAAAATTTTTTCGAAAATTTTTTTTCAAAATTTTTTTCGAAAATTTTATTCAAATTTTTTTTCGAAAATTTTTTTGGAAATTTTTTTTTCAAAATTTTTTTCGAAAATTTTTTTAAAAATTTTTTTCGAAAATTTTTTTTCGAAATTTTTTTCGAAAATTTTATTCAAATTTTTTTTCGAAAATTTTTTCAAAAATTTTTTTGGAAAATTTTTTTTCAAAATGTTTTTCGAAAATTTTTTTCGAAAATTTTTTTCAAAATTTTTTTCGAAAATTTTTTTCGAAAATTTTTTTAAAAATTTTTTTCAAAATTTTTTTCGAAAATTTTTTTTCAAAATTTTTTTGGAAAATTTTTTTCGAAAATTTTTTTTGGAAATTTTTTTTTCAAAATTTTTTTCAAAATTTTTTTCGAAAATTTTTTTGGAAAATTTTTTTCGAAATTTTTTTTTAAAATTTTTTTTGAAAATTTTTTTTCGAAATTTTTTTTCAAAATTTTTTTCAAAAATTTTTTTTCAAAATTTTTTTCAAAATTTTTTTCGAAATTTTTTTTTCGAAATTTTTTTCGAAAATTTTGTTCAAAATTTTTTTCGAAAATTTTTTCGAAAATTTTTTTTCAAAATTTTTTTCGAAAATTTTTTTTCAAAATTTTTTTCGAAAATTTTTTTCAAAATTTTTTTCAAAATTTTTTTCGAAATTTTTTTCATAATTTTTTTCGAAAATGTTTTTTTTAAATTTTTTTCGAAAATTTTTTTCAAAATTTTTTTCGAAAATTTTTTTCGAAAATTTTTTTAAAAATTTTTTTCAAAATTTTTTTCGAAAATTTTTTTTCAAAATTTTTTTGGAAAATTTTTTTCGAAAATTTTTTTTCGAAATTTTTTTCGAAAATTTTTTTCGGAAATTTTTTCGAAAATTTTTTTCGAAAATTTTTTTCGGAAATTTTTTCGAAAATTTTTTTCGAAAATTTTTTTCGGAAATTTTTTCGAAAATTTTTTCGAAAATTTTTTTGAAAATTTTTTCGAAAATTTTTTTTCAAAATTTTTTTCGAAATTTTTTTTTCAAAATTTTCTTCAAAATTTTTTTTCGAAATTTTTTTCGAAAATTTTTTTCGGAAATTTTTTCGAAAATTTTTTTCGAAAACTTTTTTCGGAAATTTTTTCGAAAATTTTTTCGAAAATTTTTTTTCAAAATTTTTTTCGAAAATTTTTTTTCAAAATTTTCTTCAAAATTTTTTTCGAAAATTTTTATTTCAAAATTTTTTTCGAAAATTTTTTTTCGAAATTTTTTTGGAAATTTTTTTTTCAAAATTTTTTTCGAAAATTTTTTTCGAAAATTTTTTTCGAAAATTTTTTTGGAAAATTTTTTTCAAATTTTTTTTCAAAATCTTTTTTCAAAATTTTTTTCGAAAATTTTTTTCAAAATTTTTTTCGAAAATTTTTTTGGAAAATTTTTTTCAAATTTTTTTTCGAAAATTTTTTTTCGAAATTTTTTTCGAAAATTTTTTTCAAAATTTTTTTCGAAAATTTTTTTCAAAATTTTTTTCAAAAGTTTTTTCGAAAATTATTTTTCAAAATTTTTTTCGAAATTTTTTTCGAAAATTTTTTTCGAAAGTTTTTTTCAAAATTTTTTTCAAAATTTTTTTCGAAAATTTTTCGAAATTTTTTTCAAGATTTTTTTCGAAATTTTTTTTTCAAAATTTTTTTCGAAATTTTTTTTCAAAATTTTTTTCGAAAATTTTTTTCGAAAATTTTTTTTCGAAATTTTTTTGGAAAATTTTTTTTCAAAATTTTTTCGAAAATTTTTTCGAAAATTTTTTTTCAAACTTTTTTTCAAAAATTCTTTTCGAAAATTCTTTTCGAAAATTTTTTTTCATAATTTTTTTCAAAATTTTTTTCGAAAATTTTATTTCAAAATTTTTTTCGAAATTTTTTTTTCAAAATTTTTTTAAAAATTTTTTTTGGAAATTTTTTTTCAAAATTTTTTTCGAAAATTTTTTTCGAAAATTTTTTTTAAAATTTTTTTCGAAAATTTTTTTTCGAAATTTTTTTCGAAAATTTTTTTCAAAATTTTTTTCGAAAATTTTTTCGAAAATTTTTTTTCAAAATTTTTTTCAAAATTTTTTTTCGAAAATTTTTTTTCAAAATTTTTTTCGAAAATTTTTTTTCAAAATTTTTTTCGAAAATTTTTTTTCGAAATTTTTTTCAAAAATTTTTTTCAAAATTTTTTTCGAAAATTTTTTTTCAAAATTTTTTCGAAAAATTTTTTTCAAAATTTTTTTCGAAAATTTTTTTTCGAAAAATTTTTTCGAAAATTTTTTTTAAAAATTTTTTTCCGAAATTTTTTTCGAAAATTTTTTTTCAAAATTTTTTTCGAAAATTTTTTTTCAAAATTTTTTTCAAAATTTTTTTCGAAAATTTTTTTTCGTAATTTTTTTCGAAAATTTTTTTCAAAATTTTTTTCGCAAATTTTTTTTCAAAATGTTTTTCGAAAATTTTTTTTTGAAAATTTTTTTTCAAAATTTTTTTGAAAATTTTTTTTCGAAAATTTTTTTCGAAAATTTTTTTCGAAAATTTTTTTTCAAAATTTTTTTCGAAAATTTTTTTTCAAAATTTTTTCGAAAATTTTTTTTCAAAATCTTTTTCCGAAATTTTTTTCGAAAATTTTTTTTAAAAATTTTTTTCGAAATTTTTTTTTCAAAATTTTTTTCCGAAATTTTTTTCGAAAATTTTTTTTCGAAATTTTTTTCAAAATTTTTTTTCAAAATTTTTTTCGAAAATTTTTTTCAAAATTTTTTTCGAAAATTTTCTTCGAAAATTTTCTTCGAAAATTTTTTTTCGAAATTTTTTTGGAAATTTTTTTTTCAAAATTTTTTTGGAAATTTTTTTTTCAAAATTTTTTCGAAAATTTTTTTCAAAATTTTTTTCGAAATTTTTTTTTCAAAATTTTTTTCGAAAATTTTTTTCGAAAATTTTTTTTCAAAATTTTTTTCAAAAATTTTTTCAAAAATTTTTCGAATATTTTTTTTCAAAATTTTTTTCGAAAATTTTTTTTCAAAATTTTTTTCGAAAATTTTTTTCAAAATTTTTTTCGAAAATTTTTTTGGAAAACTTTTCAAAATTTTTTTCAAAATTTTTTTCATAATTTTTTTTGAAAATTATTTTTCAAAATTTTTTTCAAAATTTTTTTCGAAAATTTTTTCGAAAATTTTTTTTCAAAATTTTTTTGGAAAGTTTTTTTTTCAAAATTTTTTTCAAAATTTTTTTCGAAAATTTTTTTCGGAAATTCTTTCGAAAATTTTTTTCGAAAATTTTTTTCGGAAATTTTTTCGAAAATTTTTTCGAAAATTTTTTCGAAAATTTTTTTTCAAAATTTTTTTCGAAAATTTTTTTTCAAAATTTTCTTCAAAATTTTTTTTCGAAATTTTTTTCGAAAATTTTTTTCGGAAATTTTTTCGAAAATTTTTTTCGAAAACTTTTTTCGGAAATTTTTTCGAAAATTTTTTCGAAAATTTTTTTTCAAAATTTTTTTCGAAAATTTTTTTTCAAAATTTTCTTCAAAATTTTTTTCGAAAATTTTTATTTCAAAATTTTTTTCGAAAATTTTTTTTCGAAATTTTTTTGGAAATTTTTTTTTCAAAATTTTTTTCGAAAATTTTTTTCAAAATTTTTTTCGAAAATTTTTGTGGAAAATTTTTTTCAAATTTTTTTTCAAAATTTTTTTTCAAAATTTTTTTCGAAAATTTTTTTCAAAATTTTTTTCGAAAATTTTTTTGGAAAATTTTTTTCAAATTTTTTTTCGAAAATTTTTTTTCGAAATTTTTTTCGAAAATTTTTTTCAAAATTTTTTTCGAAAATTTTTTTCAAAATTTTTTTCAAAATTTTTTTTCGAAAATTATTTTTCAAAATTTTTTTTCAAAATTTTTTTCGAAATTTTTTTCGAAAATTTTTTTTGAAAGTTTTTTTCAAAATTTTTTTCAAAATTTTTTTCGAAAATTTTTCGAAATTTTTTTCAAGATTTTTTTCGAAATTTTTTTTTCAAAATTTTTTTCGAAATTTTTTTTCAAAATTTTTTTCGAAAATTTTTTTTCGAAATTTTTTTGGAAAATTTTTTTTCAGAATTTTTTCGAAAATTTTTTCGAAAATTTTTTTTCAAAATTTTTTTCAAAAATTCTTTTCGAAAATTCTTTTCGAAAATTTTTTTTCATAATTTTTTTCAAAATTTTTTTCGAAAATTTTATTTCAAAATTTTTTTCGAAATTTTTTTTTCAAAATTTTTTTCAAAATTTTTTTTGAAAATTTTTTTTCGAAATTTTTTTGGAAATTTTTTTTTCAAAATTTTTTTCGAAAATTTTTTTCGAAATTTTTTTTCGAAAATTTTTTTCAAAATTTTTTTCGAAAATTTTTCGAAAATTTTTTTTCAAAATTTTTTTCGAAAATTCTTTTCGAAAATTTTTTTTCATAATTTTTTTCAAAATTTTTTTCGAAAATTTTATTTCAAAATTTTTTTCGAAAATTTTTTTTCAAAATTTTTTTCGAAAATTTTTTTTCAAAATTTTTTTCGAAAATTTTTTCGAAAATTTTTTTTCAAAATTTCTTTCGAAAATTTTATTCAAATTTTTTTTCGAAAATTTTTTTGGAAATTTTTTTTTCAAAATTTTTTTCGAAAATTTTTTTAAAAATTTTTTTCGAAAATTTTTTTTCGAAATTTTTTTCGAAAATTTTATTCAAATTTTTTTTCGAAAATTTTTTCGAAAATTTTTTTGGAAAATTTTTTTTCAAAATGTTTTTCGAAAATTTTTTTAAAAATTTTTTTCAAAATTTTTTTCGAAGATTTTTTTTCAAAATTTTTTTCGAAAATTTTTTTCGAAAATTTTTTTTCGAAATTTTTTTCGAAATTTTTTTTGAAAATTTTTTTTCAAAATTTTTTTGAAAATTTTTTTTCAAAATTTTTTTCAAAATTTTTTTCGAAAATTTTTTTCGAAAATTTTTTTTCAAATTTTTTTTCGAAATTTTTTTTGAAATTTTTTTTTCAAAATTTTTTTTGGAAAATTTTTTTCAAAATTTTTTTTGAAAATTTTTTTCAAAATTTTTTTCGAAAATTTTTTTCGAAATTTTTTTTTTTTAATTTTTTTCGAAAATGTTTTTTCGAAAATTTTATTTCAAAATTTTTTTCGAAATTTTTTTTTCAAAATTTTTTTCGAAAATTTTTTTTCAAAATTTTTTTCGAAAATTTTTTTTCAAAATTTTTTTCGAAAATTTTTTTTCGAAATTTTTTTGGAAAATTTTTTTTCAAAATCTTTTTCGAAAATTTTTTTCAAATTTTTTTTCGAAAATTTTTTTCAAAATTTTTTTCGAAAATTTTTTTGGAAAATTTTTTTCGAAATTTTTTTTCAAAATTTTTTTTGAAATTTTTTTTTCGAAATTTTTTTTCAAAATTTTTTTCAAAAATTTTTTTTCAAAATTTTTTTCAAAATTTTTTTCAAAAATTTTTTTTCGAAATTTTTTTCGAAAATTTTGTTCAAAATTTTTTTCGAAAATTTTTTTCGAAAATTTTTTTCGGAAATTTTTTCGAAAATTTTTTTCGAAAATTTTTTTCGGAAATTTTTTCGAAAATTTTTTCGAAAATTTTTTCGAAAATTTTTTCGAAAATTTTTTTTCAAAATTTTTTTCGAAAATTTTTTTTCAAAATTTTCTTCAAAATTTTTTTTCGAAATTTTTTTCGAAAATTTTTTTCGGAAATTTTTTCGAAAATTTTTTTCGAAAACTTTTTTCGGAAATTTTTTCGAAAATTTTTTCGAAAATTTTTTTTCAAAATTTTTTTCGAAAATTTTTTTTCAAAATTTTCTTCAAAATTTTTTTCGAAAATTTTTATTTCAAAATTTTTTTCGAAAATTTTTTTTCGAAATTTTTTTGGAAATTTTTTTTTCAAAATTTTTTTCGAAAATTTTTTTCAAAATTTTTTTCGAAAATTTTTTTGGAAAATTTTTTTCAAATTTTTTTTCAAAATCTTTTTTCAAAATTTTTTTTGAAAATTTTTTCGAAAATTTTTTTTCAAAATTTTTTTCGAAAATTTTATTCAAATTTTTTTTCGAAAATTTTTTTGGAAATTTTTTCGAAAATTTTTTTTCAAAATTTTTTTCGAAAATTCTTTTCGAAAATTTTTTTTCATAATTTTTTTCAAAATTTTTTTCGAAAATTTTATTTCAAAATTTTTTTCGAAAATTTTTTTTCAAAATTTTTTTCGAAAATTTTTTTTCAAAATTTTTTTCGAAAATTTTTTCGAAAATTTTTTTTCAAAATTTTTTTCGAAAATTTTATTCAAATTTTTTTTCGAAAATTTTTTTGGAAATTTTTTTTTCAAAATTTTTTTCGAAAATTTTTTTAAAAATTTTTTTCGAAAATTTTTTTTCGAAATTTTTTTCGAAAATTTTATTCAAATTTTTTTTCGAAAATTTTTTCGAAAATTTTTTTGGAAAATTTTTTTTCAAAATGTTTTTCGAAAATTTTTTTAAAAATTTTTTTCAAAATTTTTTTCGAAGATTTTTTTTCAAAATTTTTTTCGAAAATTTTTTTCGAAAATTTTTTTTCGAAATTTTTTTCGAAATTTTTTTTGAAAATTTTTTTTGAAAATTTTTTTGAAAATTTTTTTTCAAAATTTTTTTCAAAATTTTTTTCCAAAATTTTTTTCGAAAATTTTTTTTCAAATTTTTTTTCGAAATTTTTTTTGAAATTTTTTTTTCAAAATTTTTTTCGAAAATTTTTTTCAAAATTTTTTTCGAAAATTTTTTTCAAAATTTTTTTCGAAAATTTTTTTCGAAATTTTTTTTTTTAATTTTTTTCGAAAATTTTTTTTCGAAAATTTTATTTCAAAATTTTTTTCGAAATTTTTTTTTCAAAATTTTTTTCGAAAATTTTTTTTCAAAATTTTTTTCGAAAATTTTTTTTCAAAATTTTTTTCGAAAATTTTTTTTCGAAATTTTTTTGGAAAATTTTTTTTCAAAATCTTTTTCGAAAATTTTTTTCAAATTTTTTTTCGAAAATTTTTTTCAAAATTTTTTTCGAAAATTTTTTTGGAAAATTTTTTTCGAAATTTTTTTTCAAAATTTTTTTTGAAAATTTTTTTTCGAAATTTTTTTTCAAAATTTTTTTCAAAAATTTTTTTTTCAAAATTTTTTTCAAAATTTTTTTCGAAAATTTTTTTTCGAAATTTTTTTCGAAAATTTTGTTCAAAATTTTTTTCGAAAATTTTTTTCAAAATTTTTTTCGAAAATTTTTTTTCAAAATTTTTTTCGAAAATTTTTTTCAAAATTTTTTTCAAAATTTTTTTCGAAATTTTTTTCATAATTTTTTTCGAAAATGTTTTTTTAAAATTTTTTTCGAAAATTTTTTTCGAAAATTTTTTTCGAAAATTTTTTTCAAAATTTTTTTCGAAAATTTTTTTCGAAAATTTTTTTAAAAATTTTTTTCAAAATTTTTTTCGAAAATTTTTTTTCAAAATTTTTTTGGAAAATTTTTTTCGAAAATTTTTTTTCGAAATTTTTTTCGAAAATTTTTTTCGGAAATTTTTTCGAAAATTTTTTTCGAAAATTTTTTTCGGAAATTTTTTCGAAAATTTTTTCGAAAATTTTTTCGAAAATTTTTTCGAAAATTTTTTTTCAAAATTTTTTTCGAAAATTTTTTTTCAAAATTTTCTTCAAAATTTTTTTTCGAAATTTTTTTCGAAAATTTTTTTCGGAAATTTTTTCGAAAATTTTTTTCGAAAACTTTTTTCGGGAATTTTTTCGAAAATTTTTTCGAAAACTTTTTTTCAAAATTTTTTTCGAAAATTTTTTTTCAAAATTTTCTTCAAAATTTTTTTCGAAAATTTTTATTTCAAAATTTTTTTCGAAAATTTTTTTTCGAAATTTTTTTGGAAATTTTTTTTTCAAAATTTTTTTCGAAAATTTTTTTCAAAATTTTTTTCGAAAATTTTTTTGGAAAATTTTTTTCAAATTTTTTTTCAAAATCTTTTTTCAAAATTTTTTTCGAAAATTTTTTTCAAAATTTTTTTCGAAAATTTTTTTGGAAAATTTTTTTCAAATTTTTTTTCGAAAATTTTTTTTCGAAATTTTTTTCGAAAATTTTTTTCAAAATTTTTTTCGAAAATTTTTTTCAAAATTTTTTTCAAAATTTTTTTCGAAAATTATTTTTCAAAATTTTTTTCGAAATTTTTTTCGAAAATTTTTTTCGAAAGTTTTTTTCAAAATTTTTTTCAAAATTTTTTTCGAAAATTTTTCGAAATTTTTTTCAAGATTTTTTTCGAAATTTTTTTTTCAAAATTTTTTCGAAATTTTTTTTCAAAATTTTTTTCGAAAATTTTTTTCGAAAATTTTTTTTCGAAATTTTTTTGGAAAATTTTTTTTCAAAATTTTTTCGAAAATTTTTTCGAAAATTTTTTTTCAAACTTTTTTTCAAAAATTCTTTTCGAAAATTCTTTTCGAAAATTTTTTTTCATAATTTTTTTCAAAATTTTTTTCGAAAATTTTATTTCAAAATTTTTTTCGAAATTTTTTTTTCAAAATTTTTTTAAAAATTTTTTTCGAAAATTTTTTTTCAAAATTTTTTTCGAAAATTTTTTTCGAAAATTTTTTTAAAAATTTTTTTCGAAAATTTTTTTTCGAAATTTTTTTCGAAAATTTTTTTCAAAATTTTTTTCGAAAATTTTTTCGAAAATTTTTTTTCAAAATTTTTTTCAAAATTTTTTTTCGAAAATTTTTTTTCAAAATTTTTTTCGAAAATTTTTTTTCAAAATTTTTTTCGAAAATTTTTTTTCGAAATTTTTTTCAAAAATTTTTTTCAAAATTTTTTTCGAAAATTTTTTCGAAAATTTTTTTTCAAAATTTTTTCGAAAATTTTTTTTCAAAATTTTTTTTCGAAAATTTTTTTTCGAAAAATTTTTTCGAAAATTTTTTTTCAAAATTTTTTTCCGAAATTTTTTTCGAAAATTTTTTTTCAAAATTTTTTTCGAAAATTTTTTTTCAAAATTTTTTTCAAAATTTTTTTCGAAAATTTTTTTTCGTAATTTTTTTCGAAAATTTTTTTCAAAATTTTTTTCGCAAATTTTTTTTCAAAATGTATTTCGAAAATTTTTTTTTGAAAATTTTTTTTCAAAATTTTTTTGAAAATTTTTTTTCGAAAATTTTTTTCGAAAATTTTTTTCGAAAACTTTTTTTCAAAATTTTTTTCGAAAATTTTTTTTCAAAATTTTTTCGAAAATTTTTTTTCAAAATCTTTTTCCGAAATTTTTTTCGAAAATTTTTTTTAAAAATTTTTTTCGAAAATTTTTTTTCAAAATTTTTTTCAAAATTTTTTTCGAAAATTTTTTTTCGAAATTTTTTTCAAAATTTTTTTTCAAAATTTTTTTCTAAAATTTTTTTTCAAAATTTTTTTCAAAATTTTTTTCGAAAATTTTCTTCGAAAATTTTTTGTCAAAATTTTTTTCGAAATTTTTTTCATAATTTTTTTCGAAAATTTTTTTTAAAAATTTTTTTTGAAAATTTTTTTCAAAATTTTTTTCGAAAGTTTTTTTGGAAAATTTTTTTTCAAAATTTTTTTCGAAAATTTTTTTAAAAATTTTTTTTGAAAATTTTTTTTCGAAATTTTTTTCGAAAATTTTTTTCGGTAATTTTTTCGAAAATTTTTTTCGAAAATTTTTTTCGGAAATTTTTTCGAAAATTTTTTCGAAAATTTTTTCGAAAATTTTTTCGAAAATTTTTTTTCAAAATTTTTTTCGAAATTTTTTTTTCAAAATTTTCTTCAAAATTTTTTTTCGAAATTTTTTTCAAAAATTTTTTTCGAAAATTTTTTCGAAAATTTTTTTTCGAAAACATTTTTCGGAAATTTTTTCGAAAATTTTTTCGAAAATTTTTTTTCAAAATTTTTTTCGAAAATTTTTTTTCAAAATTTTCTTCAAAATTTTTTTCGAAAATTTTTATTTCAAAATTTTTTTCGAAATTTTTTTTTCTTTTTGGAAATTTTTTTTTCAAAATTTTTTTCGAAAATTTTTTTCAAAATTTTTTTCGAAAATTTTTTTGGAAAATTTTTTTCAAATTTTTTTTTCAAAATTTTTTTCGAAAATTTTTTTCAAAATTTTTTTCGAAAATTTTTTTGGAAATTTTTTTTCAAATTTTTTTTCGAAAATTTTTTTTCGAAATTTTTTTCGAAAATTTTTTTCAAAATTTTTTTCGAAAATTTTTTTAAAAATTTTATTCAAATTTTTTTTCGAAAATTTTTTTGGAAATTTTTTCGAAAATTTTTTTTCAAAATTTTTTTCGAAAATTCTTTTCGAAAATTTTTTTTCATAATTTTTTTCAAAATTTTTTTCGAAAATTTTATTTCAAAATTTTTTTCGAAAATTTTTTTTCAAAATTTTTTTCGAAAATTTTTTTTCAAAATTTTTTTCGAAAATTTTTTCGAAAATTTTTTTTCAAAATTTTTTTCGAAAATTTTATTCAAATTTTTTTTCGAAAATTTTTTTGGAAATTTTTTTTTCAAAATTTTTTTCGAAAATTTTTTTAAAAATTTTTTTCGAAAATTTTTTTTCGAAATTTTTTTCGAAAATTTTATTCAAATTTTTTTTCGAAAATTTTTTCGAAAATTTTTTTGGAAAATTTTTTTTCAAAATGTTTTTCGAAAATTTTTTTAAAAATTTTTTTCAAAATTTTTTTCGAAGATTTTTTTTCAAAATTTTTTTCGAAAATTTTTTTCGAAAATTTTTTTTCGAAATTTTTTTCGAAATTTTTTTTGAAAATTTTTTTTCAAAATTTTTTTGAAAATTTTTTTTCAAAATTTTTTTCAAAATTTTTTTCGAAAATTTTTTTCGAAAATTTTTTTTCAAATTTTTTTTCGAAATTTTTTTTGAAATTTTTTTTTCAAAATTTTTTTCGAAAATTTTTTTCAAAATTTTTTTCGAAAATTTTTTTCAAAATTTTTTTCGAAAATTTTTTTCGAAATTTTTTTTTTTTAATTTTTTTCGAAAATTTTTTTTCGAAAATTTTATTTCAAAATTTTTTTCGAAATTTTTTTTTCAAAATTTTTTTCGAAAATTTTTTTTCAAAATTTTTTTCGAAAATTTTTTTTCAAAATTTTTTTCGAAAATTTTTTTTCGAAATTTTTTTGGAAAATTTTTTTTCAAAATCTTTTTCGAAAATTTTTTTCAAATTTTTTTTCGAAAATTTTTTTCAAAATTTTTTTCGAAAATTTTTTTGGAAAATTTTTTTCGAAATTTTTTTTCAAAATTTTTTTTGAAAATTTTTTTTCGAAATTTTTTTTCAAAATTTTTTTCAAAAATTTTTTTTTCAAAATTTTTTTCAAAATTTTTTTCGAAAATTTTTTTTCGAAATTTTTTTCGAAAATTTTGTTCAAAATTTTTTTCGAAATTTTTTTTTCAAAATTTTTTTTGGAAAATTTTTTTCAAAATTTTTTTCGAAAATTTTTTTCAAAATTTTTTTCAAAATTTTTTTCGAAATTTTTTTCATAATTTTTTTCGAAAATGTTTTTTTAAAATTTTTTTCGAAAATTTTTTTCGAAAATTTTTTTCGAAAATTTTTTTCAAAATTTTTTTCGAAAATTTTTTTCGAAAATTTTTTTAAAAATTTTTTTCAAAATTTTTTTCGAATATTTTTTTTCAAAATTTTTTTGGAAAATTTTTTTCGAAAATTTTTTTTCGAAATTTTTTTCGAAAATTTTTTTCGGAAATTTTTTCGAAAATTTTTTTCGAAAATTTTTTTCGGAAATTTTTTCGAAAATTTTTTCGAAAATTTTTTCGAAAATTTTTTCGAAAATTTTTTTTCAAAATTTTTTTCGAAAATTTTTTTTCAAAATTTTCTTCAAAATTTTTTTTCGAAATTTTTTTCGAAAATTTTTTTCGGAAATTTTTTCGAAAATTTTTTTCGAAAACTTTTTTCGGAAATTTTTTCGAAAATTTTTTCGAAAATTTTTTTTCAAAATTTTTTTCGAAAATTTTTTTTCAAAATTTTCTTCAAAATTTTTTTCGAAAATTTTTATTTCAAAATTTTTTTCGAAAATTTTTTTTCGAAATTTTTTTGGAAATTTTTTTTTCAAAATTTTTTTCGAAAATTTTTTTCAAAATTTTTTTCGAAAATTTTTTTGGAAAATTTTTTTCAAATTTTTTTTCAAAATTTTTTTCAAAATTTTTTTCGAAAATTTTTTTCAAAATTTTTTTCGAAAATTTTTTTGGAAAATTTTTTTCAAATTTTTTTTCGAAAATTTTTTTTCGAAATTTTTTTCGAAAATTTTTTTCAAAATTTTTTTCGAAAATTTTTTTCAAAATTTTTTTCAAAATTTTTTTCGAAAATTATTTTTCAAAATTTTTTTCGAAATTTTTTTCGAAAATTTTTTTCGAAAGTTTTTTTCAAAATTTTTTTCAAAATTTTTTTCGAAAATTTTTCGAAATTTTTTTCAAGATTTTTTTCGAAATTTTTTTTTCAAAATTTTTTCGAAATTTTTTTTCAAAATTTTTCGAAAATTTTTTCGAAAATTTTTTTTCAAACTTTTTTTCAAAAATTCTTTTCGAAAATTTTTTTTCATAATTTTTTTCAAAATTTTTTTCGAAAATTTTATTTCAAAATTTTTTTCGAAATTTTTTTTTCAAAATTTTTTTAAAAATTTTTTTCGAAAATTTTTTTTCAAAATTTTTTTCGAAAATTTTTTCGAAAATTTTTTTTAAAATTTTTTTCGAAAATTTTTTTTCGAAATTTTTTTCGAAAATTTTTTTCAAAATTTTTTTCGAAAATTTTTTCGAAAATTTTTTTTCAAAATTTTTTTCAAAATTTTTTTTCGAAAATTTTTTTTCAAAATTTTTTTCGAAAATTTTTTTTCAAAATTTTTTTCGAAAATTTTTTTTCGAAATTTTTTTCAAAAATTTTTTTCAAAATTTTTTTCGAAAATTTTTCGAAAATTTTTTTTCAAAATTTTTTCGAAAATTTTTTTTCAAAATTTTTTTTCGAAAATTTTTTTTCGAAAAATTTTTTCGTAAAATTTTTTTTCAAAATTTTTTTCCGAAACTTTTTTTCGAAAATTTTTTTTCAAAATTTTTTTCGAAAATTTTTTTTCAAAATTTTTTTCAAAATTTTTTTCGAAAATTTTTTTTCGTAATTTTTTTAGAAAATTTTTTTCAAAATTTTTTTCGCAAATTTTTTTTCAAAATTTATTTTGAAAATTTTTTTTTGAAAATTTTTTTTCAAAATTTTTTTGAAAATTTTTTTTCGAAAATGTTTTTCGAAAATTTTTTTCGAAAACTTTTTTTAAAAATTTTTTTCGAAAATTTTTTTTCAAAATTTTTTCGAAAATTTTTTTTCAAAATCTTTTTCCGAAATTTTTTTCGAAAATTTTTTTTTAAAATTTTTTTCGAAAATTTTTTTTCAAAATTTTTTTCAAAATTTTTTTCGAAAATTTTTTTTCGAAATTTTTTTCAAAATTTTTTTTCAAAATTTTTATCGAAAATTTTTTTTCAAAATTTTTTTCAAAATTTTTTTCGAAAATTTTCTTCGAAAATTTTTTTTCAAAATTTTTTTCGAAATTTTTTTCATAATTTTTTTCGAAAATTTTTTTTAAAAATTTTTTTTGAAAATTTTTTTCAAAATTTTTTTCGAAAATTTTTTTGGAAAATTTTTTTTCAAAATTTTTTTCGAAAATTTTTTTAAAAATTTTTTTTGAAAATTTTTTTTCGAAATTTTTTTCGAAAATTTTTTTCGGTAATTTTTTCGAAAATTTTTTTCGAAAATTTTTTTCGGAAATTTTTTCGAAAATTTTTTCGAAAATTTTTTCGAAAATTTTTTTTCAAAATTTTTTTCGAAATTTTTTTTTCAAAATTTTCTTCAAAATTTTTTTTCGAAATTTTTTTCAAAAATTTTTTTCGAAAATTTTTTCGAAAATTTTTTTTCGAAAACTTTTTTCGGAAATTTTTTCGAAAATTTTTTCGAAAATTTTTTTTCAAAATTTTTTTCGAAAATTTTTTTTCAAAATTTTCTTCAAAATTTTTTTCGAAAATTTTTATTTCAAAATTTTTTCGAAATTTTTTTTCTTTTTGGAAATTTTTTTTTCAAAATTTTTTTCGAAAATTTTTTTCAAAATTTTTTTCGAAAATTTTTTTGGAAAATTTTTTTCAAATTTTTTTTTCAAAATTTTTTTCGAAAATTTTTTTCAAAATTTTTTTCGAAAATTTTTTTGGAAATTTTTTTTCAAATTTTTTTTCGAAAATTTTTTTTCGAAATTTTTTTCGAAAATTTTTTTCAAAATTTTTTTCGAAAATTTTTTTTAAAATTTTTTTCAAAATTTTTTTCGAAAATTATTTTTCAAAATTTTTTTTCAAAATTTTTTTCGAAATTTTTTTCGAAAATTTTTTTCGAAAGGTTTTTTTCAAAATTTTTTTCAAAATTTTTTTCGAAAATTTTTTCGAAAATCTTTCGAAATTTTTTTCGAAAATTTTTTTCGGAAATTTTTTTTGAAAATTTTTTTCAAGATTTTTTTCGAAATTTTTTTTTCAAAATTTTTTTCAAAATTTTTTTTCAAAATTTTTTTCGAAAATTTTTTTTCAAAATTTTTTTCGAAAATTTTTTTTCGAAATTTTTTTGGAAAATTTTCTTTCAAAATTTTTTTCGAGAATTTTTTTCAAAATTTTTTTCGAAAATTTTTTTTCAAAATTTTTTTCGAAAATTCTTTTCGAAAATTTTTTTTCATAATTTTTTTCAAAATTTTTTTCGAAAATTTTATTTCAAAATTTTTTTCGAAATTTTTTTTTCAAAATTTTTTTCAAAATTTTTTTCGAAAATTTTTTTTCAAAATTTTTTTCGAAAATTTTTTTCAAAATTTTTTTTTCAAAATTTTTTTCCGAAATTTTTATCGAAAATTTTTTTTCAAAATTTTTTTCCGAAATTTTTTTCGAAAATTTTTTTTAAATTTTTTTCGAAAATTTTTTTTCGAAATTTTTTTCGAAAATTTTTTTCAAAATTTTTTTTGAAAATTTTTTCGAAAATTTTTTTTTAAAATTTTTTTCGAAAATTTTTTTTCAAAATTTTTTTCAAAATTTTTTTCGAAAATTTTTTTTCAAAATTTTTTTCGAAATTTTTTTTCAAAATTTTTTTCGAAAATTTTTTTTCGAAATTTTTTTTCAAAATTTTTTTCGAAAATTTTTTTTCAAAATTTTTTCAAAATTTTTTTCGAAAATTTTTTTCCGAAATTTTTTTCGAAAATTTTTTTCAAAATTTTCTTCGAAAATTTTTTCGAAAATTTTTTTTCAAAATTTTTTTCGAAAATTTTTTTTTCAAAATTTTTTTCGAAAATTTTTTTCAAAATTTTTTTCGAAAATTTTTTTCGAAAATTTTTTTCGAAAATTTTTTTCGAAAATTTTTTTCGAAAATTTTTTTTCAAAATTGTTTTCGAAAATTTTTTTTCAAAATTTTTTTCGAAAATTTTTTTCAAAATTTTTTTCGAAAATTTTTTCAAAATTTTTTTCGAAAATTTTTTCGAAAATTTTTTTTCAAAATTTTTTTCGAAACTTTTTTTTCAAAATTTTTTTCGAAATTTTTTTGGAAATTTTCTTTTCAAAATTTTTTTCAAAAATTTTTTTTCAAAATTTTTTTCGAAAATTTTTTTCAAAATTTTTTTCGAAAATTTTTTTGGAAAATTTTTTTTCAAAATTTTTTTCAAAATTTTTTTCGAAAATTTTTTTCGAAATTTTTTTTTTTAATTTTTTTTTTAAATTTTTTTTCAAAATTTTTTTCAAAATTTTCTTCGAAAATTTTTTTTCAAAATTTTTTTCGAAAATTTTTTTTCGAAATTTTTTTCGAAAATTTTTTTTCAAAATTTTTTTCGAAAATTTTTTTCAAAATTTTTTTCGAAAATTTTTTTCAAAATTTTTTTCGAAAATTTTCTTCGAAATTTTTTTTTCAAAATTTTTTTCGAAAATTTTTTTTCAAAATTTTTTTCAAAATTGTTTTTCAAAATTTTTTTTCAAATTTTTTTTCGAAAATTTTTTTCGAAAATTTTTTTTCGAAATTATTTTGGAAATTTTTTTTCCAAAATTTTTTTCGAAAATTTTTTTCAAAATTTTTTTCGAAAATTTTTTTCGAAATTTTTTTTTCAAAATTTTTTTCGAAAACTTTTTTTTCAAAATTTTTTTCAAAATCTTTTTCGAAAATTTTTTTCAAAATTTTTTTCGAAAAGTTTTTTCGAAATTTTTTTTTTTTAATTTTTTTCGAAAATTTTTTTACGAAAATTTTATTTCAAAATTTTTTTCGAAAATTTTTTTTCTAAATTTTTTTCGAAAATTTTTTTCAAAATTTTTTTCAAAATTTTTTTCGAAAATTTTTTCGAAAATTTTTCTTCAAAATTCTTTCGAAAATTTTTTTTCAAAATTTTTTTCGAAAATTTTTTTTCAAAATTTTTTTCCGAAATTTTTTTCGAAAATTTTTTTTCAAAATTTTTTTCGAAAATTTTTTTTCAAAATTTTTTTCAAAATTTTTTTCGAAAATTTTTTTTCAAAATTTTTTTCGAAAATTTTTTTTCGAAATTTTTTTGGAAATTTTTTCTTCAAAATCTTTTTCGAAATTTTTTTTCAAAATTTTTTTCGAAAAATTTTTTCGAATTTTTTTTTAAAAATTTTTTTTGAAAATTTTTTTTCGAAATTTTTTTGGAAATTTTTTTTTCAAAATTTTTTTCGAAAATTTTTTTCGAAATTTTTTTTCGAAAATTTTTTTCAAAATTTTTTTCGAAAATTTTTCGAAAATTTTTTTTCAAAATTTTTTTCGAAAATTCTTTTCGAAAATTTTTTTTTCATAATTTTTTTCATAATTTTTTTCGAAAATTTTATTTCAAAATTTTTTTCGAAAATTTTTTTTCAAAATTTTTTTCTTAAATTTTTTTTCAAAATTTTTTTCGAAAATTTTTTTTCAAAATTTTTTTCGAAAATTTTATTCAAATTTTTTTTTCGAAAATTTTCTTGGAAATTTTTTTTTCAAAATTTTTTTCGAAAATTTTTTTAAAAATTTTTTTCGAAAATTTTTTTCAAAATTTTTTTCAAAATTTTTTTTCGAAAATTATTTTTCAAAATTTTTTTTCAAAATTTTTTTCGAAATTTTTTTCGAAAATTTTTTTTGAAAGTTTTTTTCAAAATTTTTTTCAAAATTTTTTTCGAAAATTTTTCGAAATTTTTTTCAAGATTTTTTTCGAAATTTTTTTTTCAAAATTTTTTTCGAAATTTTTTTTCAAAATTTTTTTCGAAAATTTTTTTTCGAAATTTTTTTGGAAAATTTTTTTTCAAAATTTTTTCGAAAATTTTTTCGAAAATTTTTTTTCAAAATTTTTTTCAAAAATTCTTTTCGAAAATTCTTTTCGAAAATTTTTTTTCATAATTTTTTTCAAAATTTTTTTCGAAAATTTTATTTCAAAATTTTTTTCGAAATTTTTTTTTCAAAATTTTTTTCAAAATTTTTTTTGAAAATTTTTTTTCGAAATTTTTTGGAAATTTTTTTTTCAAAATTTTTTTCGAAAATTTTTTTCGAAATTTTTTTTCGAAAATTTTTTTCAAAATTTTTTTCGAAAATTTTTCGAAAATTTTTTTTCAAAATTTTTTTCGAAAATTCTTTTCGAAAATTTTTTTTCATAATTTTTTTCAAAATTTTTTTCGAAAATTTTATTTCAAAATTTTTTTCGAAAATTTTTTTTCAAAATTTTTTTCGAAAATTTTTTCGAAAATTTTTTTTCAAAATTTTTTTCGAAAATTTTATTCAAATTTTTTTTCGAAAATTTTTTTGGAAATTTTTTTTTCAAAATTTTTTTCGAAAATTTTTTTAAAAATTTTTTTCGAAAATTTTTTTTCGAAATTTTTTTCGAAAATTTTATTCAAATTTTTTTTCGAAAATTTTTTCGAAAATTTTTTTGGAAAATTTTTTTTCAAAATGTTTTTCGAAAATTTTTTTAAAAATTTTTTTCAAAATTTTTTTCGAAGATTTTTTTTCAAAATTTTTTTCGAAAATTTTTTTCGAAAATTTTTTTTCGAAATTTTTTTCGAAATTTTTTTTGAAAATTTTTTTTCAAAATTTTTTTGAAAATTTTTTTTCAAAATTTTTTTCAAAATTTTTTTCGAAAATTTTTTTCGAAAATTTTTTTTCAAATTTTTTTTCGAAATTTTTTTTGAAATTTTTTTTTCAAAATTTTTTTCGAAAATTTTTTTCAAAATTTTTTTCGAAAATTTTTTTCAAAATTTTTTTCGAAAATTTTTTTCGAAATTTTTTTTTTTTAATTTTTTTCGAAAATGTTTTTTCGAAAATTTTATTTCAAAATTTTTTTCGAAATTTTTTTTTTCAAAATTTTTTTCGAAAATTTTTTTTCAAAATTTTTTTCGAAAATTTTTTTTCAAAATTTTTTTCGAAAATTTTTTTTCGAAATTTTTTTGGAAAATTTTTTTTCAAAATCTTTTTCGAAAATTTTTTTCAAATTTTTTTTCGAAAATTTTTTTCAAAATTTTTTTCGAAAATTTTTTTGGAAAATTTTTTTCGAAATTTTTTTTCAAAATTTTTTTTGAAAATTTTTTTTCGAAATTTTTTTTCAAAATTTTTTTCAAAATTTTTTTCAAAAATTTTTTTTCGAAATTTTTTTCGAAAATTTTGTTCAAAATTTTTTTCGAAAATTTTTTTTCAAAATTTATTTCGAAAATTTTTTTTCAAAATTTTTTTCGAAAATTTTTTTCAAAATTTTTTTCAAAATTTTTTTCGAAATTTTTTTCATAATTTTTTTCGAAAATGTTTTTTTAAAATTTTTTTCGAAAATTTTTTTCAAAATTTTTTTAAAAATTTTTTTAAAAATTTTTTTCGAAAATTTTATTTCAAAATTTTTTTGGAAAATTTTTTTCGAAAATTTTTTTTCGAAATTTTTTTCGAAAATTTTTTTCGGAAATTTTTTCGAAAATTTTTTTCGAAAATTTTTTTCGGAAATTTTTTCGAAAATTTTTTCGAAAATTTTTTCGAAAATTTTTTCGAAAATTTTTTTTCAAAATTTTTTTCGAAAATTTTTTTTCAAAATTTTCTTCAAAATTTTTTTTCGAAATTTTTTTCGAAAATTTTTTTCGGAAATTTTTTCGAAAATTTTTTTCGAAAACTTTTTTCGGAAATTTTTTCGAAAATTTTTTCGAAAATTTTTTTTCAAAATTTTTTTCGAAAATTTTTTTTCAAAATTTTCTTCAAAATTTTTTTCGAAAATTTTTATTTCAAAATTTTTTTCGAAAATTTTTTTTCGAAATTTTTTTGGAAATTTTTTTTTCAAAAGTTTTTTCGAAAATTTTTTTCAAAATTTTTTTCGAAAATTTTTTTGGAAAATTTTTTTCAAATTTTTTTTCAAAATCTTTTTTCAAAATTTTTTTTGAAAATTTTTTCGAAAATTTTTTTTCAAAATTTTTTTCGAAAATTTTATTCAAATTTTTTTTCGAAAATTTTTTTGGAAATTTTTTCGAAAATTTTTTTTCAAAATTTTTTTCGAAAATTTTTTCGAAAATTTTTCGAAAATTTTTTTGAAAATTTTTTTCGGAAATTTTTTTCGAAAATTTTTTTTCGAAATTTTTTTGGAAAATTTTTTTTCAAAATTTTTTTCGAAAATTTTTTTTCGAAATCTTTTAGGAAATTTTTTTTTCAAAATTTTTTTCGAAAATTTTTTTTCAAAATTTTTTTCGAAAATTCTTTTCGAAAATTTTTTTTCAAAATTATTTTCGAAAATTTTTTTTCAAAATTTTTTTCAAGATTTTTTCGAAAATTTATTTTCGAAATTTTTAACGAAAATTTTTTTCAAAATTTTTTTCGAAAATTTTATAGAAACTTTTTTTTCAAAATTTTTTTCGAAAATTCTTTTTTCAAAATTTTTTTCAAAATTTTTTTCGAAAATTTTTTTTCGAAAATTTTTTTGGAAATTTTTTTTTCAAAATTTTCTCGAAATTTTTTTTCAAAATTTTTTTCGAAATTTTTTTTCAAAATTTTTTTCGAAATTTTTTTTTAAAATTTTTTTTCAAAATTTTTTTCAAAAATTTTTTTCAAAATTTTTTTCGAAAATTTTTTCGAAAATTTTTTTTATAAATTTTTTTCGAAAATTTTTTTTCAAAATTATTTTCGAATGTTTTTTTCAAAATTTTTTTCAAAAATTGTTTTCGAAATTTTTTTTCGAAAATTTTTTTCAAAATTTTTTTCGAAAATTTGTTTTCGAAAATTTTTTTCGAAAATTTTTTTCCGAAATTTTTTTCCGAAATTTTTTTCGAAAATTTTTTTTCAAAATTTTTTTCGAAAATTTTTTTTCAAAATTTTTTTCAAAATTTTTTTCGAAAATTTTTTTTCGTAATTTTTTTCGAAAATTTTTTTCAAAATTTTTTTCGAAAATTTTTTCGAAAATTTTTTTTCAAAATTTTTTTCGAAAATTTTTTTTCAAAATTTTTTTTCGAAAATTTTTTTTCAAAATTTTTTTCGAAAATTTTTTTTCAAAATTTTTTTCAAAAATTTTTTTTCGAAATTTTTTTCGAAAATTTTATTCAAAATTTTTTTCGAAAATTTTTTTTCAAAATTCTTTCGAAAATTTTTTTTCAAAATTTTTTTCGAAAATTTTTTTTCAAAATTTTTTTCCGAAATTTTTTTCGAAAATTTTTTTTCAAAATTTTTTTCGAAAATTTTTTTTCAAAATTTTTTTCAAAATTTTTTTTCAAAATTTTTTTTCGTAATTTTTTTCGAAAATTTTTTTCTAAAATTTTTTCGAAAATTTTTTTTCAAAATTTTTTTCGAAAATTTTTTTCAAATTTTTTTTCGAAAATTTTTTTTCGAAATTTTTTTGGAAATTTTTTTTTCAAAATTTTTTTCAAAATTTTTTTCGAAAATTTTTTTGGAAAATTTTTTTCGAAATTTTTTTTCAAAATTTTTTTTGAAAATTTTTTTTCGAAATTTTTTTTCAAAATTTTTTTCAAAAATTTTTTTTCAAAATTTTTTTCAAAATTTTTTTCGAAATTTTTTTTTCGAAATTTTTTTCGAAAATTTTGTTCAAAATTTTTTTCGAAAATTTTTTCGAAAATTTTTTTCAAAATTTTTTTCGAAAATTTTTTTTCAAAATTTTTTTCGAAAATTTTTTTCAAAATTTTTTTCAAAATTTTTTTCGAAATTTTTTTCATAATTTTTTTCGAAAATGTTTTTTTTAAATTTTTTTCGAAAATTTTTTTCAAAATTTTTTTCGAAAATTTTTTTCGAAAATTTTTTTAAAAATTTTTTTCAAAATTTTTTTCGAAAATTTTTTTTCAAAATTTTTTTGGAAAATTTTTTTCGAAAATTTTTTTTCGAAATTTTTTTCGAAAATTTTTTTCGGAAATTTTTTCGAAAATTTTTTTCGAAAATTTTTTTCGAAAATTTTTTCGAAAATTTTTTTCGAAAATTTTTTTCGGAAATTTTTTCGAAAATTTTTTCGAAAATTTTTTTGAAAATTTTTTCGAAAATTTTTTTTCAAAATTTTTTTCGAAATTTTTTTTTCAAAATTTTCTTCAAAATTTTTTTTCGAAATTTTTTTCGAAAATTTTTTTCGGAAATTTTTTCGAAAATTTTTTTCGAAAACTTTTTTGGGAAATTTTTTCGAAAATTTTTTCGAAAATTTTTTTGAAAATTTTTTCGAAATTTTTTTTTCAAAATTTTTTTCGAAATTTTTTTTTCAAAATTTTCTTCAAAATTTTTTTTCGAAATTTTTTTCGAAAATTTTTTTCGGAAATTTTTTCGAAAATTTTTTTCGAAAACTTTTTTGGGAAATTTTTTCGAAAATTTTTTCGAAAATTTTTTTTCAAATTTTTTTTCAAAATCTTTTTTCAAAATTTTTTTCGAAAATTTTTTTCAAAATTTTTTTCGAAAATTTTTTTGGAAAATTTTTTTCAAATTTTTTTTCGAAAATTTTTTTTCAAAATTTTTTTCGAAAATTTTTTTCAAAATTTTTTTCCAAAATTTTTTTCAAAATTTTTTTCAAAAGTTTTTTCGAAAATTATTTTTCAAAATTTTTTTCGAAATTTTTTTCGAAAATTTTTTTCGAAAGTTTTTTTCAAAATTTTTTTCAAAATTTTTTTCGAAAATTTTTCGAAATTTTTTTCAAGATTTTTTTCGAAATTTTTTTTTCAAAATTTTTTTCGAAATTTTTTTTCAAAATTTTTTTCGAAAATTTTTTTCGAAAATTTTTTTTCGAAATTTTTTTTCAAAATTTTTTCGAAAATTTTTTCGAAAATTTTTTTTCAAACTTTTTTTCAAAAATTCTTTTCGAAAATTCTTTTCGAAAATTTTTTTTCATAATTTTTTTCAAAATTTTTTTCGAAAATTTTATTTCAAAATTTTTTTCGAAATTTTTTTTTCAAAATTTTTTTAAAAATTTTTTTCGAAAATTTTTTTTCAAAATTTTTTTCGAAAATTTTTTTCGAAAATTTTTTTTAAAATTTTTTTCGAAAATTTTTTTTCGAAATTTTTTTCGAAAATTTTTTTCAAAATTTTTTTCGAAAATTTTTTCGAAAATTTTTTTTCAAAATTTTTTTCAAAATTTTTTTTCGAAAATTTTTTTTCAAAATTTTTTTCGAAAATTTTTTTTCAAAATTTTTTTCGAAAATTTTTTTTCGAAATTTTTTTCAAAGATTTTTTTCAAAATTTTTTTCGAAAATTTTTTCGAAAATTTTTTTTCAAAATTTTTTCGAAAAATTTTTTTCAAAATTTTTTTCGAAAATTTTTTTTCGAAAAATTTTTTCGAAAATTTTTTTTAAAAATTTTTTTCCGAAATTTTTTTCGAAAATTTTTTTTCAAAATTTTTTTCGAAAATTTTTTTTCAAAATTTTTTTCAAAATTTTTTTCGAAAATTTTTTTTCGTAATTTTTTTCGAAAATTTTTTTCAAAATTTTTTTCGCAAATTTTTTTTCAAAATGTTTTTCGAAAATTTTTTTTTGAAAATTTTTTTTCAAAATTTTTTTGAAATTTTTTTTTCGAAAATTTTTTTCGAAAATTTTTTTCGAAAATTTTTTTTCAAAATTTTTTTCGAAAATTTTTTTTCAAAATTTTTTCGAAAATTTTTTTTCAAAATCTTTTTCCGAAATTTTTTTCGAAAATTTTTTTTAAAAATTTTTTTCGAAAATTTTTTTTCAAAATTTTTTTCCGAAATTTTTTTCGAAAATTTTTTTTCGAAATTTTTTTCAAAATTTTTTTTCAAAATTTTTTTCGAAAATTTTTTTTCAAAATTTTTTTCGAAAATTTTCTTCGAAAATTTTCTTCGAAAATTTTTTTTCGAAATTTTTTTGGAAATTTTTTTTTCAAAATTTTTTTGGAAATTTTTTTTTCAAAATTTTTTCGAAAATTTTTTTCAAAATTTTTTTCGAAATTTTTTTTTCAAAATTTTTTTCGAAAATTTTTTTCGAAAATTTTTTTTCAAAATTTTTTTCAAAAATTTTTTCAAAAATTTTTCGAATATTTTTTTTCAAAATTTTTTTCGAAAATTTTTTTTCAAAATTTTTTTCGAAAATTTTTTTCAAAATTTTTTTCGAAAATTTTTTTGGAAAACTTTTCAAAATTTTTTTCAAAATTTTTTTCATAATTTTTTTTGAAAATTATTTTTCAAAATTTTTTTCAAAATTTTTTTCGAAAATTTTTTCGAAAATTTTTTTTCAAAATATTTGTGGAAAATTTTTTTCAAATTTTTTTTCAAAATTTTTTTTCAAAATTATTTCGAAAATTTTTTTCAAAATTTTTTTCGAAAATTTTTTTGGAAAATTTTTTTCAAATTTTTTTTCGAAAATTTTTTTTCGAAATTTTTTTCGAAAATTTTTTTCAAAATCTTTTTCGAAAATTTTTTTCAAAATTTTTTTCAAAATTTTTTTTCGAAAATTATTTTTCAAAATTTTTTTTCAAAATTTTTTTCGAAATTTTTTTCGAAAATTTTTTTCGAAAGTTTTTTTCAAAATTTTTTTCAAAATTTTTTTCAAAATTTTTTTCAAAATTTTTTTCGAAAATTTTTCGAAATTTTTTTCAAAATTTTTTTCGAAATTTTTTTTTCAAAATTTTTTTCGAAATTTTTTTTCAAAATTTTTTTCGAAAATTTTTTTTCGAAATTTTTTTGGAAAATTTTTTTTCAAAATTTTTTCGAAAATTTTTTCGAAAATTTTTTTTCAAAATTTTTTTCAAAAATTCTTTTCGAAAATTCTTTTCGAAAATTTTTTTTCATAATTTTTTTCAAAATTTTTTTCGAAAATTTTATTTCAAAATTTTTTTCGAAATTTTTTTTTTAAAAATTTTTTTCAAAATTTTTTTTGAAAATTTTTTTTTGAAATTTTTTTGGAAATTTTTTTTTCAAAATTTTTTTCGAAAATTTTTTTCAAAATTTTTTTCGAAAATTTTATTTCAAAATTTTTTTCGAAAATTTTTTTTCAAAATTTTTTTCGAAAATTTTTTTTCAAATTTTTTTTCGAAAATTTTTTTGGAAATTTTTTTTTCAAAATTTTTTTCGAAAATTTTTTTAAAAATTTTTTTCGAATTTTTTTTTTCGAAATTTTTTTCGAAAATTTTATTCAAATTTTTTTTCGAAAATTTTTTCGAAAATTTTTTTGGAAAATTTTTTTTCAAAATGTTTTTCGAAAATTTTTTTAAAAATTTTTTTCAAAATTTTTTTCGAAGATTTTTTTTCAAAATTTTTTTCGAAAATTTTTTTCGAAAATTTTTTTTCGAAATTTTTTTCGAAATTTTTTTTGAAAATTTTTTTTTCAAAATTTTTTTGAAAATTTTTTTTCAAAATTTTTTTCAAAATTTTTTTCGAAAATTTTTTTCGAAAATTTTTTTTCAAATTTTTTTTCGAAATTTTTTTTGAAATTTTTTTTTCAAAATTTTTTTCGAAAATTTTTTTCAAAATTTTTTTCAAAATTTTTTTCGAAAATTTTTTTCGAAATTTTTTTTTTTTAATTTTTTTCGAAAATTTTTTTTCGAAAATTTTTTTCGAAATTTTTTTTTCGAAATTTTTTTCGAAAATTTTGTTCAAAATTTTTTTCGAAAATTTTTTCGAAAATTTTTTTTCAAAATTTTTTTCGAAAATTTTTTTTCAAAATTTTTTTCGAAAATTTTTTTCAAAATTTTTTTCAAAATTTTTTTCGAAATTTTTTTCATAATTTTTTTCGAAAATGTTTTTTTTAAATTTTTTTCGAAAATTTTTTTCGAAAATTTTTTTCAAAATTTTTTTCAAAAATTTTTTTCGAAAATTTTTTTTCGAAATTTTTTTTCAAAATTTTTTTCAAAAATTTTTTTTCAAAATTTTTTTCAAAATTTTTTTCGAAAATTTTTTTTCGAAATTTTTTTCGAAAATTTTGTTCAAAATTTTTTTCGAAAATTTTTTTTCAAAATTTTTTTCGAAAATTTTTTTTCAAAATTTTTTTCGAAAATTTTTTTCAAAATTTTTTTCAAAATTTTTTTCGAAATTTTTTTCATAATTTTTTTCGAAAATGTTTTTTTAAAATTTTTTTCGAAAATTTTTTTCAAAATTTTTTTCGAAAATTTTTTTCGAAAATTTTTTTCAAAATTTTTTTCGAAAATTTTTTTCGAAAATTTTTTTAAAAATTTTTTTCAAAATTTTTTTCGAAAATTTTTTTTCAAAATTTTTTTGGAAAATGTTTTTCGAAAATTTTTTTGGAAATTTTTTTTTCGAAATTTTTTTCAAAATTTTTTTCGAAAATTTTTTTGGAAAATTTTTTTCGAAATTTTTTTTCAAAATTTTTTTTGAAAATTTTTTTTCAAAATTTTTTTTCAAAATTTTTTTCAAAATTTTTTTTTCAAAATTTTTTTCAAAATTTTTTTCGAAATTTTTTTTTCGAAATTTTTTTCGAAAATTTTGTTCAAAATTTTTTTCGAAAATTTTTTCGAAAATTTTTTTTCAAAATTTTTTTCGAAAATTTTTTTTCAAAATTTTTTTCGAAAATTTTTTTCAAAATTTTTTTCAAAATTTTTTTCGAAATTTTTTTCATAATTTTTTTCGAAAATGTTTTTTTTAAATTTTTTTCGAAAATTTTTTTCGAAAATTTTTTTCAAAATTTTTTTCAAAAATTTTTTTCGAAAATTTTTTTCTAAAATTTTTTCGAAAATTTTTTTTCAAAATTTTTTTCGAAAATTTTATTCAAATTTTTTTTCGAAAATTTTTTTGGAAATTTTTTTTTCAAAATTTTTTTCGAAAATTTTTTTAAAAATTTTTTTCGAAAATTTTTTTTCGAAATTTTTTTCGAAAATTTTATTCAAATTTTTTTTCGAAAATTTTTTCGAAAATTTTTTTGGAAAATTTTTTTTCAAAATGTTTTTCGAAAATTTTTTTAAAAATTTTTTTCAAAATTTTTTTCGAAGATTTTTTTTCAAAATTTTTTTCGAAAATTTTTTTCGAAAATTTTTTTTCGAAATTTTTTTCGAAATTTTTTTTGAAAATTTTTTTTCAAAATTTTTTTGAAAATTTTTTTTCAAAATTTTTTTCAAAATTTTTTTCGAAAATTTTTTTCGAAAATTTTTTTTCAAATTTTTTTTCGAAATTTTTTTTGAAATTTTTTTTTCAAAATTTTTTTCGAAAATTTTTTTCAAAATTTTTTTCGAAAATTTTTTTCAAAATTTTTTTCGAAAATTTTTTTCGAAATTTTTTTTTTTTAATTTTTTTCGAAAATTTTTTTTCGAAAATTTTTTTTCGAAAATTTTATTTCAAAATTTTTTTCGAAATTTTTTTCGAAAATTTTTTTCTAAAATTTTTTCGAAAATTTTTTTTCAAAATTTTTTTCGAAAATTTTATTCAAATTTTTTTTCGAAAATTTTTTTGGAAATTTTTTTTTCAAAATTTTTTTCGAAAATTTTTTTAAAAATTTTTTTCGAAAATTTTTTTTCGAAATTTTTTTCGAAAATTTTATTCAAATTTTTTTTCGAAAATTTTTTCGAAAATTTTTTTGGAAAATTTTTTTTCAAAATGTTTTTCGAAAATTTTTTTAAAAATTTTTTTCAAAATTTTTTTCGAAGATTTTTTTTCAAAATTTTTTTCGAAAATTTTTTTCGAAAATTTTTTTTCGAAATTTTTTTCGAAATTTTTTTTGAAAATTTTTTTTCAAAATTTTTTTGAAAATTTTTTTTCAAAATTTTTTTCAAAATTTTTTTCGAAAATTTTTTTCGAAAATTTTTTTTCAAATTTTTTTTCGAAATTTTTTTTGAAATTTTTTTTTCAAAATTTTTTTCGAAAATTTTTTTCAAAATTTTTTTCGAAAATTTTTTTCAAAATTTTTTTCGAAAATTTTTTTCGAAATTTTTTTTTTTTAATTTTTTTCGAAAATTTTTTTTCGAAAATTTTTTTTCGAAAATTTTATTTCAAAATTTTTTTCGAAATTTTTTTCGAAAATTTTTTTCTAAAATTTTTTCGAAAATTTTTTTTCAAAATTTTTTTCGAAAATTTTATTCAAATTTTTTTTCGAAAATTTTTTTGGAAATTTTTTTTTCAAAATTTTTTTCGAAAATTTTTTTAAAAATTTTTTTCGAAAATTTTTTTTCGAAATTTTTTTCGAAAATTTTATTCAAATTTTTTTTCGAAAATTTTTTCGAAAATTTTTTTGGAAAATTTTTTTTCAAAATGTTTTTCGAAAATTTTTTTAAAAATTTTTTTCAAAATTTTTTTCGAAGATTTTTTTTCAAAATTTTTTTCGAAAATTTTTTTCGAAAATTTTTTTTCGAAATTTTTTTCGAAATTTTTTTTGAAAATTTTTTTTCAAAATTTTTTTGAAAATTTTTTTTCAAAATTTTTTTCAAAATTTTTTTCGAAAATTTTTTTCGAAAATTTTTTTTCAAATTTTTTTTCGAAATTTTTTTTGAAATTTTTTTTTCAAAATTTTTTTCGAAAATTTTTTTCAAAATTTTTTTCGAAAATTTTTTTCAAAATTTTTTTCGAAAATTTTTTTCGAAATTTTTTTTTTTTAATTTTTTTCGAAAATTTTTTTTCGAAAATTTTTTTTCGAAAATTTTATTTCAAAATTTTTTTCGAAATTTTTTTTTCAAAATTTTTTTCGAAAATTTTCTTTCAAAATTTTTTTCGAAAATTTTTTTTCAAAATTTTTTTCGAAAATTTTTTTTCGAAATTTTTTTGGAAAATTTTTTTTCAAAATCTTTTTCGAAAATTTTTTTCAAATTTTTTTTCGAAAATTTTTTTCAAAATTTTTTTCGAAAATTTTTTTGGAAAATTTTTTTCGAAATTTTTTTTCAAATTTTTTTTTGAAAATTTTTTTTCGAAATTTTTTTTCAAAATTTTTTTCAAAAATTTTTTTTCAAAATTTTTTTCAAAATTTTTTTCGAAAATTTTTTTTCGAAATTTTTTTCGAAAATTTTGTTCAAAATTTTTTTCGAAAATTTTTTTTCAAAATTTTTTTCGAAAATTTTTTTTCAAAATTTTTTTCGAAAATTTTTTTCAAAATTTTTTTCAAAATTTTTTTCGAAATTTTTTTCATAATTTTTTTCGAAAATGTTTTTTTAAAATTTTTTTCGAAAATTTTTTTCAAAATTTTTTTCGAAAATTTTTTTCGAAAATTTTTTTCAAAATTTTTTTCGAAAATTTTTTTCGAAAATTTTTTTAAAAATTTTTTTCAAAATTTTTTTCGAAAATTTTTTTTCAAAATTTTTTTGGAAAATTTTTTTCGAAAATTTTTTTGGAAATTTTTTTTTCGAAATTTTTTTCAAAATTTTTTTCGAAAATTTTTTTGGAAAATTTTTTTCGAAATTTTTTTTCAAAATTTTTTTTGAAAATTTTTTTTCGAAATTTTTTTTCAAAATTTTTTTCGAAAATTTTTTTTCAAAATTTTTTTCGAAAATTTTTTTCAAAATTTTTTTCAAAATTTTTTTCGAAATTTTTTTCATAATTTTTTTCGAAAATGTTTTTTTTAAATTTTTTTCGAAAATTTTTTTCAAAATTTTTTTCAAAAATTTTTTTCGAAAATTTTTTTAAAAATTTTTTTCAAAATTTTTTTCGAAAATTTTTTTTCAAAATTTTTTTGGAAAATTTTTTTCGAAAATTTTTTTGGAAATTTTTTTTTCGAAATTTTTTTCAAAATTTTTTTCGAAAATTTTTTTGGAAAATTTTTTTCGAAATTTTTTTTCAAAATTTTTTTTGAAAATTTTTTTTCGAAATTTTTTTTCAAAATTTTTTTCAAAAATTTTTTTTCAAAATTTTTTTCAAAATTTTTTTCGAAATTTTTTTTTCGAAATTTTTTTCGAAAATTTTGTTCAAAATTTTTTTCGAAAATTTTTTCGAAAATTTTTTTTCAAAATTTTTTTCGAAAATTTTTTTCGAAAATTTTTTTTCGAAATTATTTTGGAAATTTTTTTTCCAAAATTTTTTTCGAAAATTTTTTTCAAAATTTTTTTCGAAAATTTTTTTCGAAATTTTTTTTTTTAATTTTTTTCGAAAATTTTTTTACGAAAATTTTATTTCAAAATTTTTTTCGAAAATTTTTTTTCAAAATTTTTTTCGAAAATTTTTTTTCAAAATTTTTTTCAAAATTTTTTTCGAAAATTTTTTCGAAAATTTTTCTTCAAAATTCTTTCGAAAATTTTTTTTCAAAATTTTTTTCGAAAATTTTTTTTCAAAATTTTTTTCCGAAATTTTTTTCGAAAATTTTTTTTCAAAATTTTTTTCGAAAATTTTTTTTCAAAATTTTTTTCAAAATTTTTTTCGAAAATTTTTTTTCAAAATTTTTTTCGAAAATTTTTTTTCGAAATTTTTTTGGAAATTTTTTTTTCAAAATCTTTTTCGAAATTTTTTTTCAAAATTTTTTTCGAAAAATTTTTTCGAATTTTTTTTTAAAAATTTTTTTTGAAAATTTTTTTTCGAAATTTTTTTGGAAATTTTTTTTTCAAAATTTTTTTCGAAATTTTTTTTCGAAAATTTTTTTCAAAATTTTTTTCGAAAATTTTTCGAAAATTTTTTTTCAAAATTTTTTTCGAAAATTCTTTTCGAAAATTTTTTTTTCATAATTTTTTTCATAATTTTTTTCGAAAATTTTATTTCAAAATTTTTTTCGAAAATTTTTTTTCAAAATTTTTTTCTTAAATTTTTTTTCAAAATTTTTTTCGAAAATTTTTTTTCAAAATTTTTTTCGAAAATTTTTTTAAAAATTTTTTTCGAAAATTTTTTTTCGAAATTTTTTTCGAAAATTTTATTCAAATTTTTTTTCGAAAATTTTTTCAAAAATTTTTTTGGAAAATTTTTTTCGAAAATTTTTTTTCGAAATTTTTTTCGAAAATTTTTTTCGGAAATTTTTTCGAAAATTTTTTTCGAAAATTTTTTTCGGAAATTTTTTCGAAAATTTTTTCGAAAATTTTTTCGAAAATTTTTTCGAAAATTTTTTTTCAAAATTTTTTTCGAAAATTTTTTTTCAAAATTCTCTTCAAAATTTTTTTCGAAAATTTTTATTTCAAAATTTTTTTCGAAAATTTTTCTTCGAAATTTTTTTGGAAATTTTTTTTTCAAAATTTTTTTCGAAAATTTTTTTCAAAATTTTTTTCGAAAATTTTTTTCGACAATTCTTTTCGAAAATTCTTTTCGAAAATTTTTTTTCATAATTTTTTTCAAAATTTTTTTCGAAAATTTTATTACAAAATTTTTTCCGAAAATTTTTTTTCAAAATTTTTTTTCAAAATTTTTTTCAAAATTTTTTTCGAAAATTTTTTTTCAAAATTTTTTTCGAAAATTTTTTTTCAAAATTTTTTTCCGAAATTTTTTTTCAAAATTTTTTTCCGAAATTTTTTTCGAAAATTTTTTTTCAAAATTTTTTTCGAAAATTTTTTTTCAAAATTTTTTTCAAAATTTTTTTTCGAAATTTTATTCGAAAATTTTTTTCAAAATTTTTTTCGAAAATTTTTTCGAAAATTTTTTTTCAAAATTTTTTTCGAAAATTGTTTTTCAAAATTTTTTTCAAAATTTTTTTCGAAAATTTTTTTTCAAAATTTTTTTCGAAATTTTTTTTCAAAATTTTTTTCGAAAATTTTTTTTCGAAATTTTTTTTCAAAATTTTTTTCGAAAATTTTTTTTCAAAATTATTTTCAAAATTTTTTTTAAAATTTTTTTCCGAAATTTTTTTCGAAAATTTTTTTCAAAATTTTTTTCGAAATTTTTTTGGAAATTTTTTTTTCAAAATTTTTTTCGAAATTTTTTTTTCAAAATTTTTTTCGAAAATTTTTTTCAAAATTTTTTTCGAAAATTTTTTTGGAAAATTTTTTTTCAAAATTTTTTTCGAAATTTTTTTTAAAAATTTTTTTCAAAATTTTTTTCGAAAATTTTTTCGAAATTTTTTTTTTTAATTTTTTTCGAAAATTTTTTTTCAAATTTTTTTTCAAAATTTTTTTCAAAAATTTTTTTTCAAATTTTTTTTTGGAATTTTTTTTGAAAATTTTTTTTCAAAATTTTTTTCGAAAATTTTTTTCAAAATTTTTTTCGAAAATTCTTTTCAAAATTTTTTTCGAAAATTTTTTTCGAAATTTTTTTTTCAAAATTTTTTTCGAAAATTGTTTTTCAAAATTTTTTTCAAAATTTTTTTTCAAAATTTTTTTTCAAAATTTTTTTCGAAAATTTTTTTCGAAAATTTTTTTTCGAAATTTTTTTCCAAAATATTTTTTCCAAAATTTTTTTCGAAAATTTTTTTCAAAATTTTTTTCGAAAATTTTTTTCGAAATTTTTTTTTCAAAATTTTTTTCAAAATTTTTTTCGAAACTTTTTTTTCAAAATTTTCTTCGAAAATTTTTTTTCGAAATTTTTTTGGAAATTTTTTTTTCAAAATCTTTTTCGAAATTTTTTTTCAAAATTTTTTCGAATTTTTTTTTAAAAATTTTTTTTGAAAATTTTTTTTCGAAATTTTTTTGGAAATTTTTTTTTCAAAATTTTTTTCGAAAATTTTTTTCGAAATTTTTTTTCGAAGATTTTTTTCAAAATTTTTTTCGAAAATTTTTCGAAAATTTTTTTTCAAAATTTTTTTCAAAATTCTTTTCGAAAATTTTTTTTCATAATTTTTTTCAAAATTTTTTTCGAAAATTTTATTTCAAAATTTTTTTCGAAAATTTTTTTTCAAACTTTTTTTCGAAAATTTTTTTTCAAAATTTTTTTCGAAAATTTTTTTCGAAAGTTTTTTTTCAAAATTTTTTTCGAAAATTTTATTCAAATTTTTTTTCGAAAATTTTTTTGGAAATTTTTTTTTCAAAATTTTTTTCGAAAATTTTTTTAAAAATTTTTTTCGAAAATTTTTTTTCGAAATTTTTTTCGAAAATTTTATTCAAATTTTTTTTCGAAAATTTTTTCGAAAATTTTTTTGGAAAATTTTTTTTCAAAATGTTTTTCGAAAATTTTTTTAAAAATTTTTTCAAAATTTTTTTCGAAGATTTTTTTTCAAAATTTTTTTGGAAAATTTTTTTCGAAAATTTTTTTTTGGAATTTTTTTCGAAAATTTTTTTCGGAAATTTTTTCGAAAATTTTTTTTCAAAATTTTTTTCGAAATTTTTTTTTCAAAATTTTCTTCAAAATTTTTTTTCGAAATTTTTTTCGAAAATTTTTTTCGTAAATTTTTTCGAAAATTTTTTTCGAAAACTTTTTTCGGAAATTTTTTCGAAAATTTTTTCGAAAATTTTTTCGAAAATTTTTTCGAAAATTTTTTTTCAAAATTTTTTTCGAAAATTTTTTTTCAAAATTTTCTTCAAAATTTTTTTCGAAAATTTTTATTTCAAAATTTTTTTCGAAAATTTTTTTTCGAAATTTTTTTGGAATTTTTTTTTTCAAAATTTTTTTCGAAAATTTTTTTCAAAATTTTTTTCGAAAATTTTTTTGGAAAATTTTTTTCAAAATTTTTTTTCAAAATTTTTTTCGAAAATTTTTTTCAAAATTTTTTTCGAAAATTTTTTTGGAAAATTTTTTTCAAATTTTTTTTCGAAAATTTTTTTTCCAAATTTTTTTCGAAAATTTTTTTCAAAATTTTTTTCGAAAATTTTTTTCAAAATTTTTTTCAAAATTTTTTTCGAAAATTATTTTTCAAAATTTTTTTTCAAAATTTTTTTCGAAATTTTTTTCGAAAATTTTTTTCGAAAGTTTTTTTTCAAAATTTTTTTCAAAATTTTTTTCGAAAATTTTTTCGAAAATTTTTCGAAATTTTTTTCGAAAATTTTTTTCGAAAATTTTTTTTGAAAATTTTTTTCAAGATTTTTTTCGAAATTTTTTTTTCAAAATTTTTTTCGAAATTTTTTTTCAAAATTTTTTTCGAAAATTTTTTTTCAAAATTTTTTTCGAAAATTTTTTTTCGAAATTTTTTTGGAAAATTTTCTTTCAAAATTTTTTTCGAGAATTTTTTTCAAAATTTTGTTCGAAAATTTTTTTTCAAAATTTTTTTCGAAAATTCTTTTCGAAAATTTTTTTTCATAATTTTTTTCAAAATTTTTTTCGAAAATTTTATTTCAAAATTTTTTTCGAAATTTTTTTTTCAAAATTTTTTTCGAAAATTTTTTTCAAAAATTTTTTTCGAAAATTTTTTTTCAAAATTTTTTTCGAAATTTTTTTTCAAAATTTTTTTCTAAAATTTTTTTCGAAATTTTTTTTCGAAAAATTTTTTTCAAAATTTTTTCGAAAATTTTTTTTCAAAATTTTTTTCGAAAATTTTTTTTCAAAATTTTTTTCGAAATTTTTTTCATAATTTTTTTCGAAAATTTTTTTTAAAAATTTTTTTTGAAAATTTTTTTCAAAATTTTTTTCGAAAATTTTTTTGAAAAATTTTTTTGGAAAATTTTTTTTCAAAATCTTTTTCGAAAATTTTTTTCAAATTTTTTTTCGAAAATTTTTTTCAAAATTTTTTTCGAAAATTTTTTTGGAAAATTTTTTTCGAAATTTTTTTTCAAAATTTTTTTTGAAAAAATTCTTTTTTCGAAATTTTTTTTCAAAATTTTTTTCAAAAATTTTTTTTTCAAAATTTTTTTCAAAATATTTTTCGAAAATTTTTTTTTGAAATTTTTTTCGAAAATTTTGTTCAAAATTTTTTTCGAAATTTTTTTTTCAAAATTTTTTTCGAAAATTTTTTTTCAAAATTTTTTTCGAAAATTTTTTTCAAAATTTTTTTCAAAATTTTTTTCGAAATTTTTTTCATAATTTTTTTCGAAAATGTTTTTTTAAAATTTTTTTCGAAAATTTTTTTCGAAAATTTTTTTCGAAAATTTTTTTCAAAATTTTTTTCGAAAATTTTTTTCGAAAATTTTTTTAAAAATTTTTTTCAAAATTTTTTTCGAAAATTTTTTTTCAAAATTTTTTTGGAAAATTTTTTTCGAAAATTTTTTTTCGAAATTTTTTTCGAAAATTTTTTTCGGAAATTTTTTCGAAAATTTTTTTCGAAAATTTTTTTCGGAAATTTTTTCGAAAATTTTTTCGAAAATTTTTTCGAAAATTTTTTCGAAAATTTTTTCGAAAATTTTTTTTCAAAATTTTTTTCGAAAATTTTTTTTCAAAATTTTCTTCAAAATTTTTTTTCGAAATTTTTTTCGAAAATTTTTTTCGGAAATTTTTTCGAAAATTTTTTTCGAAAACTTTTTTCGGAAATTTTTTCGAAAATTTTTTCGAAAATTTTTTTTCAAAATTTTTTTCGAAAATTTTTTTTCAAAATTTTCTTCAAAATTTTTTTCGAAAATTTTTATTTCAAAATTTTTTTCGAAAATTTTTTTTCGAAATTTTTTTGGAAATTTTTTTTTCAAAATTTTTTTCAAAATTTTTTTCGAAAATTTTTTTGGAAAATTTTTTTCAAATTTTTTTTCGAAAATTTTTTTTCGAAATTTTTTTCGAAAATTTTTTTCAAAATTTTTTTCGAAAATTTTTTTCAAAATTTTTTTCAAAATTTTTTTCGAAAATTATTTTTCAAAATTTTTTTCGAAATTTTTTTCGAAAATTTTTTTCGAAAGTTTTTTTCAAAATTTTTTTCAAAATTTTTTTCGAAAATTTTTCGAAATTTTTTTCAAGATTTTTTTCGAAATTTTTTTTTCAAAATTTTTTCGAAATTTTTTTTCAAAATTTTTTCGAAAATTTTTTCGAAAATTTTTTTTCAAACTTTTTTTCAAAAATTCTTTTCGAAAATTCTTTTCGAAAATTTTTTTTCATAATTTTTTTCAAAATTTTTTTCGAAAATTTTATTTCAAAATTTTTTTCGAAATTTTTTTTTCAAAATTTTTTTAAAAATTTTTTTCGAAAATTTTTTTTCAAAATTTTTTTCGAAAATTTTTTCAAAAATTTTTTTTAAAATTTTTTTCGAAAATTTTTTTTCGAAATTTTTTTCGAAAATTTTTTTCAAAATTTTTTTCGAAAATTTTTTCGAAAATTTTTTTTCAAAATTTTTTTCAAAATTTTTTTTCGAAAATTTTTTTTCAAAATTTTTTTCGAAAATTTTTTTTCAAAATTTTTTTCGAAAATTTTTTTTCGAAATTTTTTTCAAAAATTTTTTTCAAAATTTTTTTCGAAAATTTTTTCGAAAATTTTTTTTCAAAATTTTTTCGAAAATTTTTTTTCAAAATTTTTTTTCGAAAATTTTTTTTCGAAAAATTTTTTCGTAAAATTTTTTTTCAAAATTTTTTTCCGAAACTTTTTTTCGAAAATTTTTTTTCAAAATTTTTTTCGAAAATTTTTTTTTGAAAATTTTTTTTCAAAATTTTTTTGAAAATTTTTTTTCGAAAATGTTTTTCGAAAATTTTTTTCGAAAACTTTTTTTCAAAATTTTTTTCGAAAATTTTTTTTCAAAATTTTTTCGAAAATTTTTTTTCAAAATCTTTTTCCGAAATTTTTTTCGAAAATTTTTTTTTAAAATTTTTTTCGAAAATTTTTTTTCAAAATTTTTTTCAAAATTTTTTTCGAAAATTTTTTTTCGAAATTTTTTTCAAAATTTTTTTTCAAAATTTTTTTCGAAAATTTTTTTTCAAAATTTTTTTCAAAATTTTTTTCGAAAATTTTCTTCGAAAATTTTTTTTCAAAATTTTTTTCGAAATTTTTTTCATAATTTTTTTCGAAAATTTTTTTTAAAAATTTTTTTTGAAAATTTTTTTCAAAATTTTTTTCGAAAATTTTTTTGGAAAATTTTTTTTCAAAATTTTTTTCGAAAATTTTTTTAAAAATTTTTTTTGAAAATTTTTTTTCGAAATTTTTTTCGAAAATTTTTTTCGGTAATTTTTTCGAAAATTTTTTTCGAAAATTTTTTTCGGAAATTTTTTCGAAAATTTTTTCGAAAATTTTTTCGAAAATTTTTTTTCAAAATTTTTTTCGAAATTTTTTTTTCAAAATTTTCTTCAAAATTTTTTTTCGAAATTTTTTTCAAAAATTTTTTTCGAAAATTTTTTCGAAAATTTTTTTTCGAAAACTTTTTTCGGAAATTTTTTCGAAAATTTTTTCGAAAATTTTTTTTCAAAATTTTTTTCGAAAATTTTTTTTCAAAATTTTCTTCAAAATTTTTTTCGAAAATTTTTATTTCAAAATTTTTTTCGAAATTTTTTTTTCTTTTTGGAAATTTTTTTTTCAAAATTTTTTTCGAAAATTTTTTTCAAAATTTTTTTCGAAAATTTTTTTGGAAAATTTTTTTCAAATTTTTTTTTCAAAATTTTTTTCGAAAATTTTTTTCAAAATTTTTTTCGAAAATTTTTTTGGAAATTTTTTTTCAAATTTTTTTTCGAAAATTTTTTTTCGAAATTTTTTTCGAAAATTTTTTTCAAAATTTTTTTCGAAAATTTTTTTTAAAATTTTTTTCAAAATTTTTTTCGAAAATTATTTTTCAAAATTTTTTTTCAAAATTTTTTTCGAAATTTTTTTCGAAAATTTTTTTCGAAAGGTTTTTTTCAAAATTTTTTTCAAAATTTTTTTCGAAAATTTTTTCGAAAATCTTTCGAAATTTTTTTCGAAAATTTTTTTCGGAAATTTTTTTTGAAAATTTTTTTCAAGATTTTTTTCGAAATTTTTTTTTCAAAATTTTTTTCAAAATTTTTTTTTCAAAATTTTTTTCGAAAATTTTTTTTCAAAATTTTTTTCGAAAATTTTTTTTCGAAATTTTTTTGGAAAATTTTCTTTCAAAATTTTTTTCGAGAATTTTTTTCAAAATTTTTTTCGAAAATTTTTTTTCAAAATTTTTTTCGAAAATTCTTTTCGAAAATTTTTTTTCATAATTTTTTTCAAAATTTTTTTCGAAAATTTTATTTCAAAATTTTTTTCGAAATTTTTTTTTCAAAATTTTTTTCAAAATTTTTTTCGAAAATTTTTTTTCAAAATTTTTTTCGAAAATTTTTTTCAAAATTTTTTTTTCAAAATTTTTTTCCGAAATTTTTATCGAAAATTTTTTTTCAAAATTTTTTTCCGAAATTTTTTTCGAAAATTTTTTTTAAATTTTTTTCGAAAATTTTTTTTCGAAATTTTTTTCGAAAATTTTTTTCAAAATTTTTTTTGAAAATTTTTTCGAAAATTTTTTTTCAAAATTTTTTTCGAAAATTTTTTTTCAAAATTTTTTTCAAAATTTTTTTCGAAAATTTTTTTTCAAAATTTTTTTCGAAATTTTTTTTCAAAATTTTTTTCGAAAATTTTTTTTCGAAATTTTTTTTCAAAATTTTTTTCGAAAATTTTTTTTCAAAATTTTTTCAAAATTTTTTTCGAAAATTTTTTTCCGAAATTTTTTTCGAAAATTTTTTTCAAAATTTTCTTCGAAAATTTTTTCGAAAATTTTTTTTCAAAATTTTTTTCGAAAATTTTTTTTTCAAAATTTTTTTCGAAAATTTTTTTCAAAATTTTTTTCGAAAATTTTTTTCGAAAATTTTTTTCGAAAATTTTTTTCGAAAATTTTTTTCGAAAATTTTTTTTCAAAATTGTTTTCGAAAATTTTTTTTCAAAATTTTTTTCGAAAATTTTTTTCAAAATTTTTTTCGAAAATTTTTTTCAAAATTTTTTTCGAAAATTTTTTCGAAAATTTTTTTTCAAAATTTTTTTCGAAACTTTTTTTTCAAAATTTTTTTCGAAATTTTTTTGGAAATTTTTTTTCGAAAATTTTTTTCGAAAATTTTTTTTCGAAATTATTTTGGAAATTTTTTTTCCAAAATTTTTTTCGAAAATTTTTTTCAAAATTTTTTTCGAAAATTTTTTTCGAAATTTTTTTTTCAAAATTTTTTTCGAAAACTTTTTTTTCAAAATTTTTTTCAAAATCTTTTTCGAAAATTTTTTTCAAAATTTTTTTCGAAAAGTTTTTTCGAAATTTTTTTTTTTTAATTTTTTTCGAAAATTTTTTTACGAAAATTTTATTTCAAAATTTTTTTCGAAAATTTTTTTTCTAAATTTTTTTTGAAAATTTTTTTTCAAAATTTTTTTCAAAATTTTTTTCGAAAATTTTTTCGAAAATTTTTCTTCAAAATTCTTTCGAAAATTTTTTTTCAAAATTTCTTTCGAAAATTTTTTTTCAAAATTTTTTTCCGAAATTTTTTTCGAAAATTTTTTTTCAAAATTTTTTTCGAAAATTTTTTTTCAAAATTTTTTTCAAAATTTTTTTCGAAAATTTTTTTTCAAAATTTTTTTCGAAAATTTTTTTTCGAAATTTTTTTGGAAATTTTTTTTTCAAAATCTTTTTCGAAATTTTTTTTCAAAATTTTTTTCGAAAAATTTTTTCGAATTTTTTTTTAAAAATTTTTTTTGAAAATTTTTTTTCGAAATTTTTTTGGAAATTTTTTTTTCAAAATTTTTTTCGAAAATTTTTTTCGAAATTTTTTTTCGAAAATTTTTTTCAAAATTTTTTTCGAAAATTTTTCGAAAATTTTTTTTCAAAATTTTTTTCGAAAATTCTTTTCGAAAATTTTTTTTTCATAATTTTTTTCATAATTTTTTTCGAAAATTTTATTTCAAAATTTTTTTCGAAAATTTTTTTTCAAAATTTTTTTCTTAAATTTTTTTTCAAAATTTTTTTCGAAAATTTTTTTTCAAAATTTTTTTCGAAAATTTTATTCAAATTTTTTTTTCGAAAATTTTCTTGGAAATTTTTTTTTCAAAATTTTTTTCGAAAATTTTTTTAAAAATTTTTTTCGAAAATTTTTTTCAAAATTTTTTTCAAAATTTTTTTTCGAAAATTATTTTTCAAAATTTTTTTTCAAAATTTTTTTCGAAATTTTTTTCGAAAATTTTTTTTGAAAGTTTTTTTCAAAATTTTTTTCAAAATTTTTTTCGAAAATTTTTCGAAATTTTTTTCAAGATTTTTTTCGAAATTTTTTTTTCAAAATTTTTTTCGAAATTTTTTTTCAAAATTTTTTTCGAAAATTTTTTTTCGAAATTTTTTTGGAAAATTTTTTTTCAAAATTTTTTCGAAAATTTTTTCGAAAATTTTTTTTCAAAATTTTTTTCAAAAATTCTTTTCGAAAATTCTTTTCGAAAATTTTTTTTCATAATTTTTTTCAAAATTTTTTTCGAAAATTTTATTTCAAAATTTTTTTCGAAATTTTTTTTTCAAAATTTTTTTCAAAATTTTTTTTGAAAATTTTTTTTCGAAATTTTTTGGAAATTTTTTTTTCAAAATTTTTTTCGAAAATTTTTTTCGAAATTTTTTTTCGAAAATTTTTTTAAAATTTTTTTCGAAAATTTTTCGAAAATTTTTTTTCAAAATTTTTTTCGAAAATTCTTTTCGAAAATTTTTTTTCATAATTTTTTTCAAAATTTTTTTCGAAAATTTTATTTCAAAATTTTTTTCGAAAATTTTTTTTCAAAATTTTTTTCGAAAATTTTTTTTCAAAATTTTTTTCGAAAATTTTTTCGAAAATTTTTTTTCAAAATTTTTTTCGAAAATTTTATTCAAATTTTTTTTCGAAAATTTTTTTGGAAATTTTTTTTTCAAAATTTTTTTCGAAAATTTTTTTAAAAATTTTTTTCGAAAATTTTTTTTCGAAATTTTTTTCGAAAATTTTATTCAAATTTTTTTTCGAAAATTTTTTCGAAAATTTTTTTGGAAAATTTTTTTTCAAAATGTTTTTCGAAAATTTTTTTAAAAATTTTTTTCAAAATTTTTTTCGAAGATTTTTTTTCAAAATTTTTTTCGAAAATTTTTTTCGAAAATTTTTTTTCGAAATTTTTTTCGAAATTTTTTTTGAAAATTTTTTTTCAAAATTTTTTTGAAAATTTTTTTTCAAAATTTTTTTCAAAATTTTTTTCGAAAATTTTTTTCGAAAATTTTTTTTCAAATTTTTTTTCGAAATTTTTTTTGAAATTTTTTTTTCAAAATTTTTTTCGAAAATTTTTTTCAAAATTTTTTTCGAAAATTTTTTTCAAAATTTTTTTCGAAAATTTTTTTCGAAATTTTTTTTTTTTAATTTTTTTCGAAAATGTTTTTTCGAAAATTTTATTTCAAAATTTTTTTCGAAATTTTTTTTTCAAAATTTTTTTCGAAAATTTTTTTTCAAAATTTTTTTCGAAAATTTTTTTTCAAAATTTTTTTCGAAAATTTTTTTTCGAAATTTTTTTGGAAAATTTTTTTTCAAAATCTTTTTCGAAAATTTTTTTCAAATTTTTTTTCGAAAATTTTTTTCAAAATTTTTTTCGAAAATTTTTTTGGAAAATTTTTTTCGAAATTTTTTTTCAAAATTTTTTTTGAAAATTTTTTTTCGAAATTTTTTTTCAAAATTTTTTTCAAAATTTTTTTCAAAAATTTTTTTTCGAAATTTTTTTCGAAAATTTTGTTCAAAATTTTTTTCGAAAATTTTTTTTCAAAATTTATTTCGAAAATTTTTTTTCAAAATTTTTTTCGAAAATTTTTTTCAAAATTTTTTTCAAAATTTTTTTCGAAATTTTTTTCATAATTTTTTTCGAAAATGTTTTTTTAAAATTTTTTTCGAAAATTTTTTTCAAAATTTTTTTAAAAATTTTTTTCAAAATTTTTTTCGAAAATTTTTTTTCAAAATTTTTTTGGAAAATTTTTTTCGAAAATTTTTTTTCGAAATTTTTTTCGAAAATTTTTTTCGGAAATTTTTTCGAAAATTTTTTTCGAAAATTTTTTTCGGAAATTTTTTCGAAAATTTTTTCGAAAATTTTTTCGAAAATTTTTTCGAAAATTTTTTTTCAAAATTTTTTTCGAAAATTTTTTTTCAAAATTTTCTTCAAAATTTTTTTTCGAAATTTTTTTCGAAAATTTTTTTCGGAAATTTTTTCGAAAATTTTTTTCGAAAACTTTTTTCGGAAATTTTTTCGAAAATTTTTTCGAAAATTTTTTTTCAAAATTTTTTTCGAAAATTTTTTTTCAAAATTTTCTTCAAAATTTTTTTCGAAAATTTTTATTTCAAAATTTTTTTCGAAAATTTTTTTTCGAAATTTTTTTGGAAATTTTTTTTTCAAAAGTTTTTTCGAAAATTTTTTTCAAAATTTTTTTCGAAAATTTTTTTGGAAAATTTTTTTCAAATTTTTTTTCAAAATCTTTTTTCAAAATTTTTTTTGAAAATTTTTTCGAAAATTTTTTTTCAAAATTTTTTTCGAAAATTTTATTCAAATTTTTTTTCGAAAATTTTTTTGGAAATTTTTTCGAAAATTTTTTTTCAAAATTTTTTTCGAAAATTTTTTCGAAAATTTTTCGAAAATTTTTTTGAAAATTTTTTTCGGAAATTTTTTTCGAAAATTTTTTTTCGAAATTTTTTTGGAAAATTTTTTTTCAAAATTTTTTTCGAAAATTTTTTTTCGAAATCTTTTAGGAAATTTTTTTTTCAAAATTTTTTTCGAAAATTTTTTTTCAAAATTTTTTTCGAAAATTCTTTTCGAAAATTTTTTTTCAAAATTATTTTCGAAAATTTTTTTTCAAAATTTTTTTCAAGATTTTTTCGAAAATTTATTTTCGAAATTTTTAACGAAAATTTTTTTCAAAATTTTTTTCGAAAATTTTATAGAAACTTTTTTTTCAAAATTTTTTTCGAAAATTCTTTTTTCAAAATTTTTTTCAAAATTTTTTTCGAAAATTTTTTTTCGAAAATTTTTTTGGAAAATTTTTTTTCAAAATTTTCTCGAAATTTTTTTTCAAAATTTTTTTCGAAATTTTTTTTCAAAATTTTTTTCGAAATTTTTTTTAAAAATTTTTTTTCAAAATTTTTTTCAAAAATTTTTTTCAAAATTTTTTTCGAAAATTTTTTCGAAAATTTTTTTTATAAATTTTTTTCGAAAATTTTTTTTCAAAATTATTTTCGAATGTTTTTTTCAAAATTTTTTTCAAAAATTGTTTTCGAAATTTTTTTTCGAAAATTTTTTTCAAAATTTTTTTCGAAAATTTGTTTTCGAAAATTTTTTTCGAAAATTTTTTTCCGAAATTTTTTTCCGAAATTTTTTTCGAAAATTTTTTTTCAAAATTTTTTTCGAAAATTTTTTTTCAAAATTTTTTTCAAAATTTTTTTCGAAAATTTTTTTTCGTAATTTTTTTCGAAAATTTTTTTCAAAATTTTTTTCGAAAATTTTTTCGAAAATTTTTTTTCAAAATTTTTTTCGAAAATTTTTTTTCAAAATTTTTTTTCGAAAATTTTTTTTCAAAATTTTTTTCGAAAATTTTTTTTCAAAATTTTTTTCAAAAATTTTTTTTCGAAATTTTTTTCGAAAATTTTATTCAAAATTTTTTTCGAAAATTTTTTTTCAAAATTCTTTCGAAAATTTTTTTTCAAAATTTTTTTCGAAAATTTTTTTTCAAAATTTTTTTCCGAAATTTTTTTCGAAAATTTTTTTTCAAAATTTTTTTCGAAAATTTTTTTTCAAAATTTTTTTCAAAATTTTTTTTCAAAATTTTTTTTCGTAATTTTTTTCGAAAATTTTTTTCTAAAATTTTTTCGAAAATTTTTTTTCAAAATTTTTTTCGAAAATTTTTTTCAAATTTTTTTTCGAAAATTTTTTTTCGAAATTTTTTTGGAAATTTTTTTTTCAAAATTTTTTTCAAAATTTTTTTCGAAAATTTTTTTGGAAAATTTTTTTCGAAATTTTTTTTCAAAATTTTTTTTGAAAATTTTTTTTCGAAATTTTTTTTCAAAATTTTTTTCAAAAATTTTTTTTCAAAATTTTTTTCAAAATTTTTTTCGAAATTTTTTTTTCGAAATTTTTTTCGAAAATTTTGTTCAAAATTTTTTTCGAAAATTTTTTCGAAAATTTTTTTTCAAAATTTTTTTCGAAAATTTTTTTTCAAAATTTTTTTCGAAAATTTTTTTCAAAATTTTTTTCAAAATTTTTTTCGAAATTTTTTTCATAATTTTTTTCGAAAATGTTTTTTTTAAATTTTTTTCGAAAATTTTTTTCAAAATTTTTTTCGAAAATTTTTTTCGAAAATTTTTTTAAAAATTTTTTTCAAAATTTTTTTCGAAAATTTTTTTTCAAAATTTTTTTGGAAAATTTTTTTCGAAAATTTTTTTTCGAAATTTTTTTCGAAAATTTTTTTCGGAAATTTTTTCGAAAATTTTTTTCGAAAATTTTTTTCGAAAATTTTTTCGAAAATTTTTTTCGAAAATTTTTTTCGGAAATTTTTTCGAAAATTTTTTCGAAAATTTTTTTGAAAATTTTTTCGAAAATTTTTTTTCAAAATTTTTTTCGAAATTTTTTTTTCAAAATTTTCTTCAAAATTTTTTTTCGAAATTTTTTTCGAAAATTTTTTTCGGAAATTTTTTCGAAAATTTTTTTCGAAAACTTTTTTGGGAAATTTTTTCGAAAATTTTTTCGAAAATTTTTTTGAAAATTTTTTCGAAATTTTTTTTTCAAAATTTTTTTCGAAATTTTTTTTCAAAATTTTCTTCAAAATTTTTTTTCGAAATTTTTTTCGAAAATTTTTTTCGGAAATTTTTTCGAAAATTTTTTTCGAAAACTTTTTTGGGAAATTTTTTCGAAAATTTTTTCGAAAATTTTTTTTCAAATTTTTTTTCAAAATCTTTTTTCAAAATTTTTTTCGAAAATTTTTTTGGAAAATTTTTTTCAAATTTTTTTTCGAAAATTTTTTTTCAAACTTTTTTTCGAAAATTTTTTTCAAAATTTTTTTCCAAAATTTTTTTCAAAAGTTTTTTCGAAAATTATTTTTCAAAATTTTTTTCGAAATTTTTTTCGAAAATTTTTTTCGAAAGTTTTTTTCAAAATTTTTTTCAAAATTTTTTTCGAAAATTTTTCGAAATTTTTTTCAAGATTTTTTTCGAAATTTTTTTTTCAAAATTTTTTTCGAAATTTTTTTTCAAAATTTTTTTCGAAAATTTTTTTCGAAAATTTTTTTTCGAAATTTTTTTGGAAAATTTTTTTTCAAAATTTTTTCGAAAATTTTTTCGAAAATTTTTTTTCAAACTTTTTTTCAAAAATTCTTTTCGAAAATTCTTTTCGAAAATTTTTTTTCATAATTTTTTTCAAAATTTTTTTCGAAAATTTTATTTCAAAATTTTTTTCGAAATTTTTTTTTCAAAATTTTTTTAAAAATTTTTTTCGAAAATTTTTTTTCAAAATTTTTTTCGAAAATTTTTTTCGAAAATTTTTTTTAAAATTTTTTTCGAAAATTTTTTTTCGAAATTTTTTTCGAAAATTTTTTTCAAAATTTTTTTCGAAAATTTTTTCGAAAATTTTTTTTCAAAATTTTTTTCAAAATTTTTTTTCGAAAATTTTTTTTCAAAATTTTTTTCGAAAATTTTTTTTCAAAATTTTTTTCGAAAATTTTTTTTCGAAATTTTTTTCAAAGATTTTTTTCAAAATTTTTTTCGAAAATTTTTTCGAAAATTTTTTTTCAAAATTTTTTCGAAAAATTTTTTTCAAAATTTTTTTCGAAAATTTTTTTTCGAAAAATTTTTTCGAAAATTTTTTTTTAAAATTTTTTTCCGAAATTTTTTTCGAAAATTTTTTTTCAAAATTTTTTTCGAAAATTTTTTTTCAAAATTTTTTTCAAAATTTTTTTCGAAAATTTTTTTTCGTAATTTTTTTCGAAAATTTTTTTCAAAATTTTTTTCGCAAATTTTTTTTCAAAATGTTTTTCGAAAATTTTTTTTTGAAAATTTTTTTTCAAAATTTTTTTGAAATTTTTTTTTCGAAAATTTTTTTCGAAAATTTTTTTCGAAAATTTTTTTTCAAAATTTTTTTCGAAAATTTTTTTTCAAAATTTTTTCGAAAATTTTTTTTCAAAATCTTTTTCCGAAATTTTTTTCGAAAATTTTTTTTAAAAATTTTTTTCGAAAATTTTTTTTCAAAATTTTTTTCCGAAATTTTTTTCGAAAATTTTTTTTCGAAATTTTTTTCAAAATTTTTTTTCAAAATTTTTTTCGAAAATTTTTTTTCAAAATTTTTTTCGAAAATTTTCTTCGAAAATTTTCTTCGAAAATTTTTTTTCGAAATTTTTTTGGAAATTTTTTTTTCAAAATTTTTTTGGAAATTTTTTTTTCAAAATTTTTTCGAAAATTTTTTTCAAAATTTTTTTCGAAATTTTTTTTTCAAAATTTTTTTCGAAAATTTTTTTCGAAAATTTTTTTTCAAAATTTTTTTCAAAAATTTTTTCAAAAATTTTTCGAATATTTTTTTTCAAAATTTTTTTCGAAAATTTTTTTTCAAAATTTTTTTCGAAAATTTTTTTCAAAATTTTTTTCGAAAATTTTTTTGGAAAACTTTTCAAAATTTTTTTCAAAATTTTTTTCATAATTTTTTTTGAAAATTATTTTTCAAAATTTTTTTCAAAATTTTTTTCGAAAATTTTTTCGAAAATTTTTTTTCAAAATATTTGTGGAAAATTTTTTTCAAATTTTTTTTCAAAATTTTTTTTCAAAATTATTTCGAAAATTTTTTTCAAAATTTTTTTCGAAAATTTTTTTGGAAAATTTTTTTCAAATTTTTTTTCGAAAATTTTTTTTCGAAATTTTTTTCGAAAATTTTTTTCAAAATTTTTTTCGAAAATTTTTTTCAAAATTTTTTTCAAAATTTTTTTTCGAAAATTATTTTTCAAAATTTTTTTTCAAAATTTTTTTCGAAATTTTTTTCGAAAATTTTTTTCGAAAGTTTTTTTCAAAATTTTTTTCAAAATTTTTTTCAAAATTTTTTTCAAAATTTTTTTCGAAAATTTTTCGAAATTTTTTTCAAAATTTTTTTCGAAATTTTTTTTTCAAAATTTTTTTCGAAATTTTTTTTCAAAATTTTTTTCGAAAATTTTTTTTCGAAATTTTTTTGGAAAATTTTTTTTCAAAATTTTTTCGAAAATTTTTTCGAAAATTTTTTTTCAAAATTTTTTTCAAAAATTCTTTTCGAAAATTCTTTTCGAAAATTTTTTTTCATAATTTTTTTCAAAATTTTTTTCGAAAATTTTATTTCAAAATTTTTTTCGAAATTTTTTTTTTAAAAATTTTTTTCAAAATTTTTTTTGAAAATTTTTTTTTGAAATTTTTTTGGAAATTTTTTTTTCAAAATTTTTTTCGAAAATTTTTTTCAAAATTTTTTTCGAAAATTTTATTTCAAAATTTTTTTCGAAAATTTTTTTTCAAAATTTTTTTCGAAAATTTTTTTTCAAAATTTTTTTCTAAAATTTTTTCGAAAATTTTTTTTCAAAATTTTTTTCGAAAATTTTATTCAAATTTTTTTTCGAAAATTTTTTTGGAAATTTTTTTTTCAAAATTTTTTTCGAAAATTTTTTTAAAAATTTTTTTCGAATTTTTTTTTTCGAAATTTTTTTCGAAAATTTTATTCAAATTTTTTTTCGAAAATTTTTTCGAAAATTTTTTTGGAAAATTTTTTTTCAAAATGTTTTTCGAAAATTTTTTTAAAAATTTTTTTCAAAATTTTTTTCGAAGATTTTTTTTCAAAATTTTTTTCGAAAATTTTTTTCGAAAATTTTTTTTCGAAATTTTTTTCGAAATTTTTTTTGAAAATTTTTTTTCAAAATTTTTTTGAAAATTTTTTTTCAAAATTTTTTTCAAAATTTTTTTCGAAAATTTTTTTCGAAAATTTTTTTTCAAATTTTTTTTCGAAATTTTTTTTGAAATTTTTTTTTCAAAATTTTTTTCGAAAATTTTTTTCAAAATTTTTTTCAAAATTTTTTTCGAAAATTTTTTTCGAAATTTTTTTTTTTTAATTTTTTTCGAAAATTTTTTTTCGAAAATTTTTTTTCGAAAATTTTATTTCAAAATTTTTTTCGAAATTTTTTTTTCAAAATTTTTTTCGAAAATTTTCTTTCAAAATTTTTTTCGAAAATTTTTTTTTAAAATTTTTTTCGAAAATTTTTTTTCGAAATTTTTTTGGAAAATTTTTTTTCAAAATCTTTTTCGAAAATTTTTTTCAAATTTTTTTTCGAAAATTTTTTTCAAAATTTTTTTCGAAAATTTTTTTGGAAAATTTTTTTCGAAATTTTTTTTCAAAATTTTTTTTGAAAATTTTTTTTCGAAATTTTTTTTCAAAATTTTTTTCAAAAATTTTTTTTCAAAATTTTTTTCAAAATTTTTTTCGAAAATTTTTTTTCGAAATTTTTTTCGAAAATTTTGTTCAAAATTTTTTTCGAAAATTTTTTTTCAAAATTTTTTTCGAAAATTTTTTTTCAAAATTTTTTTCGAAAATTTTTTTCAAAATTTTTTTCAAAATTTTTTTCGAAATTTTTTTCATAATTTTTTTCGAAAATGTTTTTTTAAAATTTTTTTCGAAAATTTTTTTCAAAATTTTTTTCGAAAATTTTTTTCAAAATTTTTTTCGAAAATTTTTTTCGAAAATTTTTTTAAAAATTTTTTTCAAAATTTTTTTCGAAAATTTTTTTTCAAAATTTTTTTGGAAAATGTTTTTCGAAAATTTTTTTGGAAATTTTTTTTTCGAAATTTTTTTCAAAATTTTTTTCGAAAATTTTTTTGGAAAATTTTTTTCGAAAATTTTTTTGGAAAATTTTTTTCGAAATTTTTTTTCAAAATTTTTTTTGAAAATTTTTTTTCGAAATTTTTTTTCAAAATTTTTTTCAAAAATTTTTTTTCAAAATTTTTTTCAAAATTTTTTCGAAATTTTTTTTTCGAAATTTTTTTCGAAAATTTTGTTCAAAATTTTTTTCGAAAATTTTTTCGAAAATTTTTTTTCAAAATTTTTTTCGAAAATTTTTTTCGAAAATTTTTTTTCGAAATTATTTTGGAAATTTTTTTTCCAAAATTTTTTTCGAAAATTTTTTTCAAAATTTTTTTCGAAAATTTTTTTCGAAAATTTTTTTCAAAATTTTTTTCGAAAAGTTTTTTCGAAATTTTTTTTTTTTATTTTTTTCGAAAATTTTTTTACGAAAATTTTATTTCAAAATTTTTTTCGAAAATTTTTTTTCAAAATTTTTTTCGAAAATTTTTTTTCAAAATTTTTTTCAAAATTTTTTTCGAAAATTTTTTCGAAAATTTTTCTTCAAAATTCTTTCGAAAATTTTTTTTCAAAATTTTTTTCGAAAATTTTTTTTCAAAATTTTTTTCCGAAATTTTTTTCGAAAATTTTTTTTCAAAATTTTTTTCGAAAATTTTTTTTCAAAATTTTTTTCAAAATTTTTTTCGAAAATTTTTTTTCAAAATTTTTTTCGAAAATTTTTTTTCGAAATTTTTTTGGAAATTTTTTTTTCAAAATCTTTTTCGAAATTTTTTTTCAAAATTTTTTTCGAAAAATTTTTTCGAATTTTTTTTTAAAAATTTTTTTTGAAAATTTTTTTTCGAAATTTTTTTGGAAATTTTTTTTTCAAAATTTTTTTCGAAAATTTTTTTCGAAATTTTTTTTCGAAAATTTTTTTCAAAATTTTTTTCGAAAATTTTTCGAAAATTTTTTTTCAAAATTTTTTTCGAAAATTCTTTTCGAAAATTTTTTTTTCATAATTTTTTTCATAATTTTTTTCGAAAATTTTATTTCAAAATTTTTTTCGAAAATTTTTTTTCAAAATTTTTTTCTTAAATTTTTTTTCAAAATTTTTTTCGAAAATTTTTTTTCAAAATTTTTTTCGAAAATTTTATTCAAATTTTTTTTTCGAAAATTTTTTTGGAAATTTTTTTTTCAAAATTTTTTTCGAAAATTTTTTTAAAAATTTTTTTCGAAAATTTTTTTTCGAAATTTTTTTCGAAAATTTTATTCAAATTTTTTTTCGAAAATTTTTTCAAAAATTTTTTTGGAAAATTTTTTTCGAAAATTTTTTTTCGAAATTTTTTTCGAAAATTTTTTTCGGAAATTTTTTCGAAAATTTTTTTCGAAAATTTTTTTCGGAAATTTTTTCGAAAATTTTTTCGAAAATTTTTTCGAAAATTTTTTCGAAAATTTTTTTTCAAAATTTTTTTCGAAAATTTTTTTTCAAAATTCTCTTCAAAATTTTTTTCGAAAATTTTTATTTCAAAATTTTTTTCGAAAATTTTTCTTCGAAATTTTTTTGGAAATTTTTTTTTCAAAATTTTTTTCGAAAATTTTTTTCAAAATTTTTTTCGAAAATTTTTTTCGACAATTCTTTTCGAAAATTCTTTTCGAAAATTTTTTTTCATAATTTTTTTCAAAATTTTTTTCGAAAATTTTATTACAAAATTTTTTCCGAAAATTTTTTTTCAAAATTTTTTTTCAAAATTTTTTTCAAAATTTTTTTCGAAAATTTTTTTTCAAAATTTTTTTTGAAAATTTTTTTTCAAAATTTTTTTCCGAAATTTTTTTTCAAAATTTTTTTCCGAAATTTTTTTCGAAAATTTTTTTTCAAAATTTTTTTCGAAAATTTTTTTTCAAAATTTTTTTCAAAATTTTTTTTCGAAATTTTATTCGAAAATTTTTTTCAAAATTTTTTTCGAAAATTTTTTCGAAAATTTTTTCGAAAATTTTTTCGAAAATTTTTTTTCAAAATTTTTTTCGAAAATTGTTTTTCAAAATTTTTTTCAAAATTTTTTTCGAAAATTTTTTTTCAAAATTTTTTTCGAAATTTTTTTTCAAAATTTTTTTCGAAAATTTTTTTTCGAAATTTTTTTTCAAAATTTTTTTCGAAAATTTTTTTTCAAAATTATTTTCAAAATTTTTTTTAAAATTTTTTTCCGAAATTTTTTTCGAAAATTTTTTTCAAAATTTTTTTCGAAATTTTTTTGGAAATTTTTTTTTCAAAATTTTTTTCGAAATTTTTTTTTCAAAATTTTTTTCGAAAATTTTTTTCAAAATTTTTTTCGAAAATTTTTTTGGAAAATTTTTTTTCAAAATTTTTTTCGAAATTTTTTTTAAAAATTTTTTTCAAAATTTTTTTCGAAAATTTTTTCGAAATTTTTTTTTTTAATTTTTTTCGAAAATTTTTTTTCAAATTTTTTTTCAAAATTTTTTTCAAAAATTTTTTTTCAAATTTTTTTTTGGAATTTTTTTTGAAAATTTTTTTTCAAAATTTTTTTCGAAAATTTTTTTCAAAATTTTTTTCGAAAATTCTTTTCAAAATTTTTTTCGAAAATTTTTTTCGAAATTTTTTTTTCAAAATTTTTTTCGAAAATTGTTTTTCAAAATTTTTTTCAAAATTTTTTTTCAAAATTTTTTTTCAAAATTTTTTTCGAAAATTTTTTTCGAAAATTTTTTTTCGAAATTTTTTTCCAAAATATTTTTTCCAAAATTTTTTTCGAAAATTTTTTTCAAAATTTTTTTCGAAAATTTTTTTCGAAATTTTTTTTTCAAAATTTTTTTCAAAATTTTTTTCGAAACTTTTTTTTCAAAATTTTCTTCGAAAATTTTTTTTCGAAATTTTTTTGGAAATTTGTTTTTCAAAATCTTTTTCGAAATTTTTTTTCAAAATTTTTTCGAATTTTTTTTTAAAAATTTTTTTTGAAAATTTTTTTTCGAAATTTTTTTGGAAATTTTTTTTTCAAAATTTTTTTCGAAAATTTTTTTCGAAATTTTTTTTCGAAAATTTTTTTCAAAATTTTTTTCGAAAATTTTTCGAAAATTTTTTTTCAAAATTTTTTTCAAAATTCTTTTCGAAAATTTTTTTTCATAATTTTTTTCAAAATTTTTTTCGAAAATTTTATTTCAAAATTTTTTTCGAAAATTTTTTTTCAAACTTTTTTTCGAAAATTTTTTTTCAAAATTTTTTTCGAAAATTTTTTTCGAAAGTTTTTTTTCAAAATTTTTTTCGAAAATTTTATTCAAATTTTTTTTCGAAAATTTTTTTGGAAATTTTTTTTTCAAAATTTTTTTCGAAAATTTTTTTAAAAATTTTTTTCGAAAATTTTTTTTCGAAATTTTTTTCGAAAATTTTATTCAAATTTTTTTTCGAAAATTTTTTCGAAAATTTTTTTGGAAAATTTTTTTTAAAAATGTTTTTCGAAAATTTTTTTAAAAATTTTTTCAAAATTTTTTTCGAAGATTTTTTTTCAAAATTTTTTTGGAAAATTTTTTTCGAAAATTTTTTTTTGGAATTTTTTTCGAAAATTTTTTTCGGAAATTTTTTCGAAAATTTTTTTTCAAAATTTTTTTCGAAATTTTTTTTTCAAAATTTTCTTCAAAATTTTTTTTCGAAATTTTTTTCGAAAATTTTTTTCGTAAATTTTTTCGAAAATTTTTTTCGAAAACTTTTTTCGGAAATTTTTTCGAAAATTTTTTCGAAAATTTTTTCGAAAATTTTTTCGAAAATTTTTTTTCAAAATTTTTTTCGAAAATTTTTTTTCAAAATTTTCTTCAAAATTTTTTTCGAAAATTTTTATTTCAAAATTTTTTTCGAAAATTTTTTTTCGAAATTTTTTTGGAATTTTTTTTTTCAAAATTTTTTTCGAAAATTTTTTTCAAAATTTTTTTCGAAAATTTTTTTGGAAAATTTTTTTCAAAATTTTTTTTCAAAATTTTTTTCGAAAATTTTTTTCAAAATTTTTTTCGAAAATTTTTTTGGAAAATTTTTTTCAAATTTTTTTTCGAAAATTTTTTTTCCAAATTTTTTTCGAAAATTTTTTTCAAAATTTTTTTCGAAAATTTTTTTCAAAATTTTTTTCAAAATTTTTTTCGAAAATTATTTTTCAAAATTTTTTTTCAAAATTTTTTTCGAAATTTTTTTCGAAAATTTTTTTCGAAAGTTTTTTTTCAAAATTTTTTTCAAAATTTTTTTCGAAAATTTTTTCGAAAATTTTTCGAAATTTTTTTCGAAAATTTTTTTCGAAAATTTTTTTTGAAAATTTTTTTCAAGATTTTTTTCGAAATTTTTTTTTCAAAATTTTTTTCGAAATTTTTTTTCAAAATTTTTTTCGAAAATTTTTTTTCAAAATTTTTTTCGAAAATTTTTTTTCGAAATTTTTTTGGAAAATTTTCTTTCAAAATTTTTTTCGAGAATTTTTTTCAAAATTTTGTTCGAAAATTTTTTTTCAAAATTTTTTTCGAAAATTCTTTTCGAAAATTTTTTTTCATAATTTTTTTCAAAATTTTTTTCGAAAATTTTATTTCAAAATTTTTTTCGAAATTTTTTTTTCAAAATTTTTTTCGAAAATTTTTTTCAAAAATTTTTTTCGAAAATTTTTTTTCAAAATTTTTTTCGAAATTTTTTTTCAAAATTTTTTTCTAAAATTTTTTTCGAAATTTTTTTTCGAAAAATTTTTTTCAAAATTTTTTCGAAAATTTTTTTTCAAAATTTTTTTCGAAAATTTTTTTTCAAAATTTTTTTCGAAATTTTTTTCATAATTTTTTTCGAAAATTTTTTTTAAAAATTTTTTTTGAAAATTTTTTTCAAAATTTTTTTCGAAAATTTTTTTGAAAAATTTTTTTGGAAAATTTTTTTTCAAAATCTTTTTCGAAAATTTTTTTCAAATTTTTTTTCGAAAATTTTTTTCAAAATTTTTTTCGAAAATTTTTTTGGAAAATTTTTTTCGAAATTTTTTTTCAAAATTTTTTTTGAAAATTTTTTTTCGAAATTTTTTTTCAAAATTTTTTTCAAAAATTTTTTTTTCAAAATTTTTTTCAAAATATTTTTCGAAAATTTTTTTTCGAAATTTTTTTCGAAAATTTTGTTCAAAATTTTTTTCGAAAATTTTTTTCAAAATTTTTTTCAAAATTTTTTTCGAAATTTTTTTCATAATTTTTTTCGAAAATGTTTTTTTAAAATTTTTTTCGAAAATTTTTTTCGAAAATTTTTTTCAAAATTTTTTTCGAAAATTTTTTTCGAAAATTTTTTTAAAAATTTTTTTCAAAATTTTTTTCGAAAATTTTTTTTCAAAATTTTTTTGGAAAATTTTTTTCGAAAATTTTTTTTCGAAATTTTTTTCGAAAATTTTTTTCGGAAATTTTTTCGAAAATTTTTTTCGAAAATTTTTTTCGGAAATTTTTTCGAAAATTTTTTCGAAAATTTTTTTTCAAAATTTTTTTCGAAAATTTTTTTTCAAAATTTTCTTCAAAATTTTTTTTCGAAATTTTTTTCGAAAATTTTTTTCGGAAATTTTTTCGAAAATTTTTTTCGAAAACTTTTTTCGGAAATTTTTTCGAAAATTTTTTCGAAAATTTTTTTTCAAAATTTTTTTCGAAAATTTTTTTTCAAAATTTTCTTCAAAATTTTTTTCGAAAATTTTTATTTCAAAATTTTTTTCGAAAATTTTTTTTCGAAATTTTTTTGGAAATTTTTTTTTCAAAATTTTTTTCGAAAATTTTTTTCAAAATTTTTTTCGAAAATTTTTTTGGAAAATTTTTTTCAAATTTTTTTTCAAAATCTTTTTTCAAAATTTTTTTCGAAAATTTTTTTCAAAATTTTTTTCGAAAATTTTTTTGGAAAATTTTTTTCAAATTTTTTTTGGAAAATTTTTTTTCGAAATTTTTTTCGAAAATTTTTTTCAAAATTTTTTTCGAAAATTTTTTTCAAAATTTTTTTCAAAATTTTTTTCGAAAATTATTTTTCAAAATTTTTTTCGAAATTTTTTTCGAAAATTTTTTTCGAAAGTTTTTTTCAAAATTTTTTTCAAAATTTTTTTCGAAAATTTTTCGAAATTTTTTTCAAGATTTTTTTCGAAATTTTTTTTTCAAAATTTTTTCGAAAATTTTTTTTAAAATTTTATTCAAATTTTTTTTCGAAAATTTTTTTGGAAATTTTTTCGAAAATTTTTTTTCAAAATTTTTTTCGAAAATTCTTTTCGAAAATTTTTTTTCATAATTTTTTTCAAAATTTTTTTCGAAAATTTTATTTCAAAATTTTTTTCGAAAATTTTTTTTCAAAATTTTTTTCGAAAATTTTTTTTCAAAATTTTTTTCGAAAATTTTTTCGAAAATTTTTTTTCAAAATTTTTTTCGAAAATTTTATTCAAATTTTTTTTCGAAAATTTTTTTGGAAATTTTTTTTTCAAAATTTTTTTCGAAAATTTTTTTAAAAATTTTTTTCGAAAATTTTTTTTCGAAATTTTTTTCGAAAATTTTATTCAAATTTTTTTTCGAAAATTTTTTCGAAAATTTTTTTGGAAAATTTTTTTTCAAAATGTTTTTCGAAAATTTTTTTAAAAATTTTTTTCAAAATTTTTTTCGAAGATTTTTTTTCAAAATTTTTTTCGAAAATTTTTTTCGAAAATTTTTTTTCGAAATTTTTTTCGAAATTTTTTTTGAAAATTTTTTTTCAAAATTTTTTTGAAAATTTTTTTTCAAAATTTTTTTCAAAATTTTTTTCGAAAATTTTTTTCGAAAATTTTTTTTCAAATTTTTTTTCGAAATTTTTTTTGAAATTTTTTTTTCAAAATTTTTTTCGAAAATTTTTTTCAAAATTTTTTTCGAAAATTTTTTTCAAAATTTTTTTCGAAAATTTTTTTCGAAATTTTTTTTTTTTAATTTTTTTCGAAAATTTTTTTTCGAAAATTTTATTTCAAAATTTTTTTCGAAATTTTTTTTTCAAAATTTTTTTCGAAAATTTTTTTTCAAAATTTTTTTCGAAAATTTTTTTTTAAAATTTTTTTCGAAAATTTTTTTTCGAAATTTTTTTGGAAAATTTTTTTTCAAAATCTTTTTCGAAAATTTTTTTCAAATTTTTTTTCGAAAATTTTTTTCAAAATTTTTTTCGAAAATTTTTTTGGAAAATTTTTTTCGAAATTTTTTTTCAAAATTTTTTTTGAAAATTTTTTTTCGAAATTTTTTTTCAAAATTTTTTTCAAAAATTTTTTTTTCAAAATTTTTTTCAAAATTTTTTTCGAAAATTTTTTTTCGAAATTTTTTTCGAAAATTTTGTTCAAAATTTTTTTGGAAATTTTTTTTTCAAAATTTTTTTCGAAAATTTTTTTCGAAATTTTTTTTCGAAAATTTTTTTCAAAATTTTTTTCGAAAATTTTTCGAAAATTTTTTTTCAAAATTTTTTTCAAAATTCTTTTCGAAAATTTTTTTTCATAATTTTTTTCAAAATTTTTTTCGAAAATTTTATTTCAAAATTTTTTTCGAAAATTTTTTTTCAAACTTTTTTTCGAAAATTTTTTTTCAAAATTTTTTTCGAAAATTTTTTTCGAAAGTTTTTTTTCAAAATTTTTTTCGAAAATTTTATTCAAATTTTTTTTCGAAAATTTTTTTGGAAATTTTTTTTTCAAAATTTTTTTCGAAAATTTTTTTAAAAATTTTTTTCGAAAATTTTTTTTCGAAATTTTTTTCGAAAATTTTATTCAAATTTTTTTTCGAAAATTTTTTCGAAAATTTTTTTGGAAAATTTTTTTTAAAAATGTTTTTCGAAAATTTTTTTAAAAATTTTTTCAAAATTTTTTTCGAAGATTTTTTTTCAAAATTTTTTTGGAAAATTTTTTTCGAAAATTTTTTTTTGGAATTTTTTTCGAAAATTTTTTTCGGAAATTTTTTCGAAAATTTTTTTTCAAAATTTTTTTCGAAATTTTTTTTTCAAAATTTTCTTCAAAATTTTTTTTCGAAATTTTTTTCGAAAATTTTTTTCGTAAATTTTTTCGAAAATTTTTTTCGAAAACTTTTTTCGGAAATTTTTTCGAAAATTTTTTCGAAAATTTTTTCGAAAATTTTTTCGAAAATTTTTTTTCAAAATTTTTTTCGAAAATTTTTTTTCAAAATTTTCTTCAAAATTTTTTTCGAAAATTTTTATTTCAAAATTTTTTTCGAAAATTTTTTTTCGAAATTTTTTTGGAATTTTTTTTTTCAAAATTTTTTTCGAAAATTTTTTTCAAAATTTTTTTCGAAAATTTTTTTGGAAAATTTTTTTCAAAATTTTTTTTCAAAATTTTTTTCGAAAATTTTTTTCAAAATTTTTTTCGAAAATTTTTTTGGAAAATTTTTTTCAAATTTTTTTTCGAAAATTTTTTTTCCAAATTTTTTTCGAAAATTTTTTTCAAAATTTTTTTCGAAAATTTTTTTCAAAATTTTTTTCAAAACTTTTTTCGAAAATTATTTTTCAAAATTTTTTTTCAAAATTTTTTTCGAAATTTTTTTCGAAAATTTTTTTCGAAAGTTTTTTTTCAAAATTTTTTTCAAAATTTTTTTCGAAAATTTTTTCGAAAATTTTTCGAAATTTTTTTCGAAAATTTTTTTCGAAAATTTTTTTTGAAAATTTTTTTCAAGATTTTTTTCGAAATTTTTTTTTCAAAATTTTTTTCGAAATTTTTTTTCAAAATTTTTTTCGAAAATTTTTTTTCAAAATTTTTTTCGAAAATTTTTTTTCGAAATTTTTTTGGAAAATTTTCTTTCAAAATTTTTTTCGAGAATTTTTTTCAAAATTTTGTTCGAAAATTTTTTTTCAAAATTTTTTTCGAAAATTCTTTTCGAAAATTTTTTTTCATAATTTTTTTCAAAATTTTTTTCGAAAATTTTATTTCAAAATTTTTTTCGAAATTTTTTTTTCAAAATTTTTTTCGAAAATTTTTTTCAAAAATTTTTTTCGAAAATTTTTTTTCAAAATTTTTTTCGAATTTTTTTTTCAAAATTTTTTTCTAAAATTTTTTTCGAAATTTTTTTTCGAAAAATTTTTTTCAAAATTTTTTCGAAAATTTTTTTTCAAAATTTTTTTCGAAAATTTTTTTTCAAAATTTTTTTCGAAATTTTTTTCATAATTTTTTTCGAAAATTTTTTTTAAAAATTTTTTTTGAAAATTTTTTTCAAAATTTTTTTCGAAAATTTTTTTGAAAAATTTTTTTGGAAAATTTTTTTTCAAAATCTTTTTCGAAAATTTTTTTCAAATTTTTTTTCGAAAATTTTTTTCAAAATTTTTTTCGAAAATTTTTTTGGAAAATTTTTTTCGAAATTTTTTTTCAAAATTTTTTTTGAAAATTTTTTTTCGAAATTTTTTTTCAAAATTTTTTTCAAAAATTTTTTTTTCAAAATTTTTTTCAAAATATTTTTCGAAAATGTTTTTTCGAAATTTTTTTCGAAAATTTTGTTCAAAATTTTTTTCGAAAATTTTTTTCAAAATTTTTTTCAAAATTTTTTTCGAAATTTTTTTCATAATTTTTTTCGAAAATGTTTTTTTAAAATTTTTTTCGAAAATTTTTTTCGAAAATTTTTTTCAAAATTTTTTTCGAAAATTTTTTTCGAAAATTTTTTTAAAAATTTTTTTCAAAATTTTTTTCGAAAATTTTTTTTCAAAATTTTTTTGGAAAATTTTTTTCGAAAATTTTTTTTCGAAATTTTTTTCGAAAATTTTTTTCGGAAATTTTTTCGAAAATTTTTTTCGAAAATTTTTTTCGGAAATTTTTTCGAAAATTTTTTCGAAAATTTTTTTTCAAAATTTTTTTCGAAAATTTTTTTTCAAAATTTTCTTCAAAATTTTTTTTCGAAATTTTTTTCGAAAATTTTTTTCGGAAATTTTTTCGAAAATTTTTTTCGAAAACTTTTTTCGGAAATTTTTTCGAAAATTTTTTCGAAAATTTTTTTTCAAAATTTTTTTCGAAAATTTTTTTTCAAAATTTTCTTCAAAATTTTTTTCGAAAATTTTTATTTCAAAATTTTTTTCGAAAATTTTTTTTCGAAATTTTTTTGGAAATTTTTTTTTCAAAATTTTTTTCGAAAATTTTTTTCAAAATTTTTTTCGAAAATTTTTTTGGAAAATTTTTTTCAAATTTTTTTTCAAAATCTTTTTTCAAAATTTTTTTCGAAAATTTTTTTCAAAATTTTTTTCGAAAATTTTTTTGGAAAATTTTTTTCAAATTTTTTTTGGAAAATTTTTTTTCGAAATTTTTTTCGAAAATTTTTTTCAAAATTTTTTTCGAAAATTTTTTTCAAAATTTTTTTCAAAATTTTTTTCGAAAATTATTTTTCAAAATTTTTTTCGAAATTTTTTTCGAAAATTTTTTTCGAAAGTTTTTTTCAAAATTTTTTTCAAAATTTTTTTCGAAAATTTTTCGAAATTTTTTTCAAGATTTTTTTCGAAATTTTTTTTTCAAAATTTTTTCGAAAATTTTTTTTAAAATTTTATTCAAATTTTTTTTCGAAAATTTTTTTGGAAATTTTTTCGAAAATTTTTTTTCAAAATTTTTTTCGAAAATTCTTTTCGAAAATTTTTTTTCATAATTTTTTTCAAAATTTTTTTCGAAAATTTTATTTCAAAATTTTTTTCGAAAATTTTTTTTCAAAATTTTTTTCGAAAATTTTTTTTCAAAATTTTTTTCGAAAATTTTTTCGAAAATTTTTTTTCAAAATTTTTTTCGAAAATTTTATTCAAATTTTTTTTCGAAAATTTTTTTGGAAATTTTTTTTTCAAAATTTTTTTCGAAAATTTTTTTAAAAATTTTTTTCGAAAATTTTTTTTCGAAATTTTTTTCGAAAATTTTATTCAAATTTTTTTTCGAAAATTTTTTCGAAAATTTTTTTGGAAAATTTTTTTTCAAAATGTTTTTCGAAAATTTTTTTAAAAATTTTTTTCAAAATTTTTTTCGAAGATTTTTTTTCAAAATTTTTTTCGAAAATTTTTTTCGAAAATTTTTTTTCGAAATTTTTTTCGAAATTTTTTTTGAAAATTTTTTTTCAAAATTTTTTTGAAAATTTTTTTTCAAAATTTTTTTCAAAATTTTTTTCGAAAATTTTTTTCGAAAATTTTTTTTCAAATTTTTTTTCGAAATTTTTTTTGAAATTTTTTTTTCAAAATTTTTTTCGAAAATTTTTTTCAAAATTTTTTTCGAAAATTTTTTTCAAAATTTTTTTCGAAAATTTTTTTCGAAATTTTTTTTTTTTAATTTTTTTCGAAAATTTTTTTTCGAAAATTTTATTTCAAAATTTTTTTCGAAATTTTTTTTTCAAAATTTTTTTCGAAAATTTTTTTTCAAAATTTTTTTCGAAAATTTTTTTTTAAAATTTTTTTCGAAAATTTTTTTTCGAAATTTTTTTGGAAAATTTTTTTTCAAAATCTTTTTCGAAAATTTTTTTCAAATTTTTTTTCGAAAATTTTTTTCAAAATTTTTTTCGAAAATTTTTTTGGAAAATTTTTTTTGAAATTTTTTTTCAAAATTTTTTTTGAAAATTTTTTTTCGAAATTTTTTTTCAAAATTTTTTTCAAAAATTTTTTTTTCAAAATTTTTTTCAAAATTTTTTTCGAAAATTTTTTTTCGAAATTTTTTTCGAAAATTTTGTTCAAAATTTTTTTCGAAATTTTTTTTTCAAAATTTTTTTCGAAAATTTTTTTTCAAAATTTTTTTCGAAAATTTTTTTCAAAATTTTTTTCAAAATTTTTTTCGAAATTTTTTTCATAATTTTTTTCGAAAATGTTTTTTTAAATTTTTTTTCGAAAATTTTTTTCGAAAATTTTTTTCGAAAATTTTTTTCAAAATTTTTTTCGAAAATTTTTTTCGAAAATTTTTTTAAAAATTTTTTTCAAAATTTTTTTCGAAAATTTTTTTTCAAAATTTTTTTGGAAAATTTTTTTCGAAAATTTTTTTTCGAAAGTTTTTTCGAAAATTTTTTTCGGAAATTTTTTCGAAAATTTTTTTCGAAAATTTTTTTCGGAAATTTTTTCGAAAATTTTTTCGAAAATTTTTTCGAAAATTTTTTTTCAAAATTTTTTTCGAAAATTTTTTTTCAAAATTTTCTTCAAAATTTTTTTTCGAAATTTTTTTCGAAAATTTTTTTCGGAAATTTTTTCGAAAATTTTTTTCGAAAACTTTTTTCGGAAATTTTTTCGAAAATTTTTTCGAAAATTTTTTTTCAAAATTTTTTTCGAAAATTTTTTTTCAAAATTTTCTTCAAAATTTTTTTCGAAAATTTTTATTTCAAAATTTTTTTCGAAAATTTTTTTTCGAAATTTTTTTGGAAATTTTTTTTTCAAAATTTTTTTCGAAAATTTTTTTCAAAATTTTTTTCGAAAATTTTTTTGGAAAATTTTTTTCAAATTTTTTTTCAAAATCTTTTTTCAAAATTTTTTTCGAAAATTTTTTTCAAAATTTTTTTCGAAAATTTTTTTGGAAAATTTTTTTCAAATTTTTTTTCGAAAATTTTTTTTCGAAATTTTTTTCGAAAATTTTTTTCAAAATTTTTTTCGAAAATTTTTTTCAAAATTTTTTTCAAAATTTTTTTCGAAAATTATTTTTCAAAATTTTTTTCGAAATTTTTTTCGAAAATTTTTTTCGAAAGTTTTTTTCAAAATTTTTTTCAAAATTTTTTTCGAAAATTTTTCGAAATTTTTTTCAAGATTTTTTTCGAAATTTTTTTTTCAAAATTTTTTCGAAATTTTTTTTCAAAATTTTTTTCGAAAATTTTTTTCGAAAATTTTTTTTCGAAATTTTTTTGGAAAATTTTTTTTCAAAATTTTTTCGAAAATTTTTTCGAAAATTTTTTTTCAAACTTTTTTTCAAAAATTCTTTTCGAAAATTCTTTTCGAAAATTTTTTTTCATAATTTTTTTCAAAATTTTTTTCGAAAATTTTATTTCAAAATTTTTTTCGAAATTTTTTTTTCAAAATTTTTTTAAAATTTTTTTTCGAAAATTTTTTTTCAAAATTTTTTTCGAAAATTTTTTTCGAAAATTTTTTTTAAAATTTTTTTCGAAAATTTTTTTTCGAAATTTTTTTCGAAAATTTTTTTCAAAATTTTTTTCGAAAATTTTTTCGAAAATTTTTTTTCAAAATTTTTTTCAAAATTTTTTTTCGAAAATTTTTTTTCAAAATTTTTTTCGAAAATTTTTTTTCAAAATTTTTTTCGAAAATTTTTTTTCGAAATTTTTTTCAAAAATTTTTTTCAAAATTTTTTTCGAAAATTTTTTCGAAAATTTTTTTTCAAAATTTTTTCGAAAATTTTTTTTCAAAATTTTTTTTCGAAAATTTTTTTTCGAAAAATTTTTTCGTAAAATTTTTTTTCAAAATTTTTTTCCGAAACTTTTTTTCGAAAATTTTTTTTCAAAATTTTTTTCGAAAATTTTTTTTCAAAATTTTTTTCAAAATTTTTTTCGAAAATTTTTTTTCGTAATTTTTTTCGAAAATTTTTTTCAAAATTTTTTTCGCAAATTTTTTTTCAAAATTTATTTCGAAAATTTTTTTTTGAAAATTTTTTTTCAAAATTTTTTTGAAAATTTTTTTTCGAAAATTTTTTTCGAAAATTTTTTTCGAAAACTTTTTTTCAAAATTTTTTTCGAAAATTTTTTTTCAAAATTTTTTCGAAAATTTTTTTTCAAAATCTTTTTCCGAAATTTTTTTCGAAAATTTTTTTTAAAAATTTTTTTCGAAAATTTTTTTTCAAAATTTTTTTCAAAATTTTTTTCGAAAATTTTTTTTCGAAATTTTTTTCAAAATTTTTTTTCAAAATTTTTTTCGAAAATTTTTTTTCAAAATTTTTTTCGAAAATTTTTTTTCAAAATTTTTTTCGAAAATTTTTTCGAAAATTTTTTTTCAAAATTTTTTTCGAAAATTTTATTCAAATTTTTTTTCGAAAATTTTTTTGGAAATTTTTTTTTCAAAATTTTTTTCGAAAATTTTTTTAAAAATTTTTTTCGAAAATTTTTTTTCGAAATTTTTTTCGAAAATTTTATTCAAATTTTTTTTCGAAAATTTTTTCGAAAATTTTTTTGGAAAATTTTTTTTCAAAATGTTTTTCGAAAATTTTTTTAAAAATTTTTTTCAAAATTTTTTTCGAAGATTTTTTTTCAAAATTTTTTTCGAAAATTTTTTTCGAAAATTTTTTTTCGAAATTTTTTTCGAAATTTTTTTTGAAAATTTTTTTTCAAAATTTTTTTGAAAATTTTTTTTCAAAATTTTTTTCAAAATTTTTTTCGAAAATTTTTTTCGAAAATTTTTTTTCAAATTTTTTTTCGAAATTTTTTTTGAAATTTTTTTTTCAAAATTTTTTTCGAAAATTTTTTTCAAAATTTTTTTCGAAAATTTTTTTCAAAATTTTTTTCGAAAATTTTTTTCGAAATTTTTTTTTTTTAATTTTTTTCGAAAATGTTTTTTCGAAAATTTTATTTCAAAATTTTTTTCGAAATTTTTTTTTCAAAATTTTTTTCGAAAATTTTTTTTCAAAATTTTTTTCGAAAATTTTTTTTCAAAATTTTTTTCGAAAATTTTTTTTCGAAATTTTTTTGGAAAATTTTTTTTCAAAATCTTTTTCGAAAATTTTTTTCAAATTTTTTTTCGAAAATTTTTTTCAAAATTTTTTTCGAAAATTTTTTTGGAAAATTTTTTTCGAAATTTTTTTTCAAAATTTTTTTTGAAAATTTTTTTTCGAAATTTTTTTTCAAAATTTTTTTCAAAATTTTTTTCAAAAATTTTTTTTCGAAATTTTTTTCGAAAATTTTGTTCAAAATTTTTTTCGAAAATTTTTTTTCAAAATTTATTTCGAAAATTTTTTTTCAAAATTTTTTTCGAAAATTTTTTTCAAAATTTTTTTCAAAATTTTTTTCGAAATTTTTTTCATAATTTTTTTCGAAAATGTTTTTTTAAAATTTTTTTCGAAAATTTTTTTCAAAATTTTTTTAAAAATTTTTTTCAAAATTTTTTTCGAAAATTTTTTTTCAAAATTTTTTTGGAAAATTTTTTTCGAAAATTTTTTTTCGAAATTTTTTTCGAAAATTTTTTTCGGAAATTTTTTCGAAAATTTTTTTCGAAAATTTTTTTCGGAAATTTTTTCGAAAATTTTTTCGAAAATTTTTTCGAAAATTTTTTCGAAAATTTTTTTTCAAAATTTTTTTCGAAAATTTTTTTTCAAAATTTTCTTCAAAATTTTTTTTCGAAATTTTTTTCGAAAATTTTTTTCGGAAATTTTTTCGAAAATTTTTTTCGAAAACTTTTTTCGGAAATTTTTTCGAAAATTTTTTCGAAAATTTTTTTTCAAAATTTTTTTCGAAAATTTTTTTTCAAAATTTTCTTCAAAATTTTTTTCGAAAATTTTTATTTCAAAATTTTTTTCGAAAATTTTTTTTCGAAATTTTTTTGGAAATTTTTTTTTCAAAAGTTTTTTCGAAAATTTTTTTCAAAATTTTTTTCGAAAATTTTTTTGGAAAATTTTTTTCAAATTTTTTTTCAAAATCTTTTTTCAAAATTTTTTTTGAAAATTTTTTCGAAAATTTTTTTTCAAAATTTTTTTCGAAAATTTTATTCAAATTTTTTTTCGAAAATTTTTTTGGAAATTTTTTCGAAAATTTTTTTTCAAAATTTTTTTCGAAAATTTTTTCGAAAATTTTTCGAAAATTTTTTTGAAAATTTTTTTCGGAAATTTTTTTCGAAAATTTTTTTTCGAAATTTTTCTGGAAAATTTTTTTTCAAAATTTTTTTCGAAAATTTTTTTTCGAAATCTTTTAGGAAATTTTTTTTTCAAAATTTTTTTCGAAAATTTTTTTTCAAAATTTTTTTCGAAAATTCTTTTCGAAAATTTTTTTTCAAAATTATTTTCGAAAATTTTTTTTCAAAATTTTTTTCAAGATTTTTTCGAAAATTTATTTTCGAAATTTTTAACGAAAATTTTTTTCAAAATTTTTTTCGAAAATTTTATAGAAACTTTTTTTTCAAAATTTTTTTCGAAAATTCTTTTTTCAAAATTTTTTTCAAAATTTTTTTCGAAAATTTTTTTTCGAAAATTTTTTTGGAAAATTTTTTTTCAAAATTTTCTCGAAATTTTTTTTCAAAATTTTTTTCGAAATTTTTTTTCAAAATTTTTTTCGAAATTTTTTTTAAAAATTTTTTTTCAAAATTTTTTTCAAAAATTTTTTTCAAAATTTTTTTCGAAAATTTTTTCGAAAATTTTTTTTATAAATTTTTTTCGAAAATTTTTTTTCAAAATTATTTTCGAATGTTTTTTTCAAAATTTTTTTCAAAAATTGTTTTCGAAATTTTTTTTCGAAAATTTTTTTCAAAATTTTTTTCGAAAATTTGTTTTCGAAAATTTTTTTCGAAAATTTTTTTCCGAAATTTTTTTCCGAAATTTTTTTCGAAAATTTTTTTTCAAAATTTTTTTCGAAAATTTTTTTTCAAAATTTTTTTCAAAATTTTTTTCGAAAATTTTTTTTCGTAATTTTTTTCGAAAATTTTTTTCAAAATTTTTTTCGAAAATTTTTTCGAAAATTTTTTTTCAAAATTTTTTTCGAAAATTTTTTTTCAAAATTTTTTTTCGAAAATTTTTTTTCAAAATTTTTTTCGAAAATTTTTTTTCAAAATTTTTTTCAAAAATTTTTTTTCGAAATTTTTTTCGAAAATTTTATTCAAAATTTTTTTCGAAAATTTTTTTTCAAAATTCTTTCGAAAATTTTTTTTCAAAATTTTTTTCGAAAATTTTTTTTCAAAATTTTTTTCCGAAATTTTTTTCGAAAATTTTTTTTCAAAATTTTTTTCGAAAATTTTTTTTCAAAATTTTTTTCAAAATTTTTTTTCAAAATTTTTTTTCGTAATTTTTTTCGAAAATTTTTTTCTAAAATTTTTTCGAAAATTTTTTTTCAAAATTTTTTTCGAAAATTTTTTTCAAATTTTTTTTCGAAAATTTTTTTTCGAAATTTTTTTGGAAATTTTTTTTTCAAAATTTTTTTCAAAATTTTTTTCGAAAATTTTTTTGGAAAATTTTTTTCGAAATTTTTTTTCAAAATTTTTTTTGAAAATTTTTTTTCGAAATTTTTTTTCAAAATTTTTTTCAAAAATTTTTTTTCAAAATTTTTTTCAAAATTTTTTTCGAAATTTTTTTTTCGAAATTTTTTTCGAAAATTTTGTTCAAAATTTTTTTCGAAAATTTTTTCGAAAATTTTTTTTCAAAATTTTTTTCGAAAATTTTTTTTCAAAATTTTTTTCGAAAATTTTTTTCAAAATTTTTTTCAAAATTTTTTTCGAAATTTTTTTCATAATTTTTTTCGAAAATGTTTTTTTTAAATTTTTTTCGAAAATTTTTTTCAAAATTTTTTTCGAAAATTTTTTTCGAAAATTTTTTTAAAAATTTTTTTCAAAATTTTTTTCGAAAATTTTTTTTCAAAATTTTTTTGGAAAATTTTTTTCGAAAATTTTTTTTCGAAATTTTTTTCGAAAATTTTTTTCGGAAATTTTTTCGAAAATTTTTTTCGAAAATTTTTTTCGAAAATTTTTTCGAAAATTTTTTTCGAAAATTTTTTTCGGAAATTTTTTCGAAAATTTTTTCGAAAATTTTTTTGAAAATTTTTTCGAAAATTTTTTTTCAAAATTTTTTTCGAAATTTTTTTTTCAAAATTTTCTTCAAAATTTTTTTTCGAAATTTTTTTCGAAAATTTTTTTCGGAAATTTTTTCGAAAATTTTTTTCGAAAACTTTTTTGGGAAATTTTTTCGAAAATTTTTTCGAAAATTTTTTTGAAAATTTTTTCGAAATTTTTTTTTCAAAATTTTTTTCGAAATTTTTTTTTCAAAATTTTCTTCAAAATTTTTTTTCGAAATTTTTTTCGAAAATTTTTTTCGGAAATTTTTTCGAAAATTTTTTTCGAAAACTTTTTTGGGAAATTTTTTCGAAAATTTTTTCGAAAATTTTTTTTCAAATTTTTTTTCAAAATCTTTTTTCAAAATTTTTTTCGAAAATTTTTTTGGAAAATTTTTTTCAAATTTTTTTTCGAAAATTTTTTTTCAAACTTTTTTTCGAAAATTTTTTTCAAAATTTTTTTCCAAAATTTTTTTCAAAAGTTTTTTCGAAAATTATTTTTCAAAATTTTTTTCGAAATTTTTTTCGAAAATTTTTTTCGAAAGTTTTTTTCAAAATTTTTTTCAAAATTTTTTTCGAAAATTTTTCGAAATTTTTTTCAAGATTTTTTTCGAAATTTTTTTTTCAAAATTTTTTTCGAAATTTTTTTTCAAAATTTTTTTCGAAAATTTTTTTCGAAAATTTTTTTTCGAAATTTTTTTGGAAAATTTTTTTTCAAAATTTTTTCGAAAATTTTTTCGAAAATTTTTTTTCAAACTTTTTTTCAAAAATTCTTTTCGAAAATTCTTTTCGAAAATTTTTTTTCATAATTTTTTTCAAAATTTTTTTCGAAAATTTTATTTCAAAATTTTTTTCGAAATTTTTTTTTCAAAATTTTTTTAAAAATTTTTTTCGAAAATTTTTTTTCAAAATTTTTTTCGAAAATTTTTTTCGAAAATTTTTTTTAAAATTTTTTTCGAAAATTTTTTTTCGAAATTTTTTTCGAAAATTTTTTTCAAAATTTTTTTCGAAAATTTTTTCGAAAATTTTTTTTCAAAATTTTTTTCAAAATTTTTTTTCGAAAATTTTTTTTCAAAATTTTTTTCGAAAATTTTTTTTCAAAATTTTTTTCGAAAATTTTTTTTCGAAATTTTTTTCAAAGATTTTTTTCAAAATTTTTTTCGAAAATTTTTTCGAAAATTTTTTTTCAAAATTTTTTCGAAAAATTTTTTTCAAAATTTTTTTCGAAAATTTTTTTTCGAAAAATTTTTTCGAAAATTTTTTTTTAAAATTTTTTTCCGAAATTTTTTTCGAAAATTTTTTTTCAAAATTTTTTTCGAAAATTTTTTTTCAAAATTTTTTTCAAAATTTTTTTCGAAAATTTTTTTTCGTAATTTTTTTCGAAAATTTTTTTCAAAATTTTTTTCGCAAATTTTTTTTCAAAATGTTTTTCGAAAATTTTTTTTTGAAAATTTTTTTTCAAAATTTTTTTGAAATTTTTTTTTCGAAAATTTTTTTCGAAAATTTTTTTCGAAAATTTTTTTTCAAAATTTTTTTCGAAAATTTTTTTTCAAAATTTTTTCGAAAATTTTTTTTCAAAATCTTTTTCCGAAATTTTTTTCGAAAATTTTTTTTAAAAATTTTTTTCGAAAATTTTTTTTCAAAATTTTTTTCCGAAATTTTTTTCGAAAATTTTTTTTCGAAATTTTTTTCAAAATTTTTTTTCAAAATTTTTTTCGAAAATTTTTTTTCAAAATTTTTTTCGAAAATTTTCTTCGAAAATTTTCTTCGAAAATTTTTTTTCGAAATTTTTTTGGAAATTTTTTTTTCAAAATTTTTTTGGAAATTTTTTTTTCAAAATTTTTTCGAAAATTTTTTTCAAAATTTTTTTCGAAATTTTTTTTTCAAAATTTTTTTCGAAAATTTTTTTCGAAAATTTTTTTTCAAAATTTTTTTCAAAAATTTTTTCAAAAATTTTTCGAATATTTTTTTTCAAAATTTTTTTCGAAAATTTTTTTTCAAAATTTTTTTCGAAAATTTTTTTCAAAATTTTTTTCGAAAATTTTTTTGGAAAACTTTTCAAAATTTTTTTCAAAATTTTTTTCATAATTTTTTTTGAAAATTATTTTTCAAAATTTTTTTCAAAATTTTTTTCGAAAATTTTTTCGAAAATTTTTTTTCAAAATATTTGTGGAAAATTTTTTTCAAATTTTTTTTCAAAATTTTTTTTCAAAATTATTTCGAAAATTTTTTTCAAAATTTTTTTCGAAAATTTTTTTGGAAAATTTTTTTCAAATTTTTTTTCGAAAATTTTTTTTCGAAATTTTTTTCGAAAATTTTTTTCAAAATTTTTTTCGAAAATTTTTTTCAAAATTTTTTTCAAAATTTTTTTTCGAAAATTATTTTTCAAAATTTTTTTTCAAAATTTTTTTCGAAATTTTTTTCGAAAATTTTTTTCGAAAGTTTTTTTCAAAATTTTTTTCAAAATTTTTTTCAAAATTTTTTTCAAAATTTTTTTCGAAAATTTTTCGAAATTTTTTTCAAAATTTTTTTCGAAATTTTTTTTTCAAAATTTTTTTCGAAATTTTTTTTCAAAATTTTTTTCGAAAATTTTTTTTCGAAATTTTTTTGGAAAATTTTTTTTCAAAATTTTTTCGAAAATTTTTTCGAAAATTTTTTTTCAAAATTTTTTTCAAAAATTCTTTTCGAAAATTCTTTTCGAAAATTTTTTTTCATAATTTTTTTCAAAATTTTTTTCGAAAATTTTATTTCAAAATTTTTTTCGAAATTTTTTTTTTAAAAATTTTTTTCAAAATTTTTTTTGAAAATTTTTTTTTGAAATTTTTTTGGAAATTTTTTTTTCAAAATTTTTTTCGAAAATTTTTTTCAAAATTTTTTTCGAAAATTTTATTTCAAAATTTTTTTCGAAAATTTTTTTTCAAAATTTTTTTCGAAAATTTTTTTTCAAAATTTTTTTCTAAAATTTTTTCGAAAATTTTTTTTCAAAATTTTTTTCGAAAATTTTATTCAAATTTTTTTTCGAAAATTTTTTTGGAAATTTTTTTTTCAAAATTTTTTTCGAAAATTTTTTTAAAAATTTTTTTCGAATTTTTTTTTTCGAAATTTTTTTCGAAAATTTTATTCAAATTTTTTTTCGAAAATTTTTTCGAAAATTTTTTTGGAAAATTTTTTTTCAAAATGTTTTTCGAAAATTTTTTTAAAAATTTTTTTCAAAATTTTTTTCGAAGATTTTTTTTCAAAATTTTTTTCGAAAATTTTTTTCGAAAATTTTTTTTCGAAATTTTTTTCGAAATTTTTTTTGAAAATTTTTTTTCAAAATTTTTTTGAAAATTTTTTTTCAAAATTTTTTTCAAAATTTTTTTCGAAAATTTTTTTCGAAAATTTTTTTTCAAATTTTTTTTCGAAATTTTTTTTGAAATTTTTTTTTCAAAATTTTTTTCGAAAATTTTTTTCAAAATTTTTTTCAAAATTTTTTTCGAAAATTTTTTTCGAAATTTTTTTTTTTTAATTTTTTTCGAAAATTTTTTTTCGAAAATTTTTTTTCGAAAATTTTATTTCAAAATTTTTTTCGAAATTTTTTTTTCAAAATTTTTTTCGAAAATTTTCTTTCAAAATTTTTTTCGAAAATTTTTTTTCAAAATTTTTTTCGAAAATTTTTTTTCGAAATTTTTTTGGAAAATTTTTTTTCAAAATCTTTTTCGAAAATTTTTTTCAAATTTTTTTTCGAAAATTTTTTTCAAAATTTTTTTCGAAAATTTTTTTGGAAAATTTTTTTCGAAATTTTTTTTCAAAATTTTTTTTGAAAATTTTTTTTCGAAATTTTTTTTCAAAATTTTTTTCAAAAATTTTTTTTCAAAATTTTTTTCAAAATTTTTTTCGAAAATTTTTTTTCGAAATTTTTTTCGAAAATTTTGTTCAAAATTTTTTTCGAAAATTTTTTTTCAAAATTTTTTTCGAAAATTTTTTTTCAAAATTTTTTTCGAAAATTTTTTTCAAAATTTTTTTCAAAATTTTTTTCGAAATTTTTTTCATAATTTTTTTCGAAAATGTTTTTTTAAAATTTTTTTCGAAAATTTTTTTCAAAATTTTTTTCGAAAATTTTTTTCAAAATTTTTTTCGAAAATTTTTTTCGAAAATTTTTTTAAAAATTTTTTTCAAAATTTTTTTCGAAAATTTTTTTTCAAAATTTTTTTGGAAAATGTTTTTCGAAAATTTTTTTGGAAATTTTTTTTTCGAAATTTTTTTCAAAATTTTTTTCGAAAATTTTTTTGGAAAATTTTTTTCGAAAATTTTTTTGGAAAATTTTTTTCGAAATTTTTTTTCAAAATTTTTTTTGAAAATTTTTTTTCGAAATTTTTTTTCAAAATTTTTTTCAAAAATTTTTTTTCAAAATTTTTTTCAAAATTTTTTCGAAATTTTTTTTTCGAAATTTTTTTCGAAAATTTTGTTCAAAATTTTTTTCGAAAATTTTTTCGAAAATTTTTTTTCAAAATTTTTTTCGAAAATTTTTTTCGAAAATTTTTTTTCGAAATTATTTTGGAAATTTTTTTTCCAAAATTTTTTTCGAAAATTTTTTTCAAAATTTTTTTCGAAAATTTTTTTCGAAAATTTTTTTCAAAATTTTTTTCGAAAAGTTTTTTCGAAATTTTTTTTTTTAATTTTTTTCGAAAATTTTTTTACGAAAATTTTATTTCAAAATTTTTTTCGAAAATTTTTTTTCAAAATTTTTTTCGAAAATTTTTTTTCAAAATTTTTTTCAAAATTTTTTTCGAAAATTTTTTCGAAAATTTTTCTTCAAAATTCTTTCGAAAATTTTTTTTCAAAATTTTTTTCGAAAATTTTTTTTCAAAATTTTTTTCCGAAATTTTTTTCGAAAATTTTTTTTCAAAATTTTTTTCGAAAATTTTTTTTCAAAATTTTTTTCAAAATTTTTTTCGAAAATTTTTTTTCAAAATTTTTTTCGAAAATTTTTTTTCGAAATTTTTTTGGAAATTTTTTTTTCAAAATCTTTTTCGAAATTTTTTTTCAAAATTTTTTTCGAAAAATTTTTTCGAATTTTTTTTTAAAAATTTTTTTTGAAAATTTTTTTTCGAAATTTTTTTGGAAATTTTTTTTTCAAAATTTTTTTCGAAAATTTTTTTCGAAATTTTTTTTCGAAAATTTTTTTCAAAATTTTTTTCGAAAATTTTTCGAAAATTTTTTTTCAAAATTTTTTTCGAAAATTCTTTTCGAAAATTTTTTTTTCATAATTTTTTTCATAATTTTTTTCGAAAATTTTATTTCAAAATTTTTTTCGAAAATTTTTTTTCAAAATTTTTTTCTTAAATTTTTTTTCAAAATTTTTTTCGAAAATTTTTTTTCAAAATTTTTTTCGAAAATTTTATTCAAATTTTTTTTTCGAAAATTTTTTTGGAAATTTTTTTTTCAAAATTTTTTTCGAAAATTTTTTTAAAAATTTTTTTCGAAAATTTTTTTTCGAAATTTTTTTCGAAAATTTTATTCAAATTTTTTTTCGAAAATTTTTTCAAAAATTTTTTTGGAAAATTTTTTTCGAAAATTTTTTTTCGAAATTTTTTTCGAAAATTTTTTTCGGAAATTTTTTCGAAAATTTTTTTCGAAAATTTTTTTCGGAAATTTTTTCGAAAATTTTTTCGAAAATTTTTTCGAAAATTTTTTCGAAAATTTTTTTTCAAAATTTTTTTCGAAAATTTTTTTTCAAAATTCTCTTCAAAATTTTTTTCGAAAATTTTTATTTCAAAATTTTTTTCGAAAATTTTTCTTCGAAATTTTTTTGGAAATTTTTTTTTCAAAATTTTTTTCGAAAATTTTTTTCAAAATTTTTTTCGAAAATTTTTTTCGACAATTCTTTTCGAAAATTCTTTTCGAAAATTTTTTTTCATAATTTTTTTCAAAATTTTTTTCGAAAATTTTATTACAAAATTTTTTCCGAAAATTTTTTTTCAAAATTTTTTTTCAAAATTTTTTTCAAAATTTTTTTCGAAAATTTTTTTTCAAAATTTTTTTTGAAAATTTTTTTTCAAAATTTTTTTCCGAAATTTTTTTTCAAAATTTTTTTCCGAAATTTTTTTCGAAAATTTTTTTTCAAAATTTTTTTCGAAAATTTTTTTTCAAAATTTTTTTCAAAATTTTTTTTCGAAATTTTATTCGAAAATTTTTTTCAAAATTTTTTTCGAAAATTTTTTCGAAAATTTTTTCGAAAATTTTTTCGAAAATTTTTTTTCAAAATTTTTTTCGAAAATTGTTTTTCAAAATTTTTTTCAAAATTTTTTTCGAAAATTTTTTTTCAAAATTTTTTTCGAAATTTTTTTTCAAAATTTTTTTCGAAAATTTTTTTTCGAAATTTTTTTTCAAAATTTTTTTCGAAAATTTTTTTTCAAAATTATTTTCAAAATTTTTTTTAAAATTTTTTTCCGAAATTTTTTTCGAAAATTTTTTTCAAAATTTTTTTCGAAATTTTTTTGGAAATTTTTTTTTCAAAATTTTTTTCGAAATTTTTTTTTCAAAATTTTTTTCGAAAATTTTTTTCAAAATTTTTTTCGAAAATTTTTTTGGAAAATTTTTTTTCAAAATTTTTTTCGAAATTTTTTTTAAAAATTTTTTTCAAAATTTTTTTCGAAAATTTTTTCGAAATTTTTTTTTTTAATTTTTTTCGAAAATTTTTTTTCAAATTTTTTTTCAAAATTTTTTTCAAAAATTTTTTTTCAAATTTTTTTTTGGAATTTTTTTTGAAAATTTTTTTTCAAAATTTTTTTCGAAAATTTTTTTCAAAATTTTTTTCGAAAATTCTTTTCAAAATTTTTTTCGAAAATTTTTTTCGAAATTTTTTTTTCAAAATTTTTTTCGAAAATTGTTTTTCAAAATTTTTTTCAAAATTTTTTTTCAAAATTTTTTTTCAAAATTTTTTTCGAAAATTTTTTTCGAAAATTTTTTTTCGAAATTTTTTTCCAAAATATTTTTTCCAAAATTTTTTTCGAAAATTTTTTTCAAAATTTTTTTCGAAAATTTTTTTCGAAATTTTTTTTTCAAAATTTTTTTCAAAATTTTTTTCGAAACTTTTTTTTCAAAATTTTCTTCGAAAATTTTTTTTCGAAATTTTTTTGGAAATTTGTTTTTCAAAATCTTTTTCGAAATTTTTTTTCAAAATTTTTTCGAATTTTTTTTTAAAAATTTTTTTTGAAAATTTTTTTTCGAAATTTTTTTGGAAATTTTTTTTTCAAAATTTTTTTCGAAAATTTTTTTCGAAATTTTTTTTCGAAAATTTTTTTCAAAATTTTTTTCGAAAATTTTTCGAAAATTTTTTTTCAAAATTTTTTTCAAAATTCTTTTCGAAAATTTTTTTTCATAATTTTTTTCAAAATTTTTTTCGAAAATTTTATTTCAAAATTTTTTTCGAAAATTTTTTTTCAAACTTTTTTTCGAAAATTTTTTTTCAAAATTTTTTTCGAAAATTTTTTTCGAAAGTTTTTTTTCAAAATTTTTTTCGAAAATTTTATTCAAATTTTTTTTCGAAAATTTTTTTGGAAATTTTTTTTTCAAAATTTTTTTCGAAAATTTTTTTAAAAATTTTTTTCGAAAATTTTTTTTCGAAATTTTTTTCGAAAATTTTATTCAAATTTTTTTTCGAAAATTTTTTCGAAAATTTTTTTGGAAAATTTTTTTTAAAAATGTTTTTCGAAAATTTTTTTAAAAATTTTTTCAAAATTTTTTTCGAAGATTTTTTTTCAAAATTTTTTTGGAAAATTTTTTTCGAAAATTTTTTTTTGGAATTTTTTTCGAAAATTTTTTTCGGAAATTTTTTCGAAAATTTTTTTTCAAAATTTTTTTCGAAATTTTTTTTTCAAAATTTTCTTCAAAATTTTTTTTCGAAATTTTTTTCGAAAATTTTTTTCGTAAATTTTTTCGAAAATTTTTTTCGAAAACTTTTTTCGGAAATTTTTTCGAAAATTTTTTCGAAAATTTTTTCGAAAATTTTTTCGAAAATTTTTTTTCAAAATTTTTTTCGAAAATTTTTTTTCAAAATTTTCTTCAAAATTTTTTTCGAAAATTTTTATTTCAAAATTTTTTTCGAAAATTTTTTTTCGAAATTTTTTTGGAATTTTTTTTTTCAAAATTTTTTTCGAAAATTTTTTTCAAAATTTTTTTCGAAAATTTTTTTGGAAAATTTTTTTCAAAATTTTTTTTCAAAATTTTTTTCGAAAATTTTTTTCAAAATTTTTTTCGAAAATTTTTTTGGAAAATTTTTTTCAAATTTTTTTTCGAAAATTTTTTTTCCAAATTTTTTTCGAAAATTTTTTTCAAAATTTTTTTCGAAAATTTTTTTCAAAATTTTTTTCAAAATTTTTTTCGAAAATTATTTTTCAAAATTTTTTTTCAAAATTTTTTTCGAAATTTTTTTCGAAAATTTTTTTCGAAAGTTTTTTTTCAAAATTTTTTTCAAAATTTTTTTCGAAAATTTTTTCGAAAATTTTTCGAAATTTTTTTCGAAAATTTTTTTCGAAAATTTTTTTTGAAAATTTTTTTCAAGATTTTTTTCGAAATTTTTTTTTCAAAATTTTTTTCGAAATTTTTTTTCAAAATTTTTTTCGAAAATTTTTTTTCAAAATTTTTTTCGAAAATTTTTTTTCGAAATTTTTTTGGAAAATTTTCTTTCAAAATTTTTTTCGAGAATTTTTTTCAAAATTTTGTTCGAAAATTTTTTTTCAAAATTTTTTTCGAAAATTCTTTTCGAAAATTTTTTTTCATAATTTTTTTCAAAATTTTTTTCGAAAATTTTATTTCAAAATTTTTTTCGAAATTTTTTTTTCAAAATTTTTTTCGAAAATTTTTTTCAAAAATTTTTTTCGAAAATTTTTTTTCAAAATTTTTTTCGAAATTTTTTTTCAAAATTTTTTTCTAAAATTTTTTTCGAAATTTTTTTTCGAAAAATTTTTTTCAAAATTTTTTCGAAAATTTTTTTTCAAAATTTTTTTCGAAAATTTTTTTTCAAAATTTTTTTCGAAATTTTTTTCATAATTTTTTTCGAAAATTTTTTTTAAAAATTTTTTTTGAAAATTTTTTTCAAAATTTTTTTCGAAAATTTTTTTGAAAAATTTTTTTGGAAAATTTTTTTTCAAAATCTTTTTCGAAAATTTTTTTCAAATTTTTTTTCGAAAATTTTTTTCAAAATTTTTTTCGAAAATTTTTTTGGAAAATTTTTTTCGAAATTTTTTTTCAAAATTTTTTTTGAAAATTTTTTTTCGAAATTTTTTTTCAAAATTTTTTTCAAAAATTTTTTTTTCAAAATTTTTTTCAAAATATTTTTCGAAAATTTTTTTTCGAAATTTTTTTCGAAAATTTTGTTCAAAATTTTTTTCGAAAATTTTTTTCAAAATTTTTTTCAAAATTTTTTTCGAAATTTTTTTCATAATTTTTTTCGAAAATGTTTTTTTAAAATTTTTTTCGAAAATTTTTTTCGAAAATTTTTTTCAAAATTTTTTTCGAAAATTTTTTTCGAAAATTTTTTTAAAAATTTTTTTCAAAATTTTTTTCGAAAATTTTTTTTCAAAATTTTTTTGGAAAATTTTTTTCGAAAATTTTTTTTCGAAATTTTTTTCGAAAATTTTTTTCGGAAATTTTTTCGAAAATTTTTTTCGAAAATTTTTTTCGGAAATTTTTTCGAAAATTTTTTCGAAAATTTTTTTTCAAAATTTTTTTCGAAAATTTTTTTTCAAAATTTTCTTCAAAATTTTTTTTCGAAATTTTTTTCGAAAATTTTTTTCGGAAATTTTTTCGAAAATTTTTTTCGAAAACTTTTTTCGGAAATTTTTTCGAAAATTTTTTCGAAAATTTTTTTTCAAAATTTTTTTCGAAAATTTTTTTTCAAAATTTTCTTCAAAATTTTTTTCGAAAATTTTTATTTCAAAATTTTTTTCGAAAATTTTTTTTCGAAATTTTTTTGGAAATTTTTTTTTCAAAATTTTTTTCGAAAATTTTTTTCAAAATTTTTTTCGAAAATTTTTTTGGAAAATTTTTTTCAAATTTTTTTTCAAAATCTTTTTTCAAAATTTTTTTCGAAAATTTTTTTCAAAATTTTTTTCGAAAATTTTTTTGGAAAATTTTTTTCAAATTTTTTTTGGAAAATTTTTTTTCGAAATTTTTTTCGAAAATTTTTTTCAAAATTTTTTTCGAAAATTTTTTTCAAAATTTTTTTCAAAATTTTTTTCGAAAATTATTTTTCAAAATTTTTTTCGAAATTTTTTTCGAAAATTTTTTTCGAAAGTTTTTTTCAAAATTTTTTTCAAAATTTTTTTCGAAAATTTTTCGAAATTTTTTTCAAGATTTTTTTCGAAATTTTTTTTTCAAAATTTTTTCGAAAATTTTTTTTAAAATTTTATTCAAATTTTTTTTCGAAAATTTTTTTGGAAATTTTTTCGAAAATTTTTTTTCAAAATTTTTTTCAAAATTTTTTTCGAAAATTTTTTACAAAATTTTTTTTCAAAATTTTTTTCAAAATTTTTTTCGAATATTTTTTTTTGAAATTTTTTTCAAAATTTTTTTTGAGAATTTCTTTTTAAATTTTTTTCGAAAATTTTTTTCAAAATTTTTTTCAAAATTTTTTTTAAAAAATTTTTTTTCAAAATTTTTTTCAAATTTTTTTCGAAAATTTTTTTCAAAATTTTTTTTCAAAATTTTTTCGAAAATTTTTTTTCAAAATTTTTTTCGAAAATTTTTTTCAAAATTTTCTTCGAAAATTTTTTTTTGAAATTTTTTTCGAAATTTTTTTTGAAAATTTTTTTCGAAAATTTTTTTTCGAAATTTTTTTCAAAATTTTTTTCGAAAATTTTTTTTCAAAATTTTTTTTGAAAATTTTTTTCATAATTTTTTTTGAAAATTTTTTTTCAAAATTTTTTTCGAAAATTTTTTTCAAATTTTTTTTCTTAAATTTTTTAAAAAATTTTTTTCAAAATTTTTTTCGAAAATTTTTTTCCAAATTTTTTTCTAAATTTTGTTTCAAAACTTTATTCAAATTTTTTTTTTCAAAATTTTTTTCAAAAATTTTTTTCAAAATTTTTTTCAGATTTTTTTCAAAATATTTTTCGAAAATTTTTTTTCAAAATTTTTTTCCAAATTTTTTTATAAAATTTTTTCCAAAAATTTTTTTTTGAAATTTTTTTCAAAATTTTTTTCGAAAATTTTTTTCGAAAATTTTTTTTCGAAATTTTTTTCGAAATTTTTTTCAAAATTTTTTTCGAAAATTTTTTTCGAAATTTTTTTTTCAAAATTTTTTTTGAAAAATTTTTTTCAAAATTTTTTTTTGAAAATTTTTTTTCAAAATTTTTTTCAAAATTTTTTTCGAAAATTTTTTTTCAAAATTTTTTTCGAAAATTTTTTTTCAAAATTTTTTTCAAATTTTTTTTCAAAATTTTTTTCGAAAATTTTTTTTTGAAATTTTTTTCAAAATTTTTTTCGAAAATTTTTTTCAAAATTTTTTTCGAAAATTTTTTTCAAAATTTTTTTTTCAAAATTTTTTTCAAATTTTTTTCGAAAATTTTTTTCAAAATTTTTTTCGAAATTTTTTTTTCAAAATTCTTTTCGAAAAATTTTTTTCAAAATTTTTTTCAAAATTTTTTTCGAAAATTTTTTTTAAAAATTTTTTTCAAAATTTTTTTCAAATGTTTTTCGAAATTTTTTTTGAAAATTTTTTTCGAAAATTTTTTTTCGAAATTTTTTTAAAAATTTTTTTCGAAAATTTTTTTTCAAAATTTTTTTTCAAAATTTTTTTCAAATTTTATTATAAATTTTTTTCCGAAAATTATTTTTTGAAATTTTTTTCAAAATTTTTTTCGAAATTTTTTTCGAAAATTTTTTTTCGTAATTTTTTTCAAAATTTTTTTCGAAATTTTTTTTTAAAAATTTTTTTCAAAAATTTTTTTTTTCAAAATTTTTTTCGAAAATATTTTTTCAAAATTTTTTTCGAAAATTTTTTTTCAAAATTTTTAAAAAATTTTTTTTCGAAAATTTTTTTTCAAAATTTTTTCGAAAATTTTTCTTCAAAATTTTTTTTTGGAAATTTTTTTCAAAATTTTTTTTCAAAATTTTTTTCAAAATTTTTAAAAAAAATTTTTTTTCAGAATTTTTTTCAAAATTTTTTTTCAGAATTTTTTTCAAAATTTTTTTTGAAAATTTTTTTCAAAATTTTTTTCGAAAATTTTTTTCAAAATTTTTTTTCAAAATTTTTTTCGAATATTTTTTTTCAAAATTTTTTTCGAAAATTTTTTTTCAAAATTTTTTTCGAAATTTTTTTTTTTAAATTTTTTTCAAATTTTTTTTCAAAATTTTTTTCGAAATTTTTTTTTCGTAATTTTTTCCAAAATTTTTTTTGAAATTTTTTTCGAAAATTTTTTTCGAAAATTTTTTTCGAAAATTTTTTTTTGAAATTTTTTTCAAAATTTTTTTCGAAAATTTTTTTCAAAATTTTTTTCGAAAATTTTTTTCAAAATTTTTTTCGAAAATTTTTTTTCATAATCTTTTTCAAAATTTTTTTCGAAAATTTTTTTTTGAAATTTTTTTCAAAATTTTTTTCGAAATTTTTTTTGAAATTTTTTTTGAAAATTTTTTTCGAAAATTTTTTTCGAAATTTTTTTAAAAATTCTTTTCGAAAATTTCTTTTCAGAATTTTTTTTGAAAATTGTTTTTCAAAATTTTTTTCGAAAATTTTTTTCAAAATTTTTTTTCAAAATTTTTTTCGAAAATTTTTTTTGAAAATGTTTTTTCAAAATTATTTTCAAATTTTATAAATTTTTTTCCGAAAATTTTTTTTTGAAATTTTTTTCAAAATTTTTTTCAAAATTTTTAAAAAAATTTTTTTTCAAAATTTTTTTGAAAATTTTTTTCTAAATTTTTTTCGAAAATTTTTTTCAAAATTTTTTCGAAAATTTTTTTTCAAAATTTTTTTCGAAAATTTTTTTTCAAAATTTTTTTCGAAATTTTTTTCATAATTTTTTTCGAAAATTTTTTTTAAAAATTTTTTTTGAAAATTTTTTTCAAAATTTTTTTCGAAAATTTTTTTGAAAAATTTTTTTGGAAAATTTTTTTTCAAAATCTTTTTCGAAAATTTTTTTCAAATTTTTTTTCGAAAATTTTTTTCAAAATTTTTTTCGAAAATTTTTTTGGAAAATTTTTTTCGAAATTTTTTTTCAAAATTTTTTTTGAAAATTTTTTTTCGAAATTTTTTTTCAAAATTTTTTTCAAAAATTTTTTTTTCAAAATTTTTTTCAAAATATTTTTCGAAAATTTTTTTTCGAAATTTTTTTCGAAAATTTTGTTCAAAATTTTTTTCGAAAATTTTTTTCAAAATTTTTTTCAAAATTTTTTTCGAAATTTTTTTCATAATTTTTTTCGAAAATGTTTTTTTAAAATTTTTTTCGAAAATTTTTTTCGAAAATTTTTTTCAAAATTTTTTTCGAAAATTTTTTTCGAAAATTTTTTTAAAAATTTTTTTCAAAATTTTTTTCGAAAATTTTTTTTCAAAATTTTTTTGGAAAATTTTTTTCGAAAATTTTTTTTCGAAATTTTTTTCGAAAATTTTTTTCGGAAATTTTTTCGAAAATTTTTTTCGAAAATTTTTTTCGGAAATTTTTTCGAAAATTTTTTCGAAAATTTTTTTTCAAAATTTTTTTCGAAAATTTTTTTTCAAAATTTTCTTCAAAATTTTTTTTCGAAATTTTTTTCGAAAATTTTTTTCGGAAATTTTTTCGAAAATTTTTTTCGAAAACTTTTTTCGGAAATTTTTTCGAAAATTTTTTCGAAAATTTTTTTTCAAAATTTTTTTCGAAAATTTTTTTTCAAAATTTTCTTCAAAATTTTTTTCGAAAATTTTTATTTCAAAATTTTTTTCGAAAATTTTTTTTCGAAATTTTTTTGGAAATTTTTTTTTCAAAATTTTTTTCGAAAATTTTTTTCAAAATTTTTTTCGAAAATTTTTTTGGAAAATTTTTTTCAAATTTTTTTTCAAAATCTTTTTTCAAAATTTTTTTCGAAAATTTTTTTCAAAATTTTTTTCGAAAATTTTTTTGGAAAATTTTTTTCAAATTTTTTTTGGAAAATTTTTTTTCGAAATTTTTTTCGAAAATTTTTTTCAAAATTTTTTTCGAAAATTTTTTTCAAAATTTTTTTCAAAATTTTTTTCGAAAATTATTTTTCAAAATTTTTTTCGAAATTTTTTTCGAAAATTTTTTTCGAAAGTTTTTTTCAAAATTTTTTTCAAAATTTTTTTCGAAAATTTTTCGAAATTTTTTTCAAGATTTTTTTCGAAATTTTTTTTTCAAAATTTTTTCGAAAATTTTTTTTAAAATTTTATTCAAATTTTTTTTCGAAAATTTTTTTGGAAATTTTTTCGAAAATTTTTTTTCAAAATTTTTTTCGAAAATTCTTTTCGAAAATTTTTTTTCATAATTTTTTTCAAAATTTTTTTCGAAAATTTTATTTCAAAATTTTTTTCGAAAATTTTTTTTCAAAATTTTTTTCGAAAATTTTTTTTCAAAATTTTTTTCGAAAATTTTTTCGAAAATTTTATTTCAAAATTTTTTTCGAAAATTTTTTTTCAAAATTTTTTTCGAAAATTTTTTTTCAAAATTTTTTTCGAAAATTTTTTCGAAAATTTTTTTTCAAAATTTTTTTCGAAAATTTTATTCAAATTTTTTTTCGAAAATTTTTTTGGAAATTTTTTTTTCAAAATTTTTTTCGAAAATTTTTTTAAAAATTTTTTTCGAAAATTTTTTTTCGAAATTTTTTTCGAAAATTTTATTCAAATTTTTTTTCGAAAATTTTTTCGAAAATTTTTTTGGAAAATTTTTTTTCAAAATGTTTTTCGAAAATTTTTTTAAAAATTTTTTTCAAAATTTTTTTCGAAGATTTTTTTTCAAAATTTTTTTCGAAAATTTTTTTCGAAAATTTTTTTTCGAAATTTTTTTCGAAATTTTTTTTGAAAATTTTTTTTCAAAATTTTTTTGAAAATTTTTTTTCAAAATTTTTTTCAAAATTTTTTTCGAAAATTTTTTTCGAAAATTTTTTTTCAAATTTTTTTTCGAAATTTTTTTTGAAATTTTTTTTTCAAAATTTTTTTCGAAAATTTTTTTCAAAATTTTTTTCGAAAATTTTTTTCAAAATTTTTTTCGAAAATTTTTTTCGAAATTTTTTTTTTTTAATTTTTTTCGAAAATTTTTTTTCGAAAATTTTATTTCAAAATTTTTTTCGAAATTTTTTTTTCAAAATTTTTTTCGAAAATTTTTTTTCAAAATTTTTTTCGAAAATTTTTTTTAAAAATTTTTTTCGAAAATTTTTTTTCGAAATTTTTTTGGAAAATTTTTTTTCAAAATCTTTTTCGAAAATTTTTTTCAAATTTTTTTTCGAAAATTTTTTTCAAAATTTTTTTCGAAAATTTTTTTGGAAAATTTTTTTCGAAATTTTTTTTCAAAATTTTTTTTGAAAATTTTTTTTCGAAATTTTTTTTCAAAATTTTTTTCAAAAATTTTTTTTTCAAAATTTTTTTCAAAATTTTTTTCGAAAATTTTTTTTCGAAATTTTTTTCGAAAATTTTGTTCAAAATTTTTTTGGAAATTTTTTTTTCAAAATTTTTTTCGAAAATTTTTTTCGAAATTTTTTTTCGAAAATTTTTTTCAAAATTTTTTTCGAAAATTTTTCGAAAATTTTTTTTCAAAATTTTTTTCAAAATTCTTTTCGAAAATTTTTTTTCATAATTTTTTTCAAAATTTTTTTCGAAAATTTTATTTCAAAATTTTTTTCGAAAATTTTTTTTCAAACTTTTTTTCGAAAATTTTTTTTCAAAATTTTTTTCGAAAATTTTTTTCGAAAGTTTTTTTTCAAAATTTTTTTCGAAAATTTTATTCAAATTTTTTTTCGAAAATTTTTTTGGAAATTTTTTTTTCAAAATTTTTTTCGAAAATTTTTTAAAAATTTTTTTCGAAAATTTTTTTTCGAAATTTTTTTCGAAAATTTTATTCAAATTTTTTTTCGAAAATTTTTTCGAAAATTTTTTTGGAAAATTTTTTTTAAAAATGTTTTTCGAAAATTTTTTTAAAAATTTTTTCAAAATTTTTTTCGAAGATTTTTTTTCAAAATTTTTTTGGAAAATTTTTTTCGAAAATTTTTTTTTGGAATTTTTTTCGAAAATTTTTTTCGGAAATTTTTTCGAAAATTTTTTTTCAAAATTTTTTTCGAAATTTTTTTTTCAAAATTTTCTTCAAAATTTTTTTTCGAAATTTTTTTCGAAAATTTTTTTCGTAAATTTTTTCGAAAATTTTTTTCGAAAACTTTTTTCGGAAATTTTTTCGAAAATTTTTTCGAAAATTTTTTCGAAAATTTTTTCGAAAATTTTTTTTCAAAATTTTTTTCGAAAATTTTTTTTCAAAATTTTCTTCAAAATTTTTTTCGAAAATTTTTATTTCAAAATTTTTTTCGAAAATTTTTTTTCGAAATTTTTTTGGAATTTTTTTTTTCAAAATTTTTTTCGAAAATTTTTTTCAAAATTTTTTTCGAAAATTTTTTTGGAAAATTTTTTTCAAAATTTTTTTTCAAAATTTTTTTCGAAAATTTTTTTCAAAATTTTTTTCGAAAATTTTTTTGGAAAATTTTTTTCAAATTTTTTTTCGAAAATTTTTTTTCCAAATTTTTTTCGAAAATTTTTTTCAAAATTTTTTTCGAAAATTTTTTTCAAAATTTTTTTCAAAACTTTTTTCGAAAATTATTTTTCAAAATTTTTTTTCAAAATTTTTTTCGAAATTTTTTTCGAAAATTTTTTTCGAAAGTTTTTTTTCAAAATTTTTTTCAAAATTTTTTTCGAAAATTTTTTCGAAAATTTTTCGAAATTTTTTTCGAAAATTTTTTTCGAAAATTTTTTTTGAAAATTTTTTTCAAGATTTTTTTCGAAATTTTTTTTTCAAAATTTTTTTCGAAATTTTTTTTCAAAATTTTTTTCGAAAATTTTTTTTCAAAATTTTTTTCGAAAATTTTTTTTCGAAATTTTTTTGGAAAATTTTCTTTCAAAATTTTTTTCGAGAATTTTTTTCAAAATTTTGTTCGAAAATTTTTTTTCAAAATTTTTTTCGAAAATTCTTTTCGAAAATTTTTTTTCATAATTTTTTTCAAAATTTTTTTCGAAAATTTTATTTCAAAATTTTTTTCGAAATTTTTTTTTCAAAATTTTTTTCGAAAATTTTTTTCAAAAATTTTTTTCGAAAATTTTTTTTCAAAATTTTTTTCGAAATTTTTTTTCAAAATTTTTTTCTAAAATTTTTTTCGAAATTTTTTTTCGAAAAATTTTTTTCAAAATTTTTTCGAAAATTTTTTTTCAAAATTTTTTTCGAAAATTTTTTTTCAAAATTTTTTTCGAAATTTTTTTCATAATTTTTTTCGAAAATTTTTTTTAAAAATTTTTTTTGAAAATTTTTTTCAAAATTTTTTTCGAAAATTTTTTTGAAAAATTTTTTTGGAAAATTTTTTTTCAAAATCTTTTTCGAAAATTTTTTTCAAATTTTTTTTCGAAAATTTTTTTCAAAATTTTTTTCGAAAATTTTTTTGGAAAATTTTTTTCGAAATTTTTTTTCAAAATTTTTTTTGAAAATTTTTTTTCGAAATTTTTTTTCAAAATTTTTTTCAAAAATTTTTTTTTCAAAATTTTTTTCAAAATATTTTTCGAAAATTTTTTTTCGAAATTTTTTTCGAAAATTTTGTTCAAAATTTTTTTCGAAAATTTTTTTCAAAATTTTTTTCAAAATTTTTTTCGAAATTTTTTTCATAATTTTTTTCGAAAATGTTTTTTTAAAATTTTTTTCGAAAATTTTTTTCGAAAATTTTTTTCAAAATTTTTTTCGAAAATTTTTTTCGAAAATTTTTTTAAAAATTTTTTTCAAAATTTTTTTCGAAAATTTTTTTTCAAAATTTTTTTGGAAAATTTTTTTCGAAAATTTTTTTTCGAAATTTTTTTCGAAAATTTTTTTCGGAAATTTTTTCGAAAATTTTTTTCGAAAATTTTTTTCGGAAATTTTTTCGAAAATTTTTTCGAAAATTTTTTTTCAAAATTTTTTTCGAAAATTTTTTTTCAAAATTTTCTTCAAAATTTTTTTTCGAAATTTTTTTCGAAAATTTTTTTCGGAAATTTTTTCGAAAATTTTTTTCGAAAACTTTTTTCGGAAATTTTTTCGAAAATTTTTTCGAAAATTTTTTTTCAAAATTTTTTTCGAAAATTTTTTTTCAAAATTTTCTTCAAAATTTTTTTCGAAAATTTTTATTTCAAAATTTTTTTCGAAAATTTTTTTTCGAAATTTTTTTGGAAATTTTTTTTTCAAAATTTTTTTCGAAAATTTTTTTCAAAATTTTTTTCGAAAATTTTTTTGGAAAATTTTTTTCAAATTTTTTTTCAAAATCTTTTTTCAAAATTTTTTTCGAAAATTTTTTTCAAAATTTTTTTCGAAAATTTTTTTGGAAAATTTTTTTCAAATTTTTTTTGGAAAATTTTTTTTCGAAATTTTTTTCGAAAATTTTTTTCAAAATTTTTTTCGAAAATTTTTTTCAAAATTTTTTTCAAAATTTTTTTCGAAAATTATTTTTCAAAATTTTTTTCGAAATTTTTTTCGAAAATTTTTTTCGAAAGTTTTTTTCAAAATTTTTTTCAAAATTTTTTTCGAAAATTTTTCGAAATTTTTTTCAAGATTTTTTTCGAAATTTTTTTTTCAAAATTTTTTCGAAAATTTTTTTTAAAATTTTATTCAAATTTTTTTTCGAAAATTTTTTTGGAAATTTTTTCGAAAATTTTTTTTCAAAATTTTTTTCGAAAATTCTTTTCGAAAATTTTTTTTCATAATTTTTTTCAAAATTTTTTTCGAAAATTTTATTTCAAAATTTTTTTCGAAAATTTTTTTTCAAAATTTTTTTCGAAAATTTTTTTTCAAAATTTTTTTCGAAAATTTTTTCGAAAATTTTTTTTCAAAATTTTTTTCGAAAATTTTATTCAAATTTTTTTTCGAAAATTTTTTTGGAAATTTTTTTTTCAAAATTTTTTTCGAAAATTTTTTTAAAAATTTTTTTCGAAAATTTTTTTTCGAAATTTTTTTCGAAAATTTTATTCAAATTTTTTTTCGAAAATTTTTTCGAAAATTTTTTTGGAAAATTTTTTTTCAAAATGTTTTTCGAAAATTTTTTTAAAAATTTTTTTCAAAATTTTTTTCGAAGATTTTTTTTCAAAATTTTTTTCGAAAATTTTTTTCGAAAATTTTTTTTCGAAATTTTTTTCGAAATTTTTTTTGAAAATTTTTTTTCAAAATTTTTTTGAAAATTTTTTTTCAAAATTTTTTTCAAAATTTTTTTCGAAAATTTTTTTCGAAAATTTTTTTTCAAATTTTTTTTCGAAATTTTTTTTGAAATTTTTTTTTCAAAATTTTTTTCGAAAATTTTTTTCAAAATTTTTTTCGAAAATTTTTTTCAAAATTTTTTTCGAAAATTTTTTTCGAAATTTTTTTTTTTTAATTTTTTTCGAAAATTTTTTTTCGAAAATTTTATTTCAAAATTTTTTTCGAAATTTTTTTTTCAAAATTTTTTTCGAAAATTTTTTTTCAAAATTTTTTTCGAAAATTTTTTTTTAAAATTTTTTTCGAAAATTTTTTTTCGAAATTTTTTTGGAAAATTTTTTTTCAAAATCTTTTTCGAAAATTTTTTTCAAATTTTTTTTCGAAAATTTTTTTCAAAATTTTTTTCGAAAATTTTTTTGGAAAATTTTTTTTGAAATTTTTTTTCAAAATTTTTTTTGAAAATTTTTTTTCGAAATTTTTTTTCAAAATTTTTTTCAAAAATTTTTTTTTCAAAATTTTTTTCAAAATTTTTTTCGAAAATTTTTTTTCGAAATTTTTTTCGAAAATTTTGTTCAAAATTTTTTTCGAAATTTTTTTTTCAAAATTTTTTTCGAAAATTTTTTTTCAAAATTTTTTTCGAAAATTTTTTTCAAAATTTTTTTCAAAATTTTTTTCGAAATTTTTTTCATAATTTTTTTCGAAAATGTTTTTTTAAAATTTTTTTCGAAAATTTTTTTCGAAAATTTTTTTCGAAAATTTTTTTCAAAATTTTTTTCGAAAATTTTTTTCGAAAATTTTTTTAAAAATTTTTTTCAAAATTTTTTTCGAAAATTTTTTTTCAAAATTTTTTTGGAAAATTTTTTTCGAAAATTTTTTTTCGAAAGTTTTTTCGAAAATTTTTTTCGGAAATTTTTTCGAAAATTTTTTTCGAAAATTTTTTTCGGAAATTTTTTCGAAAATTTTTTCGAAAATTTTTTCGAAAATTTTTTTTCAAAATTTTTTTCGAAAATTTTTTTTCAAAATTTTCTTCAAAATTTTTTTTCGAAATTTTTTTCGAAAATTTTTTTCGGAAATTTTTTCGAAAATTTTTTTCGAAAACTTTTTTCGGAAATTTTTTCGAAAATTTTTTCGAAAATTTTTTTTCAAAATTTTTTTCGAAAATTTTTTTTCAAAATTTTCTTCAAAATTTTTTTCGAAAATTTTTATTTCAAAATTTTTTTCGAAAATTTTTTTTCGAAATTTTTTTGGAAATTTTTTTTTCAAAATTTTTTTCGAAAATTTTTTTCAAAATTTTTTTCGAAAATTTTTTTGGAAAATTTTTTTCAAATTTTTTTTCAAAATCTTTTTTCAAAATTTTTTTCGAAAATTTTTTTCAAAATTTTTTTCGAAAATTTTTTTGGAAAATTTTTTTCAAATTTTTTTTCGAAAATTTTTTTTCGAAATTTTTTTCGAAAATTTTTTTCAAAATTTTTTTCGAAAATTTTTTTCAAAATTTTTTTCAAAATTTTTTTCGAAAATTATTTTTCAAAATTTTTTTCGAAATTTTTTTCGAAAATTTTTTTCGAAAGTTTTTTTCAAAATTTTTTTCAAAATTTTTTTCGAAAATTTTTCGAAATTTTTTTCAAGATTTTTTTCGAAATTTTTTTTTCAAAATTTTTTCGAAATTTTTTTTCAAAATTTTTTTCGAAAATTTTTTTCGAAAATTTTTTTTCGAAATTTTTTTGGAAAATTTTTTTTCAAAATTTTTTCGAAAATTTTTTCGAAAATTTTTTTTCAAACTTTTTTTCAAAAATTCTTTTCGAAAATTCTTTTCGAAAATTTTTTTTCATAATTTTTTTCAAAATTTTTTTCGAAAATTTTATTTCAAAATTTTTTTCGAAATTTTTTTTTCAAAATTTTTTTAAAATTTTTTTTCGAAAATTTTTTTTCAAAATTTTTTTCGAAAATTTTTTTCGAAAATTTTTTTTAAAATTTTTTTCGAAAATTTTTTTTCGAAATTTTTTTCGAAAATTTTTTTCAAAATTTTTTTCGAAAATTTTTTCGAAAATTTTTTTTCAAAATTTTTTTCAAAATTTTTTTTCGAAAATTTTTTTTCAAAATTTTTTTCGAAAATTTTTTTTCAAAATTTTTTTCGAAAATTTTTTTTCGAAATTTTTTTCAAAAATTTTTTTCAAAATTTTTTTCGAAAATTTTTTCGAAAATTTTTTTTCAAAATTTTTTCGAAAATTTTTTTTCAAAATTTTTTTTCGAAAATTTTTTTTCGAAAAATTTTTTCGTAAAATTTTTTTTCAAAATTTTTTTCCGAAACTTTTTTTCGAAAATTTTTTTTCAAAATTTTTTTCGAAAATTTTTTTTCAAAATTTTTTTCAAAATTTTTTTCGAAAATTTTTTTTCGTAATTTTTTTCGAAAATTTTTTTCAAAATTTTTTTCGCAAATTTTTTTTCAAAATTTATTTCGAAAATTTTTTTTTGAAAATTTTTTTTCAAAATTTTTTTGAAAATTTTTTTTCGAAAATTTTTTTCGAAAATTTTTTTCGAAAACTTTTTTTCAAAATTTTTTTCGAAAATTTTTTTTCAAAATTTTTTCGAAAATTTTTTTTCAAAATCTTTTTCCGAAATTTTTTTCGAAAATTTTTTTTAAAAATTTTTTTCGAAAATTTTTTTTCAAAATTTTTTTCAAAATTTTTTTCGAAAATTTTTTTTCGAAATTTTTTTCAAAATTTTTTTTCAAAATTTTTTTCGAAAATTTTTTTTCAAAATTTTTTTCAAAATTTTTTTCGAAAATTTTCTTCGAAAATTTTTTTTCAAAATTTTTTTCGAAATTTTTTTCATAATTTTTTTCGAAAATTTTTTTTAAAAATTTTTTTTGAAAATTTTTTTCAAAATTTTTTTCGAAAATTTTTTTGGAAAATTTTTTTTCAAAATTTTTTTCGAAAATTTTTTTAAAAATTTTTTTTGAAAATTTTTTTTCGAAATTTTTTTCGAAAATTTTTTTCGGTAATTTTTTCGAAAATTTTTTTCGAAAATTTTTTTCGGAAATTTTTTCGAAAATTTTTTCGAAAATTTTTTCGAAAATTTTTTTTCAAAATTTTTTTCGAAATTTTTTTTTCAAAATTTTCTTCAAAATTTTTTTTCGAAATTTTTTTCAAAAATTTTTTTCGAAAATTTTTTCGAAAATTTTTTTTCGAAAACTTTTTTCGGAAATTTTTTCGAAAATTTTTTCGAAAATTTTTTTTCAAAATTTTTTTCGAAAATTTTTTTTCAAAATTTTCTTCAAAATTTTTTTCGAAAATTTTTATTTCAAAATTTTTTTCGAAATTCTTTTTTCTTTTTGGAATTTTTTTTTTCAAAATTTTTTTCGAAAATTTTTTTCAAAATTTTTTTCGAAAATTTTTTTGGAAAATTTTTTTCAAATTTTTTTTTCAAAATTTTTTTCGAAAATTTTTTTCAAAATTTTTTTCGAAAATTTTTTTGGAAATTTTTTTTCAAATTTTTTTTCGAAAATTTTTTTTCGAAATTTTTTTCGAAAATTTTTTTCAAAATTTTTTTCGAAAATTTTTTTTAAAATTTTTTTCAAAATTTTTTTCGAAAATTATTTTTCAAAATTTTTTTTCAAAATTTTTTTCGAAATTTTTTTCGAAAATTTTTTTCGAAAAATTTTTTCGAAAATCTTTCGAAATTTTTTTCGAAAATTTTTTTCGGAAATTTTTTTTGAAAATTTTTTTCAAGATTTTTTTCGAAATTTTTTTTTCAAAATTTTTTTCAAAATTTTTTTTCAAAATTTTTTTCGAAAATTTTTTTTCAAAATTTTTTTCGAAAATTTTTTTTCGAAATTTTTTTGGAAAATTTTCTTTCAAAATTTTTTTCGAGAATTTTTTTCAAAATTTTTTTCGAAAATTTTTTTTCAAAATTTTTTTCGAAAATTCTTTTCGAAAATTTTTTTTCATAATTTTTTTCAAAATTTTTTTCGAAAATTTTATTTCAAAATTTTTTTCGAAATTTTTTTTTCAAAATTTTTTTCAAAATTTTTTTCGAAAATTTTTTTTCAAAATTTTTTTCGAAAATTTTTTTCAAAATTTTTTTTTCAAAATTTTTTTCCGAAATTTTTATCGAAAATTTTTTTTCAAAATTTTTTTTCGAAATTTTTTTCGAAAATTTTTTTCAAAATTTTTTTTGAAAATTTCCAAAAAAATTTCGAAAAAAAATTTTCAAAAAAAATTTTTTTTTTTTTGAAAATTTTTTTTCGAAATTTTTTTGGAAATTTTTTTTTCAAAATTTTTTTCGAAAATTTTTTTCGAAATTTTTTTTCGAAAATTTTTTTCAAAATTTTTTTCGAAAATTTTTCGAAAATTTTTTTTCAAAATTTTTTTCGAAAATTCTTTTCGAAAATTTTTTTTTCATAATTTTTTTCATAATTTTTTTCGAAAATTTTATTTCAAAATTTTTTTCGAAAATTTTTTTTCAAAATTTTTTTCTTAAATTTTTTTTCAAAATTTTTTTCGAAAATTTTTTTTCAAAATTTTTTTCGAAAATTTTATTCAAATTTTTTTTTCGAAAATTTTTTTGGAAATTTTTTTTTCAAAATTTTTTTCGAAAATTTTTTTAAAAATTTTTTTCGAAAATTTTTTTCAAAATTTTTTTCAAAATTTTTTTTCGAAAATTATTTTTCAAAATTTTTTTTCAAAATTTTTTTCGAAATTTTTTTCGAAAATTTTTTTTGAAAGTTTTTTTCAAAATTTTTTTCAAAATTTTTTTCGAAAATTTTTCGAAATTTTTTTCAAGATTTTTTTCGAAATTTTTTTTTCAAAATTTTTTTCGAAATTTTTTTTCAAAATTTTTTTCGAAAATTTTTTTTCGAAATTTTTTTGGAAAATTTTTTTTCAAAATTTTTTCGAAAATTTTTTCGAAAATTTTTTTTCAAAATTTTTTTCAAAAATTCTTTTCGAAAATTCTTTTCGAAAATTTTTTTTCATAATTTTTTTCAAAATTTTTTTCGAAAATTTTATTTCAAAATTTTTTTCGAAATTTTTTTTTCAAAATTTTTTTCAAAATTTTTTTTGAAAATTTTTTTTCGAAATTTTTTGGAAATTTTTTTTTCAAAATTTTTTTCGAAAATTTTTTTCGAAATTTTTTTTCGAAAATTTTTTTCAAAATTTTTTTTCATAATTTTTTTCAAAATTTTTTTCGAAAATTTTATTTCAAAATTTTTTTCGAAAATTTTTTTTCAAAATTTTTTTCGAAAATTTTTTTTCAAAATTTTTTTCGAAAATTTTTTCGAAAATTTTTTTTCAAAATTTTTTTCGAAAATTTTATTCAAATTTTTTTTCGAAAATTTTTTTGGAAATTTTTTTTTCAAAATTTTTTTCGAAAATTTTTTTAAAAATTTTTTTCGAAAATTTTTTTTCGAAATTTTTTTCGAAAATTTTATTCAAATTTTTTTTCGAAAATTTTTTCGAAAATTTTTTTGGAAAATTTTTTTTCAAAATGTTTTTCGAAAATTTTTTTAAAAATTTTTTTCAAAATTTTTTTCGAAGATTTTTTTTCAAAATTTTTTTCGAAAATTTTTTTCGAAAATTTTTTTTCGAAATTTTTTTCGAAATTTTTTTTGAAAATTTTTTTTCAAAATTTTTTTGAAAATTTTTTTTCAAAATTTTTTTCAAAATTTTTTTCGAAAATTTTTTTCGAAAATTTTTTTTCAAATTTTTTTTCGAAATTTTTTTTGAAATTTTTTTTTCAAAATTTTTTTCGAAAATTTTTTTCAAATTTTTTTTCGAAAATTTTTTTCAAAATTTTTTTCGAAAATTTTTTTCGAAATTTTTTTTTTTTAATTTTTTTCGAAAATGTTTTTTCGAAAATTTTATTTCAAAATTTTTTTCGAAATTTTTTTTTCAAAATTTTTTTCGAAAATTTTTTTTCAAAATTTTTTTCGAAAATTTTTTTTCAAAATTTTTTTCGAAAATTTTTTTTCGAAATTTTTTTGGAAAATTTTTTTTCAAAATCTTTTTCGAAAATTTTTTTCAAATTTTTTTTCGAAAATTTTTTTCAAAATTTTTTTCGAAAATTTTTTTGGAAAATTTTTTTCGAAATTTTTTTTCAAAATTTTTTTTGAAAATTTTTTTTCGAAATTTTTTTTCAAAATTTTTTTCAAAATTTTTTTCAAAAATTTTTTTTCGAAATTTTTTTCGAAAATTTTGTTCAAAATTTTTTTCGAAAATTTTTTTTCAAAATTTATTTCGAAAATTTTTTTTCAAAATTTTTTTCGAAAATTTTTTTCAAAATTTTTTTCAAAATTTTTTTCGAAATTTTTTTCATAATTTTTTTCGAAAATGTTTTTTTAAAATTTTTTTCGAAAATTTTTTTCAAAATTTTTTTAAAAATTTTTTTCAAAATTTTTTTCGAAAATTTTTTTTCAAAATTTTTTTGGAAAATTTTTTTCGAAAATTTTTTTTCGAAATTTTTTTCGAAAATTTTTTTCGGAAATTTTTTCGAAAATTTTTTTCGAAAATTTTTTTCGGAAATTTTTTCGAAAATTTTTTCGAAAATTTTTTCGAAAATTTTTTCGAAAATTTTTTTTCAAAATTTTTTTCGAAAATTTTTTTTCAAAATTTTCTTCAAAATTTTTTTTCGAAATTTTTTTCGAAAATTTTTTTCGGAAATTTTTTCGAAAATTTTTTTCGAAAACTTTTTTCGGAAATTTTTTCGAAAATTTTTTCGAAAATTTTTTTTCAAAATTTTTTTCGAAAATTTTTTTTCAAAATTTTCTTCAAAATTTTTTTCGAAAATTTTTATTTCAAAATTTTTTTCGAAAATTTTTTTTCGAAATTTTTTTGGAAATTTTTTTTTCAAAATTTTTTTCGAAAATTTTTTTCAAAATTTTTTTCGAAAATTTTTTTGGAAAATTTTTTTCAAATTTTTTTTCAAAATCTTTTTTCAAAATTTTTTTTGAAAATTTTTTCGAAAATTTTTTTTCAAAATTTTTTTCGAAAATTTTATTCAAATTTTTTTTCGAAAATTTTTTTGGAAATTTTTTCGAAAATTTTTTTTCAAAATTTTTTTCGAAAATTTTTTCGAAAATTTTTCGAAAATTTTTTTGAAAATTTTTTTCGGAAATTTTTTTCGAAAATTTTTTTTCGAAATTTTTTTGGAAAATTTTTTTTCAAAATTTTTTTCGAAAATTTTTTTTCGAAATCTTTTAGGAAATTTTTTTTTCAAAATTTTTTTCGAAAATTTTTTTTCAAAATTTTTTTCGAAAATTCTTTTCGAAAATTTTTTTTCAAAATTATTTTCGAAAATTTTTTTTCAAAATTTTTTTCAAGATTTTTTCGAAAATTTATTTTCGAAATTTTTAACGAAAATTTTTTTCAAAATTTTTTTCGAAAATTTTATAGAAACTTTTTTTTCAAAATTTTTTTCGAAAATTCTTTCTTCAAAATTTTTTTCAAAATTTTTTTCGAAAATTTTTTTTCGAAAATTTTTTTGGAAAATTTTTTTTCAAAATTTTCTCGAAATTTTTTTTCAAAATTTTTTTCGAAATTTTTTTTCAAAATTTTTTTCGAAATTTTTTTTAAAAATTTTTTTTCAAAATTTTTTTCAAAAATTTTTTTCAAAATTTTTTTCGAAAATTTTTTCGAAAATTTTTTTTATAAATTTTTTTCGAAAATTTTTTTTCAAAATTATTTTCGAATGTTTTTTTCAAAATTTTTTTCAAAAATTGTTTTCGAAATTTTTTTTCGAAAATTTTTTTCAAAATTTTTTTCGAAAATTTGTTTTCGAAAATTTTTTTCGAAAATTTTTTTCCGAAATTTTTTTCCGAAATTTTTTTCGAAAATTTTTTTTCAAAATTTTTTTCGAAAATTTTTTTTCAAAATTTTTTTCAAAATTTTTTTCGAAAATTTTTTTTCGTAATTTTTTTCGAAAATTTTTTTCAAAATTTTTTTCGAAAATTTTTTCGAAAATTTTTTTTCAAAATTTTTTTCGAAAATTTTTTTTCAAAATTTTTTTTCGAAAATTTTTTTTCAAAATTTTTTTCGAAAATTTTTTTTCAAAATTTTTTTCAAAAATTTTTTTTCGAAATTTTTTTCGAAAATTTTATTCAAAATTTTTTTCGAAAATTTTTTTTCAAAATTCTTTCGAAAATTTTTTTTCAAAATTTTTTTCGAAAATTTTTTTTCAAAATTTTTTTCCGAAATTTTTTTCCGAAATTTTTTTCGAAAATTTTTTTTCAAAATTTTTTTTCAAAATTTTTTTCAAAATTTTTTTTCAAAATTTTTTTTCGTAATTTTTTTCGAAAATTTTTTTCTAAAATTTTTTCGAAAATTTTTTTTCAAAATTTTTTTCGAAAATTTTTTTCAAATTTTTTTTCGAAAATTTTTTTTCGAAATTTTTTTGGAAATTTTTTTTTCAAAATTTTTTTCAAAATTTTTTTCGAAAATTTTTTTGGAAAATTTTTTTCGAAATTTTTTTTCAAAATTTTTTTTGAAAATTTTTTTTCGAAATTTTTTTTCAAAATTTTTTTCAAAAATTTTTTTTCAAAATTTTTTTCAAAATTTTTTTCGAAATTTTTTTTTCGAAATTTTTTTCGAAAATTTTGTTCAAAATTTTTTTCGAAAATTTTTTCGAAAATTTTTTTTCAAAATTTTTTTCGAAAATTTTTTTTCAAAATTTTTTTCGAAAATTTTTTTCAAAATTTTTTTCAAAATTTTTTTCGAAATTTTTTTCATAATTTTTTTCGAAAATGTTTTTTTTAAATTTTTTTCGAAAATTTTTTTCAAAATTTTTTTCGAAAATTTTTTTAAAAATTTTTTTCAAAATTTTTTTCGAAAATTTTTTTTCAAAATTTTTTTCGAAAATTGTTTTTCAAAATTTTTTTCAAAATTTTTTTTCAAAATTTTTTTTCAAAATTTTTTTCGAAAATTTTTTTCGAAAATTTTTTTTCGAAATTTTTTTCCAAAATATTTTTTCCAAAATTTTTTTCGAAAATTTTTTTCAAAATTTTTTTCGAAAATTTTTTTCGAAATTTTTTTTTCAAAATTTTTTTCAAAATTTTTTTCGAAACTTTTTTTTCAAAATTTTCTTCGAAAATTTTTTTTCGAAATTTTTTTGGAAATTTTTTTTTCAAAATCTTTTTCGAAATTTTTTTTCAAAATTTTTTCGAATTTTTTTTTAAAAATTTTTTTTGAAAATTTTTTTTCGAAATTTTTTTGGAAATTTTTTTTTCAAAATTTTTTTCGAAAATTTTTTTCGAAATTTTTTTTCGAAAATTTTTTTCAAAATTTTTTTCGAAAATTTTTCGAAAATTTTTTTTCAAAATTTTTTTCAAAATTCTTTTCGAAAATTTTTTTTCATAATTTTTTTCAAAATTTTTTTCGAAAATTTTATTTCAAAATTTTTTTCGAAAATTTTTTTTCAAACTTTTTTTCGAAAATTTTTTTTCAAAATTTTTTTCGAAAATTTTTTTCGAAAGTTTTTTTTCAAAATTTTTTTCGAAAATTTTATTCAAATTTTTTTTCGAAAATTTTTTTGGAAATTTTTTTTTCAAAATTTTTTTCGAAAATTTTTTTAAAAATTTTTTTCGAAAATTTTTTTTCGAAATTTTTTTCGAAAATTTTATTCAAATTTTTTTTCGAAAATTTTTTCGAAAATTTTTTTTGGAAAATTTTTTTTCAAAATGTTTTTCGAAAATTTTTTTAAAAATTTTTTCAAAATTTTTTTCGAAGATTTTTTTTCAAAATTTTTTTGGAAAATTTTTTTCGAAAATTTTTTTTTGGAATTTTTTTCGAAAATTTTTTTCGGAAATTTTTTCGAAAATTTTTTTTCAAAATTTTTTTCGAAATTTTTTTTTCAAAATTTTCTTCAAAATTTTTTTTCGAAATTTTTTTCGAAAATTTTTTTTGTAAATTTTTTCGAAAATTTTTTTCGAAAACTTTTTTCGGAAATTTTTTCGAAAATTTTTTCGAAAATTTTTTCGAAAATTTTTTCGAAAATTTTTTTTCAAAATTTTTTTCGAAATTTTTTTTTCAAAATTTTCTTCAAAATTTTTTTCGAAAATTTTTATTTCAAAATTTTTTTCGAAAATTTTTTTTCGAAATTTTTTTGGAATTTTTTTTTTCAAAATTTTTTTCGAAAATTTTTTTCAAAATTTTTTTCGAAAATTTTTTTGGAAAATTTTTTTCAAAATTTTTTTTCAAAATTTTTTTCGAAAATTTTTTTCAAAATTTTTTTCGAAAATTTTTTTGGAAAATTTTTTTCAAATTTTTTTTCGAAAATTTTTTTTCCAAATTTTTTTCGAAAATTTTTTTCAAAATTTTTTTCGAAAATTTTTTTCAAAATTTTTTTCAAAATTTTTTTCGAAAATTATTTTTCAAAATTTTTTTTCAAAATTTTTTTCGAAATTTTTTTCGAAAATTTTTTTCGAAAGTTTTTTTTCAAAATTTTTTTCAAAATTTTTTTCGAAAATTTTTTCGAAAATTTTTCGAAATTTTTTTCGAAAATTTTTTTCGAAAATTTTTTTTGAAAATTTTTTTCAAGATTTTTTTCGAAATTTTTTTTTCAAAATTTTTTTCGAAATTTTTTTTCAAAATTTTTTTCGAAAATTTTTTTTCAAAATTTTTTTCGAAAATTTTTTTTCGAAATTTTTTTGGAAAATTTTCTTTCAAAATTTTTTTCGAGAATTTTTTTCAAAATTTTGTTCGAAAATTTTTTTTCAAAATTTTTTTCGAAAATTCTTTTCGAAAATTTTTTTTCATAATTTTTTTCAAAATTTTTTTCGAAAATTTTATTTCAAAATTTTTTTCGAAATTTTTTTTTCAAAATTTTTTTCGAAAATTTTTTTCAAAAATTTTTTTCGAAAATTTTTTTTCAAAATTTTTTTCGAAATTTTTTTTCAAAATTTTTTTCTAAAATTTTTTTCGAAATTTTTTTTCGAAAAATTTTTTTCAAAATTTTTTCGAAAATTTTTTTTCAAAATTTTTTTCGAAAATTTTTTTTCAAAATTTTTTTCGAAATTTTTTTCATAATTTTTTTCGAAAATTTTTTTTAAAAATTTTTTTTGAAAATTTTTTTCAAAATTTTTTTCGAAAATTTTTTTGAAAAATTTTTTTGGAAAATTTTTTTTTAAAATCTTTTTCGAAAATTTTTTTCAAATTTTTTTTCGAAAATTTTTTTCAAAATTTTTTTCGAAAATTTTTTTGGAAAATTTTTTTCGAAATTTTTTTTCAAAATTTTTTTTGAAAATTTTTTTTCGAAATTTTTTTTCAAAATTTTTTTCAAAAATTTTTTTTTCAAAATTTTTTTCAAAATTTTTTTCGAAAATTTTTTTTCGAAATTTTTTTCGAAAATTTTGTTCAAAATTTTTTTCGAAATTTTTTTTTCAAAATTTTTTTCGAAAATTTTTTTTCAAAATTTTTTTCGAAAATTTTTTTCAAAATTTTTTTCAAAATTTTTTTCGAAATTTTTTTCATAATTTTTTTCGAAAATGTTTTTTTAAAATTTTTTTCGAAAATTTTTTTCGAAAATTTTTTTCGAAAATTTTTTTCAAAATTTTTTTCGAAAATTTTTTTCGAAAATTTTTTTAAAAATTTTTTTCAAAATTTTTTTCGAAAATTTTTTTTCAAAATTTTTTTGGAAAATTTTTTTCGAAAATTTTTTTTCGAAATTTTTTTCGAAAATTTTTTTCGGAAATTTTTTCGAAAATTTTTTTCGAAAATTTTTTTCGGAAATTTTTTCGAAAATTTTTTCGAAAATTTTTTCGAAAATTTTTTCGAAAATTTTTTCGAAAATTTTTTTTCAAAATTTTTTTCGAAAATTTTTTTTCAAAATTTTCTTCAAAATTTTTTTTCGAAATTTTTTTCGAAAATTTTTTTCGGAAATTTTTTCGAAAATTTTTTTCGAAAACTTTTTTCGGAAATTTTTTCGAAAATTTTTTCGAAAATTTTTTTTCAAAATTTTTTTCGAAAATTTTTTTTCAAAATTTTCTTCAAAATTTTTTTCGAAAATTTTTATTTCAAAATTTTTTTCGAAAATTTTTTTTCGAAATTTTTTTGGAAATTTTTTTTTCAAAATTTTTTTCGAAAATTTTTTTCAAAATTTTTTTCGAAAATTTTTTTGGAAAATTTTTTTCAAATTTTTTTTCAAAATCTTTTTTCAAAATTTTTTTCGAAAATTTTTTTCAAAATTTTTTTCGAAAATTTTTTTGGAAAATTTTTTTCAAATTTTTTTTCGAAAATTTTTTTTCGAAATTTTTTTCGAAAATTTTTTTCAAAATTTTTTTTGGAAAATTTTTTTCAAAATTTTTTTCAAAATTTTTTTCGAAAATTATTTTTCAAAATTTTTTTCGAAATTTTTTTCGAAAATTTTTTTCGAAAGTTTTTTTCAAAATTTTTTTCAAAATTTTTTTCGAAAATTTTTCGAAATTTTTTTCAAGATTTTTTTCGAAATTTTTTTTTCAAAATTTTTTCGAAAATTTTTTTTAAAATTTTATTCAAATTTTTTTTCGAAAATTTTTTTGGAAATTTTTTCGAAAATTTTTTTTCAAAATTTTTTTCGAAAATTCTTTTCGAAAATTTTTTTTCATAATTTTTTTCAAAATTTTTTTCGAAAATTTTATTTCAAAATTTTTTTCGAAAATTTTTTTTCAAAATTTTTTTCGAAAATTTTTTTTCAAAATTTTTTTCGAAAATTTTTTCGAAAATTTTTTTTCAAAATTTTTTTCGAAAATTTTATTCAAATTTTTTTTCGAAAATTTTTTTGGAAATTTTTTTTTCAAAATTTTTTTCGAAAATTTTTTTAAAAATTTTTTTCGAAAATTTTTTTTCGAAATTTTTTTCGAAAATTTTATTCAAATTTTTTTTCGAAAATTTTTTCGAAAATTTTTTTGGAAAATTTTTTTTCAAAATGTTTTTCGAAAATTTTTTTAAAAATTTTTTTCAAAATTTTTTTCGAAGATTTTTTTTCAAAATTTTTTTCGAAAATTTTTTTCGAAAATTTTTTTTCGAAATTTTTTTCGAAATTTTTTTTGAAAATTTTTTTTCAAAATTTTTTTGAAAATTTTTTTTCAAAATTTTTTTCAAAATTTTTTTCGAAAATTTTTTTCGAAAATTTTTTTTCAAATTTTTTTTCGAAATTTTTTTTGAAATTTTTTTTTCAAAATTTTTTTCGAAAATTTTTTTCAAAATTTTTTTCGAAAATTTTTTTCAAAATTTTTTTCGAAAATTTTTTTCAAAATTTTTTTCGAAAATTTTTTTCGAAATTTTTTTTTTTTAATTTTTTTCGAAAATTTTTTTTCGAAAATTTTATTTCAAAATTTTTTTCGAAATTTTTTTTTCAAAATTTTTTTCGAAAATTTTTTTTCAAAATTTTTTTCGAAAATTTTTTTTCAAAATTTTTTTCGAAAATTTTTTTTCGAAATTTTTTTGGAAAATTTTTTTTCAAAATCTTTTTCGAAAATTTTTTTCAAATTTTTTTTCGAAAATTTTTTTCAAAATTTTTTTCGAAAATTTTTTTGGAAAATTTTTTTCGAAATTTTTTTTCAAAATTTTTTTTGAAAATTTTTTTTCGAAATTTTTTTTCAAAATTTTTTTCAAAAATTTTTTTTTCAAAATTTTTTTCAAAATTTTTTTCGAAAATTTTTTTTCGAAATTTTTTTCGAAAATTTTTTTCGAAAATTTTTTTCAAAATTTTTTTCGAAAATTTTTTTCGAAAATTTTTTTAAAAATTTTTTTCAAAATTTTTTTCGAAAATTTTTTTTCAAAATTTTTTTGGAAAATTTTTTTCGAAAATTTTTTTTCGAAATTTTTTTCGAAAATTTTTTTCGGAAATTTTTTCGAAAATTTTTTTCGAAAATTTTTTTCGGAAATTTTTTCGAAAATTTTTTCGAAAATTTTTTCGAAAATTTTTTCGAAAATTTTTTTTCAAAATTTTTTTCGAAAATTTTTTTTCAAAATTTTCTTCAAAATTTTTTTTCGAAATTTTTTTCGAAAATTTTTTTCGGAAATTTTTTCGAAAATTTTTTTCGAAAACTTTTTTCGGAATTTTTTCGAAAATTTTTTCGAAAATTTTTTTTCAAAATTTTTTTCGAAAATTTTTTTTCAAAATTTTCTTCAAAATTTTTTTCGAAAATTTTTATTTCAAAATTTTTTTCGAAAATTTTTTTTCGAAATTTTTTTGGAAATTTTTTTTTCAAAATTTTTTTCGAAAATTTTTTTCAAAATTTTTTTCGAAAATTTTTTTGGAAAATTTTTTTCAAATTTTTTTTCAAAATCTTTTTTCAAAATTTTTTTCGAAAATTTTTTTCAAAATTTTTTTCGAAAATTTTTTTGGAAAACTTTTTTCAAATTTTTTTTCGAAAATTTTTTTTCGAAATTTTTTTCGAAAATTTTTTTCAAAATTTTTTTCGAAAATTTTTTTCAAAATTTTTTTCAAAATTTTTTTCGAAAATTATTTTTCAAAATTTTTTTCGAAATTTTTTTCGAAAATTTTTTTCGAAAGTTTTTTTCAAAATTTTTTTCAAAATTTTTTTCGAAAATTTTTCGAAATTTTTTTCAAGATTTTTTTCGAAATTTTTTTTTCAAAATTTTTTCGAAATTTTTTTTCAAAATTTTTTTCGAAAATTTTTTTCGAAAATTTTTTTTCGAAATTTTTTTGGAAAATTTTTTTTCAAAATTTTTTCGAAAATTTTTTCGAAAATTTTTTTTCAAACTTTTTTTCAAAAATTCTTTTCGAAAATTCTTTTCGAAAATTTTTTTTCATAATTTTTTTCAAAATTTTTTTCGAAAATTTTATTTCAAAATTTTTTTCGAAATTTTTTTTTCAAAATTTTTTTAAAAATTTTTTTCGAAAATTTTTTTTCAAAATTTTTTTCGAAAATTTTTTTCGAAAATTTTTTTTAAAATTTTTTTCGAAAATTTTTTTTCGAAATTTTTTTCGAAAATTTTTTTCAAAATTTTTTTCGAAAATTTTTTCGAAAATTTTTATTCAAAATTTTTTTCAAAATTTTTTTTCGAAAATTTTTTTTCAAAATTTTTTTCGAAAATTTTTTTTCAAAATTTTTTTCGAAAATTTTTTTTCGAAATTTTTTTCAAAAATTTTTTTCAAAATTTTTTTCGAAAATTTTTTCGAAAATTTTTTTTCAAAATTTTTTCGAAAATTTTTTTTCAAAATTTTTTTTCGAAAATTTTTTTTCGAAAAATTTTTTCGTAAAATTTTTTTTCAAAATTTTTTTCCGAAACTTTTTTTCGAAAATTTTTTTTCAAAATTTTTTTCGAAAATTTTTTTTCAAAATTTTTTTCAAAATTTTTTTCGAAAATTTTTTTTCGTAATTTTTTTCGAAAATTTTTTTCAAAATTTTTTTCGCAAATTTTTTTTCAAAATTTATTTCGAAAATTTTTTTTTGAAAATTTTTTTTCAAAATTTTTTTGAAAATTTTTTTTCGAAAATTTTTTTCGAAAATTTTTTTCGAAAACTTTTTTTCAAAATTTTTTTCGAAAATTTTTTTTCAAAATTTTTTCGAAAATTTTTTTTCAAAATCTTTTTCCGAAATTTTTTTCGAAAATTTTTTTTAAAAATTTTTTTCGAAAATTTTTTTTCAAAATTTTTTTCAAAATTTTTTTCGAAAATTTTTTTTCGAAATTTTTTTCAAAATTTTTTTTCAAAATTTTTTTCGAAAATTTTTTTTCAAAATTTTTTTCAAAATTTTTTTCGAAAATTTTCTTCGAAAATTTTTTTTCAAAATTTTTTTCGAAATTTTTTTCATAATTTTTTTCGAAAATTTTTTTTAAAAATTTTTTTTGAAAATTTTTTTCAAAATTTTTTTCGAAAATTTTTTTGGAAAATTTTTTTTCAAAATTTTTTTCGAAAATTTTTTTAAAAATTTTTTTTGAAAATTTTTTTTCGAAATTTTTTTCGAAAATTTTTTTCGGTAATTTTTTCGAAAATTTTTTTCGAAAATTTTTTTCGGAAATTTTTTCGAAAATTTTTTCGAAAATTTTTTCGAAAATTTTTTTTCAAAATTTTTTTCGAAATTTTTTTTTCAAAATTTTCTTCAAAATTTTTTTTCGAAATTTTTTTCAAAAATTTTTTTCGAAAATTTTTTCGAAAATTTTTTTTCGAAAACTTTTTTCGGAAAATTTTTCGAAAATTTTTTCGAAAATTTTTTTTCAAAATTTTTTTCGAAAATTTTTTTTCAAAATTTTCTTCAAAATTTTTTTCGAAAATTTTTATTTCAAAATTTTTTTCGAAATTTTTTTTTCTTTTTGGAAATTTTTTTTTCAAAATTTTTTTCGAAAATTTTTTTCAAAATTTTTTTCGAAAATTTTGTTGGAAAATTTTTTTCAAATTTTTTTTTCAAAATTTTTTTCGAAAATTTTTTTCAAAATTTTTTTCGAAAATTTTTTTGGAAATTTTTTTTCAAATTTTTTTTCGAAAATTTTTTTTCGAAATTTTTTTCGAAAATTTTTTTCAAAATTTTTTTCGAAAATTTTTTTTAAAATTTTTTTCAAAATTTTTTTCGAAAATTATTTTTCAAAATTTTTTTTCAAAATTTTTTTCGAAATTTTTTTCGAAAATTTTTTTCGAAAGGTTTTTTTCAAAATTTTTTTCAAAATTTTTTTCGAAAATTTTTTCGAAAATCTTTCGAAATTTTTTTCGAAAATTTTTTTCGGAAATTTTTTTTGAAAATTTTTTTCAAGATTTTTTTCGAAATTTTTTTTTCAAAATTTTTTTCAAAATTTTTTTTCAAAATTTTTTTCGAAAATTTTTTTTCAAAATTTTTTTCGAAAATTTTTTTTCGAAATTTTTTTGGAAAATTTTCTTTCAAAATTTTTTTCGAGAATTTTTTTCAAAATTTTTTTCGAAAATTTTTTTTCAAAATTTTTTTCGAAAATTCTTTACGAAAATTTTTTTTCATAATTTTTTTCAAAATTTTTTTCGAAAATTTTATTTCAAAATTTTTTTCGAAATTTTTTTTTCAAAATTTTTTTCAAAATTTTTTTCGAAAATTTTTTTTCAAAATTTTTTTCGAAAATTTTTTTCAAAATTTTTTTTTCAAAATTTTTTTCCGAAATTTTTATCGAAAATTTTTTTTCAAAATTTTTTTCCGAAATTTTTTTCGAAAATTTTTTTTAAATTTTTTTCGAAAATTTTTTTTCGAAATTTTTTTCGAAAATTTTTTTCAAAATTTTTTTTGAAAATTTTTTCGAAAATTTTTTTTCAAAATTTTTTTCGAAAATTTTTTTTCAAAATTTTTTTCAAAATTTTTTTCGAAAATTTTTTTTCAAAATTTTTTTCGAAATTTTTTTTCAAAATTTTTTTCGAAAATTTTTTTTCGAAATTTTTTTTCAAAATTTTTTTCGAAAATTTTTTTTCAAAATTTTTTCAAAATTTTTTTCGAAAATTTTTTTCCGAAATTTTTTTCGAAAATTTTTTTCAAAATTTTCTTCGAAAATTTTTTCGAAAATTTTTTTTCAAAATTTTTTTCGAAAATTTTTTTTTCAAAATTTTTTTCGAAAATTTTTTTCAAAATTTTTTTCGAAAATTTTTTTCGAAAATTTTTTTCGAAAATTTTTTTCGAAAATTTTTTTTCAAAATTGTTTTCGAAAATTTTTTTTCAAAATTTTTTTCGAAAATTTTTTTCAAAATTTTTTTCGAAAATTTTTTTCAAAATTTTTTTCGAAAATTTTTTCGAAAATTTTTTTTCAAAATTTTTTTCGAAACTTTTTTTTCAAAATTTTTTTCGAAATTTTTTTAAAAATTTTTTTCAAAATTTTTTTCGAAGATTTTTTTTCAAAATTTTTTTCGAAAATTTTTTTCGAAAATTTTTTTTCGAAATTTTTTTCGAAATTTTTTTTGAAAATTTTTTTTCAAAATTTTTTTGAAAATTTTTTTTCAAAATTTTTTTCAAAATTTTTTTCGAAAATTTTTTTCGAAAATTTTTTTCAAAATTTTTTTCGAAAATTTTTTTGGAAAATTTTTTTCGAAATTTTTTTTCAAAATTTTTTTTCGAAATTTTTTTTCAAAATTTTTTTCAAAAATTTTTTTTTCAAAATTTTTTTCAAAATTTTTTTCGAAAATTTTTTTTCGAAATTTTTTTCGAAAATTTTGTTCAAAATTTTTTTCGAAATTTTTTTTTCAAAATTTTTTTCGAAAATTTTTTTTCAAAATTTTTTTCGAAAATTTTTTTCAAAATTTTTTTCAAAATTTTTTTCGAAATTTTTTTCATAATTTTTTTCGAAAATGTTTTTTTAAAATTTTTTTCGAAAATTTTTTTCGAAAATTTTTTTCGAAAATTTTTTTCAAAATTTTTTTCGAAAATTTTTTTCGAAAATTTTTTTAAAAATTTTTTTCAAAATTTTTTTCGAAAATTTTTTTTCAAAATTTTTTTGGAAAATTTTTTTCGAAAATTTTTTTTCGAAATTTTTTTCGAAAATTTTTTTCGGAAATTTTTTCGAAAATTTTTTTCGAAAATTTTTTTCGGAAATTTTTTCGAAAATTTTTTCGAAAATTTTTTCGAAAATTTTTTCGAAAATTTTTTTTCAAAATTTTTTTCGAAAATTTTTTTTCAAAATTTTCTTCAAAATTTTTTTTCGAAATTTTTTTCGAAAATTTTTTTCGGAAATTTTTTCGAAAATTTTTTTCGAAAACTTTTTTCGGAAATTTTTTCGAAAATTTTTTCGAAAATTTTTTTTCAAAATTTTTTTCGAAAATTTTTTTTCAAAATTTTCTTCAAAATTTTTTTCGAAAATTTTTATTTCAAAATTTTTTTCGAAAATTTTTTTTCGAAATTTTTTTGGAAATTTTTTTTTCAAAATTTTTTTCGAAAATTTTTTTCAAAATTTTTTTCGAAAATTTTTTTGGAAAATTTTTTTCAAATTTTTTTTCAAAATCTTTTTTCAAAATTTTTTTCGAAAATTTTTTTCAAAATTTTTTTCGAAAATTTTTTTGGAAAACTTTTTTCAAATTTTTTTTCGAAAATTTTTTTTCGAAATTTTTTTCGAAAATTTTTTTCAAAATTTTTTTCGAAAATTTTTTTCAAAATTTTTTTCAAAATTTTTTTCGAAAATTATTTTTCAAAATTTTTTTCGAAATTTTTTTCGAAAATTTTTTTCGAAAGTTTTTTTCAAAATTTTTTTCAAAATTTTTTTCGAAAATTTTTCGAAATTTTTTTCAAGATTTTTTTCGAAATTTTTTTTTCAAAATTTTTTCGAAATTTTTTTTCAAAATTTTTTTCGAAAATTTTTTTCGAAAATTTTTTTTCGAAATTTTTTTGGAAAATTTTTTTTCAAAATTTTTTCGAAAATTTTTTCGAAAATTTTTTTTCAAACTTTTTTTCAAAAATTCTTTTCGAAAATTCTTTTCGAAAATTTTTTTTCATAATTTTTTTCAAAATTTTTTTCGAAAATTTTATTTCAAAATTTTTTTCGAAATTTTTTTTTCAAAATTTTTTTAAAAATTTTTTTCGAAAATTTTTTTTCAAAATTTTTTTCGAAAATTTTTTTCGAAAATTTTTTTTAAAATTTTTTTCGAAAATTTTTTTTCGAAATTTTTTTCGAAAATTTTTTTCAAAATTTTTTTCGAAAATTTTTTCGAAAATTTTTATTCAAAATTTTTTTCAAAATTTTTTTTCGAAAATTTTTTTTCAAAATTTTTTTCGAAAATTTTTTTTCAAAATTTTTTTCGAAAATTTTTTTTCGAAATTTTTTTCAAAAATTTTTTTCAAAATTTTTTTCGAAAATTTTTTCGAAAATTTTTTTTCAAAATTTTTTCGAAAATTTTTTTTCAAAATTTTTTTTCGAAAATTTTTTTTCGAAAAATTTTTTCGTAAAATTTTTTTTCAAAATTTTTTTCCGAAACTTTTTTTCGAAAATTTTTTTTCAAAATTTTTTTCGAAAATTTTTTTTCAAAATTTTTTTCAAAATTTTTTTCGAAAATTTTTTTTCGTAATTTTTTTCGAAAATTTTTTTCAAAATTTTTTTCGCAAATTTTTTTTCAAAATTTATTTCGAAAATTTTTTTTTGAAAATTTTTTTTCAAAATTTTTTTGAAAATTTTTTTTCGAAAATTTTTTTCGAAAATTTTTTTCGAAAACTTTTTTTCAAAATTTTTTTCGAAAATTTTTTTTCAAAATTTTTTCGAAAATTTTTTTTCAAAATCTTTTTCCGAAATTTTTTTCGAAAATTTTTTTTAAAAATTTTTTTCGAAAATTTTTTTTCAAATTTTTTTTCAAAATTTTTTTCGAAAATTTTTTTTCGAAATTTTTTTCAAAATTTTTTTTCAAAATTTTTTTCGAAAATTTTTTTTCAAAATTTTTTTCAAAATTTTTTTCGAAAATTTTCTTCGAAAATTTTTTTTCAAAATTTTTTTCGAAATTTTTTTCATAATTTTTTTCGAAAATTTTTTTTAAAAATTTTTTTTGAAAATTTTTTTCAAAATTTTTTTCGAAAATTTTTTTGGAAAATTTTTTTTCAAAATTTTTTTCGAAAATTTTTTTAAAAATTTTTTTTGAAAATTTTTTTTCGAAATTTTTTTCGAAAATTTTTTTCGGTAATTTTTTCGAAAATTTTTTTCGAAAATTTTTTTCGGAAATTTTTTCGAAAATTTTTTCGAAAATTTTTTCGAAAATTTTTTTTCAAAATTTTTTTCGAAATTTTTTTTTCAAAATTTTCTTCAAAATTTTTTTTCGAAATTTTTTTCAAAAATTTTTTTCGAAAATTTTTTCGAAAATTTTTTTTCGAAAACTTTTTTCGGAAAATTTTTCGAAAATTTTTTCGAAAATTTTTTTTCAAAATTTTTTTCGAAAATTTTTTTTCAAAATTTTCTTCAAAATTTTTTTCGAAAATTTTTATTTCAAAATTTTTTTCGAAATTTTTTTTTCTTTTTGGAAATTTTTTTTTCAAAATTTTTTTCGAAAATTTTTTTCAAAATTTTTTTCGAAAATTTTTTTGGAAAATTTTTTTCAAATTTTTTTTTCAAAATTTTTTTCGAAAATTTTTTTCAAAATTTTTTTCGAAAATTTTTTTGGAAATTTTTTTTCAAATTTTTTTTCGAAAATTTTTTTTCGAAATTTTTTTCGAAAATTTTTTTCAAAATTTTTTTCGAAAATTTTTTTTAAAATTTTTTTCAAAATTTTTTTCGAAAATTATTTTTCAAAATTTTTTTTCAAAATTTTTTTCGAAATTTTTTTCGAAAATTTTTTTCGAAAGGTTTTTTTCAAAATTTTTTTCAAAATTTTTTTCGAAAATTTTTTCGAAAATCTTTCGAAATTTTTTTCGAAAATTTTTTTCGGAAATTTTTTTTGAAAATTTTTTTCAAGATTTTTTTCGAAATTTTTTTTTCAAAATTTTTTTCAAAATTTTTTTTCAAAATTTTTTTCGAAAATTTTTTTTCAAAATTTTTTTCGAAAATTTTTTTTCGAAATTTTTTTGGAAAATTTTCTTTCAAAATTTTTTTCGAGAATTTTTTTCAAAATTTTTTTCGAAAATTTTTTTTCAAAATTTTTTTCGAAAATTCTTTTCGAAAATTTTTTTTCATAATTTTTTTCAAAATTTTTTTCGAAAATTTTATTTCAAAATTTTTTTCGAAATTTTTTTTTCAAAATTTTTTTCAAAATTTTTTTCGAAAATTTTTTTTCAAAATTTTTTTCGAAAATTTTTTTCAAAATTTTTTTTTCAAAATTTTTTTCCGAAATTTTTATCGAAAATTTTTTTTCAAAATTTTTTTCCGAAATTTTTTTCGAAAATTTTTTTTAAATTTTTTTCGAAAATTTTTTTTCGAAATTTTTTTCGAAAATTTTTTTCAAAATTTTTTTTGAAAATTTTTTCGAAAATTTTTTTTCAAAATTTTTTTCGAAAATTTTTTTTCAAAATTTTTTTCAAAATTTTTTTCGAAAATTTTTTTTCAAAATTTTTTTCGAAATTTTTTTTCAAAATTTTTTTCGAAAATTTTTTTTCGAAATTTTTTTTCAAAATTTTTTTCGAAAATTTTTTTTCAAAATTTTTTCAAAATTTTTTTCGAAAATTTTTTTCCGAAATTTTTTTCGAAAATTTTTTTCAAAATTTTCTTCGAAAATTTTTTCGAAAATTTTTTTTCAAAATTTTTTTCGAAAATTTTTTTTTCAAAATTTTTTTCGAAAATTTTTTTCAAAATTTTTTTCGAAAATTTTTTTCGAAAATTTTTTTCGAAAATTTTTTTCGAAAATTTTTTTTCAAAATTGTTTTCGAAAATTTTTTTTCAAAATTTTTTTCGAAAATTTTTTTCAAAATTTTTTTCGAAAATTTTTTTCAAAATTTTTTTCGAAAATTTTTTCGAAAATTTTTTTTCAAAATTTTTTTCGAAACTTTTTTTTCAAAATTTTTTTCGAAATTTTTTTGGAAATTTTCTTTTCAAAATTTTTTTCGAAAATTTTTTTTCAAAATTTTTTTCGAAAATTTTTTTCAAAATTTTTTTCGAAAATTTTTTTGGAAAATTTTTTTTCAAAATTTTTTTCAAAATTTTTTTCGAAAATTTTTTTCGAAATTTTTTTTTTTAATTTTTTTTTTTAATTTTTTTTCAAAATTTTTTTCAAAATTTTTTTCAAAATTTTCTTCGAAAATTTTTTTTCAAAATTTTTTTTCGAAATTTTTTTCGAAAATTTTTTTTCAAAATTTTTTTCGAAAATTTTTTTCAAAATTTTTTTCGAAAATTTTTTTCAAAATTTTTTTCGAAAATTTTCTTCGAAATTTTTTTTTCAAAATTTTTTTCGAAAATTTTTTTTCAAAATTTTTTTCAAAATTGTTTTTCAAAATTTTTTTTCAAATTTTTTTTCGAAAATTTTTTTCGAAAATTTTTTTTCGAAATTATTTTGGAAATTTTTTTTCCAAAATTTTTTTCGAAAATTTTTTTCAAAATTTTTTTCGAAAATTTTTTTCGAAATTTTTTTTTCAAAATTTTTTTCGAAAACTTTTTTTTCAAAATTTTTTTCAAAATCTTTTTCGAAAATTTTTTTCAAAATTTTTTTCGAAAAGTTTTTTCGAAATTTTTTTTTTTAATTTTTTTCGAAAATTTTTTTACGAAAATTTTATTTCAAAATTTTTTTCGAAAATTTTTTTTCAAAATTTTTTTCGAAAATTTTTTTTCAAAATTTTTTTCAAAATTTTTTTCGAAAATTTTTTCGAAAATTTTTCTTCAAAATTCTTTCGAAAATTTTTTTTCAAAATTTTTTTCGAAAATTTTTTTTCAAAATTTTTTTCCGAAATTTTTTTCGAAAATTTTTTTTCAAAATTTTTTTCGAAAATTTTTTTTCAAAATTTTTTTCAAAATTTTTTTCGAAAATTTTTTTTCAAAATTTTTTTCGAAAATTTTTTTTCGAAATTTTCTTGGAAATTTTTTTTTCAAAATCTTTTTCGAAATTTTTTTTCAAAATTTTTTTCGAAAAATTTTTTCGAATTTTTTTTTAAAAATTTTTTTTGAAAATTTTTTTTCGAAATTTTTTTGGTAATTTTTTTTTCAAAATTTTTTTCGAAAATTTTTTTCGAAATTTTTTTTCGAAAATTTTTTTCAAAATTTTTTTCGAAAATTTTTCGAAAATTTTTTTTCAAAATTTTTTTCGAAAATTCTTTTCGAAAATTTTTTTTTCATAATTTTTTTCATAATTTTTTTCGAAAATTTTATTTCAAAATTTTTTTCGAAAATTTTTTTTCAAAATTTTTTTCTTAAATTTTTTTTCAAAATTTTTTTCGAAAATTTTTTTTCAAAATTTTTTTCGAAAATTTTATTCAAATTTTTTTTTCGAAAATTTTTTTGGAAATTTTTTTTTCAAAATTTTTTTCGAAAATTTTTTTAAAAATTTTTTTCGAAAATTTTTTTCAAAATTTTTTTCAAAATTTTTTTTCGAAAATTATTTTTCAAAATTTTTTTTCAAAATTTTTTTCGAAAATTTTTTTTCAAATTTTTTTTCGAAATTTTTTTTGAAATTTTTTTTTCAAAATTTTTTTCGAAAATTTTTTTCAAAATTTTTTTCGAAAATTTTTTTCAAAATTTTTTTCGAAAATTTTTTTCGAAATTTTTTTTTTTTAATTTTTTTCGAAAATGTTTTTTCGAAAATTTTATTTCAAAATTTTTTTCGAAATTTTTTTTTCAAAATTTTTTTCGAAAATTTTTTTTCAAAATTTTTTTCGAAAATTTTTTTTCAAAATTTTTTTCGAAAATTTTTTTTCGAAATTTTTTTGGAAAATTTTTTTTCAAAATCTTTTTCGAAAATTTTTTTCAAATTTTTTTTCGAAAATTTTTTTCAAAATTTTTTTCGAAAATTTTTTTGGAAAATTTTTTTCGAAATTTTTTTTCAAAATTTTTTTTGAAAATTTTTTTTCGAAATTTTTTTTCAAAATTTTTTTCAAAATTTTTTTCAAAAATTTTTTTTCGAAATTTTTTTCGAAAATTTTGTTCAAAATTTTTTTCGAAAATTTTTTTTCAAAATTTATTTCGAAAATTTTTTTTCAAAATTTTTTTCGAAAATTTTTTTCAAAATTTTTTTCAAAATTTTTTTCGAAATTTTTTTCATAATTTTTTTCGAAAATGTTTTTTTAAAATTTTTTTCGAAAATTTTTTTCAAAATTTTTTTAAAAATTTTTTTCAAAATTTTTTTCGAAAATTTTTTTTCAAAATTTTTTTGGAAAATTTTTTTCGAAAATTTTTTTTCGAAATTTTTTTCGAAAATTTTTTTCGGAAATTTTTTCGAAAATTTTTTTCGAAAATTTTTTTCGGAAATTTTTTCGAAAATTTTTTCGAAAATTTTTTCGAAAATTTTTTCGAAAATTTTTTTTCAAAATTTTTTTCGAAAATTTTTTTTCAAAATTTTCTTCAAAATTTTTTTTCGAAATTTTTTTCGAAAATTTTTTTCGGAAATTTTTTCGAAAATTTTTTTCGAAAACTTTTTTCGGAAATTTTTTCGAAAATTTTTTCGAAAATTTTTTTTCAAAATTTTTTTCGAAAATTTTTTTTCAAAATTTTCTTCAAAATTTTTTTCGAAAATTTTTATTTCAAAATTTTTTTCGAAAATTTTTTTTCGAAATTTTTTTGGAAATTTTTTTTTCAAAATTTTTTTCGAAAATTTTTTTCAAAATTTTTTTCGAAAATTTTTTTGGAAAATTTTTTTCAAATTTTTTTTCAAAATCTTTTTTCAAAATTTTTTTTGAAAATTTTTTCGAAAATTTTTTTTCAAAATTTTTTTCGAAAATTTTATTCAAATTTTTTTTCGAAAATTTTTTTGGAAATTTTTTCGAAAATTTTTTTTCAAAATTTTTTTCGAAAATTTTTTCGAAAATTTTTCGAAAATTTTTTTGAAAATTTTTTTCGGAAATTTTTTTCGAAAATTTTTTTTCGAAATTTTTTTGGAAAATTTTTTTTCAAAATTTTTTTCGAAAATTTTTTTTCGAATTCTTTTAGGAAATTTTTTTTTCAAAATTTTTTTCGAAAATTTTTTTTCAAAATTTTTTTCGAAAATTCTTTTCGAAAATTTTTTTTCAAAATTATTTTCGAAAATTTTTTTTCAAAATTTTTTTCAAGATTTTTTCGAAAATTTATTTTCGAAATTTTTAACGAAAATTTTTTTCAAAATTTTTTTCGAAAATTTTATAGAAACTTTTTTTTCAAAATTTTTTTCGAAAATTCTTTTTTCAAAATTTTTTTCAAAATTTTTTTCGAAAATTTTTTTTCGAAAATTTTTTTGGAAAATTTTTTTTCAAAATTTTCTCGAAATTTTTTTTCAAAATTTTTTTCGAAATTTTTTTTCAAAATTTTTTTCGAAATTTTTTTTAAAAATTTTTTTTCAAAATTTTTTTCAAAAATTTTTTTCAAAATTTTTTTCGAAAATTTTTTCGAAAATTTTTTTTATAAATTTTTTTCGAAAATTTTTTTTCAAAATTATTTTCGAATGTTTTTTTCAAAATTTTTTTCAAAAATTGTTTTCGAAATTTTTTTTCGAAAATTTTTTTCAAAATTTTTTTCGAAAATTTGTTTTCGAAAATTTTTTTCGAAAATTTTTTTCCGAAATTTTTTTCCGAAATTTTTTTCGAAAATTTTTTTTCAAAATTTTTTTCGAAAATTTTTTTTCAAAATTTTTTTTAAAATTTTTTTCGAAAATTTTTTTTCGTAATTTTTTTCGAAAATTTTTTTCAAAATTTTTTTCGAAAATTTTTTCGAAAATTTTTTTTCAAAATTTTTTTCGAAAATTTTTTTTCAAAATTTTTTTTCGAAAATTTTTTTTCAAAATTTTTTTCGAAAATTTTTTTTCAAAATTTTTTTCAAAAATTTTTTTTCGAAATTTTTTTCGAAAATTTTATTCAAAATTTTTTTCGAAAATTTTTTTTCAAAATTCTTTCGAAAATTTTTTTTCAAAATTTTTTTCGAAAATTTTTTTTCAAAATTTTTTTCCGAAATTTTTTTCGAAAATTTTTTTTCAAAATTTTTTTCGAAAATTTTTTTTCAAAATTTTTTTCAAAATTTTTTTTCAAAATTTTTTTTCGTAATTTTTTTCGAAAATTTTTTTCTAAAATTTTTTCGAAAATTTTTTTTCAAAATTTTTTTCGAAAATTTTTTTCAAATTTTTTTCGAAAATTTTTTTTCGAAATTTTTTTGGAAATTTTTTTTTCAAAATTTTTTTCAAAATTTTTTTCGAAAATTTTTTTGGAAAATTTTTTTCGAAATTTTTTTTCAAAATTTTTTTTGAAAATTTTTTTTCGAAATTTTTTTTCAAAATTTTTTTCAAAAATTTTTTTTCAAAATTTTTTTCAAAATTTTTTTCGAAATTTTTTTTTCGAAATTTTTTTCGAAAATTTTTTCGAAAATTTTTTTTCAAAATTTTTTTCGAAAATTTTTTTTCAAAATTTTTTTCGAAAATTTTTTTCAAAATTTTTTTCAAAATTTTTTTCGAAATTTTTTTCATAATTTTTTTCGAAAATGTTTTTTTTAAATTTTTTTCGAAAATTTTTTTCAAAATTTTTTTCGAAAATTTTTTTCGAAAATTTTTTTAAAAATTTTTTTCAAAATTTTTTTCGAAAATTTTTTTTCAAAATTTTTTTGGAAAATTTTTTTCGAAAATTTTTTTTCGAAATTTTTTTCGAAAATTTTTTTCGGAAATTTTTTCGAAAATTTTTTTCGAAAATTTTTTTCGAAAATTTTTTCGAAAATTTTTTTCGAAAATTTTTTTCGGAAATTTTTTCGAAAATTTTTTCGAAAATTTTTTTGAAAATTTTTTCGAAAATTTTTTTTCAAAATTTTTTTCGAAATTTTTTTTTCAAAATTTTCTTCAAAATTTTTTTTCGAAATTTTTTTCGAAAATTTTTTTCGGAAATTTTTTCGAAAATTTTTTTCGAAAACTTTTTTGGGAAATTTTTTCGAAAATTTTTTCGAAAATTTTTTTGAAAATTTTTTCGAAATTTTTTTTTCAAAATTTTTTTCGAAATTTTTTTTTCAAAATTTTCTTCAAAATTTTTTTTCGAAATTTTTTTCGAAAATTTTTTTCGGAAATTTTTTCGAAAATTTTTTTCGAAAACTTTTTTGGGAAATTTTTTCGAAAATTTTTTCGAAAATTTTTTTTCAAATTTTTTTTCAAAATCTTTTTTCAAAATTTTTTTCGAAAATTTTTTTCAAAATTTTTTTCGAAAATTTTTTTGGAAAATTTTTTTCAAATTTTTTTTCGAAAATTTTTTTTCAAAATTTTTTTCGAAAATTTTTTTCAAAATTTTTTTCCAAAATTTTTTTCAAAATTTTTTTCAAAAGTTTTTTCGAAAATTATTTTTCAAAATTTTTTTCGAAATTTTTTTCGAAAATTTTTTTCGAAAGTTTTTTTCAAAATTTTTTTCAAAATTTTTTTCGAAAATTTTTCGAAATTTTTTTCAAGATTTTTTTCGAAATTTTTTTTTCAAAATTTTTTTCGAAATTTTTTTTCAAAATTTTTTTCGAAAATTTTTTTCGAAAATTTTTTTTCGAAATTTTTTTGGAAAATTTTTTTTTAAAATTTTTTCGAAAATTTTTTCGAAAATTTTTTTTCAAACTTTTTTTCAAAAATTCTTTTCGAAAATTCTTTTCGAAAATTTTTTTTCATAATTTTTTTCAAAATTTTTTTCGAAAATTTTATTTCAAAATTTTTTTCGAAATTTTTTTTTCAAAATTTTTTTAAAAATTTTTTTCGAAAATTTTTTTTCAAAATTTTTTTCGAAAATTTTTTTCGAAAATTTTTTTTAAAATTTTTTTCGAAAATTTTTTTTCGAAATTTTTTTCGAAAATTTTTTTCAAAATTTTTTTCGAAAATTTTTTCGAAAATTTTTTTTCAAAATTTTTTTCAAAATTTTTTTTCGAAAATTTTTTTTCAAAATTTTTTTCGAAAATTTTTTTTCAAAATTTTTTTCGAAAATTTTTTTTCGAAATTTTTTTCAAAAATTTTTTTCAAAATTTTTTTCGAAAATTTTTTCGAAAATTTTTTTTCAAAATTTTTTCGAAAAATTTTTTTCAAAATTTTTTTCGAAAATTTTTTTTCGAAAAATTTTTTCGAAAATTTTTTTTTAAAATTTTTTTCCGAAATTTTTTTCGAAAATTTTTTTTCAAAATTTTTTTCGAAAATTTTTTTTCAAAATTTTTTTCAAAATTTTTTTCGAAAATTTTTTTTCGTAATTTTTTTCGAAAATTTTTTTCAAAATTTTTTTCGCAAATTTTTTTTCAAAATGTTTTTCGAAAATTTTTTTTTGAAAATTTTTTTTCAAAATTTTTTTGAAATTTTTTTTTCGAAAATTTTTTTCGAAAATTTTTTTCGAAAATTTTTTTTCAAAATTTTTTTCGAAAATTTTTTTTCAAAATTTTTTCGAAAATTTTTTTTCAAAATCTTTTTCCGAAATTTTTTTCGAAAATTTTTTTTAAAAATTTTTTTCGAAAATTTTTTTTCAAAATTTTTTTCCGAAATTTTTTTCGAAAATTTTTTTTCGAAATTTTTTTCAAAATTTTTTTTCAAAATTTTTTTCGAAAATTTTTTTTCAAAATTTTTTTCGAAAATTTTCTTCGAAAATTTTCTTCGAAAATTTTTTTTCGAAATTTTTTTGGAAATTTTTTTTTCAAAATTTTTTTGGAAATTTTTTTTTCAAAATTTTTTCGAAAATTTTTTTCAAAATTTTTTTCGAAATTTTTTTTTCAAAATTTTTTTCGAAAATTTTTTTCGAAAATTTTTTTTCAAAATTTTTTTCAAAAATTTTTTCAAAAATTTTTTCAAAAATTTTTCGAATATTTTTTTTCAAAATTTTTTTCGAAAATTTTTTTTCAAAATTTTTTTCGAAAATTTTTTTCAAAATTTTTTTCGAAAATTTTTTTGGAAAACTTTTCAAAATTTTTTTCAAAATTTTTTTCATAATTTTTTTTGAAAATTATTTTTCAAAATTTTTTTCAAAATTTTTTTCGAAAATTTTTTCGAAAATTTTTTTTCAAAATTTTTGTGGAAAATTTTTTTCAAATTTTTTTTCAAAATTTTTTTTCAAAATTATTTCGAAAATTTTTTTCAAAATTTTTTTCGAAAATTTTTTTGGAAAATTTTTTTCAAATTTTTTTTCGAAAATTTTTTTTCGAAATTTTTTTCGAAAATTTTTTTCAAAATTTTTTTCGAAAATTTTTTTCAAAATTTTTTTCAAAATTTTTTTTCGAAAATTATTTTTCAAAATTTTTTTTCAAAATTTTTTTCGAAATTTTTTTCGAAAATTTTTTTCGAAAGTTTTTTTCAAAATTTTTTTCAAAATTTTTTTCAAAATTTTTTTCAAAATTTTTTTCGAAAATTTTTCGAAATTTTTTTCAAAATTTTTTTAGAAATTTTTTTTTCAAAATTTTTTTCGAAATTTTTTTTCAAAATTTTTTTCGAAAATTTTTTTTCGAAATTTTTTTGGAAAATTTTTTTTCAAAATTTTTTCGAAAATTTTTTCGAAAATTTTTTTTCAAAATTTTTTTCAAAAATTCTTTTCGAAAATTCTTTTCGAAAATTTTTTTTCATAATTTTTTTCAAAATTTTTTTCGAAAATTTTATTTCAAAATTTTTTTCGAAATTTTTTTTTTTAAAATTTTTTTCAAAATTTTTTTTGAAAATTTTTTTTTGAAATTTTTTTGGAAATTTTTTTTTCAAAATTTTTTTCGAAAATTTTTTTCAAAATTTTTTTCGAAAATTTTATTTCAAAATTTTTTTCGAAAATTTTTTTTCAAAATTTTTTTCGAAAATTTTTTTTCAAAATTTTTTTCTAAAATTTTGTCGAAAATTTTTTTTCAAAATTTTTTTCGAAAATTTTATTCAAATTTTTTTTCGAAAATTTTTTTGGAAATTTTTTTTTCAAAATTTTTTTCGAAAATTTTTTTAAAAATTTTTTTCGAATTTTTTTTTTCGAAATTTTTTTCGAAAATTTTATTCAAATTTTTTTTCGAAAATTTTTTCGAAAATTTTTTTGGAAAATTTTTTTTCAAAATGTTTTTCGAAAATTTTTTTAAAAATTTTTTTCAAAATTTTTTTCGAAGATTTTTTTTCAAAATTTTTTTCGAAAATTTTTTTTCAAAATTTTTTTTAAAATTTTTTTCGAAAATTTTTTTTCGTAATTTTTTTCGAAAATTTTTTTCAAAATTTTTTTCGAAAATTTTTTCGAAAATTTTTTTTCAAAATTTTTTTCGAAAATTTTTTTTCAAAATTTTTTTTCGAAAATTTTTTTTCAAAATTTTTTTCGAAAATTTTTTTTCAAAATTTTTTTCAAAAATTTTTTTTCGAAATTTTTTTCGAAAATTTTATTCAAAATTTTTTTCGAAAATTTTTTTTCAAAATTCTTTCGAAAATTTTTTTTCAAAATTTTTTTCGAAAATTTTTTTTCAAAATTTTTTTCCGAAATTTTTTTCGAAAATTTTTTTTCAAAATTTTTTTCGAAAATTTTTTTTCAAAATTTTTTTCAAAATTTTTTTTCAAAATTTTTTTTCGTAATTTTTTTCGAAAATTTTTTTCTAAAATTTTTTCGAAAATTTTTTTTCAAAATTTTTTTCGAAAATTTTTTTCAAATTTTTTTCGAAAATTTTTTTTCGAAATTTTTTTGGAAATTTTTTTTTCAAAATTTTTTTCAAAATTTTTTTCGAAAATTTTTTTGGAAAATTTTTTTCGAAATTTTTTTTCAAAATTTTTTTTGAAAATTTTTTTTCGAAATTTTTTTTCAAAATTTTTTTCAAAAATTTTTTTTCAAAATTTTTTTCAAAATTTTTTTCGAAATTTTTTTTTCGAAATTTTTTTCGAAAATTTTTTCGAAAATTTTTTTTCAAAATTTTTTTCGAAAATTTTTTTTCAAAATTTTTTTCGAAAATTTTTTTCAAAATTTTTTTCAAAATTTTTTTCGAAATTTTTTTCATAATTTTTTTCGAAAATGTTTTTTTTAAATTTTTTTCGAAAATTTTTTTCAAAATTTTTTTCGAAAATTTTTTTCGAAAATTTTTTTAAAAATTTTTTTCAAAATTTTTTTCGAAAATTTTTTTTCAAAATTTTTTTGGAAAATTTTTTTCGAAAATTTTTTTTCGAAATTTTTTTCGAAAATTTTTTTCGGAAATTTTTTCGAAAATTTTTTTCGAAAATTTTTTTCGAAAATTTTTTCGAAAATTTTTTTCGAAAATTTTTTTCGGAAATTTTTTCGAAAATTTTTTCGAAAATTTTTTTGAAAATTTTTTCGAAAATTTTTTTTCAAAATTTTTTTCGAAATTTTTTTTTCAAAATTTTCTTCAAAATTTTTTTTCGAAATTTTTTTCGAAAATTTTTTTCGGAAATTTTTTCGAAAATTTTTTTCGAAAACTTTTTTGGGAAATTTTTTCGAAAATTTTTTCGAAAATTTTTTTGAAAATTTTTTCGAAATTTTTTTTTCAAAATTTTTTTCGAAATTTTTTTTTCAAAATTTTCTTCAAAATTTTTTTTCGAAATTTTTTTCGAAAATTTTTTTCGGAAATTTTTTCGAAAATTTTTTTCGAAAACTTTTTTGGGAAATTTTTTCGAAAATTTTTTCGAAAATTTTTTTTCAAATTTTTTTTCAAAATCTTTTTTCAAAATTTTTTTCGAAAATTTTTTTCAAAATTTTTTTCGAAAATTTTTTTGGAAAATTTTTTTCAAATTTTTTTTCGAAAATTTTTTTTCAAAATTTTTTTCGAAAATTTTTTTCAAAATTTTTTTCCAAAATTTTTTTCAAAATTTTTTTCAAAAGTTTTTTCGAAAATTATTTTTCAAAATTTTTTTCGAAATTTTTTTCGAAAATTTTTTTCGAAAGTTTTTTTCAAAATTTTTTTCAAAATTTTTTTCGAAAATTTTTCGAAATTTTTTTCAAGATTTTTTTCGAAATTTTTTTTTCAAAATTTTTTTCGAAATTTTTTTTCAAAATTTTTTTCGAAAATTTTTTTCGAAAATTTTTTTTCGAAATTTTTTTGGAAAATTTTTTTTCAAAATTTTTTCGAAAATTTTTTCGAAAATTTTTTTTCAAACTTTTTTTCAAAAATTCTTTTCGAAAATTCTTTTCGAAAATTTTTTTTCATAATTTTTTTCAAAATTTTTTTCGAAAATTTTATTTCAAAATTTTTTTCGAAATTTTTTTTTCAAAATTTTTTTAAAAATTTTTTTCGAAAATTTTTTTTCAAAATTTTTTTCGAAAATTTTTTTCGAAAATTTTTTTTAAAATTTTTTTCGAAAATTTTTTTTCGAAATTTTTTTCGAAAATTTTTTTCAAAATTTTTTTCGAAAATTTTTTCGAAAATTTTTTTTCAAAATTTTTTTCAAAATTTTTTTTCGAAAATTTTTTTTCAAAATTTTTTTCGAAAATTTTTTTTCAAAATTTTTTTCGAAAATTTTTTTTCGAAATTTTTTTCAAAAATTTTTTTCAAAATTTTTTTCGAAAATTTTTTCGAAAATTTTTTTTCAAAATTTTTTCGAAAAATTTTTTTCAAAATTTTTTTCGAAAATTTTTTTTCGAAAAATTTTTTCGAAAATTTTTTTTTAAAATTTTTTTCCGAAATTTTTTTCGAAAATTTTTTTTCAAAATTTTTTTCGAAAATTTTTTTTCAAAATTTTTTTCAAAATTTTTTTCGAAAATTTTTTTTCGTAATTTTTTTCGAAAATTTTTTTCAAAATTTTTTTCGCAAATTTTTTTTCAAAATGTTTTTCGAAAATTTTTTTTTGAAAATTTTTTTTCAAAATTTTTTTGAAATTTTTTTTTCGAAAATTTTTTTCGAAAATTTTTTTCGAAAATTTTTTTTCAAAATTTTTTTCGAAAATTTTTTTTCAAAATTTTTTCGAAAATTTTTTTTCAAAATCTTTTTCCGAAATTTTTTTCGAAAATTTTTTTTAAAAATTTTTTTCGAAAATTTTTTTTCAAAATTTTTTTCCGAAATTTTTTTCGAAAATTTTTTTTCGAAATTTTTTTCAAAATTTTTTTTCAAAATTTTTTTCGAAAATTTTTTTTCAAAATTTTTTTCGAAAATTTTCTTCGAAAATTTTCTTCGAAAATTTTTTTTCGAAATTTTTTTGGAAATTTTTTTTTCAAAATTTTTTTGGAAATTTTTTTTTCAAAATTTTTTCGAAAATTTTTTTCAAAATTTTTTTCGAAATTTTTTTTTCAAAATTTTTTTCGAAAATTTTTTTCGAAAATTTTTTTTCAAAATTTTTTTCAAAAATTTTTTCAAAAATTTTTTCAAAAATTTTTCGAATATTTTTTTTCAAAATTTTTTTCGAAAATTTTTTTTCAAAATTTTTTTCGAAAATTTTTTTCAAAATTTTTTTCGAAAATTTTTTTGGAAAACTTTTCAAAATTTTTTTCAAAATTTTTTTCATAATTTTTTTTGAAAATTATTTTTCAAAATTTTTTTCAAAATTTTTTTCGAAAATTTTTTCGAAAATTTTTTTTCAAAATTTTTGTGGAAAATTTTTTTCAAATTTTTTTTCAAAATTTTTTTTCAAAATTATTTCGAAAATTTTTTTCAAAATTTTTTTCGAAAATTTTTTTGGAAAATTTTTTTCAAATTTTTTTTCGAAAATTTTTTTTCGAAATTTTTTTCGAAAATTTTTTTCAAAATTTTTTTCGAAAATTTTTTTCAAAATTTTTTTCAAAATTTTTTTTCGAAAATTATTTTTCAAAATTTTTTTTCAAAATTTTTTTCGAAATTTTTTTCGAAAATTTTTTTCGAAAGTTTTTTTCAAAATTTTTTTCAAAATTTTTTTCAAAATTTTTTTCAAAATTTTTTTCGAAAATTTTTCGAAATTTTTTTCAAAATTTTTTTAGAAATTTTTTTTTCAAAATTTTTTTCGAAATTTTTTTTCAAAATTTTTTTCGAAAATTTTTTTTCGAAATTTTTTTGGAAAATTTTTTTTCAAAATTTTTTCGAAAATTTTTTCGAAAATTTTTTTTCAAAATTTTTTTCAAAAATTCTTTTCGAAAATTCTTTTCGAAAATTTTTTTTCATAATTTTTTTCAAAATTTTTTTCGAAAATTTTATTTCAAAATTTTTTTCGAAATTTTTTTTTTTAAAATTTTTTTCAAAATTTTTTTTGAAAATTTTTTTTTGAAATTTTTTTGGAAATTTTTTTTTCAAAATTTTTTTCGAAAATTTTTTTCAAAATTTTTTTCGAAAATTTTATTTCAAAATTTTTTTCGAAAATTTTTTTTCAAAATTTTTTTCGAAAATTTTTTTTCAAAATTTTTTTCTAAAATTTTGTCGAAAATTTTTTTTCAAAATTTTTTTCGAAAATTTTATTCAAATTTTTTTTCGAAAATTTTTTTGGAAATTTTTTTTTCAAAATTTTTTTCGAAAATTTTTTTAAAAATTTTTTTCGAATTTTTTTTTTCGAAATTTTTTTCGAAAATTTTATTCAAATTTTTTTTCGAAAATTTTTTCGAAAATTTTTTTGGAAAATTTTTTTTCAAAATGTTTTTCGAAAATTTTTTTAAAAATTTTTTTCAAAATTTTTTTCGAAGATTTTTTTTCAAAATTTTTTTCGAAAATTTTTTTCGAAAATTTTTTTTCGAAATTTTTTTCGAAATTTTTTTTGAAAATTTTTTTTCAAAATTTTTTTGAAAATTTTTTTTCAAAATTTTTTTCAAAATTTTTTTCGAAAATTTTTTTCGAAAATTTTTTTTCAAATTTTTTTTCGAAATTTTTTTTGAAATTTTTTTTTCAAAATTTTTTTCGAAAATTTTTTTCAAAATTTTTTTCAAAATTTTTTTCGAAAATTTTTTTCGAAATTTTTTTTTTTTAATTTTTTTCGAAAATTTTTTTTCGAAAATTTTTTTTCGAAAATTTTATTTCAAAATTTTTTTCGAAATTTTTTTTTCAAAATTTTTTTCGAAAATTTTCTTTCAAAATTTTTTTCGAAAATTTTTTTTCAAAATTTTTTTCGAAAATTTTTTTTCGAAATTTTTTTGGAAAATTTTTTTTCAAAATCTTTTTCGAAAATTTTTTTCAAATTTTTTTTCGAAAATTTTTTTCAAAATTTTTTTCGAAAATTTTTTTGGAAAATTTTTTTCGAAATTTTTTTTCAAAATTTTTTTTGAAAATTTTTTTTCGAAATTTTTTTTCAAAATTTTTTTCAAAAATTTTTTTTCAAAATTTTTTTCAAAATTTTTTTCGAAAATTTTTTTTCGAAATTTTTTTCGAAAATTTTGTTCAAAATTTTTTTCGAAAATTTTTTTTCAAAATTTTTTTCGAAAATTTTTTTTCAAAATTTTTTTCGAAAATTTTTTTCAAAATTTTTTTCAAAATTTTTTTCGAAATTTTTTTCATAATTTTTTTCGAAAATGTTTTTTTAAAATTTTTTTCGAAAATTTTTTTCAAAATTTTTTTCGAAAATTTTTTTCGAAAATTTTTTTCAAAATTTTTTTCGAAAATTTTTTTCGAAAATTTTTTTAAAAATTTTTTTCAAAATTTTTTTCGAAAATTTTTTTTCAAAATTTTTTTGGAAAATTTTTTTCGAAAATTTTTTTGGAAATTTTTTTTTCGAAATTTTTTTCAAAATTTTTTTCGAAAATTTTTTTGGAAAATTTTTTTCGAAATTTTTTTTCAAAATTTTTTTTGAAAATTTTTTTTCGAAATTTTTTTTCAAAATTTTTTTCAAAAATTTTTTTTTCAAAATTTTTTTCAAAATTTTTTTCGAAAATTTTTTTTCGAAATTTTTTTCGAAAATTTTGTTCAAAATTTTTTTCGAAATTTTTTTTTCAAAATTTTTTTCGAAAATTTTTTTTCAAAATTTTTTTCGAAAATTTTTTTCAAAATTTTTTTCAAAATTTTTTTCGAAATTTTTTTCATAATTTTTTTCGAAAATGTTTTTTTAAAATTTTTTTCGAAAATTTTTTTCGAAAATTTTTTTCGAAAATTTTTTTCAAAATTTTTTTCGAAAATTTTTTTCGAAAATTTTTTTAAAAATTTTTTTCAAAATTTTTTTCGAAAATTTTTTTTCAAAATTTTTTTGGAAAATTTTTTTCGAAAATTTTTTTTCGAAATTTTTTTCGAAAATTTTTTTCGGAAATTTTTTCGAAAATTTTTTTCGAAAATTTTTTTCGGAAATTTTTTCGAAAATTTTTTCGAAAATTTTTTCGAAAATTTTTTCGAAAATTTTTTTTCAAAATTTTTTTCGAAAATTTTTTTTCAAAATTTTCTTCAAAATTTTTTTTCGAAATTTTTTTCGAAAATTTTTTTCGGAAATTTTTTCGAAAATTTTTTTCGAAAACTTTTTTCGGAAATTTTTTCGAAAATTTTTTCGAAAATTTTTTTTCAAAATTTTTTTCGAAAATTTTTTTTCAAAATTTTCTTCAAAATTTTTTTCGAAAATTTTTATTTCAAAATTTTTTTCGAAAATTTTTTTTCGAAATTTTTTTGGAAATTTTTTTTTCAAAATTTTTTTCGAAAATTTTTTTCAAAATTTTTTTCGAAAATTTTTTTGGAAAATTTTTTTCAAATTTTTTTTCAAAATCTTTTTTCAAAATTTTTTTCGAAAATTTTTTTCAAAATTTTTTTCGAAAATTTTTTTGGAAAACTTTTTTCAAATTTTTTTTCGAAAATTTTTTTTCGAAATTTTTTTCGAAAATTTTTTTCAAAATTTTTTTCGAAAATTTTTTTCAAAATTTTTTTCAAAATTTTTTTCGAAAATTATTTTTCAAAATTTTTTTCGAAATTTTTTTCGAAAATTTTTTTCGAAAGTTTTTTTCAAAATTTTTTTCAAAATTTTTTTCGAAAATTTTTCGAAATTTTTTTCAAGATTTTTTTCGAAATTTTTTTTTCAAAATTTTTTCGAAATTTTTTTTCAAAATTTTTTTCGAAAATTTTTTTCGAAAATTTTTTTTCGAAATTTTTTTGGAAAATTTTTTTTCAAAATTTTTTCGAAAATTTTTTCGAAAATTTTTTTTCAAACTTTTTTTCAAAAATTCTTTTCGAAAATTCTTTTCGAAAATTTTTTTTCATAATTTTTCAAAATTTTTTTCGAAAATTTTATTTCAAAATTTTTTTCGAAATTTTTTTTTCAAAATTTTTTTAAAAATTTTTTTCGAAAATTTTTTTTCAAAATTTTTTTCGAAAATTTTTTTCGAAAATTTTTTTTAAAATTTTTTTCGAAAATTTTTTTTCGAAATTTTTTTCGAAAATTTTTTTCAAAATTTTTTTCGAAAATTTTTTCGAAAATTTTTATTCAAAATTTTTTTCAAAATTTTTTTTCGAAAATTTTTTTTCAAAATTTTTTTCGAAAATTTTTTTTCAAAATTTTTTTCGAAAATTTTTTTTCGAAATTTTTTTCAAAAATTTTTTTCAAAATTTTTTTCGAAAATTTTTTCGAAAATTTTTTTTCAAAATTTTTTCGAAAATTTTTTTTCAAAATTTTTTTTCGAAAATTTTTTTTCGAAAAATTTTTTCGTAAAATTTTTTTTCAAAATTTTTTTCCGAAACTTTTTTTCGAAAATTTTTTTTCAAAATTTTTTTCGAAAATTTTTTTTCAAAATTTTTTTCAAAATTTTTTTCGAAAATTTTTTTTCGTAATTTTTTTCGAAAATTTTTTTCAAAATTTTTTTCGCAAATTTTTTTTCAAAATTTATTTCGAAAATTTTTTTTTGAAAATTTTTTTTCAAAATTTTTTTGAAAATTTTTTTTCGAAAATTTTTTTCGAAAATTTTTTTCGAAAACTTTTTTTCAAAATTTTTTTCGAAAATTTTTTTTCAAAATTTTTTCGAAAATTTTTTTTCAAAATCTTTTTCCGAAATTTTTTTCGAAAATTTTTTTTAAAAATTTTTTTCGAAAATTTTTTTTCAAAATTTTTTTCAAAATTTTTTTCGAAAATTTTTTTTCGAAATTTTTTTCAAAATTTTTTTTTAAAATTTTTTTCGAAAATTTTTTTTCAAAATTTTTTTCGAAAATTTTTTTGGAAAATTTTTTTTCAAAATTTTTTTCGAAAATTTTTTTAAAAATTTTTTTTGAAAATTTTTTTTCGAAATTTTTTTCGAAAATTTTTTTCGGTAATTTTTTCGAAAATTTTTTTCGAAAATTTTTTTCGGAAATTTTTTCGAAAATTTTTTCGAAAATTTTTTCGAAAATTTTTTTTCAAAATTTTTTTCGAAATTTTTTTTTCAAAATTTTCTTCAAAATTTTTTTTCGAAATTTTTTTCAAAAATTTTTTTCGAAAATTTTTTCGAAAATTTTTTTTCGAAAACTTTTTTCGGAAAATTTTTCGAAAATTTTTTCGAAAATTTTTTTTCAAAATTTTTTTCGAAAATTTTTTTTCAAAATTTTCTTCAAAATTTTTTTCGAAAATTTTTATTTCAAAATTTTTTTCGAAATTTTTTTTTCTTTTTGGAAATTTTTTTTTCAAAATTTTTTTCGAAAATTTTTTTCAAAATTTTTTTCGAAAATTTTTTTGGAAAATTTTTTTCAAATTTTTTTTTCAAAATTTTTTTCGAAAATTTTTTTCAAAATTTTTTTCGAAAATTTTTTTGGAAATTTTTTTTCAAATTTTTTTTCGAAAATTTTTTTTCGAAATTTTTTTCGAAAATTTTTTTCAAAATTTTTTTCGAAAATTTTTTTTAAAATTTTTTTCAAAATTTTTTTCGAAAATTATTTTTCAAAATTTTTTTTCAAAATTTTTTTCGAAATTTTTTTCGAAAATTTTTTTCGAAAGGTTTTTTTCAAAATTTTTTTCAAAATTTTTTTCGAAAATTTTTTCGAAAATCTTTCGAAATTTTTTTCGAAAATTTTTTTCGGAAATTTTTTTTGAAAATTTTTTTCAAGATTTTTTTCGAAATTTTTTTTTCAAAATTTTTTTCAAAATTTTTTTTCAAAATTTTTTTCGAAAATTTTTTTTCAAAATTTTTTTCGAAAATTTTTTTTCGAAATTTTTTTGGAAAATTTTCTTTCAAAATTTTTTTCGAGAATTTTTTTCAAAATTTTTTTCGAAAATTTTTTTTCAAAATTTTTTTCGAAAATTCTTTTCGAAAATTTTTTTTCATAATTTTTTTCAAAATTTTTTTCGAAAATTTTATTTCAAAATTTTTTTCGAAATTTTTTTTTCAAAATTTTTTTCAAAATTTTTTTCGAAAATTTTTTTTCAAAATTTTTTTCGAAAATTTTTTTCAAAATTTTTTTTTCAAAATTTTTTTCCGAAATTTTTATCGAAAATTTTTTTTCAAAATTTTTTTCCGAAATTTTTTTCGAAAATTTTTTTTAAATTTTTTTCGAAAATTTTTTTTCGAAATTTTTTTCGAAAATTTTTTTCAAAATTTTTTTTGAAAATTTTTTCGAAAATATTTTTTCAAAATTTTTTTCGAAAATTTTTTTTCAAAATTTTTTTCAAAATTTTTTTCGAAAATTTTTTTTCAAAATTTTTTTCGAAATTTTTTTTCAAAATTTTTTTCGAAAATTTTTTTTCGAAATTTTTTTTCAAAATTTTTTTCGAAAATTTTTTTTCAAAATTTTTTCAAAATTTTTTTCGAAAATTTTTTTCCGAAATTTTTTTCGAAAATTTTTTTCAAAATTTTCTTCGAAAATTTTTTCGAAAATTTTTTTTCAAAATTTTTCTCGAAAATTTTTTTTTCAAAATTTTTTTCGAAAATTTTTTTCAAAATTTTTTTCGAAAATTTTTTTCGAAAATTTTTTTCGAAAATTTTTTTTCAAAATTGTTTTCGAAAATTTTTTTTCAAAATTTTTTTCGAAAATTTTTTTCAAAATTTTTTTCGAAAATTTTTTTCAAAATTTTTTTCGAAAATTTTTTCGAAAATTTTTTTTCAAAATTTTTTTCGAAACTTTTTTTTCAAAATTTTTTTCGAAATTTTTTTGGAAATTTTCTTTTCAAAATTTTTTTCGAAAATTTTTTTTCAAAATTTTTTTCGAAAATTTTTTTCAAAATTTTTTTCGAAAATTTTTTTGGAAAATTTTTTTTCAAAATTTTTTTCAAAATTTTTTTCGAAAATTTTTTTCGAAATTTTTTTTTTTAATTTTTTTTTTTAATTTTTTTTCAAAATTTTTTTCAAAATTTTCTTCGAAAATTTTTTTTCAAAATTTTTTTCGAAAATTTTTTTTCGAAATTTTTTTCGAAAATTTTTTTTCAAAATTTTTTTCGAAAATTTTTTTCAAAATTTTTTTCGAAAATTTTTTTCAAAATTTTTTTCGAAAATTTTCTTCGAAATTTTTTTTTCAAAATTTTTTTCGAAAATTTTTTTTCAAAATTTTTTTCAAAATTGTTTTTCAAAATTTTTTTTCAAATTTTTTTTCGAAAATTTTTTTCGAAAATTTTTTTTCGAAATTATTTTGGAAATTTTTTTTCCAAAATTTTTTTCGAAAATTTTTTTCAAAATTTTTTTCGAAAGTTTTTTTCGAAATTTTTTTTTCAAAATTTTTTTCGAAAACTTTTTTTTCAAAATTTTTTTCAAAATCTTTTACGAAAATTTTATTTCAAAATTTTTTTCGAAAATTTTTTTTCAAAATTTTTTTCGAAAATTTTTTTTCAAAATTTTTTTCAAAATTTTTTTCGAAAATTTTTTCGAAAATTTTTCTTCAAAATTCTTTCGAAAATTTTTTTTCAAAATTTTTTTCGAAAATTTTTTTTCAAAATTTTTTTCCGAAATTTTTTTCGAAAATTTTTTTTCAAAATTTTTTTCGAAAATTTTTTTTCAAAATTTTTTTCAAAATTTTTTTCGAAAATTTTTTTTCAAAATTTTTTTCGAAAATTTTTTTTCGAAATTTTTTTGGAAATTTTTTTTTCAAAATCTTTTTCGAAATTTTTTTTCAAAATTTTTTTCGAAAAATTTTTTCGAATTTTTTTTTAAAAATTTTTTTTGAAAATTTTTTTTCGAAATTTTTTTGGTAATTTTTTTTTCAAAATTTTTTTCGAAAATTTTTTTCGAAATTTTTTTTCGAAAATTTTTTTCAAAATTTTTTTCGAAAATTTTTCGAAAATTTTTTTTCAAAATTTTTTTCGAAAATTCTTTTCGAAAATTTTTTTTTCATAATTTTTTTCATAATTTTTTTCGAAAATTTTATTTCAAAATTTTTTTCGAAAATTTTTTTTCAAAATTTTTTTCTTAAATTTTTTTTCAAAATTTTTTTCGAAAATTTTTTTTCAAAATTTTTTTTGAAAATTTTATTCAAATTTTTTTTTCGAAAATTTTTTTGGAAATTTTTTTTTCAAAATTTTTTTCGAAAATTTTTTTAAAAATTTTTTTCGAAAATTTTTTTCAAAATTTTTTTCAAAATTTTTTTTCGAAAATTATTTTTCAAAATTTTTTTTCAAAATTTTTTTCGAAATTTTTTTCGAAAATTTTTTTTGAAAGTTTTTTTCAAAATTTTTTTCAAAATTTTTTTCGAAAATTTTTCGAAATTTTTTTCAAGATTTTTTTCGAAATTTTTTTTTCAAAATTTTTTTCGAAATTTTTTTTCAAAATTTTTTTCGAAAATTTTTTTTCGAAATTTTTTTGGAAAATTTTTTTTCAAAATTTTTTCGAAAATTTTTTCGAAAATTTTTTTTCAAAATTTTTTTCAAAAATTCTTTTCGAAAATTCTTTTCGAAAATTTTTTTTCATAATTTTTTTCAAAATTTTTTTCGAAAATTTTATTTCAAAATTTTTTTCGAAATTTTTTTTTCAAAATTTTTTTCAAAATTTTTTTTGAAAATTTTTTTTCGAAATTTTTTGGAAATTTTTTTTTCAAAATTTTTTTCGAAAATTTTTTTCGAAATTTTTTTTCGAAAATTTTTTTCAAAATTTTTTTCGAAAATTTTTCGAAAATTTTTTTTCAAAATTTTTTTCGAAAATTCTTTTCGAAAATTTTTTTTCATAATTTTTTTCAAAATTTTTTTCGAAAATTTTATTTCAAAATTTTTTTCGAAAATTTTTTTTCAAAATTTTTTTCGAAAATTTTTTTTCAAAATTTTTTTCGAAAATTTTTTCGAAAATTTTTTTTCAAAATTTTTTTCGAAAATTTTATTCAAATTTTTTTTCGAAAATTTTTTTGGAAATTTTTTTTTCAAAATTTTTTTCGAAAATTTTTTTAAAAATTTTTTTCGAAAATTTTTTTTCGAAATTTTTTTCAAAATTTTTTTCGAAAATTTTTTTTCAAAATTTTTTTCGAAATTTTTTTTCAAAATTTTTTTCGAAAATTTTTTTTCGAAATTTTTTTTCAAAATTTTTTTCGAAAATTTTTTTTCAAAATTTTTTCAAAATTTTTTTCGAAAATTTTTTTCCGAAATTTTTTTCGAAAATTTTTTTCAAAATTTTCTTCGAAAATTTTTTCGAAAATTTTTTTTCAAAATTTTTCTCGAAAATTTTTTTTTCAAAATTTTTTTCGAAAATTTTTTTCAAAATTTTTTTCGAAAATTTTTTTCGAAAATTTTTTTCGAAAATTTTTTTTCAAAATTGTTTTCGAAAATTTTTTTTCAAAATTTTTTTCGAAAATTTTTTTCAAAATTTTTTTCGAAAATTTTTTTCAAAATTTTTTTCGAAAATTTTTTCGAAAATTTTTTTTCAAAATTTTTTTCGAAACTTTTTTTTCAAAATTTTTTTCGAAATTTTTTTGGAAATTTTCTTTTCAAAATTTTTTTCGAAAATTTTTTTTCAAAATTTTTTTCGAAAATTTTTTTCAAAATTTTTTTCGAAAATTTTTTTGGAAAATTTTTTTTCAAAATTTTTTTCAAAATTTTTTTCGAAAATTTTTTTCGAAATTTTTTTTTTTAATTTTTTTTTTTAATTTTTTTTCAAAATTTTTTTCAAAATTTTCTTCGAAAATTTTTTTTCAAAATTTTTTTCGAAAATTTTTTTTCGAAATTTTTTTCGAAAATTTTTTTTCAAAATTTTTTTCGAAAATTTTTTTCAAAATTTTTTTCGAAAATTTTTTTCAAAATTTTTTTCGAAAATTTTCTTCGAAATTTTTTTTTCAAAATTTTTTTCGAAAATTTTTTTTCAAAATTTTTTTCAAAATTGTTTTTCAAAATTTTTTTTCAAATTTTTTTTCGAAAATTTTTTTCGAAAATTTTTTTTCGAAATTATTTTGGAAATTTTTTTTCCAAAATTTTTTTCGAAAATTTTTTTCAAAATTTTTTTCGAAAATTTTTTTCGAAATTTTTTTTTCAAAATTTTTTTCGAAAACTTTTTTTTCAAAATTTTTTTCAAAATCTTTTTCGAAAATTTTTTTCGAAAAGTTTTTTCGAAATTTTTTTTTTTTAATTTTTTTCGAAAATTTTTTTACGAAAATTTTATTTCAAAATTTTTTTCGAAAATTTTTTTTCAAAATTTTTTTCGAAAATTTTTTTTCAAAATTTTTTTCAAAATTTTTTTCGAAAATTTTTTCGAAAATTTTTCTTCAAAATTCTTTCGAAAATTTTTTTTCAAAATTTTTTTCGAAAATTTTTTTTCAAAATTTTTTTCCGAAATTTTTTTCGAAAATTTTTTTTCAAAATTTTTTTCGAAAATTTTTTTTCAAAATTTTTTTCAAAATTTTTTTCGAAAATTTTTTTTCAAAATTTTTTTCGAAAATTTTTTTTCGAAATTTTTTTGGAAATTTTTTTTTCAAAATCTTTTTCGAAATTTTTTTTCAAAATTTTTTTCGAAAAATTTTTTCGAATTTTTTTTTAAAAATTTTTTTTGAAAATTTTTTTTCGAAATTTTTTTGGTAATTTTTTTTTCAAAATTTTTTTCGAAAATTTTTTTCGAAATTTTTTTTCGAAAATTTTTTTCAAAATTTTTTTCGAAAATTTTTCGAAAATTTTTTTTCAAAATTTTTTTCGAAAATTCTTTTCGAAAATTTTTTTTTCATAATTTTTTTCATAATTTTTTTCGAAAATTTTATTTCAAAATTTTTTTCGAAAATTTTTTTTCAAAATTTTTTTCTTAAATTTTTTTTCAAAATTTTTTTCGAAAATTTTTTTTCAAAATTTTTTTTGAAAATTTTATTCAAATTTTTTTTTCGAAAATTTTTTTGGAAATTTTTTTTTTCAAAATTTTTTTCGAAAATTTTTTTAAAAATTTTTTTCGAAAATTTTTTTCAAAATTTTTTTCAAAATTTTTTTTCGAAAATTATTTTTCAAAATTTTTTTTCAAAATTTTTTTCGAAATTTTTTTCGAAAATTTTTTTTGAAAGTTTTTTTCAAAATTTTTTTCAAAATTTTTTTCGAAAATTTTTCGAAATTTTTTTCAAGATTTTTTTCGAAATTTTTTTTTCAAAATTTTTTTCGAAATTTTTTTTCAAAATTTTTTTCGAAAATTTTTTTTCGAAATTTTTTTGGAAAATTTTTTTTCAAAATTTTTTCGAAAATTTTTTCGAAAATTTTTTTTCAAAATTTTTTTCAAAAATTCTTTTCGAAAATTCTTTTCGAAAATTTTTTTTCATAATTTTTTTCAAAATTTTTTTCGAAAATTTTATTTCAAAATTTTTTTCGAAATTTTTTTTTCAAAATTTTTTTCAAAATTTTTTTTGAAAATTTTTTTTCGAAATTTTTTGGAAATTTTTTTTTCAAAATTTTTTTCGAAAATTTTTTTCGAAATTTTTTTTCGAAAATTTTTTTCAAAATTTTTTTCGAAAATTTTTCGAAAATTTTTTTTCAAAATTTTTTTCGAAAATTCTTTTCGAAAATTTTTTTTCATAATTTTTTTCAAAATTTTTTTCGAAAATTTTATTTCAAAATTTTTTTCGAAAATTTTTTTTCAAAATTTTTTTCGAAAATTTTTTTTCAAAATTTTTTTCGAAAATTTTTTCGAAAATTTTTTTTCAAAATTTTTTTCGAAAATTTTATTCAAATTTTTTTTCGAAAATTTTTTTGGAAATTTTTTTTTCAAAATTTTTTTCGAAAATTTTTTTAAAAATTTTTTTCGAAAATTTTTTTTCGAAATTTTTTTCGAAAATTTTATTCAAATTTTTTTTCGAAAATTTTTTCGAAAATTTTTTTGGAAAATTTTTTTTCAAAATGTTTTTCGAAAATTTTTTTAAAAATTTTTTTCAAAATTTTTTTCGAAGATTTTTTTTCAAAATTTTTTTCGAAAATTTTTTTCGAAAATTTTTTTTCGAAATTTTTTTCGAAATTTTTTTTGAAAATTTTTTTTCAAATTTTTTTTGAAAATTTTTTTTCAAAATTTTTTTTAAAATTTTTTTCGAAAATTTTTTTCGAAAATTTTTTTTCAAATTTTTTTTCGAAATTTTTTTTGAAATTTTTTTTTCAAAATTTTTTTCGAAAATTTTTTTCAAAATTTTTTTCGAAAATTTTTTTCAAAATTTTTTTCGAAAATTTTTTTCGAAATTTTTTTTTTTTAATTTTTTTCGAAAATGTTTTTTCGAAAATTTTATTTCAAAATTTTTTTCGAAATTTTTTTTTCAAAATTTTTTTCGAAAATTTTTTTTCAAAATTTTTTTCGAAAATTTTTTTTCAAAATTTTTTTCGAAAATTTTTTTTCGAAATTTTTTTGGAAAATTTTTTTTCAAAATCTTTTTCGAAAATTTTTTTCAAATTTTTTTTCGAAAATTTTTTTCAAAATTTTTTTCGAAAATTTTTTTGGAAAATTTTTTTCGAAATTTTTTTTCAAAATTTTTTTTGAAAATTTTTTTTCGAAATTTTTTTTCAAAATTTTTTTCAAAATTTTTTTCAAAAATTTTTTTTCGAAATTTTTTTCGAAAATTTTGTTCAAAATTTTTTTCGAAAATTTTTTTTCAAAATTTATTTCGAAAATTTTTTTTCAAAATTTTTTTCGAAAATTTTTTTCAAAATTTTTTTCAAAATTTTTTTCGAAATTTTTTTCATAATTTTTTTCGAAAATGTTTTTTTAAAATTTTTTTCGAAAATTTTTTTCAAAATTTTTTTAAAAATTTTTTTCAAAATTTTTTTCGAAAATTTTTTTTCAAAATTTTTTTGGAAAATTTTTTTCGAAAATTTTTTTTCGAAATTTTTTTCGAAAATTTTTTTCGGAAATTTTTTCGAAAATTTTTTTCGAAAATTTTTTTCGGAAATTTTTTCGAAAATTTTTTCGAAAATTTTTTCGAAAATTTTTTCGAAAATTTTTTTTCAAAATTTTTTTCGAAAATTTTTTTTCAAAATTTTCTTCAAAATTTTTTTTCGAAATTTTTTTCGAAAATTTTTTTCGGAAATTTTTTCGAAAATTTTTTTCGAAAACTTTTTTCGGAAATTTTTTCGAAAATTTTTTCGAAAATTTTTTTTCAAAATTTTTTTCGAAAATTTTTTTTCAAAATTTTCTTCAAAATTTTTTTCGAAAATTTTTATTTCAAAATTTTTTTCGAAAATTTTTTTTCGAAATTTTTTTGGAAATTTTTTTTTCAAAATTTTTTTCGAAAATTTTTTTCAAAATTTTTTTCGAAAATTTTTTTGGAAAATTTTTTTCAAATTTTTTTTCAAAATCTTTTTTCAAAATTTTTTTTGAAAATTTTTTCGAAAATTTTTTTTCAAAATTTTTTTCGAAAATTTTATTCAAATTTTTTTTCGAAAATTTTTTTGGAAATTTTTTCGAAAATTTTTTTTCAAAATTTTTTTCGAAAATTTTTTCGAAAATTTTTCGAAAATTTTTTTGAAAATTTTTTTCGGAAATTTTTTTCGAAAATTTTTTTTCGAAATTTTTTTGGAAAATTTTTTTTCAAAATTTTTTTCGAAAATTTTTTTTCGAATTCTTTTAGGAAATTTTTTTTTCAAAATTTTTTTCGAAAATTTTTTTTCAAAATTTTTTTCGAAAATTCTTTTCGAAAATTTTTTTTCAAAATTATTTTCGAAAATTTTTTTTCAAAATTTTTTTCAAGATTTTTTCGAAAATTTATTTTCGAAATTTTTAACGAAAATTTTTTTCAAAATTTTTTTCGAAAATTTTATAGAAACTTTTTTTTCAAAATTTTTTTCGAAAATTCTTTTTTCAAAATTTTTTTCAAAATTTTTTTCGAAAATTTTTTTTCGAAAATTTTTTTGGAAAATTTTTTTTCAAAATTTTCTCGAAATTTTTTTTCAAAATTTTTTTCGAAATTTTTTTTCAAAATTTTTTTCGAAATTTTTTTTAAAAATTTTTTTTCAAAATTTTTTTCAAAAATTTTTTTCAAAATTTTTTTCGAAAATTTTTTCGAAAATTTTTTTTATAAATTTTTTTCGAAAATTTTTTTTCAAAATTATTTTCGAATGTTTTTTTCAAAATTTTTTTCAAAAATTGTTTTCGAAATTTTTTTTCGAAAATTTTTTTCAAAATTTTTTTCGAAAATTTGTTTTCGAAAATTTTTTTCGAAAATTTTTTTCCGAAATTTTTTTCCGAAATTTTTTTCGAAAATTTTTTTTCAAAATTTTTTTCGAAAATTTTTTTTCAAAATTTTTTTTAAAATTTTTTTCGAAAATTTTTTTTCGTAATTTTTTTCGAAAATTTTTTTCAAAATTTTTTTCGAAAATTTTTTCGAAAATTTTTTTTCAAAATTTTTTTCGAAAATTTTTTTTCAAAATTTTTTTTCGAAAATTTTTTTTCAAAATTTTTTTCGAAAATTTTTTTTCAAAATTTTTTTCAAAAATTTTTTTTCGAAATTTTTTTCGAAAATTTTATTCAAAATTTTTTTCGAAAATTTTTTTTCAAAATTCTTTCGAAAATTTTTTTTCAAAATTTTTTTCGAAAATTTTTTTTCAAAATTTTTTTCCGAAATTTTTTTCGAAAATTTTTTTTCAAAATTTTTTTCGAAAATTTTTTTTCAAAATTTTTTTCAAAATTTTTTTTCAAAATTTTTTTTCGTAATTTTTTTCGAAAATTTTTTTCTAAAATTTTTTCGAAAATTTTTTTTCAAAATTTTTTTCGAAAATTTTTTTCAAATTTTTTTCGAAAATTTTTTTTCGAAATTTTTTTGGAAATTTTTTTTTCAAAATTTTTTTCAAAATTTTTTTCGAAAATTTTTTTGGAAAATTTTTTTCGAAATTTTTTTTCAAAATTTTTTTTGAAAATTTTTTTTCGAAATTTTTTTTCAAAATTTTTTTCAAAAATTTTTTTTCAAAATTTTTTTCAAAATTTTTTTCGAAATTTTTTTTTCGAAATTTTTTTCGAAAATTTTTTCGAAAATTTTTTTTCAAAATTTTTTTCGAAAATTTTTTTTCAAAATTTTTTTCGAAAATTTTTTTCAAAATTTTTTTCAAAATTTTTTTCGAAATTTTTTTCATAATTTTTTTCGAAAATGTTTTTTTTAAATTTTTTTCGAAAATTTTTTTCAAAATTTTTTTCGAAAATTTTTTTCGAAAATTTTTTTAAAAATTTTTTTCAAAATTTTTTTCGAAAATTTTTTTTCAAAATTTTTTTGGAAAATTTTTTTCGAAAATTTTTTTTCGAAATTTTTTTCGAAAATTTTTTTCGGAAATTTTTTCGAAAATTTTTTTCGAAAATTTTTTTCGAAAATTTTTTCGAAAATTTTTTTCGAAAATTTTTTTCGGAAATTTTTTCGAAAATTTTTTCGAAAATTTTTTTGAAAATTTTTTCGAAAATTTTTTTTCAAAATTTTTTTCGAAATTTTTTTTTCAAAATTTTCTTCAAAATTTTTTTTCGAAATTTTTTTCGAAAATTTTTTTCGGAAATTTTTTCGAAAATTTTTTTCGAAAACTTTTTTGGGAAATTTTTTCGAAAATTTTTTCGAAAATTTTTTTGAAAATTTTTTCGAAATTTTTTTTTCAAAATTTTTTTCGAAATTTTTTTTTCAAAATTTTCTTCAAAATTTTTTTTCGAAATTTTTTTCGAAAATTTTTTTCGGAAATTTTTTCGAAAATTTTTTTCGAAAACTTTTTTGGGAAATTTTTTCGAAAATTTTTTCGAAAATTTTTTTTCAAATTTTTTTTCAAAATCTTTTTTCAAAATTTTTTTCGAAAATTTTTTTCAAAATTTTTTTCGAAAATTTTTTTGGAAAATTTTTTTCAAATTTTTTTTCGAAAATTTTTTTTCAAAATTTTTTTCGAAAATTTTTTTCAAAATTTTTTTCCAAAATTTTTTTCAAAATTTTTTTCAAAAGTTTTTTCGAAAATTATTTTTCAAAATTTTTTTCGAAATTTTTTTCGAAAATTTTTTTCGAAAGTTTTTTTCAAAATTTTTTTCAAAATTTTTTTCGAAAATTTTTCGAAATTTTTTTCAAGATTTTTTTCGAAATTTTTTTTTCAAAATTTTTTTCGAAATTTTTTTTCAAAATTTTTTTCGAAAATTTTTTTCGAAAATTTTTTTTCGAAATTTTTTTGGAAAATTTTTTTTTAAAATTTTTTCGAAAATTTTTTCGAAAATTTTTTTTCAAACTTTTTTTCAAAAATTCTTTTCGAAAATTCTTTTCGAAAATTTTTTTTCATAATTTTTTTCAAAATTTTTTTCGAAAATTTTATTTCAAAATTTTTTTCGAAATTTTTTTTTCAAAATTTTTTTAAAAATTTTTTTCGAAAATTTTTTTTCAAAATTTTTTTCGAAAATTTTTTTCGAAAATTTTTTTTAAAATTTTTTTCGAAAATTTTTTTTCGAAATTTTTTTCGAAAATTTTTTTCAAAATTTTTTTCGAAAATTTTTTCGAAAATTTTTTTTCAAAATTTTTTTCAAAATTTTTTTTCGAAAATTTTTTTTCAAAATTTTTTTCGAAAATTTTTTTCAAAATTTTTTTCGAAAATTTTTTTTCGAAATTTTTTTCAAAAATTTTTTTCAAAATTTTTTTCGAAAATTTTTTCGAAAATTTTTTTTCAAAATTTTTTCGAAAAATTTTTTTCAAAATTTTTTTCGAAAATTTTTTTTCGAAAAATTTTTTCGAAAATTTTTTTTTAAAATTTTTTTCCGAAATTTTTTTCGAAAATTTTTTTTCAAAATTTTTTTCGAAAATTTTTTTTCAAAATTTTTTTCAAAATTTTTTTCGAAAATTTTTTTTCGTAATTTTTTTCGAAAATTTTTTTCAAAATTTTTTTCGCAAATTTTTTTTCAAAATGTTTTTCGAAAATTTTTTTTTGAAAATTTTTTTTCAAAATTTTTTTGAAATTTTTTTTTCGAAAATTTTTTTCGAAAATTTTTTTCGAAAATTTTTTTTCAAAATTTTTTTCGAAAATTTTTTTTCAAAATTTTTTCGAAAATTTTTTTTCAAAATCTTTTTCCGAAATTTTTTTCGAAAATTTTTTTTAAAAATTTTTTTCGAAAATTTTTTTTCAAAATTTTTTTCCGAAATTTTTTTCGAAAATTTTTTTTCGAAATTTTTTTCAAAATTTTTTTTCAAAATTTTTTTCGAAAATTTTTTTTCAAAATTTTTTTCGAAAATTTTCTTCGAAAATTTTCTTCGAAAATTTTTTTTCGAAATTTTTTTGGAAATTTTTTTTTCAAAATTTTTTTGGAAATTTTTTTTTCAAAATTTTTTCGAAAATTTTTTTCAAAATTTTTTTCGAAATTTTTTTTTCAAAATTTTTTTCGAAAATTTTTTTCGAAAATTTTTTTTCAAAATTTTTTTCAAAAATTTTTTCAAAAATTTTTTCAAAAATTTTTCGAATATTTTTTTTCAAAATTTTTTTCGAAAATTTTTTTTCAAAATTTTTTTCGAAAATTTTTTTCAAAATTTTTTTCGAAAATTTTTTTGGAAAACTTTTCAAAATTTTTTTCAAAATTTTTTTCATAATTTTTTTTGAAAATTATTTTTCAAAATTTTTTTCAAAATTTTTTTCGAAAATTTTTTCGAAAATTTTTTTTCAAAATTTTTGTGGAAAATTTTTTTCAAATTTTTTTTCAAAATTTTTTTTCAAAATTATTTCGAAAATTTTTTTCAAAATTTTTTTCGAAAATTTTTTTGGAAAATTTTTTTCAAATTTTTTTTCGAAAATTTTTTTTCGAAATTTTTTTCGAAAATTTTTTTCAAAATTTTTTTCGAAAATTTTTTTCAAAATTTTTTTCAAAATTTTTTTTCGAAAATTATTTTTCAAAATTTTTTTTCAAAATTTTTTTCGAAATTTTTTTCGAAAATTTTTTTCGAAAGTTTTTTTCAAAATTTTTTTCAAAATTTTTTTCAAAATTTTTTTCAAAATTTTTTTCGAAAATTTTTCGAAATTTTTTTCAAAATTTTTTTAGAAATTTTTTTTTCAAAATTTTTTTCGAAATTTTTTTTCAAAATTTTTTTCGAAAATTTTTTTTCGAAATTTTTTTGGAAAATTTTTTTTCAAAATTTTTTCGAAAATTTTTTCGAAAATTTTTTTTCAAAATTTTTTTCAAAAATTCTTTTCGAAAATTCTTTTCGAAAATTTTTTTTCATAATTTTTTTCAAAATTTTTTTCGAAAATTTTATTTCAAAATTTTTTTCGAAATTTTTTTTTTTAAATTTTTTTCAAAATTTTTTTTGAAAATTTTTTTTTGAAATTTTTTTGGAAATTTTTTTTTCAAAATTTTTTTCGAAAATTTTTTTCAAAATTTTTTTCGAAAATTTTATTTCAAAATTTTTTTCGAAAATTTTTTTTCAAAATTTTTTTCGAAAATTTTTTTTCAAAATTTTTTTCTAAAATTTTGTCGAAAATTTTTTTTCAAAATTTTTTTCGAAAATTTTATTCAAATTTTTTTTCGAAAATTTTTTTGGAAATTTTTTTTTCAAAATTTTTTTCGAAAATTTTTTTAAAAATTTTTTTCGAATTTTTTTTTTCGAAATTTTTTTCGAAAATTTTATTCAAATTTTTTTTCGAAAATTTTTTCGAAAATTTTTTTGGAAAATTTTTTTTCAAAATGTTTTTCGAAAATTTTTTTAAAAATTTTTTTCAAAATTTTTTTCGAAGATTTTTTTTCAAAATTTTTTTCGAAAATTTTTTTTCAAAATTTTTTTTAAAATTTTTTTCGAAAATTTTTTTTCGTAATTTTTTTCGAAAATTTTTTTCAAAATTTTTTTCGAAAATTTTTTCGAAAATTTTTTTTCAAAATTTTTTTCGAAAATTTTTTTTCAAAATTTTTTTTCGAAAATTTTTTTTCAAAATTTTTTTCGAAAATTTTTTTTCAAAATTTTTTTCAAAAATTTTTTTTCGAAATTTTTTTCGAAAATTTTATTCAAAATTTTTTTCGAAAATTTTTTTTCAAAATTCTTTCGAAAATTTTTTTTCAAAATTTTTTTCGAAAATTTTTTTTCAAAATTTTTTTCCGAAATTTTTTTCGAAAATTTTTTTTCAAAATTTTTTTCGAAAATTTTTTTTCAAAATTTTTTTCAAAATTTTTTTTCAAAATTTTTTTTCGTAATTTTTTTCGAAAATTTTTTTCTAAAATTTTTTCGAAAATTTTTTTTCAAAATTTTTTTCGAAAATTTTTTTCAAATTTTTTTCGAAAATTTTTTTTCGAAATTTTTTTGGAAATTTTTTTTTCAAAATTTTTTTCAAAATTTTTTTCGAAAATTTTTTTGGAAAATTTTTTTCGAAATTTTTTTTCAAAATTTTTTTTGAAAATTTTTTTTCGAAATTTTTTTTCAAAATTTTTTTCAAAAATTTTTTTTCAAAATTTTTTTCAAAATTTTTTTCGAAATTTTTTTTTCGAAATTTTTTTCGAAAATTTTTTCGAAAATTTTTTTTCAAAATTTTTTTCGAAAATTTTTTTTCAAAATTTTTTTCGAAAATTTTTTTCAAAATTTTTTTCAAAATTTTTTTCGAAATTTTTTTCATAATTTTTTTCGAAAATGTTTTTTTTAAATTTTTTTCGAAAATTTTTTTCAAAATTTTTTTCGAAAATTTTTTTCGAAAATTTTTTTAAAAATTTTTTTCAAAATTTTTTTCGAAAATTTTTTTTCAAAATTTTTTTGGAAAATTTTTTTCGAAAATTTTTTTTCGAAATTTTTTTCGAAAATTTTTTTCGGAAATTTTTTCGAAAATTTTTTTCGAAAATTTTTTTCGAAAATTTTTTCGAAAATTTTTTTCGAAAATTTTTTTCGGAAATTTTTTCGAAAATTTTTTCGAAAATTTTTTTGAAAATTTTTTCGAAAATTTTTTTTCAAAATTTTTTTCGAAATTTTTTTTTCAAAATTTTCTTCAAAATTTTTTTTCGAAATTTTTTTCGAAAATTTTTTTCGGAAATTTTTTCGAAAATTTTTTTCGAAAACTTTTTTGGGAAATTTTTTCGAAAATTTTTTCGAAAATTTTTTTGAAAATTTTTTCGAAATTTTTTTTTCAAAATTTTTTTCGAAATTTTTTTTTCAAAATTTTCTTCAAAATTTTTTTTCGAAATTTTTTTCGAAAATTTTTTTCGGAAATTTTTTCGAAAATTTTTTTCGAAAACTTTTTTGGGAAATTTTTTCGAAAATTTTTTCGAAAATTTTTTTTCAAATTTTTTTTCAAAATCTTTTTTCAAAATTTTTTTCGAAAATTTTTTTCAAAATTTTTTTCGAAAATTTTTTTGGAAAATTTTTTTCAAATTTTTTTTCGAAAATTTTTTTTCAAAATTTTTTTCGAAAATTTTTTTCAAAATTTTTTTCCAAAATTTTTTTCAAAATTTTTTTCAAAAGTTTTTTCGAAAATTATTTTTCAAAATTTTTTTCGAAATTTTTTTCGAAAATTTTTTTCGAAAGTTTTTTTCAAAATTTTTTTCAAAATTTTTTTCGAAAATTTTTCGAAATTTTTTTCAAGATTTTTTTCGAAATTTTTTTTTCAAAATTTTTTTCGAAATTTTTTTTCAAAATTTTTTTCGAAAATTTTTTTCGAAAATTTTTTTTCGAAATTTTTTTGGAAAATTTTTTTTCAAAATTTTTTCGAAAATTTTTTCGAAAATTTTTTTTCAAACTTTTTTTCAAAAATTCTTTTCGAAAATTCTTTTCGAAAATTTTTTTTCATAATTTTTTTCAAAATTTTTTTCGAAAATTTTATTTCAAAATTTTTTTCGAAATTTTTTTTTCAAAATTTTTTTAAAAATTTTTTTCGAAAATTTTTTTTCAAAATTTTTTTCGAAAATTTTTTTCGAAAATTTTTTTTAAAATTTTTTTCGAAAATTTTTTTTCGAAATTTTTTTCGAAAATTTTTTTCAAAATTTTTTTCGAAAATTTTTTCGAAAATTTTTTTTCAAAATTTTTTTCAAAATTTTTTTTCGAAAATTTTTTTTCAAAATTTTTTTCGAAAATTTTTTTTCAAAATTTTTTTCGAAAATTTTTTTTCGAAATTTTTTTCAAAAATTTTTTTCAAAATTTTTTTCGAAAATTTTTTCGAAAATTTTTTTTCAAAATTTTTTCGAAAAATTTTTTTCAAAATTTTTTTCGAAAATTTTTTTTCGAAAAATTTTTTCGAAAATTTTTTTTTAAAATTTTTTTCCGAAATTTTTTTCGAAAATTTTTTTTCAAAATTTTTTTCGAAAATTTTTTTTCAAAATTTTTTTCAAAATTTTTTTCGAAAATTTTTTTTCGTAATTTTTTTCGAAAATTTTTTTCAAAATTTTTTTCGCAAATTTTTTTTCAAAATGTTTTTCGAAAATTTTTTTTTGAAAATTTTTTTTCAAAATTTTTTTGAAATTTTTTTTTCGAAAATTTTTTTCGAAAATTTTTTTCGAAAATTTTTTTTCAAAATTTTTTTCGAAAATTTTTTTTCAAAATTTTTTCGAAAATTTTTTTTCAAAATCTTTTTCCGAAATTTTTTTCGAAAATTTTTTTTAAAAATTTTTTTCGAAAATTTTTTTTCAAAATTTTTTTCCGAAATTTTTTTCGAAAATTTTTTTTCGAAATTTTTTTCAAAATTTTTTTTCAAAATTTTTTTCGAAAATTTTTTTTCAAAATTTTTTTCGAAAATTTTCTTCGAAAATTTTCTTCGAAAATTTTTTTTCGAAATTTTTTTGGAAATTTTTTTTTCAAAATTTTTTTGGAAATTTTTTTTTCAAAATTTTTTCGAAAATTTTTTTCAAAATTTTTTTCGAAATTTTTTTTTCAAAATTTTTTTCGAAAATTTTTTTCGAAAATTTTTTTTCAAAATTTTTTTCAAAAATTTTTTCAAAAATTTTTTCAAAAATTTTTCGAATATTTTTTTTCAAAATTTTTTTCGAAAATTTTTTTTCAAAATTTTTTTCGAAAATTTTTTTCAAAATTTTTTTCGAAAATTTTTTTGGAAAACTTTTCAAAATTTTTTTCAAAATTTTTTTCATAATTTTTTTTGAAAATTATTTTTCAAAATTTTTTTCAAAATTTTTTTCGAAAATTTTTTCGAAAATTTTTTTTCAAAATTTTTGTGGAAAATTTTTTTCAAATTTTTTTTCAAAATTTTTTTTCAAAATTATTTCGAAAATTTTTTTCAAAATTTTTTTCGAAAATTTTTTTGGAAAATTTTTTTCAAATTTTTTTTCGAAAATTTTTTTTCGAAATTTTTTTCGAAAATTTTTTTCAAAATTTTTTTCGAAAATTTTTTTCAAAATTTTTTTCAAAATTTTTTTTCGAAAATTATTTTTCAAAATTTTTTTTCAAAATTTTTTTCGAAATTTTTTTCGAAAATTTTTTTCGAAAGTTTTTTTCAAAATTTTTTTCAAAATTTTTTTCAAAATTTTTTTCAAAATTTTTTTCGAAAATTTTTCGAAATTTTTTTCAAAATTTTTTTAGAAATTTTTTTTTCAAAATTTTTTTCGAAATTTTTTTTCAAAATTTTTTTCGAAAATTTTTTTTCGAAATTTTTTTGGAAAATTTTTTTTCAAAATTTTTTCGAAAATTTTTTCGAAAATTTTTTTTCAAAATTTTTTTCAAAAATTCTTTTCGAAAATTCTTTTCGAAAATTTTTTTTCATAATTTTTTTCAAAATTTTTTTCGAAAATTTTATTTCAAAATTTTTTTCGAAATTTTTTTTTTTAAAATTTTTTTCAAAATTTTTTTTGAAAATTTTTTTTTGAAATTTTTTTGGAAATTTTTTTTTCAAAATTTTTTTCGAAAATTTTTTTCAAAATTTTTTTCGAAAATTTTATTTCAAAATTTTTTTCGAAAATTTTTTTTCAAAATTTTTTTCGAAAATTTTTTTTCAAAATTTTTTTCTAAAATTTTGTCGAAAATTTTTTTTCAAAATTTTTTTCGAAAATTTTATTCAAATTTTTTTTCGAAAATTTTTTTGGAAATTTTTTTTTCAAAATTTTTTTCGAAAATTTTTTTAAAAATTTTTTTCGAATTTTTTTTTTCGAAATTTTTTTCGAAAATTTTATTCAAATTTTTTTTCGAAAATTTTTTCGAAAATTTTTTTGGAAAATTTTTTTTCAAAATGTTTTTCGAAAATTTTTTTAAAAATTTTTTTCAAAATTTTTTTCGAAGATTTTTTTTCAAAATTTTTTTCGAAAATTTTTTTCGAAAATTTTTTTTCGAAATTTTTTTCGAAATTTTTTTTGAAAATTTTTTTTCAAAATTTTTTTGAAAATTTTTTTTCAAAATTTTTTTCAAAATTTTTTTCGAAAATTTTTTTCGAAAATTTTTTTTCAAATTTTTTTTCGAAATTTTTTTTGAAATTTTTTTTTCAAAATTTTTTTCGAAAATTTTTTTCAAAATTTTTTTCAAAATTTTTTTCGAAAATTTTTTTCGAAATTTTTTTTTTTAAATTTTTTTCGAAAATTTTTTTTCGAAAATTTTTTTTCGAAAATTTTATTTCAAAATTTTTTTCGAAATTTTTTTTTCAAAATTTTTTTCGAAAATTTTCTTTCAAAATTTTTTTCGAAAATTTTTTTTCAAAATTTTTTTCGAAAATTTTTTTTCGAAATTTTTTTGGAAAATTTTTTTTCAAAATCTTTTTCGAAAATTTTTTTCAAATTTTTTTTCGAAAATTTTTTTCAAAATTTTTTTCGAAAATTTTTTTGGAAAATTTTTTTCGAAATTTTTTTTCAAAATTTTTTTTGAAAATTTTTTTTCGAAATTTTTTTTCAAAATTTTTTTCAAAAATTTTTTTTCAAAATTTTTTTCAAAATTTTTTTCGAAAATTTTTTTTCGAAATTTTTTTCGAAAATTTTGTTCAAAATTTTTTTCGAAAATTTTTTTTCAAAATTTTTTTCGAAAATTTTTTTTCAAAATTTTTTTCGAAAATTTTTTTCAAAATTTTTTTCAAAATTTTTTTCGAAATTTTTTTCATAATTTTTTTCGAAAATGTTTTTTTAAAATTTTTTTCGAAAATTTTTTTCAAAATTTTTTTCGAAAATTTTTTTCGAAAATTTTTTTCAAAATTTTTTTCGAAAATTTTTTTCGAAAATTTTTTTAAAAATTTTTTTCAAAATTTTTTTCGAAAATTTTTTTTCAAAATTTTTTTGGAAAATTTTTTTCGAAAATTTTTTTGGAAATTTTTTTTTCGAAATTTTTTTCAAAATTTTTTTCGAAAATTTTTTTGGAAAATTTTTTTCGAAATTTTTTTTCAAAATTTTTTTTGAAAATTTTTTTTCGAAATTTTTTTTCAAAATTTTTTTCAAAAATTTTTTTTTCAAAATTTTTTTCAAAATTTTTTTCGAAAATTTTTTTTCGAAATTTTTTTCGAAAATTTTGTTCAAAATTTTTTTCGAAATTTTTTTTTCAAAATTTTTTTCGAAAATTTTTTTTCAAAATTTTTTTCGAAAATTTTTTTCAAAATTTTTTTCAAAATTTTTTTCGAAATTTTTTTCATAATTTTTTTCGAAAATGTTTTTTTAAAATTTTTTTCGAAAATTTTTTTCGAAAATTTTTTTCGAAAATTTTTTTCAAAATTTTTTTCGAAAATTTTTTTCGAAAATTTTTTTAAAAATTTTTTTCAAAATTTTTTTCGAAAATTTTTTTTCAAAATTTTTTTGGAAAATTTTTTTCGAAAATTTTTTTTCGAAATTTTTTTCGAAAATTTTTTTCGGAAATTTTTTCGAAAATTTTTTTCGAAAATTTTTTTCGGAAATTTTTTCGAAAATTTTTTCGAAAATTTTTTCGAAAATTTTTTCGAAAATTTTTTTTCAAAATTTTTTTCGAAAATTTTTTTTCAAAATTTTCTTCAAAATTTTTTTTCGAAATTTTTTTCGAAAATTTTTTTCGGAAATTTTTTCGAAAATTTTTTTCGAAAACTTTTTTCGGAAATTTTTTCGAAAATTTTTTCGAAAATTTTTTTTCAAAATTTTTTTCGAAAATTTTTTTTCAAAATTTTCTTCAAAATTTTTTTCGAAAATTTTTATTTCAAAATTTTTTTCGAAAATTTTTTTTCGAAATTTTTTTGGAAATTTTTTTTTCAAAATTTTTTTCGAAAATTTTTTTCAAAATTTTTTTCGAAAATTTTTTTGGAAAATTTTTTTCAAATTTTTTTTCAAAATCTTTTTTCAAAATTTTTTTCGAAAATTTTTTTCAAAATTTTTTTCGAAAATTTTTTTGGAAAACTTTTTTCAAATTTTTTTTCGAAAATTTTTTTTCGAAATTTTTTTCGAAAATTTTTTTCAAAATTTTTTTCGAAAATTTTTTTCAAAATTTTTTTCAAAATTTTTTTCGAAAATTATTTTTCAAAATTTTTTTCGAAATTTTTTTCGAAAATTTTTTTCGAAAGTTTTTTTCAAAATTTTTTTCAAAATTTTTTTCGAAAATTTTTCGAAATTTTTTTCAAGATTTTTTTCGAAATTTTTTTTTCAAAATTTTTTCGAAATTTTTTTTCAAAATTTTTTTCGAAAATTTTTTTCGAAAATTTTTTTTCGAAATTTTTTTGGAAAATTTTTTTTCAAAATTTTTTCGAAAATTTTTTCGAAAATTTTTTTTCAAACTTTTTTTCAAAAATTCTTTTCGAAAATTCTTTTCGAAAATTTTTTTTCATAATTTTTCAAAATTTTTTTCGAAAATTTTATTTCAAAATTTTTTTCGAAATTTTTTTTTCAAAATTTTTTTAAAAATTTTTTTCGAAAATTTTTTTTCAAAATTTTTTTCGAAAATTTTTTTCGAAAATTTTTTTTAAAATTTTTTTCGAAAATTTTTTTTCGAAATTTTTTTCGAAAATTTTTTTCAAAATTTTTTTCGAAAATTTTTTCGAAAATTTTTATTCAAAATTTTTTTCAAAATTTTTTTTCGAAAATTTTTTTTCAAAATTTTTTTCGAAAATTTTTTTTCAAAATTTTTTTCGAAAATTTTTTTTCGAAATTTTTTTCAAAAATTTTTTTCAAAATTTTTTTCGAAAATTTTTTCGAAAATTTTTTTTCAAAATTTTTTCGAAAATTTTTTTTCAAAATTTTTTTTCGAAAATTTTTTTTCGAAAAATTTTTTCGTAAAATTTTTTTTCAAAATTTTTTTCCGAAACTTTTTTTCGAAAATTTTTTTTCAAAATTTTTTTCGAAAATTTTTTTTCAAAATTTTTTTCAAAATTTTTTTCGAAAATTTTTTTTCGTAATTTTTTTCGAAAATTTTTTTCAAAATTTTTTTCGCAAATTTTTTTTCAAAATTTATTTCGAAAATTTTTTTTTGAAAATTTTTTTTCAAAATTTTTTTGAAAATTTTTTTTCGAAAATTTTTTTCGAAAATTTTTTTCGAAAACTTTTTTTCAAAATTTTTTTCGAAAATTTTTTTTCAAAATTTTTTCGAAAATTTTTTTTCAAAATCTTTTTCCGAAATTTTTTTCGAAAATTTTTTTTAAAAATTTTTTTCGAAAATTTTTTTTCAAAATTTTTTTCAAAATTTTTTTCGAAAATTTTTTTTCGAAATTTTTTTCAAAATTTTTTTTTAAAATTTTTTTCGAAAATTTTTTTTCAAAATTTTTTTCGAAAATTTTTTTGGAAAATTTTTTTTCAAAATTTTTTTCGAAAATTTTTTTAAAAATTTTTTTTGAAAATTTTTTTTCGAAATTTTTTTCGAAAATTTTTTTCGGTAATTTTTTCGAAAATTTTTTTCGAAAATTTTTTTCGGAAATTTTTTCGAAAATTTTTTCGAAAATTTTTTCGAAAATTTTTTTTCAAAATTTTTTTCGAAATTTTTTTTTCAAAATTTTCTTCAAAATTTTTTTTCGAAATTTTTTTCAAAAATTTTTTTCGAAAATTTTTTCGAAAATTTTTTTTCGAAAACTTTTTTCGGAAAATTTTTCGAAAATTTTTTCGAAAATTTTTTTTCAAAATTTTTTTCGAAAATTTTTTTTCAAAATTTTCTTCAAAATTTTTTTCGAAAATTTTTATTTCAAAATTTTTTTCGAAATTTTTTTTTCTTTTTGGAAATTTTTTTTTCAAAATTTTTTTCGAAAATTTTTTTCAAAATTTTTTTCGAAAATTTTTTTGGAAAATTTTTTTCAAATTTTTTTTTCAAAATTTTTTTCGAAAATTTTTTTCAAAATTTTTTTCGAAAATTTTTTTGGAAATTTTTTTTCAAATTTTTTTTCGAAAATTTTTTTTCGAAATTTTTTTCGAAAATTTTTTTCAAAATTTTTTTCGAAAATTTTTTTTAAAATTTTTTTCAAAATTTTTTTCGAAAATTATTTTTCAAAATTTTTTTTCAAAATTTTTTTCGAAATTTTTTTCGAAAATTTTTTTCGAAAGGTTTTTTTCAAAATTTTTTTCAAAATTTTTTTCGAAAATTTTTTCGAAAATCTTTCGAAATTTTTTTCGAAAATTTTTTTCGGAAATTTTTTTTGAAAATTTTTTTCAAGATTTTTTTCGAAATTTTTTTTTCAAAATTTTTTTCAAAATTTTTTTTCAAAATTTTTTTCGAAAATTTTTTTTCAAAATTTTTTTCGAAAATTTTTTTTCGAAATTTTTTTGGAAAATTTTCTTTCAAAATTTTTTTCGAGAATTTTTTTCAAAATTTTTTTCGAAAATTTTTTTTCAAAATTTTTTTCGAAAATTCTTTTCGAAAATTTTTTTTCATAATTTTTTTCAAAATTTTTTTCGAAAATTTTATTTCAAAATTTTTTTCGAAATTTTTTTTTCAAAATTTTTTTCAAAATTTTTTTCGAAAATTTTTTTTCAAAATTTTTTTCGAAAATTTTTTTCAAAATTTTTTTTTCAAAATTTTTTTCCGAAATTTTTATCGAAAATTTTTTTTCAAAATTTTTTTCCGAAATTTTTTTCGAAAATTTTTTTTAAATTTTTTTCGAAAATTTTTTTTCGAAATTTTTTTCGAAAATTTTTTTCAAAATTTTTTTTGAAAATTTTTTCGAAAATATTTTTTCAAAATTTTTTTCGAAAATTTTTTTTCAAAATTTTTTTCAAAATTTTTTTCGAAAATTTTTTTTCAAAATTTTTTTCGAAATTTTTTTTCAAAATTTTTTTCGAAAATTTTTTTTCGAAATTTTTTTTCAAAATTTTTTTCGAAAATTTTTTTTCAAAATTTTTTCAAAATTTTTTTCGAAAATTTTTTTCCGAAATTTTTTTCGAAAATTTTTTTCAAAATTTTCTTCGAAAATTTTTTCGAAAATTTTTTTTCAAAATTTTTCTCGAAAATTTTTTTTTCAAAATTTTTTTCGAAAATTTTTTTCAAAATTTTTTTCGAAAATTTTTTTCGAAAATTTTTTTCGAAAATTTTTTTTCAAAATTGTTTTCGAAAATTTTTTTTCAAAATTTTTTTCGAAAATTTTTTTCAAAATTTTTTTCGAAAATTTTTTTCAAAATTTTTTTCGAAAATTTTTTCGAAAATTTTTTTTCAAAATTTTTTTCGAAACTTTTTTTTCAAAATTTTTTTCGAAATTTTTTTGGAAATTTTCTTTTCAAAATTTTTTTCGAAAATTTTTTTTCAAAATTTTTTTCGAAAATTTTTTTCAAAATTTTTTTCGAAAATTTTTTTGGAAAATTTTTTTTCAAAATTTTTTTCAAAATTTTTTTCGAAAATTTTTTTCGAAATTTTTTTTTTTAATTTTTTTTTTTAATTTTTTTTCAAAATTTTTTTCAAAATTTTCTTCGAAAATTTTTTTTCAAAATTTTATTCGAAAATTTTTTTTCGAAATTTTTTTCGAAAATTTTTTTTCAAAATTTTTTTCGAAAATTTTTTTCAAAATTTTTTTCGAAAATTTTTTTCAAAATTTTTTTCGAAAATTTTCTTCGAAATTTTTTTTTCAAAATTTTTTTCGAAAATTTTTTTTCAAAATTTTTTTCAAAATTGTTTTTCAAAATTTTTTTTCAAATTTTTTTTCGAAAATTTTTTTCGAAAATTTTTTTTCGAAATTATTTTGGAAATTTTTTTTCCAAAATTTTTTTCGAAAATTTTTTTCAAAATTTTTTTCGAAAGTTTTTTTCGAAATTTTTTTTTCAAAATTTTTTTCGAAAACTTTTTTTTCAAAATTTTTTTCAAAATCTTTTACGAAAATTTTATTTCAAAATTTTTTTCGAAAATTTTTTTTCAAAATTTTTTTCGAAAATTTTTTTTCAAAATTTTTTTCAAAATTTTTTTCGAAAATTTTTTCGAAAATTTTTCTTCAAAATTCTTTCGAAAATTTTTTTTCAAAATTTTTTTCGAAAATTTTTTTTCAAAATTTTTTTCCGAAATTTTTTTCGAAAATTTTTTTTCAAAATTTTTTTCGAAAATTTTTTTTCAAAATTTTTTTCAAAATTTTTTTCGAAAATTTTTTTTCAAAATTTTTTTCGAAAATTTTTTTTCGAAATTTTTTTGGAAATTTTTTTTTCAAAATCTTTTTCGAAATTTTTTTTCAAAATTTTTTTCGAAAAATTTTTTCGAATTTTTTTTTAAAAATTTTTTTTGAAAATTTTTTTTCGAAATTTTTTTGGTAATTTTTTTTTCAAAATTTTTTTCGAAAATTTTTTTCGAAATTTTTTTTCGAAAATTTTTTTCAAAATTTTTTTCGAAAATTTTTCGAAAATTTTTTTTCAAAATTTTTTTCGAAAATTCTTTTCGAAAATTTTTTTTTCATAATTTTTTTCATAATTTTTTTCGAAAATTTTATTTCAAAATTTTTTTCGAAAATTTTTTTTCAAAATTTTTTTCTTAAATTTTTTTTCAAAATTTTTTTCGAAAATTTTTTTTCAAAATTTTTTTTGAAAATTTTATTCAAATTTTTTTTTCGAAAATTTTTTTGGAAATTTTTTTTTCAAAATTTTTTTCGAAAATTTTTTTAAAAATTTTTTTCGAAAATTTTTTTCAAAATTTTTTTCAAAATTTTTTTTCGAAAATTATTTTTCAAAATTTTTTTTCAAAATTTTTTTCGAAATTTTTTTCGAAAATTTTTTTTGAAAGTTTTTTTCAAAATTTTTTTCAAAATTTTTTTCGAAAATTTTTCGAAATTTTTTTCAAGATTTTTTTCGAAATTTTTTTTTCAAAATTTTTTTCGAAATTTTTTTTCAAAATTTTTTTCGAAAATTTTTTTTCGAAATTTTTTTGGAAAATTTTTTTTCAAAATTTTTTCGAAAATTTTTTCGAAAATTTTTTTTCAAAATTTTTTTCAAAAATTCTTTTCGAAAATTCTTTTCGAAAATTTTTTTTCATAATTTTTTTCAAAATTTTTTTCGAAAATTTTATTTCAAAATTTTTTTCGAAATTTTTTTTTCAAAATTTTTTTCAAAATTTTTTTTGAAAATTTTTTTTCGAAATTTTTTGGAAATTTTTTTTTCAAAATTTTTTTCGAAAATTTTTTTCGAAATTTTTTTTCGAAAATTTTTTTCAAAATTTTTTTCGAAAATTTTTCGAAAATTTTTTTTCAAAATTTTTTTCGAAAATTCTTTTCGAAAATTTTTTTTCATAATTTTTTTCAAAATTTTTTTCGAAAATTTTATTTCAAAATTTTTTTCGAAAATTTTTTTTCAAAATTTTTTTCGAAAATTTTTTTTCAAAATTTTTTTCGAAAATTTTTTCGAAAATTTTTTTTCAAAATTTTTTTCGAAAATGTTATTCAAATTTTTTTTCGAAAATTTTTTTGGAAATTTTTTTTTCAAAATTTTTTTCGAAAATTTTTTTAAAAATTTTTTTCGAAAATTTTTTTTCGAAATTTTTTTCAAAATTTTTTTCGAAAATTTTTTTTCAAAATTTTTTTCGAAATTTTTTTTCAAAATTTTTTTCGAAAATTTTTTTTCGAAATTTTTTTTCAAAATTTTTTTCGAAAATTTTTTTTCAAAATTTTTTCAAAATTTTTTTCGAAAATTTTTTTCCGAAATTTTTTTCGAAAATTTTTTTCAAAATTTTCTTCGAAAATTTTTTCGAAAATTTTTTTTCAAAATTTTTCTCGAAAATTTTTTTTTCAAAATTTTTTTCGAAAATTTTTTTCAAAATTTTTTTCGAAAATTTTTTTCGAAAATTTTTTTCGAAAATTTTTTTTCAAAATTGTTTTCGAAAATTTTTTTTCAAAATTTTTTTCGAAAATTTTTTTCAAAATTTTTTTCGAAAATTTTTTTCAAAATTTTTTTCGAAAATTTTTTCGAAAATTTTTTTTCAAAATTTTTTTCGAAACTTTTTTTTCAAAATTTTTTTCGAAATTTTTTTGGAAATTTTCTTTTCAAAATTTTTTTCGAAAATTTTTTTTCAAAATTTTTTTCGAAAATTTTTTTCAAAATTTTTTTCGAAAATTTTTTTGGAAAATTTTTTTTCAAAATTTTTTTCAAAATTTTTTTCGAAAATTTTTTTCGAAATTTTTTTTTTTAATTTTTTTTTTTAATTTTTTTTCAAAATTTTTTTCAAAATTTTCTTCGAAAATTTTTTTTCAAAATTTTTTTCGAAAATTTTTTTTCGAAATTTTTTTCGAAAATTTTTTTTCAAAATTTTTTTCGAAAATTTTTTTCAAAATTTTTTTCGAAAATTTTTTTCAAAATTTTTTTCGAAAATTTTCTTCGAAATTTTTTTTTCAAAATTTTTTTCGAAAATTTTTTTTCAAAATTTTTTTCAAAATTGTTTTTCAAAATTTTTTTTCAAATTTTTTTTCGAAAATTTTTTTCGAAAATTTTTTTTCGAAATTATTTTGGAAATTTTTTTTCCAAAATTTTTTTCGAAAATTTTTTTCAAAATTTTTTTCGAAAATTTTTTTCGAAATTTTTTTTTCAAAATTTTTTTCGAAAACTTTTTTTTCAAAATTTTTTTCAAAATCTTTTTCGAAAATTTTTTTCGAAAAGTTTTTTCGAAATTTTTTTTTTTTAATTTTTTTCGAAAATTTTTTTACGAAAATTTTATTTCAAAATTTTTTTCGAAAATTTTTTTTCAAAATTTTTTTCGAAAATTTTTTTTCAAAATTTTTTTCAAAATTTTTTTCGAAAATTTTTTCGAAAATTTTTCTTCAAAATTCTTTCGAAAATTTTTTTTCAAAATTTTTTTCGAAAATTTTTTTTCAAAATTTTTTTCCGAAATTTTTTTCGAAAATTTTTTTTCAAAATTTTTTTCGAAAATTTTTTTTCAAAATTTTTTTCAAAATTTTTTTCGAAAATTTTTTTTCAAAATTTTTTTCGAAAATTTTTTTTCGAAATTTTTTTGGAATTTTTTTTTTCAAAATCTTTTTCGAAATTTTTTTTCAAAATTTTTTTCGAAAAATTTTTTCGAATTTTTTTTTAAAAATTTTTTTTGAAAATTTTTTTTCGAAATTTTTTTGGTAATTTTTTTTTCAAAATTTTTTTCGAAAATTTTTTTCGAAATTTTTTTTCGAAAATTTTTTTCAAAATTTTTTTCGAAAATTTTTCGAAAATTTTTTTTCAAAATTTTTTTCGAAAATTCTTTTCGAAAATTTTTTTTTCATAATTTTTTTCATAATTTTTTTCGAAAATTTTATTTCAAAATTTTTTTCGAAAATTTTTTTTCAAAATTTTTTTCTTAAATTTTTTTTCAAAATTTTTTTCGAAAATTTTTTTTCAAAATTTTTTTTGAAAATTTTATTCAAATTTTTTTTTCGAAAATTTTTTTGGAAATTTTTTTTTTCAAAATTTTTTTCGAAAATTTTTTTAAAAATTTTTTTCGAAAATTTTTTTCAAAATTTTTTTCAAAATTTTTTTTCGAAAATTATTTTTCAAAATTTTTTTTCAAAATTTTTTTCGAAATTTTTTTCGAAAATTTTTTTTGAAAGTTTTTTTCAAAATTTTTTTCAAAATTTTTTTCGAAAATTTTTCGAAATTTTTTTCAAGATTTTTTTCGAAATTTTTTTTTCAAAATTTTTTTCGAAATTTTTTTTCAAAATTTTTTTCGAAAATTTTTTTTCGAAATTTTTTTGGAAAATTTTTTTTCAAAATTTTTTCGAAAATTTTTTCGAAAATTTTTTTTCAAAATTTTTTTCAAAAATTCTTTTCGAAAATTCTTTTCGAAAATTTTTTTTCATAATTTTTTTCAAAATTTTTTTCGAAAATTTTATTTCAAAATTTTTTTCGAAATTTTTTTTTCAAAATTTTTTTCAAAATTTTTTTTGAAAATTTTTTTTCGAAATTTTTTGGAAATTTTTTTTTCAAAATTTTTTTCGAAAATTTTTTTCGAAATTTTTTTTCGAAAATTTTTTTCAAAATTTTTTTCGAAAATTTTTCGAAAATTTTTTTTCAAAATTTTTTTCGAAAATTCTTTTCGAAAATTTTTTTTCATAATTTTTTTCAAAATTTTTTTCGAAAATTTTATTTCAAAATTTTTTTCGAAAATTTTTTTTCAAAATTTTTTTCGAAAATTTTTTTTCAAAATTTTTTTCGAAAATTTTTTCGAAAATTTTTTTTCAAAATTTTTTTCGAAAATTTTATTCAAATTTTTTTTCGAAAATTTTTTTGGAAATTTTTTTTTCAAAATTTTTTTCGAAAATTTTTTTAAAAATTTTTTTCGAAAATTTTTTTTCGAAATTTTTTTCGAAAATTTTATTCAAATTTTTTTTCGAAAATTTTTTCGAAAATTTTTTTGGAAAATTTTTTTTCAAAATGTTTTTCGAAAATTTTTTTAAAAATTTTTTTCAAAATTTTTTTCGAAGATTTTTTTTCAAAATTTTTTTCGAAAATTTTTTTCGAAAATTTTTTTTCGAAATTTTTTTCGAAATTTTTTTTGAAAATTTTTTTTCAAATTTTTTTTGAAAATTTTTTTTCAAAATTTTTTTTAAAATTTTTTTCGAAAATTTTTTTCGAAAATTTTTTTTCAAATTTTTTTTCGAAATTTTTTTTGAAATTTTTTTTTCAAAATTTTTTTCGAAAATTTTTTTCAAAATTTTTTTCGAAAATTTTTTTCAAAATTTTTTTCGAAAATTTTTTTCGAAATTTTTTTTTTTTAATTTTTTTCGAAAATGTTTTTTCGAAAATTTTATTTCAAAATTTTTTTCGAAATTTTTTTTTCAAAATTTTTTTCGAAAATTTTTTTTCAAAATTTTTTTCGAAAATTTTTTTTCAAAATTTTTTTCGAAAATTTTTTTTCGAAATTTTTTTGGAAAATTTTTTTTCAAAATCTTTTTCGAAAATTTTTTTCAAATTTTTTTTCGAAAATTTTTTTCAAAATTTTTTTCGAAAATTTTTTTGGAAAATTTTTTTCGAAATTTTTTTTCAAAATTTTTTTTGAAAATTTTTTTTCGAAATTTTTTTTCAAAATTTTTTTCAAAATTTTTTTCAAAAATTTTTTTTCGAAATTTTTTTCGAAAATTTTGTTCAAAATTTTTTTCGAAAATTTTTTTTCAAAATTTATTTCGAAAATTTTTTTTCAAAATTTTTTTCGAAAATTTTTTTCAAAATTTTTTTCAAAATTTTTTTCGAAATTTTTTTCATAATTTTTTTCGAAAATGTTTTTTTAAAATTTTTTTCGAAAATTTTTTTCAAAATTTTTTTAAAAATTTTTTTCAAAATTTTTTTCGAAAATTTTTTTTCAAAATTTTTTTGGAAAATTTTTTTCGAAAATTTTTTTTCGAAATTTTTTTCGAAAATTTTTTTCGGAAATTTTTTCGAAAATTTTTTTCGAAAATTTTTTTCGGAAATTTTTTCGAAAATTTTTTCGAAAATTTTTTCGAAAATTTTTTCGAAAATTTTTTTTCAAAATTTTTTTCGAAAATTTTTTTTCAAAATTTTCTTCAAAATTTTTTTTCGAAATTTTTTTCGAAAATTTTTTTCGGAAATTTTTTCGAAAATTTTTTTCGAAAACTTTTTTCGGAAATTTTTTCGAAAATTTTTTCGAAAATTTTTTTTCAAAATTTTTTTCGAAAATTTTTTTTCAAAATTTTCTTCAAAATTTTTTTCGAAAATTTTTATTTCAAAATTTTTTTCGAAAATTTTTTTTCGAAATTTTTTTGGAAATTTTTTTTTCAAAATTTTTTTCGAAAATTTTTTTCAAAATTTTTTTCGAAAATTTTTTTGGAAAATTTTTTTCAAATTTTTTTTCAAAATCTTTTTTCAAAATTTTTTTTGAAAATTTTTTCGAAAATTTTTTTTCAAAATTTTTTTCGAAAATTTTATTCAAATTTTTTTTCGAAAATTTTTTTGGAAATTTTTTCGAAAATTTTTTTTCAAAATTTTTTTCGAAAATTTTTTCGAAAATTTTTCGAAAATTTTTTTGAAAATTTTTTTCGGAAATTTTTTTCGAAAATTTTTTTTCGAAATTTTTTTGGAAAATTTTTTTTCAAAATTTTTTTCGAAAATTTTTTTTCGAAATCTTTTAGGAAATTTTTTTTTCAAAATTTTTTTCGAAAATTTTTTTTCAAAATTTTTTTCGAAAATTCTTTTCGAAAATTTTTTTTCAAAATTATTTTCGAAAATTTTTTTTCAAAATTTTTTTCAAGATTTTTTCGAAAATTTATTTTCGAAATTTTTAACGAAAATTTTTTTCAAAATTTTTTTCGAAAATTTTATAGAAACTTTTTTTTCAAAATTTTTTTCGAAAATTCTTTTTTCAAAATTTTTTTCAAAATTTTTTTCGAAAATTTTTTTTCGAAAATTTTTTTGGAAAATTTTTTTTCAAAATTTTCTCGAAATTTTTTTTCAAAATTTTTTTCGAAATTTTTTTTCAAAATTTTTTTCGAAATTTTTTTTAAAATTTTTTTTTCAAAATTTTTTTCAAAAATTTTTTTCAAAATTTTTTTCGAAAATTTTTTCGAAAATTTTTTTTATAAATTTTTTTCGAAAATTTTTTTTCAAAATTATTTTCGAATGTTTTTTTCAAAATTTTTTTCAAAAATTGTTTTCGAAATTTTTTTTCGAAAATTTTTTTCAAAATTTTTTTCGAAAATTTGTTTTCGAAAATTTTTTTCGAAAATTTTTTTCCGAAATTTTTTTCCGAAATTTTTTTCGAAAATTTTTTTTCAAAATTTTTTTCGAAAATTTTTTTTCAAAATTTTTTTCAAAATTTTTTTCGAAAATTTTTTTTCGTAATTTTTTTCGAAAATTTTTTTCAAAATTTTTTTCGAAAATTTTTTCGAAAATTTTTTTTCAAAATTTTTTTCGAAAATTTTTTTTCAAAATTTTTTTTCGAAAATTTTTTTTCAAAATTTTTTTCGAAAATTTTTTTTCAAAATTTTTTTCAAAAATTTTTTTTCGAAATTTTTTTCGAAAATTTTATTCAAAATTTTTTTCGAAAATTTTTTTTCAAAATTCTTTCGAAATTTTTTTTTCAAAATTTTTTTCGAAAATTTTTTTTCAAAATTTTTTTCCGAAATTTTTTTCGAAAATTTTTTTTCAAAATTTTTTTCGAAAATTTTTTTTCAAAATTTTTTTCAAAATTTTTTTTCAAAATTTTTTTTTGTAATTTTTTTCGAAAATTTTTTTCTAAAATTTTTTCGAAAATTTTTTTTCAAAATTTTTTTCGAAAATTTTTTTCAAATTTTTTTTCGAAAATTTTTTTTCGAAATTTTTTTGGAAATTTTTTTTTCAAAATTTTTTTCAAAATTTTTTTCGAAAATTTTTTTGGAAAATTTTTTTCGAAATTTTTTTTCAAAATTTTTTTTGAAAATTTTTTTTCGAAATTTTTTTTCAAAATTTTTTTCAAAAATTTTTTTTCAAAATTTTTTTCAAAATTTTTTTCGAAATTTTTTTTTCGAAATTTTTTTCGAAAATTTTTTCGAAAATTTTTTTTCAAAATTTTTTTCGAAAATTTTTTTTCAAAATTTTTTTCGAAAATTTTTTTCAAAATTTTTTTTCAAAATTTTTTTCGAAATTTTTTTCATAATTTTTTTCGAAAATGTTTTTTTTAAATTTTTTTCGAAAATTTTTTTCAAAATTTTTTTCGAAAATTTTTTTCGAAAATTTTTTTAAAAATTTTTTTCAAAATTTTTTTCGAAAATTTTTTTTCAAAATTTTTTTGGAAAATTTTTTTCGAAAATTTTTTTTCGAAATTTTTTTCGAAAATTTTTTTCGGAAATTTTTTCGAAAATTTTTTTCGAAAATTTTTTTCGAAAATTTTTTCGAAAATTTTTTTCGAAAATTTTTTTCGGAAATTTTTTCGAAAATTTTTTCGAAAATTTTTTTGAAAATTTTTTCGAAAATTTTTTTTCAAAATTTTTTTCGAAATTTTTTTTTCAAAATTTTCTTCAAAATTTTTTTTCGAAATTTTTTTCGAAAATTTTTTTCGGAAATTTTTTCGAAAATTTTTTTCGAAAACTTTTTTGGGAAATTTTTTCGAAAATTTTTTCGAAAATTTTTTTGAAAATTTTTTCGAAATTTTTTTTTCAAAATTTTTTTCGAAATTTTTTTTTCAAAATTTTCTTCAAAATTTTTTTTCGAAATTTTTTTCGAAAATTTTTTTCGGAAATTTTTTCGAAAATTTTTTTCGAAAACTTTTTTGGGAAATTTTTTCGAAAATTTTTTCGAAAATTTTTTTTCAAATTTTTTTTCAAAATCTTTTTTCAAAATTTTTTTCGAAAATTTTTTTCAAAATTTTTTTCGAAAATTTTTTTGGAAAATTTTTTTCAAATTTTTTTTCGAAAATTTTTTTTCAAAATTTTTTTCGAAAATTTTTTTCAAAATTTTTTTCCAAAATTTTTTTCAAAATTTTTTTCAAAAGTTTTTTCGAAAATTATTTTTCAAAATTTTTTTCGAAATTTTTTTCGAAAATTTTTTTCGAAAGTTTTTTTCAAAATTTTTTTCAAAATTTTTTTCGAAAATTTTTCGAAATTTTTTTCAAGATTTTTTTCGAAATTTTTTTTTCAAAATTTTTTTCGAAATTTTTTTTCAAAATTTTTTTCGAAAATTTTTTTCGAAAATTTTTTTTCGAAATTTTTTTGGAAAATTTTTTTTCAAAATTTTTTCGAAAATTTTTTCGAAAATTTTTTTTCAAACTTTTTTTCAAAAATTCTTTTCGAAAATTCTTTTCGAAAATTTTTTTTCATAATTTTTTTCAAAATTTTTTTCGAAAATTTTATTTCAAAATTTTTTTCGAAATTTTTTTTTCAAAATTTTTTTAAAAATTTTTTTCGAAAATTTTTTTTCAAAATTTTTTTCGAAAATTTTTTTCGAAAATTTTTTTTAAAATTTTTTTCGAAAATTTTTTTTCGAAATTTTTTTCGAAAATTTTTTTCAAAATTTTTTTCGAAAATTTTTTCGAAAATTTTTTTTCAAAATTTTTTTCAAAATTTTTTTTCGAAAATTTTTTTTCAAAATTTTTTTCGAAAATTTTTTTTCAAAATTTTTTTCGAAAATTTTTTTTCGAAATTTTTTTCAAAAATTTTTTTCAAAATTTTTTTCGAAAATTTTTTCGAAAATTTTTTTTCAAAATTTTTTCGAAAAATTTTTTTCAAAATTTTTTTCGAAAATTTTTTTTCGAAAAATTTTTTCGAAAATTTTTTTTTAAAATTTTTTTCCGAAATTTTTTTCGAAAATTTTTTTTCAAAATTTTTTTCGAAAATTTTTTTTCAAAATTTTTTTCAAAATTTTTTTCGAAAATTTTTTTTCGTAATTTTTTTCGAAAATTTTTTTCAAAATTTTTTTCGCAAATTTTTTTTCAAAATGTTTTTCGAAAATTTTTTTTTGAAAATTTTTTTTCAAAATTTTTTTGAAATTTTTTTTTCGAAAATTTTTTTCGAAAATTTTTTTTCAAAATTTTTTTCGAAAATTTTTTTTCAAAATTTTTTCGAAAATTTTTTTTCAAAATCTTTTTCCGAAATTTTTTTCGAAAATTTTTTTTAAAATTTTTTTTCGAAAATTTTTTTTCAAAATTTTTTTCCGAAATTTTTTTCGAAAATTTTTTTTCGAAATTTTTTTCAAAATTTTTTTTCAAAATTTTTTTCGAAAATTTTTTTTCAAAATTTTTTTCGAAAATTTTCTTCGAAAATTTTCTTCGAAAATTTTTTTTCGAAATTTTTTTGGAAATTTTTTTTTCAAAATTTTTTTGGAAATTTTTTTTTCAAAATTTTTTCGAAAATTTTTTTCAAAATTTTTTTCGAAATTTTTTTTTCAAAATTTTTTTCGAAAATTTTTTTCGAAAATTTTTTTTCAAAATTTTTTTCAAAAATTTTTTCAAAAATTTTTTCAAAAATTTTTCGAATATTTTTTTTCAAAATTTTTTTCGAAAATTTTTTTTCAAAATTTTTTTCGAAAATTTTTTTCAAAATTTTTTTCGAAAATTTTTTTGGAAAACTTTTCAAAATTTTTTTCAAAATTTTTTTCATAATTTTTTTTGAAAATTATTTTTCAAAATTTTTTTCAAAATTTTTTTCGAAAATTTTTTCGAAAATTTTTTTTCAAAATTTTTGTGGAAAATTTTTTTCAAATTTTTTTTCAAAATTTTTTTTCAAAATTATTTCGAAAATTTTTTTCAAAATTTTTTTCGAAAATTTTTTTGGAAAATTTTTTTCAAATTTTTTTTCGAAAATTTTTTTTCGAAATTTTTTTCGAAAATTTTTTTCAAAATTTTTTTCGAAAATTTTTTTCAAAATTTTTTTCAAAATTTTTTTTCGAAAATTATTTTTCAAAATTTTTTTTCAAAATTTTTTTCGAAATTTTTTTCGAAAATTTTTTTCGAAAGTTTTTTTCAAAATTTTTTTCAAAATTTTTTTCAAAATTTTTTTCAAAATTTTTTTCGAAAATTTTTCGAAATTTTTTTCAAAATTTTTTTCGAAATTTTTTTTTCAAAATTTTTTTCGAAATTTTTTTTCAAAATTTTTTTCGAAAATTTTTTTTCGAAATTTTTTTGGAAAATTTTTTTTCAAAATTTTTTCGAAAATTTTTTCGAAAATTTTTTTTCAAAATTTTTTTCAAAAATTCTTTTCGAAAATTCTTTTCGAAAATTTTTTTTCATAATTTTTTTCAAAATTTTTTTCGAAAATTTTATTTCAAAATTTTTTTCGAAATTTTTTTTTTTAAATTTTTTTCAAAATTTTTTTTGAAAATTTTTTTTTGAAATTTTTTTGGAAATTTTTTTTTCAAAATTTTTTTCGAAAATTTTTTTCAAAATTTTTTTCGAAAATTTTATTTCAAAATTTTTTTCGAAAATTTTTTTTCAAAATTTTTTTCGAAAATTTTTTTGGAAATTTTTTTCGAATTTTTTTTTTCGAAATTTTTTTCGAAAATTTTATTCAAATTTTTTTTCGAAAATTTTTTTGGAAATTTTTTTTTCAAAATTTTTTTCGAAAATTTTTTTAAAAATTTTTTTCGAATTTTTTTTTTCGAAATTTTTTTCGAAAATTTTATTCAAATTTTTTTTCGAAAATTTTTTCGAAAATTTTTTTGGAAAATTTTTTTTCAAAATGTTTTTCGAAAATTTTTTTAAAAATTTTTTTCAAAATTTTTTTCGAAGATTTTTTTTCAAAATTTTTTTCGAAAATTTTTTTCGAAAATTTTTTTTCGAAATTTTTTTCGAAATTTTTTTTGAAAATTTTTTTTCAAAATTTTTTTGAAAATTTTTTTTCAAAATTTTTTTCAAAATTTTTTTCGAAAATTTTTTTCGAAAATTTTTTTTCAAATTTTTTTTCGAAATTTTTTTTGAAATTTTTTTTTCAAAATTTTTTTCGAAAATTTTTTTCAAAATTTTTTTCAAAATTTTTTTCGAAAATTTTTTTCGAAATTTTTTTTTTTTAATTTTTTTCGAAAATTTTTTTTCGAAAATTTTTTTTCGAAAATTTTATTTCAAAATTTTTTTCGAAATTTTTTTTTCAAAATTTTTTTCGAAAATTTTCTTTCAAAATTTTTTTCGAAAATTTTTTTTCAAAATTTTTTTCGAAAATTTTTTTTCGAAATTTTTTTGGAAAATTTTTTTTCAAAATCTTTTTCGAAAATTTTTTTCAAATTTTTTTTCGAAAATTTTTTTCAAAATTTTTTTCGAAAATTTTTTTGGAAAATTTTTTTCGAAATTTTTTTTCAAAATTTTTTTTGAAAATTTTTTTTCGAAATTTTTTTTCAAAATTTTTTTCAAAATTTTTTTTTCAAAATTTTTTTCAAAATTTTTTTCGAAAATTTTTTTTCGAAATTTTTTTCGAAAATTTTGTTCAAAATTTTTTTCGAAAATTTTTTTTCAAAATTTTTTTCGAAAATTTTTTTTCAAAATTTTTTTCGAAAATTTTTTTCAAAATTTTTTTCAAAATTTTTTTCGAAATTTTTTTCATAATTTTTTTCGAAAATGTTTTTTTAAAATTTTTTTCGAAAATTTTTTTCAAAATTTTTTTCGAAAATTTTTTTCGAAAATTTTTTTCAAAATTTTTTTCGAAAATTTTTTTCGAAAATTTTTTTAAAAATTTTTTTCAAAATTTTTTTCGAAAATTTTTTTTCAAAATTTTTTTGGAAAATTTTTTTCGAAAATTTTTTTGGAAATTTTTTTTTCGAAATTTTTTTCAAAATTTTTTTCGAAAATTTTTTTGGAAAATTTTTTTCGAAATTTTTTTTCAAAATTTTTTTTTAAAATTTTTTTTCGAAATTTTTTTTCAAAATTTTTTTCAAAAATTTTTTTTCAAAATTTTTTTCAAAATTTTTTTCGAAATTTTTTTTTCGAAATTTTTTTCGAAAATTTTGTTCAAAATTTTTTTCGAAAATTTTTTCGAAAATTTTTTTTCAAAATTTTTTTCGAAAATTTTTTTTCAAAATTTTTTTCGAAAATTTTTTTCAAAATTTTTTTCAAAATTTTTTTCGAAATTTTTTTCATAATTTTTTTCGAAAATGTTTTTTTTAAATTTTTTTCGAAAATTTTTTTCAAAATTTTTTTCAAAAATTTTTTTCGAAAATTTTTTTCTAAAATTTTTTCGAAAATTTTTTTTCAAAATTTTTTTCGAAAATTTTATTCAAATTTTTTTTCGAAAATTTTTTTGGAAATTTTTTTTTCAAATTTTTTTTCGAAAATTTTTTTAAAAATTTTTTTTGGAAAATTTTTTTTCGAAATTTTTTTCGAAAATTTTATTCAAATTTTTTTTCGAAAATTTTTTCGAAAATTTTTTTGGAAAATTTTTTTTCAAAATGTTTTTCGAAAATTTTTTTAAAAATTTTTTTCAAAATTTTTTTCGAAGATTTTTTTTCAAAATTTTTTTCGAAAATTTTTTTCGAAAATTTTTTTTCGAAATTTTTTTCGAAATTTTTTTTGAAAATTTTTTTTCAAAATTTTTTTGAAAATTTTTTTTCAAAATTTTTTTCAAAATTTTTTTCGAAAATTTTTTTCGAAAATTTTTTTTCAAATTTTTTTTCGAAATTTTTTTTGAAATTTTTTTTTCAAAATTTTTTTCGAAAATTTTTTTCAAAATTTTTTTCGAAAATTTTTTTCAAAATTTTTTTCGAAAATTTTTTTCGAAATTTTTTTTTTTTAATTTTTTTCGAAAATTTTTTTTCGAAAATTTTTTTTCGAAAATTTTATTTCAAAATTTTTTTCGAAATTTTTTTTTCAAAATTTTTTTCGAAAATTTTCTTTCAAAATTTTTTTCGAAAATTTTTTTTCAAAATTTTTTTCGAAAATTTTTTTTCGAAATTTTTTTGGAAAATTTTTTTTCAAAATCTTTTTCGAAAATTTTTTTCAAATTTTTTTTCGAAAATTTTTTTCAAAATTTTTTTCAAAAATTTTTTTGGAAAATTTTTTTCGAAATTTTTTTTCAAAATTTTTTTTGAAAATTTTTTTTCGAAATTTTTTTTCAAAATTTTTTTCAAAAATTTTTTTTCAAAATTTTTTTCAAAATTTTTTTCGAAAATTTTTTTTCGAAATTTTTTTCGAAAATTTTGTTCAAAATTTTTTTCGAAAATTTTTTTTCAAAATTTTTTTCGAAAATTTTTTTTCAAAATTTTTTTCGAAAATTTTTTTCAAAATTTTTTTCAAAATTTTTTTCGAAATTTTTTTCATAATTTTTTTCGAAAATGTTTTTTTAAAATTTTTTTCGAAAATTTTTTTCAAAATTTTTTTCGAAAATTTTTTTCGAAAATTTTTTTCAAAATTTTTTTCGAAAATTTTTTTCGAAAATTTTTTTAAAAATTTTTTTCAAAATTTTTTTCGAAAATTTTTTTTCAAAATTTTTTTGGAAAATTTTTTTCGAAAATTTTTTTGGAAATTTTTTTTTCGAAATTTTTTTCAAAATTTTTTTCGAAAATTTTTTTGGAAAATTTTTTTCGAAATTTTTTTTCAAAATTTTTTTTGAAAATTTTTTTTCGAAATTTTTTTTCAAAATTTTTTTCAAAAATTTTTTTTCAAAATTTTTTTCAAAATTTTTTTCGAAATTTTTTTTTCGAAATTTTTTTCGAAAATTTTGTTCAAAATTTTTTTCGAAAATTTTTTCGAAAATTTTTTTTCAAAATTTTTTTCGAAAATTTTTTTTCAAAATTTTTTTCGAAAATTTTTTTCAAAATTTTTTTCAAAATTTTTTTCGAAATTTTTTTCATAATTTTTTTCGAAAATGTTTTTTTTAAATTTTTTTCGAAAATTTTTTTCAAAATTTTTTTCAAAAATTTTTTTCAAAAATTTTTTTAAAAATTTTTTTCAAAATTTTTTTCGAAAATTTTTTTTCAAAATTTTTTTGGAAAATTTTTTTCGAAAATTTTTTTGGAAATTTTTTTTTCGAAATTTTTTTCAAAATTTTTTTCGAAAATTTTTTTGGAAAATTTTTTTCGAAATTTTTTTTCAAAATTTTTTTTGAAAATTTTTTTTCGAAATTTTTTTTCAAAATTTTTTTCAAAAATTTTTTTTCAAAATTTTTTTCAAAAATTCTTTTCGAAAATTCTTTTCGAAAATTTTTTTTCATAATTTTTTTCAAAATTTTTTTCGAAAATTTTATTTCAAAATTTTTTTCGAAATTTTTTTTTTTAAAATTTTTTTCAAAATTTTTTTTGAAAATTTTTTTTTGAAATTTTTTTGGAAATTTTTTTTTCAAAATTTTTTTCGAAAATTTTTTTCAAAATTTTTTTCGAAAATTTTATTTCAAAATTTTTTTCGAAAATTTTTTTTCAAAATTTTTTTCGAAAATTTTTTTTCAAAATTTTTTTCTAAAATTTTTTCGAAAATTTTTTTTCAAAATTTTTTTCGAAAATTTTATTCAAATTTTTTTTCGAAAATTTTTTTGGAAATTTTTTTTTCAAAATTTTTTTCGAAAATTTTTTTAAAAATTTTTTTCGAATTTTTTTTTTCGAAATTTTTTTCGAAAATTTTATTCAAATTTTTTTTCGAAAATTTTTTCGAAAATTTTTTTGGAAAATTTTTTTTCAAAATGTTTTTCGAAAATTTTTTTAAAAATTTTTTTCAAAATTTTTTTCGAAGATTTTTTTTCAAAATTTTTTTCGAAAATTTTTTTCGAAAATTTTTTTTCGAAATTTTTTTCGAAATTTTTTTTGAAAATTTTTTTTCAAAATTTTATTGAAAAATTTTTTTCAAAATTTTTTTCAAAATTTTTTTCGAAAATTTTTTTCGAAAATTTTTTTCGAAAATTTTTTTTCAAATTTTTTTTCGAAATTTTTTTTGAAATTTTTTTTTCAAAATTTTTTTCGAAAATTTTTTTCAAAATTTTTTTCAAAATTTTTATCGAAAATTTTTTTCGAAATTTTTTTTTTTTTAATTTTTTTCGAAAATTTTTTTTCGAAAATTTTTTTTCGAAAATTTTATTTCAAAATTTTTTTCGAAATTTTTTTTTCAAAATTTTTTTCGAAAATTTTCTTTCAAAATTTTTTTCGAAAATTTTTTTTCAAAATTTTTTTCGAAAATTTTTTTTCGAAATTTTTTTGGAAAATTTTTTTTCAAAATCTTTTTCGAAAATTTTTTTCAAATTTTTTTTCGAAAATTTTTTTCAAAATTTTTTTCGAAAATTTTTTTGGAAAATTTTTTTCGAAATTTTTTTTCAAAATTTTTTTTGAAAATTTTTTTTCGAAATTTTTTTTCAAAATTTTTTTCAAAAATTTTTTTTCAAAATTTTTTTCAAAATTTTTTTCGAAAATTTTTTTTCGAAATTTTTTTCGAAAATTTTGTTCAAAATTTTTTTCGAAAATTTTTTTTCAAAATTTTTTTCGAAAATTTTTTTTCAAAATTTTTTTCGAAAATTTTTTTCAAAATTTTTTTCAAAATTTTTTTCGAAATTTTTTTCATAATTTTTTTCGAAAATGTTTTTTTAAAATTTTTTTCGAAAATTTTTTTCAAAATTTTTTTCGAAAATTTTTTTCGAAAATTTTTTTCAAAATTTTTTTCGAAAATTTTTTTCGAAAATTTTTTTAAAAATTTTTTTCAAAATTTTTTTCGAAAATTTTTTTTCAAAATTTTTTTGGAAAATTTTTTTCGAAAATTTTTTTGGAAATTTTTTTTTCGAAATTTTTTTCAAAATTTTTTTCGAAAATTTTTTTGGAAAATTTTTTTCGAAATTTTTTTGGAAAATTTTTTTCGAAATTTTTTTTCAAAATTTTTTTTGAAAATTTTTTTTCGAAATTTTTTTTCAAAATTTTTTTCAAAATTTTTTTTCAAAATTTTTTTCAAAATTTTTTTCGAAATTTTTTTTTCGAAATTTTTTTCGAAAATTTTGTTCAAAATTTTTTTCGAAAATTTTTTCGAAAATTTTTTTTCAAAATTTTTTTCGAAAATTTTTTTTCAAAATTTTTTTCGAAAATTTTTTTCAAAATTTTTTTCAAAATTTTTTTCGAAATTTTTTTCATAATTTTTTTCGAAAATGTTTTTTTTAAATTTTTTTCGAAAATTTTTTTCAAAATTTTTTTCAAAAATTTTTTTCGAAAATTTTTTTCTAAAATTTTTTCGAAAATTTTTTTTCAAAATTTTTTTCGAAAATTTTATTCAAATTTTTTTTCGAAAATTTTTTTGGAAATTTTTTTTCAAAATTTTTTTCGAAAATTTTTTTAAAAATTTTTTTCGAAAATTTTTTTTCGAAATTTTTTTCGAAAATTTTATTCAAATTTTTTTTCGAAAATTTTTTCGAAAATTTTTTTGGAAAATTTTTTTTCAAAATGTTTTTCGAAAATTTTTTTAAAAATTTTTTTCAAAATTTTTTTCGAAGATTTTTTTTCAAAATTTTTTTCGAAAATTTTTTTCGAAAATTTTTTTTCGAAATTTTTTTCGAAATTTTTTTTGAAAATTTTTTTTCAAAATTTTTTTGAAAATTTTTTTTCAAAATTTTTTTCAAAATTTTTTTCGAAAATTTTTTTCGAAAATTTTTTTTCAAATTTTTTTTCGAAATTTTTTTTGAAATTTTTTTTTCAAAATTTTTTTCGAAAATTTTTTTCAAAATTTTTTTCGAAAATTTTTTTCAAAATTTTTTTCGAAAATTTTTTTCGAAATTTTTTTTTTTAAATTTTTTTCGAAAATTTTTTTTCGAAAATTTTTTTTCGAAAATTTTATTTCAAAATTTTTTTCGAAATTTTTTTTTCAAAATTTTTTTCGAAAATTTTCTTTCAAAATTTTTTTCGAAAATTTTTTTTCAAAATTTTTTTCGAAAATTTTTTTTCGAAATTTTTTTGGAAAATTTTTTTTCAAAATCTTTTTCGAAAATTTTTTTCAAATTTTTTTTCGAAAATTTTTTTCAAAATTTTTTTCGAAAATTTTTTTGGAAAATTTTTTTCGAAATTTTTTTTCAAAATTTTTTTTGAAAATTTTTTTTCGAAATTTTTTTTCAAAATTTTTTTCAAAAATTTTTTTTCAAAATTTTTTTCAAAATTTTTTTCGAAAATTTTTTTTCGAAATTTTTTTCGAAAATTTTGTTCAAAATTTTTTTCGAAAATTTTTTTTCAAAATTTTTTTCGAAAATTTTTTTTCAAAATTTTTTTCGAAAATTTTTTTCAAAATTTTTTTCAAAATTTTTTTCGAAATTTTTTTCATAATTTTTTTCGAAAATGTTTTTTTAAAATTTTTTTCGAAAATTTTTTTCAAAATTTTTTTCGAAAATTTTTTTCGAAAATTTTTTTCAAAATTTTTTTCGAAAATTTTTTTCGAAAATTTTTTTAAAAATTTTTTTCAAAATTTTTTTCGAAAATTTTTTTTCAAAATTTTTTTGGAAAATTTTTTTCGAAAATTTTTTTGGAAATTTTTTTTTCGAAATTTTTTTCAAAATTTTTTTCGAAAATTTTTTTGGAAAATTTTTTTCGAAAATTTTTTTCGAAATTTTTTTTTTTTTATTTTTTTCGAAAATTTTTTTTCAAAATTTTTTTCAAAAATTTTTTTTCAAAATTTTTTTCAAAATTTTTTTCGAAATTTTTTTTTCGAAATTTTTTTCGAAAATTTTGTTCAAAATTTTTTTCGAAAATTTTTTCGAAAATTTTTTTTCAAAATTTTTTTCGAAAATTTTTTTTCAAAATTTTTTTCGAAAATTTTTTTCAAAATTTTTTTCAAAATTTTTTTCGAAATTTTTTTCATAATTTTTTTCGAAAATGTTTTTTTTAAATTTTTTTCGAAAATTTTTTTAAAAATTTTTTTCAAAATTTTTTTCGAAAATTTTTTTTCAAAATTTTTTTGGAAAATTTTTTTCGAAAATTTTTTTGGAAATTTTTTTTTCGAAATTTTTTTCAAAATATTTTTCGAAAATTTTTTTGGAAAATTTTTTTCGAAATTTTTTTTCAAAATTTTTTTTGAAAATTTTTTTTCGAAATTTTTTTTCAAAATTTTTTTCAAAAATTTTTTTTCAAAATTTTTTTCAAAATTTTTTTCGAAATTTTTTTTTCGAAATTTTTTTCGAAAATTTTGTTCAAAATTTTTTTCGAAAATTTTTTCGAAAATTTTTTTTCAAAATTTTTTTCGAAAATTTTTTTCGAAAATTTTTTTTCGAAATTATTTTGGAAATTTTTTTTCCAAAATTTTTTTCGAAAATTTTTTTCAAAATTTTTTTCGAAAATTTTTTTCGAAAATTTTTTTCAAAATTTTTTTCGAAAAGTTTTTTCGAAATTTTTTTTTTTTAATTTTTTTCGAAAATTTTTTTACGAAAATTTTATTTCAAAATTTTTTTCGAAAATTTTTTTTCAAAATTTTTTTCGAAAATTTTTTTTCAAAATTTTTTTCAAAATTTTTTTCGAAAATTTTTTCGAAAATTTTTCTTCAAAATTCTTTCGAAAATTTTTTTTCAAAATTTTTTTCGAAAATTTTTTTTCAAAATTTTTTTCCGAAATTTTTTTCGAAAATTTTTTTTCAAAATTTTTTTCGAAAATTTTTTTTCAAAATTTTTTTCAAAATTTTTTTCGAAAATTTTTTTTCAAAATTTTTTTCGAAAATTTTTTTTCGAAATTTTTTTGGAAATTTTCTTTTCAAAATCTTTTTCGAAATTTTTTTTCAAAATTTTTTTCGAAAAATTTTTTCGAATTTTTTTTTTTAAATTTTTTTTGAAAATTTTTTTTCGAAATTTTTTTGGAAATTTTTTTTTCAAAATTTTTTTCGAAAATTTTTTTCGAAATTTTTTTTCGAAAATTTTTTTCAAAATTTTTTTCGAAAATTTTTCGAAAATTTTTTTTCAAATTTTTTTCGAAAATTCTTTTCGAAAATTTTTTTTTCATAATTTTTTTCATAATTTTTTTCGAAAATTTTATTTCAAAATTTTTTTCGAAAATTTTTTTTCAAAATTTTTTTCTTAAATTTTTTTTCAAAATTTTTTTCGAAAATTTTTTTTCAAAATTTTTTTCGAAAATTTTATTCAAATTTTTTTTTCGAAAATTTTTTTGGAAATTTTTTTTTCAAAATATTTTTCGAAAATTTTTTTAAAAATTTTTTTCGAAAATTTTTTTTCGAAATTTTTTTCGAAAATTTTATTCAAATTTTTTTTCGAAAATTTTTTCAAAAATTTTTTTGGAAAATTTTTTTTCAAAATGTTTTTCGAAAATTTTTTTAAATATTTTTTTCAAAATTTTTTTCGAAGATTTTTTTTCAAAATTTTTTTGGAAAATTTTTTTCGAAAATTTTTTTTCGAAATTTTTTTCGAAAATTTTTTTCGGAAATTTTTTCGAAAATTTTTTTCGAAAATTTTTTTCGGAAATTTTTTCGAAAATTTTTTCGAAAATTTTTTTTCAAAATTTTTTTCGAAAATTTTTTTTCAAAATTCTCTTCAAAATTTTTTTCGAAAATTTTTATTTCAAAATTTTTTTCGAAAATTTTTCTTCGAAATTTTTTTGGAAATTTTTTTTTCAAAATTTTTTTCGAAAATTTTTTTCAAAATTTTTTTCGAAAATTTTTTTCGACAATTCTTTTCGAAAATTCTTTTCGAAAATTTTTTTTCATAATTTTTTTCAAAATTTTTTTCGAAAATTTTATTACAAAATTTTTTCCGAAAATTTTTTTTCAAAATTTTTTTTCAAAATTTTTTTCAAAATTTTTTTCGAAAATTTTTTTTCAAAATTTTTTTCGAAAATTTTTTTTCAAAATTTTTTTCCGAAATTTTTTTTCAAAATTTTTTTCCGAAATTTTTTTCGAAAATTTTTTTTCAAAATTTTTTTCGAAAATTTTTTTTCAAAATTTTTTTCAAAATTTTTTTTCGAAATTTTATTCGAAAATTTTTTTCAAAATTTTTTTCGAAAATTTTTTCGAAAATTTTTTTTCAAAATTTTTTTCGAAAATTGTTTTTCAAAATTTTTTTCAAAATTTTTTTCGAAAATTTTTTTTCAAAATTTTTTTCGAAATTTTTTTTCAAAATTTTTTTCGAAAATTTTTTTTCGAAATTTTTTTTCAAAATTTTTTTCGAAAATTTTTTTTCAAAATTATTTTCAAAATTTTTTTTAAAATTTTTTTCCGAAATTTTTTTCGAAAATTTTTTTCAAAATTTTTTTCGAAATTTTTTTGGAAATTTTTTTTTCAAAATTTTTTTCGAAATTTTTTTTTCAAAATTTTTTTCGAAAATTTTTTTCAAAATTTTTTTCGAAAATTTTTTTGGAAAATTTTTTTTCAAAATTTTTTTCGAAATTTTTTTTAAAAATTTTTTTCAAAATTTTTTTCGAAAATTTTTTCGAAATTTTTTTTTTAATTTTTTTCGAAAATTTTTTTTCAAATTTTTTTTCAAAATTTTTTTCAAAAATTTTTTTTCAAATTTTTTTTTGGAATTTTTTTTGAAAATTTTTTTTCAAAATTTTTTTCGAAAATTTTTTTCAAAATTTTTTTCGAAAATTCTTTTCAAAATTTTTTTCGAAAATTTTTTTCGAAATTTTTTTTTCAAAATTTTTTTCGAAAATTGTTTTTCAAAATTTTTTTCAAAATTTTTTTTTAAAATTTTTTTTCAAAATTTTTTTCGAAAATTTTTTTCGAAAATTTTTTTTCGAAATTTTTTTCCAAAATATTTTTTCCAAAATTTTTTTCGAAAATTTTTTTCAAAATTTTTTTCGAAAATTTTTTTCGAAATTTTTTTTTCAAAATTTTTTTCAAAATTTTTTTCGAAACTTTTTTTTCAAAATTTTCTTCGAAAATTTTTTTTCGAAATTTTTTTGGAAATTTTTTTTTCAAAATCTTTTTCGAAATTTTTTTTCAAAATGTTTTTCGAAAATTTTTTTAAAAATTTTTTCAAAATTTTTTTCGAAGATTTTTTTTCAAAATTTTTTTGGAAAATTTTTTTCGAAAATTTTTTTTTGGAATTTTTTTCGAAAATTTTTTTCGGAAATTTTTTCGAAAATTTTTTTTCAAAATTTTTTTCGAAATTTTTTTTTCAAAATTTTCTTCAAAATTTTTTTTCGAAATTTTTTTCGAAAATTTTTTTCGTAAATTTTTTCGAAAATTTTTTTCGAAAACTTTTTTCGGAAATTTTTTCGAAAATTTTTTCGAAAATTTTTTCGAAAATTTTTTTTCAAAATTTTTTTCGAAAATTTTTTTTCAAAATTTTCTTCAAAATTTTTTTCGAAAATTTTTATTTCAAAATTTTTTTCGAAAATTTTTTTTCGAAATTTTTTTGGAATTTTTTTTTTCAAAATTTTTTTCGAAAATTTTTTTCAAAATTTTTTTCGAAAATGTTTTTGGAAAATTTTTTTCAAAATTTTTTTTCAAAATTTTTTTCGAAAATTTTTTTCAAAATTTTTTTCGAAAATTTTTTTGGAAAATTTTTTTCAAATTTTTTTTCGAAAATTTTTTTTCCAAATTTTTTTCGAAAATTTTTTTCAAAATTTTTTTCGAAAATTTTTTTCAAAATTTTTTTCAAAATTTTTTTCGAAAATTATTTTTCAAAATTTTTTTTCAAAATTTTTTTCGAAATTTTTTTCGAAATTTTTTTTCGAAAGTTTTTTTTCAAAATTTTTTTCAAAATTTTTTTCGAAAATTTTTTCGAAAATTTTTCGAAATTTTTTTCGAAAATTTTTTTCGAAAATTTTTTTTGAAAATTTTTTTCAAGATTTTTTTCGAAATTTTTTTTTCAAAATTTTTTTCGAAATTTTTTTTCAAAATTTTTTTCGAAAATTTTTTTTCAAAATTTTTTTCGAAAATTTTTTTTCGAAATTTTTTTGGAAAATTTTCTTTCAAAATTTTTTTCGAGAATTTTTTTCAAAATTTTGTTCGAAAATTTTTTTTCAAAATTTTTTTCGAAAATTCTTTTCGAAAATTTTTTTTCATAATTTTTTTCAAAATTTTTTTCGAAAATTTTATTTCAAAATTTTTTTCGAAATTTTTTTTTCAAAATTTTTTTCGAAAATTTTTTTCAAAAATTTTTTTCGAAAATTTTTTTTCAAAATTTTTTTCGAAATTTTTTTTCAAAATTTTTTTCTAAAATTTTTTTCGAAATTTTTTTTCGAAAAATTTTTTTCAAAATTTTTTCGAAATTTTTTTTTCAAAATTTTTTTCGAAAATTTTTTTTCAAAATTTTTTTCGAAATTTTTTTCATAATTTTTTTCGAAAATTTTTTTTAAAAATTTTTTTTGAAAATTTTTTTCAAAATTTTTTTCGAAAATTTTTTTGAAAAATTTTTTTTCAAAATTTTTTTCGAAAATTTTTTTAAAAATTTTTTTCAAAATTTTTTTCGAAAATTTTTTTTCAAAATTTTTTTGGAAAATTTTTTTTGAAAATTTTTCTTCGAAATTTTTTTCGAAAATTTTTTTCGGTAATTTTTTCGAAAATTTTTTTCGAAAATTTTTTTCGGAAATTTTTTCGAAAATTTTTTCGAAAATTTTTTCGAAAATTTTTTTTTCAAAATTTTTTTCGAAATTTTTTTTTCAAAATTTTCTTCAAAATTTTTTTTCGAAATTTTTTTCGAAAATTTTTTTCGGAAATTTTTTCGAAAATTTTTTTCGAAATCTTTTTTCGGAAATTTTTTCGAAAATTTTTTCGAAAATTTTTTCGAAAATTTTTTCGAAAATTTTTTTTCAAAATTTTTTTCGAAAATTTTTTTTCAAAATTTTCTTCAAAATTTTTTTCGAAAATTTTTATTTCAAAATTTTTTTCGAAAATTTTTTTTCGAAATTTTTTTGGAAATTTTTTTTTCAAAATTTTTTTCGAAAATTTTTTTCAAAATTTTTTTCGAAAATTTTTTTGGAAAATTTTTTTCAAAATTTTTTTTCAAAATTTTTTTCGAAAATTTTTTTCAAAATTTTTTTCGAAAATTTTTTTGGAAAATTTTTTTCAAATTTTTTTTCGAAAATTTTTTTTCGAAATTTTTTTCGAAAATTTTTTTCAAAATTTTTATCGAAAATTTTTTTCAAAATTTTTTTCAAAATTTTTTTCGAAAATTATTTTTCAAAATTTTTTTTCAAAATTTTTTTCGAAATTTTTTTCGAAAATTTTTTTCGAAAGTTTTTTTTCAAAATTTTTTTCAAAATTTTTTTCGAAAATTTTTCAAAATTTTTTTCGAAAATTTTTTTCGAAAATTTTTTTTGAAAATTTTTTTCAAGATTTTTTTCGAAATTTTTTTTTCAAAATTTTTTTCGAAATTTTTTTTCAAAATTTTTTTCGAAAATTTTTTTTCAAAATTTTTTTCGAAAATTTTTTTTCGAAATTTTTTTGGAAAATTTTCTTTCAAAATTTTTTTCGAGAATTTTTTTCAAAATTTTTTTCGAAAATTTTTTTTCAAAATTTTTTTCGAAAATTCTTTTCGAAAATTATTTTCGAAAATTCTTTTCGAAAATTTTTTTTCATAATTTTTTTCAAAATTTTTTTCGAAAATTTTATTTCAAAATATTTTTCGAAATTTTTTTTTCAAAATTTTTTTCAAAATTTTTTTCGAAAATTTTTTTTCAAAATTTTTTTCCAAAAATTTTTTTCAAAAATTTTTTTTTTAAATTTTTTTCCGAAATGTTTTTCGAAAATTTTTTTTCAAAATTTTTTTCCGAAATTTTTTTCGAAAATTTTTTTTTAAATTTTTTTCGAAAATTTTTTTTCGAAATTTTTTTCGAAAATTTTTTTCAAAATTTTTTTCGAAAATTTTTTTTCAAAATTTTTTTCGAAAATTTTTTTTCAAAATTTTTTTCGAAAATTTTTATTCAAAATTTTTTTCCGAAATTTTTTTCGACAATTTTTTTTCAAAATTTTTTTCGAAAATTTTTTTTCAAAATTTTTTTCAAAATTTTTTTCGAAAATTTTTTTTCGTAATTTTTTTCGAAAATTTTTTTCGAAAATTTTTTTCTAAAATTTTTTCGAAAATTTTTTTTCAAAATTTTTTTCGAAAATTTTTTTTCGATATTTTTTTGGAAATTTTTTTTTCAAAATTTTTTTCAAAATTTTATGGAAAATTTTTTTTCAAAATTTTTTTCGAAAATTTTTTTGGAAAATTTTTTTCAAAATTTTTTTTCAAAATTTTTTTCGAAAATTTTTTTCAAAATTTTTTTCGAAAATTTTTTTCAAAATTTTTTTCGAAAATTTTTTTCAAAATTTTTTTCAAATTTTTTTTTCAAAATTTTTTTCGAAAATTTTTTTTCAAAATTTTTTTCGAAAATTTTTTTTCGAAATTTTTTTGGAAAATTTTCTTTCAAAATTTTTTTCGAGAATTTTTTTCAAAATTTTTTTCGAAAATTTTTTTTCAAATTTTTTTTCGAAAATTCTTTTCGAAAATTCTTTTCGAAAATTTTTTTTCATAATTTTTTTCAAAATTTTTTTCGAAAATTTTATTTCAAAATTTTTTTCGAAATTTTTTTTTCAAAATTTTTTTCAAAATTTTTTTCGAAAATTTTTTTTCAAAATTTTTTTCGAAAATTTTTTTCAAAAATTTTTTTCGAAAATTTTTTTTCAAAATTTTTTTCGAAAATTTTTTTCAAAATTTTTTTCGAAAATTTTTTTCGAAATTTTTTTTCGAAAAATTTTTTTCAAAATTTTTTCGAAAATTTTTTTTAAAAATTTTTTTCGAAAATTTTTTTTCAAAATTTTTTTCGAAATTTTTTTCATAATTTTTTTCGAAAATTTTTTTTAAAAATTTTTTTTGAAAATTTTTTTCAAAATTTTTTTCGAAAATTTTTTTGGAAAATTTTTTTTCAAAATTTTTTTCGAAAATTTTTTTAAAAATTTTTTTTGAAAATTTTTTTTCGAAATTTTTTTCGAAAATTTTTTTCGGTAATTTTTTCGAAAATTTTTTTCGAAAATTTTTTTCGGAAATTTTTTCGAAAACTTTTTTCGGAAATTTTTTCGAAAATTTTTTCGAAAATTTTTTTTCAAAATTTTTTTCGAAAATTTTTTTTCAAAATTTTCTTCAAAATTTTTTTCGATAATTTTTATTTCAAAATTTTTTTCGAAAATTTTTTTTCGAAATTTTTTTGGAAATTTTTTTTTCAAAATTTTTTTCGAAAATTTTTTTCAAAATTTTTTTCGAAAATTTTTTTGGAAAATTTTTTTCAAATTTTTTTTTCAAAATTTTTTTCGAAAATTTTTTTCAAAATTTTTTTCGAAAATTTTTTTGGAAATTTTTTTTCAAATTTTTTTTCGAAAATTTTTTTTCGAAATTTTTTTCGAAAATTTTTTTCAAAATTTTTTTCGAAAATTTTTTTCAAAATTTTTTTCAAAATTTTTTTCGAAAATTATTTTTCAAAATTTTTTTTCAAAATTTTTTTCGAAATTTTTTTCGAAAGTTTTTTTTCAAAATTTTTTTCAAAATTTTTTTCGAAAATTTTTTCGAAAATCTTTCGAAATTTTTTTCGAAAATTTTTTTCGGAAATTTTTTTTGAAAATTTTTTTCAAGATTTTTTTCGAAATTTTTTTTTCAAAATTTTTTTCAAAATTTTTTTTCAAAATTTTTTTCGAAAATTTTTTTTCAAAATTTTTTTCGAAAATTTTTTTTCGAAATTTTTTTGGAAAATTTTCTTTCAAAATTTTTTTCGAGAATTTTTTTCAAAATTTTTTTCGAAAATTTTTTTTCAAAATTTTTTTCGAAAATTCTTTTCGAAAATTTTTTTTCATAATTTTTTTCAAAATTTTTTTCGAAAATTTTATTTCAAAATTTTTTTCGAAATTTTTTTTTCAAAATTTTTTTCAAAATTTTTTTTGAAAATTTTTTTTCGAAATTTTTTTGGAAATTTTTTTTTCAAAATTTTTTTCGAAAATTTTTTTCGAAATTTTTTTTCGAAAATTTTTTTCAAAATTTTTTTCGAAAATTTTTCGAAAATTTTTTTTTCAAAATTTTTTTCGAAAATTCTTTTCGAAAATTTTTTTTCATATTTTTTTTCAAAATTTTTTTCGAAAATTTTATTTCAAAATTTTTTTCGAAAATTTTTTTTCAAAATTTTTTTCGAAAATTTTTTTTCAAAATTTTTTTCGAAAATTTTTTTTCAAATTTTTTTTCGAAAATTTTTTCGAAAATTTTTTTGGAAAATTTTTTTTCAAAATGTTTTTCGAAAATTTTTTTAAAAATTTTTTTCAAAATTTTTTTCGAAGATTTTTTTTAAAAATTTTTTTCGAAAATTTTTTTCGAAAATTTTTTTTCGAAATTTTTTTCGAAATTTTTTTTGAAAATTTTTTTTCAAAATTTTTTTGAAAATTTTTTTTCAAAATTTTTTTCAAAATTTTTTTCGAAAATTTTTTTCGAAAATTTTTTTTCAAATTTTTTTTCGAAATTTTTTTTGAAATTTTTTTTTCAAAATTTTTTTCGAAAATTTTTTTCAAAATTTTTTTCGAAAATTTTTTTCAAAATTTTTTTCGAAAATTTTTTTCAAAATTTTTTTCGAAAATTTTTTTCAAAATTTTTTTCGAAAATTTTTTTCGAAATTTTTTTTTTTTAATTTTTTTCGAAAATTTTTTTTCGAAAATTTTTTTTCGAAAATTTTATTTCAAAATTTTTTTCGAAATTTTTTTTTCAAAATTTTTTTCGAAAATTTTTTTTCAAAATTTTTTTCGAAAATTTTTTTTCAAAATTTTTTTCGAAAATTTTTTTTCGAAATTTTTTTGGAAAATTTTTTTTCAAAATCTTTTTCGAAAATGTTTTTCAAATTTTTTTTCGAAAATTTTTTTCAAAATTTTTTTCGAAAATTTTTTTGGAAATTTTTTTTCGAAATTTTTTTTCAAAATTTTTTTTGAAAATTTTTTTTCGAAATTTTTTTTCAAAATTTTTTTCAAAAATTTTTTTTCAAATTTTTTTCAAAATTTTTTTCGAAAATTTTTTTTCGAAATTTTTTTCGAAAATTTTGTTCAAAATTTTTTTCGAAAATTTTTTTTCAAAATTTTTTTCGAAAATTTTTTTTCAAAATTTTTTTCGAAAATTTTTTTCAAAATTTTTTTCAAAATTTTTTTCGAAATTTTTTTCATAATTTTTTTCGAAAATGTTTTTTTAAAATTTTTTTCGAAAATTTTTTTCAAAATTTTTTTCGAAAATTTTTTTCGAAAATTTTTTTCAAAATTTTTTTCGAAAATTTTTTTCGAAAATTTTTTTAAAAATTTTTTTCAAAATTTTTTTCGAAAATTTTTTTTCAAAATTTTTTTGGAAAATTTTTTTCGAAAATTTTTTTTGGAAATTTTTTTTTCAAAATTTTTTTCAAAATTTTTTTCGAAAATTTTTTTGGAAAATTTTTTTCGAAATTTTTTTTTAAAATTTTTTTTGAAAATTTTTTTTCGAAATTTTTTTTCAAAATTTTTTTCAAAAATTTTTTTTCAAAATTTTTTTCAAAATTTTTTTCGAAATTTTTTTTTCGAAATTTTTTTCGAAAATTTTGTTCAAAATTTTTTTCGAAAATTTTTTCGAAAATTTTTTTTCAAAATTTTTTTCGAAAATTTTTTTTCAAAATTTTTTTCGAAAATTTTTTTCAAAATTTTTTTCAAAATTTTTTTCGAAATTTTTTTCATAATTTTTTTCGAAAATGTTTTTTTTAAATTTTTTTCGAAAATTTTTTTCAAAATTTTTTTCGAAAATTTTTTTCGAAAATTTTTTTAAAAATTTTTTTCAAAATTTTTTTCGAAAATTTTTTTTCAAAATTTTTTTGGAAAATTTTTTTCGAAAATTTTTTTTCGAAATTTTTTTCGAAAATTTTTTTCGGAAATTTTTTCGAAAATTTTTTTCGAAAATTTTTTTCGGAAATTTTTTCGAAAATTTTTTTCGAAAATTTTTTTCGGAAATTTTTTCGAAAATTTTTTCGAAAATTTTTTTGAAAATTTTTTCGAAAATTTTTTTTCAAAATTTTTTTCGAAATTTTTTTTTCAAAATTTTCTTCAAAATTTTTTTTCGAAATTTTTTTCGAAAATTTTTTTCGGAAATTTTTTCGAAAATTTTTTTCGAAAACTTTTTTCGGAAATTTTTTCGAAAATTTTTTCGAAAATTTTTTTTCAAAATTTTTTTCGAAAATTTTTTTTCAAAATTTTCTTCAAAATTTTTTTCGAAAATTTTTATTTCAAAATTTTTTTCGAAAATTTTTTTTCGAAATTTTTTTGGAAATTTTTTTTTCAAAATTTTTTTCGAAAATTTTTTTCGAAAATTTTTTTGGAAAATTTTTTTCAAATTTTTTTTCAAAATCTTTTTTCAAAATTTTTTTCGAAAATTTTTTTCAAAATTTTTTTCGAAAATTTTTTTGGAAAATTTTTTTCAAATTTTTTTTCGAAATTTTTTTTTCGAAATTTTTTTCGAAAATTTTTTTCAAAATTTTTTTCGAAAATTTTTTTCAAAATTTTTTTCAAAAGTTTTTTCGAAAATTATTTTTCAAAATTTTTTTCGAAATTTTTTTCGAAAATTTTTTTCGAAAGTTTTTTTCAAAATTTTTTTCAAAATTTTTTTCGAAAATTTTTCGAAATTTTTTTCAAGATTTTTTTCGAAATTTTTTTTTCAAAATTTTTTTCGAAATTTTTTTTCAAAATTTTTTTCGAAAATTTTTTTCGAAAATTTTTTTTCGAAATTTTTTTGGAAAATTTTTTTTCAAAATTTTTTCGAAAATTTTTTCGAAAATTTTTTTTCAAACTTTTTTTCAAAAATTCTTTTCGAAAATTCTTTTCGAAAATTTTTTTTCATAATTTTTTTCAAAATTTTTTTCGAAAATTTTATTTCAAAATTTTTTTCGAAATTTTTTTTTTTAAATTTTTTTAAAAATTTTTTTTGGAAATTTTTTTTCAAAATTTTTTTCGAAAATTTTTTTCGAAAATTTTTTTTAAAATTTTTTTCGAAAATTTTTTTTCGAAATTTTTTTCGAAAATTTTTTTCAAAATTTTTTTCGAAAATTTTTTCGAAAATTTTTTTTCAAAATTTTTTTCAAAATTTTTTTTCGAAAATTTTTTTTCAAAATTTTTTTCGAAAATTTTTTTTCAAAATTTTTTTCGAAAATTTTTTTTCGAAATTTTTTTCAAAAATTTTTTTCAAAATTTTTTTCGAAAATTTTTTCGAAAATTTTTTTTCAAAATTTTTTCGAAAAATTTTTTTCAAAATTTTTTTCGAAAATTTTTTTTCGAAAAATTTTTTCGAAAATTTTTTTTTTAAATTTTTTTCCGAAATTTTTTTCGAAAATTTTTTTTCAAAATTTTTTTCGAAAATTTTTTTTCAAAATTTTTTTCAAAATTTTTTTCGAAAATTTTTTTTCGTAATTTTTTTCGAAAATTTTTTTCAAAATTTTTTTCGCAAATTTTTTTTCAAAATGTTTTTCGAAAATTTTTTTTTGAAAATTTTTTTTCAAAATTTTTTTGAAAATTTTTTTTCGAAAATTTTTTTCGAAAATTTTTTTCGAAAATTTTTTTTCAAAATTTTTTTCGAAAATTTTTTTTCAAAATTTTTTCGAAAATTTTTTTTCAAAATCTTTTTCCGAAATTTTTTTCGAAAATTTTTTTTAAAAATTTTTTTCGAAATTTTTTTTTCAAAATTTTTTTCCGAAATTTTTTTCGAAAATTTTTTTTCGAAATTTTTTTCAAAATTTTTTTTCAAAATTTTTTTCGAAAATTTTTTTTCAAAATTTTTTTCGAAAATTTTCTTCGAAAATTTTCTTCGAAAATTTTTTTTCGAAATTTTTTTGGAAATTTTTTTTTCAAAATTTTTTTGGAAATTTTTTTTTCAAAATTTTTTCGAAAATTTTTTTCAAAATTTTTTTCGAAATTTTTTTTTCAAAATTTTTTTCGAAAATTTTTTTCGAAAATTTTTTTTCAAAATTTTTTTCAAAAATTTTTTCAAAAATTTTTCGAATATTTTTTTTCAAAATTTTTTTCGAAAATTTTTTTTCAAAATTTTTTTCGAAAATTTTTTTCAAAATTTTTTTCGAAAATTTTTTTGGAAAACTTTTCAAAATTTTTTTCAAAATTTTTTTCATAATTTTTTTTGAAAATTATTTTTCAAAATTTTTTTCAAAATTTTTTTCGAAAATTTTTTCGAAAATTTTTTTTCAAAATTTTTTTGGAAAGTTTTTTTTTCAAAATTTTTTTCAAAATTTTTTTCGAAAATTTTTTTCGGAAATTCTTTCGAAAATTTTTTTCGAAAATTTTTTTCGGAAATTTTTTCGAAAATTTTTTCGAAAATTTTTTCGAAAATTTTTTTTCAAAATTTTTTTCGAAAATTTTTTTTCAAAATTTTCTTCAAAATTTTTTTTCGAAATTTTTTTCGAAAATTTTTTTCGGAAATTTTTTCGAAAATTTTTTTCGAAAACTTTTTTCGGAAATTTTTTCGAAAATTTTTTCGAAAATTTTTTTTCAAAATTTTTTTCGAAAATTTTTTTTCAAAATTTTCTTCAAAATTTTTTTCGAAAATTTTTATTTCAAAATTTTTTTCGAAAATTTTTTTTCGAAATTTTTTTGGAAATTTTTTTTTCAAAATTTTTTTCGAAAATTTTTTTCAAAATTTTTTTCGAAAATTTTTGTGGAAAATTTTTTTCAAATTTTTTTTCAAAATTTTTTTTCAAAATTTTTTTCGAAAATTTTTTTCAAAATTTTTTTCGAAAATTTTTTTGGAAAATTTTTTTCAAATTTTTTTTCGAAAATTTTTTTTCGAAATTTTTTTCGAAAATTTTTTTCAAAATTTTTTTCGAAAATTTTTTTCAAAATTTTTTTCAAAATTTTTTTTCGAAAATTATTTTTCAAAATTTTTTTTCAAAATTTTTTTCGAAATTTTTTTCGAAAATTTTTTTTGAAAGTTTTTTTCAAAATTTTTTTCAAAATTTTTTTCGAAAATTTTTCGAAATTTTTTTCAAGATTTTTTTCGAAATTTTTTTTTCAAAATTTTTTTCGAAATTTTTTTTCAAAATTTTTTTCGAAAATTTTTTTTCGAAATTTTTTTGGAAAATTTTTTTTCAAAATTTTTTCGAAACTTTTTTCGAAAATTTTTTTTCAAAATTTTTTTCAAAAATTCTTTTCGAAAATTCTTTTCGAAAATTTTTTTTCATAATTTTTTTCAAAATTTTTTTCGAAAATTTTATTTCAAAATTTTTTTCGAAATTTTTTTTTCAAAATTTTTTTCAAAATTTTTTTTGAAAATTTTTTTTCGAAATTTTTTTGGAAATTTTTTTTTCAAAATTTTTTTCGAAAATTTTTTTCGAAATTTTTTTTCGAAAATTTTTTTCAAAATTTTTTTCGAAAATTTTTCGAAAATTTTTTTTCAAAATTTTTTTCGAAAATTCTTTTCGAAAATTTTTTTTCATAATTTTTTTCAAAATTTTTTTCGAAAATTTTATTTCAAAATTTTTTTCGAAAATTTTTTTTCAAAATTTTTTTCGAAAATTTTTTTTCAAAATTTTTTTCGAAAATTTTTTCGAAAATTTTTTTTCAAAATTTTTTTCGAAAATTTTATTCAAATTTTTTTTCGAAAATTTTTTTGGAAATTTTTTTTTCAAAATTTTTTTCGAAAATTTTTTTAAAAATTTTTTTCGAAAATTTTTTTTCGAAATTTTTTTCGAAAATTTTATTCAAATTTTTTTTCGAAAATTTTTTCGAAAATTTTTTTGGAAAATTTTTTTTCAAAATGTTTTTCGAAAATTTTTTTAAAAATTTTTTTCAAAATTTTTTTCGAAGATTTTTTTTCAAAATTTTTTTCGAAAATTTTTTTCGAAAATTTTTTTTCGAAATTTTTTTCGAAATTTTTTTTGAAAATTTTTTTTCAAAATTTTTTTGAAAATTTTTTTTCAAAATTTTTTTCAAAATTTTTTTCGAAAATTTTTTTCGAAAATTTTTTTTCAAATTTTTTTTCGAAATTTTTTTTGAAATTTTTTTTTCAAAATTTTTTTTGGAAAATTTTTTTCAAAATTTTTTTCGAAAATTTTTTTCAAAATTTTTTTCGAAAATTTTTTTCGAAATTTTTTTTTTTTAATTTTTTTCGAAAATGTTTTTTCGAAAATTTTATTTCAAAATTTTTTTCGAAATTTTTTTTTCAAAATTTTTTTCGAAAATTTTTTTTCAAAATTTTTTTCGAAAATTTTTTTTCAAAATTTTTTTCGAAAATTTTTTTTCGAAATTTTTTTGGAAAATTTTTTTTCAAAATCTTTTTCGAAAATTTTTTTCAAATTTTTTTTCGAAAATTTTTTTCAAAATTTTTTTCGAAAATTTTTTTGGAAATTTTTTTTCGAAATTTTTTTTTAAAATTTTTTTTGAAAATTTTTTTTCGAAATTTTTTTTCAAAATTTTTTTCAAAAATTTTTTTTCAAAATTTTTTTCAAAATTTTTTTCAAAAATTTTTTTTCGAAATTTTTTTCGAAAATTTTGTTCAAAATTTTTTTCGAAAATTTTTTTCGAAAATTTTTTTCGGAAATTTTTTCGAAAATTTTTTTCGAAAATTTTTTTCGGAAATTTTTTCGAAAATTTTTTCGAAAATTTTTTCGAAAATTTTTTCGAAAATTTTTTTTCAAAATTTTTTTCGAAAATTTTTTTTCAAAATTTTCTTCAAAATTTTTTTTCGAAATTTTTTTCGAAAATTTTTTTCGGAAATTTTTTCGAAAATTTTTTTCGAAAACTTTTTTCGGAAATTTTTTCGAAAATTTTTTCGAAAATTTTTTTTCAAAATTTTTTTCGAAAATTTTTTTTCAAAATTTTCTTCAAAATTTTTTTCGAAAATTTTTATTTCAAAATTTTTTTCGAAAATTTTTTTTCGAAATTTTTTTGGAAATTTTTTTTTCAAAATTTTTTCAAAATTTTTTTCGAAAATTTTTTTTGAAAATTTTTTACAAATTTTTTTTCAAAATCTTTTTTCAAAATTTTTTTTGAAAATTTTTTCGAAAATTTTTTTTCAAAATTTTTTTCGAAAATTTTATTCAAATTTTTTTTCGAAAATTTTTTTGGAAATTTTTTCGAAAATTTTTTTTCAAAATTTTTTTCGAAAATTCTTTTCGAAAATTTTTTTTCATAATTTTTTTCAAAATTTTTTTCGAAAATTTTATTTCAAAATTTTTTTCGAAAATTTTTTTTCAAAATTTTTTTCGAAAATTTTTTCGAAAATTTTTTTTCAAAATTTTTTTCGAAAATTTTATTCAAATTTTTTTTCGAAAATTTTTTTGGAAATTTTTTTTTCAAAATTTTTTTCGAAAATTTTTTTAAAAATTTTTTTCGAAAATTTTTTTTCGAAATTTTTTTCGAAAATTTTATTCAAATTTTTTTTCGAAAATTTTTTCGAAAATTTTTTTGGAAAATTTTTTTTCAAAATGTTTTTCGAAAATTTTTTTAAAAATTTTTTTCAAAATTTTTTTCGAAGATTTTTTTTCAAAATTTTTTTCGAAAATTTTTTTCGAAAATTTTTTTTCGAAATTTTTTTCGAAATTTTTTTTGAAAATTTTTTTTCAAAATTTTTTTGAAAATTTTTTTTCAAAATTTTTTTCAAAATTTTTTTCGAAAATTTTTTTCGAAAATTTTTTTTCAAATTTTTTTTCGAAATTTTTTTTGAAATTTTTTTTTCAAAATTTTTTTCGAAAATTTTTTTCAAAATTTTTTTCGAAAATTTTTTTCAAAATTTTTTTCGAAAATTTTTTTCGAAATTTTTTTTTTTTAATTTTTTTCGAAAATTTTTTTTCGAAAATTTTATTTCAAAATTTTTTTCGAAATTTTTTTTTTAAATTTTTTTCGAAAATTTTTTTTCAAAATTTTTTTCGAAAATTTTTTTTCAAAATTTTTTTCGAAAATTTTTTTTCGAAATTTTTTTGGAAAATTTTTTTTCAAAATCTTTTTCGAAAATTTTTTTCAAATTTTTTTTCGAAAATTTTTTTCAAAATTTTTTTCGAAAATTTTTTTGGAAAATTTTTTTCGAAATTTTTTTTCAAAATTTTTTTTGAAAATTTTTTTTCGAAATTTTTTTTCAAAATTTTTTTCAAAAATTTTTTTTTCAAAATTTTTTTCAAAATTTTTTTCGAAAATTTTTTTTCGAAATTTTTTTCGAAAATTTTGTTCAAAATTTTTTTCGAAAATTTTTTTTCAAAATTTTTTTCGAAAATTTTTTTGCAAAATTTTTTTCGAAAATTTTTTTCAAAATTTTTTTCAAAATTTTTTTCAAAATTTTTTTCGAAATTTTTTTCATAATTTTTTTCGAAAATGTTTTTTTAAAATTTTTTTCGAAAATTTTTTTCGAAAATTTTTTTCGAAAATTTTTTTCAAAATTTTTTTCGAAAATTTTTTTCGAAAATTTTTTTCGAAAATTTTTTTTCAAAATTTTTTTCGAAAATTTTTTTTCAAAATTTTTTTCGAAAATTTTTTTCAAAATTTTTTTCAAAATTTTTTTCGAAATTTTTTTCATAATTTTTTTCGAAAATGTTTTTTTAAAATTTTTTTCGAAAATTTTTTTCGAAAATTTTTTTCGAAAATTTTTTTCAAAATTTTTTTCGAAAATTTTTTTCGAAAATTTTTTTAAAAATTTTTTTCAAAATTTTTTTCGAAAATTTTTTTTCAAAATTTTTTTGGAAAATTTTTTTCGAAAATTTTTTTTCGAAATTTTTTTCGAAAATTTTTTTCGGAAATTTTTTCGAAAATTTTTTTCGAAAATTTTTTTCGGAAATTTTTTCGAAAATTTTTTCGAAAATTTTTTCGAAAATTTTTTCGAAAATTTTTTTTCAAAATTTTTTTCGAAAATTTTTTTTCAAAATTTTCTTCAAAATTTTTTTTCGAAATTTTTTTCGAAAATTTTTTTCGGAAATTTTTTCGAAAATTTTTTTCGAAAACTTTTTTCGGGAATTTTTTCGAAAATTTTTTCGAAAATTTTTTTTCAAAATTTTTTTCGAAAATTTTTTTTCAAAATTTTCTTCAAATTTTTTTTCGAAAATTTTTATTTCAAAATTTTTTTCGAAAATTTTTTTTCGAAATTTTTTTGGAAATTTTTTTTTCAAAATTTTTTTCGAAAATTTTTTTGGAAAATTTTTTTCAAATTTTTTTTCAAAATCTTTTTTCAAAATTTTTTTCGAAAATTTTTTTCAAAATTTTTTTCGAAAATTTTTTTGGAAAATTTTTTTCAAATTTTTTTTCGAAAATTTTTTTTCGAAATTTTTTTCGAAAATTTTTTTCAAAATTTTTTTCGAAAATTTTTTTCAAAATTTTTTTCAAAATTTTTTTCGAAAATTATTTTTCAAAATTTTTTTCGAAATTTTTTTCGAAAATTTTTTTCGAAAGTTTTATTCAAAATTTTTTTCAAAATTTTTTTCGAAAATTTTTCGAAATTTTTTTCAAGATTTTTTTCGAAATTTTTTTTTCAAAATTTTTTCGAAATTTTTTTTCAAAATTTTTTTCGAAAATTTTTATCGAAAATTTTTTTTCGAAATTTTTTTTGGAAAATTTTTTTTCAAAATTTTTTCGAAAATTTTTTCGAAAATTTTTTTTCAAACTTTTTTTCAAAAATTCTTTTCGAAAATTCTTTTCGAAAATTTTTTTTCATAATTTTTTTCAAAATTTTTTTCGAAAATTTTATTTCAAAATTTTTTTCGAAATTTTTTTTTCAAAATTTTTTTAAAAATTTTTTTCGAAAATTTTTTTTCAAAATTTTTTTCGAAAATTTTTTTCGAAAATTTTTTTAAAAATTTTTTTCGAAAATTTTTTTTCGAAATTTTTTTCGAAAATTTTTTTCAAAATTTTTTTCGAAAATTTTTTCGAAAATTTTTTTTCAAAATTTTTTTCAAAATTTTTTTTCGAAAATTTTTTTTCAAAATTTTTTTCGAAAATTTTTTTTCAAAATTTTTTTCGAAAATTTTTTTTCGAAATTTTTTTCAAAAATTTTTTTCAAAATTTTTTTCGAAAATTTTTTCGAAAATTTTTTTTCAAAATTTTTTCGAAAATTTTTTTTCAAAATTTTTTTTCGAAAATTTTTTTTCGAAAAATTTTTTCGAAAATTTTTTTTCAAAATTTTTTTCCGAAATTTTTTTCGAAAATTTTTTTTCAAAATTTTTTTCGAAAATTTTTTTTCAAAATTTTTTTCAAAATTTTTTTCGAAAATTTTTTTTCGTAATTTTTTTCGAAAATTTTTTTCAAAATTTTTTTCGCAAATTTTTTTTCAAAATGTATTTCGAAAATTTTTTTTTGAAAATTTTTTTTCAAAATTTTTTTGAAAATTTTTTTTCGAAAATTTTTTTCGAAAATTTTTTTCGAAAACTTTTTTTCAAAATTTTTTTCGAAAATTTTTTTTCAAAATTTTTTCGAAAATTTTTTTTCAAAATCTTTTTCCGAAATTTTTTTCGAAAATTTTTTTTAAAAATTTTTTTCGAAAATTTTTTTTCAAAATTTTTTTCAAAATTTTTTTCGAAAATTTTTTTTCGAAATTTTTTTCAAAATTTTTTTTCAAAATTTTTTTCGAAAATTTTTTTTCAAAATTTTTTTCAAAATTTTTTTCGAAAATTTTCTTCGAAAATTTTTTGTCAAAATTTTTTTCGAAATTTTTTTCATAATTTTTTTCGAAAATTTTTTTTAAAAATTTTTTTTGAAAATTTTTTTCAAAATTTTTTTCGAAAATTTTTTTGGAAAATTTTTTTCGAAAATTTTTTTAAAAATTGTTTTTGAAAATTTTTTTTCGAAATTTTTTTCGAAAATTTTTTTCGGTAATTTTTTCGAAAATTTTTTCGAAAATTTTTTCGAAAATTTTTTCGAAAATTTTTTTTCAAAATTTTTTTCGAAATTTTTTTTTCAAAATTTTCTTCAAAATTTTTTTTCGAAATTTTTTTCAAAAATTTTTTTCGAAAATTTTTTCGAAAATTTTTTTTCGAAAACTTTTTTCGGAAATTTTTTCGAAAATTTTGTCGAAAATTTTTTTTCAAAATTTTTTTCGAAAATTTTTTTTCAAAATTTTCTTCAAAATTTTTTTCGAAAATTTTTATTTCAAAATTTTTTTCGAAATTTTTTTTTCTTTTTGGAAATTTTTTTTTCAAAATTTTTTTCGAAAATTTTTTTCAAAATTTTTTTCGAAAATTTTTTTGGAAAATTTTTTTCAAATTTTTTTTTCAAAATTTTTTTCGAAAATTTTTTTCAAAATTTTTTTCGAAAATTTTTTTGGAAATTTTTTTTCAAATTTTTTTTCGAAAATTTTTTTTCGAAATTTTTTTCGAAAATTTTTTTCAAAATTTTTTTCGAAAATTTTTTTAAAAATTTTATTCAAATTTTTTTTCGAAAATTTTTTTGGAAATTTTTTCGAAAATTTTTTTTCAAAATTTTTTTCGAAAATTCTTTTCGAAAATTTTTTTTCATAATTTTTTTCAAAATTTTTTTCGAAAATTTTATTTCAAAATTTTTTTCGAAAATTTTTTTTCAAAATTTTTTTCGAAAATTTTTTTTCAAAATTTTTTTCGAAAATTTTTTCGAAAATTTTTTTTCAAAATTTTTTTCGAAAATTTTATTCAAATTTTTTTTCGAAAATTTTTTTGGAAATTTTTTTTTCAAAATTTTTTTCGAAAATGTTTTTAAAAATTTTTTTCGAAAATTTTTTTTCGAAATTTTTTTCGAAAATTTTATTCAAATTTTTTTTCGAAAATTTTTTCGAAAATTTTCTTGGAAAATTTTTTTTCAAAATGTTTTTCGAAAATTTTTTTAAAAATTTTTTTCAAAATTTTTTTCGAAGATTTTTTTTCAAAATTTTTTTCGAAAATTTTTTTCGAAAATTTTTTTTCGAAATTTTTTTCGAAATTTTTTTTGAAAATTTTTTTTCAAAATTTTTTTGAAAATTTTTTTTCAAAATTTTTTTCAAAATTTTTTTCGAAATTTTTTTTCAAAATTTTTTTCAAAAATTTTTTTTTCAAAATTTTTTTCAAAATTTTTTTCGAAAATTTTTTTTCGAAATTTTTTTCGAAAATTTTGTTCAAAATTTTTTTCGAAATTTTTTTTTCAAAATTTTTTTCGAAAATTTTTTTTCAAAATTTTTTTCGAAAATTTTTTTCAAAATTTTTTTCAAAATTTTTTTCGAAATTTTTTTCATAATTTTTTTCGAAAATGTTTTTTTAAAATTTTTTTTGAAAATTTTTTTCGGAAATTTTTTCGAAAATTTTTTTCGAAAACTTTTTTCGGAAATTTTTTCGAAAATTTTTTCGAAAATTTTTTTTCAAAATTTTTTTCGAAAATTTTTTTTCAAAATTTTCTTCAAAATTTTTTTCGAAAATTTTTATTTCAAAATTTTTTTCGAAAATTTTTTTTCGAAATTTTTTTGGAAATTTTTTTTTCAAAATTTTTTTCGAAAATTTTTTTCATAATTTTTTTCGAAAATTTTTTTCGAAAATTTTTTTCAAAATTTTTTTCGAAAATTTTTTTCGAAAATTTTTTTAAAAATTTTTTTCAAAATTTTTTTCGAAAATTTTTTTTCAAAATTTTTTTGGAAAATTTTTTTCGAAAATTTTTTTGGAAATTTTTTTTTCGAAATTTTTTTCAAAATTTTTTTCGAAAATTTTTTTGGAAAATTTTTTTCGAAATTTTTTTTCAAAATTTTTTTTGAAAATTTTTTTTCGAAATTTTTTTTCAAAATTTTTTTCAAAAATTTTTTTTCAAAATTTTTTTCAAAATTTTTTTCGAAATTTTTTTTTCGAAATTTTTTTCGAAAATTTTGTTCAAAATTTTTTTCGAAAATTTTTTCGAAAATTTTTTTTCAAAATTTTTTTCGAAAATTTTTTTTCAAAATTTTTTTCGAAAATTTTTTTCAAAATTTTTTTCAAAATTTTTTTCGAAATTTTTTTCATAATTTTTTTCGAAAATGTTTTTTTTAAATTTTTTTCGAAAATTTTTTTCAAAATTTTTTTCAAAAATTTTTTTCAAAAATTTTTTTAAAAATTTTTTTCAAAATTTTTTTCGAAAATTTTTTTTCAAAATTTTTTTGGAAAATTTTTTTCGAAAATTTTTTTGGAAATTTTTTTTTCGAAATTTTTTTCAAAATTTTTTTCGAAAATTTTTTTGGAAAATTTTTTTCGAAATTTTTTTTCAAAATTTTTTTTGAAAATTTTTTTTCGAAATTTTTTTTCAAAATTTTTTTCAAAAATTTTTTTTCAAAATTTTTTTCAAAAATTCTTTTCGAAAATTCTTTTCGAAAATTTTTTTTCATAATTTTTTTCAAAATTTTTTTCGAAAATTTTATTTCAAAATTTTTTTCGAAATTTTTTTTTTTTAAATTTTTTTCAAAATTTTTTTTGAAAATTTTTTTTTGAAATTTTTTTGGAAATTTTTTTTTCAAAATTTTTTTCGAAAATTTTTTTCAAAATTTTTTTCGAAAATTTTATTTCAAAATTTTTTTCGAAAATTTTTTTTCAAAATTTTTTTCGAAAATTTTTTTTCAAAATTTTTTTCTAAAATTTTTTCGAAAATTTTTTTTCAAATTTTTTTTCGAAAATTTTATTCAAATTTTTTTTCGAAAATTTTTTTGGAAATTTTTTTTTCAAAATTTTTTTCGAAAATTTTTTTAAAAATTTTTTTCGAATTTTTTTTTTCGAAATTTTTTTCGAAAATTTTATTCAAATTTTTTTTCGAAAATTTTTTCGAAAATTTTTTTGGAAAATTTTTTTTCAAAATGTTTTTCGAAAATTTTTTTAAAAATTTTTTTCAAAATTTTTTTCGAAGATTTTTTTTCAAAATTTTTTTCGAAAATTTTTTTCGAAAATTTTTTTTCGAAATTTTTTTCGAAATTTTTTTTGAAAATTTTTTTTCAAAATTTTTTTGAAAATTTTTTTTCAAAATTTTTTTCAAAATTTTTTTCGAAAATTTTTTTCGAAAATTTTTTTTCAAATTTTTTTTCGAAATTTTTTTTGAAATTTTTTTTTCAAAATTTTTTTCGAAAATTTTTTTCAAAATTTTTTTCAAAATTTTTATCGAAAATTTTTTTCGAAATTTTTTTTTTTTAATTTTTTTCGAAAATTTTTTTTCGAAAATTTTTTTTCGAAAATTTTATTTCAAAATTTTTTTCGAAATTTTTTTTTCAAAATTTTTTTCGAAAATTTTCTTTCAAAATTTTTTTCGAAAATTTTTTTCAAAATTTTTTTCGAAAATTTTTTTTCGAAATTTTTTTGGAAAATTTTTTTTCAAAATCTTTTTCGAAAATTTTTTTCAAATTTTTTTTCGAAAATTTTTTTCAAAATTTTTTTCGAAAATTTTTTTGGAAAATTTTTTTCGAAATTTTTTTTCAAAATTTTTTTTGAAAATTTTTTTTCGAAATTTTTTTTCAAAATTTTTTTCAAAAATTTTTTTTCAAAATTTTTTTCAAAATTTTTTTCGAAAATTTTTTTTCGAAATTTTTTTCGAAAATTTTGTTCAAAATTTTTTTCGAAAATTTTTTTTCAAAATTTTTTTCGAAAATTTTTTTTCAAAATTTTTTTCGAAAATTTTTTTCAAAATTTTTTTCAAAATTTTTTTCGAAATTTTTTTCATAATTTTTTTCGAAAATGTTTTTTTAAAATTTTTTTCGAAAATTTTTTTCAAAATTTTTTTCGAAAATTTTTTTCGAAAATTTTTTTCAAAATTTTTTTCGAAAATTTTTTTCGAAAATTTTTTTAAAAATTTTTTTCAAAATTTTTTTCGAAAATTTTTTTTCAAAATTTTTTTGGAAAATTTTTTTCGAAAATTTTTTTGGAAATTTTTTTTTCGAAATTTTTTTCAAAATTTTTTTCGAAAATTTTTTTGGAAAATTTTTTTCGAAATTTTTTTTCAAAATTTTTTTTGAAAATTTTTTTTCGAAATTTTTTTTCAAAATTTTTTTCAAAATTTTTTTTCAAAATTTTTTTCAAAATTTTTTTCGAAATTTTTTTTTCGAAATTTTTTTCGAAAATTTTGTTCAAAATTTTTTTCGAAAATTTTTTCGAAAATTTTTTTTCAAAATTTTTTTCGAAAATTTTTTTTCAAAATTTTTTTCGAAAATTTTTTTCAAAATTTTTTTCAAAATTTTTTTCGAAATTTTTTTCATAATTTTTTTCGAAAATGTTTTTTTTAAATTTTTTTCGAAAATTTTTTTCAAAATTTTTTTCAAAAATTTTTTTCGAAAATTTTTTTCTAAAATTTTTTCGAAAATTTTTTTTCAAAATTTTTTTCGAAAATTTTATTCAAATTTTTTTTCGAAAATTTTTTTGGAAATTTTTTTTTCAAAATTTTTTTCGAAAATTTTTTTAAAAATTTTTTTCGAAAATTTTTTTTCGAAATTTTTTTCGAAAATTTTATTCAAATTTTTTTTCGAAAATTTTTTCGAAAATTTTTTTGGAAAATTTTTTTTCAAAATGTTTTTCGAAAATTTTTTTAAAAATTTTTTTCAAAATTTTTTTCGAAGATTTTTTTTCAAAATTTTTTTCGAAAATTTTTTTCGAAAATTTTTTTTCGAAATTTTTTTCGAAATTTTTTTTGAAAATTTTTTTTCAAAATTTTTTTGAAAATTTTTTTTCAAAATTTTTTTCAAAATTTTTTTCGAAAATTTTTTTCGAAAATTTTTTTTCAAATTTTTTTTCGAAATTTTTTTTGAAATTTTTTTTTCAAAATTTTTTTCGAAAATTTTTTTCAAAATTTTTTTCGAAAATTTTTTTCAAAATTTTTTTCGAAAATTTTTTTCGAAATTTTTTTTTTTAAATTTTTTTCGAAAATTTTTTTTCGAAAATTTTTTTTCGAAAATTTTATTTCAAAATTTTTTTCGAAATTTTTTTTTCAAAATTTTTTTCGAAAATTTTCTTTCAAAATTTTTTTCGAAAATTTTTTTTCAAAATTTTTTTCGAAAATTTTTTTTCGAAATTTTTTTGGAAAATTTTTTTTCAAAATCTTTTTCGAAAATTTTTTTCAAATTTTTTTTCGAAAATTTTTTTCAAAATTTTTTTCGAAAATTTTTTTGGAAAATTTTTTTCGAAATTTTTTTTCAAAATTTTTTTTGAAAATTTTTTTTCGAAATTTTTTTTCAAAATTTTTTTCAAAAATTTTTTTTCAAAATTTTTTTCAAAATTTTTTTCGAAAATTTTTTTTCGAAATTTTTTTCGAAAATTTTGTTCAAAATTTTTTTCGAAAATTTTTTTTCAAAATTTTTTTCGAAAATTTTTTTTCAAAATTTTTTTCGAAAATTTTTTTCAAAATTTTTTTCAAAATTTTTTTCGAAATTTTTTTCATAATTTTTTTCGAAAATGTTTTTTTAAAATTTTTTTCGAAAATTTTTTTCAAAATTTTTTTCGAAAATTTTTTTCGAAAATTTTTTTCAAAATTTTTTTCGAAAATTTTTTTCGAAAATTTTTTTAAAAATTTTTTTCAAAATTTTTTTCGAAAATTTTTTTTCAAAATTTTTTTGGAAAATTTTTTTCGAAAATTTTTTTGGAAATTTTTTTTTCGAAATTTTTTTCAAAATTTTTTTCGAAAATTTTTTTGGAAAATTTTTTTCGAAAATTTTTTTCGAAATTTTTTTTTTTTTATTTTTTTCGAAAATTTTTTTTCAAAATTTTTTTCAAAAATTTTTTTTCAAAATTTTTTTCAAAATTTTTTTCGAAATTTTTTTTTCGAAATTTTTTTCGAAAATTTTGTTCAAAATTTTTTTCGAAAATTTTTTCGAAAATTTTTTTTCAAAATTTTTTTCGAAAATTTTTTTTCAAAATTTTTTTCGAAAATTTTTTTCAAAATTTTTTTCGAAATTTTTTTCATAATTTTTTTCGAAAATGTTTTTTTAAAATTTTTTTCGAAAATTTTTTTCAAAATTTTTTTCAAAAATTTTTTTCGAAAATTTTTTTAAAAATTTTTTTCAAAATTTTTTTCGAAAATTTTTTTTCAAAATTTTTTTGGAAAATTTTTTTCGAAAATTTTTTTGGAAATTTTTTTTTCGAAATTTTTTTCAAAATTTTTTTCGAAAATTTTTTTGGAAAATTTTTTTCGAAATTTTTTTTCAAAATTTTTTTTGAAAATTTTTTTTCGAAATTTTTTTTCAAAATTTTTTTCAAAAATTTTTTTTCAAAATTTTTTTCAAAATTTTTTTCGAAATTTTTTTTTCGAAATTTTTTTCGAAAATTTTGTTCAAAATTTTTTTCGAAAATTTTTTCGAAAATTTTTTTTCAAAATTTTTTTCGAAAATTTTTTTCGAAAATTTTTTTTCGAAATTATTTTGGAAATTTTTTTTCCAAAATTTTTTTCGAAAATTTTTTTCAAAATTTTTTTCGAAAATTTTTTTCGAAAATTTTTTTCAAAATTTTTTTCGAAAAGTTTTTTCGAAATTTTTTTTTTTTAATTTTTTTCGAAAATTTTTTTACGAAAATTTTATTTCAAAATTTTTTTCGAAAATTTTTTTTCAAAATTTTTTTCGAAAATTTTTTTTCAAAATTTTTTTCAAAATTTTTTTCGAAAATTTTTTCGAAAATTTTTCTTCAAAATTCTTTCGAAAATTTTTTTTCAAAATTTTTTTCGAAAATTTTTTTTCAAAATTTTTTTCCGAAATTTTTTTCGAAAATTTTTTTTCAAAATTTTTTTCGAAAATTTTTTTTCAAAATTTTTTTCAAAATTTTTTTCGAAAATTTTTTTTCAAAATTTTTTTCGAAAATTTTTTTTCGAAATTTTTTTGGAAATTTTCTTTTCAAAATCTTTTTCGAAATTTTTTTTCAAAATTTTTTTCGAAAAATTTTTTCGAATTTTTTTTTTAAAATTTTTTTTGAAAATTTTTTTTCGAAATTTTTTTGGAAATTTTTTTTTCAAAATTTTTTTCGAAAATTTTTTTCGAAATTTTTTTTCGAAAATTTTTTTCAAAATTTTTTTCGAAAATTTTTCGAAAATTTTTTTTCAAAATTTTTTTCGAAAATTCTTTTCGAAAATTTTTTTTTCATAATTTTTTTCATAATTTTTTTCGAAAATTTTATTTCAAAATTTTTTTCGAAAATTTTTTTTCAAAATTTTTTTCTTAAATTTTTTTTCAAAATTTTTTTCGAAAATTTTTTTTCAAAATTTTTTTCGAAAATTTTATTCAAATTTTTTTTTCGAAAATTTTTTTGGAAATTTTTTTTTCAAAATATTTTTCGAAAATTTTTTTAAAAATTTTTTTCGAAAATTTTTTTTCGAAATTTTTTTCGAAAATTTTATTCAAATTTTTTTTCGAAAATTTTTTCAAAAATTTTTTTGGAAAATTTTTTTTCAAAATGTTTTTCGAAAATTTTTTTAAATATTTTTTTCAAAATTTTTTTCGAAGATTTTTTTTCAAAATTTTTTTGGAAAATTTTTTTCGAAAATTTTTTTTCGAAATTTTTTTCGAAAATTTTTTTCGGAAATTTTTTCGAAAATTTTTTTCGAAAATTTTTTTCGGAAATTTTTTCGAAAATTTTTTCGAAAATTTTTTTTCAAAATTTTTTTCGAAAATTTTTTTTCAAAATTCTCTTCAAAATTTTTTTCGAAAATTTTTATTTCAAAATTTTTTTCGAAAATTTTTCTTCGAAATTTTTTTGGAAATTTTTTTTTCAAAATTTTTTTCGAAAATTTTTTTCAAAATTTTTTTCGAAAATTTTTTTCGACAATTCTTTTCGAAAATTCTTTTCGAAAATTTTTTTTCATAATTTTTTTCAAAATTTTTTTCGAAAATTTTATTACAAAATTTTTTCCGAAAATTTTTTTTCAAAATTTTTTTTCAAAATTTTTTTCAAAATTTTTTTCGAAAATTTTTTTTCAAAATTTTTTTCGAAAATTTTTTTTCAAAATTTTTTTCCGAAATTTTTTTTCAAAATTTTTTTCCGAAATTTTTTTCGAAAATTTTTTTTCAAAATTTTTTTCGAAAATTTTTTTTCAAAATTTTTTTCAAAATTTTTTTTCGAAATTTTATTCGAAAATTTTTTTCAAAATTTTTTTCGAAAATTTTTTCGAAAATTTTTTTTCAAAATTTTTTTCGAAAATTGTTTTTCAAAATTTTTTTCAAAATTTTTTTCGAAAATTTTTTTTCAAAATTTTTTTCGAAATTTTTTTTCAAAATTTTTTTCGAAAATTTTTTTTCGAAATTTTTTTTCAAAATTTTTTTCGAAAATTTTTTTTCAAAATTATTTTCAAAATTTTTTTTAAAATTTTTTTCCGAAATTTTTTTCGAAAATTTTTTTCAAAATTTTTTTCGAAATTTTTTTGGAAATTTTTTTTTCAAAATTTTTTTCGAAATTTTTTTTTCAAAATTTTTTTCGAAAATTTTTTTCAAAATTTTTTTCGAAAATTTTTTTGGAAAATTTTTTTTCAAAATTTTTTTCGAAATTTTTTTTAAAAATTTTTTTCAAAATTTTTTTCGAAAATTTTTTCGAAATTTTTTTTTTTAATTTTTTTCGAAAATTTTTTTTCAAATTTTTTTTCAAAATTTTTTTCAAAAATTTTTTTTCAAATTTTTTTTTGGAATTTTTTTTGAAAATTTTTTTTCAAAATTTTTTTCGAAAATTTTTTTCAAAATTTTTTTCGAAAATTCTTTTCAAAATTTTTTTCGAAAATTTTTTTCGAAATTTTTTTTTCAAAATTTTTTTCGAAAATTGTTTTTCAAAATTTTTTTCAAAATTTTTTTTCAAAATTTTTTTTCAAAATTTTTTTCGAAAATTTTTTTCGAAAATTTTTTTTCGAAATTTTTTTCCAAAATATTTTTTCCAAAATTTTTTTCGAAAATTTTTTTCAAAATTTTTTTCGAAAATTTTTTTCGAAATTTTTTTTTCAAAATTTTTTTCAAAATTTTTTTCGAAACTTTTTTTTCAAAATTTTCTTCGAAAATTTTTTTTCGAAATTTTTTTGGAAATTTTTTTTTCAAAATCTTTTTCGAAATTTTTTTTCAAAATGTTTTTCGAAAATTTTTTTAAAAATTTTTTCAAAATTTTTTTCGAAGATTTTTTTTCAAAATTTTTTTGGAAAATTTTTTTCGAAAATTTTTTTTTGGAATTTTTTTGGAAAATTTTTTTCGGAAATTTTTTCGAAAATTTTTTTTCAAAATTTTTTTCGAAATTTTTTTTTCAAAATTTTCTTCAAAATTTTTTTTCGAAATTTTTTTCGAAAATTTTTTTCGTAAATTTTTTCGAAAATTTTTTTCGAAAACTTTTTTCGGAAATTTTTTCGAAAATTTTTTCGAAAATTTTTTCGAAAATTTTTTCGAAAATTTTTTTTCAAAATTTTTTTCGAAAATTTTTTTTCAAAATTTTCTTCAAAATTTTTTTCGAAAATTTTTATTTCAAAATTTTTTTCGAAAATTTTTTTTCGAAATTTTTTTGGAATTTTTTTTTTCAAAATTTTTTTCGAAAATTTTTTTCAAAATTTTTTTCGAAAATGTTTTTGGAAAATTTTTTTCAAAATTTTTTTTCAAAATTTTTTTCGAAAATTTTTTTCAAAATTTTTTTCGAAAATTTTTTTGGAAAATTTTTTTCAAATTTTTTTTCGAAAATTTTTTTTCCAAATTTTTTTCGAAAATTTTTTTCAAAATTTTTTTCGAAAATTTTTTTCAAAATTTTTTTCAAAATTTTTTTCGAAAATTATTTTTCAAAATTTTTTTTCAAAATTTTTTTCGAAATTTTTTTCGAAATTTTTTTTCGAAAGTTTTTTTTCAAAATTTTTTTCAAAATTTTTTTCGAAAATTTTTTCGAAAATTTTTCGAAATTTTTTTCGAAAATTTTTTTCGAAAATTTTTTTTGAAAATTTTTTTCAAGATTTTTTTCGAAATTTTTTTTTCAAAATTTTTTTCGAAATTTTTTTTCAAAATTTTTTTCGAAAATTTTTTTTCAAAATTTTTTTCGAAAATTTTTTTTCGAAATTTTTTTGGAAAATTTTCTTTCAAAATTTTTTTCGAGAATTTTTTTCAAAATTTTGTTCGAAAATTTTTTTTCAAAATTTTTTTCGAAAATTCTTTTCGAAAATTTTTTTTCATAATTTTTTTCAAAATTTTTTTCGAAAATTTTATTTCAAAATTTTTTTCGAAATTTTTTTTTCAAAATTTTTTTCGAAAATTTTTTTCAAAAATTTTTTTCGAAAATTTTTTTTCAAAATTTTTTTCGAAATTTTTTTTCAAAATTTTTTTCTAAAATTTTTTTCGAAATTTTTTTTCGAAAAATTTTTTTCAAAATTTTTTCGAAAATTTTTTTTCAAAATTTTTTTCGAAAATTTTTTTTCAAAATTTTTTTCGAAATTTTTTTCATAATTTTTTTCGAAAATTTTTTTTAAAAATTTTTTTTGAAAATTTTTTTCAAAATTTTTTTCGAAAATTTTTTTGAAAAATTTTTTTTCAAAATTTTTTTCGAAAATTTTTTTAAAAATTTTTTTCAAAATTTTTTTCGAAAATTTTTTTTCAAAATTTTTTTGGAAAATTTTTTTTGAAAATTTTTCTTCGAAATTTTTTTCGAAAATTTTTTTCGGTAATTTTTTCGAAAATTTTTTTCGAAAATTTTTTTCGGAAATTTTTTCGAAAATTTTTTCGAAAATTTTTTCGAAAATTTTTTTTTCAAAATTTTTTTCGAAATTTTTTTTTCAAAATTTTCTTCAAAATTTTTTTTCGAAATTTTTTTCGAAAATTTTTTTCGGAAATTTTTTCGAAAATTTTTTTCGAAATCTTTTTTCGGAAATTTTTTCGAAAATTTTTTCGAAAATTTTTTCGAAAATTTTTTCGAAAATTTTTTTTCAAAATTTTTTTCGAAAATTTTTTTTCAAAATTTTCTTCAAAATTTTTTTCGAAAATTTTTATTTCAAAATTTTTTTCGAAAATTTTTTTTCGAAATTTTTTTGGAAATTTTTTTTTCAAAATTTTTTTCGAAAATTTTTTTCAAAATTTTTTTCGAAAATTTTTTTGGAAAATTTTTTTCAAAATTTTTTTTCAAAATTTTTTTCGAAAATTTTTTTCAAAATTTTTTTCGAAAATTTTTTTGGAAAATTTTTTTCAAATTTTTTTTCGAAAATTTTTTTTCGAAATTTTTTTCGAAAATTTTTTTCAAAATTTTTTTCGAAAATTTTTTTCAAAATTTTTTTCAAAATTTTTTTCGAAAATTATTTTTCAAAATTTTTTTTCAAAATTTTTTTCGAAATTTTTTTCGAAAATTTTTTTCGAAAGTTTTTTTTCAAAATTTTTTTCAAAATTTTTTTCGAAAATTTTTCAAAATTTTTTTCGAAAATTTTTTTCGAAAATTTTTTTTGAAAATTTTTTTCAAGATTTTTTTCGAAATTTTTTTTTCAAAATTTTTTTCGAAATTTTTTTTCAAAATTTTTTTCGAAAATTTTTTTTCAAAATTTTTTTCGAAAATTTTTTTTCGAAATTTTTTTGGAAAATTTTCTTTCAAAATTTTTTTCGAGAATTTTTTTCAAAATTTTTTTCGAAAATTTTTTTTCAAAATTTTTTTCGAAAATTCTTTTCGAAAATTATTTTCGAAAATTCTTTTCGAAAATTTTTTTTCATAATTTTTTTCAAAATTTTTTTCGAAAATTTTATTTCAAAATATTTTTCGAAATTTTTTTTTCAAAATTTTTTTCAAAATTTTTTTCGAAAATTTTTTTTCAAAATTTTTTTCCAAAAATTTTTTTCAAAAATTTTTTTTTTAAATTTTTTTCCGAAATGTTTTTCGAAAATTTTTTTTCAAAATTTTTTTCCGAAATTTTTTTCGAAAATTTTTTTTTAAATTTTTTTCGAAAATTTTTTTTCGAAATTTTTTTCGAAAATTTTTTTCAAAATTTTTTTCGAAAATTTTTTTTCAAAATTTTTTTCGAAAATTTTTTTTCAAATTTTTTTTCGAAAATTTTTATTCAAAATTTTTTTCCGAAATTTTTTTCGACAATTTTTTTTCAAAATTTTTTTCGAAATTTTTTTTTCAAAATTTTTTTCAAAATTTTTTTCGAAAATTTTTTTTCGTAATTTTTTTCGAAAATTTTTTTCGAAAATTTTTTTCTAAAATTTTTTCGAAAATTTTTTTTCAAAATTTTTTTCGAAAATTTTTTTTCGATATTTTTTTGGAAATTTTTTTTTCAAAATTTTTTTCAAAATTTTATGGAAAATTTTTTTTCAAAATTTTTTTCGAAAATTTTTTTGGAAAATTTTTTTCAAAATTTTTTTTCAAAATTTTTTTCGAAAATTTTTTTCAAAATTTTTTTCGAAAATTTTTTTCAAAATTTTTTTCGAAAATTTTTTTCAAAATTTTTTTCAAATTTTTTTTTCAAAATTTTTTTCGAAAATTTTTTTTCAAAATTTTTTTCGAAAATTTTTTTTCGAAATTTTTTTGGAAAATTTTCTTTCAAAATTTTTTTCGAGAATTTTTTTCAAAATTTTTTTCGAAAATTTTTTTTCAAATTTTTTTTCGAAAATTCTTTTCGAAAATTCTTTTCGAAAATTTTTTTTCATAATTTTTTTCAAAATTTTTTTCGAAAATTTTATTTCAAAATTTTTTTCGAAATTTTTTTTTCAAAATTTTTTTCAAAATTTTTTTCGAAAATTTTTTTTCAAAATTTTTTTCGAAAATTTTTTTCAAAAATTTTTTTCGAAAATTTTTTTTCAAAATTTTTTTCGAAAATTTTTTTCAAAATTTTTTTCGAAAATTTTTTTCGAAATTTTTTTTCGAAAAATTTTTTTCAAAATTTTTTCGAAAATTTTTTTTAAAAATTTTTTTCGAAAATTTTTTTTCAAAATTTTTTTCGAAATTTTTTTCATAATTTTTTTCGAAAATTTTTTTTAAAAATTTTTTTTGAAAATTTTTTTCAAAATTTTTTTCGAAAATTTTTTTGGAAAATTTTTTTTCAAAATTTTTTTCGAAAATTTTTTTAAAAATTTTTTTTGAAAATTTTTTTTCGAAATTTTTTTCGAAAATTTTTTTCGGTAATTTTTTCGAAAATTTTTTTCGAAAATTTTTTTCGGAAATTTTTTCGAAAACTTTTTTCGGAAATTTTTTCGAAAATTTTTTCGAAAATTTTTTTTCAAAATTTTTTTCGAAAATTTTTTTTCAAAATTTTCTTCAAAATTTTTTTCGATAATTTTTATTTCAAAATTTTTTTCGAAAATTTTTTTTCGAAATTTTTTTGGAAATTTTTTTTTCAAAATTTTTTTCGAAAATTTTTTTCAAAATTTTTTTCGAAAATTTTTTTGGAAAATTTTTTTCAAATTTTTTTTTCAAAATTTTTTTCGAAAATTTTTTTCAAAATTTTTTTCGAAAATTTTTTTGGAAATTTTTTTTCAAATTTTTTTTCGAAAATTTTTTTTCGAAATTTTTTTCGAAAATTTTTTTCAAAATTTTTTTCGAAAATTTTTTTCAAAATTTTTTTCAAAATTTTTTTCGAAAATTATTTTTCAAAATTTTTTTTCAAAATTTTTTTCGAAATTTTTTTCGAAAGTTTTTTTTCAAAATTTTTTTCAAAATTTTTTTCGAAAATTTTTTCGAAAATCTTTCGAAATTTTTTTCGAAAATTTTTTTCGGAAATTTTTTTTGAAAATTTTTTTCAAGATTTTTTTCGAAATTTTTTTTTCAAAATTTTTTTCAAAATTTTTTTTCAAAATTTTTTTCGAAAATTTTTTTTCAAAATTTTTTTCGAAAATTTTTTTTCGAAATTTTTTTGGAAAATTTTCTTTCAAAATTTTTTTCGAGAATTTTTTTCAAAATTTTTTTCGAAAATTTTTTTTCAAAATTTTTTTCGAAAATTCTTTTCGAAAATTTTTTTTCATAATTTTTTTCAAAATTTTTTTCGAAAATTTTATTTCAAAATTTTTTTCGAAATTTTTTTTTCAAAATTTTTTTCAAAATTTTTTTTGAAAATTTTTTTTCGAAATTTTTTTGGAAATTTTTTTTTCAAAATTTTTTTCGAAAATTTTTTTCGAAATTTTTTTTCGAAAATTTTTTTCAAAATTTTTTTCGAAAATTTTTCGAAAATTTTTTTTTCAAAATTTTTTTCGAAAATTCTTTTCGAAAATTTTTTTTCATATTTTTTTTCAAAATTTTTTTCGAAAATTTTATTTCAAAATTTTTTTCGAAAATTTTTTTTCAAAATTTTTTTCGAAAATTTTTTTTCAAAATTTTTTTCGAAAATTTTTTTTCAAATTTTTTTTCGAAAATTTTTTCGAAAATTTTTTTGGAAAATTTTTTTTCAAAATGTTTTTCGAAAATTTTTTTAAAAATTTTTTTCAAAATTTTTTTCGAAGATTTTTTTTAAAAATTTTTTTCGAAAATTTTTTTCGAAAATTTTTTTTCGAAATTTTTTTCGAAATTTTTTTTGAAAATTTTTTTTCAAAATTTTTTTGAAAATTTTTTTTCAAAATTTTTTTCAAAATTTTTTTCGAAAATTTTTTTCGAAAATTTTTTTTCAAATTTTTTTTCGAAATTTTTTTTGAAATTTTTTTTTCAAAATTTTTTTCGAAAATTTTTTTCAAAATTTTTTTCGAAAATTTTTTTCAAAATTTTTTTCGAAAATTTTTTTCAAAATTTTTTTCGAAAATTTTTTTCGAAATTTTTTTTTTTTAATTTTTTTCGAAAATTTTTTTTCGAAAATTTTTTTTCGAAAATTTTATTTCAAAATTTTTTTCGAAATTTTTTTTTCAAAATTTTTTTCGAAAATTTTTTTTCAAAATTTTTTTCGAAAATTTTTTTTCAAAATTTTTTTCGAAAATTTTTTTTCGAAATTTTTTTGGAAAATTTTTTTTCAAAATCTTTTTCGAAAATGTTTTTCAAATTTTTTTTCGAAAATTTTTTTCAAAATTTTTTTCGAAAATTTTTTTGGAAATTTTTTTTCGAAATTTTTTTTCAAAATTTCTTTTGAAAATTTTTTTTCGAAATTTTTTTTCAAAATTTTTTTCAAAAATTTTTTTTCAAATTTTTTTCAAAATTTTTTTCGAAAATTTTTTTTCGAAATTTTTTTCGAAAATTTTGTTCAAAATTTTTTTCGAAAATTTTTTTTCAAAATTTTTTTCGAAAATTTTTTTTCAAAATTTTTTTCGAAAATTTTTTTCAAAATTTTTTTCAAAATTTTTTTCGAAATTTTTTTCATAATTTTTTTCGAAAATGTTTTTTTAAAATTTTTTTCGAAAATTTTTTTCAAAATTTTTTTCGAAAATTTTTTTCGAAAATTTTTTTCAAAATTTTTTTCGAAAATTTTTTTCGAAAATTTTTTTAAAAATTTTTTTCAAAATTTTTTTCGAAAATTTTTTTTCAAAATTTTTTTGGAAATTTTTTTCGAAAATTTTTTTTGGAAATTTTTTTTTCAAAATTTTTTTCAAAATTTTTTTCGAAAATTTTTTTGGAAAATTTTTTTCGAAATTTTTTTTTAAAATTTTTTTTGAAAATTTTTTTTCGAAATTTTTTTTCAAAATTTTTTTCAAAAATTTTTTTTCAAAATTTTTTTCAAAATTTTTTTCGAAATTTTTTTTTCGAAATTTTTTTCGAAAATTTTGTTCAAAATTTTTTTCGAAAATTTTTTCGAAAATTTTTTTTCAAAATTTTTTTCGAAAATTTTTTTTCAAAATTTTTTTCGAAAATTTTTTTCAAAATTTTTTTCAAAATTTTTTTCGAAATTTTTTTCATAATTTTTTTCGAAAATGTTTTTTTTAAATTTTTTTCGAAAATTTTTTTCAAAATTTTTTTCGAAAATTTTTTTCGAAAATTTTTTTAAAAATTTTTTTCAAAATTTTTTTCGAAAATTTTTTTTCAAAATTTTTTTGGAAAATTTTTTTCGAAAATTTTTTTTCGAAATTTTTTTCGAAAATTTTTTTCGGAAATTTTTTCGAAAATTTTTTTCGAAAATTTTTTTCGGAAATTTTTTCGAAAATTTTTTTCGAAAATTTTTTTCGGAAATTTTTTCGAAAATTTTTTCGAAAATTTTTTTGAAAATTTTTTCGAAAATTTTTTTTCAAAATTTTTTTCGAAATTTTTTTTTCAAAATTTTCTTCAAAATTTTTTTTCGAAATTTTTTTCGAAAATTTTTTTCGGAAATTTTTTCGAAAATTTTTTTCGACAACTTTTTCGGAAATTTTTCGAAAATTTTTTCGAAAATTTTTTTTCAAAATTTTTTTCGAAAATTTTTTTTTAAAATTTTCTTCAAAATTTTTTTCGAAAATTTTTATTTCAAAATTTTTTTCGAAAATTTTTTTTCGAAATTTTTTTGGAAATTTTTTTTTCAAAATTTTTTTCGAAAATTTTTTTCGAAAATTTTTTTGGAAAATTTTTTTCAAATTTTTTTTCAAAATCTTTTTTCAAAATTTTTTTCGAAAATTTTTTTCAAAATTTTTTTCGAAAATTTTTTTGGAAAATTTTTTTCAAATTTTTTTTCGAAATTTTTTTTTCGAAATTTTTTTCGAAAATTTTTTTCAAAATTTTTTTCGAAAATTTTTTTCAAAATTTTTTTCAAAAGTTTTTTCGAAAATTATTTTTCAAAATTTTTTTCGAAATTTTTTTCGAAAATTTTTTTCGAAAGTTTTTTTCAAAATTTTTTTCAAAATTTTTTTCGAAAATTTTTCGAAATTTTTTTCAAGATTTTTTTCGAAATTTTTTTTTCAAAATTTTTTTCGAAATTTTTTTTCAAAATTTTTTTCGAAAATTTTTTTCGAAAATTTTTTTTCGAAATTTTTTTGGAAAATTTTTTTTCAAAATTTTTTCGAAAATTTTTTCGAAAATTTTTTTTCAAACTTTTTTTCAAAAATTCTTTTCGAAAATTCTTTTCGAAAATTTTTTTTCATAATTTTTTTCAAAATTTTTTTCGAAAATTTTATTTCAAAATTTTTTTCGAAATTTTTTTTTTAAAATTTTTTTAAAAATTTTTTTTGGAAATTTTTTTTCAAAATTTTTTTCGAAAATTTTTTTCGAAAATTTTTTTTAAAATTTTTTTCGAAAATTTTTTTTCGAAATTTTTTTCGAAAATTTTTTTCAAAATTTTTTTCGAAAATTTTTTCGAAAATTTTTTTTCAAAATTTTTTTCAAAATTTTTTTTCGAAAATTTTTTTTCAAAATTTTTTTCGAAAATTTTTTTTCAAAATTTTTTTCGAAAATTTTTTTTCGAAATTTTTTTCAAAAATTTTTTTCAAAATTTTTTTCGAAAATTTTTTCGAAAATTTTTTTTCAAAATTTTTTCGAAAAATTTTTTTCAAAATTTTTTTCGAAAATTTTTTTTCGAAAAATTTTTTCGAAAATTTTTTTTTTAAATTTTTTTCCGAAATTTTTTTCGAAAATTTTTTTTCAAAATTTTTTTCGAAAATTTTTTTTCAAAATTTTTTTCAAAATTTTTTTCGAAAATTTTTTTTCGTAATTTTTTTCGAAAATTTTTTTCAAAATTTTTTTCGCAAATTTTTTTTCAAAATGTTTTTCGAAAATTTTTTTTTGAAAATTTTTTTTCAAAATTTTTTTGAAAATTTTTTTTCGAAAATTTTTTTCGAAAATTTTTTTCGAAAATTTTTTTTCAAAATTTTTTTCGAAAATTTTTTTTCAAAATTTTTTCGAAAATTTTTTTTCAAAATCTTTTTCCGAAATTTTTTTCGAAAATTTTTTTTAAAAATTTTTTTCGAAATTTTTTTTTCAAAATTTTTTTCCGAAATTTTTTTCGAAAATTTTTTTTCGAAATTTTTTTCAAAATTTTTTTTCAAAATTTTTTTCGAAAATTTTTTTTCAAAATTTTTTTCGAAAATTTTCTTCGAAAATTTTCTTCGAAAATTTTTTTTCGAAATTTTTTTGGAAATTTTTTTTTCAAAATTTTTTTGGAAATTTTTTTTTCAAAATTTTTTCGAAAATTTTTTTCAAAATTTTTTTCGAAATTTTTTTTTCAAAATTTTTTTCGAAAATTTTTTTCGAAAATTTTTTTTCAAAATTTTTTTCAAAAATTTTTTCAAAAATTTTTCGAATATTTTTTTTCAAAATTTTTTTCGAAAATTTTTTTTCAAAATTTTTTTCGAAAATTTTTTTCAAAATTTTTTTCGAAAATTTTTTTGGAAAACTTTTCAAAATTTTTTTCAAAATTTTTTTCATAATTTTTTTTGAAAATTATTTTTCAAAATTTTTTTCAAAATTTTTTTCGAAAATTTTTTCGAAAATTTTTTTTCAAAATTTTTTTGGAAAGTTTTTTTTTCAAAATTTTTTTCAAAATTTTTTTCGAAAATTTTTTTCGGAAATTCTTTCGAAAATTTTTTTCGAAAATTTTTTTCGGAAATTTTTTCGAAAATTTTTTCGAAAATTTTTTCGAAAATTTTTTTTCAAAATTTTTTTCGAAAATTTTTTTTCAAAATTTTCTTCAAAATTTTTTTTCGAAATTTTTTTCGAAAATTTTTTTCGGAAATTTTTTCGAAAATTTTTTTCGAAAACTTTTTTCGGAAATTTTTTCGAAAATTTTTTCGAAAATTTTTTTTCAAAATTTTTTTCGAAAATTTTTTTTCAAAATTTTCTTCAAAATTTTTTTCGAAAATTTTTATTTCAAAATTTTTTTCGAAAATTTTTTTTCGAAATTTTTTTGGAAATTTTTTTTTCAAATTTTTTTTCGAAAATTTTTTTCAAAATTTTTTTCGAAAATTTTTGTGGAAAATTTTTTTCAAATTTTTTTTCAAAATTTTTTTTCAAAATTTTTTTCGAAAATTTTTTTCAAAATTTTTTTCGAAAATTTTTTTGGAAAATTTTTTTCAAATTTTTTTTCGAAAATTTTTTTTCGAAATTTTTTTCGAAAATTTTTTTCAAAATTTTTTTCGAAAATTTTTTTCAAAATTTTTTTCAAAATTTTTTTTCGAAAATTATTTTTCAAAATTTTTTTTCAAAATTTTTTTCGAAATTTTTTTCGAAAAATTTTTTTGAAAGTTTTTTTCAAAATTTTTTTCAAAATTTTTTTCGAAAATTTTTCGAAATTTTTTTCAAGATTTTTTTCGAAATTTTTTTTTCAAAATTTTTTTCGAAATTTTTTTTCAAAATTTTTTTCGAAAATTTTTTTTCGAAATTTTTTTGGAAAATTTTTTTTCAAAATTTTTTCGAAACTTTTTTCGAAAATTTTTTTTCAAAATTTTTTTCAAAAATTCTTTTCGAAAATTCTTTTCGAAAATTTTTTTTCATAATTTTTTTCAAAATTTTTTTCGAAAATTTTATTTCAAAATTTTTTTCGAAATTTTTTTTTCAAAATTTTTTTCAAAATTTTTTTTGAAAATTTTTTTTGGAAATTTTTTTGGAAATTTTTTTTTCAAAATTTTTTTCGAAAATTTTTTTCGAAATTTTTTTTCGAAAATTTTTTTCAAAATTTTTTTCGAAAATTTTTCGAAAATTTTTTTTCAAAATTTTTTTCGAAAATTCTTTTCGAAAATTTTTTTTCATAATTTTTTTCAAAATTTTTTTCGAAAATTTTATTTCAAAATTTTTTTCGAAAATTTTTTTTCAAAATTTTTTTCGAAAATTTTTTTTCAAAATTTTTTTCGAAAATTTTTTCGAAAATTTTTTTTCAAAATTTTTTTCGAAAATTTTATTCAAATTTTTTTTCGAAAATTTTTTTGGAAATTTTTTTTTCAAAATTTTTTTCGAAAATTTTTTTAAAAATTTTTTTCGAAAATTTTTTTTCGAAATTTTTTTCGAAAATTTTATTCAAATTTTTTTTCGAAAATTTTTTCGAAAATTTTTTTGGAAAATTTTTTTTCAAAATGTTTTTCGAAAATTTTTTTAAAAATTTTTTTCAAAATTTTTTTCGAAGATTTTTTTTCAAAATTTTTTTCGAAAATTTTTTTCGAAAATTTTTTTTCGAAATTTTTTTCGAAATTTTTTTTGAAAATTTTTTTTCAAAATTTTTTTGAAAATTTTTTTTCAAAATTTTTTTCAAAATTTTTTTCGAAAATTTTTTTCGAAAATTTTTTTTCAAATTTTTTTTCGAAATTTTTTTTGAAATTTTTTTTTCAAAATTTTTTTTGGAAAATTTTTTTCAAAATTTTTTTCGAAAATTTTTTTCAAAATTTTTTTCGAAAATTTTTTTCGAAATTTTTTTTTTTTAATTTTTTTCGAAAATGTTTTTTCGAAAATTTTATTTCAAAATTTTTTTCGAAATTTTTTTTTCAAAATTTTTTTCGAAAATTTTTTTTCAAAATTTTTTTCGAAAATTTTTTTTCAAAATTTTTTTCGAAAATTTTTTTTCGAAATTTTTTTGGAAAATTTTTTTTCAAAATCTTTTTCGAAAATTTTTTTCAAATTTTTTTTCGAAAATTTTTTTCAAAATTTTTTTCGAAAATTTTTTTGGAAATTTTTTTTCGAAATTTTTTTTCAAAATTTTTTTTGAAAATTTTTTTTCGAAATTTTTTTTCAAAATTTTTTTCAAAAATTTTTTTTCAAAATTTTTTTCAAAATTTTTTTCAAAAATTTTTTTTCGAAATTTTTTTCGAAAATTTTGTTCAAAATTTTTTTCGAAAATTTTTTTCGAAAATTTTTTTCGGAAATTTTTTCGAAAATTTTTTTCGAAAATTTTTTTCGGAAATTTTTTCGAAAATTTTTTCGAAAATTTTTTCGAAAATTTTTTCGAAAATTTTTTTTCAAAATTTTTTTCGAAAATTTTTTTTCAAAATTTTCTTCAAAATTTTTTTTCGAAATTTTTTTCGAAAATTTTTTTCGGAAATTTTTTCGAAAATTTTTTTCGAAAACTTTTTTCGGAAATTTTTTCGAAAATTTTTTCGAAAATTTTTTTTCAAAATTTTTTTCGAAAATTTTTTTTCAAAATTTTCTTCAAAATTTTTTTCGAAAATTTTTATTTCAAAATTTTTTTCGAAAATTTTTTTTCGAAATTTTTTTGGAAATTTTTTTTTCAAAATTTTTTTCGAAAATTTTTTTCAAAATTTTTTTCGAAAATTTTTTTTGAAAATTTTTTACAAATTTTTTTTCAAAATCTTTTTTCAAAATTTTTTTTGAAAATTTTTTCGAAAATTTTTTTTCAAAATTTTTTTCGAAAATTTTATTCAAATTTTTTTTCGAAAATTTTTTTGGAAATTTTTTCGAAAATTTTTTTTCAAAATTTTTTTCGAAAATTCTTTTCGAAAATTTTTTTTCATAATTTTTTTCAAAATTTTTTTCGAAAATTTTATTTCAAAATTTTTTTCGAAAATTTTTTTTCAAAATTTTTTTCGAAAATTTTTTCGAAAATTTTTTTTCAAAATTTTTTTCGAAAATTTTATTCAAATTTTTTTTCGAAAATTTTTTTGGAAATTTTTTTTTCAAAATTTTTTTCGAAAATTTTTTTAAAAATTTTTTTCGAAAATTTTTTTTCGAAATTTTTTTCGAAAATTTTATTCAAATTTTTTTTCGAAAATTTTTTCGAAAATTTTTTTGGAAAATTTTTTTTCAAAATGTTTTTCGAAAATTTTTTTAAAAATTTTTTTCAAAATTTTTTTCGAAGATTTTTTTTCAAAATTTTTTTCGAAAATTTTTTTCGAAAATTTTTTTTCGAAATTTTTTTCGAAATTTTTTTTGAAAATTTTTTTTCAAAATTTTTTTGAAAATTTTTTTTCAAAATTTTTTTCAAAATTTTTTTCGAAAATTTTTTTCGAAAATTTTTTTTCAAATTTTTTTTCGAAATTTTTTTTGAAATTTTTTTTTCAAAATTTTTTTCGAAAATTTTTTTCAAAATTTCTTTCGAAAATTTTTTTCAAAATTTTTTTCGAAAATTTTTTTCGAAATTTTTTTTTTTTAATTTTTTTCGAAAATTTTTTTTCGAAAATTTTATTTCAAAATTTTTTTCGAAATTTTTTTTTTAAATTTTTTTCGAAAATTTTTTTTCAAAATTTTTTTCGAAAATTTTTTTTCAAAATTTTTTTCGAAAATTTTTTTTCGAAATTTTTTTGGAAAATTTTTTTTCAAAATCTTTTTCGAAAATTTTTTTCAAATTTTTTTTCGAAAATTTTTTTCAAAATTTTTTTCGAAAATTTTTTTGGAAAATTTTTTTCGAAATTTTTTTTCAAAATTTTTTTTGAAAATTTTTTTTCGAAATTTTTTTTCAAAATTTTTTTCAAAAATTTTTTTTTCAAAATTTTTTTCAAAATTTTTTTCGAAAATTTTTTTTCGAAATTTTTTTCGAAAATTTTGTTCAAAATTTTTTTCGAAAATTTTTTTTCAAAATTTTTTTCGAAAATTTTTTTTCAAAATTTTTTTCGAAAATTTTTTTCAAAATTTTTTTCAAAATTTTTTTCAAAATTTTTTTCGAAATTTTTTTCATAATTTTTTTCGAAAATGTTTTTTTAAAATTTTTTTCGAAAATTTTTTTCGAAAATTTTTTTCGAAAATTTTTTTCAAAATTTTTTTCGAAAATTTTTTTCGAAAATTTTTTTAAAAATTTTTTTCAAAATTTTTTTCGAAAATTTTTTTTCAAAATTTTTTTGGAAAATTTTTTTCGAAAATTTTTTTTCGAAATTTTTTTCGAAAATTTTTTTCGGAAATTTTTTCGAAAATTTTTTTCGAAAATTTTTTTCGGAAATTTTTTTTCGAAATTTTTTTCGAAAATTTTTTCGAAAATTTTTTCGAAAATTTTTTCGAAAATTTTTTCGAAAATTTTTTTTCAAAATTTTTTTCGAAAATTTTTTTTCAAAATTTTCTTCAAAATTTTTTTTCGAAATTTTTTTCGAAAATTTTTTTCGGAAATTTTTTCGAAAATTTTTTTCGAAAACTTTTTTCGGGAATTTTTTCGAAAATTTTTTCGAAAATTTTTTTTCAAAATTTTTTTCGAAAATTTTTTTTCAAAATTTTCTTCAAATTTTTTTTCGAAAATTTTTATTTCAAAATTTTTTTCGAAAATTTTTTTTCGAAATTTTTTTGGAAATTTTTTTTTCAAAATTTTTTTCGAAAATTTTTTTGGAAAATTTTTTTCAAATTTTTTTTCAAAATCTTTTTTCAAAATTTTTTTCGAAAATTTTTTTCAAAATTTTTTTCGAAAATTTTTTTGGAAAATTTTTTTCAAATTTTTTTTCGAAAATTTTTTTTCGAAATTTTTTTCGAAAATTTTTTTCAAAATTTTTTTCGAAAATTTTTTTCAAAATTTTTTTCAAAATTTTTTTCGAAAATTATTTTTCAAAATTTTTTTCGAAATTTTTTTCGAAAATTTTTTTCGAAAGTTTTTTTCAAAATTTTTTTCAAAATTTTTTTCGAAAATTTTTCGAAATTTTTTTCAAGATTTTTTTCGAAATTTTTTTTTCAAAATTTTTTCGAAATTTTTTTTCAAAATTTTTTTCGAAAATTTTTATCGAAAATTTTTTTTCGAAATTTTTTTGGAAAATTTTTTTTCAAAATTTTTTCGAAAATTTTTTCGAAAATTTTTTTTCAAACTTTTTTTCAAAAATTCTTTTCGAAAATTCTTTTCGAAAATTTTTTTTCATAATTTTTTTCAAAATTTTTTTCGAAAATTTTATTTCAAAATTTTTTTCGAAATTTTTTTTTCAAAATTTTTTTAAAAATTTTTTTCGAAAATTTTTTTTCAAAATTTTTTTCGAAAATTTTTTTCGAAAATTTTTTTAAAAATTTTTTTCGAAAATTTTTTTTCGAAATTTTTTTCGAAAATTTTTTTCAAAATTTTTTTCGAAAATTTTTTCGAAAATTTTTTTTCAAAATTTTTTTCAAAATTTTTTTTCGAAAATTTTTTTTCAAAATTTTTTTCGAAAATTTTTTTTCAAAATTTTTTTCGAAAATTTTTTTTCGAAATTTTTTTCAAAAATTTTTTTCAAAATTTTTTTCGAAAATTTTTTCGAAAATTTTTTTTCAAAATTTTTTCGAAAATTTTTTTTCAAAATTTTTTTTCGAAAATTTTTTTTCGAAAAATTTTTTCGAAAATTTTTTTTCAAAATTTTTTTCCGAAATTTTTTTCGAAAATTTTTTTTCAAAATTTTTTTCGAAAATTTTTTTTCAAAATTTTTTTCAAAATTTTTTTCGAAAATTTTTTTTCGTAATTTTTTTCGAAAATTTTTTTCAAAATTTTTTTCGCAAATTTTTTTTCAAAATGTATTTCGAAAATTTTTTTTTGAAAATTTTTTTTCAAAATTTTTTTGAAAATTTTTTTTCGAAAATTTTTTTCGAAAATTTTTTTCGAAAACTTTTTTTCAAAATTTTTTTCGAAAATTTTTTTTCAAAATTTTTTCGAAAATTTTTTTTCAAAATCTTTTTCCGAAATTTTTTTCGAAAATTTTTTTTAAAAATTTTTTTCGAAAATTTTTTTTCAAAATTTTTTTCAAAATTTTTTTCGAAAATTTTTTTTCGAAATTTTTTTCAAAATTTTTTTTCAAAATTTTTTTCGAAAATTTTTTTTCAAAATTTTTTTCAAAATTTTTTTCGAAAATTTTCTTCGAAAATTTTTTGTCAAAATTTTTTTCGAAATTTTTTTCATAATTTTTTTCGAAAATTTTTTTTAAAAATTTTTTTTGAAAATTTTTTTCAAAATTTTTTTCGAAAATTTTTTTGGAAAATTTTTTTCGAAAATTTTTTTAAAAATTGTTTTTGAAAATTTTTTTTCGAAATTTTTTTCGAAAATTTTTTTCGGTAATTTTTTCGAAAATTTTTTCGAAAATTTTTTCGAAAATTTTTTCGAAAATTTTTTTTCAAAATTTTTTTCGAAATTTTTTTTTCAAAATTTTCTTCAAAATTTTTTTTCGAAATTTTTTTCAAAAATTTTTTTCGAAAATTTTTTCGAAAATTTTTTTTCGAAAACTTTTTTCGGAAATTTTTTCGAAAATTTTGTCGAAAATTTTTTTTCAAAATTTTTTTCGAAAATTTTTTTTCAAAATTTTCTTCAAAATTTTTTTCGAAAATTTTTATTTCAAAATTTTTTTCGAAATTTTTTTTTCTTTTTGGAAATTTTTTTTTCAAAATTTTTTTCGAAAATTTTTTTCAAAATTTTTTTCGAAAATTTTTTTGGAAAATTTTTTTCAAATTTTTTTTTCAAAATTTTTTTCGAAAATTTTTTTCAAAATTTTTTTCGAAAATTTTTTTGGAAATTTTTTTTCAAATTTTTTTTCGAAAATTTTTTTTCGAAATTTTTTTCGAAAATTTTTTTCAAAATTTTTTTCGAAAATTTTTTTAAAAATTTTATTCAAATTTTTTTTCGAAAATTTTTTTGGAAATTTTTTCGAAAATTTTTTTTCAAAATTTTTTTCGAAAATTCTTTTCGAAAATTTTTTTTCATAATTTTTTTCAAAATTTTTTTCGAAAATTTTATTTCAAAATTTTTTTCGAAAATTTTTTTTCAAAATTTTTTTCGAAAATTTTTTTTCAAAATTTTTTTCGAAAATTTTTTCGAAAATTTTTTTTCAAAATTTTTTTCGAAAATTTTATTCAAATTTTTTTTCGAAAATTTTTTTGGAAATTTTTTTTTCAAAATTTTTTTCGAAAATGTTTTTAAAAATTTTTTTCGAAAATTTTTTTTCGAAATTTTTTTCGAAAATTTTATTCAAATTTTTTTTCGAAAATTTTTTCGAAAATTTTTTTGGAAAATTTTTTTTCAAAATGTTTTTCGAAAATTTTTTTAAAAATTTTTTTCAAAATTTTTTTCGAAGATTTTTTTTCAAAATTTTTTTCGAAAATTTTTTTCGAAAATTTTTTTTCGAAATTTTTTTCGAAATTTTTTTTGAAAATTTTTTTTCAAAATTTTTTTGAAAATTTTTTTTCAAAATTTTTTTCAAAATTTTTTTCGAAATTTTTTTTCAAAATTTTTTTCAAAAATTTTTTTTTCAAAATTTTTTTCAAAATTTTTTTCGAAAATTTTTTTTCGAAATTTTTTTCGAAAATTTTGTTCAAAATTTTTTTCGAAATTTTTTTTTCAAAATTTTTTTCGAAAATTTTTTTTCAAAATTTTTTTCGAAAATTTTTTTCAAAATTTTTTTCAAAATTTTTTTCGAAATTTTTTTCATAATTTTTTTCGAAAATGTTTTTTTAAAATTTTTTTCGAAAATTTTTTTCGGAAATTTTTTCGAAAATTTTTTTCGAAAACTTTTTTCGGAAATTTTTTCGAAAATTTTTTCGAAAATTTTTTTTCAAAATTTTTTTCGAAAATTTTTTTTCAAAATTTTCTTCAAAATTTTTTTCGAAAATTTTTATTTCAAAATTTTTTTCGAAAATTTTTTTTCGAAATTTTTTTGGAAATTTTTTTTTCAAAATTTTTTTCGAAAATTTTTTTCAAAATTTTTTTCGAAAATTTTTTTGGAAAATTTTTTTCAAATTTTTTTTCGAAAATTTTTTTTCGAAATTTTTTTCGAAAATTTTTTTCAAAATTTTTTTCGAAAATTTTTTTCAAAATTTTTTTCAAAATTTTTTTCGAAAATTATTTTTCAAAATTTTTTTCGAAATTTTTTTCGAAAATTTTTTTCGAAAGTTTTTTTCAAAATTTTTTTCAAAATTTTTTTCGAAAATTTTTCGAAATTTTTTTCAAGATTTTTTTCGAAATTTTTTTTTCAAAATTTTTTCGAAAATTTTTTTTAAAATTTTATTCAAATTTTTTTTCGAAAATTTTTTTGGAAATTTTTTCGAAAATTTTTTTTCAAAATTTTTTTCGAAAATTCTTTTCGAAAATTTTTTTTCATAATTTTTTTCAAAATTTTTTTCGAAAATTTTATTTCAAAATTTTTTTCGAAAATTTTTTTTCAAAATTTTTTTCGAAAATTTTTTTTCAAAATTTTTTTCGAAAATTTTTTCGAAAATTTTTTTTCAAAATTTTTTTCGAAAATTTTATTCAAATTTTTTTTCGAAAATTTTTTTGGAAATTTTTTTTTCAAAATTTTTTTCGAAAATTTTTTTAAAAATTTTTTTCGAAAATTTTTTTTCGAAATTTTTTTCGAAAATTTTATTCAAATTTTTTTTCGAAAATTTTTTCGAAAATTTTTTTGGAAAATTTTTTTTCAAAATGTTTTTCGAAAATTTTTTTAAAAATTTTTTTCAAAATTTTTTTCGAAGATTTTTTTTCAAAATTTTTTTCGAAAATTTTTTTCGAAAATTTTTTTTCGAAATTTTTTTCGAAATTTTTTTTGAAAATTTTTTTTCAAAATTTTTTTGAAAATTTTTTTTCAAAATTTTTTTCAAAATTTTTTTCGAAAATTTTTTTCGAAAATTTTTTTTCAAATTTTTTTTCGAAATTTTTTTTGAAATTTTTTTTTCAAAATTTTTTTCGAAAATTTTTTTCAAAATTTTTTTCGAAAATTTTTTTCAAAATTTTTTTCGAAAATTTTTTTCGAAATTTTTTTTTTTTAATTTTTTTCGAAAATTTTTTTTCGAAAATTTTATTTCAAAATTTTTTTCGAAATTTTTTTTTCAAAATTTTTTTCGAAATTTTTTTTTCAAAATTTTTTTCGAAAATTTTTTTTCAAAATTTTTTTCGAAAATTTTTTTTCGAAATTTTTTTGGAAAATTTTTTTTCAAAATCTTTTTCGAAAATTTTTTTCAAATTTTTTTTCTAAAATTTTTTTCAAAATTTTTTTCGAAAATTTTTTTGGAAAATTTTTTTCGAAATTTTTTTTCAAAATTTTTTTTGAAAATTTTTTTTCGAAATTTTTTTTCAAAATTTTTTTCAAAAATTTTTTTTTCAAAATTTTTTTCAAAATTTTTTTCGAAAATTTTTTTTCGAAATTTTTTTCGAAAATTTTGTTCAAAATTTTTTTCGAAATTTTTTTTTCAAAATTTTTTTCGAAAATTTTTTTTCAAAATTTTTTTCGAAAATTTTTTTCAAAATTTTTTTCAAAATTTTTTTCGAAATTTTTTTCATAATTTTTTTCGAAAATGTTTTTTTAAAATTTTTTTCGAAAATTTTTTTCGAAAATTTTTTTCGAAAATTTTTTTCAAAATTTTTTTCGAAAATTTTTTTCGAAAATTTTTTAAAAAATTTTTTTCAAAATTTTTTTCGAAAATTTTTTTTCAAAATTTTTTTGGAAAATTTTTTTCGAAAATTTTTTTTCGAAATTTTTTTCGAAAATTTTTTTCGGAAATTTTTTCGAAAATTTTTTTCGAAAATTTTTTTCGGAAATTTTTTCGAAAATTTTTTCGAAAATTTTTTCGAAAATTTTTTCGAAAATTTTTTTTCAAAATTTTTTTCGAAAATTTTTTTTCAAAATTTTCTTCAAAATTTTTTTTCGAAATTTTTTTCGAAAATTTTTTTCGGAAATTTTTTCGAAAATTTTTTTCGAAAACTTTTTTCGGAAATTTTTCGAAAATTTTTTCGAAAATTTTTTTTCAAAATTTTTTTCGAAAATTTTTTTTCAAAATTTTCTTCAAAATTTTTTTCGAAAATTTTTATTTCAAAATTTTTTTCGAAAATTTTTTTTCGAAATTTTTTTGGAAATTTTTTTTTCAAAATTTTTTTCGAAAATTTTTTTCAAAATTTTTTTCGAAAATTTTTTTGGAAAATTTTTTTCAAATTTTTTTTCAAAATCTTTTTTCAAAATTTTTTTCGAAAATTTTTTTCAAAATTTTTTTCGAAAATTTTTTTGGAAAATTTTTTTCAAATTTTTTTTCGAAAATTTTTTTTCGAAATTTTTTTCGAAAATTTTTTTCAAAATTTTTTTCGAAAATTTTTTTCAAAATTTTTTTCAAAATTTTTTTCGAAAATTATTTTTCAAAATTTTTTTCGAAATTTTTTTCGAAAATTTTTTTCGAAAGTTTTTTTCAAAATTTTTTTCAAAATTTTTTTCGAAAATTTTTCGAAATTTTTTTCAAGATTTTTTTCGAAATTTTTTTTTCAAAATTTTTTCGAAATTTTTTTTCAAAATTTTTTTCGAAAATTTTTTTCGAAAATTTTTTTTCGAAATTTTTTTGGAAAATTTTTTTTCAAAATTTTTTCGAAAATTTTTTCGAAAATTTTTTTTCAAACTTTTTTTCAAAAATTCTTTTCGAAAATTCTTTTCGAAAATTTTTTTTCATAATTTTTTTCAAAATTTTTTTCGAAAATTTTATTTCAAAATTTTTTTCGAAATTTTTTTTTCAAAATTTTTTTAAAAATTTTTTTCGAAAATTTTTTTTCAAAATTTTTTTCGAAAATTTTTTTCGAAAATTTTTTTTAAAATTTTTTTCGAAAATTTTTTTTCGAAATTTTTTTCGAAAATTTTTTTCAAAATTTTTTTCGAAAATTTTTTCGAAAATTTTTTTTCAAAATTTTTTTCAAAATTTTTTTTCGAAAATTTTTTTTCAAAATTTTTTTCGAAAATTTTTTTTCAAAATTTTTTTCGAAAATTTTTTTTCGAAATTTTTTTCAAAAATTTTTTTCAAAATTTTTTTCGAAAATTTTTTCGAAAATTTTTTTTCAAAATTTTTTCGAAAATTTTTTTTCAAAATTTTTTTTCGAAAATTTTTTTTCGAAAAATTTTTTCGAAAATTTTTTTTCAAAATTTTTTTCCGAAATTTTTTTCGAAAATTTTTTTTCAAAATTTTTTTCGAAAATTTTTTTTCAAAATTTTTTTCAAAATTTTTTTCGAAAATTTTTTTTCGTAATTTTTTTCGAAAATTTTTTTCAAAATTTTTTTCGCAAATTTTTTTTCAAAATTTATTTCGAAAATTTTTTTTTGAAAATTTTTTTTCAAAATTTTTTTGAAAATTTTTTTTCGAAAATTTTTTTCGAAAATTTTTTTCGAAAACTTTTTTTCAAAATTTTTTTCGAAAATTTTTTTTCAAAATTTTTTCGAAAATTTTTTTTCAAAATCTTTTTCCGAAATTTTTTTCGAAAATTTTTTTTAAAAATTTTTTTCGAAAATTTTTTTTAAAAATTTTTTTCGAAAATTTTTTTTCAAAATTTTTTTCAAAATTTTTTTCGAAAATTTTTTTTCGAAATTTTTTTCAAAATTTTTTTTCAAAATTTTTTTCGAAAATTTTTTTTCAAAATTTTTTTCAAAATTTTTTTCGAAAATTTTCTTCGAAAATTTTTTTTCAAAATTTTTTTCGAAATTTTTTTCATAATTTTTTTCGAAAGTTTTTTTTAAAAATTTTTTTTGAAAATTTTTTTCAAAATTTTTTTCGAAAATTTTTTTGGAAAATTTTTTTTCAAAATTTTTTTCGTAAATTTTTTTAAAAATTTTTTTTGAAAATTTTTTTTCGAAATTTTTTTCGAAAATTTTTTTCGGTAATTTTTTCGAAAATTTTTTTCGAAAATTTTTTTCGGAAATTTTTTCGAAAATTTTTTCGAAAATTTTTTCGAAAATTTTTTTTCAAAATTTTTTTCGAAATTTTTTTTTCAAAATTTTATTCAAAATTTTTTTTCGAAATTTTTTTCAAAAATTTTTTTCGAAAATTTTTTCGAAAATTTTTTTTCGAAAACTTTTTTCGGAAATTTTTTCGGAAATTTTTTCGAAAATTTTTTTTCAAAATTTTTTTCGAAAATTTTTTTTCAAAATTTTCTTCAAAATTTTTTTCGAAAATTTTTATTTCAAAATTTTTTTCGAAATTTTTTTTTCTTTTTGGAAATTTTTTTTTCAAAATTTTTTTCGAAAATTTTTTTCAAAATTTTTTTCGAAAATTTTTTTGGAAAATTTTTTTCAAATTTTTTTTTCAAAATTTTTTTCGAAAATTTTTTTCAAAATTTTTTTCGAAAATTTTTTTGGAAATTTTTTTTCAAATTTTTTTTCGAAATTTTTTTTTCGAAATTTTTTTCGAAAATTTTTTTCAAAATTTTTTTCGAAAATTTTTTTTTAAATTTTTTTCAAAATTTTTTTCGAAAATTATTTTTCAAAATTTTTTTTCAAAATTTTTTTCGAAATTTTTTTCGAAAATTTTTTTCGAAAGGTTTTTTTCAAAATTTTTTTCAAAATTTTTTTCGAAAATTTTTTCGAAAATCTTTCGAAATTTTTTCGAAAATTTTTTTCGGAAATTTTTTTTGAAAATTTTTTTCAAGATTTTTTTCGAAATTTTTTTTTCAAAATTTTTTTCAAAATTTTTTTTCAAAATTTTTTTCGAAAATTTTTTTTCAAAATTTTTTTCGAAAATTTTTTTTCGAAATTTTTTTGGAAAATTTTCTTTCAAAATTTTTTTCGAGAATTTTTTTCAAAATTTTTTTCGAAAATTTTTTTTCAAAATTTTTTTCGAAAATTCTTTTCGAAAATTTTTTTTCATAATTTTTTTCAAAATTTTTTTCGAAAATTTTATTTCAAAATTTTTTTCGAAATTTTTTTTTCAAAATTTTTTTCAAAATTTTTTTCGAAAATTTTTTTTCAAAATTTTTTTCGAAAATTTTTTTCAAAATTTTTTTTTCAAAATTTTTTTCCGAAATTTTTATCGAAAATTTTTTTTCAAAATTTTTTTCCGAAATTTTTTTCGAAAATTTTTTTTAAATTTTTTTCGAAAATTTTTTTTCGAAATTTTTTTCGAAAATTTTTTTCAAAATTTTTTTTGAAAATTTTTTCGAAAATTTTTTTTCAAAATTTTTTTCGAAAATTTTTTTTCAAAATTTTTTTCAAAATTTTTTTCGAAAATTTTTTTTCAAAATTTTTTTCGAAATTTTTTTTCCAAAATTTTTTTCGAAAATTTTTTTTCGAAATTTTTTTTCAAAATTTTTTTCGAAAATTTTTTTTCAAAATTTTTTCAAAATTTTTTTCGAAAATTTTTTTCCGAAATTTTTTTCGAAAATTTTTTTCAAAATTTTCTTCGAAAATTTTTTCGAAAATTTTTTTTCAAAATTTTTTTCGAAAATTTTTTTTTCAAAATTTTTTTCGAAAATTTTTTTCAAAATTTTTTTCGAAAATTTTTTTCGAAAATTTTTTTCGAAAATTTTTTTTCAAAATTGTTTTCGAAAATTTTTTTTCAAAATTTTTTTCGAAAATTTTTTTCAAAATTTTTTTCGAAAATTTTTTTCAAAATTTTTTTCGAAAATTTTTTCGAAAATTTTTTTTCAAAATTTTTTTCGAAACTTTTTTTTCAAAATTTTGTTCGAAATTTTTTTGGAAATTTTCTTTTCAAAATTTTTTTCGAAAATTTTTTTTCAAAATTTTTTTCGAAAATTTTTTTCAAAATTTTTTTCGAAAATTTTTTTGGAAAATTTTTTTTCAAAATTTTTTTCAAAATTTTTTTCGAAAATTTTTTTCGAAATTTTTTTTTTTAATTTTTTTTTTAAATTTTTTTTCAAAATTTTTTTCAAAATTTTCTTCGAAAATTTTTTTTCAAAATTTTTTTCGAAAATTTTTTTTCGAAATTTTTTTCGAAAATTTTTTTTCAAAATTTTTTTCGAAAATTTTTTTCAAAATTTTTTTCGAAAATTTTTTTCAAAATTTTTTTCGAAAATTTTCTTCGAAATTTTTTTTTCAAAATTTTTTTCGAAAATTTTTTTTCAAAATTTTTTTCAAAATTGTTTTTCAAAATTTTTTTTCAAATTTTTTTTCGAAAATTTTTTTCGAAAATTTTTTTTCGAAATTATTTTGGAAATTTTTTTTCCAAAATTTTTTTCGAAAATTTTTTTCAAAATTTTTTTCGAAAATTTTTTTCGAAATTTTTTTTTCAAAATTTTTTTCGAAAACTTTTTTTTCAAAATTTTTTTCAAAATCTTTTTCGAAAATTTTTTTCAAAATTTTTTTCGAAAAGTTTTTTCGAAATTTTTTTTTTTTAATTTTTTTCGAAAATTTTTTTACGAAAATTTTATTTCAAAATTTTTTTCGAAAATTTTTTTTCAAAATTTTTTTCGAAAATTTTTTTTCAAAATTTTTTTCAAAATTTTTTTCGAAAATTTTTTCGAAAATTTTTCTTCAAAATTCTTTCGAAAATTTTTTTTCAAAATTTTTTTCGAAAATTTTTTTTCAAAATTTTTTTCCGAAATTTTTTTCGAAAATTTTTTTTCAAAATTTTTTTCGAAAATTTTTTTTCAAAATTTTTTTCAAAATTTTTTTCGAAAATTTTTTTTCAAAGTTTTTTCGAAAATTTTTTTTCGAAATTTTTTTGGAAATTTTTTTTTCAAAATCTTTTTCGAAATTTTTTTTCAAAATTTTTTTCGAAAAATTTTTTCGAATTTTTTTTTAAAAATTTTTTTTGAAAATTTTTTTTCGAAATTTTTTTGGAAATTTTTTTTTCAAAATTTTTTTCGAAAATTTTTTTCGAAATTTTTTTTCGAAAATTTTTTTCAAAATTTTTTTCGAAAATTTTTCGAAAATTTTTTTTCAAAATTTTTTTCGAAAATTCTTTTCGAAAATTTTTTTTTCATAATTTTTTTCATAATTTTTTTCGAAAATTTTATTTCAAAATTTTTTTCGAAAATTTTTTTTCAAAATTTTTTTCTTAAATTTTTTTTCAAAATTTTTTTCGAAAATTTTTTTTCAAAATTTTTTTCGAAAATTTTATTCAAATTTTTTTTACGAAAATTTTTTTGGAAATTTTTTTTTCAAAATTTTTTTCGAAAATTTTTTTAAAAATTTTTTTCGAAAATTTTTTTCAAAATTTTTTTCAAAATTTTTTTTCGAAAATTATTTTTCAAAATTTTTTTTCAAAATTTTTTTCGAAATTTTTTTCGAAAATTTTTTTTGAAAGTTTTTTTCAAAATTTTTTTCAAAATTTTTTTCGAAAATTTTTCGAAATTTTTTTCAAGATTTTTTTCGAAATTTTTTTTTCAAAATTTTTTTTCGAAATTTTTTTTCAAAATTTTTTTCGAAAATTTTTTTTCGAAATTTTTTTGGAAAATTTTTTTTCAAAATTTTTTCAAAAATTTTTTCGAAAATTTTTTTTCAAAATTTTTTTCAAAAATTCTTTTCGAAAATTCTTTTCGAAAATTTTTTTTCATAATTTTTTTCAAAATTTTTTTCGAAAATTTTATTTCAAAATTTTTTTCGAAATTTTTTTTTCAAAATTTTTTTCAAAATTTTTTTTGAAAATTTTTTTTCGAAATTTTTTTGGAAATTTTTTTTTCAAAATTTTTTTCGAAAATTTTTTTCGAAATTTTTTTTCGAAAATTTTTTTCAAAATTTTTTTCGAAAATTTTTCGAAAATTTTTTTTCAAAATTTTTTTCGAAAATTCTTTTCGAAAATTTTTTTTCATAATTTTTTTCAAAATTTTTTTCGAAAATTTTATTTCAAAATTTTTTTCGAAAATTTTTTTTCAAAATTTTTTTCGAAAATTTTTTTTCAAAATTTTTTTCGAAAATTTTTTCGAAAATTTTTTTTCAAAATTTTTTTCGAAAATTTTATTCAAATTTTTTTTCGAAAATTTTTTTGGAAATTTTTTTTTCAAAATTTTTTTCGAAAATTTTTTTAAAAATTTTTTTCGAAAATTTTTTTTCGAAATTTTTTTCGAAAATTTTATTCAAATTTTTTTTCGAAAATTTTTTCGAAAATTTTTTTGGAAAATTTTTTTTCAAAATGTTTTTCGAAAATTTTTTTAAAAATTTTTTTCAAAATTTTTTTCGAAGATTTTTTTTCAAAATTTTTTTCGAAAATTTTTTTCGAAAATTTTTTTTCGAAATTTTTTTCGAAATTTTTTTTGAAAATTTTTTTTCAAAATTTTTTTGAAAATTTTTTTTCAAAATTTTTTTCAAAATTTTTTTCGAAAATTTTTTTCGAAAATTTTTTTTCAAATTTTTTTTCGAAATTTTTTTTGAAATTTTTTTTTCAAAATTTTTTTCGAAAATTTTTTTCAAAATTTTTTTCGAAAATTTTTTTCAAAATTTTTTTCGAAAATTTTTTTCGAAATTTTTTTTTTTTAATTTTTTTCGAAAATGTTTTTTCGAAAATTTTATTTCAAAATTTTTTTCGAAATTTTTTTTTCAAAATTTTTTTCGAAAATTTTTTTTCAAAATTTTTTTCGAAAATTTTTTTTCAAAATTTTTTTCGAAAATTTTTTTTCGAAATTTTTTTGGAAAATTTTTTTTCAAAATCTTTTTCGAAAATTTTTTTCAAATTTTTTTTCGAAAATTTTTTTCAAAATTTTTTTCGAAAATTTTTTTGAAAAATTTTTTTCGAAATTTTTTTTCAAAATTTTTTTTGAAAATTTTTTTTCGAAATTTTTTTTCAAAATTTTTTTCAAAATTTTTTTCAAAAATTTTTTTTCGAAATTTTTTTCGAAAATTTTGTTCAAAATTTTTTTCGAAAATTTTTTTTCAAAATTTATTTCGAAAATTTTTTTTCAAATTTTTTTCGAAAATTTTTTTCAAAATTTTTTTCAAAATTTTTTTCGAAATTTTTTTCAAAATTTTTTTAAAAATTTTTTTCAAACTTTTTTTCGAAAATTTTTTTTCAAAATTTTTTTGGAAAATTTTTTTCGAAAATTTTTTTTCGAAATTTTTTTCGAAAATTTTTTTCGGAAATTTTTTCGAAAATTTTTTTCGAAAATTTTTTTCGGAAATTTTTTCGAAAATTTTTTCGAAAATTTTTTCGAAAATTTTTTCAAAAATTTTTTTTCAAAATTTTTTTCGAAAATTTTTTTTCAAAATTTTCTTCAAAATTTTTTTTCGAAATTTTTTTCGAAAATTTTTTTCGGAAATTTTTTCGAAAATTTTTTTCGAAAACTTTTTTCGGAAATTTTTTCGAAAATTTTTTCGAAAATTTTTTTTCAAAATTTTTTTCGAAAATTTTTTTTCAAAATTTTCTTCAAAATTTTTTTCGAAAATTTTTATTTCAAAATTTTTTTCGAAAATTTTTTTTCGAAATTTTTTTGGAAATTTTTTTTTCAAAATTTTTTTCGAAAATTTTTTTCAAAATTTTTTTCGAATATTTTTTTGGAAAATTTTTTTCAAATTTTTTTTCAAAATCTTTTTTCAAAATTTTTTTTGAAAATTTTTTCGAAAATTTTTTTTCAAAATTTTTTTCGAAAATTTTATTCAAATTTTTTTTCGAAAATTTTTTTGGAAATTTTTTCGAAAATTTTTTTTCAAAATTTTTTTCGAAAATTCTTTTCGAAAATTTTTTTTCATAATTTTTTTCAAAATTTTTTTCGAAAATTTTATTTCAAAATTTTTTTCGAAAATTTTTTTTCAAAATTTTTTTCGAAAATTTTTTTTCAAAATTTTTTTCGAAAATTTTTTCGAAAATTTTTTTTCAAAATTTTTTTCGAAAATTTTATTCAAATTTTTTTTCGAAAATTTTTTTGGAAATTTTTTTTTCAAAATTTTTTTCGAAAATTTTTTTAAAAATTTTTTTCGAAAATTTTTTTTCGAAATTTTTTTCGAAAATTTTATTCAAATTTTTTTTCGAAAATTTTTTCGAAAATTTTTTTGGAAAATTTTTTTTCAAAATGTTTTTCGAAAATTTTTTTAAAAATTTTTTTCGAAAATTTTTTTCGAAAATTTTTTTTCGAAATTTTTTTCGAAATTTTTTTTGAAAATTTTTTTTCAAAATTTTTTTGAAAATTTTTTTTCAAAATTTTTTTCAAAATTTTTTTCGAAAATTTTTTTCGAAAATTTTTTTTCAAATTTTTTTTCGAAATTTTTTTTGAAATTTTTTTTTCAAAATTTTTTTCGAAAATTTTTTTCAAAATTTTTTTCGAAAATTTTTTTCGAAATTTTTTTTTTTTAATTTTTTTCGAAAATTTTTTTTCGAAAATTTTATTTCAAAATTTTTTTTTCAAAATTTTTTTCGAAAATTTTTTTTCAAAATTTTTTTCGAAAATTTTTTTTCAAAATTTTTTTCGAAAATTTTTTTTCGAAATTTTTTTGGAAAATTTTTTTTCAAAATCTTTTTCGAAAATTTTTTTTAAAATTTTTTTTCGAAAATTTTTTTCAAAATTTTTTTCGAAAATTTTTTTGGAAAATTTTTTTCGAAATTTTTTTTCAAAATTTTTTTTGAAAATTTTTTTTCGAAATTTTTTTTCAAAATTTTTTTCAAAAATTTTTTTTTCAAAATTTTTTTCAAAATTTTTTTCGAAAATTTTTTTTCGAAATTTTTTTCGAAAATTTTGTTCAAAATTTTTTTCGAAAATTTTTTTTCAAAATTTTTTTCGAAAATTTTTTTTCAAAATTTTTTTCGAAAATTTTTTTCAAAATTTTTTTCAAAATTTTTTTCGAAATTTTTTTCATAATTTTTTTCGAAAATGTTTTTTTAAAATTTTTTTCCAAAATTTTTTTCGAAAATTTTTTTCGAAAATTTTTTTCAAAATTTTTTTCGAAAATTTTTTTCGAAAATTTTTTTAAAAATTTTTTTCAAAATTTTTTTCGAAAATTTTTTTTCAAAATTTTTTTGGAAAATTTTTTTCGAAAATTTTTTTTCGAAATTTTTTTCGAAAATTTTTTTCGGAAATTTTTTCGAAAATTTTTTTCGAAAATTTTTTTCGGAAATTTTTTCGAAAATTTTTTCGAAAATTTTTTCGAAAATTTTTTCGAAAATTTTTTTTCAAAATTTTTTTCGAAATTTTTTTTTCAAAATTTTCTTCAAAATTTTTTTTCGAAATTTTTTTCGAAAATTTTTTTCGGAAATTTTTTCGAAAATTTTTTTCGAAAACTTTTTTCGGAAATTTTTTCGAAAATTTTTTCGAAAATTTTTTTTCAAAATTTTTTTCGAAAATTTTTTTTCAAAATTTTCTTCAAAATTTTTTTCGAAAATTTTTATTTCAAAATTTTTTTCGAAAATTTTTTTTCGAAATTTTTTTGGAAATTTTTTTTTCAAAATTTTTTTCGAAAATTTTTTTCAAAATTTTTTTCGAAAATTTTTTTGGAAAATTTTTTTCAAATTTTTTTTCAAAATCTTTTTTCAAAATTTTTTTCGAAAATTTTTTTCAAAATTTTTTTCGAAAATTTTTTTGGAAAATTTTTTTCAAATTTTTTTTCGAAAATTTTTTTTCGAAATTTTTTTCGAAAATTTTTTTCAAAATTTTTTTCGAAAATTTTTTTCAAAATTTTTTTCAAAATTTTTTTCGAAAATTATTTTTCAAAATTTTTTTCGAAATTTTTTTCGAAAATTTTTTTCGAAAGTTTTTTTCAAAATTTTTTTCAAAATTTTTTTCGAAAATTTTTCGAAATTTTTTTCAAGTTTTTTTTCGAAATTTTTTTTTCAAAATTTTTTCGAAATTTTTTTTCAAAATTTTTTTCGAAAATTTTTTTCGAAAATTTTTTTTCGAAATTTTTTTGGAAAATTTTTTTTCAAAATTTTTTCGAAAATTTTTTCGAAAATTTTTTTTCAAACTTTTTTTCAAAAATTCTTTTCGAAAATTCTTTTCGAAAATTTTTTTTCATAATTTTTTTCAAAATTTTTTTCGAAAATTTTATTTCAAAATTTTTTTCGAAATTTTTTTTTTAAAATTTTTTTAAAAATTTTTTTCGAAAATTTTTTTTCAAAATTTTTTTCGAAAATTTTTTTCGAAAATTTTTTTTAAAATTTTTTTCGAAAATTTTTTTTCGAAATTTTTTTCGAAAATTTTTTTCAAAATTTTTTTCGAAAATTTTTTTGAAAATTTTTTTTCAAAATTTTTTTCAAAATTATTTTTCAAAATTTTTTTCGAAATTTTTTTCGAAAATTTTTTTCGAAAGTTTTTTTCAAAATTTTTTTCAAAATTTTTTTCGAAAATTTTTCGAAATTTTTTTCAAGATTTTTTTCGAAATTTTTTTTTCAAAATTATTTCGAAATTTTTTTTCAAAATTTTTTTCGAAAATTTTTTTCGAAAATTTTTTTTCGAAATTTTTTTGGAAAATTTTTTTTCAAAATTTTTTCGAAAATTTTTTCGAAAATTTTTTTTCAAACTTTTTTTCAAAAATTCTTTTCGAAAATTCTTTTCGAAAATTTTTTTTCATAATTTTTTTCAAAATTTTTTTCGAAAATTTTATTTCAAAATTTTTTTCGAAATTTTTTTTTCAAAATTTTTTTAAAATTTTTTTTCAAAATTTTTTTCAAAATTTTTTTCGAAAATTTTTTTTCGTAATTTTTTTCGAAAATTTTTTTCAAAATTTTTTTCGCAAATTTTTTTTCAAAATGTATTTCGAAAATTTTTTTTTGAAAATTTTTTTTCAAAATTTTTTTGAAAATTTTTTTTCGAAAATTTTTTTCTAAAATTTTTTTCGAAAACTTTTTTTCAAAATTTTTTTCGAAAATTTTTTTTCAAAATTTTTTCGAAAATTTTTTTTCAAAATCTTTTTCCGAAATTTTTTTCGAAAATTTTTTTTAAAATTTTTTTTCGAAAATTTTTTTTCAAAATTTTTTTCAAAATTTTTTTCGAAAATTTTTTTTCGAAATTTTTTTCAAAATTTTTTTTCAAAATTTTTTTCGAAAATTTTTTTTCAAAATTTTTTTCAAAATTTTTTTCGAAAATTTTCTTCGAAAATTTTTTTTCAAAATTTTTTTCGAAATTTTTTTCATAATTTTTTCGAAAATTTTTTTTAAAAATTTTTTTTGAAAATTTTTTTCAAAATTTTTTTCGAAAATTTTTTTGGAAAATTTTTTTTCAAAATTTTTTTCGAAAATTTTTTTAAAAATTTTTTTTGAAAATTTTTTTTCGAAATTTTTTTCGAAAATTTTTTTCGGTAATTTTTTCGAAAATTTTTTTCGAAAATTTTTTTCGGAAATTTTTTCGAAAATTTTTTCGAAAATTTTTTCGAAAATTTTTTCGAAAATTTTTTTTCAAAATTTTTTTCGAAATTTTTTTTTCAAAATTTTCTTCAAAATTTTTTTTCGAAATTTTTTTCAAAAATTTTTTTCGAAAATTTTTTCGAAAATTTTTTGTCGAAAACTTTTTTCGGAAATTTTTTCGAAAATTTTTTCGAAAATTTTTTTTCAAAATTTTTTTCGAAAATTTTTTTTCAAAATTTTCTTCAAAATTTTTTTCGAAAATTTTTATTTCAAAATTTTTTTCGAAATTTTTTTTTCTTTTTGGAAATTTTTTTTTCAAAATTTTTTTCGAAAATTTTTTTCAAAATTTTTTTCGAAAATTTTTTTGGAAAATTTTTTTCAAATTTTTTTTTCAAAATTTTTTTCGAAAATTTTTTTCAAAATTTTTTTCGAAAATTTTTTTCAAAATTTTTTTCGAAAATTTTTTTGGAAATTTTTTTTCAAATTTTTTTTCGAAAATTTTTTTTCGAAATTTTTTTCGAAAATTTTTTTCAAAATTTTTTTCGAAAATTTTTTTTTAAATTTTTTTCAAAATTTTTTTCGAAAATTATTTTTCAAAATTTTTTTTCAAAATTTTTTTCGAAATTTTTTTCGGAAATTTTTTTCGAAAGGTTTTTTTCTAAATTTTTTTCAAAATTTTTTTCGAAAATTTTTTCGAAAATCTTTCGAAATTTTTTTCGAAAATTTTTTTCGGAAATTTTTTTTGAAAATTTTTTTCAAGATTTTTTTCGAAATTTTTTTTTTAAAATTTTTTTCAAAATTTTTTTTCAAAATTTTTTTCGAAAATTTTTTTTCAAAATTTTTTTCGAAAATTTTTTTTCGAAATTTTTTTGGAAAATTTTCTTTCAAAATTTTTTTCGAGAATTTTTTTCAAAATTTTTTTCGAAAATTTTTTTTCAAAATTTTTTTCGAAAATTCTTTTCGAAAATTTTTTTTCATAATTTTTTTCAAAATTTTTTTCGAAAATTTTATTTCAAAATTTTTTTCGAAATTTTTTTTTCAAAATTTTTTTCAAAATTTTTTTCGAAAATTTTTTTTCAAAATTTTTTTCGAAAATTTTTTTCAAAATTTTTTTTTCAAAATTTTTTTCCGAAATTTTTATCGAAAATTTTTTTTCAAAATTTTTTTCCGAAATTTTTTTCGAAAATTTTTTTTAAATTTTTTTCGAAAATTTTTTTTCGAAATTTTTTTCGAAAATTTTTTTCAAAATTTTTTTCGAAAATTTTTTCGAAAATTTTTTTTCAAAATTTTTTTCGAAAATTTTTTTTCAAAATTTTTTTCAAAATTTTTTTCGAAAATTTTTTTCGAAATTTTTTTTCAAAATTTTTTTCGAAAATTTTTTTTCGAAATTTTTTTTCAAAATTTTTTTCGAAAATTTTTTTTCAAAATTTTTTCAAAATTTTTTTCGAAAATTTTTTTCCGAAATTTTTTTCGAAAATTTTTTTCAAAATTTTCTTCGAAAATTTTTTCGAAAATTTTTTTTCAAATTTTTTTTCGAAAATTTTTTTTTCAAAATTTTTTTCGAAAATTTTTTTCAAAATTTTTTTCGAAAATTTTTTTCGAAAATTTTTATCGAAAATTTTTTTTCAAAATTGTTTTCGAAAATTTTTTTTCGAAATTTTTTTCGAAAATTTTTTTCAAAATTTTTTTCGAAAATTTTTTTCAAAATTTTTTTCGAAAATTTTTTCGAAAATTTTTTTTCAAAATTTTTTTCGAAACTTTTTTTTCAAAATCTTTTTCGAAATTTTTTTGGAAATTTTCTTTTCAAAATTTTTTTCGAAAATTTTTTTTCAAAATTTTTTTCGAAAATTTTTTTCAAAATTTTTTTCGAAAATTTTTTTGGAAAATTTTTTTTCAAAATTTTTTTCAAAATTTTTTTCGAAAATTTTTTTCGAAATTTTTTTTTTTAATTTTTTTTTTTAATTTTTTTTCAAAATTTTTTTCAAAATTTTCTTCGAAAATTTTTTTTCAAAATTTTTTTCGAAAATTTTTTTTCGAAATTTTTTTCGAAAATTTTTTTTCAAAATTTTTTTCGAAAATTTTTTTCAAAATTTTTTTCGAAAATTTTTTTCAAAATTTTTTTCGAAAATTTTCTTCGAAATTTTTTTTTCAAAATTTTTTTCGAAAATTTTTTTTCAAAATTTTTTTCAAAATTGTTTTTCAAAATTTTTTTTCAAATTTTTTTTCGAAAATTTTTTTCGAAAATTTTTTTTCGAAATTATTTTGGAAATTTTTTTTCCAAAATTTTTTTCGAAAATTTTTTTCAAAATTTTTTTCGAAAATTTTTTTCGAAATTTTTTTTTCAAAATTTTTTTCGAAAACTTTTTTTTCAAAATTTTTTTCAAAATCTTTTTCGAAAATTTTTTTCAAAATTTTTTTCGAAAAGTTTTTTCGAAATTTTTTTTTTTTAATTTTTTTCGAAAATTTTTTTACGAAAATTTTATTTCAAAATTTTTTTCGAAAATTTTTTTTCAAAATTTTTTTCGAAAATTTTTTTTCAAATTTTTTTTCCGAAATTTTTTTCGAAAATTATTTTTTTCAAAATTTTTTTCGAAAATTTTTTTTCAAAATTTTTTTCAAAATTTTTTTCGAAAATTTTTTTTCAAAATTTTTTTCGAAAATTTTTTTTCGAAATTTTTTTGGAAATTTTTTTTTCAAAATCTTTTTCGAAATTTTTTTTCAAAATTTTTTTCGAAAATTTTTTTCGAAAATTTTTTTTCAAAATTTTTTTCGAAAATTTTTTTCAAAATTTTTTTTGAAAATTTTTTTCAAAATTTTTTTCGAAAATTTTCTTCGAAATTTTTTTTTCAAAATTTTTTTCGAAAATTTTTTTTCAAAATTTTTTTCAAAATTGTTTTTCAAAATTTTTTTTCAAATTTTTTTTCGAAAATTTTTTTCGAAAATTTTTTTTCGAAATTATTTTGGAAATTTTTTTTCCAAAATTTTTTTCGAAAATTTTTTTCAAAATTTTTTTCGAAAATTTTTTTCGAAATTTTTTTTTCAAAATTTTTTTCGAAAACTTTTTTTTCAAAATTTTTTTCAAAATCTTTTTCGAAAATTTTTTTCAAAATTTTTTTCGAAAAGTTTTTTCGAAATTTTTTTTTTTTAATTTTTTTCGAAAATTTTTTTACGAAAATTTTATTTCAAAATTTTTTTCGAAAATTTTTTTTCAAAATTTTTTTCGAAAATTTTTTTTCAAAATTTTTTTCCGAAATTTTTTTCGAAAATTTTTTTTCAAAATTTTTTTCGAAAATTTTTTTTCAAAATTTTTTTCAAAATTTTTTTCGAAAATTTTTTTTCAAAATTTTTTTCGAAAATTTTTTTTCGAAATTTTTTTGGAAATTTTTTTTTCAAAATCTTTTTCGAAATTTTTTTTCAAAATTTTTTTCGAAAAATTTTTTCGAATTTTTTTTTAAAAATTTTTTTTGAAAATTTTTTTTCGAAATTTTTTTGGAAATTTTTTTTTCAAAATTTTTTTCGAAAATTTTTTTCGAAATTTTTTTTCGAAAATTTTTTTCAAAATTTTTTTCGAAAATTTTTCGAAAATTTTTTTTCAAAATTTTTTTCGAAAATTCTTTTCGAAAATTTTTTTTTCATAATTTTTTTCATAATTTTTTTCGAAAATTTTATTTCAAAATTTTTTTCGAAAATTTTTTTTCAAAATTTTTTTCTTAAATTTTTTTTCAAAATTTTTTTCGAAAATTTTTTTTCAAAATTTTTTTCGAAAATTTTATTCAAATTTTTTTTTCGAAAATTTTTTTGGAAATTTTTTTTTCAAAATTTTTTTCGAAAATTTTTTTAAAAATTTTTTTCGAAAATTTTTTTTCGAAATTTTTTTCGAAAATTTTATTCAAATTTTTTTTCGAAAATTTTTTCGAAAATTTTTTTGGAAAATTTTTTTTCAAAATGTTTTTCGAAAATTTTTTTAAATATTTTTTTCAAAATATTTTTCGAAGATTTTTTTTCAAAATTTTTTTGGAAAATTTTTTTCGAAAATTTTTTTTCGAAATTTTTTCGAAAATTTTTTTCGAAAATTTTTTTCGGAAATTTTTTCGAAAATTTTTTCGAAAATTTTTTCGAAAATTTTTTCGAAAATTTTTTCGAAAATTTTTTTTCAAAATTTTTTTACGAAAATTTTTTTTCAAAATTCTCTTCAAAATTTTTTTCGAAAATTTTTATTTCAAAATTTTTTTCGAAAATTTTTCTTCGAAATTTTTTTGGAAATTTTTTTTTCAAAATTTTTTTCGAAAATTTTTTTCAAAATTTTTTTCGAAAATTTTTTTCGACAATTCTTTTCGAAAATTCTTTTTCATAATTTTTTTCAAAATTTTTTTCGAAAATTTTATTACAAAATTTTTTCCGAAAATTTTTTTTCAAAATTTTTTTTCAAAATTTTTTTCAAAATTTTTTTCGAAAATTTTTTTTCAAAATTTTTTTCGAAAATTTTTTTTCAAAATTTTTTTCCGAAATTTTTTTCGAAAATTTTTTTTAAAAATTTTTTTCGAAAATTTTTTTTCAAAATTTTTTTCAAAATTTTTTTCGAAAATTTTTTTTCGAAATTTTTTTCAAAATTTTTTTTCAAAATTTTTTTCGAAAATTTTTTTTCAAAATTTTTTTCAAAATTTTTTTCGAAAATTTTCTTCGAAAATTTTTTGTCAAAATTTTTTTCGAAATTTTTTTCATAATTTTTTTCGAAAATTTTTTTTAAAAATTTTTTTTGAAAATTTTTTTCAAAATTTTTTTCGAAAATTTTTTTGGAAAATTTTTTTCGAAAATTTTTTTAAAAATTGTTTTTGAAAATTTTTTTTCGAAATTTTTTTCGAAAATTTTTTTCGGTAATTTTTTCGAAAATTTTTTCGAAAATTTTTTCGAAAATTTTTTCGAAAATTTTTTTTCAAAATTTTTTTCGAAATTTTTTTTTCAAAATTTTCTTCAAAATTTTTTTTCGAAATTTTTTTCAAAAATTTTTTTCGAAAATTTTTTCGAAAATTTTTTTTCGAAAACTTTTTTCGGAAATTTTTTCGAAAATTTTGTCGAAAATTTTTTTTCAAAATTTTTTTCGAAAATTTTTTTTCAAAATTTTCTTCAAAATTTTTTTCGAAAATTTTTATTTCAAAATTTTTTTCGAAATTTTTTTTTCTTTTTGGAAATTTTTTTTTCAAAATTTTTTTCGAAAATTTTTTTCAAAATTTTTTTCGAAAATTTTTTTGGAAAATTTTTTTCAAATTTTTTTTTCAAAATTTTTTTCGAAAATTTTTTTCAAAATTTTTTTCGAAAATTTTTTTGGAAATTTTTTTTCAAATTTTTTTTCGAAAATTTTTTTTCGAAATTTTTTTCGAAAATTTTTTTCAAAATTTTTTTCGAAAATTTTTTTAAAAATTTTATTCAAATTTTTTTTCGAAAATTTTTTTGGAAATTTTTTCGAAAATTTTTTTTCAAAATTTTTTTCGAAAATTCTTTTCGAAAATTTTTTTTCATAATTTTTTTCAAAATTTTTTTCGAAAATTTTATTTCAAAATTTTTTTCGAAAATTTTTTTTCAAAATTTTTTTCGAAAATTTTTTTTCAAAATTTTTTTCGAAAATTTTTTCGAAAATTTTTTTTCAAAATTTTTTTCGAAAATTTTATTCAAATTTTTTTTCGAAAATTTTTTTGGAAATTTTTTTTTCAAAATTTTTTTCGAAAATGTTTTTAAAAATTTTTTTCGAAAATTTTTTTTCGAAATTTTTTTCGAAAATTTTATTCAAATTTTTTTTCGAAAATTTTTTCGAAAATTTTTTTGGAAAATTTTTTTTCAAAATGTTTTTCGAAAATTTTTTTAAAAATTTTTTTCAAAATTTTTTTCGAAGATTTTTTTTCAAAATTTTTTTCGAAAATTTTTTTCGAAAATTTTTTTTCGAAATTTTTTTCGAAATTTTTTTTGAAAATTTTTTTTCAAAATTTTTTTGAAAATTTTTTTTCAAAATTTTTTTCAAAATTTTTTTCGAAATTTTTTTTCAAAATTTTTTTCAAAAATTTTTTTTTCAAAATTTTTTTCAAAATTTTTTTCGAAAATTTTTTTTCGAAATTTTTTTCGAAAATTTTGTTCAAAATTTTTTTCGAAATTTTTTTTTCAAAATTTTTTTCGAAAATTTTTTTTCAAAATTTTTTTCGAAAATTTTTTTCAAAATTTTTTTCAAAATTTTTTTCGAAATTTTTTTCATAATTTTTTTCGAAAATGTTTTTTTAAAATTTTTTTCGAAAATTTTTTTCGGAAATTTTTTCGAAAATTTTTTTCGAAAACTTTTTTCGGAAATTTTTTCGAAAATTTTTTCGAAAATTTTTTTTCAAAATTTTTTTCGAAAATTTTTTTTCAAAATTTTCTTCAAAATTTTTTTCGAAAATTTTTATTTCAAAATTTTTTTCGAAAATTTTTTTTCGAAATTTTTTTGGAAATTTTTTTTTCAAAATTTTTTTCGAAAATTTTTTTCAAAATTTTTTTCGAAAATTTTTTTGGAAAATTTTTTTCAAATTTTTTTTCGAAAATTTTTTTTCGAAATTTTTTTCGAAAATTTTTTTCAAAATTTTTTTCGAAAATTTTTTTCAAAATTTTTTTCAAAATTTTTTTCGAAAATTATTTTTCAAAATTTTTTTCGAAATTTTTTTCGAAAATTTTTTTCGAAAGTTTTTTTCAAAATTTTTTTCAAAATTTTTTTCGAAAATTTTTCGAAATTTTTTTCAAGATTTTTTTCGAAATTTTTTTTTCAAAATTTTTTCGAAAATTTTTTTAAAAATTTTATTCAAATTTTTTTTCGAAAATTTTTTTGGAAATTTTTTCGAAAATTTTTTTTCAAAATTTTTTTCGAAAATTCTTTTCGAAAATTTTTTTTCATAATTTTTTTCAAAATTTTTTTCGAAAATTTTATTTCAAAATTTTTTTCGAAAATTTTTTTTCAAAATTTTTTTCGAAAATTTTTTTTCAAAATTTTTTTCGAAAATTTTTTCGAAAATTTTTTTTCAAAATTTTTTTCGAAAATTTTATTCAAATTTTTTTTCGAAAATTTTTTTGGAAATTTTTTTTTCAAAATTTTTTTCGAAAATTTTTTTAAAAATTTTTTTCGAAAATTTTTTTTCGAAATTTTTTTCGAAAATTTTATTCAAATTTTTTTTCGAAAATTTTTTCGAAAATTTTTTTGGAAAATTTTTTTTCAAAATGTTTTTCGAAAATTTTTTTAAAAATTTTTTTCAAAATTTTTTTCGAAGATTTTTTTTCAAAATTTTTTTCGAAAATTTTTTTCGAAAATTTTTTTTCGAAATTTTTTTCGAAATTTTTTTTGAAAATTTTTTTTCAAAATTTTTTTGAAAATTTTTTTTCAAAATTTTTTTCAAAATTTTTTTCGAAAATTTTTTTCGAAAATTTTTTTTCAAATTTTTTTTCGAAATTTTTTTTGAAATTTTTTTTTCAAAATTTTTTTCGAAAATTTTTTTCAAAATTTTTTTCGAAAATTTTTTTCAAAATTTTTTTCGAAAATTTTTTTCGAAATTTTTTTTTTTTAATTTTTTTCGAAAATTTTTTTTCGAAAATTTTATTTCAAAATTTTTTTCGAAATTTTTTTTTCAAAATTTTTTTCGAAATTTTTTTTTCAAAATTTTTTTCGAAAATTTTTTTTCAAAATTTTTTTCGAAAATTTTTTTTCGAAATTTTTTTGGAAAATTTTTTTCAAAATCTTTTTCGAAAATTTTTTTCAAATTTTTTTTCGAAAATTTTTTTCAAAATTTTTTTCGAAAATTTTTTTGGAAAATTTTTTTCGAAATTTTTTTTCAAAATTTTTTTTGAAAATTTTTTTTCGAAATTTTTTTTCAAAATTTTTTTCAAAAATTTTTTTTTCAAAATTTTTTTCAAAATTTTTTTCGAAAATTTTTTTTCGAAATTTTTTTCGAAAATTTTGTTCAAAATTTTTTTCGAAATTTTTTTTTCAAAATTTTTTTCGAAAATTTTTTTTCAAAATTTTTTTCGAAAATTTTTTTCAAAATTTTTTTCAAAATTTTTTTCGAAATTTTTTTCATAATTTTTTTCGAAAATGTTTTTTTAAAATTTTTTTCGAAAATTTTTTTCGAAAATTTTTTTCGAAAATTTTTTTCAAAATTTTTTTCGAAAATTTTTTTCGAAAATTTTTTAAAAAATTTTTTTCAAAATTTTTTTCGAAAATTTTTTTTCAAAATTTTTTTGGAAAATTTTTTTCGAAAATTTTTTTTCGAAATTTTTTTCGAAAATTTTTTTCGGAAATTTTTTCGAAAATTTTTTTCGAAAATTTTTTTCGGAAATTTTTTCGAAAATTTTTTCGAAAATTTTTTCGAAAATTTTTTCGAAAATTTTTTTTCAAAATTTTTTTCGAAAATTTTTTTTCAAAATTTTCTTCAAAATTTTTTTTCGAAATTTTTTTCGAAAATTTTTTTCGGAAATTTTTTCGAAAATTTTTTTCGAAAACTTTTTTCGGAAATTTTTCGAAAATTTTTTCGAAAATTTTTTTTCAAAATTTTTTTCGAAAATTTTTTTTCAAAATTTTCTTCAAAATTTTTTTCGAAAATTTTTATTTCAAAATTTTTTTCGAAAATTTTTTTTCGAAATTTTTTTGGAAATTTTTTTTTCAAAATTTTTTTCGAAAATTTTTTTCAAAATTTTTTTCGAAAATTTTTTTGGAAAATTTTTTTCAAATTTTTTTTCAAAATCTTTTTTCAAAATTTTTTTCGAAAATTTTTTTCAAAATTTTTTTCGAAAATTTTTTTGGAAAATTTTTTTCAAATTTTTTTTCGAAAATTTTTTTTCGAAATTTTTTTCGAAAATTTTTTTCAAAATTTTTTTCGAAAATTTTTTTCAAAATTTTTTTCAAAATTTTTTTCGAAAATTATTTTTCAAAATTTTTTTCGAAATTTTTTTCGAAAATTTTTTTCGAAAGTTTTTTTCAAAATTTTTTTCAAAATTTTTTTCGAAAATTTTTCGAAATTTTTTTCAAGATTTTTTTCGAAATTTTTTTTTCAAAATTTTTTCGAAATTTTTTTTCAAAATTTTTTTCGAAAATTTTTTTCGAAAATTTTTTTTCGAAATTTTTTTGGAAAATTTTTTTTCAAAATTTTTTCGAAAATTTTTTCGAAAATTTTTTTTCAAACTTTTTTTCAAAAATTCTTTTCGAAAATTCTTTTCGAAAATTTTTTTTCATAATTTTTTTCAAAATTTTTTTCGAAAATTTTATTTCAAAATTTTTTTCGAAATTTTTTTTTCAAAATTTTTTTAAAAATTTTTTTCGAAAATTTTTTTTCAAAATTTTTTTCGAAAATTTTTTTCGAAAATTTTTTTTAAAATTTTTTTCGAAAATTTTTTTTCGAAATTTTTTTCGAAAATTTTTTTCAAAATTTTTTTCGAAAATTTTTTCGAAAATTTTTTTTCAAAATTTTTTTCAAAATTTTTTTTCGAAAATTTTTTTTCAAAATTTTTTTCGAAAATTTTTTTTCAAAATTTTTTTCGAAAATTTTTTTTCGAAATTTTTTTCAAAAATTTTTTTCAAAATTTTTTTCGAAAATTTTTTCGAAAATTTTTTTTCAAAATTTTTTCGAAAATTTTTTTTCAAAATTTTTTTTCGAAAATTTTTTTTCGAAAAATTTTTTCGAAAATTTTTTTTCAAAATTTTTTTCCGAAATTTTTTTCGAAAATTTTTTTTCAAAATTTTTTTCGAAAATTTTTTTTCAAAATTTTTTTCAAAATTTTTTTCGAAAATTTTTTTTCGTAATTTTTTTCGAAAATTTTTTTCAAAATTTTTTTCGCAAATTTTTTTTCAAAATTTATTTCGAAAATTTTTTTTTGAAAATTTTTTTTCAAAATTTTTTTGAAAATTTTTTTTCGAAAATTTTTTTCGAAAATTTTTTTCGAAAACTTTTTTTCAAAATTTTTTTCGAAAATTTTTTTTCAAAATTTTTTCGAAAATTTTTTTTCAAAATCTTTTTCCGAAATTTTTTTCGAAAATTTTTTTTAAAAATTTTTTTCGAAAATTTTTTTTAAAAATTTTTTTCGAAAATTTTTTTTCAAAATTTTTTTCAAAATTTTTTTCGAAAATTTTTTTTCGAAATTTTTTTCAAAATTTTTTTTCAAAATTTTTTTCGAAAATTTTTTTTCAAAATTTTTTTCAAAATTTTTTTCGAAAATTTTCTTCGAAAATTTTTTTTCAAAATTTTTTTCGAAATTTTTTTCATAATTTTTTTCGAAAATTTTTTTTAAAAATTTTTTTTGAAAATTTTTTTCAAAATTTTTTTCGAAAATTTTTTTGGAAAATTTTTTTTCAAAATTTTTTTCGTAAATTTTTTTAAAAATTTTTTTTGAAAATTTTTTTTCGAAATTTTTTTCGAAAATTTTTTTCGGTAATTTTTTCGAAAATTTTTTTCGAAAATTTTTTTCGGAAATTTTTTCGAAAATTTTTTCGAAAATTTTTTCGAAAATTTTTTTTCAAAATTTTTTTCGAAATTTTTTTTTCAAAATTTTATTCAAAATTTTTTTTCGAAATTTTTTTCAAAAATTTTTTTCGAAAATTTTTTCGAAAATTTTTTTTCGAAAACTTTTTTCGGAAATTTTTTCGAAAATTTTTTCGAAAATTTTTTTTCAAAATTTTTTTCGAAAATTTTTTTTCAAAATTTTCTTCAAAATTTTTTTCGAAAATTTTTATTTCAAAATTTTTTTCGAAATTTTTTTTTCTTTTTGGAAATTTTTTTTTCAAAATTTTTTTCGAAAATTTTTTTCAAAATTTTTTTCGAAAATTTTTTTGGAAAATTTTTTTCAAATTTTTTTTTCAAAATTTTTTTCGAAAATTTTTTTCAAAATTTTTTTCGAAAATTTTTTTGGAAATTTTTTTTCAAATTTTTTTTCGAAAATTTTTTTTCGAAATTTTTTTCGAAAATTTTTTTCAAAATTTTTTTCGAAAATTTTTTTTTAAATTTTTTTCAAAATTTTTTTCGAAAATTATTTTTCAAAATTTTTTTTCAAAATTTTTTTCGAAATTTTTTTCGAAAATTTTTTTCGAAAGGTTTTTTTCAAAATTTTTTTCAAAATTTTTTTCGAAAATTTTTTCGAAAATCTTTCGAAATTTTTTCGAAAATTTTTTTCGGAAATTTTTTTTGAAAATTTTTTTCAAGATTTTTTTCGAAATTTTTTTTTCAAAATTTTTTTCAAAATTTTTTTTCAAAATTTTTTTCGAAAATTTTTTTTCAAAATTTTTTTCGAAAATTTTTTTTACGAAATTTTTTTGGAAAATTTTCTTTCAAAATTTTTTTCGAGAATTTTTTTCAAAATTTTTTTCGAAAATTTTTTTTCAAAATTTTTTTCGAAAATTCTTTTCGAAAATTTTTTTTCATAATTTTTTTCAAAATTTTTTTCGAAAATTTTATTTCAAAATTTTTTTCGAAATTTTTTTTTCAAAATTTTTTTCAAAATTTTTTTCGAAAATTTTTTTTCAAAATTTTTTTCGAAAATTTTTTTCAAAATTTTTTTTTCAAAATTTTTTTCCGAAATTTTTATCGAAAATTTTTTTTCAAAATTTTTTTCCGAAATTTTTTTCGAAAATTTTTTTTAAATTTTTTTCGAAAATTTTTTTTCGAAATTTTTTTCGAAAATTTTTTTCAAAATTTTTTTTGAAAATTTTTTCGAAAATTTTTTTTCAAAATTTTTTTCGAAAATTTTTTTTCAAAATTTTTTTCAAAATTTTTTTCGAAAATTTTTTTTCAAAATTTTTTTCGAAATTTTTTTTCCAAAATTTTTTTCGAAAATTTTTTTTCGAAATTTTTTTTCAAAATTTTTTTCGAAAATTTTTTTTCAAAATTTTTTCAAAATTTTTTTCGAAAATTTTTTTCCGAAATTTTTTTCGAAAATTTTTTTCAAAATTTTCTTCGAAAATTTTTTCGAAAATTTTTTTTCAAAATTTTTTTCGAAAATTTTTTTTTCAAAATTTTTTTCGAAAATTTTTTTCAAAATTTTTTTCGAAAATTTTTTTCGAAAATTTTTTTCGAAAATTTTTTTTCAAAATTGTTTTCGAAAATTTTTTTTCAAAATTTTTTTCGAAAATTTTTTTCAAAATTTTTTTCGAAAATTTTTTTCAAAATTTTTTTCGAAAATTTTTTCGAAAATTTTTTTTCAAAATTTTTTTCGAAACTTTTTTTTCAAAATTTTTTTCGAAATTTTTTTGGAAATTTTCTTTTCAAAATTTTTTTCGAAAATTTTTTTTCAAAATTTTTTTCGAAAATTTTTTTCAAAATTTTTTTCGAAAATTTTTTTGGAAAATTTTTTTTCAAAATTTTTTTCAAAATTTTTTTCGAAAATTTTTTTCGAAATTTTTTTTTTTAATTTTTTTTTTAAATTTTTTTTCAAAATTTTTTTCAAAATTTTCTTCGAAAATTTTTTTTCAAAATTTTTTTCGAAAATTTTTTTTCGAAATTTTTTTCGAAAATTTTTTTTCAAAATTTTTTTCGAAAATTTTTTTCAAAATTTTTTTCGAAAATTTTTTTCAAAATTTTTTTCGAAAATTTTCTTCGAAATTTTTTTTTCAAAATTTTTTTCGAAAATTTTTTTTCAAAATTTTTTTCAAAATTGTTTTTCAAAATTTTTTTTCAAATTTTTTTTCGAAAATTTTTTTCGAAAATTTTTTTTCGAAATTATTTTGGAAATTTTTTTTCCAAAATTTTTTTCGAAAATTTTTTTCAAAATTTTTTTCGAAAATTTTTTTCGAAATTTTTTTTTCAAAATTTTTTTCGAAAACTTTTTTTTCAAAATTTTTTTCAAAATCTTTTTCGAAAATTTTTTTCAAAATTTTTTTCGAAAAGTTTTTTCGAAATTTTTTTTTTTTAATTTTTTTCGAAAATTTTTTTACGAAAATTTTATTTCAAAATTTTTTTCGAAAATTTTTTTTCAAAATTTTTTTCGAAAATTTTTTTTCAAAATTTTTTTCAAAATTTTTTTCGAAAATTTTTTCGAAAATTTTTCTTCAAAATTCTTTCGAAAATTTTTTTTCAAAATTTTTTTCGAAAATTTTTTTTCAAAATTTTTTTCCGAAATTTTTTTCGAAAATTTTTTTTCAAAATTTTTTTCGAAAATTTTTTTTCAAAATTTTTTTCAAAATTTTTTTCGAAAATTTTTTTTCAAAATTTTTTTCGAAAATTTTTTTTCGAAATTTTTTTGGAAATTTTTTTTTCAAAATCTTTTTCGAAATTTTTTTTCAAAATTTTTTTCGAAAAATTTTTTCGAATTTTTTTTTAAAAATTTTTTTTGAAAATTTTTTTTCGAAATTTTTTTGGAAATTTTTTTTTCAAAATTTTTTTCGAAAATTTTTTTCGAAATTTTTTTTCGAAAATTTTTTTCAAAATTTTTTTCGAAAATTTTTCGAAAATTTTTTTTCAAAATTTTTTTCGAAAATTCTTTTCGAAAATTTTTTTTTCATAATTTTTTTCATAATTTTTTTCGAAAATTTTATTTCAAAATTTTTTTCGAAAATTGTTTTTCAAAATTTTTTTCTTAAATTTTTTTTCAAAATTTTTTTCGAAAATTTTTTTTCAAAATTTTTTTCGAAAATTTTATTCAAATTTTTTTTACGAAAATTTTTTTGGAAATTTTTTTTTCAAAATTTTTTTCGAAAATTTTTTTAAAAATTTTTTTCGAAAATTTTTTTCAAAATTTTTTTCAAAATTTTTTTTCGAAAATTATTTTTCAAAATTTTTTTTCAAAATTTTTTTCGAAATTTTTTTCGAAAATTTTTTTTGAAAGTTTTTTTCAAAATTTTTTTCAAAATTTTTTTCGAAAATTTTTCGAAATTTTTTTCAAGATTTTTTTCGAAATTTTTTTTTCAAAATTTTTTTTCGAAATTTTTTTTCAAAATTTTTTTCGAAAATTTTTTTTCGAAATTTTTTTGGAAAATTTTTTTTCAAAATTTTTTCAAAAATTTTTTCGAAAATTTTTTTTCAAAATTTTTTTCAAAAATTCTTTTCGAAAATTCTTTTCGAAAATTTTTTTTCATAATTTTTTTCAAAATTTTTTTCGAAAATTTTATTTCAAAATTTTTTTCGAAATTTTTTTTTCAAAATTTTTTTCAAAATTTTTTTTGAAAATTTTTTTTCGAAATTTTTTTGGAAATTTTTTTTTCAAAATTTTTTTCGAAAATTTTTTTCGAAATTTTTTTTCGAAAATTTTTTTCAAAATTTTTTTCGAAAATTTTTCGAAAATTTTTTTTCAAAATTTTTTTCGAAAATTCTTTTCGAAAATTTTTTTTCATAATTTTTTTCAAAATTTTTTTCGAAAATTTTATTTCAAAATTTTTTTCGAAAATTTTTTTTCAAAATTTTTTTCGAAAATTTTTTTTCAAAATTTTTTTCGAAAATTTTTTCGAAAATTTTTTTTCAAAATTTTTTTCGAAAATTTTATTCAAATTTTTTTTCGAAAATTTTTTTGGAAATTTTTTTTTCAAAATTTTTTTCGAAAATTTTTTTAAAAATTTTTTTCGAAAATTTTTTTTCGAAATTTTTTTCGAAAATTTTATTCAAATTTTTTTTCGAAAATTTTTTCGAAAATTTTTTTGGAAAATTTTTTTTCAAAATGTTTTTCGAAAATTTTTTTAAAAATTTTTTTCAAAATTTTTTTCGAAGATTTTTTTTCAAAATTTTTTTCGAAAATTTTTTTCGAAAATTTTTTTTCGAAATTTTTTTCGAAATTTTTTTTGAAAATTTTTTTTCAAAATTTTTTTGAAAATTTTTTTTCAAAATTTTTTTCAAAATTTTTTTCGAAAATTTTTTTCGAAAATTTTTTTTCAAATTTTTTTTCGAAATTTTTTTTGAAATTTTTTTTTCAAAATTTTTTTCGAAAATTTTTTTCAAAATTTTTTTCGAAAATTTTTTTCAAAATTTTTTTCGAAAATTTTTTTCGAAATTTTTTTTTTTTAATTTTTTTCGAAAATGTTTTTTCGAAAATTTTATTTCAAAATTTTTTTCGAAATTTTTTTTTCAAAATTTTTTTCGAAAATTTTTTTTCAAAATTTTTTTCGAAAATTTTTTTTCAAAATTTTTTTCGAAAATTTTTTTTCGAAATTTTTTTGGAAAATTTTTTTTCAAAATCTTTTTCGAAAATTTTTTTCAAATTTTTTTTCGAAAATTTTTTTCAAAATTTTTTTCGAAAATTTTTTTGAAAAATTTTTTTCGAAATTTTTTTTCAAAATTTTTTTTGAAAATTTTTTTTCGAAATTTTTTTTCAAAATTTTTTTCAAAATTTTTTTCAAAAATTTTTTTTCGAAATTTTTTTCGAAAATTTTGTTCAAAATTTTTTTCGAAAATTTTTTTTCAAAATTTATTTCGAAAATTTTTTTTCAAATTTTTTTCGAAAATTTTTTTCAAAATTTTTTTCAAAATTTTTTTCGAAATTTTTTTCAAAATTTTTTTAAAAATTTTTTTCAAACTTTTTTTCGAAAATTTTTTTTCAAAATTTTTTTGGAAAATTTTTTTCGAAAATTTTTTTTCGAAATTTTTTTCGAAAATTTTTTTCGGAAATTTTTTCGAAAATTTTTTTCGAAAATTTTTTTCGGAAATTTTTTCGAAAATTTTTTCGAAAATTTTTTCGAAAATTTTTTCAAAAATTTTTTTTCAAAATTTTTTTCGAAAATTTTTTTTCAAAATTTTCTTCAAAATTTTTTTTCGAAATTTTTTTCGAAAATTTTTTTCGGAAATTTTTTCGAAAATTTTTTTCGAAAACTTTTTTCGGAAATTTTTTCGAAAATTTTTTCGAAAATTTTTTTTCAAAATTTTTTTCGAAAATTTTTTTTCAAAATTTTCTTCAAAATTTTTTTCGAAAATTTTTATTTCAAAATTTTTTTCGAAAATTTTTTTTCGAAATTTTTTTGGAAATTTTTTTTTCAAAATTTTTTTCGAAAATTTTTTTCAAAATTTTTTTCGAAAATTTTTTTGGAAAATTTTTTTCAAATTTTTTTTCAAAATCTTTTTTCAAAATTTTTTTTGAAAATTTTTTCGAAAATTTTTTTTCAAAATTTTTTTCGAAAATTTTATTCAAATTTTTTTTCGAAAATTTTTTTGGAAATTTTTTCGAAAATTTTTTTTCAAAATTTTTTTCGAAAATTCTTTTCGAAAATTTTTTTTCATAATTTTTTTCAAAATTTTTTTCGAAAATTTTATTTCAAAATTTTTTTCGAAAATTTTTTTTCAAAATTTTTTTCGAAAATTTTTTTTCAAAATTTTTTTCGAAAATTTTTTCGAAAATTTTTTTTCAAAATTTTTTTCGAAAATTTTATTCAAATTTTTTTTCGAAAATTTTTTTGGAAATTTTTTTTTCAAAATTTTTTTCGAAAATTTTTTTAAAAATTTTTTTCGAAAATTTTTTTTCGAAATTTTTTTCGAAAATTTTATTCAAATTTTTTTTCGAAAATTTTTTCGAAAATTTTTTTGGAAAATTTTTTTTCAAAATGTTTTTCGAAAATTTTTTTAAAAATTTTTTTCGAAAATTTTTTTCGAAAATTTTTTTTCGAAATTTTTTTCGAAATTTTTTTTGAAAATTTTTTTTCAAAATTTTTTTGAAAATTTTTTTTCAAAATTTTTTTCAAAATTTTTTTCGAAAATTTTTTTCGAAAATTTTTTTTCAAATTTTTTTTCGAAATTTTTTTTGAAATTTTTTTTTCAAAATTTTTTTCGAAAATTTTTTTCAAAATTTTTTTCGAAAATTTTTTTCGAAATTTTTTTTTTTTAATTTTTTTCGAAAATTTTTTTTCGAAAATTTTATTTCAAAATTTTTTTTTCAAAATTTTTTTCGAAAATTTTTTTTCAAAATTTTTTTCGAAAATTTTTTTTCAAAATTTTTTTCGAAAATTTTTTTTCGAAATTTTTTTGGAAAATTTTTTTTCAAAATCTTTTTCGAAAATTTTTTTTAAAATTTTTTTTCGAAAATTTTTTTCAAAATTTTTTTCGAAAATTTTTTTGGAAAATTTTTTTCGAAATTTTTTTTCAAAATTTTTTTTGAAAATTTTTTTTCGAAATTTTTTTTCAAAATTTTTTTCAAAAATTTTTTTTTCAAAATTTTTTTCAAAATTTTTTTCGAAAATTTTTTTTCGAAATTTTTTTCGAAAATTTTGTTCAAAATTTTTTTCGAAAATTTTTTTTCAAAATTTTTTTCGAAAATTTTTTTTCAAAATTTTTTTCGAAAATTTTTTTCAAAATTTTTTTTCAAAATCTTTTTCGAAAATTTTTTTCAAATTTTTTTTCGAAAATTTTTTTCAAAATTTTTTTCGAAAATTTTTTTGAAAAATTTTTTTCGAAATTTTTTTTCAAAATTTTTTTTGAAAATTTTTTTTCGAAATTTTTTTTCAAAATTTTTTTCAAAATTTTTTTCAAAAATTTTTTTTCGAAATTTTTTTCGAAAATTTTGTTCAAAATTTTTTTCGAAAATTTTTTTTCAAAATTTATTTCGAAAATTTTTTTTCAAATTTTTTTCGAAAATTTTTTTCAAAATTTTTTTCAAAATTTTTTTCGAAATTTTTTTCAAAATTTTTTTAAAAATTTTTTTCAAACTTTTTTTCGAAAATTTTTTTTCAAAATTTTTTTGGAAAATTTTTTTCGAAAATTTTTTTTCGAAATTTTTTTCGAAAATTTTTTTCGGAAATTTTTTCGAAAATTTTTTTCGAAAATTTTTTTCGGAAATTTTTTCGAAAATTTTTTCGAAAATTTTTTCGAAAATTTTTTCAAAAATTTTTTTTCAAAATTTTTTTCGAAAATTTTTTTTCAAAATTTTCTTCAAAATTTTTTTTCGAAATTTTTTTCGAAAATTTTTTTCGGAAATTTTTTCGAAAATTTTTTTCGAAAACTTTTTTCGGAAATTTTTTCGAAAATTTTTTCGAAAATTTTTTTTCAAAATTTTTTTCGAAAATTTTTTTTCAAAATTTTCTTCAAAATTTTTTTCGAAAATTTTTATTTCAAAATTTTTTTCGAAAATTTTTTTTCGAAATTTTTTTGGAAATTTTTTTTTCAAAATTTTTTTCGAAAATTTTTTTCAAAATTTTTTTCGAAAATTTTTTTGGAAAATTTTTTTCAAATTTTTTTTCAAAATCTTTTTTCAAAATTTTTTTTGAAAATTTTTTCGAAAATTTTTTTTCAAAATTTTTTTCGAAAATTTTATTCAAATTTTTTTTCGAAAATTTTTTTGGAAATTTTTTCGAAAATTTTTTTTCAAAATTTTTTTCGAAAATTCTTTTCGAAAATTTTTTTTCATAATTTTTTTCAAAATTTTTTTCGAAAATTTTATTTCAAAATTTTTTTCGAAAATTTTTTTTCAAAATTTTTTTCGAAAATTTTTTTTCAAAATTTTTTTCGAAAATTTTTTCGAAAATTTTTTTTCAAAATTTTTTTCGAAAATTTTATTCAAATTTTTTTTCGAAAATTTTTTTGGAAATTTTTTTTTCAAAATTTTTTTCGAAAATTTTTTTAAAAATTTTTTTCGAAAATTTTTTTTCGAAATTTTTTTCGAAAATTTTATTCAAATTTTTTTTCGAAAATTTTTTCGAAAATTTTTTTGGAAAATTTTTTTTCAAAATGTTTTTCGAAAATTTTTTTAAAAATTTTTTTCGAAAATTTTTTTCGAAAATTTTTTTTCGAAATTTTTTTCGAAATTTTTTTTGAAAATTTTTTTTCAAAATTTTTTTGAAAATTTTTTTTCAAAATTTTTTTCAAAATTTTTTTCGAAAATTTTTTTCGAAAATTTTTTTTCAAATTTTTTTTCGAAATTTTTTTTGAAATTTTTTTTTCAAAATTTTTTTCGAAAATTTTTTTCAAAATTTTTTTCGAAAATTTTTTTCGAAATTTTTTTTTTTTAATTTTTTTCGAAAATTTTTTTTCGAAAATTTTATTTCAAAATTTTTTTTTCAAAATTTTTTTCGAAAATTTTTTTTCAAAATTTTTTTCGAAAATTTTTTTTCAAAATTTTTTTCGAAAATTTTTTTTCGAAATTTTTTTGGAAAATTTTTTTTCAAAATCTTTTTCGAAAATTTTTTTTAAAATTTTTTTTCGAAAATTTTTTTCAAAATTTTTTTCGAAAATTTTTTTGGAAAATTTTTTTCGAAATTTTTTTTCAAAATTTTTTTTGAAAATTTTTTTTCGAAATTTTTTTTCAAAATTTTTTTCAAAAATTTTTTTTTCAAAATTTTTTTCAAAATTTTTTTCGAAAATTTTTTTTCGAAATTTTTTTCGAAAATTTTGTTCAAAATTTTTTTCGAAAATTTTTTTTCAAAATTTTTTTCGAAAATTTTTTTTCAAAATTTTTTTCGAAAATTTTTTTCAAAATTTTTTTCAAAATTTTTTTCGAAATTTTTTTCATAATTTTTTTCGAAAATGTTTTTTTAAAATTTTTTTCGAAAATTTTTTTCGAAAATTTTTTTCGAAAATTTTTTTCAAAATTTTTTTCGAAAATTTTTTTCGAAAATTTTTTTAAAAATTTTTTTCAAAATTTTTTTCGAAAATTTTTTTTCAAAATTTTTTTGGAAAATTTTTTTCGAAAATTTTTTTTCGAAATTTTTTTCGAAAATTTTTTTCGGAAATTTTTTCGAAAATTTTTTTCGAAAATTTTTTTCGGAAATTTTTTCGAAAATTTTTTCGAAAATTTTTTCGAAAATTTTTTCGAAAATTTTTTTTCAAAATTTTTTTCGAAAATTTTTTTTCAAAATTTTCTTCAAAATTTTTTTTCGAAATTTTTTTCGAAAATTTTTTTCGGAAATTTTTTCGAAAATTTTTTTCGAAAACTTTTTTCGGAAATTTTTTCGAAAATTTTTTCGAAAATTTTTTTTCAAAATTTTTTTCGAAAATTTTTTTTCAAAATTTTCTTCAAAATTTTTTTCGAAAATTTTTATTTCAAAATTTTTTTCGAAAATTTTTTTTCGAAATTTTTTTGGAAATTTTTTTTTCAAAATTTTTTTCGAAAATTTTTTTCAAAATTTTTTTCGAAAATTTTTTTGGAAAATTTTTTTCAAATTTTTTTTCAAAATCTTTTTTCAAAATTTTTTTCGAAAATTTTTTTCAAAATTTTTTTCGAAAATTTTTTTGGAAAATTTTTTTCAAATTTTTTTTCGAAAATTTTTTTTCGAAATTTTTTTCGAAAATTTTTTTCAAAATTTTTTTCGAAAATTTTTTTCAAAATTTTTTTCAAAATTTTTTTCGAAAATTATTTTTCAAAATTTTTTTCGAAATTTTTTTCGAAAATTTTTTTCGAAAGTTTTTTTCAAAATTTTTTTCAAAATTTTTTTCGAAAATTTTTCGAAATTTTTTTCAAGTTTTTTTTCGAAATTTTTTTTTCAAAATTTTTTCGAAATTTTTTTTCAAAATTTTTTTCGAAAATTTTTTTCGAAAATTTTTTTTCGAAATTTTTTTGGAAAATTTTTTTTCAAAATTTTTTCGAAAATTTTTTCGAAAATTTTTTTTCAAACTTTTTTTCAAAAATTCTTTTCGAAAATTCTTTTCGAAAATTTTTTTTCATAATTTTTTTCAAAATTTTTTTCGAAAATTTTATTTCAAAATTTTTTTCGAAATTTTTTTTTCAAAATTTTTTTAAAAATTTTTTTCGAAAATTTTTTTTCAAAATTTTTTTCGAAAATTTTTTTCGAAAATTTTTTTTAAAATTTTTTTCGAAAATTTTTTTTCGAAATTTTTTTCGAAAATTTTTTTCAAAATTTTTTTCGAAAATTTTTTTGAAAATTTTTTTTCAAAATTTTTTTCAAAATTATTTTTCAAAATTTTTTTCGAAATTTTTTTCGAAAATTTTTTTCGAAAGTTTTTTTCAAAATTTTTTTCAAAATTTTTTTCGAAAATTTTTCGAAATTTTTTTCAAGATTTTTTTCGAAATTTTTTTTTCAAAATTATTTCGAAATTTTTTTTCAAAATTTTTTTCGAAAATTTTTTTCGAAAATTTTTTTTCGAAATTTTTTTGGAAAATTTTTTTTCAAAATTTTTTCGAAAATTTTTTCGAAAATTTTTTTTCAAACTTTTTTTCAAAAATTCTTTTCGAAAATTCTTTTCGAAAATTTTTTTTCATAATTTTTTTCAAAATTTTTTTCGAAAATTTTATTTCAAAATTTTTTTCGAAATTTTTTTTTCAAAATTTTTTTAAAATTTTTTTTCAAAATTTTTTTCAAAATTTTTTTCGAAAATTTTTTTTCGTAATTTTTTTCGAAAATTTTTTTCAAAATTTTTTTCGCAAATTTTTTTTCAAAATGTATTTCGAAAATTTTTTTTTGAAAATTTTTTTTCAAAATTTTTTTGAAAATTTTTTTTCGAAAATTTTTTTCTAAAATTTTTTTCGAAAACTTTTTTTCAAAATTTTTTTCGAAAATTTTTTTTCAAAATTTTTTCGAAAATTTTTTTTCAAAATCTTTTTCCGAAATTTTTTTCGAAAATTTTTTTTAAAATTTTTTTTCGAAAATTTTTTTTCAAAATTTTTTTCAAAATTTTTTTCGAAAATTTTTTTTCGAAATTTTTTTCAAAATTTTTTTTCAAAATTTTTTTCGAAAATTTTTTTTCAAAATTTTTTTCAAAATTTTTTTCGAAAATTTTCTTCGAAAATTTTTTTTCAAAATTTTTTTCGAAATTTTTTTCATAATTTTTTCGAAAATTTTTTTTAAAAATTTTTTTTGAAAATTTTTTTCAAAATTTTTTTCGAAAATTTTTTTGGAAAATTTTTTTTCAAAATTTTTTTCGAAAATTTTTTTAAAAATTTTTTTTGAAAATTTTTTTTCGAAATTTTTTTCGAAAATTTTTTTCGGTAATTTTTTCGAAAATTTTTTTCGAAAATTTTTTTCGGAAATTTTTTCGAAAATTTTTTCGAAAATTTTTTCGAAAATTTTTTCGAAAATTTTTTTTCAAAATTTTTTTCGAAATTTTTTTTTCAAAATTTTCTTCAAAATTTTTTTTCGAAATTTTTTTCAAAAATTTTTTTCGAAAATTTTTTCGAAAATTTTTTGTCGAAAACTTTTTTCGGAAATTTTTTCGAAAATTTTTTCGAAAATTTTTTTTCAAAATTTTTTTCGAAAATTTTTTTTCAAAATTTTCTTCAAAATTTTTTTCGAAAATTTTTATTTCAAAATTTTTTTCGAAATTTTTTTTTCTTTTTGGAAATTTTTTTTTCAAAATTTTTTTCGAAAATTTTTTTCAAAATTTTTTTCGAAAATTGTTTTGGAAAATTTTTTTCAAATTTTTTTTTCAAAATTTTTTTCGAAAATTTTTTTCAAAATTTTTTTCGAAAATTTTTTTGGAAATTTTTTTTCAAATTTTTTTTCGAAAATTTTTTTTCGAAATTTTTTTCGAAAATTTTTTTCAAAATTTTTTTCGAAAATTTTTTTTTAAATTTTTTTCAAAATTTTTTTCGAAAATTATTTTTCAAAATTTTTTTTCAAAATTTTTTTCGAAATTTTTTTCGGAAATTTTTTTCGAAAGGTTTTTTTCTAAATTTTTTTCAAAATTTTTTTCGAAAATTTTTTCGAAAATCTTTCGAAATTTTTTTCGAAAATTTTTTTCGGAAATTTTTTTTGAAAATTTTTTTCAAGATTTTTTTCGAAATTTTTTTTTTAAAATTTTTTTCAAAATTTTTTTTCAAAATTTTTTTCGAAAATTTTTTTTCAAAATTTTTTTCGAAAATTTTTTTTCGAAATTTTTTTGGAAAATTTTCTTTCAAAATTTTTTTCGAGAATTTTTTTCAAAATTTTTTTCGAAAATTTTTTTTCAAAATTTTTTTCGAAAATTCTTTTCGAAAATTTTTTTTCATAATTTTTTTCAAAATTTTTTTCGAAAATTTTATTTCAAAATTTTTTTCGAAATTTTTTTTTCAAAATTTTTTTCAAAATTTTTTTCGAAAATTTTTTTTCAAAATTTTTTTCGAAAATTTTTTTCAAAATTTTTTTTTCAAAATTTTTTTCCGAAATTTTTATCGAAAATTTTTTTTCAAAATTTTTTTCCGAAATTTTTTTCGAAAATTTTTTTTAAATTTTTTTCGAAAATTTTTTTTCGAAATTTTTTTCGAAAATTTTTTTCAAAATTTTTTTCGAAAATTTTTTCGAAAATTTTTTTTCAAAATTTTTTTCGAAAATTTTTTTTCAAAATTTTTTTCAAAATTTTTTTCGAAAATTTTTTTTCAAAATTTTTTTCGAAATTTTTTTTCAAAATTTTTTTCGAAAATTTTTTTTCGAAATTTTTTTTCAAAATTTTTTTCGAAAATTTTTTTTCAAAATTTTTTCAAAATTTTTTTCGAAAATTTTTTTCCGAAATTTTTTTCGAAAATTTTTTTCAAAATTTTCTTCGAAAATTTTTTCGAAAATTTTTTTTCAAATTTTTTTTCGAAAATTTTTTTTTCAAAATTTTTTTCGAAAATTTTTTTCAAAATTTTTTTCGAAAATTTTTTTCGAAAATTTTTATCGAAAATTTTTTTTCAAAATTGTTTTCGAAAATTTTTTTTCGAAATTTTTTTCGAAAATTTTTTTCAAAATTTTTTTCGAAAATTTTTTTCAAAATTTTTTTCGAAAATTTTTTCGAAAATTTTTTTTCAAAATTTTTTTCGAAACTTTTTTTTCAAAATTTTTTTCGAAATTTTTTTGGAAATTTTCTTTTCAAAATTTTTTTCGAAAATTTTTTTTCAAAATTTTTTTCGAAAATTTTTTTCAAAATTTTTTTCGAAAATTTTTTCGAAAATTTTTTTTCAAAATTTTTTTCGAAACTTTTTTTTCAAAATTTTTTTACGAAAATTTTTTTTCAAAATTCTCTTCAAAATTTTTTTCGAAAATTTTTATTTCAAAATTTTTTTCGAAAATTTTTCTTCGAAATTTTTTTGGAAATTTTTTTTTCAAAATTTTTTTCGAAAATTTTTTTCAAAATTTTTTTCGAAAATTTTTTTCGACAATTCTTTTCGAAAATTCTTTTCGAAAATTTTTTTTCATAATTTTTTTCAAAATTTTTTTCGAAAATTTTATTACAAAATTTTTTCCGAAAATTTTTTTTCAAAATTTTTTTTCAAAATTTTTTTCAAAATTTTTTTCGAAAATTTTTTTTCAAAATTTTTTTCGAAAATTTTTTTTCAAAATTTTTTTCCGAAATTTTTTTTCAAAATTTTTTTCCGAAATTTTTTTCGAAAATTTTTTTTCAAAATTTTTTTCGAAAATTTTTTTTCAAAATTTTTTTCAAAATTTTTTTTCGAAATTTTATTCGAAAATTTTTTTCAAAATTTTTTTCGAAAATTTTTTCGAAAATTTTTTTTCAAAATTTTTTTCGAAAATTGTTTTTCAAAATTTTTTTCAAAATTTTTTTCGAAAATTTTTTTTCAAAATTTTTTTCGAAATTTTTTTTCAAAATTTTTTTCGAAAATTTTTTTTCGAAATTTTTTTTCAAAATTTTTTTCGAAAATTTTTTTTCAAAATTATTTTCAAAATTTTTTTTAAAATTTTTTTCCGAAATTTTTTTCGAAAATTTTTTTCAAAATTTTTTTCGAAAATTTTTTTTCGAAATTTTTTTTGGAAATTTTTTTCAAAATTTTTTTCGAAAATTTTTTTCGAAAATTTTTTTCAAAATTTTTTTCGAAAATTTTTTTCGAAAATTTTTTTCAAAATTTTTTTCGAAAATTTTTTTCAAAATTTTTTTCGAAAATTTTTTCGAAAATTTTTTTTCAAAATTTTTTCGAAAATTTTTTTTCAAAATTTTTTTCAAAATTTTTTTCGAAAATTTTTTTCGAAATTTTTTTGGAAATTTTTTTTTCAAAATTTTTTTCGAAATTTTTTTTTCAAAATTTTTTTCGAAAATTTTTTTCAAAATTTTTTTCGAAAATTTTTTTGGAAAATTTTTTTTCAAAATTTTTTTCGAAATTTTTTTTAAAAACTTTTTTCAAAATTTTTTTCGAAAATTTTTTCGAAATTTTTTTTTTTAATTTTTTTCGAAAATTTTTTTTCAAATTTTTTTTCAAAATTTTTTTCAAAAATTTTTTTTCAAATTTTTTTTCGAAATTTTTTTTGAAAATTTTTTTTCAAAATTTTTTTCGAAAATTTTTTTCAAAATTTTTTTCGAAAATTCTTTTCAAAATTTTTTTCGAAAATTTTTTTCGAAATTTTTTTTTCAAAATTTTTTTCGAAAATTGTTTTTCAAAATTTTTTTCAAAATTTTTTTTCAAAATTTTTTTTCAAAATTTTTTTCGAAAATTTTTTTCGAAAATTTTTTTTCGAAATTTTTTTCCAAAATTTTTTTTCCAAAATTTTTTTCGAAAATTTATTTCAAAATTTTTTTCGAAAATTTTTTTCGAAATTTTTTTTTCAAAATTTTTTTCAAAATTTTTTTCGAAAATTTTTTTTCAAAATTTTCTTCGAAAATTTTTTTTCGAAATTTTTTTGGAAATTTTTTTTTCAAAATCTTTTTCGAAATTTTTTTTCAAAATTTTTTCGAATTTTTTTTTTTAAATTTTTTTTGAAAATTTTTTTTCGAAATTTTTTTGGAAATTTTTTTTTCAAAATTTTTTTCGAAAATTTTTTTCGAAATTTTTTTTCGAAAATTTTTTTCAAAATTTTTTTCGAAAATTTTTCGAAAATTTTTTTTCAAAATTTTTTTCAAAATTCTTTTCGAAAATTTTTTTTCATAATTTTTTTCAAAATTTTTTTCGAAAATTTTATTTCAAAATTTTTTTCGAAAAGTTTTTTTCAAACTTTTTTTCGAAAATTTTTTTTCAAAATTTTTTTCGAAAATTTTTTTCGAAAATTTTTTTTCGAAAATTTTTTCGAAAATTTTTTTGGAAAATTTTTTTTCAAAATGTTTTTCGAAAATTTTTTTAAAAATTTTTTCAAAATTTTTTTCGAAGATTTTTTTTCAAAATTTTTTTGGAAAATTTTTTTCGAAAATTTTTTTTTGGAATTTTTTTCGAAAATTTTTTTCGGAAATTTTTTCGAAAATTTTTTCGAAAATTTTTTTTCAAAATTTTTTTCGAAATTTTTTTTTCAAAATTTTCTTCAAAATTTTTTTTCGAAATTTTTTTCGAAAATTTTTTTCGTAAATTTTTTCGAAAATTTTTTTCGAAAACTTTTTTCGGAAATTTTTTCGAAAATTTTTTCGAAAATTTTTTCGAAAATTTTTTCGAAAATTTTTTTTCAAAATTTTTTTCGAAAATTTTTTTTCAAAATTTTCTTCAAAATTTTTTTCGAAAATTTTTATTTCAAAATTTTTTTCGAAAATTTTTTTTCGAAATTTTTTTGGAATTTTTTTTTTCAAAATTTTTTTCGAAAATTTTTTTCAAAATTTTTTTCGAAAATTTTTTTGGAAAATTTTTTTCAAAATTTTTTTTCAAAATTTTTTTCGAAAATTTTTTTCAAAATTTTTTTCGAAAATTTTTTTGGAAAATTTTTTTCAAATTTTTTTTCGAAAATTTTTTTTCGAAATTTTTTTCGAAAATTTTTTTCAAAATTTTTTTCGAAAATTTTTTTCAAAATTTTTTTCAAAATTTTTTTCGAAAATTATTTTTCAAAATTTTTTTTCAAAATTTTTTTCGAAATTTTTTTCGAAAATTTTTTTCGAAAGTTTTTTTTCAAAATTTTTTTCAAAATTTTTTTCGAAAATTTTTTCGAAAATTTTTCGAAATTTTTTTCGAAAATTTTTTTCGAAAATTTTTTTTGAAAATTTTTTTCAAGATTTTTTTCGAAATTTTTTTTTCAAAATTTTTTTCGAAATTTTTTTTCAAAATTTTTTTCGAAAATTTTTTTTCGAAATTTTTTTGGAAAATTTTCTTTCAAAATTTTTTTCGAGAATTTTTTTCAAAATTTTTTTCGAAAATTTTTTTTCAAAATTTTTTTCGAAAATTCTTTTCGAAAATTTTTTTTCATAATTTTTTTCAAAATTTTTTTCGAAAATTTTATTTCAAAATTTTTTTCGAAATTTTTTTTTCAAAATTTTTTTCGAAAATTTTTTTCAAAAATTTTTTTCGAAAATTTTTTTTCAAAATTTTTTTCGAAATTTTTTTTCAAAATTTTTTTCTAAAATTTTTTTCGAAATTTTTTTTCGAAAAATTTTTTTCAAAATTTTTTCGAAAATTTTTTTTCAAAATTTTTTTCGAAAATTTTTTTTCAAAATTTTTTTCGAAATTTTTTTCATAATTGTTTTCGAAAATTTTTTTTAAAAATTTTTTTTGAAAATTTTTTTCAAAATTTTTTTCGAAAATTTTTTTGAAAAATTTTTTTTCAAAATTTTTTTCGAAAATTTTTTTAAAAATTTTTTTCAAAATTTTTTTCGAAAATTTTTTTTCAAAATTTTTTTCGAAAATTTTTTTTGAAAATTTTTCTTCGAAATTTTTTTCGAAAATTTTTTTTGGTAATTTTTTCGAAAATTTTTTTCGAAAATTTTTTTCGGAAATTTTTTCGAAAATTTTTTCGAAAATTTTTTCGAAAATTTTTTTTCAAAATTTTTTTCGAAAATTTTTTTTCAAAATTTTCTTCAAAATTTTTTTCGAAAATTTTTATTTCAAAATTTTTTTCGAAAATTTTTTTTCGAAATTTTTTTGGAAATTTTTTTTTCAAAATTTTTTTCGAAAATTTTTTTCAAAATTTTTTTCGAAAATTTTTTTGGAAAATTTTTTTCAAAATTTTTTTTCAAAATTTTTTTCGAAAATTTTTTTCAAAATTTTTTTCGAAAATTTTTTTGGAAATTTTTTTTCAAATTTTTTTTCGAAAATTTTTTTTCGAAATTTTTTTCGAAAATTTTTTTCAAAATTTTTTTCGAAAATTTTTTTCAAAATTTTTTTCAAAATTTTTTTCGAAAATTATTTTTCAAAATTTTTTTTCAAAATTTTTTTCGAAATTTCTTTCGAAAATTTTTTTCGAAAGTTTTTTTTCAAAATTTTTTTCGAAAATTTTTCAAAATTTTTTTCGAAAATTTTTTTCGAAAATTTTTTTTGAAAATTTTTTTCAAGATTTTTTTCGAAATTTTTTTTTCAAAATTTTTTTCGAAATTTTTTTTCAAAATTTTTTTCGAAAATTTTTTTTCAAAATTTTTTTCGAAAATTTTTTTTCGAAATTTTTTTGGAAAATTTTCTTTCAAAATTTTTTTCGAGAATTTTTTTCAAAATTTTTTTCGAAAATCTTTTTTCAAAATTTTTTTCGAAAATTCTTTTCGAAAATTCTTTTCGAAAATTCTTTCGAAAATTTTTTTTCATAATTTTTTTCAAAATTTTTTTCGAAAATTTTATTTCAAAATATTTTTCGAAATTTTTTTTTCAAAATTTTTTTCAAAATTTTTTTCGAAAATTTTTTTTCAAAATTTTTTTCGAAAATTTTTTTCAAAAATTTTTTTTAAAAATTTTTTTCCGAAATGTTTTTCGAAAATTTTTTTTCAAAATTTTTTTCCGAAATTTTTTTCGAAAATTTTTTTTTAAATTTTTTTCGAAAATTTTTTTTCGAAATTTTTTTCGAAAATTTTTTTCAAAATTTTTTTCGAAAATTTTTTTTCAAAATTTTTTTCGAAAATTTTTTTTCAAAATTTTTTTCGAAAATTTTTATTCAAAATTTTTTTCCGAAATTTTTTTCGACAATTTTTTTTCAAAATTTTTTTCGAAAATTTTTTTTCAAAATTTTTTTCAAAATTTTTTTCGAAAATTTTTTTTCGTAATTTTTTTCGAAAATTTTTTTCGAAAATTTTTTTCTAAAATTTTTTCGAAAATTTTTTTTCAAAATTTTTTTCGAAAATTTATTTTCGATATTTTTTTGGAAATTTTTTTTTCAAAATTTTTTTCAAAATTTTTTTGGAAAATTTTTTTTCAAAATTTTTTTCGAAAATTTTTTTGGAAAATTTTTTTCAAAATTTTTTTTCAAAATTTTTTTCGAAAATTTTTTTCAAAATTTTTTTCGAAAATTTTTTTGGAAAATTTTTTTCAAATTTTTTTTCGAAAATTTTTTTTCGAAATTTTTTTCGAAAATTTTTTTCAAAATTTTTTTCGAAAATTTTTTTCAAAATTTTTTTCAAAATTTTTTTTCAAAATTTTTTTCGAAATTTTTTTCGAAAATTTTTTTCGAAAGTTTTTTTTCAAAATTTTTTTCAAAATTTATTTCGAAAATTTTTTCGAAAATTTTTCGAAATTTTTTTCAAAAATTTTTTTCGAAAATTTTTTTTGAAAATTTTTTTCAAGATTTTTTTCGAAATTTTTTTTTCAAAATTTTTTTCGAAATTTTTTTTCAAAATTTTTTTCGAAAATTTTTTTTCAAAATTTTTTTCGAAAATTTTTTTTCGAAATTTTTTTTGGAAAATTTTCTTTCAAAATTTTTTTCGAGAATTTTTTTCAAAATTTTTTTCGAAAATTTTTTTTCAAATTTTTTTTCGAAAATTCTTTTCGAAAATTCTTTTCGAAAATTTTTTTTCATAATTTTTTTCAAAATTTTTTTCGAAAATTTTATTTCAAAATTTTTTTCGAAATTTTTTTTTCAAAATTTTTTTCAAAATTTTTTTCGAAAATTTTTTTTCAAAATTTTTTTCGAAAATTTTTTTCAAAAATTTTTTTCGAAAATTTTTTTTCAAAATTTTTTTCGAAAATTTTTTTCAAAATTTTTTTCGAAAATTTTTTTCGAAATTTTTTTTCGAAAAATTTTTTTCAAAATTTTTTCGAAAATTTTTTTTTTTAATTTTTTTCGAAAATTTTTTTTCAAAATTTTTTTCGAAATTTTTTTCATAATTTTTTTCGAAAATTTTTTTTAAAAATTTTTTTTGAAAATTTTTTTCAAAATTTTTTTCGAAAATTTTTTTGGAAAATTTTTTTTCAAAATTTTTTTCGAAAATTTTTTTAAAAATTTTTTTTGAAAATTTTTTTTCGAAATTTTTTTCGAAAATTTTTTTCGGTAATTTTTTCGAAAATTTTTTTCGAAAATTTTTTTCGGAAATTTTTTCGAAAATTTTTTCGAAAATTTTTTCGAAAATTTTTTCGAAAATTTTTTTTCAAAATTTTTTTCGAAATTTTTTTTTCAAAATTTTCTTCAAAATTTTTTTTCGATATTTTTTTCGAAAATTTTTTTTCAAAATTTTTTTCAAAATTTTTTTTGAAAATTTTTTTTCGTAATTTTTTTCGAAAATTTTTTTCGAAAATTTTTTTCGAAAATTTTTTTCTAAAATTTTTTCGAAAATTTTTTTTCAAATTTTTCGAAAATTTATTTTCGATATTTTTTTGGAAATTTTTTTTTCAAAATTTTTTTCAAAATTTTTTTGGAAAATTTTTTTTCAAAATTTTTTTCGAAAATTTTTTTGGAAAATTTTTTTCAAAATTTTTTTTCCAAATTTTTTTCGAAAATTTTTTTCAAAATTTTTTTCGAAAATTTTTTTGGAAAATTTTTTTCAAATTTTTTTTCGAAAATTTTTTTTCGAAATTTTTTTCGAAAATTTTTTTCAAAATTTTTTTCGAAAATTTTTTTCAAAATTTTTTTCAAAATTTTTTTTCAAAATTTTTTTCGAAATTTTTTTCGAAAATTTTTTTCGAAAGTTTTTTTTCAAAATTTTTTTCAAAATTTATTTCGAAAATTTTTTCGAAAATTTTTCGAAATTTTTTTCAAAAATTTTTTTCGAAAATTTTTTTTGAAAATTTTTTTCAAGATTTTTTTCGAAATTTTTTTTTCAAAATTTTTTTCGAAATTTTTTTTCAAAATTTTTTTCGAAAATTTTTTTTCAAAATTTTTTTCGAAAATTTTTTTTCGAAATTTTTTTGGAAAATTTTCTTTCAAAATTTTTTTCGAGAATTTTTTTCAAAATTTTTTTCGAAAATTTTTTTTCAAATTTTTTTTCGAAAATTCTTTTCGAAAATTCTTTTCGAAAATTTTTTTTCATAATTTTTTTCAAAATTTTTTTCGAAAATTTTATTTCAAAATTTTTTTCGAAATTTTTTTTTCAAAATTTTTTTCAAAATTTTTTTCGAAAATTTTTTTTCAAAATTTTTTTCGAAAATTTTTTTCAAAAATTTTTTTCGAAAATTTTTTTTCAAAATTTTTTTCGAAAATTTTTTTCAAAATTTTTTTCGAAAATTTTTTTCGAAATTTTTTTTCGAAAAATTTTTTTCAAAATTTTTTCGAAAATTTTTTTTAAAAATTTTTTTCGAAAATTTTTTTTCAAAATTTTTTTCGAAAATTTTTTCATAATTTTTTTCGAAAATTTTTTTTAAAAATTTTTTTTGAAAATTTTTTTCAAAATTTTTTTCGAAAATTTTTTTGGAAAATTTTTTTTCAAAATTTTTTTCGAAAATTTTTTTAAAAATTTTTTTTGAAAATTTTTTTTCGAAATTTTTTTCAAAAATTTTTTTCGGTAATTTTTTCGAAAATTTTTTTCGAAAATTTTTTTCGGAAATTTTTTCGAAAATTTTTTCGAAAATTTTTTTTCAAAATTTTTTTCGAAATTTTTTTTTCAAAATTTTCTTCAAAATTTTTTTTCGATATTTTTTTCGAAAATTTTTTTCGGAAATTTTTTCGAAAATTTTTTTTCGAAAACTTTTTTCGGAAATTTTTTCGAAAATTTTTTCGAAAATTTTTTTTCAAAATTTTTTTCGAAAATTTTTTTTCAAAATTTTCTTCAAAATTTTTTTCGAAAATTTTTATTTCAAAATTTTTTTCGAAAATTTTTTTTCGAAATTTTTTTGGAAATTTTTTTTTCGAAATTTTTTTCGAAAATTTTTTTCAAAATTTTTTTCGAAAATTTTTTTGGAAAATTTTTTTCAAATTTTTTTTTCAAAATTTTTTCGAAAATTTTTTTCAAAATTTTTTTCGAAAATTTTTTTGGAAATTTTTTTTCAAATTTTTTTTCGAAAATTTTTTTTCGAAATTTTTTTCGAAAATTTTTTTCAAAATTTTTTTCGAAAATTTTTTTCAAAATTTTTTTCAAAATTTTTTTCAAAATTTTTTTCGAAAATTATTTTTCAAAATTTTTTTTCAAAATTTTTTTCGAAATTTTTTTCGAAAATTTTTTTCGAAAGTTTTTTTTCAAAATTTTTTTCGAAAATTTTTTCGAAAATTTTTCGAAATTTTTTTCGAAAATTTTTTTCGGAAATTTTTTTTGAAAATTTTTTTCAAGATTATTTTCGAAATTTTTTTTTCAAAATTTTTTTCAAAATTTTTTTTCAAAATTTTTTTCGAAAATTTTTTTTCAAAATTTTTTTCGAAAATTTTTTTTCGAAATTTTTTTGGAAAATTTTCTTTCAAAATTTTTTTCGAGAATTTTTTTCAAAATTTTTTTCGAAAATTTTTTTTCAAAATTTTTTTCGAAAATTCTTTTCGAAAATTTTTTTTCATAATTTTTTTCAAAATTTTTTTCGAAAATTTTATTTCAAAATTTTTTTCGAAATTTTTTTTTCAAAATTTTTTTCAAAATTTTTTTCGAAAATTTTTTTCGAAAATTTTTTTTCAAATTTTTTTTCGAAATTTTTTTTGAAATTTTTTTTTCAAAATTTTTTTCGAAAATTTTTTTCAAAATTTTTTTCGAAAATTTTTTTCAAAATTTTTTTCGAAAATTTTTTTCGAAATTTTTTTTTTAAAATTTTTTTCGAAAATTTTTTTTCGAAAATTTTATTTCAAAATTTTTTTCGAAATTTTTTTTTCAAAATTTTTTTCGAAAATTTTTTTTCAAAATTTTTTTCGAAAATTTTTTTTCAAAATTTTTTTCGAAAATTTTTTTTCGAAATTTTTTTGGAAAATTTTTTTTCAAAATCTTTTTCGAAAATTTTTTTCAAATTTTTTTTCGAAAATTTTTTTCAAAATTTTTTTCGAAAATTTTTTTGGAAAATTTTTTTCGAAATTTTTTTTTAAAATTTTTTTTGAAAATTTTTTTTCGAAATTTTTTTTCAAAATTTTTTTCAAAAATTTTTTTTTCAAAATTTTTTTCAAAATTTTTTTCGAAAATTTTTTTTCGAAATTTTTTTCGAAAATTTTGTTCAAAATTTTTTTCGAAAATTTTTTTTCAAAATTTTTTTCGAAAATTTTTTTTCAAAATTTTTTTCGAAAATTTTTTTCAAAATTTTTTTCAAAATTTTTTTCGAAATTTTTTTCATAATTTTTTTCGAAAATGTTTTTTTAAAATTTTTTTCGAAAATTTTTTTCGAAAATTTTTTTCGAAAATTTTTTTCAAAATTTTTTTCGAAAATTTTTTTCGAAAATTTTTTTAAAAATTTTTTTCAAAATTTTTTTCGAAAATTTTTTTTCAAAATTTTTTTGGAAAATTTTTTTCGAAAATTTTTTTTCGAAATTTTTTTCGAAAATTTTTTTCGGAAATTTTTTCGAAAATTTTTTTCGAAAATTTTTTTCGGAAATTTTTTCGAAAATTTTTTCGAAAATTTTTTCGAAAATTTTTTCGAAAATTTTTTTTCAAAATTTTTTTCGAAAATTTTTTTTCAAAATTTTCTTCAAAATTTTTTTTCGAAATTTTTTTCGAAAATTTTTTTCGGAAATTTTTTCGAAAATTTTTTTCGAAAACTTTTTTCGGAAATTTTTTCGAAAATTTTTTCGAAAATTTTTTTTCAAAATTTTTTTCGAAAATTTTTTTTCAAAATTTTCTTCAAAATTTTTTTCGAAAATTTTTATTTCAAATTTTTTTCGAAAATTTTTTTTCGAAATTTTTTTGGAAATTTTTTTTTCAAAATTTTTTTCGAAAATTTTTTTCAAAATTTTTTTCGAAAATTTTTTTGGAAAATTTTTTTCAAATTTTTTTTCAAAATCTTTTTTCAAAATTTTTTTCGAAAATTTTTTTCAAAATTTTTTTCGAAAATTTTTTTGGAAAATTTTTTTCAAATTTTTTTTCGAAAATTTTTTTTCGAAATCTTTTTCGAAAATTTTTTTCAAAATTTTTTTCGAAAATTTTTTTCAAAATTTTTTTCAAAATTTTTTTCGAAAATTATTTTTCAAAATTTTTTTCGAAATTTTTTTCGAAAATTTTTTTCGAAAGTTTTTTTCAAAATTTTTTTCAAAATTTTTTTCGAAAATTTTTCGAAATTTTTTTCAAGATTTTTTTCGAAATTTTTTTTTCAAAATTTTTTCGAAATTTTTTTTCAAAATTATTTTCGAAAATTTTTTTCGAAAATTTTTTTTCGAAATTTTTTTGGAAAATTTTTTTTCAAAATTTTTTCGAAAATTTTTTCGAAAATTTTTTTTCAAACTTTTTTTCAAAAATTCTTTTCGAAAATTCTTTTCGAAAATTTTTTTTCATAATTTTTTTCAAAATTTTTTTCGAAAATTTTATTTCAAAATTTTTTTCGAAATTTTTTTTTCAAAATTTTTTTAAAAATTTTTTTCGAAAATTTTTTTTCAAAATTTTTTTCGAAAATTTTTTTCGAAAATTTTTTTTAAAATTTTTTTCGAAAATTTTTTTTCGAAATTTTTTTCGAAAATTTTTTTCAAAATTTTTTTCGAAAATTTTTTCGAAAATTTTTTTTCAAAATTTTTTTCAAAATTATTTTTCAAAATTTTTTTCGAAATTTTTTTCGAAAATTTTTTTCGAAAGTTTTTTTCAAAATTTTTTTCAAAATTTTTTTCGAAAATTTTTCGAAATTTTTTTCAAGATTTTTTTCGAAATTTTTTTTTCAAAATTTTTTCGAAATTTTTTTTCAAAATTTTTTTCGAAAATTTTTTTCGAAAATTTTTTTTCGAAATTTTTTTGGAAAATTTTTTTTCAAAATTTTTTCGAAAATTTTTTCGAAAATTTTTTTTCAAACTTTTTTTCAAAAATTCTTTTCGAAAATTCTTTTCGAAAATTTTTTTTCATAATTTTTTTCAAAATTTTTTTCGAAAATTTTATTTCAAAATTTTTTTCGAAATTTTTTTTTCAAAATTTTTTTAAAATTTTTTTTCAAAATTTTTTTCAAAATTTTTTTCGAAAATTTTTTTTCGTAATTTTTTTCGAAATTTTTTTTCAAAATTTTTTTCGCAAATTTTTTTTCAAAATGTATTTCGAAAATTTTTTTTTGAAAATTTTTTTTCAAAATTTTTTTGAAAATTTTTTTTCGAAAATTTTTTTCGAAAATTTTTTTCGAAAACTTTTTTTCAAAATTTTTTTCGAAAATTTTTTTTCAAAATTTTTTCGAAAATTTTTTTTTCAAAATCTTTTTCCGAAATTTTTTTCGAAAATTTTTTTTAAAATTTTTTTTCGAAAATTTTTTTTCAAAATTTTTTTCAAAATTTTTTTCGAAAATTTTTTTTCGAAATTTTTTTCAAAATTTTTTTTCAAAATTTTTTTCGAAAATTTTTTTTCAAAATTTTTTTCAAAATTTTTTTCGAAAATTTTCTTCGAAAATTTTTTTTCAAAATTTTTTTCGAAATTTTTTTCATAATTTTTTTCGAAAATTTTTTTTAAAAATTTTTTTTGAAAATTTTTTTCAAAATTTTTTTCGAAAATTTTTTTGGAAAATTTTTTTTCAAAATTTTTTTCGAAAATTTTTTTAAAAATTTTTTTTGAAAATTTTTTTTCGAAATTTTTTTCGAAAATTTTTTTCGGTAATTTTTTCGAAAATTTTTTTCGAAAATTTTTTTCGGAAATTTTTTCGAAAATTTTTTCGAAAATTTTTTCGAAAATTTTTTCGAAAATTTTTTTTCAAAATTTTTTTCGAAATTTTTTTTTCAAAATTTTCTTCAAAATTTTTTTTTGAAATTTTTTTCAAAAATTTTTTTCGAAAATTTTTTCGAAAATTTTTTGTCGAAAACTTTTTTCGGAAATTTTTTCGAAAATTTTTTCGAAAATTTTTTTTCAAAATTTTTTTTCAAAATTTTTTTTCAAAATTTTCTTCAAAATTTTTTTCGAAAATTTTTATTTCAAAATTTTTTTCGAAATTTTTTTTTCTTTTTGGAAATTTTTTTTTCAAAATTTTTTTCGAAAATTTTTTTCAAAATTTTTTTCGAAAATTTTTTTGGAAAATTTTTTTCAAATTTTTTTTTCAAAATTTTTTTCGAAAATTTTTTTCAAAATTTTTTTCGAAAATTTTTTTGGAAATTTTTTTTCAAATTTTTTTTCGAAAATTTTTTTTCGAAATTTTTTTCGAAAATTTTTTTCAAAATTTTTTTCAAAAATTTTTTTAAAAATTTTTTTCAAAATTTTTTTCGAAAATTATTTTTCAAAATTTTTTTTCAAAATTTTTTTCGAAATTTTTTTCGGAAATTTTTTTCGAAAGGTTTTTTTCAAAATTTTTTTCAAAATTTTTTTCGAAAATTTTTTCGAAAATCTTTCGAAATTTTTTTCGAAAATTTTTTTCGGAAATTTTTTTTGAAAATTTTTTTCAAGATTTTTTTCGAAATTTTTTTTTCAAAATTTTTTTCAAAATTTTTTTTCAAAATTTTTTTCGAAAATTTTTTTTCAAAATTTTTTTCGAAAATTTTTTTTCGAAATTTTTTTGGAAAATTTTCTTTCAAAATTTTTTTCGAGAATTTTTTTCAAAATTTTTTTCGAAAATTTTTTTTCAAAATTTTTTTCGAAAATTCTTTTCGAAAATTTTTTTTCATAATTTTTTTCAAAATTTTTTTCGAAAATTTTATTTCAAAATTTTTTTCGAAATTTTTTTTTCAAAATTTTTTTCAAAATTTTTTTCGAAAATTTTTTTTCAAAATTTTTTTCGAAAATTTTTTTCAAAATTTTTTTTTCAAAATTTTTTTCCGAAATTTTTATCGAAAATTTTTTTTCAAAATTTTTTTCCGAAATTTTTTTCGAAAATTTTTTTTAAATTTTTTTCGAAAATTTTTTTTCGAAATTTTTTTCGAAAATTTTTTTCAAAATTTTTTTTGAAAATTTTTTCGAAAATTTTTTTTCAAAATTTTTTTCGAAAATTTTTTTTCAAAATTTTTTTCAAAATTTTTTTCGAAAATTTTTTTTCAAAATTTTTTTCGAAATTTTTTTTCAAAATTTTTTTCGAAAATTTTTTTTCGAAATTTTTTTTCAAAATTTTTTTCGAAAATTTTTTTTCAAAATTTTTTCAAAATTTTTTTCGAAAATTTTTTTCCGAAATTTTTTTCGAAAATTTTTTTCAAAATTTTCTTCGAAAATTTTTTCGAAAATTTTTTTTCAAAATTTTTTTCGAAAATTTTTTTTGCAAAATTTTTTTCGAAAATTTTTTTCAAAATTTTTTTCGAAAATTTTTTTCGAAAATTTTTATCGAAAATTTTTTTTCAAAATTGTTTTCGAAAATTTTTTTTCGAAATTTTTTTCGAAAATTTTTTTCAAAATTTTTTTCGAAAATTTTTTTCAAAATTTTTTTCGAAAATTTTTTCGAAAATTTTTTTTCAAAATTTTTTTCGAAACTTTTTTTTCAAAATTTTTTTCAAAATTTTTTTGGAAATTTTCTTTTCAAAATTTTTTTCGAAAATCTTTTTCAAAATTTTTTTCGAAAATTTTTTTCAAAATTTTTTTCGAAAATTTTTTTGGAAAATTTTTTTTCAAAATTTTTTTCAAAATTTTTTTCGAAAATTTTTTTCGAAATTTTTTTTTTTAATTTTTTTTTTTAATTTTTTTTCAAAATTTTTTTCAAAATTTTCTTCGAAAATTTTTTTTCAAAATTTTTTTCGAAAATTTTTTTTCGAAATTTTTTTCGAAAATTTTTTTTCAAAATTTTTTTCGAAAATTTTTTTCAAAATTTTTTTCGAAAATTTTTTTCAAAATTTTTTTCGAAAATTTTCTTCGAAATTTTTTTTTCAAAATTTTTTTCGAAAATTTTTTTTCAAAATTTTTTTCAAAATTGTTTTTCAAAATTTTTTTTCAAATTTTTTTTCGAAAATTTTTTTCGAAAATTTTTTTTCGAAATTATTTTGGAAATTTTTTTTCCAAAATTTTTTTCGAAAATTTTTTTCAAAATTTTTTTCGAAAATTTTTTTCGAAATTTTTTTTTCAAAATTTTTTTCGAAAACTTTTTTTTCAAAATTTTTTTCAAAATATTTTTCGAAAATTTTTTTCAAAATTTTTTTCGAAAAGTTTTTTCGAAATTTTTTTTTTTTAATTTTTTTCGAAAATGTTTTTACGAAAATTTTATTTCAAAATTTTTTTCGAAAATTTTTTTTCAAAATTTTTTTCGAAAATTTTTTTTCAAAATTTTTTTCCGAAATTTTTTTCGAAAATTTTTTTTCAAAATTTTTTTCGAAAATTTTTTTTCAAAATTTTTTTCAAAATTTTTTTCGAAAATTTTTTTTCAAAATTTTTTTCGAAAATTTTTTTTCGAAATTTTTTTGGAAATTTTTTTTTCAAAATCTTTTTCGAAATTTTTTTTCAAAATTTTTTTCGAAAATTTTTTTCGAAAATTTTTTTTCAAAATTTTTTTCGAAAATTTTTTTCAAAATTTTTTTCGAAAATTTTTTTCAAAATTTTTTTCGAAAATTTTCTTCGAAATTTTTTTTTCAAAATTTTTTTCGAAAATTTTTTTTCAAAATTTTTTTCAAAATTGTTTTTCAAAATTTTTTTTCAAATTTTTTTTCGAAAATTTTTTTCGAAAATTTTTTTTCGAAATTATTTTGGAAATTTTTTTTCCAAAATTTTTTTCGAAAATTTTTTTCAAAATTTTTTTCGAAAATTTTTTTCGAAATTTTTTTTTCAAAATTTTTTTCGAAAACTTTTTTTTCAAAATTTTTTTCAAAATCTTTTTCGAAAATTTTTTTCAAAATTTTTTTCGAAAAGTTTTTTCGAAATTTTTTTTTTTTAATTTTTTTCGAAAATTTTTTTACGAAAATTTTATTTCAAAATTTTTTTCGAAAATTTTTTTTCAAAATTTTTTTCGAAAATTTTTTTTCAAAATTTTTTTCCGAAATTTTTTTCGAAAATTTTTTTTCAAAATTTTTTTCGAAAATTTTTTTTCAAAATTTTTTTCAAAATTTTTTTCGAAAATTTTTTTTCAAAATTTTTTTCGAAAATTTTTTTTCGAAATTTTTTTGGAAATTTTTTTTTCAAAATCTTTTTCGAAATTTTTTTTCAAAATTTTTTTCGAAAAATTTTTTCGAATTTTTTTTTAAAAATTTTTTTTGAAAATTTTTTTTCGAAATTTTTTTGGAAATTTTTTTTTCAAAATTTTTTTCGAAAATTTTTTTCGAAATTTTTTTTCGAAAATTTTTTTCAAAATTTTTTTCGAAAATTTTTCGAAAATTTTTTTTCAAAATTTTTTTCGAAAATTCTTTTCGAAAATTTTTTTTTCATAATTTTTTTCATAATTTTTTTCGAAAATTTTATTTCAAAATTTTTTTCGAAAATTTTTTTTCAAAATTTTTTTCTTAAATTTTTTTTCAAAATTTTTTTCGAAAATTTTTTTTCAAAATTTTTTTCGAAAATTTTATTCAAATTTTTTTTTCGAAAATTTTTTTGGAAATTTTTTTTTCAAAATTTTTTTCGAAAATTTTTTTAAAAATTTTTTTCGAAAATTTTTTTTCGAAATTTTTTTCGAAAATTTTATTCAAATTTTTTTTCGAAAATTTTTTCGAAAATTTTTTTGGAAAATTTTTTTTCAAAATGTTTTTCGAAAATTTTTTTAAATATTTTTTTCAAAATTTTTTTCGAAGATTTTTTTTCAAAATTTTTTTGGAAAATTTTTTTCGAAAATTTTTTTTCGAAATTTTTTCGAAAATTTTTTTCGAAAATTTTTTTCGGAAATTTTTTCGAAAATTTTTTCGAAAATTTTTTCGAAAATTTTTTCGAAAATTTTTTTTCAAAATTTTTTTCGAAAATTTTTTTTCAAAATTCTCTTCAAAATTTTTTTCGAAAATTTTTATTTCAAAATTTTTTTCGAAAATTTTTCTTCGAAATTTTTTTGGAAATTTTTTTTTCAAAATTTTTTTCGAAAATTTTTTTCAAAATTTTTTTCGAAAATTTTTTTCGACAATTCTTTTCGAAAATTCTTTTCGAAAATTTTTTTTCATAATTTTTTTCAAAATTTTTTTCGAAAATTTTATTACAAAATTTTTTCCGAAAATTTTTTTTCAAAATTTTTTTTCAAAATTTTTTTCAAAATTTTTTTCGAAAATTTTTTTTCAAAATTTTTTTCGAAAATTTTTTTTCAAAATTTTTTTCCGAAATTTTTTTTCAAAATTTTTTTCCGAAATTTTTTTCGAAAATTTTTTTTCAAAATTTTTTTCGAAAATTTTTTTTCAAAATTTTTTTCAAAATTTTTTTTCGAAATTTTATTCGAAAATTTTTTTCAAAATTTTTTTCGAAAATTTTTTCGAAAATTTTTTTTCAAAATTTTTTTCGGAAATTGTTTTTCAAAATTTTTTTCAAAATTTTTTTTGAAATTTTTTTTCAAAATTTTTTTCGAAATTTTTTTTCAAAATTTTTTTCGAAAATTTTTTTTCGAAATTTTTTTTCAAAATTTTTTTCGAAAATTTTTTTTCAAAATTATTTTCAAAATTTTTTTTAAAATTTTTTTCCGAAATTTTTTTCGAAAATTTTTTTCAAAATTTTTTTCGAAAATTTTTTTTCGAAATTTTTTTCGAAAATTTTTTTCAAAATTTTTTTCGAAAATTTTTTTCAAAATTTTTTTCGAAAATTTTTTTCGAAAATTTTTTTCAAAATTTTTTTCGAAAATTTTTTCGAAAATTTTTTTTCGAAAATTTTTTTTCAAAATTTTTTCGAAAATTTTTTTTCAAAATTTTTTTCAAAATTTTTTTCGAAAATTTTTTTCGAAATTTTTTTGGAAATTTTTTTTTCAAAATTTTTTTCGAAATTTTTTTTTCAAAATTTTTTTCGAAAATTTTTTTCAAAATTTTTTTCGAAAATTTTTTTGGAAAATTTTTTTTCAAAATTTTTTTCGAAATTTTTTTTAAAAACTTTTTTCAAAATTTTTTTCGAAAATTTTTTCGAAATTTTTTTTTTTAATTTTTTTCGAAAATTTTTTTTCAAATTTTTTTTCGAAATTTTTTTTGAAAATTTTTTTTCAAAATTTTTTTCGAAAATTTTTTTCAAAATTTTTTTCGAAAATTCTTTTCAAAATTTTTTTCGAAAATTTTTTTCGAAATTTTTTTTTCAAAATTTTTTTCGAAAATTGTTTTTCAAAATTTTTTTCAAAATTTTTTTTCAAAATTTTTTTTCAAAATTTTTTTCGAAAATTTTTTTCGAAAATTTTTTTTCGAAATTTTTTTCCAAAATTTTTTTTCCAAAATTTTTTTCGAAAATTTTTTTCAAAATTTTTTTCGAAAATTTTTTTCGAAATTTTTTTTTCAAAATTTTTTTCAAAATTTTTTTCGAAAATTTTTTTTCAAAATTTTCTTCGAAAATTTTTTTTCGAAATTTTTTTGGAAATTTTTTTTTCAAAATCTTTTTCGAAATTTTTTTTCAAAATTTTTTCGAATTTTTTTTTTAAAATTTTTTTTGAAAATTTTTTTTCGAAATTTTTTTGGAAATTTTTTTTTCAAAATTTTTTTCGAAAATTTTTTTCGAAATTTTTTTTCGAAAATTTTTTTCAAAATTTTTTTCGAAAATTTTTCGAAAATTTTTTTTCAAAATTTTTTTCAAAATTCTTTTCGAAAATTTTTTTTCATAATTTTTTTCAAAATTTTTTTCGAAAATTTTATTTCAAAATTTTTTTCGAAAAGTTTTTTTCAAACTTTTTTTCGAAAATTTTTTTTCAAAATTTTTTTCGAAAATTTTTTTCGAAAATTTTTTTTCGAAAATTTTTTCGAAAATTTTTTTGGAAAATTTTTTTTCAAAATGTTTTTCGAAAATTTTTTTAAAAATTTTTTCAAAATTTTTTTCGAAGATTTTTTTTCAAAATTTTTTTGGAAAATTTTTTTCGAAAATTTTTTTTTGGAATTTTTTTCGAAAATTTTTTTCGGAAATTTTTTCGAAAATTTTTTCGAAAATTTTTTTTCAAAATTTTTTTCGAAATTTTTTTTTCAAAATTTTCTTCAAAATTTTTTTTCGAAATTTTTTTCGAAAATTTTTTTCGTAAATTTTTTCGAAAATTTTTTTCGAAAACTTTTTTCGGAAATTTTTTCGAAAATTTTTTCGAAAATTTTTTCGAAAATTTTTTCGAAAATTTTTTTTCAAAATTTTTTTCGAAAATTTTTTTCTAAAATTTTCTTCAAAATTTTTTTCGAAAATTTTTATTTCAAAATTTTTTTCGAAAATTTTTTTTCGAAATTTTTTTGGAATTTTTTTTTTCAAAATTTTTTTCGAAAATTTTTTTCAAAATTTTTTTCGAAAATTTTTTTGGAAAATTTTTTTCAAAATTTTTTTTCAAAATTTTTTTCGAAAATTTTTTTCAAAATTTTTTTCGAAAATTTTTTTGGAAAATTTTTTTCAAATTTTTTTTCGACAATTTTTTTTCGAAATTTTTTTCGAAAATTTTTTTCAAAATTTTTTTCGAAAATTTTTTTCAAAATTTTTTTCAAAATTTTTTTCGAAAATTATTTTTCAAAATTTTTTTTCAAAATTTTTTTCGAAATTTTTTTCGAAAATTTTTTTCGAAAGTTTTTTTTCAAAATTTTTTTCAAAATTTTTTTCGAAAATTTTTTCGAAAATTTTTCGAAATTTTTTTCGAAAATTTTTTTCGAAAATTTTTTTTGAAAATTTTTTTCAAGATTTTTTTCGAAATTTTTTTTTCAAAATTTTTTTCGAAATTTTTTTTCAAAATTTTTTTCGAAAATTTTTTTTCAAAATTTTTTTCGAAAATTTTTTTTCGAAATTTTTTTGGAAAATTTTCTTTCAAAATTTTTTTCGAGAATTTTTTTCAAAATTTTTTTCGAAAATTTTTTTTCAAAATTTTTTTCGAAAATTCTTTTCGAAAATTTTTTTTCATAATTTTTTTCAAAATTTTTTTCGAAAATTTTATTTCAAAATTTTTTTCGAAATTTTTTTTTCAAAATTTTTTTCGAAAATTTTTTTCAAAAATTTTTTTCGAAAATTTTTTTTCAAAATTTTTTTCGAAATTTTTTTTCAAAATTTTTTTCTAAAATTTTTTTCGAAATTTTTTTTCGAAAATTTTTTTTCAAAATTTTTTCGAAAATTTTTTTTCAAAATTTTTTTCGAAAATTTTTTTTCAAAATTTTTTTCGAAATTTTTTTCATAATTGTTTTCGAAAATTTTTTTTAAAAATTTTTTTTGAAAATTTTTTTCAAAATTTTTTTCGAAAATTTTTTTGAAAAATTTTTTTTCAAAATTTTTTTCGAAAATTTTTTTAAAAATTTTTTTCAAAATTTTTTTCGAAAATTTTTTTTCAAAATTTTTTTGGAAAATTTTTTTTGAAAATTTTTCTTCGAAATTTTTTTCGAAAATTTTTTTTGGTAATTTTTTCGAAAATTTTTTTCGAAAATTTTTTTCGGAAATTTTTTCGAAAATTTTTTCGAAAATTTTTTCGAAAATTTTTTCGAAAATTTTTTTTCAAAATTTTTTTCGAAATTTTTTTTTCAAAATTTTCTTCAAAATTTTTTTTCGAAATTTTTTTCGAAAATTTTTTTCGGAAATTTTTTCGAAAATTTTTTTCGAAATCTTTTTTCGGAAATTTTTTCGAAAATTTTTTCGAAAATTTTTTCGAAAATTTTTTCGAAAATTTTTTCGAAAATTTTTTTTCAAAATTTTTTTCGAAAATTTTTTTTCAAAATTTTCTTCAAAATTTTTTTCGAAAATTTTTATTTCAAAATTTTTTTCGAAAATTTTTTTTCGAAATTTTTTTGGAAATTTTTTTTTCAAAATTTTTTTCGAAAATTTTTTTCAAAATTTTTTTCGAAAATTTTTTTGGAAAATTTTTTTCAAAATTTTTTTTCAAAATTTTTTTCGAAAATTTTTTTCAAAATTTTTTTCGAAAATTTTTTTGGAAAATTTTTTTCAAATTTTTTTTCGAAAATTTTTTTTCGAAATTTTTTTCGAAAATTTTTTTCAAAATTTTTTTCGAAAATTTTTTTCAAAATTTTTTTCAAAATTTTTTTCGAAAATTATTTTTCAAAATTTTTTTTCAAAATTTTTTTCGAAATTTCTTTCGAAAATTGTTTTCGAAAGTTTTTTTTCAAAATTTTTTTCAAAATTTTTTTCGAAAATTTTTCAAAATTTTTTTCGAAAATTTTTTTCGAAAATTTTTTTTGAAAATTTTTTTCAAGATTTTTTTCGAAATTTTTTTTTCAAAATTTTTTTCGAAATTTTTTTTCAAAATTTTTTTCGAAAATTTTTTTTCAAAATTTTTTTCGAAAATTTTTTTTCGAAATTTTTTTGGAAAATTTTCTTTCAAAATTTTTTTCGAGAATTTTTTTCAAAATTTTTTTCGAAAATTTTTTTTCAAAATTTTTTTCGAAAATTCTTTTCGAAAATTCTTTTCGAAAATTCTTTCGAAAATTTTTTTTCATAATTTTTTTCAAAATTTTTTTCGAAAATTTTATTTCAAAATATTTTTCGAAATTTTTTTTTCAAAATTTTTTTCAAAATTTTTTTCGAAAATTTTTTTTCAAAATTTTTTTCGAAAATTTTTTTCAAAAATTTTTTTTAAAAATTTTTTTCCGAAATGTTTTTCGAAAATTTTTTTTCAAAATTTTTTTCCGAAATTTTTTTCGAAAATTTTTTTTTAAATTTTTTTCGAAAATTTTTTTTCGAAATTTTTTTCGAAAATTTTTTTCAAAATTTTTTTCGAAAATTTTTTTTCAAAATTTTTTTCGAAAATTTTTTTTCAAAATTTTTTTCGAAAATTTTTATTCAAAATTTTTTTCCGAAATTTTTTTCGACAATTTTTTTTCAAAATTTTTTTCGAAAATTTTTTTTCAAAATTTTTTTCAAAATTTTTTTCGAAAATTTTTTTTCGTAATTTTTTTCGAAAATTTTTTTCGAAAATTTTTTTCTAAAATTTTTTCGAAAATTTTTTTTCAAAATTTTTTTCGAAAATTTATTTTCGATATTTTTTCGAAAATTTATTTTCGATATTTTTTTGGAAATTTTTTTTTCAAAATTTTTTTCAAAATTTTTTTGGAAAATTTTTTTTCAAAATTTTTTTCGAAAATTTTTTTGGAAAATTTTTTTCAAAATTTTTTTTCAAAATTTTTTTCGAAAATTTTTTTCAAAATTTTTTTCGAAAATTTTTTTGGAAAATTTTTTTCAAATTTTTTTTCGAAAATTTTTTTTCGAAAATTTTTTTCAAAATTTTTTTCAAAATTTTTTTTCAAAATTTTTTTCGAAATTTTTTTCGAAAATTTTTTTCGAAAGTTTTTTTTCAAAATTTTTTTCAAAATTTATTTCGAAAATTTTTTCGAAAATTTTTCGAAATTTTTTTCAAAAATTTTTTTCGAAAATTTTTTTTGAAAATTTTTTTCAAGATTTTTTTCGAAATTTTTTTTTCAAAATTTTTTTCGAAATTTTTTTTCAAAATTTTTTTCGAAAATTTTTTTTCAAAATTTTTTTCGAAAATTTTTTTTCGAAATTTTTTTTGGAAAATTTTCTTTCAAAATTTTTTTCGAGAATTTTTTTCAAAATTTTTTTCGAAAATTTTTTTTCAAATTTTTTTTCGAAAATTCTTTTCGAAAATTCTTTTCGAAAATTTTTTTTCATAATTTTTTTCAAAATTTTTTTCGAAAATTTTATTTCAAAATTTTTTTCGAAATTTTTTTTTCAAAATTTTTTTCAAAATTTTTTTCGAAAATTTTTTTTCAAAATTTTTTTCGAAAATTTTTTTCAAAAATTTTTTTCGAAAATTTTTTTTCAAAATTTTTTTCGAAAATTTTTTTCAAAATTTTTTTCGAAAATTTTTTTCGAAATTTTTTTTCGAAAAATTTTTTTCAAAATTTTTTCGAAAATTTTTTTTTTAAATTTTTTTCGAAAATTTTTTTTCAAAATTTTTTTCGAAATTTTTTTCATAATTTTTTTCGAAAATTTTTTTTAAAAATTTTTTTTGAAAATTTTTTTCAAAATTTTTTTCGAAAATTTTTTTGGAAAATTTTTTTTCAAAATTTTTTTCGAAAATTTTTTTAAAAATTTTTTTTGAAAATTTTTTTTCGAAATTTTTTTCGAAAATTTTTTTCGGTAATTTTTTCGAAAATTTTTTTCGAAAATTTTTTTCGGAAATTTTTTCGAAAATTTTTTCGAAAATTTTTTCGAAAATTTTTTCGAAAATTTTTTTTCAAAATTTTTTTCGAAATTTTTTTTTCAAAATTTTCTTCAAAATTTTTTTTCGATATTTTTTTCGAAAATTTTTTTTCAAAATTTTTTTCAAAATTTTTTTTGAAAATTTTTTTACGTAATTTTTTTCGAAAATTTTTTTCTAAAATTTTTTCGAAAATTTTTTTTCAAATTTTTCGAAAATTTATTTTCGATATTTTTTTGGAAATTTTTTTTTCAAAATTTTTTTCAAAATTTTTTTGGAAAATTTTTTTTCAAAATTTTTTTCGAAAATTTTTTTGGAAAATTTTTTTCAAAATTTTTTTTCCAAATTTTTTTCGAAAATTTTTTTCAAAATTTTTTTCGAAAATTTTTTTGGAAAATTTTTTTCAAATTTTTTTTCGAAATTTTTTTCGAAAATTTTTTTCAAAATTTTTTTCGAAAATTTTTTTCAAAATTTTTTTCAAAATTTTTTTTCAAAATTTTTTTCGAAATTTTTTTCGAAAATTTTTTTCGAAAGTTTTTTTTCAAAATTTTTTTCAAAATTTATTTCGAAAATTTTTTCGAAAAATTTTCGAAATTTTTTTCAAAAATTTTTTTCGAAAATTTTTTTTGAAAATTTTTTTCAAGATTTTTTTCGAAATTTTTTTTTCAAAATTTTTTTCGAAATTTTTTTTCAAAATTTTTTTCGAAAATTTTTTTTCAAAATTTTTTTCGAAAATTTTTTTTCGAAATTTTTTTGGAAAATTTTCTTTCAAATTTTTTTTCGAAAATTTTTTTTCGAAATTTTTTTCGAAAATTTTTTTCAAAATTTTTTTCGAAAATTTTTTTCAAAATTTTTTTCAAAATTTTTTTCGAAAATTATTTTTCAAAATTTTTTTTCAAAATTTTTTTCGAAATTTTTTTCGAAAATTTTTTTCGAAAGTTTTTTTTCAAAATTTTTTTCAAAATTTTTTTCGAAAATTTTTTCGAAAATTTTTCGAAATTTTTTTCGAAAATTTTTTTCGGAAATTTTTTTTGAAAATTTTTTTCAAGATTATTTTCGAAATTTTTTTTTTCAAAATTTTTTTCAAAATTTTTTTTCAAAATTTTTTTCGAAAATTTTTTTTCAAAATTTTTTTCGAAAATTTTTTTTCGAAATTTTTTTGGAAAATTTTCTTTCAAAATTTTTTTCGAGAATTTTTTTCAAAATTTTTTTCGAAAATTTTTTTTCAAAATTTTTTTCGAAAATTCTTTTCGAAAATTTTTTTTCATAATTTTTTTCAAAATTTTTTTCGAAAATTTTATTTCAAAATTTTTTTCGAAATTTTTTTTTCAAAATTTTTTTCAAAATTTTTTTCGAAAATTTTTTTTCAAAATTTTTTTCGAAAATTTTTTTCAAAATTTTTTTTTCAAAATTTTTTTCCGAAATTTTTTTCGAAAATTTTTTTTCAAAATTTTTTTCCGAAATTTTTTTCGAAAATTTTTTCAAAATTTTTTTCGAAAATTTTTTTTCAAAATTTTTTTCGAAAATTTTTTTTCGAAATTTTTTTGGAAAATTTTCTTTCAAAATTTTTTTCGAGAATTTTTTTCAAAATTTTTTTCGAAAATTTTTTTTCAAAATTTTTTTCGAAAATACTTTTCGAAAATTCTTTTCGAAAATTCTTTCGAAAATTTTTTTTCATAATTTTTTTCAAAATTTTTTTCGAAAATTTTATTTCAAAATATTTTTCGAAATTTTTTTTTCAAAATTTTTTTCAAAATTTTTTTCGAAAATTTTTTTTCAAAATTTTTTTCGAAAATTTTTTTCAAAAATTTTTTTTTTTAATTTTTTTCCGAAATGTTTTTCGAAAATTTTTTTTCAAAATTTTTTTCCGAAATTTTTTTCGAAAATTTTTTTTTTAATTTTTTTCGAAAATTTTTTTTCGAAATTTTTTTCGAAAATTTTTTTCAAAATTTTTTTCGAAAATTTTTTTTCAAAATTTTTTTCGAAAATTTTTTTTCAAAATTTTTTTCGAAAATTTTTATTCAAAATGTTTTTCCGAAAATTTTTTCGAAAATTTTTTTTCAAAATTTTTTTCGAAAATTGTTTTTCAAAATGTTTTTCAAAATTTTTTTCGAAAATTTTTTTTCAAAATTTTTTTCGAAATTTTTTTTCAAAATTTTTTTCGAAAATTTTTTTTCGAAATTTTTTTTCAAAATTTTTTTCGAAAATTTTTTATCAAAATTTTATTTCAAAATTTTTTTCGAAATTTTTTTTTCAAAATTTTTTTCAAAATTTTTTTCGAAAATTTTTTTTCAAAATTTTTTTCAAAAATTTTTTTCAAAATTTTTTTTTCAAAATTTTTTTCCGAAATTTTTTTCGAAAATTTTTTTTCAAAATTTTTTTCAAAATTTTTTTCGAAAATTTTTTTTCAAAATTTTTTTCGAAATTTTTTTTCAAAATTTTTTTCGAAAATTTTTTTTCGAAATTTTTTTTCAAAATTTTTTTCGAAAATTTTTTTTCAAAATTTTTTCAAAATTTTTTTCGAAAATTTTTTTCCGAAATTTTTTTCGAAAATTTTTTTCAAATTTTTTTTCAAAATTTTTTTCGAAAATTTTTTTTCAAAATTTTTTCAAAATTTTTTTCGAAAATTTTTTTCCGAAATTTTTTTCGAAAATTTTTTTCAAAATTTTCTTCGAAAATTTTTTCGAAATTTTTTTTTCAAAATTTTTTTCGAAAATTTTTTTTTCAAAATTTTTTTCGAAAATTTTTTTCAAAATTTTTTTCGAAAATTTTTTTCGAAAATTTTTTTTCAAAATTGTTTTCGAAAATTTTTTTTTGGAATTTTTTTCGAAAATTTTTTTCAAAATTTTTTTCGAAAATTTTTTTCAAAATTTTTTTCGAAAATTTTTTCGAAAATTTTTTTTCAAAATTTTTTTCGAAACTTTTTTTTCAAAATTTTTTTCAAAAATTTTCTTCGAAAATTTTTTTCGAAATTTTTTTGGAAATTTTCTTTTCAAAATTATTTTGGAAATTTTTTTTCCAAAATTTTTTTCGAAAATTTTTTTCAAAATTTTTTTCGAAAATTTTTTTCGAAATTTTTTTTTCAAAATTTTTTTCGAAAACTTTTTTTTCAAAATTTTTTTCAAAATCTTTTTCGAAAATTTTTTTCAAAATTTTTTTCGAAAAGTTTTTTCGAAATTTTTTTTTTTTAATTTTTTTCGAAAATTTTTTTACGAAAATTTTATTTCAAAATTTTTTTCGAAAATTTTTTTTCAAAATTTTTTTCGAAAGTTTTTTTTCAAAATTTTTTTCAAATTTTTTTTCGAAAATTTTTTCGAAAATTTTTCTTCAAAATTCTTTCGAAAATTTTTTTTTTAAATTTTTTTCGAAAATTTTTTTTCAAAATTTTTTTCAAAATTTTTTTCGAAAATTTTTTTTCAAAATTTTTTTCGAAAATTTTTTTTCGAAATTTTTTTGGAAATTTTTTTTTCAAAATCTTTTTCGAAAATTTTTTTCAAAATTTTTTTCGAAAAATTTTTTCGAATTTTTTTTTTTTAATTTTTTTTGAAAATTTTTTTTCGAAATTTTATTGGAAATTTTTTTTTCAAAATTTTTTTCGAAATTTTTTTTCGAAAATTTTTTTCAAAATTTTTTTCGAAAATTTTTCGAAAATTTTTTTTCAAAATTTTTTTCGAAAATTCTTTTCGAAAATTTTTTTTTCATAATTTTTTTCATAATTTTTTTCGAAAATTTTATTTCAAAATTTTTTTCGAAAATTTTTTTTCAAAATTTTTTTCTTAAATTTTTTTTCAAAATTTTTTTCGAAAATTTTTTTCGAAAATTTTTTTTCAAAATTTTTTTCGAAAATTTTATTCAAATTTTTTTTTCGAAAATTTTTTTGGAAATTTTTTTTTCAAAATTTTTTTCGAAAATTTTTTTAAAAATTTTTTTCGAAAATTTTTTTTCGAAATTTTTTTCGAAAATTTTATTCAAATTTTTTTTCGAAAATTTTTTCGAAAATTTTTTTGGAAAATTTTTTTTCAAAATGTTTTTCGAAAATTTTTTTAAAAATTTTTTTCAAAATTTTTTTCGAAGATTTTTTTTCAAAATTTTTTTGGAAAATTTTTTTCGAAAATTTTTTTTCGAAATTTTTTTCGAAAATTTTTTTCGGAAATTTTTTCGAAAATTTTTTTCGAAAATTTTTTTCGGAAATTTTTTCGAAAATTTTTTCGAAAATTTTTTCGAAAATTTTTTCGAAAATTTTTTTTCAAAATTTTTTTCGAAAATTTTTTTTCAAAATTTTCTTCAAATTTTTTTCGAAAATTTTTATTTCAAAATTTTTTTCGAAAATTTTTCTTCGAAATTTTTTTGGAAATTTTTTTTTCAAAATTTTTTTCGAAAATTTTTTTCAAAATTTTTTTCGAAAATTTTTTTCGAAAATTCTTTTCGAAAATTCTTTTCGAAAATTTTTTTTCATAATTTTTTTCAAAATTTTTTTCGAAAATTTTATTTCAAAATTTTTTCCGAAAATTTTTTTTCAAAATTTTTTTTCAAAATTTTTTTCAAAATTTTTTTCGAAAATTTTTTTTCAAAATTTTTTTCGAAAATTTTTTTTCAAAATTTTTTTCGAAAATTTTTTTTCAAAATTTTTTTCCGAAATTTTTTTTCAAAATTTTTTTCCGAAATTTTTTTCGAAATTTTTTTTAAAAATTTTTTTCAAAATTTTTTTCAAAAATTTTTTCGAAATTTTTTTTTTTAATTTTTTTCGAAAATTTTTTTTCAAATTTTTTTTCAAAATTTTTTTCGAAAATTTTTTTTCAAATTTTTTTTCGAAATTTTTTTTGAAAATTTATTTTCAAAATTTTTTTCGAAAATTTTTTTCAAAATTTTTTTCGAAAATTTTTTTCAAAATTTTTTTCAAAATTTTTTTCGAAAATTATTTTTCAAAATTTTTTTTCAAAATTTTTTTCGAAATTTTTTTCGAAAATTTTTTTCGAAAGTTTTTTTTCAAAATTTTTTTCAAAATTTTTTTCGAAAATTTTTCAAAATTTTTTTCGAAAATTTTTTTCGAAAATTTTTTTTGAAAATTTTTTTCAAGATTTTTTTCGAAATTTTTTTTTCAAAATTTTTTTCGAAATTTTTTTTCAAAATTTTTTTCGAAAATTTTTTTTCAAAATTTTTTTCGAAAATTTTTTTTCGAAATTTTTTTGGAAAATTTTCTTTCAAAATTTTTTTCGAGAATTTTTTTCAAAATTTTTTTCGAAAATTTTTTTTCAAAATTTTTTTCGAAAATACTTTTCGAAAATTCTTTTCGAAAATTCTTTCGAAAATTTTTTTTCATAATTTTTTTCAAAATTTTTTTCGAAAATTTTATTTCAAAATATTTTTCGAAATTTTTTTTTCAAAATTTTTTTCAAAATTTTTTTCGAAAATTTTTTTTCAAAATTTTTTTCGAAAATTTTTTTCAAAAATTTTTTTTTTAAATTTTTTTCCGAAATGTTTTTCGAAAATTTTTTTTCAAAATTTTTTTCCGAAATTTTTTTCGAAAATTTTTTTTTAAATTTTTTTCGAAAATTTTTTTTCGAAATTTTTTTCGAAAATTTTTTTCAAAATTTTTTTCGAAAATTTTTTTTCAAAATTTTTTTCGAAAATTTTTTTTCAAAATTTTTTTCGAAAATTTTTATTCAAAATGTTTTTCCGAAATTTTTTTCGACAATTTTTTTTCAAAATTTTTTTCGAAAATTTTTTTTCAAAATTTTTTTCAAAATTTTTTTCGAAAATTTTTTTTCGTAATTTTTTTCGAAAATTTTTTTCGAAAATTTTTTTCTAAAATTTTTTCGAAAATTTTTTTTCAAAATTTTTTTCGAAAATTTATTTTCGATATTTTTTTGGAAATTTTTTTTTCAAAATTTTTTTCAAAATTTTTTTGGAAAATTTTTTTTCAAAATTTTTTTCGAAAATTTTTTTGGAAAATTTTTTTCAAAATTTTTTTTCAAAATTTTTTTCGAAAATTTTTTTCAAAATTTTTTTCGAAAATTTTTTTGGAAAATTTTTTTCAAATTTTTTTTCGAAAATTTTTTTTCGAAATTTTTTTCGAAAATTTTTTTCAAAATTTTTTTCGAAAATTTTTTTCAAAATTTTTTTCAAAATTTTTTTTCAAAATTTTTTTCGAAATTTTTTTCGAAATTTTTTTTCGAAAGTTTTTTTTCAAAATTTTTTTCAAAATTTATTTCGAAAATTTTTTCGAAAATTTTTCGAAATTTTTTTCGAAAATTTTTTTTGAAAATTTTTTTCAAGATTTTTTTCGAAATTTTTTTTTCAAAATTTTTTTCGAAATTTTTTTTCAAAATTTTTTTCGAAAATTTTTTTTCAAAATTTTTTTCGAAAATTTTTTTTCGAAATTTTTTTGGAAAATTTTCTTTCAAAATTTTTTTCGAGAATTTTTTTCAAAATTTTTTTCGAAAATTTTTTTTCAAATTTTTTTTCAAAAATTCTTTTCGAAAATTCTTTTCGAAAATTTTTTTTCATAATTTTTTTCAAAATTTTTTTCGAAAATTTTATTTCAAAATTTTTTTCGAAATTTTTTTTTCAAAATTTTTTTCAAAATTTTTTTCGAAAATTTTTTTTCAAAATTTTTTTCGAAAATTTTTTTCAAAAATTTTTTTCGAAAATTTTTTTTCAAAATTTTTTTCGAAATTTTTTTCATAATTTTTTTCGAAAATTTTTTTTAAAAAATTTTTTTGAAAATTTTTTTCAAAATTTTTTTCGAAAATTTTTTTGGAAAATTTTTTTTCAAAATTTTTTTCGAAAATTTTTTTAAAAATTTTTTTTGAAAATTTTTTTTCGAAATTTTTTTCGAAAATTTTTTTCGGTAATTTTTTCGAAAATTTTTTTCGAAAATTTTTTTCGGAAATTTTTTCGAAAATTTTTTCGAAAATTTTTTCGAAAATTTTTTCGAAAATTTTTTTTCAAAATTTTTTTCGAAATTTTTTTTTCAAAATTTTCTTCAAAATTTTTTTTCGAAATTTTTTTCGAAAATTTTTTTCGGAAATTTTTTCGAAAATTTTTTTTCGAAAACTTTTTTCGGAAATTTTTTCGAAAATTTTTTCGAAAATTTTTTTTCAAAATTTTTTTCGAAAATTTTTTTTCAAAATTTTCTTCAAAATTTTTTTCGAAAATTTTTATTTCAAAATTTTTTTCGAAAATTTTTTTTCGAAATTTTTTTGGAAATTTTTTTTTCGAAATTTTTTTCGAAAATTTTTTTCAAAATTTTTTTCGAAAATTTTTTTGGAAAATTTTTTTCAAATTTTTTTTTCAAAATTTTTTTCGAAAATTTTTTTCAAAATTTTTTTCGAAATTTTTTTTGGAAATTTTTTTTCAAATTTTTTTTCGAAAATTTTTTTTCGAAATTTTTTTCGAAAATTTTTTTCAAAATTTTTTTCGAAAATTTTTTTCAAAATTTTTTTCAAAATTTTTTTCGAAAATTATTTTTCAAAATTTTTTTTCAAAATTTTTTTCGAAATTTTTTTCGAAAATTTTTTTCGAAAGTTTTTTTTCAAAATTTTTTTCAAAATTTTTTTCGAAAATTTTTTCGAAAATTTTTCGAAATTTTTTTCGAAAATTTTTTTCGGAAATTTTTTTTGAAAATTTTTTTCAAGATTATTTTCGAAATTTTTTTTTTCAAAATTTTTTTCAAAATTTTTTTTCAAAATTTTTTTCGAAAATTTTTTTTCAAAATTTTTTTCGAAAATTTTTTTTCGAAATTTTTTTGGAAAATTTTCTTTCAAAATTTTTTTCGAGAATTTTTTTCAAAATTTTTTTCGAAAATTTTTTTTCAAAATTTTTTTCGAAAATTCTTTTCGAAAATTTTTTTTCATAATTTTTTTCAAAATTTTTTTCGAAAATTTTATTTCAAAATTTTTTTCGAAATTTTTTTTTCAAAATTTTTTTCAAAATTTTTTTCGAAAATTTTTTTTTAAAATTTTTTTCGAAAATTTTTTTCAAAATTTTTTTTTCAAAATTTTTTTCCGAAATTTTTTTCGAAAATTTTTTTTCAAAATTTTTTTCCGAAATTTTTTTCGAAAATTTTTTCAAAATTTTTTTCGAAAATTTTTTTTCAAAATTTTTTTCGAAAATTTTTTTTCGAAATTTTTTTGGAAAATTTTCTTTCAAAATTTTTTTCGAGAATTTTTTTCAAAATTTTTTTCGAAAATCTTTTTTCAAAATTTTTTTCGAAAATACTTTTCGAAAATTCTTTTCGAAAATTCTTTCGAAAATTTTTTTTCATAATTTTTTTCAAAATTTTTTTCGAAAATTTTATTTCAAAATATTTTTCGAAATTTTTTTTTCAAAATTTTTTTCAAAATTTTTTTCGAAAATTTTTTTTCAAAATTTTTTTCGAAAATTTTTTTCAAAAATTTTTTTTTTAAATTTTTTTCCGAAATGTTTTTCGAAAATTTTTTTTCAAAATTTTTTTCCGAAATTTTTTTCGAAAATTTTTTTTTTAATTTTTTTCGAAAATTTTTTTTCGAAATTTTTTTCGAAAATTTTTTTCAAAATTTTTTTCGAAAATTTTTTTTCAAAATTTTTTTCGAAAATTTTTTTTCAAAATTTTTTTCGAAAATTTTTATTCAAAATGTTTTTCCGAAATTTTTTTCGACAATTTTTTTTCAAAATTTTTTTCGAAAATTTTTTTTCAAAATTTTTTTCAAAATTTTTTTCGAAAATTTTTTTTCGTAATTTTTTTCGAAAATTTTTTTCGAAAATTTTTTTCTAAAATTTTTTCGAAAATTTTTTTTCAAAATTTTTTTCGAAAATTTATTTTCGATATTTTTTTGGAAATTTTTTTTTCAAAATTTTTTTCAAAATTTTTTTGGAAAATTTTTTTTCAAAATTTTTTTCGAAAATTTTTTTGGAAAATTTTTTTCAAAATTTTTTTTCAAAATTTTTTTCGAAAATTTTTTTCAAAATTTTTTTCGAAAATTTTTTTGGAAAATTTTTTTCAAATTTTTTTTCGAAAATTTTTTTTCGAAATTTTTTTCGAAAATTTTTTTCAAAATTTTTTTCGAAAATTTTTTTCAAAATTTTTTTCAAAATTTTTTTTCAAAATTTTTTTCGAAATTTTTTTCGAAAATTTTTTTCGAAAGTTTTTTTTCAAAATTTTTTTCAAAATTTATTTCGAAAATTTTTTCGAAAATTTTTCGAAATTTTTTTCGAAAATTTTTTTTGAAAATTTTTTTCAAGATTTTTTTCGAAATTTTTTTTTCAAAATTTTTTTCGAAATTTTTTTTCAAAATTTTTTTCGAAAATTTTTTTTCAAAATTTTTTTCGAAAATTTTTTTTCGAAATTTTTTTGGAAAATTTTCTTTCAAAATTTTTTTCGAGAATTTTTTTCAAAATTTTTTTCGAAAATTTTTTTTCAAATTTTTTTTCGAAAATTCTTTTCGAAAATTCTTTTCGAAAATTTTTTTTCATAATTTTTTTCAAAATTTTTTTCGAAAATTTTATTTCAAAATTTTTTTCGAAATTTTTTTTTCAAAATTTTTTTCAAAATTTTTTTCGAAAATTTTTTTTCAAAATTTTTTTCGAAAATTTTTTTCAAAAATTTTTTTCGAAAATTTTTTTTCAAAATTTTTTTCGAAATTTTTTTCATAATTTTTTTCGAAAATTTTTTTTAAAAATTTTTTTTGAAAATTTTTTTCAAAATTTTTTTCGAAAATTTTTTTGGAAAATTTTTTTTCAAAATTTTTTTCGAAAATTTTTTTAAAAATTTTTTTTGAAAATTTTTTTTCGAAATTTTTTTCGAAAATTTTTTTCGGTAATTTTTTCGAAAATTTTTTTCGAAAATTTTTTTCGGAAATTTTTTCGAAAATTTTTTCGAAAATTTTTTCGAAAATTTTTTCGAAAATTTTTTTTCAAAATTTTTTTCGAAATTTTTTTTTCAAAATTTTCTTCAAAATTTTTTTTCGAAATTTTTTTCGAAAATTTTTTTCGGAAATTTTTTCGAAAATTTTTTTTCGAAAACTTTTTTCGGAAATTTTTTCGAAAATTTTTTCGAAAATTTTTTTTCAAAATTTTTTTCGAAAATTTTTTTTCAAAATTTTCTTCAAAATTTTTTTCGAAAATTTTTATTTCAAAATTTTTTTCGAAAATTTTTTTTCGAAATTTTTTTGGAAATTTTTTTTTCGAAATTTTTTTCGAAAATTTTTTTCAAAATTTTTTTCGAAAATTTTTTTGGAAAATTTTTTTCAAATTTTTTTTTCAAAATTTTTTTCGAAAATTTTTTTCAAAATTTTTTTCGAAAATTTTTTTGGAAATTTTTTTTCAAATTTTTTTTCGAAAATTTTTTTTCGAAATTTTTTTCGAAAATTTTTTTCAAAATTTTTTTCGAAAATTTTTTTCAAAATTTTTTTCAAAATTTTTTTCGAAAATTATTTTTCAAAATTTTTTTTCAAAATTTTTTTCGAAATTTTTTTCGAAAATTTTTTTCGAAAGTTTTTTTTCAAAATTTTTTTCAAAATTTTTTTCGAAAATTTTTTCGAAAATTTTTCGAAATTTTTTTCGAAAATTTTTTTCGGAAATTTTTTTTGAAAATTTTTTTCAAGATTATTTTCGAAATTTTTTTTTTCAAAATTTTTTTCAAAATTTTTTTTCAAAATTTTTTTCGAAAATTTTTTTTCAAAATTTTTTTCGAAAATTTTTTTTCGAAATTTTTTTGGAAAATTTTCTTTCAAAATTTTTTTCGAGAATTTTTTTCAAAATTTTTTTCGAAAATTTTTTTTCAAAATTTTTTTCGAAAATTCTTTTCGAAAATTTTTTTTCATAATTTTTTTCAAAATTTTTTTCGAAAATTTTATTTCAAAATTTTTTTCGAAATTTTTTTTTCAAAATTTTTTTCAAAATTTTTTTCGAAAATTTTTTTTCAAAATTTTTTTCGAAAATTTTTTTCAAAATTTTTTTTTCAAAATTTTTTTCCGAAATTTTTTTCGAAAATTTTTTTTCAAAATTTTTTTCCGAAATTTTTTTCGAAAATTTTTTTTAAATTTTTTTCGAAATTTTTTTTTCGAAATTTTTTTCGAAAATTTTTTTCAAAATTTTTTTCGAAAATTTTTTCGAAAATTTTTTTTCAAAATTTTTTTCGAAAATTTTTTTTCAAAATTTTTTTCAAAATTTTTTTCGAAAATTTTTTTTCAAAATTTTTTTCGAAATTTTTTTTCAAAATTTTTTTCGAAATTTTTTTTTCGAAATTTTTTTTCAAAATTTTTTTCGAAAATTTTTTTTCAAAATTTTTTCAAAATTTTTTTCGAAAATTTTTTTTTCCGAAATTTTTTTCGAAAATTTTTTTTCAAAATTTTTTTCGAAAATTTTTTTTCAAAATTTTTTTCAAAATTTTTTTCGAAAATTTTTTTTCAAAATTTTTTTCGAAATTTTTTTTCAAAATTTTTTTCGAAACTTTTTTTTCAAAATTTTTTTCAAAAATTTTCTTCGAAAATTTTTTTCGAAATTTTTTTGGAAATTTTCTTTTCAAAATTTTTTTCGAAAATTTTTTTTCAAAATTTTTTTCGAAAATTTTTTTCAAAATTTTTTTCGAAAATTTTTTTGGAAAATTTTTTTTCAAAATTTTTTTCGAAATTTTTTTTAAAAATTTTTTTCAAAAATTTTTTCGAAAATTTTTTTCGAAATTTTTTTTTTAAATTTTTTTCAAAAATTTTTTTTCAAAATTTTTTTCAAAATTTTTTTCGAAAATTTTTTTTCAAAATTTTTTTCGAAAATTTTTTTTCGAAATTTTTTTCGAAAATTTTTTTTCAAAATTTTTTTCGAAAATTTTTTTTCAAAATTTTTTTCGAAAATTTTTTTCAAAATTTTTTTCGAAAATTTTTTTCAAAATTTTTTTCGAAAATTTTTTTTCGAAATTTTTTTGGAAAATTTTCTTTCAAAATTTTTTTCGAGAATTTTTTTCGAAATTTTTTTCGAAAATTTTTTTCAAAATTTTTTTCGAAAATTTTTTCGAAAATTTTTTTTCAAAATTTTTTTCGAAAATTTTTTTTCAAAATTTTTTTCAAAATTTTTTTCGAAAATTTTTTTTCAAAATTTTTTTCGAAATTTTTTTTCAAAATTTTTTTCGAAATTTTTTTTTCGAAATTTTTTTTCAAAATTTTTTTCGAAAATTTTTTTTCAAAATTTTTTCAAAATTTTTTTCGAAAATTTTTTTTTCCGAAATTTTTTTCGAAAATTTTTTTCAAAATTTTCTGCGAAAATTTTTTCGAAAATTTTTTTTCAAAATTTTTTTCGAAAATTTTTTTTTCAAAATTTTTTTCGAAAATTTTTTTCAAAATTTTTTTCGAAAATTTTTTTCGAAAATTTTTTTCGAAAATTTTTTTTCAAAATTGTTTTCGAAAATTTTTTTTCGAAATTTTTTTCGAAAATTTTTTTCAAAATTTTTTTCGAAAATTTTTTTCAAAATTTTTTTCGAAAATTTTTTCGAAAATTTTTTTTCAAAATTTTTTTCGAAACTTTTTTTTCAAAATTTTTTTCAAAAATTTTCTTCGAAAATTTTTTTCGAAATTTTTTTGGAAATTTTCTTTTCAAAATTTTTTTCGAAATTTTTTTTTCAAAATTTTTTTCGAAAATTTTTTTCAAAATTTTTTTCGAAAATTTTTTTGGAAAATTTTTTTTCAAAATTTTTTTCGAAATTTTTTTTAAAAATTTTTTTCAAAAATTTTTTCGAAAATTTTTTTCGAAATTTTTTTTTTAAATTTTTTTCAAAAATTTTTTTTCAAAATTTTTTTCAAAATTTTTTTCGAAAATTTTTTTTCAAAATTTTTTTCGAAAATTTTTTTTCGAAATTTTTTTCGAAAATTTTTTTTCAAAATTTTTTTCGAAAATTTTTTTTCAAAATTTTTTTCGAAAATTTTTTTCAAAATTTTTTTCGAAAATTTTTTTCAAAATTTTTTTCGAAAATTTTTTTCGAAAATTTTTTTTCAAAATTTTTTTCAAAATTGTTTTTCAAAATTTTTTTTCAAATTTTTTTTCGAAAATTTTTTTCGAAAATTTTTTTCGAAAATTTTTTTTCGAAATTATTTTGGAAATTTTTTTTCCAAAATTTTTTTCGAAAATTTTTTTCAAATTTTTTTCGAAAATTTTTTTCGAAATTTTTTTTTCAAAATTTTTTTCGAAAACTTTTTTTTCAAAATTTTTTTCAAAATCTTTTTCGAAAATTTTTTTCAAAATTTTTTTCGAAAAGTTTTTTCGAAATTTTTTTTTTTTAATTTTTTTCGAAAATTTTTTTACGAAAATTTTATTTCAAAATTTTTTTCGAAAATTTTTTTTTCAAAATTTTTTTCGAAAGTTTTTTTTCAAAATTTTTTTCGAAAATTTTTTTCAAAATTTTTTTCGAAAATTTTTTTCAAAATTTTTTTCGAAAATTTTTTTCGAAATTTTTTTTTTAAAATTTTTTTCGAAAATTTTTTTTCGAAAATTTTATTTCAAAATTTATTTCGAAATTTTTTTTTCAAAATTTTTTTCGAAAATTTTTTTTCAAAATTTTTTTCGAAAATTTTTTTTCAAAATTTTTTTCGAAAATTTTTTTTCGAAATTTTTTTGGAAAATTTTTTTTCAAAATCTTTTTCGAAAATTTTTTTCAAATTTTTTTTCGAAAATTTTTTTCAAAATTTTTTTCGAAAATTTTTTTGGAAAATTTTTTTCGAAATTTTTTTTTAAAATTTTTTTTGAAAATTTTTTTTCGAAATTTTTTTTCAAAATTTTTTTCAAAAATTTTTTTTTCAAAATTTTTTTCAAAATTTTTTTCGAAAATTTTTTTTCGAAATTTTTTTCGAAAATTTTGTTCAAAATTTTTTTCGAAAATTTTTTTTCAAAATTTTTTTCGAAAATTTTTTTTCAAAATTTTTTTCGAAAATTTTTTTCAAAATTTTTTTCAAAATTTTTTTCGAAATTTTTTTCATAATTTTTTTCGAAAATGTTTTTTTAAAATTTTTTTCGAAAATTTTTTTCGAAAATTTTTTTCGAAAATTTTTTTCAAAATTTTTTTCGAAAATTTTTTTCGAAAATTTTTTTAAAAATTTTTTTCAAAATTTTTTTCGAAAATTTTTTTTCAAAATTTTTTTGGAAAATTTTTTTCGAAAATTTTTTTTCGAAATTTTTTTCGAAAATTTTTTTCGGAAATTTTTTCGAAAATTTTTTTCGAAAATTTTTTTCGGAAATTTTTTCGAAAATTTTTTCGAAAATTTTTTCGAAAATTTTTTCGAAAATTTTTTTTCAAAATTTTTTTCGAAAATTTTTTTTCAAAATTTTCTTCAAAATTTTTTTTCGAAATTTTTTTCGAAAATTTTTTTCGGAAATTTTTTCGAAAATTTTTTTCGAAAACTTTTTTCGGAAATTTTTTCGAAAATTTTTTCGAAAATTTTTTTTCAAAATTTTTTTCGAAAATTTTTTTTCAAAATTTTCTTCAAAATTTTTTTCGAAAATTTTTATTTCAAATTTTTTTCGAAAATTTTTTTTCGAAATTTTTTTGGAAATTTTTTTTTCAAAATTTTTTTCGAAAATTTTTTTCAAAATTTTTTTCGAAAATTTTTTTGGAAAATTTTTTTCAAATTTTTTTTCAAAATCTTTTTTCAAAATTTTTTTCGAAAATTTTTTTCAAAATTTTTTTCGAAAATTTTTTTGGAAAATTTTTTTCAAATTTTTTTTCGAAAATTTTTTTTCGAAATCTTTTTCGAAAATTTTTTTCAAAATTTTTTTCGAAAATTTTTTTCAAAATTTTTTTCAAAATTTTTTTCGAAAATTATTTTTCAAAATTTTTTTCGAAATTTTTTTCGAAAATTTTTTTCGAAAGTTTTTTTCAAAATTTTTTTCAAAATTTTTTTCGAAAATTTTTCGAAATTTTTTTCAAGATTTTTTTCGAAATTTTTTTTTCAAAATTTTTTCGAAATTTTTTTTCAAAATTATTTTCGAAAATTTTTTTCGAAAATTTTTTTTCGAAATTTTTTTGGAAAATTTTTTTTCAAAATTTTTTCGAAAATTTTTTCGAAAATTTTTTTTCAAACTTTTTTTCAAAAATTCTTTTCGAAAATTCTTTTCGAAAATTTTTTTTCATAATTTTTTTCAAAATTTTTTTCGAAAATTTTATTTCAAAATTTTTTTCGAAATTTTTTTTTCAAAATTTTTTTAAAAATTTTTTTCGAAAATTTTTTTTCAAAATTTTTTTCGAAAATTTTTTTCGAAAATTTTTTTTAAAATTTTTTTCGAAAATTTTTTTTCGAAATTTTTTTCGAAAATTTTTTTCAAAATTTTTTTCGAAAATTTTTTCGAAAATTTTTTTTCAAAATTTTTTTCAAAATTATTTTTCAAAATTTTTTTCGAAATTTTTTTCGAAAATTTTTTTCGAAAGTTTTTTTCAAAATTTTTTTCAAAATTTTTTTCGAAAATTTTTCGAAATTTTTTTCAAGATTTTTTTCGAAATTTTTTTTTCAAAATTTTTTCGAAATTTTTTTTCAAAATTTTTTTCGAAAATTTTTTTCGAAAATTTTTTTTCGAAATTTTTTTGGAAAATTTTTTTTCAAAATTTTTTCGAAAATTTTTTCGAAAATTTTTTTTCAAACTTTTTTTCAAAAATTCTTTTCGAAAATTCTTTTCGAAAATTTTTTTTCATAATTTTTTTCAAAATTTTTTTCGAAAATTTTATTTCAAAATTTTTTTCGAAATTTTTTTTTCAAAATTTTTTTAAAATTTTTTTTCAAAATTTTTTTCAAAATTTTTTTCGAAAATTTTTTTTCGTAATTTTTTTCGAAATTTTTTTTCAAAATTTTTTTCGCAAATTTTTTTTCAAAATGTATTTCGAAAATTTTTTTTTGAAAATTTTTTTTCAAAATTTTTTTGAAAATTTTTTTTCGAAAATTTTTTTCGAAAATTTTTTTCGAAAACTTTTTTTCAAAATTTTTTTCGAAAATTTTTTTTCAAAATTTTTTCGAAAATTTTTTTTTCAAAATCTTTTTCCGAAATTTTTTTCGAAAATTTTTTTTAAAATTTTTTTTCGAAAATTTTTTTTCAAAATTTTTTTCAAAATTTTTTTCGAAAATTTTTTTTCGAAATTTTTTTCAAAATTTTTTTTCAAAATTTTTTTCGAAAATTTTTTTTCAAAATTTTTTTCAAAATTTTTTTCGAAAATTTTCTTCGAAAATTTTTTTTCAAAATTTTTTTCGAAATTTTTTTCATAATTTTTTTCGAAAATTTTTTTTAAAAATTTTTTTTGAAAATTTTTTTCAAAATTTTTTTCGAAAATTTTTTTGGAAAATTTTTTTTCAAAATTTTTTTCGAAAATTTTTTTAAAAATTTTTTTTGAAAATTTTTTTTCGAAATTTTTTTCGAAAATTTTTTTCGGTAATTTTTTCGAAAATTTTTTTCGAAAATTTTTTTCGGAAATTTTTTCGAAAATTTTTTCGAAAATTTTTTCGAAAATTTTTTCGAAAATTTTTTTTCAAAATTTTTTTCGAAATTTTTTTTTCAAAATTTTCTTCAAAATTTTTTTTTGAAATTTTTTTCAAAAATTTTTTTCGAAAATTTTTTCGAAAATTTTTTGTCGAAAACTTTTTTCGGAAATTTTTTCGAAAATTTTTTCGAAAATTTTTTTTCAAAATTTTTTTTCAAAATTTTTTTTCAAAATTTTCTTCAAAATTTTTTTCGAAAATTTTTATTTCAAAATTTTTTTCGAAATTTTTTTTTCTTTTTGGAAATTTTTTTTTCAAAATTTTTTTCGAAAATTTTTTTCAAAATTTTTTTCGAAAATTTTTTTGGAAAATTTTTTTCAAATTTTTTTTTCAAAATTTTTTTCGAAAATTTTTTTCAAAATTTTTTTCGAAAATTTTTTTGGAAATTTTTTTTCAAATTTTTTTTCGAAAATTTTTTTTCGAAATTTTTTTCGAAAATTTTTTTCAAAATTTTTTTCAAAAATTTTTTTAAAAATTTTTTTCAAAATTTTTTTCGAAAATTATTTTTCAAAATTTTTTTTCAAAATTTTTTTCGAAATTTTTTTCGGAAATTTTTTTCGAAAGGTTTTTTTCAAAATTTTTTTCAAAATTTTTTTCGAAAATTTTTTCGAAAATCTTTCGAAATTTTTTTCGAAAATTTTTTTCGGAAATTTTTTTTGAAAATTTTTTTCAAGATTTTTTTCGAAATTTTTTTTTCAAAATTTTTTTCAAAATTTTTTTTCAAAATTTTTTTCGAAAATTTTTTTTCAAAATTTTTTTCGAAAATTTTTTTTCGAAATTTTTTTGGAAAATTTTCTTTCAAAATTTTTTTCGAGAATTTTTTTCAAAATTTTTTTCGAAAATTTTTTTTCAAAATTTTTTGCGAAAATTCTTTTCGAAAATTTTTTTTCATAATTTTTTTCAAAATTTTTTTCGAAAATTTTATTTCAAAATTTTTTTCGAAATTTTTTTTTCAAAATTTTTTTCAAAATTTTTTTCGAAAATTTTTTTTCAAAATTTTTTTCGAAAATTTTTTTCAAAATTTTTTTTTCAAAATTTTTTTCCGAAATTTTTATCGAAAATTTTTTTTCAAAATTTTTTTCCGAAATTTTTTTCGAAAATTTTTTTTAAATTTTTTTCGAAAATTTTTTTTCGAAATTTTTTTCGAAAATTTTTTTCAAAATTTTTTTTGAAAATTTTTTCGAAAATTTTTTTTCAAAATTTTTTTCGAAAATTTTTTTTCAAAATTTTTTTCAAAATTTTTTTCGAAAATTTTTTTTCAAAATTTTTTTCGAAATTTTTTTTCAAAATTTTTTTCGAAAATTTTTTTTCGAAATTTTTTTTCAAAATTTTTTTCGAAAATTTTTTTTCAAAATTTTTTCAAAATTTTTTTCGAAAATTTTTTTCCGAAATTTTTTTCGAAAATTTTTTTCAAAATTTTCTTCGAAAATTTTTTCGAAAATTTTTTTTCAAAATTTTTTTCGAAAATTTTTTTTGCAAAATTTTTTTCGAAAATTTTTTTCAAAATTTTTTTCGAAAATTTTTTTCGAAAATTTTTATCGAAAATTTTTTTTCAAAATTGTTTTCGAAAATTTTTTTTCGAAATTTTTTTCGAAAATTTTTTTCAAAATTTTTTTCGAAAATTTTTTTCAAAATTTTTTTCGAAAATTTTTTCGAAAATTTTTTTTCAAAATTTTTTTCGAAACTTTTTTTTCAAAATTTTTTTCAAAATTTTTTTGGAAATTTTCTTTTCAAAATTTTTTTCGAAAATCTTTTTCAAAATTTTTTTCGAAAATTTTTTTCAAAATTTTTTTCGAAAATTTTTTTGGAAAATTTTTTTTCAAAATTTTTTTCAAAATTTTTTTCGAAAATTTTTTTCGAAATTTTTTTTTTTAATTTTTTTTTTTAATTTTTTTTCAAAATTTTTTTCAAAATTTTCTTCGAAAATTTTTTTTCAAAATTTTTTTCGAAAATTTTTTTTCGAAATTTTTTTCGAAAATTTTTTTTCAAAATTTTTTTCGAAAATTTTTTTCAAAATTTTTTTCGAAAATTTTTTTCAAAATTTTTTTCGAAAATTTTCTTCGAAATTTTTTTTTCAAAATTTTTTTCGAAAATTTTTTTTCAAAATTTTTTTCAAAATTGTTTTTCAAAATTTTTTTTCAAATTTTTTTTCGAAAATTTTTTTCGAAAATTTTTTTTCGAAATTATTTTGGAAATTTTTTTTCCAAAATTTTTTTCGAAAATTTTTTTCAAAATTTTTTTCGAAAATTTTTTTCGAAATTTTTTTTTCAAAATTTTTTTCGAAAACTTTTTTTTCAAAATTTTTTTCAAAATATTTTTCGAAAATTTTTTTCAAAATTTTTTTCGAAAAGTTTTTTCGAAATTTTTTTTTTTTAATTTTTTTCGAAAATGTTTTTACGAAAATTTTATTTCAAAATTTTTTTCGAAAATTTTTTTTCAAAATTTTTTTCGAAAATTTTTTTTCAAAATTTTTTTCCGAAATTTTTTTCGAAAATTTTTTTTCAAAATTTTTTTCGAAAATTTTTTTTCAAAATTTTTTTCAAAATTTTTTTCGAAAATTTTTTTTCAAAATTTTTTTCGAAAATTTTTTTTCGAAATTTTTTTGGAAATTTTTTTTTCAAAATCTTTTTCGAAATTTTTTTTCAAAATTTTTTTCGAAAATTTTTTTCGAAAATTTTTTTTCAAAATTTTTTTCGAAAATTTTTTTCAAAATTTTTTTCGAAAATTTTTTTCAAAATTTTTTTCGAAAATTTTCTTCGAAATTTTTTTTTCAAAATTTTTTTCGAAAATTTTTTTTCAAAATTTTTTTCAAAATTGTTTTTCAAAATTTTTTTTCAAATTTTTTTTCGAAAATTTTTTTCGAAAATTTTTTTTCGAAATTATTTTGGAAATTTTTTTTCCAAAATTTTTTTCGAAAATTTTTTTCAAAATTTTTTTCGAAAATTTTTTTCGAAATTTTTTTTTCAAAATTTTTTTCGAAAACTTTTTTTTCAAAATTTTTTTCAAAATCTTTTTCGAAAATTTTTTTCAAAATTTTTTTCGAAAAGTTTTTTCGAAATTTTTTTTTTTTAATTTTTTTCGAAAATTTTTTTACGAAAATTTTATTTCAAAATTTTTTTCGAAAATTTTTTTTCAAAATTTTTTTCGAAAATTTTTTTTCAAAATTTTTTTCCGAAATTTTTTTCGAAAATTTTTTTTCAAAATTTTTTTCGAAAATTTTTTTTCAAAATTTTTTTCAAAATTTTTTTCGAAAATTTTTTTTCAAAATTTTTTTCGAAAATTTTTTTTCGAAATTTTTTTGGAAATTTTTTTTTCAAAATCTTTTTCGAAATTTTTTTTCAAAATTTTTTTCGAAAAATTTTTTCGAATTTTTTTTTAAAAATTTTTTTTGAAAATTTTTTTTCGAAATTTTTTTGGAAATTTTTTTTTCAAAATTTTTTTCGAAAATTTTTTTCGAAATTTTTTTTCGAAAATTTTTTTCAAAATTTTTTTCGAAAATTTTTCGAAAATTTTTTTTCAAAATTTTTTTCGAAAATTCTTTTCGAAAATTTTTTTTTCATAATTTTTTTCATAATTTTTTTCGAAAATTTTATTTCAAAATTTTTTTCGAAAATTTTTTTTCAAAATTTTTTTCTTAAATTTTTTTTCAAAATTTTTTTCGAAAATTTTTTTTCAAAATTTTTTTCGAAAATTTTATTCAAATTTTTTTTTCGAAAATTTTTTTGGAAATTTTTTTTTCAAAATTTTTTTCGAAAATTTTTTTAAAAATTTTTTTCGAAAATTTTTTTTCGAAATTTTTTTCGAAAATTTTATTCAAATTTTTTTTCGAAAATTTTTTCGAAAATTTTTTTGGAAAATTTTTTTTCAAAATGTTTTTCGAAAATTTTTTTAAATATTTTTTTCAAAATTTTTTTCGAAGATTTTTTTTCAAAATTTTTTTGGAAAATTTTTTTCGAAAATTTTTTTTCGAAATTTTTTCGAAAATTTTTTTCGAAAATTTTTTTCGGAAATTTTTTCGAAAATTTTTTCGAAAATTTTTTCGAAAATTTTTTCGAAAATTTTTTTTCAAAATTTTTTTCGAAAATTTTTTTTCAAAATTCTCTTCAAAATTTTTTTCGAAAATTTTTATTTCAAAATTTTTTTCGAAAATTTTTCTTCGAAATTTTTTTGGAAATTTTTTTTTCAAAATTTTTTTCGAAAATTTTTTTCAAAATTTTTTTCGAAAATTTTTTTCGACAATTCTTTTCGAAAATTCTTTTCGAAAATTTTTTTTCATAATTTTTTTCAAAATTTTTTTCGAAAATTTTATTACAAAATTTTTTCCGAAAATTTTTTTTCAAAATTTTTTTTCAAAATTTTTTTCAAAATTTTTTTCGAAAATTTTTTTTCAAAATTTTTTTCGAAAATTTTTTTTCAAAATTTTTTTCCGAAATTTTTTTTCAAAATTTTTTTCCGAAATTTTTTTCGAAAATTTTTTTTCAAAATTTTTTTCGAAAATTTTTTTTCAAAATTTTTTTCAAAATTTTTTTTCGAAATTTTATTCGAAAATTTTTTTCAAAATTTTTTTCGAAAATTTTTTCGAAAATTTTTTTTCAAAATTTTTTTCGGAAATTGTTTTTCAAAATTTTTTTCAAAATTTTTTTTGAAATTTTTTTTCAAAATTTTTTTCGAAATTTTTTTTCAAAATTTTTTTCGAAAATTTTTTTTCGAAATTTTTTTTCAAAATTTTTTTCGAAAATTTTTTTTCAAAATTATTTTCAAAATTTTTTTTAAAATTTTTTTCCGAAATTTTTTTCGAAAATTTTTTTCAAAATTTTTTTCGAAAATTTTTTTTCGAAATTTTTTTCGAAAATTTTTTTCAAAATTTTTTTCGAAAATTTTTTTCAAAATTTTTTTCGAAAATTTTTTTCGAAAATTTTTTTCAAAATTTTTTTCGAAAATTTTTTCGAAAATTTTTTTTCGAAAATTTTTTTTCAAAATTTTTTCGAAAATTTTTTTTCAAAATTTTTTTCAAAATTTTTTTCGAAAATTTTTTTCGAAATTTTTTTGGAAATTTTTTTTTCAAAATTTTTTTCGAAATTTTTTTTTCAAAATTTTTTTCGAAAATTTTTTTCAAAATTTTTTTCGAAAATTTTTTTGGAAAATTTTTTTTCAAAATTTTTTTCGAAATTTTTTTTAAAAACTTTTTTCAAAATTTTTTTCGAAAATTTTTTCGAAATTTTTTTTTTTAATTTTTTTCGAAAATTTTTTTTCAAATTTTTTTTCGAAATTTTTTTTGAAAATTTTTTTTCAAAATTTTTTTCGAAAATTTTTTTCAAAATTTTTTTCGAAAATTCTTTTCAAAATTTTTTTCGAAAATTTTTTTCGAAATTTTTTTTTCAAAATTTTTTTCGAAAATTGTTTTTCAAAATTTTTTTCAAAATTTTTTTTCAAAATTTTTTTTCAAAATTTTTTTCGAAAATTTTTTTCGAAAATTTTTTTTCGAAATTTTTTTCCAAAATTTTTTTTCCAAAATTTTTTTCGAAAATTTTTTTCAAAATTTTTTTCGAAAATTTTTTTCGAAATTTTTTTTTCAAAATTTTTTTCAAAATTTTTTTCGAAAATTTTTTTTCAAAATTTTCTTCGAAAATTTTTTTTCGAAATTTTTTTGGAAATTTTTTTTTCAAAATCTTTTTCGAAATTTTTTTTCAAAATTTTTTCGAATTTTTTTTTTAAAATTTTTTTTGAAAATTTTTTTTCGAAATTTTTTTGGAAATTTTTTTTTCAAAATTTTTTTCGAAAATTTTTTTCGAAATTTTTTTTCGAAAATTTTTTTCAAAATTTTTTTCGAAAATTTTTCGAAAATTTTTTTTCAAAATTTTTTTCAAAATTCTTTTCGAAAATTTTTTTTCATAATTTTTTTCAAAATTTTTTTCGAAAATTTTATTTCAAAATTTTTTTCGAAAAGTTTTTTTCAAACTTTTTTTCGAAAATTTTTTTTCAAAATTTTTTTCGAAAATTTTTTTCGAAAATTTTTTTTCGAAAATTTTTTCGAAAATTTTTTTGGAAAATTTTTTTTCAAAATGTTTTTCGAAAATTTTTTTAAAAATTTTTTCAAAATTTTTTTCGAAGATTTTTTTTCAAAATTTTTTTGGAAAATTTTTTTCGAAAATTTTTTTTTGGAATTTTTTTCGAAAATTTTTTTCGGAAATTTTTTCGAAAATTTTTTCGAAAATTTTTTTTCAAAATTTTTTTCGAAATTTTTTTTTCAAAATTTTCTTCAAAATTTTTTTTCGAAATTTTTTTCGAAAATTTTTTTCGTAAATTTTTTCGAAAATTTTTTTCGAAAACTTTTTTCGGAAATTTTTTCGAAAATTTTTTCGAAAATTTTTTCGAAAATTTTTTCGAAAATTTTTTTTCAAAATTTTTTTCGAAAATTTTTTTCTAAAATTTTCTTCAAAATTTTTTTCGAAAATTTTTATTTCAAAATTTTTTTCGAAAATTTTTTTTCGAAATTTTTTTGGAATTTTTTTTTTCAAAATTTTTTTCGAAAATTTTTTTCAAAATTTTTTTCGAAAATTTTTTTGGAAAATTTTTTTCAAAATTTTTTTTCAAAATTTTTTTCGAAAATTTTTTTCAAAATTTTTTTCGAAAATTTTTTTGGAAAATTTTTTTCAAATTTTTTTTCGACAATTTTTTTTCGAAATTTTTTTCGAAAATTTTTTTCAAAATTTTTTTCGAAAATTTTTTTCAAAATTTTTTTCAAAATTTTTTTCGAAAATTATTTTTCAAAATTTTTTTTCAAAATTTTTTTCGAAATTTTTTTCGAAAATTTTTTTCGAAAGTTTTTTTTCAAAATTTTTTTCAAAATTTTTTTCGAAAATTTTTTCGAAAATTTTTCGAAATTTTTTTCGAAAATTTTTTTCGAAAATTTTTTTTGAAAATTTTTTTCAAGATTTTTTTCGAAATTTTTTTTTCAAAATTTTTTTCGAAATTTTTTTTCAAAATTTTTTTCGAAAATTTTTTTTCAAAATTTTTTTCGAAAATTTTTTTTCGAAATTTTTTTGGAAAATTTTCTTTCAAAATTTTTTTCGAGAATTTTTTTCAAAATTTTTTTCGAAAATTTTTTTTCAAAATTTTTTTCGAAAATTCTTTTCGAAAATTTTTTTTCATAATTTTTTTCAAAATTTTTTTCGAAAATTTTATTTCAAAATTTTTTTCGAAATTTTTTTTTCAAAATTTTTTTCGAAAATTTTTTTCAAAAATTTTTTTCGAAAATTTTTTTTCAAAATTTTTTTCGAAATTTTTTTTCAAAATTTTTTTCTAAAATTTTTTTCGAAATTTTTTTTCGAAAATTTTTTTTCAAAATTTTTTCGAAAATTTTTTTTCAAAATTTTTTTCGAAAATTTTTTTTCAAAATTTTTTTCGAAATTTTTTTCATAATTGTTTTCGAAAATTTTTTTTAAAAATTTTTTTTGAAAATTTTTTTCAAAATTTTTTTCGAAAATTTTTTTGAAAAATTTTTTTTCAAAATTTTTTTCGAAAATTTTTTTAAAAATTTTTTTCAAAATTTTTTTCGAAAATTTTTTTTCAAAATTTTTTTGGAAAATTTTTTTTGAAAATTTTTCTTCGAAATTTTTTTCGAAAATTTTTTTTGGTAATTTTTTCGAAAATTTTTTTCGAAAATTTTTTTCGGAAATTTTTTCGAAAATTTTTTCGAAAATTTTTTCGAAAATTTTTTCGAAAATTTTTTTTCAAAATTTTTTTCGAAATTTTTTTTTCAAAATTTTCTTCAAAATTTTTTTTCGAAATTTTTTTCGAAAATTTTTTTCGGAAATTTTTTCGAAAATTTTTTTCGAAATCTTTTTTCGGAAATTTTTTCGAAAATTTTTTCGAAAATTTTTTCGAAAATTTTTTCGAAAATTTTTTCGAAAATTTTTTTTCAAAATTTTTTTCGAAAATTTTTTTTCAAAATTTTCTTCAAAATTTTTTTCGAAAATTTTTATTTCAAAATTTTTTTCGAAAATTTTTTTTCGAAATTTTTTTGGAAATTTTTTTTTCAAAATTTTTTTCGAAAATTTTTTTCAAAATTTTTTTCGAAAATTTTTTTGGAAAATTTTTTTCAAAATTTTTTTTCAAAATTTTTTTCGAAAATTTTTTTCAAAATTTTTTTCGAAAATTTTTTTGGAAAATTTTTTTCAAATTTTTTTTCGAAAATTTTTTTTCGAAATTTTTTTCGAAAATTTTTTTCAAAATTTTTTTCGAAAATTTTTTTCAAAATTTTTTTCAAAATTTTTTTCGAAAATTATTTTTCAAAATTTTTTTTCAAAATTTTTTTCGAAATTTCTTTCGAAAATTGTTTTCGAAAGTTTTTTTTCAAAATTTTTTTCAAAATTTTTTTCGAAAATTTTTCAAAATTTTTTTCGAAAATTTTTTTCGAAAATTTTTTTTGAAAATTTTTTTCAAGATTTTTTTCGAAATTTTTTTTTCAAAATTTTTTTCGAAATTTTTTTTCAAAATTTTTTTCGAAAATTTTTTTTCAAAATTTTTTTCGAAAATTTTTTTTCGAAATTTTTTTGGAAAATTTTCTTTCAAAATTTTTTTCGAGAATTTTTTTCAAAATTTTTTTCGAAAATTTTTTTTCAAAATTTTTTTCGAAAATTCTTTTCGAAAATTCTTTTCGAAAATTCTTTCGAAAATTTTTTTTCATAATTTTTTTCAAAATTTTTTTCGAAAATTTTATTTCAAAATATTTTTCGAAATTTTTTTTTCAAAATTTTTTTCAAAATTTTTTTCGAAAATTTTTTTTCAAAATTTTTTTCGAAAATTTTTTTCAAAAATTTTTTTTAAAAATTTTTTTCCGAAATGTTTTTCGAAAATTTTTTTTCAAAATTTTTTTCCGAAATTTTTTTCGAAAATTTTTTTTTAAATTTTTTTCGAAAATTTTTTTTCGAAATTTTTTTCGAAAATTTTTTTCAAAATTTTTTTCGAAAATTTTTTTTCAAAATTTTTTTCGAAAATTTTTTTTCAAAATTTTTTTCGAAAATTTTTATTCAAAATTTTTTTCCGAAATTTTTTTCGACAATTTTTTTTCAAAATTTTTTTCGAAAATTTTTTTTCAAAATTTTTTTCAAAATTTTTTTCGAAAATTTTTTTTCGTAATTTTTTTCGAAAATTTTTTTCGAAAATTTTTTTCTAAAATTTTTTCGAAAATTTTTTTTCAAAATTTTTTTCGAAAATTTATTTTCGATATTTTTTCGAAAATTTATTTTCGATATTTTTTTGGAAATTTTTTTTTCAAAATTTTTTTCAAAATTTTTTTGGAAAATTTTTTTTCAAAATTTTTTTCGAAAATTTTTTTGGAAAATTTTTTTCAAAATTTTTTTTCAAAATTTTTTTCGAAAATTTTTTTCAAAATTTTTTTCGAAAATTTTTTTGGAAAATTTTTTTCAAATTTTTTTTCGAAAATTTTTTTTCGAAAATTTTTTTCAAAATTTTTTTCAAAATTTTTTTTCAAAATTTTTTTCGAAATTTTTTTCGAAAATTTTTTTCGAAAGTTTTTTTTCAAAATTTTTTTCAAAATTTATTTCGAAAATTTTTTCGAAAATTTTTCGAAATTTTTTTCAAAAATTTTTTTCGAAAATTTTTTTTGAAAATTTTTTTCAAGATTTTTTTCGAAATTTTTTTTTCAAAATTTTTTTCGAAATTTTTTTTCAAAATTTTTTTCGAAAATTTTTTTTCAAAATTTTTTTCGAAAATTTTTTTTCGAAATTTTTTTTGGAAAATTTTCTTTCAAAATTTTTTTCGAGAATTTTTTTCAAAATTTTTTTCGAAAATTTTTTTTCAAATTTTTTTTCGAAAATTCTTTTCGAAAATTCTTTTCGAAAATTTTTTTTCATAATTTTTTTCAAAATTTTTTTCGAAAATTTTATTTCAAAATTTTTTTCGAAATTTTTTTTTCAAAATTTTTTTCAAAATTTTTTTCGAAAATTTTTTTTCAAAATTTTTTTCGAAAATTTTTTTCAAAAATTTTTTTCGAAAATTTTTTTTCAAAATTTTTTTCGAAAATTTTTTTCAAAATTTTTTTCGAAAATTTTTTTCGAAATTTTTTTTCGAAAAATTTTTTTCAAAATTTTTTCGAAAATTTTTTTTTTAAATTTTTTTCGAAAATTTTTTTTCAAAATTTTTTTCGAAATTTTTTTCATAATTTTTTTCGAAAATTTTTTTTAAAAATTTTTTTTGAAAATTTTTTTCAAAATTTTTTTCGAAAATTTTTTTGGAAAATTTTTTTTCAAAATTTTTTTCGAAAATTTTTTTAAAAATTTTTTTTGAAAATTTTTTTTCGAAATTTTTTTCGAAAATTTTTTTCGGTAATTTTTTCGAAAATTTTTTTCGAAAATTTTTTTCGGAAATTTTTTCGAAAATTTTTTCGAAAATTTTTTCGAAAATTTTTTCGAAAATTTTTTTTCAAAATTTTTTTCGAAATTTTTTTTTCAAAATTTTCTTCAAAATTTTTTTTCGATATTTTTTTCGAAAATTTTTTTTCAAAATTTTTTTCAAAATTTTTTTTGAAAATTTTTTTACGTAATTTTTTTCGAAAATTTTTTTCTAAAATTTTTTCGAAAATTTTTTTTCAAATTTTTCGAAAATTTATTTTCGATATTTTTTTGGAAATTTTTTTTTCAAAATTTTTTTCAAAATTTTTTTGGAAAATTTTTTTTCAAAATTTTTTTCGAAAATTTTTTTGGAAAATTTTTTTCAAAATTTTTTTTCCAAATTTTTTTCGAAAATTTTTTTCAAAATTTTTTTCGAAAATTTTTTTGGAAAATTTTTTTCAAATTTTTTTTCGAAATTTTTTTCGAAAATTTTTTTCAAAATTTTTTTCGAAAATTTTTTTCAAAATTTTTTTCAAAATTTTTTTTCAAAATTTTTTTCGAAATTTTTTTCGAAAATTTTTTTCGAAAGTTTTTTTTCAAAATTTTTTTCAAAATTTATTTCGAAAATTTTTTCGAAAAATTTTCGAAATTTTTTTCAAAAATTTTTTTCGAAAATTTTTTTTGAAAATTTTTTTCAAGATTTTTTTCGAAATTTTTTTTTCAAAATTTTTTTCGAAATTTTTTTTCAAAATTTTTTTCGAAAATTTTTTTTCAAAATTTTTTTCGAAAATTTTTTTTCGAAATTTTTTTGGAAAATTTTCTTTCAAATTTTTTTTCGAAAATTTTTTTTCGAAATTTTTTTCGAAAATTTTTTTCAAAATTTTTTTCGAAAATTTTTTTCAAAATTTTTTTCAAAATTTTTTTCGAAAATTATTTTTCAAAATTTTTTTTCAAAATTTTTTTCGAAATTTTTTTCGAAAATTTTTTTCGAAAGTTTTTTTTCAAAATTTTTTTCAAAATTTTTTTCGAAAATTTTTTCGAAAATTTTTCGAAATTTTTTTCGAAAATTTTTTTCGGAAATTTTTTTTGAAAATTTTTTTCAAGATTATTTTCGAAATTTTTTTTTTCAAAATTTTTTTCAAAATTTTTTTTCAAAATTTTTTTCGAAAATTTTTTTTCAAAATTTTTTTCGAAAATTTTTTTTCGAAATTTTTTTGGAAAATTTTCTTTCAAAATTTTTTTCGAGAATTTTTTTCAAAATTTTTTTCGAAAATTTTTTTTCAAAATTTTTTTCGAAAATTCTTTTCGAAAATTTTTTTTCATAATTTTTTTCAAAATTTTTTTCGAAAATTTTATTTCAAAATTTTTTTCGAAATTTTTTTTTCAAAATTTTTTTCAAAATTTTTTTCGAAAATTTTTTTTCAAAATTTTTTTCGAAAATTTTTTTCAAAATTTTTTTTTCAAAATTTTTTTCCGAAATTTTTTTCGAAAATTTTTTTTCAAAATTTTTTTCCGAAATTTTTTTCGAAAATTTTTTCAAAATTTTTTTCGAAAATTTTTTTTCAAAATTTTTTTCGAAAATTTTTTTTCGAAATTTTTTTGGAAAATTTTCTTTCAAAATTTTTTTCGAGAATTTTTTTCAAAATTTTTTTCGAAAATTTTTTTTCAAAATTTTTTTCGAAAATACTTTTCGAAAATTCTTTTCGAAAATTCTTTCGAAAATTTTTTTTCATAATTTTTTTCAAAATTTTTTTCGAAAATTTTATTTCAAAATATTTTTCGAAATTTTTTTTTCAAAATTTTTTTCAAAATTTTTTTCGAAAATTTTTTTTCAAAATTTTTTTCGAAAATTTTTTTCAAAAATTTTTTTTTTTAATTTTTTTCCGAAATGTTTTTCGAAAATTTTTTTTCAAAATTTTTTTCCGAAATTTTTTTCGAAAATTTTTTTTTTAATTTTTTTCGAAAATTTTTTTTCGAAATTTTTTTCGAAAATTTTTTTCAAAATTTTTTTCGAAAATTTTTTTTCAAAATTTTTTTCGAAAATTTTTTTTCAAAATTTTTTTCGAAAATTTTTATTCAAAATGTTTTTCCGAAAATTTTTTCGAAAATTTTTTTTCAAAATTTTTTTCGAAAATTGTTTTTCAAAATGTTTTTCAAAATTTTTTTCGAAAATTTTTTTTCAAAATTTTTTTCGAAATTTTTTTTCAAAATTTTTTTCGAAAATTTTTTTTCGAAATTTTTTTTCAAAATTTTTTTCGAAAATTTTTTATCAAAATTTTATTTCAAAATTTTTTTCGAAATTTTTTTTTCAAAATTTTTTTCAAAATTTTTTTCGAAAATTTTTTTTCAAAATTTTTTTCAAAAATTTTTTTCAAAATTTTTTTTTCAAAATTTTTTTCCGAAATTTTTTTCGAAAATTTTTTTTCAAAATTTTTTTCAAAATTTTTTTCGAAAATTTTTTTTCAAAATTTTTTTCGAAATTTTTTTTCAAAATTTTTTTCGAAAATTTTTTTTCGAAATTTTTTTTCAAAATTTTTTTCGAAAATTTTTTTTCAAAATTTTTTCAAAATTTTTTTCGAAAATTTTTTTCCGAAATTTTTTTCGAAAATTTTTTTCAAATTTTTTTTCAAAATTTTTTTCGAAAATTTTTTTTCAAAATTTTTTCAAAATTTTTTTCGAAAATTTTTTTCCGAAATTTTTTTCGAAAATTTTTTTCAAAATTTTCTTCGAAAATTTTTTCGAAATTTTTTTTTCAAAATTTTTTTCGAAAATTTTTTTTTCAAAATTTTTTTCGAAAATTTTTTTCAAAATTTTTTTCGAAAATTTTTTTCGAAAATTTTTTTTCAAAATTGTTTTCGAAAATTTTTTTTTGGAATTTTTTTCGAAAATTTTTTTCAAAATTTTTTTCGAAAATTTTTTTCAAAATTTTTTTCGAAAATTTTTTCGAAAATTTTTTTTCAAAATTTTTTTCGAAACTTTTTTTTCAAAATTTTTTTCAAAAATTTTCTTCGAAAATTTTTTTCGAAATTTTTTTGGAAATTTTCTTTTCAAAATTATTTTGGAAATTTTTTTTCCAAAATTTTTTTCGAAAATTTTTTTCAAAATTTTTTTCGAAAATTTTTTTCGAAATTTTTTTTTCAAAATTTTTTTCGAAAACTTTTTTTTCAAAATTTTTTTCAAAATCTTTTTCGAAAATTTTTTTCAAAATTTTTTTCGAAAAGTTTTTTCGAAATTTTTTTTTTTTAATTTTTTTCGAAAATTTTTTTACGAAAATTTTATTTCAAAATTTTTTTCGAAAATTTTTTTTCAAAATTTTTTTCGAAAGTTTTTTTTCAAAATTTTTTTCAAATTTTTTTTCGAAAATTTTTTCGAAAATTTTTCTTCAAAATTCTTTCGAAAATTTTTTTTTTAAATTTTTTTCGAAAATTTTTTTTCAAAATTTTTTTCAAAATTTTTTTCGAAAATTTTTTTTCAAAATTTTTTTCGAAAATTTTTTTTCGAAATTTTTTTGGAAATTTTTTTTTCAAAATCTTTTTCGAAAATTTTTTTCAAAATTTTTTTCGAAAAATTTTTTCGAATTTTTTTTTTTTAATTTTTTTTGAAAATTTTTTTTCGAAATTTTATTGGAAATTTTTTTTTCAAAATTTTTTTCGAAATTTTTTTTCGAAAATTTTTTTCAAAATTTTTTTCGAAAATTTTTCGAAAATTTTTTTTCAAAATTTTTTTCGAAAATTCTTTTCGAAAATTTTTTTTTCATAATTTTTTTCATAATTTTTTTCGAAAATTTTATTTCAAAATTTTTTTCGAAAATTTTTTTTCAAAATTTTTTTCTTAAATTTTTTTTCAAAATTTTTTTCGAAAATTTTTTTCGAAAATTTTTTTTCAAAATTTTTTTCGAAAATTTTATTCAAATTTTTTTTTCGAAAATTTTTTTGGAAATTTTTTTTTCAAAATTTTTTTCGAAAATTTTTTTAAAAATTTTTTTCGAAAATTTTTTTTCGAAATTTTTTTCGAAAATTTTATTCAAATTTTTTTTCGAAAATTTTTTCGAAAATTTTTTTGGAAAATTTTTTTTCAAAATGTTTTTCGAAAATTTTTTTAAAAATTTTTTTCAAAATTTTTTTCGAAGATTTTTTTTCAAAATTTTTTTGGAAAATTTTTTTCGAAAATTTTTTTTCGAAATTTTTTTCGAAAATTTTTTTCGGAAATTTTTTCGAAAATTTTTTTCGAAAATTTTTTTCGGAAATTTTTTCGAAAATTTTTTCGAAAATTTTTTCGAAAATTTTTTCGAAAATTTTTTTTCAAAATTTTTTTCGAAAATTTTTTTTCAAAATTTTCTTCAAATTTTTTTCGAAAATTTTTATTTCAAAATTTTTTTCGAAAATTTTTCTTCGAAATTTTTTTGGAAATTTTTTTTTCAAAATTTTTTTCGAAAATTTTTTTCAAAATTTTTTTCGAAAATTTTTTTCGAAAATTCTTTTCGAAAATTCTTTTCGAAAATTTTTTTTCATAATTTTTTTCAAAATTTTTTTCGAAAATTTTATTTCAAAATTTTTTCCGAAAATTTTTTTTCAAAATTTTTTTTCAAAATTTTTTTCAAAATTTTTTTCGAAAATTTTTTTTCAAAATTTTTTTCGAAAATTTTTTTTCAAAATTTTTTTCGAAAATTTTTTTTCAAAATTTTTTTCCGAAATTTTTTTTCAAAATTTTTTTCCGAAATTTTTTTCGAAATTTTTTTTAAAAATTTTTTTCAAAATTTTTTTCAAAAATTTTTTCGAAATTTTTTTTTTTAATTTTTTTCGAAAATTTTTTTTCAAATTTTTTTTCAAAATTTTTTTCGAAAATTTTTTTTCAAATTTTTTTTCGAAATTTTTTTTGAAAATTTATTTTCAAAATTTTTTTCGAAAATTTTTTTCAAAATTTTTTTCGAAAATTTTTTTCAAAATTTTTTTCAAAATTTTTTTCGAAAATTATTTTTCAAAATTTTTTTTCAAAATTTTTTTCGAAATTTTTTTCGAAAATTTTTTTCGAAAGTTTTTTTTCAAAATTTTTTTCAAAATTTTTTTCGAAAATTTTTCAAAATTTTTTTCGAAAATTTTTTTCGAAAATTTTTTTTGAAAATTTTTTTCAAGATTTTTTTCGAAATTTTTTTTTCAAAATTTTTTTCGAAATTTTTTTTCAAAATTTTTTTCGAAAATTTTTTTTCAAAATTTTTTTCGAAAATTTTTTTTCGAAATTTTTTTGGAAAATTTTCTTTCAAAATTTTTTTCGAGAATTTTTTTCAAAATTTTTTTCGAAAATTTTTTTTCAAAATTTTTTTCGAAAATACTTTTCGAAAATTCTTTTCGAAAATTCTTTCGAAAATTTTTTTTCATAATTTTTTTCAAAATTTTTTTCGAAAATTTTATTTCAAAATATTTTTCGAAATTTTTTTTTCAAAATTTTTTTCAAAATTTTTTTCGAAAATTTTTTTTCAAAATTTTTTTCGAAAATTTTTTTCAAAAATTTTTTTTTTAAATTTTTTTCCGAAATGTTTTTCGAAAATTTTTTTTCAAAATTTTTTTCCGAAATTTTTTTCGAAAATTTTTTTTTAAATTTTTTTCGAAAATTTTTTTTCGAAATTTTTTTCGAAAATTTTTTTCAAAATTTTTTTCGAAAATTTTTTTTCAAAATTTTTTTCGAAAATTTTTTTTCAAAATTTTTTTCGAAAATTTTTATTCAAAATGTTTTTCCGAAATTTTTTTCGACAATTTTTTTTCAAAATTTTTTTCGAAAATTTTTTTTCAAAATTTTTTTCAAAATTTTTTTCGAAAATTTTTTTTCGTAATTTTTTTCGAAAATTTTTTTCGAAAATTTTTTTCTAAAATTTTTTCGAAAATTTTTTTTCAAAATTTTTTTCGAAAATTTATTTTCGATATTTTTTTGGAAATTTTTTTTTCAAAATTTTTTTCAAAATTTTTTTGGAAAATTTTTTTTCAAAATTTTTTTCGAAAATTTTTTTGGAAAATTTTTTTCAAAATTTTTTTTCAAAATTTTTTTCGAAAATTTTTTTCAAAATTTTTTTCGAAAATTTTTTTGGAAAATTTTTTTCAAATTTTTTTTCGAAAATTTTTTTTCGAAATTTTTTTCGAAAATTTTTTTCAAAATTTTTTTCGAAAATTTTTTTCAAAATTTTTTTCAAAATTTTTTTTCAAAATTTTTTTCGAAATTTTTTTCGAAATTTTTTTTCGAAAGTTTTTTTTCAAAATTTTTTTCAAAATTTATTTCGAAAATTTTTTCGAAAATTTTTCGAAATTTTTTTCGAAAATTTTTTTTGAAAATTTTTTTCAAGATTTTTTTCGAAATTTTTTTTTCAAAATTTTTTTCGAAATTTTTTTTCAAAATTTTTTTCGAAAATTTTTTTTCAAAATTTTTTTCGAAAATTTTTTTTCGAAATTTTTTTGGAAAATTTTCTTTCAAAATTTTTTTCGAGAATTTTTTTCAAAATTTTTTTCGAAAATTTTTTTTCAAATTTTTTTTCAAAAATTCTTTTCGAAAATTCTTTTCGAAAATTTTTTTTCATAATTTTTTTCAAAATTTTTTTCGAAAATTTTATTTCAAAATTTTTTTCGAAATTTTTTTTTCAAAATTTTTTTCAAAATTTTTTTCGAAAATTTTTTTTCAAAATTTTTTTCGAAAATTTTTTTCAAAAATTTTTTTCGAAAATTTTTTTTCAAAATTTTTTTCGAAATTTTTTTCATAATTTTTTTCGAAAATTTTTTTTAAAAAATTTTTTTGAAAATTTTTTTCAAAATTTTTTTCGAAAATTTTTTTGGAAAATTTTTTTTCAAAATTTTTTTCGAAAATTTTTTTAAAAATTTTTTTTGAAAATTTTTTTTCGAAATTTTTTTCGAAAATTTTTTTCGGTAATTTTTTCGAAAATTTTTTTCGAAAATTTTTTTCGGAAATTTTTTCGAAAATTTTTTCGAAAATTTTTTCGAAAATTTTTTCGAAAATTTTTTTTCAAAATTTTTTTCGAAATTTTTTTTTCAAAATTTTCTTCAAAATTTTTTTTCGAAATTTTTTTCGAAAATTTTTTTCGGAAATTTTTTCGAAAATTTTTTTTCGAAAACTTTTTTCGGAAATTTTTTCGAAAATTTTTTCGAAAATTTTTTTTCAAAATTTTTTTCGAAAATTTTTTTTCAAAATTTTCTTCAAAATTTTTTTCGAAAATTTTTATTTCAAAATTTTTTTCGAAAATTTTTTTTCGAAATTTTTTTGGAAATTTTTTTTTCGAAATTTTTTTCGAAAATTTTTTTCAAAATTTTTTTCGAAAATTTTTTTGGAAAATTTTTTTCAAATTTTTTTTTCAAAATTTTTTTCGAAAATTTTTTTCAAAATTTTTTTCGAAATTTTTTTTGGAAATTTTTTTTCAAATTTTTTTTCGAAAATTTTTTTTCGAAATTTTTTTCGAAAATTTTTTTCAAAATTTTTTTCGAAAATTTTTTTCAAAATTTTTTTCAAAATTTTTTTCGAAAATTATTTTTCAAAATTTTTTTTCAAAATTTTTTTCGAAATTTTTTTCGAAAATTTTTTTCGAAAGTTTTTTTTCAAAATTTTTTTCAAAATTTTTTTCGAAAATTTTTTCGAAAATTTTTCGAAATTTTTTTCGAAAATTTTTTTCGGAAATTTTTTTTGAAAATTTTTTTCAAGATTATTTTCGAAATTTTTTTTTTCAAAATTTTTTTCAAAATTTTTTTTCAAAATTTTTTTCGAAAATTTTTTTTCAAAATTTTTTTCGAAAATTTTTTTTCGAAATTTTTTTGGAAAATTTTCTTTCAAAATTTTTTTCGAGAATTTTTTTCAAAATTTTTTTCGAAAATTTTTTTTCAAAATTTTTTTCGAAAATTCTTTTCGAAAATTTTTTTTCATAATTTTTTTCAAAATTTTTTTCGAAAATTTTATTTCAAAATTTTTTTCGAAATTTTTTTTTCAAAATTTTTTTCAAAATTTTTTTCGAAAATTTTTTTTTAAAATTTTTTTCGAAAATTTTTTTCAAAATTTTTTTTTCAAAATTTTTTTCCGAAATTTTTTTCGAAAATTTTTTTTCAAAATTTTTTTCCGAAATTTTTTTCGAAAATTTTTTCAAAATTTTTTTCGAAAATTTTTTTTCAAAATTTTTTTCGAAAATTTTTTTTCGAAATTTTTTTGGAAAATTTTCTTTCAAAATTTTTTTCGAGAATTTTTTTCAAAATTTTTTTCGAAAATCTTTTTTCAAAATTTTTTTCGAAAATACTTTTCGAAAATTCTTTTCGAAAATTCTTTCGAAAATTTTTTTTCATAATTTTTTTCAAAATTTTTTTCGAAAATTTTATTTCAAAATATTTTTCGAAATTTTTTTTTCAAAATTTTTTTCAAAATTTTTTTCGAAAATTTTTTTTCAAAATTTTTTTCGAAAATTTTTTTCAAAAATTTTTTTTTTAAATTTTTTTCCGAAATGTTTTTCGAAAATTTTTTTTCAAAATTTTTTTCCGAAATTTTTTTCGAAAATTTTTTTTTTAATTTTTTTCGAAAATTTTTTTTCGAAATTTTTTTCGAAAATTTTTTTCAAAATTTTTTTCGAAAATTTTTTTTCAAAATTTTTTTCGAAAATTTTTTTTCAAAATTTTTTTCGAAAATTTTTATTCAAAATGTTTTTCCGAAATTTTTTTCGACAATTTTTTTTCAAAATTTTTTTCGAAAATTTTTTTTCAAAATTTTTTTCAAAATTTTTTTCGAAAATTTTTTTTCGTAATTTTTTTCGAAAATTTTTTTCGAAAATTTTTTTCTAAAATTTTTTCGAAAATTTTTTTTCAAAATTTTTTTCGAAAATTTATTTTCGATATTTTTTTGGAAATTTTTTTTTCAAAATTTTTTTCAAAATTTTTTTGGAAAATTTTTTTTCAAAATTTTTTTCGAAAATTTTTTTGGAAAATTTTTTTCAAAATTTTTTTTCAAAATTTTTTTCGAAAATTTTTTTCAAAATTTTTTTCGAAAATTTTTTTGGAAAATTTTTTTCAAATTTTTTTTCGAAAATTTTTTTTCGAAATTTTTTTCGAAAATTTTTTTCAAAATTTTTTTCGAAAATTTTTTTCAAAATTTTTTTCAAAATTTTTTTTCAAAATTTTTTTCGAAATTTTTTTCGAAAATTTTTTTCGAAAGTTTTTTTTCAAAATTTTTTTCAAAATTTATTTCGAAAATTTTTTCGAAAATTTTTCGAAATTTTTTTCGAAAATTTTTTTTGAAAATTTTTTTCAAGATTTTTTTCGAAATTTTTTTTTCAAAATTTTTTTCGAAATTTTTTTTCAAAATTTTTTTCGAAAATTTTTTTTCAAAATTTTTTTCGAAAATTTTTTTTCGAAATTTTTTTGGAAAATTTTCTTTCAAAATTTTTTTCGAGAATTTTTTTCAAAATTTTTTTCGAAAATTTTTTTTCAAATTTTTTTTCGAAAATTCTTTTCGAAAATTCTTTTCGAAAATTTTTTTTCATAATTTTTTTCAAAATTTTTTTCGAAAATTTTATTTCAAAATTTTTTTCGAAATTTTTTTTTCAAAATTTTTTTCAAAATTTTTTTCGAAAATTTTTTTTCAAAATTTTTTTCGAAAATTTTTTTCAAAAATTTTTTTCGAAAATTTTTTTTCAAAATTTTTTTCGAAATTTTTTTCATAATTTTTTTCGAAAATTTTTTTTAAAAATTTTTTTTGAAAATTTTTTTCAAAATTTTTTTCGAAAATTTTTTTGGAAAATTTTTTTTCAAAATTTTTTTCGAAAATTTTTTTAAAAATTTTTTTTGAAAATTTTTTTTCGAAATTTTTTTCGAAAATTTTTTTCGGTAATTTTTTCGAAAATTTTTTTCGAAAATTTTTTTCGGAAATTTTTTCGAAAATTTTTTCGAAAATTTTTTCGAAAATTTTTTCGAAAATTTTTTTTCAAAATTTTTTTCGAAATTTTTTTTTCAAAATTTTCTTCAAAATTTTTTTTCGAAATTTTTTTCGAAAATTTTTTTCGGAAATTTTTTCGAAAATTTTTTTTCGAAAACTTTTTTCGGAAATTTTTTCGAAAATTTTTTCGAAAATTTTTTTTCAAAATTTTTTTCGAAAATTTTTTTTCAAAATTTTCTTCAAAATTTTTTTCGAAAATTTTTATTTCAAAATTTTTTTCGAAAATTTTTTTTCGAAATTTTTTTGGAAATTTTTTTTTCGAAATTTTTTTCGAAAATTTTTTTCAAAATTTTTTTCGAAAATTTTTTTGGAAAATTTTTTTCAAATTTTTTTTTCAAAATTTTTTTCGAAAATTTTTTTCAAAATTTTTTTCGAAAATTTTTTTGGAAATTTTTTTTCAAATTTTTTTTCGAAAATTTTTTTTCGAAATTTTTTTCGAAAATTTTTTTCAAAATTTTTTTCGAAAATTTTTTTCAAAATTTTTTTCAAAATTTTTTTCGAAAATTATTTTTCAAAATTTTTTTTCAAAATTTTTTTCGAAATTTTTTTCGAAAATTTTTTTCGAAAGTTTTTTTTCAAAATTTTTTTCAAAATTTTTTTCGAAAATTTTTTCGAAAATTTTTCGAAATTTTTTTCGAAAATTTTTTTCGGAAATTTTTTTTGAAAATTTTTTTCAAGATTATTTTCGAAATTTTTTTTTTCAAAATTTTTTTCAAAATTTTTTTTCAAAATTTTTTTCGAAAATTTTTTTTCAAAATTTTTTTCGAAAATTTTTTTTCGAAATTTTTTTGGAAAATTTTCTTTCAAAATTTTTTTCGAGAATTTTTTTCAAAATTTTTTTCGAAAATTTTTTTTCAAAATTTTTTTCGAAAATTCTTTTCGAAAATTTTTTTTCATAATTTTTTTCAAAATTTTTTTCGAAAATTTTATTTCAAAATTTTTTTCGAAATTTTTTTTTCAAAATTTTTTTCAAAATTTTTTTCGAAAATTTTTTTTCAAAATTTTTTTCGAAAATTTTTTTCAAAATTTTTTTTTCAAAATTTTTTTCCGAAATTTTTTTCGAAAATTTTTTTTCAAAATTTTTTTCCGAAATTTTTTTCGAAAATTTTTTTTAAATTTTTTTCGAAATTTTTTTTTCGAAATTTTTTTCGAAAATTTTTTTCAAAATTTTTTTCGAAAATTTTTTCGAAAATTTTTTTTCAAAATTTTTTTCGAAAATTTTTTTTCAAAATTTTTTTCAAAATTTTTTTCGAAAATTTTTTTTCAAAATTTTTTTCGAAATTTTTTTTCAAAATTTTTTTCGAAATTTTTTTTTCGAAATTTTTTTTCAAAATTTTTTTCGAAAATTTTTTTTCAAAATTTTTTCAAAATTTTTTTCGAAAATTTTTTTTTCCGAAATTTTTTTCGAAAATTTTTTTTCAAAATTTTTTTCGAAAATTTTTTTTCAAAATTTTTTTCAAAATTTTTTTCGAAAATTTTTTTTCAAAATTTTTTTCGAAATTTTTTTTCAAAATTTTTTTCGAAACTTTTTTTTCAAAATTTTTTTCAAAAATTTTCTTCGAAAATTTTTTTCGAAATTTTTTTGGAAATTTTCTTTTCAAAATTTTTTTCGAAAATTTTTTTTCAAAATTTTTTTCGAAAATTTTTTTCAAAATTTTTTTCGAAAATTTTTTTGGAAAATTTTTTTTCAAAATTTTTTTCGAAATTTTTTTTAAAAATTTTTTTCAAAAATTTTTTCGAAAATTTTTTTCGAAATTTTTTTTTTAAATTTTTTTCAAAAATTTTTTTTCAAAATTTTTTTCAAAATTTTTTTCGAAAATTTTTTTTCAAAATTTTTTTCGAAAATTTTTTTTCGAAATTTTTTTCGAAAATTTTTTTTCAAAATTTTTTTCGAAAATTTTTTTTCAAAATTTTTTTCGAAAATTTTTTTCAAAATTTTTTTCGAAAATTTTTTTCAAAATTTTTTTCGAAAATTTTTTTTCGAAATTTTTTTGGAAAATTTTCTTTCAAAATTTTTTTCGAGAATTTTTTTCGAAATTTTTTTCGAAAATTTTTTTCAAAATTTTTTTCGAAAATTTTTTCGAAAATTTTTTTTCAAAATTTTTTTCGAAAATTTTTTTTCAAAATTTTTTTCAAAATTTTTTTCGAAAATTTTTTTTCAAAATTTTTTTCGAAATTTTTTTTCAAAATTTTTTTCGAAATTTTTTTTTCGAAATTTTTTTTCAAAATTTTTTTCGAAAATTTTTTTTCAAAATTTTTTCAAAATTTTTTTCGAAAATTTTTTTTTCCGAAATTTTTTTCGAAAATTTTTTTCAAAATTTTCTGCGAAAATTTTTTCGAAAATTTTTTTTCAAAATTTTTTTCGAAAATTTTTTTTTCAAAATTTTTTTCGAAAATTTTTTTCAAAATTTTTTTCGAAAATTTTTTTCGAAAATTTTTTTCGAAAATTTTTTTTCAAAATTGTTTTCGAAAATTTTTTTTCGAAATTTTTTTCGAAAATTTTTTTCAAAATTTTTTTCGAAAATTTTTTTCAAAATTTTTTTCGAAAATTTTTTCGAAAATTTTTTTTCAAAATTTTTTTCGAAACTTTTTTTTCAAAATTTTTTTCAAAAATTTTCTTCGAAAATTTTTTTCGAAATTTTTTTGGAAATTTTCTTTTCAAAATTTTTTTCGAAATTTTTTTTTCAAAATTTTTTTCGAAAATTTTTTTCAAAATTTTTTTCGAAAATTTTTTTGGAAAATTTTTTTTCAAAATTTTTTTCGAAATTTTTTTTAAAAATTTTTTTCAAAAATTTTTTCGAAAATTTTTTTCGAAATTTTTTTTTTAAATTTTTTTCAAAAATTTTTTTTCAAAATTTTTTTCAAAATTTTTTTCGAAAATTTTTTTTCAAAATTTTTTTCGAAAATTTTTTTTCGAAATTTTTTTCGAAAATTTTTTTTCAAAATTTTTTTCGAAAATTTTTTTTCAAAATTTTTTTCGAAAATTTTTTTCAAAATTTTTTTCGAAAATTTTTTTCAAAATTTTTTTCGAAAATTTTTTTCGAAAATTTTTTTTCAAAATTTTTTTCAAAATTGTTTTTCAAAATTTTTTTTCAAATTTTTTTTCGAAAATTTTTTTCGAAAATTTTTTTCGAAAATTTTTTTTCGAAATTATTTTGGAAATTTTTTTTCCAAAATTTTTTTCGAAAATTTTTTTCAAATTTTTTTCGAAAATTTTTTTCGAAATTTTTTTTTCAAAATTTTTTTCGAAAACTTTTTTTTCAAAATTTTTTTCAAAATCTTTTTCGAAAATTTTTTTCAAAATTTTTTTCGAAAAGTTTTTTCGAAATTTTTTTTTTTTAATTTTTTTCGAAAATTTTTTTACGAAAATTTTATTTCAAAATTTTTTTCGAAAATTTTTTTTTCAAAATTTTTTTCGAAAGTTTTTTTTCAAAATTTTTTTCAAAATTTTTTTCGAAAATTTTTTCGAAAATTTTTCTTCAAAATTCTTTCGAAAATTTTTTTTCAAAATTTTTTTCGAAAATTTTTTTTCAAAATTTTTTTCCGAAATTTTTTTCGAAAATTTTTTTTCAAAATTTTTTTCGAAAATTTTTTTTCAAAATTTTTTTCAAAATTTTTTTCGAAAATTTTTTTTCAAAATTTTTTTCGAAAATTTTTTTTCGAAATTTTTTTGGAAATTTTTTTTTCAAAATCTTTTTCGAAATTTTTTTTCAAAATTTTTTTCGAAAATTTTTTTCGAAAATTTTTTTTCAAAATTGTTTTCGAAAATTTTTTTTCGAAATTTTTTTCGAAAATTTTTTTCAAAATTTTTTTCGAAAATTTTTTTCAAAATTTTTTTCGAAAATTTTTTCGAAAATTTTTTTTCAAAATTTTTTTCGAAACTTTTTTTTCAAAATTTTTTTCAAAAATTTTCTTCGAAAATTTTTTTCGAAATTTTTTTGGAAATTTTCTTTTCAAAATTTTTTTCGAAATTTTTTTTTCAAAATTTTTTTCGAAAATTTTTTTCAAAATTTTTTTCGAAAATTTTTTTGGAAAATTTTTTTTCAAAATTTTTTTCGAAATTTTTTTTAAAAATTTTTTTCAAAAATTTTTTCGAAAATTTTTTTCGAAATTTTTTTTTTAAATTTTTTTCAAAATTTTTTTCGAAAATTTTTTTTCAAAATTTTTTTCGAAAATTTTTTTTCGAAATTTTTTTCGAAAATTTTTTTTCAAAATTTTTTTCGAAAATTTTTTTTCAAAATTTTTTTCGAAAATTTTTTTTCAAAATTTTTTTCGAAAATTTTTTTCAAAATTTTTTTCGAAAATTTTTTTCAAAATTTTTTTCGAAAATTTTTTTCGAAAATTTTTTTTCAAAATTTTTTTCAAAATTGTTTTTCAAAATTTTTTTTCAAATTTTTTTTCGAAAATTTTTTTCGAAAATTTTTTTTCGAAATTATTTTGGAAATTTTTTTTCCAAAATTTTTTTCGAAAATTTTTTTCAAATTTTTTTCGAAAATTTTTTTCGAAATTTTTTTTTCAAAATTTTTTTCGAAAACTTTTTTTTCAAAATTTTTTTCAAAATCTTTTTCGAAAATTTCTTCGAAAATTTTTTCGAAAATTTTTTTTCAAAATTTTTTTCGAAAATTTTTTTTTCAAAATTTTTTTCGAAAATTTTTTTCAAAATTTTTTTCGAAAATTTTTTTCGAAAATTTTTTTCGAAAATTTTTTTTCAAAATTGTTTTCGAAAATTTTTTTTCGAAATTTTTTTCGAAAATTTTTTTCAAAATTTTTTTCGAAAATTTTTTTCAAAATTTTTTTCGAAAATTTTTTCGAAAATTTTTTTTCAAAATTTTTTTTGAAACTTTTTTTTCAAAATTTTTTTCAAAAATTTTCTTCGAAAATTTTTTTCGAAATTTTTTTGGAAATTTTCTTTTCAAAATTTTTTTCGAAAATTTTTTTTCAAAATTTTTTTCGAAAATTTTTTTCAAAATTTTTTTCGAAAATTTTTTTGGAAAATTTTTTTTCAAAATTTTTTTCGAAATTTTTTTTAAAAATTTTTTTCAAAAATTTTTTCGAAAATTTTTTTCGAAATTTTTTTTTTAAATTTTTTTCAAAAATTTTTTTTCAAAATTTTTTTCAAAATTTTTTTCGAAAATTTTTTTTCAAAATTTTTTTCGAAAATTTTTTTTCGAAATTTTTTTCGAAAATTTTTTTCAAAATTTTTTTCGAAAATTTTTTTTCAAAATTTTTTTCGAAAATTTTTTTCAAAATTTTTTTCGAAAATTTTTTTCAAAATTTTTTTCGAAAATTTTTTTCGAAAATTTTTTTTCAAAATTTTTTTCAAAATTGTTTTTCAAAATTTTTTTTCAAATTTTTTTTCGAAAATTTTTTTCGAAAATTTTTTTCGAAAATTTTTTTTCGAAATTATTTTGGAAATTTTTTTTCCAAAATTTTTTTCGAAAATTTTTTTCAAATTTTTTTCGAAAATTTTTTTCGAAATTTTTTTTTCAAAATTTTTTTCGAAAACTTTTTTTTCAAAATTTTTTTCAAAATCTTTTTCGAAAATTTTTTTCAAAATTTTTTTCGAAAAGTTTTTTCGAAATTTTTTTTTTTAATTTTTTTCGAAAATTTTTTTACGAAAATTTTATTTCAAAATTTTTTTCGAAAATTTTTTTTTCAAAATTTTTTTCGAAAGTTTTTTTTCAAAATTTTTTTCGAAAATTTTTTCGAAAATTTTTCTTCAAAATTCTTTCGAAAATTTTTTTTCAAAATTTTTTTCGAAAATTTTTTTTCAAAATTTTTTTCCGAAATTTTTTTCGAAAATTTTTTTTCAAAATTTTTTTCGAAAATTTTTTTTCAAAATTTTTTTCAAAATTTTTTTCGAAAATTTTTTTTCAAAATTTTTTTCGAAAATTTTTTTTCGAAATTTTTTTGGAAATTTTTTTTTCAAAATCTTTTTCGAAATTTTTTTTCAAAATTTTTTTCGAAAAATTTTTTCGAATTTTTTTTTAAAAATTTTTTTTGAAAATTTTTTTTCGAAATTTTTTTGGAAATTTTTTTTTCAAAATTTTTTTCGAAAATTTTTTTCGAAATTTTTTTTCGAAAATTTTTTTCAAAATTTTTTTCGAAAATTTTTCGAAAATTTTTTTTCAAAATTTTTTTCGAAAATTCTTTTCGAAAATTTTTTTTTCATAATTTTTTTCATAATTTTTTTCGAAAATTTTATTTCAAAATTTTTTTCGAAAATTTTTTTTCAAAATTTTTTTCTTAAATTTTTTTTCAAAATTTTTTTCGAAAATTTTTTTCGAAAATTTTTTTTCAAAATTTTTTTCGAAAATTTTATTCAAATTTTTTTTTCGAAAATTTTTTTGGAAATTTTTTTGTCAAAATTTTTTTCGAAAATTTTTTTAAAAATTTTTTTCGAAAATTTTTTTTCGAAATTTTTTTCGAAAATTTTATTCAAATTTTTTTTCGAAAATTTTTTCGAAAATTTTTTTGGAAAATTTTTTTTCAAAATGTTTTTCGAAAATTTTTTTAAAAATTTTTTTCAAAATTTTTTTCGAAGATTTTTTTTCAAAATTTTTTTGGAAAATTTTTTTCGAAAATTTTTTTTCGAAATTTTTTTCGAAAATTTTTTTCGGAAATTTTTTCGAAAATTTTTTTCGAAAATTTTTTTCGGAAATTTTTTCGAAAATTTTTTCGAAAATTTTTTCGAAAATTTTTTCGAAAATTTTTTTTCAAAATTTTTTTCGAAAATTTTTTTTCAAAATTTTCTTCAAAATTTTTTTCGAAAATTTTTATTTCAAAATTTTTTTCGAAAATTTTTCTTCGAAATTTTTTTCGAAAATTTTTTTCGAAAATTCTTTTCGAAAATTCTTTTCGAAAATTTTTTTTCATAATTTTTTTCAAAATTTTTTTCCGAAATTTTTTTTCAAAATTTTTTTCCAAAATTTTTTTCGAAAATTTTTTTTCAAAATTTTTTTCGAAAATTTTTTTTCAAAATTTTTTTCAAAATTTTTTTTCGAAATTTTATTCGAAAATTTTTTTCAAAATTTTTTTCGAAAATTTTTTCGAAAATTTTTTTTCAAAATTTTTTTCGAAAATTGTTTTTCAAAATGTTTTTCAAAATTTTTTTCGAAAATTTTTTTTCAAAATTTTTTTCGAAATTTTTTTTCAAAATTTTTTTCGAAAATTTTTTTTCGAAATTTTTTTTCAAAATTTTTTTCGAAAATTTTTTATCAAAATTTTATTTCAAAATTTTTTTCGAAATTTTTTTTTCAAAATTTTTTTCAAAATTTTTTTCGAAAATTTTTTTTCAAAATTTTTTTCGAAAATTTTTTTCAAAATTTTTTTTTCAAAATTTTTTTCCGAAATTTTTTTCGAAAATTTTTTTTCAAAATTTTTTTCAAAATTTTTTTCGAAAATTTTTTTTCAAAATTTTTTTCGAAATTTTTTTTCAAAATTTTTTTCGAAAATTTTTTTTCGAAATTTTTTTTCAAAATTTTTTTCGAAAATTTTTTTTCAAAATTTTTTTCGAAAATTTTTTTCCGAAATTTTTTTCGAAAATTTTTTTCAAAATTTTCTTCGAAAATTTTTTCGAAAATTTTTTTTCAAAATTTTTTTCGAAAATTTTTTTTTCAAAATTTTTTTCGAAAATTTTTTTCAAAATTTTTTTCGAAAATTTTTTTCGAAAATTTTTTTTCAAAATTGTTTTCGAAAATTTTTTTTCGAAATTTTTTTCGAAAATTTTTTTCAAAATTTTTTTCGAAAATTTTTTTCAAAATTTTTTTCGAAAATTTTTTCGAAAATTTTTTTTCAAAATTTTTTTCGAAACTTTTTTTTCAAAATTTTTTTCAAAAATTTTCTTCGAAAATTTTTTTCGAAATTTTTTTGGAAATTTTCTTTTCAAAATTTTTTTCGAAAATTTTTTTTCAAAATTTTTTTCGAAAATTTTTTTCAAAATTTTTTTCGAAAATTTTTTTGGAAAATTTTTTTTCAAAATTTTTTTCGAAATTTTTTTTAAAAATTTTTTTCAAAATTTTTTTCGAAAATTTTTTTCGAAATTTTTTTTTTTAATTTTTTTCGAAAATTTTTTTTCAAAATTTTTTTCAAAATTTTTTTCGAAAATTTTTTTTCAAAATTTTTTTCGAAAATTTTTTTTCGAAATTTTTTTCGAAAATTTTTTTTCAAAATTTTTTTCGAAAATTTTTTTCAAAATTTTTTTCGAAAATTTTTTTCAAAATTTTTTTCGAAAATTTTTTTCGAAAATTTTTTTTCAAAATTTTTTTCAAAATTGTTTTTAAAAATTTTTTTTCAAATTTTTTTTCGAAAATTTTTTTCGAAAATTTTTTTTCGAAATTATTTTGGAAATTTTTTACCAAAATTTTTTTCGAAAATTTTTTTCAAAATTTTTTTCGAAAATTTTTTTCGAAATTTTTTTTTCAAAATTTTTTTCGAAAACTATTTTTCCAAATTTTTTTCAAAATCTTTTTCGAAAATTTTTTTCAAAATTTTTTTCGAAAAGTTTTTTCGAAATTTTTTTTTTTTAATTTTTTTCGAAAATTTTTTTACGAAAATTTTATTTCAAAATTTTTTTCGAAAATTTTTTTTCAAAATTTTTTTCGAAAGTTTTTTTTCAAAATTTTTTTCAAATTTTTTTTCGAAAATTTTTTCGAAAATTTTTCTTCAAAATTCTTTCGAAAATTTTTTTTCAAAATTTTTTTCGAAAATTTTTTTTCAAAATTTTTTTCAAAATTTTTTTCGAAAATTTTTTTTCAAAATTTTTTTCGAAAATTTTTTTTCGAAATTTTTTTGGAAATTTTTTTTTCAAAATCTTTTTCGAAATTTTTTTTCAAAATTTTTTTCGAAAAATTTTTTCGAATTTTTTTTTTTTAATTTTTTTTGAAAATTTTTTTTCGAAATTTTATTGGAAATTTTTTTTTCAAAATTTTTTTCGAAAATGTTTTTCGAAATTTTTTTTCGAAAATTTTTTTCAAAATTTTTTTCGAAAATTTTTCGAAAATTTTTTTTCAAAATTTTTTTCGAAAATTCTTTTCGAAAATTTTTTTTTCATAATTTTTTTCGAAAATTTTATTTCAAAATTTTTTTCGAAAATTTTTTTTCAAAATTTTTTTCTTAAATTTTTTTTCAAAATTTTTTTCGAAAATTTTTTTCGAAAATTTTTTTTCAAAATTTTTTTCGAAAATTTTATTCAAATTTTTTTTTCGAAAATTTTTTTTTCAAAATTTTTTTCGAAAATTTTTTTAAAAATTTTTTTCGAAAATTTTTTTTCGAAATTTTTTTCGAAAATTTTATTCAAATTTTTTTTCGAAAATTTTTTCGAAAATTTTTTTGGAAAATTTTTTTTCAAAATGTTTTTCGAAAATTTTTTTAAAAATTTTTTTCAAACTTTTTTTCGAAGATTTTTTTTCAAAATTTTTTTGGAAAATTTTTTTCGAAAATTTTTTTTCGAAATTTTTTTCGAAAATTTTTTTCGGAAATTTTTTCGAAAATTTTTTTCGAAAATTTTTTTCGGAAATTTTTTCGAAAATTTTTTCGAAAATTTTTTCGAAAATTTTTTCGAAAATTTTTTTTCAAAATTTTTTTCGAAAATTTTTTTTCAAAATTTTCTTCAAATTTTTTTCGAAAATTTTTATTTCAAAATTTTTTTCGAAAATTTTTCTTCGAAATTTTTTTGGAAATTTTTTTTTCAAAATTTTTTTCGAAAATTTTTTTCAAAATTTTTTTCGAAAATTTTTTTCGAAAATTCTTTTCGAAAATTCTTTTCGAAAATTTTTTTTCATAATTTTTTTCAAAATTTTTTTCGAAAATTTTATTTCAAAATTTTTTCCGAAAATTTTTTTTCAAAATTTTTTTTCAAAATTTTTTTCAAAATTTTTTTCGAAAATTTTTTTTCAAAATTTTTTTCGAAAATTTTTTTTTCAAAATTTTTTTCGAAAATTTTTTTTCAAAATTTTTTTCCGAAATTTTTTTTCAAAATTTTTTTCCGAAATTTTTTTCGAAATTTTTTTTAAAAATTTTTTTCAAAATTTTTTTCAAAAATTTTTTCGAAATTTTTTTTTTAATTTTTTTCGAAAATTTTTTTTCAAATTTTTTTTCAAAATTTTTTTCGAAAATTTTTTTTCAAATTTTTTTTCGAAATTTTTTTTGAAAATTTATTTTCAAAATTTTTTTCAAAATTTTTTTCGAAAATTTTTTCGAAAATTTTTTTTCAAAATTTTTTTCGAAAATTTTTTTTCAAAATTTTTTTCAAAATTTTTTTCGAAAATTTTTTTTCAAAATTTTTTTCGAAATTTTTTTTCAAAAAATTTTTCGAAAATTTTTTTTCGAAATTTTTTTTCAAAATTTTTTTCGAAAATTTTTTTTCAAAATTTTTTCAAAATTTTTTTCGAAAATTTTTTTTTCCGAAATTTTTTTCGAAAATTTTTTTCAAAATTTTCTTCGAAAATTTTTTCGAAAATTTTTTTTCAAAATTTTTTTCGAAAATTTTTTTTTCAAAATTTTTTTCGAAAATTTTTTTCAAAATTTTTTTCGAAAATTTTTTTCGAAAATTTTTTTCGAAAATTTTTTTTCAAAATTGTTTTCGAAAATTTTTTTTCGAAATTTTTTTCGAAAATTTTTTTCAAAATTTTTTTCGAAAATTTTTTTCAAAATTTTTTTCGAAAATTTTTTCGAAAATTTTTTTTCAAAATTTTTTTCGAAACTTTTTTTTCAAAATTTTTTTCAAAAATTTTCTTCGAAAATTTTTTTCGAAATTTTTTTGGAAATTTTCTTTTCAAAATTTTTTTCGAAAATTTTTTTTCAAAATTTTTTTCGAAAATTTTTTTCAAAATTTTTTTCGAAAATTTTTTTGGAAAATTTTTTTTCAAAATTTTTTTCGAAATTTTTTTTAAAAATTTTTTTCAAAAATTTTTTCGAAAATTTTTTTCGAAATTTTTTTTTTAAATTTTTTTCAAAAATTTTTTTTCAAAATTTTTTTCAAAATTTTTTTCGAAAATTTTTTTTCAAAATTTTTTTCGAAAATTTTTTTTCGAAATTTTTTTCGAAAATTTTTTTTCAAAATTTTTTTCGAAAATTTTTTTTCAAAATTTTTTTCGAAAATTTTTTTCAAAATTTTTTTCGAAAATTTTTTTCAAAATTTTTTTCGAAAATTTTTTTCGAAAATTTTTTTTCAAAATTTTTTTCAAAATTGTTTTTCAAAATTTTTTTTCAAATTTTTTTTCGAAAATTTTTTTCGAAAATTTTTTTTCGAAATTATTTTGGAAATTTTTTTTACAAAATTTTTTTCGAAAATTTTTTTCAAATTTTTTTCGAAAATTTTTTTCGAAATTTTTTTTTCAAAATTTTTTTCGAAAACTTTTTTTTCAAAATTTTTTTCAAAATCTTTTTCGAAAATTTTTTTCAAAATTTTTTTCGAAAAGTTTTTTCGAAATTTTTTTTTTTTAATTTTTTTCGAAAATTTTTTTACGAAAATTTTATTTCAAAATTTTTTTCGAAAATTTTTTTTTCAAAATTTTTTTCGAAAGTTTTTTTTCCAAATTTTTTTCAAAATTTTTTTCGAAAATTTTTTCGAAAATTTTTCTTCAAAATTCTTTCGAAAATTTTTTTTCAAAATTTTTTTCGAAAATTTTTTTTCAAAATTTTTTTCCGAAATTTTTTTCGAAAATTTTTTTTCAAAATTTTTTTCGAAAATTTTTTTTCAAAATTTTCTTCAAAATTTTTTTCGAAAATTTTTTTTCAATTTTTTTTTCGAAAATTTTTTTTCGAAATTTTTTTGGAAATTTTTTTTTCAAAATCTTTTTCGAAATTTTTTTTCAAAATTTTTTTCGAAAAATTTTTTCGAATTTTTTTTTAAAAATTTTTTTTGAAAATTTTTTTTCGAAATTTTTTTGGAAATTTTTTTTTCAAAATTTTTTTCGAAAATTTTTTTCGAAATTTTTTTTCGAAAATTTTTTTCAAAATTTTTTTCGAAAATTTTTCGAAAATTTTTTTTCAAAATTTTTTTCGAAAATTCTTTTCGAAAATTTTTTTTTCATAATTTTTTTCATAATTTTTTTCGAAAATTTTATTTCAAAATTTTTTTCGAAAATTTTTTTTCAAAATTTTTTTCTTAAATTTTTTTTCAAAATTTTTTTCGAAAATTTTTTTCGAAAATTTTTTTTCAAAATTTTTTTCGAAAATTTTATTCAAATTTTTTTTTCGAAAATTTTTTTGGAAATTTTTTTTTCAAAATTTTTTTCGAAAATTTTTTTAAAAATTTTTTTCGAAAATTTTTTTTCGAAATTTTTTTCGAAAATTTTATTCAAATTTTTTTTCGAAAATTTTTTCGAAAATTTTTTTGGAAAATTTTTTTTCAAAATGTTTTTCGAAAATTTTTTTAAAAATTTTTTTCAAAATTTTTTTCGAAGATTTTTTTTCAAAATTTTTTTGGAAAATTTTTTTCGAAAATTTTTTTTCGAAATTTTTTTCGAAAATTTTTTTCGGAAATTTTTTCGAAAATTTTTTCGAAAATTTTTTCGAAAATTTTTTTTCAAAATTTTTTTCGAAAATTTTTTTTCAAAATTTTCTTCAAAATTTTTTTCGAAAATTTTTATTTCAAAATTTTTTTCGAAAATTTTTCTTTGAAATTTTTTTCGAAAATTTTTTTCGAAAATTCTTTTCGAAAATTTTTTTTCATAATTTTTTTCAAAATTTTTTTCGAAAATTTTATTTCAAAATTTTTTCCGAAAATTTTTTTTCAAAATTTTTTTTCATAATTTTTTTCAAAATTTTTTTTCGAAAATTTTTTTTCAAAATTTTTTTCGAAAATTTTTTTTCAAAATTTTTTTCCGAAATTTTTTTTCAAAATTTTTTTCCGAAATTTTTTTCGAAAATTTTTTTTCAAAATTTTTTTCGAAAATTTTTTTTCAAAATTTTTTTCAAAATTTTTTTTCGAAATTTTATTCGAAAATTTTTTTCAAAATTTTTTTCGAAAATTTTTTCGAAAATTTTTTTTCAAAATTTTTTTCGAAAATTGTTTTTCAAAATGTTTTTCAAAATTTTTTTCGAAAATTTTTTTTCAAAATTTTTTTCGAAATTTTTTTTCAAAATTTTTTTCGAAAATTTTTTTTCGAAATTTTTTTTCAAAATTTTTTTCGAAAATTTTTTATCAAAATTTTATTTCAAAATTTTTTTCGAAATTTTTTTTTCAAAATTTTTTTCAAAATTTTTTTCGAAAATTTTTTTTCAAAATTTTTTTCGAAAATTTTTTTCAAAATTTTTTTTTCAAAATTTTTTTCCGAAATTTTTTTCGAAAATTTTTTTTCAAAATTTTTTTCAAAATTTTTTTCGAAAATTTTTTTTCAAAATTTTTTTCGAAATTTTTTTTCAAAATTTTTTTCGAAAATTTTTTTTCGAAATTTTTTTTCAAAATTTTTTTCGAAAATTTTTTTTCAAAATTTTTTCAAAATTTTTTTCGAAAATTTTTTTCCGAAATTTTTTTCGAAAATTTTTTTCAAATTTTTTTTCAAAATTTTTTTCGAAAATTTTTTTTCAAAATTTTTTCAAAATTTTTTTCGAAAATTTTTTTCCGAAATTTTTTTCGAAAATTTTTTTCAAAATTTTCTTCGAAAATTTTTTCGAAATTTTTTTTTCAAAATTTTTTTCGAAAATTTTTTTTTCAAAATTTTTTTCGAAAATTTTTTTCAAAATTTTTTTCGAAAATTTTTTTCGAAAATTTTTTTTCAAAATTGTTTTCGAAAATTTTTTTTTGGAATTTTTTTCGAAAATTTTTTTCAAAATTTTTTTCGAAAATTTTTTTCAAAATTTTTTTCGAAAATTTTTTCGAAAATTTTTTTTCAAAATTTTTTTCGAAACTTTTTTTTCAAAATTTTTTTCAAAAATTTTCTTCGAAAATTTTTTTCGAAATTTTTTTGGAAATTTTCTTTTCAAAATTATTTTGGAAATTTTTTTTCCAAAATTTTTTTCGAAAATTTTTTTCAAAATTTTTTTCGAAAATTTTTTTCGAAATTTTTTTTTCAAAATTTTTTTCGAAAACTTTTTTTTCAAAATTTTTTTCAAAATCTTTTTCGAAAATTTTTTTCAAAATTTTTTTCGAAAAGTTTTTTCGAAATTTTTTTTTTTTAATTTTTTTCGAAAATTTTTTTACGAAAATTTTATTTCAAAATTTTTTTCGAAAATTTTTTTTCAAAATTTTTTTCGAAAGTTTTTTTTCAAAATTTTTTTCAAATTTTTTTTCGAAAATTTTTTCGAAAATTTTTCTTCAAAATTCTTTCGAAAATTTTTTTTTTAAATTTTTTTCGAAAATTTTTTTTCAAAATTTTTTTCAAAATTTTTTTCGAAAATTTTTTTTCAAAATTTTTTTCGAAAATTTTTTTTCGAAATTTTTTTGGAAATTTTTTTTTCAAAATCTTTTTCGAAAATTTTTTTCAAAATTTTTTTCGAAAAATTTTTTCGAATTTTTTTTTTTTAATTTTTTTTGAAAATTTTTTTTCGAAATTTTATTGGAAATTTTTTTTTCAAAATTTTTTTCGAAATTTTTTTTCGAAAATTTTTTTCAAAATTTTTTTCGAAAATTTTTCGAAAATTTTTTTTCAAAATTTTTTTCGAAAATTCTTTTCGAAAATTTTTTTTTCATAATTTTTTTCATAATTTTTTTCGAAAATTTTATTTCAAAATTTTTTTCGAAAATTTTTTTTCAAAATTTTTTTCTTAAATTTTTTTTCAAAATTTTTTTCGAAAATTTTTTTCGAAAATTTTTTTTCAAAATTTTTTTCGAAAATTTTATTCAAATTTTTTTTTCGAAAATTTTTTTGGAAATTTTTTTTTCAAAATTTTTTTCGAAAATTTTTTTAAAAATTTTTTTCGAAAATTTTTTTTCGAAATTTTTTTCGAAAATTTTATTCAAATTTTTTTTCGAAAATTTTTTCGAAAATTTTTTTGGAAAATTTTTTTTCAAAATGTTTTTCGAAAATTTTTTTAAAAATTTTTTTCAAAATTTTTTTCGAAGATTTTTTTTCAAAATTTTTTTGGAAAATTTTTTTCGAAAATTTTTTTTCGAAATTTTTTTCGAAAATTTTTTTCGGAAATTTTTTCGAAAATTTTTTTCGAAAATTTTTTTCGGAAATTTTTTCGAAAATTTTTTCGAAAATTTTTTCGAAAATTTTTTCGAAAATTTTTTCGAAAATTTTTTTTCAAAATTTTTTTCGAAAATTTTTTTTCAAAATTTTCTTCAAATTTTTTTCGAAAATTTTTATTTCAAAATTTTTTTCGAAAATTTTTCTTCGAAATTTTTTTGGAAATTTTTTTTTCAAAATTTTTTTCGAAAATTTTTTTCAAAATTTTTTTCGAAAATTTTTTTCGAAAATTCTTTTCGAAAATTCTTTTCGAAAATTTTTTTTCATAATTTTTTTCAAAATTTTTTTCGAAAATTTTATTTCAAAATTTTTTCCGAAAATTTTTTTTCAAAATTTTTTTTCAAAATTTTTTTCAAAATTTTTTTCGAAAATTTTTTTTCAAAATTTTTTTCGAAAATTTTTTTTCAAAATTTTTTTCGAAAATTTTTTTTCAAAATTTTTTTCCGAAATTTTTTTTCAAAATTTTTTTCCGAAATTTTTTTCGAAATTTTTTTTAAAAATTTTTTTCAAAATTTTTTTCAAAACTTTTTTCGAAATTTTTTTTTTTAATTTTTTTCGAAAATTTTTTTTCAAATTTTTTTTCAAAATTTTTTTCGAAAATTTTTTTTCAAATTTTTTTTCGAAATTTTTTTTGAAAATTTATTTTCAAAATTTTTTTCGAAAATTTTTTTCAAAATTTTTTTCGAAAATTTTTTTCAAAATTTTTTTCAAAATTTTTTTCGAAAATTATTTTTCAAAATTTTTTTTCAAAATTTTTTTCGAAATTTTTTTCGAAAATTTTTTTCGAAAGTTTTTTTTCAAAATTTTTTTCAAAATTTTTTTCGAAAATTTTTCAAAATTTTTTTCGAAAATTTTTTTCGAAAATTTTTTTTGAAAATTTTTTTCAAGATTTTTTTCGAAATTTTTTTTTCAAAATTTTTTTCGAAATTTTTTTTCAAAATTTTTTTCGAAAATTTTTTTTCAAAATTTTTTTCGAAAATTTTTTTTCGAAATTTTTTTGGAAAATTTTCTTTCAAAATTTTTTTCGAGAATTTTTTTCAAAATTTTTTTCGAAAATTTTTTTTCAAAATTTTTTTCGAAAATACTTTTCGAAAATTCTTTTCGAAAATTCTTTCGAAAATTTTTTTTCATAATTTTTTTCAAAATTTTTTTCGAAAATTTTATTTCAAAATATTTTTCGAAATTTTTTTTTCAAAATTTTTTTCAAAATTTTTTTCGAAAATTTTTTTTCAAAATTTTTTTCGAAAATATTTTTCAAAAATTTTTTTTTAAAATTTTTTTCCGAAATGTTTTTCGAAAATTTTTTTTCAAAATTTTTTTCCGAAATTTTTTTCGAAAATTTTTTTTTAAATTTTTTTCGAAAATTTTTTTTCGAAATTTTTTTCGAAAATTTTTTTCAAAATTTTTTTCGAAAATTTTTTTTCAAAATTTTTTTCGAAAATTTTTTTTCAAAATTTTTTTCGAAAATTTTTATTCAAAATGTTTTTCCGAAATTTTTTTCGACAATTTTTTTTCAAAATTTTTTTCGAAAATTTTTTTTCAAAATTTTTTTCAAAATTTTTTTCGAAAATTTTTTTTCGTAATTTTTTTCGAAAATTTTTTTCGAAAATTTTTTTCTAAAATTTTTTCGAAAATTTTTTTTCAAAATTTTTTTCGAAAATTTATTTTCGATATTTTTTTGGAAATTTTTTTTTCAAAATTTTTTTCAAAATTTTTTTGGAAAATTTTTTTTCAAAATTTTTTTCGAAAATTTTTTTGGAAAATTTTTTTCAAAATTTTTTTTCAAAATTTTTTTCGAAAATTTTTTTCAAAATTTTTTTCGAAAATTTTTTTGGAAAATTTTTTTCAAATTTTTTTTCGAAAATTTTTTTTCGAAATTTTTTTCGAAAATTTTTTTCAAAATTTTTTTCGAAAATTTTTTTCAAAATTTTTTTCAAAATTTTTTTTCAAAATTTTTTTCGAAATTTTTTTCGAAAATTTTTTTCGAAAGTTTTTTTTCAAAATTTTTTTCAAAATTTATTTCGAAAATTTTTTCGAAAATTTTTCGAAATTTTTTTCGAAAATTTTTTTTGAAAATTTTTTTCAAGATTTTTTTCGAAATTTTTTTTTCAAAATTTTTTTCGAAATTTTTTTTCAAAATTTTTTTCGAAAATTTTTTTTCAAAATTTTTTTCGAAAATTTTTTTTCGAAATTTTTTTGGAAAATTTTCTTTCAAAATTTTTTTCGAGAATTTTTTTCAAAATTTTTTTCGAAAATTTTTTTTCAAATTTTTTTTCAAAAATTCTTTTCGAAAATTCTTTTCGAAAATTTTTTTTCATAATTTTTTTCAAAATTTTTTTCGAAAATTTTATTTCAAAATTTTTTTCGAAATTTTTTTTTCAAAATTTTTTTCAAAATTTTTTTCGAAAATTTTTTTTCAAAATTTTTTTCGAAAATTTTTTTCAAAAATTTTTTTCGAAAATTTTTTTTCAAAATTTTTTTCGAAATTTTTTTCATAATTTTTTTCGAAAATTTTTTTTAAAAAATTTTTTTGAAAATTTTTTTCAAAATTTTTTTCGAAAATTTTTTTGGAAAATTTTTTTTCAAAATTTTTTTCGAAAATTTTTTTAAAAATTTTTTTTGAAAATTTTTTTTCGAAATTTTTTTCGAAAATTTTTTTCGCTAATTTTTTCGAAAATTTTTTTCGAAAATTTTTTTCGGAAATTTTTTCGAAAATTTTTTCGAAAATTTTTTCGAAAATTTTTTCGAAAATTTTTTTTCAAAATTTTTTTCGAAATTTTTTTTTCAAAATTTTCTTCAAAATTTTTTTTCGAAATTTTTTTCGAAAATTTTTTTCGGAAATTTTTTCGAAAATTTTTTTTCGAAAACTTTTTTCGGAAATTTTTTCGAAAATTTTTTCGAAAATTTTTTTTCAAAATTTTTTTCGAAAATTTTTTTTCAAAATTTTCTTCAAAATTTTTTTCGAAAATTTTTATTTCAAAATTTTTTTCGAAAATTTTTTTTCGAAATTTTTTTGGAAATTTTTTTTTCGAAATTTTTTTCGAAAATTTTTTTCAAAATTTTTTTCGAAAATTTTTTTGGAAAATTTTTTTCAAATTTTTTTTTCAAAATTTTTTTCGAAAATTTTTTTCAAAATTTTTTTCGAAAATTTTTTTGGAAATTTTTTTTCAAATTTTTTTTCGAAAATTTTTTTTCGAAATTTTTTTCGAAAATTTTTTTCAAAATTTTTTTCGAAAATTTTTTTCAAAATTTTTTTCAAAATTTTTTTCGAAAATTATTTTTCAAAATTTTTTTTCAAAATTTTTTTCGAAATTTTTTTCGAAAATTTTTTTCGAAAGTTTTTTTTCAAAATTTTTTTCAAAATTTTTTTCGAAAATTTTTTCGAAAATTTTTCGAAATTTTTTTCGAAAATTTTTTTCGGAAATTTTTTTTGAAAATTTTTTTCAAGATTATTTTCGAAATTTTTTTTTTCAAAATTTTTTTCAAAATTTTTTTTCAAAATTTTTTTCGAAAATTTTTTTTCAAAATTTTTTTCGAAAATTTTTTTTCGAAATTTTTTTGGAAAATTTTCTTTCAAAATTTTTTTCGAGAATTTTTTTCAAAATTTTTTTCGAAAATTTTTTTTCAAAATTTTTTTCGAAAATTCTTTTCGAAAATTTTTTTTCATAATTTTTTTCAAAATTTTTTTCGAAAATTTTATTTCAAAATTTTTTTCGAAATTTTTTTTTCAAAATTTTTTTCAAAATTTTTTTCGAAAATTTTTTTTCAAAATTTTTTTCGAAAATTTTTTTCAAAATTTTTTTTTCAAAATTTTTTTCCGAAATTTTTTTCGAAAATTTTTTTTCAAAATTTTTTTCCGAAATTTTTTTCGAAAATTTTTTCAAAATTTTTTTCGAAAATTTTTTTTCAAAATTTTTTTCGAAAATTTTTTTTCGAAATTTTTTTGGAAAATTTTCTTTCAAAATTTTTTTCGAGAATTTTTTTCAAAATTTTTTTCGAAAATTTTTTTTCAAAATTTTTTTCGAAAATACTTTTCGAAAATTCTTTTCGAAAATTCTTTCGAAAATTTTTTTTCATAATTTTTTTCAAAATTTTTTTCGAAAATTTTATTTCAAAATATTTTTCGAAATTTTTTTTTCAAAATTTTTTTCAAAATTTTTTTCGAAAATTTTTTTTCAAAATTTTTTTCGAAAATTTTTTTCAAAAATTTTTTTTTTAAATTTTTTTCCGAAATGTTTTTCGAAAATTTTTTTTCAAAATTTTTTTCCGAAATTTTTTTCGAAAATTTTTTTTTTAATTTTTTTCGAAAATTTTTTTTCGAAATTTTTTTCGAAAATTTTTTTCAAAATTTTTTTCGAAAATTTTTTTTCAAAATTTTTTTCGAAAATTTTTTTTCAAAATTTTTTTCGAAAATTTTTATTCAAAATGTTTTTCCGAAATTTTTTTCGACAATTTTTTTTCAAAATTTTTTTCGAAAATTTTTTTTCAAAATTTTTTTCAAAATTTTTTTCGAAAATTTTTTTTCGTAATTTTTTTCGAAAATTTTTTTCGAAAATTTTTTTCTAAAATTTTTTCGAAAATTTTTTTTCAAAATTTTTTTCGAAAATTTATTTTCGATATTTTTTTGGAAATTTTTTTTTCAAAATTTTTTTCAAAATTTTTTTGGAAAATTTTTTTTCAAAATTTTTTTCGAAAATTTTTTTGGAAAATTTTTTTCCAAATTTTTTTTCAAAATTTTTTTCGAAAATTTTTTTCAAAATTTTTTTCGAAAATTTTTTTGGAAAATTTTTTTCAAATTTTTTTTCGAAAATTTTTTTTCGAAATTTTTTTCGAAAATTTTTTTCAAAATTTTTTTCGAAAATTTTTTTCAAAATTTTTTTCAAAATTTTTTTTCAAAATTTTTTTCGAAATTTTTTTCGAAAATTTTTTTCGAAAGTTTTTTTTCAAAATTTTTTTCAAAATTTATTTCGAAAATTTTTTCGAAAATTTTTCGAAATTTTTTTCGAAAATTTTTTTTGAAAATTTTTTTCAAGATTTTTTTCGAAATTTTTTTTTCAAAATTTTTTTCGAAATTTTTTTTCAAAATTTTTTTCGAAAATTTTTTTTCAAAATTTTTTTCGAAAATTTTTTTTCGAAATTTTTTTGGAAAATTTTCTTTCAAAATTTTTTTCGAGAATTTTTTTCAAAATTTTTTTCGAAAATTTTTTTTCAAATTTTTTTTCGAAAATTCTTTTCGAAAATTCTTTTCGAAAATTTTTTTTCATAATTTTTTTCAAAATTTTTTTCGAAAATTTTATTTCAAAATTTTTTTCGAAATTTTTTTTTCAAAATTTTTTTCAAAATTTTTTTCGAAAATTTTTTTTCAAAATTTTTTTCGAAAATTTTTTTCAAAAATTTTTTTCGAAAATTTTTTTTCAAAATTTTTTTCGAAATTTTTTTCATAATTTTTTTCGAAAATTTTTTTTAAAAATTTTTTTTGAAAATTTTTTTCAAAATTTTTTTCGAAAATTTTTTTGGAAAATTTTTTTTCAAAATTTTTTTCGAAAATTTTTTTAAAAATTTTTTTTGAAAATTTTTTTTCGAAATTTTTTTCGAAAATTTTTTTCGGTAATTTTTTCGAAAATTTTTTTCGAAAATTTTTTTCGGAAATTTTTTCGAAAATTTTTTCGAAAATTTTTTCGAAAATTTTTTCGAAAATTTTTTTTCAAAATTTTTTTCGAAATTTTTTTTTCAAAATTTTCTTCAAAATTTTTTTTCGAAATTTTTTTCGAAAATTTTTTTCGGAAATTTTTTCGAAAATTTTTTTTCGAAAACTTTTTTCGGAAATTTTTTCGAAAATTTTTTCGAAAATTTTTTTTCAAAATTTTTTTCGAAAATTTTTTTTCAAAATTTTCTTCAAAATTTTTTTCGAAAATTTTTATTTCAAAATTTTTTTCGAAAATTTTTTTTCGAAATTTTTTTGGAAATTTTTTTTTCGAAATTTTTTTCGAAAATTTTTTTCAAAATTTTTTTCGAAAATTTTTTTGGAAAATTTTTTTCAAATTTTTTTTTCAAAATTTTTTTCGAAAATTTTTTTCAAAATTTTTTTCGAAAATTTTTTTGGAAATTTTTTTTCAAATTTTTTTTCGAAAATTTTTTTTCGAAATTTTTTTCGAAAATTTTTTTCAAAATTTTTTTCGAAAATTTTTTTCAAAATTTTTTTCAAAATTTTTTTCGAAAATTATTTTTCAAAATTTTTTTTCAAAATTTTTTTCGAAATTTTTTTCGAAAATTTTTTTCGAAAGTTTTTTTTCAAAATTTTTTTCAAAATTTTTTTCGAAAATTTTTTCGAAAATTTTTCGAAATTTTTTTCGAAAATTTTTTTCGGAAATTTTTTTTGAAAATTTTTTTCAAGATTATTTTCGAAATTTTTTTTTTCAAAATTTTTTTCAAAATTTTTTTTCAAAATTTTTTTCGAAAATTTTTTTTCAAAATTTTTTTCGAAAATTTTTTTTCGAAATTTTTTTGGAAAATTTTCTTTCAAAATTTTTTTCGAGAATTTTTTTCAAAATTTTTTTCGAAAATTTTTTTTCAAAATTTTTTTCGAAAATTCTTTTCGAAAATTTTTTTTCATAATTTTTTTCAAAATTTTTTTTGGAAAATTTTATTTCAAAATTTTTTTCGAAATTTTTTTTTCAAAATTTTTTTCAAAATTTTTTTCGAAAATTTTTTTTCAAAATTTTTTTCGAAAATTTTTTTCAAAATTTTTTTTTCAAAATTTTTTTCCGAAATTTTTTTCGAAAATTTTTTTTCAAAATTTTTTTCCGAAATTTTTTTCGAAAATTTTTTTTAAATTTTTTTCGAAATTTTTTTTTCGAAATTTTTTTCGAAAATTTTTTTCAAAATTTTTTTCGAAAATTTTTTCGAAAATTTTTTTTCAAAATTTTTTTCGAAAATTTTTTTTCAAAATTTTTTTCAAAATTTTTTTCGAAAATTTTTTTTCAAAATTTTTTTCGAAATTTTTTTTCAAAATTTTTTTCGAAATTTTTTTTTCGAAATTTTTTTTCAAAATTTTTTTCGAAAATTTTTTTTCAAAATTTTTTCAAAATTTTTTTCGAAAATTTTTTTTTCCGAAATTTTTTTCGAAAATTTTTTTTCAAAATTTTTTTCGAAAATTTTTTTTCAAAATTTTTTTCAAAATTTTTTTCGAAAATTTTTTTTCAAAATTTTTTTCGAAATTTTTTTTCAAAATTTTTTTCGAAACTTTTTTTTCAAAATTTTTTTCAAAAATTTTCTTCGAAAATTTTTTTCGAAATTTTTTTGGAAATTTTCTTTTCAAAATTTTTTTCGAAAATTTTTTTTCAAAATTTTTTTCGAAAATTTTTTTCAAAATTTTTTTCGAAAATTTTTTTGGAAAATTTTTTTTCAAAATTTTTTTCGAAATTTTTTTTAAAAATTTTTTTCAAAAATTTTTTCGAAAATTTTTTTCGAAATTTTTTTTTTAAATTTTTTTCAAAAATTTTTTTTCAAAATTTTTTTCAAAATTTTTTTCGAAAATTTTTTTTCAAAATTTTTTTCGAAAATTTTTTTTCGAAATTTTTTTCGAAAATTTTTTTTCAAAATTTTTTTCGAAAATTTTTTTTCAAAATTTTTTTCGAAAATTTTTTTCAAAATTTTTTTCGAAAATTTTTTTCAAAATTTTTTTCGAAAATTTTTTTTCGAAATTTTTTTGGAAAATTTTCTTTCAAAATTTTTTTCGAGAATTTTTTTCGAAATTTTTTTCGAAAATTTTTTTCAAAATTTTTTTCGAAAATTTTTTCGAAAATTTTTTTTCAAAATTTTTTTCGAAAATTTTTTTTCAAAATTTTTTTCAAAATTTTTTTCGAAAATTTTTTTTCAAAATTTTTTTCGAAATTTTTTTTCAAAATTTTTTTCGAAATTTTTTTTTCGAAATTTTTTTTTAAAATTTTTTTCGAAAATTTTTTTTCAAAATTTTTTCAAAATTTTTTTCGAAAATTTTTTTTTCCGAAATTTTTTTCGAAAATTTTTTTCAAAATTTTCTGCGAAAATTTTTTCGAAAATTTTTTTTCAAAATTTTTTTCGAAAATTTTTTTTTCAAAATTTTTTTCGAAAATTTTTTTCAAAATTTTTTTCGAAAATTTTTTTCGAAAATTTTTTTCGAAAATTTTTTTTCAAAATTGTTTTCGAAAATTTTTTTTCGAAATTTTTTTCGAAAATTTTTTTCAAAATTTTTTTCGAAAATTTTTTTCAAAATTTTTTTCGAAAATTTTTTCGAAAATTTTTTTTCAAAATTTTTTTCGAAACTTTTTTTTCAAAATTTTTTTCAAAAATTTTCTTCGAAAATTTTTTTCGAAATTTTTTTGGAAATTTTCTTTTCAAAATTTTTTTCGAAATTTTTTTTTCAAAATTTTTTTCGAAAATTTTTTTCAAAATTTTTTTCGAAAATTTTTTTGGAAAATTTTTTTTCAAAATTTTTTTCGAAATTTTTTTTAAAAATTTTTTTCTAAAATTTTTTCGAAAATTTTTTTCGAAATTTTTTTTTTAAATTTTTTTCAAAAATTTTTTTTCAAAATTTTTTTCAAAATTTTTTTCGAAAATTTTTTTTCAAAATTTTTTTCGAAAATTTTTTTTCGAAATTTTTTTCGAAAATTTTTTTTCAAAATTTTTTTCGAAAATTTTTTTTCAAAATTTTTTTCGAAAATTTTTTTCAAAATTTTTTTCGAAAATTTTTTTCAAAATTTTTTTCGAAAATTTTTTTCGAAAATTTTTTTTCAAAATTTTTTTCAAAATTGTTTTTCAAAATTTTTTTTCAAATTTTTTTTCGAAAATTTTTTTCGAAAATTTTTTTTCGAAATTATTTTGGAAATTTTTTTTCCAAAATTTTTTTCGAAAATTTTTTTCAAATTTTTTTCGAAAATTTTTTTCGAAATTTTTTTTTCAAAATTTTTTTCGAAAACTTTTTTTTCAAAATTTTTTTCAAAATCTTTTTCGAAAATTTCTTCGAAAATTTTTTCGAAAATTTTTTTTCAAAATTTTTTTCGAAAATTTTTTTTTCAAAATTTTTTTCGAAAATTTTTTTCAAAATTTTTTTCGAAAATTTTTTTCGAAAATTTTTTTCGAAAATTTTTTTTCAAAATTGTTTTCGAAAATTTTTTTTCGAAATTTTTTTCGAAAATTTTTTTCAAAATTTTTTTCGAAAATTTTTTTCAAAATTTTTTTCGAAAATTTTTTCGAAAATTTTTTTTCAAAATTTTTTTCGAAACTTTTTTTTCAAAATTTTTTTCAAAAATTTTCTTCGAAAATTTTTTTCGAAATTTTTTTGGAAATTTTCTTTTCAAAATTTTTTTCGAAAATTTTTTTTCAAAATTTTTTTCGAAAATTTTTTTCAAAATTTTTTTCGAAAATTTTTTTGGAAAATTTTTTTTCAAAATTTTTTTCGAAATTTTTTTTAAAAATTTTTTTCAAAAATTTTTTCGAAAATTTTTTTCGAAATTTTTTTTTTAAATTTTTTTCAAAAATTTTTTTTCAAAATTTTTTTCAAAATTTTTTTCGAAAATTTTTTTTCAAAATTTTTTTCGAAAATTTTTTTTCGAAATTTTTTTCGAAAATTTTTTTTCAAAATTTTTTTCGAAAATTTTTTTTCAAAATTTTTTTCGAAAATTTTTTTCAAAATTTTTTTCGAAAATTTTTTTCAAAATTTTTTTCGAAAATTTTTTTCGAAAATTTTTTTTCAAAATTTTTTTCAAAATTGTTTTTCAAAATTTTTTTTCAAATTTTTTTTCGAAAATTTTTTTCGAAAATTTTTTTCGAAAATTTTTTTTCGAAATTATTTTGGAAATTTTTTTTCCAAAATTTTTTTCGAAAATTTTTTTCAAATTTTTTTCGAAAATTTTTTTCGAAATTTTTTTTTCAAAATTTTTTTCGAAAACTTTTTTTTCAAAATTTTTTTCAAAATCTTTTTCGAAAATTTTTTTCAAAATTTTTTTCGAAAAGTTTTTTCGAAATTTTTTTTTTTTAATTTTTTTCGAAAATTTTTTTACGAAAATTTTATTTCAAAATTTTTTTCGAAAATTTTTTTTTCAAAATTTTTTTCGAAAGTTTTTTTTCAAAATTTTTTTCAAAATTTTTTTCGAAAATTTTTTCGAAAATTTTTCTTCAAAATTCTTTCGAAAATTTTTTTTCAAAATTTTTTTCGAAAATTTTTTTTCAAAATTTTTTCCGAAATTTTTTTCGAAAATTTTTTTTCAAAATTTTTTTCGAAAATTTTTTTTCAAAATTTTTTTCGAAAATTTTTTTTCAAAATTTTTTTCAAAATTTTTTTCGAAAATTTTTTTTCAAAATTTTTTTCGAAAATTTTTTTTCGAAATTTTTTTGGAAATTTTTTTTTCAAAATCTTTTTCGAAATTTTTTTTCAAAATTTTTTTCGAAAATTTTTTTCGAAAATTTTTTTTCAAAATTGTTTTCGAAAATTTTTTTTCGAAATTTTTTTCGAAAATTTTTTTCAAAATTTTTTTCGAAAATTTTTTTCAAAATTTTTTTCGAAAATTTTTTCGAAAATTTTTTTTCAAAATTTTTTTCGAAACTTTTTTTTCAAAATTTTTTTCAAAAATTTTCTTCGAAAATTTTTTTCGAAATTTTTTTGGAAATTTTCTTTTCAAAATTTTTTTCGAAATTTTTTTTTCAAAATTTTTTTCGAAAATTTTTTTCAAAATTTTTTTCGAAAATTTTTTTGGAAAATTTTTTTTCAAAATTTTTTTCGAAATTTTTTTTAAAAATTTTTTTCAAAAATTTTTTCGAAAATTTTTTTCGAAATTTTTTTTTTAAATTTTTTTCAAAAATTTTTTTTCAAAATTTTTTTCAAAATTTTTTTCGAAAATTTTTTTTCAAAATTTTTTTCGAAAATTTTTTTTCGAAATTTTTTTCGAAAATTTTTTTTCAAAATTTTTTTCGAAAATTTTTTTTCAAAATTTTTTTCGAAAATTTTTTTCAAAATTTTTTTCGAAAATTTTTTTCAAAATTTTTTTCGAAAATTTTTTTCGAAAATTTTTTTTCAAAATTTTTTTCAAAATTGTTTTTCAAAATTTTTTTTCAAATTTTTTTTCGAAAATTTTTTTCGAAAATTTTTTTTCGAAATTATTTTGGAAATTTTTTTTCCAAAATTTTTTTCGAAAATTTTTTTCAAATTTTTTTCGAAAATTTTTTTCGAAATTTTTTTTTCAAAATTTTTTTCGAAAACTTTTTTTTCAAAATTTTTTTCAAAATCTTTTTCGAAAATTTCTTCGAAAATTTTTTCGAAAATTTTTTTTCAAAATTTTTTTCGAAAATTTTTTTTTCAAAATTTTTTTCGAAAATTTTTTTCAAAATTTTTTTCGAAAATTTTTTTCGAAAATTTTTTTCGAAAATTTTTTTTCAAAATTGTTTTCGAAAATTTTTTTTCGAAATTTTTTTCGAAAATTTTTTTCAAAATTTTTTTCGAAAATTTTTTTCAAAATTTTTTTCGAAAATTTTTTCGAAAATTTTTTTTCAAAATTTTTTTCGAAACTTTTTTTTCAAAATTTTTTTCAAAAATTTTCTTCGAAAATTTTTTTCGAAATTTTTTTGGAAATTTTCTTTTCAAAATTTTTTTCGAAAATTTTTTTTCAAAATTTTTTTCGAAAATTTTTTTCAAAATTTTTTTCGAAAATTTTTTTGGAAAATTTTTTTTCAAAATTTTTTTCGAAATTTTTTTTAAAAATTTTTTTCAAAAATTTTTTCGAAAATTTTTTTCGAAATTTTTTTTTTAAATTTTTTTCAAAAATTTTTTTTCAAAATTTTTTTCAAAATTTTTTTCGAAAATTTTTTTTCAAAATTTTTTTCGAAAATTTTTTTTCGAAATTTTTTTCGAAAATTTTTTTTCAAAATTTTTTTCGAAAATTTTTTTTCAAAATTTTTTTCGAAAATTTTTTTCAAAATTTTTTTCGAAAATTTTTTTCAAAATTTTTTTCGAAAATTTTTTTCGAAAATTTTTTTTCAAAATTTTTTTCAAAATTGTTTTTCAAAATTTTTTTTCAAATTTTTTTTCGAAAATTTTTTTCGAAAATTTTTTTCGAAAATTTTTTTTCGAAATTATTTTGGAAATTTTTTTTCCAAAATTTTTTTCGAAAATTTTTTTCAAATTTTTTTCGAAAATTTTTTTCGAAATTTTTTTTTCAAAATTTTTTTCGAAAACTTTTTTTTCAAAATTTTTTTCAAAATCTTTTTCGAAAATTTTTTTCAAAATTTTTTTCGAAAAGTTTTTTCGAAATTTTTTTTTTTAATTTTTTTCGAAAATTTTTTTACGAAAATTTTATTTCAAAATTTTTTTCGAAAATTTTTTTTTCAAAATTTTTTTCGAAAGTTTTTTTTCAAAATTTTTTTCAAAATTTTTTTCGAAAATTTTTTCGAAAATTTTTCTTCAAAATTCTTTCGAAAATTTTTTTTCAAAATTTTTTTCGAAAATTTTTTTTCAAAATTTTTTTCCGAAATTTTTTTCGAAAATTTTTTTTCAAAATTTTTTTCGAAAATTTTTTTTCAAAATTTTTTTCAAAATTTTTTTCGAAAATTTTTTTTCAAAATTTTTTTCGAAAATTTTTTTTCGAAATTTTTTTGGAAATTTTTTTTTCAAAATCTTTTTCGAAATTTTTTTTCAAAATTTTTTTCGAAAAATTTTTTCGAATTTTTTTTTAAAAATTTTTTTTGAAAATTTTTTTTCGAAATTTTTTTGGAAATTTTTTTTTCAAAATTTTTTTCGAAAATTTTTTTCGAAATTTTTTTTCGAAAATTTTTTTCAAAATTTTTTTCGAAAATTTTTCGAAAATTTTTTTTCAAAATTTTTTTCGAAAATTCTTTTCGAAAATTTTTTTTTCATAATTTTTTTCATAATTTTTTTCGAAAATTTTATTTCAAAATTTTTTTCGAAAATTTTTTTTCAAAATTTTTTTCTTAAATTTTTTTTCAAAATTTTTTTCGAAAATTTTTTTCGAAAATTTTTTTTCAAAATTTTTTTCGAAAATTTTATTCAAATTTTTTTTTCGAAAATTTTTTTGGAAATTTTTTTGTCAAAATTTTTTTCGAAAATTTTTTTAAAAATTTTTTTCGAAAATTTTTTTTCGAAATTTTTTTCGAAAATTTTATTCAAATTTTTTTTCGAAAATTTTTTCGAAAATTTTTTTGGAAAATTTTTTTTCAAAATGTTTTTCGAAAATTTTTTTAAAAATTTTTTTCAAAATTTTTTTCGAAGATTTTTTTTCAAAATTTTTTTGGAAAATTTTTTTCGAAAATTTTTTTTCGAAATTTTTTTCGAAAATTTTTTTCGGAAATTTTTTCGAAAATTTTTTTCGAAAATTTTTTTCGGAAATTTTTTCGAAAATTTTTTCGAAAATTTTTTCGAAAATTTTTTCGAAAATTTTTTTTCAAAATTTTTTTCGAAAATTTTTTTTCAAAATTTTCTTCAAAATTTTTTTCGAAAATTTTTATTTCAAAATTTTTTTCGAAAATTTTTCTTCGAAATTTTTTTCGAAAATTTTTTTCGAAAATTCTTTTCGAAAATTCTTTTCGAAAATTTTTTTTCATAATTTTTTTCAAAATTTTTTTCCGAAATTTTTTTTCAAAATTTTTTTCCAAAATTTTTTTCGAAAAGTTTTTTTCAAAATTTTTTTCGAAAATTTTTTTTCAAAATTTTTTTCAAAATTTTTTTTCGAAATTTTATTCGAAAATTTTTTTCAAAATTTTTTTCGAAAATTTTTTCGAAAATTTTTTTTCAAAATTTTTTTCGAAAATTGTTTTTCAAAATGTTTTTCAAAATTTTTTTCGAAAATTTTTTTTCAAAATTTTTTTCGAAATTTTTTTTCAAAATTTTTTTCGAAAATTTTTTTTCGAAATTTTTTTTCAAAATTTTTTTCGAAAATTTTTTATCAAAATTTTATTTCAAAATTTTTTTCGAAATTTTTTTTTCAAAATTTTTTTCAAAATTTTTTTCGAAAATTTTTTTTCAAAATTTTTTTCGAAAATTTTTTTCAAAATTTTTTTTTCAAAATTTTTTTCCGAAATTTTTTTCGAAAATTTTTTTTCAAAATTTTTTTCAAAATTTTTTTCGAAAATTTTTTTTCAAAATTTTTTTCGAAATTTTTTTTCAAAATTTTTTTCGAAAATTTTTTTTCGAAATTTTTTTTCAAAATTTTTTTCGAAAATTTTTTTTCAAAATTTTTTTCGAAAATTTTTTTCCGAAATTTTTTTCGAAAATTTTTTTCAAAATTTTCTTCGAAAATTTTTTCGAAAATTTTTTTTCAAAATTTTTTTCGAAAATTTTTTTTTCAAAATTTTTTTCGAAAATTTTTTTCAAAATTTTTTTCGAAAATTTTTTTCGAAAATTTTTTTCGAAAATTTTTTTTCAAAATTGTTTTCGAAAATTTTTTTTCGAAATTTTTTTCGAAAATTTTTTTCAAAATTTTTTTCGAAAATTTTTTTCAAAATTTTTTTCGAAAATTTTTTCGAAAATTTTTTTTCAAAATTTTTTTCGAAACTTTTTTTTCAAAATTTTTTTCAAAAATTTTCTTCGAAAATTTTTTTCGAAATTTTTTTGGAAATTTTCTTTTCAAAATTTTTTTCGAAAATTTTTTTTCAAAATTTTTTTCGAAAATTTTTTTCAAAATTTTTTTCGAAAATTTTTTTGGAAAATTTTTTTTCAAAATTTTTTTCGAAATTTTTTTTAAAAATTTTTTTCAAAATTTTTTTCGAAAATTTTTTTCGAAATTTTTTTTTTTAATTTTTTTCGAAAATTTTTTTTCAAAATTTTTTTCAAAATTTTTTTCGAAAATTTTTTTTCAAAATTTTTTTCGAAAATTTTTTTTCGAAATTTTTTTCGAAAATTTTTTTTCAAAATTTTTTTCGAAAATTTTTTTCAAAATTTTTTTCGAAAATTTTTTTCAAAATTTTTTTCGAAAATTTTTTTCGAAAATTTTTTTTCAAAATTTTTTTCAAAATTGTTTTTAAAAATTTTTTTTCAAATTTTTTTTCGAAAATTTTTTTCGAAAATTTTTTTTCGAAATTATTTTGGAAATTTTTTTTCCAAAATTTTTTTCGAAAATTTTTTTCAAAATTTTTTTCGAAAATTTTTTTCGAAATTTTTTTTTCAAAATTTTTTTCGAAAACTATTTTTCCAAATTTTTTTCAAAATCTTTTTCGAAAATTTTTTTCAAAATTTTTTTCGAAAAGTTTTTTCGAAATTTTTTTTTTTTAATTTTTTTCGAAAATTTTTTTACGAAAATTTTATTTCAAAATTTTTTTCGAAAATTTTTTTTCAAAATTTTTTTCGAAAGTTTTTTTTCAAACTTTTTTCAAATTTTTTTTCGAAAATTTTTTCGAAAATTTTTCTTCAAAATTCTTTCGAAAATTTTTTTTCAAAATTTTTTTCGAAAATTTTTTTTCAAAATTTTTTTCAAAATTTTTTTCGAAAATTTTTTTTCAAAATTTTTTTCGAAAATTTTTTTTCGAAATTTTTTTGGAAATTTTTTTTTCAAAATCTTTTTCGAAAATTTTTTTCAAAATTTTTTTCGAAAAATTTTTTCGAATTTTTTTTTTTTAATTTTTTTTGAAAATTTTTTTTCGAAATTTTATTGGAAATTTTTTTTTCAAAATTTTTTTCGAAAATTTTTTTCGAAATTTTTTTTCGAAAATTTTTTTCAAAATTTTTTTCGAAAATTTTTCGAAAATTTTTTTTCAAAATTTTTTTCGAAAATTCTTTTCGAAAATTTTTTTTTCATAATTTTTTTCGAAAATTTTATTTCAAAATTTTTTTCGAAAATTTTTTTTCAAAATTTTTTTCTTAAATTTTTTTTCAAAATTTTTTTCGAAAATTTTTTTCGAAAATTTTTTTTCAAAATTTTTTTCGAAAATTTTATTCAAATTTTTTTTTCGAAAATTTTTTTTTCAAAATTTTTTTCGAAAATTTTTTTAAAAATTTTTTTCGAAAATTTTTTTTCGAAATTTTTTTCGAAAATTTTATTCAAATTTTTTTTCGAAAATTTTTTCGAAAATTTTTTTGGAAAATTTTTTTTCAAAATGTTTTTCGAAAATTTTTTTAAAAATTTTTTTCAAACTTTTTTTCGAAGATTTTTTTTCAAAATTTTTTTGGAAAATTTTTTTCGAAAATTTTTTTTCGAAATTTTTTTCGAAAATTTTTTTCGGAAATTTTTTCGAAAATTTTTTTCGAAAATTTTTTTCGGAAATTTTTTCGAAAATTTTTTCGAAAATTTTTTCGAAAATTTTTTCGAAAATTTTTTTTCAAAATTTTTTTCGAAAATTTTTTTTCAAAATTTTCTTCAAATTTTTTTCGAAAATTTTTATTTCAAAATTTTTTTCGAAAATTTTTCTTCGAAATTTTTTTGGAAATTTTTTTTTCAAAATTTTTTTCGAAAATTTTTTTCAAAATTTTTTTCGAAAATTTTTTTCGAAAATTCTTTTCGAAAATTCTTTTCGAAAATTTTTTTTCATAATTTTTTTCAAAATTTTTTTCGAAAATTTTATTTCAAAATTTTTTCCGATTTTTTTTTTCAAAATTTTTTTTCAAAATTTTTTTCAAAATTTTTTTCGAAAATTTTTTTTCAAAATTTTTTTCGAAAATTTTTTTTTCAAAATTTTTTTCGAAAATTTTTTTTCAAAATTTTTTTCCGAAATTTTTTTTCAAAATTTTTTTCCGAAATTTTTTTCGAAATTTTTTTTAAAAATTTTTTTCAAAATTTTTTTCAAAAATTTTTTCGAAATTTTTTTTTTAATTTTTTTCGAAAATTTTTTTTCAAATTTTTTTTCAAAATTTTTTTCGAAAATTTTTTTTCAAATTTTTTTTCGAAATTTTTTTTGAAAATTTATTTTCAAAATTTTTTTCGAAAATTTTTTTCAAAATTTTTTTCGAAAATTTTTTTCAAAATTTTTTTCGAAAATTTTTTTCGAAATTTTTTTTTCAAAATTTTTTTCGAAAATTTTTTTTCAAAATTTTTTTCAAAATTTTTTTTCAAAATTTTTTTTCAAAATTTTTTTCGAAATTTTTTTTCGAAAATTTTTTTTCGAAATTTTTTTCCAAAATTTTTTTCCAAAATTTTTTTCGAAAATTTTTTTCGAAAATTTTTTTCCAAATTTTTTTCGAAAATTTTTTTCGAAATTTTTTTTTCAAAATTTTTTTCAAAATTTTTTTCGAAAATTTTTTTTCAAAATTTTCTTCGAAAATTTTTTTTCGAAATTTTTTTGGAAATTTTTTTTTCAAAATCTTTTTCGAAATTTTTTTTCAAAATTTTTTTCGAAAAATTTTTTCGAATTTTTTTTTAAAAATTTTTTTTGAAAATTTTTTTTCGAAATTTTTTTGGAAATTTTTTTTTCAAAATTTTTTTCGAAAATTTTTTTCGAAATTTTTTTTCGAAAATTTTTTTCAAAATTTTTTTCGAAAATTTTTCGAAAATTTTTTTTCAAAATTTTTTTCGAAAATTCTTTTCGAAAATTTTTTTTCATAATTTTTTTCAAAATTTTTTTCGAAAATTTTATTTCAAAATTTTTTTCGAAAATTTTTTTTCAAAATTTTTTTCGAAAATTTTTTTTCAAAATTTTTTTCGAAAATTTTTTTCGAAAATTTTTTTTCAAAATTTTTTTCGAAAATTTTATTCAAATTTTTTTTCGAAAATTTTTTTGGAAATTTTTTTTTCAAAATTTTTTTCGAAAATGTTTTTAAAAATTTTTTTCGAAAATTTTTTTTCGAAATTTTTTTCGAAAATTTTATTCAAATTTTTTTTCGAAAATTTTTTCGAAAATTTTTTTTGGAAAATTTTTTTTCAAAATGTTTTTCGAAAATTTTTTTCAAAATTTTTTTCGAAGATTTTTTTTCAAAATTTTTTTGGAAAATTTTTTTCGAAAACTTTTTTTTGGAATTTTTTTCGAAAATTTTTTTCGGAAATTTTTTCGAAAATTTTTTTCGAAAATTTTTTTCGGAAATTTTTTCGAAAATTTTTTCGAAAATTTTTTCGAAAATTTTTTCGAAAATTTTTTTTCAAAATTTTTTTCGAAAATTTTTATTTCAAAATGTTTTTCGAAAATTTTTCTTCGAAATTTTTTTGGAAATTTTTTTTTCAAAATTTTTTTCGAAAATTTTTTTCAAAATTTTTTTCGAAAATTTTTTTCAAAATTTTTTTCGAAAATTTTTTTCGAAAATTCTTTTCGAAAATTCTTTTCGAAAATTTTTTTTCATAATTTTTTTCAAAATTTTTTTCGAAAATTTTATTTCAAAATTTTTTCCGAAAATTTTTTTTCAAAATTTTTTTCAAAATTTTTTTCGAAAATTTTTTTTCAAAATTTTTTTCGAAAATTTTTTTTCAAAATTTTTTTCCGAAATTTTTTTTCAAAATTTTTTTCCGAAATTTTTTTCGAAAATTTTTTTTCAAAATTTTTTTCGAAAATTTTTTTTCAAAATTTTTTTCAAAATTTTTTTTCGAAATTTTATTCGAAAATTTTTTTCAAAATTTTTTTCGAAAATTTTTTCGAAAATTTTTTTTCAAAATTTTTTTCGAAAATTGTTTTTCAAAATTTTTTTCAAAATTTTTTTCGAAAATTTTTTTTCAAAATTTTTTTCGAAATTTTTTTTCAAAATTTTTTTCGAAAATTTTTTTTCAAAATTTTTTTCGAAATTTTTTTTTCAAATTTTTTTTCGAAAATTTTTTTCAAAATTTTTTTCAAAATTTTTTTTCGAAAATTTTTTTTCAAAATTTTTTTCAAAATTTTTTTTCGAAAATTTTTTTTCAAAATTTTTTTCGAAAATTTTTTTTCAAAATTGTTTTCGAAAATTTTTTTCGAAATTTTTTTTCAAAATTTTTTTCGAAAATTTTTTTCGAAAATTTTTTTCAAAATTTTTTTCGAAAATTTTTTCGAAAATTTTTTTTCAAAATTTTTTCGAAAATTTTTTTTCAAAATTTTTTCGAAAATTTTTTTTCAAAATTTTTTTCAAAATTTTTTTCGAAAATTTTTTTCGAAATTTTTTTGGAAATTTTTTTTTCAAAATTTTTTTCGAAATTTTTTTTTCAAAATTTTTTTCGAAAATTTTTTTCAAAATTTTTTTCGAAAATTTTTTTGGAAAATTTTTTTTCAAAATTTTTTTCGAAATTTTTTTTAAAAATTTTTTTCAAAATTTTTTTCGAAAATTTTTTCGAAATTTTTTTTTTTAATTTTTTTCGAAAATTTTTTTTCAAATTTTTTTTCAAAATTTTTTTCGAAAATTTTTTTTCAAATTTTTTTTCGAAATTTTTTTTGAAAATTTATTTTCAAAATTTTTTTCGAAAATTTTTTTCAAAATTTTTTTCGAAAATTTTTTTTCAAAATTTTTTATCAAAATTTTTTTAAAATTTTTTTTCGAAAATTTTTTTAAAATTTTTTTTCAAAAATTTTTTTTCGAAAATTTTTTTTCAAAATATTTCGAAAATTTTTTTTCAGAATTTTTTTTTGGAAATTTTTTTCAAAATTTTTTTCAAAATTTTTTTCGAAAATTTTTTTCAAAATTTTTTTTCAAAATTTTTTTCGAAAATTTTTTTTCAAAATTTTTTTCGAAAATTTTTTTTCAAAATTTTTTTCGAAAATTTTTTTTCGAAATTTTTTTCAAAATTTTTTTCGAAATTTTTTTCAAAATTTTTTTCGAAAATTTTTTTTCAAATTTTTTTTTGAAATTTTTTTTTTAAAATTTTTTTCGAAAATTTTTTTTCAAAATTTTTTTCAAATTTTTTTTCGAAAATTTTTTTTCAAAATTTTTTTAAAATTTTTTTTCAAAATTTTTTTAAAATTTTTTTTCAAAATTTTTCGAAAATTTTTTTTCAAAATTTTTTTTTGGAAATTTTTTTCAAAATTTTTTTTCAAAATTTTTTTAAAAATTTTTTTCCACAATTTTTTTCAAAATTTTTTTCGAAAATTTTTTACAAATTTTTTTTTCAAAATTTTTTTTCAAAATTTTTTTCAATTTTTTTTTCAAAATTTTTTTCGAATATTTTTTTTTGAAATTTTTTTCAAAATTTTTTTCGAAAATTTTTTTAAAAATTTTTTTCGAAAATTTTTTTCAAAATTTTTTTCAAAATTTTTTTCAAAAATTTTTTTTCAAAATTTTTTTCAAATTTTTTTCGAAAATTTTTTTCAAAATTTTTTTTCAAAATTTTTTTCGAAAATTTTTTTTCAAAATTTTCGAAAATTTTTTTCAAAATTTTCTTCGAAAATTTTTTTTTGAAATTTTTTTCGAAATTTTTTTTGAAAATTTTTTTCGAAAATTTTTTTTCGAAATTTTTTTCAAAATTTTTTTCGAAAATTTTTTTTCAAAATTTTTTTTGAAAATTTTTTTCATAATTTTTTTTGAAAATTTTTTTTCAAAATTTTTTTCGAAAATTTTTTTCAAATTTTTTTTCTTAAATTTTTTTAAAAATTTTTTTCAAAATTTTTTTCGAAAATTTTTTCCAAATTTTTTTCAAAATTTTGTTTCAAAACTTTATTCAAATTTTTTTTTTCAAAATTTTTTTCAAAAATTTTTTTCAAAATTTTTTTTCAAAATTATTTTCGAAAATTTTTTTTCAAAATTTTTTTTCAAATTTTTTTATAAAATTTTTTCCGAAAATTTTTTTTTGAAATTTTTTTCAAAATTTTTTTCGAAAATTTTTTTTCGAAATTTTTTTCAAAATTTTTTTCGAAAATTTTTTTCAAAATTTTTTTCGAAAATTTTTTTCAAAATTTTTTTCGAAAATTTTTTTCAAAATTTTTTTTCAAAATTTTTTTCAAAATTTTTTTTTCAAAATTTTTTTCAAATTTTTTTCGAAAATTTTTTTCAAAATTTTTTTTCAAAATTTTTTTCGAAAATTTTTTTTCAAAATTCTTTTCGAAAAATTTTTTTCAAAATTTTTTTCAAAATTTTTTTCGAAAATTTTTTTTAAAAATTTTTTTCAAAATTTTTTTTGAAATTTTTTTCGAAATTTTTTTTGAAAATTTTTTTCGAAAATTTTTTTTCGAAATTTTTTTAAAAATTTTTTTCGAAAATTTTTTTTCAAAATTTTTTTCAAATTTTATTATAAATTTTTTTCCGAAAAATTTTTTTTGAAATTTTTTTCAAAATTTTTTTCGAAATTTTTTTCGAAAATTTTTTTTCGTAATTTTTTCCAAAATTTTTGTCGAAATTTTTTTTTCAAAATTTTTTTCAAAAATTTTTTTTTTCAAATTTTTTTTCGAAAATATTTTTTCAAAATTTTTTTCGAAAATTTTTTTTCAAAATTTTTTAAAAATTTTTTTTCAAAATTTTTTTCGAAAATTTTTTTTCGAAATTTTTTTCGAAAATTTTTTTTCAAAATTTTTTTCGAAAATTTTTTTTCAAAATTTTTTTCGAAAATTTTTTTCAAAATTTTTTTCGAAAATTTTTTTCAAAATTTTTTTCGAAAATTTTTTTCGAAAATTTTTTTTCAAAATTTTTTTCAAAATTGTTTTTCAAAATTTTTTTTCAAATTTTTTTTCGAAAATTTTTTTCGAAAATTTTTTTTCGAAATTATTTTGGAAATTTTTTTTCCAAAATTTTTTTCGAAAATTTTTTTCAAATTTTTTTCGAAAATTTTTTTCGAAATTTTTTTTTCAAAATTTTTTTCGAAAACTTTTTTTTCAAAATTTTTTTCAAAATCTTTTTCGAAAATTTTTTTCAAAATTTTTTTCGAAAAGTTTTTTCGAAATTTTTTTTTTTTAATTTTTTTCGAAAATTTTTTTACGAAAATTTTATTTCAAAATTTTTTTCGAAAATTTTTTTTCAAAATTTTTTTCGAAAGTTTTTTTTCAAAATTTTTTTCAAAATTTTTTTCGAAAATTTTTTCGAAAATTTTTCTTCAAAATTCTTTCGAAAATTTTTTTTCAAAATTTTTTTCGAAAATTTTTTTTCAAAATTTTTTTCCGAAATTTTTTTCGAAAATTTTTTTTCGAAATTTTTTTGGAAATTTTTTTTTCAAAATCTTTTTCGAAATTTTTTTTCAAAATTTTTTTCGAAAAATTTTTTCGAATTTTTTTTTAAAAATTTTTTTTGAAAATTTTTTTTCGAAATTTTTTTGGAAATTTTTTTTTCAAAATTTTTTTCGAAAATTTTTTTCGAAATTTTTTTTCGAAAATTTTTTTCAAAATTTTTTTCGAAAATTTTTCGAAAATTTTTTTTCAAAATTTTTTTCGAAAATTCTTTTCGAAAATTTTTTTTCATAATTTTTTTCAAAATTTTTTTCGAAAATTTTTTTTCAAAATTTTTTTCGAAAATTTTTTTTCAAAATTTTTTTCGAAAATTTTTTTTCAAAATTTTTTTCGAAAATTTTTTTCGAAAATTTTTTTCGAAAATTTTTTTTCAAAATTTTTTTCGAAAATTTTATTCAAATTTTTTTTCGAAAATTTTTTTGGAAATTTTTTTTTCAAAATTTTTTTCGAAAATTTTTTTAAAAATTTTTTTCGAAAATTTTTTTTCGAAATTTTTTTCGAAAATTTTATTCAAATTTTTTTTCGAAAATTTTTTCGAAAATTTTTTTTGGAAAATTTTTTTTCAAAATGTTTTTCGAAAATTTTTTTCAAAATTTTTTTCGAAGATTTTTTTTCAAAATTTTTTTGGAAAATTTTTTTCGAAAACTTTTTTTTGGAATTTTTTTCGAAAATTTTTTTCGGAAATTTTTTCGAAAATTTTTTTCGAAAATTTTTTTCGGAAATTTTTTCGAAAATTTTTTCGAAAATTTTTTCGAAAATTTTTTCGAAAATTTTTTTTCAAAATTTTTTTCGAAAATTTTTATTTCAAAATGTTTTTCGAAAATTTTTCTTCGAAATTTTTTTGGAAATTTTTTTTTCAAAATTTTTTTCGAAAATTTTTTTCAAAATTTTTTTCGAAAATTTTTTTCGAAAATTCTTTTCGAAAATTCTTTTCGAAAATTTTTTTTCATAATTTTTTTCAAAATTTTTTTCGAAAATTTTATTTCAAAATTTTTTCCGAAAATTTTTTTTCAAAATTTTTTTTCAAAATTTTTTTCAAAATTTTTTTCGAAAATTTTTTTTCAAAATTTTTTTCGAAAATTTTTTTTCAAAATTTTTTTCCGAAATTTTTTTTCAAAATTTTTTTCCGAAATTTTTTTCGAAAATTTTTTTTGAAAATTTTTTTCGAAAATTTTTTTTCAAAATTTTTTTCAAAATTTTTTTTCGAAATTTTATTCGAAAATTTTTTTCAAAATTTTTTTCGAAAATTTTTTCGAAAATTTTTTTTCAAAATTTTTTTCGAAAATTGTTTTTCAAAATTTTTTTCAAAATTTTTTTCGAAAATTTTTTTTCAAATTTTTTTTCGAAAATTTTTTTCAAAATTTTTTTCAAAATTTTTTTTCGAAAATTTTTTTTCAAAATTTTTTTCAAAATTTTTTTTCGAAAATTTTTTTTCAAAATTTTTTTCGAAAATTTTTTTTCAAAATTGTTTTCGAAAATTTTTTTTCAAAATTTTTTTCGAAATTTTTTTTCAAAATTTTTTTCGAAAATTTTTTTCGAAAATTTTTTTCAAAATTTTTTTCGAAAATTTTTTCGAAAATTTTTTTTCAAAATTTTTTCGAAAATTTTTTTTCAAAATTTTTTTCAAAATTTTTTTCGAAAATTTTTTTCGAAATTTTTTTGGAAATTTTTTTTTCAAAATTTTTTTCGAAATTTTTTTTTCAAAATTTTTTTCGAAAATTTTTTTCAAAATTTTTTTCGAAAATTTTTTTGGAAAATTTTTTTTCAAAATTTTTTTCGAAATTTTTTTTAAAAATTTTTTTCAAAATTTTTTTCGAAAATTTTTTCGAAATTTTTTTTTTTAATTTTTTTCGAAAATTTTTTTTCAAATTTTTTTTCAAAATTTTTTTCGAAAATTTTTTTTCAAATTTTTTTTCGAAATTTTTTTTGAAAATTTATTTTCAAAATTTTTTTCGAAAATTTTTTTCAAAATTTTATTCGAAAATTTTTTTTCAAAATTTTTTTTCAAAATTTTTTTAAAATTTTTTTTCGAAAATTTTTTTAAAATTTTTTTTCAAAAATTTTTTTTCGAAAATTTTTTTTCAAAATATTTCGAAAATTTTTTTTCAAAATTTTTTTTTGGAAATTTTTTTCAAAATTTTTTTTCAAAATTTTTTTCGAAAATTTTTTTCAAAATTTTTTTTCAAAATTTTTTTCGAAAATTTTTTTTCAAAATTTTTTTCGAAAATTTTTTTTCAAAATTTTTTTCGAAAATTTTTTTTCGAAATTTTTTTCAAAATTTTTTTCGAAATTTTTTTCAAAATTTTTTTCGAAAATTTTTTTTCAAATTTTTTTTTGAAATTTTTTTTTCAAAATTTTTTTCGAAAATTTTTTTTCAAAATTTTTTTCAAATTTTTTTTCGAAAATTTTTTTTCAAAATTTTTTTAAAATTTTTTTTCAAAATTTTTTTAAAATTTTTTTTCAAAATTTTTCGAAAATTTTTTTTCAAAATTTTTTTTTGGAAATTTTTTTCAAAATTTTTTTAAAAATTTTTTTCCACAATTTTTTTCAAAATTTTTTTCAAAATTTTTTTCGAAAATTTTTTTCAAAATTTTTTTCAAAAATTTTTTTTCAAAATTTTTTTCAAATTTTTTTCGAAAATTTTTTTCAAAATTTTTTTTCAAAATTTTTTTCGAAAATTTTTTTTCAAAATTTTCGAAAATTTTTTTCAAAATTTTCTTCGAAAATTTTTTTTTGAAATTTTTTTCGAAATTTTTTTTGAAAATTTTTTTCGAAAATTTTTTTTCGAAATTTTTTTCAAAATTTTTTTCGAAAATTTTTTTTCAAAATTTTTTTCATAATTTTTTTTGAAAATTTTTTTTCAAAATTTTTTTCGAAAATTTTTTTCAAATTTTTTTTCTTAAATTTTTTTAAAAATTTTTTTCAAAATTTTTTTCGAAAATTTTTTTCCAAATTTTTTTCAAAATTTTGTTTAAAAACTTTATTCAAATTTTTTTTTTCAAAATTTTTTCAAAAATTTTTTTCAAAATTTTTTTCAAAATTTTTTTTCAAAATTTTTTTTCAAAATTTTTTTTCGAAATTTTTTTCAAAATTTTTTTCGAAATTTTTTTCAAAATTTTTTTCGAAAATTTTTTTTCAAATTTTTTTTTGAAATTTTTTTTTCAAAATTTTTTTCGAAAATTTTTTTTCAAAATTTTTTTCAAATTTTTTTTCGAAAATTTTTTTTCAAAATTTTTTTAAAATTTTTTTTCAAAATTTTTTTAAAATTTTTTTTCAAAATTTTTCGAAAATTTTTTTTCAAAATTTTTTTTTGGAAATTTTTTTCAAAATTTTTTTAAAAATTTTTTTCCACAATTTTTTTCAAAATTTTTTTCGAAAATTTTTTACAAAATTTTTTTTCAAAATTTTTTTTCAAAATTTTTTTCAATTTTTTTTTCAAAATTTTTTTCGAATATTTTTTTTTGAAATTTTTTTCAAAATTTTTTTCGAAAATTTTTTTTAAAATTTTTTTCGAAAATTTTTTTCAAAATTTTTTTCAAAATTTTTTTCAAAAATTTTTTTTCAAAATTTTTTTCAAATTTTTTTCGAAAATTTTTTTCAAAATTTTTTTTCAAAATTTTTTTCGAAAATTTTTTTTCAAAATTTTCGAAAATTTTTTTCAAAATTTTCTTCGAAAATTTTTTTTTGAAATTTTTTTCGAAATTTTTTTTGAAAATTTTTTTCGAAAATTTTTTTTCGAAATTTTTTTCAAAATTTTTTTCGAAAATTTTTTTTCAAAATTTTTTTTGAAAATTTTTTTCATAATTTTTTTTGAAAATTTTTTTTCAAAATTTTTTTCGAAAATTTTTTTCAAATTTTTTTTCTTAAATTTTTTTAAAAATTTTTTTCAAAATTTTTTTCGAAAATTTTTTCCAAATTTTTTTCAAAATTTTGTTTCAAAACTTTATTCAAATTTTTTTTTTCAAAATTTTTTTCAAAAATTTTTTTCAAAATTTTTTTTCAAAATTATTTTCGAAAATTTTTTTTCAAAATTCTTTTCGAAAAATTTTTTTCAAAATTTTTTTCAAAATTTTTTTCGAAAATTTTTTTTTAAATTTTTTTCAAAATTTTTTTCGAAATTTTTTTCGAAATTTTTTTTGAAAATTTTTTTCGAAAATTTTTTTTCGAAATTTTTTTAAAAATTTTTTTCGAAAATTTTTTTTCAAAATTTTTTTTCAAAATTTTTTTCAAATTTTATTATGAATTTTTTTCCGAAAAATTTTTTTTGAAATTTTTTTCAAAATTTTTTTCGAAATTTTTTTCGAAAATTTTTTTTCGTAATTTTTTCCAAAATTTTTGTCGAAATTTTTTTTCAAAATTTTTTTCAAAAATTTTTTTTTTCAAATTTTTTTTCGAAAATATTTTTTCAAAATTTTTTTCGAAAATTTTTTTTCAAAATTTTTTAAAAATTTTTTTTCGAAAATTTTTTTTCAAAATTTTTTCGAAAATTTTTTTTCAAAATTTTTTTTTGGAAATTTTTTTCAAAATTTTTTTTCAAAATTTTTTTCAAAATTTTTTAAAAAATTTTTTTTCAAAATTTTTTTCAAAATTTTTTTAAAAACTTTTTTTCAAAATTTTTTTCAAAATTTTTTTTGAAAATTTTTTTCGAAAATTTTTTTCAAATTTTTTTTCTTAAATTTTTTTAAAAATTTTTTTCAAAATTTTTTTCGAAAATTTTTTTCCAAATATTTTTCAAAATTTTGTTTAAAAACTTTATTCAAATTTTTTTTTTCAAAATTTTTTCAAAAATTTTTTTCAAAATTTTTTTCAAATTTTTTTTCAAAATTTTTTTCGAAAATTTTTTTTTCAAAATTTTTTTTCAAATTTTTTTATAAAATTTTTTCCGAAAATTTTTTTTTGAAATTTTTTTCAAAATTTTTTTCGAAAATTTTTTTCGAAAATTTTTTTCCGAAATTTTTTTCAAAATTTTTTTCAAAATTTTTTTTTGAAAGTTTTTTTTCAAAATTTTTTTCAAAATTTTTTTCGAAAATTTTTTTTCAAAATTTTTTTCGAAAATTTTTTTTCAAAATTTTTTTCAAATTTTTTTTCAAAATTTTTTTCGGAAATTTTTTTTTGAAATTTTTTTCAAAATTTTTTTCGAAAATTTATTTCAAAATTTTTTTTCAAAATTTTTTTCAAAATTTTTTTTTCAAAATTTTTTTCAAATTTTTTTCGAAAATTTTTTTCAAAATTTTTTTCGAAAATTTTTTTTCAAAATTCTTTTCGAAAAATTTTTTTCAAAATTTTTTTCAAAATTTTTTTCGAAAATTTTTTTTAAAAATTTTTTCCAAATTTTTTTCAAATTTTTTTCGAAATTTTTTTTGCAAAATTTTTTTCGAATTTTTTTTTTCGAAATTTTTTTAAAAATTTTTTTCGAAAATTTTTTTTCAAAATTTTTTTTCAAAATTTTTTTCAAATTTTTTTCGAAAATTTTTTTCCGAAAATTTTTTTTTGAAATTTTTTTCAAAATTTTTTTCGAAATTTTTTTCGAAAATTTTTTTTCGTAATTTTTTCCAAAATTTTTTTCGAAATTTTTTTTTTTAAATTTTTTTCAAAATTTTTTTTTTTCAAAATTTTTTTCGAAAATATTTTTTCAAAATTTTTTTCGAAAATTCTTTTTCAAAATTTTTAAAAAATTTTTTTTCGAAAATTTTTTTTCAAAATTTTTTCGAAAATTTTTCTTCAAAATTTTTTTTTGGAAATTTTTTCAAAATTTTTTTTCAAAATTTTTTTCAAAATTCTTTAAAAAAATTTTTTTTCAGAATTTTTTTCAAAATTTTTTTTGAAAATTTTTTTCAAAATTTTTTTTTTCGAAAATTTTTTTCAAAATCTTTTTCGAAAATTTTTTTCAAAATTTTTTTCGAAAATTTTTTTTCAAAATTTTTTTCGAAAATTTTTTTTCAAAATTTTTTTCGAAATTTTTTTCGAAATTTTTTTTTTTAAATTTTTTTCAAATTTTTTTTCAAAATTTTTTTCGAAATTTTTTTTTCGTAATTTTTTCCAAAATTTTTTTCGAAATTTTTTTCGAAAATTTTTTTCGAAAATTTTTTTTCGAAATTTTTTTCGAAAATATTTTTTCAAAATTTTTTTCGAAAATTTTTTTTCAAAATTTTTTTAAAATTTTTTTTCGAAAATTTTTTTTCAAAATTTTTTCGAAAATTTTTTTTCAAAATTTTTTTTTAGAAATTTTTTTCAAATTTTCTTTTCAAAATTTTTTTCAAAATTTTTTTAAAAAATTTTTTTTCAAAATTTTTTTCAAAATTTTTTTCAAAATTTTTTTAAAAAATTTTTTTTCAAAATTTTTTTCAAAATTTTTTTCAAAAATTTTGTTTCAAAATTTTTTTCAAAATTTTTTTCGAAAATTTTTTTCAAAAATTTTTTTCCAAAATTTTTTTCGAAAATTTTTTTTCAAAATTTTTTTCAAATTTTTTTTAAAAATTTTTTTCGAAAATTTTTTTTGAAATTTTTTTCAAAATTTTTTTCGAAATTTTTTTCGAAAATTTTTTTCAAAATTTTCCTCGAAAATTTTTTTTCAAAATTTTTTTCGAAAATTTTTTTTTGAAATTTTTTTCAAAATTTTTTTCGAAATTTATTTCGAAATTTTTTTTGAAAATTTTTTTCGAAAATTTTTTTTCGAAATTTTTTTCAAAATTTTTTTTGAAAATTTTTTTTCAAAATTTTTTTTGAAAATTTTTTTTCAAAATTTTTTTTAAAAATTTTTTATCAAAATTTTTTTCGAAAATTTTTTTTCAAAATTTTTTTCAAATTTTTTTTCGAAAATTTTTTTTCAAAATTTTTTAAAAATTTGTTTTCGAAAACTTTTTTTCAAAATTTTTCGAAAATTTTTTTTCAAAATTTTTCGAAAATTTTTTTTCAAAATTTTTTTTGGAAATTTTTTTCAAAATTTTTTTTCAAAATTTTTTTCAAAATTTTTTTCAAAAATTTTTTTTTGAAATTTTTTTCAAAATTTTTTTCGAAAATTTTTTTCAAAATTTTTTTCGAAAATTTTTTTCGAAAATTTTTTTCAAAATTTTTTTCGAAAATTTTTTTTCATAATCTTTTTCAAAATTTTTTTCGAAAATTTTTTTTTGAAATTTTTTTCAAAATTTTTTTCGAAATTTTTTTTGAAATTTTTTTTGAAAATTTTTTTCGAAAATTTTTTTCGAAATTTTTTTAAAAATTCTTTTCGAAAATTTCTTTTCAGAATTTTTTTTGAAAATTGTTTTTCAAAATTTTTTTCGAAAATTTTTTTCAAAATTTTTTTTCAAAATTTTTTTCGAAAATTTTTTTTGAAAATGTTTTTTCAAAATTATTTTCAAATTTTATAAATTTTTTTCCGAAAATTTTTTTTTGAAATTTTTTTCAAAATCTTTTTCAAAATTTTTTTAAAAAATTTTTTTTCAAAATTTTTTTTGAAAATTTTTTTCTAAATTTTTTTCGAAAATTTTTTTTCAAAATTTTTTTCGAAAATTTTTTTTCAAAATTTTTTTCAAATTTTTTTTCAAAATTTTTTTAAAAAATTTTTTTTCAACATTTTTTTCAAATTTTTTTAAAAAAATTTTTTTTCATAATTTTTTTCAAAATTTTTTTCAAAAATTTTTTTTCAAAATTTTTTTCGAAAATTTTTTTTCAAAATTTTTTAAAAATTTATTTCAAAATCTTTTTCGAAAATTTTTTTTTGAAATTTTTTTCAAAATTTTTTTCGAAATTTTTTTCGAAAATTTTTTTTCAAAATTTTTTTCAAAATTTTTTTCCAAATATTTTTTGGAAAATTTTTTTCAAAATTTTTTTTCAAAATTTTTTTCGAAAATTTTTTTTCAAAATTTTTTTCGAAAATTTTTTTTCAAAATTTTTTTTGAAAATTTTTTTTCGAAATTTTTTTCAAAATTTTTTTCGAAATTTTTTTCAAAATTTTTTTCTAAAATTTTTTTTCAAATTTTTTTTGAAAATTTTTTTTCAAAATTTTTTTCGAAAATTTTTTTTTAAAGTTTTTTTCAAATTTTTTTTCGAAAATTTTTTTTCAAAATTTTTTTAAAATTTTTTTTCAAAATTTTTTTAAAATTTTTTTTCAAAATTTTTTGAAAATTTTTTTCCAAAATTTTTTTTTGGAAATTTTTTTCAAAATTTTTTTTCAAAATTTTTTTAAAAATTTTTTTCCACAATTTTTTTTCAAAATTTTTTTCGAAAATTTTTTACAAAATTTTTTTTTCAAAATTTTTTTTCAAAATTTTTTTCAAAAATTTTTTTTCAAAATTTTTTTCAAATTTTTTTCGAAAATTTTTTTCAAAATTTTTTTTCAAAATTTTTTTCGAAAATTTTTTTTCAAAATTTTTTTCGAAAATTTTTTTCAAAATTTTCTTCGAAAATTTTTTTTTGAAATTTTTTTCGAAATTTTTTTTGAAAATTTTTTTCGAAAATTTTTTTTCGAAATTTTTTTCAAAATGTTTTTCGAAAATTTTTTTTCAAAATTTTTTTTGAAAATTTTTTTCATAATTTTTTTTGAAAATTTTTTTTCAAAATTTTTTTCGAAAATTTTTTTCAAATTTTTTTTCTTAAATTTTTTTAAAAATTTTTTTCAAAATTTTTTTCAAAATTTTTTTCGAAAATTTTTTCCAAATTTTTTTCAAAATTTTGTTTCAAAACTTTATTCAAATTTTTTTTTTCAAAATTTTTTTCAAAAATTTTTTTCAAAATTTTTTTTCAAAATTATTTTCGAAAATTTTTTTTCAAAATTTTTTTTCAAATTTTTTTATAAAATTTTTTCCGAAAATTTTTTTTTGAAATTTTTTTCAAAATTTTTTTCGAAAATTTTTTTCGAAAATTTTTTTTCGAAATTTTTTTCAAAATTTTTTTCGAAAATTTTTTTCAAAATTTTTTTCGAAAATTTTTTTCAAAATTTTTTTCGAAAATTTTTTTGAAAATTTATTTTCAAAATTTTTTTCGAAAATTTTTTTCAAAATTTTTTTCGAAAATTTTTTTCAAAATTTTTTTCGAAAATTTTTTTCGAAATTTTTTTTTCAAAATTTTTTTCGAAAATTTTTTTTCAAAATTTTTTTCAAAATTTTTTTTCAAAATTTTTTTTCAAAATTTTTTTCGAAATTTTTTTTCGAAAATTTTTTTTCGAAATTTTTTTCCAAAATTTTTTTCCAAAATTTTTTTCGAAAATTTTTTTCCAAATTTTTTTCGAAAATTTTTTTCGAAATTTTTTTTTCAAAATTTTTTTCAAAATTTTTTTCGAAAATTTTTTTTCAAAATTTTCTTCGAAAATTTTTTATCGAAATTTTTTTGGAAATTTTTTTTTCAAAATCTTTTTCGAAATTTTTTTTCAAAATTTTTTTCGAAAAATTTTTTCGAATTTTTTTTTAAAAATTTTTTTTGAAAATTTTTTTTCGAAATTTTTTTGGAAATTTTTTTTTCAAAATTTTTTTCGAAAATTTTTTTCGAAATTTTTTTTCGAAAATTTTTTTCAAAATTTTTTTCGAAAATTTTTCGAAAATTTTTTTTCAAAATTTTTTTCGAAAATTCTTTTCGAAAATTTTTTTTCATAATTTTTTTCAAAATTTTTTTCGAAAATTTTATTTCAAAATTTTTTTCGAAAATTTTTTTTCAAAATTTTTTTCGAAAATTTTTTTTCAAAATTTTTTTCGAAAATTTTTTTCGAAAATTTTTTTTCAAAATTTTTTTCGAAAATTTTATTCAAATTTTTTTTCGAAAATTTTTTTGGAAATTTTTTTTTCAAAATTTTTTTCGAAAATGTTTTTAAAAATTTTTTTCGAAAATTTTTTTTCGAAATTTTTTTCGAAAATTTTATTCAAATTTTTTTTCGAAAATTTTTTCGAAAATTTTTTTTGGAAAATTTTTTTTCAAAATGTTTTTCGAAAATTTTTTTCAAAATTTTTTTCGAAGATTTTTTTTCAAAATTTTTTTGGAAAATTTTTTTCGAAAACTTTTTTTTGGAATTTTTTTCGAAAATTTTTTTCGGAAATTTTTTCGAAAATTTTTTTCGAAAATTTTTTTCGGAAATTTTTTCGAAAATTTTTTCGAAAATTTTTTCGAAAATTTTTTCGAAAATTTTTTTTCAAAATTTTTTTCGAAAATTTTTATTTCAAAATGTTTTTCGAAAATTTTTCTTCGAAATTTTTTTGGAAATTTTTTTTTCAAAATTTTTTTCGAAAATTTTTTTCAAAATTTTTTTCGAAAATTTTTTTCGAAAATTCTTTTCGAAAATTCTTTTCGAAAATTTTTTTTCCTAATTTTTTTCAAAATTTTTTTCGAAAATTTTATTTCAAAATTTTTTCCGAAAATTTTTTTTCAAAATTTTTTTCGAAAATTTTTTTTCAAAATTTTTTTCCGAAATTTTTTTTCAAAATTTTTTTCCGAAATTTTTTTCGAAAATTTTTTTTCAAAATTTTTTTCGAAAATTTTTTTTCAAAATTTTTTTCAAAATTTTTTTCGAAATTTATTTCGAAATTTTTTTTGAAAATTTTTTTCGAAAATTTTTTTTCGAAATTTTTTTCAAAATTTTTTTTGAAAATTTTTTTTCAAAATTTTTTTTGAAAATTTTTTTTCAAAATTTTTTTTAAAAATTTTTTTTCAAAATTTTTTTCGAAAATTTTTTTTCAAAATTTTTTTCAAATTTTTTTTCGAAAATTTTTTTTCAAAATTTTTTAAAAATTTGTTTTCGAAAACTTTTTTTCAAAATTTTTCGAAAATTTTTTTTCAAAATTTTTCGAAAATTTTTTTTCAAAATTTTTTTTGGAAATTTTTTTCAAAATTTTTTTTCAAAATTTTTTTCAAAATTTTTTTCAAAAATTTTTTTTTGAAATTTTTTTCAAAATTTTTTTCGAAAATTTTTTTCAAAATTTTTTTCGAAAATTTTTTTCGAAAATTTTTTTCAAAATTTTTTTCGAAAATTTTTTTTCATAATCTTTTTCAAAATTTTTTTCGAAAATTTTTTTTTGAAATTTTTTTCAAAATTTTTTTCGAAATTTTTTTTGAAATTTTTTTTGAAAATTTTTTTCGAAAATTTTTTTCGAAATTTTTTTAAAAATTCTTTTCGAAAATTTCTTTTCAGAATTTTTTTTGAAAATTGTTTTTCAAAATTTTTTTCGAAAATTTTTTTCAAAATTTTTTTTCAAAATTTTTTTCGAAAATTTTTTTTGAAAATGTTTTTTCAAAATTATTTTCAAATTTTATAAATTTTTTTCCGAAAATTTTTTTTTGAAATTTTTTTCAAAATCTTTTTCAAAATTTTTTTAAAAAATTTTTTTTCAAAATTTTTTTTGAAAATTTTTTTCTAAATTTTTTTCGAAAATTTTTTTTCAAAATTTTTTTCGAAAATTTTTTTTCAAAATTTTTTTCAAATTTTTTTTCAAAATTTTTTTAAAAAATTTTTTTTCAACATTTTTTTCAAATTTTTTTAAAAAAATTTTTTTTCATAATTTTTTTCAAAATTTTTTTCAAAAATTTTTTTTCAAAATTTTTTTCGAAAATTTTTTTTCAAAATTTTTTAAAAATTTTTTTTCAAAATCTTTTTCGAAAATTTTTTTTTGAAATTTTTTTCAAAATTTTTTTCGAAATTTTTTTCGAAAATTTTTTTTCAAAATTTTTTTCAAAATTTTTTTCCAAATATTTTTTGGAAAATTTTTTTCAAAATTTTTTTTCAAAATTTTTTTCGAAAATTTTTTTTCAAAATTTTTTTCGAAAATTTTTTTTCAAAATTTTTTTTGAAAATTTTTTTTCGAAATTTTTTTCAAAATTTTTTTCGAAATTTTTTTCAAAATTTTTTTCTAAAATTTTTTTTCAAATTTTTTTTGAAAATTTTTTTTCAAAATTTTTTTCGAAAATTTTTTTTCAAAGTTTTTTTCAAATTTTTTTTCGAAAATTTTTTTTCAAAATTTTTTTAAAATTTTTTTTCAAAATTTTTTTAAAATTTTTTTTCAAAATTTTTTGAAAATTTTTTTTCAAAATTTTTTTTTGGAAATTTTTTTCAAAATTTTTTTTCAAAATTTTTTTAAAAATTTTTTTCCACAATTTTTTTTCAAAATTTTTTTCGAAAATTTTTTACAAAATTTTTTTTTCAAAATTTTTTTTCAAAATTTTTTTCAAAAATTTTTTTTCAAAATTTTTTTCAAATTTTTTTCGAAAATTTTTTTCAAAATTTTTTTTCAAAATTTTTTTCGAAAATTTTTTTTCAAAATTTTTTTCGAAAATTTTTTTCAAAATTTTCTTCGAAAATTTTTTTTTGAAATTTTTTTCGAAATTTTTTTTGAAAATTTTTTTCGAAAATTTTTTTTCGAAATTTTTTTCAAAATGTTTTTCGAAAATTTTTTTTCAAAATTTTTTTTGAAAATTTTTTTCATAATTTTTTTTGAAAATTTTTTTTCAAAATTTTTTTCGAAAATTTTTTTCAAATTTTTTTTCTTAAATTTTTTTAAAAATTTTTTTCAAAATTTTTTTCAAAATTTTTTTCGAAAATTTTTTCCAAATTTTTTTCAAAATTTTGTTTCAAAACTTTATTCAAATTTTTTTTTTCAAAATTTTTTTCAAAAATTTTTTTCAAAATTTTTTTTCAAAATTATTTTCGAAAATTTTTTTTCAAAATTTTTTTTCAAATTTTTTTATAAAATTTTTTCCGAAAATTTTTTTTTGAAATTTTTTTCAAAATTTTTTTCGAAAATTTTTTTCGAAAATTTTTTTTCGAAATTTTTTTCAAAATTTTTTTCGAAAATTTTTTTCAAAATTTTTTTCGAAAATTTTTTTCAAAATTTTTTTCGAAAATTTTTTTGAAAATTTATTTTCAAAATTTTTTTCGAAAATTTTTTTCAAAATTTTTTTCGAAAATTTTTTTCAAAATTTTTTTCGAAAATTTTTTTCGAAATTTTTTTTTCAAAATTTTTTTCGAAAATTTTTTTTCAAAATTTTTTTCAAAATTTTTTTTCAAAATTTTTTTTCAAAATTTTTTTCGAAATTTTTTTTCGAAAATTTTTTTTCGAAATTTTTTTCCAAAATTTTTTTCCAAAATTTTTTTCGAAAATTTTTTTCCAAATTTTTTTCGAAAATTTTTTTCGAAATTTTTTTTTCAAAATTTTTTTCAAAATTTTTTTCGAAAATTTTTTTTCAAAATTTTCTTCGAAAATTTTTTTTCGAAATTTTTTTGGAAATTTTTTTTTCAAAATCTTTTTCGAAATTTTTTTTCAAAATTTTTTTCGAAAAATTTTTTCGAATTTTTTTTTAAAAATTTTTTTTGAAAATTTTTTTTCGAAATTTTTTTGGAAATTTTTTTTTCAAAATTTTTTTCGAAAATTTTTTTCGAAATTTTTTTTCGAAAATTTTTTTCAAAATTTTTTTCGAAAATTTTTCGAAAATTTTTTTTCAAAATTTTTTTCGAAAATTCTTTTCGAAAATTTTTTTTCATAATTTTTTTCAAAATTTTTTTCGAAAATTTTATTTCAAAATTTTTTTCGAAAATTTTTTTTCAAAATTTTTTTCGAAAATTTTTTTTCAAAATTTTTTTCGAAAATTTTTTTCGAAAATTTTTTTTCAAAATTTTTTTCGAAAATTTTTTTTCAAAATTTTTTTCGAAAATTTTATTCAAATTTTTTTTCGAAAATTTTTTTGGAAATTTTTTTTTCAAAATTTTTTTCGAAAATGTTTTTAAAAATTTTTTTCGAAAATTTTTTTTCGAAATTTTTTTCGAAAATTTTATTCAAATTTTTTTTCGAAAATTTTTTCGAAAATTTTTTTTGGAAAATTTTTTTTCAAAATGTTTTTCGAAAATTTTTTTCAAAATTTTTTTCGAAGATTTTTTTTCAAAATTTTTTTGGAAAATTTTTTTCGAAAACTTTTTTTTGGAATTTTTTTCGAAAATTTTTTTCGGAAATTTTTTCGAAAATTTTTTTCGAAAATTTTTTTCGGAAATTTTTTCGAAAATTTTTTCGAAAATTTTTTCGAAAATTTTTTCGAAAATTTTTTTTCAAAATTTTTTTCGAAAATTTTTATTTCAAAATGTTTTTCGAAAATTTTTCTTCGAAATTTTTTTGGAAATTTTTTTTTCAAAATTTTTTTCGAAAATTTTTTTCAAAATTTTTTTCGAAAATTTTTTTCGAAAATTCTTTTCGAAAATTCTTTTCGAAAATTTTTTTTCATAATTTTTTTCAAAATTTTTTTCGAAAATTTTATTTCAAAATTTTTTCCGAAAATTTTTTTTCAAAATTTTTTTCGAAAATTTTTTTTCAAAATTTTTTTCCGAAATTTTTTTTCAAAATTTTTTTCCGAAATTTTTTTCGAAAATTTTTTTTCAAAATTTTTTTCGAAAATTTTTTTTCAAAATTTTTTTCAAAATTTTTTTTCGAAATTTTATTCGAAAATTTTTTTCAAAATTTTTTTTCGAAATTTTATTCGAAAATTTTTTTCAAAATTTTTTTCGAAAATTTTTTCGAAAATTTTTTTTCAAAATTTTTTTCGAAAATTGTTTTTCAAAATTTTTTTCAAAATTTTTTTCGAAAATTTTTTTTCAAAATTTTTTTCGAAATTTTTTTTCAAAATTTTTTTCGAAAATTTTTTTTCAAAATTTTTTTCGAAAATTTTTTTTCAAAATTTTTTTCGAAATTTTTTTTTCAAATTTTTTTTCGAAAATTTTTTTCAAAATTTTTTTCAAAATTTTTTTTCGAAAATTTTTTTTCAAAATTTTTTTCAAAATTTTTTTTCGAAAATTTTTTTTCAAAATTTTTTTCGAAAATTTTTTTTCAAAATTGTTTTCGAAAATTTTTTTCGAAATTTTTTTTCAAAATTTTTTTCGAAAATTTTTTTCGAAAATTTTTTTCAAAATTTTTTTCGAAAATTTTTTCGAAAATTTTTTTTCAAAATTTTTTCGAAAATTTTTTTTCAAAATTTTTTCGAAAATTTTTTTTCAAAATTTTTTTCAAAATTTTTTTCGAAAATTTTTTTCGAAATTTTTTTGGAAATTTTTTTTTCAAAATTTTTTTCGAAATTTTTTTTTCAAAATTTTTTTCGAAAATTTTTTTCAAAATTTTTTTCGAAAATTTTTTTGGAAAATTTTTTTTCAAAATTTTTTTCGAAATTTTTTTTAAAAATTTTTTTCAAAATTTTTTTCGAAAATTTTTTCGAAATTTTTTTTTTTAATTTTTTTCGAAAATTTTTTTTCAAATTTTTTTTCAAAATTTTTTTCGAAAATTTTTTTTCAAATTTTTTTTCGAAATTTTTTTTGAAAATTTATTTTCAAAATTTTTTTCGAAAATTTTTTTCAAAATTTTTTTCGAAAATTTTTTTTCAAAATTTTTTATCAAAATTTTTTTAAAATTTTTTTTCGAAAATTTTTTTAAAATTTTTTTTCAAAAATTTTTTTTCGAAAATTTTTTTTCAAAATATTTCGAAAATTTTTTTTCAGAATTTTTTTTTGGAAATTTTTTTCAAAATTTTTTTCAAAATTTTTTTCGAAAATTTTTTTCAAAATTTTTTTTCAAAATTTTTTTCAAAAATTTTTTTTCAAAATTTTTTTCGAAAATTTTTTTTCAAAATTTTTTTCGAAAATTTTTTTTCGAAATTTTTTTCAAAATTTTTTTCGAAATTTTTTTCAAAATTTTTTTCGAAAATTTTTTTTCAAATTTTTTTTTGAAATTTTTTTTTTAAAATTTTTTTCGAAAATTTTTTTTCAAAATTTTTTTCAAATTTTTTTTCGAAAATTTTTTTTCAAAATTTTTTTAAAATTTTTTTTCAAAATTTTTTTAAAATTTTTTTTCAAAATTTTTCAAAAATTTTTTTTCAAAATTTTTTTTTGGAAATTTTTTTCAAAATTTTTTTTCAAAATTTTTTTAAAAATTTTTTTCCACAATTTTTTTCAATATTTTTTTCGAAAATTTTTTACAAATTTTTTTTTCAAAATTTTTTTTCAAAATTTTTTTCAATTTTTTTTTCAAAATTTTTTTCGAATATTTTTTTTTGAAATTTTTTTCAAAATTTTTTTCGAAAATTTTTTTAAAAATTTTTTTCGAAAATTTTTTTCAAAATGTTTTTCAAAATTTTTTTCAAAAATTTTTTTTCAAAATTTTTTTCAAATTTTTTTCGAAAATTTTTTTCAAAATTTTTTTTCAAAATTTTTTTCGAAAATTTTTTTTCAAAATTTTCGAAAATTTTTTTCAAAATTTTCTTCGAAAATTTTTTTTTGAAATTTTTTTCGAAATTTTTTTTGAAAATTTTTTTCGAAAATTTTTTTTCGAAATTTTTTTCAAAATTTTTTTCGAAAATTTTTTTTCAAAATTTTTTTTGAAAATTTTTTTCATAATTTTTTTTGAAAATTTTTTTTCAAAATTTTTTTCGAAAATTTTTTTCAAATTTTTTTTCTTAAATTTTTTTAAAAATTTTTTTCAAAATTTTTTTCGAAAATTTTTTCCAAATTTTTTTCAAAATTTTGTTTCAAAACTTTATTCAAATTTTTTTTTTCAAAATTTTTTTCAAAAATTTTTTTCAAAATTTTTTTTCAAAATTATTTTCGAAAATTTTTTTTCAAAATTTTTTTTCAAATTTTTTTATAAAATTTTTTCCGAAAATTTTTTTTTGAAATTTTTTTCAAAATTTTTTTCGAAAATTTTTTTTCGAAATTTTTTTCAAAATTTTTTTCGAAAATTTTTTTCAAAATTTTTTTCGAAAATTTTTTTCAAAATTTTTTTCGAAAATTTTTTTCAAAATTTTTTTTCAAAATTTTTTTCAAAATTTTTTTTTCAAAATTTTTTTCAAATTTTTTTCGAAAATTTTTTTCAAAATTTTTTTTCAAAATTTTTTTCGAAAATTTTTTTTCAAAATTCTTTTCGAAAAATTTTTTTCAAAATTTTTTTCAAAATTTTTTTCGAAAATTTTTTTTAAAAATTTTTTTCAAAATTTTTTTCGAAATTTTTTTCGAAATTTTTTTTGAAAATTTTTTTCGAAAATTTTTTTTCGAAATTTTTTTAAAAATTTTTTTCGAAAATTTTTTTTCAAAATTTTTTTCAAATTTTATTATAAATTTTTTTCCGAAAAATTTTTTTTGAAATTTTTTTCAAAATTTTTTTCGAAATTTTTTTCGAAAATTTTTTTTCGTAATTTTTTCCAAAATTTTTGTCGAAATTTTTTTTTCAAAATTTTTTTCAAAAATTTTTTTTTTCAAATTTTTTTTCGAAAATATTTTTTCAAAATTTTTTTCGAAAATTTTTTTTCAAAATTTTTTAAAAATTTTTTTTCAAAATTTTTTTCGAAAATTTTTTTTCGAAATTTTTTTCGAAAATTTTTTTTCAAAATTTTTTTCGAAAATTTTTTTTCAAAATTTTTTTCGAAAATTTTTTTCAAAATTTTTTTCGAAAATTTTTTTCAAAATTTTTTTCGAAAATTTTTTTCGAAAATTTTTTTTCAAAATTTTTTTCAAAATTGTTTTTCAAAATTTTTTTTCAAATTTTTTTTCGAAAATTTTTTTCGAAAATTTTTTTTCGAAATTATTTTGGAAATTTTTTTTCCAAAATTTTTTTCGAAAATTTTTTTCAAATTTTTTTCGAAAATTTTTTTCGAAATTTTTTTTTCAAAATTTTTTTCGAAAACTTTTTTTTCAAAATTTTTTTCAAAATCTTTTTCGAAAATTTTTTTCAAAATTTTTTTTGAAAAGTTTTTTCGAAATTTTTTTTTTTTAATTTTTTTCGAAAATTTTTTTACGAAAATTTTATTTCAAAATTTTTTTCGAAAATTTTTTTTAAAAATTTTTTTCGAAAGTTTTTTTTCAAAATTTTTTTCAAAATTTTTTTCGAAAATTTTTTCGAAAATTTTTCTTCAAAATTCTTTCGAAAATTTTTTTTCAAAATTTTTTTCGAAAATTTTTTTTCAAAATTTTTTTCCGAAATTTTTTTCGAAAATTTTTTTTCAAAATTTTTTTCGAAAATTTTTTTTCAAAATTTTTTTCAAAATTTTTTTCGAAAATTTTTTTTCAAAATTTTTTTCGAAAATTTTTTTTCGAAATTTTTTTGGAAATTTTTTTTTCAAAATCTTTTTCGAAATTTTTTTTCAAAATTTTTTTCGAAAAATTTTTTCGAATTTTTTTTTAAAAATTTTTTTTGAAAATTTTTTTTCGAAATTTTTTTGGAAATTTTTTTTTCAAAATTTTTTTCGAAAATTTTTTTCGAAATTTTTTTTCGAAAATTTTTTTCAAAATTTTTTTCGAAAATTTTTCGAAAATTTTTTTTCAAAATTTTTTTCGAAAATTCTTTTCGAAAATTTTTTTTTCATAATTTTTTTCATAATTTTTTTCGAAAATTTTATTTCAAAATTTTTTTCGAAAATTTTTTTTCAAAATTTTTTTCTTAAATTTTTTTTCAAAATTTTTTTCGAAAATGTTTTTCGAAAATTTTTTTTCAAAATTTTTTTCGAAAATTTTATTCAAATTTTTTTTTCGAAAATTTTTTTGGAAATTTTTTTTTCAAAATTTTTCGAAAATTTTTTTAAAAATTTTTTTCGAAAATTTTTTTTCGAAATTTTTTTCGAAAATTTTATTCAAATTTTTTTTCGAAAATTTTTTCGAAAATTTTTTTGGAAAATTTTTTTTCAAAATGTTTTTCGAAAATTTTTTTAATAATTTTTTTCAAAATTTTTTTCGAAGATTTTTTTTCAAAATTTTTTTGGAAAATTTTTTTCGAAAATTTTTTTTCGAAATTTTTTTCGAAAATTTTTTTCGGAAATTTTTTCGAAAATTTTTTTCGAAAATTTTTTTCGGAATTTTTTCGAAAATTTTTTCGAAAATTTTTTCGAAAATTTTTTTTCAAAATTTTTTTCAAAAATTTTTTTTCAAAATTTTCTTCAAAATTTTTTTCGAAAATTTTTATTTCAAAATTTTTTTCGAAAATTTTTCTTCGAAATTTTTTTCGAAAATTTTTTTCGAAAATTCTTTTCGAAAATTCTTTTCGAAAATTTTTTTTCATAATTTTTTTCAAAATTTTTTTCGAAAATTTTATTTCAAAATTTTTTCCGAAAATTTTTTTTCAAAATTTTTTTTCAAAATTTTTTTCAAAATTTTTTTTCGAAAATTTTTTTTCAAAATTTTTTTCGAAAATTTTTTTTCAAAATTTTTCTCCGAAATTTTTTTTCAAAATTTTTTTCCGAAATTTTTTTCGAAAATTTTTTTTCAAAATTTTTTTCGAAAATTTTTTTTCAAAATTTTTTTCAAAATTTTTTTTCGAAATTTTATTCGAAAATTTTTTTCAAAATTTTTTTCGAAAATTTTTTCGAAAATTTTTTTTCAAAATTTTTTTCGAAAATTGTTTTTCAAAATGTTTTTCAAAATTTTTTTCGAAAATTTTTTTTCAAAATTTTTTTCGAAATTTTTTTTCAAAATTTTTTTCGAAAATTTTTTTTCGAAATTTTTTTTCAAAATTTTTTTCGAAAATTTTTTATCAAAATTTTATTTCAAAATTTTTTTCGAAATTTTTTTTTCAAAATTTTTTTCAAAATTTTTTTCGAAAATTTTTTTTCAAAATTTTTTTCGAAAATTTTTTTTCGAAATTTTTTTGGAAATTTTTTTTTCAAAATCTTTTTCGAAAATTTTTTTCAAAATTTTTTTCGAAAAATTTTTTCGAAAATTTTTTTTCAAAATTTTTTTCAAAATTTTTTTCGAAAATTTTTTTTCAAAATTTTTTTCGAAAATTTTTTTTCAAAATTTTTTTCGAAAATTTTTTTTCAAAATTTTTTTCCGAAATTTTTTTTCAAAATTTTTTTCCGAAATTTTTTTCGAAATTTTTTTTAAAAATTTTTTTCAAAATTTTTTTCAAAAATTTTTTCGAAATTTTTTTTTTTAATTTTTTTCGAAAATTTTTTTTCAAATTTTTTTTCAAAATTTTTTTCGAAAATTTTTTTCGAAATTTTTTTTTCAAAATTTTTTTTTCAAAATTTTTTTCGAAAATTTTTTTTCAAAATTTTTTTCAAAATTTTTTTTCAAAATTTTTTTTCAAAATTTTTTTCGAAAATTTTTTTCGAAAATTTTTTTTCGAAATTTTTTTCCAAAATTTTTTTCCAAAATTTTTTTCGAAAATTTTTTTCCAAATTTTTTTCGAAAATTTTTTTCGAAATTTTTTTTTCAAAATTTTTTTCAAAATTTTTTTCGAAAATTTTTTTTCAAAATTTTCTTCGAAAATTTTTTTTCGAAATTTTTTTGGAAATTTTTTTTTCAAAATCTTTTTCGAAATTTTTTTTCAAAATTTTTTTCGAAAAATTTTTTCGAATTTTTTTTTAAAAATTTTTTTTGATAATTTTTTTTCGAAATTTTTTTGGAAATTTTTTTTTCAAAATTTTTTTCGAAAATTTTTTTCGAAATTTTTTTTCGAAAATTTTTTTCAAAATTTTTTTCGAAAATTTTTCGAAAATTTTTTTTCAAAATTTTTTTCGAAAATTCTTTTCGAAAATTTTTTTTCATAATTTTTTTCAAAATTTTTTTCGAAAATTTTTTTTCAAAATTTTTTTCGAAAATTTTTTTTCAAAATTTTTTTCGAAAATTTTTTTTCAAAATTTTTTTCGAAAATTTTTTTCGAAAATTTTTTTTCAAAATTTTTTTCGAAAATTTTATTCAAATTTTTTTTCGAAAATTTTTTTGGAAATTTTTTTTTCAAAATTTTTTTCGAAAATTTTTTTAAAAATTTTTTTCGAAAATTTTTTTTCGAAATTTTTTTCGAAAATTTTATTCAAATTTTTTTTCGAAAATTTTTTCGAAAATTTTTTTTGGAAAATTTTTTTTCAAAATGTTTTTCGAAAATTTTTTTCAAAATTTTTTTCGAAGATTTTTTTTCAAAATTTTTTTGGAAAATTTTTTTCGAAAACTTTTTTTTGGAATTTTTTTCGAAAATTTTTTTCGGAAATTTTTTCGAAAATTTTTTTCGAAAATTTTTTTCGGAAATTTTTTCGAAAATTTTTTCGAAAATTTTTTCGAAAATTTTTTCGAAAATTTTTTTTCAAAATTTTTTTCGAAAATTTTTATTTCAAAATGTTTTTCGAAAATTTTTCTTCGAAATTTTTTTGGAAATTTTTTTTTCAAAATTTTTTTCGAAAATTTTTTTCAAAATTTTTTTCGAAAATTTTTTTCGAAAATTCTTTTCGAAAATTCTTTTCGAAAATTTTTTTTCATAATTTTTTTCAAAATTTTTTTCGAAAATTTTATTTCAAAATTTTTTCCGAAAATTTTTTTTCAAAATTTTTTTTCAAAATTTTTTTCAAAATTTTTTTCGAAAATTTTTTTTCAAAATTTTTTTCGAAAATTTTTTTTCAAAATTTTTTTCCGAAATTTTTTTTCAAAATTTTTTTCCGAAATTTTTTTCGAAAATTTTTTTTGAAAATTTTTTTCGAAAATTTTTTTTCAAAATTTTTTTCAAAATTTTTTTTCGAAATTTTATTCGAAAATTTTTTTCAAAATTTTTTTCGAAAATTTTTTCGAAAATTTTTTTTCAAAATTTTTTTCGAAAATTGTTTTTCAAAATTTTTTTCAAAATTTTTTTCGAAAATTTTTTTTCAAATTTTTTTTCGAAAATTTTTTTCAAAATTTTTTTCAAAATTTTTTTTCGAAAATTTTTTTTCAAAATTTTTTTCAAAATTTTTTTTCGAAAATTTTTTTTCAAAATTTTTTTCGAAAATTTTTTTTCAAAATTGTTTTCGAAAATTTTTTTTCAAAATTTTTTTCGAAATTTTTTTTCAAAATTTTTTTCGAAAATTTTTTTCGAAAATTTTTTTCAAAATTTTTTTCGAAAATTTTTTCGAAAATTTTTTTTCAAAATTTTTTCGAAAATTTTTTTTCAAAATTTTTTTCAAAATTTTTTTCGAAAATTTTTTTCGAAATTTTTTTGGAAATTTTTTTTTCAAAATTTTTTTCGAAATTTTTTTTTCAAAATTTTTTTCGAAAATTTTTTTCAAAATTTTTTTCGAAAATTTTTTTGGAAAATTTTTTTTCAAAATTTTTTTCGAAATTTTTTTTAAAAATTTTTTTCAAAATTTTTTTCGAAAATTTTTTCGAAATTTTTTTTTTTAATTTTTTTCGAAAATTTTTTTTCAAATTTTTTTTCAAAATTTTTTTCGAAAATTTTTTTTCAAATTTTTTTTCGAAATTTTTTTTGAAAATTTATTTTCAAAATTTTTTTCGAAAATTTTTTTCAAAATTTTTTTCGAAAATTTTTTTTCAAAATTTTTTTTCAAAATTTTTTTAAAATTTTTTTTCGAAAATTTTTTTAAAATTTTTTTTCAAAAATTTTTTTTCGAAAATTTTTTTTCAAAATATTTCGAAAATTTTTTTTCAAAATTTTTTTTTGGAAATTTTTTTCAAAATTTTTTTTCAAAATTTTTTTCGAAAATTTTTTTCAAAATTTTTTTTCAAAATTTTTTTCGAAAATTTTTTTTCAAAATTTTTTTCGAAAATTTTTTTTCAAAATTTTTTTCGAAAATTTTTTTTCGAAATTTTTTTCAAAATTTTTTTCGAAATTTTTTTCAAAATTTTTTTCGAAAATTTTTTTTCAAATTTTTTTTTGAAATTTTTTTTTCAAAATTTTTTTCGAAAATTTTTTTTCAAAATTTTTTTCAAATTTTTTTTCGAAAATTTTTTTTCAAAATTTTTTTAAAATTTTTTTTCAAAATTTTTTTAAAATTTTTTTTCAAAATTTTTCGAAAATTTTTTTTCAAAATTTTTTTTTGGAAATTTTTTTCAAAATTTTTTTAAAAATTTTTTTCCACAATTTTTTTCAAAATTTTTTTCAAAATTTTTTTCGAAAATTTTTTTCAAAATTTTTTTCAAAAATTTTTTTTCAAAATTTTTTTCAAATTTTTTTCGAAAATTTTTTTCAAAATTTTTTTTCAAAATTTTTTTCGAAAATTTTTTTTCAAAATTTTCGAAAATTTTTTTCAAAATTTTCTTCGAAAATTTTTTTTTGAAATTTTTTTCGAAATTTTTTTTGAAAATTTTTTTCGAAAATTTTTTTTCGAAATTTTTTTCAAAATTTTTTTCGAAAATTTTTTTTCAAAATTTTTTTCATAATTTTTTTTGAAAATTTTTTTTCAAAATTTTTTTCGAAAATTTTTTTCAAATTTTTTTTCTTAAATTTTTTTAAAAATTTTTTTCAAAATTTTTTTCGAAAATTTTTTTCCAAATTTTTTTCAAAATTTTGTTTAAAAACTTTATTCAAATTTTTTTTTTCAAAATTTTTTCAAAAATTTTTTTCAAAATTTTTTTCAAAATTTTTTTTCAAAATTTTTTTTCAAAATTTTTTTTCGAAATTTTTTTCAAAATTTTTTTCGAAATTTTTTTCAAAATTTTTTTCGAAAATTTTTTTTCAAATTTTTTTTTGAAATTTTTTTTTCAAAATTTTTTTCGAAAATTTTTTTTCAAAATTTTTTTCAAATTTTTTTTCGAAAATTTTTTTTCAAAATTTTTTTAAAATTTTTTTTCAAAATTTTTTTAAAATTTTTTTTCAAAATTTTTCGAAAATTTTTTTTCAAAATTTTTTTTTGGAAATTTTTTTCAAAATTTTTTTAAAAATTTTTTTCCACAATTTTTTTCAAAATTTTTTTCGAAAATTTTTTACAAAATTTTTTTTCAAAATTTTTTTTCAAAATTTTTTTCAATTTTTTTTTCAAAATTTTTTTCGAATATTTTTTTTTGAAATTTTTTTCAAAATTTTTTTCGAAAATTTTTTTTAAAATTTTTTTCGAAAATTTTTTTCAAAATTTTTTTCAAAATTTTTTTCAAAAATTTTTTTTCAAAATTTTTTTCAAATTTTTTTCGAAAATTTTTTTCAAAATTTTTTTTCAAAATTTTTTTCGAAAATTTTTTTTCAAAATTTTCGAAAATTTTTTTCAAAATTTTCTTCGAAAATTTTTTTTTGAAATTTTTTTCGAAATTTTTTTTGAAAATTTTTTTCGAAAATTTTTTTTCGAAATTTTTTTCAAAATTTTTTTCGAAAATTTTTTTTCAAAATTTTTTTTGAAAATTTTTTTCATAATTTTTTTTGAAAATTTTTTTTCAAAATTTTTTTCGAAAATTTTTTTCAAATTTTTTTTCTTAAATTTTTTTAAAAATTTTTTTCAAAATTTTTTTCGAAAATTTTTTCCAAATTTTTTTCAAAATTTTGTTTCAAAACTTTATTCAAATTTTTTTTTTCAAAATTTTTTTCAAAAATTTTTTTCAAAATTTTTTTTCAAAATTATTTTCGAAAATTTTTTTTCAAAATTCTTTTCGAAAAATTTTTTTCAAAATTTTTTTCAAAATTTTTTTCGAAAATTTTTTTTTAAATTTTTTTCAAAATTTTTTTCGAAATTTTTTTCGAAATTTTTTTTGAAAATTTTTTTCGAAAATTTTTTTTCGAAATTTTTTTAAAAATTTTTTTCGAAAATTTTTTTTCAAAATTTTTTTTCAAAATTTTTTTCAAATTTTATTATGAATTTTTTTCCGAAAATTTTTTTTTGAAATTTTTTTCAAAATTTTTTTCGAAATTTTTTTCGAAAATTTTTTTTCGTAATTTTTTCCAAAATTTTTGTCGAAATTTTTTTTTCAAAATTTTTTTCAAAAATTTTTTTTTTCAAATTTTTTTTCGAAAATATTTTTTCAAAATTTTTTTCGAAAATTTTTTTTCAAAATTTTTTAAAAATTTTTTTTCGAAAATTTTTTTTCAAAATTTTTTCGAAAATTTTTTTTCAAAATTTTTTTTTGGAAATTTTTTTCAAAATTTTTTTTCAAAATTTTTTTCAAAATTTTTTTAAAAAATTTTTTTTCAAAATTTTTTTCAAAATTTTTTTAAAAACTTTTTTTCAAAATTTTTTTCAAAATTTTTTTTGAAAATTTTTTTCGAAAATTTTTTTCAAATTTTTTTTCTTAAATTTTTTTAAAAATTTTTTTCAAAATTTTTTTCGAAAATTTTTTTCCAAATATTTTTCAAAATTTTGTTTAAAAACTTTATTCAAATTTTTTTTTTCAAAATTTTTTCAAAAATTTTTTTCAAAATTTTTTTCAAAATTTTTTTTCAAAATTTTTTTCGAAAATTTTTTTTTCAAAATTTTTTTTCAAATTTTTTTATAAAATTTTTTCCGAAAATTTTTTTTTGAAATTTTTTTCAAAATTTTTTTCGAAAATTTTTTTCGAAAATTTTTTTCCAAAATTTTTTTCAAAATTTTTTTCAAAATTTTTTTTTGAAAATTTTTTTTCAAAATTTTTTTCAAAATTTTTTTTGAAAATTTTTTTTCAAAATTTTTTTCGAAAATTTTTTTTCAAAATTTTTTTCAAATTTTTTTTCAAAATTTTTTTCGGAAATTTTTTTTTGAAATTTTTTTCAAAATTTTTTTCGAAAATTTATTTCAAAATTTTTTTTCAAAATTTTTTTCAAAATTTTTTTTTCAAAATTTTTTTCAAATTTTTTTCGAAAATTTTTTTCAAAATTTTTTTCGAAAATTTTTTTTCAAAATTCTTTTCGAAAAATTTTTTTCAAAATTTTTTTCAAAATTTTTTTCGAAAATTTTTTTTAAAAATTTTTTCCAAATTTTTTTCAAATTTTTTTCGAAATTTTTTTTGCAAAATTTTTTTCGAATTTTTTTTTTCGAAATTTTTTTAAAAATTTTTTTCGAAAATTTTTTTTCAAAATTTTTTTTCAAAATTTTTTTCAAATTTTTTTCGAAAATTTTTTTCCGAAAATTTTTTTTTGAAATTTTTTTCAAAATTTTTTTCGAAATTTTTTTCGAAAATTTTTTTTCGTAATTTTTTCCAAAATTTTTTTCGAAATTTTTTTTTTTAAATTTTTTTCAAAATTTTTTTTTTTCAAAATTTTTTTCGAAAATATTTTTTCAAAATTTTTTTCGAAAATTCTTTTTCAAAATTTTTAAAAAATTTTTTTTCGAAAATTTTTTTTCAAAATTTTTTCGAAAATTTTTCTTCAAAATTTTTTTTTGGAAATTTTTTCAAAATTTTTTTTCAAAATTTTTTTCAAAATTTTTTAAAAAAATTTTTTTTCAGAATTTTTTTCAAAATTTTTTTTGAAAATTTTTTTCAAAATTTTTTTTTTCGAAAATTTTTTTCAAAATCTTTTTCGAAAATTTTTTTCAAAATTTTTTTCGAAAATTTTTTTTCAAAATTTTTTTCGAAAATTTTTTTTCAAAATTTTTTTCGAAATTTTTTTCGAAATTTTTTTTTTTAAATTTTTTTCAAATTTTTTTTCAAAATTTTTTTCGAAATTTTTTTTTCGTAATTTTTTCCAAAATTTTTTTCGAAATTTTTTTCGAAAATTTTTTTCGAAAATTTTTTTTCGAAATTTTTTTCGAAAATATTTTTTCAAAATTTTTTTCGAAATTTTTTTTTCAAAATTTTTTTAAAATTTTTTTTCGAAAATTTTTTTTCAAAATTTTTTCGAAAATTTTTTTTCAAAATTTTTTTTTAGAAATTTTTTTCAAATTTTCTTTTCAAAATTTTTTTCAAAATTTTTTTAAAAAATTTTTTTTCAAAATTTTTTTCAAAATTTTTTTCAAAATTTTTTTAAAAAATTTTTTTTCAAAATTTTTTTCAAAATTTTTTTCAAAAATTTTGTTTCAAAATTTTTTTCAAAATTTTTTTCGAAAATTTTTTTCAAAAATTTTTTTCCAAAATTTTTTTCGAAAATTTTTTTTCAAAATTTTTTTCAAATTTTTTTTTAAAATTTTTTTCGAAAATTTTTTTTGAAATTTTTTTCAAAATTTTTTTCGAAATTTTTTTCGAAAATTTTTTTCAAAATTTTCCTCGAAAATTTTTTTTCAAAATTTTTTTCGAAAATTTTTTTTTGAAATTTTTTTCAAAATTTTTTTCGAAATTTATTTCGAAATTTTTTTTGAAAATTTTTTTCGAAAATTTTTTTTCGAAATTTTTTTCAAAATTTTTTTTGAAAATTTTTTTTCAAAATTTTTTTTGAAAATTTTTTTTCAAAATTTTTTTTCAAAATTTTTTTCGAAAATTTTTTTTCAAAATTTTTTTCAAATTTTTTTTCGAAAATTTTTTTTCAAAATTTTTTAAAAATTTGTTTTCGAAAACTTTTTTTCAAAATTTTTTTTGGAAATTTTTTTCAAAATTTTTTTTCAAAATTTTTTTCAAAATTTTTTTCAAAAATTTTTTTTTGAAATTTTTTTCAAAATTTTTTTCGAAAATTTTTTTCAAAATTTTTTTCGAAAATTTTTTTCGAAAATTTTTTTCAAAATTTTTTTCGAAAATTTTTTTTCATAATCTTTTTCAAAATTTTTTTCGAAAATTTTTTTTTGAAATTTTTTTCAAAATTTTTTTCGAAATTTTTTTTGAAATTTTTTTTGAAAATTTTTTTCGAAAATTTTTTTCGAAATTTTTTTAAAAATTCTTTTCGAAAATTTCTTTTCAGAATTTTTTTTGAAAATTGTTTTTCAAAATTTTTTTCGAAAATTTTTTTCAAAATTTTTTTTCAAAATTTTTTTCGAAAATTTTTTTTGAAAATGTTTTTTCAAAATTATTTTCAAATTTTATAAATTTTTTTCCGAAAATTTTTTTTTGAAATTTTTTTCAAAATCTTTTTCAAAATTTTTTTAAAAAATTTTTTTTCAAAATTTTTTTTGAAAATTTTTTTCTAAATTTTTTTCGAAAATTTTTTTTCAAAATTTTTTTCGAAAATTTTTTTTCAAAATTTTTTTCAAATTTTTTTTCAAAATTTTTTTAAAAAATTTTTTTTCAAAATTTTTTTCAAATTTTTTTAAAAAAATTTTTTTTCATAATTTTTTTCAAAATTTTTTTCAAAAATTTTTTTTCAAAATTTTTTTCGAAAATTTTTTTTCAAAATTTTTTACAAATTTTTTTTCAAAATCTTTTTCGAAAATTTTTTTTTGAAATTTTTTTCAAAATTTTTTTCGAAATTTTTTTCGAAAATTTTTTTTCAAAATTTTTTTCAAAATTTTTTTCCAAATATTTTTTGGAAAATTTTTTTCAAAATTTTTTTTCAAAATTTTTTTCGAAAATTTTTTTTCAAAATTTTTTTCGAAAATTTTTTTTCAAAATTTTTTTTGAAAATTTTTTTTCGAAATTTTTTTCAAAATTTTTTTCGAAATTTTTTTCAAAATTTTTTTCTAAAATTTTTTTTCAAATTTTTTTTGAAAATTTTTTTTCAAAATTTTTTTCGAAAATTTTTTTTCAAAGTTTTTTTCAAATTTTTTTTCGAAAATTTTTTTTCAAAATTTTTTTAAAATTTTTTTTCAAAATTTTTTTAAAATTTTTTTTCAAAATTTTTTGAAAATTTTTTTTCAAAATTTTTTTTTGGAAATTTTTTTCAAAATTTTTTTTCAAAATTTTTTTAAAAATTTTTTTCCACAATTTTTTTTCAAAATTTTTTTCGAAAATTTTTTACAAAATTTTTTTTTCAAAATTTTTTTTCAAAATTTTTTTCAAAAATTTTTTTTCAAAATTTTTTTCAAATTTTTTTCGAAAATTTTTTTCAAAATTTTTTTTCAAAATTTTTTTCGAAAATTTTTTTTCAAAATTTTTTTCGAAAATTTTTTTCAAAATTTTCTTCGAAAATTTTTTTTTGAAATTTTTTTCGAAATTTTTTTTGAAAATTTTTTTCGAAAATTTTTTTTCGAAATTTTTTTCAAAATGTTTTTCGAAAATTTTTTTTCAAAATTTTTTTTGAAAATTTTTTTCATAATTTTTTTTGAAAATTTTTTTTCAAAATTTTTTTCGAAAATTTTTTTCAAATTTTTTTTCTTAAATTTTTTTAAAAATTTTTTTCAAAATTTTTTTCGAAAATTTTTTCCAAATTTTTTTCAAAATTTTGTTTCAAAACTTTATTCAAATTTTTTTTTTCAAAATTTTTTTCAAAAATTTTTTTCAAAATTTTTTTTCAAAATTATTTTCGAAAATTTTTTTTCAAAATTTTTTTTCAAATTTTTTTATAAAATTTTTTCCGAAAATTTTTTTTTGAAATTTTTTTCAAAATTTTTTTCGAAAATTTTTTTCGAAAATTTTTTTTCGAAATTTTTTTCAAAATTTTTTTCGAAAATTTTTTTCAAAATTTTTTTCGAAAATTTTTTTCAAAATTTTTTTCGAAAATTTTTTTCAAAATTTTTTTTCAAAATTTTTTTTTCAAAATTTTTTTCAAATTTTTTTCGAAAATTTTTTTCAAAATTTTTTTAAAAATTTTTTTCGAAAATTTTTTTTCAAAATTCTTTTCGAAAAATTTTTTTCAAAATTTTTTTCAAAATTTTTTTCGAAAATTTTTTTTAAAAATTTTTTTCAAAATTTTTTTCGAAATTTTTTTCGAAATTTTTTTTGAAAATTTTTTTCGAAAATTTTTTTTCGAAATTTTTTTAAAAATTTTTTTCGAAAATTTTTTTTCAAAATTTTTTTTCAAAATTTTTTTCAAATTTTATTATAAATTTTTTTCCGAAAATTTTTTTTTGAAATTTTTTTCAAAATTTTTTTCGAAATTTTTTTCGAAAATTTTTTTTCGTAATTTTTTCCAAAATTTTTGTCGAAATTTTTTTTTCAAAATTTTTTTCAAAAATTTTTTTTTTCAAAATTTTTTTCGAAAATATTTTTTCAAAATTTTTTTCGAAAATTTTTTTTCAAAATTTTTTAAAAATTTTTTTTCGAAAATTTTTTCGAAAATTTTTTTTCAAAATTTTTTTTGGAAATTTTTTCGAAAATTTTTTTTCAAAATTTTTTTTGGAAATTTTTTTAAAAAATTTTTTTTCAAAATTTTTTTCAAAATTTTTTTAAAAAATTTTTTTTCAAAATTTTTTTCAAAATTTTTTTTGAAAATTTTTTTCGAAAATTTTTTTCAAAATTTTTTTCGAAAATTTTTTTCAAAATTTTTTTCGAAAATTTTTTTCAAAATGTTTTTTCAAAATTTTTTTCGAAAATTTTTTTCAAAATTTTTTTCGAAAATTTTTTTCAAAATTTTTTTTGAAAATTTTTTTCAAAATTTTTTTTGAAAAATTTTTTTCAAAATTTTTTTTTGAAAATTTTTTTTCAAAATTTTTTTCGAAAATTTTTTTTCAAAATTTTTTTCGAAAATTTTTTTTCAAAATTTTTTTCAAATTTTTTTTAAAAATTTTTTTCGAAAATTTTTTTTTGAAATTTTTTTCAAAATTTTTTTCGAAAATTTTTTTCAAAATTTTTTTCGAAAATTTTTTTCAAAATTTTTTTTCAAAATTTTTTTCAAAATTTTTTTTTCAAAATTTTTTTCAAATTTTTTTCGAAAATTTTTTTCAAAATTTTTTTCGAAAATTTTTTTTCAAAATTCTTTTTGAAAATTTTTTTTCAAAATTTTTTTCAAAATTTTTTTCGAAAATTTTTTTTAAAAATTTTTTTCAAAATTTTTTTCGAAATTTTTTTCGAAATTTTTTTCGAAAATTTTTTTCAAAATTTTTTTCGAAAATTTTTTTTCAAAATTTTTTTCGAAAATTTTTTTTCAAAATTTTTTTCGAAATTTTTTTCGAAATTTTTTTTTTTAAATTTTTTTCAAATTTTTTTTCAAAATTTTTTTCGAAATTTTTTTTTCGTAATTTTTTCCAAAATTTTTTTCGAAATTTTTTTCGAAAATTTTTTTCGAAAATTTTTTTTCGAAATTTTTTTCGAAAATATTTTTTCAAAATTTTTTTCGAAAATTTTTTTTCAAAATTTTTTTAAAATTTTTTTTCGAAAATTTTTTTTCAAAATTTTTTCGAAAATTTTTTTTCAAAATTTTTTTTTAGAAATTTTTTTCAAATTTTCTTTTCAAAATTTTTTTCAAAATTTTTTTAAAAAATTTTTTTTCAAAATTTTTTTCAAAATTTTTTTAAAAAATTTTTTTTCAAAATTTTTTTCAAAATTTTTTTCAAAAATTTTGTTTCAAAATTTTTTTCAAAATTTTTTTCGAAAATTTTTTTCAAAAATTTTTTTCCAAAATTTTTTTCGAAAATTTTTTTTCAAAATTTTTTTCAAATTTTTTTTTAAAATTTTTTTCGAAAATTTTTTTTGAAATTTTTTTCAAAATTTTTTTCGAAATTTTTTTCGAAAATTTTTTTCAAAATTTTCCTCGAAAATTTTTTTTCAAAATTTTTTTCGAAAATTTTTTTTTGAAATTTTTTTCAAAATTTTTTTCGAAATTTATTTCGAAATTTTTTTTGAAAATTTTTTTCGAAAATTTTTTTTCGAAATTTTTTTCAAAATTTTTTTTGAAAATTTTTTTTCAAAATTTTTTTTGAAAATTTTTTTTCAAAATTTTTTTTAAAAATTTTTTTTCAAAATTTTTTTCGAAAATTTTTTTTCAAAATTTTTTTCAAATTTTTTTTCGAAAATTTTTTTTCAAAATTTTTTAAAAATTTGTTTTCGAAAACTTTTTTTCAAAATTTTTCGAAAATTTTTTTTCAAAATTTTTCGAAAATTTTTTTTCAAAATTTTTTTTGGAAATTTTTTTCAAAATTTTTTTTCAAAATTTTTTTCAAAATTTTTTTCAAAAATTTTTTTTTGAAATTTTTTTCAAAATTTTTTTCGAAAATTTTTTTCAAAATTTTTTTCGAAAATTTTTTTCGAAAATTTTTTTCAAAATTTTTTTCGAAAATTTTTTTTCATAATCTTTTTCAAAATTTTTTTCGAAAATTTTTTTTTGAAATTTTTTTCAAAATTTTTTTCGAAATTTTTTTTGAAATTTTTTTTGAAAATTTTTTTCGAAAATTTTTTTCGAAATTTTTTTAAAAATTCTTTTCGAAAATTTCTTTTCAGAATTTTTTTTGAAAATTGTTTTTCAAAATTTTTTTCGAAAATTTTTTTCAAAATTTTTTTTCAAAATTTTTTTCGAAAATTTTTTTTGAAAATGTTTTTTCAAAATTATTTTCAAATTTTATAAATTTTTTTCCGAAAATTTTTTTTTGAAATTTTTTTCAAAATCTTTTTCAAAATTTTTTAAAAAAATTTTTTTTCAAAATTTTTTTTGAAAATTTTTTTCTAAATTTTTTTCGAAAATTTTTTTTCAAAATTTTTTTCGAAAATTTTTTTTCAAAATTTTTTTCAAATTTTTTTTCAAAATTTTTTTAAAAAATTTTTTTTCAAAATTTTTTTCAAATTTTTTTAAAAAATTTTTTTTTCATAATTTTTTTCAAAATTTTTTTCAAAAATTTTTTTTCAAAATTTTTTTCGAAAATTTTTTTTCAAAATTTTTTACAAATTTTTTTTCAAAATCTTTTTCGAAAATTTTTTTTTGAAATTTTTTTCAAAATTTTTTTCGAAATTTTTTTCGAAAATTTTTTTTCAAAATTTTTTTCAAAATTTTTTTCCAAATATTTTTTGGAAAATTTTTTTCAAAATTTTTTTTCAAAATTTTTTTCGAAAATTTTTTTTCAAAATTTTTTTCGAAAATTTTTTTTCAAAATTTTTTTTGAAAATTTTTTTTCGAAATTTTTTTCAAAATTTTTTTCGAAATTTTTTTCAAAATTTTTTTCTAAAATTTTTTTTCAAATTTTTTTTGAAAATTTTTTTTCAAAATTTTTTTCGAAAATTTTTTTTCAAAGTTTTTTTCAAATTTTTTTTCGAAAATTTTTTTTCAAAATTTTTTTAAAATTTTTTTTCAAAATTTTTTTAAAATTTTTTTTCAAAATTTTTTGAAAATTTTTTTTCAAAATTTTTTTTTGGAAATTTTTTTCAAAATTTTTTTTCAAAATTTTTTTAAAAATTTTTTTCCACAATTTTTTTTCAAAATTTTTTTCGAAAATTTTTTACAAAATTTTTTTTCAAAATTTTTTTTCAAAATTTTTTTCAAAAATTTTTTTTCAAAATTTTTTTCAAATTTTTTTCGAAAATTTTTTTCAAAATTTTTTTTCAAAATTTTTTTCGAAAATTTTTTTTCAAAATTTTTTTCGAAAATTTTTTTCAAAATTTTCTTCGAAAATTTTTTTTTGAAATTTTTTTCGAAATTTTTTTTGAAAATTTTTTTCGAAAATTTTTTTTCGAAATTTTTTTCAAAATGTTTTTCGAAAATTTTTTTTCAAAATTTTTTTTGAAAATTTTTTTCATAATTTTTTTTGAAAATTTTTTTTCAAAATTTTTTTCGAAAATTTTTTTCAAATTTTTTTCTTAAATTTTTTTAAAAATTTTTTTCAAAATTTTTTTCGAAAATTTTTTCCAAATTTTTTTCAAAATTTTGTTTCAAAACTTTATTCAAATTTTTTTTTTCAAAATTTTTTTCAAAAATTTTTTTCAAAATTTTTTTTCAAAATTATTTTCGAAAATTTTTTTTCAAAATTTTTTTTCAAATTTTTTTATAAAATTTTTTCCGAAAATTTTTTTTTGAAATTTTTTTCAAAATTTTTTTCGAAAATTTTTTTCGAAAATTTTTTTTCGAAATTTTTTTCAAAATTTTTTTCGAAAATTTTTTTCAAAATTTTTTTCGAAAATTTTTTTCAAAATTTTTTTCGAAAATTTTTTTCAAAATTTTTTTTCAAAATTTTTTTTTCAAAATTTTTTTCAAATTTTTTTCGAAAATTTTTTTCAAAATTTTTTTAAAAATTTTTTTCGAAAATTTTTTTTCAAAATTCTTTTCGAAAAATTTTTTTCAAAATTTTTTTCAAAATTTTTTTCGAAAATTTTTTTTAAAAATTTTTTTCAAAATTTTTTTCGAAATTTTTTTCGAAATTTTTTTTGAAAATTTTTTTCGAAAATTTTTTTTTGAAATTTTTTTCAAAATTTTTTTCGAAATTTTTTTCGAAAATTTTTTTTCGTAATTTTTTCCAAAATTTTTGTCGAAATTTTTTTTTCAAAATTTTTTTCAAAAATTTTTTTTTTCAAAATTTTTTTCGAAAATATTTTTTCAAAATTTTTTTCGAAAATTTTTTTTCAAAATTTTTTAAAAATTTTTTTTCGAAAATTTTTCGAAAATTTTTTTTCAAAATTTTTTTTGGAAATTTTTTCGAAAATTTTTTTTCAAAATTTTTTTTGGAAATTTTTTTAAAAAATTTTTTTTCAAAATTTTTTTCAAAATTTTTTTAAAAAATTTTTTTTCAAAATTTTTTTCAAAATTTTTTTTGAAAATTTTTTTCAAAATTTTTTTTGAAAAATTTTTTTCAAAATTTTTTTTTGAAAATTTTTTTTCAAAATTTTTTTCGAAAATTTTTTTTCAAAATTTTTTTCGAAAATTTTTTTTCAAAATTTTTTTCAAATTTTTTTTAAAAATTTTTTTCGAAAATTTTTTTTTGAAATTTTTTTCAAAATTTTTTTCGAAAATTTTTTTCAAAATTTTTTTCGAAAATTTTTTTCAAAATTTTTTTTCAAAATTTTTTTCAAAATTTTTTTTTCAAAATTTTTTTCAAATTTTTTTCGAAAATTTTTTTCAAAATTTTTTTCGAAAATTTTTTTTCAAAATTCTTTTTGAAAATTTTTTTTCAAAATTTTTTTCAAAATTTTTTTCGAAAATTTTTTTTAAAAATTTTTTTCAAAATTTTTTTCGAAATTTTATTCGAAATTTTTTTTGAAAATTTTTTTCGAAAATTTTTTTTCGAAATTTTTTTAAAAATTTTTTTCGAAAATTTTTTTTCAAATTTTTTTTTCAAAATTTTTTTCAAATTTTATTATAAATTTTTTTCCGAAAATTTTTTTTGAAATTTTTTTCAAAATTTTTTTCGAAATTTTTTTCGAAAATTTTTTTTCGTAATTTTTTCCAAAATTTTTTTCGAAATTTTTTTTTCAAAATTTTTTTCAAAAATTTTTTTTTTCAAAATTTTTTTCGAAAATATTTTTTCAAAATTTTTTTCGAAAATTTTTTTTCAAAATTTTTTAAAAATTTTTTTTCGAAAATTTTTTTTCAAAATTTTTTCGAAAATTCTTTTTCAAAATTTTTTTTTGGAAATTTTTTTCAAAATTTTTTTTCAAAATTTTTTTCAAAATTTTTTTAAAAAATTTTTTTTCAAAATTTTTTTCAAAATTTTTTTAAAAAATTTTTTTTCAAAATTTTTTTCAAAATTCTTTTTGAAAATTTTTTTCAAAATTTTTTTCGAAAATTTTTTTCAAAATTTTTTTCGAAAATTTTTTTCAAAATTTTTTTTCAAAATTTTTTTCGAAAATTTTTTTTCAAAATTTTTTTCGAAAATTTTTTTTCGAAATTTTTTTAAAAATTTTTTTCGAAAATTTTTTTTCAAAATTTTTTTTCAAAATTTTTTTCAAATTTTATTATAAATTTTTTTCCGAAAATTTTTTTTTGAAATTTTTTTCAAAATTTTTTTCGAAATTTTTTTCGAAAATTTTTTTTCGTAATTTTTTCCAAAATTTTTTTCGAAATTTTTTTTTTTAAATTTTTTTCAAAATTTTTTTTTTTCAAAATTTTTTTCGAAAATATTTTTTCAAAATTTTTTTCGAAAATTTTTTTTCAAAATTTTTAAAAAATTTTTTTTCGAAAATTTTTTTTCGAAAATTTTTTTTCAAAATTTTTTCGAAAATTTTTCTTCAAAATTTTTTTTTGGAAATTTTTTCAAAATTTTTTTTCAAAATTTTTTTCAAAATTTTTTAAAAAAATTTTTTTTCAGAATTTTTTTCAAAATTTTTTTTGAAAATTTTTTTCAAAATTTTTTTTTTCGAAAATTTTTTTCAAAATTTTTTTCGAAAATTTTTTTCAAAATTTTTTTCGAAAATTTTTTTTCAAAATTTTTTTCGAAAATTTTTTTTCAAAATTTTTTTCGAAATTTTTTTCGAAATTTTTTTTTTTAAATTTTTTTCAAATTTTTTTTCAAAATTTTTTTCGAAATTTTTTTTTCGTAATTTTTTCCAAAATTTTTTTCGAAATTTTTTTCAAAAATTTTTTTCGAAAATTTTTTTTCGAAATTTTTTTCGAAAATATTTTTTCAAAATTTTTTTCGAAAATTTTTTTTCAAAATTTTTTTAAAATTTTTTTTCGAAAATTTTTTTTCAAAATTTTTTCGAAAATTTTTTTTCAAAATTTTTTTTTGGAAATTTTTTTCAAATTTTTTTTTCAAAATTTTTTTCAAAATTTTTTTAAAAAATTTTTTTTCAAAATTTTTTTCAAAATTTTTTTCAAAATTTTTTTAAAAAATTTTTTTTCAAAATTTTTTTCAAAATTTTTTTCAAAAATTTTGTTTCAAAATTTTTTTCAAAATTTTTTTCGAAAATTTTTTTCAAAAATTTTTTTCCAAAATTTTTTTCGAAAATTTTTTTTCAAAATTTTTTTCAAATTTTTTTTAAAAATTTTTTTCGAAAATTTTTTTTGAAATTTTTTTCAAAATTTTTTTCGAAATTTTTTTCAAAATTTTCCTCGAAAATTTTTTTTCAAAATTTTTTTCGAAAATTTTTTTTTGAAATTTTTTTCAAAATTTTTTTCGAAATTTATTTCGAAATTTTTTTTGAAAATTTTTTCGAAAATTTTTTTTCGAAATTTTTTTCAAAATTTTTTTTGAAAATTTTTTTTCAAAATTTTTTTTGAAAATTTTTTTTCAAAATTTTTTTTAAAAATTTTTTTTCAAAATTTTTTTCGAAAATTTTTTTTCAAAATTTTTTTCAAATTTTTTTTCGAAAATTTTTTTTCAAAATTTTTTAAAAATTTGTTTTCGAAAACTTTTTTTCAAAATTTTTCGAAAATTTTTTTTCAAAATTTTTCGAAAATTTTTTTTCAAAATTTTTTTTGGAAATTTTTTTCAAAATTTTTTTTCAAAATTTTTTTCAAAATTTTTTTCAAAAATTTTTTTTTGAAATTTTTTTCAAAATTTTTTTCGAAAATTTTTTTCAAAATTTTTTTCGAAAATTTTTTTCGAAAATTTTTTTCAAAATTTTTTTCGAAAATTTTTTTTCATAATCTTTTTCAAAATTTTTTTCGAAAATTTTTTTTTGAAATTTTTTTCAAAATTTTTTTCGAAATTTTTTTTGAAATTTTTTTTGAAAATTTTTTTCGAAAATTTTTTTCGAAATTTTTTTAAAAATTCTTTTCGAAAATTTCTTTTCAGAATTTTTTTTGAAAATTGTTTTTCAAAATTTTTTTCGAAAATTTTTTTCAAAATTTTTTTTCAAAATTTTTTTCGAAAATTTTTTTTGAAAATGTTTTTTCAAAATTATTTTCAAATTTTATAAATTTTTTTCCGAAAATTTTTTTTTGAAATTTTTTTCAAAATTTTTTTCAAAATTTTTTAAAAAAATATTTTTTCAAAATTTTTTTTGAAAATTTTTTTCTAAATTTTTTTCGAAAATTTTTTTTCAAAATTTTTTTCGAAAATTTTTTTTCAAAATTTTTTTCAAATTTTTTTTCAAAATTTTTTTAAAAAATTTTTTTTCAAAATTTTTTTCAAATTTTTTTAAAAAAATTTTTTTTCATAATTTTTTTCAAAATTTTTTTCAAAAATTTTTTTTCAAAATTTTTTTCGAAAATTTTTTTTCAAAATTTTTTACAAATTTTTTTTCAAAATTTTTTTCGAAAATTTTTTTTTGAAATTTTTTTCAAAATTTTTTTCGAAATTTTTTTCGAAAATTTTTTTTCAAAATTTTTTTCAAAATTTTTTTCAAAATATTTTTCGAAAATTTTTTTCAAAATTTTTTTTCAAAATTTTTTTCGAAAATTTTTTTTCAAAATTTTTTTCGAAAATTTTTTTTCAAAATTTTTTTCGAAAATTTTTTTTCGAAATTTTTTTCAAAATTTTTTTCGAAATTTTTTTCAAAATTTTTTTCTAAAATTTTTTTTCAAATTTTTTTTGAAAATTTTTTTTCAAAATTTTTTTCGAAAATTTTTTTTCAGTTTTTTTCAAATTTTTTTTCGAAAATTTTTTTTCAAAATTTTTTTAAAATTTTTTTTCAAAATTTTTTTAAAATTTTTTTTCAAAATTTTTTGAAAATTTTTTTTCAAAATTTTTTTTTGGAAATTTTTTTCAAAATTTTTTTTCAAAATTTTTTTAAAAATTTTTTTCCACAATTTTTTTTCAAAATTTTTTTCGAAAATTTTTTACAAAATTTTTTTTCAAAATTTTTTTTCAAAATTTTTTTCAAAAATTTTTTTTCAAAATTTTTTTCAAATTTTTTTCGAAAATTTTTTTCAAAATTTTTTTTCAAAATTTTTTTCGAAAATTTTTTTTCAAAATTTTTTTCGAAAATTTTTTTCAAAATTTTCTTCGAAAATTTTTTTTTGAAATTTTTTTCGAAATTTTTTTTGAAAATTTTTTTCGAAAATTTTTTTTCGAAATTTTTTTCAAAATGTTTTTCGAAAATTTTTTTTCAAAATTTTTTTTGAAAATTTTTTTCATAATTTTTTTTGAAAATTTTTTTTCAAAATTTTTTTCGAAAATTTTTTTCAAATTTTTTTTCTTAAATTTTTTTAAAAATTTTTTTCAAAATTTTTTTCGAAAATTTTTTCCAAATTTTTTTCAAAATTTTGTTTCAAAACTTTATTCAAATTTTTTTTTTCAAAATTTTTTTCAAAAATTTTTTTCAAAATTTTTTTTCAAAATTATTTTCGAAAATTTTTTTTCAAAATTTTTTTTCAAATTTTTTTATAAAATTTTTTCCGAAAATTTTTTTTTGAAATTTTTTTCAAAATTTTTTTCGAAAATTTTTTTCGAAAATTTTTTTTCGAAATTTTTTTCAAAATTTTTTTCGAAAATTTTTTTCAAAATTTTTTTCGAAAATTTTTTTCAAAATTTTTTTCGAAAATTTTTTTCAAAATTTTTTTTCAAAATTTTTTTTTCAAAATTTTTTTCAAATTTTTTTCGAAAATTTTTTTCAAAATTTTTTTAAAAATTTTTTTCGAAAATTTTTTTTCAAAATTCTTTTCGAAAAATTTTTTTCAAAATTTTTTTCAAAATTTTTTTCGAAAATTTTTTTTAAAAATTTTTTTCAAAATTTTTTTCGAAATTTTTTTCGAAATTTTTTTCGAAAATTTTTTTTCAAAATTTTTTTCAAATTTTATTATAAATTTTTTTCCAAAAATTTTTTTTTGAAATTTTTTTCAAAATTTTTTTCGAAATTTTTTTTTCAAAATTTTTTTCGAAAATTTTTTTTCAAAATTTTTTAAAAATTTTTTTTCGAAAATTTTTTCGAAAATTTTTTTTCAAAATTTTTTTTGGAAATTTTTTCGAAAATTTTTTTTCAAAATTTTTTTTGGAAATTTTTTTAAAAAATTTTTTTTCAAAATTTTTTTCAAAATTTTTTTAAAAAATTTTTTTTCAAAATTTTTTTCAAAATTTTTTTTGAAAATTTTTTTCGAAAATTTTTTTCAAAATTTTTTTCGAAAATTTTTTTCAAAATTTTTTTCGAAAATTTTTTTCAAAATTTTTTTTCAAAATTTTTTTCGAAAATTTTTTTCAAAATTTTTTTCGAAAATTTTTTTCAAAATTTTTTTTGAAAATTTTTTTCAAAATTTTTTTTGAAAAATTTTTTTCAAAATTTTTTTTTGAAAATTTTTTTTCAAAATTTTTTTCGAAAATTTTTTTTCAAAATTTTTTTCGAAAATTTTTTTTCAAAATTTTTTTCAAATTTTTTTTAAAAATTTTTTTCGAAAATTTTTTTTTGAAATTTTTTTCAAAATTTTTTTCGAAAATTTTTTTCAAAATTTTTTTCGAAAATTTTTTTCAAAATTTTTTTTCAAAATTTTTTTCAAAATTTTTTTTTCAAAATTTTTTTCAAATTTTTTTCAAAATTTTTTTCAAAATTTTTTTCGAAAATTTTTTTTCAAAATTTTTTTCGAAATTTTTTTTCAAAATTTTTTTCGAAATTTTTTTTTCGAAATTTTTTTTCAAAATTTTTTTCGAAAATTTTTTTTCAAAATTTTTTCAAAATTTTTTTCGAAAATTTTTTTTTCCGAAATTTTTTTCGAAAATTTTTTTTCAAAATTTTTTTCGAAAATTTTTTTTCAAAATTTTTTTCAAAATTTTTTTCGAAAATTTTTTTTCAAAATTTTTTTCGAAATTTTTTTTCAAAATTTTTTTCGAAACTTTTTTTTCAAAATTTTTTTCAAAAATTTTCTTCGAAAATTTTTTTCGAAATTTTTTTGGAAATTTTCTTTTCAAAATTTTTTTCGAAAATTTTTTTTCAAAATTTTTTTCGAAAATTTTTTTCAAAATTTTTTTCGAAAATTTTTTTGGAAAATTTTTTTTCAAAATTTTTTTCGAAATTTTTTTTAAAAATTTTTTTCAAAAATTTTTTCGAAAATTTTTTTCGAAATTTTTTTTTTAAATTTTTTTCAAAAATTTTTTTTCAAAATTTTTTTCAAAATTTTTTTCGAAAATTTTTTTTCAAAATTTTTTTCGAAAATTTTTTTTCGAAATTTTTTTCGAAAATTTTTTTTCAAAATTTTTTTCGAAAATTTTTTTTCAAAATTTTTTTCGAAAATTTTTTTCAAAATTTTTTTCGAAAATTTTTTTCAAAATTTTTTTCGAAAATTTTTTTTCGAAATTTTTTTGGAAAATTTTCTTTCAAAATTTTTTTCGAGAATTTTTTTCGAAATTTTTTTCGAAAATTTTTTTCAAAATTTTTTTCGAAAATTTTTTCGAAAATTTTTTTTCAAAATTTTTTTCGAAAATTTTTTTTCAAAATTTTTTTCAAAATTTTTTTCGAAAATTTTTTTTCAAAATTTTTTTCGAAATTTTTTTTCAAAATTTTTTTCGAAATTTTTTTTTCGAAATTTTTTTTCAAAATTTTTTTCGAAAATTTTTTTTCAAAATTTTTTCAAAATTTTTTTCGAAAATTTTTTTTTCCGAAATTTTTTTCGAAAATTTTTTTCAAAATTTTCTGCGAAAATTTTTTCGAAAATTTTTTTTCAAAATTTTTTTCGAAAATTTTTTTTTCAAAATTTTTTTCGAAAATTTTTTTCAAAATTTTTTTCGAAAATTTTTTTCGAAAATTTTTTTCGAAAATTTTTTTTCAAAATTGTTTTCGAAAATTTTTTTTCGAAATTTTTTTCGAAAATTTTTTTCAAAATTTTTTTCGAAAATTTTTTTCAAAATTTTTTTCGAAAATTTTTTCGAAAATTTTTTTTCAAAATTTTTTTCGAAACTTTTTTTTCAAAATTTTTTTCAAAAATTTTCTTCGAAAATTTTTTTCGAAATTTTTTTGGAAATTTTCTTTTCAAAATTTTTTTCGAAATTTTTTTTTCAAAATTTTTTTCGAAAATTTTTTTCAAAATTTTTTTCGAAAATTTTTTTGGAAAATTTTTTTTCAAAATTTTTTTCGAAATTTTTTTTAAAAATTTTTTTCTAAAATTTTTTCGAAAATTTTTTTCGAAATTTTTTTTTTAAATTTTTTTCAAAAATTTTTTTTCAAAATTTTTTTCAAAATTTTTTTCGAAAATTTTTTTTCAAAATTTTTTTCGAAAATTTTTTTTCGAAATTTTTTTCGAAAATTTTTTTTCAAAATTTTTTTCGAAAATTTTTTTTCAAAATTTTTTTCGAAAATTTTTTTCAAAATTTTTTTCGAAAATTTTTTTCAAAATTTTTTTCGAAAATTTTTTTCGAAAATTTTTTTTCAAAATTTTTTTCAAAATTGTTTTTCAAAATTTTTTTTCAAATTTTTTTTCGAAAATTTTTTTCGAAAATTTTTTTTCGAAATTATTTTGGAAATTTTTTTTCCAAAATTTTTTTCGAAAATTTTTTTCAAATTTTTTTCGAAAATTTTTTTCGAAATTTTTTTTTCAAAATTTTTTTCGAAAACTTTTTTTTCAAAATTTTTTTCAAAATCTTTTTCGAAAATTTCTTCGAAAATTTTTTCGAAAATTTTTTTTCAAAATTTTTTTCGAAAATTTTTTTTTCAAAATTTTTTTCGAAAATTTTTTTCAAAATTTTTTTCGAAAATTTTTTTCGAAAATTTTTTTCGAAAATTTTTTTTCAAAATTGTTTTCGAAAATTTTTTTTCGAAATTTTTTTCGAAAATTTTTTTCAAAATTTTTTTCGAAAATTTTTTTCAAAATTTTTTTCGAAAATTTTTTCGAAAATTTTTTTTCAAAATTTTTTTCGAAACTTTTTTTTCAAAATTTTTTTCAAAAATTTTCTTCGAAAATTTTTTTCGAAATTTTTTTGGAAATTTTCTTTTCAAAATTTTTTTCGAAAATTTTTTTTCAAAATTTTTTTCGAAAATTTTTTTCAAAATTTTTTTCGAAAATTTTTTTGGAAAATTTTTTTTCAAAATTTTTTTCGAAATTTTTTTTAAAAATTTTTTTCAAAAATTTTTTCGAAAATTTTTTTCGAAATTTTTTTTTTAAATTTTTTTCAAAAATTTTTTTTCAAAATTTTTTTCAAAATTTTTTTCGAAAATTTTTTTTCAAAATTTTTTTCGAAAATTTTTTTTCGAAATTTTTTTCGAAAATTTTTTTTCAAAATTTTTTTCGAAAATTTTTTTTCAAAATTTTTTTCGAAAATTTTTTTCAAAATTTTTTTCGAAAATTTTTTTCAAAATTTTTTTCGAAAATTTTTTTCGAAAATTTTTTTTCAAAATTTTTTTCAAAATTGTTTTTCAAAATTTTTTTTCAAATTTTTTTTCGAAAATTTTTTTCGAAAATTTTTTTCGAAAATTTTTTTTCGAAATTATTTTGGAAATTTTTTTTCCAAAATTTTTTTCGAAAATTTTTTTCAAATTTTTTTCGAAAATTTTTTTCGAAATTTTTTTTTCAAAATTTTTTTCGAAAACTTTTTTTTCAAAATTTTTTTCAAAATCTTTTTCGAAAATTTTTTTCAAAATTTTTTTCGAAAAGTTTTTTCGAAATTTTTTTTTTTTAATTTTTTTCGAAAATTTTTTTACGAAAATTTTATTTCAAAATTTTTTTCGAAAATTTTTTTTTCAAAATTTTTTTCGAAAGTTTTTTTTCAAAATTTTTTTCAAAATTTTTTTCGAAAATTTTTTCGAAAATTTTTCTTCAAAATTCTTTCGAAAATTTTTTTTCAAAATTTTTTTCGAAAATTTTTTTTCAAAATTTTTTCCGAAATTTTTTTCGAAAATTTTTTTTCAAAATTTTTTTCGAAAATTTTTTTTCAAAATTTTTTTCGAAAATTTTTTTTCAAAATTTTTTTCAAAATTTTTTTCGAAAATTTTTTTTCAAAATTTTTTTCGAAAATTTTTTTTCGAAATTTTTTTGGAAATTTTTTTTTCAAAATCTTTTTCGAAATTTTTTTTCAAAATTTTTTTCGAAAATTTTTTTCGAAAATTTTTTTTCAAAATTGTTTTCGAAAATTTTTTTTCGAAATTTTTTTCGAAAATTTTTTTCAAAATTTTTTTCGAAAATTTTTTTCAAAATTTTTTTCGAAAATTTTTTCGAAAATTTTTTTTCAAAATTTTTTTCGAAACTTTTTTTTCAAAATTTTTTTCAAAAATTTTCTTCGAAAATTTTTTTCGAAATTTTTTTGGAAATTTTCTTTTCAAAATTTTTTTCGAAATTTTTTTTTCAAAATTTTTTTCGAAAATTTTTTTCAAAATTTTTTTCGAAAATTTTTTTGGAAAATTTTTTTTCAAAATTTTTTTCGAAATTTTTTTTAAAAATTTTTTTCAAAAATTTTTTCGAAAATTTTTTTCGAAATTTTTTTTTTAAATTTTTTTCAAAAATTTTTTTTCAAAATTTTTTTCAAAATTTTTTTCGAAAATTTTTTTTCAAAATTTTTTTCGAAAATTTTTTTTCGAAATTTTTTTCGAAAATTTTTTTTCAAAATTTTTTTCGAAAATTTTTTTTCAAAATTTTTTTCGAAAATTTTTTTCAAAATTTTTTTCGAAAATTTTTTTCAAAATTTTTTTCGAAAATTTTTTTCGAAAATTTTTTTTCAAAATTTTTTTCAAAATTGTTTTTCAAAATTTTTTTTCAAATTTTTTTTCGAAAATTTTTTTCGAAAATTTTTTTTCGAAATTATTTTGGAAATTTTTTTTCCAAAATTTTTTTCGAAAATTTTTTTCAAATTTTTTTCGAAAATTTTTTTCGAAATTTTTTTTTCAAAATTTTTTTCGAAAACTTTTTTTTCAAAATTTTTTTCAAAATCTTTTTCGAAAATTTCTTCGAAAATTTTTTCGAAAATTTTTTTTCAAAATTTTTTTCGAAAATTTTTTTTTCAAAATTTTTTTCGAAAATTTTTTTCAAAATTTTTTTCGAAAATTTTTTTCGAAAATTTTTTTCGAAAATTTTTTTTCAAAATTGTTTTCGAAAATTTTTTTTCGAAATTTTTTTCGAAAATTTTTTTCAAAATTTTTTTCGAAAATTTTTTTCAAAATTTTTTTCGAAAATTTTTTCGAAAATTTTTTTTCAAAATTTTTTTCGAAACTTTTTTTTCAAAATTTTTTTCAAAAATTTTCTTCGAAAATTTTTTTCGAAATTTTTTTGGAAATTTTCTTTTCAAAATTTTTTTCGAAAATTTTTTTTCAAAATTTTTTTCGAAAATTTTTTTCAAAATTTTTTTCGAAAATTTTTTTGGAAAATTTTTTTTCAAAATTTTTTTCGAAATTTTTTTTAAAAATTTTTTTCAAAAATTTTTTCGAAAATTTTTTTCGAAATTTTTTTTTTAAATTTTTTTCAAAAATTTTTTTTCAAAATTTTTTTCAAAATTTTTTTCGAAAATTTTTTTTCAAAATTTTTTTCGAAAATTTTTTTTCGAAATTTTTTTCGAAAATTTTTTTTCAAAATTTTTTTCGAAAATTTTTTTTCAAAATTTTTTTCGAAAATTTTTTTCAAAATTTTTTTCGAAAATTTTTTTCAAAATTTTTTTCGAAAATTTTTTTCGAAAATTTTTTTTCAAAATTTTTTTCAAAATTGTTTTTCAAAATTTTTTTTCAAATTTTTTTTCGAAAATTTTTTTCGAAAATTTTTTTCGAAAATTTTTTTTCGAAATTATTTTGGAAATTTTTTTTCCAAAATTTTTTTCGAAAATTTTTTTCAAATTTTTTTCGAAAATTTTTTTCGAAATTTTTTTTTCAAAATTTTTTTCGAAAACTTTTTTTTCAAAATTTTTTTCAAAATCTTTTTCGAAAATTTTTTTCAAAATTTTTTTCGAAAAGTTTTTTCGAAATTTTTTTTTTTAATTTTTTTCGAAAATTTTTTTACGAAAATTTTATTTCAAAATTTTTTTCGAAAATTTTTTTTTCAAAATTTTTTTCGAAAGTTTTTTTTCAAAATTTTTTTCAAAATTTTTTTCGAAAATTTTTTCGAAAATTTTTCTTCAAAATTCTTTCGAAAATTTTTTTTCAAAATTTTTTTCGAAAATTTTTTTTCAAAATTTTTTTCCGAAATTTTTTTCGAAAATTTTTTTTCAAAATTTTTTTCGAAAATTTTTTTTCAAAATTTTTTTCAAAATTTTTTTCGAAAATTTTTTTTCAAAATTTTTTTCGAAAATTTTTTTTCGAAATTTTTTTGGAAATTTTTTTTTCAAAATCTTTTTCGAAATTTTTTTTCAAAATTTTTTTCGAAAAATTTTTTCGAATTTTTTTTTAAAAATTTTTTTTGAAAATTTTTTTTCGAAATTTTTTTGGAAATTTTTTTTTCAAAATTTTTTTCGAAAATTTTTTTCGAAATTTTTTTTCGAAAATTTTTTTCAAAATTTTTTTCGAAAATTTTTCGAAAATTTTTTTTCAAAATTTTTTTCGAAAATTCTTTTCGAAAATTTTTTTTTCATAATTTTTTTCATAATTTTTTTCGAAAATTTTATTTCAAAATTTTTTTCGAAAATTTTTTTTCAAAATTTTTTTCTTAAATTTTTTTTCAAAATTTTTTTCGAAAATTTTTTTCGAAAATTTTTTTTCAAAATTTTTTTCGAAAATTTTATTCAAATTTTTTTTTCGAAAATTTTTTTGGAAATTTTTTTGTCAAAATTTTTTTCGAAAATTTTTTTAAAAATTTTTTTCGAAAATTTTTTTTCGAAATTTTTTTCGAAAATTTTATTCAAATTTTTTTTCGAAAATTTTTTCGAAAATTTTTTTGGAAAATTTTTTTTCAAAATGTTTTTCGAAAATTTTTTTAAAAATTTTTTTCAAAATTTTTTTCGAAGATTTTTTTTCAAAATTTTTTTGGAAAATTTTTTTCGAAAATTTTTTTTCGAAATTTTTTTCGAAAATTTTTTTCGGAAATTTTTTCGAAAATTTTTTTCGAAAATTTTTTTCGGAAATTTTTTCGAAAATTTTTTCGAAAATTTTTTCGAAAATTTTTTCGAAAATTTTTTTTCAAAATTTTTTTCGAAAATTTTTTTTCAAAATTTTCTTCAAAATTTTTTTCGAAAATTTTTATTTCAAAATTTTTTTCGAAAATTTTTCTTCGAAATTTTTTTCGAAAATTTTTTTCGAAAATTCTTTTCGAAAATTCTTTTCGAAAATTTTTTTTCATAATTTTTTTCAAAATTTTTTTCCGAAATTTTTTTTCAAAATTTTTTTCCAAAATTTTTTTCGAAAAGTTTTTTTCAAAATTTTTTTCGAAAATTTTTTTTCAAAATTTTTTTCAAAATTTTTTTTCGAAATTTTATTCGAAAATTTTTTTCAAAATTTTTTTCGAAAATTTTTTCGAAAATTTTTTTTCAAAATTTTTTTCGAAAATTGTTTTTCAAAATGTTTTTCAAAATTTTTTTCGAAAATTTTTTTTCAAAATTTTTTTCGAAATTTTTTTTCAAAATTTTTTTCGAAAATTTTTTTTCGAAATTTTTTTTCAAAATTTTTTTCGAAAATTTTTTATCAAAATTTTATTTCAAAATTTTTTTCGAAATTTTTTTTTCAAAATTTTTTTCAAAATTTTTTTCGAAAATTTTTTTTCAAAATTTTTTTCGAAAATTTTTTTCAAAATTTTTTTTTCAAAATTTTTTTCCGAAATTTTTTTCGAAAATTTTTTTTCAAAATTTTTTTCAAAATTTTTTTCGAAAATTTTTTTTCAAAATTTTTTTCGAAATTTTTTTTCAAAATTTTTTTCGAAAATTTTTTTTCGAAATTTTTTTTCAAAATTTTTTTCGAAAATTTTTTTTCAAAATTTTTTTCGAAAATTTTTTTCCGAAATTTTTTTCGAAAATTTTTTTCAAAATTTTCTTCGAAAATTTTTTCGAAAATTTTTTTTCAAAATTTTTTTCGAAAATTTTTTTTTCAAAATTTTTTTCGAAAATTTTTTTCAAAATTTTTTTCGAAAATTTTTTTCGAAAATTTTTTTCGAAAATTTTTTTTCAAAATTGTTTTCGAAAATTTTTTTTCGAAATTTTTTTCGAAAATTTTTTTCAAAATTTTTTTCGAAAATTTTTTTCAAAATTTTTTTCGAAAATTTTTTCGAAAATTTTTTTTCAAAATTTTTTTCGAAACTTTTTTTTCAAAATTTTTTTCAAAAATTTTCTTCGAAAATTTTTTTCGAAATTTTTTTGGAAATTTTCTTTTCAAAATTTTTTTCGAAAATTTTTTTTCAAAATTTTTTTCGAAAATTTTTTTCAAAATTTTTTTCGAAAATTTTTTTGGAAAATTTTTTTTCAAAATTTTTTTCGAAATTTTTTTTAAAAATTTTTTTCAAAATTTTTTTCGAAAATTTTTTTCGAAATTTTTTTTTTTAATTTTTTTCGAAAATTTTTTTTCAAAATTTTTTTCAAAATTTTTTTCGAAAATTTTTTTTCAAAATTTTTTTCGAAAATTTTTTTTCGAAATTTTTTTCGAAAATGTTTTTTCAAAATTTTTTTCGAAAATTTTTTTCAAAATTTTTTTCGAAAATTTTTTTCAAAATTTTTTTCGAAAATTTTTTTCGAAAATTTTTTTTCAAAATTTTTTTCAAAATTGTTTTTAAAAATTTTTTTTCAAATTTTTTTTCGAAAATTTTTTTCGAAAATTTTTTTTCGAAATTATTTTGGAAATTTTTTTTCCAAAATTTTTTTCGAAAATTTTTTTCAAAATTTTTTTCGAAAATTTTTTTCGAAATTTTTTTTTCAAAATTTTTTTCGAAAACTATTTTTCCAAATTTTTTTCAAAATCTTTTTCGAAAATTTTTTTCAAAATTTTTTTCGAAAAGTTTTTTCGAAATTTTTTTTTTTTAATTTTTTTCGAAAATTTTTTTACGAAAATTTTATTTCAAAATTTTTTTCGAAAATTTTTTTTCAAAATTTTTTTCGAAAGTTTTTTTTCAAACTTTTTTCAAATTTTTTTTCGAAAATTTTTTCGAAAATTTTTCTTCAAAATTCTTTCGAAAATTTTTTTTCAAAATTTTTTTCGAAAATTTTTTTTCAAAATTTTTTTCAAAATTTTTTTCGAAAATTTTTTTTCAAAATTTTTTTCGAAAATTTTTTTTCGAAATTTTTTTGGAAATTTTTTTTTCAAAATCTTTTTCGAAAATTTTTTTCAAAATTTTTTTCGAAAAATTTTTTCGAATTTTTTTTTTTTAATTTTTTTTGAAAATTTTTTTTCGAAATTTTATTGGAAATTTTTTTTTCAAAATTTTTTTCGAAAATTTTTTTCGAAATTTTTTTTCGAAAATTTTTTTCAAAATTTTTTTCGAAAATTTTTCGAAAATTTTTTTTCAAAATTTTTTTCGAAAATTCTTTTCGAAAATTTTTTTTTCATAATTTTTTTCGAAAATTTTATTTCAAAATTTTTTTCGAAAATTTTTTTTCAAAATTTTTTTCTTAAATTTTTTTTCAAAATTTTTTTCGAAAATTTTTTTCGAAAATTTTTTTTCAAAATTTTTTTCGAAAATTTTATTCAAATTTTTTTTTCGAAAATTTTTTTTTCAAAATTTTTTTCGAAAATTTTTTTAAAAATTTTTTTCGAAAATTTTTTTTCGAAATTTTTTTCGAAAATTTTATTCAAATTTTTTTTCGAAAATTTTTTCGAAAATTTTTTTGGAAAATTTTTTTTCAAAATGTTTTTCGAAAATTTTTTTAAAAATTTTTTTCAAACTTTTTTTCGAAGATTTTTTTTCAAAATTTTTTTGGAAAATTTTTTTCGAAAATTTTTTTTCGAAATTTTTTTCGAAAATTTTTTTCGGAAATTTTTTCGAAAATTTTTTTCGAAAATTTTTTTCGGAAATTTTTTCGAAAATTTTTTCGAAAATTTTTTCGAAAATTTTTTCGAAAATTTTTTTTCAAAATTTTTTTCGAAAATTTTTTTTCAAAATTTTCTTCAAATTTTTTTCGAAAATTTTTATTTCAAAATTTTTTTCGAAAATTTTTCTTCGAAATTTTTTTGGAAATTTTTTTTTCAAAATTTTTTTCGAAAATTTTTTTCAAAATTTTTTTCGAAAATTTTTTTCGAAAATTCTTTTCGAAAATTCTTTTCGAAAATTTTTTTTCATAATTTTTTTCAAAATTTTTTTCGAAAATTTTATTTCAAAATTTTTTCCGATTTTTTTTTTCAAAATTTTTTTTCAAAATTTTTTTCAAAATTTTTTTCGAAAATTTTTTTTCAAAATTTTTTTCGAAAATTTTTTTTTCAAAATTTTTTTCGAAAATTTTTTTTCAAAATTTTTTTCCGAAATTTTTTTTCAAAATTTTTTTCCGAAATTTTTTTCGAAATTTTTTTTAAAAATTTTTTTCAAAATTTTTTTCAAAAATTTTTTCGAAATTTTTTTTTTAATTTTTTTCGAAAATTTTTTTTCAAATTTTTTTTCAAAATTTTTTTCGAAAATTTTTTTTCAAATTTTTTTTCGAAATTTTTTTTGAAAATTTATTTTCAAAATTTTTTTCGAAAATTTTTTTCAAAATTTTTTTCGAAAATTTTTTTCAAAATTTTTTTCGAAAATTTTTTTCGAAATTTTTTTTTCAAAATTTTTTTCGAAAATTTTTTTTCAAAATTTTTTTCAAAATTTTTTTTCAAAATTTTTTTTCAAAATTTTTTTCGAAATTTTTTTTCGAAAATTTTTTTTCGAAATTTTTTTCCAAAATTTTTTTCCAAAATTTTTTTCGAAAATTTTTTTCGAAAATTTTTTTCCAAATTTTTTTCGAAAATTTTTTTCGAAATTTTTTTTTCAAAATTTTTTTCAAAATTTTTTTCGAAAATTTTTTTTCAAAATTTTCTTCGAAAATTTTTTTTCGAAATTTTTTTGGAAATTTTTTTTTCAAAATCTTTTTCGAAATTTTTTTTCAAAATTTTTTTCGAAAAATTTTTTCGAATTTTTTTTTAAAAATTTTTTTTGAAAATTTTTTTTCGAAATTTTTTTGGAAATTTTTTTTTCAAAATTTTTTTCGAAAATTTTTTTCGAAATTTTTTTTCGAAAATTTTTTTCAAAATTTTTTTCGAAAATTTTTCGAAAATTTTTTTTCAAAATTTTTTTCGAAAATTCTTTTCGAAAATTTTTTTTCATAATTTTTTTCAAAATTTTTTTCGAAAATTTTATTTCAAAATTTTTTTCGAAAATTTTTTTTCAAAATTTTTTTCGAAAATTTTTTTTCAAAATTTTTTTCGAAAATTTTTTTCGAAAATTTTTTTTCAAAATTTTTTTCGAAAATTTTATTCAAATTTTTTTTCGAAAATTTTTTTGGAAATTTTTTTTTCAAAATTTTTTTCGAAAATGTTTTTAAAAATTTTTTTCGAAAATTTTTTTTCGAAATTTTTTTCGAAAATTTTATTCAAATTTTTTTTCGAAAATTTTTTCGAAAATTTTTTTTGGAAAATTTTTTTTCAAAATGTTTTTCGAAAATTTTTTTCAAAATTTTTTTCGAAGATTTTTTTTCAAAATTTTTTTGGAAAATTTTTTTCGAAAACTTTTTTTTGGAATTTTTTTCGAAAATTTTTTTCGGAAATTTTTTCGAAAATTTTTTTCGAAAATTTTTTTCGGAAATTTTTTCGAAAATTTTTTCGAAAATTTTTTCGAAAATTTTTTCGAAAATTTTTTTTCAAAATTTTTTTCGAAAATTTTTATTTCAAAATGTTTTTCGAAAATTTTTCTTCGAAATTTTTTTGGAAATTTTTTTTTCAAAATTTTTTTCGAAAATTTTTTTCAAAATTTTTTTCGAAAATTTTTTTCGAAAATTCTTTTCGAAAATTCTTTTCGAAAATTTTTTTTCATAATTTTTTTCAAAATTTTTTTCGAAAATTTTATTTCAAAATTTTTTCCGAAAATTTTTTTTCAAAATTTTTTTCAAAATTTTTTTCGAAAATTTTTTTTCAAAATTTTTTTCGAAAATTTTTTTTCAAAATTTTTTTCCGAAATTTTTTTTCAAAATTTTTTTCCGAAATTTTTTTCGAAAATTTTTTTTCAAAATTTTTTTCGAAAATTTTTTTTCAAAATTTTTTTCAAAATTTTTTTTCGAAATTTTATTCGAAAATTTTTTTCAAAATTTTTTTCGAAAATTTTTTCGAAAATTTTTTTTCAAAATTTTTTTCGAAAATTGTTTTTCAAAATTTTTTTCAAAATTTTTTTCGAAAATTTTTTTTCAAAATTTTTTTCGAAATTTTTTTTCAAAATTTTTTTCGAAAATTTTTTTTCAAAATTTTTTTCGAAATTTTTTTTTCAAATTTTTTTTCGAAAATTTTTTTCAAAATTTTTTTCAAAATTTTTTTTCGAAAATTTTTTTTCAAAATTTTTTTCAAAATTTTTTTTCGAAAATTTTTTTTCAAAATTTTTTTCGAAAATTTTTTTTCAAAATTGTTTTCGAAAATTTTTTTCGAAATTTTTTTTCAAAATTTTTTTCGAAAATTTTTTTCGAAAATTTTTTTCAAAATTTTTTTCGAAAATTTTTTCGAAAATTTTTTTTCAAAATTTTTTCGAAAATTTTTTTTCAAAATTTTTTCGAAAATTTTTTTTCAAAATTTTTTTCAAAATTTTTTTCGAAAATTTTTTTCGAAATTTTTTTGGAAATTTTTTTTTCAAAATTTTTTTCGAAATTTTTTTTTCAAAATTTTTTTCGAAAATTTTTTTCAAAATTTTTTTCGAAAATTTTTTTGGAAAATTTTTTTTCAAAATTTTTTTCGAAATTTTTTTTAAAAATTTTTTTCAAAATTTTTTTCGAAAATTTTTTCGAAATTTTTTTTTTTAATTTTTTTCGAAAATTTTTTTTCAAATTTTTTTTCAAAATTTTTTTCGAAAATTTTTTTTCAAATTTTTTTTCGAAATTTTTTTTGAAAATTTATTTTCAAAATTTTTTTCGAAAATTTTTTTCAAAATTTTTTTCGAAAATTTTTTTTCAAAATTTTTTATCAAAATTTTTTTAAAATTTTTTTTCGAAAATTTTTTTAAAATTTTTTTTCAAAAATTTTTTTTCGAAAATTTTTTTTCAAAATATTTCGAAAATTTTTTTTCAGAATTTTTTTTTGGAAATTTTTTTCAAAATTTTTTTTCAAAATTTTTTTCGAAAATTTTTTTTCAAAATTTTTTTCGAAAATTTTTTTTCAAAATTTTTTTCGAAAATTTTTTTTCGAAATTTTTTTCAAAATTTTTTTCGAAATTTTTTTCAAAATTTTTTTCGAAAATTTTTTTTCAAATTTTTTTTTGAAATTTTTTTTTTTAAATTTTTTTCGAAAATTTTTTTTCAAAATTTTTTTCAAATTTTTTTTCGAAAATTTTTTTTCAAAATTTTTTTAAAATTTTTTTTCAAAATTTTTTTAAAATTTTTTTTCAAAATTTTTCGAAAATTTTTTTTCAAAATTTTTTTTTGGAAATTTTTTTCAAAATTTTTTTTCAAAATTTTTTTAAAAATTTTTTTCCACAATTTTTTTCAAAATTTTTTTCGAAAATTTTTTACAAATTTTTTTTTCAAAATTTTTTTTCAAAATTTTTTTCAATTTTTTTTTCAAAATTTTTTTCGAATATTTTTTTTTGAAATTTTTTTCAAAATTTTTTTCGAAAATTTTTTTAAAAATTTTTTTCGAAAATTTTTTTCAAAATTTTTTTCAAAATTTTTTTCAGAAATTTTTTTTCAAAATTTTTTTCAAATTTTTTTCGAAAATTTTTTTCAAAATTTTTTTTCAAAATTTTTTTCGAAAATTTTTTTTCAAAATTTTCGAAAATTTTTTTCAAAATTTTCTTCGAAAATTTTTTTTTGAAATTTTTTTCGAAATTTTTTTTGAAAATTTTTTTCGAAAATTTTTTTTCGAAATTTTTTTCAAAATTTTTTTCGAAAATTTTTTTTCAAAATTTTTTTTGAAAATTTTTTTCATAATTTTTTTTGAAAATTTTTTTTCAAAATTTTTTTCGAAAATTTTTTTCAAATTTTTTTTCTTAAATTTTTTTAAAAATTTTTTTCAAAATTTTTTTCGAAAATTTTTTCCAAATTTTTTTCAAAATTTTGTTTCAAAACTTTATTCAAATTTTTTTTTTCAAAATTTTTTTCAAAAATTTTTTTCAAAATTTTTTTTCAAAATTATTTTCGAAAATTTTTTTTCAAAATTTTTTTTCAAATTTTTTTATAAAATTTTTTCCGAAAATTTTTTTTTGAAATTTTTTTCAAAATTTTTTTCGAAAATTTTTTTTCGAAATTTTTTTCAAAATTTTTTTCGAAAATTTTTTTCAAAATTTTTTTCGAAAATTTTTTTCAAAATTTTTTTCGAAAATTTTTTTCAAAATTTTTTTTCAAAATTTTTTTCAAAATTTTTTTTTCAAAATTTTTTTCAAATTTTTTTCGAAAATTTTTTTCAAAATTTTTTTTCAAAATTTTTTTCGAAAATTTTTTTTCAAAATTCTTTTCGAAAAATTTTTTTCAAAATTTTTTTCAAAATTTTTTTCGAAAATTTTTTTTAAAAATTTTTTTCAAAATTTTTTTTGAAATTTTTTTCGAAATTTTTTTTGAAAATTTTTTTCGAAAATTTTTTTTCGAAATTTTTTTAAAAATTTTTTTCGAAAATTTTTTTTCAAAATTTTTTTCAAATTTTATTATAAATTTTTTTCCGAAAAATTTTTTTTGAAATTTTTTTCAAAATTTTTTTCGAAATTTTTTTCGAAAATTTTTTTTCGTAATTTTTTCCAAAATTTTTGTCGAAATTTTTTTTTCAAAATTTTTTTCAAAAATTTTTTTTTTCAAATTTTTTTTCGAAAATATTTTTTCAAAATTTTTTTCGAAAATTTTTTTTCAAAATTTTTTAAAAATTTTTTTTCAAAATTTTTTTCGAAAATTTTTTTTCGAAATTTTTTTCGAAAATTTTTTTTCAAAATTTTTTTCGAAAATTTTTTTTCAAAATTTTTTTCGAAAATTTTTTTCAAAATTTTTTTCGAAAATTTTTTTCAAAATTTTTTTCGAAAATTTTTTTCGAAAATTTTTTTTCAAAATTTTTTTCAAAATTGTTTTTCAAAATTTTTTTTCAAATTTTTTTTCGAAAATTTTTTTCGAAAATTTTTTTTCGAAATTATTTTGGAAATTTTTTTTCCAAAATTTTTTTCGAAAATTTTTTTCAAATTTTTTTCGAAAATTTTTTTCGAAATTTTTTTTTCAAAATTTTTTTCGAAAACTTTTTTTTCAAAATTTTTTTCAAAATCTTTTTCGAAAATTTTTTTCAAAATTTTTTTCGAAAAGTTTTTTCGAAATTTTTTTTTTTTAATTTTTTTCGAAAATTTTTTTACGAAAATTTTATTTCAAAATTTTTTTCGAAAATTTTTTTTCAAAATTTTTTTCGAAAGTTTTTTTTCAAAATTTTTTTCAAAATTTTTTTCGAAAATTTTTTCGAAAATTTTTCTTCAAAATTCTTTCGAAAATTTTTTTTCAAAATTTTTTTCGAAAATTTTTTTTCAAAATTTTTTTCCGAAATTTTTTTCGAAAATTTTTTTTCGAAATTTTTTTGGAAATTTTTTTTTCAAAATCTTTTTCGAAATTTTTTTTCAAAATTTTTTTCGAAAAATTTTTTCGAATTTTTTTTTAAAAATTTTTTTTGAAAATTTTTTTTCGAAATTTTTTTGGAAATTTTTTTTTCAAAATTTTTTTCGAAAATTTTTTTCGAAATTTTTTTTCGAAAATTTTTTTCAAAATTTTTTTCGAAAATTTTTCGAAAATTTTTTTTCAAAATTTTTTTCGAAAATTCTTTTCGAAAATTTTTTTTCATAATTTTTTTCAAAATTTTTTTCGAAAATTTTTTTTCAAAATTTTTTTCGAAAATTTTTTTTCAAAATTTTTTTCGAAAATTTTTTTTCAAAATTTTTTTCGAAAATTTTTTTCGAAAATTTTTTTTCAAAATTTTTTTCGAAAATTTTATTCAAATTTTTTTTCGAAAATTTTTTTGGAAATTTTTTTTTCAAAATTTTTTTCGAAAATTTTTTTAAAAATTTTTTTCGAAAATTTTTTTTCGAAATTTTTTTCGAAAATTTTATTCAAATTTTTTTTCGAAAATTTTTTCGAAAATTTTTTTTGGAAAATTTTTTTTCAAAATGTTTTTCGAAAATTTTTTTCAAAATTTTTTTCGAAGATTTTTTTTCAAAATTTTTTTGGAAAATTTTTTTCGAAAACTTTTTTTTGGAATTTTTTTCGAAAATTTTTTTCGGAAATTTTTTCGAAAATTTTTTTCGAAAATTTTTTTCGGAAATTTTTTCGAAAATTTTTTCGAAAATTTTTTCGAAAATTTTTTCGAAAATTTTTTTTCAAAATTTTTTTCGAAAATTTTTATTTCAAAATGTTTTTCGAAAATTTTTCTTCGAAATTTTTTTGGAAATTTTTTTTTCAAAATTTTTTTCGAAAATTTTTTTCAAAATTTTTTTCGAAAATTTTTTTCGAAAATTCTTTTCGAAAATTCTTTTCGAAAATTTTTTTTCATAATTTTTTTCAAAATTTTTTTCGAAAATTTTATTTCAAAATTTTTTCCGAAAATTTTTTTTCAAAATTTTTTTTCAAAATTTTTTTCAAAATTTTTTTCGAAAATTTTTTTTCAAAATTTTTTTCGAAAATTTTTTTTCAAAATTTTTTTCCGAAATTTTTTTTCAAAATTTTTTTCCGAAATTTTTTTCGAAAATTTTTTTTGAAAATTTTTTTCGAAAATTTTTTTTCAAAATTTTTTTCAAAATTTTTTTTCGAAATTTTATTCGAAAATTTTTTTCAAAATTTTTTTCGAAAATTTTTTCGAAAATTTTTTTTCAAAATTTTTTTCGAAAATTGTTTTTCAAAATTTTTTTCAAAATTTTTTTCGAAAATTTTTTTTCAAATTTTTTTTCGAAAATTTTTTTCAAAATTTTTTTCAAAATTTTTTTTCGAAAATTTTTTTTCAAAATTTTTTTCAAAATTTTTTTTCGAAAATTTTTTTTCAAAATTTTTTTCGAAAATTTTTTTTCAAAATTGTTTTCGAAAATTTTTTTTCAAAATTTTTTTCGAAATTTTTTTTCAAAATTTTTTTCGAAAATTTTTTTCGAAAATTTTTTTCAAAATTTTTTTCGAAAATTTTTTCGAAAATTTTTTTTCAAAATTTTTTCGAAAATTTTTTTTCAAAATTTTTTTCAAAATTTTTTTCGAAAATTTTTTTCGAAATTTTTTTGGAAATTTTTTTTTCAAAATTTTTTTCGAAATTTTTTTTTCAAAATTTTTTTCGAAAATTTTTTTCAAAATTTTTTTCGAAAATTTTTTTGGAAAATTTTTTTTCAAAATTTTTTTCGAAATTTTTTTTAAAAATTTTTTTCAAAATTTTTTTCGAAAATTTTTTCGAAATTTTTTTTTTTAATTTTTTTCGAAAATTTTTTTTCAAATTTTTTTTCAAAATTTTTTTCGAAAATTTTTTTTCAAATTTTTTTTCGAAATTTTTTTTGAAAATTTATTTTCAAAATTTTTTTCGAAAATTTTTTTCAAAATTTTATTCGAAAATTTTTTTTCAAAATTTTTTTTCAAAATTTTTTTAAAATTTTTTTTCGAAAATTTTTTTAAAATTTTTTTTCAAAAATTTTTTTTCGAAAATTTTTTTTCAAAATATTTCGAAAATTTTTTTTCAAAATTTTTTTTTGGAAATTTTTTTCAAAATTTTTTTTCAAAATTTTTTTCGAAAATTTTTTTCAAAATTTTTTTTCAAAATTTTTTTCGAAAATTTTTTTTCAAAATTTTTTTCGAAAATTTTTTTTCAAAATTTTTTTCGAAAATTTTTTTTCGAAATTTTTTTCAAAATTTTTTTCGAAATTTTTTTCAAAATTTTTTTCGAAAATTTTTTTTCAAATTTTTTTTTGAAATTTTTTTTTCAAAATTTTTTTCGAAAATTTTTTTTCAAAATTTTTTTCAAATTTTTTTTCGAAAATTTTTTTTCAAAATTTTTTTAAAATTTTTTTTCAAAATTTTTTTAAAATTTTTTTTCAAAATTTTTCGAAAATTTTTTTTCAAAATTTTTTTTTGGAAATTTTTTTCAAAATTTTTTTAAAAATTTTTTTCCACAATTTTTTTCAAAATTTTTTTCAAAATTTTTTTCGAAAATTTTTTTCAAAATTTTTTTCAAAAATTTTTTTTCAAAATTTTTTTCAAATTTTTTTCGAAAATTTTTTTCAAAATTTTTTTTCAAAATTTTTTTCGAAAATTTTTTTTCAAAATTTTCGAAAATTTTTTTCAAAATTTTCTTCGAAAATTTTTTTTTGAAATTTTTTTCGAAATTTTTTTCGAAATTTTTTTCGAAAATTTTTTTTCGTAATTTTTTCCAAAATTTTTTTCGAAATTTTTTTTTTTAAATTTTTTTCAAAATTTTTTTTTTTCAAAATTTTTTTCGAAAATATTTTTTCAAAATTTTTTTCGAAAATTCTTTTTCAAAATTTTTAAAAAATTTTTTTTCGAAAATTTTTTTTCAAAATTTTTTCGAAAATTTTTCTTCAAAATTTTTTTTTGGAAATTTTTTCAAAATTTTTTTTCAAAATTTTTTTCAAAATTCTTTAAAAAAATTTTTTTTCAGAATTTTTTTCAAAATTTTTTTTGAAAATTTTTTTCAAAATTTTTTTTTTCGAAAATTTTTTTCAAAATCTTTTTCGAAAATTTTTTTCAAAATTTTTTTCGAAAATTTTTTTTCAAAATTTTTTTCGAAAATTTTTTTTCAAAATTTTTTTCGAAATTTTTTTCGAAATTTTTTTTTTTAAATTTTTTTCAAATTTTTTTTCAAAATTTTTTTCGAAATTTTTTTTTCGTAATTTTTTCCAAAATTTTTTTCGAAATTTTTTTCGAAAATTTTTTTCGAAAATTTTTTTTCGAAATTTTTTTCGAAAATATTTTTTCAAAATTTTTTTCGAAAATTTTTTTTCAAAATTTTTTTAAAATTTTTTTTCGAAAATTTTTTTTCAAAATTTTTTCGAAAATTTTTTTTCAAAATTTTTTTTTAGAAATTTTTTTCAAATTTTCTTTTCAAAATTTTTTTCAAAATTTTTTTAAAAAATTTTTTTTCAAAATTTTTTTCAAAATTTTTTTCAAAATTTTTTTAAAAAATTTTTTTTCAAAATTTTTTTCAAAATTTTTTTCAAAAATTTTGTTTCAAAATTTTTTTCAAAATTTTTTTCGAAAATTTTTTTCAAAAATTTTTTTCCAAAATTTTTTTCGAAAATTTTTTTTCAAAATTTTTTTCAAATTTTTTTTAAAAATTTTTTTCGAAAATTTTTTTTGAAATTTTTTTCAAAATTTTTTTCGAAATTTTTTTCGAAAATTTTTTTCAAAATTTTCCTCGAAAATTTTTTTTCAAAATTTTTTTCGAAAATTTTTTTTTGAAATTTTTTTCAAAATTTTTTTCGAAATTTATTTCGAAATTTTTTTTGAAAATTTTTTTCGAAAATTTTTTTTCGAAATTTTTTTCAAAATTTTTTTTGAAAATTTTTTTTCAAAATTTTTTTTGAAAATTTTTTTCAAAATTTTTTTCAAAAATTTTTTTTTGAAATTTTTTTCAAAATTTTTTTCGAAAATTTTTTTCAAATTTTTTTTCGAAAATTTTTTTTCAAAATTTTTTAAAAATTTGTTTTCGAAAACTTTTTTTCAAAATTTTTCGAAAATTTTTTTTCAAAATTTTTCGAAAATTTTTTTTCAAAATTTTTTTTGGAAATTTTTTTCAAAATTTTTTTTCAAAATTTTTTTCAAAATTTTTTTCAAAAATTTTTTTTTGAAATTTTTTTCAAAATTTTTTTCGAAAATTTTTTTCAAAATTTTTTTCGAAAATTTTTTTCGAAAATTTTTTTCAAAATTTTTTTCGAAAATTTTTTTTCATAATCTTTTTCAAAATTTTTTTCGAAAATTTTTTTTTGAAATTTTTTTCAAAATTTTTTTCGAAATTTTTTTTGAAATTTTTTTTGAAAATTTTTTTCGAAAATTTTTTTCGAAATTTTTTTAAAAATTCTTTTCGAAAATTTCTTTTCAGAATTTTTTTTGAAAATTGTTTTTCAAAATTTTTTTCGAAAATTTTTTTCAAAATTTTTTTTCAAAATTTTTTTCGAAAATTTTTTTTGAAAATGTTTTTTCAAAATTATTTTCAAATTTTATAAATTTTTTTCCGAAAATTTTTTTTTGAAATTTTTTTCAAAATCTTTTTCAAAATTTTTTTAAAAAATTTTTTTTCAAAATTTTTTTTGAAAATTTTTTTCTAAATTTTTTTCGAAAATTTTTTTTCAAAATTTTTTTCGAAAATTTTTTTTCAAAATTTTTTTCAAATTTTTTTTCAAAATTTTTTTAAAAAATTTTTTTTCAACATTTTTTTCAAATTTTTTTAAAAAAATTTTTTTTCATAATTTTTTTCAAAATTTTTTTCAAAAATTTTTTTTCAAAATTTTTTTCGAAAATTTTTTTTCAAAATTTTTTAAAAATTTTTTTTCAAAATCTTTTTCGAAAATTTTTTTTTGAAATTTTTTTCAAAATTTTTTTCGAAATTTTTTTCGAAAATTTTTTTTCAAAATTTTTTTCAAAATTTTTTTCCAAATATTTTTTGGAAAATTTTTTTCAAAATTTTTTTTCAAAATTTTTTTCGAAAATTTTTTTTCAAAATTTTTTTCGAAAATTTTTTTTCAAAATTTTTTTTGAAAATTTTTTTTCGAAATTTTTTTCAAAATTTTTTTCGAAATTTTTTTCAAAATTTTTTTCTAAAATTTTTTTTCAAATTTTTTTTGAAAATTTTTTTTCAAAATTTTTTTCGAAAATTTTTTTTCAAAGTTTTTTTCAAATTTTTTTTCGAAAATTTTTTTTCAAAATTTTTTTAAAATTTTTTTTCAAAATTTTTTTAAAATTTTTTTTCAAAATTTTTTGAAAATTTTTTTTCAAAATTTTTTTTTGGAAATTTTTTTCAAAATTTTTTTTCAAAATTTTTTTAAAAATTTTTTTCCACAATTTTTTTTCAAAATTTTTTTCGAAAATTTTTTACAAAATTTTTTTTTCAAAATTTTTTTTCAAAATTTTTTTCAAAAATTTTTTTTCAAAATTTTTTTCAAATTTTTTTCGAAAATTTTTTTCAAAATTTTTTTTCAAAATTTTTTTCGAAAATTTTTTTTCAAAATTTTTTTCGAAAATTTTTTTCAAAATTTTCTTCGAAAATTTTTTTTTGAAATTTTTTTCGAAATTTTTTTTGAAAATTTTTTTCGAAAATTTTTTTTCGAAATTTTTTTCAAAATGTTTTTCGAAAATTTTTTTTCAAAATTTTTTTTGAAAATTTTTTTCATAATTTTTTTTGAAAATTTTTTTTCAAAATTTTTTTCGAAAATTTTTTTCAAATTTTTTTTCTTAAATTTTTTTAAAAATTTTTTTCAAAATTTTTTTCAATATTTTTTTCGAAAATTTTTTCCAAATTTTTTTCAAAATTTTGTTTCAAAACTTTATTCAAATTTTTTTTTTCAAAATTTTTTTCAAAAATTTTTTTCAAAATTTTTTTTCAAAATTATTTTCGAAAATTTTTTTTCAAAATTTTTTTTCAAATTTTTTTATAAAATTTTTTCCGAAAATTTTTTTTTGAAATTTTTTTCAAAATTTTTTTCGAAAATTTTTTTCGAAAATTTTTTTTCGAAATTTTTTTCAAAATTTTTTTCGAAAATTTTTTTCAAAATTTTTTTCGAAAATTTTTTTCAAAATTTTTTTCGAAAATTTTTTTGAAAATTTATTTTCAAAATTTTTTTCGAAAATTTTTTTCAAAATTTTTTTCGAAAATTTTTTTCAAAATTTTTTTCGAAAATTTTTTTCGAAATTTTTTTTTCAAAATTTTTTTCGAAAATTTTTTTTCAAAATTTTTTTCAAAATTTTTTTTCAAAATTTTTTTTCAAAATTTTTTTCGAAATTTTTTTTCGAAAATTTTTTTTCGAAATTTTTTTCCAAAATTTTTTTCCAAAATTTTTTTCGAAAATTTTTTTCCAAATTTTTTTCGAAAATTTTTTTCGAAATTTTTTTTTCAAAATTTTTTTCAAAATTTTTTTCGAAAATTTTTTTTCAAAATTTTCTTCGAAAATTTTTTTTCGAAATTTTTTTGGAAATTTTTTTTTCAAAATCTTTTTCGAAATTTTTTTTCAAAATTTTTTTCGAAAAATTTTTTCGAATTTTTTTTTAAAAATTTTTTTTGAAAATTTTTTTTCGAAATTTTTTTGGAAATTTTTTTTTCAAAATTTTTTTCGAAAATTTTTTTCGAAATTTTTTTTCGAAAATTTTTTTCAAAATTTTTTTCGAAAATTTTTCGAAAATTTTTTTTCAAAATTTTTTTCGAAAATTCTTTTCGAAAATTTTTTTTCATAATTTTTTTCAAAATTTTTTTCGAAAATTTTATTTCAAAATTTTTTTCGAAAATTTTTTTTCAAAATTTTTTTCGAAAATTTTTTTTCAAAATTTTTTTCGAAAATTTTTTTCGAAAATTTTTTTTCAAAATTTTTTTCGAAAATTTTATTCAAATTTTTTTTCGAAAATTTTTTTGGAAATTTTTTTTTCAAAATTTTTTTCGAAAATGTTTTTAAAAATTTTTTTCGAAAATTTTTTTTCGAAATTTTTTTCGAAAATTTTATTCAAATTTTTTTTCGAAAATTTTTTCGAAAATTTTTTTTGGAAAATTTTTTTTCAAAATGTTTTTCGAAAATTTTTTTCAAAATTTTTTTCGAAGATTTTTTTTCAAAATTTTTTTGGAAAATTTTTTTCGAAAACTTTTTTTTGGAATTTTTTTCGAAAATTTTTTTCGGAAATTTTTTCGAAAATTTTTTTCGAAAATTTTTTTCGGAAATTTTTTCGAAAATTTTTTCGAAAATTTTTTCGAAAATTTTTTCGAAAATTTTTTTTCAAAATTTTTTTCGAAAATTTTTATTTCAAAATGTTTTTCGAAAATTTTTCTTCGAAATTTTTTTGGAAATTTTTTTTTCAAAATTTTTTTCGAAAATTTTTTTCAAAATTTTTTTCGAAAATTTTTTTCGAAAATTCTTTTCGAAAATTCTTTTCGAAAATTTTTTTTCCTAATTTTTTTCAAAATTTTTTTCGAAAATTTTATTTCAAAATTTTTTCCGAAAATTTTTTTTCAAAATTTTTTTCGAAAATTTTTTTTCAAAATTTTTTTCCGAAATTTTTTTTCAAAATTTTTTTCCGAAATTTTTTTCGAAAATTTTTTTTCAAAATTTTTTTCGAAAATTTTTTTTCAAAATTTTTTTCAAAATTTTTTTCGAAATTTATTTCGAAATTTTTTTTGAAAATTTTTTTCGAAAATTTTTTTTCGAAATTTTTTTCAAAATTTTTTTTGAAAATTTTTTTTCAAAATTTTTTTTGAAAATTTTTTTTCAAAATTTTTTTTAAAAATTTTTTTTCAAAATTTTTTTCGAAAATTTTTTTTCAAAATTTTTTTCAAATTTTTTTTCGAAAATTTTTTTTTTAAAATTTTTTAAAAATTTGTTTTCGAAAACTTTTTTTCAAAATTTTTCGAAAATTTTTTTTCAAAATTTTTCGAAAATTTTTTTTCAAAATTTTTTTTGGAAATTTTTTTCAAAATTTTTTTTCAAAATTTTTTTCAAAATTTTTTTCAAAAATTTTTTTTTGAAATTTTTTTCAAAATTTTTTTCGAAAATTTTTTTCAAAATTTTTTTCGAAAATTTTTTTCGAAAATTTTTTTCAAAATTTTTTTCGAAAATTTTTTTTCATAATCTTTTTCAAAATTTTTTTCGAAAATTTTTTTTTGAAATTTTTTTCAAAATTTTTTTCGAAATTTTTTTTGAAATTTTTTTTGAAAATTTTTTTCGAAAATTTTTTTCGAAATTTTTTTAAAAATTCTTTTCGAAAATTTCTTTTCAGAATTTTTTTTGAAAATTGTTTTTCAAAATTTTTTTCGAAAATTTTTTTCAAAATTTTTTTTCAAAATTTTTTTCGAAAATTTTTTTTGAAAATGTTTTTTCAAAATTATTTTCAAATTTTATAAATTTTTTTCCGAAAATTTTTTTTTGAAATTTTTTTCAAAATCTTTTTCAAAATTTTTTTAAAAAATTTTTTTTCAAAATTTTTTTTGAAAATTTTTTTCTAAATTTTTTTCGAAAATTTTTTTTCAAAATTTTTTTCGAAAATTTTTTTTCAAAATTTTTTTCAAATTTTTTTTCAAAATTTTTTTAAAAAATTTTTTTTCAACATTTTTTTCAAATTTTTTTAAAAAAATTTTTTTTCATAATTTTTTTCAAAATTTTTTTCAAAAATTTTTTTTCAAAATTTTTTTCGAAAATTTTTTTTCAAAATTTTTTAAAAATTTTTTTTCAAAATCTTTTTCGAAAATTTTTTTTTGAAATTTTTTTCAAAATTTTTTTCGAAATTTTTTTCGAAAATTTTTTTTCAAAATTTTTTTCAAAATTTTTTTCCAAATATTTTTTGGAAAATTTTTTTCAAAATTTTTTTTCAAAATTTTTTTCGAAAATTTTTTTTCAAAATTTTTTTCGAAAATTTTTTTTCAAAATTTTTTTTGAAAATTTTTTTTCGAAATTTTTTTCAAAATTTTTTTCGAAATTTTTTTCAAAATTTTTTTCTAAAATTTTTTTTCAAATTTTTTTTGAAAATTTTTTTTCAAAATTTTTTTCGAAAATTTTTTTTCAAAGTTTTTTTCAAATTTTTTTTCGAAAATTTTTTTTCAAAATTTTTTTAAAATTTTTTTTCAAAATTTTTTTAAAATTTTTTTTCAAAATTTTTTGAAAATTTTTTTTCAAAATTTTTTTTTGGAAATTTTTTTCAAAATTTTTTTTCAAAATTTTTTTAAAAATTTTTTTCCACAATTTTTTTTCAAAATTTTTTTCGAAAATTTTTTACAAAATTTTTTTTTCAAAATTTTTTTTCAAAATTTTTTTCAAAAATTTTTTTTCAAAATTTTTTTCAAATTTTTTTCGAAAATTTTTTTCAAAATTTTTTTTCAAAATTTTTTTCGAAAATTTTTTTTCAAAATTTTTTTCGAAAATTTTTTTCAAAATTTTCTTCGAAAATTTTTTTTTGAAATTTTTTTCGAAATTTTTTTTGAAAATTTTTTTCGAAAATTTTTTTTCGAAATTTTTTTCAAAATGTTTTTCGAAAATTTTTTTTCAAAATTTTTTTTGAAAATTTTTTTCATAATTTTTTTTGAAAATTTTTTTTCAAAATTTTTTTCGAAAATTTTTTTCAAATTTTTTTTCTTAAATTTTTTTAAAAATTTTTTTCAAAATTTTTTTCAAAATTTTTTTCGAAAATTTTTTCCAAATTTTTTTCAAAATTTTGTTTCAAAACTTTATTCAAATTTTTTTTTTCAAAATTTTTTTCAAAAATTTTTTTCAAAATTTTTTTTCAAAATTATTTTCGAAAATTTTTTTTCAAAATTTTTTTTCAAATTTTTTTATAAAATTTTTTCCGAAAATTTTTTTTTGAAATTTTTTTCAAAATTTTTTTCGAAAATTTTTTTCGAAAATTTTTTTTCGAAATTTTTTTCAAAATTTTTTTCGAAAATTTTTTTCAAAATTTTTTTCGAAAATTTTTTTCAAAATTTTTTTCGAAAATTTTTTTGAAAATTTATTTTCAAAATTTTTTTCGAAAATTTTTTTCAAAATTTTTTTCGAAAATTTTTTTCAAAATTTTTTTCGAAAATTTTTTTCGAAATTTTTTTTTCAAAATTTTTTTCGAAAATTTTTTTTCAAAATTTTTTTCAAAATTTTTTTTCAAAATTTTTTTTCAAAATTTTTTTCGAAATTTTTTTTCGAAAATTTTTTTTCGAAATTTTTTTCCAAAATTTTTTTCCAAAATTTTTTTCGAAAATTTTTTTCCAAATTTTTTTCGAAAATTTTTTTCGAAATTTTTTTTTCAAAATTTTTTTCAAAATTTTTTTCGAAAATTTTTTTTCAAAATTTTCTTCGAAAATTTTTTTTCGAAATTTTTTTGGAAATTTTTTTTTCAAAATCTTTTTCGAAATTTTTTTTCAAAATTTTTTTCGAAAAATTTTTTCGAATTTTTTTTTAAAAATTTTTTTTGAAAATTTTTTTTCGAAATTTTTTTGGAAATTTTTTTTTCAAAATTTTTTTCGAAAATTTTTTTCGAAATTTTTTTTCGAAAATTTTTTTCAAAATTTTTTTCGAAAATTTTTCGAAAATTTTTTTTCAAAATTTTTTTCGAAAATTCTTTTCGAAAATTTTTTTTCATAATTTTTTTCAAAATTTTTTTCGAAAATTTTATTTCAAAATTTTTTTCGAAAATTTTTTTTCAAAATTTTTTTCGAAAATTTTTTTTCAAAATTTTTTTCGAAAATTTTTTTCGAAAATTTTTTTTCAAAATTTTTTTCGAAAATTTTTTTTCAAAATTTTTTTCGAAAATTTTATTCAAATTTTTTTTCGAAAATTTTTTTGGAAATTTTTTTTTCAAAATTTTTTTCGAAAATGTTTTTAAAAATTTTTTTCGAAAATTTTTTTTCGAAATTTTTTTCGAAAATTTTATTCAAATTTTTTTTCGAAAATTTTTTCGAAAATTTTTTTTGGAAAATTTTTTTTCAAAATGTTTTTCGAAAATTTTTTTCAAAATTTTTTTCGAAGATTTTTTTTCAAAATTTTTTTGGAAAATTTTTTTCGAAAACTTTTTTTTGGAATTTTTTTCGAAAATTTTTTTCGGAAATTTTTTCGAAAATTTTTTTCGAAAATTTTTTTCGGAAATTTTTTCGAAAATTTTTTCGAAAATTTTTTCGAAAATTTTTTCGAAAATTTTTTTTCAAAATTTTTTTCGAAAATTTTTATTTCAAAATGTTTTTCGAAAATTTTTCTTCGAAATTTTTTTGGAAATTTTTTTTTCAAAATTTTTTTCGAAAATTTTTTTCAAAATTTTTTTCGAAAATTTTTTTCGAAAATTCTTTTCGAAAATTCTTTTCGAAAATTTTTTTTCATAATTTTTTTCAAAATTTTTTTCGAAAATTTTATTTCAAAATTTTTTCCGAAAATTTTTTTTCAAAATTTTTTTCGAAAATTTTTTTTCAAAATTTTTTTCCGAAATTTTTTTTCAAAATTTTTTTCCGAAATTTTTTTCGAAAATTTTTTTTCAAAATTTTTTTCGAAAATTTTTTTTCAAAATTTTTTTCAAAATTTTTTTTCGAAATTTTATTCGAAAATTTTTTTCAAAATTTTTTTTCGAAATTTTATTCGAAAATTTTTTTCAAAATTTTTTTCGAAAATTTTTTCGAAAATTTTTTTTCAAAATTTTTTTCGAAAATTGTTTTTCAAAATTTTTTTCAAAATTTTTTTCGAAAATTTTTTTTCAAAATTTTTTTCGAAATTTTTTTTCAAAATTTTTTTCGAAAATTTTTTTTCAAAATTTTTTTCGAAAATTTTTTTTCAAAATTTTTTTCGAAATTTTTTTTTCAAATTTTTTTTCGAAAATTTTTTTCGAAATTTTTTTCAAAATTTTTTTTCGAAAATTTTTTTTCAAAATTTTTTTCAAAATTTTTTTTCGAAAATTTTTTTTCAAAATTTTTTTCGAAAATTTTTTTTCAAAATTGTTTTCGAAAATTTTTTTCGAAATTTTTTTTCAAAATTTTTTTCGAAAATTTTTTTCGAAAATTTTTTTCAAAATTTTTTTCGAAAATTTTTTCGAAAATTTTTTTTCAAAATTTTTTCGAAAATTTTTTTTCAAAATTTTTTCGAAAATTTTTTTTCAAAATTTTTTTCAAAATTTTTTTCGAAAATTTTTTTCGAAATTTTTTTGGAAATTTTTTTTTCAAAATTTTTTTCGAAATTTTTTTTTCAAAATTTTTTTCGAAAATTTTTTTCAAAATTTTTTTCGAAAATTTTTTTGGAAAATTTTTTTTCAAAATTTTTTTCGAAATTTTTTTTAAAAATTTTTTTCAAAATTTTTTTCGAAAATTTTTTCGAAATTTTTTTTTTTAATTTTTTTCGAAAATTTTTTTTCAAATTTTTTTTCAAAATTTTTTTCGAAAATTTTTTTTCAAATTTTTTTTCGAAATTTTTTTTGAAAATTTATTTTCAAAATTTTTTTCGAAAATTTTTTTCAAAATTTTTTTCGAAAATTTTTTTTCAAAATTTTTTATCAAAATTTTTTTAAAATTTTTTTTCGAAAATTTTTTTAAAATTTTTTTTCAAAAATTTTTTTTCGAAAATTTTTTTTCAAAATATTTCGAAAATTTTTTTTCAGAATTTTTTTTTGGAAATTTTTTTCAAAATTTTTTTCAAAATTTTTTTCGAAAATTTTTTTCAAAATTTTTTTTCAAAATTTTTTTCAAAAATTTTTTTTCAAAATTTTTTTCGAAAATTTTTTTTCAAAATTTTTTTCGAAAATTTTTTTTCGAAATTTTTTTCAAAATTTTTTTCGAAATTTTTTTCAAAATTTTTTTCGAAAATTTTTTTTCAAATTTTTTTTTGAAATTTTTTTTTTAAAATTTTTTTCGAAAATTTTTTTTCAAAATTTTTTTCAAATTTTTTTTCGAAAATTTTTTTTCAAAATTTTTTTAAAATTTTTTTTCAAAATTTTTTTAAAATTTTTTTTCAAAATTTTTCAAAAATTTTTTTTCAAAATTTTTTTTTGGAAATTTTTTTCAAAATTTTTTTTCAAAATTTTTTTAAAAATTTTTTTCCACAATTTTTTTCAAAATTTTTTTCGAAAATTTTTTACAAATTTTTTTTTCAAAATTTTTTTTCAAAATTTTTTTCAATTTTTTTTTCAAAATTTTTTTCGAATATTTTTTTTTGAAATTTTTTTCAAAATTTTTTTCGAAAATTTTTTTAAAAATTTTTTTCGAAAATTTTTTTCAAAATGTTTTTCAAAATTTTTTTCAAAAATTTTTTTTCAAAATTTTTTTCAAATTTTTTTCGAAAATTTTTTTCAAAATTTTTTTTCAAAATTTTTTTCGAAAATTTTTTTTCAAAATTTTCGAAAATTTTTTTCAAAATTTTCTTCGAAAATTTTTTTTTGAAATTTTTTTCGAAATTTTTTTTGAAAATTTTTTTCGAAAATTTTTTTTCGAAATTTTTTTCAAAATTTTTTTCGAAAATTTTTTTTCAAAATTTTTTTTGAAAATTTTTTTCATAATTTTTTTTGAAAATTTTTTTTCAAAATTTTTTTCGAAAATTTTTTTCAAATTTTTTTTCTTAAATTTTTTTAAAAATTTTTTTCAAAATTTTTTTCGAAAATTTTTTCCAAATTTTTTTCAAAATTTTGTTTCAAAACTTTATTCAAATTTTTTTTTTCAAAATTTTTTTCAAAAATTTTTTTCAAAATTTTTTTTCAAAATTATTTTCGAAAATTTTTTTTCAAAATTTTTTTTCAAATTTTTTTATAAAATTTTTTCCGAAAATTTTTTTTTGAAATTTTTTTCAAAATTTTTTTCGAAAATTTTTTTTCGAAATTTTTTTCAAAATTTTTTTCGAAAATTTTTTTCAAAATTTTTTTCGAAAATTTTTTTCAAAATTTTTTTCGAAAATTTTTTTCAAAATTTTTTTTCAAAATTTTTTTCAAAATTTTTTTTTCAAAATTTTTTTCAAATTTTTTTCGAAAATTTTTTTCAAAATTTTTTTTCAAAATTTTTTTCGAAAATTTTTTTTCAAAATTCTTTTCGAAAAATTTTTTTCAAAATTTTTTTCAAAATTTTTTTCGAAAATTTTTTTTAAAAATTTTTTTCAAAATTTTTTTCGAAATTTTTTTCGAAATTTTTTTTGAAAATTTTTTTCGAAAATTTTTTTTCGAAATTTTTTTAAAAATTTTTTTCGAAAATTTTTTTTCAAAATTTTTTTCAAATTTTATTATAAATTTTTTTCCGAAAAATTTTTTTTGAAATTTTTTTCAAAATTTTTTTCGAAATTTTTTTCGAAAATTTTTTTTCGTAATTTTTTCCAAAATTTTTGTCGAAATTTTTTTTTCAAAATTTTTTTCAAAAATTTTTTTTTTCAAATTTTTTTTCGAAAATATTTTTTCAAAATTTTTTTCGAAAATTTTTTTTCAAAATTTTTTAAAAATTTTTTTTCAAAATTTTTTTCGAAAATTTTTTTTCGAAATTTTTTTCGAAAATTTTTTTTCAAAATTTTTTTCGAAAATTTTTTTTCAAAATTTTTTTCGAAAATTTTTTTCAAAATTTTTTTCGAAAATTTTTTTCAAAATTTTTTTCGAAAATTTTTTTCGAAAATTTTTTTTCAAAATTTTTTTCAAAATTGTTTTTCAAAATTTTTTTTCAAATTTTTTTTCGAAAATTTTTTTCGAAAATTTTTTTTCGAAATTATTTTGGAAATTTTTTTTCCAAAATTTTTTTCGAAAATTTTTTTCAAATTTTTTTCGAAAATTTTTTTCGAAATTTTTTTTTCAAAATTTTTTTCGAAAACTTTTTTTTCAAAATTTTTTTCAAAATCTTTTTCGAAAATTTTTTTCAAAATTTTTTTTGAAAAGTTTTTTCGAAATTTTTTTTTTTTAATTTTTTTCGAAAATTTTTTTACGAAAATTTTATTTCAAAATTTTTTTCGAAAATTTTTTTTCAAAATTTTTTTCGAAAGTTTTTTTTCAAAATTTTTTTCAAAATTTTTTTCGAAAATTTTTTCGAAAATTTTTCTTCAAAATTCTTTCGAAAATTTTTTTTCAAAATTTTTTTCGAAAATTTTTTTTCAAAATTTTTTTCCGAAATTTTTTTCGAAAATTTTTTTTCAAAATTTTTTTCGAAAATTTTTTTTCAAAATTTTTTTCAAAATTTTTTTCGAAAATTTTTTTTCAAAATTTTTTTCGAAAATTTTTTTTCGAAATTTTTTTGGAAATTTTTTTTTCAAAATCTTTTTCGAAATTTTTTTTCAAAATTTTTTTCGAAAAATTTTTTCGAATTTTTTTTTAAAAATTTTTTTTGAAAATTTTTTTTCGAAATTTTTTTGGAAATTTTTTTTTCAAAATTTTTTTCGAAAATTTTTTTCGAAATTTTTTTTCGAAAATTTTTTTCAAAATTTTTTTCGAAAATTTTTCGAAAATTTTTTTTCAAAATTTTTTTCGAAAATTCTTTTCGAAAATTTTTTTTTCATAATTTTTTTCATAATTTTTTTCGAAAATTTTATTTCAAAATTTTTTTCGAAAATTTTTTTTCAAAATTTTTTTCTTAAATTTTTTTTCAAAATTTTTTTCGAAAATGTTTTTCGAAAATTTTTTTTCAAAATTTTTTTCGAAAATTTTATTCAAATTTTTTTTTCGAAAATTTTTTTGGAAATTTTTTTTTCAAAATTTTTCGAAAATTTTTTTAAAAATTTTTTTCGAAAATTTTTTTTCGAAATTTTTTTCGAAAATTTTATTCAAATTTTTTTTCGAAAATTTTTTCGAAAATTTTTTTGGAAAATTTTTTTTCAAAATGTTTTTCGAAAATTTTTTTAAAAATTTTTTTCAAAATTTTTTTCGAAGATTTTTTTTCAAAATTTTTTTGGAAAATTTTTTTCGAAAATTTTTTTTCGAAATTTTTTTCGAAAATTTTTTTCGGAAATTTTTTCGAAAATTTTTTTCGAAAATTTTTTTCGGAATTTTTTCGAAAATTTTTTCGAAAATTTTTTCGAAAATTTTTTTTCAAAATTTTTTTCAAAAATTTTTTTTCAAAATTTTCTTCAAAATTTTTTTCGAAAATTTTTATTTCAAAATTTTTTTCGAAAATTTTTCTTCGAAATTTTTTTCGAAAATTTTTTTCGAAAATTCTTTTCGAAAATTCTTTTCGAAAATTTTTTTTCATAATTTTTTTCAAAATTTTTTTCGAAAATTTTATTTCAAAATTTTTTCCGAAAATTTTTTTTCAAAATTTTTTTTCAAAATTTTTTTCAAAATTTTTTTTCGAAAATTTTTTTTCAAAATTTTTTTCGAAAATTTTTTTTCAAAATTTTTCTCCGAAATTTTTTTTCAAAATTTTTTTCCGAAATTTTTTTCGAAAATTTTTTTTCAAAATTTTTTTCGAAAATTTTTTTTCAAAATTTTTTTCAAAATTTTTTTTCGAAATTTTATTCGAAAATTTTTTTCAAAATTTTTTTCGAAAATTTTTTCGAAAATTTTTTTTCAAAATTTTTTTCGAAAATTGTTTTTCAAAATGTTTTTCAAAATTTTTTTCGAAAATTTTTTTTCAAAATTTTTTTCGAAATTTTTTTTCAAAATTTTTTTCGAAAATTTTTTTTCGAAATTTTTTTTCAAAATTTTTTTCGAAAATTTTTTATCAAAATTTTATTTCAAAATTTTTTTCGAAATTTTTTTTTCAAAATTTTTTTCAAAATTTTTTTCGAAAATTTTTTTTCAAAATTTTTTTCGAAAATTTTTTTTCGAAATTTTTTTGGAAATTTTTTTTTCAAAATCTTTTTCGAAAATTTTTTTCAAAATTTTTTTCGAAAAATTTTTTCGAAAATTTTTTTTCAAAATTTTTTTCAAAATTTTTTTCGAAAATTTTTTTTCAAAATTTTTTTCGAAAATTTTTTTTCAAAATTTTTTTCGAAAATTTTTTTTCAAAATTTTTTTCCGAAATTTTTTTTCAAAATTTTTTTCCGAAATTTTTTTCGAAATTTTTTTTAAAAATTTTTTTCAAAATTTTTTTCAAAAATTTTTTCGAAATTTTTTTTTTTAATTTTTTTCGAAAATTTTTTTTCAAATTTTTTTTCAAAATTTTTTTCGAAAATTTTTTTCGAAATTTTTTTTTCAAAATTTTTTTTTCAAAATTTTTTTCGAAAATTTTTTTTCAAAATTTTTTTCAAAATTTTTTTTCAAAATTTTTTTTCAAAATTTTTTTCGAAAATTTTTTTCGAAAATTTTTTTTCGAAATTTTTTTCCAAAATTTTTTTCCAAAATTTTTTTCGAAAATTTTTTTCCAAATTTTTTTCGAAAATTTTTTTCGAAATTTTTTTTTCAAAATTTTTTTCAAAATTTTTTTCGAAAATTTTTTTTCAAAATTTTCTTCGAAAATTTTTTTTCGAAATTTTTTTGGAAATTTTTTTTTCAAAATCTTTTTCGAAATTTTTTTTCAAAATTTTTTTCGAAAAATTTTTTCGAATTTTTTTTTAAAAATTTTTTTTGATAATTTTTTTTCGAAATTTTTTTGGAAATTTTTTTTTCAAAATTTTTTTCGAAAATTTTTTTCGAAATTTTTTTTCGAAAATTTTTTTCAAAATTTTTTTCGAAAATTTTTCGAAAATTTTTTTTCAAAATTTTTTTCGAAAATTCTTTTCGAAAATTTTTTTTCATAATTTTTTTCAAAATTTTTTTCGAAAATTTTTTTTCAAAATTTTTTTCGAAAATTTTTTTTCAAAATTTTTTTCGAAAATTTTTTTTCAAAATTTTTTTCGAAAATTTTTTTCGAAAATTTTTTTTCAAAATTTTTTTCGAAAATTTTATTCAAATTTTTTTTCGAAAATTTTTTTGGAAATTTTTTTTTCAAAATTTTTTTCGAAAATTTTTTTAAAAATTTTTTTCGAAAATTTTTTTTCGAAATTTTTTTCGAAAATTTTATTCAAATTTTTTTTCGAAAATTTTTTCGAAAATTTTTTTTGGAAAATTTTTTTTCAAAATGTTTTTCGAAAATTTTTTTCAAAATTTTTTTCGAAGATTTTTTTTCAAAATTTTTTTGGAAAATTTTTTTCGAAAACTTTTTTTTGGAATTTTTTTCGAAAATTTTTTTCGGAAATTTTTTCGAAAATTTTTTTCGAAAATTTTTTTCGGAAATTTTTTCGAAAATTTTTTCGAAAATTTTTTCGAAAATTTTTTCGAAAATTTTTTTTCAAAATTTTTTTCGAAAATTTTTATTTCAAAATGTTTTTCGAAAATTTTTCTTCGAAATTTTTTTGGAAATTTTTTTTTCAAAATTTTTTTCGAAAATTTTTTTCAAAATTTTTTTCGAAAATTTTTTTCGAAAATTCTTTTCGAAAATTCTTTTCGAAAATTTTTTTTCATAATTTTTTTCAAAATTTTTTTCGAAAATTTTATTTCAAAATTTTTTCCGAAAATTTTTTTTCAAAATTTTTTTTCAAAATTTTTTTCAAAATTTTTTTCGAAAATTTTTTTTCAAAATTTTTTTCGAAAATTTTTTTTCAAAATTTTTTTCCGAAATTTTTTTTCAAAATTTTTTTCCGAAATTTTTTTCGAAAATTTTTTTTGAAAATTTTTTTCGAAAATTTTTTTTCAAAATTTTTTTCAAAATTTTTTTTCGAAATTTTATTCGAAAATTTTTTTCAAAATTTTTTTCGAAAATTTTTTCGAAAATTTTTTTTCAAAATTTTTTTCGAAAATTGTTTTTCAAAATTTTTTTCAAAATTTTTTTCGAAAATTTTTTTTCAAATTTTTTTTCGAAAATTTTTTTCAAAATTTTTTTCAAAATTTTTTTTCGAAAATTTTTTTTCAAAATTTTTTTCAAAATTTTTTTTCGAAAATTTTTTTTCAAAATTTTTTTCGAAAATTTTTTTTCAAAATTGTTTTCGAAAATTTTTTTTCAAAATTTTTTTCGAAATTTTTTTTCAAAATTTTTTTCGAAAATTTTTTTCGAAAATTTTTTTCAAAATTTTTTTCGAAAATTTTTTCGAAAATTTTTTTTCAAAATTTTTTCGAAAATTTTTTTTCAAAATTTTTTTCAAAATTTTTTTCGAAAATTTTTTTCGAAATTTTTTTGGAAATTTTTTTTTCAAAATTTTTTTCGAAATTTTTTTTTCAAAATTTTTTTCGAAAATTTTTTTCAAAATTTTTTTCGAAAATTTTTTTGGAAAATTTTTTTTCAAAATTTTTTTCGAAATTTTTTTTAAAAATTTTTTTCAAAATTTTTTTCGAAAATTTTTTCGAAATTTTTTTTTTTAATTTTTTTCGAAAATTTTTTTTCAAATTTTTTTTCAAAATTTTTTTCGAAATTTTTTTTTCAAATTTTTTTTCGAAATTTTTTTTGAAAATTTATTTTCAAAATTTTTTTCGAAAATTTTTTTCAAATTTTTTTTCGAAAATTTTTTTTCAAAATTTTTTTTCAAAATTTTTTTAAAATTTTTTTTCGAAAATTTTTTTAAAATTTTTTTTCAAAAATTTTTTTTCGAAAATTTTTTTTCAAAATATTTCGAAAATTTTTTTTCAAAATTTTTTTTTGGAAATTTTTTTCAAAATTTTTTTTCAAAATTTTTTTCGAAAATTTTTTTCAAAATTTTTTTTCAAAATTTTTTTCGAAAATTTTTTTTCAAAATTTTTTTCGAAAATTTTTTTTCAAAATTTTTTTCGAAAATTTTTTTTCGAAATTTTTTTCAAAATTTTTTTCGAAATTTTTTTCAAAATTTTTTTCGAAAATTTTTTTTCAAATTTTTTTTTGAAATTTTTTTTTCAAAATTTTTTTCGAAAATTTTTTTTCAAAATTTTTTTCAAATTTTTTTTCGAAAATTTTTTTTCAAAATTTTTTTAAAATTTTTTTTCAAAATTTTTTTAAAATTTTTTTTCAAAATTTTTCGAAAATTTTTTTTCAAAATTTTTTTTTGGAAATTTTTTTCAAAATTTTTTTAAAAATTTTTTTCCACAATTTTTTTCAAAATTTTTTTCAAAATTTTTTTCGAAAATTTTTTTCAAAATTTTTTTCAAAAATTTTTTTTCAAAATTTTTTTCAAATTTTTTTCGAAAATTTTTTTCAAAATTTTTTTTCAAAATTTTTTTCGAAAATTTTTTTTCAAAATTTTCGAAAATTTTTTTCAAAATTTTCTTCGAAAATTTTTTTTTGAAATTTTTTTCGAAATTTTTTTTGAAAATTTTTTTCGAAAATTTTTTTTCGAAATTTTTTTCAAAATTTTTTTCGAAAATTTTTTTTCAAAATTTTTTTCATAATTTTTTTTGAAAATTTTTTTTCAAAATTTTTTTCGAAAATTTTTTTCAAATTTTTTTTCTTAAATTTTTTTAAAAATTTTTTTCAAAATTTTTTTCGAAAATTTTTTTCCAAATTTTTTTCAAAATTTTGTTTAAAAACTTTATTCAAATTTTTTTTTTCAAAATTTTTTCAAAAATTTTTTTCAAAATTTTTTTCAAAATTTTTTTTCAAAATTTTTTTTCAAAATTTTTTTTCGAAATTTTTTTCAAAATTTTTTTCGAAATTTTTTTCAAAATTTTTTTCGAAAATTTTTTTTCAAATTTTTTTTTGAAATTTTTTTTTCAAAATTTTTTTCGAAAATTTTTTTTCAAAATTTTTTTCAAATTTTTTTTCGAAAATTTTTTTTCAAAATTTTTTTAAAATTTTTTTTCAAAATTTTTTTAAAATTTTTTTTCAAAATTTTTCGAAAATTTTTTTTCAAAATTTTTTTTTGGAAATTTTTTTCAAAATTTTTTTAAAAATTTTTTTCCACAATTTTTTTCAAAATTTTTTTCGAAAATTTTTTACAAAATTTTTTTTCAAAATTTTTTTTCAAAATTTTTTTCAATTTTTTTTTCAAAATTTTTTTCGAATATTTTTTTTTGAAATTTTTTTCAAAATTTTTTTCGAAAATTTTTTTTAAAATTTTTTTCGAAAATTTTTTTCAAAATTTTTTTCAAAATTTTTTTCAAAAATTTTTTTTCAAAATTTTTTTCAAATTTTTTTCGAAAATTTTTTTCAAAATTTTTTTTCAAAATTTTTTTCGAAAATTTTTTTTCAAAATTTTCGAAAATTTTTTTCAAAATTTTCTTCGAAAATTTTTTTTTGAAATTTTTTTCGAAATTTTTTTTGAAAATTTTTTTCGAAAATTTTTTTTCGAAATTTTTTTCAAAATTTTTTTCGAAAATTTTTTTTCAAAATTTTTTTTGAAAATTTTTTTCATAATTTTTTTTGAAAATTTTTTTTCAAAATTTTTTTCGAAAATTTTTTTCAAATTTTTTTTCTTAAATTTTTTTAAAAATTTTTTTCAAAATTTTTTTCGAAAATTTTTTCCAAATTTTTTTCAAAATTTTGTTTCAAAACTTTATTCAAATTTTTTTTTTCAAAATTTTTTTCAAAAATTTTTTTCAAAATTTTTTTTCAAAATTATTTTCGAAAATTTTTTTTCAAAATTCTTTTCGAAAAATTTTTTTCAAAATTTTTTTCAAAATTTTTTTCGAAAATTTTTTTTTAAATTTTTTTCAAAATTTTTTTCGAAATTTTTTTCGAAATTTTTTTTGAAAATTTTTTTCGAAAATTTTTTTTCGAAATTTTTTTAAAAATTTTTTTCGAAAATTTTTTTTCAAAATTTTTTTTCAAAATTTTTTTCAAATTTTATTATGAATTTTTTTCCGAAAATTTTTTTTTGAAATTTTTTTCAAAATTTTTTTCGAAATTTTTTTCGAAAATTTTTTTTCGTAATTTTTTCCAAAATTTTTGTCGAAATTTTTTTTTCAAAATTTTTTTCAAAAATTTTTTTTTTCAAATTTTTTTTCGAAAATATTTTTTCAAAATTTTTTTCGAAAATTTTTTTTCAAAATTTTTTAAAAATTTTTTTTCGAAAATTTTTTTTCAAAATTTTTTCGAAAATTTTTTTTCAAAATTTTTTTTTGGAAATTTTTTTCAAAATTTTTTTTCAAAATTTTTTTCAAAATTTTTTTAAAAAATTTTTTTTCAAAATTTTTTTCAAAATTTTTTTAAAAACTTTTTTTCAAAATTTTTTTCAAAATTTTTTTTGAAAATTTTTTTCGAAAATTTTTTTCAAATTTTTTTTCTTAAATTTTTTTAAAAATTTTTTTCAAAATTTTTTTCGAAAATTTTTTTCCAAATATTTTTCAAAATTTTGTTTAAAAACTTTATTCAAATTTTTTTTTTCAAAATTTTTTCAAAAATTTTTTTCAAAATTTTTTTCAAAATTTTTTTTCAAAATTTTTTTCGAAAATTTTTTTTTCAAAATTTTTTTTCAAATTTTTTTATAAAATTTTTTCCGAAAATTTTTTTTTGAAATTTTTTTCAAAATTTTTTTCGAAAATTTTTTTCGAAAATTTTTTTCCAAAATTTTTTTCAAAATTTTTTTCAAAATTTTTTTTTGAAAATTTTTTTTCAAAATTTTTTTCAAAATTTTTTTTGAAAATTTTTTTTCAAAATTTTTTTCGAAAATTTTTTTTCAAAATTTTTTTCAAATTTTTTTTCAAAATTTTTTTCGGAAATTTTTTTTTGAAATTTTTTTCAAAATTTTTTTCGAAAATTTATTTCAAAATTTTTTTTCAAAATTTTTTTCAAAATTTTTTTTTCAAAATTTTTTTCAAATTTTTTTCGAAAATTTTTTTCAAAATTTTTTTCGAAAATTTTTTTTCAAAATTCTTTTCGAAAAATTTTTTTCAAAATTTTTTTCAAAATTTTTTTCGAAAATTTTTTTTAAAAATTTTTTCCAAATTTTTTTCAAATTTTTTTCGAAATTTTTTTTGCAAAATTTTTTTCGAATTTTTTTTTTCGAAATTTTTTTAAAAATTTTTTTCGAAAATTTTTTTTCAAAATTTTTTTTCAAAATTTTTTTCAAATTTTTTTCGAAAATTTTTTTCCGAAAATTTTTTTTTGAAATTTTTTTCAAAATTTTTTTCGAAATTTTTTTCGAAAATTTTTTTTCGTAATTTTTTCCAAAATTTTTTTCGAAATTTTTTTTTTTAAATTTTTTTCAAAATTTTTTTTTTTCAAAATTTTTTTCGAAAATATTTTTTCAAAATTTTTTTCGAAAATTCTTTTTCAAAATTTTTAAAAAATTTTTTTTCGAAAATTTTTTTTCAAAATTTTTTCGAAAATTTTTCTTCAAAATTTTTTTTTGGAAATTTTTTCAAAATTTTTTTTCAAAATTTTTTTCAAAATTTTTTAAAAAAATTTTTTTTCAGAATTTTTTTCAAAATTTTTTTTGAAAATTTTTTTCAAAATTTTTTTTTTCGAAAATTTTTTTCAAAATCTTTTTCGAAAATTTTTTTCAAAATTTTTTTCGAAAATTTTTTTTCAAAATTTTTTTCGAAAATTTTTTTTCAAAATTTTTTTCGAAATTTTTTTCGAAATTTTTTTTTTTAAATTTTTTTCAAATTTTTTTTCAAAATTTTTTTCGAAATTTTTTTTTCGTAATTTTTTCCAAAATTTTTTTCGAAATTTTTTTCGAAAATTTTTTTCGAAAATTTTTTTTCGAAATTTTTTTCGAAAATATTTTTTCAAAATTTTTTTCGAAATTTTTTTTTCAAAATTTTTTTAAAATTTTTTTTCGAAAATTTTTTTTCAAAATTTTTTCGAAAATTTTTTTTCAAAATTTTTTTTTAGAAATTTTTTTCAAATTTTCTTTTCAAAATTTTTTTCAAAATTTTTTTAAAAAATTTTTTTTCAAAATTTTTTTCAAAATTTTTTTCAAAATTTTTTTAAAAAATTTTTTTTCAAAATTTTTTTCAAAATTTTTTTCAAAAATTTTGTTTCAAAATTTTTTTCAAAATTTTTTTCGAAAATTTTTTTCAAAAATTTTTTTCCAAAATTTTTTTCGAAAATTTTTTTTCAAAATTTTTTTCAAATTTTTTTTTAAAATTTTTTTCGAAAATTTTTTTTGAAATTTTTTTCAAAATTTTTTTCGAAATTTTTTTCGAAAATTTTTTTCAAAATTTTCCTCGAAAATTTTTTTTCAAAATTTTTTTCGAAAATTTTTTTTTGAAATTTTTTTCAAAATTTTTTTCGAAATTTATTTCGAAATTTTTTTTGAAAATTTTTTTCGAAAATTTTTTTTCGAAATTTTTTTCAAAATTTTTTTTGAAAATTTTTTTTCAAAATTTTTTTTGAAAATTTTTTTTCAAAATTTTTTTTCAAAATTTTTTTCGAAAATTTTTTTTCAAAATTTTTTTCAAATTTTTTTTCGAAAATTTTTTTTCAAAATTTTTTAAAAATTTGTTTTCGAAAACTTTTTTTCAAAATTTTTTTTGGAAATTTTTTTCAAAATTTTTTTTCAAAATTTTTTTCAAAATTTTTTTCAAAAATTTTTTTTTGAAATTTTTTTCAAAATTTTTTTCGAAAATTTTTTTCAAAATTTTTTTCGAAAATTTTTTTCGAAAATTTTTTTCAAAATTTTTTTCGAAAATTTTTTTTCATAATCTTTTTCAAAATTTTTTTCGAAAATTTTTTTTTGAAATTTTTTTCAAAATCTTTTTCAAAATTTTTTTAAAAAATTTTTTTTCAAAATTTTTTTTGAAAATTTTTTTCTAAATTTTTTTCGAAAATTTTTTTTCAAAATTTTTTTCGAAAATTTTTTTTCAAAATTTTTTTCAAATTTTTTTTCAAAATTTTTTTAAAAAATTTTTTTTCAAAATTTTTTTCAAATTTTTTTAAAAAAATTTTTTTTCATAATTTTTTTCAAAATTTTTTTCAAAAATTTTTTTTCAAAATTTTTTTCGAAAATTTTTTTTCAAAATTTTTTACAAATTTTTTTTCAAAATCTTTTTCGAAAATTTTTTTTTGAAATTTTTTTCAAAATTTTTTTCGAAATTTTTTTCGAAAATTTTTTTTCAAAATTTTTTTCAAAATTTTTTTCCAAATATTTTTTGGAAAATTTTTTTCAAAATTTTTTTTCAAAATTTTTTTCGAAAATTTTTTTTCAAAATTTTTTTCGAAAATTTTTTTTCAAAATTTTTTTTGAAAATTTTTTTTCGAAATTTTTTTCAAAATTTTTTTCGAAATTTTTTTCAAAATTTTTTTCTAAAATTTTTTTTCAAATTTTTTTTGAAAATTTTTTTTCAAAATTTTTTTCGAAAATTTTTTTTCAAAGTTTTTTTCAAATTTTTTTTCGAAAATTTTTTTTCAAAATTTTTTTAAAATTTTTTTTCAAAATTTTTTTAAAATTTTTTTTCAAAATTTTTTGAAAATTTTTTTTCAAAATTTTTTTTTGGAAATTTTTTTCAAAATTTTTTTTCAAAATTTTTTTAAAAATTTTTTTCCACAATTTTTTTTCAAAATTTTTTTCGAAAATTTTTTACAAAATTTTTTTTTCAAAATTTTTTTTCAAAATTTTTTTCAAAAATTTTTTTTCAAAATTTTTTTCAAATTTTTTTCGAAAATTTTTTTCAAAATTTTTTTTCAAAATTTTTTTCGAAAATTTTTTTTCAAAATTTTTTTCGAAAATTTTTTTCAAAATTTTCTTCGAAAATTTTTTTTTGAAATTTTTTTCGAAATTTTTTTTGAAAATTTTTTTCGAAAATTTTTTTTCGAAATTTTTTTCAAAATGTTTTTCGAAAATTTTTTTTCAAAATTTTTTTTGAAAATTTTTTTCATAATTTTTTTTGAAAATTTTTTTTCAAAATTTTTTTCGAAAATTTTTTTCAAATTTTTTTTCTTAAATTTTTTTAAAAATTTTTTTCAAAATTTTTTTCGAAAATTTTTTCCAAATTTTTTTCAAAATTTTGTTTCAAAACTTTATTCAAATTTTTTTTTTCAAAATTTTTTTCAAAAATTTTTTTCAAAATTTTTTTTCAAAATTATTTTCGAAAATTTTTTTTCAAAATTTTTTTTCAAATTTTTTTATAAAATTTTTTCCGAAAATTTTTTTTTGAAATTTTTTTCAAAATTTTTTTCGAAAATTTTTTTCGAAAATTTTTTTTCGAAATTTTTTTCAAAATTTTTTTCGAAAATTTTTTTCAAAATTTTTTTCGAAAATTTTTTTCAAAATTTTTTTCGAAAATTTTTTTCAAAATTTTTTTTCAAAATTTTTTTTTCAAAATTTTTTTCAAATTTTTTTCGAAAATTTTTTTCAAAATTTTTTTAAAAATTTTTTTCGAAAATTTTTTTTCAAAATTCTTTTCGAAAAATTTTTTTCAAAATTTTTTTCAAAATTTTTTTCGAAAATTTTTTTTAAAAATTTTTTTCAAAATTTTTTTCGAAATTTTTTTCGAAATTTTTTTTGAAAATTTTTTTCGAAAATTTTTTTTCGAAATTTTTTTAAAAATTTTTTTCGAAAATTTTTTTTCAAAATTTTTTTTCAAAATTTTTTTCAAATTTTATTATAAATTTTTTTCCGAAAATTTTTTTTTGAAATTTTTTTCAAAATTTTTTTCGAAATTTTTTTCGAAAATTTTTTTTCGTAATTTTTTCCAAAATTTTTGTCGAAATTTTTTTTTCAAAATTTTTTTCAAAAATTTTTTTTTTCAAAATTTTTTTCGAAAATATTTTTTCAAAATTTTTTTCGAAAATTTTTTTTCAAAATTTTTTAAAAATTTTTTTTCGAAAATTTTTTCGAAAATTTTTTTTCAAAATTTTTTTTGGAAATTTTTTCGAAAATTTTTTTTCAAAATTTTTTTTGGAAATTTTTTTAAAAAATTTTTTTTCAAAATTTTTTTCAAAATTTTTTTAAAAAATTTTTTTTCAAAATTTTTTTCAAAATTTTTTTTGAAAATTTTTTTCGAAAATTTTTTTCAAAATTTTTTTCGAAAATTTTTTTCAAAATTTTTTTCGAAAATTTTTTTCAAAATGTTTTTTCAAAATTTTTTTCGAAAATTTTTTTCAAAATTTTTTTCGAAAATTTTTTTCAAAATTTTTTTTGAAAATTTTTTTCAAAATTTTTTTTGAAAAATTTTTTTCAAAATTTTTTTTTGAAAATTTTTTTTCAAAATTTTTTTCGAAAATTTTTTTTCAAAATTTTTTTCGAAAATTTTTTTTCAAAATTTTTTTCAAATTTTTTTTAAAAATTTTTTTCGAAAATTTTTTTTTGAAATTTTTTTCAAAATTTTTTTCGAAAATTTTTTTCAAAATTTTTTTCGAAAATTTTTTTCAAAATTTTTTTTCAAAATTTTTTTCAAAATTTTTTTTTCAAAATTTTTTTCAAATTTTTTTCGAAAATTTTTTTCAAAATTTTTTTCGAAAATTTTTTTTCAAAATTCTTTTTGAAAATTTTTTTTCAAAATTTTTTTCAAAATTTTTTTCGAAAATTTTTTTTAAAAATTTTTTTCAAAATTTTTTTCGAAATTTTTTTCGAAATTTTTTTCGAAAATTTTTTTCAAAATTTTTTTCGAAAATTTTTTTTCAAAATTTTTTTCGAAAATTTTTTTTCAAAATTTTTTTCGAAATTTTTTTCGAAATTTTTTTTTTTAAATTTTTTTCAAATTTTTTTTCAAAATTTTTTTCGAAATTTTTTTTTCGTAATTTTTTCCAAAATTTTTTTCGAAATTTTTTTCGAAAATTTTTTTCGAAAATTTTTTTTCGAAATTTTTTTCGAAAATATTTTTTCAAAATTTTTTTCGAAAATTTTTTTTCAAAATTTTTTTAAAATTTTTTTTCGAAAATTTTTTTTCAAAATTTTTTCGAAAATTTTTTTTCAAAATTTTTTTTTAGAAATTTTTTTCAAATTTTCTTTTCAAAATTTTTTTCAAAATTTTTTTAAAAAATTTTTTTTCAAAATTTTTTTCAAAATTTTTTTAAAAAATTTTTTTTCAAAATTTTTTTCAAAATTTTTTTCAAAAATTTTGTTTCAAAATTTTTTTCAAAATTTTTTTCGAAAATTTTTTTCAAAAATTTTTTTCCAAAATTTTTTTCGAAAATTTTTTTTCAAAATTTTTTTCAAATTTTTTTTTAAAATTTTTTTCGAAAATTTTTTTTGAAATTTTTTTCAAAATTTTTTTCGAAATTTTTTTCGAAAATTTTTTTCAAAATTTTCCTCGAAAATTTTTTTTCAAAATTTTTTTCGAAAATTTTTTTTTGAAATTTTTTTCAAAATTTTTTTCGAAATTTATTTCGAAATTTTTTTTGAAAATTTTTTTCGAAAATTTTTTTTCGAAATTTTTTTCAAAATTTTTTTTGAAAATTTTTTTTCAAAATTTTTTTTGAAAATTTTTTTTCAAAATTTTTTTTAAAAATTTTTTTTCAAAATTTTTTTCGAAAATTTTTTTTCAAAATTTTTTTCAAATTTTTTTTCGAAAATTTTTTTTCAAAATTTTTTAAAAATTTGTTTTCGAAAACTTTTTTTCAAAATTTTTCGAAAATTTTTTTTCAAAATTTTTCGAAAATTTTTTTTCAAAATTTTTTTTGGAAATTTTTTTCAAAATTTTTTTTCAAAATTTTTTTCAAAATTTTTTTCAAAAATTTTTTTTTGAAATTTTTTTCAAAATTTTTTTCGAAAATTTTTTTCAAAATTTTTTTCGAAAATTTTTTTCGAAAATTTTTTTCAAAATTTTTTTCGAAAATTTTTTTTCATAATCTTTTTCAAAATTTTTTTCGAAAATTTTTTTTTGAAATTTTTTTCAAAATTTTTTTCGAAATTTTTTTTGAAATTTTTTTTGAAAATTTTTTTCGAAAATTTTTTTCGAAATTTTTTTAAAAATTCTTTTCGAAAATTTCTTTTCAGAATTTTTTTTGAAAATTGTTTTTCAAAATTTTTTTCGAAAATTTTTTTCAAAATTTTTTTTCAAAATTTTTTTCGAAAATTTTTTTTGAAAATGTTTTTTCAAAATTATTTTCAAATTTTATAAATTTTTTTCCGAAAATTTTTTTTTGAAATTTTTTTCAAAATCTTTTTCAAAATTTTTTAAAAAAATTTTTTTTCAAAATTTTTTTTGAAAATTTTTTTCTAAATTTTTTTCGAAAATTTTTTTTCAAAATTTTTTTCGAAAATTTTTTTTCAAAATTTTTTTCAAATTTTTTTTCAAAATTTTTTTAAAAAATTTTTTTTCAAAATTTTTTTCAAATTTTTTTAAAAAATTTTTTTTTCATAATTTTTTTCAAAATTTTTTTCAAAAATTTTTTTTCAAAATTTTTTTCGAAAATTTTTTTTCAAAATTTTTTACAAATTTTTTTTCAAAATCTTTTTCGAAAATTTTTTTTTGAAATTTTTTTCAAAATTTTTTTCGAAATTTTTTTCGAAAATTTTTTTTCAAAATTTTTTTCAAAATTTTTTTCCAAATATTTTTTGGAAAATTTTTTTCAAAATTTTTTTTCAAAATTTTTTTCGAAAATTTTTTTTCAAAATTTTTTTCGAAAATTTTTTTTCAAAATTTTTTTTGAAAATTTTTTTTCGAAATTTTTTTCAAAATTTTTTTCGAAATTTTTTTCAAAATTTTTTTCTAAAATTTTTTTTCAAATTTTTTTTGAAAATTTTTTTTCAAAATTTTTTTCGAAAATTTTTTTTCAAAGTTTTTTTCAAATTTTTTTTCGAAAATTTTTTTTCAAAATTTTTTTAAAATTTTTTTTCAAAATTTTTTTAAAATTTTTTTTCAAAATTTTTTGAAAATTTTTTTTCAAAATTTTTTTTTGGAAATTTTTTTCAAAATTTTTTTTCAAAATTTTTTTAAAAATTTTTTTCCACAATTTTTTTTCAAAATTTTTTTCGAAAATTTTTTACAAAATTTTTTTTCAAAATTTTTTTTCAAAATTTTTTTCAAAAATTTTTTTTCAAAATTTTTTTCAAATTTTTTTCGAAAATTTTTTTCAAAATTTTTTTTCAAAATTTTTTTCGAAAATTTTTTTTCAAAATTTTTTTCGAAAATTTTTTTCAAAATTTTCTTCGAAAATTTTTTTTTGAAATTTTTTTCGAAATTTTTTTTGAAAATTTTTTTCGAAAATTTTTTTTCGAAATTTTTTTCAAAATGTTTTTCGAAAATTTTTTTTCAAAATTTTTTTTGAAAATTTTTTTCATAATTTTTTTTGAAAATTTTTTTTCAAAATTTTTTTCGAAAATTTTTTTCAAATTTTTTTTCTTAAATTTTTTTAAAAATTTTTTTCAAAATTTTTTTCGAAAATTTTTTCCAAATTTTTTTCAAAATTTTGTTTCAAAACTTTATTCAAATTTTTTTTTTCAAAATTTTTTTCAAAAATTTTTTTCAAAATTTTTTTTCAAAATTATTTTCGAAAATTTTTTTTCAAAATTTTTTTTCAAATTTTTTTATAAAATTTTTTCCGAAAATTTTTTTTTGAAATTTTTTTCAAAATTTTTTTCGAAAATTTTTTTCGAAAATTTTTTTTCGAAATTTTTTTCAAAATTTTTTTCGAAAATTTTTTTCAAAATTTTTTTCGAAAATTTTTTTCAAAATTTTTTTCGAAAATTTTTTTCAAAATTTTTTTTCAAAATTTTTTTTTCAAAATTTTTTTCAAATTTTTTTCGAAAATTTTTTTCAAAATTTTTTTAAAAATTTTTTTCGAAAATTTTTTTTCAAAATTCTTTTCGAAAAATTTTTTTCAAAATTTTTTTCAAAATTTTTTTCGAAAATTTTTTTTAAAAATTTTTTTCAAAATTTTTTTCGAAATTTTTTTCGAAATTTTTTTTGAAAATTTTTTTCGAAAATTTTTTTTCGAAATTTTTTTAAAAATATTTTTCGAAAATTTTTTTTCAAAATTTTTTTTCAAAATTTTTTTCAAATTTTATTATAAATTTTTTTCCGAAAATTTTTTTTTGAAATTTTTTTCAAAATTTTTTTCGAAATTTTTTTCGAAAATTTTTTTTCGTAATTTTTTCCAAAATTTTTGTCGAAATTTTTTTTTCAAAATTTTTTTCAAAAATTTTTTTTTTCAAAATTTTTTTCGAAAATATTTTTTCAAAATTTTTTTCGAAAATTTTTTTTCAAAATTTTTTAAAAATTTTTTTTCGAAAATTTTTCGAAAATTTTTTTTCAAAATTTTTTTTGGAAATTTTTTCGAAAATTTTTTTTCAAAATTTTTTTTGGAAATTTTTTTAAAAAATTTTTTTTCAAAATTTTTTTCAAAATTTTTTTAAAAAATTTTTTTTCAAAATTTTTTTCAAAATTTTTTTTGAAAATTTTTTTCAAAATTTTTTTTGAAAAATTTTTTTCAAAATTTTTTTTTGAAAATTTTTTTTCAAAATTTTTTTCGAAAATTTTTTTTCAAAATTTTTTTCGAAAATTTTTTTTCAAAATTTTTTTTAAATTTTTTTTAAAAATTTTTTTCGAAAATTTTTTTTTGAAATTTTTTTCAAAATTTTTTTCGAAAATTTTTTTCAAAATTTTTTTCGAAAATTTTTTTCAAAATTTTTTTTCAAAATTTTTTTCAAAATTTTTTTTTCAAAATTTTTTTCAAATTTTTTTCGAAAATTTTTTTCAAAATTTTTTTCGAAAATTTTTTTTCAAAATTCTTTTTGAAAATTTTTTTTCAAAATTTTTTTCAAAATTTTTTTCGAAAATTTTTTTTAAAAATTTTTTTCAAAATTTTTTTCGAAATTTTTTTCGAAATTTTTTTTGAAAATTTTTTTCGAAAATTTTTTTTCGAAATTTTTTTAAAAATTTTTTTCGAAAATTTTTTTTCAAATTTTTTTTTCAAAATTTTTTTCAAATTTTATTATAAATTTTTTTCCGAAAATTTTTTTTTGAAATTTTTTTCAAAATTTTTTTCGAAATTTTTTTCGAAAATTTTTTTTCGTAATTTTTTCCAAAATTTTTTTCGAAATTTTTTTTTCAAAATTTTTTTCAAAAATTTTTTTTTTCAAAATTTTTTTCGAAAATATTTTTTCAAAATTTTTTTCGAAAATTTTTTTTCAAAATTTTTTAAAAATTTTTTTTCGAAAATTTTTTTTCAAAATTTTTTCGAAAATTCTTTTTCAAAATTTTTTTTTGGAAATTTTTTTCAAAATTTTTTTTCAAAATTTTTTTCAAAATTTTTTTAAAAAATTTTTTTTCAAAATTTTTTTCAAAATTTTTTTAAAAAATTTTTTTTCAAAATTTTTTTCAAAATTCTTTTTGAAAATTTTTTTCAAAATTTTTTTCGAAAATTTTTTTCAAAATTTTTTTCGAAAATTTTTTTCAAAATTTTTTTTCAAAATTTTTTTCGAAAATTTTTTTTCAAAATTTTTTTCGAAAATTTTTTTTCGAAATTTTTTTAAAAATTTTTTTCGAAAATTTTTTTTCAAAATTTTTTTTCAAAATTTTTTTCAAATTTTATTATAAATTTTTTTCCGAAAATTTTTTTTTGAAATTTTTTTCAAAATTTTTTTCGAAATTTTTTTCGAAAATTTTTTTTCGTAATTTTTTCCAAAATTTTTTTCGAAATTTTTTTTTTTAAATTTTTTTCAAAATTTTTTTTTTTCAAAATTTTTTTCGAAAATATTTTTTCAAAATTTTTTTCGAAAATTTTTTTTCAAAATTTTTAAAAAATTTTTTTTCGAAAATTTTTTTTCAAAATTTTTTCGAAAATTTTTCTTCAAAATTTTTTTTTGGAAATTTTTTCAAAATTTTTTTTCAAAATTTTTTTCAAAATTTTTTAAAAAAATTTTTTTTCAGAATTTTTTTCAAAATTTTTTTTGAAAATTTTTTTCAAAATTTTTTTTTTCGAAAATTTTTTTCAAAATTTTTTTCGAAAATTTTTTTCAAAATTTTTTTCGAAAATTTTTTTTCAAAATTTTTTTCGAAAATTTTTTTTCAAAATTTTTTTCGAAATTTTTTTCGAAATTTTTTTTTTTAAATTTTTTTCAAATTTTTTTTCAAAATTTTTTTCGAAATTTTTTTTTCGTAATTTTTTCCAAAATTTTTTTCGAAATTTTTTTCAAAAATTTTTTTCGAAAATTTTTTTTCGAAATTTTTTTCGAAAATATTTTTTCAAAATTTTTTTCGAAAATTTTTTTTCAAAATTTTTTTAAAATTTTTTTTCGAAAATTTTTTTTCAAAATTTTTTCGAAAATTTTTTTTCAAAATTTTTTTTTGGAAATTTTTTTCAAATTTTTTTTTCAAAATTTTTTTCAAAATTTTTTTAAAAAATTTTTTTTCAAAATTTTTTTCAAAATTTTTTTCAAAATTTTTTTAAAAAATTTTTTTTCAAAATTTTTTTCAAAATTTTTTTCAAAAATTTTGTTTCAAAATTTTTTTCAAAATTTTTTTCGAAAATTTTTTTCAAAAATTTTTTTCCAAAATTTTTTTCGAAAATTTTTTTTCAAAATTTTTTTCAAATTTTTTTTAAAAATTTTTTTCGAAAATTTTTTTTGAAATTTTTTTCAAAATTTTTTTCGAAATTTTTTTCAAAATTTTCCTCGAAAATTTTTTTTCAAAATTTTTTTCGAAAATTTTTTTTTGAAATTTTTTTCAAAATTTTTTTCGAAATTTATTTCGAAATTTTTTTTGAAAATTTTTTCGAAAATTTTTTTTCGAAATTTTTTTCAAAATTTTTTTTGAAAATTTTTTTTCAAAATTTTTTTTGAAAATTTTTTTTCAAAATTTTTTTTAAAAATTTTTTTTCAAAATTTTTTTCGAAAATTTTTTTTCAAAATTTTTTTCAAATTTTTTTTCGAAAATTTTTTTTCAAAATTTTTTAAAAATTTGTTTTCGAAAACTTTTTTTCAAAATTTTTCGAAAATTTTTTTTCAAAATTTTTCGAAAATTTTTTTTCAAAATTTTTTTTGGAAATTTTTTTCAAAATTTTTTTTCAAAATTTTTTTCAAAATTTTTTTCAAAAATTTTTTTTTGAAATTTTTTTCAAAATTTTTTTCGAAAATTTTTTTCAAAATTTTTTTCGAAAATTTTTTTCGAAAATTTTTTTCAAAATTTTTTTCGAAAATTTTTTTTCATAATCTTTTTCAAAATTTTTTTCGAAAATTTTTTTTTGAAATTTTTTTCAAAATTTTTTTCGAAATTTTTTTTGAAATTTTTTTTGAAAATTTTTTTCGAAAATTTTTTTCGAAATTTTTTTAAAAATTCTTTTCGAAAATTTCTTTTCAGAATTTTTTTTGAAAATTGTTTTTCAAAATTTTTTTCGAAAATTTTTTTCAAAATTTTTTTTCAAAATTTTTTTCGAAAATTTTTTTTGAAAATGTTTTTTCAAAATTATTTTCAAATTTTATAAATTTTTTTCCGAAAATTTTTTTTTGAAATTTTTTTCAAAATTTTTTTCAAAATTTTTTAAAAAAATATTTTTTCAAAATTTTTTTTGAAAATTTTTTTCTAAATTTTTTTCGAAAATTTTTTTTCAAAATTTTTTTCGAAAATTTTTTTTCAAAATTTTTTTCAAATTTTTTTTCAAAATTTTTTTAAAAAATTTTTTTTCAAAATTTTTTTCAAATTTTTTTAAAAAAATTTTTTTTCATAATTTTTTTCAAAATTTTTTTCAAAAATTTTTTTTCAAAATTTTTTTCGAAAATTTTTTTTCAAAATTTTTTACAAATTTTTTTTCAAAATTTTTTTCGAAAATTTTTTTTTGAAATTTTTTTCAAAATTTTTTTCGAAATTTTTTTCGAAAATTTTTTTTCAAAATTTTTTTCAAAATTTTTTTCAAAATATTTTTCGAAAATTGTTTTCAAAATTTTTTTTCAAAATTTTTTTCGAAAATTTTTTTTCAAAATTTTTTTCGAAAATTTTTTTTCAAAATTTTTTTCGAAAATTTTTTTTCGAAATTTTTTTCAAAATTTTTTTCGAAATTTTTTTCAAAATTTTTTTCTAAAATTTTTTTTCAAATTTTTTTTGAAAATTTTTTTTCAAAATTTTTTTCGAAAATTTTTTTTCAGTTTTTTTCAAATTTTTTTTCGAAAATTTTTTTTCAAAATTTTTTAAAAATTTTTTTTCAAAATTTTTTTAAAATTTTTTTTCAAAATTTTTTGAAAATTTTTTTTCAAAATTTTTTTTTGGAAATTTTTTTCAAAATTTTTTTTCAAAATTTTTTTAAAAATTTTTTTCCACAATTTTTTTTCAAAATTTTTTTCGAAAATTTTTTACAAAATTTTTTTTCAAAATTTTTTTTCAAAATTTTTTTCAAAAATTTTTTTTCAAAATTTTTTTCAAATTTTTTTCGAAAATTTTTTTCAAAATTTTTTTTCAAAATTTTTTTCGAAAATTTTTTTTCAAAATTTTTTTCGAAAATTTTTTTCAAAATTTTCTTCGAAAATTTTTTTTTGAAATTTTTTTCGAAATTTTTTTTGAAAATTTTTTTCGAAAATTTTTTTTCGAAATTTTTTTCAAAATGTTTTTCGAAAATTTTTTTTCAAAATTTTTTTTGAAAATTTTTTTCATAATTTTTTTTGAAAATTTTTTTTCAAAATTTTTTTCGAAAATTTTTTTCAAATTTTTTTTCTTAAATTTTTTTAAAAATTTTTTTCAAAATTTTTTTCGAAAATTTTTTCCAAATTTTTTTCAAAATTTTGTTTCAAAACTTTATTCAAATTTTTTTTTTCAAAATTTTTTTCAAAAATTTTTTTCAAAATTTTTTTTCAAAATTATTTTCGAAAATTTTTTTTCAAAATTTTTTTTCAAATTTTTTTATAAAATTTTTTCCGAAAATTTTTTTTTGAAATTTTTTTCAAAATTTTTTTCGAAAATTTTTTTCGAAAATTTTTTTTCGAAATTTTTTTCAAAATTTTTTTCGAAAATTTTTTTCAAAATTTTTTTCGAAAATTTTTTTCGAAAATTTTTTTCAAAATTTTTTTCGAAAATTTTTTTCAAAATTTTTTTTCAAAATTTTTTTTTCAAAATTTTTTTCAAATTTTTTTCGAAAATTTTTTTCAAAATTTTTTTAAAAATTTTTTTCGAAAATTTTTTTTCAAAATTCTTTTCGAAAAATTTTTTTCAAAATTTTTTTCAAAATTTTTTTCGAAAATTTTTTTTAAAAATTTTTTTCAAAATTTTTTTCGAAATTTTTTTCGAAATTTTTTTCGAAAATTTTTTTTCAAAATTTTTTTCAAATTTTATTATAAATTTTTTTCCAAAAATTTTTTTTTGAAATTTTTTTCAAAATTTTTTTCGAAATTTTTTTTTCAAAATTTTTTTCGAAAATTTTTTTTCAAAATTTTTTAAAAATTTTTTTTCGAAAATTTTTTCGAAAATTTTTTTTCAAAATTTTTTTTGGAAATTTTTTCGAAAATTTTTTTTCAAAATTTTTTTTGGAAATTTTTTTAAAAAATTTTTTTTCAAAATTTTTTTCAAAATTTTTTTAAAAAATTTTTTTTCAAAATTTTTTTCAAAATTTTTTTTGAAAATTTTTTTCGAAAATTTTTTTCAAAATTTTTTTCGAAAATTTTTTTCAAAATTTTTTTCGAAAATTTTTTTCAAAATTTTTTTTCAAAATTTTTTTCGAAAATTTTTTTCAAAATTTTTTTCGAAAATTTTTTTCAAAATTTTTTTTGAAAATTTTTTTCAAAATTTTTTTTGAAAAATTTTTTTCAAAATTTTTTTTTGAAAATTTTTTTTCAAAATTTTTTTCGAAAATTTTTTTTCAAAATTTTTTTCGAAAATTTTTTTTCAAAATTTTTTTCAAATTTTTTTTAAAAATTTTTTTCGAAAATTTTTTTTTGAAATTTTTTTCAAAATTTTTTTCGAAAATTTTTTTCAAAATTTTTTTCGAAAATTTTTTTCAAAATTTTTTTTCAAAATTTTTTTCAAAATTTTTTTTTCAAAATTTTTTTCAAATTTTTTTCGAAAATTTTTTTCAAAATTTTTTTCGAAAATTTTTTTTCAAAATTCTTTTTGAAAATTTTTTTTCAAAATTTTTTTCAAAATTTTTTTCGAAAATTTTTTTTAAAAATTTTTTTCAAAATTTTTTTCGAAATTTTTTTCGAAATTTTTTTTGAAAATTTTTTTCGAAAATTTTTTTTCGAAATTTTTTTAAAAATTTTTTTCGAAAATTTTTTTTCAAATTTTTTTTTCAAAATTTTTTTCAAATTTTATTATAAATTTTTTTCCGAAAATTTTTTTTTGAAATTTTTTTCAAAATTTTTTTCGAAATTTTTTTCGAAAATTTTTTTTCGTAATTTTTTCCAAAATTTTTTTCGAAATTTTTTTTTCAAAATTTTTTTTAAAAATTTTTTTTTTCAAAATTTTTTTCGAAAATATTTTTTCAAAATTTTTTTCGAAAATTTTTTTTCAAAATTTTTTAAAAATTTTTTTTCGAAAATTTTTTTTCAAAATTTTTTCGAAAATTCTTTTTCAAAATTTTTTTTTGGAAATTTTTTTCAAAATTTTTTTTCAAAATTTTTTTCAAAATTTTTTTAAAAAATTTTTTTTCAAAATTTTTTTCAAAATTTTTTTAAAAAATTTTTTTTCAAAATTTTTTTCAAAATTCTTTTTGAAAATTTTTTTCAAAATTTTTTTCGAAAATTTTTTTCAAAATTTTTTTCGAAAATTTTTTTCAAAATTTTTTTTCAAAATTTTTTTCGAAAATTTTTTTTCAAAATTTTTTTCGAAAATTTTTTTTAAAAATTTTTTTCAAATTTTTTTTCAAAATTTTTTTCGAAATTTTTTTTTCGTAATTTTTTCCAAAATTTTTTTCGAAATTTTTTTCGAAAATTTTTTTCGAAAATTTTTTTCGAAAATTTTTTTTCGAAATTTTTTTCGAAAATATTTTTTCAAAATTTTTTTCGAAAATTTTTTTTCAAAATTTTTTAAAAATTTTTTTTCGAAAATTTTTTTTCAAAATTTTTTTTTGGAAATTTTTTTCAAATTTTTTTTTCAAAATTTTTTTCAAAATTTTTTTAAAAAATTTTTTTTCAAAATTTTTTTCAAAATTTTTACAAAATTTTTTTAAAAAATTTTTTTTCAAAATATTTTTCAAAATTTTTTTAAAAAATTTTGTTTCAAAATTTTTTTCAAAATTTTTTTCGAAAATTTTTTTCAAAAATTTTTTTCAAAATTTATTTCGAAAATTTTTTTTCAAATTTTTTTTTAAAATTTTTTTCGAAAATTTTTTTTGAAATTTTTTTCAAAATTTTTTTCGAAATTTTTTTCGAAAATTTTTTTCAAAATTTTTCTCGAAAATTTTTTTTCAAATTTTTTTTCGAAAATTTTTTTTTGAAATTTTTTTCAAAATTTTTTTCGAAATTTATTTCGAAATTTTTTTTGAAAATTTTTTTCGAAAATTTTTTTTCGAAATTTTTTTTCAAAATTTTTTTCGAAAATTTTTTTTCAAAATTTTTTTCAAATTTTTTTTCTTAAATTTTTTAAAAAATTTTTTTCAAAATTTTTTTCGATAATTTTTTTCAAAATTTTGTTTCAAAACTTTATTCAAAATTTTTTTCAAAATTTTTTTTCAAAATTTTTTTCGAAAATTTTTTTCAAAATTTTTTTCAAAATTTTTTTTCAAAATTTTTTTCGAAAATTTTTTTTCAAAATTTTTTTTCAAATTTTTTTATAAAGTTTTTTCCGAAGATTTTTTTTTGAAATTTTTTTCAAAATTTTTTTCGAAAATTTTTTTCGAAAATTTTTTTTCGAAATTTTTTTCAAAATTTTTTTCGAAATTTTTTTTCGAAATTTTTTTTTCAAATTTTTTTCTCAAAATTTTTTTCAAAAATTTTTTTTCAAAATTTTTTTTAAAATTTTTTTCGAAAATTTTTTTTCAAAATTTTTTTCGAAAATTTTTTTTCAAAATTTTTTTTGAAAATTTTTTTTCATAATTTTTTTTGAAGATTTTTTTTCAAAATTTTTTTCGAAAATTTTTTTCAAATTTTTTTTAAATTTTTTTAAAAATTTTTTTCAAATTTTTTTAAAAATTTTTTTCAAATTTTTTTTCGAAAAATTTTTTCAAAATTTTTTTCAAAATTTTGTTTCAAAACTTTATTCAAAATTTTTTTTTCAAAATTTTTTTCAAAAATTTTTTTCAAAATGTTTTTTCAAAATTTTTTTCGAAAATTTTTTTTCAAAATTTTTTTTCAAATTTTTTTATAAAATTTATTCCGAAAATTTTTTTTTGAAATTTTTTTCAAAATTTTTTTTTGAAATTTTTTTCAAAATTTTTTTCGAAAATTTTTTTGGAAATTTTTTTTCGAAATTTTTTTCAAAATTTTTTTCGAAAATTTTTTTCGAAATTTTTTTTGAAAAATTTTTTTCAAAATTTTTTTTTGAAAATTTTTTTCAAAATTTTTTTCAAAATTTTTTTCAAAATTTTTTTCGAAAATTTTTTTTCAAAATTTTTTTCGAAAATTTTTTTTCAAAATTTTTTTCAAATTTTTTTTCAAAATTTTTTTCGAAAATTTTTTTTTGAAATTTTTTTCAAAATTTTTTTCGAAAATTTTTTTCAAAATTTTTTTTCAAAATTTTTTTCAAAATTTTTTTCAAAATTTTTTTTTCAAAATTTTTTTCAAATTTTTTTCGAAAATTTTTTTCAAAATTTTTTTTTCAAAATTTTTTTCGAAAATTTTTTTTTAAAATTTTTTTCGAAATTTTTTTAAAAATTCTTTTCGAAAATTTTTTTTCAGAATTTTTTTGAAAATTGTTTTTCAAAATTTTTTTCGAAAATTTTTTTCAAAATTTTTTTTCAAAATTTTTTTTCAAAATTTTTTTCGAAAATTTTTTTTGAAAATGTTTTTTCAAAATTATTTTCAAATTTTATAAATTTTTTTCCGAAAATTTTTTTTTGAAATTTTTTTCAAAATTTTTTTCAAAATTTTTTAAAAAAATTTTTTTTCAAAATTTTTTTTGAAAATTTTTTTCTAAATTTTTTTCGAAAATTTTTTTCAAAATTTTTTTCGAAAATTTTTTTCAAATTTTTTTTTCAAAATTTTTTTCGAAAATTTTTTTTCAAAATTTTTTTCGAAAATTTTTTTTAAAAATTTTTTTCAAATTTTTTTTCATAATTTTTTTCGAAAATTTTTTTTCGTAATTTTTTCCAAAATTTTTTTCGAAATTTTTTTCGAAAATTTTTTTTGAAAATTTTTTTTCGAAATTTTTTTCGAAAATTTTTTTTCAAAATTTTTTTCAAAATTTTTTTCAAAATTTTTTTAAAAAATTTTTTTTCAAAATTTTTTTCAAAATTTTTTCCAAAAATTTTGTTTCAAAATTTTTTTCAAAATTTTTTTCGAAAATTTTTTTCAAAAATTTTTTTTCAAAATTTTTTTCGAAAATTTTTTTTCAAAATTTTTTTCAAATTTTTTTTCAAAATTTTTTTCGAAAATTTTTTTTGAAATTTTTTACAAAAAAAATTTTGAAAAAAATTTCAAAAAAAAATTTTTGAAAAAAATTTTGAAAAAAATTTTTGAAAAAAATTTTGAAAAAAATTTTGAAAAAAAATTTTGAAAAAAATTTCCAAAAAAAATTTTGAAAAAAAATTTTCGAAAAATTTTGAAAAAAAGTTTTCGAAAAAAAATTTTTAAAAAATTTTGAAAAAAAATTTTCGAAAAAAAATTTGAAAAAAATTTTGAAAAAAAATTTTCGAAAAAAATTTTGAAAAAAAATTTTTAAAAAAAATTTTGAAAAAAAATTTTCAAAAAAAATTTTGAAAAAAAATTTTCAAAAAAAATTTTGAAAAAAATTTCGAAAAAAAATTTTCGAAAAAAATTTTCAAAAAAAATTTCGAAATAAATTTCGAAAAAAATTTTGAAAAAAATTTCAAAAAAAAATTTTCGAAAAAAATTTTGAAAAAAAATTTTCGAGGAAAATTTTGAAAAAAATTTTCGAAAAAAATTTCGAAAAAAATTTTGAGAAAAATTTCAAAAAAAATTTTCGAAAAAAATTTTGAAAAAAAATTTGAAAAAAATTTTGAAAAAAAATTTTCGAAAAAAATTTTGAAAAAAAATTTTTGAAAAAAATTTTCGAAAAAAATTTTGAAAAAAATTTTGAAACAAAATTTTTGAAAAAAATTTTGAAAAAAATTTTGAAAAAAAATTTTTTAAAAAAATTTTGAAAAAAATTTTGAAAAAAATTTTGAAAAAAAATTTTGAAAAAAATTTTGAAAAAAAAATTTGAAAAAAATTTCCAAAAAAAAATTTTGAAAAAAAATTTTCGAAAAAATTTTGAAAAAAAATTTTCGAAAAAAAATTTTAAAAAAATTTTGAAAAAAAATTTTCGAAAAAAATTTTGAAAAAATATTTTCGAAAAAAATTTCGAAAAAAAATTTTCGAAAAAAATTTTCGAAAAAAATTTCGAAAAAAATTTTGGAAAAAATTACGAAAAAAAAATTTCGAAAAAAATTTTGAAAAAAAATTTGAAAAAAATTTAAAAAAAAAAATTTCGAAAAAAATTTTGAAAAAAAATTTTCGAAAAAAATTTTGAAAAAAAATTTTCGAAAAAAATTTTGAAAAAAATTTTCGAAAAAAATTTTGAAAAAAATTTTCGAAAAAAAAAATTTTGAAAAAAATTTTCAAAAAAAATTTTGAAAAAAATTCTGAAAAAAAATTTTTTTAAAAAATTTTAAAAAAATTTTGAAAAAAAATTTTGAAAAAATTTCCAAAAAAAAATTTTGAAGAAAAATTTTCGAAAAAATTTTGAAAAAAAATTTTCGAAAAAAAATTTTTTAAAAATTTTGAAAAAAAATTTTCGAAAAAAATTTTGAAAAAATATTTTCGAAAAAAATTTTGAAAAAAAAAATTTTTGAAAAAAATTTAAAAAAAAAATTTCGAAAAAAATTTTGGAAAAAATTACGAAAAAAAATTTTCGAAAAAAATTTCGAAAAAAATTTTGAAAAAAATTTCAAAAAAAAATTTTCGGAAAAAAATTTATAATAAAATTTGAAAAAAATTTTGAAAAAAAATTTTGAAAAAAAATTTTCGAAAAAAATTTTTAAAAAAATTTCGAAAAAAAATTTTCGAAAAAAATTTTGCAAAAAAAATTTCGAAAAAAATTTGAAAAAAATTTGGAAAAAATTTTTAAAAAAAATTTTCGAAAAAAATTTTGAAAAAAATTTTGAAAAAAATTTTTCGAAAAGAATTTTGAAAAAAAATTTTCGAAAAAAATTTTGAAAAAAATTTTCGAAAAAAATTTGAAAAAAATTTTGAAAAAAAAATTTTGAAAAAAATTTTGAAAAAAAATTTTGAAAAAAATTTTCGAAAAAAATTTTGAAAAAAATTTCAAAAAAAAATTTCCGAAAAAAATTTTGAAAAAAAATTTGAAAAAAATTTTGAAAAAAAATTTTCGATAAAAATTTTGAAAAAAAATTTTCGAAAAAAATTTTGAAAAAAATTTTGAAAAAAAATTTTCAAAAAAAAATTTTGAAAAAAATTTTTCAAAAAAAATTTTGAAAAAAAAATTTCGAAAAAAATTTTCGAAAAAAATTTTGAAAAAAATTTCGGAAAAAAATTTTCGAAAAAAATTTTGAAAAAAATTTCAAAAAAAAATTTTCGGAAAAAATTTTATAAAAAAATTTGAAAAAAAATTTTGAAAAAAAAATTTTCGAAAAAAATTTTGAAAAAAAATTTTTTAAAAAAATTTTGAAAAAAATTTTGAAAAAAAATTTTGAAAAAAATTTCCAAAAAAAAATTTTGAAAAAAAATTTTCGAAAAAATTTTGAAAAAAAATTTTCGAAAAAAAATTTTTAAAAAATTTTGAAAAAAAATTTTCGAAAAAAATTTTGAAAAAATATTTTCGAAAAAAAATTTGAAAAAAAAAATTTTTGAAAAAATTTTGAAAAAAAATTTTCGAAAAAAAATTTTTAAAAAATTTTGAAAAAAAATTTTCGAAAAAAATTTTGAAAAAATATTTTCGAAAAAAAATTTGAAAAAAAAAATTTTTGAAAAAAATTTTGAAAAAAAAATTTCGACAAAAATTTTGGAAAAAATTACGAAAAAAAATTTTCGAAAAAAATTTCGAAAAAAATTTTGAAAAAAATTTCAAAAAAAATTTTTCGGAAAAAAATTTATAATAAAATTTGAAAAAAATTTTGAAAAAAAATTTTCGAAAAAAATTTTGAAAAAAATTTTGAAAAAAAATTTTCAAAAAAAAATTTTGAAAAAAATTTTTCAAAAAAAATTTTGAAAAAAAAATTTCGAAAAAAATTTTCGAAAAAAATTTTGAAAAAAATTTCGGAAAAAAATTTTCGAAAAAAATTTTGAAAAAAATTTCAAAAAAAAATTTTCGGAAAAAATTTTATAAAAAAATTTGAAAAAAAATTTTGAAAAAAAAATTTTCGAAAAAAATTTTGAAAAAAAATTTTTTAAAAAAATTTTGAAAAAAATTTTGAAAAAAAATTTTGAAAAAAATTTCCAAAAAAAAATTTTGAAAAAAAATTTTCGAAAAAATTTTGAAAAAAAATTTTCGAAAAAAAATTTTTAAAAAATTTTGAAAAAAAATTTTCGAAAAAAATTTTGAAAAAATATTTTCGAAAAAAAATTTGAAAAAAAAAATTTTTGAAAAAATTTTGAAAAAAAATTTTCGAAAAAAAATTTTTAAAAAATTTTGAAAAAAAATTTTCGAAAAAAATTTTGAAAAAATATTTTCGAAAAAAAATTTGAAAAAAAAAATTTTTGAAAAAAATTTTGAAAAAAAAATTTCGACAAAAATTTTGGAAAAAATTACGAAAAAAAATTTTCGAAAAAAATTTCGAAAAAAATTTTGAAAAAAATTTCAAAAAAAATTTTTCGGAAAAAAATTTATAATAAAATTTGAAAAAAATTTTGAAAAAAAATTTTGAAAAAAAATTTTCGAAAAAAATTTTGAAAAAAATTTCGAAAAAAAATTTTCGAAAAAAATTTTCAAAAAAAATTTCGAAAAAAATTTCGAAAAAAATTTTGAAAAAAATTTTTAAAAAAAATTTTCGAAAAAAATTTTGAAAAAAAATTTGAAAAAAATTTTTCGAAAAGAATTTTGAAAAAAAATTTTCGAAAAAAATTTTGAAAAAAAATTTTGAAAAAAATTTTCGAAAAAAATTTGAAAAAAATTTTGAAAAAAAAATTTTGAAAAAAATTTTGAAAAAAAATTTTGAAAAAAATTTTCGAAAAAAATTTTGAAAAAAATTTTCGAAAAAAATTTTGAAAAAAATTTTCGAAAAAAATTTTGAAAAAAATTTCGAAAAAAAATTTTCGAAAAAAATTTTGAAAAAAATTTCAAAAAAAAATTTTCGGAAAAAATTTTATAAAAAAATTTGAAAAAAAATTTTGAAAAAAAATTTTCGAAAATAATTTTGAAAAAAAATTTTGAAAAAAATTTTTGAAAAAAATTTTGAAAAAAAAAATTTGAATAAAGTTTTGAAACAAAATTTTGAAAAAAATTTGGAAAAAATTTTCGAAAAAAATTTTGAAAAAAATTTTTAAAAAAATTCAAGAAAAAAAATTTGAAAAAAATTTTCGAAAAAAATTTTGAAAAAAAATTTTCAAAAAAAATTATGAAAAAAATTTTCAAAAAAAATTTTGAAAAAAAATTTTCGAAAAAAATTTTGAAAAAAATTTCGAAAAAAAATTTTCGAAAAAAATTTTCAAAAAAAATTTCGAAAAAAATTTCAAAAAAAAATTTTCGAAGAAAATTTTGAAAAAAATTTTCGAAAATTTTGAAAAAAAATTTTCGAAAAAAATTTTGAAAAAAAATTTTGAAAACAATTTTCGAAAAAAATTTGAAAAAAATTTTGAAAAAAAATTTTTGAAAAAAATTTTGAAAAAAATTTTGAAAAAAATTTTCGAAAAAAATTTTTAAAAAATTTTTCGAAAAAAATTTTGAAAAAAATTTCAAAAAAAAATATTCGAAAAAAATTTTGAAAAAAAAATTGAAAAAAATTTTGAAAAAAAATTTTGAAAAAAAATTTTGTAAAAAATTTCCAAAAAAAAATTTTGAAAAAAAATTTTCGAAAAATTTTGAAAAAAAATTTTAAAAAAATTTTGAAAAAAAATTTTAAAAAAATTTTGAAAAAAAATTTTCGAAAAAAAATTTGAAAAAAATTTTGAAAAAAAATTTTCGAAAAAAAATTTGAAAAAAAAATTTCAAAAAAAAATTTGAAAAAAAATTTTCGAAAAAAATTTTGAAAAAAATTTCGAAAAAAATTTTGAAAAAAATTTCGAAAAAAAATTTTCGAAAAAAATTTTGAAAAAAAAATTTTCGAAAAAAATTTTGAAAAAAAATTTTCGAAAAAAATTTTGAAAAAAAATTTTGAAAAAAATTTTCGAAAAAAATTTTGAAAAAAAATTTTGAAAAAAATTTCCAAAAAAAAATTTTGAAAAAAAATTTTCGAAATATTTTGAAAAAAAATTTTCGAAAAAAAATTTTTGAAAAAAAATTTTAAAAAAATTTTCGAAAAAAAATTTTAAAAAAATTTTGAAAAAAAATTTTCGAAAAAAAATTTGAAAAAAATTTTGAAAAAAAATTTTCGAAAAAAATTTTGAAAAAAAATTTTCAAAAAAAATTTTGAAAAAAAATTTTCAAAAAAAATTTTGAAGAAAAATTTTCGAAAAAAATTTTGAAAAAAATTTCGAAAAAAAATTTTCGAAAAAAATTTTCAAAAAAAATTTCGAAATAAATTTCGAAAAAAATTTTGAAAAAAATTTCAAAAAAAAATTTACGAAAAAAATTTTGAAAAAAAATTTTCGAAAAAAATTTTGAAAAAAAATTTTCGAAAAAAATTTCGAAAAAAATTTTGAAAAAAATTTCAAAAAAAATTTTTCGAAAAAAATTTTGAAAAAAAATTTGAAAAAAATTTTGAAAAAAAATTTTCGAAAAAAATTTTGAAAAAAAATTTTTGAAAAAAATTTTGAAAAAAATTATGAAAAAAAATTTTTAAAAAAAAATTTGAAAAAAATTTTGAAAAAAAATTTTTTAAAAAAATTTTGAAAAAAAATTTGAAAAAAATTTTGAAAAAAAATTTTCGAAAAAAATTTTGAAAAAAAATTTTCGAAAAAAATTTAGAAAAAAATTTTCAAAAAAAATTTTGAAAAAAAATTTTTTTAAAAAATTTTGAAAAAAATTTTGAAAAAAATTTCAAAAAAAAATTTTCGGAAAAAAATTTATAAAATTTGAAAATAATTTTGAAAAAACATTTTCAAAAAAAATTTTCGAAAAAAATTTTGAAAAAAAATTTTGAAAAAAATTTTCGAAAAAAATTTTGAAAAACAATTTTCAAAAAAAATTCTGAAAAGAAATTTTCGAAAAGAATTTTTAAAAAAATTTCGAAAAAAATTTTCGAAAAAAATTTTCAAAAAAAATTTCAAAAAAAATTTCGAAAAAAATTTTGAAAAAAATTTCAAAAAAAAATTTTCGAAAAAAATTTTGAAAAAGATTATGAAAAAAAATTTTCGAAAAAAATTTTGAAAAAAATTTTCGAAAAAAATTTTGAAAAAAATTTTCGAAAAAAATTTTGAAAAAAATTTCAAAAAAAAATTTTTGAAAAAAATTTTGAAAAAAATTTTGAAAAAAAATTTTGAAAAAAATTTTGAAAAAAAAATTTGAAAAAAATTTCCAAAAAAAAATTTTGAAAAAAAATTTTCGAAAAATTTTGAAAAAAAATTTTCGAAAAAAAATTTTTAAAAAATTTTGAAAAAAAATTTTCGAAAAAAAATTTGAAAAAAATTTTGAAAAAAAATTTTCGAAAAAAATTTTGAAAAAAAATTTTTAAAAAAAATTTTGAAAAAAAATTTTCAAAAAAAATTTTGAAAAAAAATTTTCAAAAAAAATTTTGAAAAAAATTTCGAAAAAAAATTTTCGAAAAAAATTTTCAAAAAAAATTTCGAAATAAATTTCGAAAAAAATTTTGAAAAAAATTTCAAAAAAAAATTTTCGAAAAAAATTTTGAAAAAAAATTTTCGAGGAAAATTTTGAAAAAAATTTTCGAAAAAAATTTCGAAAAAAATTTTGAAAAAAATTTCAAAAAAAATTTTCGAAAAAAATTTTGAAAAAAAATTTGAAAAAAATTTTGAAAAAAAATTTTCGAAAAAAATTTTGAAAAAAAATTTTTGAAAAAAATTTTCGAAAAAAATTTTGAAAAAAATTTTGAAACAAAATTTTTGAAAAAAATTTTGAAAAAAATTTTGAAAAAAAATTTTTTAAAAAAATTTTGAAAAAAATTTTGAAAAAAATTTTGAAAAAAAATTTTTTAAAAAAATTTTGAAAAAAATTTTGAAAAAAAAATTTGAAAAAAATTTCCAAAAAAAAATTTTGAAAAAAAATTTTCGAAAAAATTTTGAAAAAAAATTTTCGAAAAAAAATTTTAAAAAAATTTTGAAAAAAAATTTTCGAAAAAAATTTTGAAAAAATATTTTCGAAAAAAATTTCGAAAAAAAATTTTCGAAAAAAATTTTCGAAAAAAATTTCGAAAAAAATTTTGGAAAAAATTACGAAAAAAAAATTTCGAAAAAAATTTTGAAAAAAAATTTGAAAAAAATTTAAAAAAAAAAATTTCGAAAAAAATTTTGAAAAAAAATTTTCGAAAAAAATTTTGAAAAAAAATTTTCGAAAAAAATTTTGAAAAAAATTTTCGAAAAAAATTTTGAAAAAAATTTTCGAAAAAAAAAATTTTGAAAAAAATTTTCAAAAAAAATTTTGAAAAAAATTCTGAAAAAAAATTTTTTTTAAAAATTTTGAAAAAAATTTTGAAAAAAAATTTTGAAAAAATTTCCAAAAAAAAATTTTGAAGAAAAATTTTCGAAAAAATTTTGAAAAAAAATTTTCGAAAAAAAATTTTTTAAAAATTTTGAAAAAAAATTTTCGAAAAAAATTTTGAAAAAATATTTTCGAAAAAAATTTTGAAAAAAAAAATTTTATGAAAAAAATTAAAAAAAAAAAATTTCGAAAAAAATTTTGGAAAAAATTACGAAAAAAAATTTTCGAAAAAAATTTCGAAAAAAATTTTGAAAAAAATTTCAAAAAAAAATTTTCGGAAAAAAATTTATAATAAAATTTGAAAAAAATTTTGAAAAAAAATTTTGAAAAAAGTTTCGAAAAAAATTTTTAAAAAAATTTCGAAAAAAAATTTTCGAAAAAAATTTTCAAAAAAAATTTCGAAAAAAATTTGAAAAAAATTTGGAAAAAATTTTTAAAAAAAATTTTCGAAAAAAATTTTGAAAAAAATTTTGAAAAAAATTTTTCGAAAAGAATTTTGAAAAAAAATTTTCGAAAAAAATTTTGAAAAAAATTTTGAAAAAAAATTTTGAAAAAAGTTTTCGAAAAAAATTTTGAAAAAAATTTTCGAAAAAAATTTTGAAAGAAATTTTCGAAAAAAAGTTTGAAAAAAATTTCGAAAAAAAATTTTCGAAAAAAATTTTGAAAAAAATTTCAAAAAAAAATTTTCGGAAAAATTTTATAAAAAAATTTGAAAAAAAATTTTGAAAAAAAATTTTCGAAAATAATTTTGAAAAAAAATTTTGAAAAAAATTTTTGAAAAAAATTTTGAAAAAAAAAATTTGAATAAAGTTTTGAAACAAAATTTTGAAAAAAATTTGGAAAAAATTTTCGAAAAAAATTTTGAAAAAAATTTTTAAAAAAATTTAAGAAAAAAAATTTGAAAAAAATTTTCGAAAAAAATTTTGAAAAAAAATTTTCAAAAAAAATTATGAAAAAAATTTTCAAAAAAAATTTTGAAAAAAAATTTTCGAAAAAAATTTTGAAAAAAATTTCGAAAAAAAATTTTCGAAAAAAATTTTCAAAAAAAATTTCGAAAAAAATTTCAAAAAAAAATTTTCGAAGAAAATTTTGAAAAAAATTTTCGAAAATTTTGAAAAAAAATTTTCGAAAAAAATTTTGAAAAAAAATTTTGAAAAAAATTTTCGAAAAAAATTTGAAAAAAATTTTGAAAAAAAATTTTGGAAAAAAATTTTGAAAAAAATTTTGAAAAAAATTTTCGAAAAAAATTTTCGAAAAAAATTTTAAAAAAAATTTTCGAAAAAAATTTTGAAAAAAATTTCAAAAAAAAATATTCGAAAAAAATTTTGAAAAAAAAATTGAAAAAAATTTTGAAAAAAAATTTTGAAAAAAAAATTTTGTAAAAAATTTTCGAAAAAAATTTTGAAAAAAATTGTGGAAAAAAATTTTTAAAAAAATTTTGAAAAAAAATTTTGAAAAAAATTTCCAAAAAAAAATTTTGAAAAAAAATTTTCGAAAAATTTTAAAAAAAAATTTTAAAAAAATTTTGAAAAAAAATTTTAAAAAAATTTTGAAAAAAAATTTTCGAAAAAAAATTTGAAAAAAATTTTGAAAAAAAATTTTCGAAAAAAATTTTGAAAAAAAAATTTCAAAAAAAAATTTGAAAAAAAATTTTCGAAAAAAATTTTGAAAAAAATTTCGTAAAAAATTTTGAAAAAAATTTCGAAAAAAAATTTTCGAAAAAAATTTTGAAAAAAAATTTTCGAAAAAAATTTTGAAAAAAAATTTTCGAAAAAAATTTTGAAAAAAAATTTTGAAAAAAATTTTCGAAAAATATTTTGAAAAAAATTTTCGAAAAAAATTTTGAAAAAAATTTTCGAAAAAAATTTGAAAAAAATTTTGAAAAAAAAATTTTGAAAAAAATTTTGAAAAAAATTTTGAAAAAAAAATTTCGAAAAAAATTTTGAAAAAAATTTTGAAAAAAATTTTGAAAAAAAATTTTGAAAAAAATTTTGAAAAAAAATTTTCGAAATATTTTGAAAAAAAATTTTCGAAAAAAAATTTTCGAAAAAAAATTTTCGAAAAAAAATTTTAAAAAAATTTTCGAAAAAAAATTTTAAAAAAATTTTGAAAAAAAATTTTCGAAAAAAAATTTGAAAAAAATTTTGAAAAAAAAATTTCGAAAAAAATTTTGAAAAAAAATTTTCAAAAAAAATTTTGAAAAAAAATTTTCAAAAAAAAATTTGAAAAAAAATTTTCGAAAAAAATTTTGAAAAAAATTTCGAAAAAAAATTTTCGAAAAAAATTTTCAAAAAAAATTTCGAAATAAATTTCGAAAAAAATTTTGAAAAAAATTTCAAAAAAAAATTTTCGAAAAAAATTTTGAAAAAACATTTTCGAAAAAAATTTTGAAAAAAAATTTTCGAAAAAAATTTTGAAAAAAAATTTTCGAAGAAAATTTTTAAAAAAATTTTCGAAAAAAATTTCGAAAAAAATTTTGAAAAAAATTTCAAAAAAAAAATTTTCAAAAAAAATTTTGAAAAAAAATTTGAAAAAAATTTTGAAAAAAAATTTTCGAAAAAAATTTTGAAAAAAAATTTTTGAAAAAAATTTTGAAAAAAATTATGAAAAAAAATTTTTTTAAAAAAATTTGAAAAAAATTTTGAAAAAAAATTTTTTAAAAAAATTTTGAAAAAAAATTTGAAAAAAATTTTGAAAAAAAAATTTTCGAAAAAAATTTTGAAAAAAAATTTTCGAAAAAAATTTAGAAAAAAATTTTCAAAAAAAATTTTGAAAAAAAATTTTTTTTAAAAATTTTGAAAAAAATTTTGAAAAAAATTTCAAAAAAAAATTTTCGGAAAAAAATTTATAAAATTTGAAAATAATTTTGAAAAAACATTTTCAAAAAAAATTTTCGAAAAAAATTTTGAAAAAAAATTTTGAAAAAAATTTTCGAAAAAAATTTTGAAAAACAATTTTCAAAAAAAATTCTGAAAAGAAATTTTCGAAAAGAATTTTTAAAAAATTTCGAAAAAAATTTTCGAAAAAAATTTTCAAAAAAAATTTCAAAAAAAATTTCGAAAAAAATTTTGAAAAAAATTTCAAAAAAAAATTTTCGAAAAAAATTTTGAAAAAGATTATGAAAAAAAATTTTCGAAAAAAATTTTGAAAAAAATTTTCGAAAAAAATTTTGAAAAAAATTTTCGAAAAAAATTTTGAAAAAAATTTCAAAAAAAAATTTTTGAAAAAAATTTTGAAAAAAATTTTGAAAAAAAATTTTGAAAAAAATTTCCAAAAAAAATTTTGAAAAAAAATTTTCGAAAAATTTTGAAAAAAAATTTTCGAAAAAAAATTTTTAAAAAATTTTGAAAAAAAATTTTCGAAAAAAAATTTGAAAAAAATTTTGAAAAAAAATTTTCGAAAAAAATTTTGAAAAAAAATTTTTAAAAAAAATTTTGAAAAAAAATTTTCAAAAAAAATTTTGAAAAAAAATTTTCAAAAAAAATTTTGAAAAAAATTTCGAAAAAAAATTTTCGAAAAAAATTTTCAAAAAAAATTTCGAAATAAATTTCGAAAAAAATTTTGAAAAAAATTTCAAAAAAAAATTTTCGAAAAAAATTTTGAAAAAAAATTTTCGAGGAAAATTTTGAAAAAAATTTTCGAAAAAAATTTCGAAAAAAATTTTGAAAAAAATTTCAAAAAAAATTTTCGAAAAAAATTTTGAAAAAAAATTTGAAAAAAATTTTGAAAAAAAATTTTCGAAAAAAATTTTGAAAAAAAAGTTTTGAAAAAAATTTTCGAAAAAAATTTTGAAAAAAATTTTGAAACAAAATTTTTGAAAAAAATTTTGAAAAAAATTTTGAAAAAAAATTTTTTAAAAAAATTTTGAAAAAAATTTTGAAAAAAATTTTGAAAAAAAATTTTTTAAAAAAATTTTGAAAAAAATTTTGAAAAAAAAATTTGAAAAAAATTTCCAAAAAAAAATTTTGAAAAAAAATTTTCGAAAAAATTTTGAAAAAAAATTTTGAAAAAAAATTTTCGAAAAAAAATTTTAAAAAAATTTTGAAAAAAAATTTTCGAAAAAAATTTTGAAAAAATATTTTCGAAAAAAATTTCGAAAAAAAATTTTCGAAAAAAATTTTCGAAAAAAATTTCGAAAAAAATTTTGGAAAAAATTACGAAAAAAAAATTTCGAAAAAAATTTTGAAAAAAAATTTGAAAAAAATTTAAAAAAAAAATTTCGAAAAAAATTTTGAAAAAAAATTTTCGAAAAAAATTTTGAAAAAAAATTTTCGAAAAAAATTTTGAAAAAAATTTTCGAAAAAAATTTTGAAAAAAATTTTCGAAAAAAAAAATTTTGAAAAAAATTTTCAAAAAAAATTTTGAAAAAAATTCTGAAAAAAAATTTTTTTTAAAAATTTTGAAAAAAATTTTGAAAAAAAATTTTGAAAAAATTTCCAAAAAAAAATTTTGAAGAAAAATTTTCGAAAAAATTTTGAAAAAAAATTTTCGAAAAAAAATTTTTTAAAAATTTTGAAAAAAAATTTTCGAAAAAAATTTTGAAAAAATATTTTCGAAAAAAATTTTGAAAAAAAAAATTTTATGAAAAAAATTAAAAAAAAAAAATTTCGAAAAAAATTTTGGAAAAAATTACGAAAAAAAATTTTCGAAAAAAATTTCGAAAAAAATTTTGAAAAAAATTTCAAAAAAAAATTTTCGGAAAAAAATTTATAATAAAATTTGAAAAAAATTTTGAAAAAAAATTTTGAAAAAAAATTTTCGAAAAAAATTTTTAAAAAAATTTCGAAAAAAAATTTTCGAAAAAAATTTTCAAAAACTAATTTCGAAAAAAATTTGAAAAAAATTTGGAAAAAATTTTTAAAAAAAATTTTCGAAAAAAATTTTGAAAAAAATTTTGAAAAAAATTTTTCGAAAAGAATTTTGAAAAAAAATTTTCGAAAAAAATTTTGAAAAAAATTTTGAAAAAAAATTTTGAAAAAAATTTTCGAAAAAAATTTTGAAAAAAATTTTCGAAAAAAATTTTGAAAAAAATTTTCGAAAAAAATTTTGAAAAAAATTTCGAAAAAAAATTTTCGAAAAAAATTTTGAAAAAAATTTCAAAAAAAAATTTTCGGAAAAATTTTATAAAAAAATTTGAAAAAAAATTTTGAAAAAAAATTTTCGAAAATAATTTTGAAAAAAAATTTTGAAAAAAATTTTTGAAAAAAATTTTGAAAAAAAAAATTTGAATAAAGTTTTGAAACAAAATTTTGAAAAAAATTTGGAAAAAATTTTCGAAAAAAATTTTGAAAAAAATTTTTAAAAAAATTTAAGAAAAAAAATTTGAAAAAAATTTTCGAAAAAAATTTTGAAAAAAAATTTTCAAAAAAAATTATGAAAAAAATTTTCAAAAAAAATTTTGAAAAAAAATTTTCGAAAAAATTTTGAAAAAAATTTCGAAAAAAAATTTTCGAAAAAAATTTTCAAAAAAAATTTCGAAAAAAATTTCAAAAAAAAATTTTCGAAGAAAATTTTGAAAAAAATTTTCGAAAATTTTGAAAAAAAATTTTCGAAAAAAATTTTGAAAAAAAATTTTGAAAAAAATTTTCGAAAAAAATTTGAAAAAAATTTTGAAAAAAAATTTTGGAAAAAAATTTTGAAAAAAATTTTGAAAAAAATTTTCGAAAAAAATTTTAAAAAAAATTTTCGAAAAAAATTTTGAAAAAAATTTCAAAAAAAAATATTCGAAAAAAATTTTGAAAAAAAAATTGAAAAAAATTTTGAAAAAAAATTTTGAAAAAAAATTTTGTAAAAAATTTTCGAAAAAAATTTTGAAAAAAATTGTGGAAAAAAATTTTTAAAAAAATTTTGAAAAAAAATTTTGAAAAAAATTTCCAAAAAAAAATTTTGAAAAAAAATTTTCGAAAAATTTTAAAAAAAAATTTTAAAAAAATTTTGAAAAAAAATTTTAAAAAAATTTTGAAAAAAATTTTCGAAAAAAAATTTGAAAAAAATTTTGAAAAAAAATTTTCGAAAAAAATTTTGAAAAAAAAATTTCAAAAAAAAATTTGAAAAAAAATTTTCGAAAAAAATTTTGAAAAAAATTTCGAAAAAAATTTTGAAAAAAATTTCGAAAAAAAATTTTCGAAAAAAATTTTGAAAAAAAATTTTCGAAAAAAATTTTGAAAAAAAATTTTCGAAAAAAATTTTGAAAAAAAATTTTGAAAAAAATTTTCGAAAAATATTTTGAAAAAAATTTTCGAAAAAAATTTTGAAAAAAATTTTCGAAAAAAATTTGAAAAAAATTTTGAAAAAAAAATTTTGAAAAAAATTTTGAAAAAAATTTTGAAAAAAAATTTTCGAAAAAAATTTTGAAAAAAATTTTGAAAAAAATTTTGAAAAAAAATTTTGAAAAAAATTTCCAAAAAAAAATTTTGAAAAAAAATTTTCGAAATATTTTGAAAAAAAATTTTCGAAAAAAAATTTTCGAAAAAAAATTTTAAAAAAATTTTCGAAAAAAAATTTTAAAAAAATTTTGAAAAAAAATTTTCGAAAAAAAATTTGAAAAAAATTTTGAAAAAAAATTTTCGAAAAAAATTTTGAAAAAAAATTTTCAAAAAAAATTTTGAAAAAAAATTTTCAAAAAAAAATTTGAAAAAAAATTTTCGAAAAAAATTTTGAAAAAAATTTCGAAAAAAAATTTTCGAAAAAAATTTTCAAAAAAAATTTCGAAAAAAATTTTGAAAAAAATTTCAAAAAAAAATTTTCGAAAAAAATTTTGAAAAAAAATTTTCGAAAAAAATTTTGAAAAAAAATTTTCGAAAAAAATTTTGAAAAAAAATTTTCGAAAAAAATTTCGAAAAAAATTTTGAAAAAAATTTCAAAAAAAAAATTTTCAAAAAAAATTTTGAAAAAAAATTTGAAAAAAATTTTGAAAAAAAATTTTCGAAAAAAATTTTGAAAAAAAATTTTTGAAAAAAATTTTGAAAAAAATTATGAAAAAAAATTTTTTTAAAAAAATTTGAAAAAAATTTTGAAAAAAAATTTTTTAAAAAAATTTTGAAAAAAAATTTGAAAAAAATTTTGAAAAAAAATTTTCGAAAAAAATTTTGAAAAAAAATTTTCGAAAAAAATTTAGAAAAAAATTTCAAAAAAAAATTTTCGGAAAAAAATTTATAAAATTTGAAAATAATTTTGAAAAAACATTTTCAAAAAAAATTTTCGAAAAAAATTTTGAAAAAAAATTTTGAAAAAAATTTTCGAAAAAAATTTTGAAAAACAATTTTCAAAAAAAATTCTGAAAAGAAATTTTCGAAAAGAATTTTTAAAAAAATTTCGAAAAAAATTTTCGAAAAAAATTTTCAAAAAAAATTTCAAAAAAAATTTCGAAAAAAATTTTGAAAAAAATTTCAAAAAAAAATTTTCGAAAAAAATTTTGAAAAAGATTATGAAAAAAAATTTTCGAAAAAAATTTTGAAAAAAATTTTCGAAAAAAAGTTTGAAAAAAATTTTCGAAAAAAATTTTGAAAAAAATTTCAAAAAAAAATTTTTGAAAAAAATTTTGAAAAAAATTTTGAAAAAAAATTTTGAAAAAAATTTCCAAAAAAAATTTTGAAAAAAAATTTTCGAAAAATTTTGAAAAAAAATTTTCGAAAAATTTTGAAAAAAAATTTTCGAAAAAAAATTTTTAAAAAATTTTGAAAAAAAATTTTCGAAAAAAAATTTGAAAAAAATTTTGAAAAAAAATTTTCGAAAAAAATTTTGAAAAAAAATTTTTAAAAAAAATTTTGAAAAGAAATTTTCAAAAAAAATTTTGAAAAAAAATTTTCAAAAAAAATTTTGAAAAAAATTTCGAAAAAAAATTTTCGAAAAAAATTTTCAAAAAAAATTTCGAAATAAATTTCGAAAAAAATTTTGAAAAAAATTTCAAAAAAAAATTTTCGAAAAAAATTTTGAAAAAAAATTTTCGAGGAAAATTTTGAAAAAAAATTTCGAAAAAAATTTCGAAAAAAATTTTGAAAAAAATTTCAAAAAAAATTTTCGAAAAAAATTTTGAAAAAAAATTTGAAAAAAATTTTGAAAAAAAATTTTCGAAAAAAATTTTGAAAAAAAATTTTTGAAAAAAATTTTCGAAAAAAATTTTGAAAAAAATTTTGAAACAAAATTTTTGAAAAAAATTTTGAAAAAAATTTTGAAAAAAAATTTTTTAAAAAAATTTTGAAAAAAATTTTGAAAAAAAATTTTTTAAAAAAATTTTGAAAAAAATTTTGAAAAAAAATTTTTTAAAAAAATTTTGAAAAAAATTTTGAAAAAAAAATTTGAAAAAAATTTCCAAAAAAAAATTTTGAAAAAAAATTTTCGAAAAAAAATTTTAAAAAAATTTTGAAAAAAAATTTTCGAAAAAAATTTTGAAAAAATATTTTCGAAAAAAATTTCGAAAAAAAATTTTCGAAAAAAATTTTCGAAAAAAATTTCGAAAAAAATTTTGGAAAAAATTACGAAAAAAAAATTTCGAAAAAAATTTTGAAAAAAAATTTGAAAAAAATTAAAAAAAAAAAATTTCGAAAAAAATTTTGAAAAAAAATTTTCGAAAAAAATTTTGAAAAAAAATTTTCGAAAAAATTTTGAAAAAAATTTTTGAAAAAAATTTTGAAAAAAATTTTCGAAAAAAAAAATTTTGAAAAAAATTTTCAAAAAAATTTTGAAAAAAAATTTTCGAAAAAAAATTTTTTAAAAATTTTGAAAAAAAATTTTCGAAAAAAATTTTGAAAAAATATTTTCGAAAAAAATTTTGAAAAAAAAAATTTTTGAAAAAAATTTAAAAAAAAAATTTCGAAAAAAATTTTGGAAAAAATTACGAAAAAAAATTTTCGAAAAAAATTTCGAAAAAAATTTTGAAAAAAATTTCAAAAAAAAATTTTCGGAAAAAAATTTATAATAAAATTTGAAAAAAATTTTGAAAAAAAATTTTGAAAAAAAATTTTCGAAAAAAATTTTTAAAAAAATTTCGAAAAAAAATTTTCGAAAAAAATTTTCAAAAAAAATTTCGAAAAAAATTTGAAAAAAATTTGGAAAAAATTTTTAAAAAAAATTTTCGAAAAAAATTTTGAAAAAAATTTTGAAAAAAATTTTTCGAAAAGAATTTTGAAAAAAAATTTTCGAAAAAAATTTTGAAAAAAATTTTCGAAAAAAATTTGAAAAAAATTTTGAAAAAAAAATTTTGAAAAAAATTTTGAAAAAAAATTTTGAAAAAAATTTTCGAAAAAAATTTTGAAAAAAATTTCAAAAAAAAATTTCCGAAAAAAATTTTGAAAAAAAATTTGAAAAAAATTTTGAAAAAAAATTTTCGAAAAAAATTTTGAAAAAAAATTTTCGAAAAAAATTTTGAAAAAAATTTTGAAAAAAAATTTTCAAAAAAAAATTTTGAAAAAAATTTTTCAAAAAAAATTTTGAAAAAAAAATTTCGAAAAAAATTTTCGAAAAAAATTTTGAAAAAAATTTCGGAAAAAAATTTTCGAAAAAAATTTTGAAAAAAATTTCAAAAAAAAATTTTCGGAAAAAATTTTATAAAAAAATTTGAAAAAAAATTTTGAAAAAAAAATTTTCGAAAAAAATTTTGAAAAAAAATTTTGAAAAAAATTTTGAAAAAAATTTTTTAAAAAAATTTTGAAAAAAATTTTGAAAAAAAATTTTGAAAAAAATTTTGAAAAAAAAAATTTGAATAAAGTTTTTAAACAAAATTTTGAAAAAAATTTGGAAAAAAATTTTCGAAAAAAATTTTTAAAAAAATTTTTAAAAAAATTTAAGAAAAAAAATTTGAAAAAAATTTTCGAAAAAAATTTTCAAAAAAAATTTTGAAAAAAATTTTGAAAAAAAATTTTTTAAAAAAATTTTGAAAAAAATTTTGAAAAAAAATTTTTTAAAAAAATTTTGAAAAAAATTTTGAAAAAAAAATTTGAAAAAAATTTCCAAAAAAAAATTTTGAAAAAAAATTTTCGAAAAAATTTTGAAAAAAAATTTTCGAAAAAAAATTTTTAAAAAATTTTGAAAAAAAATTTTCGAAAAAAATTTTGAAAAAATATTTTCGAAAAAAATTTTGAAAAAAAAAATTTTTGAAAAAAATTTTGAAAAAAAAATTTCGACAAAAATTTTGGAAAAAATTACGAAAAAAAATTTTCGAAAAAAATTTCGAAAAAAATTTTGAAAAAAATTTCAAAAAAAAATTTTCGGAAAAAAATTTATAATAAAATTTGAAAAAAATTTTGAAAAAAAATTTTGAAAAAAAATTTTCGAAAAAAATTTTTAAAATAATTTCGAAAAAAAATTTTCGAAAAAAATTTTCAAAAAAAATTTCGAAAAAAATTTCGAAAAAAATTTTGAAAAAAATTTTTAAAAAAAATTTTCGAAAAAAATTTTGAAAAAAATTTTGAAAAAAATTTTTCGAAAAGAATTTTGAAAAAAAATTTTCGAAAAAAATTTTGAAAAAAAATTTTGAAAAAAATTTTGAAAAAAATTTCGAAAAAAAATTTTCGAAAAAAATTTTGAAAAAAATTTCAAAAAAAAATTTTCGGAAAAAATTTTATAAAAAAATTTGAAAAAAAATTTTGAAAAAAAATTTTCGAAAATAATTTTGAAAAAAAATTTTGAAAAACATTTTTGAAAAAAATTTTGAAAAAAAAAATTTGAATAAAGTTTTGAAACAAAATTTTGAAAAAAATTTGGAAAAAATTTTCGAAAAAAATTTTGAAAAAAATTTTTAAAAAAATTTAAGAAAAAAAATTTGAAAAAAATTTTCGAAAAAAATTTTGAAAAAAAATTTTCAAAAAAAATTATGAAAAAAATTTTCAAAAAAAATTTTGAAAAAAAATTTTCGAAAAAAATTTTGAAAAAAATTTCGAAAAAAAATTTTCGAAAAAAATTTTCAAAGAAAATTTCGAAAAAAATTTCAAAAAAAAATTTTCGAAGAAAATTTTGAAAAAAATTTTCGAAAAAAATTTTAAAAAAAAATTTTCGAAAAAAATTTTGAAAAAAAATTTTGAAAAAAATTTTCGAAAAAAATTTGAAAAAAATTTTGAAAAAAAATTTTTGAAAAAAATTTTGAAAAAAATTTTGAAAAAAATTTTCGAAAAAAATTTTTAAAAAAATTTTCGAAAAAAATTTTGAAAAAAATTTCAAAAAAAAATATTCGAAAAAAATTTTGAAAAAAAAATTGAAAAAAATTTTGAAAAAAAATTTTGAAAAAAAATTTTGTAAAAAATTTTCGAAAAGAATTTTGAAAAAAATTGTGGAAAAAAATTTTTAAAAAAATTTTGAAAAAAAATTTTGAAAAAAATTTCCAAAAAAAAATTTTGAAAAAAATTTCAAAAAAAAATTTTCGGAAAAAAATTTATAAAATTTGAAAATAATTTTGAAAAAACATTTTCAAAAAAAAATTTCGAAAAAAATTTTGAAAAAAAATTTTGAAAAAAATTTTCGAAAAAAATTTTGAAAAACAATTTTCAAAAAAAATTCTGAAAAGAAATTTTCGAAAAGAATTTTTAAAAAAATTTCGAAAAAAATTTTCGAAAAAAATTTTCAAAAAAAATTTCAAAAAAAATTTCGAAAAAAATTTTGAAAAAAATTTCAAAAAAAAATTTTCGAAAAAAATTTTGAAAAAGATTATGAAAAAAAATTTTCGAAAAAAATTTTGAAAAAAATTTTCGAAAAAAATTTTGAAAAAAATTTTCGAAAAAAATTTTGAAAAAAATTTCAAAAAAAAATTTTTGAAAAAAATTTTGAAAAAAATTTTGAAAAAAAATTTTGAAAAAAATTTCCAAAAAAAATTTTGAAAAAAAATTTTCGAAAAATTTTGAAAAAAAATTTTCGAAAAAAAATTTTTAAAAAATTTTGAAAAAAAATTTTCGAAAAAAAATTTGAAAAAAATTTTGAAAAAAAATTTTCGAAAAAAATTTTGAAAAAAAATTTTTAAAAAAAATTTTGAAAAAAAATTTTCAAAAAAAATTTTGAAAAAAAATTTTCAAAAAAAATTTTGAAAAAAATTTCGAAAAAAAATTTTCGAAAAAAATTTTCAAAAAAAATTTCGAAATAAATTTCGAAAAAAATTTTGAAAAAAATTTCAAAAAAAAATTTTCGAAAAAAATTTTGAAAAAAAATTTTCGAGGAAAATTTTGAAAAAAATTTTCGAAAAAAATTTCGAAAAAAATTTTGAAAAAAATTTCAAAAAAAATTTTCGAAAAAAATTTTGAAAAAAAATTTGAAAAAAATTTTGAAAAAAAATTTTCGAAAAAAATTTTGAAAAAAAATTTTTGAAAAAAATTTTCGAAAAAAATTTTGAAAAAAATTTTGAAACAAAATTTTTGAAAAAAATTTTGAAAAAAATTTTGAAAAAAAATTTTTTAAAAAAATTTTGAAAAAAATTTTGAAAAAAATTTTGAAAAAAAATTTTTTAAAAAAATTTTGAAAAAAATTTTGAAAAAAAAATTTGAAAAAAATTTCCAAAAAAAAATTTTGAAAAAAAATTTTCGAAAAAATTTTGAAAAAAAATTTTCGAAAAAAAATTTTAAAAAAATTTTGAAAAAAAATTTTCGAAAAAAATTTTGAAAAAATATTTTCGAAAAAAATTTCGAAAAAAAATTTTCGAAAAAAATTTTCGAAAAAAATTTCCAAAAAAAATTTTGGAAAAAATTACGAAAAAAAAATTTCGAAAAAAATTTTGAAAAAAAATTTGAAAAAAATTTAAAAAAAAAAATTTCGAAAAAAATTTTGAAAAAAAATTTTCGAAAAAAATTTTGAAAAAAAATTTTCGAAAAAAATTTTGAAAAAAATTTTCGAAAAAAATTTTGAAAAAAATTTTCGAAAAAAAAAATTTTGAAAAAAATTTTCAAAAAAAATTTTGAAAAAAATTCTGAAAAAAAATTTTTTTAAAAAATTTTGAAAAAAATTTTGAAAAAAAATTTTGAAAAAATTTCCAAAAAAAAATTTTGAAGAAAAATTTTCGAAAAAATTTTGAAAAAAAATTTTCGAAAAAAAATTTTTTAAAAATTTTGAAAAAAAATTTTCGAAAAAAATTTTGAAAAAATATTTTCGAAAAAAATTTTGAAAAAAAAAATTTTATGAAAAAAATTAAAAAAAAATAATTTCGAAAAAAATTTTGGAAAAAATTACGAAAAAAAATTTTCGAAAAAAATTTCGAAAAAAATTTTGAAAAAAATTTCAAAAAAAAATTTTCGGAAAAAAATTTATAATAAAATTTGAAAAAAATTTTGAAAAAAAATTTTGAAAAAAAATTTTCGAAAAAAATTTTTAAAAAAATTTCGAAAAAAAATTTTCGAAAAAAATTTTGAAAAAAATTTTGAAAAAAATTTTTCGAAAAGAATTTTGAAAAAAAATTTTCGAAAAAAATTTTGAAAAAAATTTTGAAAAAAAATTTTGAAAAAAATTTTCGAAAAAAATTTTGGAAAAAATTTTCGAAAAAAATTTTGAAAAAAATTTTCGAAAAAAATTTTGAAAAAAATTTCGAAAAAAAATTTTCGAAAAAAATTTTGAAAAAAATTTCAAAAAAAAATTTTCGGAAAAATTTTATAAAAAAATTTGAAAAAAAATTTTGAAAAAAAATTTTCGAAAATAATTTTGAAAAAAAATTTTGAAAAAAATTTTTGAAAAAAATTTTGAAAAAAAAAATTTGAATAAAGTTTTGAAACAAAATTTTGAAAAAAATTTGGAAAAAATTTTCAAAAAAAATTTTGAAAAAAATTTTTAAAAAAATTTAAGAAAAAAAATTTGAAAAAAATTTTCGAAAAAAATTTTGAAAAAAAATTTTCAAAAAAAATTATGAAAAAAATTTTCAAAAAAAATTTTGAAAAAAAATTTTCGAAAAAAATTTTGAAAAAAATTTCGAAAAAAAATTTTCGAAAAAAATTTTCAAAAAAAATTTCGAAAAAAATTTCAAAAAAAAATTTTCGAAGAAAATTTTGAAAAAAATTTTCGAAAATTTTGAAAAAAAATTTTCGAAAAAAATTTTGAAAAAAAATTTTGAAAAAAATTTTCGAAAAAAATTTGAAAAAAATTTTGAAAAAAAATTTTGGAAAAAAATTTTGAAAAAAATTTTGAAAAAAATTTTCGAAAAAAATTTTAAAAAAAATTTTCGAAAAAAATTTTGAAAAAAATTTCAAAAAAAAATATTCGAAAAAAATTTTGAAAAAAAAATTGAAAAAAATTTTGAAAAAAAATTTTGAAAAAAAAATTTTGTAAAAAATTTTCGAAAAAAATTTTGAAAAAAATTGTGGAAAAAAATTTTTAAAAAAATTTTGAAAAAAAATTTTGAAAAAAATTTCCAAAAAAAAATTTTGAAAAAAAATTTTCGAAAAATTTTAAAAAAAAATTTTAAAAAAATTTTGAAAAAAAATTTTAAAAAAATTTTGAAAAAAAATTTTCGAAAAAAAATTTGAAAAAAATTTTGAAAAAAAATTTTCGAAAAAAATTTTAAAAAAAAAATTTCAAAAAAAAATTTGAAAAAAAATTTTCGAAAAAAATTTTGAAAAAAATTTCGTAAAAAATTTTGAAAAAAATTTCGAAAAAAAATTTTCGAAAAAAATTTTGAAAAAAAATTTTCGAAAAAAATTTTGAAAAAAAATTTTCGAAAAAAATTTTGAAAAAAAATTTTGAAAAAAATTTTCGAAAAATATTTTGAAAAAAATTTTCGAAAAAAATTTTGAAAAAAATTTTCGAAAAAAATTTGAAAAAAATTTTGAAAAAAAAATTTTGAAAAAAATTTTGAAAAAAATTTTGAAAAAAAAATTTCGAAAAAAATTTTGAAAAAAATTTTGAAAAAAATTTTGAAAAAAAATTTTGAAAAAAATTTTGAAAAAAAATTTTCGAAATATTTTGAAAAAAAATTTTCGAAAAAAAATTTTCGAAAAAAAATTTTAAAAAAATTTTCGAAAAAAAATTTTAAAAAAATTTTGAAAAAAAATTTTCGAAAAAAAATTTGAAAAAAATTTTGAAAAAAAATTTTCGAAAAAAATTTTGAAAAAAAATTTTCAAAAAAAATTTTGAAAAAAAATTTTCAAAAAAAAATTTGAAAAAAAATTTTCGAAAAAAATTTTGAAAAAAATTTCGAAAAAAAATTTTCGAAAAAAATTTTCAAAAAAAATTTCGAAATAAATTTCGAAAAAAATTTTGAAAAAAATTTCAAAAAAAAATTTTCGAAAAAAATTTTGAAAAAAAATTTTCGAAAAAAATTTTGAAAAAAAATTTTCGAAAAAAATTTTGAAAAAAAATTTTCGAAGAAAATTTTTAAAAAAATTTTCGAAAAAAATTTCGAAAAAAATTTTGAAAAAAATTTCAAAAAAAAAATTTTCAAAAAAAATTTTGAAAAAAAATTTGAAAAAAATTTTGAAAAAAAATTTTCGAAAAAAATTTTGAAAAAAAATTTTTGAAAAAAATTTTGAAAAAAATTATGAAAAAAAATTTTTTTAAAAAAATTTGAAAAAAATTTTGAAAAAAAATTTTTTAAAAAAATTTTGAAAAAAAATTTGAAAAAAATTTTGAAAAAAAAATTTTCGAAAAAAATTTTGAAAAAAAATTTTCGAAAAAAAAATTTCGAAAAAAATTTTCAAAAAAATTTTCGAAAGAATTTTTTTAAAAAATTATTCGAAAAAAATTTTTAAAAAAATTTTCGAAAAAAATTTCTTAAAAAAAATTTTCGAAAAAAATTTCGAAAAAAAATTTTCGAAAAAAATTTGGAAAAAAAATTTCGAAAAATATTTTTAAAAAAATTTTTGAAAAAAATTTCGAAAAAAAATTTTGAAAAAAAGTTTCGAAAAAAATTTTCAAAAAAATTTTCGAAAAAAATTTTCAAAAAAAATTTTCAAAAAAATTTTTGAAAAAAATTTCGAAAAAAAATTTGCGAAAAAAATTTGGAAAAAAATTTTCGAAAAAAATTTCGAAAAAAAATTTTCGAAAAAAATTTTGAAAAAAAATTTCGAAAAAAATTTTTAAAAAAATTTTCGAAAAAAATTTCGAAAAAAAATTTTCGAAAAAAATTCCAAAAAAAAATTTCAAAAAAATTTTTCGAAAAAAATTTTCAAAAAAATTTGTGAAAAAAATTTGGAAAAAAATTTTCGAAAAAAATTTTGAAAGAAATTTTCGAAAAAAAATTTTCGAAAAAAATTTTCAAAAAAATTTTCGAAAAAAAATTTTCGAAAATAATTTTGAAAAAAAATTTTGAAAAAATTTTTAAAAAAATTTTCGAAAAAAATTTCGAAAAAAAATTTTCGAAAAAAAATTTGAAAAAAATTTTCAAAAAAATTTTCGAAAAAAATTTTGAAAAAAAATTTCGAAAAAAATTTTCAAAAAAATTTTCGAAAAAAATTTTCAAAAAAATTTTTCGAAAAAAAATTTTCGAAAAAAATTTTGAAAAAAAATTTTCGAAAAAATTACGAAAAAAAAATTTCGAAAAAAATTTTGAAAAAAAATTTGAAAAAAATTTAAAAAAAAAAATTTCGAAAAAAATTTTGAAAAAAAATTTTCGAAAAAAATTTTGAAAAAAAATTTTCGAAAAAAATTTTGAAAAAAATTTTCGAAAAAAATTTTGAAAAAAATTTTCGAAAAAAAAAATTTTGAAAAAAATTTTCAAAAAAAATTTTGAAAAAAATTCTGAAAAAAAATTTTTTTAAAAAATTTTGAAAAAAATTTTGAAAAAAAATTTTGAAAAAATTTCCAAAAAAAAATTTTGAAGAAAAATTTTCGAAAAAATTTTGAAAAAAAATTTTCGAAAAAAAATTTTTTAAAAATTTTGAAAAAAAATTTTCGAAAAAAATTTTGAAAAAATATTTTCGAAAAAAATTTTGAAAAAAAAAATTTTATGAAAAAAATTAAAAAAAAATAATTTCGAAAAAAATTTTGGAAAAAATTACGAAAAAAAATTTTCGAAAAAAATTTCGAAAAAAATTTTGAAAAAAATTTCAAAAAAAAATTTTCGGAAAAAAATTTATAATAAAATTTGAAAAAAATTTTGAAAAAAAATTTTGAAAAAAAATTTTCGAAAAAAATTTTTAAAAAAATTTCGAAAAAAAATTTTCGAAAAAAATTTTCAAAAAAAATTTCGAAAAAAATTTGAAAAAAATTTGGAAAAAATTTTTAAAAAAAATTTTCGAAAAAAATTTTGAAAAAAATTTTGAAAAAAATTTTTCGAAAAGAATTTTGAAAAAAAATTTTCGAAAAAAATTTTGAAAAAAATTTTGAAAAAAAATTTTGAAAAAAATTTTCGAAAAAAATTTTGAAAAAAATTTTCGAAAAAAATTTTGAAAAAAATTTTCGAAAAAAATTTTGAAAAAAATTTCGAAAAAAAATTTTCGAAAAAAATTTTGAAAAAAATTTCAAAAAAAAATTTTCGGAAAAATTTTATAAAAAAATTTGAAAAAAAATTTTGAAAAAAAATTTTCGAAAATAATTTTGAAAAAAAATTTTGAAAAAAATTTTTGAAAAAAATTTTGAAAAAAAAAATTTGAATAAAGTTTTGAAACAAAATTTTGAAAAAAATTTGGAAAAAATTTTCGAAAAAAATTTTGAAAAAAATTTTTAAAAAAATTTAAGAAAAAAAATTTGAAAAAAATTTTCGAAAAAAATTTTGAAAAAAAATTTTCAAAAAAAATTATGAAAAAAATTTTCAAAAAAAATTTTGAAAAAAAATTTTCGAAAAAAATTTTGAAAAAAATTTCGAAAAAAAATTTTCGAAAAAAATTTTCAAAAAAAATTTCGAAAAAAATTTCAAAAAAAAATTTTCGAAGAAAATTTTGAAAAAAATTTTCGAAAATTTTGAAAAAAAATTTTCGAAAAAAATTTTGAAAAAAAATTTTGAAAAAAATTTTCGAAAAAAATTTGAAAAAAATTTTGAAAAAAAATTTTGGAAAAAAATTTTGAAAAAAATTTTGAAAAAAATTTTCGAAAAAAATTTTAAAAAAAATTTTCGAAAAAAATTTTGAAAAAAATTTCAAAAAAAAATATTCGAAAAAAATTTTGAAAAAAAAATTGAAAAAAATTTTGAAAAAAAATTTTGAAAAAAAAATTTTGTAAAAAATTTTCGAAAAAAATTTTGAAAAAAATTGTGGAAAAAAATTTTTAAAAAAATTTTGAAAAAAAATTTTGAAAAAAATTTCCAAAAAAAAATTTTGAAAAAAAATTTTCGAAAAATTTTAAAAAAAAATTTTAAAAAAATTTTGAAAAAAAATTTTAAAAAAATTTTGAAAAAAAATTTTCGAAAAAAAATTTGAAAAAAATTTTGAAAAAAAATTTTCGAAAAAAATTTTAAAAAAAAAATTTCAAAAAAAAATTTGAAAAAAAATTTTCGAAAAAAATTTTGAAAAAAATTTCGTAAAAAATTTTGAAAAAAATTTCGAAAAAAAATTTTCGAAAAAAATTTTGAAAAAAAATTTTCGAAAAAAATTTTGAAAAAAAATTTTCGAAAAAAATTTTGAAAAAAAATTTTGAAAAAAATTTTCGAAAAATATTTTGAAAAAAATTTTCGAAAAAAATTTTGAAAAAAATTTTCGAAAAAAATTTGAAAAAAATTTTGAAAAAAAAATTTTGAAAAAAATTTTGAAAAAAATTTTGAAAAAAAAATTTCGAAAAAAATTTTGAAAAAAATTTTGAAAAAAATTTTGAAAAAAAATTTTGAAAAAAATTTTGAAAAAAAATTTTCGAAATATTTTGAAAAAAAATTTTCGAAAAAAAATTTTCGAAAAAAAATTTTAAAAAAATTTTCGAAAAAAAATTTTAAAAAAATTTTGAAAAAAAATTTTCGAAAAAAAATTTGAAAAAAATTTTGAAAAAAAATTTTCGAAAAAAATTTTGAAAAAAAATTTTCAAAAAAAATTTTGAAAAAAAATTTTCAAAAAAAAATTTGAAAAAAAATTTTCGAAAAAAATTTTGAAAAAAATTTCGAAAAAAAATTTTCGAAAAAAATTTTCAAAAAAAATTTCGAAATAAATTTCGAAAAAAATTTTGAAAAAAATTTCAAAAAAAAATTTTCGAAAAAAATTTTGAAAAAAAATTTTCGAAAAAAATTTTGAAAAAAAATTTTCGAAAAAAATTTTGAAAAAAAATTTTCGAAGAAAATTTTTAAAAAAATTTTCGAAAAAAATTTCGAAAAAAATTTTGAAAAAAATTTCAAAAAAAAAATTTTCAAAAAAAATTTTGAAAAAAAATTTGAAAAAAATTTTGAAAAAAAATTTTCGAAAAAAATTTTGAAAAAAAATTTTTGAAAAAAATTTTGAAAAAAATTATGAAAAAAAATTTTTTTAAAAAAATTTGAAAAAAATTTTGAAAAAAAATTTTTTAAAAAAATTTTGAAAAAAAATTTGAAAAAAATTTTGAAAAAAAAATTTTCGAAAAAAATTTTGAAAAAAAATTTTCGAAAAAAATTTAGAAAAAAATTTTCAAAAAAAATTTTGAAAAAAAATTTTTTTAAAAAATTTTGAAAAAAATTTTGAAAAAAATTTCAAAAAAAAATTTTCGGAAAAAAATTTATAAAATTTGAAAATAATTTTGAAAAAACATTTTCAAAAAAAATTTTCGAAAAAAATTTTGAAAAAAAATTTTGAAAAAAATTTTCGAAAAAAATTTTGAAAAACAATTTTCAAAAAAAATTCTGAAAAGAAATTTTCGAAAAAAATTTTGAAAAAAATTTCAAAAAAAAATTTTTGAAAAAAATTTTGAAAAAAATTTTGTAAAAAAAATTTTGAAAAAAATTTCCAAAAAAAATTTTGAAAAAAAATTTTCGAAAAATTTTGAAAAAAAATTTTCGAAAAAAAATTTTTAAAAAATTTTGAAAAAAAATTTTCGAAAAAAAATTTGAAAAAAATTTTAAAAAAAAATTTTCGAAAAAAATTTTGAAAAAAAATTTTTAAAAAAAATTTTGAAAAAAAAATTTCCAAAAAAAATTTTGAAAAAAAATTTTCAAAAAAAATTTTGAAAAAAATTTCGAAAAAAAATTTTCGAAAAAAATTTTCAAAAAAAATTTCGAAATAAATTTCGAAAAAAATTTTGAAAAAAATTTCAAAAAAAAATTTTCGAAAAAAATTTTGAAAAAAAATTTTCGAGGAAAATTTTGAAAAAAATTTTCGAAAAAAATTTCGAAAAAAATTTTGAAAAAAATTTCAAAAAAAATTTTCGAAAAAAATTTTGAAAAAAAATTTGAAAAAAATTTTGAAAAAAAATTTTCGAAAAAAATTTTGAAAAAAAATTTTTGAAAAAAATTTTCGAAAAAAATTTTGAAAAAAATTTTGAAACAAAATTTTTGAAAAAAATTTTGAAAAAAATTTTGAAAAAAAATTTTTTAAAAAAATTTTGAAAAAAATTTTGAAAAAAATTTTGAAAAAAAATTTTTTAAAAAAATTTTGAAAAAAATTTTGAAAAAAAAATTTGAAAAAAATTTCCAAAAAAAAATTTTGAAAAAAAATTTTCGAAAAAATTTTGAAAAAAAATTTTCGAAAAAAAATTTTAAAAAAATTTTGAAAAAAAATTTTCGAAAAAAATTTTGAAAAAATATTTTCGAAAAAAATTTCGAAAAAAAATTTTCGAAAAAAATTTTCGAAAAAAATTTCGAAAAAAATTTTGGAAAAAATTACGAAAAAAAAATTTCGAAAAAAATTTTGAAAAAAAATTTGAAAAAAATTTAAAAAAAAAAATTTCGAAAAAAATTTTGAAAAAAAATTTTCGAAAAAAATTTTGAAAAAAAATTTTCGAAAAAAATTTTGAAAAAAATTTTCGAAAAAAATTTTGAAAAAAATTTTCGAAAAAAAAAATTTTGAAAAAAATTTTCAAAAAAAATTTTGAAAAAAATTCTGAAAAAAAATTTTTTTTAAAAATTTTGAAAAAAATTTTGAAAAAAAATTTTGAAAAAATTTCCAAAAAAAAATTTTGAAGAAAAATTTTCGAAAAAATTTTGAAAAAAAATTTTCGAAAAAAAATTTTTTAAAAATTTTGAAAAAAAATTTTCGAAAAAAATTTTGAAAAAATATTTTCGAAAAAAATTTTGAAAAAAAAAATTTTATGAAAAAAATTTAAAAAAAAAAATTTCGAAAAAAATTTTGGAAAAAATTACGAAAAAAAATTTTCGAAAAAAATTTCGAAAAAAATTTTGAAAAAAATTTCAAAAAAAAATTTTCGGAAAAAAATTTATAATAAAATTTGAAAAAAATTTTGAAAAAAAATTTTGAAAAAAAATTTTCGAAAAAAATTTTTAAAAAAATTTCGAAAAAAAATTTTCGAAAAAAATTTTCAAAAAAAATTTCGAAAAAAATTTGAAAAAAATTTGGAAAAAATTTTTAAAAAAAATTTTCGAAAAAAATTTTGAAAAAAATTTTGAAAAAAATTTTTCGAAAAGAATTTTGAAAAAAAATTTTCGAAAAAAATTTTGAAAAAAATTTTGAAAAAAAATTTTGAAAAAAATTTTCGAAAAAAATTTTGAAAAAAATTTTCGAAAAAAATTTTGAAAAAAATTTTCGAAAAAAATTTTGAAAAAAATTTCGAAAAAAAATTTTCGAAAAAAATTTTGAAAAAAATTTCAAAAAAAAATTTTCGGAAAAATTTTATAAAAAAATTTGAAAAAAAATTTTGAAAAAAAATTTTCGAAAATAATTTTGAAAAAAAATTTTGAAAAAAATTTTTGAAAAAAATTTTGAAAAAAAAAATTTGAATAAAGTTTTGAAACAAAATTTTGAAAAAAATTTGGAAAAAATTTTCGAAAAAAATTTTGAAAAAAATTTTTAAAAAAATTTAAGAAAAAAAATTTGAAAAAAATTTTCGAAAAAAATTTTGAAAAAAAATTTTCAAAAAAAATTATGAAAAAAATTTTCAAAAAAAATTTTGAAAAAAAATTTTCGAAAAAAATTTTGAAAAAAATTTCGAAAAAAAATTTTCGAAAAAAATTTTCAAAAAAAATTTCGAAAAAAATTTCAAAAAAAAATTTTCGAAGAAAATTTTGAAAAAAATTTTCGAAAATTTTGAAAAAAAATTTTCGAAAAAAATTTTGAAAAAAAATTTTGAAAAAAATTTTCGAAAAAAATTTGAAAAAAATTTTGAAAAAAAATTTTGGAAAAAAATTTTGAAAAAAATTTTGAAAAAAATTTTCGAAAAAAATTTTAAAAAAAATTTTCGAAAAAAATTTTGAAAAAAATTTCAAAAAAAAATATTCGAAAAAAATTTTGAAAAAAAAATTGAAAAAAATTTTGAAAAAAAATTTTGAAAAAAAAATTTTGTAAAAAATTTTCGAAAAAAATTTTGAAAAAAATTGTGGAAAAAAATTTTTAAAAAAATTTTGAAAAAAAATTTTGAAAAAAATTTCCAAAAAAAAATTTTGAAAAAAAATTTTCGAAAAATTTTTAAAAAAAATTTTAAAAAAATTTTGAAAAAAAATTTTAAAAAAATTTTGAAAAAAAATTTTGAAAAAAATTTCCAAAAAAAAATTTTGAAAAAAAATTTTCGAAAAATTTTAAAAAAAAATTTTAAAAAAATTTTGAAAAAAAATTTTAAAAAAATTTTGAAAAAAATTTTCGAAAAAAAATTTGAAAAAAATTTTGAAAAAAAATTTTCGAAAAAAATTTTGAAAAAAAAATTTCAAAAAAAAATTTGAAAAAAAATTTTCGAAAAAAATTTTGAAAAAAATTTCGAAAAAAATTTTGAAAAAAATTTCGAAAAAAAATTTTCGAAAAAAATTTTGAAAAAAAATTTTCGAAAAAAATTTTGAAAAAAAATTTTCGAAAAAAATTTTGAAAAAAAATTTTGAAAAAAATTTTCGAAAAATATTTTGAAAAAAATTTTCGAAAAAAATTTTGAAAAAAATTTTCGAAAAAAATTTGAAAAAAATTTTGAAAAAAAAATTTTGAAAAAAATTTTGAAAAAAATTTTGAAAAAAAATTTTCGAAAAAAATTTTGAAAAAAATTTTGAAAAAAATTTTGAAAAAAAATTTTGAAAAAAATTTCCAAAAAAAAATTTTGAAAAAAAATTTTCGAAATATTTTGAAAAAAAATTTTCGAAAAAAAATTTTCGAAAAAAAATTTTAAAAAAATTTTCGAAAAAAAATTTTAAAAAAATTTTGAAAAAAAATTTTCGAAAAAAAATTTGAAAAAAATTTTGAAAAAAAATTTTCGAAAAAAATTTTGAAAAAAAATTTTCAAAAAAAATTTTGAAAAAAAATTTTCAAAAAAAAATTTGAAAAAAAATTTTCGAAAAAAATTTTGAAAAAAATTTCGAAAAAAAATTTTCGAAAAAAATTTTCAAAAAAAATTTCGAAAAAAATTTTGAAAAAAATTTCAAAAAAAAATTTTCGAAAAAAATTTTGAAAAAAAATTTTCGAAAAAAATTTTGAAAAAAAATTTTCGAAAAAAATTTTGAAAAAAAATTTTCGAAAAAAATTTCGAAAAAAATTTTGAAAAAAATTTCAAAAAAAAAATTTTCAAAAAAAATTTTGAAAAAAAATTTGAAAAAAATTTTGAAAAAAAATTTTCGAAAAAAATTTTGAAAAAAAATTTTTGAAAAAAATTTTGAAAAAAATTATGAAAAAAAATTTTTTTAAAAAAATTTGAAAAAAATTTTGAAAAAAAATTTTTTAAAAAAATTTTGAAAAAAAATTTGAAAAAAATTTTGAAAAAAAATTTTCGAAAAAAATTTTGAAAAAAAATTTTCGAAAAAAATTTAGAAAAAAATTTCAAAAAAAAATTTTCGGAAAAAAATTTATAAAATTTGAAAATAATTTTGAAAAAACATTTTCAAAAAAAATTTTCGAAAAAAATTTTGAAAAAAAATTTTGAAAAAAATTTTCGAAAAAAATTTTGAAAAACAATTTTCAAAAAAAATTCTGAAAAGAAATTTTCGAAAAGAATTTTTAAAAAAATTTCGAAAAAAATTTTCGAAAAAAATTTTCAAAAAAAATTTCAAAAAAAATTTCGAAAAAAATTTTGAAAAAAATTTCAAAAAAAAATTTTCGAAAAAAATTTTGAAAAAGATTATGAAAAAAAATTTTCGAAAAAAATTTTGAAAAAAATTTTCGAAAAAAAGTTTGAAAAAAATTTTCGAAAAAAATTTTGAAAAAAATTTCAAAAAAAAATTTTTGAAAAAAATTTTGAAAAAAATTTTGAAAAAAAATTTTGAAAAAAATTTCCAAAAAAAATTTTGAAAAAAAATTTTCGAAAAATTTTGAAAAAAAATTTTCGAAAAATTTTGAAAAAAAATTTTCGAAAAAAAATTTTTAAAAAATTTTGAAAAAAAATTTTCGAAAAAAAATTTGAAAAAAATTTTGAAAAAAAATTTTCGAAAAAAATTTTGAAAAAAAATTTTTAAAAAAAATTTTGAAAAGAAATTTTCAAAAAAAATTTTGAAAAAAAATTTTCAAAAAAAATTTTGAAAAAAATTTCGAAAAAAAATTTTCGAAAAAAATTTTCAAAAAAAATTTCGAAATAAATTTCGAAAAAAATTTTGAAAAAAATTTCAAAAAAAAATTTTCGAAAAAAATTTTGAAAAAAAATTTTCGAGGAAAATTTTGAAAAAAAATTTCGAAAAAAATTTCGAAAAAAATTTTGAAAAAAATTTCAAAAAAAATTTTCGAAAAAAATTTTGAAAAAAAATTTGAAAAAAATTTTGAAAAAAAATTTTCGAAAAAAATTTTGAAAAAAAATTTTTGAAAAAAATTTTCGAAAAAAATTTTGAAAAAAATTTTGAAACAAAATTTTTGAAAAAAATTTTGAAAAAAATTTTGAAAAAAAATTTTTTAAAAAAATTTTGAAAAAAATTTTGAAAAAAAATTTTTTAAAAAAATTTTGAAAAAAATTTTGAAAAAAAATTTTTTAAAAAAATTTTGAAAAAAATTTTGAAAAAAAAATTTGAAAAAAATTTCCAAAAAAAAATTTTGAAAAAAAATTTTCGAAAAAAAATTTTAAAAAAATTTTGAAAAAAAATTTTCGAAAAAAATTTTGAAAAAATATTTTCGAAAAAAATTTCGAAAAAAAATTTTCGAAAAAAATTTTCGAAAAAAATTTCGAAAAAAATTTTGGAAAAAATTACGAAAAAAAAATTTCGAAAAAAATTTTGAAAAAAAATTTGAAAAAAATTAAAAAAAAAAAATTTCGAAAAAAATTTTGAAAAAAAATTTTCGAAAAAAATTTTGAAAAAAAATTTTCGAAAAAATTTTGAAAAAAATTTTTGAAAAAAATTTTGAAAAAAATTTTCGAAAAAAAAAATTTTGAAAAAAATTTTCAAAAAAATTTTGAAAAAAAATTTTCGAAAAAAAATTTTTTAAAAATTTTGAAAAAAAATTTTCGAAAAAAATTTTGAAAAAATATTTTCGAAAAAAATTTTGAAAAAAAAAATTTTTGAAAAAAATTTAAAAAAAAAATTTCGAAAAAAATTTTGGAAAAAATTACGAAAAAAAATTTTCGAAAAAAATTTCGAAAAAAATTTTGAAAAAAATTTCAAAAAAAAATTTTCGGAAAAAAATTTATAATAAAATTTGAAAAAAATTTTGAAAAAAAATTTTGAAAAAAAATTTTCGAAAAAAATTTTTAAAAAAATTTCGAAAAAAAATTTTCGAAAAAAATTTTCAAAAAAAATTTCGAAAAAAATTTGAAAAAAATTTGGAAAAAATTTTTAAAAAAAATTTTCGAAAAAAATTTTGAAAAAAATTTTGAAAAAAATTTTTCGAAAAGAATTTTGAAAAAAAATTTTCGAAAAAAATTTTGAAAAAAATTTTCGAAAAAAATTTGAAAAAAATTTTGAAAAAAAAATTTTGAAAAAAATTTTGAAAAAAAATTTTGAAAAAAATTTTCGAAAAAAATTTTGAAAAAAATTTCAAAAAAAAATTTCCGAAAAAAATTTTGAAAAAAAATTTGAAAAAAATTTTGAAAAAAAATTTTCGAAAAAAATTTTGAAAAAAAATTTTCGAAAAAAATTTTGAAAAAAATTTTGAAAAAAAATTTTCAAAAAAAAATTTTGAAAAAAATTTTTCAAAAAAAATTTTGAAAAAAAAATTTCGAAAAAAATTTTCGAAAAAAATTTTGAAAAAAATTTCGGAAAAAAATTTTCGAAAAAAATTTTGAAAAAAATTTCAAAAAAAAATTTTCGGAAAAAATTTTATAAAAAAATTTGAAAAAAAATTTTGAAAAAAAAATTTTCGAAAAAAATTTTGAAAAAAAATTTTGAAAAAAATTTTGAAAAAAATTTTTTAAAAAAATTTTGAAAAAAATTTTGAAAAAAAATTTTGAAAAAAATTTTGAAAAAAAAAATTTGAATAAAGTTTTTAAACAAAATTTTGAAAAAAATTTGGAAAAAAATTTTCGAAAAAAATTTTTAAAAAAATTTTTAAAAAAATTTAAGAAAAAAAATTTGAAAAAAATTTTCGAAAAAAATTTTCAAAAAAAATTTTGAAAAAAATTTTGAAAAAAAATTTTTTAAAAAAATTTTGAAAAAAATTTTGAAAAAAAATTTTTTAAAAAAATTTTGAAAAAAATTTTGAAAAAAAAATTTGAAAAAAATTTCCAAAAAAAAATTTTGAAAAAAAATTTTCGAAAAAATTTTGAAAAAAAATTTTCGAAAAAAAATTTTTAAAAAATTTTGAAAAAAAATTTTCGAAAAAAATTTTGAAAAAATATTTTCGAAAAAAATTTTGAAAAAAAAAATTTTTGAAAAAAATTTTGAAAAAAAAATTTCGACAAAAATTTTGGAAAAAATTACGAAAAAAAATTTTCGAAAAAAATTTCGAAAAAAATTTTGAAAAAAATTTCAAAAAAAAATTTTCGGAAAAAAATTTATAATAAAATTTGAAAAAAATTTTGAAAAAAAATTTTGAAAAAAAATTTTCGAAAAAAATTTTTAAAATAATTTCGAAAAAAAATTTTCGAAAAAAATTTTCAAAAAAAATTTCGAAAAAAATTTCGAAAAAAATTTTGAAAAAAATTTTTAAAAAAAATTTTCGAAAAAAATTTTGAAAAAAATTTTGAAAAAAATTTTTCGAAAAGAATTTTGAAAAAAAATTTTCGAAAAAAATTTTGAAAAAAAATTTTGAAAAAAATTTTGAAAAAAATTTCGAAAAAAAATTTTCGAAAAAAATTTTGAAAAAAATTTCAAAAAAAAATTTTCGGAAAAAATTTTATAAAAAAATTTGAAAAAAAATTTTGAAAAAAAATTTTCGAAAATAATTTTGAAAAAAAATTTTGAAAAACATTTTTGAAAAAAATTTTGAAAAAAAAAATTTGAATAAAGTTTTGAAACAAAATTTTGAAAAAAATTTGGAAAAAATTTTCGAAAAAAATTTTGAAAAAAATTTTTAAAAAAATTTAAGAAAAAAAATTTGAAAAAAATTTTCGAAAAAAATTTTGAAAAAAAATTTTCAAAAAAAATTATGAAAAAAATTTTCAAAAAAAATTTTGAAAAAAAATTTTCGAAAAAAATTTTGAAAAAAATTTCGAAAAAAAATTTTCGAAAAAAATTTTCAAAGAAAATTTCGAAAAAAATTTCAAAAAAAAATTTTCGAAGAAAATTTTGAAAAAAATTTTCGAAAAAAATTTTAAAAAAAAATTTTCGAAAAAAATTTTGAAAAAAAATTTTGAAAAAAATTTTCGAAAAAAATTTGAAAAAAATTTTGAAAAAAAATTTTTGAAAAAAATTTTGAAAAAAATTTTGAAAAAAATTTTCGAAAAAAATTTTTAAAAAAATTTTCGAAAAAAATTTTGAAAAAAATTTCAAAAAAAAATATTCGAAAAAAATTTTGAAAAAAAAATTGAAAAAAATTTTGAAAAAAAATTTTGAAAAAAAATTTTGTAAAAAATTTTCGAAAAGAATTTTGAAAAAAATTGTGGAAAAAAATTTTTAAAAAAATTTTGAAAAAAAATTTTGAAAAAAATTTCCAAAAAAAAATTTTGAAAAAAATTTCAAAAAAAAATTTTCGGAAAAAAATTTATAAAATTTGAAAATAATTTTGAAAAAACATTTTCAAAAAAAAATTTCGAAAAAAATTTTGAAAAAAAATTTTGAAAAAAATTTTCGAAAAAAATTTTGAAAAACAATTTTCAAAAAAAATTCTGAAAAGAAATTTTCGAAAAGAATTTTTAAAAAAATTTCGAAAAAAATTTTCGAAAAAAATTTTCAAAAAAAATTTCAAAAAAAATTTCGAAAAAAATTTTGAAAAAAATTTCAAAAAAAAATTTTCGAAAAAAATTTTGAAAAAGATTATGAAAAAAAATTTTCGAAAAAAATTTTGAAAAAAATTTTCGAAAAAAATTTTGAAAAAAATTTTCGAAAAAAATTTTGAAAAAAATTTCAAAAAAAAATTTTTGAAAAAAATTTTGAAAAAAATTTTGAAAAAAAATTTTGAAAAAAATTTCCAAAAAAAATTTTGAAAAAAAATTTTCGAAAAATTTTGAAAAAAAATTTTCGAAAAAAAATTTTTAAAAAATTTTGAAAAAAAATTTTCGAAAAAAAATTTGAAAAAAATTTTGAAAAAAAATTTTCGAAAAAAATTTTGAAAAAAAATTTTTAAAAAAAATTTTGAAAAAAAATTTTCAAAAAAAATTTTGAAAAAAAATTTTCAAAAAAAATTTTGAAAAAAATTTCGAAAAAAAATTTTCGAAAAAAATTTTCAAAAAAAATTTCGAAATAAATTTCGAAAAAAATTTTGAAAAAAATTTCAAAAAAAAATTTTCGAAAAAAATTTTGAAAAAAAATTTTCGAGGAAAATTTTGAAAAAAATTTTCGAAAAAAATTTCGAAAAAAATTTTGAAAAAAATTTCAAAAAAAATTTTCGAAAAAAATTTTGAAAAAAAATTTGAAAAAAATTTTGAAAAAAAATTTTCGAAAAAAATTTTGAAAAAAAATTTTTGAAAAAAATTTTCGAAAAAAATTTTGAAAAAAATTTTGAAACAAAATTTTTGAAAAAAATTTTGAAAAAAATTTTGAAAAAAAATTTTTTAAAAAAATTTTGAAAAAAATTTTGAAAAAAATTTTGAAAAAAAATTTTTTAAAAAAATTTTGAAAAAAATTTTGAAAAAAAAATTTGAAAAAAATTTCCAAAAAAAAATTTTGAAAAAAAATTTTCGAAAAAATTTTGAAAAAAAATTTTCGAAAAAAAATTTTAAAAAAATTTTGAAAAAAAATTTTCGAAAAAAATTTTGAAAAAATATTTTCGAAAAAAATTTCGAAAAAAAATTTTCGAAAAAAATTTTCGAAAAAAATTTCCAAAAAAAATTTTGGAAAAAATTACGAAAAAAAAATTTCGAAAAAAATTTTGAAAAAAAATTTGAAAAAAATTTAAAAAAAAAAATTTCGAAAAAAATTTTGAAAAAAAATTTTCGAAAAAAATTTTGAAAAAAAATTTTCGAAAAAAATTTTGAAAAAAATTTTCGAAAAAAATTTTGAAAAAAATTTTCGAAAAAAAAAATTTTGAAAAAAATTTTCAAAAAAAATTTTGAAAAAAATTCTGAAAAAAAATTTTTTTAAAAAATTTTGAAAAAAATTTTGAAAAAAAATTTTGAAAAAATTTCCAAAAAAAAATTTTGAAGAAAAATTTTCGAAAAAATTTTGAAAAAAAATTTTCGAAAAAAAATTTTTTAAAAATTTTGAAAAAAAATTTTCGAAAAAAATTTTGAAAAAATATTTTCGAAAAAAATTTTGAAAAAAAAAATTTTATGAAAAAAATTAAAAAAAAATAATTTCGAAAAAAATTTTGGAAAAAATTACGAAAAAAAATTTTCGAAAAAAATTTCGAAAAAAATTTTGAAAAAAATTTCAAAAAAAAATTTTCGGAAAAAAATTTATAATAAAATTTGAAAAAAATTTTGAAAAAAAATTTTGAAAAAAAATTTTCGAAAAAAATTTTTAAAAAAATTTCGAAAAAAAATTTTCGAAAAAAATTTTGAAAAAAATTTTGAAAAAAATTTTTCGAAAAGAATTTTGAAAAAAAATTTTCGAAAAAAATTTTGAAAAAAATTTTGAAAAAAAATTTTGAAAAAAATTTTCGAAAAAAATTTTGGAAAAAATTTTCGAAAAAAATTTTGAAAAAAATTTTCGAAAAAAATTTTGAAAAAAATTTCGAAAAAAAATTTTCGAAAAAAATTTTGAAAAAAATTTCAAAAAAAAATTTTCGGAAAAATTTTATAAAAAAATTTGAAAAAAAATTTTGAAAAAAAATTTTCGAAAATAATTTTGAAAAAAAATTTTGAAAAAAATTTTTGAAAAAAATTTTGAAAAAAAAAATTTGAATAAAGTTTTGAAACAAAATTTTGAAAAAAATTTGGAAAAAATTTTCAAAAAAAATTTTGAAAAAAATTTTTAAAAAAATTTAAGAAAAAAAATTTGAAAAAAATTTTCGAAAAAAATTTTGAAAAAAAATTTTCAAAAAAAATTATGAAAAAAATTTTCAAAAAAAATTTTGAAAAAAAATTTTCGAAAAAAATTTTGAAAAAAATTTCGAAAAAAAATTTTCGAAAAAAATTTTCAAAAAAAATTTCGAAAAAAATTTCAAAAAAAAATTTTCGAAGAAAATTTTGAAAAAAATTTTCGAAAATTTTGAAAAAAAATTTTCGAAAAAAATTTTGAAAAAAAATTTTGAAAAAAATTTTCGAAAAAAATTTGAAAAAAATTTTGAAAAAAAATTTTGGAAAAAAATTTTGAAAAAAATTTTGAAAAAAATTTTCGAAAAAAATTTTAAAAAAAATTTTCGAAAAAAATTTTGAAAAAAATTTCAAAAAAAAATATTCGAAAAAAATTTTGAAAAAAAAATTGAAAAAAATTTTGAAAAAAAATTTTGAAAAAAAAATTTTGTAAAAAATTTTCGAAAAAAATTTTGAAAAAAATTGTGGAAAAAAATTTTTAAAAAAATTTTGAAAAAAAATTTTGAAAAAAATTTCCAAAAAAAAATTTTGAAAAAAAATTTTCGAAAAATTTTAAAAAAAAATTTTAAAAAAATTTTGAAAAAAAATTTTAAAAAAATTTTGAAAAAAAATTTTCGAAAAAAAATTTGAAAAAAATTTTGAAAAAAAATTTTCGAAAAAAATTTTAAAAAAAAAATTTCAAAAAAAAATTTGAAAAAAAATTTTCGAAAAAAATTTTGAAAAAAATTTCGTAAAAAATTTTGAAAAAAATTTCGAAAAAAAATTTTCGAAAAAAATTTTGAAAAAAAATTTTCGAAAAAAATTTTGAAAAAAAATTTTCGAAAAAAATTTTGAAAAAAAATTTTGAAAAAAATTTTCGAAAAATATTTTGAAAAAAATTTTCGAAAAAAATTTTGAAAAAAATTTTCGAAAAAAATTTGAAAAAAATTTTGAAAAAAAAATTTTGAAAAAAATTTTGAAAAAAATTTTGAAAAAAAAATTTCGAAAAAAATTTTGAAAAAAATTTTGAAAAAAATTTTGAAAAAAAATTTTGAAAAAAATTTTGAAAAAAAATTTTCGAAATATTTTGAAAAAAAATTTTCGAAAAAAAATTTTCGAAAAAAAATTTTAAAAAAATTTTCGAAAAAAAATTTTAAAAAAATTTTGAAAAAAAATTTTCGAAAAAAAATTTGAAAAAAATTTTGAAAAAAAATTTTCGAAAAAAATTTTGAAAAAAAATTTTCAAAAAAAATTTTGAAAAAAAATTTTCAAAAAAAAATTTGAAAAAAAATTTTCGAAAAAAATTTTGAAAAAAATTTCGAAAAAAAATTTTCGAAAAAAATTTTCAAAAAAAATTTCGAAATAAATTTCGAAAAAAATTTTGAAAAAAATTTCAAAAAAAAATTTTCGAAAAAAATTTTGAAAAAAAATTTTCGAAAAAAATTTTGAAAAAAAATTTTCGAAAAAAATTTTGAAAAAAAATTTTCGAAGAAAATTTTTAAAAAAATTTTCGAAAAAAATTTCGAAAAAAATTTTGAAAAAAATTTCAAAAAAAAAATTTTCAAAAAAAATTTTGAAAAAAAATTTGAAAAAAATTTTGAAAAAAAATTTTCGAAAAAAATTTTGAAAAAAAATTTTTGAAAAAAATTTTGAAAAAAATTATGAAAAAAAATTTTTTTAAAAAAATTTGAAAAAAATTTTGAAAAAAAATTTTTTAAAAAAATTTTGAAAAAAAATTTGAAAAAAATTTTGAAAAAAAAATTTTCGAAAAAAATTTTGAAAAAAAATTTTCGAAAAAAAAATTTCGAAAAAAATTTTCAAAAAAATTTTCGAAAGAATTTTTTTAAAAAATTATTCGAAAAAAATTTTTAAAAAAATTTTCGAAAAAAATTTCTTAAAAAAAATTTTCGAAAAAAATTTCGAAAAAAAATTTTCGAAAAAAATTTGGAAAAAAAATTTCGAAAAATATTTTTAAAAAAATTTTTGAAAAAAATTTCGAAAAAAAATTTTGAAAAAAAGTTTCGAAAAAAATTTTCAAAAAAATTTTCGAAAAAAATTTTCAAAAAAAATTTTCAAAAAAATTTTTGAAAAAAATTTCGAAAAAAAATTTGCGAAAAAAATTTGGAAAAAAATTTTCGAAAAAAATTTCGAAAAAAAATTTTCGAAAAAAATTTTGAAAAAAAATTTCGAAAAAAATTTTTAAAAAAATTTTCGAAAAAAATTTCGAAAAAAAATTTTCGAAAAAAATTCCAAAAAAAAATTTCAAAAAAATTTTTCGAAAAAAATTTTCAAAAAAATTTGTGAAAAAAATTTGGAAAAAAATTTTCGAAAAAAATTTTGAAAGAAATTTTCGAAAAAAAATTTTCGAAAAAAATTTTCAAAAAAATTTTCGAAAAAAAATTTTCGAAAATAATTTTGAAAAAAAATTTTGAAAAAATTTTTAAAAAAATTTTCGAAAAAAATTTCGAAAAAAAATTTTCGAAAAAAAATTTGAAAAAAATTTTCAAAAAAATTTTCGAAAAAAATTTTGAAAAAAAATTTCGAAAAAAATTTTCAAAAAAATTTTCGAAAAAAATTTTCAAAAAAATTTTTCGAAAAAAAATTTTCGAAAAAAATTTTGAAAAAAAATTTTCGAAAAAATTACGAAAAAAAAATTTCGAAAAAAATTTTGAAAAAAAATTTGAAAAAAATTTAAAAAAAAAAATTTCGAAAAAAATTTTGAAAAAAAATTTTCGAAAAAAATTTTGAAAAAAAATTTTCGAAAAAAATTTTGAAAAAAATTTTCGAAAAAAATTTTGAAAAAAATTTTCGAAAAAAAAAATTTTGAAAAAAATTTTCAAAAAAAATTTTGAAAAAAATTCTGAAAAAAAATTTTTTTAAAAAATTTTGAAAAAAATTTTGAAAAAAAATTTTGAAAAAATTTCCAAAAAAAAATTTTGAAGAAAAATTTTCGAAAAAATTTTGAAAAAAAATTTTCGAAAAAAAATTTTTTAAAAATTTTGAAAAAAAATTTTCGAAAAAAATTTTGAAAAAATATTTTCGAAAAAAATTTTGAAAAAAAAAATTTTATGAAAAAAATTAAAAAAAAATAATTTCGAAAAAAATTTTGGAAAAAATTACGAAAAAAAATTTTCGAAAAAAATTTCGAAAAAAATTTTGAAAAAAATTTCAAAAAAAAATTTTCGGAAAAAAATTTATAATAAAATTTGAAAAAAATTTTGAAAAAAAATTTTGAAAAAAAATTTTCGAAAAAAATTTTTAAAAAAATTTCGAAAAAAAATTTTCGAAAAAAATTTTCAAAAAAAATTTCGAAAAAAATTTGAAAAAAATTTGGAAAAAATTTTTAAAAAAAATTTTCGAAAAAAATTTTGAAAAAAATTTTGAAAAAAATTTTTCGAAAAGAATTTTGAAAAAAAATTTTCGAAAAAAATTTTGAAAAAAATTTTGAAAAAAAATTTTGAAAAAAATTTTCGAAAAAAATTTTGAAAAAAATTTTCGAAAAAAATTTTGAAAAAAATTTTCGAAAAAAATTTTGAAAAAAATTTCGAAAAAAAATTTTCGAAAAAAATTTTGAAAAAAATTTCAAAAAAAAATTTTCGGAAAAATTTTATAAAAAAATTTGAAAAAAAATTTTGAAAAAAAATTTTCGAAAATAATTTTGAAAAAAAATTTTGAAAAAAATTTTTGAAAAAAATTTTGAAAAAAAAAATTTGAATAAAGTTTTGAAACAAAATTTTGAAAAAAATTTGGAAAAAATTTTCGAAAAAAATTTTGAAAAAAATTTTTAAAAAAATTTAAGAAAAAAAATTTGAAAAAAATTTTCGAAAAAAATTTTGAAAAAAAATTTTCAAAAAAAATTATGAAAAAAATTTTCAAAAAAAATTTTGAAAAAAAATTTTCGAAAAAAATTTTGAAAAAAATTTCGAAAAAAAATTTTCGAAAAAAATTTTCAAAAAAAATTTCGAAAAAAATTTCAAAAAAAAATTTTCGAAGAAAATTTTGAAAAAAATTTTCGAAAATTTTGAAAAAAAATTTTCGAAAAAAATTTTGAAAAAAAATTTTGAAAAAAATTTTCGAAAAAAATTTGAAAAAAATTTTGAAAAAAAATTTTGGAAAAAAATTTTGAAAAAAATTTTGAAAAAAATTTTCGAAAAAAATTTTAAAAAAAATTTTCGAAAAAAATTTTGAAAAAAATTTCAAAAAAAAATATTCGAAAAAAATTTTGAAAAAAAAATTGAAAAAAATTTTGAAAAAAAATTTTGAAAAAAAAATTTTGTAAAAAATTTTCGAAAAAAATTTTGAAAAAAATTGTGGAAAAAAATTTTTAAAAAAATTTTGAAAAAAAATTTTGAAAAAAATTTCCAAAAAAAAATTTTGAAAAAAAATTTTCGAAAAATTTTAAAAAAAAATTTTAAAAAAATTTTGAAAAAAAATTTTAAAAAAATTTTGAAAAAAAATTTTCGAAAAAAAATTTGAAAAAAATTTTGAAAAAAAATTTTCGAAAAAAATTTTAAAAAAAAAATTTCAAAAAAAAATTTGAAAAAAAATTTTCGAAAAAAATTTTGAAAAAAATTTCGTAAAAAATTTTGAAAAAAATTTCGAAAAAAAATTTTCGAAAAAAATTTTGAAAAAAAATTTTCGAAAAAAATTTTGAAAAAAAATTTTCGAAAAAAATTTTGAAAAAAAATTTTGAAAAAAATTTTCGAAAAATATTTTGAAAAAAATTTTCGAAAAAAATTTTGAAAAAAATTTTCGAAAAAAATTTGAAAAAAATTTTGAAAAAAAAATTTTGAAAAAAATTTTGAAAAAAATTTTGAAAAAAAAATTTCGAAAAAAATTTTGAAAAAAATTTTGAAAAAAATTTTGAAAAAAAATTTTGAAAAAAATTTTGAAAAAAAATTTTCGAAATATTTTGAAAAAAAATTTTCGAAAAAAAATTTTCGAAAAAAAATTTTAAAAAAATTTTCGAAAAAAAATTTTAAAAAAATTTTGAAAAAAAATTTTCGAAAAAAAATTTGAAAAAAATTTTGAAAAAAAATTTTCGAAAAAAATTTTGAAAAAAAATTTTCAAAAAAAATTTTGAAAAAAAATTTTCAAAAAAAAATTTGAAAAAAAATTTTCGAAAAAAATTTTGAAAAAAATTTCGAAAAAAAATTTTCGAAAAAAATTTTCAAAAAAAATTTCGAAATAAATTTCGAAAAAAATTTTGAAAAAAATTTCAAAAAAAAATTTTCGAAAAAAATTTTGAAAAAAAATTTTCGAAAAAAATTTTGAAAAAAAATTTTCGAAAAAAATTTTGAAAAAAAATTTTCGAAGAAAATTTTTAAAAAAATTTTCGAAAAAAATTTCGAAAAAAATTTTGAAAAAAATTTCAAAAAAAAAATTTTCAAAAAAAATTTTGAAAAAAAATTTGAAAAAAATTTTGAAAAAAAATTTTCGAAAAAAATTTTGAAAAAAAATTTTTGAAAAAAATTTTGAAAAAAATTATGAAAAAAAATTTTTTTAAAAAAATTTGAAAAAAATTTTGAAAAAAAATTTTTTAAAAAAATTTTGAAAAAAAATTTGAAAAAAATTTTGAAAAAAAAATTTTCGAAAAAAATTTTGAAAAAAAATTTTCGAAAAAAATTTAGAAAAAAATTTTCAAAAAAAATTTTGAAAAAAAATTTTTTTAAAAAATTTTGAAAAAAATTTTGAAAAAAATTTCAAAAAAAAATTTTCGGAAAAAAATTTATAAAATTTGAAAATAATTTTGAAAAAACATTTTCAAAAAAAATTTTCGAAAAAAATTTTGAAAAAAAATTTTGAAAAAAATTTTCGAAAAAAATTTTGAAAAACAATTTTCAAAAAAAATTCTGAAAAGAAATTTTCGAAAAAAATTTTGAAAAAAATTTCAAAAAAAAATTTTTGAAAAAAATTTTGAAAAAAATTTTGTAAAAAAAATTTTGAAAAAAATTTCCAAAAAAAATTTTGAAAAAAAATTTTCGAAAAATTTTGAAAAAAAATTTTCGAAAAAAAATTTTTAAAAAATTTTGAAAAAAAATTTTCGAAAAAAAATTTGAAAAAAATTTTAAAAAAAAATTTTCGAAAAAAATTTTGAAAAAAAATTTTTAAAAAAAATTTTGAAAAAAAAATTTCCAAAAAAAATTTTGAAAAAAAATTTTCAAAAAAAATTTTGAAAAAAATTTCGAAAAAAAATTTTCGAAAAAAATTTTCAAAAAAAATTTCGAAATAAATTTCGAAAAAAATTTTGAAAAAAATTTCAAAAAAAAATTTTCGAAAAAAATTTTGAAAAAAAATTTTCGAGGAAAATTTTGAAAAAAATTTTCGAAAAAAATTTCGAAAAAAATTTTGAAAAAAATTTCAAAAAAAATTTTCGAAAAAAATTTTGAAAAAAAATTTGAAAAAAATTTTGAAAAAAAATTTTCGAAAAAAATTTTGAAAAAAAATTTTTGAAAAAAATTTTCGAAAAAAATTTTGAAAAAAATTTTGAAACAAAATTTTTGAAAAAAATTTTGAAAAAAATTTTGAAAAAAAATTTTTTAAAAAAATTTTGAAAAAAATTTTGAAAAAAATTTTGAAAAAAAATTTTTTAAAAAAATTTTGAAAAAAATTTTGAAAAAAAAATTTGAAAAAAATTTCCAAAAAAAAATTTTGAAAAAAAATTTTCGAAAAAATTTTGAAAAAAAATTTTCGAAAAAAAATTTTAAAAAAATTTTGAAAAAAAATTTTCGAAAAAAATTTTGAAAAAATATTTTCGAAAAAAATTTCGAAAAAAAATTTTCGAAAAAAATTTTCGAAAAAAATTTCGAAAAAAATTTTGGAAAAAATTACGAAAAAAAAATTTCGAAAAAAATTTTGAAAAAAAATTTGAAAAAAATTTAAAAAAAAAAATTTCGAAAAAAATTTTGAAAAAAAATTTTCGAAAAAAATTTTGAAAAAAAATTTTCGAAAAAAATTTTGAAAAAAATTTTCGAAAAAAATTTTGAAAAAAATTTTCGAAAAAAAAAATTTTGAAAAAAATTTTCAAAAAAAATTTTGAAAAAAATTCTGAAAAAAAATTTTTTTTAAAAATTTTGAAAAAAATTTTGAAAAAAAATTTTGAAAAAATTTCCAAAAAAAAATTTTGAAGAAAAATTTTCGAAAAAATTTTGAAAAAAAATTTTCGAAAAAAAATTTTTTAAAAATTTTGAAAAAAAATTTTCGAAAAAAATTTTGAAAAAATATTTTCGAAAAAAATTTTGAAAAAAAAAATTTTATGAAAAAAATTTAAAAAAAAAAATTTCGAAAAAAATTTTGGAAAAAATTACGAAAAAAAATTTTCGAAAAAAATTTCGAAAAAAATTTTGAAAAAAATTTCAAAAAAAAATTTTCGGAAAAAAATTTATAATAAAATTTGAAAAAAATTTTGAAAAAAAATTTTGAAAAAAAATTTTCGAAAAAAATTTTTAAAAAAATTTCGAAAAAAAATTTTCGAAAAAAATTTTCAAAAAAAATTTCGAAAAAAATTTGAAAAAAATTTGGAAAAAATTTTTAAAAAAAATTTTCGAAAAAAATTTTGAAAAAAATTTTGAAAAAAATTTTTCGAAAAGAATTTTGAAAAAAAATTTTCGAAAAAAATTTTGAAAAAAATTTTGAAAAAAAATTTTGAAAAAAATTTTCGAAAAAAATTTTGAAAAAAATTTTCGAAAAAAATTTTGAAAAAAATTTTCGAAAAAAATTTTGAAAAAAATTTCGAAAAAAAATTTTCGAAAAAAATTTTGAAAAAAATTTCAAAAAAAAATTTTCGGAAAAATTTTATAAAAAAATTTGAAAAAAAATTTTGAAAAAAAATTTTCGAAAATAATTTTGAAAAAAAATTTTGAAAAAAATTTTTGAAAAAAATTTTGAAAAAAAAAATTTGAATAAAGTTTTGAAACAAAATTTTGAAAAAAATTTGGAAAAAATTTTCGAAAAAAATTTTGAAAAAAATTTTTAAAAAAATTTAAGAAAAAAAATTTGAAAAAAATTTTCGAAAAAAATTTTGAAAAAAAATTTTCAAAAAAAATTATGAAAAAAATTTTCAAAAAAAATTTTGAAAAAAAATTTTCGAAAAAAATTTTGAAAAAAATTTCGAAAAAAAATTTTCGAAAAAAATTTTCAAAAAAAATTTCGAAAAAAATTTCAAAAAAAAATTTTCGAAGAAAATTTTGAAAAAAATTTTCGAAAATTTTGAAAAAAAATTTTCGAAAAAAATTTTGAAAAAAAATTTTGAAAAAAATTTTCGAAAAAAATTTGAAAAAAATTTTGAAAAAAAATTTTGGAAAAAAATTTTGAAAAAAATTTTGAAAAAAATTTTTGAAAAAATTTTCGAAAAAAATTTTAAAAAAAATTTCGAAAAAAATTTTGAAAAAAATTTCAAAAAAAAATATTCGAAAAAATTTTGAAAAAAAAATTGAAAAAAATTTTGAAAAAAAATTTTGAAAAAAAAATTTTGTAAAAAATTTTCGAAAAAAATTTTGAAAAAAATTGTGGAAAAAAATTTTTAAAAAAATTTTGAAAAAAAATTTTGAAAAAAATTTCCAAAAAAAAATTTTGAAAAAAAATTTTCGAAAAATTTTTAAAAAAAATTTTAAAAAAATTTTGAAAAAAATTTTAAAAAAATTTTGAAAAAAATTTTCGAAAAAAATTGAAAAAAATTTTGAAAAAAAATTTTCGAAAAAAATTTTAAAAAAAAAATTTCAAAAAAAAATTTGAAAAAAAATTTTCGAAAAAAATTTGAAAAAAATTCGTAAAAAATTTTGAAAAAAATTTCGAAAAAAAATTTTCGAAAAAAATTTTGAAAAAAAATTTTCGAAAAAAATTTTGAAAAAAAATTTTCGAAAAAAATTTTGAAAAAAATTTTGAAAAAATTTTCGAAAAATATTTTGAAAAAAATTTTCGAAAAAAATTTTGAAAAAAATTTTCGAAAAAAATTTGAAAAAAATTTTGAAAAAAAATTTTGAAAAAAATTTTGAAAAAATTTGAAAAAAAAATTTCGAAAAAAATTTTGAAAAAAATTTTGAAAAAAATTTTGAAAAAAAATTTTGAAAAAAATTTTGAAAAAAAATTTTCGAAATATTTTGAAAAAAAATTTTCGAAAAAAAATTTTCGAAAAAAAATTTTAAAAAAATTTTCGAAAAAAAATTTTAAAAAAATTTTGAAAAAAAATTTTCGAAAAAAAATTTGAAAAAAATTTTGAAAAAAAATTTTCGAAAAAAATTTTGAAAAAAAATTTTCAAAAAAAATTTTGAAAAAAAATTTTCAAAAAAAAATTTGAAAAAAAATTTTCGAAAAAAATTTTGAAAAAAATTTCGAAAAAAAATTTTCGAAAAAAATTTTCAAAAAAAATTTCGAAATAAATTTCGAAAAAAATTTTGAAAAAAATTTCAAAAAAAAATTTTCGAAAAAAATTTTGAAAAAAAATTTTCGAAAAAAATTTTGAAAAAAAATTTTCGAAAAAAATTTTGAAAAAAAATTTTCGAAGAAAATTTTTAAAAAAATTTTCGAAAAAAATTTCGAAAAAAATTTTGAAAAAAATTTCAAAAAAAAAATTTTCAAAAAAAATTTTGAAAAAAAATTTGAAAAAAATTTTGAAAAAAAATTTTCGAAAAAAATTTTGAAAAAAAATTTTTGAAAAAAATTTTGAAAAAAATTATGAAAAAAAATTTTTTTAAAAAAATTTGAAAAAAATTTTGAAAAAAAATTTTTTAAAAAAATTTTGAAAAAAAATTTGAAAAAAATTTTGAAAAAAAAATTTTCGAAAAAAATTTTGAAAAAAAATTTTCGAAAAAAATTTAGAAAAAAATTTTCAAAAAAAATTTTGAAAAAAAATTTTTTTAAAAAATTTTGAAAAAAATTTTGAAAAAAATTTCAAAAAAAAATTTTCGGAAAAAAATTTATAAAATTTGAAAATAATTTTGAAAAAACATTTTCAAAAAAAATTTTCGAAAAAAATTTTGAAAAAAAATTTTGAAAAAAATTTTCGAAAAAAATTTTGAAAAACAATTTTCAAAAAAAATTCTGAAAAGAAATTTTCGAAAAGAATTTTTAAAAAAATTTCGAAAAAAATTTTCGAAAAAAATTTTCAAAAAAAATTTCAAAAAAAATTTCGAAAAAAATTTTGAAAAAAATTTCAAAAAAAAATTTTCGAAAAAAATTTTGAAAAAGATTATGAAAAAAAATTTTTGAAAAAAATTTTGAAAAAAAATTTTCGAAAAAAATTTTGAAAAAAAATTTTCAAAAAAAATTTTGAAAAAAAATTTTCAAAAAAAAATTTGAAAAAAAATTTTCGAAAAAAATTTTGAAAAAAATTTCGAAAAAAAATTTTCGAAAAAAATTTTCAAAAAAAATTTCGAAATAAATTTCGAAAAAAATTTTGAAAAAAATTTCAAAAAAAAATTTTCGAAAAAAATTTTGAAAAAAAATTTTCGAAAAAAATTTTGAAAAAAAATTTTCGAAAAAAATTTTGAAAAAAAATTTTCGAAGAAAATTTTTAAAAAAATTTTCGAAAAAAATTTCGAAAAAAATTTTGAAAAAAATTTCAAAAAAAAAATTTTCAAAAAAAATTTTGAAAAAAAATTTGAAAAAAATTTTGAAAAAAAATTTTCGAAAAAAATTTTGAAAAAAAATTTTTGAAAAAAATTTTGAAAAAAATTATGAAAAAAAATTTTTTAAAAAAAATTTGAAAAAAATTTTGAAAAAAAATTTTTTAAAAAAATTTTGAAAAAAAATTTGAAAAAAATTTTGAAAAAAAAATTTTCGAAAAAAATTTTGAAAAAAAATTTTCGAAAAAAATTTAGAAAAAAATTTTCAAAAAAAATTTTGAAAAAAAATTTTTTTAAAAAATTTTGAAAAAAATTTTGAAAAAAATTTCAAAAAAAAATTTTCGGAAAAAAATTTATAAAATTTGAAAATAATTTTGAAAAAACATTTTCAAAAAAAATTTTCGAAAAAAATTTTGAAAAAAAATTTTGAAAAAAATTTTCGAAAAAAATTTTGAAAAACAATTTTCAAAAAAAATTCTGAAAAGAAATTTTCGAAAAGAATTTTTAAAAAAATTTCGAAAAAAATTTTCGAAAAAAATTTTCAAAAAAAATTTCAAAAAAAATTTCGAAAAAAATTTTGAAAAAAATTTCAAAAAAAAATTTTCGAAAAAAATTTTGAAAAAGATTATGAAAAAAAATTTTCGAAAAAAATTTTGAAAAAAATTTTCGAAAAAAATTTTGAAAAAAATTTTCGAAAAAAATTTTGAAAAAAATTTCAAAAAAAAATTTTTGAAAAAAATTTTGAAAAAAATTTTGTAAAAAAAATTTTGAAAAAAATTTCCAAAAAAAATTTTGAAAAAAAATTTTCGAAAAATTTTGAAAAAAAATTTTCGAAAAAAAATTTTTAAAAAATTTTGAAAAAAAATTTTCGAAAAAAAATTTGAAAAAAATTTTGAAAAAAAATTTTCGAAAAAAATTTTGAAAAAAAATTTTTAAAAAAATTTTGAAAAAAAATTTTCAAAAAAAATTTTGAAAAAAAATTTTCAAAAAAAATTTTGAAAAAAATTTCGAAAAAAAATTTTCGAAAAAAATTTTCAAAAAAAATTTCGAAATAAATTTCGAAAAAAATTTTGAAAAAAATTTCAAAAAAAAATTTTCGAAAAAAATTTTGAAAAAAAATTTTCGAGGAAAATTTTGAAAAAAATTTTCGAAAAAAATTTCGAAAAAAATTTTGAAAAAAATTTCAAAAAAAATTTTCGAAAAAAATTTTGAAAAAAAATTTGAAAAAAATTTTGAAAAAAAATTTTCGAAAAAAATTTTGAAAAAAAATTTTTGAAAAAAATTTTCGAAAAAAATTTTGAAAAAAATTTTGAAACAAAATTTTTTAAAAAAAATTTTGAAAAAAATTTTGAAAAAAAATTTTTTAAAAAAATTTTGAAAAAAATTTTGAAAAAAATTTTGAAAAAAAATTTTTTAAAAAAATTTTGAAAAAAATTTTGAAAAAAAAATTTGAAAAAAATTTCCAAAAAAAAATTTTGAAAAAAAATTTTCGAAAAAATTTTGAAAAAAAATTTTCGAAAAAAAATTTTAAAAAAATTTTGAAAAAAAATTTTCGAAAAAAATTTTGAAATAATATTTTCGAAAAAAATTTCGAAAAAAAATTTTCGAAAAAAATTTTCGAAAAAAATTTCGAAAAAAATTTTGGAAAAAATTACGAAAAAAAAATTTCGAAAAAAATTTTGAAAAAAAATTTGAAAAAAATTTAAAAAAAAAAATTTCGAAAAAAATTTTGAAAAAAAATTTTCGAAAAAAATTTTGAAAAAAAATTTTCGAAAAAAATTTTGAAAAAAATTTTCGAAAAAAATTTTGAAAAAAATTTTCGAAAAAAAAAATTTTGAAAAAAATTTTCAAAAAAAATTTTGAAAAAAATTCTGAAAAAAAATTTTTTTTAAAAATTTTGAAAAAAATTTTGAAAAAAAATTTTGAAAAAATTTCCAAAAAAAAATTTTGAAGAAAAATTTTCGAAAAAATTTTGAAAAAAAATTTTCGAAAAAAAATTTTTTAAAAATTTTGAAAAAAAATTTTCGAAAAAAATTTTGAAAAAATATTTTCGAAAAAAATTTTGAAAAAAAAAATTTTATGAAAAAAATTTAAAAAAAAAAATTTCGAAAAAAATTTTGGAAAAAATTACGAAAAAAAATTTTCGAAAAAAATTTCGAAAAAAATTTTGAAAAAAATTTCAAAAAAAAATTTTCGGAAAAAAATTTATAATAAAATTTGAAAAAAATTTTGAAAAAAAATTTTGAAAAAAAATTTTCGAAAAAAATTTTTAAAAAAATTTCGAAAAAAAATTTTCGAAAAAAATTTTCAAAAAAAATTTCGAAAAAAATTTGAAAAAAATTTGGAAAAAATTTTTAAAAAAAATTTTCGAAAAAAATTTTGAAAAAAATTTTGAAAAAAATTTTTCGAAAAGAATTTTGAAAAAAAATTTTCGAAAAAAATTTTGAAAAAAATTTTGAAAAAAAATTTTGAAAAAAATTTTCGAAAAAAATTTTGAAAAAAATTTTCGAAAAAAATTTTGAAAAAAATTTTCGAAAAAAATTTTGAAAAAAATTTCGAAAAAAAATTTTCGAAAAAAATTTTGAAAAAAATTTCAAAAAAAAATTTTCGGAAAAATTTTATAAAAAAATTTGAAAAAAAATTTTGAAAAAAAATTTTCGAAAATAATTTTGAAAAAAAATTTTGAAAAAAATTTTTGAAAAAAATTTTGAAAAAAAAAATTTGAATAAAGTTTTGAAACAAAATTTTGAAAAAAATTTGGAAAAAATTTTCGAAAAAATTTTCGAAAAAAATTTTTAAAAAAATTTAAGAAAAAAAATTTGAAAAAAATTTTCGAAAAAAATTTTGAAAAAAAATTTTCAAAAAAAATTATGAAAAAAATTTTCAAAAAAAATTTTGAAAAAAAATTTTCGAAAAAATTTTGAAAAAAATTTCGAAAAAAAATTTTCGAAAAAAATTTTCAAAAAAAATTTCGAAAAAAATTTCAAAAAAAAATTTTCGAAGAAAATTTTGAAAAAAATTTTCGAAAATTTTGAAAAAAAATTTTCGAAAAAAATTTTGAAAAAAAATTTTGAAAAAAATTTTCGAAAAAAATTTGAAAAAAATTTTGAAAAAAAATTTTGGAAAAAAATTTTGAAAAAAATTTTGAAAAAAATTTTCGAAAAAAATTTTTAAAAAAATTTTCGAAAAAAATTTTGAAAAAAATTTCAAAAAAAAATATTCGAAAAAAATTTTGAAAAAAAAATTGAAAAAAATTTTGAAAAAAAATTTTGAAAAAAAATTTTGTAAAAAATTTTCGAAAAAAATTTTGAAAAAAATTGTGGAAAAAAATTTTTAAAAAAATTTTGAAAAAAAATTTTGAAAAAAATTTCCAAAAAAAAATTTTGAAAAAAAATTTTCGAAAAATTTTAAAAAAAAATTTTAAAAAATTTTGAAAAAAAATTTTAAAAAAATTTTGAAAAAAAATTTTCGAAAAAAAATTTGAAAAAAATTTTGAAAAAAAATTTTCGAAAAAAATTTTGAAAAAAAAATTTCAAAAAAAAATTTGAAAAAAAATTTTCGAAAAAAATTTTGAAAAAAATTTCGAAAAAAATTTTGAAAAAAATTTCGAAAAAAAATTTTCGAAAAAATTTTGAAAAAAAATTTTCGAAAAAAATTTTGAAAAAAAATTTTCGAAAAAAATTTTGAAAAAAAATTTTGAAAAAAATTTTCGAAAAATATTTTGAAAAAAATTTTCGAAAAAAATTTTGAAAAAAATTTTCGAAAAAAATTTGAAAAAAATTTTGAAAAAAAAATTTTGAAAAAAATTTTGAAAAAAATTTTGAAAAAAAATTTTCGAAAAAAAGTTTGAAAAAAATTTTGAAAAAAATTTTGAAAAAAAATTTTGAAAAAAATTTCCAAAAAAAAATTTTGAAAAAAAATTTTCGAAATATTTTGAAAAAAAATTTTCGAAAAAAAATTTTAAAAAAATTTTCGAAAAAAAATTTTAAAAAAATTTTGAAAAAAAATTTTCGAAAAAAAATTTGAAAAAAATTTTGAAAAAAAATTTTCGAAAAAAATTTTGAAAAAAAATTTTCAAAAAAAATTTTGAAAAAAAATTTTCAAAAAAAAATTTGAAAAAAAATTTTCGAAAAAAATTTTGAAAAAAATTTCGAAAAAAAATTTTCGAAAAAAATTTTCAAAAAAAATTTCGAAATAAATTTCGAAAAAAATTTTGAAAAAAATTTCAAAAAAAAATTTTGAAAAAAATTTTGAAAAAAATTTTTCGAAAAGAATTTTGAAAAAAAATTTTCGAAAAAAATTTTGAAAAAAAATTTTGAAAAAAATTTTGAAAAAAATTTCGAAAAAAAATTTTCGAAAAATATTTTGAAAAAAATTTCAAAAAAAAATTTTCGGAAAAAATTTTATAAAAAAATTTGAAAAAAAATTTTGAAAAAAAATTTTCGAAAATAATTTTGAAAAAAAATTTTGAAAAACATTTTTGAAAAAAATTTTGAAAAAAAAAATTTGAATAAAGTTTTGAAACAAAATTTTGAAAAAAATTTGGAAAAAATTTTCGAAAAAAATTTTGAAAAAAATTTTTAAAAAAATTTAAGAAAAAAAATTTGAAAAAAATTTTCGAAAAAAATTTTGAAAAAAAATTTTCAAAAAAAATTATGAAAAAAATTTTCAAAAAAAATTTTGAAAAAAAATTTTCGAAAAAAATTTTGAAAAAAATTTCGAAAAAAAATTTTCGAAAAAAATTTTCAAAGAAAATTTCGAAAAAAATTTCAAAAAAAAATTTTCGAAGAAAATTTTGAAAAAAATTTTCGAAAAAAATTTTAAAAAAAAATTTTCGAAAAAAATTTTGAAAAAAAATTTTGAAAAAAATTTTCGAAAAAAATTTGAAAAAAATTTTGAAAAAAAATTTTTGAAAAAAATTTTGAAAAAAATTTTGAAAAAAATTTTCGAAAAAAATTTTTAAAAAAATTTTCGAAAAAAATTTTGAAAAAAATTTCAAAAAAAAATATTCGAAAAAAATTTTGAAAAAAAAATTGAAAAAAATTTTGAAAAAAAATTTTGAAAAAAAATTTTGTAAAAAATTTTCGAAAAGAATTTTGAAAAAAATTGTGGAAAAAAATTTTTAAAAAAATTTTGAAAAAAAATTTTGAAAAAAATTTCCAAAAAAAAATTTTGAAAAAAATTTCAAAAAAAAATTTTCGGAAAAAAATTTATAAAATTTGAAAATAATTTTGAAAAAACATTTTCAAAAAAAAATTTCGAAAAAAATTTTGAAAAAAAATTTTGAAAAAAATTTTCGAAAAAAATTTTGAAAAACAATTTTCAAAAAAAATTCTGAAAAGAAATTTTCGAAAAGAATTTTTAAAAAAATTTCGAAAAAAATTTTCGAAAAAAATTTTCAAAAAAAATTTCAAAAAAAATTTCGAAAAAAATTTTGAAAAAAATTTCAAAAAAAAATTTTCGAAAAAAATTTTGAAAAAGATTATGAAAAAAAATTTTCGAAAAAAATTTTGAAAAAAATTTTCGAAAAAAATTTTGAAAAAAATTTTCGAAAAAAATTTTGAAAAAAATTTCAAAAAAAAATTTTTGAAAAAAATTTTGAAAAAAATTTTGAAAAAAAATTTTGAAAAAAATTTCCAAAAAAAATTTTGAAAAAAAATTTTCGAAAAATTTTGAAAAAAAATTTTCGAAAAAAAATTTTTAAAAAATTTTGAAAAAAAATTTTCGAAAAAAAATTTGAAAAAAATTTTGAAAAAAAATTTTCGAAAAAAATTTTGAAAAAAAATTTTTAAAAAAAATTTTGAAAAAAAATTTTCAAAAAAAATTTTGAAAAAAAATTTTCAAAAAAAATTTTGAAAAAAATTTCGAAAAAAAATTTTCGAAAAAAATTTTCAAAAAAAATTTCGAAATAAATTTCGAAAAAAATTTTGAAAAAAATTTCAAAAAAAAATTTTCGAAAAAAATTTTGAAAAAAAATTTTCGAGGAAAATTTTGAAAAAAATTTTCGAAAAAAATTTCGAAAAAAATTTTGAAAAAAATTTCAAAAAAAATTTTCGAAAAAAATTTTGAAAAAAAATTTGAAAAAAATTTTGAAAAAAAATTTTCGAAAAAAATTTTGAAAAAAAATTTTTGAAAAAAATTTTCGAAAAAAATTTTGAAAAAAATTTTGAAACAAAATTTTTGAAAAAAATTTTGAAAAAAATTTTGAAAAAAAATTTTTTAAAAAAATTTTGAAAAAAATTTTGAAAAAAATTTTGAAAAAAAATTTTTTAAAAAAATTTTGAAAAAAATTTTGAAAAAAAAATTTGAAAAAAATTTCCAAAAAAAAATTTTGAAAAAAAATTTTCGAAAAAATTTTGAAAAAAAATTTTCGAAAAAAAATTTTAAAAAAATTTTGAAAAAAAATTTTCGAAAAAAATTTTGAAAAAATATTTTCGAAAAAAATTTCGAAAAAAAATTTTCGAAAAAAATTTTCGAAAAAAATTTCCAAAAAAAATTTTGGAAAAAATTACGAAAAAAAAATTTCGAAAAAAATTTTGAAAAAAAATTTGAAAAAAATTTAAAAAAAAAATTTCGAAAAAAATTTTGAAAAAAAATTTTCGAAAAAAATTTTGAAAAAAAATTTTCGAAAAAAATTTTGAAAAAAATTTTCGAAAAAAATTTTGAAAAAAATTTTCGAAAAAAAAAATTTTGAAAAAAATTTTCAAAAAAAATTTTGAAAAAAATTCTGAAAAAAAATTTTTTTAAAAAATTTTGAAAAAAATTTTGAAAAAAAATTTTGAAAAAATTTCCAAAAAAAAATTTTGAAGAAAAATTTTCGAAAAAATTTTGAAAAAAAATTTTCGAAAAAAAATTTTTTAAAAATTTTGAAAAAAAATTTTCGAAAAAAATTTTGAAAAAATATTTTCGAAAAAAATTTTGAAAAAAAAAATTTTATGAAAAAAATTAAAAAAAAATAATTTCGAAAAAAATTTTGGAAAAAATTACGAAAAAAAATTTTCGAAAAAAATTTCGAAAAAAATTTTGAAAAAAATTTCAAAAAAAAATTTTCGGAAAAAAATTTATAATAAAATTTGAAAAAAATTTTGAAAAAAAATTTTGAAAAAAAATTTTCGAAAAAAATTTTTAAAAAAATTTCGAAAAAAAATTTTCGAAAAAAATTTTCAAAAAAAATTTCGAAAAAAATTTGAAAAAAATTTGGAAAAAATTTTTAAAAAAAATTTTCGAAAAAAATTTTGAAAAAAATTTTGAAAAAAATTTTTCGAAAAGAATTTTGAAAAAAAATTTTCGAAAAAAATTTTGAAAAAAATTTTGAAAAAAAATTTTGAAAAAAATTTTCGAAAAAAATTTTGAAAAAAATTTTCGAAAAAAATTTTGAAAAAAATTTTCGAAAAAAATTTTGAAAAAAATTTCGAAAAAAAATTTTCGAAAAAAATTTTGAAAAAAATTTCAAAAAAAAATTTTCGGAAAAATTTTATAAAAAAATTTGAAAAAAAATTTTGAAAAAAAATTTTCGAAAATAATTTTGAAAAAAAATTTTGAAAAAAATTTTTGAAAAAAATTTTGAAAAAAAAAATTTGAATAAAGTTTTGAAACAAAATTTTGAAAAAAATTTGGAAAAAATTTTCAAAAAAAATTTTGAAAAAAATTTTTAAAAAAATTTAAGAAAAAAAATTTGAAAAAAATTTTCGAAAAAAATTTTGAAAAAAAATTTTCAAAAAAAATTATGAAAAAAATTTTCAAAAAAAATTTTGAAAAAAAATTTTCGAAAAAAATTTTGAAAAAAATTTCGAAAAAAAATTTTCGAAAAAAATTTTCAAAAAAAATTTCGAAAAAAATTTCAAAAAAAAATTTTCGAAGAAAATTTTGAAAAAAATTTTCGAAAATTTTTAAAAAAAAATTTTCGAAAAAAATTTTGAAAAAAAATTTTGAAAAAAATTTTCGAAAAAAATTTGAAAAAAATTTTGAAAAAAAATTTTGGAAAAAAATTTTGAAAAAAATTTTGAAAAAAATTTTCGAAAAAAATTTTAAAAAAAATTTTCGAAAAAAATTTTGAAAAAAATTTCAAAAAAAAATATTCGAAAAAAATTTTGAAAAAAAAATTGAAAAAAATTTTGAAAAAAAATTTTGAAAAAAAAATTTTGTAAAAAATTTTCGAAAAAAATTTTGAAAAAAATTGTGGAAAAAAATTTTTAAAAAAATTTTGAAAAAAAATTTTGAAAAAAATTTCCAAAAAAAAATTTTGAAAAAAAATTTTCGAAAAATTTTAAAAAAAAATTTTAAAAAAATTTTGAAAAAAAATTTTAAAAAAATTTTGAAAAAAAATTTTCGAAAAAAAATTTGAAAAAAATTTTGAAAAAAAATTTTCGAAAAAAATTTTAAAAAAAAAATTTCAAAAAAAAATTTGAAAAAAAATTTTCGAAAAAAATTTTGAAAAAAATTTCGTAAAAAATTTTGAAAAAAATTTCGAAAAAAAATTTTCGAAAAAAATTTTGAAAAAAAATTTTCGAAAAAAATTTTGAAAAAAAATTTTCGAAAAAAATTTTGAAAAAAAATTTTGAAAAAAATTTTCGAAAAATATTTTGAAAAAAATTTTCGAAAAAAATTTTGAAAAAAATTTTCGAAAAAAATTTGAAAAAAATTTTGAAAAAAAAATTTTGAAAAAAATTTTGAAAAAAATTTTGAAAAAAAAATTTCGAAAAAAATTTTGAAAAAAATTTTGAAAAAAATTTTGAAAAAAAATTTTGAAAAAAATTTTGAAAAAAAATTTTCGAAATATTTTGAAAAAAAATTTTCGAAAAAAAATTTTCGAAAAAAAATTTTAAAAAAATTTTCGAAAAAAAATTTTAAAAAAATTTTGAAAAAAAATTTTCGAAAAAAAATTTGAAAAAAATTTTGAAAAAAAATTTTCGAAAAAAATTTTGAAAAAAAATTTTCAAAAAAAATTTTGAAAAAAAATTTTCAAAAAAAAATTTGAAAAAAAATTTTCGAAAAAAATTTTGAAAAAAATTTCGAAAAAAAATTTTCGAAAAAAATTTTCAAAAAAAATTTCGAAATAAATTTCGAAAAAAATTTTGAAAAAAATTTCAAAAAAAAATTTTCGAAAAAAATTTTGAAAAAAAATTTTCGAAAAAAATTTTGAAAAAAAATTTTCGAAAAAAATTTTGAAAAAAAATTTTCGAAGAAAATTTTTAAAAAAATTTTCGAAAAAAATTTCGAAAAAAATTTTGAAAAAAATTTCAAAAAAAAAATTTTCAAAAAAAATTTTGAAAAAAAATTTGAAAAAAATTTTGAAAAAAAATTTTCGAAAAAAATTTTGAAAAAAAATTTTTGAAAAAAATTTTGAAAAAAATTATGAAAAAAAATTTTTTTAAAAAAATTTGAAAAAAATTTTGAAAAAAAATTTTTTAAAAAAATTTTGAAAAAAAATTTGAAAAAAATTTTGAAAAAAAAATTTTCGAAAAAAATTTTGAAAAAAAATTTTCGAAAAAAAAATTTCGAAAAAAATTTTCAAAAAAATTTTCGAAAGAATTTTTTTAAAAAATTATTCGAAAAAAATTTTTAAAAAAATTTTCGAAAAAAATTTCTTAAAAAAAATTTTCGAAAAAAATTTCGAAAAAAAATTTTCGAAAAAAATTTGGAAAAAAAATTTCGAAAAATATTTTTAAAAAAATTTTTGAAAAAAATTTCGAAAAAAAATTTTGAAAAAAAGTTTCGAAAAAAATTTTCAAAAAAATTTTCGAAAAAAATTTTCAAAAAAAATTTTCAAAAAAATTTTTGAAAAAAATTTCGAAAAAAAATTTGCGAAAAAAATTTGGAAAAAAATTTTCGAAAAAAATTTCGAAAAAAAATTTTCGAAAAAAATTTTGAAAAAAAATTTCGAAAAAAATTTTTAAAAAAATTTTCGAAAAAAATTTCGAAAAAAAATTTTCGAAAAAAATTCCAAAAAAAAATTTCAAAAAAATTTTTCGAAAAAAATTTTCAAAAAAATTTGTGAAAAAAATTTGGAAAAAAATTTTCGAAAAAAATTTTGAAAGAAATTTTCGAAAAAAAATTTTCGAAAAAAATTTTCAAAAAAATTTTCGAAAAAAAATTTTCGAAAATAATTTTGAAAAAAAATTTTGAAAAAATTTTTAAAAAAATTTTCGAAAAAAATTTCGAAAAAAAATTTTCGAAAAAAAATTTGAAAAAAATTTTCAAAAAAATTTTCGAAAAAAATTTTGAAAAAAAATTTCGAAAAAAATTTTCAAAAAAATTTTCGAAAAAAATTTTCAAAAAAATTTTTCGAAAAAAAATTTTCGAAAAAAATTTTGAAAAAAAATTTTCGAAAAAATTACGAAAAAAAAATTTCGAAAAAAATTTTGAAAAAAAATTTGAAAAAAATTTAAAAAAAAAAATTTCGAAAAAAATTTTGAAAAAAAATTTTCGAAAAAAATTTTGAAAAAAAATTTTCGAAAAAAATTTTGAAAAAAATTTTCGAAAAAAATTTTGAAAAAAATTTTCGAAAAAAAAAATTTTGAAAAAAATTTTCAAAAAAAATTTTGAAAAAAATTCTGAAAAAAAATTTTTTTAAAAAATTTTGAAAAAAATTTTGAAAAAAAATTTTGAAAAAATTTCCAAAAAAAAATTTTGAAGAAAAATTTTCGAAAAAATTTTGAAAAAAAATTTTCGAAAAAAAATTTTTTAAAAATTTTGAAAAAAAATTTTCGAAAAAAATTTTGAAAAAATATTTTCGAAAAAAATTTTGAAAAAAAAAATTTTATGAAAAAAATTAAAAAAAAATAATTTCGAAAAAAATTTTGGAAAAAATTACGAAAAAAAATTTTCGAAAAAAATTTCGAAAAAAATTTTGAAAAAAATTTCAAAAAAAAATTTTCGGAAAAAAATTTATAATAAAATTTGAAAAAAATTTTGAAAAAAAATTTTGAAAAAAAATTTTCGAAAAAAATTTTTAAAAAAATTTCGAAAAAAAATTTTCGAAAAAAATTTTCAAAAAAAATTTCGAAAAAAATTTGAAAAAAATTTGGAAAAAATTTTTAAAAAAAATTTTCGAAAAAAATTTTGAAAAAAATTTTGAAAAAAATTTTTCGAAAAGAATTTTGAAAAAAAATTTTCGAAAAAAATTTTGAAAAAAATTTTGAAAAAAAATTTTGAAAAAAATTTTCGAAAAAAATTTTGAAAAAAATTTTCGAAAAAAATTTTGAAAAAAATTTTCGAAAAAAATTTTGAAAAAAATTTCGAAAAAAAATTTTCGAAAAAAATTTTGAAAAAAATTTCAAAAAAAAATTTTCGGAAAAATTTTATAAAAAAATTTGAAAAAAAATTTTGAAAAAAAATTTTCGAAAATAATTTTGAAAAAAAATTTTGAAAAAAATTTTTGAAAAAAATTTTGAAAAAAAAAATTTGAATAAAGTTTTGAAACAAAATTTTGAAAAAAATTTGGAAAAAATTTTCGAAAAAAATTTTGAAAAAAATTTTTAAAAAAATTTAAGAAAAAAAATTTGAAAAAAATTTTCGAAAAAAATTTTGAAAAAAAATTTTCAAAAAAAATTATGAAAAAAATTTTCAAAAAAAATTTTGAAAAAAAATTTTCGAAAAAAATTTTGAAAAAAATTTCGAAAAAAAATTTTCGAAAAAAATTTTCAAAAAAAATTTCGAAAAAAATTTCAAAAAAAAATTTTCGAAGAAAATTTTGAAAAAAATTTTCGAAAATTTTGAAAAAAAATTTTCGAAAAAAATTTTGAAAAAAAATTTTGAAAAAAATTTTCGAAAAAAATTTGAAAAAAATTTTGAAAAAAAATTTTGGAAAAAAATTTTGAAAAAAATTTTGAAAAAAATTTTCGAAAAAAATTTTAAAAAAAATTTTCGAAAAAAATTTTGAAAAAAATTTCAAAAAAAAATATTCGAAAAAAATTTTGAAAAAAAAATTGAAAAAAATTTTGAAAAAAAATTTTGAAAAAAAAATTTTGTAAAAAATTTTCGAAAAAAATTTTGAAAAAAATTGTGGAAAAAAATTTTTAAAAAAATTTTGAAAAAAAATTTTGAAAAAAATTTCCAAAAAAAAATTTTGAAAAAAAATTTTCGAAAAATTTTAAAAAAAAATTTTAAAAAAATTTTGAAAAAAAATTTTAAAAAAATTTTGAAAAAAAATTTTCGAAAAAAAATTTGAAAAAAATTTTGAAAAAAAATTTTCGAAAAAAATTTTAAAAAAAAAATTTCAAAAAAAAATTTGAAAAAAAATTTTCGAAAAAAATTTTGAAAAAAATTTCGTAAAAAATTTTGAAAAAAATTTCGAAAAAAAATTTTCGAAAAAAATTTTGAAAAAAAATTTTCGAAAAAAATTTTGAAAAAAAATTTTCGAAAAAAATTTTGAAAAAAAATTTTGAAAAAAATTTTCGAAAAATATTTTGAAAAAAATTTTCGAAAAAAATTTTGAAAAAAATTTTCGAAAAAAATTTGAAAAAAATTTTGAAAAAAAAATTTTGAAAAAAATTTTGAAAAAAATTTTGAAAAAAAAATTTCGAAAAAAATTTTGAAAAAAATTTTGAAAAAAATTTTGAAAAAAAATTTTGAAAAAAATTTTGAAAAAAAATTTTCGAAATATTTTGAAAAAAAATTTTCGAAAAAAAATTTTCGAAAAAAAATTTTAAAAAAATTTTCGAAAAAAAATTTTAAAAAAATTTTGAAAAAAAATTTTCGAAAAAAAATTTGAAAAAAATTTTGAAAAAAAATTTTCGAAAAAAATTTTGAAAAAAAATTTTCAAAAAAAATTTTGAAAAAAAATTTTCAAAAAAAAATTTGAAAAAAAATTTTCGAAAAAAATTTTGAAAAAAATTTCGAAAAAAAATTTTCGAAAAAAATTTTCAAAAAAAATTTCGAAATAAATTTCGAAAAAAATTTTGAAAAAAATTTCAAAAAAAAATTTTCGAAAAAAATTTTGAAAAAAAATTTTCGAAAAAAATTTTGAAAAAAAATTTTCGAAAAAAATTTTGAAAAAAAATTTTCGAAGAAAATTTTTAAAAAAATTTTCGAAAAAAATTTCGAAAAAAATTTTGAAAAAAATTTCAAAAAAAAAATTTTCAAAAAAAATTTTGAAAAAAAATTTGAAAAAAATTTTGAAAAAAAATTTTCGAAAAAAATTTTGAAAAAAAATTTTTGAAAAAAATTTTGAAAAAAATTATGAAAAAAAATTTTTTTAAAAAAATTTGAAAAAAATTTTGAAAAAAAATTTTTTAAAAAAATTTTGAAAAAAAATTTGAAAAAAATTTTGAAAAAAAAATTTTCGAAAAAAATTTTGAAAAAAAATTTTCGAAAAAAATTTAGAAAAAAATTTTCAAAAAAAATTTTGAAAAAAAATTTTTTTAAAAAATTTTGAAAAAAATTTTGAAAAAAATTTCAAAAAAAAATTTTCGGAAAAAAATTTATAAAATTTGAAAATAATTTTGAAAAAACATTTTCAAAAAAAATTTTCGAAAAAAATTTTGAAAAAAAATTTTGAAAAAAATTTTCGAAAAAAATTTTGAAAAACAATTTTCAAAAAAAATTCTGAAAAGAAATTTTCGAAAAAAATTTTGAAAAAAATTTCAAAAAAAAATTTTTGAAAAAAATTTTGAAAAAAATTTTGTAAAAAAAATTTTGAAAAAAATTTCCAAAAAAAATTTTGAAAAAAAATTTTCGAAAAATTTTGAAAAAAAATTTTCGAAAAAAAATTTTAAAAAAATTTTGAAAAAAAATTTTCGAAAAAAAATTTGAAAAAAATTTTGAAAAAAAATTTTCGAAAAAAATATTGAAAAAAAATTTTTAAAAAAAATTTTGAAAAAAAAATTTCCAAAAAAAATTTTGAAAAAAAATTTTCAAAAAAAATTTTGAAAAAAATTTCGAAAAAAAATTTTCGAAAAAAATTTTCAAAAAAAATTTCGAAATAAATTTCGAAAACAATTTTGAAAAAAATTTCAAAAAAAAATTTTCGAAAAAAATTTTGAAAAAAAATTTTCGAGGAAAATTTTGAAAAAAATTTTCGAAAAAAATTTCGAAAAAAATTTTGAAAAAAATTTCAAAAAAAATTTTCGAAAAAAATTTTGAAAAAAAATTTGAAAAAAATTTTGAAAAAAAATTTTCGAAAAAAATTTTGAAAAAAAATTTTTGAAAAAAATTTTCGAAAAAAATTTTGAAAAAAATTTTGAAACAAAATTTTTGAAAAAAATTTTGAAAAAAATTTTGAAAAAAAATTTTTTAAAAAAATTTTGAAAAAAATTTTGAAAAAAATTTTGAAAAAAAATTTTTTAAAAAAATTTTGAAAAAAATTTTGAAAAAAAAATTTGAAAAAAATTTCCAAAAAAAAATTTTGAAAAAAAATTTTCGAAAAAATTTTGAAAAAAAATTTTCGAAAAAAAATTTTAAAAAAATTTTGAAAAAAAATTTTCGAAAAAAATTTTGAAAAAATATTTTCGAAAAAAATTTCGAAAAAAAATTTTCGAAAAAAATTTTCGAAAAAAATTTCGAAAAAAATTTTGGAAAAAATTACGAAAAAAAAATTTCGAAAAAAATTTTGAAAAAAAATTTGAAAAAAATTTAAAAAAAAAATTTCGAAAAAAATTTTGAAAAAAAATTTTCGAAAAAAATTTTGAAAAAAAATTTTCGAAAAAAATTTTGAAAAAAATTTTCGAAAAAAATTTTGAAAAAAATTTTCGAAAAAAAAAATTTTGAAAAAAATTTTCAAAAAAAATTTTGAAAAAAATTCTGAAAAAAAATTTTTTTTAAAAATTTTGAAAAAAATTTTGAAAAAAAATTTTGAAAAAATTTCCAAAAAAAAATTTTGAAGAAAAATTTTCGAAAAAATTTTGAAAAAAAATTTTCGAAAAAAAATTTTTTAAAAATTTTGAAAAAAAATTTTCGAAAAAAATTTTGAAAAAATATTTTCGAAAAAAATTTTGAAAAAAAAAATTTTATGAAAAAAATTTAAAAAAAAAAATTTCGAAAAAAATTTTGGAAAAAATTACGAAAAAAAATTTTCGAAAAAAATTTCGAAAAAAATTTTGAAAAAAATTTCAAAAAAAAATTTTCGGAAAAAAATTTATAATAAAATTTGAAAAAAATTTTGAAAAAAAATTTTGAAAAAAAATTTTCGAAAAAAATTTTTAAAAAAATTTCGAAAAAAAATTTTCGAAAAAAATTTTCAAAAAAAATTTCGAAAAAAATTTGAAAAAAATTTGGAAAAAATTTTTAAAAAAAATTTTCGAAAAAAATTTTGAAAAAAATTTTGAAAAAAATTTTTCGAAAAGAATTTTGAAAAAAAATTTTCGAAAAAAATTTTGAAAAAAATTTTGAAAAAAAATTTTGAAAAAAATTTTCGAAAAAAATTTTGAAAAAAATTTTCGAAAAAAATTTTGAAAAAAATTTTCGAAAAAAATTTTGAAAAAAATTTCGAAAAAAAATTTTCGAAAAAAATTTTGAAAAAAATTTCAAAAAAAAATTTTCGGAAAAATTTTATAAAAAAATTTGAAAAAAAATTTTGAAAAAAAATTTTCGAAAATAATTTTGAAAAAAAATTTTGAAAAAAATTTTTGAAAAAAATTTTGAAAAAAAAAATTTGAATAAAGTTTTGAAACAAAATTTTGAAAAAAATTTGGAAAAAATTTTCGAAAAAAATTTTGAAAAAAATTTTTAAAAAAATTTAAGAAAAAAAATTTGAAAAAAATTTTCGAAAAAAATTTTGAAAAAAAATTTTCAAAAAAAATTATGAAAAAAATTTTCAAAAAAAATTTTGAAAAAAAATTTTCGAAAAAAATTTTGAAAAAAATTTCGAAAAAAAATTTTCGAAAAAAATTTTCAAAAAAAATTTCGAAAAAAATTTCAAAAAAAAATTTTCGAAGAAAATTTTGAAAAAAATTTTCGAAAATTTTGAAAAAAAATTTTCGAAAAAAATTTTGAAAAAAAATTTTGAAAAAAATTTTCGAAAAAAATTTGAAAAAAATTTTGAAAAAAAATTTTGGAAAAAAATTTTGAAAAAAATTTTGAAAAAAATTTTCGAAAAAAATTTTAAAAAAAATTTTCGAAAAAAATTTTGAAAAAAATTTCAAAAAAAAATATTCGAAAAAAATTTTGAAAAAAAAATTGAAAAAAATTTTGAAAAAAAATTTTGAAAAAAAAATTTTGTAAAAAATTTTCGAAAAAAATTTTGAAAAAAATTGTGGAAAAAAATTTTTAAAAAAATTTTGAAAAAAAATTTTGAAAAAAATTTCCAAAAAAAAATTTTGAAAAAAAATTTTCGAAAAATTTTTAAAAAAAATTTTAAAAAAATTTTGAAAAAAAATTTTAAAAAAATTTTGAAAAAAAATTTTCGAAAAAAAATTTGAAAAAAATTTTGAAAAAAAATTTTCGAAAAAAATTTTAAAAAAAAAATTTCAAAAAAAAATTTGAAAAAAAATTTTCGAAAAAAATTTTGAAAAAAATTTCGTAAAAAATTTTGAAAAAAATTTCGAAAAAAAATTTTCGAAAAAAATTTTGAAAAAAAATTTTCGAAAAAAATTTTGAAAAAAAATTTTCGAAAAAAATTTTGAAAAAAAATTTTGAAAAAAATTTTCGAAAAATATTTTGAAAAAAATTTTCGAAAAAAATTTTGAAAAAAATTTTCGAAAAAAATTTGAAAAAAATTTTGAAAAAAAAATTTTGAAAAAAATTTTGAAAAAAATTTTGAAAAAAAAATTTCGAAAAAAATTTTGAAAAAAATTTTGAAAAAAATTTTGAAAAAAAATTTTGAAAAAAATTTTGAAAAAAAATTTTCGAAATATTTTGAAAAAAAATTTTCGAAAAAAAATTTTCGAAAAAAAATTTTAAAAAAATTTTCGAAAAAAAATTTTAAAAAAATTTTGAAAAAAAATTTTCGAAAAAAAATTTGAAAAAAATTTTGAAAAAAAATTTTCGAAAAAAATTTTGAAAAAAAATTTTCAAAAAAAATTTTGAAAAAAAATTTTCAAAAAAAAATTTGAAAAAAAATTTTCGAAAAAAATTTTGAAAAAAATTTCGAAAAAAAATTTTCGAAAAAAATTTTCAAAAAAAATTTCGAAATAAATTTCGAAAAAAATTTTGAAAAAAATTTCAAAAAAAAATTTTCGAAAAAAATTTTGAAAAAAAATTTTCGAAAAAAATTTTGAAAAAAAATTTTCGAAAAAAATTTTGAAAAAAAATTTTCGAAGAAAATTTTTAAAAAAATTTTCGAAAAAAATTTCGAAAAAAATTTTGAAAAAAATTTCAAAAAAAAAATTTTCAAAAAAAATTTTGAAAAAAAATTTGAAAAAAATTTTGAAAAAAAATTTTCGAAAAAAATTTTGAAAAAAAATTTTTGAAAAAAATTTTGAAAAAAATTATGAAAAAAAATTTTTTTAAAAAAATTTGAAAAAAATTTTGAAAAAAAATTTTTTAAAAAAATTTTGAAAAAAAATTTGAAAAAAATTTTGAAAAAAAAATTTTCGAAAAAAATTTTGAAAAAAAATTTTCGAAAAAAATTTAGAAAAAAATTTTCAAAAAAAATTTTGAAAAAAAATTTTTTTAAAAAATTTTGAAAAAAATTTTGAAAAAAATTTCAAAAAAAAATTTTCGGAAAAAAATTTATAAAATTTGAAAATAATTTTGAAAAAACATTTTCAAAAAAAATTTTCGAAAAAAATTTTGAAAAAAAATTTTGAAAAAAATTTTCGAAAAAAATTTTGAAAAACAATTTTCAAAAAAAATTCTGAAAAGAAATTTTCGAAAAGAATTTTTAAAAAAATTTCGAAAAAAATTTTCGAAAAAAATTTTCAAAAAAAATTTCAAAAAAAATTTCGAAAAAAATTTTGAAAAAAATTTCAAAAAAAAATTTTCGAAAAAAATTTTGAAAAAGATTATGAAAAAAAATTTTTGAAAAAAATTTTGAAAAAAAATTTTCGAAAAAAATTTTGAAAAAAAATTTTCAAAAAAAATTTTGAAAAAAAATTTTCAAAAAAAAATTTGAAAAAAAATTTTCGAAAAAAATTTTGAAAAAAATTTCGAAAAAAAATTTTCGAAAAAAATTTTCAAAAAAAATTTCGAAATAAATTTCGAAAAAAATTTTGAAAAAAATTTCAAAAAAAAATTTTCGAAAAAAATTTTGAAAAAAAATTTTCGAAAAAAATTTTGAAAAAAAATTTTCGAAAAAAATTTTGAAAAAAAATTTTCGAAGAAAATTTTTAAAAAAATTTTCGAAAAAAATTTCGAAAAAAATTTTGAAAAAAATTTCAAAAAAAAAATTTTCAAAAAAAATTTTGAAAAAAAATTTGAAAAAAATTTTGAAAAAAAATTTTCGAAAAAAATTTTGAAAAAAAATTTTTGAAAAAAATTTTGAAAAAAATTATGAAAAAAAATTTTTTAAAAAAAATTTGAAAAAAATTTTGAAAAAAAATTTTTTAAAAAAATTTTGAAAAAAAATTTGAAAAAAATTTTGAAAAAAAAATTTTCGAAAAAAATTTTGAAAAAAAATTTTCGAAAAAAATTTAGAAAAAAATTTTCAAAAAAAATTTTGAAAAAAAATTTTTTTAAAAAATTTTGAAAAAAATTTTGAAAAAAATTTCAAAAAAAAATTTTCGGAAAAAAATTTATAAAATTTGAAAATAATTTTGAAAAAACATTTTCAAAAAAAATTTTCGAAAAAAATTTTGAAAAAAAATTTTGAAAAAAATTTTCGAAAAAAATTTTGAAAAACAATTTTCAAAAAAAATTCTGAAAAGAAATTTTCGAAAAGAATTTTTAAAAAAATTTCGAAAAAAATTTTCGAAAAAAATTTTCAAAAAAAATTTCAAAAAAAATTTCGAAAAAAATTTTGAAAAAAATTTCAAAAAAAAATTTTCGAAAAAAATTTTGAAAAAGATTATGAAAAAAAATTTTCGAAAAAAATTTTGAAAAAAATTTTCGAAAAAAATTTTGAAAAAAATTTTCGAAAAAAATTTTGAAAAAAATTTCAAAAAAAAATTTTTGAAAAAAATTTTGAAAAAAATTTTGTAAAAAAAATTTTGAAAAAAATTTCCAAAAAAAATTTTGAAAAAAAATTTTCGAAAAATTTTGAAAAAAAATTTTCGAAAAAAAATTTTTAAAAAATTTTGAAAAAAAATTTTCGAAAAAAAATTTGAAAAAAATTTTGAAAAAAAATTTTCGAAAAAAATTTTGAAAAAAAATTTTTAAAAAAAATTTTGAAAAAAAATTTTCAAAAAAAATTTTGAAAAAAAATTTTCAAAAAAAATTTTGAAAAAAATTTCGAAAAAAAATTTTCGAAAAAAATTTTCAAAAAAAATTTCGAAATAAATTTCGAAAAAAATTTTGAAAAAAATTTCAAAAAAAAATTTTCGAAAAAAATTTTGAAAAAAAATTTTCGAGGAAAATTTTGAAAAAAATTTTCGAAAAAAATTTCGAAAAAAATTTTGAAAAAAATTTCAAAAAAAATTTTCGAAAAAAATTTTGAAAAAAAATTTGAAAAAAATTTTGAAAAAAAATTTTCGAAAAAAATTTTGAAAAAAAATTTTTGAAAAAAATTTTCGAAAAAAATTTTGAAAAAAATTTTGAAACAAAATTTTTTAAAAAAAATTTTGAAAAAAATTTTGAAAAAAAATTTTTTAAAAAAATTTTGAAAAAAATTTTGAAAAAAATTTTGAAAAAAAATTTTTTAAAAAAATTTTGAAAAAAATTTTGAAAAAAAAATTTGAAAAAAATTTCCAAAAAAAAATTTTGAAAAAAAATTTTCGAAAAAATTTTGAAAAAAAATTTTCGAAAAAAAATTTTAAAAAAATTTTGAAAAAAAATTTTCGAAAAAAATTTTGAAATAATATTTTCGAAAAAAATTTCGAAAAAAAATTTTCGAAAAAAATTTTCGAAAAAAATTTCGAAAAAAATTTTGGAAAAAAATACGAAAAAAAAATTTCGAAAAAAATTTTGAAAAAAAATTTGAAAAAAATTTAAAAAAAAAAATTTCGAAAAAAATTTTGAAAAAAAATTTTCGAAAAAAATTTTGAAAAAAAATTTTCGAAAAAAATTTTGAAAAAAATTTTCGAAAAAAATTTTGAAAAAAATTTTCGAAAAAAAAAATTTTGAAAAAAATTTTCAAAAAAAATTTTGAAAAAAATTCTGAAAAAAAATTTTTTTTAAAAATTTTGAAAAAAATTTTGAAAAAAAATTTTGAAAAAATTTCCAAAAAAAAATTTTGAAGAAAAATTTTCGAAAAAATTTTGAAAAAAAATTTTCGAAAAAAAATTTTTTAAAAATTTTGAAAAAAAATTTTCGAAAAAAATTTTGAAAAAATATTTTCGAAAAAAATTTTGAAAAAAAAAATTTTATGAAAAAAATTTAAAAAAAAAAATTTCGAAAAAAATTTTGGAAAAAATTACGAAAAAAAATTTTCGAAAAAAATTTCGAAAAAAATTTTGAAAAAAATTTCAAAAAAAAATTTTCGGAAAAAAATTTATAATAAAATTTGAAAAAAATTTTGAAAAAAAATTTTGAAAAAAAATTTTCGAAAAAAATTTTTAAAAAAATTTCGAAAAAAAATTTTCGAAAAAAATTTTCAAAAAAAATTTCGAAAAAAATTTGAAAAAAATTTGGAAAAAATTTTTAAAAAAAATTTTCGAAAAAAATTTTGAAAAAAATTTTGAAAAAAATTTTTCGAAAAGAATTTTGAAAAAAAATTTTCGAAAAAAATTTTGAAAAAAATTTTGAAAAAAAATTTTGAAAAAAATTTTCGAAAAAAATTTTGAAAAAAATTTTCGAAAAAAATTTTGAAAAAAATTTTCGAAAAAAATTTTGAAAAAAATTTCGAAAAAAAATTTTCGAAAAAAATTTTGAAAAAAATTTCAAAAAAAAATTTTCGGAAAAATTTTATAAAAAAATTTGAAAAAAAATTTTGAAAAAAAATTTTCGAAAATAATTTTGAAAAAAAATTTTGAAAAAAATTTTTGAAAAAAATTTTGAAAAAAAAAATTTGAATAAAGTTTTGAAACAAAATTTTGAAAAAAATTTGGAAAAAATTTTCGAAAAAATTTTCGAAAAAAATTTTTAAAAAAATTTAAGAAAAAAAATTTGAAAAAAATTTTCGAAAAAAATTTTGAAAAAAAATTTTCAAAAAAAATTATGAAAAAAATTTTCAAAAAAAATTTTGAAAAAAAATTTTCGAAAAAATTTTGAAAAAAATTTCGAAAAAAAATTTTCGAAAAAAATTTTCAAAAAAAATTTCGAAAAAAATTTCAAAAAAAAATTTTCGAAGAAAATTTTGAAAAAAATTTTCGAAAATTTTGAAAAAAAATTTTCGAAAAAAATTTTGAAAAAAAATTTTGAAAAAAATTTTCGAAAAAAATTTGAAAAAAATTTTGAAAAAAAATTTTGGAAAAAAATTTTGAAAAAAATTTTGAAAAAAATTTTCGAAAAAAATTTTTAAAAAAATTTTCGAAAAAAATTTTGAAAAAAATTTCAAAAAAAAATATTCGAAAAAAATTTTGAAAAAAAAATTGAAAAAAATTTTGAAAAAAAATTTTGAAAAAAAATTTTGTAAAAAATTTTCGAAAAAAATTTTGAAAAAAATTGTGGAAAAAAATTTTTAAAAAAATTTTGAAAAAAAATTTTGAAAAAAATTTCCAAAAAAAAATTTTGAAAAAAAATTTTCGAAAAATTTTAAAAAAAAATTTTAAAAAATTTTGAAAAAAAATTTTAAAAAAATTTTGAAAAAAAATTTTCGAAAAAAAATTTGAAAAAAATTTTGAAAAAAAATTTTCGAAAAAAATTTTGAAAAAAAAATTTCAAAAAAAAATTTGAAAAAAAATTTTCGAAAAAAATTTTGAAAAAAATTTCGAAAAAAATTTTGAAAAAAATTTCGAAAAAAAATTTTCGAAAAAATTTTGAAAAAAAATTTTCGAAAAAAATTTTGAAAAAAAATTTTCGAAAAAAATTTTGAAAAAAAATTTTGAAAAAAATTTTCGAAAAATATTTTGAAAAAAATTTTCGAAAAAAATTTTGAAAAAAATTTTCGAAAAAAATTTGAAAAAAATTTTGAAAAAAAAATTTTGAAAAAAATTTTGAAAAAAATTTTGAAAAAAAATTTTCGAAAAAAATTTTGAAAAAAATTTTGAAAAAAATTTTGAAAAAAAATTTTGAAAAAAATTTCCAAAAAAAAATTTTGAAAAAAAATTTTCGAAATATTTTGAAAAAAAATTTTCGAAAAAAAATTTTAAAAAAATTTTCGAAAAAAAATTTTAAAAAAATTTTGAAAAAAAATTTTCGAAAAAAAATTTGAAAAAAATTTTGAAAAAAAATTTTCGAAAAAAATTTTGAAAAAAAATTTTCAAAAAAAATTTTGAAAAAAAATTTTCAAAAAAAAATTTGAAAAAAAATTTTCGAAAAAAATTTTGAAAAAAATTTCGAAAAAAAATTTTCGAAAAAAATTTTCAAAAAAAATTTCGAAATAAATTTCGAAAAAAATTTTGAAAAAAATTTCAAAAAAAAATTTTCGAAAAAAATTTTGAAAAAAAATTTTCGAAAAAAATTTTGAAAAAAAATTTTCGAAAAAAATTTTGAAAAAAAATTTTCGAAGAAAATTTTTAAAAAAATTTTCGAAAAAAATTTCGAAAAAAATTTTGAAAAAAATTTCAAAAAAAAAATTTTCAAAAAAAATTTTGAAAAAAAATTTGAAAAAAATTTTGAAAAAAAATTTTCGAAAAAAATTTTGAAAAAAAATTTTTGAAAAAAATTTTGAAAAAAATTATGAAAAAAAATTTTTTTAAAAAAATTTGAAAAAAATTTTGAAAAAAAATTTTTTAAAAAAATTTTGAAAAAAAATTTGAAAAAAATTTTGAAAAAAAATTTTCGAAAAAAATTTTGAAAAAAAATTTTCGAAAAAAATTTAGAAAAAAATTTTCAAAAAAAATTTTGAAAAAAAATTTTTTTAAAAAATTTTGAAAAAATTTTGAAAAAAATTTCAAAAAAAAATTTTCGGAAAAAAATTTATAAAATTTGAAAATAATTTTGAAAAAACATTTTCAAAAAAAATTTTCGAAAAAAATTTTGAAAAAAAATTTTGAAAAAAATTTTCGAAAAAAATTTTGAAAAACAATTTTCAAAAAAAATTCTGAAAAGAAATTTTCGAAAAGAATTTTTAAAAAAATTTCGAAAAAAATTTTCGAAAAAAATTTTCAAAAAAAATTTCAAAAAAAATTTCGAAAAAAATTTTGAAAAAAATTTCAAAAAAAAATTTTCGAAAAAAATTTTGAAAAAGATTATGAAAAAAAATTTTCGAAAAAAATTTTGAAAAAAATTTTCGAAAAAAATTTTGAAAAAAATTTTCGAAAAAAATTTTGAAAAAAATTTCAAAAAAAAATTTTTGAAAAAAATTTTGAAAAAAATTTTGAAAAAAAATTTTGAAAAAAATTTCCAAAAAAAATTTTGAAAAAAAATTTTCGAAAAATTTTGAAAAAAAATTTTCGAAAAATTTTGAAAAAAAATTTTCGAAAAAAAATTTTTAAAAAATTTTGAAAAAAAATTTTCGAAAAAAAATTTGAAAAAAATTTTGAAAAAAAATTTTCAAAAAAAATTTTGAAAAAAATTTCGAAAAAAAATTTTCGAAAAAAATTTTCAAAAAAAATTTCGAAATAAATTTCGAAAAAAATTTTGAAAAAAATTTCAAAAAAAAATTTTCGAAAAAAATTTTGAAAAAAAATTTTCGAGGAAAATTTTGAAAAAAAATTTCGAAAAAAATTTCGAAAAAAATTTTGAAAAAAATTTCAAAAAAAATTTTCGAAAAAAATTTTGAAAAAAAATTTGAAAAAAATTTTGAAAAAAAATTTTCGAAAAAAATTTTGAAAAAAAATTTTTGAAAAAAATTTTCGAAAAAAATTTTGAAAAAAATTTTGAAACAAAATTTTTGAAAAAAATTTTGAAAAAAATTTTGAAAAAAAATTTTTTAAAAAAATTTTGAAAAAAATTTTGAAAAAAAATTTTTTAAAAAAATTTTGAAAAAAATTTTGAAAAAAAATTTTTTAAAAAAATTTTGAAAAAAATTTTGAAAAAAAAATTTGAAAAAAATTTCCAAAAAAAAATTTTGAAAAAAAATTTTCGAAAAAATTTTGAAAAAAAATTTTCGAAAAAAAATTTTAAAAAAATTTTGAAAAAAAATTTTCGAAAAAAATTTTGAAAAAATATTTTCGAAAAAAATTTCGAAAAAAAATTTTCGAAAAAAATTTTCGAAAAAAATTTCGAAAAAAATTTTGGAAAAAATTACGAAAAAAAAATTTCGAAAAAAATTTTGAAAAAAAATTTGAAAAAAATTAAAAAAAAAAAATTTCGAAAAAAATTTTGAAAAAAAATTTTCGAAAAAAATTTTGAAAAAAAATTTTCGAAAAAATTTTGAAAAAAATTTTTGAAAAAAATTTTGAAAAAAATTTTCGAAAAAAAAAATTTTGAAAAAAATTTTCAAAAAAATTTTGAAAAAAAATTTTCGAAAAAAAATTTTTTAAAAATTTTGAAAAAAAATTTTCGAAAAAAATTTTGAAAAAATATTTTCGAAAAAAATTTTGAAAAAAAAAATTTTTGAAAAAAATTTAAAAAAAAAAATTTCGAAAAAAATTTTGGAAAAAATTACGAAAAAAAATTTTCGAAAAAAATTTCGAAAAAAATTTTGAAAAAAATTTCAAAAAAAAATTTTCGGAAAAAAATTTATAATAAAATTTGAAAAAAATTTTGAAAAAAAATTTTGAAAAAAAATTTTCGAAAAAAATTTTTAAAAAAATTTCGAAAAAAAATTTTCGAAAAAAATTTTCAAAAAAAATTTCGAAAAAAATTTGAAAAAAATTTGGAAAAAATTTTTAAAAAAAATTTTCGAAAAAAATTTTGAAAAAAATTTTGAAAAAAATTTTTCGAAAAGAATTTTGAAAAAAAATTTTCGAAAAAAATTTTGAAAAAAATTTTCGAAAAAAATTTGAAAAAAATTTTGAAAAAAAAATTTTGAAAAAAATTTTGAAAAAAAATTTTGAAAAAAATTTTCGAAAAAAATTTTGAAAAAAATTTCAAAAAAAAATTTCCGAAAAAAATTTTGAAAAAAAATTTGAAAAAAATTTTGAAAAAAAATTTTCGAAAAAAATTTTGAAAAAAAATTTTCGAAAAAAATTTTGAAAAAAATTTTGAAAAAAAATTTTCAAAAAAAAATTTTGAAAAAAATTTTTCAAAAAAAATTTTGAAAAAAAAATTTCGAAAAAAATTTTCGAAAAAAATTTTGAAAAAAATTTCGGAAAAAAATTTTCGAAAAAAATTTTGAAAAAAATTTCAAAAAAAAATTTTCGGAAAAAATTTTATAAAAAAATTTGAAAAAAAATTTTCGAAAAAAATTTTGAAAAAAAATTTTGAAAAAAATTTTGAAAAAAATTTTTTAAAAAAATTTTGAAAAAAATTTTGAAAAAAAATTTTGAAAAAAATTTTGAAAAAAAAAATTTGAATAAAGTTTTTAAACAAAATTTTGAAAAAAATTTGGAAAAAAATTTTCGAAAAAAATTTTGAAAAAAATTTTTAAAAAAATTTAAGAAAAAAAATTTGAAAAAAATTTTCGAAAAAAATTTTCAAAAAAAATTTTGAAAAAAATTTTGAAAAAAAATTTTGAAAAAAATTTTGAAAAAAAATTTTTTAAAAAAATTTTGAAAAAAATTTTGAAAAAAAATTTTGAAAAAAATTTCCAAAAAAAAATTTTGAAAAAAAATTTTCGAAAAAATTTTGAAAAAAAATTTTCGAAAAAAAATTTTTAAAAAATTTTGAAAAAAAATTTTCGAAAAAAATTTTGAAAAAATATTTTCGAAAAAAATTTTGAAAAAAAAAATTTTTGAAAAAAATTTTGAAAAAAAAATTTCGACAAAAATTTTGGAAAAAATTACGAAAAAAAATTTTCGAAAAAAATTTCGAAAAAAATTTTGAAAAAAATTTCAAAAAAAAATTTTTGGAAAAAAATTTATAATAAAATTTGAAAAAAATTTTGAAAAAAAATTTTGAAAAAAAATTTTCGAAAAAAATTTTTAAAAAAATTTCGAAAAAAAATTTTCGAAAAAAATTTTCAAAAAAAATTTCGAAAAAAATTTCGAAAAAAATTTTGAAAAAAATTTTTAAAAAAAATTTTCGAAAAAAATTTTGAAAAAAATTTTGAAAAAAATTTTTCGAAAAGAATTTTGAAAAAAAATTTTCGAAAAAAATTTTGAAAAAAAATTTTGAAAAAAATTTTGAAAAAAATTTCGAAAAAAAATTTTCGAAAAAAATTTTGAAAAAAATTTCAAAAAAAAATTTTCGGAAAAAATTTTATAAAAAAATTTGAAAAAAAATTTTGAAAAAAAATTTTCGAAAATAATTTTGAAAAAAAATTTTGAAAAACATTTTTGAAAAAAATTTTGAAAAAAAAAATTTGAATAAAGTTTTGAAACAAAATTTTGAAAAAAATTTGGAAAAAATTTTCGAAAAAAATTTTGAAAAAAATTTTTAAAAAAATTTAAGAAAAAAAATTTGAAAAAAATTTTCGAAAAAAATTTTGAAAAAAAATTTTCAAAAAAAATTATGAAAAAAATTTTCAAAAAAAATTTTGAAAAAAAATTTTCGAAAAAAATTTTGAAAAAAATTTCGAAAAAAAATTTTCGAAAAAAATTTTCAAAAAAAATTTCGAAAAAAATTTCAAAAAAAAATTTTCGAAGAAAATTTTGAAAAAAATTTTCGAAAAAAATTTTGAAAAAAAATTTTCGAAAAAAATTTTGAAAAAAAATTTTGAAAAAAATTTTCGAAAAAAATTTGAAAAAAATTTTGAAAAAAAATTTTTGAAAAAAATTTTGAAAAAAATTTTGAAAAAAATTTTTGAAAAAAATTTTTAAAAAAATTTTCGAAAAAAATTTTGAAAAAAATTTCAAAAAAAAATATTCGAAAAAAATTTTGAAAAAAAAATTGAAAAAAATTTTGAAAAAAAATTTTGAAAAAAAATTTTGCAAAAAATTTTCGAAAAAATTTTGAAAAAAATTGTGGAAAAAAATTTTTAAAAAAATTTTGAAAAAAAATTTTGAAAAAAATTTCCAAAAAAAAATTTTGAAAAAAAATTTTCGAAAAATTTTGAAAAAAAATTTTAAAAAAATTTTGAAAAAAAATTTTAAAAAAATTTTGAAAAAAAATTTTCGAAAAAAAATTTGAAAAAAATTTTGAAAAAAAATTTTCGAAAAAAATTTTGAAAAAAAATTTTCAAAAAAAAATTTGAAAAAAAATTTTCGAAAAAAATTTTGAAAAAAATTTCGAAAAAAAATTTTCCAAAAAAAATTTTGAAAAAAAATTTTCGAAAAAAATTTTGAAAATAAATTTTCGAAAAAAATTTTGAAAAAAAATTTTGAAAAAAATTTTCGAAAAATATTTTGAAAAAAATTTTCGAAAAAAATTTTGAAAAAAATTTTCGAAAAAAATTTGAAAAAAATTTTGAAAAAAAATTTTTGAAAAAAATTTTGAAAAAAATTTAAAAAAAAAAATTTCGAAAAAAATTTTGAAAAAAATTTTGAAAAAAAATTTTGAAAAAAATTTCCAAAAAAAAATTTTGAAAAAATATTTTCGAAATATTTTGAAAAAAAATTTTCGAAAAAAAATTTTCGAAAAAAAATTTTAAAAAAATTTTCGAAAAAAAATTTTAAAAAAATTTTGAAAAAAAAGTTTCGAAAAAAAATTTGAAAAAAATTTTGAAAAAAAATTTTCGAAAAAAATTTTGAAAAAAAATTTTCAAAAAAAATTTTGAAAAAAAATTTTCGAAAAAAATTTTGAAAAAAATTTCGAAAAAAAATTTTCGAAAAAAATTTTCAAAAAAAATTTCGAAATAAATTTCGAAAAAAATTTCAAAAAAAAATTTTCGAAAAAAATTTTGAAAAAAAATTTTCGAAAAAAATTTTGAAAAAAAATTTTCGAAGAAAATTTTTAAAAAAATTTTCGAAAAAAATTTCGAAAAAAATTTTGAAAAAAATTTCAAAAAAAAATTTTCGAAAAAAATTTTGAAAAAAAATTTGAAAAAAATTTTGAAAAAAAATTTTCGAAAAAAATTTTGAAAAAAAATTTTTGAAAAAAATTTTGAAAAAAAATTTTTTAAAAAAAATTTGAAAAAAATTTTGAAAAAAAATTTTTTAAAAAAATTTTGAAAAAAATTTTGAAAAAAAATTTTTTAAAAAAATTTTGAAAAAAATTTTGAAAAAAAATTTTGAAAAAAATTTCCAAAAAAAAATTTTGAAAAAAAATTTTCGAAAAAATTTTGAAAAAAAAATTTAAAAAATTTTCGAAAAAAATTTTGAAAAAAAATTTTGAAAAAGATTTTCGAAAAAAATTTTGAAAAACAATTTTCAAAAAAAATTCTGAAAAGAAATTTTCGAAAAGAATTTTTAAAAAAATTTCGAAAAAAATTTTCAAAAAAAATTTCAAAAAAAATTTCGAAAAAAATTTTGAAAAAAATTTCAAAAAAAAATTTTCGAAAAAAATTTTGAAAAAGATTATGAAAAAAAATTTTCGAAAAAAATTTTGAAAAAAATTTTCGAAAAAAATTTTGAAAAAAATTTTCGAAAAAAATTTTGAAAAAAATTTCAAAAAAAAATTTTTGAAAAAATTTCAAAAAAAAATTTTTGAAAAAAATTTTGAAAAAAAATTTTGAAAAAAATTTCCAAAAAAATTTTGAAAAAAAATTTTCGATAATTTTGAAAAAAAATTTTCGAAAAAAAATTTTTAAAAAATTTTGAAAAAAAATTTTCGAAAAAAAATTTGAAAAAAATTTTGAAAAAAAATTTTCGAAAAAAATTTTGAAAAAAAATTTTGAAAAAAAATTTTCAAAAAAAATTTTGAAAAAAAATTTTCGAAGAAAATTTTTAAAAAAATTTCGAAAAAAAATTTTCGAAAAAAATTTTCAAAAAAAATTTCGAAAAAAATTTGAAAAAAATTTTGAAAAAAATTTTTAAAAAAAATTTTCGAAAAAAATTTTGAAAAAAAATTTTCGAAAAAAATTTTGAAAAAAATTTTGAAAAAAAATTTTCAAAAAAAAATTTTGAAAAAAATTTTTCAAAAAAAATTTTGAAAAAAAAATTTCGAAAAAAATTTTCGAAAAAAATTTTGAAAAAAATTTCGGAAAAAAATTTTCGAAAAAAATTTTCGAAAAAAATTTTGAAAAAAATTTCAAAAAAAAATTTTCGGAAAAAATTTTATAAAAAAATTTGAAAAAAAATTTTGAAAAAAAATTTTCGAAAAAAATTTTGAAAAAAAATTTTGAAAAAAATTTTGAAAAAAATTTTTGAAAAAAATTTTGAAAAAAAAAAATTGAATAAAGTTTTGAAACAAAATTTTGAAAAAAATTTGGAAAAAAATTTTCGAAAAAAATTTTGAAAAAAATTTTTAAAAAAATTTATGAAAAAAAATTTGAAAAAAATTTTCGAAAAAAATTTTGAAAAAAAATTTTCAAAAAAAATTATGAAAAAAATTTTCAAAAAAAATTTTGAAAAAATATTTTCGAAAAAAATTTCGAAAAAAAATTTTCAAAAAAATTTTCGAAAAAAATTTCGAAAAAAATTTTGGAAAAAATTACGAAAAAAAATTTTCGAAAAAAATTATGAAAAAAAATTTGAAAAAAATTTTTAAAAAAAATTTTCGAAAAAAATTTTGAAAAAAAATTTTCGAAAAAAATTTTGAAAAAAAATTTTGAAAAAAATTTTCGAAAAAAATTTTGAAAAAAATTTTCGAAAAAAATTTAGAAAAAAATTTTCAAAAAAAATTTTGAAAAAAAATTTTTTTAAAAATTTTGAAAAAAATTTTGAAAAAAATTTCAAAAAAAAATTTTCGGAAAAAAATTTATAAAATTTGAAAATAATTTTGAAAAAACATTTTCAAAAAAAATTTTCGAAAAAAATTTTGAAAAAAAATTTTGAAAAAAATTTTCGAAAAAAATTTTGAAAAACAATTTTCAAAAAAAATTCTGAAAAGAAATTTTCGAAAAGAATTTTTAAAAAAATTTCGAAAAAAATTTTCGAAAAAAATTTTCAAAAAAAATTTCAAAAAAAATTTCGAAAAAAATTTTGAAAAAAATTTCAAAAAAAAATTTTCGGAAAAAAATTTATAAAATTTGAAAATAATTTTGAAAAAACATTTTCAAAAAAAATTTTCGAAAAAAATTTTGAAAAAAAATTTTGAAAAAAATTTTCGAAAAAAATTTTGAAAAACAATTTTCAAAAAAAATTCTGAAAAGAAATTTTCGAAAAGAATTTTTAAAAAAATTTCGAAAAAAATTTTCGAAAAAAATTTTCAAAAAAAATTTCAAAAAAAATTTCGAAAAAAATTTTGAAAAAAATTTCAAAAAAAAATTTTCGAAAAAAATTTTGAAAAAGATTATGAAAAAAAATTTTCGAAAAAAATTTTGAAAAAAATTTTCGAAAAAAATTTTGAAAAAAATTTTCGAAAAAAATTTTGAAAAAAATTTTCAAAAAATATTTTGGAAAAAAATTTTGAAAAAAATTTTGAAAAAAATTTTCGAAAAAAATTTTAAAAAAAATTTTCGAAAAAAATTTTGAAAAAAATTTCAAAAAAAAATATTCGAAAAAAATTTTGAAAAAAAAATTGAAAAAAATTTTGAAAAAAAATTTTGAAAAAAAAATTTTGTAAAAAATTTTCGAAAAAAATTTTGAAAAAAATTGTGGAAAAAAATTTTTAAAAAAATTTTGAAAAAAAATTTTGAAAAAAATTTCCAAAAAAAAATTTTGAAAAAAAATTTTCGAAAAATTTTTAAAAAAAATTTTAAAAAAATTTTGAAAAAAAATTTTAAAAAAATTTTGAAAAAAAATTTTCGAAAAAAAATTTGAAAAAAATTTTGAAAAAAAATTTTCGAAAAAAATTTTAAAAAAAAAATTTCAAAAAAAAATTTGAAAAAAAATTTTCGAAAAAAATTTTGAAAAAAATTTCGTAAAAAATTTTGAAAAAAATTTCGAAAAAAAATTTTCGAAAAAAATTTTGAAAAAAAATTTTCGAAAAAAATTTTGAAAAAAAATTTTCGAAAAAAATTTTGAAAAAAAATTTTGAAAAAAATTTTCGAAAAATATTTTGAAAAAAATTTTCGAAAAAAATTTTGAAAAAAATTTTCGAAAAAAATTTGAAAAAAATTTTGAAAAAAAAATTTTGAAAAAAATTTTGAAAAAAATTTTGAAAAAAAAATTTCGAAAAAAATTTTGAAAAAAATTTTGAAAAAAATTTTGAAAAAAAATTTTGAAAAAAATTTTGAAAAAAAATTTTCGAAATATTTTGAAAAAAAATTTTCGAAAAAAAATTTTCGAAAAAAAATTTTAAAAAAATTTTCGAAAAAAAATTTTAAAAAAATTTTGAAAAAAAATTTTCGAAAAAAAATTTGAAAAAAATTTTGAAAAAAAATTTTCGAAAAAAATTTTGAAAAAAAATTTTCAAAAAAAATTTTGAAAAAAAATTTTCAAAAAAAAATTTGAAAAAAAATTTTCGAAAAAAATTTTGAAAAAAATTTCGAAAAAAAATTTTCGAAAAAAATTTTCAAAAAAAATTTCGAAATAAATTTCGAAAAAAATTTTGAAAAAAATTTCAAAAAAAAATTTTCGAAAAAAATTTTGAAAAAAAATTTTCGAAAAAAATTTTGAAAAAAAATTTTCGAAAAAAATTTTGAAAAAAAATTTTCGAAGAAAATTTTTAAAAAAATTTTCGAAAAAAATTTCGAAAAAAATTTTGAAAAAAATTTCAAAAAAAAAATTTTCAAAAAAAATTTTGAAAAAAAATTTGAAAAAAATTTTGAAAAAAAATTTTCGAAAAAAATTTTGAAAAAAAATTTTTGAAAAAAATTTTGAAAAAAATTATGAAAAAAAATTTTTTTAAAAAAATTTGAAAAAAATTTTGAAAAAAAATTTTTTAAAAAAATTTTGAAAAAAAATTTGAAAAAAATTTTGAAAAAAAAATTTTCGAAAAAAATTTTGAAAAAAAATTTTCGAAAAAAATTTAGAAAAAAATTTTCAAAAAAAATTTTGAAAAAAAATTTTTTTAAAAAATTTTGAAAAAAATTTTGAAAAAAATTTCAAAAAAAAATTTTCGGAAAAAAATTTATAAAATTTGAAAATAATTTTGAAAAAACATTTTCAAAAAAAATTTTCGAAAAAAATTTTGAAAAAAAATTTTGAAAAAAATTTTCGAAAAAAATTTTGAAAAACAATTTTCAAAAAAAATTCTGAAAAGAAATTTTCGAAAAGAATTTTTAAAAAAATTTCGAAAAAAATTTTCGAAAAAAATTTTCAAAAAAAATTTCAAAAAAAATTTCGAAAAAAATTTTGAAAAAAATTTCAAAAAAAAATTTTCGAAAAAAATTTTGAAAAAGATTATGAAAAAAAATTTTTGAAAAAAATTTTGAAAAAAAATTTTCAAAAAAAAATTTTGAAAAAAAATTTTGAAAAAAAATTTTCAAAAAAAATTTTGAAAAAAAATTTTCAAAAAAAAATTTGAAAAAAAATTTTCGAAAAAAATTTTGAAAAAAATTTCGAAAAAAAATTTTCGAAAAAAATTTTCAAAAAAAATTTCGAAATAAATTTCGAAAAAAATTTTGAAAAAAATTTCAAAAAAAAATTTTCGAAAAAAATTTTGAAAAAAAATTTTCGAAAAAAATTTTGAAAAAAAATTTTCGAAAAAAATTTTGAAAAAAAATTTTCGAAGAAAATTTTTAAAAAAATTTTCGAAAAAAATTTCGAAAAAAATTTTGAAAAAAATTTCAAAAAAAAAATTTTCAAAAAAAATTTTGAAAAAAAATTTGAAAAAAATTTTGAAAAAAAATTTTCGAAAAAAATTTTGAAAAAAAATTTTTGAAAAAAATTTTGAAAAAAATTATGAAAAAAAATTTTTTAAAAAAAATTTGAAAAAAATTTTGAAAAAAAATTTTTTAAAAAAATTTTGAAAAAAAATTTGAAAAAAATTTTGAAAAAAAAATTTTCGAAAAAAATTTTGAAAAAAAATTTTCGAAAAAAATTTAGAAAAAAATTTTCAAAAAAAATTTTGAAAAAAAATTTTTTTAAAAAATTTTGAAAAAAATTTTGAAAAAAATTTCAAAAAAAAATTTTCGGAAAAAAATTTATAAAATTTGAAAATAATTTTGAAAAAACATTTTCAAAAAAAATTTTCGAAAAAAATTTTGAAAAAAAATTTTGAAAAAAATTTTCGAAAAAAATTTTGAAAAACAATTTTCAAAAAAAATTCTGAAAAGAAATTTTCGAAAAGAATTTTTAAAAAAATTTCGAAAAAAATTTTCGAAAAAAATTTTCAAAAAAAATTTCAAAAAAAATTTCGAAAAAAATTTTGAAAAAAATTTCAAAAAAAAATTTTCGAAAAAAATTTTGAAAAAGATTATGAAAAAAAATTTTCGAAAAAAATTTTGAAAAAAATTTTCGAAAAAAATTTTGAAAAAAATTTTCGAAAAAAATTTTGAAAAAAATTTCAAAAAAAAATTTTTGAAAAAAATTTTGAAAAAAATTTTGTAAAAAAAATTTTGAAAAAAATTTCCAAAAAAAATTTTGAAAAAAAATTTTCGAAAAATTTTGAAAAAAAATTTTCGAAAAAAAATTTTTAAAAAATTTTGAAAAAAAATTTTCGAAAAAAAATTTGAAAAAAATTTTGAAAAAAAATTTTCGAAAAAAATTTTGAAAAAAAATTTTTAAAAAAAATTTTGAAAAAAAATTTTCAAAAAAAATTTTGAAAAAAAATTTTCAAAAAAAATTTTGAAAAAAATTTCGAAAAAAAATTTTCGAAAAAAATTTTCAAAAAAAATTTCGAAATAAATTTCGAAAAAAATTTTGAAAAAAATTTCAAAAAAAAATTTTCGAAAAAAATTTTGAAAAAAAATTTTCGAGGAAAATTTTGAAAAAAATTTTCGAAAAAAATTTCGAAAAAAATTTTGAAAAAAATTTCAAAAAAAATTTTCGAAAAAAATTTTGAAAAAAAATTTGAAAAAAATTTTGAAAAAAAATTTTCGAAAAAAATTTTGAAAAAAAATTTTTGAAAAAAATTTTCGAAAAAAATTTTGAAAAAAATTTTGAAACAAAATTAACAAAATTTTTGAAAAAAATTTTGAAAAAAATTTTGAAAAAAAATTTTTTAAAAAAATTTTGAAAAAAATTTTTAAAAAAAAATTTTGAAAAAAAATTTTTTAAAAAAATTTTGAAAAAATTTTGAAAAAAAATTTGAAAAAAATTTCCAAAAAAAATTTTGAAAAAAAATTTTCGAAAAAATTTTGAAAAAAAATTTTCGAAAAAAATTTTGAAAAAAAATTTTTGAAAAAAAAATTTTGAAAAAAAATTTTGAAAAAAAAATTTTGAAAAAAAATTTTGAAAAAAAAAAATTTGAAAAAAAAATTTTGAAAAAAAAATTTTTGAAAAAAAAATTTTGAAAAAAAAATTTGAAAAAAAAATTTTTGAAAAAAAAATTTTTGAAAAAAAAAATTTGAAAAAAAAATTTTGAAAAAAAAAATTTTGAAAAAAAAAATTTTTGAAAAAAAAAAATTTTGAAAAAAAAATTTTTGAAAAAAAAAATTTTGAAAAAAAAATTTTGAAAAAAAAAATTTTTGAAAAAAAAATTTTTGAAAAAAAAATTTTTGAAAAAAAAAATTTTGAAAAAAAAAATTTTGAAAAAAAAAATTTGAATAAAAAATTTTTGAAAAAAAATTTTTGAAAAAAAAAATTTTGAAAAAAAATTTTGAAAAAAAAATTTTGAAAAAAAAAATTTGAAAAAAAAAATTTTGAAAAAAAAATTTTGAAAAAAAAAATTTTGAAAAAAAAAATTTGGAAAAAAAAAATTTGAAAAAAAAATTTTGAAAAAAATTTTGAAAAAAAAAATTTCGAAAAAAATTTTGAAAAAAAATTTGAAAATAATTCTGAAAAAAAAATTTCGAAAAAAATTTTGAAAAAAAATTTTCAAAAAAAATTTTGAAAAAAACATTTCGAAAAAAATTTTGAAAAAAAATTTTCGAAAAAATTTTTGAAAAAAATTTTGAAAAAAAATTTTGAAAAAAAATTTTCGAAAAAAACAAAAAAATTTTGATAAAAAATTTAAAAAAAAAATTTTCGAAAAACATTTTCGAAAAAAATTTTGAAAAAAAATTTTGAAAAATTTTTCCAAAAAAATTTTGAAAAAAATTTTGAAAAATAATTTTTGAGAAAAATTTTCGAATATAATTTTCGAAAAAAATTTCGAAAAAAATTTGAAAAAAATTTTCGAAAAAAATTTGAAAAAAATTTTCGAAAAAAATTTTGAAAAAAATTTTGAAAAAAAATTTCGAAAAAAATTTTGAAAAAAAATTTTCGAAAAAAAATTTGAAAAAAATTTTTAAAAAAATTTTGAAAAAAAAATTTTTGAAAAAAAAATTTTGAAAAAAAAAATTTTTGAAAAAAAAATTTTTGAAAAAAAAAATTTTGAAAAAAAAAAATTTTGAAAAAAAAAATTTTGAAAAAAAAAATTTTCGAAAAAAAAAATTTGAAAAAAAAAATTTTGAAAAAAAAATTTTTGAAAAAAAAATTTTTGAAAAACAAAATTTTAAAAAAAAAATTTTGAAAAAAAAATTTAAAAAAAAAAAAAATTTTTGAAAAAAAAATTTTTGAAAAAAAAATTTTGAAAAAAAAATTTTGAAAAAAAAAATTTTGAAAAAAAAAATTTTGAAAAAAAAAATTTTGAAAAAAGAAATTTTGAAAAAAAAAATTTTGAGAAAAAAAAAATTTTAAAAAAAAAAATTTTGAAAAAAAAAATTTTGAAAAAAAAAATTTTGAAAAAAAAAAATTTTGAAAAAAAAAATTTTGAAAAAAAAAATTTTAAAAATAAAAATTTTGAAAAAAAAAATTTTGAAAAAAAAAATTTTGGGAAAAAAGAAATTTTTAGAAAAAAAATTTTGAAAAAAAAAAAATTTGAAAAAAAATTTTGAAAAAAAAAATTTTGAAAAAAAAAAATTTTGAAAAAAAAAATTTTGAAAAAAAAATTTTTGAAAAAATAATTTTTGAAAAAAAAAATTTTTTGAAAAAAAAAATTTTGAAAAAAAAATTTTGAAAAAAAAAGTTTTGAAAAAAAAAATTTGAAAAAAAAATTTTGAAAAAAAAAATTTTGAAAAAAAAATTTTGAAAAAAAAAATTTTGAAAAAAAAATTTTGAAAAAAAAATTTTTGAAAAAAAAATTTTTGAAAAAAAAAATTTTGAAAAAAAAAAATTTTGAAAAAAAAAAATTTTGAAAAAAAAAATTTTGAAAAAAAAAATTTTTGAAAAAAAAAATTTTGAAAAAAAAAATTTGAAAAAAAAAATTTTTGAAAAAAAAAATTTTGAAAAAAAAAATTTAAAAAAAAAATTTTTGAAAAAAAAATTTTTGAAAAAAAAAATTTTAAAAAAAAAATTTTGAAAAAAAAAATTTTGAAAAAAAAAATTTTGAAAAAAAAAATTTTGAAAAAAAAAATTTTGAAAAAAAAATTTTGAAAAAAAAAATTTTGAAAAAAAAATTTTGAAAATAAAAATTTTGAAAAAAAAAATTTTGAAAAAAAAATTTTGAGAAAAAAAAATTTTGAGAAAAAAAAATTTGAAAAAAAAAATTTTGAAAAAAAATTTTTGAAAAAAAAATTTTTGAAAAAAAAAATTTTGAAAAAAAAAAATTTGAAAAAAAAAATTTTGAAAAAAAAAATTTTGAAAAAAAAAAATTTGAAAAAAAAAATTTGAAAAAAAAAATTTTGAAAAAAAAAATTTTGAAAAAAAAAATTTTGAAAAAAAAAATTAAAAAAAAAAAAATTTTGAAAAAAAAAATTTTGAAAAAAAAAATTTTGAAAAAAAATTTTTGAAAAAAAAAAATTTAAAAAAAAAAATTTTGAAAAAAAAAATTTTGAAAAAAAAAATTTTGAAAAAAGAAAAATTTGAAAAAAAAAATTTTGAAAAAAACAAATTTTGAAAAAAAAAATTTTGAAAAAAAAAATTTTGAAAAAAAAAAATTTGAAAAAAAAAATTTTGAAAAAAAAAATTTTGAAAAAAAAAATTTTGAAAATAAAAATTTTGAAAAAAAAAATTTTGAAAAAAAAAATTTTGAGAAAAAAAAATTTTGAGAAAAAAAATTTTGAAAAAAAAAATTTTGAAAAAAAATTTTGAAAAAAAAAATGTTGAAAAAAAAAATTTTGAAAAAAAAAATTTTGAAAAAAAAAGTTTTGAAAAAAAAAATTTTGAAAAAAAAAATTTGAAAAAAAAATTTTGAAAAAAAAAATTTTGAAAAAAAAAATTTTGAAAAAAAAAATTTTGAAAAAAAAAATTTTGAAAAAAAAATTTTTGAAAAAAAAATTTTTGAAAAAAAAAATTTTGAAAAAAAAAATTTTGAAAAAAAAAATTTTGAAAAAAAAAAATTTTGAAAAAAAAAATTTTGAAAAAAAAAATTTTGAAAAAAAAAATTTTGAAAAAAAAAATTTTGAAAAAAAAAATTTTGAAAAAAAAAATTTTGAAAAAAAAAATTTGAAAAAAAAATTTTTGAAAAAAAAATTTTTGAAAAAAAAAATTTTGAAAAAAAAAATTTTGAAAAAAAAATTTTGAAAAAAAAATTTTTGAAAAAAAAAATTTTTGAAAAAAAAATTTTTGAAAAAAAAAATTTTTGAAAAAAAAATTTTTGAAAAAAAAAATTTTGAAAAAAAAATTTTGAAAAAAAATTTTTGAAAAAAAAAATTAAAAAAAAAATTTTAAAAAAAAAATTTTGAAAAAAAAAATTTTGAAAAAAGAAAAATTTGAAAAAAAAAATTTTGAAAAAAACAAATTTTGAAAAAAAAAATTTTGAAAAAAAAAATTTTGAAAAAAAAAATTTTGAAAAAAAAAATTTTGAAAAAAAAAATTTTGAAAAAAAAAATTTTGAAAAAAAAAATTTTGAAAATAAAAATTTTGAAAAAAAAAATTTTGAAAAAAAAAATTTTGAGAAAAAAAATTTTGAAAAAAAAAATTTTGAAAAAAAATTTTGAAAAAAAAAATTTTGAAAAAAAAAATTTTGAAAAAAAAAATTTTGAAAAAAAAAATTTTGAAAAAAAAAATTTTGAAAAAAAAAAATTTTGAAAAAAAAATTTTTGAAAAAAAAATTTTTGAAAAAAAAAATTTTTGAAAAAAAAATTTTTGAAAAAAAAAATTTTTGAAAAAAAAATTTTTGAAAAAAAAAATTTTGAAAAAAAAATTTTTGAAAAAAAAATTTTTGAAAAAAAATTTTTTGAAAAAAAAATTTTTGAAAAAAAAAATTTTGAAAAAAAAAATTTTGAAAAAAAAAATTTTGAAAATAAAATTTTTGAAAAAAAAATTTTGAAAAAAAAAAATTTTGAAAAAAAAAAATTTGAAAAAAAAAATTTGGAAAAAAAAAATTTTGAAAAAAAAAAAATTTTGTAAAAAAAAATTTTGAAAAAAAAAATTTTTGAAAAAAAAAATTTTGAAAAAAAAAATTTAAAAAAAAAAAAATTTTGGAAAAAAAAATTTTGAAAAAAAAATTTTGAAAAAAAAAATTTTGAAAAAAAAAATTTTGAAAAAAAAAAATTTTGAAAAAAAAAATTTTGAAAAAAAAAAATTTGAAAAAAAAATTTTGAAAAAAAAAATTTTGAAAAAAAAATTTTAAAAAAAATTTTGAAAAAAAAAATTTGGAAAAAAAAATTTTGAAAAAAAAAATTTTGAAAAAAAAAATTTTGAAAAAAAAATTTTGAAAAAAAAAATTTTAAAAATAAAAATTTTGAAAAAAAAAATTTTGAAAAAAAAAATTTTGAGAAAAAAAAATTTTTAGAAAAAAAATTTTGAAAAAAAAATTTTGAAAAAAATTTTGAAAAAAAAAATTTTGAAAAAAAATAATTTTTAAAAAAAAATTTTTGAAAAAAAAATTTTTGAAAAAATAATTTTTGAAAAAAAAAATTTTTTGAAAAAAAAAATGTTGAAAAAAAAAAATTTTGAAAAAAAAAAATTTTGAAAAAAACAATTTTGAAAAAAAAAAATTTTGAAAAAAAAAATTTTGAAAAAAAAAAATTTGAAAAAAAAAATTTTGAAAAAAAAAATTTTGAAAAAAAAAATTTGAAAAAAAAAATTTTGAAAAAAAATTTTTGAAAAAAAAAATTTTGAAAAAAAAAATTTTGAAAAAAAAAATTTTGAAAAAAAAAATTTTGAAAAAAAAATTTTTAAAAAAAAAATTTTGAAAAAAAAAATTTTTGAAAAAAAAATTTTTGAAAAAAAAAATTTTGAAAAAAAAAAATTTAAAAAAAAAAATTTTTGAAAAAAAAATTTTGAAAAAAAAAATTTTGAAAAAAAAAATTTTGAAAAAAAAATTTTTGAAAAAAAAATTTTTGAAAAAAAAATTTTTAAAAAAAAAATTTTGAAAAAAAAAATTTTGAAAAAAAAAATTTTGAAAAAAAAATTTTTGAAAAAAAAATTTTTGAAAAAAAAAATTTTGAAAAAAAAATTTTGAAAAAAAATTTTCGAAAAAATTTTTGAAAAAAATTTTGAGAAAAAAAATTTTGAAAAAAAAAATTTTGAAAAAAAATTTTGAAAAAAAAAATTTTGAAAAAAAAAAATTTGAAAAAAAAAATTTTGAAAAAAAAAATTTGAAAAAAAAATTTTTGAAAAAATAATTTTTGAAAAAAAAAAAATTTTGAAAAAAAAAATTTTGAAAAAAAAATTTTTGAAAAAAAAAATTTTGAAAAAAAAAATTTGAAAAAAAAATTTTGAAAAAAAAAATTTTGAAAAAAAAATTTTGAAAAAAAATTTTCGAAAAAAATTTTGAAAAAAAATTTTCGAAAAAAATTTTGAAAAAAATTTTCGAAAAAAATTTTGAAAAAAATTTTCGAAAAAAAAAATTTTGAAAAAAATTTTCAAAAAAAATTTTGAAAAAAATTCTGAAAAAAAATTTTTTTTAAAAATTTTGAAAAAAATTTTGAAAAAAAATTTTGAAAAAATTTCCAAAAAAAAATTTTGAAGAAAAATTTTCGAAAAAATTTTGAAAAAAAATTTTCGAAAAAAAATTTTTTAAAAATTTTGAAAAAAAATTTTCGAAAAAAATTTTGAAAAAATATTTTCGAAAAAAATTTTGAAAAAAAAAATTTTATGAAAAAAATTTAAAAAAAAAAATTTCGAAAAAAATTTTGGAAAAAATTACGAAAAAAAATTTTCGAAAAAAATTTCGAAAAAAATTTTGAAAAAAATTTCAAAAAAAAATTTTCGGAAAAAAATTTATAATAAAATTTGAAAAAAATTTTGAAAAAAAATTTTGAAAAAAAATTTTCGAAAAAAATTTTTAAAAAAATTTCGAAAAAAAATTTTCGAAAAAAATTTTCAAAAAAAATTTCGAAAAAAATTTGAAAAAAATTTGGAAAAAATTTTTAAAAAAAATTTTCGAAAAAAATTTTGAAAAAAATTTTGAAAAAAATTTTTCGAAAAGAATTTTGAAAAAAAATTTTCGAAAAAAATTTTGAAAAAAATTTTGAAAAAAAATTTTGAAAAAAATTTTCGAAAAAAATTTTGAAAAAAATTTTCGAAAAAAATTTTGAAAAAAATTTTCGAAAAAAATTTTGAAAAAAATTTCGAAAAAAAATTTTCGAAAAAAATTTTGAAAAAAATTTCAAAAAAAAATTTTCGGAAAAATTTTATAAAAAAATTTGAAAAAAAATTTTGAAAAAAAATTTTCGAAAATAATTTTGAAAAAAAATTTTGAAAAAAATTTTTTAAAAAAAATTTTGAAAAAAAAAATTTGAATAAAGTTTTGAAACAAAATTTTGAAAAAAATTTGGAAAAAATTTTCGAAAAAAATTTTGAAAAAAATTTTTAAAAAAATTTAAGAAAAAAAATTTGAAAAAAATTTTCGAAAAAAATTTTGAAAAAAAATTTTCAAAAAAAATTATGAAAAAAATTTTCAAAAAAAATTTTGAAAAAAAATTTTCGAAAAAATTTTGAAAAAAATTTCGAAAAAAAATTTTCGAAAAAAATTTTCAAAAAAAATTTCGAAAAAAATTTCAAAAAAAAATTTTCGAAGAAAATTTTGAAAAAAATTTTCGAAAATTTTGAAAAAAAATTTTCGAAAAAAATTTTGAAAAAAAATTTTGAAAAAAATTTTCGAAAAAAATTTGAAAAAAATTTTGAAAAAAAATTTTGGAAAAAAATTTTGAAAAAAATTTTGAAAAAAATTTTCGAAAAAAATTTTTAAAAAAATTTTCGAAAAAAATTTTGAAAAAAATTTCAAAAAAAAATATTCGAAAAAAATTTTGAAAAAAAAATTGAAAAAAATTTTGAAAAAAAATTTTGAAAAAAAATTTTGTAAAAAATTTTCGAAAAAATTTTGAAAAAAATTGTGGAAAAAAATTTTTAAAAAAATTTTGAAAAAAAATTTTGAAAAAAATTTCCAAAAAAAAATTTTGAAAAAAAATTTTCGAAAAATTTTTAAAAAAAATTTTAAAAAAATTTTGAAAAAAAATTTTAAAAAAATTTTGAAAAAAAATTTTCGAAAAAAAATTTGAAAAAAATTTTGAAAAAAAATTTTCGAAAAAAATTTTGAAAAAAAAATTTCAAAAAAAAATTTGAAAAAAAATTTTCGAAAAAAATTTTGAAAAAAATTTCGAAAAAAATTTTGAAAAAAATTTCGAAAAAAAATTTTCGAAAAAATTTTGAAAAAAAATTTTCGAAAAAAATTTTGAAAAAAAATTTTCGAAAAAAATTTTGAAAAAAAATTTTGAAAAAAATTTTCGAAAAATATTTTGAAAAAAATTTTCGAAAAAAATTTTGAAAAAAATTTTCGAAAAAAATTTGAAAAAAATTTTGAAAAAAAAATTTTGAAAAAAATTTTGAAAAAAATTTTGAAAAAAAATTTTCGAAAAAAATTTTGAAAAAAATTTTGAAAAAAATTTTGAAAAAAAATTTTGAAAAAAATTTCCAAAAAAAAATTTTGAAAAAAAATTTTCGAAATATTTTGAAAAAAAATTTTCGAAAAAAAATTTTCGAAAAAAAATTTTAAAAAAATTTTCGAAAAAAAATTTTAAAAAAATTTTGAAAAAAAATTTTCGAAAAAAAATTTGAAAAAAATTTTGAAAAAAAATTTTCGAAAAAAATTTTGAAAAAAAATTTTCAAAAAAAATTTTGAAAAAAAATTTTCAAAAAAAAATTTGAAAAAAAATTTTCGAAAAAAATTTTGAAAAAAATTTCGAAAAAAAATTTTCGAAAAAAATTTTCAAAAAAAATTTCGAAATAAATTTCGAAAAAAATTTTGAAAAAAATTTCAAAAAAAAATTTTCGAAAAAAATTTTGAAAAAAAATTTTCGAAAAAAATTTTGAAAAAAAATTTTCGAAAAAAATTTTGAAAAAAAATTTTCGAAGAAAATTTTTAAAAAAATTTTCGAAAAAAATTTCGAAAAAAATTTTGAAAAAAATTTCAAAAAAAAAATTTTCAAAAAAAATTTTGAAAAAAATTTGAAAAAAATTTTGAAAAAAAATTTTCGAAAAAAATTTTGAAAAAAAATTTTTGAAAAAAATTTTGAAAAAAATTATGAAAAAAAATTTTTTTAAAAAAATTTGAAAAAAATTTTGAAAAAAAATTTTTTAAAAAAATTTTGAAAAAAAATTTGAAAAAAATTTTGAAAAAAAATTTTCGAAAAAAATTTTGAAAAAAAATTTTCGAAAAAAATTTAGAAAAAAATTTTCAAAAAAAATTTTGAAAAAAAATTTTTTTAAAAAATTTTGAAAAAAATTTTGAAAAAAATTTCAAAAAAAAATTTTCGGAAAAAAATTTATAAAATTTGAAAATAATTTTGAAAAAACATTTTCAAAAAAAATTTTCGAAAAAAATTTTGAAAAAAAATTTTGAAAAAAATTTTCGAAAAAAATTTTGAAAAACAATTTTCAAAAAAAATTCTGAAAAGAAATTTTCGAAAAGAATTTTTAAAAAAATTTCGAAAAAAATTTTCGAAAAAAATTTTCAAAAAAAATTTCAAAAAAAATTTCGAAAAAAATTTTGAAAAAAATTTCAAAAAAAAATTTTCGAAAAAAATTTTGAAAAAGATTATGAAAAAAAATTTTCGAAAAAAATTTTGAAAAAAATTTTCGAAAAAAATTTTGAAAAAAATTTTCGAAAAAAATTTTGAAAAAAATTTCAAAAAAAAATTTTTGAAAAAAATTTTGAAAAAAATTTTGAAAAAAAATTTTGAAAAAAATTTCCAAAAAAAATTTTGAAAAAAAATTTTCGAAAAATTTTGAAAAAAAATTTTCGAAAAATTTTGAAAAAAAATTTTCGAAAAAAAATTTTTAAAAAATTTTGAAAAAAAATTTTCGAAAAAAAATTTGAAAAAAATTTTGAAAAAAAATTTTCGAAAAAAATTTTGAAAAAAAATTTTTAAAAAAAATTTTGAAAAGAAATTTTCAAAAAAAATTTTGAAAAAAAATTTTCAAAAAAAATTTTGAAAAAAATTTCGAAAAAAAATTTTCGAAAAAAATTTTCAAAAAAAATTTCGAAATAAATTTCGAAAAAAATTTTGAAAAAAATTTCAAAAAAAAATTTTCGAAAAAAATTTTGAAAAAAAATTTTCGAGGAAAATTTTGAAAAAAAATTTCGAAAAAAATTTCGAAAAAAATTTTGAAAAAAATTTCAAAAAAAATTTTCGAAAAAAATTTTGAAAAAAAATTTGAAAAAAATTTTGAAAAAAAAATTTCGAAAAAAATTTTGAAAAAAAATTTTTGAAAAAAATTTTCGAAAAAAATTTTGAAAAAAATTTTGAAACAAAATTTTTGAAAAAAATTTTGAAAAAAATTTTGAAAAAAAAATTTTTAAAAAAATTTTGAAAAAAATTTTGAAAAAAAATTTTTTAAAAAAATTTTGAAAAAAATTTTGAAAAAAAAATTTGAAAAAAATTTCCAAAAAAAAATTTTGAAAAAAAATTTTCGAAAAAATTTTGAAAAAAAATTTTCGAAAAAAAATTTTAAAAAAATTTTGAAAAAAAATTTTCGAAAAAAATTTCGAAAAAATATTTTCGAAAAAAATTTCGAAAAAAAATTTTCGAAAAAAATTTTGGAAAAAATTACGAAAAAAAAATTTCGAAAAAAATTTTGAAAAAAAATTTGAAAAAAATTAAAAAAAAAAAATTCGAAAAAAATTTTGAAAAAAAATTTTCGAAAAAAATTTTGAAAAAAAATTTTCGAAAAAAATTTTGAAAAAAAATTTTGAAAAAAATTTTCGAAAAAAATTTTGAAAAAAATTTTCGAAAAAAATTTTGAAAAAAATTTTCAAAAAAAATTTTGAAAAAAATTCTGAAAAAAAATTTTTTTTAAAAATTTTGAAAAAAATTTTGAAAAAAAATTTTGAAAAAAATTTTCAAAAAAAAATTTTGAAGAAAAATTTTCGAAAAAATTTTGAAAAAAAATTTTCGAAAAAAAATTTTTTAAAAATTTTGAAAAAAAATTTTCGAAAAAAATTTTGAAAAAATATTTTCGAAAAAAATTTTGAAAAAAAAAATTTTTGAAAAAAATTTAAAAAAAAAAATTTCGAAAAAAATTTTGGAAAAAATTACGAAAAAAAATTTTCGAAAAAAATTTCGAAAAAAATTTTGAAAAAAATTTCAAAAAAAAATTTTCGGAAAAAAATTTATAATAAAATTTGAAAAAAATTTTGAAAAAAAATTTTGAAAAAAAATTTTCGAAGAAAATTTTTAAAAAAATTTCGAAAAAAAATTTTCGAAAAAAATTTTCAAAAAAAATTTCGAAAAAAATTTGAAAAAAATTTTGAAAAAAATTTTTAAAAAAAATTTTCGAAAAAAATTTTGAAAAAAAATTTTCGAAAAAAATTTTGAAAAAAATTTTGAAAAAAAATTTTCAAAAAAAAATTTTGAAAAAAATTTTTCAAAAAAAATTTTGAAAAAAAAATTTCGAAAAAAATTTTCGAAAAAAATTTTGAAAAAAATTTCGGAAAAAAATTTTCGAAAAAAATTTTCGAAAAAAATTTTGAAAAAAATTTCAAAAAAAAATTTTCGGAAAAAATTTTATAAAAAAATTTGAAAAAAAATTTTGAAAAAAAATTTTCGAAAAAAATTTTGAAAAAAAATTTTGAAAAAAATTTTGAAAAAAATTTTTGAAAAAAATTTTGAAAAAAAAAAATTGAATAAAGTTTTGAAACAAAATTTTGAAAAAAATTTGGAAAAAAATTTTCGAAAAAAATTTTGAAAAAAATTTTTAAAAAAATTTAAGAAAAAAAATTTGAAAAAAATTTTCGAAAAAAATTTTGAAAAAAAATTTTCAAAAAAAATTATGAAAAAAATTTTCAAAAAAAATTTTGAAAAAATATTTTCGAAAAAAATTTCGAAAAAAAATTTTCAAAAAAATTTTCGAAAAAAATTTCGAAAAAAATTTTGGAAAAAATTACGAAAAAAAATTTTCGAAAAAAATTATGAAAAAAAATTTGAAAAAAATTTTTAAAAAAAATTTTCGAAAAAAATTTTGAAAAAAAATTTTCGAAAAAAATTTTGAAAAAAAATTTTGAAAAAAATTTTCGAAAAAAATTTTGAAAAAAATTTTCGAAAAAAATTTAGAAAAAAATTTTCAAAAAAAATTTTGAAAAAAAATTTTTTTAAAAAATTTTGAAAAAAATTTTGAAAAAAATTTCAAAAAAAAATTTTCGGAAAAAAATTTATAAAATTTGAAAATAATTTTGAAAAAACATTTTCAAAAAAAATTTTCGAAAAAAATTTTGAAAAAAAATTTTGAAAAAGATTTTCGAAAAAAATTTTGAAAAACAATTTTCAAAAAAAATTCTGAAAAGAAATTTTCGAAAAGAATTTTTAAAAAAATTTCGAAAAAAATTTTCGAAAAAAATTTTCAAAAAAAATTTCAAAATAATTTCGAAAAAAATTTTGAAAAAAATTTCAAAAAAAAATTTTCGAAAAAAATTTTGAAAAAGATTATGAAAAAAAATTTTCGAAAAAAATTTTGAAAAAAATTTTCGAAAAAAATTTTGAAAAAAATTTTCGAAAAAAATTTTGAAAAAAATTTCAAAAAAAAATTTTTGAAAAAAATTTCAAAAAAAAATTTTTGAAAAAAATTTTGAAAAAAAATTTTGAAAAAAATTTCCAAAAAAATTTTGAAAAAAAATTTTCGATAATTTTGAAAAAAAATTTTCGAAAAAAAATTTTTAAAAAATTTTGAAAAAAAATTTTCGAAAAAAAATTTGAAAAAAATTTTGAAAAAAAATTTTCGAAAAAAATTTTGAAAAAAAATTTTGAAAAAAAATTTTCAAAAAAAATTTTGAAAAAAAATTTTCGAAGAAAATTTTTAAAAAAATTTCGAAAAAAAATTTTCGAAAAAAATTTTCAAAAAAAATTTCGAAAAAAATTTGAAAAAAATTTTGAAAAAAATTTTTAAAAAAAATTTTCGAAAAAAATTTTGAAAAAAAATTTTCGAAAAAAATTTTGAAAAAAATTTTGAAAAAAAATTTTCAAAAAAAAATTTTGAAAAAAATTTTTCAAAAAAAATTTTGAAAAAAAAATTTCGAAAAAAATTTTCGAAAAAAATTTTGAAAAAAATTTCGGAAAAAAATTTTCGAAAAAAATTTTCGAAAAAAATTTTGAAAAAAATTTCAAAAAAAAATTTTCGGAAAAAATTTTATAAAAAAATTTGAAAAAAAATTTTGAAAAAAAATTTTCGAAAAAAATTTTGAAAAAAAATTTTGAAAAAAATTTTGAAAAAAATTTTTGAAAAAAATTTTGAAAAAAAAAAATTGAATAAAGTTTTGAAACAAAATTTTGAAAAAAATTTGGAAAAAAATTTTCGAAAAAAATTTTGAAAAAAATTTTTAAAAAAATTTAAGAAAAAAAATTTGAAAAAAATTTTCGAAAAAAATTTTGAAAAAAAATTTTCAAAAAAAATTATGAAAAAAATTTTCAAAAAAAATTTTGAAAAAATATTTTCGAAAAAAATTTCGAAAAAAAATTTTCAAAAAAAATTTTCGAAAAAAATTTCGAAAAAAATTTTGGAAAAAATTACGAAAAAAAATTTTCGAAAAAAATTATGAAAAAAAATTTGAAAAAAATTTTTAAAAAAAATTTTCGAAAAAAATTTTGAAAAAAAATTTTCGAAAAAAATTTTGAAAAAAAATTTTGAAAAAAATTTTCGAAAAAAATTTTGAAAAAAATTTTCGAAAAAAATTTAGAAAAAAATTTTCAAAAAAAATTTTGAAAAAAAATTTTTTTAAAAATTTTGAAAAAAATTTTGAAAAAAATTTCAAAAAAAAATTTTCGGAAAAAAATTTATAAAATTTGAAAATAATTTTGAAAAAACATTTTCAAAAAAAATTTTCGAAAAAAATTTTGAAAAAAAATTTTGAAAAAAATTTTCGAAAAAAATTTTGAAAAACAATTTTCAAAAAAAATTCTGAAAAGAAATTTTCGAAAAGAATTTTTAAAAAAATTTCGAAAAAAATTTTCGAAAAAAATTTTCAAAAAAAATTTCAAAAAAAATTTCGAAAAAAATTTTGAAAAAAATTTCAAAAAAAAATTTTCGAAAAAAATTTTGAAAAAGATTATGAAAAAAAATTTTCGAAAAAAATTTTGAAAAAAATTTTCGAAAAAAATTTTGAAAAAAATTTTCGAAAAAAATTTTGAAAAAAATTTTCAAAAAATATTTTGAAAAAAATTCTGAAAAAAAATTTTTTTTTTAAATTTTGAAAAAAAATTTGAAAAAAAATTTTGAAAAAAATTTTCAAAAAAAAATTTTGAAGAAAAATTTTCGAAAAAATTTTGAAAAAAAATTTTCGAAAAAAACTTTAAAAATTTTGAAAAAAAATTTTCGAAAAAAATTTTGAAAAAATATTTTCGAAAAAAATTTTGAAAAAAAAAATTTTTGAAAAAAATTAAAAAAAAAAAATTTCGAAAAAAATTTTGGAAAAAATTACGAAAAAAAATTTTCGAAAAAAATTTTGAAAAAAATTTCAAAAAAAAATTTTCGGAAAAATATTTATAATAAAATTTGAAAAAAATTTTGTAAAAAAAATTTTGAAAAAAAATTTTGAAAAAAAATTTTCGAAGAAAATTTTTAAAAAAATTTCGAAAAAAAAATTTTCGAAAAAAATTTTCAAAAAAAATTTCGAAAAAAATTTGAAAAAAATTTTGAAAAAAATTTTTTAAAAAAATTTTCGAAAATAATTTTGAAAAAAAATTTTCGAAAAAAATTTTGAAAAAAATTTTGAAAAAAAATTTTCAAAAAAAAATTTTGAAAAAAATTTTTCAAAAAAAATTTTGAAAAAAAAAATTCGAAAAAAATTTTCGAAAAAAATTTTGAAAAAAATTTCGGAAAAAAATTTTCGAAAAAAATTTTCGAAAAAAATTTTGAAAAAAATTTCAAAAAAAAATTTTCGGAAAAAATTTTATAAAAAAATTTGAAAAAAAATTTTGAAAAAAAATTTTCGAAAAAAATTTTGAAAAAAAATTTTGAAAAAAATTTTGAAAAAAATTTTTGAAAAAAATTTTGAAAAAAAAAAATTGAATAAAGTTTTGAAACAAAATTTTGAAAAAAATTTGGAAAAAAATTTTCGAAAAAAATTTTGAAAAAAATTTTTAAAAAAATTTAAGAAAAAAAATTTGAAAAAAATTTTCGAAAAAAATTTTGAAAAAAAATTTTCAAAAAAAATTTTCAAAAAAAATTTTAAAAAAAAATTTTCGAAAAAAATTTTGAAAAAAATTTCGAAAAAAAATTTTCGAAAAAAATTTTCAAAAAAAATTTGAAAAAAATTTTGAAAAAAAATTTTTGAAAAAAATTTTGAAAAAAAATTTTGAAAAAAATTTTCGAAAAAAATTTGAAAAAAATTTTGAAAAAAATTTTGAAAAAAATTTTGAAAAAAATTTTCGAAAAAAATTTTAAAAAAAATTCTCGAAAAAAATTTTGAAAAAAATTTCAAAAAAAAATATTCGAAAAAAATTTTGAAAAAAAATTTGAAAAAAATTTTGAAAAAAAATTTTGAAAAAAAATTTTGTAAAAAATTTTCGAAAAAAATTTTGAAAAAAATTTTGGAAAAAAATTTTGAAAAAAATTTAAGAAAAAATTTAAGAAAAAAAATTTGAAAAAAATTTTCGAAAAAAATTTTGAAAAAAAATTTTCAAAAAAAATTATGAAAAAAATTTTCAAAAAAAATTTTGAAAAAATATTTTCGAAAAAAATTTCGAAAAAAAATTTTCAAAAAAAATTTTCGAAAAAAATTTCGAAAAAAATTTTGGAAAAAATTACGAAAAAAAATTTTCGAAAAAAATTATGAAAAAAAATTTGAAAAAAATTTTTAAAAAAAATTTTCGAAAAAAATTTTGAAAAAAAATTTTCGAAAAAAATTTTGAAAAAAAATTTTGAAAAAAATTTTCGAAAAAAATTTTGAAAAAAATTTTCGAAAAAAATTTAGAAAAAAATTTTCAAAAAAATTTTGAAAAAAAATTTTTTTAAAAATTTTGAAAAAAATTTTGAAAAAAATTTCAAAAAAAAATTTTCGGAAAAAAATTTATAAAATTTGAAAATAATTTTGAAAAAACATTTTCAAAAAAAATTTTCGAAAAAAATTTTGAAAAAAAATTTTGAAAAAAATTTTCGAAAAAAATTTTGAAAAACAATTTTCAAAAAAAATTCTGAAAAGAAATTTTCGAAAAGAATTTTTAAAAAAATTTCGAAAAAAATTTTCGAAAAAAATTTTCAAAAAAAATTTCAAAAAAAATTTCGAAAAAAATTTTGAAAAAAATTTCAAAAAAAAATTTTCGAAAAAAATTTTGAAAAAGATTATGAAAAAAAATTTTCGAAAAAAATTTTGAAAAAAATTTTCGAAAAAAATTTTGAAAAAAATTTTCGAAAAAAATTTTGAAAAAAATTTCAAAAAAAAATTTTCGAAAAAAATTTTCGAAAAAAATTTTCGAAAAAAATTTCAAAAAAAATTTTGGAAAAAATTACGAAAAAAAAATTTCGAAAAAAATTTTGAAAAAAAATTTGAAAAAAATTTAAAAAAAAAAATTTCGAAAAAAATTTTGAAAAAAAATTTTCGAAAAAAATTTTGAAAAAAAATATTCGAAAAAAATTTTGAAAAAAAATTTTGAAAAAAATTTTCGAAAAAAATTTTGAAAAAAATTTTCAAAAAAAATTTTGAAAAAAATTCTGAAAAAAAATTTTGAAAAAAATTCTGAAAAAAAATTTTTTTTAAAAATTTTGAAAAAAATTTTGAAAAAAAATTTTGAAAAAAATTTCCAAAAAAAAATTTTGAAGAAAAATTTTCGAAAAAATTTTGAAAAAAAATTTTCGAAAAAAAATTTTTTAAAAATTTTGAAAAAAAATTTTCGAAAAAAATTTTGAAAAAATATTTTCGAAAAAAATTTTGAAAAAAAAAATTTTTGAAAAAAATTTTTAAAAAAAAATTTCGAAAAAAATTTTGAAAAAAATTACGAAAAAAAATTTTCGAAAAAAATTTCGAAAAAAATTTTGAAAAAAATTTCAAAAAATAATTTTCGGAAAAAAATTTATAATAAAATTTGAAAAAAATTTTGAAAAAAAATTTTGAAAAAAAATTTTCGAAAAAAATTTTTAAAAAAATTTCGAAAAAAAATTTTCGAAAAAAATTTTCAAAAAAAATTTCGAAAAACATTTGAAAAAAATTTTGAAAAAAATTTTTAAAAAAAATTTTCGAAAAAAATTTTGAAAAAAATTTTGAAAAAAATTTTTCGAAAAGAATTTTGAAAAAAAAATTTCGAAAAAAATTTTGAAAAAAATTTTCGAAAAAAATTTGAAAAAAATTTTGAAAAAAAAATTTTGAAAAAAATTTTCGAAAAAAATTTTGAAAAAAATTTTCGAAAAAAATTTTGAAAAAAATTTCAAAAAAAAATTTTCGAAAAAAATTTTGAAAAAAAATTTGAAAAAAATTTTGAAAAAAAATTTTCGAAAAAAATTTTGAAAAAAAATTTTCGAAAAAAATTTTGAAAAAAATTTTGAAAAAAAATTTTCAAAAAAAAATTTTGAAAAAAATTTTTCAAAAAAAATTTTGAAAAAAAAATTTCGAAAAAAATTTTCGAAAAAAATTTTGAAAAAAATTTCGAAAAAAATTTCGAAAAAAAATTTTCGAAAAAAATTTTCGAAAAAAATTTTGAAAAAAATTTCAAAAAAAAATTTTTGGAAAAAATTTTATAAAAAAATTTGGAAAAAAATTTTGAAAAAAAATTTTCGAAAAATATTTTGAAAAAAATCTGAAAAAAATTTTGAAAAAAATTTTTGAAAAAAATTTTGAAAAAAAAAATTTGAATAAAGTTTTGAAACAAAATTTAGAAAAAAATTTGGAAAAAAATTTTCGAAAAAAATTTTGAAAAAAATTTTTTAAAAAATTTAAGAAAAAAAATTTGAAAAAAATTTTCGAAAAAAATTTTGAAAAAAAATTTTCAAAAAAAATTATGAAAAAAATTTTCAAAAAAAATTTTGAAAAAAAATTTTCGAAAAAAATTTTGAAAAAAATTTCGAAAAAAAATTTTCGAAAAAAATTTTCAAAAAAAATTTCGAAAAAAATTTCAAAAAAAAATTTTCGAAGAAAATTTTGAAAAAAATTTTCGAAAAAAATTTTGAAAAAAAATTTTCGAAAAAATTTTGAAAAAAAATTTTGAAAAAAATTTTCGAAAAAAATTTGAAAAAAATTTTGAAAAAAAATTTTTTAAAAAAAATTTTGAAAAAAATTTTGAAAAAAATTTTCGAAAAAAATTTAAAAAGAAATTCTCAAAAAAAATTTTGAAAAAAATTTCAAAAAAAAATATTCGAAAAAAATTTTGAAAAAAATTTTGAAAAAAAATTTTGTAAAAAATTTTCGAAAAAAATTTTGAAAAAAATTTTGGAAAAAAATTTTTAAAAAAATTTTGAAAAAAAATTTTGAAAAAAATTTCCAAAAAAAAATTTTGAAAAAAAATTTTCGAAAAATTTTGAAAAAAAATTTTAAAAAAATTTTGAAAAAAAATTTTAAAAAAATTTTGAAAAAAAATTTTCAAAAAAAAATTTGAAAAAAATTTTGCAAAAAAATTTTCGAAAAAAAAATTGAAAAAAAATTTTCAAAAAAAAATTTGAAAAAAAATTTTCGAAAAAAATTTTGAAAAAAATTTCGAAAAAAATTTTTAAAAAATTTCGAAAAAAAATTTTCGAAAAAAATTTTGAAAAAAAATTTTCGAAAAAAATTTTGAAAAAAAATTTTCGAAAAAAATTTTGAAAAAAAATTTTGAAAAAAATTTTCGAAAAATATTTTGAAAAAAATTTTCGAAAAAAATTTTGAAAAAAATTTTCGAAAAAAATTTGAAAAAAATTTTGAAAAAAAATTTTTGAAAAAAATTTTGAAAAAAATTTTTAAAAAAAATTTTCGAAAAAAATTTTGAAAAAAATTTTGAAAAAAAATTTTGAAAAAAATTTCCAAAAAAAAATTTTGAAAAAAAAATTTCGAAATATTTTGAAAAAAAATTTTCGAAAAAAAATTTTAAAAAAATTTTCGAAAAAAAATTTTAAAAAAATTTTGAAAAAAAATTTTCGAAAAAAAAATTTGAAAAAAATTTTGAAAAAAAATTTTCGAAAAAAATTTTGAAAAAAAATTTTCAAAAAAAATTTTGAAAAAAAATTTTCAAAAAAAATTTTGAAAAAAAATTTTCGAAAAAAATTTTGAAAAAAATTTCGAAAAAAAATTTTCGAAAAAAATTTTCAAAAAAAATTTCGAAATAAATTTCGAAAAAAATTTTGAAAAAAATTTCAAAATAAAATTTTCGAAAAAAATTTTGAAAAAAAAATTTTCGAAAAAAAATTTGAAAAAACATTTTCGAAGAAAATTTTTAAAAAAATTTTCGAAAAAAATTTCGAAAAAAATTTTGAAAAAAATTTCAAAAAAAAATTTTCGAAAAAAATTTTGAAAAAAAATTTGAAAAAAATTTTAAAAAAAAATTTTCGAAAAAAATTTTGAAAAAAAAAATTTTGAAAAAAATTTTCGAAAAAAATTTTGAAAAAAATTTTGAAAAAAATTTTGAAAAAAAATTTTTTAAAAAAATTTTGAAAAAAATTTTGAAAAAAAATTTTTTAAAAAAATTTTGAAAAAAATTTTGAAAAAAAATTTTGAAAAAATTTCCAAAAAAAAATTATGAAAAAAAATTTTCGAAAAAATTTTGAAAAAAAATTTTCAAAAAAAATTTTGAAAAAAAATTTTGAAAAAAATTTTCGAAAAATATTTTGAAAAAAATTTTCGAAAAATATTTTGAAAAAAATTTTCGAAAAAAATTTTGAAAAAAATTTTCGAAAAAAATTTCAAAAAAAATTTTGAAAAAAAATTTTTGAAAAAAATTTTGAAAAAAATTTTGAAAAAAAATTTTGAAAAAAATTTCCAAAAAAAAATTTTGAAAAAAAAATTTCGAAATATTTTGAAAAAAAATTTTCGAAAAAAAATTTTAAAAAAATTTTCGAAAAAAAATTTTAAAAAAATTTTGAAAAAAAATTTTCGAAAAAAAAATTTGAAAAAAATTTTGAAAAAAAATTTTCGAAAAAAATTTTGAAAAAAAATTTCAAAAAAAATTTTGAAAAAAAATTTTGAAAAAAAATTTTGAAAAAAAATTTTCGAAAAAAATTTTGAAAAAAATTATGAAAAAAAATTTTCGAAAAAAATTTTGAAAAAAAATTTTGAAAAAAATTTTCGAAAAAAATTTGAAAAAAATTTTGAAAAAAATTTTGAAAAAAATTTTGAAAAAAAATTTTGAAAAATATTTTCGAAAAAAATTTTGAAAAAAATTTCAAAAAAAAATTTTCGAAAAAAATTTTGAAAAAAAATTTGGAAAAAGTTTTGAAAAAAAATTTTCGAAAAAAATTTTGAAAAAAATTTTGGAAAAAATTCGAAAAAAAATTTTCGAAAAAAATTATGAAAAAAAATTTGAAAAAAATTTTTAAAAAAAATTTTGAAAAAAATTTCGAAAAAAATTTTGAAAAAAATTTCGAAAAAAAATTTTCGAAAAAAATTTTGAAAAAAAATTTTCGAAAAAACTTTTGAAAAAAAATTTTGAAAAAAATTTTCGAAAAATATTTTGAAAAAAATTTTCGAAAAATATTTTGAAAAAAATTTTCGAAAAAAATTTGAAAAAAATTTTGAAAAAAAACTTTTGAAAAAAATTTTGAAAAAAATTTTGAAAAAAAATTTTCGAAAAAAATTTTGGAAAAATTTTGAAAAAAATTTTGAAAAAAAATTTTGAAAAAAATTTCCAAAAAAAAATTTTGAAAAAAAAATTTCGAAATATTTTGAAAAAAAATTTTCGAAAAAAAATTTTAAAAAAATTTTCGAAAAAAAATTTTAAAAAAATTTTGAAAAAAAATTTTCGAAAAAAAAATTTGAAAAAAATTTTGAAAAAAAATTTTCGAAAAAAATTTCAAAAAAAATTTTGAAAAAAAAATTTTCAAAAAAAATTTTGAAAAAAAATTTTCGAAAAAAATTTTGAAAAAAATTATGAAAAAAAATTTTCGAAAAAAATTTTGAAAAAAAATTTTGAAAAAAATTTTCGAAAAAAATTTGAAAAAAATTTTGAAAAAAAAATTTTGAAAAAAATTTTGAAAAAAAATTTTCGAAAAAAATTTTCAAAAAAAATTTCGAAAAAAATTTCAAAAAAAAATTTTCGAAGAAAATTTTGAAAAAAATTTTCGAAAAAAATTTTGAAAAAAAATTTTCGAAAAAAATTTTGAAAAAAAATTTTGAAAAAAATTTTCGAAAAAAATTTGAAAAAAATTTTGAAAAAAAATTTTTGAAAAAAATTTTGAAAAAAATTTTGAAAAAAATTTTCGAAAAAAATTTTAAAAAAAATTTTCGAAAAAAATTTTGAAAAAAATTTCAAAAAAAAATTTTGAAAAAAATTTCAAAAAAAAATTTTCGGAAAAAATTTTGAAAAAAAATTTTGAAAAAAAATTTTGTAAAAAATTTTCGAAAAAAATTTTGAAAAAAATTGTGGAAAAAAATTTTGAAAAAAATTTTCGAAAAATATTTTGAAAAAAATTTTCGAAAAAAATTTTGAAAAAAATTTTCGAAAAAAATTTGAAAAAAATTTTGAAAAAAAATTTTTGAAAAAAATTTTGAAAAAAATTTTTAAAAAAAATTTTCGAAAAAAATTTTGAAAAAAATTTTGAAAAAAAATTTTGAAAAAAATTTCCAAAAAAAAATTTTGAAAAAAAAATTTCGAAATATTTTGAAAAAAAATTTTCGAAAAAAAATTTTAAAAAAATTTTCGAAAAAAAATTTTAAAAAAATTTTGAAAAAAAATTTTCGAAAAAAAAATTTGAAAAAAATTTTGAAAAAAAATTTTCGAAAAAAATTTTGAAAAAAAATTTTCAAAAAAAATTTTGAAAAAAAATTTTCAAAAAAAATTTTGAAAAAAAATTTTCGAAAAAAATTTTGAAAAAAATTTCGAAAAAAAATTTTCGAAAAAAATTTTCAAAAAAAATTTCGAAATAAATTTCGAAAAAAATTTTGAAAAAAATTTCAAAATAAAATTTTCGAAAAAAATTTTGAAAAAAAATTTTCGAAAAAAAATTTGAAAAAACATTTTCGAAGAAAATTTTTAAAAAAATTTTCGAAAAAAATTTCGAAAAAAATTTTGAAAAAAATTTCAAAAAAAAATTTTCGAAAAAAATTTTGAAAAAAAATTTGAAAAAAATTTTAAAAAAAAATTTTCGAAAAAAATTTTGAAAAAAAAAATTTTGAAAAAAATTTTCGAAAAAAATTTTGAAAAAAATTTTGAAAAAAAATTTTTAAAAAAATTTTGAAAAAAATTTTGAAAAAAAATTTTTTAAAAAAATTTTGAAAAAAATTTTGAAAAAAAATTTTTTAAAAAAATTTTGAAAAAAATTTTGAAAAAAAATTTTGAAAAAATTTCCAAAAAAAAATTATGAAAAAAAATTTTCGAAAAAATTTTGAAAAAAAATTTTCAAAAAAAATTTTGAAAAAAAATTTTGAAAAAAATTTTCGAAAAATATTTTGAAAAAAATTTTCGAAAAATATTTTGAAAAAAATTTTCGAAAAAAATTTTGAAAAAAATTTTCGAAAAAAATTTCAAAAAAAATTTTGAAAAAAAATTTTTGAAAAAAATTTTGAAAAAAATTTTGAAAAAAAATTTTGAAAAAAATTTCCAAAAAAAAATTTTGAAAAAAAAATTTCGAAATATTTTGAAAAAAAATTTTCGAAAAAAAATTTTAAAAAAATTTTCGAAAAAAAATTTTAAAAAAATTTTGAAAAAAAATTTTCGAAAAAAAAATTTGAAAAAAATTTTGAAAAAAAATTTTCGAAAAAAATTTTGAAAAAAAATTTCAAAAAAAATTTTGAAAAAAAATTTTCAAAAAAAATTTTGAAAAAAAATTTTCGAAAAAAATTTTGAAAAAAATTATGAAAAAAAATTTTCGAAAAAAATTTTGAAAAAAAATTTTGAAAAAAATTTTCGAAAAAAATTTGAAAAAAATTTTGAAAAAAATTTTGAAAAAAATTTTGAAAAAAAATTTTGAAAAATATTTTCGAAAAAAATTTTGAAAAAAATTTCAAAAAAAAATTTTCGAAAAAAATTTTGAAAAAAAATTTGGAAAAAATTTTGAAAAAAAATTTTCGAAAAAAATTTTGAAAAAAATTTTGGAAAAAATTCGAAAAAAAATTTTCGAAAAAAATTATGAAAAAAAATTTGAAAAAAATTTTTAAAAAAATTTTGAAAAAAATTTCGAAAAAAATTTTGAAAAAAATTTCGAAAAAAAATTTTCGAAAAAAATTTTGAAAAAAAATTTTCGAAAAAACTTTTGAAAAAAAATTTTGAAAAAAATTTTCGAAAAATATTTTGAAAAAAATTTTCGAAAAATATTTTGAAAAAAATTTTCGAAAAAAATTTGAAAAAAATTTTGAAAAAAAACTTTTGAAAAAAATTTTGAAAAAAATTTTGAAAAAAAATTTTCGAAAAAAATTTTGGAAAAATTTTGAAAAAAATTTTGAAAAAAAATTTTGAAAAAAAATTTTGAAAAAAATTTTCGAAAAATATTTTGAAAAAAATTTTCGAAAAATATTTTGAAAAAAATTTTCGAAAAAAATTTTGAAAAAAATTTTCGAAAAAAATTTCAAAAAAAATTTTGAAAAAAAATTTTTGAAAAAAATTTTGAAAAAAATTTTGAAAAAAAATTTTGAAAAAAATTTCCAAAAAAAAATTTTGAAAAAAAAATTTCGAAATATTTTGAAAAAAAATTTTCGAAAAAAAATTTTAAAAAAATTTTCGAAAAAAAATTTTAAAAAAATTTTGAAAAAAAATTTTCGAAAAAAAAATTTGAAAAAAATTTTGAAAAAAAATTTTCGAAAAAAATTTTGAAAAAAAATTTCAAAAAAAATTTTGAAAAAAAATTTTCAAAAAAAATTTTGAAAAAAAATTTTCGAAAAAAATTTTGAAAAAAATTATGAAAAAAAATTTTCGAAAAAAATTTTGAAAAAAAATTTTGAAAAAAATTTTCGAAAAAAATTTGAAAAAAATTTTGAAAAAAATTTTGAAAAAAATTTTGAAAAAAAATTTTGAAAAATATTTTCGAAAAAAATTTTGAAAAAAATTTCAAAAAAAAATTTTCGAAAAAAATTTTGAAAAAAAATTTGGAAAAAATTTTGAAAAAACATTTTCGAAAAAAATTTTGAAAAAAATTTTGGAAAAAATTCGAAAAAAAATTTTCGAAAAAAATTATGAAAAAAAATTTGAAAAAAATTTTTAAAAAAATTTTGAAAAAAATTTCGAAAAAAATTTTGAAAAAAATTTCGAAAAAAAATTTTCGAAAAAAATTTTGAAAAAAAATTTTCGAAAAAACTTTTGAAAAAAAATTTTGAAAAAAATTTTCGAAAAATATTTTGAAAAAAATTTTCGAAAAATATTTTGAAAAAAATTTTCGAAAAAAATTTGAAAAAAATTTTGAAAAAAAACTTTTGAAAAAAATTTTGAAAAAAATTTTGAAAAAAAATTTTCGAAAAAAATTTTGGAAAAATTTTGAAAAAAATTTTGAAAAAAAATTTTGAAAAAAATTTCCAAAAAAAAATTTTGAAAAAAAAATTTCGAAATATTTTGAAAAAAAATTTTCGAAAAAAAATTTTAAAAAAATTTTCGAAAAAAAATTTTAAAAAAATTTTGAAAAAAAATTTTCGAAAAAAAAATTTGAAAAAAATTTTGAAAAAAAATTTTCGAAAAAAATTTCAAAAAAAATTTTGAAAAAAAAATTTTCAAAAAAAATTTTGAAAAAAAATTTTCGAAAAAAATTTTGAAAAAAATTATGAAAAAAAATTTTCGAAAAAAATTTTGAAAAAAAATTTTGAAAAAAATTTTCGAAAAAAATTTGAAAAAAATTTTGAAAAAAAAATTTTGAAAAAAATTTTGAAAAAAAATTTTCGAAAAAAATTTTCAAAAAAAATTTCGAAAAAAATTTCAAAAAAAAATTTTCGAAGAAAATTTTGAAAAAAATTTTCGAAAAAAATTTTGAAAAAAAATTTTCGAAAAAAATTTTGAAAAAAAATTTTGAAAAAAATTTTCGAAAAAAATTTGAAAAAAATTTTGAAAAAAAATTTTTGAAAAAAATTTTGAAAAAAATTTTGAAAAAAATTTTCGAAAAAAATTTTAAAAAAAATTTTCGAAAAAAATTTTGAAAAAAATTTCAAAAAAAAATTTTGAAAAAAATTTCAAAAAAAAATTTTCGGAAAAAATTTTGAAAAAAAATTTTGAAAAAAAATTTTGTAAAAAAGTTTCGAAAAAAATTTTGAAAAAAATTGTGGAAAAAAATTTTTAAAAAAATTTTGAAAAAAAATTTTGAAAAAAATTTCCAAAAAAAAATTTTGAAAAAAAATTTTCGAAAAATTTTGAAAAAAAATTTTAAAAAAATTTTGAAAAAAAATTTTAAAAAAATTTTGAAAAAAAATTTTCGAAAAAAAATTTGAAAAAAATTTTGAAAAAAAATTTTCGAAAAAAATTTTGAAAAAAAATTTTCAAAAAAAAATTTGAAAAAAAATTTTCGAAAAAAATTTTGAAAAAAATTTCGAAAAAAATTTTGAAAAAAATTTCGAAAAAAAATTTTCCAAAAAAAATTTTGAAAAAAAATTTCGAAAAAAATTTTGAAAAAAAATTTTCGAAAAAAATTTTGAAAAAAAATTTTGAAAAAAATTTTCGAAAAATATTTTGAAAAAAATTTTCGAAAAAAATTTTGAAAAAAATTTTGAAAAAAAAATTTCGAAAAATATTTTGAAAAAAATTTTGAAAAAAAATTTTGAAAAAAATTTCCAAAAAAAAATTTTGAAAAAAAATTTTCGAAATATTTTGAAAAAAAATTTTCGAAAAAAAATTTTCGAAAAAAAATTTTAAAAAAATTTTCGAAAAAAAATTTTAAAAAAATTTTGAAAAAAAAGTTTCGAAAAAAAATTTGAAAAAAATTTTGAAAAAAAATTTTCGAAAAAAATTTTGAAAAAAAATTTTCAAAAAAAATTTTGAAAAAAAATTTTCAAAAAAAATTTTGAAAAAAAATTTTCGAAAAAAATTTTGAAAAAAATTTCGAAAAAAAATTTTCGAAAAAAATTTTCAAAAAAAATTTCGAAATAAATTTCGAAAAAAATTTTGAAAAAAATTTCAAAAAAAAATTTTCGAAAAAAATTTTGAAAAAAAATTTCGAAAAAAATTTTGAAAAAAAATTTTCGAAGAAAATTTTTAAAAAAATTTTTGAAAAAAATTTCGAAAAAAATTTTGAAAAAAATTTCAAAAAAAAAATTTTCGAAAAAAATTTTGAAAAAAAATTTGAAAAAAATTTTGAAAAAAAATTTTCGAAAAAAATTTTGAAAAAAAAATTTTGAAAAAAATTTTGAAAAAAATTTTGAAAAAAAATTTTTTAAAAAAAATTTGAAAAAAATTTTGAAAAAAAATTTTTTAAAAAAATTTTGAAAAAAATTTTGAAAAAAAATTTTTTAAAAAAATTTTGAAAAAAATTTTGAAAAAAAATTTTGAAAAAAATTTCCAAAAAAAAATTTTGAAAAAAAATTTTCGAAAAAATTTTGAAAAAAAAATTTAAAAAAATTTTGAAAAAAAATTTTCGAAAAAAATTTTGAAAAAATATTTTCGAAAAAAATTTCGAAAAAAAATTTTCAAAAAAAATTTTCGAAAAAAATTTCGAAAAAAATTTTGGAAAAAATTACGAAAAAAAATTTTCGAAAAAAATTATGAAAAAAAATTTGAAAAAAATTTAAAAAAAAAATTTTCGAAAAAAATTTTGAAAAAAAATTTTCGAAAAAAATTTTGAAAAAAAATTTTGAAAAAAATTTTCGAAAAAAATTTTGAAAAAAATTTTCGAAAAAAATTTTGAAAAAAATTTTCGAAAAAAATTTAGAAAAAAATTTTCAAAAAAAATTTTGAAAAAAAATTTTTTAAAAAAATTTTGAAAAAAATTTTGAAAAAAATTTCAAAAAAAAATTTTCGGAAAAAAATTTATAAAATTTGAAAATAATTTTGAAAAAACATTTTCAAAAAAAATTTTCGAAAAAAATTTTGAAAAAAAATTTTGAAAAAGATTTTCGAAAAAAATTTTGAAAAACAATTTTCAAAAAAAATTCTGAAAAGAAATTTTCGAAAAGAATTTTTAAAAAAATTTCGAAAAAAATTTTCGAAAAAAATTTTCAAAAAAAATTTCAAAAAAAATTTCGAAAAAAATTTTGAAAAAAATTTCAAAAAAAAATTTTCGAAAAAAATTTTGAAAAAGATTATGAAAAAAAATTTTCGAAAAAAATTTTGAAAAAAATTTTCGAAAAAAATTTTGAAAAAAATTTTCGAAAAAAATTTTGAAAAAAATTTCAAAAAAAAATTTTTGAAAAAAATTTTGAAAAAAAATTTTGAAAAAAATTTCCAAAAAAAATTTTGAAAAAAAATTTTCGATAATTTTGAAAAAAAATTTTCGAAAAAAAATTTTTAAAAAATTTTGAAAAAAAATTTTCGAAAAAAAATTTGAAAAAAATTTTGAAAAAAAATTTTCGAAAAAAATTTTGAAAAAAAATTTTTAAAAAAAATTTTGAAAAAAAATTTTTAAAAAAAATTTTGAAAAAAAATTTTGAAAAAAAATTTTCAAAAAAAATTTTGAAAAAAAATTTTCGAAGAAAATTTTTAAAAAAATTTCGAAAAAAAATTTTCGAAAAAAATTTTCAAAAAAAATTTCGAAAAAAATTTGAAAAAAATTTTGAAAAAAATTTTTAAAAAAAATTTTCGAAAAAAATTTTGAAAAAAAATTTTCGAAAAAAATTTTGAAAAAAATTTTGAAAAAAAATTTTCAAAAAAAAATTTTGAAAAAAATTTTTCAAAAAAAATTTTGAAAAAAAAATTTCGAAAAAAATTTTCGAAAAAAATTTTGAAAAAAATTTCGGAAAAAAATTTTCGAAAAAAATTTTCGAAAAAAATTTTGAAAAAAATTTCAAAAAAAAATTTTCGGAAAAAATTTTATAAAAAAATTTGAAAAAAAATTTTGAAAAAAAATTTTCGAAAAAAATTTTGAAAAAAAATTTTGAAAAAAATTTTGAAAAAAATTTTTGAAAAAAATTTTGAAAAAAAAAAATTGAATAAAGTTTTGAAACAAAATTTTGAAAAAAATTTGAAAAAAAATTTTCGAAAAAAATTTTGAAAAAAATTTTTAAAAAAATTTAAGAAAAAAAATTTGAAAAAAATTTTCGAAAAAAATTTTGAAAAAAAATTTTCAAAAAAAATTATGAAAAAAATTTTCAAAAAAAATTTTGAAAAAATATTTTCGAAAAAAATTTCGAAAAAAAATTTTCAAAAAAAATTTTCGAAAAAAATTTCGAAAAAAATTTTGGAAAAAATTACGAAAAAAAATTTTCGAAAAAAATTATGAAAAAAAATTTGAAAAAAATTTTTAAAAAAAATTTTCGAAAAAAATTTTGAAAAAAAATTTTCGAAAAAAATTTTGAAAAAAAATTTTGAAAAAAATTTTCGAAAAAAATTTTGAAAAAAATTTTCGAAAAAAATTTAGAAAAAAATTTTCAAAAAAAATTTTGAAAAAAAATTTTTTTAAAAATTTTGAAAAAAATTTTGAAAAAAATTTCAAAAAAAAATTTTCGGAAAAAAATTTATAAAATTTGAAAATAATTTTGAAAAAACATTTTCAAAAAAAATTTTCGAAAACAATTTTGAAAAAAAATTTTGAAAAAAATTTTCGAAAAAAATTTTGAAAAACAATTTTCAAAAAAAATTCTGAAAAGAAATTTTCGAAAAGAATTTTTAAAAAAATTTCGAAAAAAATTTTCGAAAAAAATTTTCAAAAAAAATTTCAAAAAAAATTTCGAAAAAAATTTTGAAAAAAATTTCAAAAAAAAATTTTCGAAAAAAATTTTGAAAAAGATTATGAAAAAAAATTTTCGAAAAAAATTTTGAAAAAAATTTTCGAAAAAAATTTTGAAAAAAATTTTCGAAAAAAATTTTGAAAAAAATTTTCAAAAAAAATTTTGAAAAAAATTCTGAAAAAAAATTTTTTTTAAAAATTTTGAAAAAAATTTTGAAAAAAAATTTTGAAAAAAATTTTCAAAAAAAAATTTTGAAGAAAAATTTTCGAAAAAATTTTCGAAAAAAACTTTTTTAAAAATTTTGAAAAAAAATTTTCGAAAAAAATTTTGAAAAAATATTTTCGAAAAAAATTTTGAAAAAAAAAATTTTTGAAAAAAATTTAAAAAAAAAAATTTCGAAAAAAATTTTGGAAAAAATTACGAAAAAAAATTTTCGAAAAAAATTTCGAAAAAAATTTTGAAAAAAATTTCAAAAAAAAATTTTCGGAAAAATATTTATAATAAAATTTGAAAAAAATTTTGTAAAAAAAATTTTGAAAAAAAATTTTGAAAAAAAATTTTCGAAGAAAATTTTTAAAAAAATTTCGAAAAAAAATTTTCGAAAAAAATTTTCAAAAAAAATTTCGAAAAAAATTTGAAAAAAATTTTGAAAAAAATTTTTAAAAAAAATTTTCGAAAAAAATTTTGAAAAAAAATTTTCGAAAAAAATTTTGAAAAAAATTTTGAAAAAAAATTTTCAAAAAAAAATTTTGAAAAAAATTTTTCAAAAAAAATTTTGAAAAAAAAATTTCGAAAAAAATTTTCGAAAAAAATTTTGAAAAAAATTTCGGAAAAAAATTTTCGAAAAAAATTTTCGAAAAAAATTTTGAAAAAAATTTCAAAAAAAAATTTTCGGAAAAAATTTTATAAAAAAATTTGAAAAAAAATTAGAAAAAAAATTTTCGAAAAAAATTTTGAAAAAAAATTTTGAAAAAAATTTTGAAAAAAATTTTTGAAAAAAATTTTGAAAAAAAAAAATTGAATAAAGTTTTGAAACAAAATTTTGAAAAAAATTTGGAAAAAAATTTTCGAAAAAAATTTTGAAAAAAATTTTTAAAAAAATTTAAGAAAAAAAATTTGAAAAAAATTTTCGAAAAAAATTTTGAAAAAAAATTTTCAAAAAAAATTATGAAAAAAATTTTCAAAAAAAATTTTGAAAAAATATTTTCGAAAAAAATTTCGAAAAAAAATTTTCAAAAAAAATTTTCGAAAAAAATTTCGAAAAAAATTTTGGAAAAAATTACGAAAAAAAATTTTCGAAAAAAATTATGAAAAAAAATTTGAAAAAAATTTTTAAAAAAAATTTTCGAAAAAAATTTTGAAAAAAAATTTTCGAAAAAAATTTTGAAAAAAAATTTTGAAAAAAATTTTCGAAAAAAATTTTGAAAAAAATTTTCGAAAAAAATTTAGAAAAAAATTTTCAAAATAAATTTTGAAAAAAAATTTTTTTAAAAATTTTGAAAAAAATTTTGAAAAAAATTTCAAAAAAAAATTTTCGGAAAAAAATTTATAAAATTTGAAAATAATTTTGAAAAAACATTTTCAAAAAAAATTTTCGAAAACAATTTTGAAAAAAAATTTTGAAAAAAATTTTCGAAAAAAATTTTGAAAAACAATTTTCAAAAAAAATTCTGAAAAGAAATTTTCGAAAAGAATTTTTAAAAAAATTTCGAAAAAAATTTTCGAAAAAAATTTTCAAAAAAAATTTCAAAAAAAATTTCGAAAAAAATTTTGAAAAAAATTTCAAAAAAAAATTTTCGAAAAAAATTTTGAAAAAGATTATGAAAAAAAATTTTCGAAAAAAATTTTGAAAAAAATTTTCGAAAAAAATTTTGTAAAAAATTTTCGAAAAAAATTTTGAAAAAAATTTTCAAAAAAAATTTTGAAAAAAATTCTGAAAAAAAATTTTTTTTAAAAATTTTGAAAAAAATTTTGAAAAAAAATTTTGAAAAAAATTTTCAAAAAAAAATTTTGAAGAAAAATTTTCGAAAAAATTTTGAAAAAAAATTTTCGAAAAAAACTTTTTTAAAAATTTTGAAAAAAAATTTTCGAAAAAAATTTTGAAAAAATATTTTCGAAAAAAATTTTGAAAAAAAAAATTTTTGAAAAAAATTTAAAAAAAAAAATTTCGAAAAAAATTTTGGAAAAAATTACGAAAAAAAATTTTCGAAAAAAATTTCGAAAAAAATTTTGAAAAAAATTTCAAAAAAAAATTTTCGGAAAAATATTTATAATAAAATTTGAAAAAAATTTTGTAAAAAAAATTTTGAAAAAAAATTTTGAAAAAAAATTTTCGAAGAAAATTTTTAAAAAAATTTCGAAAAAAAATTTTCGAAAAAAATTTTCAAAAAAAATTTCGAAAAAAATTTGAAAAAAATTTTGAAAAAAATTTTTAAAAAAATTTTTCGAAAAAAATTTTGAAAAAAAATTTTCGAAAAAAATTTTGAAAAAAATTTTGAAAAAAAATTTTCAAAAAAAAATTTTGAAAAAAATTTTTCAAAAAAAATTTTGAAAAAAAAATTTCGAAAAAAATTTTCGAAAAAAATTTTGAAAAAAATTTCGGAAAAAAATTTTCGAAAAAAATTTTCGAAAAAAATTTTGAAAAAAATTTCAAAAAAAAATTTTCGGAAAAAATTTTATAAAAAAATTTGAAAAAAAATTAGAAAAAAAATTTTCGAAAAAAATTTTGAAAAAAAATTTTGAAAAAAATTTTGAAAAAAATTTTTGAAAAAAATTTTTGAAAAAAATTTTGAAAAAAAAAAATTGAATAAAGTTTTGAAACAAAATTTTGAAAAAAATTTGGAAAAACATTTTCGAAAAAAATTTTGAAAAACAATTTTCAAAAAAAATTCTGAAAAGAAATTTTCGAAAAGAATTTTTAAAAAAATTTCGAAAAAAATTTTCGAAAAAAATTTTCGAAAAAAATTTTCAAAAAAAATTTCAAAAAAAATTTCGAAAAAAATTTTGAAAAAAATTTCAAAAAAAAATTTTCGAAAAAAATTTTGAAAAAGATTATGAAAAAAAATTTTCGAAAAAAATTTTGAAAAAAATTTTCGAAAAAAATTTTGAAAAAAATTTTCGAAAAAAATTTTGAAAAAAATTTTCAAAAAAAATTTTGAAAAAAATTCTGAAAAAAAATTTTTTTTAAAAATTTTGAAAAAAATTTTGAAAAAAAATTTTGAAAAAAATTTTCAAAAAAAAATTTTGAAGAAAAATTTTCGAAAAAATTTTGAAAAAAAATTTTCGAAAAAAACTTTTTTAAAAATTTTGAAAAAAAATTTTCGAAAAAAATTTTGAAAAAATATTTTCGAAAAAAATTTTGAAAAAAAAAATTTTTGAAAAAAATTTAAAAAAAAAAATTTCGAAAAAAATTTTGGAAAAAATTACGAAAAAAAATTTTCGAAAAAAATTTCGAAAAAAATTTTGAAAAAAATTTCAAAAAAAAATTTTCGGAAAAATATTTATAATAAAATTTGAAAAAAATTTTGTAAAAAAAATTTTGAAAAAAAATTTTGAAAAAAAATTTTCGAAGAAAATTTTTAAAAAAATTTCGAAAAAAAATTTTCGAAAAAAATTTTCAAAAAAAATTTCGAAAAAAATTTGAAAAAAATTTTGAAAAAAATTTTTAAAAAAAATTTTCGAAAAAAATTTTGAAAAAAAATTTTCGAAAAAAATTTTGAAAAAAATTTTGAAAAAAAATTTTCAAAAAAAAATTTTGAAAAAAATTTTTCAAAAAAAATTTTGAAAAAAAAATTTCGAAAAAAATTTTCGAAAAAAATTTTGAAAAAAATTTCGGAAAAAAATTTTCGAAAAAAATTTTCGAAAAAAATTTTGAAAAAAATTTCAAAAAAAAATTTTCGGAAAAAATTTTATAAAAAAATTTGAAAAAAAATTAGAAAAAAAATTTTCGAAAAAAATTTTGAAAAAAAATTTTGAAAAAAATTTTGAAAAAAATTTTTGAAAAAAATTTTTGAAAAAAATTTTGAAAAAAAAAAATTGAATAAAGTTTTGAAACAAAATTTTGAAAAAAATTTGGAAAAACATTTTCGAAAAAAATTTTGAAAAAAATTTTTAAAAAAATTTAAGAAAAAAAATTTGAAAAAAATTTTCGAAAAAAATTTTGAAAAAAAATTTTCAAAAAAAATTTTCAAAAAAAATTTTGAAAAAAAATTTTCGAAAAAAATTTTGAAAAAAATTTCGAAAAAAAATTTTCGAAAAAAATTTTCAAAAAAAATTTGAAAAAAATTTTGAAAAAAAATTTTTGAAAAAAATTTTGAAAAAAAATTTTGAAAAAAATTTTCGAAAAAAATTTGAAAAAAATTTTGAAAAAAATTTTGAAAAAAATTTTGAAAAAAATTTTCGAAAAAAATTTTAAAAAAAATTCTCGAAAAAAATTTTGAAAAAAATTTCAAAAAAAAATATTCGAAAAAAATTTTGAAAAAAATTTGAAAAAAATTTTGAAAAAAAATTTTGAAAAAAAATTTTGTAAAAAATTTTCGAAAAAAATTTTGAAAAAAATTTTGGAAAAAAATTTTGAAAAAAATTTTTAAAAAAATTTAAGAAAAAAAATTTGAAAAAAATTTTCGAAAAAAATTTTGAAAAAAAATTTTCAAAAAAAATTATGAAAAAAATTTTCAAAAAAAATTTTGAAAAAATATTTTCGAAAAAAATTTCGAAAAAAAATTTTCAAAAAAAATTTTCGAAAAAAATTTCGAAAAAAATTTTGGAAAAAATTACGAAAAAAAATTTTCGAAAAAAATTATGAAAAAAAATTTGAAAAAAATTTTAAAAAAAAATTTTCGAAAAAAATTTTGAAAAAAAATTTTCGAAAAAAATTTTGAAAAAAAATTTTGAAAAAAATTTTCGAAAAAAATTTTGAAAAACAATTTTCAAAAAAAATTCTGAAAAGAAATTTTCGAAAAGAATTTTTAAAAAAATTTCGAAAAAAATTTTCGAAAAAAATTTTCAAAAAAAATTTCAAAAAAAATTTCGAAAAAAATTTTGAAAAAAATTTCAAAAAAAAATTTTCGAAAAAAATTTTGAAAAAGATTATGAAAAAAAATTTTCGAAAAAAATTTTGAAAAAAATTTTCGAAAAAAATTTTGAAAAAAATTTTCGAAAAAAATTTTGAAAAAAATTTCAAAAAAAAATTTTCGAAAAAAATTTCAAAAAAAATTTTGGAAAAAATTACGAAAAAAAAATTTCGAAAAAAATTTTGAAAAAAAATTTGAAAAAAATTTAAAAAAAAAAATTTCGAAAAAAATTTTGAAAAAAAATTTTCGAAAAAAATTTTGAAAAAAAATATTCGAAAAAAATTTTGAAAAAAAATTTTGAAAAAAATTTTCGAAAAAAATTTTGAAAAAAATTTTCAAAAAAAATTTTGAAAAAAATTCTGAAAAAAAATTTTTTTTAAAAATTTTGAAAAAAATTTTGAAAAAAAATTTTGAAAAAAATTTTGAAAAAAAATTTTGAAAAAAATTTCCAAAAAAAAATTTTGAAGAAAAATTTTCGAAAAAATTTTGAAAAAAAATTTTCGAAAAAAAATTTTTTAAAAATTTTGAAAAAAAATTTTCGAAAAAAATTTTGAAAAAATATTTTCGAAAAAAATTTTGAAAAAAAAAATTTTTGAAAAAAATTTTTAAAAAAAAATTTCGAAAAAAATTTTGGAAAAAATTACGAAAAAAAATTTTCGAAAAAAATTTCGAAAAAAATTTTGAAAAAAATTTCAAAAAATAATTTTCGGAAAAAAATTTATAATAAAATTTGAAAAAAATTTTGAAAAAAAATTTTCGAAAAAAATTTTTAAAAAAATTTCGAAAAAAAATTTTCGAAAAAAATTTTCAAAAAAAATTTCGAAAAACATTTGAAAAAAATTTTGAAAAAAATTTTTAAAAAAAATTTTCGAAAAAAATTTTGAAAAAAATTTTGAAAAAAATTTTTCGAAAAGAATTTTGAAAAAAAAATTTCGAAAAAAATTTTGAAAAAAATTTTCGAAAAAAATTTGAAAAAAATTTTGAAAAAAAAATTTTGAAAAAAATTTTGAAAAAAAATTTTGAAAAAAATTTTGAAAAAAAATTTTGAAAAAAATTTTCGAAAAAAATTTTCGAAAAAAATTTTGAAAAAAATTTCAAAAAAAAATTTTCGAAAAAAATTTTGAAAAAAAATTTGAAAAAAATTTTGAAAAAAAATTTTCGAAAAAAATTTTGAAAAAAAATTTTCGAAAAAAATTTTGAAAAAAATTTTGAAAAAAAATTTTCAAAAAAAAATTTTGAAAAAAATTTTTCAAAAAAAATTTTGAAAAAAAAATTTCGAAAAAAATTTTCGAAAAAAATTTTGAAAAAAATTTCGAAAAAAATTTCGAAAAAAAATTTTCGAAAAAAATTTTGAAAAAAATTTCAAAAAAAAATTTTTGGAAAAAATTTTATAAAAAAATTTGGAAAAAAATTTTGAAAAAAAATTTTCGAAAAATATTTTGAAAAAAAACTGAAAAAAATTTTGAAAAAAATTTTTGAAAAAAATTTTGAAAAAAAAAATTTGAATAAAGTTTTGAAACAAAATTTTGAAAAAAATTTGGAAAAAAATTTTCGAAAAAAATTTTCAAAAAAAATTATGAAAAAAATTTTCAAAAAAAAATTTGAAAAAAAATTTTCGAAAAAAATTTTGAAAAAAATTTCGAAAAAAAATTTTCGAAAAAAATTTTCAAAAAAAATTTCGAAAAAAATTTCAAAAAAAAATTTTCGAAGAAAATTTTGAAAAAAATTTTCGAAAAAAATTTTGAAAAAAAATTTTCGAAAAAATTTTGAAAAAAAATTTTGAAAAAAATTTTCGAAAAAAATTTGAAAAAAATTTTGAAAAAAAATTTTTGAAAAAAATTTTGAAAAAAATTTTCGAAAAAAATTTAAAAAAAAATTCTCAAAAAAAATTTTGAAAAAAATTTCAAAAAAAAATATTCGAAAAAAATTTTGAAAAAAATTTTGAAAAAAAATTTTGTAAAAAATTTTTGAAAAAAATTTTGAAAAAAATTTTGGAAAAAAATTTTTAAAAAAATTTTGAAAAAAAATTTTGAAAAAAATTTCCAAAAAAAAATTTTGAAAAAAAATTTTCGAAAAATTTTGAAAAAAAATTTTAAAAAAATTTTGAAAAAAAATTTTCGAAAAAAAATTTGAAAAAAATTTTGCAAAAAAATTTTCGAAAAAAATTTTGAAAAAAAATTTTCAAAAAAAAATTTGAAAAAAAATTTTCGAAAAAAATTTTGAAAAAAATTTCGAAAAAAATTTTTAAAAAATTTCGAAAAAAAATTTTCGAAAAAAATTTTGAAAAAAAATTTTCGAAAAAAATTTTGAAAAAAAATTTTCGAAAAAAATTTTGAAAAAAAATTTTGAAAAATATTTTGAAAAAAATTTTCGAAAAAAATTTTGAAAAAAATTTTCGAAAAAAATTTGAAAAAAATTTTGAAAAAAAATTTTTGAAAAAAATTTTGAAAAAAATTTTGAAAAAAAATTTTCGAAAAAAATTTTGAAAAAAATTTTGAAAAAAAATTTTGAAAAAAATTTCCAAAAAAAAATTTTGAAAAAAAAATTTCGAAATATTTTGAAAAAAAATTTTCGAAAAAAAATTTTAAAAAAATTTTCGAAAAAAAATTTTAAAAAAATTTTGAAAAAAAATTTTCGAAAAAAAAATTTGAAAAAAATTTTGAAAAAAAATTTTCGAAAAAAATTTTGAAAAAAAATTTTCAAAAAAAATTTTGAAAAAAAATTTTCAAAAAAAATTTTGAAAAAAAATTTTCGAAAAAAATTTTGAAAAAAATTTCGAAAAAAAATTTTCGAAAAAAATTTTCAAAAAAAATTTCGAAATAAATTTCGAAAAAAATTTTGAAAAAAATTTCAAAATAAAATTTTCGAAAAAAAATTTGAAAAAACATTTTCGAAGAAAATTTTTAAAAAAATTTTCGAAAAAAATTTCGAAAAAAATTTTGAAAAAAATTTCAAAAAAAAATTTTCGAAAAAAATTTTGAAAAAAAATTTGAAAAAAATTTTTAAAAAAAATTTTCGAAAAAAATTTTGAAAAAAAAATTTTGAAAAAAATTTTCGAAAAAAATTTTGAAAAAAATTTTGAAAAAAAATTTTTAAAAAAATTTTGAAAAAAATTTTGAAAAAAAATTTTTTAAAAAAATTTTGAAAAAAATTTTGAAAAAAAATTTTTTAAAAAAATTTTGAAAAAAATTTTGAAAAAAAATTTTGAAAAAATTTCCAAAAAAAAATTATGAAAAAAAATTTTCAAAAAATTTTGAAAAAAAAATTTAAAAAAATTTTGAAAAAAAATTTTCGAAAAAAATTTTGAAAAAAAATTTTCAAAAAAAAATTTCGAAAAACATTTTGGAAAAAATTACGAAAAAAAATTTTAGAAAAAAATTATGAAAAAAAATTTGAAAAAAATTTTTAAAAAAAATTTTGAAAAAAAATTTTCGAAAAAAAAATTTGAAAAAAATTTTGAAAAAAAATTTTCGAAAAAAATTTCGAAAAAAAATTTTCAAAAAAAAATTTCGAAAAACATTTTGGAAAAAATTACGAAAAAAAATTTTAGAAAAAAATTATGAAAAAAAATTTGAAAAAAATTTTTAAAAAAAATTTTGAAAAAAATTTCGAAAAAAATTTTGAAAAAAATTTCGAAAAAAAATTTTCGAAAAAAATTTTGAAAAAAAATTTTCGAAAAAAATTTTGAAAAAAAATTTTGAAAAAAATTTTCGAAAAATATTTTGAAAAAAATTTTCGAAAAATATTTTGAAAAAAATTTTCGAAAAAAATTTTGAAAAAAATTTTCGAAAAAAATTTCAAAAAAAATTTTGAAAAAAAATTTTTGAAAAAAATTTTGAAAAAAATTTTGAAAAAAAATTTTGAAAAAAATTTCCAAAAAAAAATTTTGAAAAAAAAATTTCGAAATATTTTGAAAAAAAATTTTCGAAAAAAAATTTTAAAAAAATTTTCGAAAAAAAATTTTAAAAAAATTTTGAAAAAAAATTTTCGAAAAAAAAATTTTAAAAAAATTTTGAAAAAAAATTTTCGAAAAAAATTTTGAAAAAAAATTTCAAAAAAAATTTTGAAAAAAAATTTTCAAAAAAAATTTTGAAAAAAAATTTTCGAAAAAAATTTTGAAAAAAATTATGAAAAAAAATTTTCGAAAAAAATTTTGAAAAAAAATTTTGAAAAAAATTTTCGAAAAAAATTTGGAAAAAAATTTTGAAAAAAATTTTGAAAAAAATTTTGAAAAAAAATTTTGAAAAAAATTTTCGAAAAAAATTTTGAAAAAAATTTCAAAAAAAAATTTTCGAAAAAAATTTTGAAAAAAAATTTGAAAAAAATTTTGAAAAAAAATTTTCGAAAAAAATTTTGAATAAAATTTTGGAAAAAATTCGAAAAAAAATTTTCGAAAAAAATTATGAAAAAAAATTTGAAAAAAATTTTTAAAAAAAATTTTCGGAAAAATATTTATAATAAAATTTGAAAAAAATTTTGTAAAAAAAATTTTGAAAAAAAATTTTGAAAAAAAATTTTCGAAGAAAATTTTTAAAAAAATTTCGAAAAAAAATTTTCGAAAAAAATTTTCAAAAAAAATTTCGAAAAAAATTTGAAAAAAATTTTGAAAAAAATTTTTAAAAAAAATTTTCGAAAAAAATTTAAAAAAAAATTTTCGAAAAAAATTTTGAAAAAAATTTTGAAAAAAAATTTTCAAAAAAAAATTTTGAAAAAAATTTTTCAAAAAAAATTTTGAAAAAAAAATTTCGAAAAAAATTTTCGAAAAAAATTTCGGAAAAAAATTTTCGAAAAAAATTTTCGAAAAAAATTTTGAAAAAAATTTCAAAAAAAAATTTTCGGAAAAAATTTTATAAAAAAATTTGAAAAAAAATTTTGAAAAAAAATTTTCGAAAAAAATTTTGAAAAAAAATTTTGAAAAAAATTTTGAAAAAAATTTTTGAAAAAAATTTTGAAAAAAAAAATTGAATAAAGTTTTGAAACAAAATTTTGAAAAAAATTTGGAAAAACATTTTCGAAAAAAATTTTGAAAAAAATTTTTAAAAAAATTTAAGAAAAAAAATTTGAAAAAAATTTTCGAAAAAAATTTTGAAAAAAAATTTTCAAAAAAAATTTTCAAAAAAAATTTTGAAAAAAAATTTTCGAAAAAAATTTTGAAAAAAATTTCGAAAAAAAATTTTCGAAAAAAATTTTCAAAAAAAATTTGAAAAAAATTTTGAAAAAAAATTTTTGAAAAAAATTTTGAAAAAAAATTTTTGAAAAAAATTTTGAAAAAAAATTTTGAAAAAAATTTTCGAAAAAAATTTGAAAAAAATTTTGAAAAAAATTTTGAAAAAAATTTTGAAAAAAATTTTCGAAAAAAATTTTAAAAAAAATTCTCGAAAAAAATTTTGAAAAAAATTTCAAAAAAAAATATTCGAAAAAAATTTTGAAAAAAAATTTGAAAAAAATTTTGAAAAAAAATTTTGAAAAAAAATTTTGTAAAAAATTTTCGAAAAAAATTTTGAAAAAAATTTTGGAAAAAAATTTTGAAAAAAATTTTTAAAAAAATTTAAGAAAAAAAATTTGAAAAAAATTTTCGAAAAAAATTTTGAAAAAAAATTTTCAAAAAAAATTATGAAAAAAATTTTCAAAAAAAATTTTGAAAAAATATTTTCGAAAAAAATTTCGAAAAAAAATTTTCAAAAAAAATTTTCGAAAAAAATTTCGAAAAAAATTTTGGAAAAAATTACGAAAAAAAATTTTCGAAAAAAATTATGAAAAAAAATTTGAAAAAAATTTAAAAAAAAAATTTTCGAAAAAAATTTTGAAAAAAAATTTTCGAAAAAAATTTTGAAAAAAAATTTTGAAAAAAATTTTCGAAAAAAATTTTGAAAAAAATTTTCGAAAAAAATTTAGAAAATAATTTTCAAAAAAAATTTTGAAAAAAATTTTTTTTAAAAATTTTGAAAAAAATTTTGAAAAAAATTTCAAAAAAAAATTTTCGGAAAAAAATTTATAAAATTTGAAAATAATTTTGAAAAAACATTTTCAAAAAAAATTTTCGAAAAAAATTTTGAAAAAAAATTTTGAAAAAAATTTTCGAAAAAAATTTTGAAAAACAATTTTCAAAAAAAATTCTGAAAAGAAATTTTCGAAAAGAATTTTTAAAAAAATTTCGAAAAAAATTTTCGAAAAAAATTTTCAAAAAAAATTTCAAAAAAAATTTCGAAAAAAATTTTGAAAAAAATTTCAAAAAAAAATTTTCGAAAAAAATTTTGAAAAAGATTATGAAAAAAAATTTTCGAAAAAAATTTTGAAAAAAATTTTCGAAAAAAATTTTGAAAAAAATTTTCGAAAAAAATTTTGAAAAAAATTTTCGAAAAAAATTTTGAAAAAAATTTCAAAAAAAAATTTTCGAAAAAAATTTTCGAAAAAAATTTCAAAAAAAATTTTGGAAAAAATTACGAAAAAAAAATTTCGAAAAAAATTTTGAAAAAAAATTTGAAAAAAATTTAAAAAAAAAAATTTCGAAAAAAATTTTGAAAAAAAATTTTCGAAAAAAATTTTGAAAAAAAATATTCGAAAAAAATTTTGAAAAAAAATTTTGAAAAAAATTTTCGAAAAAAATTTTGAAAAAAATTTTCAAAAAAAATTTTGAAAAAAATTCTGAAAAAAAATTTTTTTTAAAAATTTTGAAAAAAATTTTGAAAAAAAATTTTGAAAAAAATTTTGAAAAAAAATTTTGAAAAAAATTTCCAAAAAAAAATTTTGAAGAAAAATTTTCGAAAAAATTTTGAAAAAAAATTTTCGAAAAAAAATTTTTTAAAAATTTTGAAAAAAAATTTTCGAAAAAAATTTTGAAAAAATATTTTCGAAAAAAATTTTGAAAAAAAAAATTTTTGAAAAAAATTTTTAAAAAAAAATTTCGAAAAAAATTTTGGAAAAAATTACGAAAAAAAATTTTCGAAAAAAATTTCGAAAAAAATTTTGAAAAAAATTTCAAAAAATAATTTTCGGAAAAAAATTTATAATAAAATTTGAAAAAAATTTTGAAAAAAAATTTTCGAAAAAAATTTTTAAAAAAATTTCGAAAAAAAATTTTCGAAAAAAATTTTCAAAAAAAATTTCGAAAAACATTTGAAAAAAATTTTGAAAAAAATTTTTAAAAAAAATTTTCGAAAAAAATTTTGAAAAAAATTTTGAAAAAAATTTTTCGAAAAGAATTTTGAAAAAAAAATTTCGAAAAAAATTTTGAAAAAAATTTTCGAAAAAAATTTGAAAAAAATTTTGAAAAAAAAATTTTGAAAAAAATTTTGAAAAAAAATTTTGAAAAAAATTTTGAAAAAAAATTTTGAAAAAAATTTTCGAAAAAAATTTTGAAAAAAATTTTCGAAAAAAATTTTGAAAAAAATTTCAAAAAAAAATTTTCGAAAAAAATTTTGAAAAAAAATTTGAAAAAAATTTTGAAAAAAAATTTTCGAAAAAAATTTTGAAAAAAAATTTTCGAAAAAAATTTTGAAAAAAATTTTGAAAAAAAATTTTCAAAAAAAAATTTTGAAAAAAATTTTTCAAAAAAAATTTTGAAAAAAAAATTTCGAAAAAAATTTTCGAAAAAAATTTTGAAAAAAATTTCGAAAAAAATTTCGAAAAAAAATTTTCGAAAAAAATTTTCGAAAAAAATTTTGAAAAAAATTTCAAAAAAAAATTTTTGGAAAAAATTTTATAAAAAAATTTGGAAAAAAATTTTGAAAAAAAATTTTCGAAAAATATTTTGAAAAAAAACTGAAAAAAATTTTGAAAAAAATTTTTGAAAAAAATTTTGAAAAAAAAAATTTGAATAAAGTTTTGAAACAAAATTTTGAAAAAAATTTGGAAAAAAATTTTCGAAAAAAATTTTGAAAAAAATTTTTTAAAAAATTTAAGAAAAAAAATTTGAAAAAAATTTTCGAAAAAATTTTGAAAAAAAATTTTCAAAAAAAATTATGAAAAAAATTTTCAAAAAAAATTTTGAAAAAAAATTTTCGAAAAAAATTTTGAAAAAAATTTCGAAAAAAAATTTTCGAAAAAAATTTTCAAAAAAAATTTCGAAAAAAATTTCAAAAAAAAATTTTCGAAGAAAATTTTGAAAAAAATTTTCGAAAAAAATTTTGAAAAAAAATTTTCGAAAAAATTTTGAAAAAAAATTTTGAAAAAAATTTTCGAAAAAAATTTGAAAAAAATTTTGAAAAAAAATTTTTGAAAAAAATTTTGAAAAAAATTTTGAAAAAAATTTTCGAAAAAAATTTAAAAAAAAATTCTCAAAAAAAATTTTGAAAAAAATTTCAAAAAAAAATATTCGAAAAAAATTTTGAAAAAAATTTTGAAAAAAAATTTTGTAAAAAATTTTCGAAAAAAATTTTGAAAAAAATTTTGGAAAAAAATTTTTAAAAAAATTTTGAAAAAAAATTTTGAAAAAAATTTCCAAAAAAAAATTTTGAAAAAAAATTTTCGAAAAATTTTGAAAAAAAATTTTAAAAAAATTTTGAAAAAAAATTTTCGAAAAAAAATTTGAAAAAAATTTTGCAAAAAAATTTTCGAAAAAAATTTTGAAAAAAAATTTTCAAAAAAAAATTTGAAAAAAAATTTTCGAAAAAAATTTTGAAAAAAATTTCGAAAAAAATTTTTAAAAAATTTCGAAAAAAAATTTTCGAAAAAAATTTTGAAAAAAAATTTTCGAAAAAAATTTTGAAAAAAAATTTTCGAAAAAAATTTTGAAAAAAAATTTTGAAAAAAATTTTGAAAAATATTTTGAAAAAAATTTTCGAAAAAAATTTTGAAAAAAATTTTCGAAAAAAATTTGAAAAAAATTTTGAAAAAAAATTTTTGAAAAAAATTTTGAAAAAAATTTTGAAAAAAAATTTTCGAAAAAAATTTTGAAAAAAATTTTGAAAAAAAATTTTGAAAAAAATTTCCAAAAAAAAATTTTGAAAAAAAAATTTCGAAATATTTTGAAAAAAAATTTTCGAAAAAAAATTTTAAAAAAATTTTCGAAAAAAAATTTTAAAAAAATTTTGAAAAAAAATTTTCGAAAAAAAAATTTGAAAAAAATTTTGAAAAAAAATTTTCGAAAAAAATTTTGAAAAAAAATTTTCAAAAAAAATTTTGAAAAAAAATTTTCAAAAAAAATTTTGAAAAAAAATTTTCGAAAAAAATTTTGAAAAAAATTTCGAAAAAAAATTTTCGAAAAAAATTTTCAAAAAAAATTTCGAAATAAATTTCGAAAAAAATTTTGAAAAAAATTTCAAAATAAAATTTTCGAAAAAAAATTTGAAAAAACATTTTCGAAGAAAATTTTTAAAAAAATTTTCGAAAAAAATTTCGAAAAAAATTTTGAAAAAAATTTCAAAAAAAAATTTTCGAAAAAAATTTTGAAAAAAAATTTGAAAAAAATTTTTAAAAAAAATTTTCGAAAAAAATTTTGAAAAAAATTTCGAAAAAAAATTTTCGAAAAAAATTTTCAAAAAAAATTTCGAAATAAATTTCGAAAAAAATTTTGAAAAAAATTTCAAAATAAAATTTTCGAAAAAAAATTTGAAAAAACATTTTCGAAGAAAATTTTTAAAAAAATTTTCGAAAAAAATTTCGAAAAAAATTTTGAAAAAAATTTCAAAAAAAAATTTTCGAAAAAAATTTTGAAAAAAAATTTGAAAAAAATTTTTAAAAAAAATTTTCGAAAAAAATTTTGAAAAAAAAATTTTGAAAAAAATTTTCGAAAAAAATTTTGAAAAAAATTTTGAAAAAAAATTTTTAAAAAAATTTTGAAAAAAATTTTGAAAAAAAATTTTTTAAAAAAATTTTGAAAAAAATTTTGAAAAAAAATTTTTTAAAAAAATTTTGAAAAAAATTTTGAAAAAAAATTTTGAAAAAATTTCCAAAAAAAAATTATGAAAAAAAATTTTCGAAAAAATTTTGAAAAAAAAATTTAAAAAAATTTTGAAAAAAAATTTTCGAAAAAAATTTTGAAAAAATATTTTCGAAAAAAATTTCGAAAAAAAATTTTCAAAAAAAATTTTCGAAAAAAATTTCGAAAAACATTTTGGAAAAAATTACGAAAAAAAATTTTAGAAAAAAATTATGAAAAAAAATTTGAAAAAAATTTTTAAAAAAAATTTTGAAAAAAATTTCGAAAAAAATTTTGAAAAAAATTTCGAAAAAAAATTTTCGAAAAAAATTTTGAAAAAAAATTTTCGAAAAAAATTTTGAAAAAAAATTTTGAAAAAAATTTTCGAAAAATATTTTGAAAAAAATTTTCGAAAAATATTTTGAAAAAAATTTTCGAAAAAAATTTTGAAAAAAATTTTCGAAAAAAATTTCAAAAAAAATTTTGAAAAAAAATTTTTGAAAAAAATTTTGAAAAAAATTTTGAAAAAAAATTTTGAAAAAAATTTCCAAAAAAAAATTTTGAAAAAAAAATTTCGAAATATTTTGAAAAAAAATTTTCGAAAAAAAATTTTAAAAAAATTTTCGAAAAAAAATTTTAAAAAAATTTTGAAAAAAAATTTTCGAAAAAAAAATTTTAAAAAAATTTTAAAAAAATTTTGAAAAAAAATTTTCGAAAAAAATTTTGAAAAAAAATTTCAAAAAAAATTTTGAAAAAAAATTTTCAAAAAAAATTTTGAAAAAAAATTTTCGAAAAAAATTTTGAAAAAAATTATGAAAAAAAATTTTCGAAAAAAATTTTGAAAAAAAATTTTGAAAAAAATTTTCGAAAAAAATTTGAAAAAAATTTTGAAAAAAATTTTGAAAAAAATTTTGAAAAAAAATTTTGAAAAAAATTTTCGAAAAAAATTTTGAAAAAAATTTCAAAAAAAAATTTTCGAAAAAAATTTTGAAAAAAAATTTGAAAAAAATTTTGAAAAAAAATTTTCAAAAAAAATTTTGAAAAAAATTTTGGAAAAAATTCGAAAAAAAATTTTCGAAAAAAATTATGAAAAAAAATTTGAAAAAAATTTTTAAAAAAAATTTTGAAAAAAATTTCGAAAAAAATTTTGAAAAAAATTTCGAAAAAAAATTTTCGAAAAAAATTTTCGAAAAAACTTTTGAAAAAAAATTTTGAAAAAAATTTTCGAAAAATATTTTGAAAAAAATTTTCGAAAAATATTTTGAAAAAAATTTTCGAAAAAAATTTTGAAAAAAATTTTCGAAAAAAATTTGAAAAAAATTTTGAAAAAAAATTTTTGAAAAAAATTTTGAAAAAAAAATTGAAAAAAAATTTTCGAAAAAAATTTTGGAAAAATTTTGAAAAAAATTTTGAAAAAAAAATTTGAAAAAAATTTCCAAAAAAAAATTTTGAAAAAAAAATTTCGAAATATTTTGAAAAAAAATTTTCGAAAAAAAATTTTAAAAAAATTTTCGAGAAAAAATTTTAAAAAAATTTTGAAAAAAAATTTTCGAAAAAAAAATTTGAAAAAAATTTTGAAAAAAAATTTTCGAAAAAAATTTCAAAAAAAATTTTGAAAAAAAAATTTTCAAAAAAAATTTTGAAAAAAAATTTTCGAAAAAAATTTTGAAAAAAATTATGAAAAAAAATTTTCGAAAAAAATTTTGAAAAAAAATTTTGAAAAAAATTTTCGAAAAAAATTTGAAAAAAATTTTGAAAAAAAAATTTTGCAAAAAAAATTTTGAAAAAAATTTTGAAAAAAAATTTTGAAAAAAATTTTCGAAAAAAATTTTGAAAAAAATTTCAAAAAAAAATTTTCGAAAAAAATTTTGAAAAAAAATTTGAAAAAAATTTTGAAAAAAAATTTTCGAAAAACATTTTGAAAAAAAATTTTCGAAAAAAATTTTGAAAAAAATTTTCGAAAAAAATTTTGAAAAAAATTTTTAAAAAAATTTAAAAAAAATTTGAAAAAAATTTTCGAAAAAAATTTTGAAAAAAAATCTTCAAAAAAAATTATGAAAAAAAATTTTCAAAAAAAATTTTCAAAAAAATTTAAAAAAAAATTTCGAAAAAAAATTTTTGAAAAAAATTTTCAAAAAAAATTTCGAAAAAAATTTTGAAAAAAATTTCAAAAAAAAATTTTCGAAAAAAATTTTGAAAAAAATTTTCGAAAAAAATTTTGAAAAAAATTTCAAAAAAAAATTTTCGAAAAAAATTTTGAAAAAAAATTTGAAAAAAATTTTTAAAAAAAATTTTGAAAAAAAATTTTGAAAAAAAATTTTGAAAAAAATTTTCGAAAAAAATTTTGAAAAAAATTTTGGAAAAAAATTTTTTAAAAAAATTTTGAAAAAAATTTTGAAAAAAAATTTTGAAAAAAATTTCCAAATAAAAATTTTGAAAAAAAATTTTCGAAAAATTTTGAAAAAAAATTTTAAAAAAATTTTGAAAAAAAATTTTCGAAAAAAAATTTGAAAAAAATTTTGAAAAAAAATTTTCGAAAAAAATTTTGAAAAAAAATTTTCGAAAAAAATTTTGAAAAAAAAATTTGAAAAAAATTTTTGAAAAAAATTTTGAAAAAAAAAATTTGAATAAAGTTTTGAAACAAAATTTTGAAAAAAATTTTGAAAAAATTTTTCGAAAAAAATTTTGAAAAAAATTTTTACAAAAATTTAAAAAAAATTTGAAAAAAATTTTCGAAAAAAATTTTGAAAAAAAATCTTCAAAAAAAATTATGAAAAAAAATTTTCGAAAAAAATTTTGAAAAAAAATTTTCGAAAAAAATTTTGAAAAAAATTTCGAAAAAAATTTTCAAAAAAAATTTCGAAAAAAATTTTGAAAAAAATTTCAAAAAAAAATTTTCGAAAAAAATTTTGAAAAAAATTTTCGAAAAAAATTTTGAAAAAAATTTCAAAAAAAAATTTTCGAAAAAAATTTTGAAAAAAAATTTGAAAAAAATTTTGAAAAAAAATTTTGAAAAAAAATTTTGAAAAAAAATTTCGAAAAAAATTTTGAAAAAAATTTTGGAAAAAAATTTTTTAAAAAAATTTTGAAAAAAATTTTGAAAAAAAATTTTGAAAAAAATTTCCAAATAAAAATTTTGAAAAAAAATTTTCAAAAAATTTTGAAAAAAAATTTTTAAAAAATTTTGAAAAAAAATTTTCGAAAAAAAATTTGAAAAAAATTTTGAAAAAAAATTTTCGAAAAAAATTTTGAAAAAAAATTTAAAAAAAAAATTTTCGAAAAAAATTTTCAAAAAAAATTTCAAAAAAAAATTTTCGAAAAAAATTTTGAAAAAAAATTTTGAAAAAAATTTTCGAAATATTTTGAAAAAAATTTTCGAAAAAAATTTTGAAAAAAATTTTCGAAAAAAATTTGAAAAAAAATTTTGAAAAAAATTTTGAAAAAAAATTTTGAAAAAAATTTTCGAAAAAAATTTTGAAAAAAATTTTCGAAAAAAATTTTGAAAAAAAATTTTTGAAGAAAATTTTGAAAAAAATTTTCGAAAAAAATTTTGAAAAAAAATTTTCGAAAAAAATTTCGAAAAAAATTTCCAAAAAAAATTTTGAAAAAAAATTTTTGAAAAAAAATTTGAAAAAAAATTTTCGAAAAAAATTTTTAAAAAAATTTTGAAAAAAATTTTTCAAAAAAATTTTCGAAAAAAATTTTGAAAAAAATTTTCAAAAAAAAATTTTGAAAAAAAATTTTCGAAAAGAATTTTCGAAAAAAATTTTGAAAAAATTTCGAAAAAAAAATTTCGAAAAAAATTTTGAAAAAAATTTCGAAAAAAAATTTTCGAAAAAAATTTTGAAATAAATTTTCAAAAAAAATTAAAAATTAATATGTATTCAATATAAGAAAGTTCTTGTTAAATTCTCTAAAAAATTAATTATTGGACACTCAATGTTCTATTTATTTATAGAATTTCATATTAATTGAAATATAAGAATTCAACTTAAATGATTACAGCAAGAAAAAAACCCTCATAATTTGAAAATTTTTATTTTAAAAATAAACCCACTCTTGAATGAAAGAGGTTATGTTATAGCTGTTTGGCGTAATTTTAGATAGTTTTTACTCTAGATAGCACGAATTTTAAAAATGGAAATTTATATCAATTTCGGAAATTTATATATTTTTCTTTTCGGAAATATTTCCAAAAATAGAAAAATTTCCAATGGAAAATTTTCCATCTTACATCACTAAAATGTATTGTTATATTATGAGTGAAGAGGGGGGCGGCGACTCAGAGTTCACCTAGGGTGCAAAATACCCTCACGCCAGCACTGAATAGGCAACAGGATGTCTGAGATTATTTTCATGAAGCGAATGAGTTATTGCTATTGTTCGTTATGGCACTAACAACAATTTCGGCAGCATTGCAAACCAAAATATTGGTAATGAAATTATGCAGAGGAAAGCGGGCACTTAGAAATGGCTCGGCAGGCACCATGTTGAGAACCTCTGCTCTAGTGGAAGGAATTGAACTATATGATCATAAGACTTGACTGCATAGTCCGATAATATTAGTTACTAAAAAGAATACTTCAAACTTTAGTATACAGAGAAACGTAAATATTTATGGATAATTATTCAGTTAAATGCATATGGGATGCATTTCTAATGATTTATTCAAAGCTGGTGAATCTTTATTTCATCATTTGAATGCTGGAATCTTACATTTTAGTAAGTAGAACCATTATAGTATGTACATCTATAATGCTTATTAATGCAAATAGTCTCACACATGAATTTAAAATTAGATGAGAATAGCGACATACATTATTTTTTATCTTCTCTTCATTGAGATAATGGAAATGGAAAAATATACCTCTGTGGAATTGTCTTATCCATTGTTTACATTCCTCTATAAACTGATCTTACCATTTCAATTACCCTTTTATTTTCCACTTGAATTCCAGTATTACATGCATTAAATGTTTAAATTGAGCTATTTTGAACTGTAGATGGAAAATGATAAACAGAATAAGAAACTATATAATGTTTTATTCAAAATGTTTCATAACTGAAGATTGTAGGTCAATACTTTATTATTTATATCTCAAAAAGAATGAAAGCCTGCAGGTCGAGAATTCCATTTTTACGTGTTATTTTAAGGGAAATGGAAAAGTTTGCAATCAATAACTGCAAAGCATTAATTTCCTCTCTAATATGAAATTTAAAATGCAGATTTTTGACTGACTTTGCATAATAAATTCTCAACACGCACACACAGCCGTGCCCTCAGCAAGATTCGAACCCGCGAACCTTACCAATACCTGGAAAATGCATTAGTATAGTTAAATGTGAATTATTGAGATCAACTTTTTTTACACACTCCTTAATTTTTTATAAAAAAATGGGCAAACATTGTGCAGGTTCAGCTAGTCAGTATAAAAACCTTACTGGTTAAAATGACACATTCCTCTTGTTTCTACGTGCTGTAGTTGCTGAGCTATAAAAAAGCATACATACAAACATTTTTCTTTATAGACTATTGATAGATACTGATATTTCAAAGCTTCCCCTGCCACACACAGATTTTTCCAATACATTTCTTCTGCAATGTTACAGATGGCATTAATATAGTAGACGAGACGTAAGTTGGCCTCTGAAGAAATGGAGGGTGGGAACATTAGAAGGTACTTTTCAGGCTTGTGCCTTGTGACATTGCCATACTGCGCCTCAGTAGCATCACTTAGTTTTCTCATTCAGTAGCCTTTGTTCATAAATAGATAACAGGCGTGGACTGTAAGCGTAAATCCGACAACGTAGCTCCCCGTCTACTTTGTGGGTGTAAACGTCTGGGAGGCCAACTTATTTCTCGTGAAGTATAGTAATACAAATAGTGAATGTTTTATCTTTCTATCTATAACCAATTGGTAAGAATCTTAATTTGAAATTTTTGTAGGCATCCAATGATTTCTCCAAAAATAATCTTTGACAGTGCAAGAAATAGCATCATAGATCACATGAACATCGCAAATATTCAGCCTACCATCTCTTACTGTTTACATGCTATTTTGATCTAATCCATTGCACAGACAGACAGGCATAAAGAACATAAGCGCATTCATAAAATAAAAAATTTGATCAAAATCGTTAGAGCCGTTTTTAAAAAAATCACATTGTTGTTAAAGATGCCTAGAATAAACTAGCCTTATATTAATTTTTTGAGAAATATGAACTATGTAGTATTATTGAAGACGTGAACTGAAGTAACTGTATGAAATTTGATCAAAATCGTTAGAGCCGTTTTTGAGAAAATCAAATTGTTGTTAAAAATGCGTAAACTTCTCTTAATTACTGAGCAATGTCAACCATTTCTTCATAGATAGTACAAACAAAGTTGGAAATTACAAAACACATTTATTACACACTCAATGGTAAAAATGACAAAAATGGCATATTCTGATCAAACACACTTTTAGCAGAAAATCACTTGTGCAAAGAATTTTTGATAAATTTATCTTCTCTTGAAGCCATACTTCTTCCTCTCGTAAAACAAGTCAGTCTTAGAACTTCCAAGATTCACTATTTTGGGACATCCATCACGCTGAAAAGGAAAGGCAATGTTAAAATTAACTTATTCGGCTGATTTATAATATGATGATGGCGACACCAAAATTAGGTTTTGCTGAATGATTTGTATCAATGTGTTTTGATGAAAGCACATAAATGCAGTGTTAAATTGGAACAGAATTTTCTGCTCTAGATCTAGTGACTGAATTGGCATACCAGTCAGTAGGGTGTCATTATTTTAAATTATATTTTTAATCCAAATTTAGCAATCCTCATATTATGCTCTGTATGTAATCAGTATGATAAGCTTATTTCAGTTATTTTTTAAATTGAAGTTTTAAAGCAGCAACTAATTTTCAAAGGAATATCTGATATGAAACAGTATTGCAAATAAAAATTTACCATAAAATAAATTCTATTGCATCATACCAAAATGTTATTGTAATTGACAGTGCAAGTTATGCAATCATATTCAGAGATGCTGAACATATTGAACTATTAATAACTTAATCTTAAATTCTTTTCATTTATATAATATACAGGCAACACCCGAGATTCGACCGTTTGCCATTCGACTAACTCGAGAATTCGACCGTTATACATTATAACCTAAACTCGACTTTCGACCGGTCGAAGCTTGCCTATTCGAACATATAATTACATAATTTTCTGTGCTTCCATTCGAAGAATCAATCGAATTTTCCTTGAAACAAAAAGGAATATTTATTGGATGTACAGGCAACTCCCGAGATTCGATGTGGATGCGTTCCTGAAAACGTGGTCTAATCTCGAATTGTCGAATGTCGAACGCCGTTTTTACATATACAGTCAAACCTCGATATAGTGCCCTCCTTTATAGCGCCACCCCCATAAAGCGCCAATGAATACTTGTGAACGGATCTTCTCCATAAATATTAAATAGGGAAATCCCTCGGTAAAGCGCCACCCACCCCCGCATGCCGCACTATCTGTGAATTACTACATGCACAATTTTGATTGCAAACGAACCCATTTAACACCAAACCTACATACCAGTCTGCCTCGTTTTTTATTAAAGGTACTATATACATAGTAGGGGCTCCGTCTCACCGTCCGTTTTGATTGACAATGAGCAGTTTTAAAACGGAAAGTAAAATGGAGCGTGTGTGGCGGCCTTATTACGGTGCAGGGACAACAAGTCTGTGGTTTTGATACCACACACACTCCATTTTATAACATGGATGAAACCGCTCTCTTTTATAGAATGCAACCAGACAAAATAATATCGAGTAGTACTGTGAAAGGGTGTAAAAAAAATAAAAGCAAGGGTCACTCTTACATTTTGTACAAATGCTGACGGGAGTGACAAAGAGACTGTTACTGTAATTGGATGGGCAGCAAAACCTCAGTGCTTTAAGAATTTCAACCCATCAATTTACATGAATTATAGACATAATAGTAAAGCATGGATGACTGCAGTAGAATTTTGTGCGTGGCTGCAGAATTTCAACAAAGAAATGAAAATTAAAAACCACAATGTGCTTTTGGTTTTAGATAATGCTCCTTGGCATAGAGAAGTGAATCTTAGTAATGTGACACTCAAGTCCCTATCTCCTAATTGCACAAGTTTCCTATAGCCTCTTGATGCTGGAATTATTAAGAGTTTTAAGGCACATTATAGGCGACATCAGGTGAAGAAGATAGTAGAGAGCATCAACAATAATTGTTCACTTGAACTGTCCATGAAAGATGCATTGTATATGACCAAACTTTCATGGGATGAAGTTTCACCGCAAACAATAATTAACTATTGGGCTCACACTGGGCTTATCGAAAAAGTTCACTTAGAAGAAATAGAAGATAATCCTATCCAGGAGTTGCGAATAGCCATGGACGATCTTCCAGCTGTGAGTGAATCTGTCTCCTGAAAATTTTCTTGCAGTCGACCAAGAAGAACCTGCTTTTGAAGAAATGACAACCGAGGAAATTGTGGAATTAACACAAACAAATGAGCTTTCATTTGACAGTGATAGTGAAGAAGATGAGATGGAAGTTTGTGAAAAAGTGACAGCTAAGGAGGCTAAAGTATGCCTTCACAAAATTCGTCGATACCTTGAAGAGAACTCCGATGACAAAGACGTAATGAAACATGCTGTAGCTCTGGACATTTCTGTAAGTAAAATTGATGACAAAAAGAAAATTCAAACAAAACTGGATAAGTATTTTGTCAAAAAGTGAGTTTTACTATACCTATTTTCATTTGCATTGTAAAATCCTGTAATGCATAACTCACATTTATTCAATAAACTGGACAATTATTGTAAATGAAGCAAATTTTATTTCTCGTAAACATTATTAACCTTTACTTTGCGCATCCGGGTAATCCCTAAATATTTTTCTATCTGCATTATATTTCTTTATATCGTTCATATGCACAAATATATTTGATATTCCCTTTTTTCTCTAGAGAAAATAATGTCATAATTCTTCAATTTTGATTTAGCGCCACCCCCACTTTAGTGCCAATGTCAGAGGTGAACAAATGGTGGCGCTAAATCGAGGTTCGACTGTACTTGCATGTTATAATCGGGGGATATGTTCCCACATCTCAGGAAAAAGTCTCCCCTCACGTTCTATAAAGATAAAATAACATTACTAATATGTTAATACAACAATATTAAATTATGAATAAATTAAATAATAAATATTTTAAACGTATAACTTATTTTTTGCCTGGTCCGGCTCGCATGAGTCGTTTGTTACAAAAGACTCGCGCGAGCCAGAAAACATACCTGCATACATCTATCTATGCATACAACTACTTATCACAGTGAAATTAATATAAAAGTTATTAAAAAGCACAGAATAACTTATGAATAAAGAAACAATAAAATTAAAAATATTTTCATACCTTAAATCTTTTTCAACTGCACTTACTGGACTTGGTTTATTAATTGAGAAGTTGGAAGATTTTAGTTGGAAGAAGAGGAGCTATTGGGTGGGGAACTGTTTATTGTTGTTATCAAATTACCTGAATTTATCACGTTCTAGAATTTTCTTCTTCTGTTTCACATAAGTACTAATAGTTGAACGACACATTCCCAACGATCGTGCGATTTCAGTATGGCTTTTCACCTTTCTCAACACGCTTTAAAATTTCTAATTTCAATTCATAACTATGAGTCTTATGCACTCTTTTATTTGATTCACTTACATTATCACTATTACATTTCCTTTTAGATGCCATGTCAAGTGATAAATTTATAAATCAATCAACAAAACAAATAATTTTAAATAAAAGATTAACAGAAAAAAGTGAAATCAGCGCAAATTCAAACAATTAGAGCAGATATAACTATGTCTACACTAAAACTAAACCTCGCGTGGTTGGTTGGGACCAATTACTCAGCAAAAATTACTCCGCAGAAACTAGTTCCCAATTCAATCGGCTGTGTCGAAATCTCAAATCTGTCGAATCTCGAGCGGTCGAATCTCGGGAGTCGCCTGTACTTATAAAAGCATCTGCTGATGAATTTTCAGTGAGACTACTTCTAATGTTTGTGTTACGTCCATCAGCTAACTCCCACATCTTTACCTGCTAGCAGACCAAGTATTTATCTCTATAGAGTCTCAGCTTATTAGATTTCTTTTGCTGTCAGAGCATTTTCTTGTTTACAAACAGAAGAACTAATGAAATCCTTGGGGAGTACCCTCAGCATTCAGTTTGGGGTTTGGAGTCACATACTCTCTCTCAGTCGATTGTTTCAAAGAATTTTTGTGAGATTTATTTAATCAAATTTATTTTTAAAGGAAATTAAATGAAAATTTATGGAAGGAAAACTTGTTTCAAAAAGTAATTTCAAGCAAAAGAGAAATTCATGTTCATCGTTTGTGCTCATGTCAACCACTGCAGCAGGATGTCTGATTTTCCCTTATTACTTTTTCTAAGAAAAAAATATTAATGGAGCTGAAGGGTTGAAACTATTTTATCAATTCCCCTAGCCAACACCCCTCTTCTTCCAACAAAAATTTTACAACTTCTCAATTAATAAACCAAGTCTCGTAAGCAAAGTTGAAAAAGATTTCAGGTATGAAAATATTTTTATATAAGTCGTTTTTCTTTAGTCTTAAATTATTTTATGCTTTTTAATGATTTAGCACTGTTTTATTAGCATGTTAGTAATGTTATTTTTAACTTTATGTAATATGAGATGGAACTCGACGATTTTCTTCCAAGAGGCGCTCGACGTTCGACTGTTCGAGATTCGACTGCGTTTTAAGGGATGCATCCCTGTCGAATCTCAGGCATTGCCTGTATTCATAAAGTAATGAGCAAGTAAAACAGCAACTTTGTATTTTCTACTGTTTTCATATTTCAACATGAACCAGCTTTCAACATGATACATCATCTTCAAGCACAGAACATGGTTACAGAAGCAATATAAGTAGCATAAAGTGGGGAAGGAAGGCGGAGAAAGAATATTATTTAGCCGTTGGAGGTCAGGCACTAATAAGAGATGGCAGATGAAGGTTCGTAGAAAGGTTGGGTATATGAAGTAATGGAGAGCAAGTAAGGAAAACATGCTCATTAAGAGTGGCCTTTCTGGGAAGCACACTCCAACTGTTCTATGGCATTCATTCATAGGCCTTTGCTTAACACACATGTAGAACTTCCACAGAAAAGAAGCTCCTGTGATTTTCCTCCAAAAGATGTTTCACAAAATGCAAACAATTCACAGCTATCGCATGAGGGCTTGTACAGTCCACACTTAACTTCAATTCGTATTTAGAATTGCTGAGTAATTTCATGAGGTTGTTTTTGGGGAGCAAGTTAGATAATTTGTCGAATAAATTACCTAAAAATGGTAGTTTACACCATTATGGCAGTTCATCAAGAGGGCCTGGGGAATTGACATTACAAGAAGGAAGGCCAATTTGCAGAGTTTTCTGTTTGGTGAATGCTCTATTAACCCACTATTGCTATAGTTGTTTGCCTCTATTTGTCTGATGATATTAAGCTCTGAATTGAATGTTTTATCAAGAAGAATATTTGGAAGGTGGTGGTGATTCATTGAGTGGAAAGCTGCATGTCTGTAAGGAATAAGATGGGATGAGGAATTATGAATAACGTGGTCAGTGTATGTTGGTTAAGATGGAGGAAAATTGTCTACTCTTGGAAATGGTTAGGTCTAGACCAGAGATCGGCAACCTTTTTCCTTAGAAGAGCCACTTTTTCAAATTATGCATAACACGCAGCATAAGAAGAGCTGCAGTCATTGATGGATCCACGGGAAGAAGAGGGTGATTCTCCCCACCTTAACCTTGCCTGTTTTACTTTTCGCTATTATCTATGTAAAAAAAAACTTTATTCTACGCAATGCATCTCTATCTTTTTAGTTTTTTCCAATTTCTATTAAAATAATTTAAATAGCCAATTTCTTTTATGTGTGTTTTATCATGGAGAGTTGCTGTTGGGAGCCACATGCAAGTCCTTAAAGAGCTGCTTGCTGCTCAGGAGTGAAGGTTGTCGACCCCTGGTCTAGACAATTGAGATGGCCATTGATTTGTTTTTCTGTGAAGTTTAAGGAGGGATTTAGAGGATTAAGGAAAGATAAAAAAATGTCAAGTTGACAATTACTAGCAGTCCAGAGGCAAAGAATAACGTCAACATATCTGAACCAGTAAAAAATGTTTGAGTGTAATTGGTGGCCAGAACTAAATAGTTTACTTTCAAAGCCCAATAAAAATTACCATAAGTAGAATGCCAGACCCTCAGTTTGTTGTTAAAAATACATCCCCCTCACTAAGCCTCTATCCATATAACAGTAGAACCTCATACACCCCGCAACCTCGGGGACTAGCATTCGCCGGGTTTTTGAAAATTTATAAAAAAAACCTTAAGTAATGTACATTTTTGGTAACTGATTATAATTTAATTAAAATGATGAAAAAAAATTAAAAGGGAACCCATTATCAATAAAGACTATTGATTATACATGCACTAAAACAAGGAATTATATAAGAACCATTAAAAATTAAATAACGAATATGAAATAAAGCGTATACCTAATACGCATTTACAACATTATTTTCATCAAATATTATTCTAAGAATTTTTTTAAACAGATGAGGCAAATTAGCTTGCTTCATGCATTTTGATTTTTCCTTCATAAGTTTATCTTGTATTCGATACAAACACGTAATCTCTTGAAAATCAATGCAAGAGGGTTGTTGTAAAGCAGATATTGTACCTGTGACCAACTGTATACAGCGATCTATTAAAGGTTTGCCCTTAACTATCTCTTGGTCATCATCACTTTCATTTTCTTCATCTTTTTCATGCTCAGGTTTCAAAACCATGTCCACTATTTCACATCGGCTGAAGTACGACAGTTGAACAATTGTCAATATCAACCCAGTTTTCAATGTCATCTTCTACCACTCTTTTTGCTATTGTGAAAGATTTTTGCTTACTGTATCAGCATTAGGCCTGAAATAGGTACACCTTCACTTCTTCGCTGACGAAACCACTCAAACAATATTTACCAAGACGTGTAGTGTTTTATGGCTACACACAGCTTTAGGTGTATCACTCTCTGCATAAAATTTCGATATTTCCGTTTTTTTTCTTCTTTAAGTAATACACAGTGGAACTATAAATGCTACAAAAAGTCTCTTCACTGAAGTAACCTTTTCAAGTTTTCTTAGTAAATCCATTTTTCTTCAATCAAGATTTTTCTGATTACGTTTCGTAACACCACTTATGGGTGTCTTCTTTTTTTGAAGCCATGTCAAAATAAAATTTAACAAAAGTACTAATTGCATTAACAAAAAACAATTGCTATCGCAATGAATCTAAACATGTTGTTCTACTGAGGTAAATGAAACAATGAAAATAGATAAGTGTACATCATTTAAAGTAATTTCTAGAGTATTAGGATTTTTTACATATAACTTTTTACAAAGTGCCGAGTTTTTGAGAATGCCAGGTTTATGAGGTCCCACCGCAAATACTACATTAATTGTCTCCATTATCACATTTCTTCACCTGAAGATGTTGTATCACTTTGAAACCCAGGCCACATTGAAACATTAAAACAGCAGAAACACAAAGTTGACATTTTATTTTTCATAGAGCAGTACCACAAGGTTATTCCCACCATCACAATACTTTCCCTATACTACGTATGAAGAAACTAAAAATGTAGAATATAATGATTTTACTTATGAAAAATCTGATGTGGTCAACACATGACTTTTTCCATATTTGGGGTATAGATATTAAAATTATTATGAATAGCATTATAAGGCAAAATTATTATTTTGTATCCTAAAAGAATACAGTCGTCCTCATTGCCGTAAATTATATTTTGAATATGTTTACAGAATTCACTGCTACATGGTGGTGGTGCTGTATACTGGAAATTTACGACTAACAATAAGCAACATATCTCCGAAATGGATGGTTCTACGAAAATTTGTTTCAAACAAAACTTGGAAGAAATATTATTCTCTACAACTTTGGTCCTCACGAAGATTACCAATAACAATGTTTTTAAGGAGATATTTGACGGAAACCGAAAACACCGATTATTTATAAATAATTCCTAAACAATAACTGCTATGGAAAATTGTTTGAAATAAAAGATGTAGAAAATTATATTTTCTACATTTTTTGTAATGCTCAATGTATACAATAATGACGTATTATCGGAGAAATATCGCAAAAACCAAATCGGGTTTTGAATAAACCTCGACTTCCGGTTAACCGGTATTATCCAAAAACTAATCAGCTCTTTGTGCTCATGCTAAAGTGTTATGTATGAAATTTCGTATTAATATGACAAGTACTTTTTGAGTTAGTGTGTCCACAATCACATACATCCATCCACACAGACACACACACACACACACACACATCATTCCAAAAATAGTCTAAGCATTTTCTAGGGACCTCAAAAAATGTATTTCCATTGAAATCTCGAAGTCGATTTTTTTCGTGATCACAATACTTTCCCCATACTATGTATGGAGAAAGTAAAAGGTAAGATTCCAGTATTCAATAGATGAAAAAATCTGATGTGGCCAACACGACTTTCTCCATATTTGGGGTATAGATATTTAAATTATTATGAATAGCATTATAAGGCCAAATTATTATTTCGTATCGTAAAAGAATAAAGTCGTCCTTATTGCCGTAAATTAGGGTAAGACCGCCTATATTGGACCCCTTAACTTTGTTGTGCATTTTTAAAAAAATAATGAATTTCTCTCTTAAACAAAAATTTATTTTAATGAAGTATTTTCTCCAAAATATCCAGGAACAAACAAATTTAAAAACATATCAGTATGGACTTTAAAAAAAAAATATTACAACTGGTCTGAAAAGTCCATATTAGGATTACGTTTCCTAAATTGGACCGGCACTATCTTAATTTGGACCATCGTAAGATCCTGTAGTATACAGCAACTACAATGCGAACTTCACGCAATAGTCTATATATAAACATTTAACTTAAAAAAAACAAAACCTATTTTTAAGAAAATAATTCTGCTGGTTCTCTAAAATCATTTGTTCTCATGAAAGGATATGATGACAATTGTTTAGCATTTGAAAAATCCAACTATTGTTAAAAAAATATGAAAACATTCTTTTTTCATTAGGATAAGTAACACAAAATGATAAGATTATAAGAATGGAGCATTCTATAAATTAGGCATTATTACAGTCTTTGCAATAAAAGCACTTTTTGGTAGGTTTAACTCTGGCACAGTCCATGTGAAACCATGTCTTGCATGTCATGCACTGTATCATATCTCGTTCTGCACGTGATTCACATAAAATACAGTACCACAATTTTTCTCCCGTAAAACGTTTTCTGAAGTTTTTCTTTTTTGTCATAGACCTACTCTCAATTGGATGTTTTCTCTCCTCTAGAGCATTTTTGTAAGGGGAAGATGTCAGAATTGCGACAGGTGTAGTAGTCCTCTTTCTTTTCCCTTCAGCATTTGTTTGCTTTGGAAGAGGTGATAACTCCGCTGCGATTTTGCAGAGTTATCAGAAAAATTATTTACATCAACAGAAAGTTGGTTTTCAACGGCTAAGCTGCCTGTTGATGTTGTAGGTCTAGCTTCACCATTTTTATTTGACTCTTCATCGGGGTTTTCCACATTGGAAGGGACAAAGTCACTTTCTTGAAACACGTCTGGGTTTAAAGGCCAAATTCCACTTGTCGCAAAAGCGCTGATGGCAGTTCCCACACTTGCAGCTTTCCCGTATGCTTTCCCAAGCAGTTGGCTGATTTGGAACTGTGTGATGGCTCGCCCTGCATTATTTCGCATCCACAGGTCACATGCTTCATTAAAATAGCTTGACAATGGTTTGAGCTTGACAATGGTTTGAAGAAACCTACATCCAATGGTTGCAGGAGGTGAGTTGTGTGTGCCGGAATTGAAAGCAAGATTATGCCGTGTTCTCTAGCTAATTCAATAGCTTCCAGGTTTTTGGCAGAGCTGCAAACCACTTCAAAATTTGGAGTGGTTCAGTTCGCGGTTCGGTTCTAAATTTTTGGAAGTGGTTCGGTTCATGGTTCGGTTCAGATGGGAATTTTGACAAGTGGTTCGGTTCGGTTCGACTAAATTAATCTCTCTTTTAATTCAAAACGATACTATATATTACAAAAAAGTATCTAATTATTATTGAAACGCCAAATGGATGAGCATAGGAAAAAATCTGCGTGTTAGCATGAAATACTCAATTCCGTTTTTATTGATAAACTGTTTCCATGATAAACAAACACCTTAACGACCCGTGTTTTTAAATAAAATCAACATAAAACAAAACACAAAAACTTTAACGTAGTAATTGAATTATATACCTTCAGTAATTTTCACTTAAACAAAATATGAAATAAAATAAGACAAAAGGCATATAAAAACAATTTAACTTATATCCAAACAATGTGAATGCAAATGACACAATTACAAAAAAACAAACAGTTCACTAATGTTTATTCTCAGAATTAACCTGTGTATAGAAGACCATAGATAAAGAACGAAAAACATACAATCAAATCAGAAGATATTAAATGAGTATTTCATCAACTATTTCTACATTTACGATATGTTTATAGTTCAAACGTAATTTGTTTACATCGGCTGCTAAGTATATCCAAATGCTGAGCAATAATGAAAAATAAGATTTTCCCTTCAATTCGTCTTATTTGATCCGTAAGCCCCTCTTTTAAAAAATTATTCCAAAAGAGGAGATAATTTACCACAAAAAAGTCTGTGAGAGCATATCTCTGTGATATATATGTAAGGAGTTAAAAAATTCGAGAAATTTACGAAAAAATTTTAAATGGAAAACTAATATAAACGAAAATATTTTATTATAATTAAATAGTACACCGAATCGGTTTAAAAACCTTAATACACCACCATACACATGATAACGGTTAATAGGATACCTTCCTCTTTTTTCTGCGTGTTGTAGTTTCTGAGCCTTAGTACACCTTACTTTATAGATATGTATAGATATATAGGATATAGGAGGATACTAATGTCTGGTCCAAACTACAATAGTTGGAGTGCTGAAATTTAATACATAGGTGAACCAAAAAGAATAATCAGAGGAATAATTGCAAAATGCAACAATGTTTATTTTCTTGGCCGTTAAAAAATATAAACCATTTTACTAATATTTCATTCTTTAGGTACTTCTAAATATGATATGAAGCTGAAATTTTTTCTGTTGGTAGAATTTGCCAAATAATGAAAACGGGATAATAGAAATTTGAAAAATTTTATTCGTTCAGCTGTAATAAATGCTTAAACGTTAAAAAAATTGACTAATGTTTATATACATTCGTTAGAGCCAGGAAGCTGAAAATTTTAACAAAGTTAGGAAATAATGTTCCGGTGGTAAATAACATTGAAAATTTCATAATAGTTTTATATTGTGGCTGTTAAAAATTCATAAAGTTTAAACAATGAAATTCATATAAATGCACTTCTAGAGGTGCCATATCCATGATTTTTTGCATAAGTGTGAGATATTCCTAAGAAATGCTAAAAACCTATAACTGTTTAATAACTATAAATTTTAGGGGTTGTTTTTACCCCAATATTGACCATAAGGAAAAACACGTATATCGGCAAGAAGGTGTAAACTGTTGCTATTAAGAACTATTTGCCGCCTCATACTCTTTACTTTAGGGTGAGAGAAAATCCTTGCAGAATGCAAGCACACCTTCACTAGTATCCTATATCCTCTGTAAGAAGAGTTGATATAGAATGATAGGATATAGGATATATATAGGATATATGAGGATACTAATGTCTGGCCCAAACTACAATAGCTGGAGAGCTGAAATTTAACACATAGGTGAATCGAAAGAAATAATCGGAAGAAAAACTGCAAAATTGCAACAATGTCTATTTTCTTGGCCGGTAAAAATTATAAACAATTTGACTAACATTTCATTGTTTAGGTATTTCTGAGCTATGAATCTGAAATTTTTTCTGGTGATAGAATTTGCCAAATAATGAAAATGGGAAAATACAAATTTGAAAATTTTTATTCATTCGGCCGTAATAAATTCTAAAATTTTAAACAAAATGACTAATGTTTATGTACTTTCGGTAGAGCCAGGAAGCTGAAATTTTTAACAAAGTCAGGAAATAATGTTCCGGTGGTAAATAACAGTCGAAATTTATGAAAGTTTTATATTGTGGCTGTTAAAAATTCATAAAGTTTAAATAATGAAATTCATATAACTGCACTTCTAGAGGTTCTATATCCATGAAATTCTGCATATATGTGAGGTAATACCACGAAATGCTAAAAACCTATAAATGTTTTATAATTATAAATTTTAGGGTTGTTTATACTCCAACATTTTCAAAACAGAAAAACACGTAATTCGGAGCCGAGATGCGAACTTATGCATTGAAAATAACTTTTGGCTTTTATTTTTACTTTAAGGTGAAAGAAAATGCTTGCAGAATGCAAGCACAGATTCACTAGTCATTCTATAAGCACTCTTCTTACAGAGGAGGATATCATTCTATATCAACTATTCTTACAGAGGATATAGGATATATCTATAATATATAGATGCTACTTACACATGATATATATATATATACTAGTTGTTATGTGCTTGCATTCTGCAAGCATTTTCAAATTTTAGCATTTTTACAAATTCAAATTATTCCCAAGCGATGTTGTACATAATGATATAACCATGTCAAATTTGGAGTTTGTTGCTCATTTAGAAGTGCCTTATAATTTTAATCCTCGTATGAAGCATTAATGGAGCAAAACAGCCCCTAACATTAAGAATTATTACACTCTCAGATTTTTTCCATCTGTTGTAACTAAAAACCCATAATTCTGCCAAATTTCAAGTTTGTATCTCATTAAGAAGTGCCTTATAACTATCACACTCGTATGGGGCCGAAAAAGGGCAAAACCACACATTAAAAATAGGAATTTTTGCAATTTTACAATTTTATCTTAGTTTGCCATGAAAATTCTATAATCGTGCCAAATTTCAAGTCTCTAGGTCCTATGCAGCTGCCTCGCATTTTTTGTTCTCGCATGGGGCCGAAAAGGGGCAAAACCGCCCTTTAAAAAGGAGAATTTTTGTAATTTTGTAATTTTATCTTAGGTTGCAATGAAATTTCTATAACCGTGCCAAATTTCAAGTCTCTGGGTCCTATGCAGTTGCATCGCCTATTTTGTTCTCGTATGGGGCAATAATGGGGCAAAACAGCCCCAAAAATGAGGATTATATCAATATCGGATTTTCTTCATTAGGTGTAGTTTAACATTAACAGCATTAAAATATAAGCCTCTGATTCCCATTAAAAGCTTAACCATATGAAAGGATAGAGCTTGTTACCAAGGAAACCTATTGTTAGACCCAGAAAAATTAGCAATTTTTTGCGATAAAAACTAAAAAATTATGCTAATTCTACTCGGATTTGCATTCCCTCTTCAAAAATAAGAAACTACAATTTATATTCTATCCGAAAGTTTAAGTCTTGATTTCGTATCTTGATGAGAAGTAATTTTAAAATGTAAATATAAAAACCTCTGCACCAATTTACATGCTTTCTTATGGGCAAAAAATGGGGCAAAAAGGGGCCAGAATAGCCCTTCAAAATAGTAATTTCGACAGTTTCGGATTTTTTCCTTCGGTTGTGACCAAAAACCTATAATCCTACCAAATTTCAAGTTTCTGGCACATCTGGAAGTGCCTCATAATTTTGTATCCTCCTATATATATGATATATCATGTGTAACAAGCATCTATATATTATAGATACTAGTTAATGTGTGCTTGCATTCTGCAGGCATTTTCAAATTTTAGCATTTTTACAAATTCAAATTACTCCCAAGCGATGTTGTACATAATCATATAACCATGTCAAATTTGGAGTTTGTTGCTCATTTAGAAGTGCCTTATAATTTTAATCCTCGTATGGATCAATAATGGAGCAAAACAGCCCCTAACATTAAGGATTATTACAGTCTCAGATTTTTTCCATCTGTTGTAACTAAAAACCCATAATTCTGCCAAATTTCAAGTTTGTATCTCATTAAGAAGTGCCTGATAATTATCACATTCGTATGGGGCCGAAAAAGGGCAAAACCACACATTAAAAATAGGAATTTTTGCAATTTTACAATTTTATCTTAGTTTGCCATGAAAATTCTATAATCGTGCCAAATTTCAAGTCTCTAGGTCCTATGCAGCTGCCTCGCATTTTTTGTTCTCGCATGGGGCCGAAAAGGGGTAAAACCGCCCTTTAAAAAGGAGAATTTTTGTAATTTTGTAATTTTATCTTAGGTTGCAATGAAATTTCTATAACCGTGCCAAATTTCAAGTCTCTGGGTCCTATGCAGTTGCATCGCCTATTTTGTTCTCGTATGGGGCAATAATGGGGCAAAACAGCCCCAAAAATGAGGATTATATCAATATCGGATTTCCTTCATTAGGTGTAGTTTAACATTAACAGCATTAAAATATAAGCCTCTGATTCCCATTAAAAGCTTAACCATATGAAAGGATAGAGCTTGTTACCAAGGAAACCTATTGTTAGACCCAGAAAAATTAGCAATTTTTTGCGATAAAAACTAAAAAATTATGCTAATTCTACTCGGATTTGCATTCCCTCTTCAAAAATAAGAAACTACAATTTATATTCTATCCGAAAGTTTAAGTCTTGATTTCGTATCTTGATGAGAAGTAATTTTAAAATGTAAATATAAAAACCTCTGCACCAATTTACATGCTTTCTTATGGGCAAAAAATGGGGCAAAAAGGGGCCAGAATAGCCCTTCAAAATAGTAATTTCGACAGTTTCGGATTTTTTCCTTCGGTTGTGACCAAAAACCTATAATCCTACCAAATTTCAAGTTTCTGGCACATCTGGAAGTGCCTCATAATTTTGTATCCTCCTATATATATGATATATCATGTGTAACAAGCATCTATATATTATAGATACTAGTTAATGTGTGCTTGCATTCTGCAGGCATTTTCAAATTTTAGCATTTTTACAAATTCAAATTACTCCCAAGCGATGTTGTACATAATCATATAACCATGTCAAATTTGGAGTTTGTTGCTCATTTAGAAGTGCCTTATAATTTTAATCCTCGTATGGATCAATAATGGAGCAAAACAGCCCCTAACATTAAGGATTATTACAGTCTCAGATTTTTTCCATCTGTTGTAACTAAAAACCCATAATTCTGCCAAATTTCAAGTTTGTATCTCATTAAGAAGTGCCTGATAATTATCACATTCGTATGGGGCCGAAAAAGGGCAAAACCACACATTAAAAATAGGAATTTTTGCAATTTTACAATTTTATCTTAGTTTGCCATGAAAATTCTATAATCGTGCCAAATTTCAAGTCTCTAGGTCCTATGCAGCTGCCTCGCATTTTTTGTTCTCGCATGGGGCCGAAAAGGGGTAAAACCGCCCTTTAAAAAGGAGAATTTTTGTAATTTTGTAATTTTATCTTAGGTTGCAATGAAATTTCTATAACCGTGCCAAATTTCAAGTCTCTGGGTCCTATGCAGTTGCATCGCCTATTTTGTTCTCGTATGGGGCAATAATGGGGCAAAACAGCCCCAAAAATGAGGATTATATCAATATCGGATTTTCTTCATTAGGTGTAGTTTAACATTAACAGCATTAAAATATAAGCCTCTGATTCCCATTAAAAGCTTAACCATATGAAAGGATAGAGCTTGTTACCAAGGAAACCTATTGTTAGACCCAGAAAAATTAGCAATTTTTTGCGATAAAAGCTATAAATTTACGCTAATTCTACTCAGATTTGCATTCCGTCTTCAAAAATAAGAAACTACAATTTATATTCTATCCGATAGTTTAAGTCTCGATTTCGTATCTTGATGAGAAATAATTTTAAAATGTAAATATAAAAACCTCTGCACCAATTTACATGCTTTCTTATGGGCAAAAAATGGGGCAAAAAGGGGCCAGAATAGCCCTTCAAAATAGTAATTTCGACAGTTTCGGATTTTTTCCTTCGGTTGTGACCAAAAACCTATAATCCTACCAAATTTCAAGTTTCTGGCACATCTGGAAGTGCCTCATAATTTTGTATCCTCCTATATATATGATATATCATGTGTAACAAGCATCTATATATTATAGATACTAGTTAATGTGTGCTTGCATTCTGCAGGCATTTTCAAATTTTAGCAGTTTTACAAATGCAACTTATTCCCAATCGATGTTGTACATACTCATATAACCGTGTCAAATTAGGAGTTTGTAGCTCATTTAAAAGTGCCTTATAATTTTAATCCTCGTATGGGGCAATAATGGAGCAAAACAGCTCCAAACATTATGAATTTTTACACTCTCAGATTTTTTCCATCTGTTGTAAATAAAAACCCATAATTCTGCCAAATTTCAAGTTTGTATCTCATTCAGAAGTGCCTTATAATTATCGCATTCGTATGGGGCCCAAAAAGGGCAAAACCACCCATTAAAAATTGGAATTTTTACAATTTTACAATTTTATCTTAGTTTGCCATGAAAATTCTATAATCGTGCCAAATTTCAAGTCCCTAGGTACTATGCAGCTGCCTCAAATTTTTTGTTCTCGTATGGGGCCGAAAAGGGGTAAAACCGCCCCTTAAAAATTAAAATATTTGTAATTTTATAATTTTATCTTAGGTTGCAATGAAATTTCTATAACCGTGCCAAATTTCAAGTCTCTGGGTCCTATGCAGCTGCATCGTCTTTTTTGTTCTCGAATTGGGCAATAATGGGGCAAAAGTGGCAAAACAGCCCTAAAAATGAGGATTATATCAATATCGGATTTCCTTCATTAGGTGTAGTTTGACATTAACAGCATTAAAATATAAGCCTCTGATTCCCATTGAAAGCTTACCCATATGAAAGGATTTAGCTTGTTACCAAGGAAACCTATTGTTAGACCCAGAAAAATTACCAATTTTTTGCGATAAAAACTATAAAATTAAGCTAATTCTACTCGGATTTGCATTCCGTCTTCAAAAATTAGAAACTACAATTTATATCCTATCCGACAGTTTAATCTCGAGTTCGTATCTTGACGGAAAGTAATTTTAAAATGTAAATATAAAAACCTCTGCACCAATTTACATGCTTTCTTATGGGCAAAAAATGGGACAAACAGGGGCCAAAATAGCCCCTCAAAATAGGAATTTTGCCAGTTTCGGATTTTTTCCTTTGGTTGTGACTAAAAACCTATAATCCTACCAAATTTCAAGTTTCTGGCACATCTGGAAGTGCCTCATAATTTTGTAACCTCATATATATATATATATATATATATATATATATATATATATATATATGTATGTATGTATGTATGTATATATATGTATGTATGTATATATATGTATGTATGTATATATATATATATATATATATATATATATATATATATATATATATATATATATATATATATATATATATATATATATATATATATATGTATATATGTATATATATATATATATATATATATATATATATATATATATATATATATATATATTCACATTCATGCAAAATTTTATCGATATAACACATCTAGAATGCAATTATATGAATTTCATTGTCTAAATTTATGAATTTTTAACAGCCACAATAATAAATATTTCTAAAATTTTCAATATTATTTACTACCGGAGCATCCGTCCCTACCTAGTTTAAAATTTTCAGCTTCCTGCACCTTCAGAAAGTACATAAGCATTAGTCAATTTGTTTAACATTTGAGAATTTATTACGGCCGAATGAATAAAAATTTATATATATATATATATATATATATATAATATTATATTATATTATATTATAGCATTTGTTATGTATACCTCACATTCATGCAAAATTTTATCGATATAACACATCTAGAATGCAATTATATGAATTTCATTGTCTAAATTTATGAATTTTTAACAGCCACAATAATAAATATTTCTAAAATTTTCAATATTATTTACTACCGGAGCATCCGTCCCTACCTAGTTTAAAATTTTCAGCTTCCTGCACCTTCAGAAAGTACATAAGCATTAGTCAATTTGTTTAACATTTGAGAATTTATTACGCCCGAATGAATAAAAATTTTCAAATTTCTATATTCCCATTTTCATTATTTGGAAAATTCTACATGAAAAAATTTCAGCTTCACAGCTCATTGAGAAGTACCTAAACCATGAAATGTTAGTAAAATTGATTATAATTTTTTACGGCCAAGAAAATAAACATTGTTGCAATTTTCCAATTATTCCCCTGATTATTTTTTTTGATTCACCTATGTATTAAATTCCAGCTCTCCAAGTATTGTAGTTTGGGCCAGACATTAGTATCCACCTATATATATCATTCTATATAGACTCTTCTTACAGAGGATATAGGGTACAAGTGAATGTGTGCCTGCATTCTGCAAGCATTTTCTCCCACCTTAAAGTAAAAATAAAAGCCAAAAAATAATTTCAACATATACGTTTGCATCTTGGCTCCGAATTACGTGTTTTTCTGTTTTGAAAATATTGGGGTAGAAGCAACCCCTAAAATTTATAATTATAATACATTTATAGGTTTTTAGCATTTGGTACTGATACCTTACATTTTATCAAAATTTCATGAATGTAGCACCTCTAGAAGTGCATTTATATGAATTTCATTGTTTAAAATTTATGAATTTTTAACAGCCACAATATAAAACTTTTATGAAATTTTCAGTGTTATTTACCACTGGAACATTATTTCCAAACTCTGTTAAAATTTTCAGATTCCTGGATCTTCAGAAAGTACATAAGCATTACTCAATTTGTTAAAAATTTAAAAATGTATTAAGTCCGTACGAATAAATATCTTCAAATTTCCATATTCCAGTTTTCATTATTTGGCAAATTCTACATGCAGAAAAAATTTCAGCTTCATAGCACATTTAGAAGTACCTAAACCATGAAATGCTAGTAAAATTTTGTATAATTTTTACCGACCAAGAAAATAAATGTTGTTGCAATTTTCCAATTATTCCGCCGATTATTTTCTTCGTTTCACCTATGTATTAAATTCCTGCTCTACAACTATTGTAGTTTGGGCCAGACATTAGTATCCTCGTGTGTGTGTGTATGTATATATATACACACACACACACACACACACACACACTCTAGTAATATGTGCTTGCATTCTGCAAGCATTTTTAAAGTTTAGCATATTTACAATTTCAAATTATTCCCAATGAATTTTGTACAAAATCATAACCATATCAAATTTCCACTTTGTAGCTCATTTAGAAGTGCATTATAATTTTATTGTTCGCATAGGACAATTATTTCACGGTTTACATACTTCTAAATGGGCTATGAAGCTGAAATTTTTTCAAGAGGTAGAATTTGCCAAATAATGAAAACGTGAATATAGAAATATGAAAATTTTTATTTGTTCAGCTGTAATAAATTCTCAAATGTTTAAAAAATTGACTAATGTTTATGTACTTTCTTAAGATCAAGGAAGTTGCAAATTTTAACAGAGTTAGGAAATAATGTTTCAGTGCTAAAGAACATTGAAAATTTAAGAACTATTTATTGTTGTGGTTGTTAAAAATTAATAAAATTTAAACAGTGAAATTCATATAAATGCACTTCTAGGGGTGCTACATTGATGAAATTTTGCATAAATGTGAGGTATTTGTAACAAATGCTGAAAACCTATAAAAGTTTTATAATTATAAATTATTGGGGTTGTTTATACCCCAATATTGACAATAAGTAAAAACATGTAAACCGGCAAGAAGATGCAAACTGTTGCGATTGAAAAATTTATGTCGGCTCATACTCTTTACTTTAGGGTGAGAGAAAATGCATGCACTAGTATCCTATATCCTCTGTAAGAAGAGTCGATATAGAATGATATATATATAGAAGGATACTAATGTCTGGCCCAAACTACAATAGTTGGAGAGTTGGAATTTAATACATAGGTGAATCGAAAGAAATAATTGTAGGAATAATTGGAAAATAGCAACAATGTTTATTTTCTTGGTCGGTAAAAATTATAAACTATTTTTAAAACATTTCATGGTTTAGCTACTTCTTCATGTGCTATGAAGCTGAATTTTTTTCCACTGGTAGAGATTTTCAAATAATGAAAACGGGAATATAGAAATTTGAAAATTATTATTCATTTGGCCGTAATAAATTCTCATATGTCAAACAAATTGACTAATGCTTATGTAATTTCTGAAAGTAAATGAAGCTGAAAATTTGGAACAAGGCAGGGAATGATGCTCCGGTAGTAAATAACATTGATAATTTCAGAAATCTTTATTATTGTTGCTGTTAAAAATTCAAAATTTTAAAGAATTGAATTTTCAGAAATGCACTTCTAGAGGTGCTACATCGATGAAATTTAGCAAAAATGTGAGGTATTCGAAAAGAAGTATGAAAACCTGGAAAATATTTATAATAATACATTTGAAAGGTTGTTTTTACCCCATAATTTTCAAAAAAAAAAACAATGTGGCGCAGATGTGCAACATTTCGGGTTTAACTATTATTTACATTTTTTTATTCTTTACATTTATGTGAGAAAAAATGCTTGCAGAATGCAAGCACACATTCACTTGTATCCTATTATCCTATATCCTCTGTAAGGAGAGTCGATATACAATGATATATAGGATATACAAGGATACTAACGTCTGGACTAAACTGCCATAGTTGGAGAGCTGATATTTAACACACAGGCGAACCAAAAAAAATAATCAGAGGAATAAATGAAAAATTGCAACAATATTTATTTTCTTGGCCATAAAAATTATAAACTATTTTATTAATATTTCATGGTCTAGGTACTTAAAATGTTCCATGAAGCTCAAAGTTTTTGTAGTGGTTAAATTTGCCAAATAATAAAAACGGGATTATAGAAATTCGAAAAATTTTATTCGTTCGGCCGTAATAAATTATTAAATTTTAAACAAACTGACTAATGTTTATGTACTTTCGTTAGAGACAGGAAGGTGAAAATTTCAACAAAGTTAGGAAATAATGTTCCCGTGGTAAATAACTTTGAAAATTTTGCAAAAGTTTTATATTATGGCTGTTAAGAATTCATAAAATTTACACAATGAAATTCATAGAAATTCACTCCTAGAGGTCCTATATCCATGAAATTTTGTATAAATATGAGGTATTCCTAAGAAATTCTAAAACCCTATAAATGTTTCATAATTATTCATTTGAGGGGTTGTGTTACCCCAATGTTGACCAAAAGAAAAACACAAGATGATGTAAACTGTTGCGTTTAAGAATTATTTGTAGGCTAATACATTTTCATTTTGGATGAGAGAAAATGCTTACAAAATGCTAGCACACATTCACTAGTATGGTATATCCTCTGTAAGAAGAGTCGATATAGAATGATGGGATATAGGATATATATAGGATATGGGACGATACTAAAGTCTGTCCCAAACTACAATAGCTGGAGAGTTAAAATTTAATACGTAGGTGAATCTAAAAAAATAATCGTAGGAATAATTCGAAAATTGCAACAATGTTTATTTTCTTGGCCGGTAAAAATTATAAACTATTTTAGTAACATTTCATGGTATAGCTACTTCTAAATGATCTATAAAGCTGAAATTTCTTCTAGAGGTAGAATTTGCCAAATAATGAAAACGGGAATATAGAAATTTGAAAATTTTTATTCCTTCGGACGTATTAAATTCTTAAATGTTTAACAAATTGACTAATGTTTTGTACTTTCTGAAGATCCAGGAAGCGGAAAATTTTAACAGAGTTAGGAAATAATGGTCTGGTGGTAAATAACATTGAAAATTTCATAAAAGTTTTATATTGTGGCTGTTAAAAATCCATAAAGTTTAATCAATGAAATTCATATAAATGCACTTCTAGACGTGCAACATTCACGAAATATTGCATAAATGTGAGGTATCCGTTACAAATGCTAAAAACCTATATATGTTTTATAATTATAAATTTTAGGGAATGTTTTTACCCCAATATTTTCAAAACAGAAAAACACATAATTCGGAGCCGAGATGTGAACTTATGCATTGAAATTTTTTTTCGGCTTTTATTTTGACTTTAAGGTGAGAGAAAATGCTTGCAGAATGCAAGCACAATTAACTAGTATCCTATATCCTCCTCAGTAAGAAGAGTGCTTATATAGGATAGTAGTGAATCTGTGCATGCATTATGCAAGCATTTTCTCTCACCCTAAAGTAAAGAGTATGAACCGACAAATAATTTTTAAACGCAACAGTTTGCATCTTCTAACCGGTTTACATGTTTTCCTTATTATCAATATTGAGGCATAAACAACCCCAAAAATTTATAAATGTAAAACTTTTATAGGTTTTCACCATTTGTTACGAATACCTCACATTTATGCGAAATTTCATCAATGTAGCATCTCTTGAAGTGCATTTATATGAATTTCATTGTTTAAATTTTATTATATTTTTACAGCCACAACGATACATATTTCTAAAATTTTCAATGTTGTTTACCACCGGAACACAATTTCCTAATTCTGTTTAAAGTTGCAGCTTCCTGGATCTTAAAAAGGTACATAAATATTAGTCAACTTGTTAAACATTTGAGAATTTATTACGGCCGAACGAATAAAAATTTTCAAATCTCTATATTCCCGTTTTCATTATTTAGGAAATTATACCTCTTGAAACAATTTCAGCTTCATAGCTCATTCAAAAGTACCTAAGCCATGAAATCTTAGTAAAATAGTTTATAATTTTTACCCGTCAGGAAAATAAATATTGTTGCAATTTTTCAATTATTCCTGCGATTATTTTTTTAGGTTCACGTATGTATTAAATTTCAGCTTTACAGCTATTGTAGTTTGGGTCACACATTAGTATCCTCCTTTATATATCCTATATATATCCTCACATTTATGTGAAATTTCATCTATGTAGCACCTCTAGAAGTGCATTTATATTAATTTCATTGTTTAAATTTTATTAATTTTTAACAGCCACAACAATACATATTTCTAAAATTTTCAATGTTTACCACCGGGGCAGTTTTTCCTAACTCTGTTAAAATTTTCAGCTAGCTGCATCTACAGGTATTCGTAACCGATCATAAAAACCTATAAATGTTTTACAATTATAAATTTTAGAGGTTGCTTTTACCCCAATATTTTCAAAACATAAAAACACGTAATTCGGAGCCAAGATGCAACCTTAAGCGTTGAAAGTTATTTTTCAGCTTTTATTTTTACTTTAAGGTGAGAGAAAATGCTTGCAGAATGCATGCACAATTAACTAGTATCCTATATCCTCCTCTGTAAGAAGAGAGCTTATAGAATGATATATAGGATACAGGAGGATACTAATGTCTGGCCCAAACTACTATAGTTGGAGAGCTGAAATTTAATACACAGGTGAAACAAAAAAAATTATCGCAGGAATAAATGCTAAATTGCAACGTTTATTTTCTTGGCCGTAAAAAATTATAAACAATTTTACTAACATATCATGGTTTAGGTACTTCCAAACAGGCTGTGAAGCTGAAATTTTTTCAAAACCAAGAATTTGCCAAATAATGAAAACGGGAATATAGAAATTTGAAAATTTTTATTTGTTCTGCCGTAATAAATACTCAAATGTTTAGCAAATTGAATAATGTTTATGCACTTTCTGCAGATCCAGGATGCTGTAATTTTTAACAGAGTTAGGAAATAATGCCCTGGTGGTAAATAACATTGAAAATTTTAGTAATATTTATTGCTGTGGCTGTTAAAAATTAATAAACTTTACCCAATGAAATTCATATAAATGCACTTCTAGAGGTGCTACTTTGGTGAAATTTTGCATAAATGTGAGGTATTCGTAACAAATGCTGAAGACCTATTGTTTAAAAGTCAAAGATGTTTTTGTACTATTACTTTGTATTACTTTGTACTGTGTGTGTCGTGTCTTTCGGTCACGTGATGGTTGGCTGCATTACCGCAGGCGTTGCCATCGTGATGAACAGTTCCCAGTTCGAAAAGACTCTTTCCCAGGACGGACACGTTTTACGGAGCTCCTATCCTGTGAATCCTATCTTGTGAAAAACCGTTATGTGTTAAAACCGTCATAAGTTTGTTCATAAATAAGTGAAAAATCATAATTCCTTTAATTGTGTTGAACAACTTCTTGTTCCTCGAGTCTCAACACATCGAAGCCGAGCAGGATGAAGTGTGATTTGAAAGCAGCACGTACTCATCTTTACAGTGAACATCATTAGTGTCAGTTGTGCATTTCTTTGTTGCTGTGCTCTCAATGTTAATTGTATTTCTTGTGCTATTATGTTCTCAATGCTATTCGCGTATTTCATATAAGTGCCTCATGTTGTGTTATTAGTTGCATACTTCGGTTGAACGATCCTGTGATTTTGAATACAGCGCCACGATTTCAATTTTATACAGTCCACTAATTTCCTAAAAACAAACATGTTTGGTCCTTCTGTCGCCGGATCGTTCAACTTGAGGCCGAAGCTAAAGCGACTACACATGAATAGCCATCGGCAGTGATGAATCGTTCCCCCGGGCGAGGCTAACTGTGTTCCCGGAAGGCGAAAACCCACTTACTCAACAAGCCACCGACGAAGAGAACGGAGGAGAGACATTGTAGCAGTATGCAGTTTCGGCGGATATTGTAGCACTTTGCAGTCTCGGCGCACATCGTAACATCGTAAGAACTGAGATCTTATGTCACAAGGTCAGATTTTTTTTTTATCCCTTTCACATTCACTTTATCAATATTAACCTGAGATGGATTTTAATGTAAAAGGGGAACTTATAAAAAAGAGGGCATTAATTAAGTCCAAATTAACACGGACTCAAACATATGTAGATTCATCGCAGGCAGGCGATAATCTCGCCAGTTTACAATTAAGATACGAGAAATTTCACGAAATTTGGGACTCCTATGACGAGGTGCAATTAAGATTAGAAATGGAGGATGATGAAGATCATTCATCCGACAGGTTGGAATTTGAGGATCGTTATTTTTTACTAGGAGGCAAAATTGCCTGTCTTTTAAATGTCACGACGGAAATAAAACAAGAAACATCTGTCGTATCTAGTAAGTCAAGCACTTCAAAGACGTCTAGGCAAAGCATGTCACCCAACATCATTGAGATTAAACTTCCGCGTATATCTCTTCCTAATTTTAATGGTGAATTGTCCACATGGGGTCAATTCAAGGACACTTTTGATAGTTTAGTAGTGAACAATCAATCGCTATCAGAAATCCAAAGATTCTATTACTTGCTATGCGTACTGAAAGGTCAACCGAAAGAGCTAATTCAAAACCTACCGGTGACCGCAGCGAATTTCACTGTTGCATACAACATAATCTGTGAACGTTACGATAAAAAGAGGTTAATCGCTCTGCAGCATGTAAAGTCTCTGCTCATGCTACCTGATGTGCAGATGAATTCAGAAACCGACTGCAGGCATTTAACTAATCAAGTTGTAAGTAACAAGGATGCTTTGAAGGCATTAGATATACAAATTTCTCTTGACGAAATGTTGATATCACAATTAGTTTTGGATCGCGTAGACAAGAAAACAAGAACGGAGTTTGAATCCCGTTTCGATAGAAACGCTTTCCCCACGTTAGAGGAATTAATACAATTCCTGGAGGTGAAATGTCAGACACTGCAGTTGGTGCAACCTGATAAGCCACAAGTTATTCATGAGCCTGCAAACAAACAAAAACGTGATCATAAGGGTCAAAGCCAGACCAGACGCAGTTACTTAAATACCGTTAATTCATGTGTAATCTGCAGTGAACCTCATGCCTTATTTAAATGCTCAAAGTTCATTTCATTACCCATTAAAGAACATAATGAAATAATCAAGCGTCATAACTTGTGCAACAATTGTTTAAGGGGAAATCATCGCGTATCCGCCTGTAAATCACACTATCAATGATTTAAATGTCAACAACGACATCACACCCTGTTACATTATGAGAGGGACAACAATTCAATTTCATCCCCTGACAAGAGGAACGATGGAGTCAGTGGCCCAGCAAATAGTCACCAAGACTCAACCCAACCCACTATGTCTTATCACACATTAAGGAGACAGTCAGGATTTAATCCTTTGTTAAGCACTGCAGTAATCCAAGTAAGGAATAAACAAGGGCAGTGGCAGAACGTTCGAGCTTTACTCGATAGCAGATCCCAGGTACATTTCATAACACAAAATTGTGCACAATTACTAGGAGTTAGGCGGAAGAAAATGTTCACCCCACCCCAAGGTTTCAACGAGATATCCTCAGAAACTACTCATAGCGTGGACTTGGAAATAAAACCACGCACAAGCGAGTACAAGGCCCACGTAACCTGTGCCATACTCCCGAAAATTACAGGCAATGTACCAGCAACTCACATCGATAGTCGAGATTGGGAACTACCGACAGACTTGCCACTTGCGGATCCAGGTTATCATACCCCACAGAGGATAGATGTTTTGATAGGAGCACAGCTGTTCTGGCAGATCTTATTACCAGGCCAGAGATTAAGACGGGGCCAGTATCCAGTGTTACAAAACACAAAATTAGGCTGGGTTTTAAGCGGTGAGTGTAATTCAGCACGAGATGACAAGAAACAGAGTCATCAAAGGAGCCTGATTCTCACTAATAACGTCACCTTAGAACAGCGACTGCAAAGGTTCTGGGATGTGGAAGAATTAAACCAAACGGTGTACTCTCGTGAGGAGAAACTTTGTGAACAACACTTCGCGCAGAATACGACGCGAGACCAGACAGGTCGCTTCGTGGTGAAATTGCCCAAACAGCAGGAGACTGATTCATTGGGTGATGCAAGGCAGGCAGCATTAGCTAGGTTTGTTCAAACTGAGAACAGACTAGCTCATAATAACAAATTTAGGAAGCAATACGTTGATTTCATGCAAGAATACGAGGAACTAGACCACATGAGAGTGGACGAGGAAGATGATAAGGCTAGCTATTTCCTACCACATCATCCAGTGTTCAAAGAATCCAGTTCCACAACTAAAATGTGTGCAGTCTTTGACGCATCCAATCCTACTACCAACGGTAAATTACTAAATGATATTCTTATAGTAGGGCCTACCATACAGCAGAATTTATGTTCCATTATCATAAGGTTCAGGACCCATCAAATAGCTTTAACGGCAGACATTACTAAAATGTATCGCCAAGTACTCATGCACCCAGATGACCAGAAACTTCAGAAGATATTCTGGCGTAGCAGTCCTGATGAACCCATTCGACAATATCGGCTCACGACCGTAACCTATGGAACAGCACTAGCATCCTTTTTGGCAACGAGATGCCTCAAGGCATTAGCATTCAAAGAGCAAAACAAATTCCCTAGAGCGTCAGAAATACTACTAAGAGATTTCTATGTCGACGACGGTATCACAGGAGCCGACAACCAAGAAGAAGCTGTCCAACTCCAGAAGGATTTGCAACAACTACTCCAACTAGGCAGTTTCCAGCTCAGAAAGTGGTGTAGTAATAGTAATGAAGTTCTCAAAAACATTCCTGTTGAGTTAAGGGAGATGCAACATTCTTTACAAGCCAGTGATAGCAAGATGGTAAAAACTCTAGGGCTCAAATGGCAGCCCACAACAGATCATTTTTTAATCATCATCCGAGCTCATAAAAAATACAAGGCATATTGTACCAAACGAGAGGTTCTGTCTTTGATTGCATCAACATTTGACCCACTAGGGCTAGTGAGTCCAGTTGTTATTACAAGCAAAATTTTCATGCAAAGATTGTGGCAGGAAAGACTCAACTGGGATGACAAGTTACCATCAGATCTCCTGCAAGAGTGGGAGTCAATAAGCAAACAAATTCCATTAGTAAACCACAACAAAATCAATTGATGTGTCTTAGTTCCTGGAAAAAGGGTGATCATTGATTTGCATGGATTTTCGGATGCATCCGAAAGGGCTTATGGGGCTTCTATTTATCTACGCTCAAAGAACGAGAACAAAGAAACAGCAGTGCATTTGTTGTGCTCAAAATCCAGAGTAGCACCAATTAAAAGAATATCTCTTCCGAGACTTGAATTGTGCAGCGCACTACTCCTTTCAAGATTGGCAAAAGGGGTCGAACAGATTCTCAATTTCAATATAAATAATGTATTTTTGGACCAATTCTACAGTGACACTAGCGTGTTGTTGTTTATACCCCAATATTTTCAAAATGGAAACAAATGTAATTTGGAGCAAAGATGCAAACTTATGCATTGAAAATTATTTTTCGGCTTTTATTTTTACTTTAGGGTGAGGAAAAATGCTTGCAGAATGCAAGCACACATTCACTAGTATCCTATATCCTCCTCTGTAAGAACAGTGCTTATAGAATGATATATAGGATATATATAGGATATAGGAGGATACTAATGTTGCCCAAACTACTACAGTTGGAGAGCTGAAATTTAATACACCGGTGAATCAAAAAAAAAATATCGGAGGAATAAATGCAAAATTGCAACAATGTTTATTTTCTTGACCGTAAAAAATTATAAACAATTTTACTAACATTTCATTGTTTAGGTACTTCCAAATGGGCTATGAAGCTGAAATTTTTTCAAGAGGTAGAATTTGTCAAATAATGAAAACGAGAATATAGAAATTTGAAAATTTTTATTCGTTCGGCCGTAATAAATTCTCAAATGTTTAACAAATTGACTAATGTTTATGTACTTTCTTAAGATTCAGGAAGCTGCAAATTTTAACAGAGTTAGGAAATAATGTTCATGGTAAATAACATTGAAAATTTTGGAAATACTTATTCTTGTGGCTGTTAAAAATTAATAAAATTTAACAATGATATTCATATAAATGCACTTCTAGAGTTGCTACATTGATGAAATTTCGCATAAATGTGAGGAATTTGTAACAAATGATAAAAACCTATAAATGTTTTATAATTATATATTTTAGGGGTTGTTTTTACCCCAATATTTTCAAAACAGAGAAACACGTAATTCAGAGCCAAGATGCAACCTTAAGCGTTGAAAATTATTTTTCAGCTTTTATTTTTACTTTAAGGTGAGAGAAAATGCCTGCAGAATGTAAGCACAATTAACTAGTATCCTATATCCTCTGTAAGAAGAGTAGATATAGAATGATATGATATAGGAGGATACTAAAGTCTGTCCCAAACTACAATAGCTGGAGAGTTGAAATGTAATACGTACGTGAAACTAAAAAAATAATCGGTGGAATAATTGAAAAATTGCAACAATGTTTATCTTCTTGGCCAGTAAAAATTATAAACTATTTTACTAACATTTCATGGTTTAGGTACTTCTCAATGAGCTATGAAGCTGAAATTTTTTCATGTAGAATTTTCCAAATAATGAAAATGGGAATATAGAAATTTGAAAATTTTTATTCGTTCGGCCGTAATAAATTCTCAAATATTTCACAAATTGACTAATGTTTATGTACTATCATAAGATCAAGGATGGTGCAAATTTTAACAGAGTTAGGTAATAATGTTCCGGTGGTGAATAACATTGAAAATTTTAGAAATATGTATTGTTGCGGCTGTTAAAAATTAATAAAATTTAAACAATGAAATTAATATAAATGCACTTCTAGAGGTGCTACATTGATGAAATTTTGCATAAATGTGAGGTATTCGTAACAAATGCTGAAAACCTATATAAAAGTTTTATAATTATAAATTTTTGGGGTTGTTTATACCCCAATATTGACAATAAGGAAAAACACGTAAACTGGCTAGAAGATGCAAAATGTTGTGCTTAAAAATTATTTGTCGGCTTATACTCTTCACTTTAGGGTGAGAGAAAATGCTTGCAGAATGCAGGCACACTTTCACTAGTCATTCTATAAGCACTCTTCTTACAGAGCAGGATATAACAACTTTAAAACACGTAAACCGGCAAGAAGATGCAAACTGTTGCATTTAAAAATTATATGTCGACTCATACTCTTTACTTTAGGGTGAGAGAAAATGCTTGCAGAATGCAAGCACACCTTCACTAGTATCCTATATCCTCTGTATAGTCTAGTCAATTCAAACCGATATTCACTTTCAAGGAGCATTTCTGTGTAAAATGTGTCAACAAGGTTTTCTAAGATATTTCGACCCCGCTGATGCCGAAAATCGCTGTTGCCACCTTGTATTTCTGACCGTTACCCCGGAATTCAAGATGGCGTCCATTCATAAAATCACGAGTTACTGGCTCTTTTCAACCTATGACGGAGATTTAAGTGTTCGTGTCTATGTTTTATAGAGCAAAAAACACAAAGAAACATGTTCCAGTCATGTTTGATAGCAGGAAATGCCTTAAATTTAATAAATATCGCTCTATAGTGCTGTCAAAACAAAAAAAATTAGTATTTTCCATACGTAAGTTTTCCGGCCATGTGTGTCACGTATTATCTTAATTATGACTCATTACGATAGGAAAGGACTGCGACTTCACGTTCTTTGAGTGCTTACCTAGTGCTGTCAATTATTGGCGTAGGAAGGACTGAATGCAGAGAGTAGTTTTGCTGCAAAATTCTAGTAGACTTAATACCATCCAGGATGTTAAATTCTTTACAATACTTTTCACTGTTTATGTGTAGAGTTGTCATGAATTAATAAGTATTAACAATATAGAGGTAATAGCTCAATCTTCAAAACATTATTGATTTCGCAAAGTTGTTATTCCAATGAATCTTTACCACTGATACATTGCGCGCCACACCGGCACATATTGGTGCAAGGTAGTTGCCCTTTCCTATATTTACCCTGCCTAGTTTTACCCGGTTTTGCACCTGCATTGAACAATATCCAGACAAATCTTTGGAATTGGTTCCAAAGATTGCAAGATGGGAACCAATTGGTCATCCCAAATTTGTATCCACAGGTAGTTGGATCAGGACACACAGGATCCTTGAAGTATGCATTTTTCCACACAACAGTTTGCAGGTGGCTGCATTTAAAGTGGAACTGCACAGCGTTACTAGTAGGTGGTAGCGCTTCGAGCTTCCTTTTCTTTCCGAAAAGGGTAAGCCTCGCACAGTCGGTTAGCTTTATGCTGAGATCAACCAGAAAGGAAATGATAAACTCAATTACAAGTTATGATAGGCGCTTGATGTTAGAAAAAATCAATATGGCGAAAACTTACTTTATACAAGCATGTAACAAACTCCTCTGCTGCTTCCATGGCATCCTCTGACAGTGGTACTTTGCCCAGCTCGCTAAGCAGATCAGCGGTTGTCTTATAGATTTTTCAGGCTGTCCCTTTGGTAATGGTGGCCAAGAAGGAGGTGGTGTCGCATCCAGTTATTCAATGGATAGCAAGCAGATTTGTTTTTTGGATGAGATGTAGTTTTCCGCACACAGTGTGGATAGGAATGTATTTCCTCTTCTTTGACGTACTGGCCTTCATCCACAACTCGGAGCATTTCATTCAACTGAAGTGGTGCATCAGAAAAAATACGTCAATGTCTCTCGCAAATACGACTATTCGACGAGCATTACTGTGAACAGCTTGCAAGACTATCCTGGTATCTGCCTCTTCATGTGAGGCCATCAGAGGAGAGACGTCTATGGCTGGATTACTGGGCACTACCTTCATCTCATCCTGGAATCCACAGGCACTGACGAGATCAATACCACTACGAGCGTGTGCAGTCAACTTCATAGAAAGGAAATTAGCAAGATCTGACTTGTTTTCAGGGAGTGACAAGAAGTTTCCCCAGTTTTTGGAAAGCGGAACGTCTCTATTGTCAATGATGCGCCGTATGGGTCTTGTATTTTGGTTCCGTTTCTCTCTAGTGCAAACCTTCATCAAAAATTACGTTGATCCTGCCATAATTTGACTGAACTTGATACACTCATGCAACAAATATGTCAGCGTACTCTCCAAAGGTGTGTTGGCTTTCTCAGCGCAACGACCATCGCATGCCCGTCAATGATGAAATGTGAATCAGCGGAATCAGGCAAAAGTTCAAGAGAAGGTGGACATATGAGATCAGTTATCAGCAAATTCATGAGGAAGGCTTTATCACCGGACTTCAGTGCACCGTTCATTTCGGCTAAGGAAATGGGCACCTGGAACAACACATACTTTAGTATAGCTTGAAGATCGATGGAATTGCCTGCGTGAAATGCCATTATGACATGCTTGAGGACATTTCTGTTAGCCTGCATTACCTTACCATAAGAAATTGGCGTTTTGATTTCGTACAAATCTTCAAATGTCAGGGCATTGTTTTTTCGGAGACTTTGGTGGAAACTTATCTGTGGTTTTCCGCTTGTCGGTGACACCACAAATCTTTGTTGAACAAATTCTTTCACTTGCTTCAACCCCAGTTTCTCAGCGTTCAAGAGCGACGCGCTTATTGCACGTGTGGCAATATCCTTCGTGGCCACATTGTGTATTTGCATTGAGCATCCATTTCCAGAGCGCACGTTAGATCGTGTCATTACAGAGAGAATGACATCCTCGTCTGCGTTGTCCCTCTTCCGTCGGCCGGGTGGAGCTTCAGCGGTGGGTGATAATTTGTTTTTCAGCCCATACATTCAGTACGTCTTCAGGGAGATTTCACTTCTCCAATAGAATGACAAAGACCATCTCTAAAGACTAGATTCGTTTTGTGTTATTCCTATCAAGCCTACAGTATCCTTCCAAACACCCACAATCCATTCTTGAGCGTGGTCTGCATCGACCTGTGCAAACTTGTTGTGAGATCTTTGTACTCCAAAGTCACCTTCCTTGAACCTAACTTCGACCTCCTCCGGTATTTGGTGCATTTCTGACACAAACAGTCAGCGATTTAAAATAATTAGTGTGGTCATACCTCACTATGAAGGGGAGCATCCTTGTTAATGCGCACAAGTACAGGTCCCAATCGCCGTCACTTATTGCTCTTGTGAACATAAGCAAAACCGAAATCATGCATACGTAAGATCACCAAAATGCAAAATTTTCATCATGTTCAGATTTGGTTTCAGCTTAATCCTGAACAAGACGTTGTAATGTATGACTTTGGAAGTAGGATACAAGGGCCTGAATATCCTTACAATTGGTGCTTAGTTTTACTTCATCACACACCGACCGACCGACTCATATTTAGTATTTATCGTAGTACGTAAGGTGTGCACTCTACTGTTTCCGCCTAGTTTTAAAAGTGTCCGTAGATGAACGGTAATGATGCATTCAACAGCACAATCTTACCACCTGTATGTGACGCTTCAGCCGATTCATTTATTATTATGATGTAATCAAAATAATACGTGACACACATGGCCGGAAAACTTACGTATGAAAAATCCTGATTTTTTTGTTTTGATAATACTATAGAGCGATATTTATTGAATTTATGACATTTCCTTCTATCAAACATGACTGGGACATGTTTCGTTGTGTTTTTCGCTCTAGGAAACATAGACGCGAACACTTAAAACCAACTAACTTGCACCAGTATGTGCCAGTGTGGCGCGCAATGTATCAGTGGTAAAGATTCATTGGAATAACAACTTTGCGAAATCAATAATGTTTTGAAGATTGAGCTATTACCTCTATATTGTTAATACTTATTAATTCATGACAACTCTACACATAAACAGTGAAAAGTATTGTAAAGAATTTAACATCCTGGATGGTATTAAGTCTACTAGAATTTTGCAGCAAAACTACTCTCTGCATTCAGTCCTTCCTACGCCAATAATTGACAGCACTAGGTAAGCACTCAAAGAACGTGAAGTCGCAGTCCTTTCCTATCGTAATGAGTCATAATTAAGATAATACGTGACACACATGGCCGGAAAACTTACGTATGGAAAATACTAATTTTTTTTGTTTTGACAGCACTATAGAGCGATATTTATTAAATTTAAGGCATTTCCTGCTATCAAACATGACTGGAACATGTTTCTTTGTGTTTTTTGCTCTATAAAACATAGACGCGAACACTGAAATCTCCTTCATAGGTTGAAAAGAGCAAGTAACGCGTGATTTTATGAATGGACGCCATCTTGAATTCCGGGGTAACGGTCAGAAATACAAGGTGGCAACAGCGATTTTCGGCATCAGCGGGGTCGAAATATCTTAGAAAACCTTGTTGACCCATTTTACACAGAAATGCTTCTTGATTTAATTTAGGAAGCGTTTTTCCCAAAACATAACTAGTCTATGTAAGAAGAGTCGATATAGAATGATAGGATATAGGAGGATACTAATGTCTGGCCCAAACTACAATAGTTGGAGAGCTGAAATTTAATACACAGGTGAATCGAAAAAAATAATTAGAGGAATAATTGCAAAATGTAACAATGTTTTTATTCTTGGTCATTAAAAATTATAAACCATTTTGCTAACATTTCATGGTTTAGATACTTCTAAATGCGTAATGAAGCTGAAATTTTTTCTACATGTAGAATATGCCAAATAATGAAAACGGGATTATAGAAATTTGAAAATTTTTATTCGTTCGGCCGTAATAAATTCTAAAATGTTAAACAAAATGACTAATGTTTATGTACTTTCTGAAGATCCAGGAAGCTGAAAATTTTAACAAAGTTAGGAAATAATGTTCTGGTGGTAGAGAATGCTGAAAATTTCATAAAGTTTTATATTGTGGCTGTTGAAAATTCATAAATTTTAAACAATGAAATTCATATAAATGCACTTCTAGAGTTGCTATATCGATGAAATTTTGCATAAATGTGAGGTATTCGTAACGAATGATGAAAACCTAAAAAAATATTATAATTATAAATTTTAGTGGTTGTTTTTACCCTAATATTGACAATATGGAAAAACGAACTTTCTGAGGGTGCAGGAAGTTGAAAATTTTAAACAATGTAGGGATTGATGTTCCGGTAGTAAATAACATCAAAAATTTCAAATATTTATTATTGTGGCTATTAAAAATTCATAAAATATAAACAATTAAATTTCTATAAATGCACTTCTAGAGGTGCTACATTGATGATATAATGCATAAATGTGAGGTATTCGAAACGAATGATGAAAACCTAAAAAATTATAATTATACATTTTATGGGTTGTTTTTAACCCACTAATTTCAAAACAAAAAGAAGTAATTCGGCGCAGAGATGCAAACATGCATTTGGAAATTATTTTTCTGCTTTTATTTTTACTTTAAGGTGAGATAAAATGCTTGCAGAATGTAAGCACACATTCACTAGTACAGTAGAACCTCATAAATCCGGCACTCAAAAATCCAGAATTATCAAAAATCCGGCAGTTTTTGAAAAGTGCACTTTTTAAAACTTTTGCCGCGGGTAGCCTAATGCACTATGGAACGATAAACGCACCTCTTCGCATCAAAATTCGTGAATTCTAGAACCAATTTGACGGCAGCAGTTACATTGTATGTGTGAGTGAGTCCAATTGTCAGCTGACCAATACATGTTGGTACGTGTTAGGGAATAGTTTCCACAGTCACACTGAATAACTTGTATACAGTCGCGTGTTCAGATTTGTAGCGATCGCATGTGTCTTTCATTAGTGTGATATTGCTCAAGTTCATATTGGAATGTCTTCAAAAAAACCTCTCCAGTAGTATTATGAAGCATAAACATAAATCTCTTTCTATTGAACAATAAGTAGATTTATTAAGAAAACTTGAAAAATGTGCTTCAGTTAAGAGACTTTGGGAAGAATATAGCGTAGGCAGTTCTACTATGTATGACTTGAAGAAACAAAAAAGGGAGTTGCTGACATTTTATGCAGACAGTGACACTTCTAGGCCGAAAAACATTACACACTTCCAGGGTCAACGATATCGATAGAGTATTGTTTGAATGGTTTCGACAAAGAAGAAGTGAAAGTGTACCGGTATCAGCCCTATTGCTAATACAGCAAGCAAAGAAATTACACCACGATTTGAAAATCAATAAAGCTTTCGATTATTCGCAAGGTTGGCTTCATCGCTTCAAGCTTCGCCATGGAATACGAAAATTAGCAGTGTCTGGCGAAAAAATTAGTGCCGATTCAGATGCTGCCGAAACATTTGTAGAGTTTACCACGTTAATTTCGGATGAAAATCTTACTGCAGAGCAAATATATAACGCGGACGAGACAGGATTATTTTGGCGATGTCTTCCTCGGAGCACACTTGCAGCCGCCGATGAGGATATGGCATTTGGAGTGAAGGAGTCAAAGGAGAGGCTGACGTCTTGCGTGCGCAAATGCAGCAGGTACGCACAAACTAGAGCTAACTGTAACTGGTAAAAGTGCACACCCTCTTGCTGCAAAGAGTGTAAGGAATTTTCCTGTCAACTACCGTGCTAATAAACGTGCATGGATAACTTCTCAATTAATGTTGGATTGGTTTTTGAATTATTTTTCACCGGAGGCACGTGCTCATTGTAAATCTAAGGGACTAGGTGATGATTGTAAAATAATTCTGACATTAGATAACTGTCCTGCCCATCCTGATGCATCACTTTTGGTATTCGGTAATGTGCATGTGGTTTATTTATCTCCAAATTGTACATCTATTATTCAACCTATGGATCAGGGAATATTACATTCACTAAAATGCTATTACAGACAGCACTTTATGCAGAAATTGCTTGTTGCTTGCAATAGAGGCCAAGGTGTTGAAGGATTTAAAAAGGAATTTAACATTAAGGACTCGATTTGGACTCTAGCTAAAGCGTGGACTGATGTAACAGCCGCAACAATGAAAAATGCCTGCCATAATTTGTGGCCTGCAAGCATGTTTGAAGAATGTGATGAATCACCACCAGATTTTCTAGGTTTCAATGTTAGTGACAAAAAGAGACTGGTGTCTGAAATTATTGAATTTGCTAAGGGATCGACGAATAACGCTTTCACGAAGGGTCCGGAAGAAGACGTTGAAAACTGGATAGAAATCGACAATGAAGTGCCTGTAGTGAATCAGCTAACTGACGGAGAAATAGTTAAAATGGTTTTGGAACCCGAACATGAGAATTATGAAAAAAGCGAAAGTGACGATGATGACAATGCAGCTGCAAACAAGCCTTCAATAGACCGTTGCATAGAATTTGTCACTGATACAATATCGGCTTTAGAGCAGCGGTCATGCATCGAATCACAGGATATGATGAATTTGTATCTAATTAAAGATAAACTTATTAAGGAAAGATCACTATGTATGAAGCAATCTGTGTGATATGTTCAAGACAATTTCACAGAAAAACCTTCAAAAAGCTTCCAACACTGAAATGAAATGAAACTTGCATTCCCGCAACTAAAGACGCTGTCTCGACCTTATCGTCTAGCCATCGACAGTAGAAACGAGACGTGTAAATTGGTATTAAATTGGCATTAAATTTGCTATGACCTTATTCCAAATTCGTCCACTTGTTAATGATTCTTTCTTTTATAAGTTTTGGCGTAAATTTTGGATTTTAATGTTATGTATTTTATTTTTTTTACGTATAGGCCGTGATATGGTATGAAGGCGCAGTGGCATAGCCAAGGGTGGCAAGAGGGCAAGGCGCCTATTATGATTTATTTAATATTTAGCATGTTTATTTACATACATTTTCTGTATTTCATATTTTAAAATATGCTGGCGTGATTTCTGATTACATTTTGAAATACATTATATAGATTACAAAAAACTTTCTTTTGTTTTATCCAGCATTAGGCCGATTTGCAACATTTTCAAAAAACCGGAATTTTCTAAAATCCGGCTCGCGCTAGGTCCCGAGAGTGCCAGATTTATGAGGTTCTACTGTGTGTATATATATATATATATATATATATACACACACATGATAATCCACTTAGTCTTTCTTCTTTAACGTTTTCCCCTGCAGAAGTATATTCCAAATTTGTTGGGCTTGGTAATTATTATGAAACAGGTCCTGACAATGTACAACCTAAATTACTATCCTCTTGTGTTAATTCCTTGACCTTACCATTACTTACTCTCTTTAACAAATCCCTCACTCTGGGTATATTTCCTGACATTTGGAAAAGTAGTTATGTCATACCTGTTAATAAGTCTGGAAAACTAAATGATGTTAGGAATTACAGGCCTATCTGCAAACAGTCAGCAATTCCCAAACTCTTTGAATCACTAATATTTGACAGAATTAGTTCAACTGTATACAGAGTTCTATCTCCACAACAGCATGGTTTATTCCTCAACAATCTACAGTTACTAATCTTCTTCTCTATGAACATTACATATACCAAGCATTTGAGCAGCATTATCAGGTTGACTCTATATATATTGATTTCGCAAAAGCATTTGATAGGGTGAATATTCAGCTATTGATAGCTAAATTGGAGGGTTTTGGTTTCTATGGTATCTTATTGCAATGGTTTTCCAGTTATCTTATAGACAGAAAGCTACATGTAAAAATTAATTCTGGATTATCTAATGCATTTCATGCTACATCAGGTGTTCCACAAGGCTCTCATTTGGGGCCTTTATTATCTATTATTTTTATCAATGACATATGCAAAATCTTCTCAGATGTGAAATTTCTTGTTTGCTGATGATCTAAAATTGTTTAAGCAAATCCAAAATACTTCTGACTCCTTCATCCTACAACTTCATCTTAATAGATTTGCTCAATGGTGTCTGGAAAATAATCTACATGTTAATTTAAATAAGTACTCATTTATAAGATTTAATCGTTGTAGAAATTCTATTCCCACTACTTATAATATTAATGAAATTGTTCTTGCTATGATTAATGAAATTCGTGATCTAGGAGTAACATTTGACTCTGGCCTATATTTTTGTAAACATATTGATAACATTACTTGCTCTGCTATAAAACTTCTTGGATTTATAGGGAGAAGTGCCAAAAATTTAACTAATATAAATACTTTGAAAATTCTCTACTGTTCATTGGTGCGCTCTATATTCGAGTATGCATCGCCGGTGTGGTCACCCTATCAATCCTCTTATAGTAATAATATAGAAAGAGTACAGCATAAATTCCTGAGAATGATTGCATTTAAGCTTGGCATTAGTTATAACACATTATCCTATTCTAACTTGGAACAACATTTAAACCTGAATCCTCTTTCTTTTCGGTGAGTGAGTTCTGATCTAATCCTATTATATAAAATTTTGAATTTAAAATTAGATTCCAATGAATTATTATCCTTAATTAAGTTTAATATTCCTAGTAGAGTTAATCGAAATTTGGCTATCTTCTATACTGATTTTCACAGCACTAACTAATCTAAATTCTCACCGATAAGTAGACTACATAGACTGGGTAAAGAATATGGACATATTGACTGGTTTCACAGTAATGTAAGGACTATTAAAAGATTATCTATCAAACAATCTAACTAGTTACAGTTAACTGTTAGTTCTTATACTTCTCATTATCTCTTGATCTACTTTTATTATAGAAACAAAGCATTATTAAATTGAAATCTTTTTAAACAATATATATAAAGTGAGGTTAAAAATGTATTTATCTTTATTTGAATCTAAAAGTGATACAATTGAGTTTATATTATTATTATTCATTCTTTTTATTTTAAATTTTACGGTTATGTATGATTGGTTTTTATGAATGATAGATTACACTAGGTCTGATTTATAATTGTCCTAAAGTTCCTTTAAGAATACGTGTAACTTTACTGAATAAGATATGCAGTAATTTAGTATATATTTCAGAGACTGATACCGATGTTTTATCTTACTGTTCATATTGTTATAAAAAACTACTCTATGTTTGATTTATTAATCCTCTGAAGTTTCTTTAATTTGGTTAAGCTCGTTAAGTGTTAACATGATAGGTTTAGTGACTATATTTTTCTTTAACACTTATTACTTATGTTATGCTGCATACTTTTTACTGAAACGTATAATGTGCAATTTAATTTATGTATTGTGTCTGGTGTGGTTAAACTTGTTCCTGACTGATAGGAATGACAAATACATTTTTATTTGTGAAAGTTAAATTTTAGATATACCGTTCATGTGATCTATTTAGTATCACACTTAATCTTATTTTTGAAAAATTTTTGTAATTGGGTTCATATACCCGTATGAAAGAAAAAATAAATATATTCGTATATGTGCATAAACAATACATTGAAAGGGTTACATACATGAACTGCAGCAGATGAATCTTAGATTCGTTCACTTGCGTAACCCTAAGCTGCGCGAATACTGACTCTTTGATTAAAAATAAAATTGTTGTGCAAGGCTCACTCACGTCTTTCTCTTGTACGGTGCACTCCTTGCAGTAATAGGCATCCGAAACACCAGGACCTCCGCATATCACACAGCGACCTTGATAAGAGCCGTAGTTGCATTCATCACATATTCGTACTAGGGTGCACGGTCGAACATAAGAGTCACAAATGACACACTTTCCGTCACATTTCTCACATAAACGTCCAATAGCTACAAAATATAAAGGAAGTATTTATTATATTTATTTTCTAGGTTATAATGTAAATACACAGTAAATTACATTAAAGATATTGTCAATAAGTTATTGTATATTTTTTAATATCCCCACATACAACAAATATCAGTCATTGAATGTGCACCTAAATTTTTTATTTCGACACATTTAATGCATTATCTGAAAATATATAAACTTTAATACCAATAAATGGACTGAATAAAAATCTTCACTTTATGAAAAAGAGTACGTTCATACCAACACCTGGTTGTTTGCGGCAAAATATCAAATCTGGATGGTGCTTCGCCATGTTTTATCACGAAGTAGGATCAACAAATAAACAACCAGACGAGCACAACTTCTCCCCTAGCCGGCAACAAACAATTCACGATCAAGAGCGCCGCACGGATCTTTCCTTTTAGTTCACGAAATAGATAGGTGTCAGCACAACACAAAGGGTCCTGGTATGAAAATTTTACGGTGAGGATAAAAACAGGCCCGGGAGTGCGATCTTGAGCAAGATTTTATGCATGGAGCCTATACTGAGGAGACTCCACTCCGGGTCCGAAACTGTTGCCAGTTTGGTCGCTCAAGTTTTAGTTGCCAAAGTCGTCACACGCAGCGCTGCGATCGGTAGGTTTGCTGAAGTTATGGGCGTAGGTATGAAACACATGTAATTTTCGTGTTTCTATCTGCGATAATAGTTTGTTACGTAAGATGGCATTGGTAATTTAGGTTTGTAAATCAATCTATGAATATAAACTATTTGTTTTTACGAAGTACCGAGTATGTTACATGAATTACGTAGCGGATCAATTGATTGGAATTCCACCGGAAAAAACCTCGTTTAGGGTATAATTACAGGACGGAATGGTTGTTCTGATGTTCAGTATTTCGCTTAATCCATATTCGATAAATTTATTGTGGCTTTGGTCGACTATGGAATTCACTGTATAGAGGATAGATAGGTGGAGGTAAAATTTGGACTTTTTCAATATCCACGGTATCTGGAAATCGAGTGCCTTTTACTTCGGTTCGGCTCCACGTGTACATAGCAATATCCAAAAATATAATCAGTATATCTAATTTTACTTATGGTAAATATATGTGCGACATTCAGTATTTTATTATAATACGAAATGACAATATTATTACAAAATACAGGCAAACATTCGAGACGAAATAATTATTACACCGTCATGTAATATATTGATGCATTTTTTTCTTAAGCTGACGATTAGTTAAATTTCGTAACATGTCCATAAGGTATTTTGTCAGAAATTTGACATTTCGAAATGCTATGCAGTTATATTGTCACATTAAATAGGAACGTCATATTTGTTTTGGTAATCCAATGAGATATTTTATAGTAAAAGTAAAACGGGAATACAAAATAAGAACACAATGGCATTTTATGTTTGTATTAAAAAAGTTTATTTAATAAAGATTGTGTGTGGGAAAAAGCTATAGAACCTTAAGGATTCTCTAGAAAAACCCACAGTTGCAGGAAAAACCCACAAAGGAAGGGGGGTTAAAAAACCTGCAAAGGAAAATAGAAGGTAGCTAACCAAACTAAGATACACAATTAACCAGCACCTGAAAATAAAGGAAGAGAATTACTTAAAAAAACCAATTCAATGATGAACAATAATATAAAATAAATAAGTGCAAATAAAGTTGATCAATATTCCATTTGCCCAGCTCCTGAAAAGAAAGAAAGATGATTACTAAAAATATCTTTTCTGAACATTAAAAACTATAGTGAAAACTAAGCGCATATAAAATAAATTAATGCAATTAAAGTAGATACATATACATTTAAAAAACTTAGCAGAAATGCCGTGCATTCAAGCCTCCTCCAGACTAATGACTGAATAAAGCAGTACATTACTAAGAAAAATCAATAAATAAATCGATAAATATATTACTTAGTAAATCAATAAAAAGGCTACTGAATAAATTAAATAATACACAAGTTAAGTAAATGTTGGATGGTATCTTTTGTACTATAATATATAATACATACAAACAGTATGATTTTGTTATAAGTGTAGATATACATCACCTCATAGATCCAGGTATCCCTTCGCATAACTTAAGTTTATCGATGTAGCCAATCACATCCAATAAATTCTGCTGGTCCTTAATGGGTTTTAAACCATCAATATTAACCTCCATACTCCTAAATATGACCTGCCAATTGTAAGTAGGTTCACGGTTAGCCAAATGCGAACAATAGAATTACACGTAATCATAATAAACCCAATATATCTTTACACAATCTTAATAAATCCATGTATTATTTCACATCAACAAACTATAATATGATGCTTGGCTAAAAAAGAGAGCATAATTATATAAATACAATTGAATTTCGTGATTCACCTTAAGTTGCAGGTCATCAGCCACAACTAGTGTTTTTTCAGCCATAAAGTTGCTCCCTAATGACAGAAAAACCACATTGCTCCCAACGAGAGCTGAAGTCCAGTTTAGACTAGGTAAATGGACACTCTTGAACGTTTCCCTCAAGGAAGTTGCATCGAAGACCTCTTCCGTAAACATCTCGGGTATCACAGGATTAATTTCTGCAGCAACCTCAGCCAAAAGCGCTAAGTTATCTATTCCACTTATGCTTCCAATATCTGGGCTGGGAGGCCTATCAAATCCTGGAGTCAAAGCTTCTCCACGATTTCTATCCAATGGAGGCTTCCGCTTTTTTGCCACCTTCCCAAAATATTTCGGTAAATTAGGAAATATTGTTGGGAACGCATCAGGTCTTAAAAGGAGCCTTCCTCTTTCTATTCTCTCGATGCTTCCATCAGGCATCATAGTTTCGTAATACCTGATGATATCCTCCTCGGCAAAGTGCAGCCCACAGACAACGTCCGTTGCGCTGAAAACTTGATCTTTGCGGGGTATAATCCTCCTCCATTTCTGAAGCTGAGCTTCATCCTGAAAGCAAACGATTTCAATATGACAATATCAATTCAATTAATATCCTTTCTACATTAAATAAATTTATATTTACTGACTAATGTGTACTTACCCTTGCCTTGAAAACACTTGTGTTCTTCACTCCCAAAATCTTGTTCACTCGTACTGTTTTGCTATAACCTGTCGAACAGCCAGGCACAAAGCAACACTTTGAATCTCGCATCATTTTGTAATAAAATATTCCACCGCAGATGGAGAAAATTTCACACAAACGAAATAGATACAACGATTACCCGTAAGACCACGTGTAAACTACCCAATTTGTAGCAAACCTAAGAACACCTGCGCCGCCAAGCTGGAACTAATACGCTGCGACTAAATTGGCAACAAAATACGCCCCCTTTAGAGCTGAAGTGGGATCTCCTCTATGTAGGCTCCATGATTTTATGTATGTATGAATTACGGGTAGACGATGCTTGCGTTCTGCAAGTATTTCAGCCTACTTTGAAGGTACACTGTACATCTCTATGACTTTTGCAAGATATAAGATACGTTTGTGCTTTTTGGGAATATTTTGCTTAAAAACTACCCTCCCTTTGAAATCACGATTTCATTAACAGGCAAGTGCTCAGAAGGGTCGTATTACTATATAGTCATTGAGCATTTCAAAGGGAGTTCTAAATATCCATAGCCTGTCAGTTTTCGTCATCCCTATTAGGTTCGTTTGGATTGTCACTGAAGTGAAGAAATCAGTCACATATCATAGTGGCATTAAAAAAATACTGAAACTTGCAGTGATGACCAATATTCCCTCAATGAGCCTCTTATGTCATGTCCCATTTGTAAAATTATTTCCAAAAAGAGGCATTTTATGCATAGTCACTTGAGGTCGTGGAAAAGGTCCTATATTTTGTCAACATACTAGTGATTATATCTATGTATTAGGGATAACATCTGCAAAAAAAAAAGCGTAAAACACTCACTGAAGTGGAATCACTCATAATATTTGAAGTCTTGCAATCCTTCATTCTCCTAGGACTGGCATTAAAGGGGTACACACTACTAATGTGCCTCAGGCTGTTGTTCGCACTCATCACGTTCCATTTCCCTACTTTCCTCATAAGTAGGCTTGCCAGATGAAAATTTCCAAAAATCAGTACATAGGGGTAAAAGGGGTTCTGTAAAAAAAAGTATTAATTCCGCTAAAAATGCATTTGTTTTTATTTACAGAAAAATGCTTTATTTAAAAGTTACAGTAAAACTCATTTATAACGATCACGCTTAAAACGAAATCTCGGCTATAACGAAGAAATGTCTCAGTCCCTTGGACTTCTCCATAAGGGCATTGGTTAAATTTCTCAGAAGTAACGAACACATTTTCCAAATTCTCGACTGTAACGAACAAATGTTTGGTTCCGTGGCAAAAAAATGCCCCATATATAAAGTGACCAGATTTTCTAGATGTCAAATCAGTACATTTTTTATATTCATGATAGAAAACTACCAGATTTTCTAGATGTAAAATCAGTACATTTTTTTATTTCTTATACCTATCCATGAAAGAAAACTACATTTCAATATAATATTTTATATATTGAAATTTTATACATTATACTCTATTAAGAAAAAACAAAATATGTCAATATTTATTTCATATATTTATTGGAAGAAACAATTTCTTTTAAAATTCTTTCATCATTTAAAATTTCTGTATAAAACTTGTCACATGACATGACATGACATTTTGGGGATGTTTTCGGGGAAATATAAACACGGTTTTGATTTACGAATGCCGTTTATTACGCCGAGGTGCTTGGTACATAGGATGCCGACCGATCCACCGTATCGGAGTTTTTGCCGTACGCAACCTTCCGAGACGCGGGTTGAGAGTAGAGTCCTGGCGTGCCTCGACGCCTTCCGCTTTCTCCCGCTTCGCAGTGCTGCCACCTGCTTCCGGTCCACGACAACTGACAGCTGCGTCGCGCTTGTGATACACCAGCAGACGACGCTAGTGCAAATACCGCCACATCACCCCCCTGCCAGTGATGTAGTTCACGAAATGGCTAAAAAAAGAAAGAATAAAGAAAACAAAACAGAAGGAAAAAAAATCGTTTAGACAATAAAATTCTGTAAATGAAGAGGAAAGTGCACTCGTCGGCCTGAGCGGGTTGCTCTCTGGGGAGCAGCTTGCGCTGGCTCATCTTGCCGGTTCGCTGGCGATTCACCGTCGGCCATGATAAAAGCTGGCTTCAGTCGGTCAATGGAGACCTTGGCCTCCTTCCCCTTGACCTCAACCAGGTAATGTTTGGGAGATGTACGTATGACTCGGAACGGGCCATCGTATGGAGGTTCGAGGGGCTTCCGTACGGTGTCACGACGAATGAAAACATGGGTCGCCGTCGCAAGATCCTTGAAGACGAAGGTTGCTCTCTCACCATGATGTGTCGCCGCCGTCGGCTGTAACTTCCTCATCCGCTGCTGCAGCTGGTCAAGAAATTCTGGTGTGTCTGTTGAGGTTGGGTGGGGCACCAAGAACTGTCCGGGTAAACGTATGGTACTTCCATATACCAACTCCGCAGCCGTGGCGTTGACGTCCTCCCTCCATGCTGCGCGGATCCCTAGAAGAACGGCTGGTAGTGACTCCACCCACCAGCTGTCACTGTGGCACATTATCGCAGCCTTTAGTTGGCGGTGAAAACGCTCCACCATGCCGTTGGCCTGCGGATGGTATGCTGTTGTCTTAAGGTGCGTCGTCCCGGTGAGCCGATTGAAGGCCCTGAAAAGGTCGGACTCGAATTGCCTGCCCCGGTCAGTGGTAACGCACAACGGTGCTCCGAAACGGGCAATCCAATTGCTGAAGAATGCCCTTGCGACAGCTGTGGCTGTCATCTCCTCCAAAGGAATTGCCTCTGGCCACCGAGTAAACCTATCGACACAAGTAAGGCAATAACGGAATCCATTCGAGATGGGCAGAGGGCCTATGAGATCGATGTGTACATGGTCGAATCTGGCATGTACATCAGGGAATGCCTGCAAAGGGGACACTACATGGCGGGAAACTTTAGCACGCTGACAGGGAATGCACCTTCGGGACCACACTTTACAGTCTGTCCTAATGGAAGGCCAGACAAAACGTTCCGTGACTAGTTTGATGCTAGCCCTTACACCTGGATGGGACAAATTATGCAGGCTGTCAAAAGCTTTCTTGCGGAAATCCTGGGTGAGGAATGGACGTATGAGTGACGTAGACACATCACAATATACGTCAACATCTGTATTGGGAATACGCACCCGCTTCAGCTGCAAGCCCGTGTTACCTTGGAGGAATGATTGAAGCTCCTCGTCTGCCTCCTGTGAAAGAGCGAGTGCGGTGAAGTTAATTCCAGCCGAAATTTCACCCACCCGCGAAAGAGCGTCAGCCACAACATTGTCCTTTCCTGCAACATGGCGGATATCAGTGGAAAACTGAGCTATGTAGTCTAAATACCGAAATTGGCGGGGCGAACACTTATCGGTCTTTTGCCTGAAAGCGAAAACAAGTGGTTTGTGGTCAGTGAAGATGGCAAAGCTCCGGCTTTCCAACATATGGCGAAAGTACTTGATGGCCTCGTACACCGCTAGGAGTTCGCGATCATACGAGCTGTACTTCTGCTGGGCCGGGGTCAACTTCTTGGTGAAGAACGCCAACGGCTTCCATCCTTGGGCCGTCTGCTGCTGAAGGGCCGCTCCTACCGTGTGGTCCGATGCATCTGCAAATAAAGCTAAAGGCTCGTTTAGACTGGGGTGGCTCAACAACGCAGCCTGCGAAAGGCTCGCCTTACACCCTTCGAAAGCCTCCTTCGTCGCAGAGGACCACTCAATTAGGTCATTCCCCTTCACATTACCCGCAAGGAGGGCGTTGAGTGGCGCCTGCACTCGCGCAGCGTCGGGAATGAAACGTCTGTAAAAATTTAACATTCCCAAAAACTGGCGGAGTTGCCGAATACGCCCAGGTAATGGGAAATTGCTAATGGCGTCCACCTTTTCCGGTAAAGGCTTTGTGCCGTCCCGGGACACTGAGTATCCTAAAAAACAGACTTCGCTTTCCCCAAACACACACTTCGCTGGGTTCACCAACACACCATAATGATTTAGGCGCTCAAAAAGCGTCCGTAAATGTCGCAGGTGCGCCTCTTCCGACTCGGAAGCCACCAAAATATCGTCGATATACGCACAACAAAAATCTAAGTCCTTCAAGGCTTCGTCAATAAAACGTTGAAATGTCTGCGCCGCGTTTCGTAAACCAAATGTCATGAACGGAAATTCGAAGAGTCCAAAAGGCGTTGTTATCGCCGTCTTTGGCACGTCTTCGGGATTCACCGGGATCTGGTTATAAGCGCGGACTAAATCGACAGTCGAAAATATTGTCTTACCGGCTAAGAACTGGGCGAAATCCTGAATGTGCGGCACAGGATAGCGGTCGGGAATAGTTCTCGCATTTAGGCCACGGTAGTCCCCACAAGGCCGCCACTCGTCGCCCTTCTTCGGCACCATGTGAAGAGCTGAGGACCAAGGACTATCCGACCTCCGCGCTAAACCCATCCGCACCATCGCCTCTAACTCCTTCCTAGCGACGGCGAGTCTGTCCGGCGCCAACCGGCGCGGCTTGCAGGCCACCGGTTGACCTGGCGTTGTGCGAATGAAGTGGACTGTCTTTTGCTTCGACTCCTTGGGAGCGCCGGCTGGTCTGGTAATCTCCGGGAAACTCGCGAGGAGGTCGTGAAATCTTGATCTTCCGCCGACCGCCTTGATGTGTGCCGCCGGGGATGTCACGGTGCGCCCGCCGACGGAGAGATGCGTGGTGCCGTCGATGAGGCGTTGATTTCCGACGTCCACAAGCAGCTTGTGATGAGTCAAAAAATCGACGCCGATAATAGGTCTGTCCACGTCTGCGACAACGAATCGCCAGTGAAACTCGCGCCGGAGCCCGAAACTTAAATTCAAAGTTAACCACCCATATGTTGCGATGACGGACCCGTTAGCCGCGAACAACTGGTAAGCGGTGGCTTTTCTCGGACCTTTCACACGCTTGCGCGGAAAAACACACAAATCTGACCCTGTATCGATCAGGAATTGCACTTTTGACTGCGCATCAGTTACGTAGAGACGGCTAAGTTTCGTACCTTGGTCGTTGGCCGCCATCAACGACTCCTCTACGCGTTTCCCGAAGCGTACTTGCAGGGAGGTTTGCACTTGTTGGCCCGGGCGCCGAACGTCTGGTGGTACCAACACCATTCTGCGTTGGCGTCGCCGTCGCGGCGCCTGGAACGACTCCTCGACCTCGGGCGGTAACGCTGCGATGAGCGACTGCGCGACAGCTCCTCCACCTGCAGCTTCAACTCCTGCATTTGCGCCAGAATTAGGTCCAACTCGGGGTTCCTGGCAGCGCTCGCAATTTGAGGACGCGGATTCACCTCGTCAATCTTGTCCGTCTTTTCTTGGGAGGCGAGTATGGCCTGCATGTGCGCCGGAAGCCTCGATGACCATAGGGCAGGTTTGTCCGCCCAAAACGGAGCAACACGCACACCAACGCGAGATATCTGCGCACCCTCCTCCATTACCGCCGCTAACTGCGCGGCGCACGTGGTCCGCAAGAAAATTAAAAAAACTTCCTCCGATCACGTCGGGGTCACCACTTTGGGGATGTTTTCGGGGAAATATAAACACGGTTTTGATTTACGAATGCCGTTTATTACGCCGAGGTGCTTGGTACATAGGATGCCGACCGATCCACCGTATCGGAGTTTTTGCCGTACGCAACCTTCCGAGACGCGGGTTGAGAGTAGAGTCCTGGCGTGCCTCGACGCCTTCCGCTTTCTCCCGCTTCGCAGTGCTGCCACCTGCTTCCGGTCCACGACAACTGACAGCTGCGTCGCGCTTGTGATACACCAGCAGACGACGCTAGTGCAAATACCGCCACAACATACACAACCATTACTAGTATTGTCTGGACGACATTACTTTGGAATTGAGATTTATAGTTGTAGATAAGGGGTGGGGGTTTGGAAGGAAAGACTGAAAAACTCGCCTCCCTCACAGCCAATCATAGGTGGAGGTGCGGCAAGTCCTCTTTACACATCCTGGCAACATCATACCCAAGCCCCCTCAACCGTCAGTCCCACAGTAAATGAACTAAGTATAGATTTTTTCTTCTTTTAAAATCAATACAACTTTAAAATTCAGTACATATTTGAAATCAGTACACAATCTCTAAAATCAGTACTGTACTGATTAAATCAGTACGTCTGGTCACTTTACCCATATATAACGTATGTTGGCGAGCGGAGCGATAAGGGATGAATAGTTTCCGCCCGTTTACAAAAACAATGTTGTAACCTTATATGTATTGAAAAACAATGACAGCACACGAGGAGGGGCATGGACTTTAAGTATTGATATGAGTGGCACACGGAAGAAAAACATTGCAGATCCCTGATCTATACTTTGTTGAAAAAAGAATCAATGGTCGCTTGACGTGCTGCCCTGTCAGGCCGTGTCGCTGCTTCCCATTCCTAAAAGGTGGCAGCCCTAATAGCAACAGTTAACACTTTTGTTTACTTATTGTTTTTTTCAAACTGAAAAATGATTGAAAGTATTTCTCAGTGTGAAAATTATAGAAATTTCAAGATTATTTGTGTAATAAAGTATGATAATTATCTGATTGTTTATTAAGTATCTCGTTGGCAACATAATTCGTAAATAATTAGAGGGGGGATATAGGTAACCGAAAAGAGCCGATACCGCGCATCACAGTGTTTTTAACGCATGTTAAAATGTGTAGATAACGCGCAGTCGAAAATTTTCTGCAGATTGGCTATTCGAGGTTCTTTGAATCATCATAAAACATATAAAAGACAGTGTCACTTTGACCCTTTGTCATGTAATGCTTTTTGAAGCTTAATATCTCGAAAACGACTGAACCGAATTTGATGAAATTTTCAGGATAGCAATATGATATAATAACAAAATGTTTTAATATATCGAACTCGAGATGAAAGACCCGAGTTCGACTCCACGAAATAATTTTCATTTCCCATAAGTTAACACGTAAAATCGGCTTTACGACGTGCAGGCTTTCATTATTTTTTAGATTAAAATTAGAAATATTTGACCTACAATCTTCGGATATAAACCATTTTGAGGAAAACATTATAAAGTTTCTAATTCTGTTAATATTTTTCCGCCTACAGTTCGAAATTTCTCGATGTAAATGTTTAATTCACACATTTTGAGGAAATCTTGCCATTTTAACGGGATGTTGCCTTGCCTACCAATTCCATTGTTAGACCTCTCTATCATATTGTTAATTCAATCCTAATGGGTATAAACGTGCTTTGAATGTTTTTAATACTAGAGGGAGGGGGAGAGAGGGGAGGAGGAGAGAGGGGGAGGGGGAGAGAGGGTGGGAGGGGAAGAGGGAGGGGGAGGGAAAGAGAGGCAACTATTTTAAGTTTAACTAAAGATAGCCCGTCAACATCAGAATACTCGCTAGAAATGCTGTATATGAAGAAATATTTCATATGTAAAAGTGTGATATTATTTATTTTAAATGAAAATAATAATAATCTCTCTATTTATCTATAATTCTTCCATTGATATTTCGACGGGCAATACACTCAGGGTCAGCTCAAGACATTTTGGCACCCCAAGCAGATTTCAGTCATGGCGTCCCATCGATACATAAATCTTGCATTAAAATTCAGTAATTTATTAGTTTAATAGGATATAATTATTGATGCTTTGTGTATTTTTGTGATTAAATAGTTTAATAAAAAAACAAGGCTTTATTCACAGAAAAATAAATTTGAAATGTCACAAAGAAATTATAAATTGTGCGATACTTATTTCGATGAAAATGAGATTGATTGGAACTATTGAATCGATATACATATGCTCAGATGGTGCTCAATCAATGGTTGCGAAAATTGCTGATTTCATAAAGAAGGCATCAAAAAATGCAACATCGACACATTGCCTTATTCATAGGCAAGCACGTGTTGCAAAACGCATGAATAAAGGCAGTGGTGAACTTATCCAAAGCTAATGGTGGTACAAATTGCTCTTGGAATGAAATACGTAGAAAGGATGAAATTGATTCTTGAATGCAAAATGCACTTAAGAGTCTGTGAATACTGCGAAGGAAGGATGCAGGGTATAAAGAAGCGACGAAACGAATGGAATCAAACCTTATCCTGGAAGTGATCTTGGAAAGACGTTCCGAAAAAAATTATTAAAAAAATATGGGTTGAGATGAAAAGCGAGCTTTATCGTGAATAAATGTGACTCCAACATTATGACTGATTACGAACTTCAAGAGCAAGATGAACATCGTCTATTACTGGAATCATTACAAGAAAGGACAACTTTCGTTAACAGAAGCAGCTTACGAATTTGTTACCAATTTAAAATTGAAAATTTAAAACGATCTTCATGATGAATTTCTTAAAAGGAAATATAATTGCCCAATTATAGAGTTAATTACCTCAAATTTTAAAGAGAAAAACCTCTACACTGAACATCTTAAAGGTTGGTTCAAGAAACAGTATAATAGCAACAAACTTATTTGAACTAAACTAAAAAATAATTTAACCATACAACGTGAAAGATATTCCGTATTTAAGGCGACCTGTTTTTTACTCTTTTACCGCCCTGAAAATTACCACTCGGCTTAGAATCGAGTATTAAAAATCGAAATGTTTCGATAAATTCACTCCCGAACCACCTTTTGTATGCGCGTGCGCGTAATCCTAGGATTCCCTTAGTCAATCATAATTTCCTCGTTCCTTTGCAAGCGTAAATTTTTGTCATTTACTTTGGTGAGTTTTTCAGTTTTTTTATTAATCCCATAATTGGACGAACGCATTATTATGCGGACGTAAGAGAGAAGTGATAGCATATGCGGAAGAAACATCAAATCTTGTTGCACAATGGTGCACGGGATTCATGAGTCGCATGTGAGACGTTGGAGAAGACAAAGAGAGAAACCGGGATAATTTTGTTGCGAGATTAAAAATCTGGGACATTACCGGGACAGATTACATTTTAGTAAAAATTGTATTGGATGCTTGAATATAACGTATGTAATTTGTGTTGTCCTAATTTTATTTGATCCCTTTTTTATTTAATTACGAATTGAAAAAGTCGGGGCATTCATACTTTTCGGTATTTTTTCGCGACAAATCCCGGAAAACTAGGATGTCTGTACAGCCTACATGGAATTTTCCTCGCGTGCCCTTGTGAAAAGTAGCGGTCGGCTTACAATCGATTAAATACGGTATATAAAGAAATCGAATAAAAATATGTACCTATATACTAACTTCCTGGTTTAGAAAGTCTTTTATCAATGGGGAAAAATAATATTTACGCTAAATATTGACGTCACTTCTCGAGCAAAGACAAAAACATATCAATTATGCCCAAGGAAAACTAACCTGCCATAACTTGATAACAGATTCTTCGAACACTGAAAGACGCAAACCACTCGACTGACGTTTCCACAACGATGGACGTATTGGAACTAATGTCACCGATGCAAAATGCGATGGTGGAGGAAATGTCGAAGGAGAAGGATCTGAAAACAGTAGTGTTATAATATGTACCCCGTCCTCACACAACCTAACACAGCATAGCAATTACTAAGAAGCAGTAAAAGAAACCCAAAGGATATATATTTCGTTCTCAAACAAGAGCCGCAACCAATCAATCGATAATTTTGAATGTGCCTGAATGAATACACGTGGAAACAAAGAGGAACCGCAGGAGGGAGGGTCTTGGGATATCGCGTATCCTCCTCGGACTTTATAAAGATTTCCTTGCTCTTGGGGACCCTTGCAAATGTCTTCCGCTGGTCAACTTCTGATTAGACTGCAGAGGCTAGTAAGGCGGGGGCGGTGCCGAGGCATGACCTTTCTCCCCCCCCTCCCACCCCCTCCCACCCCCCCCCACCCGCCACCAAAGGGACTGCTTCCCTCTTCAGGCCTTTGGTGCAAGCGGTGCATTGCTCCCGGACCGAAACCCTCGGGGGCAGAAAATCACCGAGGGAATCAGCTAGAAATATTAGGGGCAGTGAGAACTGCTTTCACCCAGTCGGCATGTAACAGCAATAAAACGGAAAAATCCCATCCATCTGTATGCAGTAGTATTCTCGGAAGCCGCTTTCGGAAATACTGTTTTACCATTCGGAGTAGAGCCTGGTCGCTGCCCCTGAACATTCATTTGAACTCGCATTTTCACATTTATTCGCCAGCTGTAAACACTAAACATACCAATGGAAAACCAAATGAAAAACTAAATGAAGGTATTTCCCGAATATTTTTGCCAGGAAAATCTGGCGCCCCAAAACATTCTGCGCCCCAAGCGGTCGCTTGGTCTGCTTGCATTGTTGAGAGGGCCCTTAGTGCAGTAAAGTCACAGCTGCAGGTGAAAAGCAGCTATCTTTCTTGTAAAGACTTTTACAATTTTGTTCTTATAATGAAGATCTTCTGAAGTGCCCAAAAACTGACGAGAAATATTATTTCTTACTGTGACGAAAACTATTTTTTGTGAATGTGTTCTTAGAGTATTGTGTGCAATTCATATTTATTTTTTAAGAATAATTGTTTTGTTTTTTATTTGCTAGGCGTTAATCTTGTGTCGGTTTGTTTTTACAAAAAATAATTTTTTCTTATATATACTTTCAAAGAATATTTATTATTTCTTCATTTCAAAGTTAAAAAAGTCTCGTAAAATTTTTAATAGTCCCGTTTTTTTTAAGGTTCTGTCCTATTAAAATAGTCAACTATATGCGGCCACCCTAAGCGGGGTATTAAGGTAGTCTGAGCAAACATTTGAGTTTACTTATACGAGGGAGGGAGAAAGGGAGGGAATGAGATAGGGTGTAGGAGGGAGTGAGTGAAGGAACGAGAGAGGGAGAGGGGGAGAGAGGGAACGAGAGATAGGGGAAGATAGGGATGAAGCGAGGAAGGGAGGGGGGGAGAGGGGGAAGGAGGGAGGGAAATACGTAGGGAGGGAGAGAAAAAGGGAAGGAGGGAGGGAGGTAGAGAGGGAGGGAGAAAGGGACGGAGAGACTTAACCCCTCAAGCGCGCAGGACATTTAAGTATAATACGTCACGCAGGTCGGAAGAGTTTTCGGGAAATTCGCAGTTTTTGCGCGAAATCATATAAAAATTCGTAACTTATTAGATATTTATGGAATTTGACTGAAATTTTTTGAGGTTTTACGTAAAACTGTGTATATTTACCTATGTTTTTCACACCGTCTTAGTTATTATTATTCGCGTGAAATACCTCGATGAATTCTTTCACTCAATCACGGAAGCCATTTACTCAGTTTTTCTTTATTCAAAGTTTACGGAGTACTTCACATCTACTGTTTTATCTTGGATTTCAACTTCTTCTCCGTAAGTTTTTCAGAAAAAAAAACCTTCAAATAAGGCTTCTTACCCCTCAGCGCCATCCTGTGTACTGGGTACGCCGCGGAGATTGCTAGCTTTCTTTATTTTTTTGACACAGTAAATTTTCTTAAATATGGGTAACCTTCATAATTTTAAAAGAGGAACCTTTGGCCTACCTATTTATCGTCATTCTCTGATCTTTTTGTCTTTTTTATTAAGGTTTCACTCAGACTGATTTTTTCAGAGCGACGAGAGAACATTTTCCGCGCGGTACAAGCGTCAGCATATTTCCCACGCTTTCCATATCGCAAATATCTTGGAAATACAAAAGATAAATACAAAATATGATCCTCTAGTCTGTCTCACTCTAGCTATATTCCCTCATGAAATACTAAACCAAGCACATGGTCCAGACCTCCTCCTCTCTCTCCCTCTCAAAGTGATGACACAATATAAAAACATGTCTCAAGAGCGGGATAGATGTCTATATCCTCTTCTTACACCTCACAGTTGCTTTCGTGCCATGATTTTGTTGAATAGGGGCTTTTTTAGAAGCCAAAATGTCCCAATTCTCCTATCTACGTGAAAATTTAATCACAAAACTTAACGTATAATAAAAGTAAAAAGAAGGAGAGTAAAAATTACAGAATTAAGCACAATAGGAAGGCCAAAGGTTCCTCTTTTAAAATATATAAAGATTATCCATATCTACGAAAATTTACTGTGTCAGAAAAATAAAGAAAGCTAGCGACCTCCGCGACGTTCCCAGTACGCATGACGACGGCATGTGGAGTTTCCGTCCGACGTTCCCAGTACGCATGACGACGCTGACGGGTTAAGACAGCTCCTCATATTGACGGGTTTTATACTATAATAGTGAAAGGTATAAAGTCGAGGCGCGGAAAGAAAGTTCTAGCGCGGGTTGATACCGATTCAAACTTTTCGAAAATTAAACATTTTCATTCAAACAGAAGCTCTCTCACGTTAGACGAATTTCCTTTTCGAACTTTTTTTGTTTCACTTTTATCCTTATTCACCCCTTCGTCTACATACTTCATGCCAATTTTCGAATTTCAATATTTGGTGCATCTGCGGTACAACGGATGCGAATGCGAAAGAACATGCATTAAACTTCGACATTCGCCTCGCTTACCGCCATTATTCCATCGTTTCCTTTACTCTTTCCCGTCATGCTTTGCCCTAGCTGCAGTTTCCGCGACTAAACCGAAGTTTTCCACTTGACGGAAGTTTTATTATTTGACGCAAGGGTTCCTATTCGACGGAGAACTTCCGAGTCCTGGAGCTTCCTTCGATTCCCGTCTCAACTCTCTCGTCGGCTGGGAAGATTCCCTTACCACTCCGCAGGCAAGAGTCATCTGATCCGACCTTCTAAAACCATCCTAACTTCCTCGTATCCTCGCCTTCCTCCTACTCCCCTCCTCGCATCGTGCTTCGCTATAGTCACCAGCAGCACGGAACCCGCGGACCTGGAGGTCCGTCGGGGTTTTCCAATAGGACTTGTCCTAGAAAGCAAGTATTCTTAAAAATGCTCATCCCCATGCACAGCACTCGGGAGCAGAGAATAAAGGACGTATTTTCTGCGTTGTTATTTCTAGTTTTCACTGTTTTTTTCCCATGCTAATTTATACGAACCAAAATTTAAGTTTCCAGCCAAAAAAGTTTGCTGACGCTGTTGTGATGCGTAAGTGGTCTTATCTCGATAACTCGAACGTCACGGGAATGAAAATAAACTCGAGTTACTGAACTTCCTTTGAACGCATTTGAACACCATCGGGAAAAACACGTCTCGATAAATCGAGTTACAGACGTTCGAGTTGTCGAGGTTTTAGTTTATCTACAATTACATGCATCCTTTGATAAATAATGCTTATGGCTAGCCTTTATTATTACAGAGATGGCGACAGTCGTGAGAAGAACACGTTATAAATTAGCGTTCACGAAGCTATTTCGCCCATCATAACTGACAGTAGTCTCCAAATTAAAACGTATCTTAGGGTTATAACCATTTACGACTTCCGGGAAACCATTCTTCATTCGCAGAAATGGGCATACGTCGTTAAATATAAACCTTCGAGTAAAAATGTAGCTTTAAAAAATAGTCATTAAGAAAAAAATCACACGGGCTACTATCACCTTTTCTACGGTATGGATATTTGTGACTGATACTTCGTTCAGCAATGCGTCACTTATAAGTTCACAGTGGACAATTAGCTTCGTTTCAAAGCTCTACAGTTTAAAATTTTATTTTACATAAGCTGACGGACTTAAACCGTTTGCACGAATGGGACTTGCACAACTAAAAAATTTGAACGCCGAATCACAAATTGTTAAACTTACGCAACCATGTGAAGTTTATTCTAAATTGCTAAAATGCAAACGACACCTATTCATCGATAGAGTTTGGGCTAATAAGTCCTGCGCGTCAGGTAACCGATATGCGGAGACCTGCCGTTCCTTCCTCTCTCATCTCTCCAAAACATCATTTAACCTCCTTCCATGGGCGTCGGCAGGGGGGGGCAAGGGTGGGCAGTTGCCCCCCCCCCCCCTGGAAATGTGTAAAAACGTAAATATTATATTAGATATTATTTTAAAATGTAAAAAAACTGGGCATGCGAAAAAACTGAACACGTTGCGTAAGGATGGCGAGAAATCTCGCTCCCAACTTCGGTCTTACAGCAGGAGCGGCCACCCAGCTCATAGAGACATATTTGCGAAAAATGGAGGGAAGTATAAAGCAAAACAAAGGCAACATGTGCGGGTCGGATCCGCGAGGTAGTTTTTACAAGCTTTCCGTCTCCTTTGTCTCCGAGGGTGAAGGAAAAAAGGGATGTTTTCAAGAAAGTGGGGGAGGGGGGGATTTTACACATTGGTCCCATCGGCATATTTGACCTAAAAGGGCATACAGCATCCCTGATTCCAGCGATTCTGTTTCCCTCTTATTTATATTATGAAGACAGAATTTTCCCCTTTCCACTCTCTGAGAATTCGGGAAACGGCACGATTTGCACGTGGGTTGAGAAAATATTTTAAAGCACTCTTTCGGATGTTTCTAAAGGAAAAGAATAATTGGAGGACAGGAACCGCTGTACCGTCTTTGACGGCTTATTTCTGTATGGAAATTCCATGACCACCCGCATGCGCCTTTCTTCTGAGTGGGAGGACACGTATGCGAAGATCATAAATGCTACTGCTGGCAGTCTTTCTTTCTGAAGGTTTTAGATTTTATGACCTTACGGGTGGCTAGAAAGAAATCTTACCGACGCGTCGGCAAACGTCGCGACGTTCCCAAGAAAACTTTCTGACACGTGTTTTACACATTGGTCTCTTCACCCTCTCTCCTTTTTCTCTTAAAATTTCTCGAAAAAAAAATTACTTCAAGAGCCTCAGATTTTCTTAGTTTTTGGAAGAAGTAACATCGCAGAGAGAGTGAGTCGTGTCGTACTTTTGCAGTAAGAGTGTGTGCATTTTCCGTAAAAATTAATAGGACTGGTTAGTATTTTAACACGTGAAATATTTTAATTATTTGTTTTTAATTTCTTTGGTTTCGCTTTTGGAGTTTTTGTGAGAGAAACTGTTTTAATTTTGGTAGAAGGATATCCTAACGATCCAGATCTTCTCATCACTACGTGGGACATCTTCACCCACAACATTGTCACTACATCGTCTTCCATTGGAGAGGTTAGTTTGAATTTAATGAATTGTTACTGTTTATATTAAACTTCTTTTAGTAATTTGATTTATTTCGAGAGATTTACTTCAATTATTTCTCGGTGTATTGTGACATTTCTCGGAATAATTTTAAAGATAGAAACTAGCATAACAAGTAAAAGTCGCAGTTATATTAGATTGTTACGATTGGTAAAGCAATATTCAAATAATTGTTTAATTTTATTGTACATTAAATACATAATTCAACGTGTAAAAATGTTATGTCAGACAAAATTTAGGCTTGCCTTTTTGATACAAAGACGCTTTATATTTGACTCAGTAATAGAAAGAACTTGAAAAAGTTCTTCAACTACGTTCTTTATACATGTCCTTTTAATATTTTTAATATGAGCCGTTGACGAACAACTTAATTCGCATAAATACGTTATTGAATTTGGAATGTTATGTCGATGGCATATTCAGATATTGAAGCATATTCACACCTTTAGCTTTAAGCCAAAATACATCTATAGGTAGCATAATAATTTTAAGTAGTATGATCGTTGCTAAGGTCAATAAATTCCTCTCGTAGTTTCATGATAAATTCCTTGCATCATAAAATTAATTCGAGTTTGTTTGTTTAAAACGCTTTTAAAAATTAAATATACTCGGAGTGTGCGGCACACTAGTCCCTTCCTCTCGGCAAACTAATGCGCCACGGCACACCGGTTTAGAACCACTGCTTTACGTTAATTTCAAGAGGATATTCAGTACAGTGATAATATAATTCATAGTGATTCATTGATGTGGATTTGTGGTCAGTTGGGGGCCGGTTAAGTAAAATTTTCCCGGGTTGGGAAAATTTCGTCCGCCCCTGGGTAATAGGCATTTTTGTATTTGCCCCCCTGCAAAAATTTCTGCCGACGCCCATGCCTCCTTCGAAGAATACTACGGTCGTAAAGAGCATTAAAACCGATGAAAAACCACGAATAAAAGATTGCTACATAACAAATTGTTAAGAAGTAGGAAAAGTTTCAGGAACGAATAGAAATCAATAAAATGTAATGAAACGATCATTATTCCGACAAAGTCTGAATGAAAAAGCAACTCCTATAATGACGTACGTGAGATAGGATTAAGTATTACAATAATGGTACACAAGAAAGAGCTCTTGGAATAATTATCTTTCATATGTAAGAACCCCATCAATGAACTTGGTGAATGTGGTATGCAGGTTATATTAATCAAATTTTAGGAAAAGAATGCGAATTCAGCTAAGATTAAAAGGTATCGACTAAAATGTTACTTCTCCATTGCACACGGGCATCCAAACAACGCGGGCGGCCGATTTATCGTCAGACACGTACAGGATTTTTAACAGCAATGCGGATTTTATTATAATATGCCGTATATTCTTACATATTTATTAGCTACGGAAATTTGTCAAATCATATGGTGTTTTATATTTTTGTAAAGAACGCATAAAAAGGGCGGCCGCTGCCATTGCACGAGCCAAAAATCTCTCAACGTGCACTCTACCGTAGGTACTCTCCTTCACTTCCTCCCCTCACCTCCCTCCCTCCTTCCCTCCCCTCTCACCAGCCAACCTCTGCCATTCCCCTTTCCTGCTTGTCTCTTCCTATCTTCCTTCACCCCCTTCCTCCCACCACGCTTCTTCCCCTACCCTCAATTCCCCTCCTCCCCTCCAAAGCCTCCTCCCATTCCTTCCTCTCCCACCTCTTCTTCAACCCTCATTTCAACCACCTTCGACCAATTCTCCAATGATATAAGAACATCGTCTGTACATTAGATTACGATATTCCCGCCGTTGGCATTCCAGCGTTCCCTTTTCTCTTTCCCCATTTGCGGAAGAATTTTGGAGAACTGGTGATTCTATCGACACTCACGCATACGCTCGGCCCTTTTGTTCCATTTGAATAGTAGATTAATTTAGATTCTGCCTTTCTACAACCATAATATTTTTCATTCGCTTAACCTTTTTTAAAAATGACTTTTTATTATTCATTCGAGAAACCCTTGTTCTATTTATTTAAAAGATGAGTAACAGACTATTATAGCGTATAATGTACATATTTCAATGTTTTTTGTTCCATTTGAATAGTAGATTAATTGATTAGTTGAGATTCTGCTTCTCTACAATCATACTATTTTTCATTCACTTAACCTTTTTTATTTTAAATTGGTGATGCTCTTCCAATTTTGTTAAATAGTGATATTTAAAAAATAAATGCATGATGATTTTAAATCATATATCCTAAAATCAGGGGTGCCTTTAAGAGTATTAAATATATTTATCATTAGACTTTATCTCCTTGGGTTTCTTCTTAAGTCTCAAGGTTTCAAACAATCTCAGGTTCATGAAGATCTTAACATAGGCAACCCTAAACACAACCTCTAGATCCGCCTTTGTTTAACCCCTCAACGCCGAGCGACGTGTCCTGCACGTCCAACAAGAACTTCGTATGTCGCCGAGCGACGTGTCCTGCACGTCCGAGGTAGTGCTTGCATTCTTTACCGTTTAACTCACTTAATATATCATACATCTGTAAAAGCATAATATATTTTGAAAGAGGAAACTTCGGGCTTTCCTGTAATGCATGTCAAATAATTGTACTATTATTTCTATATTTTATAAACTACGTCAAAGTTTGCGATGAAATTTTCCTTTTTGCGCAGAAAATATGGAGCGTCACCACATTTAATTGTCTATTGACGCAAGGGATATTCATAAATCTTAATAACCTTTATATATTTTGAAAGAGGAAGCTTTCACCTTTCTAGTAATGCATATATTATAATTTTAGTATAGTTTTTATAATCTACGTGAAAGTTTGCAATGAAATTTTCATTTTGAAAGAATATACGGCATATTATAATATAATCTGCATTACTGTTAAAAATACTGTGTCTGATGATAAATTGGCCGCCCCCGTTGTTTCACCGCCTGTGTGCATCGCACAGTCGCACATATGGACGGTTGTAACAGTCGAATATAATAAAAACGAAGAAAATCAGTCCATAATTAGGTATTTTGATGAATGAAGGAAAAAACTTGCACTCTGAAAAATCGAAAATTATGGGAAATAATTATTGAATTAAGCACCCCTTACCCCCAAATTTTTTCTTTCCATATACCTTACGTTACTCACAGGATAAAATTTTATAGCTATGCAAAGTTTTGCACGAAACCTTCAACGGTGTGGATTTCTATAACGGACAAAAATAAAACAGAATTTCACTTTTATATACATACATAGTTCATATCACTTTCGCCAAATCCAGCTTCATTTCTTGTGTAATTATGCCTTTCTGAAATGTTCACTTTTATGTCTTGTAAGCAAGAACACCTGTGAATGTATATTTGTCTATGATTGAACACTGACCCTGATAAATGTACACCAGATGTGTGGGCCCAGGGTCGTGCCCAGACATTTTGCCGCACGAGGCAAGATATAATATGGCGTCCCCTGGCCTCATGAATTTATTTTGATAGGTTTTCATTTTTGTCAAATTTGGCACCCCCCTTCGAGAGGCGCCTGAGGGGGTTGCCTTGCCGCCTCACCCATCGACACGGCCCTGCGTGGGCCTATTTATGTTAATAAACATTAAAAACGTAGAATATGATTTTACTTATGAAAACAGTAAGATTCCAACATTCAATAGACGAAAAAAGGTTCAATTACTTCAGTCAATCGTTATAAACACTTCTCACAGGCTGTTTCCTGAGTAATTATCAGTGTCTATTTATGTTTCTATGTTATGCTTTCTAGCAGTCACAAAAGTACAATAGGATGAGTTTAGCAATTAAAGGACACAATGTAACATAAAAAGAAAATTAAAAACCAATATATTTTGTTTACCTAATTCCATAATGGAGAAATGCATTTAAACAAATTAGGTAATTTCGACTCACAACTAAATCCTTAATTTCCTTAAGTCGTTCTTAACCTCTATTTTCGACTGGGTGTGGCCTGCGAAGAAGGCAGAATTGAGCTATATGGCCCGCGAAGTTTGCATAAATGGATCATGGCCCTTGGGCCGAAAAGTGTTAGCACCACTGGTCTATACAGTCATCAGTAATATCAGTCTAGTAGAGCAGGTTGGGTGTCCTTACGCTTCAGGATTTTATGGGAAAACCCTCATGACTGCATAACTAGTCAGTGAATCAGTAGCCAGATATTCAGTAAAGAATTGCGAGTGAAGGCAATAAGGTCTCTTTTGGTGGTGTCAGGAAGATGCAGTAGCAGTTAACAAGTAAGCAATCTCTTTAAATATTTTCCTATTCCCTGGGCAAAAAGGAGTGGCATATTGTTTGATTCAAACATGACTTTAAATTTGCAGCTCTGATACAATTAGCCACTGTTGCGCATTAGGTTTTAATTTTTCCTTTGGAAATGCCATTAGTTCGGTACAACTTTCTTCTTTAGCAGTATTGTATGTTGACGTAATAGGACTCATTTCTGTGATTCCCTATGGCTTGTTCATTACCAGCTGTCAGTAGCAGAATCCTGATGTATGGTTGGTTTTTAATAAAAGTTTGATGGGATATTGACAAGTGCTCTCACGTAACTTTTCAGTGGGTTATTATATTTTGTGAACATATAAGGTGTGGTAATACTTGAAAAATTTATAAGCTTTTTTAAATTGTTCTTTCCTTTTACCTATAGGAATGGAAAAAATCTAACAGGAAGAGAACTTGTAAGTTCAATGAACTCTTTCCTTTTCTGAAAAGAACTAAAATTCGTTCGTTTCGATAAATGTAACGTTGAGTTTTCTGTCTCCCATTGTGGCAGATACGATATCATAAAACATTTAGTAACAGAAAAGCATAAGAGAGCCTTAAGTAATGCTCTAACTTCGAGGATTTCTTCCGAAAAACTAATTTTGCTGAAAAGGAAAGACAATTAGCAAGAGCAGGACTATTTTCGTTCCATGTAATTAACCACAATCAAAGTTTTCGGTCAATGGACTGTACATTCAAAGTCATCCAAAAACTGTTTGAAAAAAGTTTTCATGTGGATATTTTTAATATATTGTAAACATGCACTATTTATATTGAACGTTAATGGTTTCCTGAAAATTAAGGTGAATAAACGATTACTACATATTTGTTATTTATGTCGAAGTATTTAGTCGATAGGAGTTGATTTTAACCAGTGCTCGGAATAAGCTGGAACGCACCGGAACACCGCTCTGGCTTGTCACACACGCTGATGATACCGTTCCATTTTGTCAGACATTTAGAAATACCGTCTCTTATAAACAGCATTCCGTTTAGTAAAAATTTCCATTCCGTTTCGTAACATTTTCCATTTCAAGCACTGCTTTTAACCTGCTTCAATCATCATGCATGGAATAAATTAGTCATTTAAAATATACTTGAAGTTAATTTCAAGAGGATATTTAATACAGTGATAATATAATTAACAGTGATTCATTGGTGTGCATTTGTGGTCAGTTGGGAGTTGGTTAAGTGAAATTTTCCTGGGTTGGAAAAAATGCATCCACCCCTGAGTAATAGGCATTTTTGTGTTTTGCCTCCTGCAGAATTTTCTGCCGATGCCCTTTTAAAGTCCAACCTGAACCCCTAGCTTTAAAATCTTGCATTTCTGTAATGAGTTTTTCTATTACTTCACTATAAAATTCTACATGGGAGTCTGCAGAAAATTTTACAAAACACAAAAATGCTTATTATCCAGGGGCGGATGCATTTTTTCCCAACCCAGTAAAATTTTACTTAACCAACCCCCAACTGACCACAAATGCACACCAATGAATCACTATGAATTATATTATCATCGCACTGAATATCCTCTTGAAATTAACTTAAAGTATATTTTAAATGACTAATTTATTTCGCACATGATGATTGGCCTTTCCTTTGAAGCAGGTTAATATCAGTGCTCAGAATGAGCCGGGACGCCGCTCCGGCTGGTCACACGTGCTGATGATACTGTTCCATTTCGTCCGACATTTAGAAGTACTGTCCCTTATAACAAGCATTCCGTTTTGTAAAAATGTGTTCCACTATCAATATTTCCATTTCGAGCACTGGTTAAAATCCACTCTGACCTTCTAAATACTTTGACACAAATAGCCTATCTCCCTCCACCCAATCTTTCTTCCCCTCACTTTCCTCTTCCCATCTACATCTCGGTGATATTCGCCCTTTTTGATCAGTGTGCCCCTTGGAAAACTTTGAAGATGTGCATACCCACTGGTATGATCACATAATACAAACAAATCCACAGAAAATCTTAAAATGATAGATTTAATTATCGTCGACTAAATTAGTATTCACTGCATCTAATTGTAAAGGTTATGAAAAATGAACCTTCTGCGTATTCTGAAAAAACCTCCCATATTTCCAGTTGAATACCAATGTTTACCTCCATCCTCTACAACCCTCTCACCTTCCTCCCTCTACATCTCTTTTGAGCGCATATAGACACTGAATTGACACTTTTGCATTACACATGTGAATTGATACAATTGGCACAGTTAATTAAAAACACAAAATTTTGCCCAAATTGGACACTTAAAGGTTAAATTCGAGCAAATCCGAATCGAAGGATAAGTTGACTTTAAAAATAAGAAATGTTCCTTTTTCTTTAAAATATTCTTGGTCCGTAGAACACGTCAAATTTTCCAATATTCATTTGCAGGAACAAGGGCTGCTAAGTGGAATTTTAAATATTACATACTAGCAGAATTTCCCGTTGAATTTCAATGGATTTAGTGAAGCTACTAGAGCACAACATACAAACTCTTTAAAATATATAGTACTGTATCTGCCCGAATACAAGCCGATGTTTTTTATCAAAATCTATCATGAAAAAATCACCCCTCGGCTTAAATGCGAGTCCGAGGAAAATTTGGGTTATGGTTAAATCTCGAAGTCTCTCATTGCCTTCGAGTTCAAATGATAGTACTAAATTTTTCGTAAAGTAAATATTTGACCTACGATTAATATATATAAAGATATCTTGACAAGATAGCTTGCGTAAATTAACGATTACGCAAAATGCATTGACGGCTTTGAATGCTCAACTGTTTGAATTTCGATAAAACTTTACATGGAACGTGTATAATTATAACAATTCAGTTTCTTAAGGCAATGTATATGCTAATTTCATTGGAAATAGACTTGGATGAAAAAATATCTTGGCGAGATCGCTTGCGTAAATTGACGATTATGCAAAATGCATTGACGGCTTTGAATGCTCAACTGTTTGAATTTCGGTAAAACTTTACATAGAACGAGTATAATTATAACAATTCAGTTTCTTAAGGCAATGTAAATGCTAATTTCATTGGAAATAGACTTGGATGAAAAATTTCTTGGCGAGATCGGTTACTATATTTGACCTTTGGTGAAAATGAATGAAATTATTGTCACTGAATGTGGAACATTATTCAGTGGTGCAAAATTATTAATTGGAGTAATATTTCAAATTGTCAACAACTAAACCATTTCCCACACATTTCTTCGATCTTGAATAATGTATTCTAAGAGGTGCATGAATGCTCGGCACACTTCGGCATAAAATCTACGAAATGTACGTTTTCGCCAAAAAATTATGGAAAGTTTTGGGGGGTCGGCTTAAATCCGGGGTCGGCTTCTATTCGGGCAAATACGGTAGATACTTTTCAAAATTACTATTAGCTTTTCTTAACAATTAATCATATTTGCTTGTAACAATCTGTTTCCAAGCCTATTGCATTCAAATATAACGATAATTTTATTTCCTATCACATTACTTTTGCCAAATCCAGCTTCATTTTTTGTGTAATTATGCCTCGCTGAAATATTTATAATAAACATTACGAGGGTGAATCAAAAAGTTCCCGGAATGATGTCGATAGCACCGTACCAGAGTTCAAACAATAACATACCATAGTTGTCTTAAATTAACATGATCTTAGCTATAAACATGCAATATTTGGTAAGAATTCATTCATTTGGTATAAAATAACCTCAATTTTTTTAACCCATTGATTCGTGAGCATGGACAATTTGGAATTTGAGATCCCAGTGAACATGAAGTTTTTGACAAAATTTTGTTGAGAACCGACTGCCATCATTCATCATCATTTGCAGAAAGTTTGTTGGAATGATGCACCAAAGGAAAAAACATTTTATGAATGCGTGAAATGGTTTAAGGATGGACAAGAAAACATTGAAGATGACCAGCGAAGTGGGAGACCATCAATTTCAATGAACGAGGAAACTGGCTGCCATCCAATCGATTGTGGAAGAAGATTGACGAGAGTCAGTGCAAATGACAGTCATACGTTTGGCTATCTCATATGGCTTAGCTTAATCAATTCTAACAGATCGTTTAGGATTGAGCAAGCTTTCTGCTTGATGGGTGCCAAAAGCGTTGCATGCTGAACACAAGACTCAAATGGCTGATCATGCAGTTGAGTTTCTCAACCGAATTGATGCTAATCCTGAAGATTCCTTCTACAAATTAGTGAATGGTGATGAAACCTGGATTAATCAGTGTGATCCAGAAAGCAAGATTCAGTCCAAACAACGGTTACCAAGGGAGTCAAGTGGACCAATCAAGTTCAAGGCTGAACGGTCAGTCAAGAAGGTTATGGCCACAATTTTTTGGGATTATGAAGGCACGATATTAGTCTATTTTCTCTAAGGACAATGGACAGTCACAGAAAGTTATTATGAACAGGTCTTATGGAAATTGAACGCTGTTCTTGTGAAAAATGGGGTGAAAAACAGCATCTTTGAATTTTGTTTCACCACGACAATGTTCCAGCACATTCGTCCATGGTTTCAAGAGCTGTGCTTTGAGAACTGCGTTGGGAACTGCTTTCTCATCCACCCTATAGTCCAACTTGGCTCCTTTGGACTTTTTCCTGTTACCAAAATTAAAAGATCACATCAAAGGACTTTGCTAGGAATCGATATCTGAGGTTAAACTAGTAGTTTGGAACTGGCTTCAATCAAACAATCCAAATTTTTAAAGAAATTAGCTAAAATGATGAAGAGAGCGTATGGAGATTGTTTCGAGCTAGATGGTGGATATAATGAAAAATAAATGCTTGTTTTGGGTTTATTCTATTTTTATGAGATCATTCCGGGAACTTTTTGATTCACCCTCGTATAATGTAGAATATAATGATATTACTTACAAAAAATGTAAGATTCCAGTATTCAATAGACGAAAGAAGGTTCAATTACTTTCATCAATCGTTATAAACGCTTCCTGAATAATAATATCTATTTACATTGCCATCCATAAACATCGATCGTTTCGTTGCTTAAACGAAAGTGCGAAGTGAATAATGCTAAACTTTCGTCTATTTGTAAGCTTCATTGAAGCTAATTGAATCGGAGGTAACAATGATGGCCGCCTTGGTTACGCCTGGAAAGAGTATGAAAAATCCACAAAATTTCGAAACAAGTAACGTATTTCTGAAAACTTCGACTGTGTAACATGTAAACTTCGCAGGAATAAGATACTATAGTTTTATTCATCGAATAAAACAAAAACAATCGGTTCATATTTACGTATTTTTATGCTTGAAGGAAGAATACCTTGCAAGTTAAGAAATGGATTCATACGTGATATCTTATGGAAAAATGTTAATCCCCTATATTGGCAGCACTGATTAATCCCAGTTGACCAAACCTTGACCATTCACTAAGTTAGGATGTAAGGAAGAATCGTACCAAATTTGGTTATTCTAGCTTTTATCATTTAGGAGTAGTTCCATGAACAAACACACGCTTGAAAATATATTATAGTAGATAAATTGTAGCGTACATTCTCAAATACTTTCTCGCTTCCGTATATGAAGCCATCCCGTTCTAGCGAGGGCCGCCCCTTAGGAATTCCTGATTGGCCGAGGATACCCAAATTGGGATCAACTGTACAAAGCATTGCTAACTATAAAACTGACATCAACGGAGAGCGAACGTTTTCTCTACAGCGGGAAATTTTTTAACAATAATCAGAAACAGGCTCTCGGATTCTTCAATCAACACGTGTTTTTAAAAAGCATGTTTGCAAGAGAAAAATAAATCTTCATTGAAAAAAATGTCAAATATTGAAATATTTTACGAAGAATACAAAATATACTGAATGCTTTAGATCTGTTTCAATTTCATTTTATTAAATTCTTATTGAGATTTTCTTTATTTTATTCAGCTACATTAAATCGATACTATTTTGTTAGATGACAGCAAGTTAGTTTTTTACTAAACAAAATATTATAACTAGTCGCCACTCAGTCATAAGCAATGCCTAGTGGAGTAGGGCGATCCCGGTATATTGTTGTTTTTTCCAACACTTTTCTTTACTAAGTTGGTATGTATTTGTACAGTTGGCGGGCTTATTACCTAAAGGTAATTCCTTCCAGCCAACCAGTTGTTGGTAAAGAGAATAATATACAAAAATAAAAAATAATTTTATGTACCTATGCAGTAGTTTTATTTTAATAAAATTATTAGAAATGCTATCAGGAGGCCGAGTCTCTAAGCAATTGTCAATTGATCACTTTTGCTATTTTTTTTACCAAAATTGACAAAATGACAATTGAGGTAGTCTACAAGATGTTAGCGATCAAAATGAAGACAGCGATAGATACGTTACAGACAAGGCCTCTTGATTTATTAAAATTAAAAAGTCAGTAAAATTCTCGAGTCCCGGGAATTCTTCGAAATAATCTCGAGTCCCGGGAAACGAAAAAATGCCAGGAATCAGAATCCCTAGTACAGACTGAACGATGTTTTTCCACTTCTTGTGGGAAACAAGCAACAACTGATTTTGTTTTATCTATTGCCTACAAACAGTCTGCCGATTTTATCCCGCACTCAATGCATTTGTCTCTTGTCACCGGTACACATTCAAGATACAGTTAGCTGACGGTCAGGATACAAAGTTTCTAGTGATTGTTTCCCAGTCTATACAGACCTTTATGGATCTTTTCAGTCTTAAGCTGCCGGGTGCATGGGACATATGGCGGAAAACCAGGACTCCAAGAATAGACAATGGATGGAAAAGACAGAAAGAACGGTTACTCATTTAATCTAGCGGCGACCCAGTGAAGAACCTCTGACCCAGTGATGGGTCGTGATGCCAATTTTGAAAAACACTGCACTATATGACCCTTCCTAAATGCTTCAGTGAGTCAAAATACTTTTTTTCAGAATATCTCCTAAATAATCGGGGTGCATCATATGGAATGGAATATCCAATGGAAAAAGTATTAGATGGTCACGTGGACGAGAATTCCCCATCCGAGTTAACAGTAGTACTGCGTTTTCAGGTTCACCCGCAATAGAATCAACACTACTGCATTTCTAAACCAAATTTCAGATGCAGTTGCCTGACCGCATGAGGCAATGTTTTCTTACCAGGAAACATGCATAGAAACAATTGACCAGGTGGTGGTCAATGACATAAGAGAAAATTTGTTTTCAGTATGGACTTGAGGAACTGGAAATTAAAATGCACAATACCTACACAAAAAGATTAAAAGGTTTTAAGTGAAATAACAAACAATTTCAACAAATATTTAATAACTATATCCATCCCAAGGCAAAAACATTCTATTTTTAGAGGCACTTCGGTTCATGAAAAAAAACCTCTTCAATGGTCATAAGTTTTTGCATAACATAAAAATGCCTGCAAACATAACACTGGCTTCAGCAACAAGGAAGAAATCAAATATGGCACTATAAAAATACATTTTAATCACCACAAATGGCTATTATTATTATATTATTTAAAATTTTTGGTCCTTTTTAGATAAAACCAATTTTTATATCACTTAAATTTAAACATATACATAATCAGCCAAGGTGACTTATTGCACATTTGGATAAGGTACCATTGGTGTTTCATTTTTTGGTATTATATTGATTTCAATCCCTTGACTAAAAACATTTGGAATTTCAGAAGCCAATTAAATTTCAGAACTCAGGTTAAATATAAAACAGTTTCAAATATCAACTTTCTAATGTTTTCTTTTCCAAGATTCAAAAGCAAATCATACTGCCATAATTCCACCAGTAGTTTAGATCTAAACTAAGGCAGTAAAGATATAGTTTATGCCTGACAAATTGTGGAAATATTTAGCATTGTTTTTTAAAAGATTAATCCATTTTAAATCTTCACCAATAAAAACAAAGACCAATGCATATGATTTTCTCATATAATATTGACCAATTAAAAACATTCACATTTATTATCAATGGAGATTGGCAGTGAATTGCATACAATATAGAAATGGCACAAATGTACTATTAATAAGTATTAAACAAGATGTTATAATGACAATATTGTTTGCACAGGCAAGATGTTACACAGCCTCAAGAAGATCGGCTTCTCATATTCCAAAATCCAGGGCATTGGAATGCATCCAAGGAGCGATACCCGCTGACTGACGACAAGTCTCCTCCCTGTGCCCATGGCAGCAACATCCCAACAAGTTAAAACAGACTTAGGATACTTATCAACAATTAAAAAAGATGTTGCATGATCAAAATATGCTACAGTATTTACATGCACATTAAAACCTTAACTATCGATTTCAACAAAAACAACTATAAAAAAACGACCAAACTATTCAGTTGACTATTTGGGCCTCGTGAGAGGGGGCTATTGGGCTTCACCCAAGGAACCAAAGAGGTAGAGTCAATCAACAGATGTGCGACAGCTGCATTGGCACCACGAACAAATCACCAGCAGGGCCACCAGTGGTTCCAGGGAGCAACACCAGCAGCAAGATGCCCCCTTATAAGAGCATGGCACATACAGGCAGGTCCCTCCTCTTTCTACGTTAATGGTGCCTGTATACCAGCTTCGGGCAAGCCTCCTCTGCCAGATAGCTCTGCTTCTCTCTGCTTCACAGCAGCTTCCACAAGCAGATAAAGGCACTTAAACTCATCGCCTTCGTGGCCATTGGGAGGGGAAGGTGGTGGAGTGACTCTGGAGGAATCTGGGCACATGTGAGGTTCTCCCGTATCTGCAGGGAGAGGAGATGGGAGAGGGGAGCAAGGAAGTATAGGGTTATGATGTGATGAACCCTTCGACCATAACCTCGAGTTCACTTCATCGCGAACACTGCTACCATTCTTTCCCAGCCTCCGTCTCCTCCTCCATGCAGATGCAGCACCTTCATCTTCATCTAAGCTACTTTCAGATTCTACTTCATCGTCGTCTTCGGGGTAGCTTATCCTCTGGCGTGTCCAGCGACCATTCCTATGTCCGACTTCGGCATCTTCCTCCGGAGACCCTATGCGGCACCCTCCTATGGAAGTCACTGTCCTGGGAAGTGGAAACTGTTGCAATTTCTTGCCCCTACGAGTGATGGTGTAGTGTAAAGGGTCATGGCCTTCACGACGAATCATCTCTGGCAGAATCCGCCTCCGAGCATTGATGAACCAGTTACACACCTAAAGAACAAATTGAATCTTATTTTCTTTGTATTGATAATACTGTCATACACATGGATTACTCTTTTATCATAGAATGTATATATCCAATGAGTGATTATCTGTTGCCTCTAAAGGTTAAATTTGAATGTGCTGTCTGCTGACAGGTTGAATTTGATCAAATATATTCCAAATGAATAGAACTTCTTGAGGCTAATATTCTGAATTGATAGACAAAATTTCTATGTATTTTGTCATATGGTCTGTTGAAAGATAATCGTTTGATATAAGTTCATGTAAAGCTGCTTGCAGCAGGTGAAGTATAGAAACTGGATCATCTCATGGGAAAGAACCCATTGTTAAAAGGCAGTAAACAAAGTAGAGATATTTATTCTAGAAAAAAATTAATTTAAAAAAAAATTTTGAAATGGGGAAAAGGTGTTCAGCATTTAAAAAAATTAACAGCCCTACTCTACTGAAATCTACATGAAAATAGAGAAAATAACACATGACCAACCATGGTACTGGAAAGGACATTGTGGTGTATTTCATGAGATGCCTTCATAAATGGTATGCCACTGCTGATTTACAATGTGGTCCTCTGAAGAGTTTACAGCAGGTGTGTGTGTGTGTGATTCCTGATGAAAACTAAGCAAGACAGCATGTGAGAAGGTTGAGCTCCTTCAATGAGCTTCCAGAGCCAACCAGGAGTATAAAGATGTCCTAATAATGTAGTTCTACATAATCTTCAAGTTAAACACTAAGTAAAGTACAACTCCCACATCTCGATAAGGAAAAAATCTCTCTTTTAAAAATAATCCCGTAATGCTTAATAATAACTTTCAATCCAGGTTAAAGGCAGAAAATGTGTAAATGCCCTATCAAGAAATTCACATCTTTATGTTTTTAATAATTTATGCATTAAACCAGTTTTCTCAATACATAAAATGATTATTCGTATACAATAAACAACAATACACTCCATTTTTCGAAATTTCTACAGAAACTTTCATCAACACCATCAATAGTACTTCCAAATTACTCGAGTTTTTGGTATTCGATTAATATTTCACCTAGCTACCCAGATACCAAGGTATGTCGAGTATTTAATGTAAAAATAAAATTTAAATAACTACTCATTTAATGTGTATTTTATTTATTTTTATTGATATAAAAGTTCTTCAGAGATTCAAAACATAGTATTTCAAAAAAATTAAAGCGTTTAAGGTATAAGTTTTCATTTCGTTTCACAGCTTCGTAGTGAAACTACCAGCTACAGAAAAAACATGCTCAGAAGCAGAAGAAGTCGGCTTAACAGTCAGCAATGCTTGATAGAGTTTCTCCATTCTTTTGGTACGTTTTCATTATTTGCCTCAATTAGTCTGAACTCTTTATCTATGCTTAACTCCTGAGATTCTTCTGCTTTTGGCATGGTGAATAATGCAATGTATTTCTGCAATTTCAAGTACAGGCGACTCCCGAGATTCGACAGGGATGCGTTCCTGAAAATGTGGTCGAATCTCGGACCGTCGTATGTCAAATCAGCACATATTCAAACAATTAGAGCAGAAATAACAATGTCTAGACTGAAACTAAACATCTTGTGGTCGGGCAGGCCGAAAATTACTTCGCGTAAACTAGTTTCTAATTCGACCGATCGATCGGCTGGGTCGATTCGACCAGTCGAATTCTCGAGTTGGTCGAATCTCAGGAATCGCTTGTACTCATTCTGTTCTTCTATTTCATGAATGTCAAGGTGGTCTGAGCTTTCTGGATCCTGAATATTGCTTGGATAAAGACAATCGATTAGAGCTGTGGCAGTGGTCTTGATTCCAGGTTTTGTCGAATAATTGAAAAACTCATTGGATTTCGGATACCCATGACGCAAAAACAAAAGTAGTGATATCAAATCCATGTTCCTTCATTGGGCAATTCTATTTTTCAATGATTTTAAGAATTCCTGGACCAGAGGAGTTTTGATTGATTTTAACTCTTGGAATACGTAGATCAAAGCTGTCTCAGCTGTCATCAAATTCGAGCTTTGCTTACTCGATTCCAATACCGCAAGTTTGACAGGTTCTAGCATAATTACATTTGTAATTTTTATTTTTCAAATAACAATTGAGTACTCGAACAAAATTACCCGGGTACTCGAATACTTGAACAATCGAAGAAAACGCCGAGTACCCAGGTAATCGGTACTTGATATTGGAATCACTAACCATCTCGCGTTAAAAAACTGAACTAAAGCCATTTTCCACGATTAAAAATTTTTTTGCCCTACTTAAACTAATACAATGGAGTTTTCAGATTTTTCTATTTGATGAATTTTGTAAAGATATCCACAAGCAAAATTTCAACCTTCTAGGTAAAGCAGAAGTGCCCTAGACCAGCGTTTCTTAAACTTTAGTAATCTGAGAACCCCTTTTCATTCAAATATCCTTTTGCAGACCCCCAAACTACAGTAAAACTCGTTTATTATGCCTTTGAGGGGATTGACTCATTGCTTCGATATAGGCGTGGTTTTTGGCCTATATATCCCATATAACACGTAGACACATACAGTAAAAGCTGTCCTATCCAGCTATTTAGAACCGGCCACCCTTAGACGCCTGCAATTACACAAACACAATTTATTTTTTATTTCTTTTTCTTTTTTATGAATTTTTGTGTGAATTGTATTTATGTAATACCACAACTTCCACTTTAAAATTTCTTAAAATATAAGATGTATATATTACGTATTTACTCCATATACTTCTGGGACCCCGAATAAGCATGGGGTTTTTGTTTTGGTGTACTTCTACAATTTCCAATTTTATCGCTTTTTATTATTAATAAAATTATCCATCCATTGAAATTGACATCAAAATAAATACCTAAAAGCAAGGGACAGGAGAGAAAAAGTTGTTTTAACGTTAACACAAAAGCTGGAGATGATCAAATGAATGGAAAAAGGAGAAAGTAGAGCAGCCATTGCCCATAGTAAAAGAAATCAACATCGGATCTTCCACGTTCTACGATATCAAGGCTCGTAAGGCTAAATTAATGAAATTTGTGTCATCTTCTAAGACTAGTAAATCAATTAATAAACATCATACGCTTCATAAGCCAAAAATTGAGGAACTGGATAAAATATTGTGACTGGTTTTCACAAAACTGTTCAGAAGAATTAAAATATTTCGTCCTTTTCTAATAGAGTAAATAAAGATAAATAAGAAATATATAATCCAATAAATTCTATTTTGGGAACAGGTTCACTGTCGTACACCCCAAAATTCCCGGACGCCCTAAATGTATCAGTAGTCTTTTGTTTTGCATGTAATCGTAGCAATGTATGAAATAAGAATGGATAAATAGTATCTAGATCTAACTATGTGTGGAAGAATTAAAATGGAAAATGCAAACCCCATGCATTGTTATGTTTGGGGAGCCCAATTTTGTTTGGTTATTGCTAAATTTGCGATGTCAAAATCGAAAAACTCTCCTCTAACCGGCTGTTTCTCCTAATTGGCTATCCACAACCCAAGAGATAGCCGCATAATACAGCTTTTACTGTATTTGCAGTGAGTAGACTTCAATGCTGTACTTTCATATGCAAAGAGATGCTTATCAACTTCGCAGCATGTAAAATGTTCGATTGCTATTACATATGATTTTTTAAATGGCCAATTAATTTAATTTAATTATTATGGTCATTAATTTACATATAAATTTCACATTTTTAATATCAATTTCAAAACAAAGGAAGCATGGAAATTTATATGGAAGGGGTAGAGGGAGGAAGGGGACCTCTACCAACAAGTGCGTGGTAAACAGGCAGAAACTTTTCATTACTTATCACTCCGCTTGCCAAAATTCGTTATATATGGGGCATTTATTGCCACGGGACCAAACATTTGTTCGTTACAGCTGAGAATTCGTAAAATGTGTGTTCGTTACATCCAAGAAATTTAACCAATGCCCTTATGGAGAAGTCCAAGGGACCGAGACATTTCTTCGTTATAGCCGAGATGTCTGTTAGTTGGAAACACTAGGAAGAAAAATTATTTCACAAATATACGGTGTGTTTTCAAAAGAAGCTGAACGGGAAGCAAGATATTTCTACACCCTGTGAATTGTTCCTCTCCACCTGGAGGCATTTAACACAAGATACATATGATACTCTCAACCATATTAAGGTATAGTAAAAAGTTTTGATTGTTTCTTTCAATAATATTGTTAATTATTTTATGCATAAATAAGAAAATTCGCAAAAATTTAAGAAATCAAAGCAGTTAAACACATCACCCACTGAACAGTCCAGCAGAATTGTTAAGAATCTCTTTTAACTGTATACACTGCAGCTCTGAGATGAACCATCTGCCAACTGACTCAACACGGGAAACTAAAGCCAACATTCCAAAGGTTTACGACTTCTGTTCTCCTTGAATTGATTGCAAGACATCGTGACGATGTACCTACCTTACCCGTTTGTGTGGATGACTTTATTATATTTTTGCTAAAAGCTCTAGTTACGGTTCAGATAATTTGCTTTTTTAATTTTAGTGAAAAGTCTTAATTACAAAATTATTGAACCCTTCATTATGGGTAGAAAAAGAAAAATCCCATCCGATTGGGTTTTAGAATACTCTGACTTCAATGTTTTTCAAACTGCAGACAATAGTAATGAAGAAAATGCCATAGTGTGTAAATACTGTTGCCTAAAAATTGCAGTTGAACCTAGTAAAAAGCCCTATGATAGAGTGAAAGAACATATTGTTAGTTTAAGACACAAAAAATTACGTTCTGAATTTTTAAATCCCATTCCTTCAACATCACAGCAACAGCTAACACTTAATGATATACTGGTAAGACAGACAGAGAAGGAAAAAAGGCAAGAAGGTGCAATTTATGATTTTGTTCGTTCCTTATGTCAAGCTGGATTGAGTCTTAAAACTTTTGATGGTGCAATAGGTAATTTTTGTCCTGCTATGAAAACTATGCCAAAATATGAATTGTTATAAAAAATTATTTGCCTGAAGTATACAATCAAGAATTTGGCAAAATAAAAGAATCGATAAAGTACTAAAAAATAAGCTTTATTGTCGATGAAAGTCACGATGTTGTAGGACGACCAACTGTGAATACAATGTTGACATATTACGATGAAAGTCAACAAAGAAAATCGTTATTTTTAGTTGACATTTATTTTGTGACTAAGACAAATAATGTTACTATTGCCACAGTTATAGGACGAACATTGGAAAAAATTGCTAAGAAGTGGTTAGATGTTCTTTGTATAGCAACAGACAGTGCCGAATACATGAAATCAATGTTTTCAAATCTTAAAATCGGAGAAAATATGCCTCGTCTACTTCATATTACAGACATTTCTCACTTAACCCTTTAAAGCCTAGCGTAACCATATGGTCACAATATGTAGCTATGTGCTTACATTGCAATTCCTCTTACATCTGCTGTCTTAAGTTAAAGATTATCGCCATGAAACAAAACAATGTAGCTGTATCTTTGATGACTTGCAAAGTATAGAATTTGTGCTCAGCGACTCAGTCACATGAAGCCTATAAAGTGGAACGGTTGATGAGAGCTGTGAAAATGGAGAACAGCATAAGGTATAGTTGAAATTTCTACTCTTCTTTTTTTGATAAGTGACATAAGTATGTTGACATCTTACGTGAAATGGAATAGTCTTGTGTTATATATATTGTTTTTTGATTATTTTTCGTATTTATTCCATATTTGTCAACGCTGTATTGTGTTACCATATGGTCACGCTAGGCTTTAATAGACCTCAATTTTTGCTGCAGAGGAATTACTGTTGTAGAACTAATAGGCGTATTTTTATCGCATTTTCAGAGGTCTGTCAGTTCATAAGATTTTGGAAGAAATTGAAAATGAAGACGCAGATGCAGAGTGTGTATTCATAGAGCCACCAGAGCCAAATTTATTAACTGATGAAGACTCACAAGGAGACACTATGGAGTGTAACTCTCAGATTTGATTCATCTTCTACCAGTGGAAAGTTTATGTCAAAAAAATACCATTTCAGAATTAGGGGCCAACGCCTTTTAGTTTAAGAGAAATAATTTGTTCCCGTAAACAAAGAAGATCTAACCTAGGGCCGAACTATTTAGATTATTTGCAAGCGTAGCTGCAACGGGCTGCTAGTTATACATTATATTTGTTTAACTGTCGATAGAATTATACCTACTCATTTTACAGTGAATCATTTTACAGTGGATTTACAGTGTTATTATTCCATATAGTTAGCATGTCATAATTAGTACAGGAATATGCCGTATGTTTTTTTGTTTTTACGTAGTAAAGACAAAACAATTGAGTATAAATATTACTAAAGTCTTGTTAGCCGCACGATCAGACAGTCGAAATAAGATGTGTAACCATGCTCGTAAACTTTTAAACTCAATATCAAACCCAATCTGCGGATAATTAATCCTATATAGGGAAAAAATCGTCCTGAGCCAAATTGGCGCATTCGAGACTTTTCGGTAGAACCTCCATTATATTAAAATATACTGTATCCTGCCTCACCAAAGTATCACAACACAAAGACCACCTAAAATGATGAAAAGTCATGAAAGAAGAGCGATGGGGTCTCAAGGCAGTATAAACAAAAGTCAGATGAGCCAAAATGGCGCGCCCGGTCCTTCTAGTGTTAACCGTTGAATAAAGCAAAAAAGAAGGAAATCGATCCATATTTACGTATTTTAATGAACTGAGGAAAAAAACCTTGCACTCTGAAAAATCGAAAATCCCGTGTAAGCTTATGGGAAAATATAATTGCTCCTGGATTCGAACCCGGGACACTACAACAAACGAAAATATTTTTCCATTGACCTCAGCCAGTAGAAACAAAACGCCGTTTGCCGCATATCTTTACGACGAACGGTTCTCGAGAAATACGCCGATATAATTACGCGAGGCTTCATACGCACTGACTGACGGACGGACGGACGGACGCAGCTTCACTACGCGCATAATATATACGATAAAATCACGTATTTTTCTGATTGTAAATGCATTTTTGCGCTAATTCGATCAGGATTCGGATTCTGAACTATTTAAGTCTCAAGTTCGAACTATGTTTCTAAGTAATATTAAAATTCAAATGAAAAATAAGCTGCACTCATCCTCGTGTCATTCAAATGGAGAAAATGAAAAAAGAAAATATTTTTAAAAAATTAGAATGGTCAGTCAAATCGGTTTAAAACCCGACTACACCACTAACTCTTTATTCCGGTAAAAATGATACCTTTATCTTGCTTCTAAGTGCTGTAATTGCGTCCGGTTGAAAGCTTATGGCGGATGCGCAGTAGACGAATTTGAGTCTAGACGAGTCCACTGGTGAAACCTCACTACCGCAGGGGTGACGGTATTTTTCGTGCGGGAGAAAGTCATTCTGTTGCCAACTGCTGCTTCGCTCTTGCTGTCATTATTTGTTTTCATTGTTTTGTTTGCTGATCTGTTATCAAGTTATTGTTATTTTATACTTCGCGTTCTTTTGTTCATTCATTTTTTGTTATCCATTCATGTTGTTGTTTGTTATCATAATTTTGTTTAAAGTTTTTCTATAGAGTTATTTTTATTTCCGTTATTTTATTAATCGCGTTTTTGTTACTACGCTCTTGAGATTGTTGTTCCTTTAGTTATTAACAACTTTAACAATATGGATCCTGCTCCATCCACCTCAAAGCTAGGGAATAGGAAAGTTATCCATAGCCAGGCACGGGAAATTCTTTATAACATACTGAGTTTTATGAAGAAGAAGGTTGTGGAAGGAATCAGCATTCCTATTAAAAATGCTTATGAGCGGGCCGAAGCAGCAACAGGCATGTTACGTCGCACATTAGAGCGAATTTCAAAGGAAGGAGCAGATACTTATTGAAAAAGGTTGCAGGACAGACTTCTTGTCTCCGCGAAAGAATAAGATGCAGAAGAGTCCGAAATCGACGGTCGACGATTTTGATGTCCATGTAGTGAGAAGAACAGTGCATCAATTCCATGTGAAAAACATTTTGTTTAAAGAAAATTAATAATATTAGGTTATACCCAAATTCGAAAAAAAACAATCAGACGGTAAAAATCGGACAAAAACCCGGTCTCTATACCAAATTGTATGTAAATGATGTGGAAGTGGTGTCCTAGGGAGAGGAATGTTATTTGTAAAATTCATGGTAGAACAGTAGGGGGTGGAGTGGCACTAAAGGGTTAGAAAGGCAGGAGCAGGGGGTAATTCTAGGAGGGTCTGGTCATTGACCATTTTGTTCTGGAGTCCTTGCTGCTCACTGCTTCTTCAAAAACTTTTCCTTCCCTGCTCACAATCATAGGTTGGTTCGTCCTATCTGACGAGGTCTTAAGGAGGTTGCCCCGAAATTTAAATAAATGGCATTTTAATAAATTTATCTATATTGCTTCTTTAAACTATTCTTTATCGATTCAGTTCAAAAAACAAAGCCTTACCACACTTGTTTTTATAAAAAATTCAAATATGTTTCCATATAGCGCAATGATGGAGAGAAGCAGATTAGGAGAGGAAAAAAACTTTTTTAAATTCTAAACTAAATGCCATTTTCCCCAGAATCTAGTTTATTACACAGTGATATTTCCTTTATCTAAAAATGTAAAAAAAACATCTTACCGAAGTTAAGAGAAATTAACGGATTTATTCACCGTAATCTATTATTTTTACCATATAACCTCACTAGCGCCACTTTTAAAAACTTCGTTCCCAATCATAGGTTGTTTCGTCCTATCTCACGAGGTCTTAAATAAGGAATTTCAAATAACTACACGTATGCCATATAAGAATTGCTTTTACTTTCTGAGAACTAGTATAAACATTCTTTCCCTCTCCACTCGTCTTAACAACAAACCTACTCGGTACCGCAAAGTGAATTTTATTGATGAAGGCTACAATTTACTTAAAAACCGTCTAAATGCTTTGCTCGTTCTACATCCCGAGTGTCGCCCGTCGCGCCACACGTGAAGACCCGTGTAAACGCTACTAAGTTGGTACTTATACCATCGCGCATCGCTCTTCCCCTCAAGCGTTCCTCCCCTTACGCACTTTCCGACGCCAGGCAGTCAGCGCATCCGTCAGCCACAAGCTTTCAATCGGACTTATACATACAAACACTTTTCTTTATAGATGTCTATAGACTATAGATAAACTAGAGGTAGGTAGATAGATGTAGATTACTATTTAACCACTAGCAAAATTGCACGGCGTTGCTCGGGTTGATATGATATTTGGCACTTTCCATTGTTCTTTCAGATTAATGTTTTTATACCGAGTTCGTATATTCATTTTAAGATATATAAATATGCAAAAGAATAAAATTTTGCGCGTCAAGCAATCGACTTTTACTTGTTATCTTATGGAAAAATGTCAATCCCCTTTAATGGCAGCACTGACTTTGCTTTTTAAAATTATTTCCCGTCAAGTTCCGAATTCGTGATTTAAAGATTTAGCGTCAATTATTAGTTATTACCGAAAGAAGTTGAATCAAAGCCAGTGCTCAATCATGGTCAACGTTGCCTATTCACGAGTTTCATGCTTACAAAACATCAAAGTAAACATTTCAGAAAGGCGTAATTACACAAGAAATGGAGCTGGATTTGACGAAAGTGATACGATAGGAAATCAAATTATCGTTATATTTGAATGCAGTACACTTGGAAGTGGACTGTTTACAAACAAATTTGATTAATTGTTAAGAACATCTAAGTGAAAAAGTATTCTTTATAGGTGGTTTTCAGTTTTTCGTAGAAGAAAATGTATTTGTATATTCTGCATAAGACCCAGAATTGGCAGCGAAACTAGATTAACAAAATCCGTTGAAATTCTACAGGCACCTACACTTCTTTAAACATAAAACGTCGTATCTCGGCTTCTATTAATCTAATAGGGACAATTATTTTTATTATGGCAACCAAATATATGATGATTTCTTGAAATATTACTAATAAAAGGTTTCTAATGATAATATTGTCCCATACGACGGAAAAAATCATATGGCACATTCAGTGAGCTTGAAATTTGTAACGGTTATGTTTTTAGATAAAACCGATAGGAAAAACACGAAATTGTCAAAACTCAAAAAATGCTTGCAGTGCTGGTATTAATAATAAATGGTTTTAATGATATTTTCCTGTGGCATACAGTTCTCCATAAGCAAACAGTTTTTAAAACTGCGACAGTAACGTAAATAATTAGAAGAATATTTTCCACAAATTGTGATTTCCACACCTTTGAAGATGTCACCACACTTCGCATAGATCTATAAATTACGCCTGCGGGTAACATAGGCTATATGACGATAAAACAATTTGGTGGCAGGGGGTGCTTGATTCAATAATTATTTTCCCAGAAGTTTACACGTAATTTTAGATTTTTCACGGTGCAAGATTTTGTTCCTTCATCAAAATACCTAAATATAAACCGATTTTCTTCATTTTAGCTTTATTCGACGGTTAAAACTATGCACTATCTTATTCTTGCGATGTTTACATATTACACGGTCGAAGTTGGAATTCAACGGGCACTTCCGCTAGTATCATTATAATATTATCAAAAGTATGCATCGAATTGCGAGTACTTATTTATTATTATAACTTGGCATTATTTTTCTAGTGAAAAATTAAAATTAATAAGGCTCGGCTTTTATTAGTTGAATTATAAATCGGGTTCCACAAAATATGTTGGATGGCTTTAGACAGCCTCGGTTTAAAAAAAGTTAAGGAGGCACAACGTGAAAATATAGTTCGGTCAATTTCTCGGCCGGAGAAGACCGCGCTTTTGTTTATATACCCATATCATGAGAACTACAAATGATATTTGATTGGTGTTTTTTCCAAAAGTAAATTTAAACATTTATGCACATTTTCTTTGCTTAATGTATCACTCTAACTCAATGAGGGAAAGAGTTTTCCGCAGACTGACTTTTTCATGTCCCAAGCAAAAATTTCGGTGAATGAGAAAAGTTATTCGTTTTTCAAAGGCGTTTGAGTAATAATATATGTTTTTGATTTCAGCCTTTTTTATAATCAATCTGTCATGAGATACAACAAAAAAATTGTTCCTATTGGAGTACTAGAAGCCGAGATATGACATTTTATGTTTAAAGAGAAATAAAAACGCAGGTAGCGGAAGGTTTTATGAGTAAAGTTATTAATTTTTCAAAGGCGTTTTACTGATAATGTGTTTTTTATTTCTACTGTTGTTATAATCAATGTCTCGAGAGGCATAATAAAAATAATTGTCCCTATTGGATTAATAGAAGCCGAGATACGACGTTTTATGTTTAAAGAAGTGTAGGTGCCTGTAGAATTTCAACGGATTTTGTTAATCTAGTTTCGCTGCCAATTCTGGGTCTTATGCAGAATATACAAATATATTTTCTTCTACGAAAAACTGAAAACCACCTATAAAGAATACTTTTTCACTTAGATGTTCTTAACAATTAATCAAATTTGTTTGTAAACAGTCCACTTCCAAGTGTACTGCATTCAAATATAACGATAATTTGATTTCCTATCGTATCACTTTCGTCAAATCCACCTCCATTTCTTGTGCAATTACGCCTTTCTGAAATGTTTACTTTGATGTTTTGTAAGCATGAAACTCGTGAATAGGCAACGTTGACCATGATTGAGCACTGGCTTTGATTCAACTTCTTTCGATAATAACTAATAATTGACGCTAAATCTTTAAATCACGAATTCGGAACTTGACGGGAAATAATTTTAAAAAGCAAACTGAAAAACCCCTACACCGATATACGGGCTTTATGGGGCAATGCTCGACGAGTTCGTCTGCGACGAATTGACGCGGACGAGTTTGTGCTGCGACGAATTGACGGTATACCCTCGGCAATATGGTCAACTCGAATGTGTAAACTCCTACTCAGCCGAGCAAAACGGCAATGCGAGTAGCTCGTCTCTAGGGTAATCTATTGGGCCGAACAGGTAGTTACTCCTCTCTCATTCTAGTCCGTATATCCTTGTGAAGCGGTAACGTAGAAAATGAAGTGGGGAGAAGATACAACTTAAAAATATGTTGTAGAGTATAGGAGCCACGACTGCTTATGGAACGCTAGGCGTAAGGACTATAAAAACAAAGCAGCCCGAGATACAGCCTATTCAAAACTTGTGGAGGCAATGAATTTGGAAGACTTCCATGTAGGCGACGTTAAGAACAAAATTAAAAATTTGCTATCGACTTTTAATCAAGAGTTAAAAAAATTGAAATCTTCACTTAGGAGCGGAGCGCGACAGACTCTGTTTACCATCCGACGATACAGTGGTTTTATGAAATGAGGAGATGATGGATATCAGTGGCCCTCCAAGGGATTCTCAACACAGTATGGTACGTACAAGTAGAACCTCGTTTTATTTTATGACAATTATCAGTATTCTTCATACTTACATAAAATTAATCAATTTCAGGAAATAGAGACAGAATCACATGGTAACGCAAACGAATATTCATCAACAGAAGACCACCCTATCGTTGGCGATACTGATGACCCGCAGTTGCCACCAGAAAAGAGAATTAGTTTGAAAAATACGCGTTATTAAGAAAAAAAAGTTGACATTGATAGAATACAAAACGCTATTCAACAACTGCATGATACTTCGCGGTCATAAAATGCTGCTTTTGAAGAAGACGAGTTTTTTTTTCTTTGGTGTTTATGTGGCATCGCAACTGCGAAAATTACCTTTGGATAGAGCTCTCCGAATGCAAGTAAGAATCCAAAGTATGCTGGTAGAAGAACGAATATCTGCGGTCTACGGTAGTCATGATAACGCTCATCTATCTTCTTCAACTAGATCGTTTACCCCAATAAGCACCTCCGTGGACTCAATACGATCCCAGTCATCCTTCAACTTCATATGATGACTTTCCTCAAAGCGATGCTGAGCGGCTGTATGTTCCTGAGACAGGAAACAATGTTTTGCGTGAAGCTATGAAGGAAATTTTAAACCGTGAACGATTTAAAAGAAATTAACTTAAATTTCGTATTCATTATAAACCAATTTTATCAAAAGAATTTTCACTTTAATTTTTTAAAACTTTTTGCATGTTATTTTCTTGAGTCAGTTACAGTACAATGTAATGACTAACAGTTAAATATAATGGCATGATTCTCTAGTGTTTTTACACTTCTTTTCACATGCTTTATTTTTTTATTCATTTACGGTGCAATGTTATTACATGATTTTATAATTTGAAATATACAGAAATGATTTATATTGAAATGTTCTTAAGTGTTTTTATGCATATTTTTTTATTAGCTACAGTCAGATATAATGGCAAGAATTTTCATTTGTAATTTTTTTAATTTTTTCATATTTTATTTTTTTTTACTTACAGTGCAAAATAATTACTTACAGTACAATAGAATGACATTGTTTTTTATTTTAAATTTGCTTAATAAGTTTTCGCATATGAATTTGTTGTTCTAAATTACTGTATTCTAATTTAATGTATAAACAGAGAAATAAAATGTTTTATTATTCATGTATCATTTTCATTTGCCAAGGAACACTTCCCTCTTTTATGAAGTAATCAGCCAGTTTGTCTCTTATTTGCTTTGCATGGTTTGTTGCATTTGTGACATTTTGCTGAAACTGATTTATTTCCTGTAGTCCTGTCGAGGTTCCTCCACTTCTCCAGGATCTTGGAAGTATTTGACCAATCAAAATATCTTCTTCGTCCACAGATTTTTGTGACAAGTACTTTCTACCTTTATTTAGTCTTAGCCAGTTATGCAAGGAACATGTAGCTTTTATAACGTTGTCTACTTTCTCTGGTGTAAATGGGAATCGGTTTTTCATAAATTCTAAACCTGCTAACCAAAATCCCAAATGCATTTTCAACAATTCGTCTGACTCTAGAAAGTCTGTAGTTGAAGATGTTTTTTATCCAAGTTAACTCCTGCGTAAGGTTTCAATGGAAATGCATCATCACCAACTATTACTCCTCCTGATGGCAATAAATTGTTTTCAAGTTCTTCATATATCTTGGAATCTTGACACAAACCTCCGTCCGATAAGCGGCTGTTTCGTCCAAATTCAATGTAATGGAAACAGTAGCTGTGATCCAATATGGCTAGCAGTATTAGACTATTTGTCCCTTTATATTTGTAGAAGTACCTACCACTGCTTGCAGGTGCTCTAATAACAACGTGCTTTCCGTCGATTGCCACGTAACAGTTTGGAAAATTCCAAATGAGTCTGAATCCATTTTCGACTTCTTTCCAATCCTCGTCTCCGTTTGGCATCTGTAAATAATTGAATTTACACCAAAGAAAACATTATAATTTTCAAACAACCGAAGTCATCGCAAAAAATTCTCCCACCTTTATGAGTGGATATAATTTTTCATAAATAACATCGCAGACTTCTGGCACAAAATTACATATAATAGATTTTGCTACCCTGAACATATACTCTAATGTTTGATAACTATTGCCTGTGGCGAGTAAGGATAGAGTAACTCCAACTTCACTTTTGCAGGTATAGCATCTCTCTTTGTAATTTTTGTCTCGATCAGTCGAAGCAAAGAATCAAAAGATTCTTCATCCATCTGCAAGAAATTTTTGTAGGCATTTAGGTCCTGATCTCTCACTTCATTCAGAAGTGTATCCGAAATGCCATACTCTAATCTCCAGCCAATCCACTCTTTCACCCATATCCTCCTCCGTTTTCTGGATTGTTTCAACAAAATACGTCGCAACTCCTCGATTAGGAGTCCTTCTATTTGGTTAATTATATGACTTCTTTGACTTTTGAAGTGATACATGTTCAGTCAGATTTCTCTTGGTCGACTGATGTGTCCAAGCGACTAGAATGTGTAAACATGCTATTATTAACACGGCCGAGCGACTCGGAAGATCTTTGGGCGAGCAACTAGCATGTGTAAATCCACCTATTCCTTTATGTGATTACGAACAGGTAGCATGTGTAAACGTGCGAGTAGTAACTCGGCCGAGTGACTCGAAAGATTCTAGGCCGAGTTACTAGCATGTGTAAATCCAGCTTAAGAAGTGGTAAGCCAAATCGCAATAAAATTTATTTTATAATCACTATAATTTTTATTTACATAATTTATGTATCTTGCAGTATACAGTTTACAAGTGAAGTTCAAGTTTCCTGCTGCAAATAAGAGTGCAGAACGTGTCGGGTCTCTTCCTCAGTCTATCGCGGAACCCCAATTACCTACTGCAGAACCCTTGGGTTTCCTCGGAACACAGTTTGAAGACCTATGGCGTAGAATCTGTCGACAGATTCTTCCAGAGATACATGGAGCGTGTCCCACATCAGGAGGGAAAAGGAATGGTTAATGACCTTCTAGTTGACCTTCCTCCACACCCTAACCACGCAGGCGGGGGGAGGGGTAAATACACTCCGAGGTTGAAAGGGTAGAAAGTGGAGCTTCCAATGACATATGGTCAAAATCGAAAATGTTCCTTCCCACTGAAACACAAACCTCCTCAATGGAAAAGAAAAGATCTAAAATAGCCTCCTCACGGGTAACACTAATTTTTATTGAAGACAGAAACCGAATCTTGACCGAATTAGCGGAAAAATTAGTTTAGAACAAGGGTCTCAAACTCGTGGCTCACACATGGCCCGCTTGTTCATTTTATGCGGCCTTCTCACTAATCTTATTCTAATTATATAATTCGGCCCGGCTCAGTGTCGAAGAATGTATTTAATTTCAAAATATTTTTAGTCCTCTTCAAGAGTAATTTTTTCATTTTTGGGCCGGGTATGATTTGCGTTAGACATCTATGGTTTAGAAGCAGAAAAAGACGTGATTTTCTCAGTTTTATTACAACACCAAACATACATTAACTCCCACTGTGGCCGAAGTTGAATCCAATGCATTTAAATGAGAAAACATTTAACGTTGGTAATATCATCTTTCAATTTCTCTGTGCAATTTTGCTTTCTTTACATGGCAACCAAATAATTGTTGATATCTATTATATATAGAAGCTTCTTACACAAGATATAGGAGGAGGATACAAATTATGAGGCACTTCCCGATGTGCTAGAAACATGATATTTGGCACGATTATAGGCTTTTGGTCACAACCGAAGGAAATTATCCAAAATCGTTGAAATTCCAATGCTGAGGGTCTATTTTGGCCCCATTATTGCCCCATAAGAAAAGCATGTACATCAGTGTAGATGTGTTTATATTTGCTTTTTAAAATTATTTCCTGTCAACATTTGAACTCGGTACTTCAACTATCGAAAGGTATCGTATACTAGTATTAATAATAAATGGTTTTAATGATATTTTCGTGTGGCAGAGAGTTCTCCATAAGCAAACAGTTTTTAAAACTGCGTCAGTAACGTAAATAATCAGACATATATTATCCACAAACTATTCCAGCATACAACTTGCATTTTTGCCCTTCAAAATATAATAATACAATAAGTACTGTGGTGTTCTGAATAAACGACACATTTTATTAAAGAGCAAGGAACCAATCTATGCACGCTTCAATGACGTTGGCGATATCCCGTTAGCAGACCGCGAAACATTTCCATATTTCTGAAATGCATCGAAGATATTAATGCTAGTCTCTATTGTGTAGTTGGTGAAAGGGTTGAAGAAGCATTAAAAGACGCAAAAGCCATGATTTTATACCAGGGTCATTCACGTTTCATTTCACCAGTCCACCATCAACTGCATTCGCCCACAGAACCCTCGACCTAACACGCGGTCAGAAAGTGAGAGCGTGACAGTACATTCATAAAATAGTAATTCAACACTTAAAATTCATAATAATAATACATAATAATAAGTACTTACAATTAATACCTTTATTTAAAAAGCTGTAGTTAATGTGAAGAAGTGCTTGGCCTGTCCTCCACGTCTTCCCCCACCTCAACCTCCCATGTGTCAGCAATATCGCTGCTTTCTATTGCTGGCATCTTCTTTAAAAACGACAAGATGCTTGGATGGATCATCTTCAGTCGTAGCTCCCTTTGCACTTCCTTATATGGATTTAATAATTTTTCTAGTCATCACTTAAATTGAAGACTGTGCTCCATTGAAGGATCAATTTCCATCGTAAAATCCGCTAGTTCCACTGCCTTGCTCATCTAATTGGTGACATTGGGTAAGTTCAGATTCACTGTCTTGAGTCTCTTCCTCCTCTTCATCATAATTTTCGTCTGCTCTGGCCTCTTGGAGGAGTTGATCTAGCTCTTCTTCATCTAACTCCTCAGAATGGGATTCCAGAAGCTCCTCAACATCTTCCGGTTCCATGTTGTGCAGGCCTACACCTTGCAGCTGCCGTGCAAGTGCAACAATGCCACTCACCTCTTCACCAACATTGGGAAATCCCTTAAATTCGCCAAATATATTCTTCCATATTTTATGCCAACAAGCATTTCTTGTAGACGGTTTTCACTTTTCTTAATCGATCTTAATGTGGACTCATTGTGGATGCATTATGTGTAAGCCTATCTAAATCTTCAATTTTCTTCTCCAAACTCATCACTTTTTTCGCCCTTTTTGCTGACTTTTCTTTCATTTCAATCATCACTCTCTTCGAGGCCATGATTAGGTAATATTACAAAAAACTATGAAAATAGCAAAATGCTTTAATGAAAAAAGAGAGGGATTGTGCATGTGCACTATAGTTATTGCCACGAGACTGTTAGAGAAAAAGTGATAGTGGTGCTGTGCAGTGTTTGGAAAAATTAGCTGAGAAGTCTCAAAAAAATGATGAAGAGTGCACGATCATTCGGCCTCACGAAAGAAAAAACAGGTACTCAAAAAGAAAATCACAGATATGCAAATTCCGTGAATGGCAAACTCGCAAATGGCGAGGGATTACTGTACATATATAGAGATTACTAACTTATTAACTGCTTCTGCATCTTCCTGACCCACCACCTTCACTCTCAATTCTCTACTGAATCGGTAGCCAGGTGATTCGCTGACTAGCTTGGCAGTCATGGGAACTTTCCCATTAAATCCCAAAGCGCAAGGACAGCCAACCTGCTCTTTTGGGTTAATCTTACCAATGACTGAGCTCATAATATACATGGAGATGCATACAGGGGCAGATTGGGAGCAAAAATCGTCCCGGGCAAATACTCTGATATTGGCCCACCTAACAACTAAAACAATGTTGCAGACCCCTAGGATAGGGCGACCAGATACTGGAAATTCTGGGACGGTCGCAGATTTTGACTCAACATCCCACTGTCCTGAAAAACTTCTTCGAGACAACTACTTGTCCCAGATTGCTCATTTCTGTTGTACAAAGTATTAACATCCGCAATTTTAATAAATGTATTTAAATGTAATCACAAAATATTGCACAATTTCACCTAAGACATCGAAAGTGAACTGTGTAATAAAATTTTCATTGGGGTTTCAACCTTCTTGTTCCAAAATACTCGCCTCTGACAACATTCTATTCGTCTGACTCTGTCACAATTTTGTCCCCTTCTGTGTCTCCTATGTCACATTGTATCAACTTGTATTAGATTATTTCGACACTGTTACTTACAACTTGGCTACTGAGATTGAACACGTCAGTTACAACTCATAATGCATACTGTGGGCTACTAGCACAAGAGTATCATTCGTGTAGTCCACTTTACCCTTTAGTGACAACTAAAACTACAGCCAAAGCGCGATTTATGTTAATAACTGAAGTGAATAAGTGAAAAGTAATTTTTAATGTGAAAATTAATTTTTAATATATACCATGGGCAGGGCCAGATTTAAGTTTTTGGCGCCCATAGGGACTATTTTTCGATGCGCCTTTAATCATTAAATAAAATAAATTATTGACATACATTACGTTAGTGTATTCTTAAATGAGATAACATTCAAAATTTGTTTATTATTTAAAGAAAACTTCGATATTTTGCGTCTTTCATATTTGGTACCTTTCATAAATTGGTGCCTTTCATATTTTAGCGCCTTTCATAATTTGGCACCGTAGCCAGTTGCTTATGTTGCCTGTGTGTAAATACGCCATTCACTATTTTTAAAAGGTGTTCGTTTAATGAAAATTTACAAAAGGAATTTTCTTTCATAAAAAAGCAAGTGAAGAGAAAGTTGAGTGCTCTGTGTGTGGTGGTGTTTTTCATTGGACATGGAGGACGGTCAGATATACAGTATCATTTAAAGTAAAAAAAAAACAAAAGTTCCGTGGTCCTCAAGAGCTGTCATCAAAAACTCAGAAGCTTCACTGTTCCTATGATTCTTGAGACCGAGGAGTTTTCTGCAGACTGACTTTTTCATGTCCCAAGCAAAAATTTCGGTGAATGAGAAAAGTTATTCGTTTTTCAAAGGCGTTTGAGTAATAATATATGTTTTTGATTTCAGCCTTTTTTATAATCAATCTGTCATGAGATACAACAAAAAAATTGTTCCTATTGGAGTACTAGAAGCCGAGATATGACATTTTATGTTTAAAGAGAAATAAAAACGCAGGTAGCGGAAGGTTTTATGAGTAAAGTTATTAATTTTTCAAAGGCGTTTTACTGATAATGTGTTTTTTATTTCTACTGTTGTTATAATCAATGTCTCGAGAGGCATAATAAAAATAATTGTCCCTATTGGATTAATAGAAGCCGAGATACGACGTTTTATGTTTAAAGAAGTGTAGGTGCCTGTAGAATTTCAACGGATTTTGTTAATCTAGTTTCGCTGCCAATTCTGGGTCTTATGCAGAATATACAAATACATTTTCTTCTACGAAAAACTGAAAACCACCTATAAAGAATACTTTTTCACTTAGATGTTCTTAACAATTAATCAAATTTGTTTGTAAACAGTCCACTTCCAAGTGTACTGCATTCAAATATAACGATAATTTGATTTCCTATCGTATCACTTTCGTCAAATCCAGCTCCATTTCTTGTGTAATTACGCCTTTCTGAAATGTTTACTTTGATGTTTTGTAAGCATGAAACTCGTGAATAGGCAACGTTGACCATGATTGAGCACTGGCTTTGATTCAACTTCTTTCGGTAATAACTAATAATTGACGCTAAATCTTTAAATCACGAATTCGGAACTTGACGGGAAATAATTTTAAAAAGCAAAGTCAGTGCTGCCATTAAAGGGGATTGACATTTTTCCATAAGATAACAAGTAAAAGTCGATTGCTTGACGCGCAAAATTTTATTCTTTTGCATATTTATATATCTTAAAATGAATATACGAACTCGGTATAAAAACATTAATCTGAAAGAACAATGGAAAGTGCCAAATATCATATCAACCCGAGCAACGCCGTGCAATTTTGCTAGTGGTTAAATAGTAATCTACATCTATCTACCTACCTCTAGTTTATCTATAGTCTATAGACATCTATAAAGAAAAGTGTTTGTATGTATAAGTCCGATTGAAAGCTTGTGGCTGACGGATGCGCTGACTGCCTGGCGTCGGAAAGTGCGTAAGAGGAGGAACGCTTGAGGGGAAGAGCGATGCGCGATGGTATAAGTACCAACTTAGTAGCGTTTACACGGGTCTTCACGTGTGGCACGACGGGCGACACTCGGGATGTAGAACGAGCAAAGCATTTAGACGGTTTTTAACTGCAGTTGGTCTTACTGAGGTTCTTGGGCACCATCTTCACACAAACTTCCTTCATCCCAAATTTTCCATCAAAATGAATCGTACAGTTTCTCTATTGATATTCAATTCTTCTGAAATCATTCTGACACTAAGATGTCAATCATTCCGCACCAGAGTTCTTACCTTTTCGATGTTTTCATCTGATTTTTATGTTGTCGGACGTCAAGGTTGGCTGCCAAACTCAAGTTCGTCCCTTCCTTCGGAAAACAGTTTACACAATTCAAAAACAAGTGCTCTTGACATAATCCCTTCTCTGAACACTTGCTTTAACATTTCAAAGATTTCGGTTGGTTTTTCTCCTAGTTTTAACAGAAATTTCATGTTGATTCTTTGTTCAAATATTTATCACCCATTTCCGTGACGAGCTATCCAAACACTACTTCAGTTAAAGCACAACCGCTCTGCACTCGCTAGACTTGTCAAGACAATTTTACTACTGTGCAGTGTTCAGACACATACCTATTGTCTGCAACAATCGTCACTGGCCCAGTGTTGCCTCATACTCTAGTGTTGTCAGTCTGGTAATTTAATTGTCAGTCCTCGTACTATACTTTTACAACGTTTTGTATCGACAGGAGTAAAGTTGGACAAATCGACTTATGAACAGACCTCTCCCTCTGGAACACCTAACTCATTCGTAACCCAAGGAGTGCCTGTATTGTGATTTTGCAGTCCAAGTAGCAGATTGTAAGAAAGTTCCATTTTTATTAAAGTTCATTTGTTTTGACCCTGGATGTTTCAAAGTCATATTTTTTGGCTCCTTGAACTTCAAAATAACAAGGTTTTACTGTACACAGAATGGAACGTCTAAACGATATTTTTTCATTTGTAGATATTGAGTATAAGAAATTAATGCCACATTCGAAAACTAGTTGGTTGTCTTTACTTTACTTTAATAGAATATTAAAACTCTTTGACGGATTGAAATATTTCTATTTGTCAGAAGAAAAGGCTCCCAAATATTTTAGATTTTTCAATGATCCTTGAGTGAGTGTTATTTACATTTTGCTTATTCTGTGTTTAGTGTTATTCATAATCAAATTAAGAACATTGAGAAATAAGAAATTTCTGTAATTCAAGTCATGAAATATGTAGAAGAAACGATTAGTTTAATTCAAGAAAGGACAAAAATTTCATTCCATCTATGCCTGTTTTCAAATAACTTGGCAGATGAGGGGGAGGCAAAAGAGAAAGTGGACGGGGATGAGGCACTGAGCGAACCAATAGGAAAGTAGTAGGAGGAGCCTAGGTGTCCAAGAGCTCACTCTTTATCGAGACTCTGTAGTGGTGACATTGTGTATGAGTGTGCTGTGTTGCCACGTGCTTACGCCGCTGAAATTGTGCAGTTAAAGTTGTTGTTCGTTGAGCTTTTTAGTTACATCTTTTGTTTTTTATCTTTGTTAATTCAATTTCCTTGTTATTCATCCCGTTTGTTAAATCGTTCGTTATAAGTAATTCAGTCACTTTGTTATTTGTTTTTTAGTTACATATTTTGTTTTTTATCTTTGTTAAATCAATTTTATTGTTATTCATTCCGTTTGTTAAATCGTTCGTTATAAGTTATTCAGTTACTTCGTTATTTGTTTTGTTATTTCGTTTGTTGTTATTTTGTTACTGAATATTTTTGTTATTTGCACTGCGTTAACTGCATAACCGGTGCGTAAGCAATGGAGAATCCGAAATTTTCAATTCTTGGAAATCAAGCCAAGAAAATAGTGCACAACGTTAGTGTGCACTAGTGTTCAGTGTTCAGGAGAAGGAACTTGGGTGCCCAATTACCTCTCTGGAGAAAGTACAAAAGAGAATGGCTGAAGCGTGTGGAACAAGTGAAAGAAGAATTCAAAGAATACAATAAGTAATAAAATGCTCTAGCAAGAATATAGTGGCAAAATCCAATTGTTTGATTAAGCGCGTATGCTACGTGTGTGATACGATAATAAAACAAATTTAAAAAAATTTCGGTTGATAATAAAAGCCAACCATCTAATTTATTCTATTATATTTTTCTAGTCGAACCCGGGACACCGAGGTGAAAAGTCTCAGTGTTTTTACAGTGTACTCTATACTTTACACTATTCCAAAAAATTTCAGCTCTCTATTCCATATGGTATACACGGTATGGTGGTTTAAATTCTTTTGCGTGTAATTAAACGGGGAATATTCCGGATGGTCTTCGAATTATTGTAGTAACCCACCATACCTACGAACGTTCCAAATTTCATTTCTGTAACTTATCAGGAAGTGCCCGAAATTAATTTTCGAAAATGGCACAGTGTATAAAAAATATTTCCATTCGTAAATTCCCTTTAAATGCCCGCCAAATGTTGTGTGATCTGGTGTAGAGTTGGCAACATTGAGCTTGAGCTTTCTGCTAGGAGGCACTACCCCCTCCTCCTTGCAACGAAGAGATACGGGCGGTCCCGAGTGCGGCCGAAATCTTCCCCAACAACTCATTTGAAAACCAGTATAGTGTAAAAGAAATATTTGAGAAAAATGATGTATCCAACAGACAGAAATCTTTGTTCCCTAATGAAGTTAAAGACTGATATCGATCAATTATAGCTTATTAAAAAGATTGGTGTGAACAACCATTGAACAAATACAAAATATTTCATCGGATGCTCTTAGAAAAGGTGCTGTCATGGGAACAAGCACAAAAATCAATTTTGTTTAATTTGGGAATTTATGTCTCTGAAAATGACATTTTTCATCAGTTCTCTATCTTTAAAAAATTTTTAAGTTGACAAATGGAAAATGATAAAGCAAAATGGATCTCCAAATCATGTATTGTTAGATTGTTATTTGTCCCGTTTTTTTCTAATAAATTCCATTAAATGTCCTGTTTTTCCCTAATGTGCTTATGGTCACCCTAATCATGGGACTCATTTGATCAAGCAACGCACTGCTAAACTATTGAATATACGAGTAACATTACGTAACATTAATACCTTCATTATCATAACAGTGCATTCTAAGAAAACAATAATAGTCAATATTAATGTCTCGCTACAAATAAAAGTGCAAAATGAAATGAATCACTTTCGCCGTATAAGTCGACCCCCACTTTTTCATTTAAAAATACTTCTCATGAAACAGTTTTCAGACAAAATCAACGTCATGTACAATCCAAGTTTTAACAAATCAGAAATAAACAATAATAAAAATATATATAAATATTGTTTAGAGTCCGTGCTATTCTTCTTGAGCATTCCATATAACAGATGTTTTAATTTCAACCATTAAGAAATTTATTTTTGGAGAACTTGAACCACTAAATTAAGTTTCCTATAATTCGACTGATTTCAGCTGCTAATGATACTATCGAAATGAACTATACCTAGTGATTGCGATTGATCTCTACAGTGGCAAAATTCAATAAAATATCGCACCTTTTTTCCCATACATACATGAAGATTTCTGACCAAGTTTTAAAAATTACGAGTTTCAATAGTAAATTTACTGCAACACACTTGCATCTACGTTTATACTCGCAAAAGACGAAGAATTCTACGAAGTTTACGCATATCTACACGACCAAGAAACGTTTAGGGTTTAAAAGCTCTGTTTATACTGCCATTGGTGCATCTTCAACATTGAGATGACATAATATTTTGATAATATTAAAGCTGTACCTTTTAACCCATATATGCCCATAGGTGTGTTTTTGCAAGTTTGAAGGGTCTCATCTTTTTGTATCTACAAAGTTTCTATTATTAGTTTCATAGTAGTGGCGCTAACTGACAACTGAGGAAGGTTGTTGCCACCTGCTGGAATGATTAATAAGTTATCAGTCGATTAGTTTGTGCCAGTATAGATGCACGTTTTCAGAGGACCGAGTTTTTGATGACAATGGCTGGGCTTTCTCATGGAAAAAGGTGAATGTAACACATAAATGTAAGTGGTTTACTGTATGATTGTTAAATATCATTTTGTAAAGGTTTGTTTTGTCTTCTTTGCAAATCAGATTTATTCATATCTATGAAACAAACACAGAACAGTCATAAATTACGGTGTTGCGTTTTCGCACCACCGGGCATATATGTATTCATATCTGCCATTAGGTTATATTGTATTAGTAAGCTAATGTAAAAACGGTTAATGATAAAAATATGAAATTTAAGTAATGGTTATCGAATATTTTATACTAATTATGCTACAAGATGGACAATGTGAGTGTTCTCTTCTTTATTCATATACGTTTCAGGTATTTAAATGCAAATGAGATCGTAAACATTCTTGAAGAGTTAGATGATCGAAATGATGAAGTTATTACAAGTTCTCATAGCGTGGACATTTTTGTTGCTCCTCCTGAAGCAATAAGTGATACAGATTCTCAGTGGATATGTAGCAGTGCCACGTCGGCATATGTACTGGGAAGAAGCTATGACACAAGAAATGAAGCAGCTGTTCAAGCAATGAGAAGAAACAGGTTTGAAGAAGTGATAAGATATATTCATCTCAATGACAACAGCAGTCTTGACAAAACCGACAAGTTATCGAAAGTCAGGACATTTAAATAAACTAAAAAAACGTTTCTTTGAATATGCTGTATGGGAAAAGGAATCTAGCATTGACTTCATAAAAATTACATATACTTTACAATTATTATATTTTAATTGTTTGTAAAACAGTAACCGTTTTCTACCAATGTATATAATAATTTATATAAAGAGTTTGCTATATTTTGAATTATTATTGATGTATTTTTATGTACATGTTATGAAAATCTATTCTTATTCTGGCATGTAAATTAAAAATAAATCCCTTAATTTCAAGAATAAAATGTTTTTACATAATTTCTCAGAAGATAACGGAAATAAATCATTAATAGAGTTAATATTAGAAAAAAGAAGAAAAAATGTTGTATGTGCCCGGTGGTGCGTTTTCGCAACACGCATTATTAAACATTTAAGACGATAAATACACAAATAAATGCTATTTTTGTTTAAAACGTGATGAGGAAGTGATTTTATCAGTTTCATCAATTTTCATCATACTAAATAATTCTGGGCATATATGGGTTAATTGAGTTTTAAGTTTATTATTGTTACTCAAGAAAAGCAGTTCTGTCATTAAAAACTTAATATCAGTTTCTACCTACACTTTTTGCCGGAATAAGTTGGCATCTGGTATCTCTATTCGTCATATTCATTGTGAGCCGCTGATGCTCCTTTAACTCGGAAGAGAACCATACTTCCTTTAATTTTTTTCATCCATGGGCAGAATGAATATCGCTATGTGCGCCTACATAACGATAGTGCATGGACATGCACCAGGGTTGACGTGGTTCTGTTCTGATATATTCTACAATACACACAATCGTGCACACTTGAAAAATTTAATGCAAGGCACTTCAAAAACTGCTGCACGGCCACGCAGTCGCTCATCTTAGAGGGAACCATGGAGAGAACACACCTACGGGGAATCCCCATATTTTTTGGATTTTTTCTAATTTTCCACTGCTGTTGACATCAACTTATTAAAGTACGAATTTATTTTTTCCTCCTCAAACTGGTCCAAAAATAGGGGTGTGCGTGGTACACGAGGACCTGGATTACCTGAGTAAATTAAGTATTAAAATTAATTATTATAAATCTTCTAAAATTCCATATTTACTCATATAACCCATGCACTCCTATTTTTGGGCCGGTTCGGAGGGAAAAAATTAAGTTGAGCCAGAATAAGTTTTTTTTTAAGTCACCGATTCCCACTCCCTGAAACAAGTTCCGCTCAAGTTAAGCATTTTCTCCCTTCTATGTGTCGCAATTTATTGGATGATCTCTTTATGACGATACTAGCAGAAATCTCCTCACCGATAGCCTCTTTTTTTAATCCCTTAATTGTTTTTGTTGCATTATTACGCAACTTTGTCTCCGCTTCTGTTTTTAACGTAATATTACGAACAGATGTTGAGCTTCACGAACTATTTGTTCATCTATGAACCGGAACTTCCTTAGGTGGATGGGGAGTTTTTTTGCATATCGTCTCCTGAGTAAATATTGGAAGGTTAGGAACAAATGAGTCCAAACACTTGAGATGTGGATTTCCGTCTTCTTTTCGAATGACGAAATCTTTCATTCGCAACAAAATTTCACCACTCCAAATTCCTTGAATTGGATGAGGGAAAAGAACCAAACTTGAACCTACCTATTCTCAAGCTGGAAAACCCTCAGTAGTCATTGAACTATAGTTATCAGTTAGTCGGTGTATTCTTTCTGCATACTTTTGCAAGTTTTTGCCTGCAGCGCGGGCGTAACTGACATGTTTGCTTGGTCGCATAAATATGCGTATACTTCGTAGAATTCGACGCCTTTTATGAATATAAACGTAGACGCAAGCATATTGCAGAGAATTTACTATCGATACTCACAATTTATATAACCTGTTCAGAAATACTTTTTTCCACGGCATTTCGGGAAAAATGTGTGCGGGGTACACAAGAAAATACGGTAAATGCCATAAAATGTAAATACTGCAACAGCTGATTCAAAATAGCGATCACCTCCACCGAAATATCAACGGTCTTCTTAAATATCGACGTTATTCATTTTTAATTTAAGGTTCACATTTTTATGTTCGGCATATAAGTTGACCCTAAGTTTTAGGAAAATTTTTTTCGACTTCTAAGGTCGACTTATACGCTGGAATATACGGTATATTAGTTGCGGTCATATGTCGGGGCTAACCCGACTTTAAATTTCCTGCATTTTTTTAAATTTTGCACATAAAATGCCAATGTCAATGTGTTTTATTGTGTTTCTTGAAAATAAATACGAGAAAAAGGTACCTATAAAAAATATGACTTCAAAGGGTTAAATAATTGCTGATTTTGGAGGCATTCTCACTGAAAGAACATGAGTGTTGTTAGTGTAAAATAAATCTGGGAGCACCCAATTAGTATAAAATAGCAAAAACGATTACAGTAATCCCTCCATATTCGCAGGAGTTTTCTTCCTGAAAAATGCTGCAAATATAGAAACCACGAATATAAATACTAAAGGCTTATAGGGTTAATGAGGTTAGGAGAACAGTTACTCCACTTTATGTAGTAATAACACTGTTATTGTTTTTTAAACTTATATTTAGTATTAATAAACATATCCTGTAATTCTCGAATCTTTACTTCTCGACGTGGAATTACGAAAAAATATGCGCACCCAATGTTTTATTTGCACTATTTTAAGGAAAAAATGCAAGATAATGAGTAAATACGGTAGTTCATTTACTATGTAATGTATTAATAAAAACAATAAATAAATAATAACTCATACCTTTAATAACGGTGTTGATGTCCCTTCAATGCTAATGATAACTGCAGTGTTAGAAATGTTAGTTGGACGAGGCTTTCTCTTGTGCATCATACATTGGTGATCCAGCAGATGAATGAGGAGAACTTCGAGCGTTGGCGGTGCTATTTTCGGAGACAGCATTTGAGCTTCACTTAAAGTAGCTTGTGATTGGTACCTACTTCGACATTTTTTGAAGGTTTTTGTAAACCTCTCTATGGAGATTTAGTAAATCTTCCATATCTCTCTTAAATTTAATGCTTCATTCCATGACTGGGTCAACATCAAACACTGTATCCACAAGTTCAGATGCCTGTTTCATTATCCCTGCCATGGTTTTCAAATTCAACTTAGACTTTGTCGTCACATCCTCCTCCTCACCATCATTTTCATCATTAAACTTAACAAGTTCATCAAGGTCCTCTTCAGTTAACTCTCCACTGTGTGTGTCTATAAGTTCTACTATCTCTTCTAGTTGCAAATCCTCAAACCCCTCCCCTCCAATATTATGTGCCATCCTTGCAATCATCTTCACTTCTACATCAAGAAAGGAAGATTCATCGAAGTTAATGAGAGACTCCTTCCATAATTTTCCCCAACATACGTTTATAGTCGAAGATTTCATCTCTTCAATTGACTCTTTAATGTTTTGTATGCGATGTGCAATGATATAATTTTTCCAGTATTCGGTGACAGTCATAGTGGGGTCACATTTCATTTAAGATGTAGCGGAATGTATGATGGGTATAGTAACTCTTGAATGCAGCAATCACTCCTTGGTCTAAGGCAGTGGTTCCCAACCTTTTTCAGCCCAACAACCCCTCTTTTTGCTGAAAAATATTTGCCACCACCCCCTTAACAAATACCGCCCTACACAGCTAAAAAACTACATTCAGTCCCTCATTTTATGACAGTTTAGGTTCCAGGCCACCATCGAAATGCGGATATGTATAAACCTATCTAAACATTAATAAAAAAATTTTAACGTTTTAAATACATAAAAAGATAAAAGCTATTACATAATGTACACAATATTTCATAGTGGCATAAAACTAGATTCGGTGAATTAAAACTGGATTATTGGTTTGATGTGGAAATCGATGTAAAATCGGATCGTCCTAAAGTGGGGGCTGAATGTATTCGCAAACCATATATCATGCTAAAATATACCCGAGTATGGCCTGTTCACCACATGTGGCAATTTGGGACCGTGTTAGATGTTGTTTATTCAGTAGACGCCTCTAATGTCAAGTCATCTAAAACCGGCTCCAACTAATACCATACATTACACTTCTATAGATTTGTATTAGTACAACATCTTTAGTCCACAGTCCTTGGGACATAGGTTATGCCGTACTATGGAATTTTCCAGACCACAGGAATTAGCCATAATGAAGGGTAAAAAATCTATGCAATCATTTTTGGTTTTATGCATTGAGCGATTCAGCATCCAACTGCACACATCACACGCGAACTCAGTTTTGTACTTTCTTATCTGGAATAACCATTTCTGCCGATTTTATTTGATTCATCAAGCTCAATCTCGAAAGAATTTATAGGAGGGGCCCAAAAATTTCACATAAAAGTGATTGTTGTGCTCGCAATGTTTTTATAAGGTGCGCTAAATTGTGATGGTTTGCAGCAATGAATTGCCAATGAATTATCTTAAATTATGTAACTTTTCTCACAAATACCTTATCATGGGGGTTTTAATAACTTTTAATACGAGTTATGGGCCTTGAAGCAAAACGTGAAGTGTAAAGAGAGGGTTAGATCCGACTCGACAAGGAAGTTTGTTAACATAATCACGAAAGAAACATGTTACAGGTGATCACTATGGATAAATGTATTTTGTGACAATTAATTATTCTTTGAGGTATTTTATAGTGTCTATTATATTGATTTTATTATAGGTTACGATTAATAAATGTTGTTTGTTTACGGAATCTATTTGGATAGGAAATAGGTGGAGAAAAAGGGAGAATGTTAAACTTTTGGTGGCATTATATTTAAGTGATTAGATTTGAGTTTTCGCCATCCTATTCTGAGAGGGAGTTTATCTGTTATACGACGTATATGAAATAATTTTTTGAGTTTCTTAAATTCTCATTCCAACCACCTTGATGCCTATTGCTGACACAAAATCCCTAAACGCTCCTAGGGGGCGGTACCACCCGCGTTGGGAATCACTGGCCTAAGGGTTGGAGAAGTGAAGTTGTATTTGGGGTTATTTTCCATCTTCCCGATGACATGATCAGGAGCATAAAACACTGGCACTTTCAGGTGCACTTCCACTTGCACTAGCCCATATACTTGCCTCCCTTTTCTTTATGTATCTCACAGTGGATTCTTTGATGTTATATACTCTACCAACAGATGCTACACTTTCGCCTTGCGATAGTTTTTCTAACAATTCAACCTTTTCACTTAATTACATAACTTTTCTTGCTCTTCCCACTCTTTTATCAGCACTCATTTCACTTCCTTTGCGTTTTGGGGCTATGGAATAATATAGCTGTGAGCAAGCACTAAAAGATTGTTGAAGCTACAGATTCTTTAAATGCCAGCATGTGTATCGCATGACGTTGTATCGCAATGTTTTAAGGTAGGCGACCGCGAATAAGTGAAGTTTACCTCCCGCGAATATCAGTGACAATGGATACTCTGCTGGAAGAACTACTATCACTTTCAGTAGAATCGGCATCTAAATACACTGAATCATCTAAATCCTCATTGGAACTTGATTCACTTGCACTCAATTCGTCTAAAAGCTGAGTGATATCATCCTTATCTAAACTTGACTTTGAGATGAAAGCCATGTTTATGTGGGGTCTGACTAACTGATATAAAAATGGCTGAATAAATATATTACGGGTATACAAGATGATTAGCATAGTAAGTACTTAAAAACAGCATAGATGGCAGACCAAGACTAAAATATAAAAATGTGTATCCGTGTTTACAGAATACCGCATAGGAATTCAAAATGCATATATGTGCGAGTAACAACAGAGTCACGAATACTTCAAACGCATAAACACATTCACAGCAGTTAAAGGGTTAATCATCAACCAGCCCCACTAGGGAAAAAAAACGTTACGTAGACATGGCAAATTTCAGCCCACCGAGATACCATGCTAGGTGTTCAATGTGCTTTGAAACACTTCCGTATCTTAATTGCAACAGCACAATATATAGTAACATAACAAATAGTGAGTGCAACAGCTCAGAAATAGTCAATTTTGAAATATCACTACACAGAAGCAACGTAGCATTTTGTTCTGAGGCATTGATTTCGTTCATTCCCCATATTTTTTTTTTACAATCCATACACCTTGTTCTAATTCCCCCAGTTAAGACAATTGTTATTCACTTGAGTAACAACAGCTGTGATGAACTTTACAGGTATGCGATGGTGATAGGGTCAGATGAGCGTTTTAAGTACAATAATAATCCAACAATTGCACTAAGCAATGGCGACACCTTGAATCAGCGAGCATGATCCATTCTTTCATTCGGCCGTTCCCACCTAGGATTGGTGATTCGGTGGGAGTGAGGAGATAGTTAGGCATGTCTCACATGGCGACGCTGTTTTTGCACCGAGACGATCCAGTGACAGCCATTGTTTACAATTTTGTTTCCATCGAAATTTCATAGCGTGGTGGATTAAATTTTGGGAACTTTGCTCTACAGGAGTTTCATATTTATGGAGGTTCAGTATAGGGAGGATACTTGTATGCATTTTACATGTTCCGGAGACGGGACCTCATCTCCTTCTCGGCAATGGAATTGATGATGTTGTCGAAGGAAATCGATGACGATAATTCCAATTCAATCAAGAGAACTGCCAGAGCATTTAATGTCTTCCGACATTTTAAACCATAAATAGTTCTTAATACGCTGAAGATTAAGTTCACGAGAGTGAGGGGCAAGTAATTCCTGAACATCACCTTCGTTATATTCTAGCTGCAGCTGAACAGCCATCTCCACAGTCACCGTCAAGACGTATGTGTGGGTCCGAGCGCCGTATGTACTAACATGGGTATGACTGCCATAAATGCGGATCAACGTGAGTCGAACCGACGCAAGTTGAGGACCGCCTGTATGTGCAAAAGGGGAAAGGAGAGGAAAAAACAATTTTTGTGCTACACCTGTAGAAAACCTGTTTGCAAACTGCACCACACACAAGAAGTTATTGTTGAATTAGAAACACATTCACATATAACTTATGAATCTACATATGAATAAAGACTTTAATTATGTTAATATACTATCTTTTCTTATTATTTTTTTACCTGCATTAGAAAAGAGAACTGTGGAAAATATAAATACTTATATAGATCATAATTTTTTTCATTTAACAGTATTTGATAATTTGCTGTTTTAAGAAAAGCCTTTTGCATTATAGTGCATCAAAATAACTTTAAAAGGCTATTAAATGAATGACCAATTTTCATGAAAATTCCTTTTTTTACAAGAGAATTTTCACAGGCTAATTCAGTTACCCCACTTTTAGGATTAAGGTCTGAGAGTTAATCCTACTTTAAGTTATCCAAATCAGGGATAAGGACATTGGTAGAAAGGAACACTGAATACAACCAGGTTGTATTTGTGTCGTTTTTAGATTTCATAAAGGCCTTTGACAAGAGTTTTATGACCTAAGCTGATGAAGGTGTTCAGTAACATAAGGGTTGATTGGAAAAATACACATTTAATCAGAAATCTGCATATGAACCAGACTGCTCAAGAAAGGATAGCAGAAAGAGAATCATATTGGGCAACGCTAGAAATAGGCATGAGACAGGGCTACCCATTCTCATCAACATTGTTTAATATTTATGCCAAAGAAATGATAATGGAGGCATGGGTAGATGTAGAAATGAGAGGAAGCTTTTTCAAATCAGTTAGATATGCAGACAACAGAGCATTGATGAGTAATTCTTAAAAGGGTCTGTAGATGCTAGATGCAAAGGCATTTGGGATAAAAATTAATAACAAAATGAAAATCATGATATTTTCAAGAGGGAATCATAGGTCAATGTTATAACAGATGGGGAAAGGTTGGTACAGGTAGAACTTTTTTATTTATTTAGGTAGTACAGGCACTCTCTGAGTTACATAAGCCCGACTTACGTAAACCCTCACGTAAATGGCCCCATAAACCAGTGTTTCTCAAACTGTGGCCCCTCAGAGAGCCATCAAATTATTTTAGATGTTAGGTGAAATGTCAAAATATAAAATATTCACGAATAACAAAATTTCATCAGGAAATTTTAGGAAATACGATGCGATAAAATTATTAACAGTTATATAAAATAAGGGAATTTGTATTAAAGTTTATTATTTTTATTATTTTCAATTCAAAGAGGCCATGACAGTTAAAAGTTAGAGAATCACTGCCATAAATCATTTTAAAAAATTTTCATTACGTGGAACGTTTATGTTAGCGGTTTGCGTAAGCGAGCAGAGACTTCTTAAGTGCAAGGAGGAAGAACGCAAGCCATAGGTTGTAATGCGGTGATCTCAGTATGTTCTACCACGTTTGCTTGATCTCATAACATGTTTTTCACTTTTGCACAAATTAACATAAGTGTTGCCCTTGCAATCATGGCTAATAAGTGTTACAGTGAGAGTAAAAGTGCTAGTGCTGCTAAGAAGCAATGTATCAATACTTTAGAAGAAAAAATAGATATTGTGAAGAGATATGAAAATGGCCAGTTGCTTTCGTACATCTCACGTGCTCTCGGCATGGCGGTGTCAACCAAAAACACACAATACCTTAAGCAGACTTAGTCATAAAAAGACCGTGTTAGCTTTTGTAGGAGAGCAATGAAGAGGCAAATTGAAAATACGCTCTGTGTGTTATAACAGAGTAAGAGTAAATGCCAGTGAAAAAAATTATGGATGACAGATTGAAGTTATAAGTTTTCTTATAGTAAATTAACAAAGTAATGGTTAAGAAATGCAAGCAAAAATTAATGTCAAATTGAGTTACAGAACCAAAGCGCCCAATATTTACTGTATACTATCCATAGTAATTTTCAACTTACACAAATTTCAAGTTACGGAATGGGTGCCAGAACGCATCCCTTACATAACTTGCAGAGTGCCTTTACTCTCTTATACGATGGAAGAAGTACAAATGAGATCAGGACAAGGATAGCATGAGCAAAGGAGGCATTTGTGCGATGAGTTGATGACAGGAAGTAAGACATGAAAAAGAGATTAGTAAAAAGTCTGATATGGAGTTTAGTTATTATATGGATGTGAGACATGAATAATGAGACTAGAAGATGTGAACAGATTAGAAGTTTTGAAAACTGAGTATGACATAACTGTGGAAAATAATTGGACTGAGAAGAGACAAATGAAGTTTTGAATAGAGTAGGGAAAGAGAGGAGCTTAATTGAGGTAAAAAAATACGTTGACATTTCGAAAGATAACAGTTTACTGGAAGAAGTCCTACAAATAAAGATGCAAAGAAGAGGAAAGGTATATTACATGCATTAAAAGAAAGGGCATGAGAAGATGAAGGGAAAGAAAGGTATTGGATGGTACAGATTGACCCGACTGAGCCATAAACCTACAAAGAATTTTACACAAATTCCACAACGAAGGAAAAATTGCTCCTGGGCTCAAAGCCAGATACTTTTGAGAAAAGCTTAAAATAACATCAACATGGTATGAAACTGCATCCCACTCCATAGGCACTCCTTAGTCTCCCTCCCATTTCACATTTATAAGTATTATACCAAATAAAAGCATTGGACTCATTTCTTTGATGTCAGAACTTCTCATTGCTATAATCATGCAAAATTCCCATTTTAACTTTCTCCATATATGTAGTACAGAGAAATTATTGTTTTGATGAAAAAAATCGACTTCGAGATTTCAACGGAAATACATGTTTTGAGGCCCCTAGAACGCGTTTAACTATTTTCGGAGTGATGTCTGTGTGTGTGTGTGTGTATGCGATTGTGGGCGCTCTTTAACTCGAAAAGTACTTGCCATATCATTACCAAATTTCATATATAACACTTTGGTATGAGCATAAAGAACTGATTAGCTTTTGGACAATACCAGTTAACCGGAAGTCGAGGTTTATTCTAAACCCGATTTGGTTTTGGCAAATTTTCTCTGTTAAAACATCATTATTGTACACAGAATTCTATGCAAAGTTTATAGAGAATGTAATTTCCTACTTTTATTTGAAACAATTTTCCATAGCAGTTATTGTTTAGGAATTATTTATAAATAATCGGTTTTTTCGGTTTCCGTCAAATATCTCCTTCAAAACGTCGTTATTGGTAATCTTCGTGAGGACCAAAGTTGTACAGAATAATATTTCTTCCAAGTTTTGTTTGAAACAAAGTTTTGTAGAAGCTTCCATTTAGTAGATTATTTGTAAATTTTCAGTATACAGTGCCACCATCTAGCGGTGAATTCTGTAAACATATTCAAAATATAATTTACAGCAATAAGGACAACTGTATTCTTTTACGATACGAAATAATAACTATGCCTTATAATGCTATTCGTAATAATTTAAATATCTATAGCCAAAATATGGAAAAAGTCATGTGTTGGTCACATCAGATTTTTTTAATTATGCTAATTTGGCATGGAATCAGATTCTCACTCGGAGAAAAATAAACTTGGTTCTTTTGTCCATACAGCCATCAAGTTAGTGTCATAACTCCTACTACCATAAATACCTGCGCATGACACTTCTTCCAAAATTTTTGGACTAAAATATAGGATGATTCCTATACACCATTATATATGTTTTCCCCAGTGATGTCTTCCATAAGAAAAGAATCAAATGACAGCAAATTAAAATTTGTTGCTTACATATATGTATACATTAGAAGATTATTTAACCCATTAGGTGGCCAGGATATAATATTACATCATGTCAATTTGAAGAACTATGCATAGACTCCTTGATGTAATAGACTATGAATACTAAAGAGATTTGATTCCTTGTACATTTCTGCATTGTTTACGATGTCTATGCCATATTCCACAAAAATACATGCATGATTGATCTAGTCACAGAAAAATACATTTTTGAAGTGCTGCGCACTAAATTTTTCAAGTGCGCACAACTGTGTTTATCTTAGGATATATCTTAACAGGGCTGCATCAACCCAGACGCACATCCATGCATTAGCATCATGTAGGCACGCATAGTGATATTCATTCCACCCATGGATGAAAAAAATTCAAGGTGTTAATTTTTCAGAATCTCCAGGCTGATTCGTCAATAATCACCAAGTCTGCCGGATGCACTAAGTAAACTTAAAATACGTAAATTACAAAAAACAAATTTTTATTAAGAATAAATTTTAATGAGAATAAAAAAATCCAACCCCAGCAACAGAACCGTAACCAAAATCTTTTTTAAATCTCAATACTTTCTATGTTTAAATTAATTTTTTAAATTTTAAATTAATTTTTTTATAAATTACCAGTGGTTCGATCTGACAAAAGTTTGAAAAAATCAAATTTTTAAAAATTTTCCTGGTATAATTAAGTATAACAGAAAACTTAACTTCTTATGATTTAATGAGGCTACAAATACATCATCAACAATGTCCTACCTAACGGTAGGTTTCCCTAAATTTCCCCCTCCTATGCCATCGACTTCAACTTCCCCTCCTTTAATTCCTCCTTTAATTCCTCCTCCTACCCCCTTGCCTACTCCAGCCAGTCTAGCTCTTAAGGTCTAAGGAACTCACAAGCCCTTCCACCACATCAAGGTTGTAGTCCTAGGAAGGGTACGAGTACATATAATAAGAAAAAACTGTGTGGTGTTGTGAGCATTTTGTTTAACCCATTTGCTTTATGCTCTCATTGTTTACGGCATAATTACTTGAAAATTGTCAAGTGAGGAGTTTGAGGACTTAATCATTTAGTATTAATATTTTTTCATCGAAATAACCCATAAAAATTTCTGAAAGTTAAAAACATACCAACATAACAACTGAAAAAAGTTCTCCAATATGGAAATGTTTCATGAAAACTTCACTGAACAATGAAGCAGAGGGTAAAATGTACGAAAAAGTTAAAAACGTCAACTGCCAGAACAACAACTCTAATTCACTATTTACAGAAACATCCATCTAAGAATGAACATATTTAGAAAAGAAGGGGAAAAGAAATTATAAAGAACATAATAAGAAAATATCATCACCAAGGCAATATACATTTCAAGAGAAATTTTAAGTAAAATTGGAGTTAGTTCAGCAAGAGGAACTATCAGGTAACCAAAAAAGTTTGTGTGGTATTTTAGGATAAAATTAAAACAGACATAAAAAATGAACAAAAACACTTTATTCCAAAAAATAAACACCATCACAATCAATAACCATTTCCCAACAAGATACAAGTTTGTAAATACCGCTCCTATAAAACTCCCGATTTTTAGAAGCGAAAAAAATCATTCAACTCCGTTTCCAATGCTTCTCGGTTTCGAAATTGTCAGTTGTGCATATGATTGTCCAGCGATAAGAAAAGGTGATAATCAGATGGCGAGATGTCTGGGGAGTATGGAGAGTGAGATAGAATTTCCCAACCAAGGCTGTGGATCTTGTCCCGGGTCACTCACGCCGTGTGAGGCCTCACACTATCCTGAAGGAACACAACACCTTTGCGATGAACCAGTGCAGGCTGTTTTCGGAGCAGCACATCATGAACCTGCTGCAGTTGTGCCGAGTAGATGTCCCCTGTGATTGTTTGGCCAGAGGGTAGGAGCTCATAATGGACGATCCCAGCTGTATTCCACCAGACACAGCATAATCTTGTGTTGGTGAATTGTAGGCTTTGATGTTTGTGGCACTAGTTCATTGGATGATAACCAATGATGTGATCGTTTGGTGTTGCTGTACATAAGCCCTTTTTCGTTGCACGTCAACAACTGGTCCAAAAATGGCTCATTATTATGACGCAAAAGCAGCAACAAGCAAATTTGACATCTCTGGAATTTGTTGTTGGCTGTGAGTTCATGTGGAACCCATTTGCTCAGTTTGTACACCTTTCCCAGTTGATGCAAATGCAAACGAATGGTTTCATCGCTCACATTGAATCTTTCTGCAAGCACTGGTATGTTTGGCTTGAATCCGACTCAATGGCGGCCTTCAGTTCATCGTCATCAATGGCGGTCAGTCATCCCTCACGGGGTGCGTCATCAAGTGACTCATCCCGACAAAAATTTTTTGAACCATTTTTGGGCTGTGCGTTCACTCACTGTATCTTCTCCGAATGCCATGTATATCTTGCGGGCTGCTTGTGTAGTGTTTGTGCTAAGTTTATACTCATAAAGTAAACATGCTCCAATAACTGTAATTGGAGTAGCCATTGTGTCGCCACTTTTCACTATTTTACTGAACCACACTTCTCGCACGCTAGGTATCAACTGACTCAACATCACTTGTACTTTCGAAGTGCATCAACGTATAAGAACATCTATAAAGGTGTTCCACATAATTTATTTCAAATTATTAACTTTGCAAAAACCTCACTAACTTCTTTTGGTTACCTGATACTTCCCAACAAGTGGTATCTTATCAAAACCAAGCATCTTCTTCCCTATGGAGTGTCTTTGATCTACTTGTAAAAAAGAATCTGGTGAAAAATGTAACACAATGTGTAAAAGAACAAATTTCTACCTATTTAGATAAGGCAGCTATAGCTAGGAATGAAGATCCATGTGCTTGGTGGAAACAATGGTGAGTGATACTGTTATCTGCAATCTATTGCACCACATTATTTTCCAATACCAGCAACAAATATAGAGTAAGAGGTTGTTCTCAACTGCAGGAAACGTAGTTGCCATAAGAAGAGGGAATCTCATGCTGGAGCATATAGAACAACTCATTTTTAGGTGCATTTCGCTTCCAGCTTGAGCGCCTATTATCGTTGGTCTGTCCGTCCACATGTTCATTCTCGGCTTCTACTGAACAGATTTTCATGAAATTTGATATTAAGGATTTATAATATCAAATATATATATAATAAGAAAATCGCAAAAATGAATCATGTATGCCAATCAGGTGTACCACTTTACTGGTGACAAAAAATTAAACTTTCGTCATATCTTGTAAAGTATTACTCATATCAAAATATTTTTCAAATAAAACTTGTAGAACTTGTAAATTAGAGTATTTATTTTTCTATACATTTTTATCACTGGAGTAGCCGTTATCTAGAAAATTAAACAAGAATGTCTTAAATCAAGTTGAACTTTGAAATTTTCTTGCATGGTTACTTCTTCATTGTTGCTAACATCAACAATCCCACAAACAAATATTTAATTTAATTACATGTGCATGCACTATTTTTAAATAGGAAGAAAATGGATTATTTATTATGAAGAAATGAACTTTACAATGCTATTTCCCTAATGTACATTGCATGAAACGCACCCATTTGTGATACGCTGTACACTTTCCTAACTTGTTCTCCTTAACAATAAATAAAGTAACTTCTTTCATATAGACTTTGAACAAAGAAATAAAGTGCAACACTTAGACAAACGTTCAGTTCATTAATTTATTGTTTTATTATTTTCTCTCAAATTGAGAATTTTTCAATATGAAGAAGTATTTATTTTACTTAAATGCTATTCAATAAATCATTCTGAGAGTTTTTACAATGTTATATATAACCTTTTTCTATACTAATAAAACAATTTTACATTGATGTTTAATAAAATGATTAATATGAGTATTTATACCGTATATACTCGTGTATAGTACGAGTTTTTACGACCAAATTTTTATTGCAAAAATTGGGGATCGTACTATACACAAGTATTGCATTTGAGGATTTAAAATTCATGTACCTATCTTCACGGGCATTTTCGGTGAAGTTATGCCACCCGCACGCATTCTAATGGTAGGCTAACCTTAACAGTGAGGTCCTTTATCGTTGTTATGTTGCTTCGTGAAGAGTAGAATCTTTTTCATGTATACAGCTTCAAATTCACAAATACTTGATATAAGTGAAGATTTACGGGCACTTCCTTTCTTGAATTTTATGTATGTACATCTTTGTTTGCGTCTTTTTACAAGAGATGGATTGGAACGAGTTGGACTAAAAGTATCGTAGACGGCGTAACTTTATGGAATTTCGACATCTTGGAAAAAAGAAGTTACTTTGTAATATTCAACAGTCTTCATTGTTTCTTCAATCACACACCTATCGGTTTCCACTACAAAGGCATTCTAAAGGTGTTACGTCGGTTAGTAACACCATTAGAATGATTTAGTAGTGGAAACCGGTCGGTGTGTGATTGAAGAAACAATAAAGACTGTGGAATATTACAAAGTAATTTCTTTTTATCCGTTATCCCTACCTATTATATAGATGAGCGGGTGGAACCATTACGTACACGGAACGTAATCAAGATGTACTAGAATTGAAACGATTTTATTTTATCTTGTGCAATCATGATTCATATCACTTTTTATTAAATGTTTTAGGAGTAAGATGCTTATCCGAATGTTAGTGTACTCGCAAGAAATACTATTTATGGTATATTCTATTGTGGTTTGGAAAATCAAGGTCGTTCGATATATCCCGCTCGTAACCATCGAGCTATCGAAATGAAATATATCGACCCTGGTGGAAAGCTGGGGTCGTACTATAAACGAGATATATGAAAAAATCAGGTTTGTTCACCAAAAAATCAGGGGTCGTACTATACATGGAGTCGGCATATACACCAGTATATACGGTAATCAAAATCTTTTAAACAGTGTTTTATAGTTAATAAACAAAGATATTTGTGAAATATTTTTAAATGCATTATACATGTTAAGCCCTTAAGAGGTTGCACGGTAGTTTGTAACGCATGAGGTAGCACACGGTCATTTTTGCCATGTTAGATAAACAAGCTAAAATAAACTAAAATAAATATTGTTTTGCAACTTTTTCTTTATTTTTAAATCTATTTTTGTGTATACAATGATTATGCATCGATAAAGTGTTATATTAACCCTTTTAGTGCCAGCTGGCCCATATATTGGCCTTTGCTGCATGTGCGAAGAATGCCACAGGCCGATCTATCGGCCGTGCTTGTTTACGATGACTTTGTATTTTCTTTCCAGGTGAGATTACTCTTTTAGTCTCTTAGTTGACATCTGGTAAGCTTTCCCTGCCACAATGTATTACATCTCATATGGGTAGCTTGTCTTTCGATTTTATATCTACTGAGAGGACTTCGGCTGTTTTCTCGTCAGTAGCTTGACGTGTTTTAGATGGCGCATCGCATTAGTGTTTGTTTTTGTTAATGACTTATCTGCAGTTTTTGGACTTCAAAAGGCAGTGTGTTTATCTACTGTTATCTCAGGTACTCTACAAAATTTTTTTCTTAAATTTATTCTTAAAAATATTCATCGTATTTTATCAGTCTTGAAATATTTTCACTTGAAAATTCAAAATTCCGTACAATACTTAGTATTCTGTATATATTCTTTATATGCAATTATTCTAAATTATATTCTGTCAATGCACATATGATTTACCAGAATGTTTGAATATTATCGTTTTTATTTGAAATCTTTTACTATAGGAAAATTTTCCATTCCACCTTTCGATAATGTCGAGGAATTTGAAAACTAAGAACGTCGAAGAGTTATTGTTTGAGTCTGATAGAAGTAATGGTGAATCAGATACGACCGATGAAGAGGTTTTTTCATCTAACAGTAACGACTCAATTGGATGTCTTGCTCGACCCCCTGCTTCATATTTACGAATTTTATCATTATCCAAGAGTGCGGAGTCTCAAGAGTCAGATACAGGTGAGGGCAAAGTTGATTCGGATGAAAGTAATTGGCATGAGGTGTTCGAGAACAGTGATAACCCACCTCCATCTCCTCTTGTGTACCAAAACACGCACCCCCTCCTACTGCAACGCCGATCAGCTATTTTTACCTGTTTTTTACGAGCTCTTTTTTGAACATATTGGTGAAGGAAACAAATGACTATGCTAAACTTTTTCTTTCGACGTATAAAAATCTATCCCTGAATTCTTGTGTGCAGAATTGGGTAAAAATAACTTTACCTGAACTAAAAGGTTTCATTACGTGCATTTTGAATGTGGGTGTGCATTCGCGGCCAACTATAGCTTCTTACTGGTTTAATCAAAATTCCCAAAATCTTCCATGGTTCCATAAAATGTTTTCAAGAAACCGTTTCCAGTTGATCCTCAAATTCTTCCATCTAGCTGACACCAAACATCTTGCTCAACCTGGTGAATCCGGGTATGACCCATGTGCCAAAATCCAACCCCTCATCGACCATGCCAATGTTTTGTTCAGACATCATTATACCCCTCATGAGGAATTGAGTGTTGATGAGAGTTTGGTTGGTACCATGAATCATACGCAGCTGTTACAATATCTTCCGAATAAGCATCATCATCGATGGGGGATAAAATTTTTGCTGCTATGTGATTCGGTGTTTCACTATTGTTTGGCATTTTTTATATACTAGCAGGAGTGCCCGTTGAATTTCAATGGATTTAGTGAATCTAAAACTTCGACCGTGTAACGTGCAAGCATTGCAAGAATAAGGTAGTACACAGTTATACTCGTCAAATAAAGCTAAAATGAAGAAAACCGCTCCGCCGTTCCCTATTTAGATGAATGAAGGAAGAAAATCTTAGGAAAATAACGTATAAACTCCCTCCCCCTCCCACCCTCTCCTTCCCTTCTCCCCCTCCCTCCCTCCCCCTCTCCACCCTTCCCTCTAATTCCCTCTCTCTATCTCCCCCTTCCGTTACCATCCATCTCTCTCCCTCCCTATCTCCTATTAAAAGCATTCAAAGCGAACAAACTTACAAACATTCTCCTTTATATGTTAGATTAGAAGATAATTCAATTAAAAACAACAAATATTTCAATGAAATAAACAACAATTCAACAACAGTTTTTACGTAAGATATGGAATGTTAGTAAATTTATATACTTCAATAATGCCATAAATGCGAAAATTATGTTTTACAGAAATAACTGATGAAAAATTTATATTTTTAAACCTATTTTAATTCATTGCTGAGATATGCTCAAAAAACCAAAATTTGAACCGGCCATTACATTAAGACCTTTCGACCCAGTGGACTGATTTTGTCCATTTTCAGCTAGGAAATGTATATCATCAAAACATTGATATTGGTGTAGGATTCATCAAAATCGGTCCAATAGTTGCTGAGATATCCTCAAGAAACTGAAATTTTGACAGACCGATCCGTGACCTCCGGGGTCACGACCCCATAGGCCGATTTGAATTATATTCAACACTGCAACTCCCATGATCAACCTGAAGCTGCTGTCAAAATTTCAAGCTCCTAACTTTATTCTCTGATGAATTATGGCTGCCACAGACAGACAGACAGATAGACAATCCTCTTTTATTTATTAGGTAGAGAGGCAAAGAGTAATGAAGATAAGGCTGAAATCCAAAAGAATGGCTTAGCATATGTGGTAGTTAGAAAATTATTGAGTATGGGGAATTATTTAGCCAAGGGTTATCATGTTTTCATGGATAATTTTTTTGTGTCAATACCTTTGGCAAAAAGTCTGTAGGAGCTTAGCACATATATTACTGGTACTATTTGCAGGAATAGAAAATTTCTTCCAAAAGAATTTCACAATAAATTTGCAATATGGGAAAAGAAATATTATCGTCAGGGCCCCATTCTCGCTGCTGCTTTTCGAGAAAAGAAATCTCAACGTTTTCCTGTTCTCTTGTTGTCTACAAAATGTAAAGTGGAAATTAGTAAGTATTCCCGTACGCATAGTGGTGAGGTAAAGGATGTACAGAAACCTATTATAAAATCTTATAATGATTTCATGGGTGGAATCGACACATCAGACATGATACATACCTTGAAGAACGACGAACAGTAAAGTACTGGAAAAAAATATGTTTCCATATATTTTCGCGCATGGTACTCAACAGCTATATAATTTATAGGAAAAACCTTCCTTCAGGTAAAACTCCTATGTCTTGTCTGCTTTTCATTATAAACATTGTTGAGGCCCTTGGGGAGGAGTGGCTTCAACAAAAAAGTAGGAGATCTGGAATATCAGAGCCAGGGGCAGACGGCAATAAGACATTGAAAAAATAATCAGGAAAAAAAGAAAAGGACCGTTGTGTTTGCAGCAAAAGAGGTGGAAATAACCCAGGGAAGCGAAAAAGGGCTCGTACTGTGTGTATAAAGTGTGAGAAGGGTCTTCGTGGTCAGTGTTTCCCAGAACACAAGTGTAATGGCTAGCATGGGTGCGGGTGAGATTTGCGCCAGTGTACATTTTCAAGTGTAAATGATGAACCTCTAATACAAAAAATATAAAAATATGGATTTAGCTTCATAACTAATGTGAAACTAATGTTAAGAAATTAATTACTCAAAAAAATTTGTTACACATGATTTGACGATCGAGTTGCAAAACTTTTTAATTTTTTATAACAAATTCTCAGAATAAACATTTTTTATGATTTTACAAGATGTAAAAAATACATTTTTTATTTATTTTCTACATTCTACATATATGCAAACGGTTGATTTAAAAAATTGGCTTCCAAATATCTATAATAACTCTGGGAAAAATATTTTACTGAACGAGTGCATTTTCCTCAAATTTGGCTTGGCATTCTTCGACAACCCCATGATATTTGGGCCGGCACCACAAGGGTTAATAAACTTAAAAATGTTTTTAGAAGAATTTATGCGAGGCAAAGTACAGCATTTTAATTCAAATTCAAATAACTTTTACATAAAAATTAAACGTGGACTCTAAAAATTGTTAATGAAAAATACTTTTATGTTTTACCGTCATAAATCTTTGTCATCTTCATCTTGAAATTTGGAACAAACGGCACATGTAGTAAGAGAATGCTCTCTGCAAATGTACGTATCATGAGCATATGTCACAGTATGTCGTGTTTTCCTGTTTCTTTTTCCAAGAGCAAAAAGCACATCTTCCTGGTTCATTGATTTTCTGTTCTTGTCTTTATTCTTCGGAAATTTCTACGAAATGCCTAGTTTTTACTTTTAGGCTTCTGGGCAGATTTTCCAATGTTGAACGAATTTTCAAGTAGTCTATGTGAAGTTTTTTTGAAAGTGTTTTCAAAAACTTTCTGTGGTAGATTTTACTTTGTGTGTAACACACTAGTATAATAAAGCCATTGATTCTGGCTATATTCGTTAGTGCAAAAAATACAGTAAGGGATCAATAACAGCTAATATAAATTTGTAAAAAAATGTTTGAAAATAATAATTAGCACACATAAATAGTATGGACAAATACTATAATTATCGGTCTCAAACACTCACCACCTGACCCGCAGGACATTTTCACAGGCAGAAGAACTGATGATTTCTTAGAAAAATATTGCATTTTTATTATTACCGCACAGGAATAAATATCTAGTGAACATGAGGTAAGATAAGGAGGCCAAGCATTAGATATTGCTGAAAGAGATCCTGGTCTTTTAGAATGTGCGTGACCTCTTTAGTGACCAACTAGCAAAAACTGATGTGCAGTAGAAAAAAAACTCAATGTAAACAAATAACAATTACACCAAGAGCCCAATTATATGCTCTCTTGATCATCGTGCAGCTCCTCCTACACAAATAGGATGTCCTAGGGCACACCACCAACAGCTGACACGTCTTGAGTGTCATCATAGCAAACATTGGCCAGAGCAAGGGAGAAGACAACGATGTGCTGTCTGTTCTGAGAGTGCAAATCCAGTATCCAGTATGTGATGTCGCATTGTGTTTGTCACCATGTGTGTATCATACAAGGGTTTCACTGCAGGAGTGAACTACAACAGAAAGAGACCAAAAATGGCAGGTGAATACGGACTTTCATACAAAAAAATTATGTACTTTTCTGTTAATAAAATAAAAAGGGTTTTTCTATTGTAAAAAGGTTCTTAATTAATAAAATGCCTTTTGTTTCACTTATCTATGATAACTCTTGGCGGAGATATAAAGGAGTATCTTAACCCATTTTCGGCCAATGGTGCGTAAACGCACCATTGGCCAAAATATTTTTTAAAGGTAATTACTTAATATATATTAGTTATATTGACCATAATATATGAAAATGAACATTGTTACCTATGGTTTTTAATTATTTTAGCATATTTTAAATAAAATTATTTTTAATTTTGAGTTAAATTTGGGACATTTTGAGTTTATGTGACACATTAAACATTAAGCACATTTACATTAACATTTTATTTACATGTTATAATTTCATACTATAATTATATAGCAGTCGTGCTTTATTTATGCTAAAGAAATATTTGTTTCGAAATTTCCGTTATATGAGTTTTATGAGATGTTGAAATTAATGGTGCGTATACACACCATTGGCCAGATGAGTTAACTTTTTTGAGAGACCTGAGTAAGGAATACATTCTGTGGGAAGGATGTGATGCGATAACAAATGATGATGTTAGAATGAGAATAATGGCTCAGGAATTACATAAAAGATATTAGGTTTAGGAATGAGCGGGAAATGTTGAAGTAGCCATGGTATTATTTAAGAAAATGTTGCATTTTAGTCATAGATTCTTCCAAGGTCCTGAAAGGCCAAAACAAAGTCATAATTCATTCTCAAACAAATACCACTGTTACTGTTACTTCCCTCTCCTTTCTCTTCCCTACTTCCTTATCTTACTTCCCACTCCTCACTAACTTTTGGTCATCACCCGCTGTGAACCCTCCCCTTGCTCAGTCACTACTGGAAGGCTCATCTCATCTTCACTGCAAGGTGCACTCTCTTTTGTTTCCAACTTTGTATATAAAAGCAAGAGCAGAAACGCTTTTACTTTGTATATAAGAGCAAGAGCATAAACAATCCATTCAGAATGTACTGAGTATAGCATGAGTGTTCTACAGAATTACCATGTCTCTATCTCCGAACGCAACCGATTGACAACATTGAGGATTCGATCTTCGAATAATGGACGGAATTCTCTTTATTCCTGTTATTATTTTGTATTGATTTTATTAGCAAGGTAAGAAACATTTATTTTTTTATAATTTGAGACTTATTTTCACATAAGTAACAATTTTTAGAATATGTGAATTAATCAAATTTTTCTTAACCCTCAGATGGTAAAAAAAAATAGCTCACTGAAAACTATTCAAGAAATAATGGCAGCTCTTGAAGAGGAATCGGACAGCTCCAGTGATGAATAAATTGACGCAGTTTATATCCCACCGGTGGTCGACGAGTTAAAAGATGAAGAAGACATAGACGACAATATCATGTGCAAGAAAAGTATCCAGAAGGACGTAATGGGAACTTTTGAATTACACAAAGGATCTAAAGTGTTCAGTGACAATAGCGGAACTGAGGAAGAAGGAAAACTGAAAAACAAAAGGCAAAAAGTGACAGCGGAAGAAAAAGATAATATTGATAATGTGCTACCAAAGTGGAAAAAAATGAAACTGGCCAGGTTCATCAATGTGCCAAATTGCAAAGACGAACACCGTGAAATTATGAAAGGAGTCTTAGGGGGTAAGTCACCATTGGAAGTATTCATGCTTTCATTCAATGAAGAAGTTATGAATAAAATTGTGCAGTTCACAAAAAAATATGCCATGGAACACAATAGGCATGCTTTCGAGTTTTCTATTAGGAATCTTAAAAATTTCTTGGGTATTTTAATTCTTTCGGGATACCATTCACTGCCACAGTGTGATATGTATTGGTCTCTCGATGAAGACCTTTAGTGAGAAATTGTATGAACCACAGTAGATTCCGTAGCATTAAGCAAAATACCCATCTGTCTGATAATGCTCAGTTGGACAGGTACGACCGATTTTCCAAATTGTGCCCAATTTTTCAAATGCTAAATGAGAATTATTTGCAATTTGTTTTTCCTCACAACCTATTGGTAGATGAGCAGATGGTGCCTTACTATGGTCGACACTGCCAAAATGTTTATTAAGGGGACACCAGTCCGATTTGGTTTTAAGTTATGGTGTTTGTGCTCGTCAAATGGATATCTTTATAGATTCAATCCATACGGTGGCGCTACATCTTTTACGGAAGAAAAAACAAAATATGGCTTGGGCGCTAGTGTTGTACTAGATTTGCTAAGTGTTTTAACAGTTCCCTCAGAACACAGTATTTTTCGACAACTTCTTCTCCTCGCATAGACTTTTTCAAGTTCTAAATCAGAGAGGAATTTTTGCCACTGGGACGATTCGAGAAAATCGCACTGGAAAATGCCCCATGGAAGATGTTAAGAGTATTCGGAAAAAAGGAGGGTAAATTTGACTATTCTTTTGATGACTGTTCAAAAATTATTGCTGTGAGGTGGAACGATAATTCTGTTGTTACAGTAGTAAGCAACAACATTGACATTTACCCATTAGTAAATACTAAGAGGTACAGCTGTAAAGACAAGAAAGAGATTTTGATTCCACAGCCACAACTAATTTCCAAACATAATAAGTATATGGGAGGGGTAGATTTGCATGATAATGCTGTTGCTAATTACCATATCCGTGTGCAAGGAAAAAAAAGGTGGCGGCCACTTTTCACCAACATAATTGACAGTGCCGTAGTGAATGCATGGAAGATTTACCTTTTGGCATCAGAGGAAAGCATTTCCCAAGTTAACTTTCAGTCTTCCCTGGCTGTATCTCTAATAAAATGTGAGGATAATAATATTCAAGATGAATGTCATAGGGAGATTCGCAAAGAACCTAGTCCAAGCTCAGGACGGCCACCAGTGGGTTCTTTACCACGTGAAATTCAGATAGGGTTGGACATATAGTGGTAAAACATGAAGAAAAAGCAAGAAGAAGGTGCCCATTATGCCATAGCCATACAATTTTTATGTGCCAAAAGTGTGGAGTTCATCTTCACCCAGATTGTTTTAAAAAATTTCATGAAAGTACTTAAGTGCATATATGTTTTTTTTGGGCCAACAGGATAGTCCTTTCGGCCAATGGTCAGTAAACGCACCATTTTATATTTCTGTTATTAATAATGTTATTGTAATTTTTATTGATTATGTCTAATCTGATGTAAAATAAGATATAATCAATAAAAAAATTATCAATATATTTTTTTCGGTCCTTGGCCGAATATGGGTTAAATAAGACATACAGGTAATCCCCTACTTTTGTACATAAAGTGTTCCTGAAAACATGTACGAAAGTTGAATGCACAAAAGTCGAACAATAGACTTACATGTTATAATGGGGGTTCCGTTCCCAGAGAGCCAAAAAATATTTTTAAATCACTAATTATGGTATAAATGTTTAGTTTTTTGAGCAGGGGCCTTTTAGACACAATCGTCGACGATATATTTCCAGCATTTCATACATGTTCTTTAATTTTGTTCTTTTCCTTCACAATTGAACACACAATCGACCAGCTTAAGTCCAATGAGCGACCAATTGAGGCTAAAGATTCGCAGCTTCATTCATAAATTCATATCTTCGGTCATTTGGAGAGTTTTAATCTTATTTTCGATCTTTAAGCCCTTATTTAGGTGCATATGCACGGAAATTACCAAGGACAACATACTGGCAACCATGGAATCTTATTACTGAAATGTTAAAAAAAATTACCAAAACTCGAGTATAAATTCAAAATATGAGCGAATTCGAATGAGATCGAGTAATTGACGGCAAGAATAAGAATCCTCATTCATTTTGGCGTGTTTTAGCACGAATTTCACATCGATAACTTAATTTTAAGATATTTTAAAGAGTAAAACCAAAACCAAAAAGGTGATTTTTACGTGTTACCTTATGGGAAACAACATTCATCATCTGGAGTCCAACCCGTGACCTATTCTGAAATATTTTTAGTCACAACGCAAAGATTTATTAACACTGAAATCCTGAGAAATTTCAGGCTTCTAAGTTTATTTCTAATCAAGTTATTCACAAAATTAGAGCATTACGCATGAGCATGATAATGACCATTACGAATTTACAATACACCCTTCCCTCGCCAACCGTGGGGGTTAGAGACTTGTGACGCGTGTCTTTCTCGGACCTCTGGTTGCAGAAAAATAGTTACTTTACAAAATTAATAACAGCTCTTCATAAAACAAAGATGCAGATTTGAAATTTTACATGGTCATTTAGATGTGTGTTCTCTATTTATTTAAAATTTGCTAAGAACCGGACCATCCGTTTTGGTTTTAGAAGGCACTAAAGTTAGGTATCGGGTCTTGAGCGCCGAAAGAAGGGCACTTTTTAGGCACGTTTCACTTACAGCGTGAGCGCCTATTATCGTCAGTCTGTCCGTCCATCCGCATGTTCATTCTCGGCTTCTACCAAACGGATTTTCATGAAATTTCATATTAAGGTCTTTCAATCAAATATAATAAGAAAATCGCAAAAATGAATGACGTACGCCAATCAGGGGTACCACTTTACTGGGGACAAAAAATTAAATTTTCGTCATATCTTGTAAAGTATTGCTCATATCAAAATATTTTTCAAATAATAGTTGTAGAACTGGTAGAGTATTTTCTTTCCTATACATTTTTATTGTAGGAGTGGCTGTTATCGAGAAAATTAAACAAGAATGTCTTATATCGAGTTGAACTTAGAAAATTTCTTGCATGGTTACTTCATTGTTGCTAACATAAACAATCTCCCAAACGTTTAATTTCCTTATATGTGCATGTAATATTATTAAATAGGAAGCAAATGGATTATTTATGATGAAGAAAAGAACTTTAAAATGCTATTTCCCTTACGTACAGGTATATAATTGCTTTCTATTACTCCATTGCACGAAACGCGCCCATTTGTGATACGTTGTACACTTTCCTAACTTGTTTTGTTCTCACCTCAAAATCACAATTATAAAAATACCTTTAAAATATCACTTTATGATCGTTCAACGCAGATTGAAACAAGCTAAAGTTTGGTGTAAAATACATTGTAATCGGGGCGAGCCGTTATCAATCTACTTTGCCTCAAACTCGGGTATACATACTTTTGAAACCGATAGTAGTACTTCTCAGTTTACACGTGGTCCTAACACTTCCCTACAAGAAGGTGCATCACCCTTGGATTATTTTTTGTTATTTTTTACGGAAGATATGTTGGACCACTGCATCAAGCAAACTAATTTGTATGCAACGCAGAAAATCTCAACTGTGTGCAGAAGTGAAAATATTTGGAAAGATCTCACTGTAGATGAATTCAAAGCTTGGTTGGGTGTTATTTTCACGATGGGATTTCATGATCTTCCTAGCATCAAAGACTACAGGTCCACGAATAGAGCCCTAAATGTACCAGGAGTATCAGAAGTCATGGCAAGGGATAGATTTCAGTAAATTTTGCGGAACTTTCATATAAATGACAATGAAAGGCAGCCTCCAAAAGATAGCCCAAATTTTGATAAACTATATAAAATTAGACCTGTTCTGGATAGTTTGAATAGCAATTATAAAAAAAATTATAACTTCTCCGAATATCAGGTAATAGACGAGGCTATGGTGAAATTTACAGGTCACTCCTCAATGAAGCAATATATTCCAACGAAGCCAATCAAAAGAGGATTCAAGTGGTGGGGAAGAGCAGATGGAACATCGGGATTTGTTTATCACCTAGAACTTTATACAGGAAAAGGAGCAATTAAAAATAATAATTTCGGTTTAGGTGGAAATGTTGTAATGCAACCTGCAGAGCCTCTCTATGGGTCAGGCTGCACCATAATTTGCGATAGATTTTTCACATCACCTATGCTTTTCACGGAACTATCCAAGAAAGGCTGAGAGCCATAGGGACTGCAAACACAAGCAGAGCGGATTACCCCAAAGAATTGGTCGCCATGACTAAGCGCTGGAAGGAAAGCAAACAAGGGCTCTCCTCCGGCTCGCTCGTGTCCTTAGGGTGGCATGACAAAAGGACCGTCTTCTTTTTGTCACTACGTTACGACACACCCACATATCCAATGCAGTGCGTAGAAAGGAAAAAGAAGGATGGGTCGAAGGTGGAAGTGTGTTCCTCAGATATAGCCATATTGTACAATAAATTCATGAGTGGATTAGACAGGAACGATCAACTATGCAGTTACTACAGCTTACACACCCATTCAAAAAAATGGTGGCATGGATTAATATTTAATTTAATTAATAGGACTGTAGTAAATTCATTTATCTATTATAAACAAGCTACCAATAAGCCACCCTTTTCTCTGAAAAGCAAGAAGACGCACCTCTCAAGCATTCGCGAGATATTTGCATTTAAATTTAGCGAACATACTAGGGGTCCAATGTATACCCTAATATGAGTCGATATTGTCAGCTGAGGCAGTGGCTGAGTTGGTTGGGCGTCGGGTTCACGAATTTTTGGGCGCGAGTTCGATACTAACACTCAAATTTTTTTTTCAATTTTTATTCTTTGATTTGTTTCTATTGTAGAGCTGTCAATAATCGATTTTCGAAAACCGATTCTACTTACCGATTTTCGACCGCCGTTTTAAAAGTCGAAAACCGAAAAATCGAAATCGATTTTTACCGAAAAGTCGAAATCGATTTTTTTTACCGAAATGTCGAAATCGGTTTTTTTACCGAAAAGTCGAAATCGATTTTTTTACTGAAATGTTGAAATAGATTTCTACTGAACTATTGAAGTCGGTCTTCTGGATGTCTACATCGATTTTCTCAAAAAAGCCTACAGTATGTGACCGTGGAACGAAGTGACACCGCATCGTATCCGTTGTCTATGGTAACCCGATGTGCTACGGATCTGAAATTTGGAATGTAGGTAGAACTCCGGGTGAAACAAGTTCGAAAAATAAAATTCTGAAATTCATACTCCAGAACAGACATATAATGTAATGGTGACGGCTCACTTATAAATACTGCTCCTACTATTTTATTATATTTGGAGTAAGATTAAGTAATGATTAAGTTATAATTAAGTAAAATTAAGTAATGTATATGTATGATTGTAGCAGTAAATGTAAATCATCATCTGTGTTTTTCATCCTATTATGAAAATATTACTGCTGTAATCATAAAATGCAGCTTACGAACAAGGATTACTGTAAAGTGCTTCCTTTTCAAATCCTAGAAGAATTTGCCGTTTCTTATTTCACCGCCAAGATGAAAACGTCGCCTGCTGGGAAACGGTAAGGTCCGAAATAGCCTTGAATATCCACGGGTCCATCTGCAATTGTCCGCTTTAATTATCCTTTATTTTTTATTTATAATGGTATTTGTCAGACCAAAGGGCAGTGGGGTATCAGCGTCACACCGCCTTGATTGTTTTTGTGGAATGAGAAAATGAAAGAAAGGAAAATGGAAGAAATGCAAACCTCGATGCATCCTTTGTGTAGAGATTGCCATAATCGAATAATTTCCATAATAGTATGTTTTTTAATTATTATAAATCGAAAAAAAATAGTGTTTTTAATCATTTTAAATCGAGAAAAACGACATAGATATCCAAAAGACTGACTTCCCCAGTTCATTAAAAAAAATCGATTTCGACTCCTTATTTATAAGTGAGCCGTCACCATTACATTATATGTCTGTCCTGGAGTATGAATTTCAGAATTTTATTTTTCGAACTTGTTTCACCCGGAGTTCTACCTACATTCCAAATTTCAGATCCGTAGCACATCGGGTTACCATAGACAACGGGCACGATGCGGTGTCACTTCGTTCCACGATCACATACTGTAGGCTTTTTTGAGAAAATCGATGTAGACATCCAGAAGACCGACTTCAATAGTTCAGTAGAAATCTATTTCAACATTTCAGTAAAAAAATCGATTTCGACTTTTCGGTAAAAAAAATCGATTTCGACTTTTCGGTAAAAAAAATCGATTTCGGCTTTTCGGTAAAAAAAAACCGATTTCGACATTTCGGTAAAAAAATCGATTTCGACTTTTCGGTAAAAATCGATTTCGATTTTTCGGTTTTCGACTTTGACTTACCGACTTTTCGATTTTCGACGGTCGAGTTACCGATTTTCGAATAAAATCGAAAAAAATTGACAGCCCTATTCTATTGTCTAGTAATTTTTGGGATATATTATTTGCTGAAAGTTTACTGTATTTATAATTACATTTTCACTAATTAAAAAATATTTTTCGCAATAAAGTTGAAAAAGAATTGGATTAGAATTATCAGCAAAAATTAAATGGGAATAAGGGCCGTTTATCACACATATTCAACTCTTTTCTTTTACAGGGAGCTAATGCTTCATTGCAAATTATTATTGTACACATTTATTAATCGATTTTATTATATGACGTACAATGTTTCGGGTGGTAGTTATCGTAGAAACATGAAAAGCAGAGATCTAGATACACCATGCACACCAGAGGCATATCCAGGGGGGTGCGTATGGTGCTACAGCACTCCCCCTGGATATCAAAAGCAATCAATTTTTCTACTTTAAATACAAAGACTTCAATAGATATACAGAAGAGATCAAGACGACGGCAATGGCTCTAATGTAATAACCGCTTTAGTCGAATCGAATAGTTCTGCCAAGCGTTCAACCGCGCTGATTCATGTAAATCTACTTTTACTTTTGTATTCCCAATTTCTGCTATGTGAACGACGAATGTCAATGTCACTGTGGCCTAGGGTTACTGTTATAATTACTTTCGCTCCTCAAATTTCCCCAGTTCGTGTTAATTTTATATGAATTCAAAATAATTTTCTTTTTTCATTAGCGGAAAGGTTCGAAATTACAAAATTTTACTAATAATTTTTCTGCCTCCCTCGGGATCGCACAAAGTATTCCAACAAATTAAAACAAACTCCTAACAGCACCCTCCTTCGCAAAATCCAAGATACGCCCCTGATGCACACGTTATTAAACCAATTGATTGACAGGCACAGTTATTTTTAAAAGATTTTGCTGGAAAACACACATCATTCACATTCACAAAAATACTCTTTTCGCTTGTCAGTTTCGAGGCATACAACGCGTACCTAATCATATCGTGAAATACTGGCGCACTTAATTGGTGATGAAGCAACGAATATAATTGGATTGCATCCTCACGTGATGATATTTCACAGTTTTGTTCTATTAAAAATGAGCAATTCTGCATCCGCTTAATGAAGTTTTTAACCTGCTTATAAAAATACACATCACAAGGTTGGCAGAGTGGAGTGCATTTTGGCAGAATAAATTTGACAGTGCATGTTGATTCATCCTTATCGTCAACAAAGATTTAGTCATACACTTTGGGGTTAGTCTGACCTCCCCAAGAATCAATTAGCAGAAGAAACTGTTCATTTTTACATAAGGTAGAAGAGCGTTCTGCAAGAATAATTTGTACAGCTTTGCTGTTAGTTTGCCTGATATCAAACATGATGCAATTACATTTCCAAACTCACTCGTCAAGTTATTTGTGAATGTGAATGATGTGTGTTTCCCAGCAAAATCTTTTAAAAATACCTGTGCCTGTAAATCAATTGGTTTAATAACGTGTGCATGGTGTAATCTAGATCTCTGCTTTTCATGTTTCTACGATAACTACCACCCGAAACATTGTACGTCATATAATAAAATCGATTAATAAATGTGTACAATAATAATTTGCAATGAAGCATTAGCTCCCTGTAAAAGAAAAGAGTTGAATATGTGTGATAAACGGCCCTTATTCCCATTTAATTTTTGCTGATAATTCTAATCCAATTCTTTTTCAACTTTATTGCGAAAAATATTTTTTAATTAGTGAAAATGTAATTATAAATACAGTAAACTTTCAGCAAATAATATATCCCAAAAATTACTAGACAATAGAAACAAATCAAAGAATAAAAATTGAAAAAAAAATTTGAGTGTTAGTATCGAACTCGCGCCCAAAAATTTGTGAGCCCGATGCCCAACCAACTCAGCCACCGCCTCAGCTGACAATATCGACTCATATTAGGGTATACATTGGACCCCTAGTATGTTCGCTAAATTTAAATGCAAATATCTCGCGAATGCTTGAGAGGTGCGTCTTCTTGCTTTGGCATTTTTCATCAATAGGTGTGTGCTACATGCTCACCAAGTTTCAACCGAATCGGCGACGAACATGTCGTAAGGTCCCCTTGTTAGATATAATCAAAGACATAATTGGAGGTTACAGTGGCAGAAAGATTCCTGGGCACCAGGCAAGTACTCCTCATCTGCATAATTTCAGAGAATGTAGAGAATGTCATTATCCCGAACCAGTTGAAAGGAATGAAAAGAATGTATCGTTGCAAAAGGAATGTGTTGTATGTAGGGAAAAAGGATTAAGGAAAAGGACAAGTTTTGTGTGTGCAGTTTGCAAAAAAGGGTTGTGCATTGACACTTGCTTCAGAGTTTATCATATGAATCTACAGTAACTAAGGAAGCCGAAGCATGAGTAAGTAGCTAAATAATTTAAATAAAAATTTATTTCGATTCAGAAAAAAGCAGATTAATATCAATGTTCTCTTTGTATTGTACATTTACTAAAGACATCCCATAATTAGCAATTTTCTGAAATTTAATTCAGTCCCTAATGAGTTAAAGTTAAGGGGCGCAGTAATCTTCAATAAACTTTGCAAACTAGTGTCTATGGAGCCAAAAGTCGATACATGTGTCTCTTTATTTTTATCCTTCTGTCCACCAGCGAAGTTTGGTCACGGTTCGTGACATCAATGCCTGGTCCTCCCCTTGTAAGTTGCAAAATTTAAAAAAACAGGAAACAACAAAAAAAGAATACAAACTAATGAGATTCCACAGTGGCATCAGCCGACTGTCTAAACCAGGGATGCACAACTCAGAAGTTGACACGGGCCAAAATCGACCTTGATTTGATCTAAGCAGGCCACACTGAAAATTCTGTCCATAATAAGAACTTAACTACACTATTGTCGATTTATTAATTACCATAACAAATTTTACAGGCAATTTTTGTGATAAAAAATGAAGTGGCAAATAAATATAATTTACTTGCAAATTTTAATTGTATTTTTGATATAAAAGGAATTAACCAGCTGAGTTACTCCCAGCTTCAATCGGGCCAAACAAAAGGTGTTGGCGGACCACATTTGGCCCATGGGCTGTATGTTGTGCACCCCTGGCCTATACAAATGCCAAGCGGCACCAGCCATGCATTCTACGTTAAGAGTGGAATTCAACAATTAAAAGTGTGGAACATGTTAAAAATAGATCGGTATAAATAACTTAAATTTTCAATATTTATAAGGTTACACAACATAATATCAGGAAATAGTGTTTTATTTATTAATTGTTTTATGCAAATAAATGAATGATAAAAATTATGATAATTGGATAGTCCTAAGTTATAATGAATATCTGCCATAACGAGCATTCTCTCAACTATTATCAACTCTTGACTTTTAGCTGTAGTTCACATATGAGACAGCTAAAATGAGAAGTGATGCGCACTCAAAATTGAACCTACCTGGAGGACTGTGAGGTTCGCTTCCCTTGAGAGGGTTGTCTTCTCATCATCATTTGGGTAAGCATAATATCTATGCTCAAAGAGCCAACGCTTAAGGATTTTCACCGACTGTTTTGGCAGATTCCCCCTCCGTCTGCGAGAGGAGTGGCTACCTCCCTCGCCACTTGAGTATACCCGTGTTGCATTGCTGTTGCTGCTGATTTGTCGGTGGCGTAAATCAGATGATAGGGTGCCACCTGCATGACCTTTTCGCTGACTCTCGGTATCGGATGACGAAGGATCATCACTCCCAGAAGACGGAAGCCTCTCTCTTGCCACTGAAACAAAAGCTTCTTTTGAATTAAGAAGCCAATCACAAATACTAATATAACTTAAAATAACCATAGCATTTTGTTACGTCTTTAGGATTTTAAGGTGACTATAGGGAGAGGAAGAGACATACAATTGCCCATGCAGAAAGATTAAACTATAACTAAAACAGGTTTATCATAATATCCTTAAATAACATTGACCGTAATTCTAATAATTGAAAGGACAAATTTTTGTTATCACCAATTAGAACAAATTCAGAATGAAATGATTGAGAAGGAGAACAATTCTGAACTTGCACATAAGTTATTTTCCACCATTTAACTCTTCAAATTCAAATTTTTATACTACTAAAGCCAAAATAAATCTTAAATAAATAATTGTAGAAATGGATTAGAGGAGGCAGAGAAACAATAAGTTGAGACAGAATACCTAATCCAACAAATGTAAAATGCCAATGTTCATATTTCAGCTAAAAAGAATAATAGTAATGAAGTTTAGGACTGATCATGGTAACATTGACATGCAGGCAATCAGAGAGTAAAGGATATAGTTGAAGATCTGTATTAATCTGTATCAATCTGCTCTAAACACTCCATGAATCATACATAGGCTATTTGCATGATACCAACTAAGTTTTGGAAGTTAAATCTTTTATCAAACATGCATTGCACATTTAAATATTAATTTAATCAAGTTTTCACAAATTTCCCCATTGTCATATTCATAGCCAGTAGATAGTTCCTTGGCATAGCATGCTCACATTACTTGATGGAAGGGTTTTGTTCCCTGTTAAACATTTAGTAAAATATTTATTCACACAAGTCAACAATTACAGACAAGAGACCTACAAAGACTTCTTTAGAAAGTTTTCTCTGAATCAGTCTGACAATGAGTCAACCAGACAGACAGATAAACGCCTTTATTTAGGGCAAAATTGAGACTGTGAAGTCCCTTCTTACCTTTAACCCTTTCTTACATTTAACCAGAGGGAAATGAAAAATACAACCTTGGAAATGTCACTTTGTAAAAAACAAAAATTTATGTAGATAATGGAAAATAAAGGTCTTACAACTAAGTCAGGGTATTTTGGCATCCCAGGCAAGATATCATACCAGCATCACCTTAAGATAATTTTAAAAAGACATACATTGCAACTTATTACTTGCTCCTTAAAAATTAAAACACTGACTACAAAAAACTGAACAAATTCCACTTATATTTGGCCTTTTCCAAGATATATATTGCTAGCCAACATTAAACTACTTGCAAGCAGCGTATTGTTGTTTGTCAAAAAGGTGTTCCATAGATTATGGAACCCAGGATAGCTGCTTGGCTCAATGGTATCTCGGGTCAGCCCTGCCTGCAGGGACACTTGTAAAGAACCACCTACTGATTGAGTGACCATGTCAGAACACTGCAGGAATAAATGTGTTGAGAATGTAACATAACAATAAAAGAGACATTCTCCACCAATGCCTACTTTAAAATAATGCAATATTAAATTAAAAGGATGGTATATCTATAGTATATTGAAGCTTCTGACATAGGACATAAAAGGATACAAATTATGAGGCACTTTCAGATGAGCTAGAGACTTAAAATTTGGCTCGATTATAAGTTTTTCGTCACAACCAAAGGAAAAAATAAAAAGTTGTTGAAATTCAAATTTTCAGAGGCTATTTTTGCCCCATTATTGCCCCATAAAAAGCATGTAAATCAATGTAGAGGTGTTTATCCCTTTAAGGGTCACACGATCTGAGGGCAATTTTACATAGTCTAATTGTGGCTAAATATTTAGCATTATTTTTCAAGATAACTGTAAAAATTATTTTCAAAATACGGTTCTGTGAACATTATGAAGCATTGTCAATATTCTTTATAAAAATCTATGCCAATTTAGCCGAAAAATAAACAAATTAAACACAGTGACAAAAAAGCGCTGGCTAAATATTTAGCCACCACCTTAAGGAGTTATATTTCTTTTTAAAATGATTTTCCATCAAGATTCAAACACGGGACTTGAACTATAGGAAAGACTAAAAATTTCAGTTTCTTATTTTTGAAGACAGAATTCAAATCCGTGTAGAATTGGCAAAAACTTTTGGTTTTTATCAGAAAAAAGTGGAAATTTTTCTGGGACCCAACAATCGACTGTCATGACAATGAGCTCAATGCTTGTATATGAGTAAGCTTTTAATGGGAAACAGAGGTCTATACCATAATGCCGTTAGTATTAAACTATGACAAATGGACAAAATCCAATATTGTAAAAATTCCTACTTTTAGGGGTTTTTGTGTGCCATTATTGCCCCCATACTAATATTTCTAAGATTTGCAATTTTTAGGGGCTGTTTAGTCTCATTATTGCCCCATACGAGGACAACAATTGTAATGAAATTCCAGATGAGCTACAGGCTTGAAATTTGGCAATGGTAAAAATCCGACATTGATAAAATTATAATTTTTAGAGGATGCTTTTACATAATCACTGAAAGTATGCTGAAATGCATGCATTCTGCAAGCACTGTCTACTAGTATATTATATGTACACTCATTCTGAAAATGTACCATGTTATATGAACTCAGCTTTACATTATTAAAGGGAGACATATTTTTTAAAAATCCCTCCTCCTAACAAAATTTCCCAAACCCATCCTCCTGATTCACTGCAACAAATCGAATATAATAGAAAAAATCTTACGTGTCCAGCATATAACTTTCTCCATACAGAGTAATGAATATGATTTCAACAGTATTCCTAAGATGCTTTCAACACCAGCATCCTAAACAAATATTGTTGGCAATTACATGTGATTAACTTTTAAACATTAAACAATCCATTTTATGAAAAAAATGTTTCAAACAAAACTATTAGAAAATTATATTATATCTACAACCTTGATAATAACAAATATGTACATAAATTAAGTCCTCAAGGAGATATTTGAAAAAAGTGAAAATATACTCAGGAAACCTTAAAACATTTCTATTGAAATCTTGAATTTGATTTTTTTCAAGAAAACAGTACTTTTATACTGTATATAAAGAAAGTAAAAATGTTTCATGCAAATGTGGGCATGTTCATACTTTGGACAAAGGCTGCAATTCCTAGCTGGCTCTGACTGTGGAGCATATCACAGGCTCCCCAGTCGTATAAAAATATAGTTCAATTCCTATCTACTAGAGGCAGGGTTGCTGTTTCTTGGCCCCAAATCAAAACTCTCAGCTTCGCCATGCCGCAGCAAACATTGGGCTAATATACTATAGATAATCAAAATACAGTAAACTCACAGTTATCCGGCACTCATGCAACCAGCATCTTCTGCCTCTCGATTTTTTTATTACATCTAGTTCGGAATGTTACCACCAAAATTGGCACTTTCAGCAAATTTCTGTTTACATCTCAAATGTTACTGCTAAAATTGACATTTGCAGCAGTCACAATATGCAACTTTCGATGTTTCTTGGACTCTGTGTTTGTGTTAAATAAAATAATTATGCACACCCTTTTTAAATGCCTCCTAAATCTCCAAGATGTGTTAAAGGTAAAAAAAGAAAATGGGTTGTGCTAACCTTAACCCAAAAACTTCATATAATAAAATGTTTAGAGAAAGGTGAGTACCGTGATGTTTTAATGAAAGAGTTCAATGTCGGTTCTTCCACCATTTATGACATTAAGGTACAGAAATCATAGTTAATGAAATAATAATAATTTATTCATCCTGGGATTTGTACATACAAATATAGGACAAGTCAAAAAAGAGAAAAACAAGTAATGGGTATAAAAATAAATTTTCATAAATAACTTTTATATTTTAACATTTATTATAATCGTAACTTCAAATTTGGTGAAATTACCTGCATAAGTTACCTTTTACTGGTGGAGGCGGTGTTATATTCAATTAATCTGGATATCAAGGCTGAGGCATTTCTTGTCGTATTCAAATCAACGAAGCGCAACACTAGTAATATCAAAGGTAAATAATCGGTACTATTACACTATCATTATGGGCGTAAACGTGCTTTGATTGCTTTTAATACGAGAGAGAGGAAGGGAGGGGACAAAGGGAGGGAGGGTGAGAGAGGGAAATGACTTTCGATACAATTAATGTTACTGATGCCAATTTGATCTCCATAAATAGCTTCAACGATCGAATCTTTACTCCCGTTGATATTTCAATGGGCATTACGCTAGTAAGGTTTTAAAGGAGAAATATAAGACTCTGATTCCCATTAAAAGCTTACCCATATGAAAGCATTAAGTCTGTTGCCTAGGTAGCTGATTGTTGGACCCAGAAAAATTACCACTTTTTTCCAATAAAAACTATAAATTTATGCTAATTCTACTCGGATTGAAATTCTGTCTTCAAAAATAAGAAACTACAATTTATATCCTATCCGACAGTTTAAGTCTCGAGTTCGTATCTTGACGGGAAATAATTTTAAAGTGCAAATATAAAAACCTGTACACCAATTTACGTTTTCTTATGGGCCAAAAATGGGGCAAAACAGGGCCAAAATAGCCCCTCAAAGTGGGAATTTCGAAAGTTTCGGATTTTTTCCTTCGGCTGTGACCAAAAACCTATAATATTACCAAATTTCAAGTTTCTAGCACATCTGGAAGTGCCTCACCTTTGTATCCTGCCAAAGTGGTTACAAACTGCTATATATACCTATATATATATATCAAGTGAGGTTAATATAAAAGTTATTAAAAAGAAAACATTTAACATGTACATTAATACATTACATTATTAATTGGCAAACTCGGCAATGGAGTAAAAACATTTGTCTAACAGAAAGTTCTTCAGCAATCTCTTGAATTTAGATATGCTGGTCTCTTGTTTAACAGGAGGAGGGAGCTTATTGAAAAGTTTACAACCCATATACTGTCACCATACATTGATAAGTTATGTGAAGTTGCAGTCAAGTCCTTTTTTCTTCTAGCATTATGATTATGAACATCCATGTTACATTTAATTTCTAATAATTTATAACTTTCTCTAATAAACATAATAGAATAAAATATATACATACTTGGTAAAGTCAGTAATTTAAATTTTTAAAAAAGCCCTCTACAGCTAGCTCGGCTTTTAGCTTTAGCAATGATTCTGCCATTTTTTGGAGCTTAAAAAGTCGCAGAGCATGATGAGAGTGGCCCCAAGCAGCAATGCCATATTTAAGCCTACTATAAATAAGAGCAAAATAAACAGTAAGGACAGTCTCTTCATTGACAATTGAAAATCGGCGCACTCTTCATAAGCCAAAACTCGAACAATAGATTATTGCTATTTATGAATAGTTTTCTGTAAAGCGTTCCTAGACAGCCCCTATTTCTGGACCATTTCGATATTGCTAACAACCAAGTGAAAAATTACATTGACGTTTTTACAAAAAATGAGGTGTATTATACATGGTGTTAAGACAATTTTCACATTTCACTTATGAAAACATAGGTGCGTATTATAATTGGAAAATTACAGTAGCTTCTGAAAAAATTCTCCCAAACACATGTAAGACACAATCAGCCATTAATCTCACATCTATTATCCAACAGGCAATATACTATTAGAATCAATAATAAAAAATAAACAATGATCCCTTTTACTCTTCAGCTCATCTGGTTTACTCAAAGGGAATGAGTTTACAAATTCTCTTATAAAACATCAAATGAAATAAATTTCTTTTCTGAACATCTGTATAAAATATGCAAAATAAACAAGTTAGGAAAGTAATATTAATGACATTATAATATGTATAACCCTCTGATTTCCATTAAAAGCTTACCCATATAAAAGCATTGAGCTCGTAGCCATGGTAGTCAATTATTGAGACCCAGAAAAACTCCCACTTTTTTCCGATAAAAACTAAAAATGCATGCTAAATCTATTGGGATTGGAATTCCATCTTCAAAAATAGGAAACTACAATTTCTAAACTTTCCGAAAGTTCAAGTCCTGAGTTCAAATCTTGATGGGGAATAATTTACAAAAGCAAATATATAAACCTCATCACTGGACTGCCTTTCGTACACCGAAGTTGGACTTTCGTACGTCAGCAAAATGACGAACGAACATTTAGAGTGGTGATGCTGCTGGCTGCCAGCCACTAGTTTCTGCCGCGTCGCCATCTTTGCCTGTACAGCAGTGTTTATTTATGCAATTATTTAAATATTTCATTGTATTTTGCCCTATCTCTCTATATTATACAATCGACGATTGTGTTTAAAAGGCCCCTATTCAAATAACTAAACATTTATACCATAATTAGAGATTTTATAATAATTTTTGGCTCTCTGGGAACGGAACCCCCATTATAACATGTAAGTCTATTGTTTGACTTTCGTACACGTTTTCAGGAACGCATTATGCACGAAAGTAGGGGAGTGCCTGTACACTTGATGTTAATGGTGCCATAAGAGAAAATGAGATTGATAAATTACTTGCTAAGGAATGATGTGCAACTAATGGTTATTACCAATGCAGTTGCATGGTTTGTTAAAGGCATAAAAACCATAATCAACTGATGTTGAGTAAACTGTTAATTTGCTAATGGTAAAGCCATCTTGATTGATTATACAAATGCGAATAACTCTATAAAGGCTCGAGATAGAAACTTTAAATTTGGCATGAATACTAGACTCACATTTTAAATGGATGACGAAAAAACTCGGAAAAAGACCTGGGTTCGACTCCAAGGTAGACATTTCTATTTCCCATAAGGTAACACGTAAGAATCAACTTTTCGACATGGCGGCTTTTATTCTTATTGAGATTAAAATTAGAAAGAATTAATCTACGATCTTCGGATATGAGCCATTTTGAAAAAGAAATTATAAAGTTTCTTATTCTGTTCATCTTTTTTCGTCTAGAATTCGAAATCTCTCATGTTAAACGTTTAATTCATGTACTTTCGCGATATCTTGTCATGTTAACGGGATGTTGCCTTGCCTAACAAATACATTGTTAGACCTTGAGATCCCATTGTTATTACAATCCTTATGGGTATAAGAGTTCTTTGAATGCTTTTAATACGAGAGGGAGAGGAAGGGCGAGAGTGAAAGTGAGGGGGAGAGAGGCAACAATTTTAAGTTTAATTATAGATAACTCACTGCACGGAGCAGTATGCAGCGCTAATACACAATCGCTAATAATTACGTTGGTTTTCTGTTTATTTTGACGATGAAGACGTATTTAAAAAATCATATCAGTTAGAGAAATCTTTTATTGCCTCAAAGTATACACAACTTGGTAAGTACATTTTTTTATTCAAATTACAGTCGCTTAACCGACTCGCCAGATTAACCGACCTTTCATGCCACTAGGTCTGAAAATTGAAATCCACAGTCAAGTGCGACATTTTACATAAAAACGACTAGTTTAAAATAGTAAAAATATTCCTTTCACTCCGCAACAATGTCACGAGTTGTCCCTTGGGCAAAAATGTTTCTCATTACATACTAGTCTAGTACTCATCCGCTCTCAGTTGTCCACTCAGTTGGTTGCACGGCCCCCGCACTCGTATAGGGAAACGTGGACCGTCTAACTAGCCAATTAGGAGAGCTCTCCCTTTGGTAGGGGAAGAATTGGGATGAGGGTAGGTGGAAATGGTGGGTAGGGGAATTTTGACATAAACATACGTCCTATAACTGAAGCACTGGAACTGCATACAATAGCCATCCTAATCACGAACTAGTTGCAACAACGTTGCAATTCATACAAATTCCACGATTTTAACACGGAAGTGTCGTGACACTGGTTGGTTGCACTGTCAGTTGTCCACTCAGTCCGCTGTCAGTTGTCTCACTCAGTGTTCACACTAGTAAAGTTAATTGTTATTGTAGTTATGACATTTAATTAAATATTAAAATTATTAGTAGAATATGGGTGAGAAAAGAAAGTGGTTGTTTTTATGAAACCGAAGCTGGATGCTTTGGAAAGAATCGATAGTGGTGAGACAGTAAGACAAATTTCTGTGGAATTAGGTGTTGGTGAGACAACTGTAAAAGACTGGAAAAAAATCTCAAGAATCTAGAAGGATTTTGCTCTCAGATTGCATCACAAGTGTCTTTATGTTCCCATTCAACAATAACCCCTCAACGCCGAACGACGTGTCCTGCACGTCCAACAAGAACTTCGTATGTCGCCGAGTGACGTGTCCTGCACATCCGAGGTAGTGCTTGCTTTCTTTACTATTTAACTCACTTAATATATCATACATCTATAAAAGCATAATATATTTTGAAAGAGGAAACTTCGGGCTTTCCTGTAATGCATGTCAAATAATTGTACTATTGTTTCTATATTTTATAAACTACGTCAAAGTTTGCGATGAAATTTTCCTTTTTGCGCAGAAAATATGGAGCGTCACCACATTTAATTGTCTATTGATGCAAGGGATATTCATAAATCTTAATAACCTTTATATATTTTGAAAGAAGAAGCTTTCACCTTTCTAGTAATGCATATCTTATAATTTTAGTATAGTTTTTATAATCTACGTGAAAGTTTGCAATGAAATTTTCATTTTTGCCCTGAAAAATCGGTCCACCATCACCTTCTATTGCCTATTGACACAAGGGGTATTCGTAAATCTTAATAACCTTTACATATTTTGAAAGAGGAAGCTTTGACCTTTCTAGTAATGCATATCTTATAATTTTAATATAGTTTTTATAATCTACGTGAAAGTTTGCAATGAAATGTTCATTTTTGCCCCGAAAAATCGGTAATTACGCAAGGGAAATTCGTCAATCTGAATAAGATTGAGGAAGCTTCGGCCTCTTCAGTAATGTACGTCCTGTAATTTTTCTATTGTTACGGTATTTTATAATCTAGGTGAAAGTTTACGTTGAAATTTTCCTTTTTGTCCCGAAAATTTGGTGCACCAACACATTCTTTTGTCTAATTACGCAAGGCATATTGGTACATCTGAATAAGCTATACGCACTTTGATAGAGGAAGCTTTGACCTCTTCGCTAACGTACGACTTGTAATTTTAATATTGTTCTAACATTTTATAATCAACGTGAAAGTTTCCGATGAAATTCTCATATTCCCACAAAATTACGTTTTCTCTGCCTTGTGAGAAAGGTGTTCACCTGCTTGAGTTATGAAGGAAATATGTCTCCTATATGCTATGTACACAATCTAACTGAGATGCTTCTAAAAATCGCTTTTCAATTCACCAAGTATGCTCTTCGCCGATCCTTCAACGACCGATATCAGCCTTTGTTCCTCGCAGCCAAAGAAAGCACCTTTCGATTTCCACACAGCGCTTGGACTTTTCCTTCTTCTCCACAGTTAAAAAAACCATCCTCTTACCAAAATCGGATCTTTCTGTACCTTGCTGCATTTGACTTCACGAGTTTCAATTCCCTTCCCAGAAGACGTTCCCCCACCTCCTAGTAGCTGATAGGCACCTTTCAAGAATATTACGCTCCAACCTCAGAAAGAAGTCCTATGGCAGAGTGTGGAGAGAGGGTGAGGCCGCGCCAAGCAGTACCGAGGCCACGCGAAGACGAAATGAAGGGGCTTGTTCTGCTTTTTTTAAATTTTTTTTCAATGTTTACCTATTAAGTACTTCTGTCCCCCAGAAGCACGAAGCGACCCGTTAAAATGAAAGGCTAACTCAAAACCGTAACATTACTGATATTTTAGTGAATCATTGAGTGTTTTACATATTTTGTGGAAATTTGTCATTTTAATGGGATGTTGTCTTGGGTACCAATTATATTGTTACACCTCAATCTCGTGGGGAGGGAGAAGGGAAGGAGAGGCTGGAAGGGAGGGAGGGAGACAGCCACCGTTATTTTTTTCTTCCTCAAAGTATTCGAAAATCTTCTCTAGTTTCGTAAGAGGGGATGCTGATTTTGGTAAGAGGATGGTATTTTTTAACTGTGGAGAAGAAGGAAAAGTCCAAGCGCTGTGTGGACATCGAAAGGTGCTTTCTTTGGCTGCGAGGAACAAAGGCTGATATCAGTCGTTGAAGGATCGCCGAAGAGCATTCTTGGTGAATTGAAAAGCAATTTTTAGAAGCATCTCAATTAGATTGTGTGTACATAGCATATAGGAGACATATTTCTTTCATAACTCAAGCAGGCGAACACCTTTCTCACAAGGCAGAGAAAACGTAATTTTGTGGGAATATGAGAATTTCATCGGAAACTTTCACGTTGATTATAAAACGTTAGAACAATAGCAAAATTACAGATCGTGTATTACTGAAGAGGCCACAGCTTCCTCTATCAAAGTACGAATAGATTATTCAGATGGACGAATATGCCTTGCCTATTTAGACAAAAGTTTGTGGTTGCGCTCCAAATTTTCCGTGCAGAAACGAAATTTTCACCGCAAACTTTCACGGTGGTTATAAAATGTTAGAACAATAGTAAAATTACAGATCGTGTATTACTGAAGAGGCCAAAGCTTCCTCTATCAAAGTATGTATACCTTATTCAGATGGACGAATATGCCTTGCCTATTTAGACAAAAGAATGTGGTTGTGCTCCAAATTTTCGGCGCAGTAACAAAAATTTCACTGCAAATTTTCACGCTGATTATAAAACGTTAAAACAATAGCAAAATTACAGGTCATGCATTACTGAAGAGGCCAAAGCTTCCTCTATCAAAGTACGAATACCTTATTTAGATGGACGAATATGCCTTGCGTAATTACATAAAAGTATGTTGTTGCGCTCCAAATTTGCAGCGCAGAAACGAAATTTTCACCACAAACTTTCACGTTGATTATAAAATGTTAGAACAATAGTAAAATTACAAGTCTTGCGTTACCGAAGAGACCAAAGCTTCCTCTATCAAAATACATATATCGTATTCAGATTGACGAATCTCCCTTGCGTAATTACAGATTTTTTGGAGCAAAAATGAACATTTCATTGCAAACTTTCACGTAGATTATAAAAACTATATTGAAATTATAAGATATGTATTACTAGAAAGGTCAAAGCTTCCTCTTTCAAAATATATAAAGGTTATTAAGATTTACGAATACCCCTTGCGTCAATAGGCAATAAAAGGTGGTGGTGGACCGATTTTTCAGGGCAAAAATGAAAATTTCATTGCAAATGCATGTAGCAATGTTTGTGTGTGACGTATGATTTTTTAAGTGATACTGTTTAAAAATTTCATCTTTTATGTAACTACATAAAAATTTCATCAAAAAACATGAAAAACATCAAACGTTATGATTTTTTTAAATGTTTCGCAACTTTTTCGTGGTTTTTCAAAAAACTCCTTCGTCCGCTGAGGAGGGAATTCGTAAAAACTCCTCCGTCATAGAGGGGTTAAAGAAACCAAAATTGGAAATTATATACGATGCATATGGCTGTGGTTTATGCAAGAAAGACAACGCGGAACTCCAATCAGTGGACCCATACTCAAGGAAAAGGCCCTAACCCCACATTGAAAGACTGAAGGTGCGGAGAAATTTACTGCAAGTGATGGATGGCTCGGACGCTGGAAAAAACGTCATGGTATCCATGTATTAAGCATCAGTGGAGAGAAATTATCGTCTGATCAGCATGCTGCTCAAAAATTTTCACAGGATTTAAGAGAATTTATCGATTGAAAAAAATTAGTTGGAGAACAACTCTACAATATAGATGAAATGGGTCTAAATTACAAGATGTTACTTACAAAAATGATGGCAAAAAAGGACGAGTCTGGAGCATAAGGATACAAAAAATCCAAAGAAAGATTCAAAGTAGCCACCTGCAGCAACGCAGTTGGAACTCACAAATTGCCGCTTTTTATTGTTGGTAAATCAAAGAATCCTAGAGCTTTTAAAAACATAAATCGTTGTCTTTACCAGTTTACTACTGATCACAAAAATCAGCCTGGATGGACTCTGCATTATTCAAAGAATGGTTTTTTCATGAGTTTGTATCTTCTGTAAGAAGACACTTGAAGAAACTGAACTTACCTGAAAAGGCCATTCTCATTCTGGATAATGCTCCTTCACATCCCAATTGCGAGGAACTTAAAGATAGGAACATAAAGGCCATATTTCTACAGCCGAATGTAACATCCTTGATTCAGCCTATGCATCAAGGGGTTTTAGAAAGCTTAAAAAAAGATACAGGTGAAAATTTCTTAGTTCAGTTTTGGAAAATACAGAAGATAAAAATATAGGTCTTATGGAATCCTTGAAAGCCAACAGCATCAAAGATGTTGTTTATAACTTAGCATAAGTTTGGAATGAAATTCCAAGTTCAACATTTACTAAATCTTGGAGAAAACTTTGGCTCGAGGATGATATCACTGATAAAAATTCTGTACCAGAAGAAGGAAATGAAATGTCTATTACATGATGTAAGGCAAATTGAAGGTTCCGAAGTTGAACAGCATGTAGACATACAGCAATGGATCCAAGGTGACGATTTGTTGGAGAATGAAATTATGGACGATGCAGAAATCATACAGGCCGTGATGGAAACAGAAGGATCAAAGTTTGAAGAAGAAAAAGAAGAGGAGGAGGAAGAAGAATTAATCTCAGAGCAAAAAATATCTCATGCAGCAGTCAAAGATGCCCTGGATGTAGTTTTGCATTACACTGAACAACAGTCTGATTCAACAGTTAACAATGTGATGTTTATAAAAAAAAATGGAGGGACAATGCAGCTAAAAAACGCATTACTTTATCTAAACAACTGAAAATTTTTGAATTTTTAAAATAAATGACTTAAAATACATTTGTATCTGTATTGTCTTAATATATTGTAAGTAAATATAAATTCTTAAAATACAAACTGTGTATATGTACTTTTCTATGGTTCTCCGCTTTAACCGACCTTTTCGATTAATCAACTAACTGCCGGTCCCAACCTTGATGGATAAGAGGGCTTCTACTGTAATTAGTATGAATGTGTTTTATTCATAAATTGTGTTTGATTGGATATTAAACGTGTGAAATTATTCAAGTGATATATATTACTTATATATGAAGTATTTATATTCTCTTCCGCAACATAATGTGTAATGATTATTTCTTCAGTTATTAAACTTCTTTAAGTTCTTCATTAAACTTTCAATCTCCGGGTGGAGAGATGATGCGATTATTGTTGCAATTAAAAAGATAAATTACTAATAAATAATCATTGTCAGGATTTGTTTATATTATTGATTTGTATTTTATATATTTAAAACAGTAAAAATGCCCTTACTTTTTGATTGAAAATGTCTAAAGGTATTTTTAATAAGTAGTTTCCTTTATAAGACTCTGGGGTAAGGATTACAAAGACAAAAACATATCAATTATTTCCAAAGAAACTAACCTGCTATAACTTGATAACAGATTCTTCAAATACTAAAAGACGCACACAACTTTTTTATCGATATTTTTAAACATGATATTAACACTGGCAAATTTAAATATTTTCCAAATCTAAAAAATTACCTGACTAATCTTGAAGATCTAAAACCAGATGTTCACAGACTACAGATGCAATTCTTAGCAGTTATTGATTCGACCCTCGAACAGTTCTCTTCAAGATTTACTAAGTTCAGGTCATTCGAAGAAACAGCAAAATTCATAAAATATGCACACAAGGTAAAATTAAACGAACTGAATTTGGAAATGTTGCAATGGATTGATTAGCACGATTTTGAAATGCAGTTAATTGACTTACAGAGTAGCTGCATTTGGAAGCAAAAGTTTGTAGATTTAAGAGATGAATTAGAAAATATTGAAAGAGATAGATTAGTTGGATCAACACTGAAGAATGCAGAAAATGAAGTTCTGAAAGTATGGAATTCCTTGCCTGAGACGTTTCAATGCCTTAAAAATGTAACAATGGCAATACTGTCAATATTTTCCTCTACATACTCATGTGAATAACTTTTCAGTAATGAATATCGTCAAGTCTAATTTTAGGAGTAATCTTACCGACGAAGCTAGTGCAGCCTGTGTAACTTTAAAAATAACTAAGTATAAACCTGATGTAAAATATCTGTCATCCTCGGTACAGCAACAGAAGTCTCATTCACACTGAAAAATGGTTATTTTATTTTTCTTGGTATTTTATGCATTATATGAACCATTCTTATTAGATATTATTATTTAATACTGTCACACTGATATTTCTTCCCTTTTTTGTCTCATATTAATTATGATGTTATTATAAAATAATCTAATTTAAAACAGTGCAAACATATAATTAATGATTGAAACAGGTTTCCTATAACACTTCATTCATCTCAATATCTTTGTTATATACTCTTCAATCAAAAAATAAAAACAATATTTAAACTCTAAAATAAATAAATGAGAATGCCATTAATTAATAATTGTTTTTATTTAATAAAAAACATCCTATGCCCCTTATTATCGTAACAAAATCATCAATGTCCCCAACTCACACTATAGTTGGCACGTGAGCCAAAAATATTCTCTTAGTTCATTAAATTTGGCACTCATTCACCAAAAGGTTCGCCACCCCCAGCCCTACAGGCTTCTGCAGAACCCAAGGGTACCGGGGAACCCAGTTTGAAGACCTATGCTCTATACCAACCCAACCCAACCCAACCTTTTTGCACAAGTGAGCCACAACGAGGTGTTAAGTATCTGATGGGGCCACATCGTAACAAAAAATAAACAAAATTATTTACTGACCTAATCAGCAATTAATGTTAAATTTATGAAATGAAGACATTTATTTATCAGAGATATAAACATATTCAATGTGATAGTTGAGGCTGCACTTTATTACAATAACTAAGTTATTAATATCTACTTCAATGTTCGTGACACACATTTTATATAATAATAGCCGTCATCCGTTGGTTGGTTGGTTGATCACGCTATGCAAACGCTAATAACTCGAGAAATAATAACGATAGAAACTCGAAATATGGTAGAGATGCTTGATTAGCACTTCTCCAGGTGATGACGAATTTAAATCGCGAAAAAATTCCTTGGTTCGTCTCCAAGAGGGGCATTTCCATTTCCCATTACTTAACATGTAAAACGCGATTTTTCGACGTGCAGGCTTTTATTCATTTGGAAATTAAAATTAGAAGAAATTAACAGACGACCTTCGGATTTGAACCATATTGAAGAAAAATTTATAAAGTTTCTTATTTCGTTCATCTTTTTTCGCCCACAGTTCGAAATATTCCATGTTAAACGTTTAATTTGCATATTTTGTGGAAATCTCGCCATTTTAACATGATGTTGCTATGTCGACCATTATCATTGTTAGCTTCAATACGAGAGAGAAAGAGAGGAAGGAAGGGGAGAGATTGGCGTGTTTTGTGGAAAATAATTATATTAATGTAAATATAAAAAAATTTAAGTATCGACAGTGTGATTTTAGAAAAACTGGAAATAAAAAGCATTCTTAAATTAAATTCTTTGTAAACCATACGTGCTTAAGAATTTATATTGTTATTCCTCGATTTAATTTCGTAACAATGGCCGAAGTTTGGAAACGAATATAAATTAAAATTCAATTAAAATTAAAAGGGCATTTAAAACTGTTAACAGGCAATTTTAGAAGAAACAACAGTGGATCTTTTAATGAATTGATTTGTTTTTATAAAAGGAATTTTGGTGCTTATTTAATACAGAGTAAGTTCTAAGGCTTATAATCCATTTAAATCTAATAACGGTGGCTATTATAGTTTAAAGAAAGAACTTTATTTATTCACTTGACCGAATGAATTAATTTTAGGCTAGCATTGCCTATTATAAAAGGAGTTACTTTGGAATTTACAGTATGTCAAGTGGAAGTTGCACTGAATTGACTCAAGTATTTTGGGTACTTTCCTGTTCACGGGAATACCTCAAAAAATAAACACGTATTGTTGTGATATGTTACGACGTATTTGTTTGTTAACAATGCGTAATAACGGGGGAATTACTTAAAAATCACACTTTTTTGAAACTTATTTATTAATAAAAGCAACATAATTACTAATACAATAAAAATTTATGTTACTAGGGGGCCAATATGTCTTTATGGCATTTAAAATAGCTGGAAATATGTCGATTTCTTTGTTATGTTGTCGCCACATGAATTCTTCTGCTGACATGCTTTCGCGTTGCATTTCCAAAATATTCTGTCTCAGAAGTAAAGTTTCATAATATGATCCTTCTTGCACATTCGCCCTTTAGATAAAATACCATGGTCTTGAAGCAAAGATACAGCTTCTTCTTCACTCCTCGGCAAGCTCCACAAATTCATCATTAAGGGATCAACGTAAATATCTTAACGAGATTTGTTACGCATTGTTAACAAACAAAATATCACAACAATACGTGTTTATTTTTTGAGTTATTCCCGTTAACAGTAAAGTACCAATTCAAAGCAAAAATCAATTTAAAACAATTGAAAGTTGTTGTTTCGGAAACTGAGAAGTCCAGAGTGGTGAGCAGACGCTAAACGACATTAACGTTATTTTATTACAAAATCTATTTAAAGTATTATCAGAGGCAATTGAAGATTGAACAAATTTTTTTGTTACCAGAATTCTGCTTATTTCATGAAATTGAAATGCTAATGCATTAATCCATTAAAATCTGTTAAGAGTGGCTATTTTAGTTGAAAGAAATATATGTACCTACACGGTACTATTATTCACTTTTCAGAATGAATGAATTCTAGGTTAACATTGCATATTATAAAAGGATTTTCTTTGGAATAAGAAGTTTGTTATGTGGTTATTTTAACTGAATTGAATCAAGTTCTCTTCTAAGTTTGAAATCAATTTAAAACTGGTGAAAGTGGTTGTTTCGGAAAATGAGAAGGCAAGAGTGCTGAGCAGACGATAAAGGATATTGAGGTACATTATATTCCAAAATCTATTTAAAGTATTATCAGAGGCAATTGAAGATTGAACCAATTTTGTGGAACTGGAATTCTGGTTATTTAATGAAATTGAAATCCTAATGCTATAATCAATTTAAAATTAATAACAATGGCTATTTTAGTAGAAAGAAAGGTACTATTTTATTCACAAGGAATTTCTGTGAGATTTTAGTTAATTAATTAAAACAGACTTATAATATAGAAATATTCGATGGTTAAAACAGTGCACAATTTTATTCTTCCGATTTTTACATGTTGCATTGACGAAAATTTAGATTCATTAAACCCGTTGAAATTCAACGGGCACTTATGCTAGTTCTTAAAATATTATTCAAATGATCGTCTGAAAGCCTTGTCCTACACTTCGACTTGATTATTTTCTTTTTTGAAAATGTTTTTTCACAAATATATGTGCTGCCGAAAATGGAGAACATGCCTGCTGCAAATGTCTTTACGTTCACAAATGTGTCCGACAATCCTGAATAAAAATCCAAAGGACTATTTTCTTTGTAGGTGTCTTTCAAAACATCAATGGCTTGCAGATCAATTCCATCTGAGACATTTCAGATTAGTCTTCTGGTGATACTTCAAATGGATTCTGAAACATTCTTATTTCCTTCGCATGTTTGTGAAAATCCCAGAATCTGTTCTTGAATTCTTCCTGAAAGAGTTTCAGGGCTTCAGAACATCTTTCTACAGGGGAATGTGAAACCATTTTTTTTGTCAGATGCTAGTTCCTTACAGCAAGAGAAGTGTGAAAAATTACCTTCACTAAACTGTTTCATAAAAATGTTCAACTTCTCCTCATAAGCTTTCACCTCAGCATATATGTCTGACACTAGCTTTCCTTTGCCCTGTAATCTTAAATTCAAATGATCTGTTATATTGCCTAAGAATGCTAAAGCCCAAACCCATTTTGGGTCAGAAAATGCTTCTTGAGATCTTCCTTTTTCAGTGAGGAAAATATCAATTTCATGACGAAGACCAAAGTAACATTGGAGAACTTTCCCTCTGCTAGGCCACCTAACTTCGGCATGGTACAGTGTTTAATTGTTCTACTGTGGGAACTTTAATTGCTGATTAGGTCAGCAACTAGTTTTGTTAATTTTTTTGTTACGAAGTACTTAACACCTCGTTTTGGCTCACTTGTGCAAAAAGTTTGGGGACCACTGCTCTACGTAGTCTTCATTATTCGCCCTTTTCATATTGTTTGTGCCGACATGCAACACCACTACCTCCTTTTTTCCCAACATTGTTCATATCCTCAGTATCTACAAATCTGCACAGATTACATCATATCAAACACATCAATTGTAATTTTCTGCACTAAGTCATTTGTTGAAATTTGGTTACCGCCGTCTACAATATCCTTGTGGAATCACATAATCTCCAAATATACTTAAAAATTAACAGTTAAAAGTAACAAAAGCAACAGCACTTGGACAATCTCACCAACATCGAGACACACAATGTTTCACTTGTGTTGAGAAGGAATGCCAGTCTGAATTCACTTTTCCCTGCTATCCAGCGGCTAGAGAGAAAAAGAACTGCTGATAGGACAAGTTTGCCACCAAATCTAACACCATAGCTCTTAGCGATCATGCATTCGCATTGGATGACTACAAGACGACGCTGTCAAACGTGGCAAAGACACTTAGGACAGTATTTATAGTCGTCCCCCAGATACTCCCCCAGCAAACCCCTTGCTAGGGGACTGTCAGGCAATTGCTTCCCGACAGTATTTATAAACGACACCCAGGAGACTCCATGTAGGGGTTTGCCAGGTTATAGATATGGCAACTATGTGATGAAAAATCGAGAATGTCGTTTTTGCCATTCAGTTGTTTGACGTTTTCCGGTGTATTCTGTATCTTATTAACATGGCGTCGAGAAATGCATCATTTTCGATGGTGGAGAAGAAAATCATTTGCGACTTGGTGGAAAGGCATAAGAACATCGTAGAAAATAAAAGGACGGACGCAGCTTCATGCGAGACCAAATAATCAGCCTGGAGAAACATTTGCAGCGAGTTTAACAGCAATCGGGATGTCGTAAGGAGGGACGACAAACAGCTGAAGAGGTAAGCTATGAACTAATTAACGGAAAGTTAATGAATTTGTGTTCTTTTGACGGGTGCAGCAACTCTCAATATGGTTATGATCGTCGAAACGACCATAATAACCATATTGATACCATTTTAACACCAATGGTTATAAACGACTTGACAACATCAAGGTAAATGCTAATGAACAAATTGTTATTTTGACGGGTGGAGTGCTTTAATTTTAAACAATAATTATATTGCCATTGTTATGATTATGGTGGTTTAACTCTTTGATCTTAATGGTATGCATGGCAGTCAAGGCAGAGGTCTGATTTTATATGAAATGGCCAATATGCATATCAGGAAATGTGAGTTATTAGAGCATTTTTAATCAGTGTTGGTTTGCATGAAAGATGGTATTGGAAGAATTATTATTTTAGCTTCTTATGATCAAGTGAAAACTTGCAATTTGTTCACGTTTGCCTAACTCAAGCTATTTTGTTTTGGGCTTCCTGTGCCTTATGATTGCAAATTCATAATATTTCAATTCACAATCCACTTCAGTTCCATTATTCGCCTCCACAATTTATTAAATAGCTTTGTATTAAATTTTCTTTGAATTTGTGAGGACAAATTATTTGTCAAGAATTTGCTATGTTAAAGGAAGAAATTGGTTACCGTCATATATTTCCTTATGAAATTGTTATAGTTAGGCACAAGTTTTGTATGACTTCTTATTATTGTGCACTGCTTTCATTAATTTAAACAAGTTTGTGGGCATGGCATAGGAATTCCATAGTGAATGTTTTTCAAGTTATACAATTTAACAATTTTAATATGATGATATTTTGAGTCTTTGAATGACTAAATAACATTTGTCATGGGCACTGAAATAGATGCTGAGAAAAGCTGAAGACAAATCTGAAGAAGCAGAAGACAAGAGGAGATGCATTACCGGATGGGAGGACTACCTCGAAGGTTTGAAGAGGACCCAATCAAATGATTGCAAATGATTTTCTTCTCCATTTAAAGCCTAAATATTAAGCCTCCACTCCTTTGTAAATATTAAATCTGTAAATACACTGTAAATATTATCCTACATTTATTTATTTGTATAAACAATATATATATTTTACATATGTAAACACAGTAATGTAAATATACTAATAAGTTAATAAAATGAATGAAATTAATGTTTCTAATTAATTAATTCCATCAACCAAAAATTTCAATTGTCAAATGAGAAAGTGGTTAAAGCAACTGTTTCTTCTTTCCGAAGGAAGCTTTTGCTTTCGTTATTCTACTGAGGATTTCATCTGTGCATTTGGCATCTCTAGTTATTAAGCTACCAAGATATCTGTATTCTCTAACTTGCTCCAACGGATTTCCATCAATCCTTATGTAGAGTAATGCTATTTTTAACAAACTTTCCGAGTAGCTAGAAGATTGACATTCAGTAGGAATGTTCGGTTCTTAAAGTAGAAGCCATTTATGAAAAAAAAATTCCAAAATCGACCCGGGTTCGATTCCCAAGAATGATTTCCATTCCTCATAAGACAACATGGAAAAATCGATATTTCCACCTGCAACCTTATTTTATTTTGCTTATTAAAATTCGCATATTTTTTTAGTATTTAGTATTTTATTAGTTTTTACTTTCTTCAATATACGTAGTATAGAAAAAGTACTGTTTTCATGAAAAAATTCGAAATCGAGATTTCAATGGAAATACACTTTTACAAGCAAGCTTTGAAATAAATATTAAAACATATTTTCCTAATTTATAATGCCTTCATCCTTTGGTAAAAAATGCGCAAAAGATGAAATGATTGTATTACCATATAATACATAATTTTATTCGCCAAAGACGTCTGGCATAACCCGGACATCGCCGGATACTTTCAGCTAGTTTGTTTATAAAATATAATCCAGTGTAACTTTCTTAAAATGTGATATGATTCAGTTTTTAAAGAAAATTAAATATCAAAATGGAGATATTATTGAAAAATGCTGTGAAAAGATGAAGCGGTTTTCAATATATGTATTTACTTTAATGTGAATAATTGAGATTATGAAATGTTACAAAAAATTATTTTTGATGATAAATGACTTTAATATTATTAAATATGAACATTTCAGATTAAGAGCTGTTACTGAAAATTATATGATATTATAGTACCATTATATGATAGTACGAATATATGATAGTACGAATTATATGATATTATAGTACGAAATTTCACCGCTTCACGTATTACATCGCAAGGGGACCCCCAGGACTGGGGGACTGCTGGGGGATGACTATAAATACGGCCCTTAGTTTCTGAGGGGGGCCAAGGGCCGCACAGAATTGGTTCAGGGAACACATGCAGCCTGAGGGCCGTGGGTTGGGGGCCCCTGCTATATACCAATCTACAGTAAAAGCTCGTTTTAACGGCACCCATTCTAGCGGCAAACTCGTTCTAATGGCATCTTTGGTGAACTTACATTTTCCAATTCTCTAATAGATGTCGCCACGGTCATTACCAATATTATGTAAGCTTAACCACATATTGCGAGTGGTTCCTCTTCTGTTTCAAGGTGTCAACAGTTGTGACATACTGCGTAATAATTTTATTTGTTATTAAACTCATTTATAAACATTTAAAGATACCCTAAAGAACATGAGTAGTGGCAGCAGTAGTAGAAAACAAGAGAAGCGAATGGTGCTTATTTTATGACAGAAAATTGACATTTGCCAACGTCTGGATAATGTGGTAAATAGACATATATTAATGAACGAGTACAATATAAGCTCATCTACGATATGTGGTACTAAAGCAAGAAAACGGCAACTTCTAAAAATTTTTGCTGGATCTGAGATAAATAAAACTATCCAAAAATGTAAAAATTTAACTGGATGTCTCAGGTGAACTTAAATCAGCTGATAGTGAGGCTGCACATTCGTGAATATACGAATTGTTGATATTTACTTTTAAAAAAAACAAAATGTTAATTGTGAATAATAAATGATGGTTGTAGTAATAATGTTATTTTCGATGGACCCTTTTGGTTCCCAGAATGAGCATTACAAAAATTAAAATTACCAGGGCAGCCCTGGATCTCCGATCCTCAACGCGATTTAAATAAACTGAAGGTTTAGTGAAATAATTTTTATTGAATAATTAATCAAATAAATGAAATGCAAATAATCTAAATAGTTCGGCCCTAGGTTAGACCTTCTTTGTTCCCTATTCATTTGATGTGTTTCCCTATTTCTTCGTCTTTCTTGTACTCTCCACTCCTCATCTTCACGGGAAATCCTATGAGCTTCCGCATCTCTTTCTCTCTCTTTCTTACGATACTCTTCGTTTGATCTCTGGCTCCTCTTCCATTCACTGGCAGCTGTAGCAGGGCTAATAGCTCTCCTTGTCACTGGTCTACCCCTTGGCATTTTTAAATTTTCTGTGATTTTACAGCAATATATTAGAGCAATTACGTGATCAGTGTGTCACAGGGTTACTCAACACTAATTTAATATCGCGGTATATTCATAGGGGAAATTTTTTAAATTCTACCTTACCTTAGTCCCAATGATTATCGTTGCACCCTTATAGATGAGCTCACAAGCAGTTGCTTTCCTTCAAGTGCCTATCAATGACTGCTTTTAACTTCTTACAGGACCTACTATAAAGGCGACGTCAATGCAACCGTTTATTTATATTATTAATGAAGAAAAGATAACCATATAATGTGTTTACAAAATAACATGTGTCCCTATTACCATCTAATTTTTAATTTATGCGTGAGCCTATTTGCGTTAATAAGGATTACAGATGTGTAATGTGTAATATGATGGTTCTACTTACAAAAAGATAAGATTCCAGCATTCAAATGAAGATTCAATTGTTTCGATTAAATTGTTAGAAAGCTTCCCATATGCAGTCAACAGAATAATTGTCCTTAAATATTTATGTTGCTATGCTTCATTAATTTCGATGCTCAATCAACAGTTCGATGCTTTTCTTTCGTCTATTTGAAGGTTTAATTGGCATTAAATGAATTGGAGGCAACAATAAGAGTCTCCTTGGCAATGCCCGGAATGAGTACAAAAAATCAGCAAAATTTTGAAAAAGAATGCGTACTTCTGAAAACGTCGACCATGTTACATGTAAACATCGCAGGAATAAAATAGTATGGAGTTTTAGCCGACGAATAATGTCAAAACGAAGAAAATCAGTCCATATTTACGTATTTTGGTGAACGAAGGAAAAAACCTTGCACTCTGAAAAATTTAAAAACCCGTGTAAACGTATGGGAAAATATAATTGTCTCCTGGATTCGAACCCAGGACACTTTAGCAAACAAAACGCCCTTTACCGGATATCTTTACGACGAACGGTTCTCGAGAAATATGCCGATATAAATTGTACACAAATGTCGACAGATGTCAACGTAAAATTAATATATAGTTGGATAGATTTATTACACCGTAATAATTACGGCAAAAAATAGTAAATTAGATAACGAAGAACATATACAATATCATATAGGGAAGAAGAACATTAAAAGATACCAAATATGCCCTCAAAGTAATTGGAATGTGATTTTGCGGCACCATTCGTTCTAGCGGCACATTCATTTTAGCGGCATGCCTTTGGTCCCATGGGTGCTGTTAGAATGGGCTTCTACTGTATTTCCTGTAGTACAATCATTAATTGACAGTAAAATCATTGAATCAAACAATTGGGTTGGGTTGGTGTTCTAGCTTTACTCTATAGCAGGGGTGCACAAACTTTTAACACCTACAGGCAGCATTTGATAGTTTATACTTAATCAGAGGTATGCACTTACTGTATATTCCAGCAAATAAGTCAACCCAGCATATAAGTCGACCCCCACTTTTTTTATGAAATGCGCAAAAAACTGGTGAAATATATTCTGGAAAATGATCTAAAAGTAGGCTTTATGATTGATGAATCTAACACTTTAAGCAAAAAGATTACGTTCGTTATATGCTTGCGTGTAAAATTGCCTGAATCAACAGATGCAAGTAGTTACTTCTTAGACATAGTAGAACTGCGGAAGAAGGATGCAGCTGCCATCATGGAAACATTTCTGAATATTCTTCATACACACAGGTTTAATAACAATTTTTTGATGAGGAATTTTTTAGCATTTGCCTGTGATGGCGCTTCAAATCTGAATGGTAAACATGCTGGGATAACTAATAAGCTTTTAGACCAGTTTCCTGAGCTTATAGTTTGGCATTGCAGCAATCATTGATTAGAATTATCTGTTAATGATGTCATGCATGAAATTTCAGCAGTTTGTCATATGAGAATGTTTTTTGACAAACTTTACGCCATATACAGTGCATCTCCAAAAAATAGAGTTGAGCTTACGTCTGTTGCACAAAAGCTGGGTGTTACTTTGAGCTCAATAGGACGTATTCTTGGAACAAGATGGGTACCTTCAAGTGCAAGGTCTATGAAAGCCGTTTGGAATAATTATAAAGCTCTGAACCAACACTTTCACGAAGCCTCTATAGATCACAAGTGTGCAGGAAGGGATCGATATCAATATGCAGGACTTAAGAAAAAATTTATGATAAAAATTTTGTTCTTAACATGGGGCTAATGCTTGATGCATTAATCAAGCTTGAGCATCTTTCAAAAAATTACAAGATAGACGAGTTACGTTACCAGAAGCTCATCATCTTATCAACTTAAAGTTCCATGTTTTCCAGTCAATGGCATATAATTCAGGTGAATTTTATGAAGCGGCACAAAATGCATCTGGATAATTGGAATTCCATGGAATCAAGTTAGAGCATGCAAAAGTAGCAGAAATCAATCAACAGCAGTTTTTTCAGAAGTGATAAAATAAGTAATCTAATGTTTACAACAAGAGCTTCGTGCGTCTCTTCTTCAAATGAAATTGATAAACAAATGAACAGAGCTAAATATGATGAATTAATAACAGTCTGGAAATTTTCAATTATCCCAAATGGCCCAACAAAGACTGCGAACCCTGTTTTGGAGACAAGCAAGTACAAGAGCTTTCAAAAATGTTCAAAGTCTGTGAAAGTAATTCAGTCCAGGGATTCCGAGAACTTGTATTCAGTGGTAATTTTAATAATATACCAAATGATCTGAAGCCACTAAAAGCTGCAATAAACACTTTAATAGTATCAACAGCAGAATGTGAGTGATCATTTAGCAAAATGAACATTATTATCTCTTCTACGCGAAATTCATTGCTATTGAAAACGGTAACTAGTCTGATGTTTGTCTCAATGAATGGACCACCAGTGAATAGTTTTGACCCCAAAGACTATGTTAAATTATGGCTAGAAAAAGGTCATCGAGATGCAGATTACAGTAACTGTCAAGCACCTGTTAATAGGTTTGCAAACAGCAATAACACGGATAAAATTTGGAAACTCTTTTAAAGGTATGTGTCATGTGGATTGATATGTCATAATGAGTGAAAGAAATGATAATTTATTTATAGGTAAATGCTGATAATCCTTTTACCTTAATTCTTGCACTGACTTGCTACCATCCCACTACTTTTTTCCCCCCACTTCGAGCACTGTGTGTGTGTATATATATATATATATCATTTACAGACCGTGCTATTCTTCTTGAGCATTCCATATGAATGTTTTAATTTCAACCAATAAGAAACTGTTATTCTTGGAGAGCTTGAACCACTAAATAAACTTTCCTATAATTTGATTGCTGTCAGTTGCTAATGATACTATCAAAATGAACTATACCTAGTGATCACAATCATCTCTATGGTAGTGAAATTAAATAAAATATAGCAAATGTGTACCCCGCACACCTTTTTTCACAAAATTTTGGTAAAAAATGAGACAGCACGTCATACATGAAGATTTCTGACAAAATTTTAAAAATTGCGAGTTTCGACTTCCTGCAACATGCTTGCCTCTACGTTTATACTCTCAAAAGATGAAGAATTCTACAAGGTTTACGTGACCAAGAAACGTTTAGGGTTTAAATGCACGGTTTATACTACCGTTGGTGCATCTTCAACATTGAGATAACGTTATATTTTTATAATATTAAAGCTGTACCTTTTAAGTGAGTTTTAAGTTTATTATTATTACTCAAAAAAAGCAGTTCTGTCATTAAAAATATACCATCAGTTTCTACCTACACTTTTTGCCAGAATAAGTTGGCATCTTGTACCTGTATTCACCGAATTCATTGTGAGCTGCTGATACTCCTTTTACCCAGGAGAGAACCATAGTTCCTTCTAATTTTTTTCATCCATGGGCAGAATGAATATTGCTATGCACGCCTACATGACGCTAGTGTGTGGATGTGCACCAAGGTTGATGCGGCCCTGTTGCGATATATTCTAAAATACACACAATCATGCGCGCTTGAAAAATTTAGTGAGCGGCACTTCAAAAACTACTGTGCAGCCATGCAGTAATGCAGTTTAGAGGGAACCATGGAGAGAACACACCTATGGGGAATCCCCACTCTTTTTTGATTTGTTCTAATTTTCTGCCACCATAGACATCAATTTATTAAAGCACGAACTTATTTTTTCCTCCTTGAACTGGTCCAAAAATAGGGGTGTGTGTGGTACACGAGGACATGGATTACGTGAGTAAATACAGTATTAATATTAATTATTATAATATTCTAAAATAAATGTCATAAAATGTAAACACTGGAATAGCTGATTCAAAATAGTGATCACCTCCACCGAAAGATCAATGGTCTTTGTAAATATCGATGTTATTCATTTGTAATTCAAGGTTCACATTTTATGTTCGGCGTATAAGTTGACTCTGTTTTAGGAAAATTTTTTTAGGCTTCAAAGTTCGACTTATACGCCGGAATATACACTAATTAAAAGCTGAATAATGTAAATTAAACAAGAATAGAATTTAAAATAACAAGGTAAAGTATAATTGATTATCAATAATCAAACACAAAATTATCACATATATACAATGTACAATGCTTATTTTAAAAGAAGCAGTAATATTTTTCACGAGTACAAATTTGCTGAAAGTAGTGCATTTTGCACTCATAATTTTCACTTTATTATTTACCGAATTAACCTAAACTTGTTCATTATTAAGCCTATGATGCAAAAACTTCTGCGAGTTGCACAAACATCAACGGAGGGCTGCATGTGGCCCGCACTTTGTGCACCCCTGCTCTATAACAATTTAATTTCTGTGCTATTTCTAACATTGTATGAATACCTTCCTTCTCCTTCAATTATGTACTAAAATAACCATCCTCAGCAGTTCCCAAAGTTGCAGTTAGTGGTGCTACTATCAGGGGGAAAGGATATATCGCACTTCCTCCAAAGTTGTTGACATCATTTTCATAGAAACAAATGTAAACAATATAATTTATAACAAAGGAAATATACAGAATAATTTTATTAAGATATAGGACAGCATCGCAACAAAAACGTCTGTGAGAGCCTATAATTACAAGCTATAGTTAAGTAGGGTAAGTTTGAATCAATGTGTAACCATCTAAATTTTTAATAGTTTTGAAATTATTTTATAGTATTACCTAGTTAATTGAGATCTAAGAGATTATTTTAAAACAATTTTAAAATTCTGCAATAACAGATGTTAAGTAATGACTGTTTCTGTAAATATTTTTAAAAATTACTTGGTATTTAAATTACTTCCTAAAAGTTGTTTAAATTAAAAAAGTTGTTTATTATACATACTTGTTACTCAAAGTTCCTCTCCTCCATTACTACATATATTCAAAACTTCCTCATTCATTTTCCTCTCTGTCTAACTTATTCTCTCTAATCTACACCATACCCACATCTCAAATGCCTCGAATCTGCTCATATCTTCTTTTCTCATTGTCCATGTCTCGCACCATATAATGCTACACTCCATATTAGGGTTTTCACTAAGCACTTTTTAGAGTATTTTTAATGCTCTTATAGTGTCACATTGGCATCTGTCTGTGCATTTGCTTAAATGGAAGTTGTGATGAAACCATGAAAGGTAGATCTGAAACTTGGACCGTAGATTTCAGCACTGATGCCATGTTTTTCTTTAAATTTCAGTTTTGAAAAATATACAAGTTCAGGTGGAGGCCCATTTAAAATTCTGTTTTTTTAATATCCCCGAAAGTATAAAAGACAGAAAGATGAAGAATTGAGCATGTTACTTCCACATTGATCTTTTCAGAGGTTATCTGGTCCCCTATTTGTGTGTGTATGAACTAAGAGAACAATACGAGGAAACAAAAAATGAGAAGAACACACAAATCAGCACCTGACCTTCAGAAGGGACGTTAAGCAGTTTGCCTCTTTGGTGCTCTTTGTAAAGAGTAGGATAATGCCGGCACCGGATTCCCCTCCTCCCTTCTATGTGCACAGTGTGGAAGGCAATGGGAAACCACCATACCATTTGTGTATATTCCCAAGTTAATCAAACCAATCTAAGGATTAAATTACTTCTTTTACTTCCACATTAATACCACTTATTCTCTAAAAGTTAGAGGAAAAACCAACAAGAAGGTCATAATTTATTTGGAAATTAGAAAATTTTGTGTGGATTTATCAATCGTTGTAAAAGAAAATCTTCGTAGCAAATGAAGAAAACAAGATCTATTATACATATTAATACTTTAAAATCGTCGTTTTTGTGCAAACAGAACAGTAATTGAAAGGAAATGGATTATCTACGATGAAGAAATGAACATAAATATGTTCATTTTTCTTTCGAGCACACAAAGCACTTTGTAAATGAAAAAGAATTGATAATATATGACGAAGAAATGAACTTGAATGTAAAGATTACATTACAATTCTTCAAGCAATGTTCTAAATAATTTACTATTGTTTTACTTTATATCTCCGAAGATATAAAAGATGGAAAGCTAAATGTTTGAGTGTACATTTCCATAGTGATGTCACTTATTTTTTGAAAGTTTTTGAAAACTTAACAGAGGTGAATAGGGAAATGCTCAAAATTATTTACTATCAAAACTAAACTAAACAAGACTCTAGTGACTGAATATGTGACAGTATAACCAGATGAAGAATAAAAAACATGCTAATTTATCCATGTTCATGGATAAAACTACACCTGGCCCTCCTTTAACATGGGTTCTTATAACACGGATTCACAATTGCACTGTTTGTTTTTACTACCAAAAATTCATACAATGTGGGTTGCAGTTCGCACCAATGCAGTTTGGTCGGACTTGGGAATCGGGGATTATTCATGTATTCGTATTTTCATTTTCTTCTAATGTTTAATGCATATCATGGCTACCCCCATGAATAAATCCAGGACTGCACTAACTCTAGAATCATAGCTCGACATTATTCAACAACTGGACAGTGGAGAGACAGCTGCGTCGCTTGGACGTTTATATAATGTGAACGAGTCAAACATATGTGCAATAAAGAAGAACGTAAAAAAAAATTAGAAGCTATGTGGATCAGTCGAGCTCAATAGCTGCAAATAAAATGGCAAGAGTGAGAAACCCATTGTTGGAAAAGATGTTGGCTATCGGGGTGGAAAACCAGAATCAAAAGAAGGCGGGATTAGCTCTAACACCATCTGTGCAAAGGCGCTGAAGCTTTACAATCACTTACAGAAAGAAGAGGCCGAATATTTCTTAGCAAGTAAAGGTTGGTTTAACAAGTTCAGAAAGCGTCAATAATATCAAACTTAAGGGTGAAGCTGCCAGTGCTGATGACTTTGCCGTTTATAAATTCCCAGACGAGTTTAAGGCTATTGTGAGTGGTGAATAACACAGCAAGTTTTAAACGCAGATGAGACTGCCTTGTTAAATGAATGTGTATAAGAGAGATAGGTTTAGGATTTTTTTCTGGATGAGGATGCACGAAAGGGTATGGAACGCTACTGCGTTTCACTATGTAAAACAGGGTTCACTTAACACGGGTTCACATACCAAGGTGTTTTTCCAGAATGCATCCCCTGCATTATAGGAGGGCCAGGTGTACTTGTTAATATCTTTTTCAAACAACCATAATGTTAGGTTAAAAATAGCATATAGATAAGATTGTTTATTTCAATAGTTTTTTACAAAAAGGTATAAACAAGTAGCAAGTAAGGATCACAGCAGCCAGACATATATTTTCTCTTGTTATTTAAAAGTTCGAGTATACTTTATAAATTAACCCAATAAAAGTATTGTAATTGTTATTAAAATATTTTAGTAATTAATGCACTATTTAGTAATAATTATATATTTATTCTTTTATTAACACTCATGTGAGCCAGGAAGATGATATTGCATCATTAATTTAATAACCTAAGATTTTACTACACAATAATAATCCTATTAATAATAATTTTTTCATTTCATTTATTTACAACCATTAATGTCCCACAAAGACTTGTCTGCATGTGTCCCTATTAACTTAAGAAATGATATCTGACATTCAGCAGAAGGTACAGTAAACATAAACAACAAACACCCATAATAGAAACACAGATGCCATAGATATGTTGACTTTTCATCAACATAAATAATAACGATAACAAAACATTTAAACATTAGCCTGAATTGAGATAACAGCCAAAAAATGTCACAAAAAATATTCTTAATAATAATAATTTAATTATAAATATTATAACAATAACTAGAGTAATGATTATAACAATAAAAAGTGACAATTTTAGATAACACCAACAGATAGTATAAAGTAGTAACATGCAGTAGGGTCATGCAGCATTAACTAATCAGATACTCCACCATCAATTACGTAGCTGTGATGAAAAACTATTAAACAACATTAGTATATTATATGACTACATTACTTCTTAAGTTGAAAATTTTCAAGTCAAGCCACAGGTGAACTCGATATGAATCCCTGACAATGTATAACTTTAGTAATCCTGATTCTCTTATCTTTGTTTCCATGTAATTGATTGCATTTTAACAAATTCCCTTTCTACATTGCACCATATGCTTTCAAAGAATCATAAAGGGACTCAAACAAATCATACCTCCTGATAACGACGATACGAATGAGAGGTGAATTTGAGTGAGCTTGAAAGAAGCGATTCTAAAATCCGGGGTTTCGGGCCGTTGGCCAAGTTGAGGCCCCGAGGGGCCTCTATTTTGAGAGCCGCCAAAGGTCGAGGGAGGAATGCGCGAGAGCTCGCTTCCACAGCTGCACCGAGTCGCGTTGCGAGAAGTGCGAACGGAACATCGATCGGTTCGTAACCTTAGTAAGATATTACAAGATTTACGTCTGCCAAAAATGCAACGTAATTCCGTCATCATTCCTACATCAATTAACTCTAAAGTTAAATAGGAAATCAATGCAAAAAATATAAACATTTACATTTGGAAAGTTGTTAATAGATCATTTAATCCGTTAGTCAATGCTGGAATAGAAGGCCAACTGCTCATTACTCTAAAACACTATAAATGATTGTTTTAAATCTACTTAACGAAATATTAAATTAAAAATTAGGTTATGGTCTAATAAATACGAACACAGTATTCAATTACTTAAGTTTAAATATTTTATTTAAAGAAATCACGCGAAAACGCCCAAATTAAATAAAAAGTCGAGGTTCAAATTGTCAAACCAAAATATACTTCATTCTTTCGGGTATAGCGTCGTATATATGTATGTACATACATCAGTTCTAACATCCGTAGAAATTCCAATTCATTCATACGGAGAAGAAATGCATTCAAAATCTCACAGCGACATTTTTGCTAACACTGAACTTCTAAATCAAACATGTCATAATAATCGATTAAAGATTCTCACTCTAGATACGTCGAAAAACAGATTATGAAGACTAAATACAGAGTGAATAGAACGTGCTACGTATTCACTGGAATTAACGGCAAGGGCAAGAAAATTACTAGTTCGTATTTAAGTTTTCAGCGTTCTGAAGTACTGTCGCATCTAAAAAGGAACTCCCCGACAGAATAAAAAACTTAGGGATAACGGACGATGCAAAAATATCTATGTGACGTCGTCCTTAACGCCCGAATACGCCGTACGCAGAGAAATCCCTTTCTCGACCGACAACCCAACATCCTCAGCCGCAACAAGAATCATGCGCGCCTAATTCTCGCATCGACATCTTTAGGAGCGCCGCTCCAAGTATATATATAGTAGGTACCAAAGCCAATTCTATAGGAAACTCTCGATAGATAGAGCGAGGGAGGAATTTCCAGGAGAGTGGCACTACAGACGTCAAGACCAAAACATCTCCCTACGCTGTCTGCCACGGCGTCAACGCATCGGCCGAAGCAACGCTGCAGATATGTACATTATTCTCGGACACTTCCCCCCCACCCACCCATTGAAAGAACTCGTCTCTCGCACCGGGAAGTCATATCACCGTTCCGAACAACCTACGGGGCAATCCTACGGAAGTAATTTGCTAATTTCATTTCAGAACAAGGCAAATTATTAAAAGAATACAGTCGTCCTTATTGCCGTAAATTACGTATATTTTGAATATGTTTGCAGAATTCACCGCTACATGGTAGTGGCGCTGTATACTGGAAATTACGAAAAATTACGAAAAAGTTAAATATCTCCGAAATGGATGGTTCTACGAAAATTTGTTTTAAACAAATGTTGGAAGAAATATTATTCTGTACAACTTTGGTCCTCACGAAGATAACGAATAACGTAGTTTTGAAGGAGATATTTGACGGAAACCGATTATTTGTTAATAATTTCTGAACAATAACTGCTATGGAAAATTATTTCAAATGAATGTTGTAGGAAATTACATTATCTATAACATTTGTATAAAATTGTATATATCATAATGATGTTTTAACGAAGAAATATCGCAAAAACCGAATCGGGTTTCGAATAAACCTCGACTTCCGGTTAACCGTTATTGTCCAAAGACTAATCAGTTCTTTGTGCCCATGCCAAAGTGTTATATATGAAATTTGGTAACGATATGGCAAGTACTTTTTGAGTTAGAGCGCCCACAATCACATACGCATCATTCCGAAAATAGTCTAAACGTGGTCTAGGGACCTCAAAACGTGTATTTCCGTTGAAATCTCGAAGTCGATTTTTTTTCGTGATCACAATACTTCCCCATACTACGTATGGAGAAAGTAAAAAGAGATAAGAGAGAAATGAGATACGATACGTCTTTCATGGACTGCAGCGGCACCCGTAGGCTAGTATAGAGATCGACGAACTCGACCCTCCGAAATAATACACGTCAATTGGAGAACGTTGTAAATTAAGTAAATAAAAATCTGATGTGGCCAACATATTACTTTTTCCATACAGTGCAATGAATATGATTGCTCTCGACATAAACGTTCTCAATAAAAACAATAAGTAAAGAAAATTGTTAACTTTTTCTATGATAAAATGTCGATGCACAATGACCCTTGGCAGCGTACGCAACAATTAGAAAATTGCATCACAGCAGCGGAAATAATGATATCGCGACGCAGTTAACAAATTTCGAATAAAAATCATGATATCTCTTCAACTCATTGGCGTAGATATCACCCGGGCAGTCCGGGCGAAGCTCGGGGGCCCGTGCTTAAAGGGGGCTCGCATGACATTGAATGTTGAGACCAAAATGTTAAGAAGTTCTTTAACTTTGCCAGGGCAATTTTGAACCATCTTTCTCATAAAAAAGAAGAAACATTCCGTATACCCAAGGGAAGAAGTATAGGCATAAGAAGTCGACGGCCTAATCCTCACTTATGGGAAAAATACAAGATGAAGAATACAATAGGCTCTGTACATCCTTAATTAAGCAGCTTATGGCCATGTAGTTAGGATGAATAGAGTATAAACAGATTCCTCGCAAACAAGGGTCTCATAGCTCTTACAGACGATGCTGCTTCGGTTATGAGATAACACGCTTAGGATCATCGAATGAAAGAAACATTTGAATTGCATCTGATGATTGGTTCACTTCCCATAGCACGATACTGCTTTGCCATGGCTAGTAACTCAGTTTGAGATTGCCTCTTCGTGGTGATGGAAATCGGATCTCTCGTTAGCTATCAACGATAATCATTATTTCGTCTACATATTTTCACTATTGTGAGAGTCCATCATGTCGACGTACAAGCATTTGAGCGGGTCCAAAAACTAAAAATCTGATGTGGCCAGCACATGACTTTCTCCATATTTGGGGTATAGATATTTAAATTATTATGAATAATATTACTAGGCAAAATTATTATTTCGTATCATAAAAGAAGACACGTCCTTGTTGCCGTAAATTACGTATATTTTGAATGTTTACAGAATTCTCCGCTACATGGTGTTGGCGCTGTATACTGGTATTAAGATAAAGCGAAATATATCCGAAATGGATTGTTCTACGAAAATTAGTATCAAACAAAACTTGGAAGAAATATTATTCTCTACAACTTTGGTCCTTACGAAGATTACCAATAACGATGTTTTAAGGAGATATTTAACGGAAACCGGAAAACCGGTTATTTATAAATAACTCCTAAACAATAACTCCTATAGAAAATTGTTTCAAATGAAAACTGTGGGAAATGACATTCTCTATAACTTTTTTATAGAATTGTATATACAATAATGATGTTTTAACGAAGAAATATCGCAAAAACCGAATCGGGTTTCGAATAAACCTCGTGGTCCGGTTATCCGTTATTGTCCAAAAACTAATCAGTTCTTTGTGCTCATGCTAGAGTGTTATATATGAAGTTTAGTAACGATATGTCACGTACTTTTTGAGTTAGAGCGCCCACAATAACATACACACACACACACAGACATCATTCCGAAAATAGTCTAAACGTGTTCTAGGGGCCTCAAAACATGTATTTCCGTTGAAATCTCGAAGTCGATTTTTTTCATGAATACAATACTTTCCCATTACTACGTATGGAGAAAGTAAAAAAGAAAAAACGAACGAAAAATTTGAAAAACGTAGTGAAATACTATAACTAAGTTTATACAACAGGATTCTACACGTGATACTAAATGATATTGTGTGTGCTATTGATAAAATATCGGGTACTGAAACTGTTGGCGATAATAGTTAGTAGCTGATTTCATTTCGGTCTTGCTTAAAAAGTGACATCGCTAAACTTTCAACTGTGAAAGAAGTAGCTAATCTGCTACTCATTGAAAATTCTGCGCTATCCACCAATTTTCCAGATCATTGTACGGTATTAATGCTATTTCTAACGATTCCAGTCACTCTCGCAAGTTCAGCACGTGCATTTTCGAAACTTAAAATTATTAAGACATTTGATAAGTACCATGTGCCTTCTGAGGAACGATATGTATCACATTATTAACGCGTTTGCTGAGCGAAAAGTGCGGAAACGGAACATCTAACTCAAAAACAAGTGGTTAAATACAGCAGTAATCTATATTTTATCTAGTTTTACATTTTTGCGGTAGATTTAATACCCCTCTTACAGATTAAAGAATATTAACCCCTCCAGCGTGCGAGACATACCGTTTGCGTCCGCTGAAATCCATGCCTCAAGCGTTTGAAACCACATTTTTCATTAAGCTATGTTGTCTTTCTATCTCTAATTTATGACCTCTCCATCACTTATTTTATGAGCTCATACCTTATGCTTTCGTTCTGAGGTCCCTTTCTGTATGTGTTTACGTCTAAGATTTTTCTTTTATTTTTTTCTTCCTCGTGCACCTTGCTAAGCACGGCCCTCAGTCAGTCCAAGATGGGCTCTAGCTCTCGTGCGGTGTGACATATTTTGGATGAAATACGTGAAAGTAGCTTTTGCAAAGACTCTGAGGAATCGAAAGGATATTCTGTTGATACAAGCAGTGACGATACATTAGAATCCGAGGGAGAATTATTCCAGCCTAAAGTGAGTTATCCGTAGAAAAAGTGTCCGACATTCCATGTTATTTGTTTGGGAAACAACTTGTAAGATTGTATGATGTTAATGATTCGTTGCAATACTTTGAGTTGCTTTTGTGTTAAGCGGAACAATTCTTGTCACGCGAGGAGAACGAAATTGCGGCGCTCAAAAAACCTCGTTACCAGAAGTGGGTTCCAACTAATTCTAATGAAATCAGAGTGTTTATATCTTTAACTATGTTCATGGGTGTTGTTCAGAAACTAGGTGTGAAATGCATATAAGCAGGAAAGATTTTCATTACAGAACAAATTTTTGCATTTTGTGAATAACATTGTAACTAAAGATCCAAATTGTATAAAATATTACTAATTTGTGACCATTAAAAAAAAACATTTCCAAAAAGTGTACATGCCATTGTTGACGAATCGTTGCTGTTGTGGAAAGGAAGGTAGTCTTGGAGGCAATATATTTCAATGAAAGCTTCTAGATTTAGGATTTAAATGTTTGAAGTGTGCGACCCATCAGGTTATCTGTGAGATTTCATTATTTATAGCGGTAAAGAAACAAAATTAGATTGCGAAATAGCATCAAAGGAAGACACATTATAGACGAAAGTCGTTCTAACATTGCATGATAACTTGTTAGATTCCGGTAGGTGAATATATATGGGTAATATGTACATATTATTTGAGAGATCAACAGATGCTGTAGGGACTGTAAAAATAAATTGGTAGTGAAGTACATATTGAAACAGTGGTTCTTAACCTTTTTCGTCTCCTGCCACCCTTCTGATCTTCTAAAATCCCCACGCCCCCTGCCCCCAGAAAATTTTGTTTAATGTTCTTAAGGGTTTTATCAAAAAAAATATTTGTAATTTTTGTTTTATTAGCTTTGTTGACCCGGATCAGCCGAACAAAAAATTAGAATAATCGAAAACGAGTCATTTTTCTGAATTAGGTAAATTTTGTACCAACTTAACTTGAAAACACTTCCTAGCTTAACATAAAATAATAATATTTTCACAATTAGACACAGGATTATCACAGTAATCACTCGTGGCAACTTCAAGTCGGCCAACTCGTGAGGCGGTCAGACACGCTGTTGTCACATAATATTATGCTTTCAGGTTAGGCACAAATTGCGTAAAAAATCCTTGCTGTTTTTACGAGAAAATTATTTTGGTTAAAAAAGCTTAACGCCCCTCTGGAATCCCCCCCCGGTTGAGAACAACTATATTAAAATATGAAATTTCATTACCAGAATCATCAACAAGGGCTAAATAAAGATATTTATATTTTATTAAATAATATATGGCATCTTTCATACTGTTTTTTTCGTAATTATTCGATGGTTAATTAATTAGCATTAAATGAATAGATGCATAACGAAATCGACGTCGCCGAAAAAAATTCACGCTGACGGGTTTAAATGCCGCGAAAAAAGCACACATGAGGGATAATAACAGGTCGAGTAAATACAGGATACTTTTCTTCAGTGCGCTGGCATGGTACATACATACACATATTTCAATTTTTCTTAAAGCATTTTAAATCTGGGCGAATTTTCCTCATGAAACTACGGAATACGTTCACTTATAGTGGGGCCCGGAAAACATGTAGCGCATGCTTCAACTTTCGGTTTTAAGTCATTGTTTCAAACAAAACTTGTAGCAAATTATATCATCTATAACTTTTATAATAACAACTACTTACAAAAATGGAGTTTTAAGGGAGATATCTGAAAAAAAATCTGATGTGGCCAACTAACGACTTTCTTCATATTTGGGGTATAGATATTTAAATTATTATGAATAGCATTATGGGGCAAAATTGTCCTTTCGTATCGTAAAAGAATACAGTCGTCCTTATTGCCGTAAATTATATTTTGAATATGTTTACAGAATTCATCGCTGCATGGTGGTGGCACTGTATACTGACAATTACTGAAAATTACGAAAAAGTTAAATATCTCCGAAATGGATGGATCTACGAATATTTGTTTCAAACAAAACTTGGAAGAAATATTATTCTCTACAACTTTGGTCCTCACGAAGATGACCAATTACGACGTTTTTAAGGAGATATTTGACGGAAACCGAAAAAACCGATTATTTATAAATAATTCCTAAACAACAACTGCTATGGAAAATTGTTACAAATGAAAGTAGTAGTAAAGTACATTATCTATAACATTTGTATAGAATTGTATATACAAAAAATCTGAAGTGGCCAACACACGACTTCCTCCATATTTGGGGTATAGATATTTAAATTATTATGAATAGCATTATGAGGCTAAGTTATCATTTCGTATCGTCAAAGAATGCAGTCGTCCTTATTGCCGTAAATTAGGCATACTTTGAATATGTTTACAGAATTCACCGCTACATGGAGGTGGCGCTGTATACTGAAAATTACGAAAAAATTGAATATCTCCGAAATGGATGGTTCTACGAATATTTGTTTCAAACAAAACTTGGAAGAAATATTATTCTCTACAACTTTGGTCCTCACGAAGATGACCAATTACGACGTTTTTAAGGAGATATTTGACGGAAACCGAAAAAACCGATTATTTACAAATAATTGCTAAACAATGTGCCTATACCAACGTGTTATATATGAAATTTGGAAACGATATGGCAAGTACTTTTTGAGTTAGAGCGCCCACTATCACATACACACACGCATCATTCCGAAAATAGTCTAAACGTGTTCTAGGGACCTCAAAACGTGTATTTCCGTTGAAATCTCGAAGTCGATTTTTTTCGTGATCACAATACTTTCCCATTACTACGTATGGAGAAAGTAAAAACGAATAGAATAAATATCCACTTCTGGTGGTCCAGTTCCAGCCAAAACCTTTTCAGATCCTTATTAATACTAGAATAGACCAGGTCTGTGTTGGTTGGTCACGCTTTCACGATAGCCGATATAGAGCGTTTTAACAAACTTCCCGAATAGGTAGAAGTTTGAAATTTGGCAGGATGCTCGATTAACATATTTTAAGGTAATGACGAAAATAAATCTCTACAAAAGTCCTGGGTTCGACTCCAAGGAAGACATTTCCATTTTCCGTAGGTAGGTAACGTAAAAATCCATTTTTTGGCGTGCAGGCTTTTATTCTTTTAGAAATTAAAATTAGGTTTTAACCTACGATCTTCGGATCTGAACTGTTTAGAAGAAAAAATTACAAAGTTTCTTATTCTGTTCATCTTTTTCCGCATACAATTCGAAATCACTCATGTTATACGTTAAATTCACATATTTTATGGAAATATTGCTATTTTAACGGGATGTTGCCTTGGCTACCAATTATATTATTATACCTCAAAATCCTATTGTTATATCAATCCTTATGGGTGTAAGCGTGCTTTGAATGCTTTTAATACGGGATAGGGAGGGAGGGAGGGAGGGAGAGAGAGAGAGGGAGGGAGAGAGAGAGAGGGAGGGAGGGAGAGAGAGAGAGGGAGGGAGAGAGAGAGAGAGAGGGAGGGAGAGAGAGAGGGAGGGAGAGAGAGAGAGGGAGGGAGAGAGAGGGAGGGAGGGAAAGAGAGGGAGGGAGGGAAAGAGAGGGAGGGAAAGAGAGGGAGGGAAAGAGAGGGAGGGAGGGAAAGAGAGGGAGGGAGGGAAATAGAGGGAGGGAGGGAAATAGAGGGAGGGAGGGAAATAGAGGGAGGGAGGGAAAGAGAGGGAGGGAAAGAGAGGGAGGGAAAGAGAGGGAGGGAAAGAGAGGGAGGGAAAGAGAGGGAGGGAAAGAGAGGGAGGGAGGGAGCGTGCTTTAAATGCTTTTAATACGAGATAGGGAGGGAGGGAGAGAGAGGGAGGGAGGGAAAGAGAGGGAGGGAGGGAGGAAAAGAGAGGGAGGGAGGGAAAGAGAGGGAGGGAAAAAGAGGGAGGGAAAGAGAGGGAGGGAAAGAGGGAGGGAAAGAGAGGGAGGGAAAGAGAGGGAGGGAAAGAGAGTGAGGGAGGGAAAGAGAGGGAGGGAGGGAAAGAGAGGGAGAGGGAGGGAGGGAAAGAGAGGGAGAGGGAGGGAGGGAAAGAGAGGGCGGGAGAGAGAGGGAGAGAGAGGGAGGGAGGGAGAGAGAGGGAGAGAGAGGGAGGGAGGGAGAGAGAGGGAGGGAGGGAGAGAGAGGGAGGGAGGGAAAGAGAGGGAGGGAGAGAAAGAGAGGGAGGGGGAGGGATAGAGGGAGGGGGAGGGAGAGAGAGAGGAAGGGATAGAGAGAGGAAGGGATGGAGAGGGAGGGAGGGAGAGAGAGGGAGGGAGGGAGAGGAAGGGAGAGGAAGGGAGAGGGAGGGAGGGAGGGAGAGGAAGGGAGGGAGAGGGAGGGAGGGAGAGGGAGGGAGGGAGAGGGAGGGAGGGAAGGAGAGGGAGAGATATGGAAGGAGGGAAAGAGAGGGAGATATATGGAAGGAGGGAAAGAGAGGGAGAGAGATGGAGGGAGGGAGGGAGACAGACAAACGACTTTATTGAGGGCGAAATTGAGACTAATAGTCTCTTCTTACATTTAAGAGAGAGGGAGTGAGGGAGAATGGAAGGAGAGGGTGGGAGGAGGAGGAGGGGAGAGAGGGGGGTAAGGAGGCAAATATTTTAAGGTTAACTAAATATATCCCGTCATATTGACGGGCAATTACGCTAGTTTGCTAATAAAAATCTTAAATATAAAGTTTTGTGCTGATCTGACTGTTAGTTTTTACTTTCTCCATACGTAGTAACGGGAAAGTATAGTGATCACGAAAAAAATCGACTTCGAGATTTCAACGGAAATACACGTTTTGAGGTCCCAAGAACACGTTTAGACTATTTTCGGAATTATGTCTGTGTGTGCGTGTGTGTGGATGTATGTGATTGTGGGCGCTCTAACTCAAAAAGTACTTGTCATATTAACAACAAATTTCATATATACCACTTCAGTAGAGCACAAAGAACTGATTAGTTTTAACCGGAAGTCGAGGTTTATTCGAAACCCGATTCGGCTTTTGCGATATTTCTCCGATAATACGTCATTATTGTATACATTGACCAATACAAAAAATGTCGAAAATATAATTTCCTACATCTTTTATTTCAAACAGTTTTCCATAGCAGTTATTGTTTAGGAATTACTTATAAAGAATCGGTTTTTCGGTTTCCGTCAAATATCTCATAAAAAAATCTGATATGGCCAGCACGACTTTCTCCATATTTGAGGTATATATATTTAAATTATTATGAATAGCATTATGAGGAAAAATTATTATTTCGTATCGTAATAGAATACAGTCGCCCTTATTGCCGTCAGTTACGTATATTTTGTATGTTTACAGAATTCACCGCTACATGGTGCTGGCGCTGTATACTGGTATTAAGAAAAAGCAAAATACCTCCGAAATGGATGGTTCTACGAAAATTTGTTTCAAACAAAACATGGAAGAAATATTATTCTCTACAACTTTGGTCCTCACGAAGATTAACTATAACTATGTTTTTAAGATATTTGTCGGAAACCTAAAAACAGGTTATGTATAAATAATTCTTAAACAATAACTGCTATAGAAAATTGTTTCAAATGAAAGTTGTAGGAAATGACATTCTCTATAGCCTTTATCACTTTCTCCATACGTGGTAATGGGAAAGTACTGTGATCACGAAAAAAATCGACTTCGAGATTTCAACGGAAATACATGTTTTGAGGTCCCTAGAACACGTTTAGACTATTTTCGGAATGATGTCTGTGTGTATGTGATTGTGGGCGCTCTAACTCAAAAAGTACTTGCCATAACTTTAGCATGAGCACAAAGAACTGATTCGTTTTTGGACAATAACGGTTAACCGGAAGTCGAGGTTTATTCGAAACCCGATTTGGTTTTGGCGAAATATCTCTGTTAAAACATCATTATTGTACATAGAATTCTATGCAAAGTTTACAGAGAATGTAATTTCCTACAACTTTTATTTGTAACAATTTTCCATAGCAGTTATTGTTTAGGAATTATTTATAAATAATCGGTTTTTTCGGTTTCCGTCAAATATCTCCTTAAAAACGTCGTAATTGGTCATCTTCGTGAGGACCAAAGTTGTAGAGAATAATATTTCTTCCAAGTTTTGTTTGAAACAAATATTCGTAGATCCATCCACTTCGGAGATATTCAACATTTTTCGTAATTTTCAGTATACAGCGTCAACACCATGTAGCGGTGAATTCTGTAAACATTCAAAATATACCTAATTTACGGCAATAAGGACGACTGTATTCTTTTACGATACGAAATAATAATTTTGCCTTATAATGCTATTCATAATAATTTAAATATCTATACCCCAAATATGGAGAAAGTCATGTGTTTGACACATCAGATTTTTCACATGGAGGGCTGCAGTGCCGGTTTCAAATCCTTCCGCGGCCACACTGGAAGTGCCAATTCTTCTGCAGGCAGGATTATAGTTTAAACAAGAAGTTACCTTTATATCCTGAGATGTTATTTAAATGAAAAGCGAGTCTAAATGAGGCTTTTATGGCAGACATTCCAATATTAAAACTTTCATTATCAAAATTTTCATAAAAAAGCATGAATGTGTTAAATATTTTGCTTTTTCAGCATGGCTTCGCGGCCGCATAAATACTCTACGGTTGGACCCTCGAGATCAGCACGGATACATGATTTCCATATCCACACCCGAGCCGTACCCGCAGGCTGCATATCCGTAACCGAACCGTACCCGCAAAAATGTTTAAATCACCCAACCCAACCCCCAAAGCATCAGTCGTATCCGCAGGCAAAAATTATCTGGAGCAACATCTACGAACCAAAAACCAAAAATTCAAAAGAAAATGACTCTTAGCAGAACATATCAATGACCCTCTCGTAATGCATAGAATGTTTTGGAAAATCACACCAATAGATTCCTCGAAAGGTAAGGGGGAGGGTCAAAAGAGAGCCAAAGTCTTTAGGGTTATCGGCTTGGATGGACATTGGGTAGGAGAATGTTGCAACCAACGTTATTATTTATTTTTTCTCATACTCAAGACACAATGTTGAGTTTAGCACGGATACTGACTTTTGTATCCGCACCCGCAGGCTATATATCCGAATCCGATCCGCGTCCGCAAAAAGTTACGCATAATCCGACCCGAACCGCAACCTTTCGTACGAATATCCGCCGGCCGAGTCGGATAAATTGCGGATATGCAGATCTCTATTGGACACCACTCCTCTAACAGAATACATCAAATCCTCCATAGAATCGCCCTGATTTATAGAGAGACCCAATTGCTTTTCGGTTCTCTTTCGAATTACCGCTCTTGGGAGCGCCTCCGTACACTGGAGTACCCTCCGTTCCTGTTGAAGACGTTTTAATCACAGGGGAGTGGAATTTTCTTTGTCGTCTAAGAGCACTCCTGATTGAACCAGGTTCTATTCACGCTTCAATTTGTTTGGAATAATGTTATTCGTACACTATAGCGTCATTACTTTGAACAAGCACCGAGCTTCTTCGGCGCCTACGCTGTGGACTCGCAGTAATTAAGATACGCAATACACAGAAAAGACTCAAAATCTGAAAAATTGGCTTTCACAACAAATGTTTTCTTCTTGCCTTTACCCATTTCTCGATATTTTTCTTAAAATCTTCGTATAGGTTTACAGTATACGGCCTTATGACCGTTTACTCTTTTTATGGATGCTTATTCATACGCTTTGGATAGCTTGTACCTAATAGAACTAATACATTTTTCGATCTCGATACATTCCCAATATTAATGACGTTGGATGAAAAACAAGATAATAAAACAAGTTAGGAAAGTGTACAGCGTATCACAAATGGGCGCGTTTCCTGCAATGGAGTATTTGAAAGAAATGATACACCTGTACGGCAGGGAAATAGCGTCTTCAAGTTCTTTTCTTCATCATAAATAATCCATTTTCTTCTGAATTAAAAATATTGCATGCACACGTAAGGAAATTAAACGTCTGTTTGTGAGATTATGTTAGCAACAATGAAGAGGTAACCATGCAAGAAATTTTCCAAGTTCAACTCGACTTAAGACATTCTTGTTTGATTTTCTTGATACGGCTACGCCTACGCCAAAAATGTATAGGGAACGAAATACTCTTCTTTACTAGTTCTCCAAGTTTCATTTGAAAAATATTTTGATACTAGCAGAAATTACCGGCGATGCCCGGGGAAATTTGGTTCAAATACGATCGGAATTATATATGATACATGGTATTTAAGAATTCACTCAGCCACCGTTTTGAATAAAATGGGCAGAGAGAAACAAAAGTCACGTATGAATTATTTCTGGGAGCCCTCCACAATCGCACCAAATTTGATTCAAATCAATAATAGGACTTGGGAAAATACGCGTAGTTTAATCAGTCCCCGCCGTCCAATTACGTATAAGGAAGTAGTCGTTTCCCTCCTTTCTCACTGTGTATAAGATGTAGAGTTACCTGTTCTTTGAGAACAGGAAGTTTATGAGAACAGTTATTTTATTGGAGAGAATAGTTCGAAGAGAATTGACCCGTTCTTTCTGACTCATCTCTATATGGCAATACATTAGCATACAAAATTATTTTGATTTTTGTACAATATAAAACATTTGGGATTAAAAATGTAGCCTACGACCTTCCTATTTGTGAAGAAAGTATTTGTTGGAAGTTTGATTATTCTAGCTTTAACGGTGTGGAAATGTATAGATGCACAAACAAACAAACTTTCATAAATATATAGGAGGTTGATCTTATACTTGTATTGCAAGTGACAAATATCAAATTTGAACTTCCTAAGTTAATTTACTGAGAGTTATCGTCGAAAAACCAAATCGATGCCCCCCCAAACCCTCACTTAAAATTTTTTTTTTTGAGATAAACCACATCTTATAAATATTTTAGTGTGTATGTATGTTCTTTATATATTTTTACACCGTTGAAGCTATCGAATTAAAAAGTTTCATGGGCCATCCCATGGACCAAAGGAAGAACTTGGTCTAGGTTTGCAGACCGTGGAGTCTCTTATACCCCATGCGGTCAACAGAATACTATTTCCATAAGAATGCATGGGAAATGGTGTGGAGAAACCCCAAAACGCCATGCAGCCCTTCACTGATGTGGATTTAAATATACCTAAATATTAACTTACGATCACGGGAAATGACATTTTACGCAAGAAAGACTGAATATTTTAATTCTGTTCATGTTTTGTCATATTACATGCTAAATCGCTCGAAATTTTTTTAAGCGCAAAATTTATCGGTTTAGATGTCCATTTTCCAGGCGGCAACAAAGCTAAATTTCTTAATTGTTGTCCTCTTCAAAAGGAGATATACACGTAAAGATTAATGTAAGGAAAATCCACGCCGTGGCACGCCGTAGAAGAAGAATAGCTAACGCCAAGATATGCCTAAATATCGTCTATGAATACTTTTAAAGTGAGTCAAATGATTTTTAAGGAATATTAGAACATTGTTATCTTTTACCATTAACATTGAAACATTTATCGCAACATAAATCGATACATCTACTTACATTTGTTAGGTAACCAAGATGTTGTTTATTGTTTACGTTTTAGTATCGACATAATTCACATAATTTATATTGCCGCTTTAAAGGCTTCGGTGCATCTATCCATGTGAATATTAAGTAAGACGTTAATGCGTAATTATATTAATGGTAAAACTTTACAATACAATATATAAAATAGTAAATGTTAATGTAAGCATCGCTTGCGTAATTAAGGAATGGGGAACGTTTGTCGCGAGCAATAAAAATCGTTTGCTACTTAAAAGGGCTAAACTTCAGTATAGTGGACCACTTACCTATCGCCGGCTCTAAATACATACGTATTAACGGGGAGTACAACTTAAAAATATAAATACGGAACAAATATCATTTTCATTGTTTTCATTTTTCAAAACAACATTAACAGAAACTGACTGGCCGGTCTCGACATTTACAAACCCAATCACCGGAAAACGGGGAGGGATACTTTGGTTCCGGGGGAGGCGAAGGGCACGATAGCGCCCGGAGACGACTGCCCATTAAAACAAAGCGAGCCGAAGGCTAGTCAATATATCCTTTCAATGTTATATCCTCTCCATTTGCGGCACAAGTTAGGTTATTACTGTTATTATTATAGATTAATTTGAATACGTTTCTAAGGTAAATTAACAAATTGTAATTCTGTTACTGGCCAAGAGACGGCGATAGGTAAGTGGTCTACTATACTGCATTTATCCCCTTAAAATAAAACTCCTTCCCGAGCGAAGCCGGGCGTTTCAGCTAGTAGCCTATATTTTAAGCTGGACCAGTCTAAAGATATGCTGGAAGATTCATAAAAATTCGACCAGCCGTTTTTGCGTGATGCGGTAACAAACAGACAGACAGACAGACAGACTTTTTCCTAAAATATTTACCCAAATGGTTTTCCTAAAATATTTCTTATTAGACTTATTCGATGTAATCAACCGTTAGCTAGAAATCAGCGATTTCTCTTACGGGTCCCCCCCCCCCCCCCCCCCCACAACTCCCACCCCCTCCCCTTGGTCTTTTCTCATCTACAAACTTGATCTTATGCTTGTATTGAAAGTGACAAATATCAAATTTGAACTTCCTAAGTTAATTTACTTGAGAGTTATCGTCGAAAAACCAAATAGATGCCCTCCCAAACCCCCACTTAAATTTTTTTTTGAGATACACCACATAGCCTATATTTTAAGCTGGACCAGTATAAAGATACGCTGCAAGTTTCATAAAAATTCGACCAGCCGTTTTTGCGTGATGCGGTAACAAACAAACAGACATACAGACACAACAATTCTGCAAACAGGTTCAAACGTCTTCTTGTGATGCTAAAAACACAAAAAAAGGAAAACCCCGACAAAAAACAAATGTACAGACAGAGGTTACAATTTTTTTTATATAGATGAGCAATATTTTAGGAGAAATGACGGAAGTAAATGTCACCAGTAAAGTGGTACCTCTGATTGGCTTACGTGATTAATTTTTGCGATTTTCTAATTATCTTTGATCGTAAGCCCTTAATATCAATTTTCATTCAAATCCGTTCGGTAGAAGACGAGAACGTACATGCGGGCGGGCTGACCGACGACAACAGGCGCCCACGCTGGAAGCGAAACGCGCCTAAAAACAGCTATACAGGGTGATTCACGAGGAATGACAAACTTCTGGAGCATCTTAAGTGATTTTGAGTAAAAAAAAGTCATATGAACAATGGTACGATTCGGAATGGTTAAGTAGTTATGGCTGTTTGAAGCAGTTATGGCTAACGTTGACAGTAGTGCACGTTGTACGTCATTTGTTTGCTCGACTGCACGTTTGTTTACAAGTGGTCAACAAGGAGTAGCTAATTTCATTGTTGTTTCCCTGTTTGTAGTGCTGTGGTTGTGTATTACGTTTCGCAATGCCTCTGAATTTGTCAAATGAGGAATACGCGGAAATTGTCTTTGTGCACTGGTATTGTGAAAGTAATGCATGTGCTTCTGTAGAGGTATATCGACGGCGATTTCCACGTCGCACAATTCAAAACCGACAAGTTTTTGTGGATACATTTATACATCTCCGTGAGACTGGATCATTCGCCATAAATTCCGAACGTGATAATCCTGGACAAGCACAACGTGCTTCATGCAGTACAACGCAGTCCTAGAGTAAGACCTAGAAGAATTTCTGCACGCCTTGAAGTCCAACAAAGTAGAGTATGGAGATACTACATCGCGAGGGCTTGTATCCCTACCATTTTCAAAGCCTTCAACATCTCGCGGTTAAATCTTTGCCGTTGGCTTGTGGCAAACCCTGAGGTATGCAGGGTCATTTTATTTATGGACGAAGCAACATTCACTCCTTATGGGGTGAATAATACTCTAAATGCAAATGTATGGGCTCAGGATAATCCTCACCCAATAGTTGAGAGTAACTTTCAACGCCGGTTCTCGATAAATGTGTGATGTGGCATCATTGGAAACAGGTTTATTGGGCTTCATGTTTTCAATGGTCGTCTAACAGTGGAAATTTATCTCCCCTTTTTGGAAAATGAACTGCCACTTCTTTTAGACGATATTTCGTTATTAATGGGAGCTCGCATGTATCTACAGCGCGACGAAATTCCTCCGCATACAGACGGGTGACGAATTATCTTAATAAACAATATCCAAATCACTGGATCGGCAAAAGAGGACCACATGCATGGCTACGGTGACCACATCTCCCGTATTTTACAGGACGTCTCGTTTTTTGGCCAATTTTTCCTCAAATGTCCCGCGTCCCGTGTGAAATCAATACTGGACGCACTTTGTCCCGTATTCTTTTATGAAAATAGATACAGTAGGTCCTCGTTATAAGCGAACTCGATTTACGTGGACTCGTTTATACGCGATCGACAAAATAGGTAACATAATTCGATTTACACGAGCGGAATTCGCTATAACGCGATTTGGTGCATGGAAATGCCGATCGGATTTCTCGATGAAAATATTTCTCGTGATGCTGATAGTTTCTAGGATACGTCAATACACCGCACTCCTATTTTGAGTATAACGCTGGGACTGAGTGGCTAATCTGGAAAATTGGAGTTGCCAAAAAATAATTTTTACAAAAATATGATCTGAGAGTAAGTTTTTGTACCATTCCCCTAAAAAGGTCTAAAACTAAACATTCCATAATATGGAAAATATTATGTAGTGACCGGTTTCAAGTCTTCTACTCTAGATCGCGAGGGAAATGGTACACTTTTTGAGTTTATATGCTGTTCTGCGAAACAGTTGCTTTAACTTGATTTGGTACATGGATATGCCGATCGGATTTCTCGACGAGAATATTTCTCGTCATGTTAATACGACTCGTGCGAGCATGTTCCGCTTAGTTTTGCTGCCGCGAAAACCGCGTTGAACATTATTTGAACTTTTGTAATTGTTCAAATTTACTGACTCCTCTCAATATGAGTGGAAAACGTTCATAAAATAGAGCTTTTGCCTCTTCGCCAAGGAAAAGTGTTAATTTAAAAGTTAAGTTAGAAGAGTTCAGGCGTTATGATGCCGGTGAACGGCCAAGTGAAATTGCAAGAGTGCTCGGTTTAGCAAATTCAACGGTAAGAGCAATTAAAATTAATGAAAAGAAAATTCGTGAATGTGCTCAAAGTGTGACACCATTAAGTGCTAGTAGAATAAATAAAAGTAGAGATCAAGTGATGGATAATATGGAGAGGTTGTTCGGATTGAAGATCAGGCACAAAAACATGCATCCTTAAGCCTCACTCGGCCGGATTTAATATTAGGCTTTTTAAAGTTCTTCGTGTTTATATTTGTTTCCAAAATTCGTTAGTTAAGAACGTATCCCCTCTATAATACGTTAGGTATATGGAAAAATGGGATTAGATTTATGCGATTTCGATATACGCTATGGCTTTTAGGAACGCATCTATCGCGTAAACCGAGGACTTACTGTATACTGATTTCAGATAATTAGGGGAACCACATGTCCTGTATTTTAATGTAATAAATGCAGTGCTCGGAATGAGCCGGAACGAACCCACATGTATCGAATATATCGGCGATTAGTTCCGAATTATAATATTTTCCTCCCGAACGTTCCGTTTCCTAATATTTTACATTTCGAGCACTGAATACATGTAATGTATGAAGAGTTTATAGAAATGAACCCACGTTTACCAAAGGTTACAAACAAGATTTCATCTCTCCTAGATAAATGGAATGGGATATTACAATCTTGCGAAAACATAATTTTGTAAGATGTGAAATTTATTAAGTCAGTACCAGGTCCTAATGCTCTTGTAGAAAGAATATTTTCTTTGTATCGTAATACATGGAATGGTAATAGAAAAAGATATGACGTAAGTGCAGTAAAAGCAGAGCTGCAGGTGAAAAGCAACTATCTATCTTGTAAAGGCTTTTATAATTATTTTCTTACTAATGAATATCTTCTGAAGTGCACAAAATCTGACGAGAAATAATTTCTTACAGTGACGAAAATTATTCTTTGTGAATATGTTCTTAGTATTGTGTACAATTTAGTTTTATTTCTCAAGAATAATTGTTTTGTTTTTTTTTATTTGCTAGCGTTTACTTTGTATAGGTTTGTTTGTAAAAAATAACTTTTTCTTATATACTTCCAAAGAAGAATTAATTATTTAATTTCAAAGTTAAAGAAGTCCCGTAAAATTTTTTATTGTCCCGTTTTTTTAAAATCGTCAACCATATGTGGTCACCCTATGCATGGCCAGCAAGGTCCCCCGACCGAAGCTCACTTTTGGGCGCACATTAAGGCACTAATCTATGCACAGAAAAGCAACGACAGAAACGTACTCCTACAAAGAATTTTGGAAGCTGCATTTTGCATTCGAAAGTCCTGAAACTCTGGAGATCGCAACCAATGAAATAATACGCCATGCGCAAACCTGCATTCGAGTCAATGGTGGACATTTTGAACAGATGCTGTAGGTTATTCAGTCAACTACATCAACTTATTTAACTTTTTCGTTAGATGTTGTAAATGCTGTCAATAAAACTCATTCTTTCTGATAGGTGCTAATCTTATTTTCAAAAAGCCATAACTCAACTGTTCCGAATCGGACCATTGTTCATATGACTTTTTTTACTCAAAAATCACTTGATTAACACCCTCCCGAAGTTTGGCAGATTCCTCGTGAATCACCCTGTATACTTTGACCGCTTACGTCGGAGGTGGGCTTTTCTTCATCATTATGACAAATTATACAAAATATTAGTGTGGCAGAGCGTAAAAACAACCATTTCCGATGGATATGAATCATCATAAAATGTAATTATAAACAGCACCTAAACTTATATAACAATGACGAAAAACCGCGATGAACTCATAGCAATTATCAATCTAGTGCCACTGCTCACTACCACCCCCCTCCGGGTTGATCCATCCTATCGCCGAAACGTGCGGTAGTAACGATGATTTTGATCTATTGAACACAACTGCTAACTACAAAAATAAGACGGAAGCTTAATTCGTTTTCAAGGACGAATATTGAAATAAAATTAAAACTATGGTAACTATATCATAACGCGGTTTCACGCATATGCTATAAAGTTTGACCATTGTATCCGAGAAAGCGATCCGGGTTCTTCTTTACGCTATTTTCGAAGACTGATTTATCAGATTTTTAGCAAAGAATCTCTGACGCGAAGCAATTTTGACGCTCTCACGTGAATCTTCGATTCAGTCGGACTCCTTAATCCCAATAAAAAAAGACAACTCCAGCAGGTCCAATTAAGCGGCACCGACACACTTTTATAGGTAACATTTGCATGTCGTTTTATTACGCAATTTGTCTTTATTATAGTTAGTGTACGTTTTGTCTATTCCAGTAACGAGTTTAACAACAGTATTTATATGTGAAATTCATACCCATTTAGTAAACCAAGTTTTGTTATTTTAATTTAATTTTAATAAAGAAAATTTACATTAATTTAATACTAATACATCGATTTATCATTATAATATGCCGTGATATACTATATTATTCGTAGTGTTCATAACGAAATTTAGTACGACAGATTCCTATTCCCTTTTTCCCCATAGACTTTTTGTTAGTATCCTATACGCGGTTCCCTAATAGACGGTATTTTCAAGGTTTTCCATCTCTAATCCAGCGCCTCATTGGTGGGACGGCCGTATAGGAAAATGCACAACCAAAAATCCTCGCTTGATACATAGCTTCAAAATCGTATGAGGTGTATATAAAACAGAGATAAGATTAACTCGCCCATAAAATCGCACTTTAAAATGATTGAGAGCTACGCTCAGATCCCAGCAAATTTGAGGGCTCAATAAGGAATGAGCGGTATACTCGAACTCGCCAGTGGACTCCAACGCTTCCGCATAAACATTGGAAAGGGAAGTCGGGTCCTAGTCGCATTATTTTTACCCACTCCGAAGGACCTTAAAAAGCGCTAAGAGGGCGGCTAGAGCGACTCCCGAAGAATCTTTGGCGCTGAAGAGCACTACTCTCCTGCAGAGAACACACGGGGCAACGTTCCAAGTCCCCAAGAGGTCCCGCGCATACATCTCAGGCATATTATGTCTAGCGCGGCTCCTACCGAATGCTCGCGTGGATTAAAATGGAGAGTCCATATCCGCACCAGATCATGTAACGGGTAACGTGAATACGCTAGACACCTATTAAAGCATGTACCAACTTACGATCCATGACAACATAATTATTTGGACTACTTATTTGCTACAGCTGTTGATACAGCAAAACATCAACCTATATATACTACTTCTAAGTGCCTTAATACCTTGAATATGTACGTTCACGGCAATTTTGACGGAAAAGTATTCGCAATATTCAAGGTACAAGCGTAAACCCAAGCAATTTATGACAGCTATGAATGCTTTTAAAACTTGACAAAATATGAGGCCTTAACATTGACCAGTGACGGTAATAATCACATGGCATTAAAAGCACGTGGTTTTTAATAAACGAGGAAATTGGAGCCCGATGACAAAGATTTCTTCAAACACGTTAAGTGATGCAGTCGGTCAACTTAAGCTATACCCATGACTATACCGTAAAAAAAGAAAAATTGAGAAACGCTTAAGGTCTGTGTAACACAGTTCGTAAACGCGTGGAATACTCTCGGGAAATGGACATTAGCACTTGTGTTAGAACATCAGAAAACAAGCCGAATTAATCTACCTTACTCGCCCTAATTCCTTCAAGAAATGGAAGTTTTGTAAGCGACGATTTGGAGTTGTTATAATACAATATTATCAGCGAAAAAGAGCATTTCGGAAATCATTTCTTCCTCTGACAGATTTTAAGAAGGGCGACGCTAACATGATAATGGATGTGAGGCTGATATACAGAACCATTAAACCATATGGAAGAGTATCTTATTAACTGCATACGCGCGAGATAACTTTAGCTTCGTCACACAGAATTACGTCCGCTTACATTGCTCGCGTCGACAAAGGACTTTGCCTATTGGTGACGCAAGAGAGCCATTTAGTTGGCATGTCTTTCTAAGCTCGACAAAAGGCAGTTAATGGGTAAACTCATACTAAACCATTTACTTTTACACTCAATTTAGAGAAAAATACATCGGCCTAACAATTATGATTTCATCTAAGACTGAAATACACAGAATTATTTAAATTTTCAGTATATTATTTAACAGAATAAGGTAAAATTGGTGATACAAAACTACGAAGACTGACAAAAGTGTTAAAAATATCAGATACAACCTATTACAAGCGCCCTACATCCATGCCTCTTATATTAGTACGTGACCACGTGGTCTCACACGAGACAAATAAGTACTCTTTGGAAGATAGCAAACAACATTAAAAACAAACATTACATAAAAATAACTAAAATAGCCGTCTCCTACCGCTTATTAGGGATATAACAATGGTAAAAACATGCCCAATTAACATTGTCAGAATCACTTGAAAATTTCAAAATTGTAAAAGAATTAAGCTTACCTCTTTTGAACTTCATTGTCGCGTTTAGTAATAACAGCTGAGCCACTATCAGGGTAAACGTTCAATTTTCACTCAATAATTGACACCTCCGTTATGAAAAAAGCTTAGCCTTGACGATTTCCCTTCTCTTCGAGCCCATGCCGGATCTCTAATCCGTATACACTTCGTTTTATTCGCTATTAACACAAGACAGTCTGACAAGACAACTCACATTCACTTATGAATATTACATTTGAAGTTCTTAAGGCTTTACGGAACACTTTTTTCTTTTCCCGCGTCGAAACGGAATCCTGCCTCCAACTGACACTCGGGGACTTAGTTGACAGCTTTGCAAGGAAGGGGGAGTTAAAAAGTCTTTAACGACTAAAGAGACCACGAAAGGAAGAGGGGGTATGATGAAAGCGATCGAGAGAGAAACAAGAAAAGCAAATAATGCGAGAGTTCTCTATCGGTACCCACTGGAACTACACAGTGGTTTCGCAATCATGTTCCGATAACGAGATATCATGAGATATATAGGTTGTATTGAAAGTTTAGTTTTGGAGAATGCCGGACTGTTATACCATTTAGAAAGTTTAATTATGGAAAGATAAAGTCTATTACAATTTAAATTTATTATCCCAACTGTGGAAGTTTCAATCTTTCGTAAACACTGAATTTGAGTTACCGCGTTTTTATAGAATTGTCAAAACTACCATTTTTTTAACATTAAAATTCTTTACCAAATAAAATGATTCAGCCTTAGCGACGTTTTTAATTACTAAACATGCAGAAATCATACATAGCAATCATTCCAAGTTTAATTATTGGTAGCACATGACGGTGTTGACTTACGTAGGTACGTGATAATTTATATTCGATAATTCGTTAAGAAGTATGTATGAAGGTCGTTTTAGTCATCTTGTGTTGTTTATATGTTTACCCTGTAGAAAATTAGCTTTTTTTATTTTAAGAAAAGTGCTGTTTACTTTGGTTATTCATCGAATTAGGAGCGATATTATTATATAAAACAAATTTCCATGAATGACGTTTTTAAGTAGTGGGTGAGAGAAAAATTCTACTTAAGAATTTCTAGAAATTAACGTTTTGCAATGAATAAAGTTAATGAAACATTAAAAACATAATTATTTAAAGCGATTCGATTGACATTTTATAAATGTAGCAAGACAGTGACCTGTCTTCCATTCTGTCACGGAAATTCAAAATTAAGATTCTGTTACCAATGATTTCATCTTCAGCCCATTGAATATAGTCTTATTTCATCATTTAAACATGAGGAAGTAGGAGTATTATCTGTGATTTCATTATTACAAAAACAATTCAGAGAATAATAAATTATATCAAGGAATTTTCCTAGGGAATACGCTTGACTAAAGCTTATAAGCTAACTTAAATGACCAAACAGGAGCGGCTTTCTCTTCCCTGAAACAATGAAACGTCTTCGACCGAAAAAATGTAGTCAAAATATGCAGTACATAAATTTTTATCATTAATAATAAATCATGGCGATGCCAATTAACGTGAATTCCCTACCAACTATTTGAACATCTAACACTTTTGCATAAATGGTTTCTGGCTGATATTGGTAAAAGCGCATTTCTCCCGATTTATTATTAAAAATGTTGAGCAAGGGTGGTAACGCCTCCCCCCCCCCCCCCTTCCCCCACCGCCCCAATGAGCTAAGAGCACAAAAAAAGGTTAATAATAAAATAACATCGTAGAAGTGTTATTTTTTACTGGTTTTATTTAGTTGCACAAAATTATATCTATTTCCTTTTTACAAATTAAAATCTATGTTTTTGAAGATATTTTCAAATAGTTTATTTTTTCATCTTTGATTACCTCCTCCCCCCAGACTGAAGCATGGATCCAGCCTTGATTAGAGGCCAGTGCAGGGATGAAATGCAATGGGCTCGCACGACCCTGTTGTTAAAGTTTAACCTGCTCACTGAACCATAGTTAAAATTTATCAAATGGGCATATTGTATGTACAGCAGGAGGGATTTTCTAATATGATAGGGAACATTTCTCCTAGAGCATTGTTTTTGAAAGTATGGGTTGCAGGGCTCATTAGGAAAATCTGAGCACTTAATGCACAAACAGCTGAAACGTGTCAAAAATGTCAAGGAACTAAATGCTCTTATTGTATAAATGCCAATATTGTAGCAAGAATTACTTTTTATGGAGAGTTAATGAAAACTCATTTAAGAACGTATTTCTCTTCATGTTGCCTTCCCCTTGACTGGGTCATGAGGCAGTCCACTGGTTTGCGATAGAAAAAGTTTGAAAAACTGTCCTCGAGTATCTGCCAATATGAAAAGTTCACTCGAACAAGGGTCACAACAGACAAACTGAAAAATTATTGTCCATCAGGAAACAAGAGCCGCAGGAGTGAACGTCCAACTGTCCTCGCCGTGATTTATCATGTCTTAATTGTTGGATGATGATGAACAAAAATGAAAAAATGTAGTTTTTCTGATATCTCCTAACTTGTAGAAACAAATTGGCATCCAACTGCATTCATTTTCAACATATAGTATGTTGACAAAATATTTTAACAAAGTGTTTTAAGTTCCCATTTTTTTTCAACTATTTCTATGCTTTCTTCGAAAATGAAGACTGCTTGAAGAATGTCCAGATTTTTTTTCGTTGAAAAGGAAGAATGTTTGAGTCCCTGGAATAAAAAGGTGGCATTGGTAGTTTAATATTCACTTATTTAAAATTTTCCTCTTTTCGTGATTCTACAAAACTCAAACCACTAGTTAACTTTTGTTCGACGATCACATGGTGATAATCACCACTCTTCTAATTACTTCACATTTAAAATGTCAAAGCCATTAATAATTGGTCCAACTTGTAGCAAACCCTACATTGTATCTAATTATTACCATTAAAATATAGTTATCCTCTAAATTAACTATCCTGTGTTAGCTTCCTCCTTTTCTATAATTAACTGTTTCAGGGATCAGTTTGTGAAATTTCTTCATATTATAGAAATGAAAAGTCTTACTTTGTAAACCCACATAAACATTTATTTTTATACGACCTAGGTTTCATTGCTGTGCAACATCATTAGGTGGAGTAAACACATAGCCGGTAGCAATTTATATTTATAGGTACCATGAGTGGGTGGGTGATTTCTATGTTCTGATCGCCTTCACCCAGAAGAAGCATAAAATGATTCTATAATGTACCATGATATTATTTGTACAAGAAGTTCATATCTTAGTATTGTGTTAAAAAAGAATGTGCTAACTTTAAAATAGTATAAATCTGCCGTATTCAATCTGGGATACACATACTCCTGGGAATGTCAGGGAAGCATTAACATATTTCCATATATAATTTTCATACACTTAAAAAATTTCTCGAAATAAAAACAGGAGCATTTGGACTTTAGATCAACGTCAGTCAGTAAGCAAGTTGACAAACATATTAACAGGTACATCAACTGAAAAACGTTGCATACCACAGATGTAATCAACTCATTTCCAGCCTCTAAGTCGCTTGCCTAATTGTCGCACGGTTAGTCCTCATATAATTTTTGTAATAAAAACCAAAATGAGTATCAATGCGATGGTTATACTATTTTCACTTGATCAGCCTTGATATGCAAGACTGTCACAGCTAGCGCAGATTGCAGGTCATTATTAAGATTGAACCTAGGCTATGCCTTGGTTTTCGTAGTGACCCTGTAGAAAAACCAGCCTCACAAATTGGAAGAGAACCTTTCGTCAGAGAGAAAGTGTAACAGACCATAGAGGTATCCAATGATAGATTCTTGTGTGCAGGGCTGTGCTGATTCTCTAGAAAGGGATGCCAAAATAGGATGAAAAGTCTTTCCATAAGCAATTATTTCAACATTGTTTATTCTTAGAATACCTTTTTAGGTGCGTTTCGCTTCCAGCGTGAGTGCCTACTATCATCAGTCTGTCCGTCTCTCTGTCTGTCCGTCTGTCCACATGTTCATTCCCGGCTTCTACCAAACAGATTTTCATGAAATTTGACATTAAGAACTGACAATCAAATATAATAAGAAAATCGCAAAAAAGAATCACATACGCCAATCAGGAGTATCACTTTACTGGTGACAAAAAATTAAATTTTCGTCATATATCATAAAGTATTTGCTCATATCAAAATATTTTTCAAATAAAAGTTGTAGAACTGGTAAAGAAGAGTATTTCCTTTCCTATACATTCTTGGCGACCGGTTCTTCTATGACGACGGCCTTGTGAGAAGCGTCACGGCGGGTTCCTCCTTCTTGACCTTCGGATCCCCTATCACATGGCGTTTCTTTTACGTCGCCACAATTTTAAGTCCCCAATAACACTCACAAATATTATTCCCCAAATTACAACAAATCTCCAAAATATACTTGGAGCAATTACGATTGCCCCCCAATACATGTATTAAAATATATGTGCGTAAGATACACGCCAATGCTTTTACAAGTTTTTACAAATTACACAGACATAGCAAAACAACGACAGCTTAGCAATAATGAGAGACAAACCTCTAGAGTGACTTGGAGTGACATAGAGTGAACAACTACACAGCCCGAGATAAGAAGAAGCAGAAGCACAAGAACACGCAGAAGAACCCCAACCCGAGAAAAGAACCGTTCTCCCCTAGGTGGGCTCCCTTTTATGCTGCACTCCCTCTCCGTCGCCCCTCCGACTGTCTTGCTTCTCACACCGCTTTCTCCTCCAGCGATGCCACACCTTTTTCGCGGTCGAACTTACGGGCGTCTTTTCGATTCTTCTTTTCGGATCGCACACACTTTAGTTCGTACACTAAAAAAACTCGTTCACTTTTTATGTATCAAGTGTGGAACACTACAATATATATATATATATAAAATGAAAATCTCGAGTGCCGTCATCTTGAGTGCTGAAAAGGAAAGATGAGTGGAGAGAGAAGTGTCTCTCTCTCTCTCCAGTGAGCTCTCTTTGATTGATATTTTTTTCCAAATCGCTACCTTTAATTCCTCGATCTGCTATTATCATCAACTGCTCTGACGAAATGTGATACTAAATACGTTCTCTCCCCTTTTGGGCAAAGCTGACCACTTTTACTCTCGCTTCTTCGGCCTATAAAACGTGATGGAAGGAGCCACAAATGGACAAGTGAAAAGGGACAAAAGAAGGCTTTTATAAAGTTAGGATTGACTTTGGGCTAAGCAGTAGCATTATTGTAGTGGAATACCTTGACGTGTACACACAAAGTAAAACAGTAAAGCACTTTCATTAACCATTATTGTATGTAGTGTACCAATGACAATATGAGGCTTATTTATTTCTTTATCATTATTTATGTCCATATTCAAGTAAGTTTTATTTTACTTCTACTTTTCATCTTTGATATCTGGATTTCATATGACAATTACATGATTAATAGCAGTGGCATATCCTGATTATCGGTGGTGGGGATACGTTAGGGTGACCAGACGTCCTGTTTTCGGCAGGACAGTCCTGTTTTTTTTAACTCTGTCCTGCTTTTTTTCTTGTCTTGTTTTGTCCTGCTATTTTAAATCATATCCTGCTGCATCCTTTTTTCTTAAATATTATCATATAGTATGCATATGTTTATGAATTAGGCAAACAGGATGTAAAAATATAAATATAGAACTAAAATCCCTTTCGTTGAAAATAAAACAGAATTGAAAAGGGAGCAGGTACTTCAGTAATTCACTACTTTTATCATGTCTGCATGGGGGAGATAGTCAAGATGTCTCAAATGCAGTAAAGAGCTGTGAACTTGGTATTATATATTTCTTACAGGTTTTCTTGACAACTTATGTCGATCAGGAGTCATATTTTATTTTATGACATGATGCTTTCCTTCTATAGATCCACCACGTATTGTTTCTACATATCTTACCCCGCTAATAATAAGATGTCAGATAAAAAATTTTGTTCTTGCACATGAGAATTTATTTTGGAATAGCTGTCGAATTATCCTGGATGTACAGTCCATGCTTTGGTGATGACGTACTGTGTGATAGGAAAATACACCTTCAGATATAGCACATTTTTACCTAACATCTACATAAAAAGGATGTCAATTTCAATGAAGAGGCAGCAACATTTAAAGCTTTTTGGTGTTTGCTGGTTTCAATGTGTCTGATTATAGACGTACGACCACTGTTAGCGATCGAAAATTCAGTTACACACACGGTACACTTCATTATTAATACTTTGTTGAAATGACATTTTCTTTTATTAGACATCTCATGAATCTATTGTTACTAATATTTTTATGCCATTTGCTATAGTGGATTTAAGTCATGATATGAATAATGGTAATTTTGTTACAAATTTTACTGATAAAAATGTGAAAATGTTTCCAACTTTGGTACAATATCTCAGTGTGAGGGCAGGAATTAAAATAAAAATAATAGAATTAGCTTCTCTCCCTGGAGAAACAAGTGAAATAATATCAAATCATGTATGTAATGGAAATTTTGAACAATCAATTCCTTACTTAAAAAATTATTGCATTAATTGCAGATAACACCAGGGACGTAACTAGACTTTTATTCTTGGGGGGACCAAGGAGGGCCAATAAAAATTGAGGGGAGGCCAAGGTAATTTCCAGTATTTCCTAAATAAACAAAAGAATGCAAACATCTTGCTACGTAGATTTTAATAGCGGAATATCTCTTTTTTGTAAGTATTGAATACTTTTAGATTAACGGATCGTTTTTCATTGAGCAGTTCATGAAAAGCAGATAAAGCAATAAATGCGCTTAGCTTCATTTTAATTGAGGAATATGGAAATTAATATAAAATACATTGCCTGTTAATGACATTTTATATAGGGTTTTCATTTCACCGCAGAGATATACATAATATATAAATTAAATATATTTTTTGGATTTTTATTTTCTTATATCGCTGATTATGTTGATTAGAGTCTAATCAAACATAATTATGAGTGTAAAATATAAAGTAATACATAAATTGATATACCACACTGGCCGGAATACGATGCGGTTTTTCTCTGAGATTAAAACAAAAAATTTATTTTCCCATTCTATCTCTGGTGATTTAATTTGAAAATTGCTTAGATAACTACTGTGTGGCGGGATAATGCGATATCGGAATTACAAAAACATCAGTATCTTTTAAGCATAATTGCAGAAATTTACAATAATTACTGTCATCAGCTGCTTTAGATTAATATATTAGAACTCAATAAAATTTAAGCTTTTTTCGGAAATATCATTGTAAAAATTACATATTTCATAATGCGCTCATTCGCGGCAATCTAAGAAAATCCTTCTTAGACCACTAGCTATCCAATCTCTTTGCAGCACCAGACAATCTGGCCCTTTTCGGAAGTTAAAAGGTTGATTATGTATTTTCAAAGATGTGACATCAACGCTCATGGGGAATGGCTAAAGGGACGGAACTGCAGAACTCTTTTGGTATACGAGGCTAAAAGTTCCAAAATACAAGGGTGGAAAGCAATAAGCATCTTCTTCATTGATCAGGCTTGAGAGATTTTAAATAATAAGATGATAATTGACGATTGGAAAAGCATCCTTATAAACTCTGATGATACCTCAGATGGCATACCGTATGCAATATGCTGATGACATTCAGTGGAGGCTGGGTGGGCCAAGAGGCTTTGAGGGGGGCCCAAGGCCCCCCCTGGTCCCCCCTTAGTTACATCCCTGGATAACACAAATACAACTTTTGGAGGAATGAAGAGAAAAGGAGAGAAAAATGTTTACAGAAAATTAGAGGCAATATTACAAAAAAATTGATTGGAATTGGTTGTTCTGCACACACAATTCATAATGCAATGGAAACGGCAGCATGTTTATTGCCAACTGATATAGAGGCAATAGTCTACAAAATTTACCATCATCTTGATATATTTACTGTAAGAGTAGAATCATTAAAAAGCTTTTGCGAGGAAGCTTCCATTGAATATAGAAGGTTACTTGGTTATTCCAAAAACAGATGGCTGACTTTGATGCCATCTATTGAACGCATTCTAACATTGTTTGAACCATTAAAGTCATATTTTATGTCAATAGAAAAGTGCCCCACAATAATTTTGAAACATTTTGAGGATGAAACAGCCAAGTTGTGGTTGCTTTTCATACATGAATAATTAGCTTTGTTTCATACAACTATCTTAAGAAATGAAAACTCAAACGCTACTGTAATGAAAATAATTGAGGCAATCGATGACTAAAAACATAAATTAAAATCCAGAATAGAATTAGATTTTGTCTCAATTCGTTTAAGATGTATACTGAGGAAACTGGAAGAGAGCAATAATAATATAACCAAGGATATTTTAAGTATTCAAAAATATTCTACAATACTAGCTTAGAATAACTAACAGAGTGGTCAGAACAACTTGATCAATTTGTTGTATTTGATTGGTGTGTTTTGAAAAAGCAAATTAGATGGAAAGATGTTCAAGATTATATAGGATTTTTATGGAAAAAGTTCAACCATGCAAAATTAAATGAAAGTCTCTTATTTGATGAGATTAGTAGAGTAAATTTATATTGTTCAGAAGAAAAACTTTTGCAGTGGAATGAGGAAAAGCTTTATGTGAAAAAGCAATGGTTGAAAAATTTTCAACATTTTAAAAGTAATTCAGTTCCATTTGAAAATGTACTTGTTCTGGTTGAGTTCAGCCTTTCTTTGCCTGGAACCAATGCCTGTGTTGGGAGGGTGTTCTCAGTCCTCAATGATATGTGGACGAGTGAGAAAGCAAGGGTTAAATTAGAAATTTTGAAAGCCAGCTTAATTGTGAAATGCAATTTCAATCTTAGCTGTGAGGAATTTATGACATTAATTTCCAGCAATGAAAAAATACTAAAACAGATTCATGGCAGTGAGAAATATGCCTGTACTGCCTACTATATATATTAAAAAGATTTTAGTTTGACAGGATGTTCAGTGGCAGAAGTTGTTTTATTTCTTTATGATATTTATTTGTAAGTTAAGTGACAGAAGTTGACTTATTTCTATGTTATTTATTTAATAATAATAATTTATTGACACATAACATTTACAAAAATTTACAGTAATATAGGTAACTGCAGGTAAATTGGTGTCTCATCAAGATTCATCAGCATTAAAATTCACAGTTCACTCATCAGCATAAAAATTCACAATTCACACATTAGCATTAAAGTTCACAATTCACTTAAACCGGTTACAAAAGTGTTCCCATGTATAAATCAAGTAACATTGTCAGAAAAACACATCTGTATTGTCTAAAAAAATCCTTACCTGAATAGAAACATTTTAAAATTACAAATTCTCTTATTTTATTTTGAAATATTTTTGTGATAATGCCATTTGATGTTCTTAAATTCAAATTCATTTTATTATAAATTTTTATGCCCATATAATAAGGAGAATTTTCCAAAACCTTCAGTCTATGCATTGGTATATCAAGCATATATTTTTTCCTGGTATTGTGGTTGTGATGGGATTGACGGTTGTTAAAATAGTCCAGGTTAGCATTAACGTATAGGAACAATTCATCTAATCCTAATATATTATATAAAGCACTTATGATATATATATTTTTATATGTATGTTAACATTACTACATTGCTATCTACAACCAGTAAATAAACAAAGGTTAATTTTGCAATTACTACGTTGCTATCTACAACCAGTAAATAAACAAAAATTAATTTAGCTGAGTAACGCATAAATAGTGTCTAAATTATGGAAAGAATTTAAAAACTTTACATTGACTGAAAATATGAGAGTTGAAACTGATAGTAATAATAGTAGCAATTGGACTGATTATTTGTTAAAAATAGGAAATGGAAGTATTCAAAAGGATTCTGATGGTTACATAGAGTTACCAGTGGAATGAATGTAAAAGCAGTGGTCATTTAATAGATGAAATATTCGGAAAGAAAATCGAAAAAGGTAAAGAAGAAGAACTACACAGAAAAGTTATATTAGCACCTACAAATGCTGATTGCTTAGAAGTAAATAATGAAATATACAAGTGCAGACGAGTTAGTTAATTGTAATGAATAGGAAAAGGCAATTTTCCGGTTGAGTTTTTAAATTCACTCACACCACAAGGAATGCCACCGCATAAATTAAGATTAAGAGTTGGAGCTATGGTAATGCTTCTAAGAAATATCAATGTAAATAGAGGACTTTGTAATGGAACCCGCCTAATAGTTAAAAAGTTTGGAAAAAACACAATTGAATGTAAAATTGCGAGTGGTAGCAACAAAGGAAATTGTGTTGCTACCAAAAATTGACGTTACAATGACAGAATGCGAATTAGCATTCGAAATGAAACGAAGACAATTTCCTATAATACTGTCGTTTGCAATGACAATAAATAACAGTCAGGGGCAAACTTTTGACTATGTAGGACTGTTGCTCAAAAATCAAATATTTGCCCATGGGCAACTTTACGTCGGTTTATCAAGAGTACGACGACAGGATCGCCTAAGAATACTGTCCAGCAAAGAAGACAAAATGAAAAACACTGTTATTACAGATGTAATTTCATGATTTTTTAAAATTAAATATTTATTTAACTATTTTTTAACAGATTTTTATTTTGTCTAAACGTTAGATTGAGTGTGTATTATAAAGCTGGGCACATGGTGCCCATAGGTCGCTAGTATACAAAAATGAATGCGTGTATGTGTGTATCACGATTTTAAAACTCGAAAACTACAGATCATAGAAGCAAGAGAAAGGTATCATTTTAAAAGGCGTTTTGTTTCTACTGACTATGAGGTCCCTGGAAAAATATTTTCGTTTGCTAAAGTGTCCCGGGTTCGAATCCAGGAGGCAATTATATTTTTCCATAAGTTTACACGGGATTTTCGATTTTTCAGAGTGCAAGGTTTTTCTTCCTTCGCTCATCAAAATACGTAAATATGGACCGATTTTCATTATTTTTACTTTATTCGATGGAGAAAACTCTATCCTATCTTATTCTTGCAATGCTTACATGTTACACAGTCGAAGTTTTCAGAAATACGCATTTGTTTTCGAAATTTTGTGTATTTTTTGTACCATTTTGGGCATTGCCAAGGCGACCATCATTGTTGTCTCCGATTCAATTAGTGCCAATTAAACATTCAAATTGATGAAAGAAAAGCGTTGTTTGCTTTGAACTTTTGTTTAAGCATCGAAATGAATGACGCATAGCAACATAAGATAAGATAAGATGCTTTATTTGTCCAAAGATCATGAAAAAGTAAGGCACAATTTAAGATATAGGACACGTCAGGGTTAGATAATACAAACATATAAATACTTTGAGTACATTGGTAAATACAAAAAAGAAAAAAAAAAAAAATATATATATATATATACATACACACACACACATACACACACACACACATATATATATATATATAAGATACAGTACATAATCAGTCAATATGATCCTCAAGGAACTCTTTTATAGAATAATATAATTTGTTATGCAGGAAATTCAATAGATTAACTTTGAAAGAAGTGATTCTATTAATAGCTTTCAAATTTTTTGGAAGCTTATTAAATAAACACAGACCAACCCATTTAGGTCCAAGAGCAGTTTTACAGGTGCGCACATATGAGATATGGAGATCGTTAACTTGTTGAGTGCTATAACAATGCATACTCGAGTTCTTGGTATAGTCGTGAATATTCATTTTGGTCTGCAAGATGACGGTCATTATGTATACAAGGCAAAGGAAGGATATTCAGTTTTTTAAAGATAGCTCGACATGGTGCATGATATGATTCATTTGCAATCAAACGAATAATTCTTTTTTGTATTCTGAATAATCTAATTGCATAAGGGGAAGAACCCCAAAAAAGAATACTGTTCAAGGTATTAGAGTAAAATTCACCAAAGTATAATAAGTGAAGAACCTCATTCGAGACAGTAGATCTAATTAACCTAAAGAGATGATATAGGCTACAGGGTTTAGCTGCAAGCATATTAATATGGGATTCCCATGACATGTGTGAGTCAATTGAAACACCTAAAAGTTTAACAAAGTCAGCTTGTGGAATAGCTTTATTATTAATGTCTACTGACAGCCTTTTAGGAGGTTTATTTATATTTGTAAAGTAAATTAGTTGAGATTTGCCAACATTCAGATTTACATGATTGTTACAGCACCAATCACTGAGATGTTGTGATATGAAATTTCCAGTTTCTAATAAACTGTCAAATTTTGAAGAAGAAACAATGAAATTTGTGTCATCAGCATACAGATTTAGAGTAATACTAGGTCCAGGAGGAACAAAATTTGGTAGGTCATTAATAAATTTAAAAAATAGTATTGGACCTAACACAGAGCCCTGGGAAACACCTCTGGTTAGTAACTTAGCTGGAAAAAGAAACTTATTACCATGATTAGATATCACAACTTGTTGAAATCTATTATGTAGATATGATTTGATCCATTTGTTAGAGAGTCCCCGGATCCCAAATAAATTGAGCTTATGCAAAAGCAGTTGGTGATCGACACTATCGAATACATATTTAAAGATGATTATACTGTTGACTGCATCTGGGAAGCGTTTCTAACGGTTTAATCAAGGCATATCATCATTTGTATGCTGGAATCTTACCGTTTTGTAAGTAAAACTATTATACTTCGTTTATAAGAAAGTAATAAATTAATTTTCATTTTTGTTTTTTTTAATTATGTCATTTTTATACTGTTCTGAATCCCGGGCAACGCCAGATAAACTATGGCTAGTAAATATATAAAGATGGAAATGATAAAATATTATATTTTTTAAATAATGGTCGGCAAAGCCCTTTATAACTACTATGTGTCATAATACGAAGAATCCTTTTTTGTATTTTGAAAATTGCTTCCCATCCTGACCATGGGTGCCCGCAGAATTTTTTTCAGGGGGGAGGAGGCAAAATGCCTACCCATTAGCATTGGTTGCTCACCTCGCAGGGGCTACTTACACAAATATAGCAAAAAACACGTTTTTAAATTGATTTTTTAAGCAGGGCCTGCTTTTCGTTTTAGGGGAGTAGTATTGCACACCGCAGATAAAATGTTTGTTTCTAAAATTCTCCATGAAGTATTACATCTAATGTATTAGCAACGCGAGTTAGTTGCCGCGATAGATATCGATTCCAAATTACTCAGCGATGTAGGTTTTTTCGTTATAGATAAAAGTAGATTGCCTACATTGGATCAGAACCATTCTTTTCGTTTATATTTGAAATAATCGCTTATTTGTTATTCTCATTCGCACAGTAGAAGTAAAACTCCCTCCTCCACTGGCCCTGCGCTTGCTTGCAGTACTGCTCTGCTAAAGTTTCAAAGATTGATATCTCTGCTACTTTATATTCCAGCATAGGGCACTTGGAATAATGCTGGAGAGCAAATAATTACTTTAAAGTGTTCCGTCTTTTCTTCTTCCATTTTGCGAATGGGTTTCTGGGAAGTCTCTCAGCAAGTGCTCAGATTAATTGTTCCTTTACTATTGATTATACAGGACCCAAATGGCAACAAAATGTCGGGAAAATTACGTCCAGTCATCTGGATTCCTTATATTTCTTACAATCAACATTTGGAAATACAGTTTCAACAGGAGTATGGGAGTTTTATTGCACTCAAAATATTTACTTGCAGCCACACTTCAGCAGATTTTCACCCAGCCGCAAATAAAACAAATGTTTTTAGAAAATGCAGGGCCCGGTGCAGTCACACCGTTGACACTGTGACCTGTCAGCTCTGCTTGTGCCAGCGTAAACTTTAAAATACCATATGCAAAATTTTTTGGAAAATGTAGGGGGGGGGAGGGCAAGTGCCCCCTCTTGCCCCTTACTGTGGGCGCCCGTGATCCTGATGCATATCCCCATTTGTAAATTAAGTGACAGAAGTTGACTTATTTCTTTATGTTATTTATTTGTTATATAAGTGACAGAAGGTCTCATTTCTTTGTTATTTATTTGTGAATAAATTATCTATACTAGGACCATGTGAACTTTTGTTTTGTTCTACTTTTATCTGAAGAAAATCTTGTCACTTTTCATATCATGTTGCATTTGTAAATGAGTTGCCTATTACGAGAATGTAAAAAACCTTAGTCCTACTTTTTAAGTTGAATCCATTTCACCAATGAAGGAACGCCAATGCTGAATTGCCCTGCTCAACAATTTAATGAGCACAAAGCAGGACACCTGACTGGGAAAATAAAATTTTGTCACCTTGTTAATTACATTTCAAATTTTGTTATATCTACAGAATTCTACTCAAATTATGCCTTTTTGAAGTTTGAAAAGTTCATTATAAAAAACAAATCTAGATAAAAGATGTCCTGCTTTGTCCTGTTTTTCCCTTGTGTGAATATGGTCACCCTAGAGTACGTTTAGGACAACACAAAGTTTTATGCAACCAGTACGGCATCAGGCAATATTCAAGTGCCACCTCTAGGGAAATAGCAGAACTACTAGTACAGTAAAATGACAAACTGCCATCTTGCAGATATTGTGCAAATTACATCTATGCAAATAATCTCTTGTGTTTTGAAAAAATTTCAAGGAGCAAAATTGTTTGAAAATCTTGAAAGAAGGCCAAAAATCCATGTGCTTTAACAATGGCATTGATGTCCCATTTTTCAGAATTTTCAATAACATATTTCAAAAATTCAATCAATTGATTTTTGTAATCCTTCACTGTATTTGTTAATCTAGATGTAAAATTACATCTGGTAGGTGCTACGGATGGTAACCTTTTAGTAACAAAATCCTTTAGATCAGTGGTTCTCAAACTTTTACCTCTATTGGGCACTTAACAAATTCTGGGATATGGAGTCGGTCACAAGCATAAAAATATTGTTAGAAATCACAAGAAATGACACACTGAGTTATATAATTTAATATATTTAATAACTAACATTTTTTATTACTGCTTCAAACAAGTAAATTCTGTGAAAAGAAACCAAACTGATTTTAATACTTTTACATAGCACAATGAACAGGTACATACAGTGGTGGATTAAGACCCTCTGGGGCCCCTAGGCACAGGCACTTGGGGGCCCTCCTCGTAGTGTTTGGTGGTATAAAGAAAACTATAATATACTGAAAAACATTTTATTAACAAAATAATGTTATCTTATTTTTTCTTTTTCAAAAAACATGAAAATAAGCCTCACAAATCCACCTTCTGAACTCTTGACGCAGCAAATTTCTGAATCAATAAAGAAAAATCTATTTAAAAAAACAAAATCATGTTCTATGTATATTAGACTCAATGCATTTATACGTCCTTGATGCATTGTTTTTCTTTTCTCATTTTTGATTTAAGAAAGTTTTGAAAAGGATCTCTCTCCTTAATTTTTTTATTAAATTTTCTTTTTGCTTTCAATAATACTGCCTGTATGACAGTCAACCTACAGGGTGTGGCCCCCCTAAGCTTGGGGCCCCTAGGCATATGCCTATTGGATAATCCGGCACTGGGTACATACCACATTAATAGGATACATGACAATCCATGTTGGCAGCTAGCTTCTTGTAGTTTTCAGTGTAAGATGATGTCCCTGCTCAGAGGCAGTCATCTAGATGGCTATCAGTCAATCTCGAATGACTCTTAGTTTTAATTATCTTCTTTGATGAGAAGAGGGATTCACATATGTAAGTCTATACAAAATTAAAATGGTTGGAGACTACTGCGAGATGGATGTTTCAAAATTTTAAAAATTCCTTAACCTTGTACGGTTAAGGAGTTTTTCTTAATTTTGAAAGGTTGATCCAAAGTAGGATCTTATTCTTAAAGCAGTACTGCACAAAGTGGGGAATTTTGTAGGGTCCACCAAGTTACAAAATTTGTCTTCTTCTGCCTGAGACTTTAAAATTACATAACTTTGTAAGGTTATCATCTCTAGTTTGAGATCTTCCACTTTATCGTGATATAATTTTGAAATATACTCAACGTTAGTCATGTCAACAGAGCAAAATGAGTTTAAACAAAACTAGAACTTTTCCTTTACTCAGTCATCTAACTTTTTTATGAAGAATGAGATCTTTATATTCAGTATCACAATCCTGTAGAAGGGTCTTAAAGATTCTGTGTTGCAAAGATGTGCTCGGATCGAATTAATGGTTTTAACAACACCTTTCATAACATCATCGAAGTGTTACTCTAACTCACAAAGCCTCTTGGTGTAATATACAATGATATGATGTAAACTTTGGGAATGTTGGGTCCTTTTTACAAAGGGCAATAAATCCATTGTTGCTTCCCACCATATCAATCTCTGCAAACAATTTACATGTCCACTCATTAAACAAGCCCCATCATAGGTTTGTCCAACCAATTTGCTCTCAATTTTAAATTCTTGAACTGCATTAACAACCAGAATAAATAGAGCACTATAAGTTCTATCAACACTAATGTCTGTAAATCCTATAAACCTTTAATGTATTTCCCCCCCGTGTAAAAATCACAAAACTGTTGAGAGCTGTGATTTTGACATGACATCCAAAGTTTCATCCAGTACAATGGCTACAAAAGTTGCTGGATCAATTTCATTTTTAACTGCATTTTTAAAGACATTAGACATAGATTTGATAAGATCAATTTGAAAAGTGGGAGAAATTCTTTGAAACACAATTAATGTATTTAAATGCTTATCTAAAAGAGGATTGTAGTCACAAATTAAATTTAAAAACTATATAATTACCTCTATTCATTGAATTCTTAGACTCATCATGCCCTCGCAAAGGAAGTTCTTGTTTAGATAAATAACATATTGCATCAATGAGCCTTTTCAAAATAACTCTTATTTTTATTCACTTGTTCATAAACAAGAGCGCATTCACAAAAAGTGGCGGACACGTATCCGTTATTTTAAATCAAAGAACGCGCCATTTTTATTTCATCAAAATTGGCGTCCCACAGACCTGACGTTCCCCTTGTAAGCCAGCATATTTCAATTTTTTGTTGATTGTCAATTAAAGTGTTGATTCTTTGTTTTCCAAAAACTTTAAGATTCAGAAAAGATAACATCTGATTGAGAGCTTTCATGTTTTTGCCATGTTGTTGCTAAATGGTTAAGATCGGAAAACCCATGCTTATTCCATACACCATTCTCTTTTGAGAACAATAAACATGGCCAACAAAAAAGTCTAGATCCCATTTCATGGCGAGTTAACCATTCCACTTTCCATATTGTGAAATGGAAAAATGTCTCATATATTCAGATTTTGCATCTTTATACATAGTATATTTGGAAGATCTGGACATGGCTTACCTTCTTTCACAATGTTCATACAATCTGCAAAGGTTCGAGTTGAAAATGATACACTTAGTAAATCTTCAACACTATTTCCCATTGTATAATAAAGGCAAACATTTCAAAAAGTGCAAAAAAGTAACAAATACTTTTATAAACGTACAAAAAACTAATATAATAAAAACCACAAGAGAAGAAATGAACGCATAGTAACACAATGCCATATTCACTTCACAGCTTGCATGCTGCTGACTAAACACCCAATTCCCTCCTAAGATCTGTTGACTCCCTGCATGGCTTCCAGGCAGTTATCTACAACAGTGGTTCTCAACCTTTTGCCTCTTGCGTCCCACCTACCACCTTTTCAAGAAACCTTGGTCCCACCATGATAAAGAAAAACCTCACTTTTTCTAATAAATTTATTTCTACGTTTATAAGCATATAATTAGCACATTAATAATTGGTAGACACAAAGGAGAAGGTTGAACTAAAAAAGTTTTACTTGGTAATTCCACAAAAATTTGTTTATTTTAAAAAATTAATTTTTGTGGAATTACCAAGTAAATCTTTTTTTATTTTGACAATATGAAGAAATTCCATCAAGTTACGCCTGAGACCGTTAACTATATAAAGGAGAAGGTCCCAGAAAGTCTAACCGATTGGGGTGCCAACATGTCTTCAGCCAGCTCTGGTCCTACCTAGACGGCTTTCAAATCCCACCAGAAACACTGATCTACAACATATAACCCAAGTCTCTCTCTACCAGGCCGCTACTCTGCTCAATGCTCCACAGGGGTAGTAAGCATGCAGGGTCAGACCTAGAGACCTTCCAGTGAACGTATTTTCGTGTGCAGAACTTTCTAGGTTGTGAAGAGCCAAATCGTAATTAAATTAACTTTATAATCCTTGTAGTTTTCATTTACATAGTTTATATATCTTACAGTATATAGTTTACAAGTGAAGCCCATGTTTCCTGCTGTAAATAAGAGAAGGAAGAATGTATCGGGTCTCTTCCTGTCTATCATGGAATCCCATTTAGCTTCTGCAGAACCCTTGGGTTCTGCAGAATCTAGTTTGAGAAACCCTATTATACAGTAACAAATTTAAATTCTGTAACAGCAGACAGTATATAATATATTGCACTGACAGTCCACACACACTTTTATTACACGACCAGTCTCACTAAATAACTAGCATCATCAGGTGAGGCAAGAACTCAAAATTGTTCTATGTATATCCGGTAAATGGAGGGGGAGGAAACAACGAATGATGGAGGTGACATACATTAAGAATAAAGTAATGGACAAGCCAATGGTAGTGGCGGAAGCGAGTAAGATGTGGGAGAGAGGGAGGGGGTAGGGAGGGAGGCAGAAAAACAAAATGTTTACAAGTGAGACAGTTCGGGTAAACAATATAAGGGGAAGGGATTAAGAAATAGTTAACTCACTCAACAGCTAACTTTTAGCCTCAAAATTCACAATTTCCAGTTGCTCCAGGTCATCCAACGTGCACCCTTTCGCTTCCACATGGCGCACTTTTAGGATGAAATCACTGTTTCTTTCCTCCATCAGATGTTTGGCAAAATGTGATGAGAGATTTTTTGAGGTGAAACACCATTTGTGTTCTTTACAACTAGGGAATCCAAATACTCGGATTTTGAACTACCCGGGTAATCGAGTAATTCTTTCGCGAAATGCCCAGGTACGGGTACCCAAGTATCTGCGGTAATTTAAAAAAATATAATTAAAAAAAATTATTTATTTTTTATTCATGAAATAATATTTAAGAAATACAAGGCCATTTAAGGTATACATTTTTAAGTTGTTTCGGCTCTTAGTAATGAAGTGATAAAACTCTCTCGCTATCTGTTGAAGTAGGTTGAATTGTTATCAAAGCCTGGAACAATTTTTCTGTGCGATATCCTCTTTTGCCATTATTTCCTTCAATCAATTTTAGTTCCTTGTCCAATGCTGATTTTGTTGAAGTTTCTTTCGGAATAGCCATAACAGATTGTATTGTTATCTGCAGCTCACCGTACACAGAACTAGCAGAACCTTCATTTTCCATAGCTGGTTCTTCTTGCTCATTTTCATGTTCATCTTCACCAAACAACCTCTCAAATATATCTTTTGCCAATGATTTGATTACATTTTTTGAAGAATATGTAAAATGATCATTAAAGTGAGAGTTAGGATACTTTGCAAAAAAAGCAACAACAACATAATATCTTTGTTTCGTCATTCATCAATTCTTTTTTTTAAGGCATCCATCATTTCAGTAGCGAGATCCGTATCTGCTTGTTGCAATTTATTCAAAAGAAAGATGCAAACTCCTTCAGCTTTCAGTAAATTGCAGTCCTCTTTGCTTGACTCTTTCAGTATCCTCACCTCCGAGGGCGTAAACAAAACTCTCAAGAGAGAATATGCAACTCGATACTCGGTCAAATTACCCGGGTAGTCCAGTATTCAAAAAAGGCTTCCAATTCTGAGTACCCAGGTACTCGATACTTGAGCTTGGACTCCCTATTTACAACTCACTCCATCACTTCAGCTAATGTAGCAGGCCTCACAGTCACTACACTTCAATTCATAGATCCAACTCTTTGAGATTTTTTGTATTGGACCTTTCACTTTAACAAATAATTTTGTAAAGATCTAACACTAAGAAGTGGTTCATATTACTTAAGTGGTGATGAATACCAAACTTTGGTGAAAGGGATGTTACATAGGAGATATTTAAGTCCATGAAGCAGCACCGTGTGAGTGAATCAGTACCATGTACAAATAAAAGGGGTTACATTTATCTGAACAGGTATTAGTGAAACTGTGTATAAAAATACCAGTTGGTATGATGGCAGATTCTAATTTCCACCCATACTGCATACCATGTTGCCTACATCCATAAATTATACGCATCTCTTAGCTGGTCTTTAAAAGATTTATCCAAGAAATGGTCTGGCGACTGAATGTATTCCGTGCATCTTCTTGGAATCACTGTTATGTCTATTAATGTCCTTCTTTGTTGCAAGGATTATTTGACATCGGTTTGGATAATAGAATTCAAGGAAGAAAACTGAACTTTCCTAGATAACATCTTAACCAAGCTACAGTCAAACTTTCATACATTCATTAGTATTATATACATATTTAGTATGTTTAACAAATAAATCTTCATTAGCATATATCTTTGCGAAACAACTTTTATGTGCCCATGACTATTATTACTTACTGGCATGGTTCCCACTAATTGTAAGCTACATGCCTGCACAGCCATGAAGCAGTTTTTGAAGGGCCACACACAATTTTTCAAGTGCACACAAATACCTTAGGATATATCCGAACAGGGCCATGCCAACCCAGGAGCACCTTCGTGCATTAGCGTCATGTAGGTGCACATAACAATATCCATTCCACCCATGGATGAAATAAATTAGAGGAACCTATGCTTGCTGGAACATTTGGTTATATGGATTTTATATTTATTTTTTACGTTTTAGTGCACATAAAAGTTGGTGTCATTAATTGTTATTTTATTTTAACATAATACTTAATGCATGCATACCCTTCATATATGACGGACAATTATGCTAGTAAAATTATATTTTATTATTTTAGAATTTTCTTGTGGGAAAATTCCCTTGCTAAATGTCACTCTTTAAGAGTGCACTGCACTGCCGTTGCAATAGTGGAGCCCATAGTTCTATCTAATATTTGATAAGACATAGCAGGGCTTCCTAACCCTGTCAATGACGCGATTACCAAAAATCTGTCTAAGAATATGAAGCACCAGAATACTTTGCAAAAAATAGAAATGATTATACAGGCAGTCCTCAACTTTCGTACATTATTATTATTAAACAAATTGTTACAAGTTGGCCATAGGGCCAGGTGGCAACAGTATAATTCAATAAAAAGTAACATATTCCCCACACATAATTGAATAATACACTGAAGTTTTAGGGATTAAAAGAAAAGCATAAATACAAACAAATACCTATATACACCCACTACCCAACTTACGTAAACTCGCACTTACGTAAACTTTTTCTTGAACCACAAACAAAAATTTTCGTAGTACATACTATATACATACATATTACGATATGGGCTCGGAACATCAACGTAGTGCGGCGTGTGCAAATGGATGCATTGTCTTCTGAAACAGGAGACGGTAGCGCCGCAAGGGGCTGTAAATCTTGCAATGTAATGAATATTTAGTTACATTCTCCATAAATGTGTACCAGAAGGCCCCCAGTAAATGAAATGACGAATAAAAATTGCATATATTGTTATAATCTACAAAATAGGTTATTTACGTAAATGCGACTATAAAAAGATATTTGTCTAAAACTGCAAAATAAGCTAACATCCTCTAAAATACACATCACTTGCGGTTAGAAATTACACTGAAAACCTAATCGGATCTTAACATATTATTGTAGAAATAATCCATCATTGAATAGGCTTTATGCCCACGAACTTTGTAATTGTTTACCCGTCATTCTAAGTAACTTGAACTTATCTTTTAGAACGGCAAGACAACACAAAGGATGTAAGTCCAGAATATCAAGAACCAAGAACAGGTTTGGGTATATTTATGAAGAATAAAATATGAAGTTCCACTCCAAGAAACTCAAACGGTATCACTACGCCATCGTGTGTAAAAATTACTACACCTTAGTGTTCCAGGGTTAAATATCTCTATCACCGATCATAGTGTCATCTATGTTTCGCCATTCCAACTACCACCAACTCACCAATAGCCATTTGCTAGGCGGGAACAACTTGCATTTACAGTGAGGGATTGCACAGCGTTTCAACAATATAATAAATAATAATTTCAATACATAAGCCTATAATTTAGTATAGTTTATTAAATAATTATACTCATAATTAATACGTGCAAAGTGATACTGCATATTGCGGTGGAAGTGAGAATTGACAGAGGCCGCTGGCTTCTACCGTAGTCAATACGGTGAAATCCGACTTACGTAAAACTCGAATTACGTAAGAGTTCGCAGAACGGAACCTTTACGTAAGTCGGGAAGTGGGTGTACATACATATATAAACACATTCCAGTGGTGGATTTTCGCGGGTTCATGACAGGCCTTCACGGCTACCGTAGCGGTCACGGGGCACACAAAGTCCCCACCGTACATCACCCTGCCAAGCATTCCCCTACTTCTCCCTCACTTGGTCGTTAACTACGGATATTATATACAATAATTATGATTTATAATATGTCTTCTGACCTTCATCTTGAAGAGACCCAATTTTGAGGGAAAAGGCTCAAAAATATCCGCCGGTAAACTGTTCCATCTCTCAATCCCCCTATTCACGAACAAAAACTTTCCCAAGTCTGTCTTCTGTCCTAAGAGTTATATTTTGTATTTGTTATCCCTACGTCCATAATATTTCGATTCGCCCATTCTGACGGTTATATCCCTCCACGATTGTTTCCCAACGTAAGCATTATAAATTCCGCTCAATCTAGCTAAATCTCTCCTTTGCTCCAGCGACTCCCATCCTATATTACTGATCATTTTCGAAACGCTCTCTGCTCTTTTGAAATTACCTTGAACGAATCGTGCTGCAGTCCTCTGTACCATTTCTAACTTTTTCACTTGTCCTACGTGGTGAGGATCCCATACCATGGCTCCATATTCAAGTATTGGCCTAACTAATGATTTGTATGCCACTTCCTTCGCCCTAGGTGTGCTTTTTCCTAGAACTCTCATTATGAAATGTAAAGCTCTATAAACTTTCGCAACAGCTCTGTCGATCTGAGCCTCCCATTGCAAGTCTCTCGTGAAGGTTACTCCCAGGTATTTACACAAACAATCTTCTGTTAATCTCCTACCATCTAATATATAAATGTAATCCACTCTACTTTTACTGTGACTAAAGTGGAGAAATTTGGTTTTGTCTACGTTTATTAACATCTTATTCCCAGTAGACCAGTCTGCAAGCTCGTTTATATCAGCTTGCAGTGTTGTGGTCGTCTCAGTTTTCGATAAGTCTGTATATTATGCAATCATCAGCGAATAATCTAACGTTAGATTTGATGTTTTTTGGCAAATCGTTGATGAAGATTAGGACTTCCATACAACTTGCTCTTTCGTACATTATGCATTCTCACCCTTAAACTGCCTTTCGTTCGCCGAATTTGGACTTTCGTACGTCAGCTGACAATCAAACATTTCGAGCTATCTCATAGTGGTGCTGTCTGTCAGCCAAGCACACACTTTTAATAAATACCAAATGAAGCTAAATGCATAAATATAATAAAATTCAAAAGAGTAATGGCTTCATGGCTGAAATCTAAATCATTCTACTCAATTGATGAGTTTCTAGAAAGTGACCTAACAGATTTAAATTTCTGAAGACAAAACTAACCTTAAAGTATGTTGCGTAATAATATACGTATTATATGTAATGTAAGATTTGTGTGTAATGTTTTTTAATATTGTACTGAAATTTGACAATATTAATACCACTGTAAAGTCTGTTAATAATCAATGAATTATTATTATTCAGCCTCGGCAACGTTACCATCTTTGTTTGTACGTACAGCAGTGTTTCTTTGTTTGTGCATTTTACACCTATTATTTTATAAAGATGAGTGAGAAACGGAAAACTGAAAGTGCTAATACAAGTGAAAAGAAATGTAGGACTCATAAACTTAACATGATTGAGACAAAGATAGAAATAATTAGGCATGCCAAAAGCGGCGAATCTTTAGCTTCAATCGGATGCCCATTGGACTTAAGCCAGTCGAGTGTGTTCAATTGTGAAGGAGAAGAACAAAATTAAAGAATATGTACAAAATACACTAATACAATATGTACTGTGGCGTTCTGTATAAATGCCACATTATTTTAAAGAGCAAGGAACCGATTTACACACGCTTCGATGACGTTGGCGATATCCCGTTATAAGACCGCGAAACAATTTAAGACATAATGATTGTGCAGTTGCTTGGCTTTCTCGCGAATGACAAGTGAACTCAGCGAGTCCTTCTTGCGAGTTTGGGTCTCGATTCACGGATTTAAAGCCTTCTCTACATACGGATTCCTAAGTAAAAAAGACACTTTTGTAATCGTTGAAATACCACTTGCAACACTAGCTCTAATCGCTTCTTCACTTTCCTTATCGATTTTATTGTGGACTCGGTCACACCAAGTAATTTACCAACTGATGAAGCAGATTCATTATGTGCAAGCCTATCTAAAACTTCAATTTTCTTCTTCAAACTCATCACTTTTTTTGCCCTTTTTACCGACTTTACTTTCATTTCAATCATCACTCTCTTTGGGGCCATGATTAGGCAATATTACAAAAAAACTACGGAAATAGCAAAATGCTTTAATGAAAAAAACTCGCAATCCGTACATTATACACTGACATCCCTAAACCGCCTTCTGTATGCCGAATTCGGACTTTTATGCGTCAGCGAAATGATGAACGAATATTTTGAGTGGTGCTGGTTGCCAGCCGCGTTTCCACCGCGTCGGCATCTTTGTCTGTACAGCAGTTTATTTGTGCAATTATTTAAACATTTTATTGCATTTTGTCCTATCTCTCTATATTATAAAATTGATAATTGTTTCTAAAAGGCCCCTTCTCAAAAAAATAATCATTTATACCATAATTAGAGATTTCATAATATATTTTGGCTCTCTGGGAATGGAACCTCCCCTATAACATGTAATTCTATGTTCAACTTTCGTACATTCGACTTTCATACGTTTTCAGGAACGTATGTGTACGAAAGTAGGGGACTGCCTGTAAATATAATCAAACCAATGTCCAATTATTTCATAATGTTCATAAATACATTTAGAAAAACAACCAAACAAATTACTGCTATTAACAAAAGCAATTTTAAGCACACAGCTGACCTTGTAAGAAACCATTCGGGAATGCCTGAAATATAGGCATCACACATCCAAACTGTATTATAATATGACACATTTTATTTTAACATTGTAATTGCAGTCATTACTTTTCTCAAATCTGTTTGAATATTGCATTAAAGCACCAGTGAGAGAATGACTAAAAGGGTGGTAGGAAAATAATCACACAATAAAGGAATCATTATGTATCGCATCAGAAATGCTACTAATAAAAAAACAAGTATTTATGTAAGGTAATTTATTGAAGAAATTATTACAAAAGGAATTGTGTTAGCATTCTAAGCATTCAACAGGTAGCCATTTGGAACTCTCCACTGCATCCCACAGCAAATAGTCACGCTCACTTAACTCCTTATTTAATTTCTCAACATCCACAGGGATATCATGCTCTGAAAGGAAATAAAAGCACATCAGGGAAAATAAATAACACAGCAATTCATCTTTAATGGTTAATTTTGGTTTTTACTTTTGTGTTAGAATGATAAGAATGGCAAAGCATTAATTACATTAAAAATCTCTGAAGAAATAACAACTGAAAAAATTAAGAATTACATGTAGGGTGACCAAATTTCAACAAGAAAACGACATTTCCCAGCATTCAGAAGGACACCACAAATTGATATTTTAAAAACGTTTTCAATGAAGAAGATATGAAAGACTTAATTCTAAATTTAGTTTCTTTTTTCTGGTTTGAGATGCAATCCTTAACCTTATAAAATTAATTTCTTTGGTTTATGTTGTATATTGCATGTATTTCTGCTTACATAAAGCAATATTTAAATTTGTTGATAGATTAGTAGAAAATCGCAAAGTTAGTGAATGTCGCTAAACACTAAAAAATATTGCTAAAGGAAGTAAAAAGACCATAAATCTAGCGACCAAGTTGCTAAATTGGTAATTATGACTGCATGGTACCACCAAAGGGCAGGATTCCCTGGGCAATTAATAGAGCAATATCTCTTTTCTCATTCTCTTTATTGAGTAAATACCATATCTGCCCGAATACAAGCCGATGTTTTCTGTCAAAATCTATCATGAAAAAATCACCCCTTAGCTTACATATGAGTCCGAGGAAAATTTGGGTTATGGTTAAATCTCGTAGTCACCAATAGATGGCAGCACGTCTCTCATTGCCATCGCATTCAAACGATAGTACTATATTTTTCGTAAACTAAAGTAAATATTTGACCTACGATGAATATTAATGAATAAATAATAAAGGCTAGCATATTGATTTTAGCACTACCTGTGCTTTGGGTTTTTCACATTATTTGAGTGGTCACATTATTTGCGTACATTGACGATGCAGACGATTACACAAAATGCGTTGACGGCTTTGAATGCTCAACTGTTTGAATTTCGGTAAAAAATGACATGGAACGCGTATAATTATAAAAATGCAATTTCTTAAGGCAATGCAAATGCTGATTTCATTGGAAATAGACTTGGATGAAAAATTATCTTGGCGAGACCACTATTACTATATTTCACCTTTAGTGAAAATGAAGATGAATGAAATTATTGTTACTGAATGCAATGATGCAAAATTATTAATTGGAGTAATATTTCAAAATGTCAACAACTAAACCATTTCCCACTCATTTCTTCGATCTCGAATAATGTATTCTAAGATGTGCATGAATGCCCGGCACACTTCAGCATAAAATCTATGAAATTTACATTTTTGCCAAAAACTTGTGGAAATTTTTGGAGGGTCGGCTTAAATCCAGGGTCGGCTTCTATTCAGGCAGATACGGCAATACACTTTGTTAACCCTTCAATGTAGACCCAAGTACTGAGTACGTCTGGGACAAACTTCATATTCCATCGATCCATGGATTCAGTTATTTCTTCGACATGATGAATTTTCTTACATCTGGATAACCTTGATATATTTCATAAAAGGAACCTTTGGGCTACCTATTTATCATCATTATGCAATTTTTATTGTCTTTCTTATAACATTTAATATGCATTAAATTTTGAGATTGATTTTTCACATAGCTACATGAATTGGGGAATCACATCTTCTAGAAAACTCCTATCCAATGCTGATTGTGAGACGAACCTTATCTCAACATGAATGCTACTGCAAAGTGAAAGGAGTTCTAGACTGCTTATCCGCCCACAGACTTCACTTTCTCTTGGGCTTTTCTTATGCATCAGCGCTTGAGAGCTATAAAACTTTTATAGGTGAGGAAAGCCAAACCATTGTTCACCTCTCAAGGCCATGTACTTGCTTCAACATTTCTTGAGAGCAATATAGTATGAGAGAGAGAGAAACGCCTTCACCTGTCCTAGGTCTGTTTACAAACAAACCACTTCATTGATGTCTACATGCTGTTATATTGTAAGCGAGTGTGTTCGGAGCAAGTGTTTGTGTAATACCCTTAAGCTCGGGTTGCAGGAGAAATATTCCCATGTTGCTCTAAATAAGTTAATCTGAAGGAAACCTTTGCAGTGTGCAGAGGCAATTTCAGTTGGTTTATAGTGTGTTAATTTTGTAGAAATTAATAATCATGGCAATGATGAACAGGAAAAGGCCAAGTGAACCAAGCGAGGAAATGGAGACGGAAACGTTATTGTAAAGTGACTCAAGAGGATAGTATTACCTCAGACAGCAACAGTGAAAATTGTATTGAATATCATGCAGAAGTCGATGTACTAACATACATTGACAATACAGCAAAGTATGAGAGGAAGGACATTCAAAAAAGTTTAGGTTCCAATATCCCAAGGTTGTGTTCGCAGTCGGAAGTGATGCGTGAGGAGGTAATTAATGATAATGACATTTAAAACTTACCAACTAGTTCCATATCCTCCTCTTCTCTAGTGAGCACTTCATCTGTTGAAGCAACATTGGGAGCTGGATCAACCATGTGCTGGCTATAATCCATTGATGGTGGAGGATGGGCTGTAGAGCCATCAGCTCCGTTTCCCATGGATGTTCCAGCTGCTACGGTTCCCTGACTGTACATACTAGGATCGTAGTAGCCCTGGTGGTAACCCTGTAGAGATGATGTATGTTGAATAATAAGCAAATCAGTGAAATTATGGGACTCAAAGGCAATCCCAACCCAAAGTTGCTTTGCTCTCTCTCTCTGACCTTACTCAGTCCTTCATGCATTACCCACTTACTGCATGCTCTGCAACTTTTTTACACTACAACAAAACTGCAGTGGTTCAAAGTTGAAGAATTGTTTTGATGTATGTGGGTTTGCAGTATCCCAACTGTAGGAAATATATAAACACTCAGCTGTAAATGCACAAAGAAGAATTCCTATATCTTATCTATCCAAAATATCAAAAATATATTACCCTTGCACATGATCTGCAATTTGGACTAACTGCATAATGTAAACTGCTACATCTTACCTAGGAGGGGCAACTGTTGATTTTTCAACACTTAGGATTCCCCTGTAATCAGGGTGCCCAGGTTTTCTGGTATTTGCCCTGGTTTTCTATGGTATGTTATCATTAGTACAACTTTTCTTTGTTAAATGAGTCCAGTACGGCAGTTTAGAACACAATAAGTAATACCATATTTAATTGATTGTAAGCCAACACTGATTGTAAGCTGGCCCCCACTTTTCACAAAGCCACGAAAGGAAAAATTTTGATTTTGAAGTGGTTAGACAGCTGGGGTCATTTATTTCAAAATACCGACAAGTATGAACGCCTCAGATTTTCAGTTCATAATTAAAGAAAGCGTATTAACTAAAATTACGGCTACATAAAATAGAATTTATTCACTTATTCATAACAACTTCTACTAAAATAGTAATTTGACCTCGTTATCCCCTGGGATCTTATTCTCGTAAAAAATAGCCATTTCTCATCAATCAAATACGGACACCATATTACATAATATACATCAGTACTACACAAGTATCACCTGGGCATTCCTTTTCACTTTTATTCTTAAATTATTCTCCCAAGTTGGCTGCTATGCTGCTAGGACCCGGAAGAACTTAGTCTTCATCGGACGTCACGTCATCTTCACACGATGACTCTTTTTCACTCTCCTCATCCCACAAAACATCATCTTCTGTACCATCCAGCGAGTTTGTAATTGAACACTTTTTGAATGAATGCACAATCAGATCACTCGAAATGTCTTTCCATGCAGCAGAAACCCAGGATGTAACCTCAGACAGACTGGCTCTTTTAACACGCCCGCTAGGTCTAATTTCCTGTTCAACCAGTCCGCATAATAATTACTTATTTTGTCTTTAAAACGTTTGTTAATACAAACATCGAGCGGCTGCAGTGTGAAAGTCAATCCACCTGGTATGATGGCCAAATCTGTGCCACATTGTTGCAACATTTTCTTGGTGTTATCATTACGGTGGCCTGCATAAGCATCAAGAACTAAAAGGCTAGGCTGCCATAACAGCGCTCCTGGGTGAAGTCACCAAACAATATCTATCCATTCTTTAACCATGTCCCCTGTCATCCAATCTTTTTCATTTGCCCACACCATGTTTCTACGAAATGATTCATTTTTTAGCAAATTCTTACATTTAAATATTACGTATGGCGGAAGTTTATGACCATCTGCTGTGCAAGCTAGCATTACTATCATTCTTTGTTTTTCGTATCCAGCATTAAGTATTATAACTCTTTTCTGCCTTTCTGTTCAACTGTGTAGTTTACGGGATTGTCAAAATACACTGGAGTTGGTCAACATTTCCAATTTGACTGAGCAGGCAGTTCTTCTCTTGTCTCAACTTCGTAACACAGTGTTGAAATGAGATCAGCATTTCTTCATAGTCTGCCGGCAATTTTTGGGCGAAAGATGTACAATGGCGAAGCAAGTCCCCAACATTTCATAAACAGCTCTACCCAGTGCCGACTAAATTTGCAGTCGCTTCTATTCATCTTAAGATCTCTAGCAATTTCATGCGCTTTTGTTTGAATGATCTCGGCATTCACCGGCAAATAGTTATTTTGTTGGTCACACACAAACTCATGGAGAATCTCCTCGACTGCATGATGACGTCCTTGCTTGGGGCCTCCAAAAGTATTTCTTTGACTTGACAGGCAAGTAACTTCCCTTTATCTCTCCTCCAGCATCTCACATTCGACTCATCAATCCCATAGCTCCATTACACTGCAAGATTAGACGTTTCTTCTGCATATGCTATCACTTTCCTCTTAAAGTTTGCTGAATAATGTGTTCATCCCATAATGGGATTATTTTAAAAAAACTGAAAAACTCACTACAATAAATGCAGGAAATTTATGCTTGCTAAGGCACGAGGAAGTGCTGGTTCGCTCGGGAAATCTCAGTATGCGCATGCTAGACACAGTGAAACAAGATAGGTAGAGGAGGGAGGGAAAGGGAGGGGTAGGAAAGGCAAATGTTTCTATTCATGAGTAAAATGAAACATTGTGTAAATATGTAGCTTCTTACGCATGCGAGCACTATCGTTCCTTTTTTCTACGACTTTGACGCGCCACGTATTACCATATTTCCCGACATATAAGATACTTTTTTCCTCGAAAAATGTCACCTAAAATCGGCCTGCGTCTTATGTGCCAGGGGTAAACATTTTCTCAGTTATAGATATGCTAATGATTCATATAAAAATATGTAAGAGATAAAAAATAAAAGAAACGTATCAAAGGACGCTGTCAAAATTCTCATATGAAACAAACGACTACTCATGGCCGCACCGAAGGCACATGTGCTATAAAGCAGATGCATAATAATACATACCAATGTTTGCTTTGTGATCAAAATATGCAACTACGTATAAATGACTTTGTCTTTGGCTTGATAGCTTTAACTGTTTCTTAGTATACAATTTCTTGGGATCATCTCAATCGCGTACATTTGGCACTGACGTCATTGTAACATTGAGTAGAATGGGTAGCAGGCTTATGACCGTGCTTTGCTGTGCTGAACAGAGTGATTCATAGTATTAAAAGAGTTGCAAGTTGGTGTGCGTTTTGTTGGTATGCACTGCATGCTTGTTATAGTATTATTTTATCTAAGTGTGGTTACATTCAAAACGTAATTACCATGTTAAAATATAAAGTGCAAATCCTACCCCAAAATGGGATCGAGAAATAACAGATTTTTGTAGTATAGCATTTAAACTGAAAGTTGTGAAGTATGCTAAAGATGATGGGAACTGAGCAGCTGAAAGACATTTTGGTACCCCACCAACAGAAAAAATGACCCGGGAATGGAGGAAACAAGAAGATTTAATGAAGGTGGAGAAGAGCAAGAAAAATTTACGTCGATGTAGTGAAAAACTGCTACATCTTGAAGAAGACGTTAAAAAAATGGATTATTGATCACCGGAGGAATGGAATTGCTGTGTCAATGAAAATGATTTTAACTGAAGCGAGAAGAGCAGCAACTGAAAAGGAAATTGCTGATTTTATGGGGACAACATCGTGGTGTGAAAGATTCATGAAAAGACAAGGGCTATGTATGCGTACTATAGCTAGAATAGCGCAAAGAATGCCAATCGAATATGAAGATAAGATTATAGAATTTCACAAATATGTTATAAACATGAGAAAGAGAATGTGATTTGAATTAGGACAAATAGGAAACATGGACGAAGTACCTCTTACGTTCGATGTTCCATCGAACAAGATTGGATGTTAAAGGTGTTAAGACAGTTACGATAAAAACTGCTGGTCATGAGAAAAACCACTACACTGTCGTTCTTTCATGTTGTGCTGATGGCACAAAACTGCCACCTTTATTAATATTTAAAAGGAAAACGGTTCCAAAAGACATAAATCCAATGGGAATATTTGTCCACGCTCATCCTAAGGGATGGATGGATGAAGGAGGTATGAAGATGTGGTTTGAGAAAGTGTGGTCAATGCGTCCTGGTGGCCTTCTGAATAAATCTTTATTAATGTATGATCAGTTCAGAGCACACATAACAGAGTCAACAAAAAAGCTTGCTACAGTATTGAACACCCATCTTGCAGTGATTCCAGGTGGATTGACCAGTCAATTACAACCTCAAGATGTTTCCATAAATAATCCATTTAAGGTATTCATGCATGAGGAGTGGACTAAATGGATGGAGGAACCAAACCATGACATGATGCTTACAGGGCAAGTGAAAAGACCTTCAATTTCAAATGTTTGCGAGTGAGTGAAACATTCTTGGAATCTATACATTTCCACACCGTTCAAGCTAGAATAATCAAACTTTCAACAAATACTTTCTTCACAAATAGGAAGGTTGTAGGTTACTTTTTAATCCCAAATGTTTTATATTAATTATACAAAAAGCAAAATAACTTTGCATGCTAATGCATTGCCATCTGGAGATGGGTCAGAAAGAACGGCACAGTTCTTTTTGAGCTGTTCTGATGCCTAAACTGTTCAATAAAATAACTGTTCTCATAAACTTCCTGTTCTCAAAGAACAGGTAACTCTACATCTTATACACAGTGAGAAAGATGGGAAACGACTACGTCCTTATCCATAATTGGACGGCGGGTACTGATTAAACTACGTGTATTTTCCCAAGTCCTACTATTTATTTGAATCAAATTTGGTACGATTGTGGAGGGCTCCCAGAAATAATTCATACGTGCTTTCTGCTTCTCTCTGCCCATTTTATTCAAAACGGTGGCCGAATGAATTCTTAAATACCATTAATCATCTAGAATACCGATCAGATTTGAACCAAATTTCCCTGGGCAATTATTATCAGAGGTTTTACGGCGACTAAAAGCTGGAGAGCTTGCATGAGTGCATTAATAAGTCTTACCCAAAAATCTTATGACTTAATTCCAGAAAACAAGCCTTCGTCCAAGCATTCCGCTCATTAAATTAAAATATGCTTTGTTCTTTTTTTGAATCATTAATGCATTCATTTCATAATTTGCATTTTTTTTGTTTATTGTTCCAATTTCGTTTGTTCAGTTTTTAGGCACGTTTCGCTTCCAGCATGAGCACCTTTATCGTCGGTCTGTCCGTCCGTCCGCATGTTCGTTCTTGGCTTCTACCGAACGGATTTTCATGAAATTTGATGTTAAAGACTTTCAACCAAATATACGAAGAAAATCGCAAAACTGAATCACGTACTCCAATCAGGGGTACCACTTTACTGGTGACAAAAAATTAAATTTTCGTCATATCTCTTAAAATATTGCTCATATCAAAATATTCTTCAAATAAAAGTAGTAGGACATGTAAAGAAGAGTATTTTCTTTCCTATACATTTTTACCGTAGGAGTAGCCATTATCGAGAAAATCAAATGAGAATGTCTTAATTCTAGTTGAACTTAGAAAATTTCTTGCATGGTTACTTCATTGTTGCTATCATAAACAATCTCACAAACAAACGTTTAATTTCCTTACGTGTGCATGCAATATTATTAAATAGGAAGAAAATGGATTATTTTTGAAGAATATAAGAACTTTAAAATGCTATTTCCCTCACGTACAGGTATATAATTTCTTTCTAATACTCCATTGCACAAAATGCGCCCATTAGTGATACATTATACACTTTCCTAACTTGTTTTAATGTAATACCTAGATATTTCAATTCTTTTATTGGTCTCATTCCATGCTCCTTTGTTTATTAAGCACACGATATTTCTTTTATGAAATGATATTTCTTTATCGAAACGTAGTAAGGTTTCGATATAAGATTTTGTTTTTGTCTTATTGGTTGTCGTCTCTTAATTGAACTGTAACTTCATTCATTCAGTTCATGTCTGTAATAAACAGAAATTGCTTATGTTATTATGTTTCAATTTTCTGTGTGTTAATAAAAGTGTAACTGTTGCCTCACCCTGTATATAACTAGACGCAGGTATTCTTCTTTTACTCTAATTCCAATTCCTTAATGCCCCTGCTCAATTTCAGTGTGAGATTGACATGTTTCGTAAATTGCAATCTGTTCTTCATTTATATTTAAACTAGCAGAAATACCCGGCATTGCCCGGGGAAATTTGGTTCAAATCTGATCGGTATTCTAGATGATTAATGGTATTTAAGAATTCATTCGGCCACCGTTTTGAATAAAATGGGCAGAGAGAAGCAGAAAGCACGTATGAATTATTTCTGGGAGCCCTCCACAATCGTACCAAATTTGATTCAAATAAATAGTAGGACTTGGGAAAATACACGTAGTTTAATCAGTACCCGCCGTCCAATTATGGATAAGGACGTAGTCGTTTCCCATCTTTCTCACTGTGTATAAGATGTAGAGTTACCTGTTCTTTGAGAACAGGAAGTTTATGAGAACAGTTATTTTATTGAACAGTTTAGGCATCAGAACAGCTCAAAAAGAACTGTGCCGTTCTTTCTGACCCATCTCCAGATGGCAATGCATTAGCATGCAAAGTTATTTTGCTTTTTGTATAATTAATATAAAACATTTGGGATTAAAAAGTAACCTACAACCTTCCTATTTGTGAAGAAAGTATTTGTTGAAAGTTTGATTATTCTAGCTTGAACGGTATGGAAGTGTATAGATGCACAAACAAACAAACTTTCATAAATATACAGGATTGGCCATCATCACATTTGGATTTTTTGCATTGTTGGCATACCACTTTCTTTTTATTTCACTTAGCTGCCCCACTTTTATGTTTGTACATTTGAAGGGTATGTTTATTCAGGTTTTAAATTACAAATTTGAAGAAATCAATTAATTTTCAAAAAACGTTAAATTGTTATTGCACTTCAGTTGACATCACAAAAGCAGATTATTGATTCTCCCGAGGCCAATCTATAATTAGAATATGAAAAACATTAATTTTAAGATTTTAAGTGAATAAATATGTTTCTTTTAATCAATCAATAAACAACATGTTGCCATGTAGGTTATATTATTACAGATTATTGTCCATTTATTGATTGCGGAATACACGCGAGATTCCTTTTTGTTATAATTAGATAATACTTTTATAAAAAATATGCCAGTTCTAGATTACATGAAATAAGCACTTTGATAAGTATTTTTATATTAGTACTTGTTATTCACTTTCACCGCACCCTTTGAAACAAACTTCACTATTAACTACTTTTAGAGAGACAATAACTGAGGTGTGTGTTCAATGCACAAGAGCGAAAAGATTTTCAACTCACTAGAGCTGGAGCAGATTTTCAACTGTGATGTGTAATGCCATGGAAACCCAGTGAGAAACAAAATTTTAAAAATACTTCATGATATACACAGACATCTCGGAGACAGAGAGCCAATAGAGAAGATACAAATTCGTTAAGGGTATATAAGAAATGAAGCACGTGAGCTCAAGAGCTGAAAGAAATATTAAACTGACACAAAGCGGTACTATGGGAAGTTGAGGGTAAAATGAGAATATGCCTTAAGGTAAACAAAAACATCTTAAATGTAGTCAGACTAAACTGAAATGAAGATTTGTTGAGGGTACTCGAGTATGAATGTGATTAATTAATGCCTAAAGGTAAGCAAGGAAGCAAAACATCTGGACCCTCGAGAATGGACTTTGAGAGCCGTGCAGCTTAGGTCTCACGACTAACATAAAACAAAAGTGATATTGTATCAGCCAAATTTTTTGCACCCCACAGTATGGTAACCATTGTTCTATGGCAAGTAAGGATAAATGGACCATCTCGTCAATATATTTGCACCAACTGCACCCCTCTCTTCCTGGCCCTCTTGTTTATCTAATGTTTTACCCTTTGTAACTTTCATCTTACAAACGAAAGAAGTTTCATTATTTCGGATTCTTGTCACTGTATTTAGCAGCTCTTGTGATTTAAAATGACACAAAAGGTAAAATTTTGTATGTCGACCATGGGCCTTTAGGCCCCCTCGAGCTCCGAGTCCTGGATCGACCGATCCATCAGATCCATGGTCCCTACGCCACTGACTACAGCTAATATCACGAATTTCCCAGTACATTTCAAGTTACTCCTTGGTGCCGCGAAGAAAAGGTGTTCAACTATGAGCTGAAAGATTATCACTCATCTATACTCCATACTGCTGCATATGTATTATATATTATATGTATGACATTATGGTAAAACCAGGGATGAGCTGAAGCCGGCTCCCACTGACTCGTGTGAGCCGGTTATTAAATTTTTAGAAAATACGAAAATTTATTGATTGCATTCTGGTGCCCCTGGCATGTAGGCATCTTGCCACCATTATCCAAATTTCCTTTTTTTACTTTCTCCATACGTAGTAATGGGAAAGTATTGTATTCATGAAAAAAATCGACTTCAGGATTTCAACGGAAATACACGTTGTGAGGTCCCTAGAACACATTTAGACTATTTTCGAAATGATGTTTGTGTGTGTGTGTGTATGTTAGTGTGGGCGCTCTAACTCAAAAAGTACGTGCCATATCGTTACCAAACTTCATTTATAACACTTTAACATTAGCATAAAGTACTGATTAGTTTTTTGACAATAACGGGTAACCGGAAGTCGAGGTTTACTCGAAACCCGATTCGGTTTTTGCGATATTTCTTCGTTAAAATATCAGTATTGTATTTACAATTCTATACAAAAGTTATAGAGAATGTAATTTCCTACAACTTTCATTTGAAACAATTTTCTATTGTAGTTAATGTTTAGTAGTTATTTATAAATAACCGGTTTTTCGGTTTTCTCCTTAAAAACATCGTTATTGGTAATCTTCGTGAGGACCAAAGTTGTAGAGAATAATATTTCTTCCAAGTTTTGTTTGAAACAAATTTTCGTAGAACCATCCATTTCGGAGATATTTCGATTTTTCTTAATACCAGTATACAGCGCCAGCACCATGTAGCGGTGAATTCTGTACACATATTCAAAATATACGTAATTTATGGCAATAAGGAAGACTGTATTCTTTTACAATATGAAATAATCATTTTGTCTTATAATTCTATCCACAATAATTTAAATATCTGTACCACAAGTATGGAGAAAGTCATGTGTTGGCCACATCAGATTTTTTTCATGAATTTTTTTTTTTTAGAGAGCCGGTTCTTAACATTTTTTCCAGCTCATCACTGGGTAAAATCACTAGGTTTTTGTTTTTGGCTCATCATCACTTATTCTTGGGTAAAACAAAGGCATGATCTTATTCTGATCATTTCAGCTTGGTCCAGCGGTTCTCGAATTTTGCTATCCGATTTAAAAAGTGAGCATTCACAGTGATGCAAGGATAAGCTAATTCATTTATTTGAATCATCTACGACTTTTATTTCACGCTGATTATTAAATAGGGTGACCTTATTCCAATGAGGTGAAAATGGGACATTTCCTGTCGTTATAAGAAAAACGGGACAAAATTTTCACAATTTTTTTAAATGGTGGATCTGTCACTATCACGATCTATAGCAAAAAAAGCAAATACAGGTGACTCCCGAGTTTCGACGGGGATGCATTCCTGAAAATTTGTTCAAATCTCGAATTGTCAAATGTTGAACGCTGTTTTTCCATATACTTGCATGTTATAATCGGGGGATACGTTCCCACATCTCGGGAAAAAGTCTCCCCTCACGTTCTATAAAGATAAAATAACATTACTAATATGTTAATAAACAATATTAAATTATGAATTATAGAATAAATATTTTAAATGTATAACTTACTTTTTTGCACTAAAAAGGAGAAAATAAATTTGCGTTTCGAACTTCAAAGATAGATGTATGCAATATGTTCTGCAGACAGCCTGGTCCAGATCACGCGAGTCGTTTGTTACAAACGACTCGCACGAGCTAGATAACATACCTGCATACATCTATCTATACATACAACTATTTATCTCAGCAAAATTAATATAAAAGTTATTAAAAAAGCAAAAATAACTTAAGAATAAAGAAAAAATAAAATTAAAAATATTTTCATACCTTAAATCTTTTTCTACTGTGCTTACTGGACTTGGTTTATTAATTGAGAAGTTGGAAGATTTTAGTTTGAAGAAGAGGAGCTATTGGGTAGGGAACTGGATGGGCTATTGACTGGGGAATTCATCAGGATAACTTGAGGCAGAATCAGTATTTGCACTTGCAGCCTTGCCAGTTAATTTAATGTTATGCAAACCTGCCCTTCTCGTAAATCTGTCAAACCAGCCATGACTTACACTAAATGGAGGCACATCAGCAGAAATTTCATCCCTTTCCGTCAAATCATACACAGTGCGGCAAAAAAATAATGAGACTGAAATATAATAAAAACAACGACGCATAGGGCAACATGTTTATTAACCATTTCTCTCAAAATAGTCCCCGAGGGACCGAATACACTTATTACGGCATTCATATAAACTTTGGAAAGACTTGGAAAACTCATCTGCTGTGATAGTATTCAATTCTGCCGTCACGTTCTTCTGAACGTCAACGATCGTGTCAAATCGGTGATCTTTCAATTTCAATTTGAGAAACAGAAAAAAGTCTGCTGGAGCCAGGTCAGGGGAATATGGGAGTGATTAAGCACTGCAACCTTATTTTTGGCTAGAAATGTCCTTACGTTTAACGCTGTGTGAGCAGGCGCGTCGTCATGCAAAAGCCGCCAACCAGAAGTCTGTGGTAATTATGGACCTTATCGATTCCTTATTCACGTTTAGTTCACTTGTCATCAGTCATCATTCTGAATGTCAATCGGCGGTCTCTTGCAAGTAAATTGCCCACTTTGTCCACCAATTCTGGGTTGGAGGTCGTTTTTGGTCATCCACTGTGAGGGTCATCTTCCACATCCTCTCTTCCCTCTTGAAAATGCTTAAACCATCGAAATGTTTGTGCTCGGGAAAGAGCTTTATCCCCATAAGCTGTTCATAATATTTCATGTTTCAGATGGAGTTTTTCCCAAGCATTAAACAAAATTTGATATTGACACAGTGCTCCATTTTGAGGTTTCTGATGGCGCAGTTATACACGATGCACAAAACATGTCCATACGAAACAGCAACACAATCCCATCTGGTCATGGCTAGCAGGACTGCCAATGTCACACTTCAGTGCATCTCTAGCAGCCTGTCGTGGAACCATACTCATACTGGATATTTTTATTTCATTTCAGTTTCATTACTATCTTGCCGCACTGAGTACAGATCCTTAGCCTTTGCTCTAATCATGGTCTCACTAATAGGAATGTGTTTCTGACACTGATCATCTAGCCAAAGTTTTAAAATTTTTTCCATTTTAGTAATCACAACACCGTGCCTATACACTATTCCAAATAAGAATGCCATGACGTCATGTGTCTTTCACGTGAACTATGATGACGAGCAATGTGGGAGAAGGTGGGAGGAGGGGCTTCGTCACAGACTTCACCCGAGCAACTGCGAGAAAACACGAGCATCACTTTCCCCTCATTTGCGGCATGCAGCCTGTGAAGGGGAATACAACGATATGCACGAGAGCACAGTAATAAGACGAATGACTAGAGGGAAGGAGTGGGGGAAAGTAGAGGAAAAAGGAATGCGCAGAAGTCATTGTGCAGGGAGCTCCTTCCCTCTCTCCAGAGAGAGCCGTCAGAGGCCGGATCACATGAACAGTTTTTGAAAACACGTGAGCAAGCATTGTGACGTCATGGCATTCTTATTTGGAATAGACTGTAGGACTGTTTATTGTTGTTATCAAACTACGTGAATTTATCACATCTTCTAGAATTTTCTCCTTCTGTTTCATATAAGCCCTAATAGTTGAACGACAATTCCCAACAACCGTGCGATTTCAGTATGGCTTTCACCTTTCTCAACACGCTTTAAAATTTCTAATTTCAATTCATAACTATGAGTCTTATGCACTCTTTTATTTGATTCACTTACATTATCGCTATTACATTTCCTTTTAGATATTATGTCAAGTGATAAATTTATAAATAAATCAATTAAATAAATAAATTTAAATAAAAGATTAACAGAAAAAAGTGTGAAATCAGCACAAATTCAAACAATTAGAGCAGATATAACTATGTCTACACTAAAACTAAACCTCGCATGGTTGGTCGGAACCAATTACTCTGCGAAAATTACCCCGCGTAAAGTAGTTCCCAATTCAATCGGCTGTGTGAGAAATCTCGAATTTGCCGAATCTCGAACGGTCGAAACTTGGGAGTCGCCTGTACAAACTTTCCTTATAGTCTGGAGCATGCCAGACTAGGACAAAGCTCACAATCAAAAGAGAATCTGACTAGCACAGTTGTCATCGAAACTTGAAGGGAATAAGTTAGGTTAAATCCGGGCAGGATATTATACGAGGAGACCAGGTTTGCCAACTCAAATTTATCAATGACACTGAGGTTTCCTAACCTGAAAATTTTGATTGTGCTTAACATTTGTTGTTAGTTTGATAACCTCCATGTTTCTGAGAATCCTACATTTCTAGTAAGAATATCAGCTAACTATCAGATAATCTAAATTTTATTTGCGATGGGCTTCAAAGCAGTACAAAATGGCTTTTTTGATAAAAAAACGGGACTGTCCCGGCAAAAATGGGAATTTTGGTCCTACTATTAAATATGTAAAAGGGAGTCACCTGTTTGGGGCACTATACTATATTTTTTGTGTGTGAGAAATGGGGAACAAAAACATGATATGATGATGCACATGTGAACCTTCCACTTACACGGGATCGAGATTTCAAATTAAACGAACTTTTCGTGAGTTACTGGACCAGATCATGACTTCGGATTTCAATGTAGGCATATTTCAAATAATCCGTAACAAGAAGTACACAAAATCCTATGGTGTTGGCTGGGGACTGATCTTAGCTTTGAATTACACAGTACTTTGAATTATCTGGGATCAAAGTAACGGGGTTTTACTGCAGTACAATTGGTGGTTAGATTGCAACTCAAATAACTAAAGCCTATTTAACCCATAATTCTTTGTGATGAATCTATTATATAAAGCGCTTATGATATATGTATGTATGTTAACATTACTACGTTGCTATCTACAACCAGTAAATAAACAAAAGTTAATTTAGCTGAGTAATGCATAAATAGTAAGTCTAAATTATGGAAAGAATTTAAAAACTTTACGTTGACTGAAAATATGAGAGTTGAAACTGATAGTAATAATAGTAGCAATTGGACTGATTAGTTGTTAAAAATAGGAAATGGAAGTATTCAAAAGGATTCTGATGGTTACATAGAGTTACCAATGGATCGTAAAAGCAGTGGTAATTTAAGAGATGAAATATTTGGAAAGAAAATCGAAAAAGGTAAAGAAGAAGAACTACACGGAAAAGTTATATTAGCACCTACAAATGTTGATTGCTTAGAAATAAATAATGAAGTATACAAGTGCGGACGAGTTAGTTAATTGTAATGAAGAGGAAAAGGCAAATTTTCCAGTTGAGTTTTTAAATTAAGATTAAGAGTTGGGGCTGTGGTAATGCTACTAAGAAATATCAATGTAAAAAGAGGACTTTGTAATGGAACCCACCTAATAGTTAAAAAGTTTGGAAAAATAATTGAATGTAAAATTGCGACTGGTAGCAACAAAGGAAATTCAGTGTTGCTACCAAAAATTGACTTTACAATGACAGAATGCGAATTAGCATTAGAAATGAAACGAAGACAATTTCCTATAACACTGTCGTTTGCAATGACAATAAATAACAGTCAGGGGCAAACTTTTGACTATGTAGGACTGTTGCTCAAAAATCAAATATTTGCCCATGGGCAACTTTACGTCGGTTTATCAAGAGTACGACGACAGGATCGCCTAAGAATACTGTCCAGCATAGAAGACAAAATGAAAAACATTGTTATTACAGATGTAACTTCATGATTTTTTTAAATTAAATATTTATTTAACTATTTTTAATCTGATGTTTATTTTGTCTAAATGTTAGATTGAGAGTGTATTATAAAGCTGGGCAAATGGTGCCCATAGGTCGCTAGTAATAGTAGAAAACAAAACTTTTGTAATACCATTAATAAAACAAAACATTAAAACAATCAAACTGAATATAAAATAGTTTTTTACTTACCTGAAAATCGGTCTCTTTAAAATATGTCTAGAGGGCCTTCAACATATAGGCACATTTAGAATAATCCTTACCAAAAAGTATGCAAAATCCTATGCTGTTGGCCAAGGACTGATCTTAGCTTCGAATTACACCTTACTGTGAATTTTCTGGGATCGAAATAACGGAGTTTTACTGTCTATACAAAATGGAAAGAAAGCTTATTTACACTAAGTCTTTTCAACTTAGCGGCGAGTTTCTCTAGGAATAACAATCTGTTTTGGTAAGTACAAGTTGTTCTGTGCTTTCTTGTGTGTCAGTGTTCTCAGATGGTTTGGGAGAAAAGCAGAGAATTAATAGTACCTTCTTTCAGTGTTGTTAATCCTTTGTAACAAAAGTAGATGTTTATCATAGGCTCGTTTAAATGAATTTAAAGGTGCTAAGTTTATAAGAAAATCTGGAAGTTCATTCCATAATTTGCAAGCCATTAACCTTAACGATTTATTATAATTTCAGTTCTGTGATGAGGAATGAGAAGCTTATGGTTCCCTCTTGTATGTAGATTATGAACTGGGAGTGAGGGAGATGAAGGGAGGGGGCGCACTAAGGCTAATTTCCATTGTGATGAATATTTTCCCCGGAGAAGAGACCAATTGAAGATATGTTATGGTTGGAGTGACAAGGTGGAGTATTTTCTGTATTATTGCGATAGATATCCCATCTGCGCCAAGTGCCTTGGGTTTTATTTTGTGGAGAGCATTAATGAGGGAGGGAGAGGGAAAGGGAAGAAGAATGAAAGAGGGAAGGAGAGGAAGGGAAGGAGAGGGAGGAAGGGAGAGGGTGGAGGAAGAGGGAGGGGAGAGGAAGGGGAGGGAGGGGGAGGGAGAAGGAAGGAGGGAGGGGGAGGGAAGAAGGGAGGGAGAGGGAGGGAGAGAGAGGGAGGAGAGGGAGTGAGACAGAGTGTGGGAGGCAACTATTTTAAGTTTAACTAAGGATAACCTGTCATATTTATGGTTTTTATACTAGCTGTCAATAATTATTCCTGAGGACGCTGATGTCAATAGCAATCATATTCATTACTCTTATTACGGAAAAGGCAATCTGCTATATACACATCAGATATTTTTTTAACAATTCTTTGCTCTGGAGTTTTACCTTATAAATCTCTATATAAACTTAAAATTTTAACTTCATGTTTAATTTAAAACATTAATTCTCCCAATAAATACTCAAGGTAATTTCAAATATAGCCACTCTAATCGGAGATGAGTTTCTGCTTCAATTTCCACAATTATAGAAAAACTGACTTACCTGCCATGCACCATAGTTTTGCCAATAAGGATCATAGTATTGTTGCTGAGGCTGGCTATATTCTGTAGACGTGGCTATAGTGGTATTTGTGGTACCAGATGTCACTCCTGTAGGTGTTGTTGGTGCAGTGGTACCAGTGGATGTTGTACCTTGATGGGTTGTCTGACCAGCACTATTTTAAAAAGAAACCCACTATATATAGTTAACATTTTGTAAAAAGAAAATATCATTAACATTAGAAAATCAAAACATATATTATCTGTTAACTACTTGTTGTCCTATTTTTCCATACCCATATTACCATATTTGTTTATGCACCTATTTTCCATAAATGTCTGTAAAAAAAAGGGACCATGTCTTACATGAAGATTTCTGCCCACGTTTTAAAAATTGAGAGTTTCAATAGTAAATTTAGAGCAGCATGTTTGCATCTACATTTATACTTGCAGAAGACAAAGAATTCTAATACATATACACGTATCTATGCCACAAATCAATCATTTAGAGTTTAAAATTACACTTCACACTTCCATTGGTGCATCTTCAAGATCACAATTGACATTTTGACTATTAAGATGATGTTATATTTTTATGAAGCTGTACCTTTCAAATGGATTTTAAGTTTATTATTGTTACTCAAAATAAACAGTTCTGTCATTAAAATTTACTCTCGATTTCTACCTATACTTTTGCAGAAATAAGTTGGTATCTGTGTTCACCAAATACATTGTGAGCAGCTGATTCTCCCTTAACATTGTCCTAGTCTGACATGTTCCAGATTGTAAGGAAAGTTAAAGTTAGTACAGTAAACCCCTGCCATTTGCGAATTTGTCAACTGCGAAATTTGTGTATCTGCAATTTTTATTTTGAGTAAGGTATATTCTGGCATATAATTCGAACCCTGGTTTTTTTGAATGAAAATACATGATTAGTTATATGTTTGCCATATAAGTCGACCCCTGCTTTATTGAATGAAAATACATGATTAGGCATGTGTTCACTGTATAAGTCGACCTCCACTATTTCACTTTAAAATACTTCTCATGAAATCGTTTACAGACAAAATCAAAGTCATGTACAATCCATGTTTTAAAAAAACAGAAATAAACAATAATAAATAAATAAATACACACACACACACATATATATACAGTCATGCCTCGTTTAGCGCAAAGGATACGTTCCGAACGGTCTTTGCACTAACCAAATTTGCACTAAACAAACCGATTATAACATGTACTTAGTAGTGATCAGTTAGCGAAATTGTAAGGTTCGCTAATGTTACTTTTTTATTTATTTAATATTAATTATCATTAAAGATCAATATTAATACAATTTAAAAATTTTCGTAGCGGTGTTCACATTTATGCATAGATCGCTAGGTTTTGCGAGTTATCATTTTCGTCACTGCAGTGCTTAAATCTATGCATAAATTACTTATTGTATGTATGTGTGGGGGTATTCACCATTTTCAATAATTGCTTGAAATTCCTCAGGAAACTTTATAGCTGCATCTTTATCAGCGCTTACTGATTCACCTGTAAAACGAACGCTATGTATATTTGCACGGTGTTTAAAATTTTGAAACCAACCGGAACTGGCATGAAATGTTTCTGAAGAATCTCCACCCTCTTCTTGCTTTACACATTCAAACAGTGAAAGTCCTTTACTGCAAATGATTGCTTGACAAAGGGGCATTCGTTCATTAGAACGCTTAGAAGCAATCCACAACACTAGCAGTTTCTCCATTTTTTCAAGCATATTACTAACAATAAGTGATCGTGTGTTTCTTCACAGTTACTGCACTGGCTGCTTAATGGAACTTTTTATTTTGTCTTTATTTAACGAAATTGTATGAACTGTAGAAGTTGTGAAGTTAAACTTACGTGCAACATTGCTCTGACGCTCACCTTGTTCAAAACACTGAATCACTTAAGTTTTTCCACAAGATTTATATTTTCCTTGATTATTTAGGATTATTTTCTACACATTGATTGTCTATACTCAATTTTCTCCTTTCTGCCATGATCACCATGATTTACTGAAATTATTTCCCCCTATTTACTGTTAAAATGTTATTTTGCCATAGATACCGTATTTACTCGTGTACTCCGCGCATTTTTTCCCGAAACACCGGGGAAAAAAGGGGGTGCACGTTTTACACGAGGATTTCTCAACAGGTTATATAAATTGTATCGACCATAAATTCTCTGCAATATGCTTGCATCTACGTTTATATTCGTAAAAGATGTCGAATTCTACAAAGTATATGCGTATTTATGTGACCAAGTAAACGTGTAAGTTACACCCGCGCTGCAGGCAAAACCTCGCAAAAGTAGGCAGAAAGAATATGCCGACTAACTGATAACTATAGTTCAATGATTACTGAGGTTTTGCTGGCTTGAAAATAGGTAGGTTCAAGTTTGGTCCTTTTCCCTCAACCACTTCAAGGAATCAGGAGTGGTGAAATTTTTTTATGAATGAAAGATTTCATCGTTCGAAAGGAAGACGGAAATCCACATCTCAAGTGTTTGGACTCGTTTGTTCCTAACCTTCCAATATTTACTCACAAGACGATATGTGAAAAAACTCCCCATCCACCTACGGATGTTCCGGTTCATAGATGAACAAATAGTTTGTGAAGCTCAACATCTGTTCGTAATATTACGTCAAAAACAGAAGCGGGGACGAAGTTGAGTAATAATACAACAAAAACAGTTAAGGGATTAAAAAAAGAGGCTATCGGTGAGGAGATTTCTGCTAGTATCGTCATAAAGAGGTCATCCAATAAATTGCGTCACATAGAAGGGAGAAAATGCTTAACTTGAGCGGAACTTGTTTCAGGGAGTGGGAATCGGTGACTTAAAAAAAAACTTATTCTGGCTCAACTTAATTTTTTCCCTCCGAACCGGCCCAAAAATAGGAGTTTGCGGGTTACATGAGTATATATGGTATTAAACAAAACACCGCAAATATGTCATTGGAACTGATTACGTGAAAACAGCTTTCCTTAATTTTTTTAAGCAAACAAAAGCCAGCAAAAATGTGCACCGTAAACAGTATTTTCATTTTTCAGTACGTACCATACATACAGTATTTATTTTATTAAAAAATAAATAAAAATGTATACCACGGGATTCCAATTGCGCTATATCGAAATTACGCTAAACAAACGTGCTAACAGAGGCATGACTGTTATTGTATATGTATTTATGTGTGTGTGTACACACACATGCATGCACGCATGCACGCACACACACACACACACACTTGGTGCTACCCAAAAGTTCCCGAAAGTTGAACGTCGCGCAGGAACCAGTTGTAGTACAGACTAGTGGCGCTTGGTAGCGCTGCATGTATCCTTTGTGGACGTGTGCGACGTGGCTTTGCGCTGAGTGAACGCATTCTTTTGTTCTATGCGTTTTTATAACGTCGTGTTTGTGTCATTTTGCGATTTTTTTTTCGTTGAAACGGTGGACGTGAAGGAGCAGCGTGTCTGCATCAAGTTTTCCTTCAAACTTGGCAAGAGTGCGACGGAAACTCACAAAATGCTTAAACAAGCATTTGGTGATGACGCTTTGGGTCAGACACAAACCTACGACTGGTTTAATCGGTTTAAAAATGGCCGAATGTCAGTTGATGATGACACGTTCTGGATGACCTTCAACCGGCACAATGCCGGAAAATGTTGAAAAAGTGCATGAGGCTATCCTCGAGGACCATAGGCAAATCATCCATGACATTGTAGGACAGTCATACAGGACATGCCAGCGCTTTTTCTCGGATGAACTCAACATGAGGCAGATTGTTGCAAAATTCGTGCCAAGGCTGCTGTCTGACGACCAGAAGCAACATTGGCTGGAAGACTGCATGGAACTTCAGAAGCAGGTCAGAAATGACCCAGACTTCCTTTCTAAGGTCATAACTGGTGACGAAAGTTGGGTTTATGGGTATGACCCTGAAACAAAACAGCAATCGTCCCAGTGGAAGAGTCCATCTTCACCCCGACCGAAGAAAGTATGGCAAGTCAAAAGCAATGTTAAGTCAATGCTAATCTGCTTTTTCGACATTGACGGGATTATCCACAAGGAATTCGTCCCTCCAGGTCAGACTGTCAATGCGAAGTTCTACTGCGATGTCCTGAGGCAGCTTAGGGAGGACATGATGCGAAAACGGCCAGAGAAATGGCACAGGAACAATGGGTGCTCCATCACGGCAATGCGCCCTCGCATACTGCTCTGGCTGTGCAGCAGTTTTTGGCCTCCAAAAACGTGGCGGACGTCCCCCACCCCCTTACTTGCCTGTTTTAGCCCCTTGTGACTTCTTCCTCTTCCCCATGATGAAAATCAAGTTGAAGGGGCGAAGATTTGACACCGTAGAGGAGATCCAGGCCGAATCACAGGAGGTGCTGAAGACTCTGACACAAAAGGACTTGCTTCCGATTTTGGCAGTAACGTTGGGATCGTTGTGTACACTCCCAAGGGGACTACTATGAAGGGGACGGTGGCGATTAGGACTTTGGACAAGTCTACTTTTTTTTTCAGATACATTTCGGGAACTTTTGGGTAGCACCTCGTATATATATAAATACAGTTTACAGACCGTGCTATTCTTCTTGAGCATTCCGTGTGACAGATGTTTTAATTTCAACCAATAAGAAACTGTTATTCTTGGAGAGCTTGAACCATTAAATAAAGTTTCCTATAATTCGAATGATGTCAGCTGCTAATGATACTATCAAAATGAACTATATCTAGTGATCGCAATCATCTCTATGGTGGTGCAATTTAATAAAATATAGCAAATATGTCCTTGCACACCTTTTTTCCCTAAATGATGGTAAAAAAAGAGACAGCGCCTCATACATGAAGATTTCTGACCAAGTTTTAAAAATTGTGAGTTCCAATAGTAAATTTACAGCAACATGCTTGCGTCTACGTTTATACTTGCAAAATACAAAGAATTCTACAAAGTTTATGCATATCTACAAGACCAAGAAACGTTTAGGATTTAACTGTGTGGTTTATACTACTGTTGGTGCTTCTTCAACATTGAGATGATGTAATATTTTTATAATATTAAAGCTGTACCTTTTAATTGAGTTTTAAGTTTATTAATGTTACTCAAAAAAGCAGTTCTGTCCTTAAAAATTTACTATCAGTTTCTGCCTACACTTTTTGCAGGAATAAATTGGCATCTGGTATCTGTATTCACCGTAAGCTGCTGACGCTCCTTTAACCCAGGAGAGAACCATAGTTCCCTCTAATTTTTTTTTATCCATGGGTGGAATGAATATCGCTATGTGCGCCTACATGATGCTAGTGTGCGGATGTGCACCGGGGTTGACACGACCCTATTCCGATATATTCTAAGATACGATTGCGCGAGCTTGAAAAATTTAGTGCACGGCACTTCAAAAACTGCTGCATGGCCAAGCAGTCGCGAATCTTGGGGAATCTCTACATTTTTTCATATATTTCTAATTTTCCGCCACCGTAGACATCTTATTAAAGTACAAATTTATTTTTTTCACCTCAATCTGGTCCAAAAATGTGCATGGTACAAGAGGATGCAGATTACATGAGTAAATACAGTATTAAAATTAATTATTATAAATCTTCTAAAATAAATGTCATAAAATGTAAACACTAAAACAGCTGATTCAAAATAGGGATCACCTCCACCGAAAGATCAACAGTTTTTGTAAATATTGATGTTATTCATTTGTAATTTAAAGTTTACATTTTATGTTCGGTGTATAAGTCGACTCTAAGTTCTAGGAAAAATTTTTTAGGCTCCAAAGGTAGACTTATACACCGGAATATACTGTACCTGTGTTTTCATTCGCGATGCCAAAATTCGCATACAGGAAGCCCTCGACTTTCGTACGTTTGACTTTCGTACAACTCACACTTTCATACATTATACATTCGCACCCCTAAACTGTCTTTCGTACGCCGAATTTGGACTTTCGTACGTCAGCTAACGAACAAACATTTCGAGCTATCACATAGTGGCGCTGTCTGTCTGCCAAGCCAACACTTTTAATAAATTACCAAATGAAGCAAAATGCATAAATATAATAAAATTCAAAATTGTAATGGCTTCTTGGCTGAAATTTAAATCATTCTACTCAATTGACGAGTTTCTAGAAAGTAACCTAGCAGATTTAAATTTTTTTAAAGAACAAGGAATCGATCTACACACGCTTCGATGACGTTGGCGATATCCCGTTAGCAGACCGCGAAACAATTTGAGACAATGATTGTGCAGTTGCTTAGCTTTCTCGCGAATGATAAGTGAACTCAGCGAGACTTGCTTGCGAGTTTGGGTCTTGATTCACAGGTTTAAAGCCTTCTCCGTCTTCTCTACATACGGATTCCTAGGTACAAAAGACACTTTTGTACTTCTTGAAGTACCACTTGCAACAATAGCTCTAATCGCTTCTTCACTTTCCTTATCTTATTATGGACTCGTTCACACCAAGTAATTTACCAACTCATGAAGCAGATTCATTATGTGCAAGCCTATCTAAAACTTCAATTTTCTTCTCCAAACTTGTCACTTTTTTTGCCATTTTTACTGACTTTTCTTTCATTTCAATCATCACTCTCTTTGGGGCCATGATTAGGCCATATTACAAAAAAACTATGAAAATAGTAAAATGCTTGAATGAAAAAACTCACACTTTCATACATTATACATTGACACCCCTGAACCGCCTTTCGTACACCGAATTCGGACTTTCGTAAGTCAGCGAAATGATGAATGAACATTTCAAGTGGTGGTACTGCTGGCTGCCAGCAACCAGTTTCTGCCGTTTCGGCATCTTTGTCTGTACAGCAGTGTTTGTTTGTGCAATTATTTAAATATTTTATTGCATTTTACCCTATCTCTCTATATTATAAAATTGACGATTGTGTCTAAAAGGTCCCTGCTCAAAAAACTAAATTTATACCATAATTAGAGATTTTATTATATTTTTTGGCTCTCTGAGAACGGAACCCCCATTATAACATGTAAGTCTATTGTTCGACTTTTGTACATTCGACTTTCGTACACGTTTTCAGGAACGCATTATGTATGAAAGTAGGGGACTGCCTGTATCCTCGAATGATAGCTTAAGTTCCTATCACTCCGTGACATTTTTTTGAAACCTCTTTCTTTCTCAATGTCTTGTAGTCACCGCAGTAGTGTACACGCGCAGTTCCTCGCATATTTCATGAATTTATTGTGCCATTTTCATAGTTTTTTGTTAGTAATATTGCTTTATCATGGCCTCAAAGAGAGTGATGAGTGAAATGAAAGAAAAGTCTGTAAAAAGAGCAAAAAAATTTGATGAGTTTGCAGAAAAAAATTGAAGTTTTAGATAGGCTTGCACATAGTGAATCTGCTTCATCAGTGGGTAAATTACTTGGTGTGAACGAGTCAACAATAAGATCGACTAAGAAAAGTGAAGAAGTGATTACAGCTAGTGTTGCAAATAGTGCTTCAACGAGTGCTAAAGTGTCCTTTGTGCATCGGGATCCATATATATAGAGAAGATGGAAAGTCTTTAAACCTGTGGACCAAAACCCAAACTCGCAAGAAAGCCCCACTGAGTTCGATTGTCATTTGTGAGAAAGCCAAACAACTGTACGATCACTATGTGTCAATATTTATATTTTTACGAGTTAAAATGTAAGTTACATAGTGGAATAGGGAGACTAAGAACCTAACCCTATTTTGTCCATATACCCCTTTATTTACCATTTGCGAATTTGCCATTCGTGAGGGTTTTCAGGAACCTAACCCTCGCGAATGGCGAGGGACTACTGTAATTGCCTTTTTCAATATAGATCGTGATAGTGATAGATCCACCATTAAAAATATTACGCATAAATTTTGTCCCATTTTTTCTTGCAGACGATGGGAAATGTCCTGTTTTCACCTCGGAATATGATAGCCTTATTTAATAGTCAACATGAAATAAAAGTCTTACAAGGGGAGTGTCAGGTTAACGGGAAAGGGATTTGTCTGAAAATTTGCGAGCTGGTAGAGCTAGACTTGGGAATCATGATTTACCCTCCTTTTGGGCATAGATGGTCAATAGTTTAAACAATAAATGGATGTTTATTTAGACACCCTTTTTTTTGCGTTTGTTATATTTATTTTTAAATATTGTTGTCAATTTGTATTTTTTCATATATTCTTTGTTTTTTTTACTTTTAACGTTTGTGTTATTTTTTTCAATTTTTTTCGTATATTCTTTATTAGAGTTACTATAATGTTTTAAAAGTTTTTCTCACTTTTAAAAATGCCTTTCACGTCTTCTATTACTTTCTTAAAAGGGATTTCACAATGATCCGTCACAGTTTCCTGGATGATACATATCGTAGAAGCAGCGGAAGCATTAATATTTTCGACACCGCGCACATTTATTACACACTAATTGTCTTTAAAAAAAATACAAATATTATAAATATATGTACAGATAAATCATGATAAAACGTTTATATATCAAAATCTAACAAAAAGTGTACAATCAATGCATTATTTTTATTAACTAACGATATTTTTGCAATTGTGATATTTTTCAAAACATTCTCCCAGATGTAATCCTGGCTCCCTTGTGCAAGTATTGCAGAAGAAAATGTTTCTTTCCTACCACCCTTTACCTTTCTAACAGAACAGACAATGCAATCTTTGGATTTACTCTCCTTCTTAGCATAAATAAAATGTTGACGTCTGTTTAGCCGTTCTTCAAAATCTGAATTTGTTGAGCGACCACGTTTTCTGGAGACATTTCTGACATCTGACACAAGTTGCTTTATTAAATTAAATGTCTTGTGGCTGATTTTAACCTTATTGTGTTTTGTATGTTCCTTGAAAACTATGACGATGTTAACAACAGACATCCAGAAGCCAGAAGAAAAGCTTCCTCCACCATTTCACTGATTTTCGAGTGAATGAATAACTTGAGATGTAGTGAACTGCTTTATCAACTCCTCCCATATTTTTATTGTAACTACTACTACAGTAGGCTTTTCCACTTCTTCTGTGATATTTCCTTTTCTTTTTCTTTGAGTTGTTTGTGTGGTGATCTTGTGCCAAGTGCTCAACATTACCACATGCCTTTTATCTTTCCACAACAGCGTGTTTATTTTGTTATTTCTTCTGAAAGCGGTAACTTGATGCTTTTTCAATTTCATGCCACACTTTTTCGTTACAGCTTCTGGCAGATATTTTCTATTGGGCATTACTGTCCCTGTTATATGGATTCCATTTTTCGGTAGTTCAACTGCAAGTTCATATCCTGTGTAAAATCTGTCTGTGAAAACATAATATCCCGTTACGTTATTTGTGGACTGCAGTAATTTGTCACAGAGATGTAACACAATTCTTGCAGTAAATGGGAGCTCTTGGCGAGGTAACGAAGCAGTAGTATGTGCCCCAAAATAAGGTTCAAAAGCAGCAATGTATCCTGTTTCTGAATCTGCAAGCACAAACACTCTAAGCCCCCATTTTGTTGGCTTTTGTGGGTTGTAACAATTGAATTCTATCCAACCTCTGAATCCAACAGTACTTTCATCCACTGATATATTTTGTGCAGGCACGAAGAACTCTCTAAATTTAGAATCGAGATATGTAACTACATTATGAATTTTTAAAATTCTTCCACGTACGCCTTTATGAAGAGCACTTGGTTGTGCACAAACACGTAGCATCCAAAATATTTGCATAAATCGATCACGATGGAAGACATCCTTATAAAACGGACATTTATCTATCCAGTCTTCACTGAAATAATCCTGTAGCTCCAGCTGAGGTTTCATAGCCATGTTCACCTCTTTTATAGAGATTTCCTTCCAATTATTCCACACAGATCTTGAACTCAAAGTTCCTTTCTTCACAATCTTAGTTTTAGCATAGTTGTTAGTTTCGTCTACAATTTCACTTAGAAGAATGTCAATAAAAAATAATTGAAAAAATCAAGTTCTTTCATAGGTTTATCATCTAATGGTGGTTTGTAACCTGAAACTGCAGAAAACCTAATTTTCCTAAAATCAGGATCGTTTTCATTATATACCCTCCAATAATCATTATCTAACTTTACATCACAGGATTCTGTAGACACTGTCCCACTATTATCGTCAATACTATTGTTATCATTGTCACTCCTACATGCACTTTCATCTTCACTGGAAAATTCATCACCGTAATACAACTCGTCATTATGCCGTCAACCTAAAAAAGGATAATATTATTGAAGGTGGTGTAAAAATTAATTCGAAATTTTTGAAATAATAAAGATTTTCCAAAACTCACCAGAAAATTGCTATAGTCAGTGCATAGCTAAAACTGGAAATACCGTATCAGCCCGAATACAAGCCGATGTTTTTTGTCAAAATTTATCATGAAAAAATCACCCCTCGGCTTAAATGCGAGTCTGAGGAAAATTTGGGTTATGGTTAAAGCTCGAAGTCTCTCATTGCCTTCGCGTTCAAATGATAGTCCTATATTTTTCGTAAAGTAAATATTTGACCTACGATGAATATATATAAAAATATCTTGGCGAGATCGCTTGGGTTAATTGACGAATACGCAAAATGCATTCACGGCTTTGAACGTTCAACTGTTTAAATTTCGGTAAAAATTTACATGGAACGTGTATAATTATAAAAATGCAGTTTCTTAAGGCAATATGTATGCTAATTTCATTGGAAATAGACTTGGATGAAAAAATATCTTGGCGAGATCGCTGTTACTATATTTGACCTTTTGTGAAAATGAAGATGAATAAAATTATTGCCACTGAATGTGCAACATTATTCAGCAATGCAAAATTATTAATTGGAGTAATATTTCAAAATGTCAACAACTAAAACATTTCCCACGCATTTCTTTGATCTCGAATAATGTATTCTAAGATGTGCATGAATGCCTGGCACACTTCAGCATTAAATCTATGAAATTTACATTTTTGCCAAAAAATTGTGGAAATTTTTGGAAGGTCGGCTTCCATTCGGGCAGATATGGTATTAACTACAATCAAAGAGTAATTGTAGTAGCTTAATAGGACACCAGTAAAACAAAGTCAAAAATACTGTAATTTATAGAATCTTTTCGTGAATTACGAGAAGATATTGCCGTCAGCTTCTATTCCAACAGTGAGCAGACAACTGAACTGGATTCTTCAAAATGCTCTCGAAATTTATATTCTCACAATAGAAATAACTTAGTTAGTTGCAGAGATATACAAAGTATTGCAGAAGAGTACAATTGCGTGAAGCTTTCTGGTGAGGAAAATGCGCACGTTGAAAGAAACAACGATGTCAGGTGAGCCCCGACATGCAAGCGGAATGGGAAAATCACAATGTCGGGGTTCCCCCGACATATGAGGGAAAAGGGTTAATGCATAATAAGTGTTCTTATTACATCACAATATTAATATTCTAACCATACATATGTGAAGCATTTCAGGCAGCATATTTCTCGAGAACAATTCATTGTAGAGATATGTGGTAAACGGCATTTTGTTTCTACTAGCTATGATGTCCCTGGAAAAATATTTTCATTTGCAAAAGTGTCCCAGGTTTAAATCCAGGTGAGAATTATATTTTCCCGTAAGTTTACACGGGATTTTCGTTTTTTCAGAGTGCAAGATTTTTTTCCTTCATTCATTAAAATACCTAAATATGGACCGATTTTCTTTGTTTTTGCTTTACTCGACAGATGAAATTGTACACTCTTATTCTTGCAATGTTTACATGTTACATGGTCAAAGTTTTCAGAAATAGGCAATTGTTTTCGAATTTTTATGGATATTTCGTACTCTTTCCAAGCGTTGCCAAGACGGCCATCATTGTTGCCTCCGATTCAATTAGTGTCAATTAAACCTTCAAATAGATGAAAGAATAATATTCGCTTTGAACTTTTGTTCACTGAAATTATTGCTGTAGCAATGTCAAACTTGATACATAGCAACATAAATATTTACAGATAATTATTCAGTTAACTGCATATGGCAAGCATTTCTAATGATTTAATCAAAGCAACTGAATCTTCATTTTATCATTTCAATGCAGAAATCTCACCATTTGGCAGCGCAGTTGCCAATCTCACAAGGTTGGGCCGCAGAGCAGTCGAGCCCCTAGTTTTAAATTAAACACACTAAGTCCATCAGCTTATTTAAGAATCGAATCGATGGGCTGTTGTAGTATTCTATTTACCGAAAAGTAATGTCACTCTACTCCTGGTAATCAGAGTGTCATAATGTTATGGTCACTTTTTTGTTAAGTTTTCATAATGCTGTTCTACAATAAATAATTTACAAGTTTAATCTCTAGGAGAAAGTTAGTTCGTGGTTCAATAGATACGTGGAATCTTTTGGCATATGGTTGAACATCACTTCTTCAGAAATGTGGCATAAATGAGTAACTTGAAATGTAGTGGAAAATTTGGGACATTCACTCGAGTCAATTTTTTATTTGCGGTGGTGTTTATGAATCGCAAACTAAGTGTTCACTTCAGCTCTGTTCGAATTTCGCCATGTATTTGAGACTAACTTGTAAGGCCAATTCATTTATGGAATGGATAGATAAGATTCTGTATTGTGATTTTGCTGCCCAAGTAGCAGATCGTAAAAAAGTTTGATTTTTATGAAAGTTCGTATATTTCAAACCCTGATAATTTGAAATCTTAATTTTTTGGTCCCTTGTACTTTGAAATAACGAGTCTTTATTGTAAAAGGTACAAAATGCGAATACTGGGTTGTCTTTGGTTATAACAAAGATTTTCATGGCTGTTATCAACTCTCATTATTCAGGACTTTTACTGTATTTCCAAAAAAGTAAGAATGGCAATATAGATGAAAGATCAGGTTTGAAAAATTTCCTAGGTCTTGAATCATTAGTAACAAATATGGGTGTAAGAAAACGGTTTTATTTTTAGTAAACTTCGCAAGTAAAATAGAGAAATTGTCTTATTTTTCGGCTTTTATTTTTACTTTCAGGTGAGAGAAAATGCTTGCAGAATGCAAGCACACGTTCACTAGTATATATATATATATATACAAGTAAATATGTGCTTGCATTCTGCAAGCATTGTCTACTGCCCTAAAGTAAAAATAAAAGCTGAAAAATAATTTTCAATGCTTAAAGTTGCATCTCCGCTCCGAATTACTTGTTTTTCTGTTTTGAAAATATTGGGGTAAAAACAACCCCTAAAATTTATAATTATAAAATATTTATAGGTTTTTATCATTTGTTATGAATACCTCACATTTATACGAAATTTCATCAATGTAGCACCTCTAGAAGTGCATTTATATGAATTTCATTGTTTAAATTTTATTAATTTTTAACAGCCACAGCAATAAATATTTCTAAAATTTTCAATGTTATTTACCACCGGGACATTATTTCCTAACCCTGTTAAAATTTTCAGCCTCCTGGATCTACAGAATGTACATAAACATTAGTCAATTTGTTAAACATTTGAGAATTTATTACGGCCGAACGAATAAAAATTTTCAAATTTCTATATTCCCGTTTTCATTATTTAGTGAATACTACAGGTAGAAAAAATTTCAGCTTGATAGCGCATTTAGAAATACCTAAACCATGAAATGTTAGTAAAATTGTTTATAATTTTTACCGGCCAAGAAATTAAACATTGTCGCAATTTTCCAATTATTCCTCCGATTATTTTTCTCGGTTCACCTATGTATTAAATTCCAGCTCTCCATCTATTGTAGTTTGGGCCAGACATTAGTATCCTCCTATATCGTATTATCCTATATCGTATATCCTCCTCTGTAAGAAGAGTGCTTATAGAATGATATCCTCTGTAAGAAGAGTCGATATAGAATGATGGTAACACGCACATACAACTTTTTTAGTAAGGAAATAATTTATATTTTTGGACATTTTCACAAGTAAATCGTACATTTCAATGCATTTCAATAACATTCCTTTAAATATCGTTTTTCAAAACAAAAATAAGAATTATTTATTTACCTTTAGATGTCCGAATCTTAACCTCTGAATTCATTATTACTGTCCTCAAATGGTTCGTCAGCGATTTTGTGTTCTCTCCCATCTTCTACGTAAATGGTGTTGCCGAGAATATCATCTTCATCCTCACTATCCACTTCCACTATTTACTTGTGTAATACCCACACTTCTTCCCAAAAACTGGATCCAGAAAAAGTGGGTGTGGGCATTACACGAGATATGCCCCTTAAACTTTTGAATGAATTCAATGTGTTTCCTGGAAGGTGCAGTACACCTCAGACTTTTTCTTTAATTTTACGTGATTCATGCTTAAATTTGAAGAACACAACAGCAACGGGCAGGCTGAAACGTGCTCCACTCTCCGAGGTGTGCCGATGGGTGCTTACAGCGTATGTGAAGAAATGTGATCAGAGGGTTTAAAGTGACGGTAATTTCAAATTCATTGGATGGAACTGAGGATCAGTGATTAGGTATTAGAAAAAACAAACAAACGTGGAATTCCTAAAGTCCTTGAAATGCAAGTTGAATATATAAATTCTTTGTTCAAAACTTTGGGATTTTATGATATTTCTTGTATTCATTGTAATTTTTAGATATTTACATACAATTTAATAAACCAAAGATAATGAGACAGCATGGAGCCTTAAGACCTAAATTGGTTTATAATTATGTTAAGAAAGAATTTAAAATTGTTCTATTGGATGTTGAGATTTAGTTTGTGCACATAATTTTTAAGTTTACTTTTATGAGATGGTAGTATATCTGTCGTGATTCCGAACATTTAGCAAAAATAAGCACGTACACTATGCAGTGACTCAAAACGAAACCTTTTGGCAATATTAATGCACTAGCCTTCAAAATATGCTTCCGACTTTTTCTTTAAAATATAATCTTGTTGAATGTCAATTTATCGCGTTTGATTGCGTTAGAATAGGCATTAGAAGTTGTTTTAATATTTATGCCTTAAATACGTGATTTTTGCTGCTTACAAATCATCAGACTCGACTTCAGATAGATTAGTTTACCAATGTTGCCGTTAAATAACAAAATTGGAACTTACGCTATCTCACTTGACGATAAGGCGAGAACTGTTTCGATACTGCTAATAACCAAGTAAAAAATTACAGTGATCTTTTTGCAAAAAATGAGTTGCGTATTATACATGGTGATAAGACAATTTTCACATTTCACTCATAAAAACATGGGTGCGTATTATAAAAGGAAAATTACGGTATGTACACAATGTTTCATTTTACTCGTGAATCAAAACATTTTCCTTTCCTACCCCCCCCCCCCCCTCTACCTATCTTGTTTCAGTGTGTCTAGCATGCATGTACTGCGATTTCCCGAGCGAACCGTTACTTCCTTGTACCTTAGCGGCCAATTTGGGAGAATAATTTAATAATTTAAGAATAAAAGTGAAAAGGAATGCCCAGGTGATACTCATGTAGTGTAGTACTAACGTATGTTATGTAATACAGTGTCCATATTTGATTGACGAGAAACTGCCATTTTTTTATGAGAATAAGATTCCGGGGATAACGAGGTCAAATTACTCTTTTAGTAGAAGTTATGAATAAGTGAATAAAATGTATTTTATGTCGCCATAATTTTAGTTAATATTCTTTATTTAATTACGAACTGAAAATCTGAGGCGTTCATACTTGGTATTTTGAAATACCCAGCTGTCTAAGCACTTTAAAATCAAAATTTTTCCTTGCGTGGCCTTGTGAAAAGAGGGGGTCAGCTTACGATCGGTGTCGTCTTACAATCGATTAAATACGGTAATTATAAATGCTAATACATACCGTATATCTTTTGAGTATTTAAACTTTATCGTACGAATTTAAATCCTGTGTTGGGTGCTCATGGCTGGATTTAATGTACGATATTTAAATAAAAAATGTTTGATTTCAAACAATTCTTCTTAACTTATAAACTGTTGGGCAGATATTGTTCAAATAAAAACATTTTGTAGCTTAATAAATGCATTGTAGCATACGTTTAATCTTATGCATGGTCAATGGCGCCGACTTCCAGAATGGGTAATGAAGTCAAGAGCCTCAAATATCCCTATATCAGGACCGATTTTGCAGCTACATACAAGAGATTTGTCGATAAAAATGGGCATAGATAATTTCCAGGCCTCCAATGGATGGCTACAAAAATTTAAAGCCAGGTGGAATCTAGCCACCCTAAAAACATTATTACTTTATTATTACTAGGGCATTACTAGTTTTCTAATATTTGTCTATTTACTGATGTATTATTGTTTCTAATGCACATGCCCATTCTAATATTTTAAATATGTAAAGTCAGTAGAAAGTTATCCAAGTTTAGATCATTAATAGGGATAGTTCTGTAGCACAGACTCACAGGAATGGCAAAATACCTATCATTTATATTGTTTTTGTCATAAAATAAACTTAGTGGAAACATCCTTTTACAAAATGTTTAGTGTTGATATAAATTACAAACAATAATAATAATACAGTGAAACCTCGTATTTACACCCCCAGAAATTACGTTTTCCCATAATTTACACCATATTTTTTTGGTCCTATTAACTTTTCTATGTTTGTGACTATTAATTTTCCCGCAAAATACATTTGCATTTCCCACAATTTGAAACTTTTTATTTTCGATTATTTTCAATTTTGGCAGCCATTTTGATTTTTCTCAGAGTAGTTTCACGGCAAATCGTAAATAAACCTTCGAGAATATTGTGAAATTGACGACTGTTATGTAAAAACAGAATGAAAATGGCATATTTGGTGCACAACGAAAAAACAGGGCTGCCACTTTACTAGTAACAGAATGTCAGTACGCATGTATCACAGTGGAATATACCAAACCGATTTCAATGAAATTTTGTATATATGACTTTAACGTAGAAACGGAATGAAAATGACATATTTGGAGCACATCGACAAAACAGGGCTGCCACTTTACTAGTAAAATTTCAATATGCATGTATCACAGTGGAATATACTGAACCAATTTCAACGAAATTTTGTATATACGACTTTTATGTAAAAACAGAATGAAAATGGCATATTTGTTGCACATTGACAAAACAGGGCTGCCACTTTACTAGTAACAAAATTTCAATATGCATGTATCACAGTGGAATATACCAAACCGATTTCAATTAAATTTTATATATACCCCTTTTATGTAAAAAAAAAAAAAGAATGAAAATGGCATATTTGGTGCAAATCAAAAAACAGTGCTGCCAATATAATGAGTTAAAATATTTCGGATTATATCGCCCGGCTTCAAACAGTTTTCCATGAAAATTGGTTTGTGTAAAAATAACATTTTCTTGAGAATGTCATAATTTCAATTGAATATGTAAATCAGTGTTGCTAACGTATGATAATATTTTATGTATGCTCATTCTGGAAATCTCCCAAATGAATTTTCATAAAATTAGATATATTCACAAATAATAAATACTCCACTGCAAGAAGTGCTCTTTACTGATACAATGTACACTTTTCTAATTTTTAGCCCTTAGAAGCATACAACATAACTCCATATCTTTCATGCTATTTAGCAGCAGTTTAGAGAGTGTAACTCAGCCATGTTGAGGACAAAAAAGAACCCTCCAAAAATATGCACTTTCCTTGCCCCCACCCCAGACCTCCCATTCCGCCACGGCAGGTCATTCACAGCAACCCTACCCTACCTCGGTAAAATCCCAATCCCCTACCCTTCTTCCTCTCACACCAGAAATCCAGTCGAAAGGCCTGAACTGTTTTTTTCTTTACAACCTCCTCTTCGGCACGTACCCATATGCACTTTCCTTGCCCCCACCCCAGACATCCCATGCCGTCACGGCCACTTTCTGAATGCCTTTAGGTTTATGGTACGAAATTTTGGCGGCTCCTTTTCGCTCTGGGTCGACACAGGAGGCACCTGTCCTACGCCAATGAGTAATTATCCCAGAAGCAAAGGACGAGTCTCCTTTTCCGCATTTTTCCGACATGGTACACATGTCCTATATCAATGGAGTATTTGCTTCCAGTTGTCTCCATTTTTATGTTTATTACAGCATGCCGCCTCCAATACGAAGGATCTCCAAAATAAGAAGGGGAGGGTTCTTCTCACGAAAGTCATATCCTTCATTTTCCATCTGTATTTACTTCCCCTCTACTTTATTTTCTTTGTTACCATAAAAATAGTCCTTCTTGTCAGTTACTTTTTGATTTTTGAACATGTAGCATCACATGAGAGAAAAAAGTTCCGTAAAGTTATAATAAGTGTAGAACAATGTAAACTTACTTTTTCATCATTAGCTACACCATGGATTCCGAAAGCGAAATTTCAGTTTCTGATTACTCGGAATCTAAGGATTCGTACAAAGCCTCCAAATCAGACGAGGATGGTTCTTCTGTTTCTTCAGTGATAGATACGGGTGAAAATGTATTGTCTTCTGGAGAAGAAGATAATACTAGTGGAGTGGTTGGCAGAGAGTCGGAAGTTTGGGGACCATTTTCCAATACTGAGCGTCACTTTCTGTAGAGTGGGCGAGATGGTTTGCAGTGTGATTTGGATGTTTCAGATCCTTTAGCTTTATACAAGCAGTTTGTGACTGGTGAAATATTGGACCTAACAGTGCGACAGACAGATTTTCTCACCAATTTATAAGTTCTCATCAGCTAGGCTGTCGATCGTTGATGCTGAAATGGAAAGACACTAACAGAAGTGAAGTGAAAAAATTTATAGCTGTTCTTCTTGTGATGGGTATTTGTCCTCTCCCAAAAATGCATTTGTATTGGTCGCAGAAACTGATGTATCACAATGAACTGATTCAAAAACATATGAAACGTGATACATTTGATATTCTGTTGAAATATTTTCATTTCCATGACATCAGTGACCCTTCTTCTAACATAGGAAGGTTATCTAAACTCAAACATTTATTAGATTTACTTTGTAACCAGTTCCGGACAACGCTGATGCCAGGTGAAGACGTAGTTAGCGACGAATCAATGGTGTCTTGGAGAGGAAGACTGATGTTCCGGCAATTTATTTCAGGAAAATCTCACAAATGTGGAGTGAAATTGTACAAGTTGTGTACGCCAGAGGGATACACATACGACCTAAAAGTCTACGTGGGAAAAAATCCAAATTCAAATACTGGTGAACATGGACATGCGCACGAAATAGTAATGGAGCTGATGGATGGATGGATTGTTGGGTGAGGGAAGGACCACATTTATAGATAACTTTTATACCAGCGTTCCACTATGTGAAACTCTGTTGAAAAGGGGAACATATAATTGTGGGACATTATGGAAAAATCGGCGTGGCAATCCCGCTGAAGTGTGCAGAAAATTTTAAAGAAAGGTGAAATATATGGCCTACAAAATGGAAATGGCATACGAATTCTTCAATGGCATGATAAGAGACCCGTCCTCACGATAACAACAAGACCCGATCACATGGACTTTTCTCAGACGAACAATAAAGTGGTATGAAAAGGTCGCATTCAAAGTACTTTTAGGTACATGTGTTGTGAATGCGTGGGCGATATATAACACCAATCGGCAGGAAAAGTACATGGACATTCTAAAATTTAGAGAAAAAATTATAGATGGGATTTTAGAGGAACCTGAAGATGAAGATACTGGCAGTGGAGACATTCCTTCTGATCCAGGACCATCCAGGCGACGAAAAAAGAGCACACCTATCCATCATATTGGTAAGTACCAAGGGAAAGCAAGAGACGGTAGGAAAAGGTGCTTGTCGTGCTACGAGAAAATAAAATCAGAGAAGGGTGCAAAAGTAGCTAGACTGAAATCGAGACGGGTTTGCTTCTTTTGCAAAGACTGTGATAGACAACAATGTGCTTGGAATGCTTCAATGAAAAGCATAAATAACAAGTTAATAAATAGCAAGTGAAGTTTTCTGCTTTTCTATTTTGGCTATTTCTTACTAAAATTTTATAATGACGTTAAAATATTTTTTTTAGAAATTGATCATTTTCATACTTTATTAGTGTAGTATTTCATGTTTTATTCTGAAAAATATTTTGTTAGTTCTTTATTTCTATAATAAACTAAAATTTCCTTATGTTATTGTTAACATTTTGTGAGATATCACATTTTTAAAAACTCTGATATGTCCATAATTTCTAACTGTATTCTTCTGTTCTATTTTGTAAAATATGGTGATGAGCATTACTTTTAGATTATATTTTTGTAATTCTGAAAAACATTTTATTTTTGTGAAACTCCTATTACAATTTCATTTTCTTTTTGCTGTACTTAGCTTTTTGAAAATTATTTTGATATTTGTATGCATGTCTATGGTTTCCTTTTGCTGGGTTAAATTTTTGTAAGGAATGTCATTTCCTTTAGTTCTTATTACCATTTTATTCTCTAATGTTAATATTATTTTGAATGATTATATTTTCCTTATGTTGTGTAAAATATTTATTGAAAATTTAACATATATGTACGGTTTAATTTCTGACTGAGGTACTTATATTCTGTATTAGGAAATATTTTTATTTTTTATAATGGACTGCATTTTCCTTTTGCTGTGTCAAAATGTTACAATAAATTTTGATTTGCTAACTTTAATTACATTTTAATTGTCCAATTTTAGCGCTGGGCATTCAATTATGAAATAGTCCGATATTTTAAATTAGTGTGATTTTTTTATTTTGTTATGTAAAAAGTGATCCGACAAAATTCACGCTAAAAAAGTTATTTAGATTTATTTACCTCAATCTATATTTTATTTTCTTGCTATACTATTTTATGGTATATTAATCAAATGTAAACAACTATGCTTTTTGTTGCATTAAAAATAAATATCTTTCAAAAAGCATGTGTTATATACGCTGAATGTACGTATAACTTAGGTCAAGAAATAATGCCTTTTTGCTCCATGGGTGATGCAAACTTAAAAAAAAAAGGATTCCCTACAGCCGTAGGTGGAATCCGAGAGGCATTGATCTATCCATATCGACTGCAAAAGAATACAACCCAAAAAGGTCTCGTGTGCCACTGGTGGTGTACGACAGCCACGAGTAATAACGCGAGTGTACCACCAGTGGCACACGACGTCGCGAATGTGTTAAAAACTTCTGGAAATTTACCCTATAATTTCTTATTAAACCAGTAATCTTATAAATCAAAAATGGAAACAAAGTAAGAAAGACACTTTCTATGGAAGAGAAATTACGAATTTTAGATGAAGTTGATGGACATGTTGGAACGAAAGCTACGTTGGCAAAAAAACTTTCTTTACCTATCTCAACATTAAATACAATAGTGAAGAATCGTGAAATGATTAAAACAAATGCAGAACAGTGTGGCCCTTTGGCAAAAAACGTAAATACGTGAAAAATTCAAGATATGAAGAAATGGAGGAAATGCTGAAAGAGTGGTTCAAAAATGCAAGATATTTTAATTTGCCAATTAATTGTGTTGTGCTACGGGAAAAAGCCTTGCATATTGCAATGAGATTAGGAATAGACGACTTCACAGCATCTAATGGCTGGATAGATAGATTCAAGAAAAGACAATGTTGTTTATAAGATTTCATGTGGTGAGAGTAAGAGTGTAGATTCTGTGACAGTAGCAGATTGGAAGGATTTGTTATTAGAACTTCTTGAAGGATATCAACCAAGGAATATTTTTAATTTGGACGAAACTGGGTTATTTTTCAGTGTACTACCAGTTAAAACACTGTGCTTTAGAGGTGAAAATTGCCATGGAGGAAAACAAAGTAAGCAACGACTTACTGTAGTGTTGTTGACGAATGCTGATGGCAGCGAAAAGCTACAACCGCTAGTTATTGGTAAAGCCCAAAATCCACGATGTTTCAAGAATATCAAGACTGCCAACAAAGTATGTATTGAATTCCAAAGCTTGGATGACTTTAAAAATATTTGAAGATCATCTCCATGCTTTGGATATTAAGATGGGATCTCAGAATAGGAAAATCCTTCTTTTACTTGATCAGTGTCCCTCACATTCCTCTGCTTTGCATTTGAGGAACATAAAATGTCTTTTTTACTCCTAATTGTACTAGTGAGCTTCAGTCTTTGGATTTAGGAATAATTCACTCTTTTAAAGTGAACTACCGAAAGATTCTTGTGCAGAAAGCAGTGTTCCTTTTGGATGGTGGTAAGGACCCAAATCAAATCAAATGTGTTAGATGCCTTACATTACATTTATTTAGCATGGATGCAAGTCAAAGAATCTACTATTAGAAACTGTTTCAAGAAATCAGGCATTTACTTACAAGGGGAGGCTCACCTCTTCAGGTGACGGATTTCCTTAAAAATTGGTAGGTAGGTAGCCCTCAACTCCACAACCACGAATAACCCCCTTTTTGGGCATATATATCCAGAATGTTAGCAACAAAATGGAATTATAATTTTCGATTTCGTGGTTAACAAGGTATATACCTATTTTGCGGCATTGATTGTTGTTGTAGCGGTGGCCCAGCGGTGATGTGGTGACTTGCCGTTACGAAGGTCGTGGGTTCGATCCCAAGGCGAGTGCAATTTTTTTTCTGACTTGTTATGGTGTAATTTTTTTATTTTTTCAGCGCCTTTTTTTATAAATGCTGATGTTTTATAAATTTTTAATCCACTTTTGCATAATTTCGTTTTTGTGGGTCTTTTTTCGAATTTATTTTTTACTTCTTTTTTGTTTTCATTTTATCCTCTACCGTTTTAACAATAACAATTCAGTAGCATTTTCGTCTTTGTAATGACTTGGCTGGAATGAATCATAAACACAATGGAAAAAAACGTTAACCAAGTATGACTCGTACGTGCTTCTGTGCATTTTACCTGACATGGGTGAAAAGATTCAAAATGAATCATAACATTCCTTGATTCACCACCAATTGTCTTCGCATGTTCTTAAACCGATGATTCGGTACGCATGGTATGCATCACTGCTAACCAAAAACAGGGACATTTTTTGCAACGTCAATCAAGTTATATTTCCTGAAGAGGTGATGAAGAGTAAGTGCTTCTGTGGAGAGCAGTGCTTTGTGAGGTGCTCTCGTTGTAAAAGAAAGTTGTTTCCATTGTTTTTATGATTCATTCCAGCCAAGTCATTACAAAGACGAAAATGCTACTGAATAAATAGTATTGTTAAAACGGTAGAGGATAAAATGAAAACAAAAAAGAAGTAAAAAATAAATTCGAAAAAAGACCCACAAAAACGAAATTATGCAAAAGTGGATTAAAAATTTATAAAACATCAGCATTTATAAAAAAAAGGCGCTGAAAAAATAAAAAAATTACACCATAACAAGTCAGAAAAAAAATTGCACTCGCCTTGGGATCGAACCCACGACCTTCGTAACGGCAAGTCACCACATCACCGCTGGGCCACCGCTACAACAACAATCAATGCCGCAAAATAGGTATATACCTTGTTAACCACGAAATCGAAAATTATAATTCCATTTTGTTGCTAACATTCTGGATATATATGCCCAAAAAGGGGGTTATTCGTGGTTGTGGAGTTGAGGGCTACCTACCTACCAATTTTTAAGGAAATCCGTCACCTGAAGAGGTGAGCCTCCCCTTGTTAGATAATGTTGATGTTATACCTGAAGAAAATGTGGAAGAAGATGCTGATTGGAATCAGCTTCAGACAGGGACACATGCGCTGAATTTGTTAAAATTGACTCAGAGGTTGTAACATCTAAATTTCAGTCAGTTGATGATGTTGTCAATAATTATTTAGAGGAAAATTCAGAAGTCATTGATGATGATGTTGCAGAAGTCGATGATGAGGTTTCAGAAGAGGATATGAAATCCCCATGGCTACCTACAGGGATGCAATCTCAGCCATTTCTACAATTAGGAGTTATATTTCTTGTACTAATGTAAAGGAGAGCTCATTTGATGATCTGAACAAACTTGAGAAGCAAATTCATGACATTCACAAACAGAAGGACTACAAAGAGGAGAAAATATCAGACTATTTATTAAAAAAGTGAATTTTTACTTTCTCCATATGTAGTAATAGGAAAGTATTGTGTTCATGAAAAAAATCGACTTCGAGATTTCAACAGTAATACACGTTTTGAGGTTCCTAGAACACGTTTAGACTATTTTCAGAATGATGTCTGTGTGGATGTATGTGATTGCGGGCATTCTGACTCAAAAAGTACTTGCCATATCGATACCAAATTTCATATATAACACTTTAGGGTCAGCACAAAGAACTTATTAGTTTTTGGACAATACCAGTTAACCGAAAGTCAAGGTTTATTCGAAATCCAATTCGGTTTTTGCGATATTTCTCCAATAATACGTCATTATTGTATACATTGACTATTACAAAAAATGTAGAAAATGTAATTTCCTACATCTTTTATTTCAAACAATTTTCCATAGTAGTTATTGTTTAGGAATTATTTATAAATAATGTTTTTCGGTTTCCGTCAAATATCTCCTTAAAAACATCGTTATTGGTAATCTTCGTGAGGACCAAAGTTGTAGAGAATAATATTTCTTCCAAGTTTTGTTTGAAACAAATTTTCGTAGAACCATCCATTTTGGATATATTTTGCTTTTTCTTACTTTGCAGTATACAGCGCCACCACCATGTAGCGGTGGATTCTGTAAACACATTCAAAATATACGTAATTTACGGCAATAAGGACGACTGTATACTTTTACGAAACGAAATGATAATTTTGCATTATAATGCTATTCATAAAAAGAATTTAAATATCTATACCCCAAATATGGAGAAAGTCATGTGTTGGCCACATCAGATTTTTTGTTATGTAATGGGTCAAGTGATGATTATTGTATGATAAACTTGATGCTTTATTTTATATACAAGCAAAATGTATGTTTTCTGGGTTTAAAATTGGAAAAATATTAAACTGTAGCTATTAAACGTATATTCCTTCGACTATTTATTAGAAAGTGAATTTTTGTTATGTTATGGGTCAAGTGATGATTATTTTGTGATAAACTTGATGCTTTATTTTATATACAAGCAAAATATATGTTTTCTGGGTTTAAAATTGGAACAATATTCACTTTTAGCTGTTAAATATATATTCCTTATGGTTTCCCATTCTTTTATTTTATTATACAATTATTGGAACTCATATTTAAATTTAATTGACTGTATAAGGCAGGGGTTCTTAACCTGTGGTCCACGGACCCCTTAGGGGTCCGTGGATGGATTTCAGGGGGTCCGTGAACTTGACGGGAAAAAATTGGAACTTTATTTTCACTAACCTTTTACTGATATCTAGCTTTTCACGCAATATTGAATGTATGCATTAAGCCCTTATGACACACCAATTTATTGGCCATTTCATCGGTTCTGAAATCGGTCCTATTATTGGGTGGGAAATCGATTGAAACGTATGATTGAAACACCTTCATTGGAGGAGTGGCTGCAATTAAAACAAATGAAAGTTTCAGCGTGCGGATGTAGTGTTTTACTTCTTAGAAATATTATATATTTGTTAATCTCTTTGTGGATTCTTTCGTGTTTTATGAGCATATTAAGGTTTCGACTTTCCTATATTTTTATATAAGGTATCTTCAAATGTTGCTATCTTTATCTAATTTCTTACCATTTACCTTTACCGTTGATTCTTTTGTACCATTAGTTGTACTGTCGTTTGCAAAGTAATGCTAAGGTGACCAGATGTCCTCTTTTCAAGAGGAATGTCCTATTTTAGGACATTTGTTATTTCTGTTAAAGATTTTATACATAATATAGAATGCGTTAAGTACCTACTGAATATAGGTAATTGTCTTTGCCTTCACAGATTGCGACTTTTCTCGTATGCACTGAACTACTAATAACCATGCACAATACCATTGCAATCAAATACATGCATTCAAAGTCGGTTATAAACAGTGTTGCAGCAGAAAATGCGACATTGTTAAGGATTAGTTAGGACTAATTTAATTTTCAAATACTTTATGTAGCCAGCTCCCCCATCCCAGCTCCTGATGCCATCAAAGAAGAATTCCTATTTTGTGAGTCCCTTTTTGGAAACAACAAAGGCCATCGACGGTTTAGAAATGATGAAAAGTTTCTTTGCCAAGCAAAACTTTGACTGGAAGGAAAAGCTTGATACTCTTGGCGCAGATGGAGCACCTGCGATGCTTGCTGGTTTTGCTGCTTTAGTAAAAAAGAAGCTCTTCCCGTCGTTGTCACTCATTGTTTTCTACATAGGCATGCACTGGCGTCAAAGACTCTGCCAACAATCCTGAAAGAAGTTAAGTCAACTACCGTAAAAGTCGTCAACTTCATCAGAGCCAGGTATCTGAATCATAGCCTTTTTAAAAAGTTTTGTCAAGTAATGGGAGCAGAATATGAAGTCCTTCTCCACCATACAGAAGTTCAATGGCTTTCCAGAGGACATGTCTTGAAGAGCTTGTTAGAACTTAGGGCAGAAGTTTCACTTTTTTTCAAAGAAAAGGAAAGCCCACTCTTGGAACAGTTTGACAGGGAGCAGTTTATCCATGGCTTGGCTTACCTGGCGGATATTTTTAGCCATATGAATGAGGTAAATCTTTCAATTCAAGGTCCTGCAGTCACCATTATGGATGCTACTGAAAAACTACAAGCTCTTTTGGCCAAGCTGCCGCTGTGGAAGAGGAGGTTGGATGCCGACAACTATGCAAACTTTCCAATGCTGGAGGAAGTGCTTTTTCAGGTTGGAGTTGAGAGAGAAAAAACTGTCAATTTCTTTGCAGACAGAAATGTACAGACATCTGGAAACACTGCAGAACTCTTTCAAAGGTTACTTCTGCTCAGATGACGTTAAAGTTGAACCGTGGATTCGCAATCCTTTCCTTGCTGATATAAATTGTATTAATGATGCAGACCTTGCCAAAGATGACCTCATTGACCTTAAGACAAAGAACTTGATACGACTTGAGTTTAACTCGAAGAGTCTTGGAGAATTTTGGTGTTTCTTGACACAAGCTTACCCTCGTCTGGTAAAGTGAGTTATGGGGACTCTAATTCCATTTGAAACCACATATCTTTGCGATTCAGGATTTTCAACACTTGTCACCATCAAAACAAAAAATCAAAATCGATTGGATGTCAAACATGACATGCGTGTTGCCTTGTGAAAGACCCCTCCGCAATTTCATCTTCTTATTCAAGCTAAACAGCAACAGTCTTCTCACTGAAATGTCCTTTTAAACAGAATTAAATTTTAATTTACATAATTTATATATATTTCATTTTATTCAGGGAATTGTGACTGATTTTTTGCATGAAAAAAGGTATGTATTCTTTGTAAAGATTGTTTTTATATTTTGAATATGACTATGTGAGTGCAACGATTTTCCTTTGTAATACAATCTATTATTTATATGTAAATTTTTTTATTCATGCATTTATGTACATTTTTCTGAGAAGGGGTCCGTAGCTTTCATCAGACTCTCAAAGGGGTCCATGGCACAAAAAAGGTTAAGAGCCCCTGGTATAAGGTAATATTTATTCATTTCCTGCAATTTACACTTTCCCGCAATCTGCACTTTTCTTTCCTGGTCCCTAGAGAAGTGCAAATAAGAGGTTTCACTGTAATTAAGTGCAAATATGATGATCTTGAAAAAACCTCTATACAAAGAACCTCCTTACAACAAAGTGACAAAAATTAGGTCCCTTCAATTTCGTTATAAAGAGTTTTTACTGTATAGGCAATGAAAAGGATTCTTCGAAGAGCACCAAACATGAATTTTCTACCAACAATTTCAAACTCAACAGCCAGAAATAGAGGAAGATGCCACTACTGTATAAGAGATAGGCCATCAAAAAGACTAAAAGACAATGTAACAAAAACAAATGCTTCATGTTCAAAATTCAGCAAACATGTTTGTCAAACATTCCAAAAAAGCAATTTTCTGTGCAATGTTCGACAGTGACAAGAATGATTATTACTAGTTATTAAACTTATAATAATGAGACCATTTATAATTTAAGCTTCATTAATAAATCCTAACCTATTCATAATTAAATTTATTTACTAAAAAAACAACAAACAAAATGGCTGCTTATTTAAATTTATAAAGATGATGCTGCTGGCACTTTCAGAGCCCCCTTAAGTCCTGCTCGTAACAGATTCTACATTAGTCTTTCTAGGGTTAATGACTGCTTCATTGAGCTTGGAAAGCTTGTCCAGCCAGATTGTCTCAATTTAAGTGGCATTTATGAGTCCAGCATTGGACATGTTCCAGATATTCAATAAGTCCTTTCAACAAAATTGAATAACACTTGATCATGTGCCTTGTTGAGTCACTAATGAGAGAACGATCACATTTGCATAATCAGCATTGTACCTAGCCAAAGTGTCCAACACAGCTTCAGCACAACTGGCTGACTCAGTATTATCTAATACCACTGATGCAACTAGAAGCATATGAGAATGATTAGAGGCTTCCAACAATTTAAATAAAATGTTGAATACACACCATCCTCCCTTGTCAGTGGCGTCATCACATAACACTGCTATATATTTGCCTTTCACCAATTCTTTTACTTCTGCCATTTTTAATTTCCCTATTTCTGGGTCATAATTTTGTCTTAACCAAGTGGCTGAAGGCAAGGCACCGGAAACATTTATTTAACCTTAATCTTTCGAATGGCACACCGGTGTGCCGGCAATTATGTGAGGCTATCTGCCGAATTGCATGCTTATTTCTGATGCCGCTCATGGACATAGTTTTTGTCAGAGAATCGAGATGGATAGATGAGACGAAAGACCAGACCCCTCTTATCCTCTTCCTCCTCTCCTAAGGCCAAAGGTCTTAAGCATTAGAAGTGAGAAGCGCAAATAATACTCGAGTGATTCTCTCAAAATAAGCCTCTGCTGCAAGACCCTCCCTCGCATCCCAAAGAGATTCAATAAACTGAACCCAGTGACTCAGATCAAACCCTAAGGTCTTTTTGTCATTTTCTTCTTTCTTTTGAGTATCTTGATTTTCTGAACTGCCTTGCTCATTCCTTTTGAGAACAAGAAACAGAGCAGAGAGGGTTCTAGGACTCTTCCTGCTCAGGCAATACCAAGGGAGAGACCTAGTGCTACCAACACCCAACTTAAGCATTTGAAGGACAAGGAAAAGAAACACTGGCCGATTATGGGAAACCACGTGACATGTCGTGTGCGTTCTTCAAAAGACAAATACACAAGGACAAAATACAAATGCAAGGTGTGTAGCAGGGGTCTGTGTGTTCTTCCACACCAACACAAGACTCTAGAGAACAAAAAACACTGGGACTGCATCAGCTGTAGGGTGAATAGGAAATTTACAGACAAAAAAGTCAGTAAAAATAGTTGTTTTATTTTTTGTTTTATATTACGTTTGTGCGGCAGTATGTTATTTTGATGTATTTCTTTTGCGTAAAAAGCAGTAACATATGATTCTCCATTATTTTTACAATGAAATGCTTTTTATTTGAAGGTTTTCTCACCAATAGTTCATGAGATACAAGATTTTTTTCAGAAACATACAAAATATTGAAATGGCCAAAATTAAATCCAGCAGCGGAACCCACAACTGGATATTTAAATTCCGGCGTTTAAAGGTTAACCACCTCCTTAATTTAGGATTATCTAATTTCTCCAATGCAATATTTGCTGAAAGAACAGTCTCAGTAGTGTCTAATATAAATAGTTTCTTTCGCTCATTTGAAGTTAACCTCTTTAGATATATTCACTGTGATTTGTCTGCTTGTAGAAGGAATATCTATTTTAGCTATTTCAGCTTTCCGTTCCATGTGTTTTGAGCTGGTAATGTGTTTTTTCAAAAAGTCCTTTCTTTTGTAATCCAAGCAACAGTTGCATATTTTGCAAAACAATAAATACATTTCTGCTTTCATAAAATCTCATTACAGAATTCGTGCACAAATCTTTGACTGTAACTTTTACTTTATGCATTTTGGTATACTTTGTTAAAAAATAATGATAATGAGTCAAAATCTTACTTCGTGATTCCTTGAGAAATGCAATTTCCTGAGTGTATGTGACACTGGGTTATTTGCTACCCTTTGTTGTATGCGAAGAAAAATTGGGTTTCCTAAATTAAGTGGAGTTGGGTTGGAAAAATGTTTTCAGAAAAATCGTTGGGTTAGATGGAAGAAGATTTTCAGAAAAATGGTTGGGTTGGCTGGAAGAAGGGCTTCAAAATATTGTTGAGTTGGGTCGGTTGGAAAGAAGTTTAAAAAACATGGTTAGGTTGTGGCACGCTCTCAGGAAATCCCATTCCTCCGGGAATTACAATGCAAGATACAACACTCATCTGAGAAACTAATGCACAGTGCCTCATACTGGCCAACTTTGGAAGTTCTTGGGGGCACAACGGCATGCCTAAGTAGTCATATAGCAGTGAAATGTGGGACTTCACAGTGTGCATCGTTTATCCCCTAAATATGTTAGACTATTCAAATTAACTTTTTAAAAACTTTGCATTCACCAAAGTTCGGCATGGTCACACAATTTACTAAAATTTCACAATTTTTTCACAAATTATCTCAAAAATCATGTTTTGACAAATTTGTAAATAAAATCGTTTTATTGCATTTGTCAAAACTTAATATCCTTAGTAATAAATCTTATCAACTAAAAGACAGACTAAAAATTAACATGGTACTCAAAACTGCAAATGCACAAATTTGAGGAGTTAACCCAGTGGTCTTCATGTGGGTGATAGTGCCCACCAGTGGGTCTTTTAGGGTTTTTGGTGGGTGCTTCATTTATTATTAATTTAATACAAAGTTGGAGGTAAAATTATTTCAAATAGCAAAATAAGAGTAAAAGTGAATCAAAAGAGGTTGAACACCTATTGAGTTAACAACCAGTTCATAAAGTAAGCCTAACTACACGTAAATACATGCCTTGGAGAATGATATCGATGAGGTTTTGGTACAGCATTGCTTATTTTAATGGCTTTAGTTCCAAGGCCAGTATGTCCGTTCATTTCAGTTAAACAGCGTTTCTGTTCGTCCTCATTGGCAAATCGAATAAAGCCGTATCCTTTGCTAAAACCACTCGTGTCGAGAATTACTAAAAAAAGAAAGAAAGAGCAATGTTTTTGTAATATTTTTCATAAAACATAATGCTACTGTTAAACTTCCCACATGTGGTGTTTGGTTTAATTTCATTGGGAATATATGACAAATTCTTGCCTTTCAATTTAATCATTTTGATAGCATTCAAAGTTATTTCATAAGGAAGTTTTCCAAACTATGAGCATTAAGGAAACAGTCAATTCAAAAATTAATCGGTTTTAAACTGGCTATAAATTGACCTAGGTAACAGTTCAACATTAAGAAAAGTGTATGCTCATTTCAAGTTTCCATTAGCACCATTCAGAACATTTTTCATCAAATTATTTGTATATAAAATTGAAATGCTTATAGCTACAATGAAAAAAAAATTACCCAAAATAAATTTCTTGAGTAAACTTTAAGTGGTTGCTTCACTCTTACAAAATGACAAATTAGCCCTAAGAAAAAATACACCCCACTTTGTAACTCTACAGATATGCAAAATTCCATAAAAATCAGAGCATAACCTTCCTTGTCAATCAAAAAATAAACATTTTTTGAAAAGAATATTCATTTACAAGAATGATCCATTTAATATTTTAATAAAAACATAATTCATGTTACATTTAAATAGTAGTATTTACAATAGTACAGTGAAATCTATCCTTTCCAAGCCTCTCTTTATTGCAAACCTCTGTATATTTTACTACTGCCTTGGTTCCAAATATTTTTAGTTGCATTAGGCACAGCTTAATGTGATCACTGATTATTAGACTTTATAGAATCAAATTTCAGAGAACGGATTCAAATCATCAAAATACACCATATTTTCATCTCTTATTGGAATCAGATTTTTTGTTACAAGATTCAACAATTGAGTCAAGTATTTTTAAGTATCACCTTGGACTTAGGCCTAGGCCAGACACAATGACTGGCATTAGCCACCGTGAGAAGGTCTTGCCGAGGCCTAAGTCCAAGGCAATGAAGTTCAAGTGTCAAGATTGAGATGTGGTGGGGAAGCCTGATCACATAAGTGAAAAGGAATTTAATGAGTGGACGGATATAGATCAGGGGTGCACAACATATAGCCCGCAGGCTGAATGTTGCCCGCCAACACATTTTGTGTGGCCCGCTCAAAGCAGAGTTACTCAGCTGATTCATTCCTTCTATATCAAATTTACAATTAAAATTTGTACATAAATTATATTTGTCTGCCACTTCAATTTTGTAACAAAAATTAAATTTGTTATGGTCATTATTAAATCCACAATGTGTTTAAATTTTTATTATGGACAACATTTTTATATTTTGTCCCGCTTAGGTCTAATCAATGGCGATTTTGGCGCATGTCAACTTTTAAGTTGTGCACCACTGACATAGATTGTCAACTACAAATTAGTATAGTCTTAAAAGACAAAGAGATTACCTCCTCAGAGGACTAAGGAATATGACAATGAATCTGAACTAATCCCATTTGGCAAACTCCGGAAGCTATCATCATCTTGAGGATGGCGTTGGAAGTTGTGACTAGAGACTATTATACAATATTGAAAACACACTCAATAGACTCTGTAGTGAGTTCTCAATTCTAACAAAAAATATTCCTCCAAACATTTGGAAAATTTGAGGCACCCTTAACTACAGGCAGGAGCAAAGGCTCCTCCTGAGTAGTACCTACATATCTGATTAATACAAACTCTTCGAGTTTAAAGTTCTTAAGTCAGAAAATTTATCGTTCTGGGGGAGCTAAGGCTGTCAGCCCCCCTCCCCTAGATGCATGCCTACATTTGTGTGTCTCACTACGGTATTTAAGTTCAGTTGCTGAATTAAAAAAAACAAGGCCAAAATAAATATGGAAAATCTTAAGTTAAATGTAACATATGAGGAACGACGAAATAGCTTGCATCTGATTTGAGAAGATGTAGTTTGTGATTGAATATCATTACTTGATAGATGAATTATTTAAATCATCAAAATTCTTAACATGTCACATTAAGCATCACCATCATGCTACTAAAAACAAAGGAAAAAGGTCAATTATTATCAAAATTATTTGTTCACTTGACAAAATTAAGGAAAGACTTCATACTTTATATTGAGTATGTGTGTATACACACACACACAAATACATTACACAAACTTAAGGTAAAAAACTGTAATAATTTACATCCTTCATTGCAATTATTTCAGATGGTAATATCTTATTTACCCAAAAACTTCTACTTTAGTATCTGGCTTGAGATGGATTTATTGAACGATAACATAAAAACCGCATGTGCATCAGAATGCAATCCTTTACATGACGTAACATCACTTAAATAATCATGTTTTCATGTACACCTATTATTTTGTTACAAAAAGGCATGCATTTTCCTATGATCTCTTAACTCCTATCCTCCTCACTACACAATTGCTGCTACTGAATTTATTAAAATTAAAATAATCATTCAAACCAATAAAAGTTACAAGGTTTCATGAATAGTTCAATCAATTTCATGGAAAAGCAACCTTGTATAAAATTGCTACTCAGCTAAATTCATATTTTTTATTCCATACCAAACTCCAAAACTATTGTGTGATATAGATATAAATCTGGTACCTAAAAATTATTATTTACTGAAAATCCGATTTAAATCATACGATGTTAAAATGGTACAAATCTTACTACTACATAATCCTAAACAGGTATAGCATAAAAAGAGCCAATTCAACCAACTCTCGAAATCGCCTGTTTCAAATTATCATTGCAATATAAATAACCAGCAAGTGACTATCAGTCTTTAAAATATTTTGAGTTGAAATATACCTACCTTAAGTAAAAACCACATTACATCAATTAAAGATCCTTTTCATCCAAATATATAAATTATAACTTTATTTAATTGAGGAAGTTCACAAGAAAAACGAGTCACATTCGCATGGAATTTTTTAAATTCATTATGGATGAAAATCACGTATTTAAACAACAATTAAACTACTGTATCATCACTATTTACTATGATTATTCACAGAGGTCTGCAGTTTAGAAGCATCTTCACGAAACAAAAGACATTTGAAGTCAAAGAAATCGATAAAATAACATTAAAATTGCCAAACACAAATTGCTCTATTTCATGACATGACTCTTTCAGACAACATCTGTACAGGAAGGGGTACGCCTACCACCACAACTAGTTCATCAAAAATATTAATCATGAAGAATATTACCTTTGGCTGTTCGAATAGATTGATATCTCGATGCGAATGTTCTATATAGCGTGTAGTCGTCCACGTCCGAGCTTAGATCACCAACCCAGAGGGAGAATTCGCGGTCTTGTGGCGGCCTGCCTGTTGTACTCGCGTGGTTTAGTTTAAACCTGATAGGCTAAGAGGGAAGTCAGATAAAATGCGACGCTTACGCTTTATGGCAATGTTAATGATATACATGGGGATACGCTGTGCCTTCAGGCATTAATAAGTTTGTAAACTCAACATTACTAAACTTTAAATCTATAGCAATCCATGTGCTATCACGCAACGGAAAATTCAATCATTAGCGCATGAAAAACTTACCGGATTGCTGTTAGGAATTATTTTACCATTTAACTTGTGCATTGCGTTCAGGGCTGCCTCGTCAGTAATGAAGTGTACGAAACAATAGCCTGCAGGTTCTCCTGAATATTTATTTCTCATAATCTTTACACTTTGAGGTTCCTCTCCTAGCTTTTGAAAGGCTGTTTTGACAAACGTCTCATTCATATAAGACTCCAGCTACAAAAAATCAAACACTTTGCTAATAAGTAAATTTACCACAGATGCTTATTTCTTTCTAAAGTACATTTTAAAACATACCCCACCCATCCATAATTGACAGTGAATTGCACCAGTAGCAGCCATTTCAATTATTACGTTTTTTACCTTAACTAAGTACAGGAAAGTGAATATGAAGATATTATCAAAAAATCTTTTTAGTAAAGTCTACTCAGAATCATTAACTGCCCTCACCGAGAACGTCACAGTTAAGTTGCTCGCTTTACTTCATTACCGCCAAATTAGCACGAAACAACAGTTTTGAAGATGAACCAACTACAACAGCGAGCCAACCCTTCCAATGCCACGTTCGGTAATACCGACTCACAATAGTTCCTGCAATTGACGTGGTCTCACAAGAAAAGGTATTAGAAGTTGAAAAGTTGTTTAACTCCCTCTCTCTCTCAATACCGTAACACAAAGCTCAAATCAATGGCCGACTAAAGATTTCTTCAACGTCTACGACAAACTTTTCTGCACTTACGTAGTTATTCAAATAAAATAGGGGGCACTGCTAAACCATTATCAATGAATCAGTACGCGAGGTCGTCACCAATGTTGCCACCAAGCCATTGGAAGATCCAAGCAAAGTGGCTGACCCCTGGTGAGAAAATTATATACTGCTGAAAGGAGGGTAGCCCTTTTGTAGCATTATGGTTAGCGTTATATTGGTTTACTGAATTGACTTGCTTTGCGCGTTGGATTGTTTTATTCTTCTCTTTAATTGCTTTAGTACTATAATATTTATTTTAATTACCTTATAAGGACTCTGTTCATGGGCGCCCGCTGAGATTTATTTAGGGGGGGCAAAATGCCTACCCATCAGCATTGGTTGCTCACCTCGCAGGGGCTACTTACACAAATATAGCAAAAAACACGTTTTTAAATTGATTTTTTAAGCAGGGCCTGCTTTTCGTTTTAGGGGAGTAGTATTGCACACCGCAGATAAAATGTTTGTTTCTAAAATTCTCCATGAAGTATTACATCTAATGTATTAGCAACGCGAGTTAGTTGCCGCGATAGATATCGATTCCAAATTACTCAGCGATGTAGGTTTTTTCGTTATAGATAAAAGTAGATTGCCTACATTGGATCAGAACCATTCTTTTCGTTTATATTTGAAATAATCGCTTATTTGTTATTCTCATTCGCACAGTAGAAGTAAAACTCCCTCCTCCACTGGCCCTGCGCTTGCTTACAGTACTGCTCTGCTAAAGTTTCAAAGATTGATATCTCTGTTACTTTATATTCCAGCATAGGTAGGGTTACCAGACACTGAAGGGTAGAAGGGAGGACAATAAAGGCAAAAAAGGAGGACACAAAAGAAAAAAACCGGACAAACAATATTAGGGAATAATTAACGGGCTTTTTTGGAATAATGAGTGTGTATAATTATTTATATATGTTTTTGGATATTCTTTTGGTTATTTGCTCCTTAAGATAGTTTCCATATATATTTATTAAAAGAAAATATATCCATTTCTCTAAATAAACTGCATTCTTGATACACAAGCTGCGTCTCCCCAAGAAAACTCTGGCATTCTTTACCCATCCCCTTTGCTTGTAGTTTTTCCATGAGCTAACTGATAATGAGATAAAATTTTCCCTATGTCGTAATTACAATGAATTTACCACAGTTTTAAGGAAGTTCACAATTTCTAAAACAGCATTCTTTTCTCTTTCAACTGCCTCAATTTTGTTCTTGAAAATAGATGTCAGCGAGAGTACGAACCACAGATATAATTCGGACATTTCACTTTCAAAAAAAATTTTGATCAGTGTTGGTGAGTGAGTAAGGGATAGAAAATATTGCTTTAAAGCAGGGAACAACTCCAAAAGTCTTTTTACAGCTTGTGCTAAACTTAGCCATCTGGTCTTAGTTGAAGATAACAAGTTGTGATACTCAATTTCTATGTACTCGCAAATGTCTTTCAGAGCCTCCGTTCGTACAGTATATATTGAAAAATAATTGAAGATCTTCAAAATAAGGGACTCCACATCAACACTTAATACGTCTGCTCCATGCAGTTGTGGAGAATGTGAGCTGGACACCCAATACCTACAATTTCTCTATTTAGAGCCTCCCTTAAGTGAGAGAGCACATTATTACCCTTATTTCTATTAATGCCTCCGAAATTCTGAAATTCCTTCAGCAGCGCGTGCTTTGTTTCACACAAGTTGTTTTGGAGACAAAGAGATGTTAATTTTTCGCATGAAGACGAAATTCGCACCATTTTTCTGTTTTTCACTTTGTATATGATGCTCTAAATCATAAGATCCCTTATTTGCAACTGATATGTAACAATCACAAATTTTACACTTCGTCTTATATTCATTCCTCCCGATGTCGAAACAAGGATACTTCGCCTTCGGATTACTTTTAGGTGATGCCACTTTAATGGGATGGAGTTCCTTGAGTATTCTATAGCAACCACTAGCCACAAATAAAATAAATCATTAGTTTTATTAATTAATTATAATTATATATATATATAGTACCTAATCGAAGTTTCGGTTATCTGCATAATAAGAACATATTGTACATACCAAAATAATTAAGGTTGAAGATCTGCCTTTACTCTTTTCTACTAAGAATCGGAGCGAAAAAGAAACTGGTCTATTCACTGCAACAGATAACTTAGAACTGACAATGAGATGAACCCATGAAAGTCTTCAGTTTCTTTTCTTGGAATTTGACCATGTACATCTGGTCATTCCGTAACGTCAATTTGCCACTGCACACCATGACCACCAGCAAAAGTTGTTTGAAGAAAATTAGTGACAAATTATTGAATGTTTGACCCTCACAGAGCGGTGACCCTTGCATAGAAATTGTAAGAGGGAAAGGAAGGGTGTCATAAAAGTGCCATTCTCACCCTTGTCTCTTTCGACAACACATGCAGGAGGGTTTATGAGCACAGCCTTTGCAAGGGTTTGGATTGGATTCCACAACACATCGGAATTGAATGGTCTACCGGTCAATGGAGCCTTAAACTCACATTTGCTAGAAAAAAGCCGGACAAAATCCTAAAATTTAAAATTCCGGGAGGACGGAGGATGGAGAGGCAGAACGGAGGACATGTCCTCCTTTTGCCGGACGTCTGGTAACCCTAAGCATAGGGCACTTGGAATAATGCTGGAGAGCAAATATTTACTTTAAAGTGTTCCGTCTTTTCTTCTTCCATTTTGCGAATGGGTTTCCGGGAAGCCTCTCAGCAAGTGCTCGGATTACATGTTCCTTTGCTATTGATTTACAGAATCCAAATGGCAACAAAAATGTCGGGAAAATTACATCCAGTCATCTGCATTCCTTATATTTCTTACAATCAACATTCGGAAATGCAGTTTCAACAGGCGCTATCGACGATAGCGCCTCTGTGTAGGGAATCACGAAGTAACAAGTAAACAGATAGAACCGCTTCCCAGATGATATGTCCACACTAGCTATGGCAGGGTGGCCAACAGTCCCGATATGGCCGGGACAGTCCCGGTTTAGAATTGCATGTCCCGCGTCCCGAGTTCGCAATCAATTGTCCCGAAATGTGATTTTTGTTGTTAAATTTTTGTTTTTACGTCCAAAAATATCGGAAAAAAATACCACGACACTGAAAAATTCAGTCTGCGCCGTGCCAGTTCTACGCACAACTTGGCAATCATGCGCTTCGCTGTTTTGCTTTTCAGATATCCCCCTCCCTCGCCCACGGCCATTTCGGTTGTCCCGCATTGAGATTTTAGAAATATGGCCACCCTGGGCTGTGGACATAAAAAGAGTGAACAAAAAGGCAGTGGACATAATATCATCTGTGCATCATCTACCATATTTCCCGGTTGAGAATTGCTTCCCCAAAGATAAATTCTACCGCCTCACTAATCTAGGAAAATTTTATGTAACAATAAAGATAAGAAAATAATTTAATTAATTAATTAATTCTTTAGGAGTGAATGTGTACTAGGTTTTCCGCTCTTTTTTCCTTTTGTTGTTTGAGTGCGTGTTTGAATGATTGTTCTCCTGTAGGAAAAAGTTTTTTTTTTCCTTTGGGGAAGGATATGAGTGCATGAACGGGTGACACCAGGCTACCGAGGTTTTCTTCCCCCGTAAAACCTGTAAGTGTTACTTTTGTTTTTCTTTTCATTGATTCCTTTCTTACTCGTTTCTTTAACCCAAAATTTTTTATTTTTTTAAAACCCTATTTTATTGTTTATTTTGTCTCTAAATATTCTCACTTTGTACGGTTAAGGAGTATTTATGTTTTAATTTAATTAATAAAGTTAAGGTTGACCATTTATTCAGGAGCGGTGTCTATAAACTCTCATGTAATGACTTTAACGCCATTTACATAGGGCAAACAGGGAGAAATTTCCACGTTAGGACAACCGAACATAGTAAATCTTTCTCACAAGGCTCATTCAAATCACACTTTGCCAAACACTTACCTACTTCAAAACAACTATTCTTCCAACTTTAACCCGGAGGTAGTTCATTTCGCAACAAAAGGTCCAGTTTCAATCTTTTAGAACAGTTGGAAATGCTTATGCTTTATTGGACGGTTAAAACTGTGTACTATATTATTCTTTCGATGTTTAAATGTTACACGGTCAAAGTTTTAGATTCACTAAAGCCGTTGAAATTCAACGGGCACTTTCGCTAGTATCTAATATAATATTTAGGTTTTTACACATTTCCAGGGGGGGCAACTGCCCCCCTCCCCCTGCCGACTCTCATGTTTCCATACATTTCTGCCTAGTCCTAACATTACCCCTCGAGTCGGCAATGAACTCGACTGTGGACGAAAACACGTTGCTCCGCACTCCGCAGATTTAAGCTACATATTTAGGTTCTCACTCTATAACCTATAACAGACATTCATTTTGTGATTGGTCGAAATCGTTGAAATTAACACTTGCTGTCATTTTAGATCAATCATCATCATCATATTCTCTGTTTAAGGAACCAATAAGATTTCTTAATATTAAATAAATTTAATAAAATTTTAATAATTTCCTCGGGGGGAATTTTACTCATCCGGGGGAGGGGGATCCTCCCCGGGCCCCGCCTTGGATTCAACCATATAATCAACACTATGATATCATATACTTACGTTGATAAGAATTCGACCGTTATTTACTAACGGGTTTACTAGTAACAGATATATTCTGGGAATAGCTCTAAGACGGGAGCTGTTTCAAAATAACTGTTACGTTGTTTTAGGTACATCCTATTTCACATACACAATTGTGTTTATATCGTTCAGCTGATTACAATATAGTGTTTGATGCTTGAGTTGAAGAATGTGGTGTAGGGATTAATTAGAATGAATATTGAATCTAATTTATGTATATTTCTTATAGTAGGAAACGGTGAGTGTAGTCTTTTATGTTACGTAATTGATAAATTAGGTATTAAAAAAACCACGAAGTTTGTAAAATTTCTGTAGTAGTTTGTTTTTTTATTACTCGTAATTTAGCTATAGATGATTTGTGCTATTAATGTTAAACTAAATATAGTCATTCTCATGTTAATGTTTTCTGCGAACCTTGTAAAATTTTGATGTTACAAAAATTTCTGCGATCGCGTAAGAGACATTCAAATATTTGGATTATTTATAACTTATTTCGATTTAGAAATTAGGCAATAAGTTATGCCTTTATATAATATAAATAATCTGTGACATTGGTTCTTAAAGATTTGAATAAATATGAAAAAAATAACCAGTCGAGCCTAAATTGCATTTTAATCAGTTTTCAATAGTATGAATTGAAAAGATATGTCTAAGAATCGCCTATAGTAACGGTTGTTTATTATAATGACAATTTTATTTAAATACTCAAGTATATTCGTGATACAGATTTAAGAAACTTGACGAAATATAATTTAATATTGATAAATGGTGTGTACGTAATCTAACGCTCCTAGATTGGTAAAGCGCAATTGAATGATAGGTGGGGGGAAAACTAATATGTCAGAAAAAGTAATTTTTTTTTCTTCCTCCCCACAAGGTGCATACGAAGAGTGATTTGGATGGGTTTCACTGTCACCCTCCTTTCTTGTAGAGCTGGCAGTCATGTACTTCAATTTGGAATCTTGTAGTAAAGCATTTCATGCAGCTTTTATCTTCCTCCTATTTGCTCACTCCACAGCAAGCAATAGCACGGAGGTAGAAGAAGGCAGTTCTACAAGACGAAATGACTCTCCATCTGAATGCGTCTGGTTTCCAGAGCATTCATGTCCTTCTCAAGATTCTGCATGTACATGCATTTCCTTGGCAGAGCCTACTGCTTTCACTATTGACAGCATGTTGCCTGCTATCAGTGCTTCTAAACCAATGCCTTCAGTACTTTGTTGCCATTTGAACAATACGGTACAACTCCTTAATGGCATCAAATGTGCCACCTCAAACGGTGGCAAAAATCTAGCTGCCCTCCACATTCGCAATTCAGCAGTCGGAAGTTCAGCTCTCTCCAATGTTTCGGAACATCTCTATTCCTTAACGTCTTTGTCCATGACAGATGGGGTGGCTCCTACCATTACAGGCCATCTTTCAGAGATTGTACCCAAACTTTCCTGTTTGAATCTCAGCAGTAATGGAATGGAAGACCTTCCAGAGGATGTGCTCAGTGATCTTGCTTCTCTCCGTACCTTAGATCTTTCTGCAAATAATGTAACACGCCTTCCAAGGTTGCCTCATGGGATTGATGGACAGCCTCTATGGATAGACGTCTCAGGTGAGTGTGACATGCATAATTGACTATTTGGCTACTTTTTTTTCCCTTGAACCCATTCCTTTCTCTTATCTAATAACTGTAACATCCTAAGAAAAAATAAATTATGAGCCCTATGGTTAAATAACGATAATGAATGGAGAAGTCTCCTAATAACCATAAAATATTTTTAAAAAGGAAAATACTCCAAGCCAAAGACCAAACACTCATGCAATATCACACACTCCAGGTTTAGGGGGTATTACTCCATGCCAGGGACTCTTTATCTACAAATGCACAAAAACATACAAGCCAAAAGCCACAAAGAAGTACTTCCTTTCTAAAAATTTTGGAATCATTGATTCCATCCTCAGTAGGAGGATCAAAAGGTTTATTGATGGAAAGGATGTTGGGGGAGGTGGGGTGTGGAGGGGATGTCAGGGGCAGGGGAGGGGGGTGCAAAAGATTTTACATCTATGTACAGACAATAAGCATCCTACTATTGAGACACAACATGCAGCCATTAGCTCTCAATGGTTTGATTGCATCATTTGCATCTATGTATGTTTTTTCTTAAGATGGTTATATTAATTGCAGTTGCATGTCTAGTATATATTGTTGTTATTATATAATTTGTTGTGATTGAATATCATGTAGAGAGACAGGCGTGAAGATAGATTTCTTAGGTGAGGGAGGCTTTGTAATGATTGGAAACTGCTGGATTAACCAGTTATTTATGGTGCATTCAAACCTAAACACCATGGGCCATATATTTTGAGCATTCACAATCAATGATAATACAGGCAACTCCCGAGATTCGACCAACTCGAGAATTCAACCGATCGAAGGCGGCTTATTCGACCCAGCCAATCGGTCGGTCGAATTAGGAACTAGTTTATGCAAAGTAATTTTTGGTGCACCCAACCACGTGAGGTTTAGTTTCAGTCTAGACATCGTTATTTCTGCTCTAATTGTTTGAATTTGTGCTGATTTCACTTGTTTTTTCTGTTAATCTTTTATTTATTTATTTTATTTATAAAAATATCACTTGACATGGCATTGTCATTCCTGCTCTAGTAGTTTGAATTTGTGCCGATTTCACTCGTTTTTTCTGTAAATCTTTTATTTAAATTTATTTATAAATTTATCACTTGACATTGCATCTAAAAGGAAATGCAATAATGATAATGCAAGTGAATCAAACAAAAGAGAGCATAAGACTCAGTTATGAATTGAAATTAGAAATTTTTAAGTGTGCTGAAATCGCACGATCGTTGGGGATGTCTTGTTCAACTATTAGCACTTATGTGAAACAGAAGGAGAAAATTCTAGAACATGATAAATTCAGTTAATTTGATAACAACAATAAACAGTCCTAGGCACGGTATTGCGATCCTAGAATGGAAAAACCTTTAAAACTTTGGGTAGATGATCAGTGTCAGAAACACATTCCTGTTAGTGAGGCCATGATTAGAGCAAAGGCTAAGGATCTGTATGGTGATTTGAAGGAAAGGATGTATGAAATTTCTTTTGATTCATTTAGTGCAAGTCATGGATGGTTTGACAGATTTAAGAGAAGCGCAGGTTTACATAACCTTAAATTAACTGGCGAGGCTGCAAGTGCAAATACTGATGCTGCCTCAAGTTATTAATTTCGCTGCAATATATAGTTGTATGTATAGATAGATGTATGCAGGGATGTGCTGCAGCCAGCCCGGTCCGGCTCATGTGAGTCGTTTGTTAAAATCTTGGAAGCTCGACAAGTGGAATGTTGCATGTCACTCTTCCGTCAACTTTGTTGGTAAAATACTAATACTATTCATTCCTCCATTTAAATAACATGGGAATGGATGAGGAAGATTTGATTTAATTTGGATTTTAAAATTACATAAAATAATCATACAAACAAAATTTTATTTTTCCTTTTTAATGCAAAAAATAAGTTATACATTTAAAATATTTTTTATTTAATTTATTCATAATTTAATATTGTTGTATTAACACATTAGTAATGTTATTTTATCTTTATATAACGTGAGGGGAGACTTAATAATTTTTTCCCAAGATGCGGGAACGTATCCCCAGATTATAACATGCAAGTCTATGCAGAAACGGCGTTCGACATTCAACTGTTCGAGATTCGACCACGTTTTCAGGAACGCATCCCAGTCGAATCTCAGGAGTCGCCTGTACTGAAAAATCCAATGTTGTCCAAGGCAGTCATCTTTCAAACTCACATCACACATCAGCCCTCATCTTATCTACACCTCTGTTGTTAGCATTTACAGTATTTTACCCTGCTCATTTTTTTCTGGAAATAGCATAATATCTTTTGGAGTTCTTAAGCAAAGTAAATTGTTTACTAAAATTGTTTGTTGAATACAGGCATCCCTCACTCAGTGCTCTTAATTGGTTCCTGGAAAACAGAGCTCTAAGTGAAACCGCACTAAGTGAGAGTATTGTTTCCTTAAGGATCAATGTTAATAGGTTTAATTTGTGACACCAACCTATCCTAAATGGTAATAAATTTGCAAAATGAGGTATATTTTGGTACTAGCAGTAAAGAAACAATAGAAAACATAAAGACATGTACATAGCAATATAGTTACCAAAACATATAAAATTAAATTTTCATTTCATCAAGATGAAGGATCTCATTTTTTTGGGGTGGTGGACTCATCCTTCTTAAAGCTGAAGAAAGAATCCACAGACATTTATACTTTTTCTTTCTTCTTCTCATTAAGCCTGTAGCAGTTGGCAGCTTTCTCCACAGTTCTTACAACCTGTGAGCTCCTTTCCATGTCTGGGTCATTGTCATTAAAGTAAGAAAGGAAACTTTCAAGCCTTTGGTTAATGAGAATCTGGCAGATTCTTCATTCTCATAGACATATTTATCTTCCCTCTCCTCAACAGCTCCTTCCTGTTCCATCTCCATAAGCTCCTCATTGGTCAGTAAGCTCCTGAATATAATGAGTAGGGTTGCCAATTTCCAGCTTTGGGACCGGAGATCTCCGGGTCATCGCCATAATCTCCGGTCTCTGGTCGAGTAGCTCAAATCTCCGGTTCACTTTCGTTTGCACTTGGAAGCCCTTTGTTTTTACTTTTCTGCATTTTAAAAATTATTTGAATAAAATATTTTTCTCTTTAATTTTGTTTGTATTTTGTTTTATTTATATTGCTCAACTTGCTTTGAGGTTTTCCCATAACTCGTATATTCAAGTTCTTGTCTTCTCCCGATATTTTCATAACTGTTTCATCTATATTTACTATCTACAAAAAACTAGAACTTCTTGCGTATTTGTTGCTCGTCCATACTAGAAACTACTTTATTTCTGGATCGACAACATAACACAACCGACTGTGAGGCACTGCAAAATTTGTGAAAATCACTAGAGGAATTATGGAATAGTGTACTTTATTTTTACTCTGTCTTTTCTTCAATTTTACTATTTCTTGGATGTGGATATTTGATAACTGCTTCGGCATGAGATTTAAATAGAGTGAAGGATTATGTAGTTTTTAACTTTAATAAACGAGCTCCTGCATTCATTATTTGTGTTACAAATTTCAGCAAATAATTAAAAACTAGTTAGGAAGTAGCATTTTGTCTTTTTAATAATTTAATTGTTTTAGCATTCAGTTATTTTTTATTGTTCGGTTTTATAATTGTTTTCAAATCTGAATAATTTGGATATTGTAAACTTAATGCACTGGTAGGTATATATCTTATTTGAACTTTACATAAAACTCCACTTTTCTATTATATTATCCATGTTTACTTTCATATATCATATATTTAGAAGAATATTTTTTCAGGCGGAGATTACTTGGTCACCAAAATGATAAATTTTTCACTTGTGCCAAATTTTTATAAACTCTTTACCCTAAACTATTAACATGGAGTCAGAAAAGAAGAAGTAAAAAAACTTCAAGTAATGATAGTGATGAAAATATTTTCCCAAAACCCTTCTTTCTGAGTTTTTTCAAACCTCCTTTTTACAGAAACTTTTTTCCAAAAATCCTTTTTACCGAGACTTTTTTCTAAAACACCTTTATTCCGAGACGCTATCATAAAACTCTTTTCCAAGTATTTTTCACAAAATAAAAACATTTTTTCCGAGACTTTTTCCAAATTTTCTTTTTCCCGAGACTTTTTTCCAAAACTTATTTTTTTCAGAAATTTTTTTACAATACTCCATTTTTCTGAAACTTTTTTCCAAAAATCCACTATTCTGAGACATTTTTCCTAAACACCTTCTTTCCTAGACTTTTTCCAAAACAACTTTTTTTCATAGTGATGAAAATATTCGTATTTTTCTTTTGAAAAACAATACTTAAAGGAATGTTATTGAAATGCATTGAAATGTACGATTTATTTGTAAAAACATGTTCATTATCGAAATGCATTGAAATGTACGATTTATTGGTAAAAACATGTTCGAAAATATAAATTATTTCCTTATAGTCCGATTGAAAGCTTGTGGCAGACGGATGCGCTGACTGCCTGGCATTGGAGGGGAAAGTGCGTAAGGGGAGGAATGCTTGAGGGGAAGAGCGATGAGCTTAACGGGTACCAACTTAGTAGTGTTTACATGGGTCTTCACGTGTGGCGCGACAGGCGACACTCTGGATGTAGAACGCGCAAAGCATTTAGACGGTTTTTAAGTAAATTGTAACCTTTATCAATAAAATTCACTTTGCGGTACCGAGTAGGTTTGTTGTTAAGACGAGTGGAGAGGGAAAGAATGTTTTTACTAGTTCTCAGAAAATAAATTGTTCATAAGTTGAGAGTAAAAGCAATTCTTATATGGCATACGTGTAGTTATTTGAAATTCCTTATTTAAGACCTCGTGAGATAGGACGAAACAACCTATGATTGGGAACGAAGTTTTTAAGAGTAAGTGGCGCTAGTGAGGTTATATGGTAAAAATCATGGATTACGGTGAATAAATCTTTTAATTTCTCTTCAATAACTTCGGTAAGGTATGTTTTTTTTACATTTTTAGATAAAGGAAATATCACTATGTAATAAACTAGATTCTGGGAAAAATGGCATTTACTTTAGAATTTTAAAAAGTTTTTTTCCTCTCCTTATCTGCTTCTTGACATCATTGCGCTATATGAAAACATAGGAAGCCCCCTGACATTCATTTGAATTTTTTATAAAAACAAGTGTGGTAAGGCTTTGTTTTTTGAACTGAATCGATAAAGAATGGTTTAAAGAAGCAATATAGATAAATTTATTAAAATGCCATTTATTTAAATTTTGGGGCAACCTCCTTAAGACCTCGTGAGATAGGACGAACCAACCTATGATTGTGGGCAGGGAAGGAAAAGTTTTTGAAGAAGCAGTGAGCAGCAAGGACTCCAGAACAAAATGGTCAATGACCAGACCTTCCTAGAATTACCCCCTGCTCCTGCCTTTCTAACCCTTTAGTGCCACTCCACCCCCTACTGTTCTACCACGAATTTTACAAATAACATCCCTCTCCCTAGCACACCACTTCCACATCATTTGCTTACAATTTGGTATAGAGACTTCTACGATAACTACCACCCGAAACATTGTACGTCATATAATAAAATCAATTAATAAATGTGTACAATAATAATTTGCAATGAAGCATTAGCTCCCTGTAAAAGAAAAGAGTTGGATATGTGTGATAAACGGCCCTTATTCCCATTTAATTTTTGCTGATAATTCTAATCCAATTCTTTTTCAACTTCATTGCGAAAAATATTTTTTAATTAGTGAAAATGTAATTATAAATACAGTAAACTTTCAGCAAATAATGTATCCCAAAAAGTACTAGACAGTAGAAACAAATCAAATAATAAAAATTGAAAAAAAATTTGAGTGTTAGTATCGAACTCGCGCCCAAAATTTTGTGAACCCGATGCCAAACCAACTCGGCCACCACCTCATCTGACTATAGCGACTCATATTAGGATATACATTGGACCCCTAGTATGTTCGCTAAATTTAATTGCAAAAATCTCGTGAATGCTTTAGAGGTGCGTTTTCTTGCTTTGGCATTTTTCATCAATAGGTGTGTGCTACATGCTCACCAAGTTTCAACTGAATCGGCGACGAACATGTCGTAAGGTCCCCTTGTGAGATGACTGCATTACCAAAGTTATTATCATTTGTCTTATCAATTCCCATTAGTAATATATATGCAGAAAGTTCTTTCTATAATGAACAATACATGCAGTGATGAGGGAAATAAAATGAGTACTGATCTTGTAAAAGCTGAATTAATGGTTAAGCTTAATTTTGACATGTCTTGCTTAAGCTTTTCAGAATATATATTGAAAAAGAAAAAGAATGATGTTCTAAAAGCAGCCTTGAGTAAGAAAAAATATGAATTTAAGAATAAAAACTCCTAATTTTATTTTAAGATTTTTTTATTATTAAAGATCTTAATGTGTAAGAAACAATATTACTTTGTTAAAATTATATAAAAATGCATTTCTTTCTATACTAAAATGGGTTTTTATTATTCATTCGAGAAACCCTTGTTCTATTTATTTAAAAGATGAGTAACAGACTATTATAGCGTATAATGTACATATTTCAATGTTTTTTGTTCCATTTGAATAGTAGATTAATTGATTAGTTGAGATTCTGCTTCTCTACAACCATAATATTTTTCATTCACTTAATCTTTTTTATTTTAAATTGGTGATGCTCTTCCAATTTTGTTAAATAGTGATATTTAAAAAATAAATGCATGATGATTTTAAATCATATATCCTAAAATCAGGGGTGCCTTTAAGAGTATTAAATATATTTATAATTAGACTTTATCTCCTCGGCTTTCTTCTGAAGTCTCAAGGTTTCAAACAATCTCAGGTTCATGAAGATCTTAACATAGGCAACCCTAAACATAACCCCTGGGTTGCGATTGGTTTAAAGTAGGCACCCTCAACACAATCTCTGGTTCATGAAGATCTAAAAGTTGGCAACCCTAATCATGAGGCTCAAGTTCATCAAAGCAAATTTACTTGCCAAGCTCAACAATGTATTCCTGAATTGTCTCAACTGTTTCATCATAGCATTTAAAATCCTGAACACAGTCTCCCCAAAGCTTTCTCCATATCCCATTCATTGTCTTAGGTTTCACCTCAACCTAAGCACTAGATATGTTATCAATTGCCTCTCTTAAATTTTAAGACTTCCAAAATTCTTTGAGGGTTGGTGCTGTGGTGATCTTCACAGCTTGGGCAAAAGTTTTCCTAATGTAATAGGTCTTAAAAGTGGCTGTCACACCTTGCAAGATATAGGTGGTACAATGAAACCTCGATTTTATACCATTGAAGGGACCACCTAAAATAAATGTAAAATCAGGGAAATGAAGATTATGATCGCCATGATTTATGAAATTATTTCCCCCTATTTACTGTTAAAATGTTATTTTGCCATAGATACCATATTTACTTGTGTACTCCGCGGACATTTTTTCCCGAAACACCGGGGAAAAAGGGGGTGCGCGTCTTACACGAGGATTTCTCAACAGGTTATATAAATTGTATTGACCATAAATTCTCTGCAGTATGCTTGTGTCTACGTTCATATTCGTAAAAGATGTCGAATTCTACAAAGTATATGCATATTTATGTGACCAAGTAAATGTGTAAGTTACACCCGCGCTGCAGGCAAAAACTCGAAAAAGTAGGCAGAAAGAATACGCCGACTAACTGATAACTATAGTTCAATGACTACTGAGGGTTTGCTGGCTTGAAAATAGGTAGGTTTAAGTTTGGTCTTTTCCCCTCATCCACTTCAAGGAATTCGAAGTGGTGAAATTTTTTTATGAATGAAAGATTTCATCGTTTGAAAGAAAGACAGAATGCCACATCTCAAGTGTTTGGACTCATTTGTTCCTAACCTTCCAATATTTACTCACGAGATGATATGCGAAAAAAACCCCATCTGCATAGGGAAGTTCTCATTCATAGATGAACAAATAGTTCGTGAAGCTGTGCATCTGTTCGTAATATTACGTCAGAAACAGAAGCAGGGACGAAGTTGCATAATAATAAAACAAAAACAGTTAAGGGGTTAACAATAGAGGACTATCGGTGAGGAGATTTCTGCTAGTATCATCATAAAGAGATTATCTAATAAATTGCGTCACGTAGAAGGGAGAAGATACTGAACTTGAGTGGAACTTGTTTCAGGGAGTAAGAATTAGTGACGAAAACAAACTTATTCTGGCTCAAATTAATTTTTTCCCTCCGAACCGGCCCAAAAATAGGAGTTCGCGGGTTACATGAGTATATATGGTATTAAACAAAACACCGCAAATATGTCATTGGAACTGATTATGTGAAAACAGCTTTCCTTAATTTTTTTAAGCAAACAAAAGCCAGCAAAAATGTGCACCGTAAACAGTATTTTCATTTTGCAGTACATACCATACATACAGTATTTATTTTATTAAAAAATAAATAAAAATGTATACCACGGGATTCCAATTGCGCTATATCAAAATTGTGCTAAACAAACATGCGCTAAACAAGGCATGACTGTACCGGTTTGAACACACTAACACTAAATTGCAAATTAACTTACATAACATTTTATTTCTTTAACCAGTCAATAAATTTGATACGTGTTCCAACATGCGCATCAAGTTGAGCTAAGAGAATAATTTTATCACTTATCGTAATTACTTTCCGTTTTGTTTTATTATCCATATTTCAGTCAAAAAATTAATTAATAGATTGCCATGTTTATAAACAATGCCAAGCGTCGTGTAGATGTCATCGACTTCCTACTAAAATGACCGATACATAAATGGATTACCACATTAACCATATTTACTCATGTACCATGCACACCTTTTTCCCCGAAACGCCGGGAAAAAAAGGTGGTGCACGTCTTACACGAGGATTTCTGAACAGGTTATATAAATTTTGAGTATCGATAGTAAATTCTCTGCAATATGCTTGTGTCTACGTTCATATTCATAAAAGATGTCAAATTCTACAAAGTATACGCATATTTATGCGACCAAGCAAACGTGTAAGTTACGCCCGCGCTGCAGGCAAAAACTTGCAAAAGTAGGCAGGAAGAATACACCGACTAACTGATAACTATAGTTCAATGACTACTGAGGCTTTTCCGGCTTGAGAATAGGTAGGTTCAAGTTTGGTCCTTTTCCCTTCAAGGAATTCGGAATGGTGAAATTTTGTTTCGAATGAAAGATTTCATCGTTTGAAAGAAAGACAGAAATCCACATCTCAGGTGTTTGGACTCGTTTGTTCCTAACCTTCCAATTTTTACTCATGAGACGATATGTGAAAAAACTCCCCATCTGCGTAGGGAAATTCCCGTTCATAGATGAACAAATAGTTCATGAAGCTCCGCATCGGTGCATAATATTATGTCAAAAACAGTGAAGTGGGGACGAACTGCGTAATATTACAACAAAAACAGTTAAGGGGTTAACAAAAGAGGACTATCGGTGAAGAGATTTCTGCTAATATCTTCATAAAGAGATCATCCAATAAATTTCGTCACATAGAAGGGAGAAGATGCTTAACTTGAGTGGAACTTGTTTCAGGGAGTGGGAATCGGTGACTTAAAAAAAAAACTTATTCTTGCTCAAATTAATTTTTTCCCTCCGAACCGGCCCAAAAATAGGAGTGTGCGGGTTACATGAGTAAATACAGTATATATGTACAACGCCAATGGCTTCGGCAGAAAATTTTGCAAGGGGGGCAAAACACAAAAATGCCTATTACCCAGGGGCGGATGCAATTTTTTTCCAACCCGGGAAAGTTTTACTTAACCGGCCCCTATCTGACCACAAATGCACACCAGTGAATCACTATGAATTATATTATCACTGTACTGAATATCCTCGTGAAGTTAATTTAAAGTATATTTTAAATGACTAATTTATTCCGCGCGTGATGATTGGCCTTTCCCTTGAAGCAGGTTAAAATCTGTGCTTGAAATGGAAAATGTTATGAAACGGAACGCTTGTATTGTTAGTGGAATGGAAATTTTTATGAAACGGAACGCTGATTATAAGGGACGGTATTTCTACATTTCTGATGAAACGGAACGGTATCATCGGCACGTGTTCATTCCGAACACTGGTTAAAATCCACTCCGATCAGCTAAATACTTCGACACAAATAACAAATATGTATTAATCTTTTATTCGCCTTAATTTTAAGGAAACGATTAAAGTCCAATATACATATTGCATTTTTATAATATATTAAAAATATCCACCTTTAACAAACGACAACTAATGTTCTGGCACATGAAAACTTTTTTCGAACAGTTTTTGGATGATTTTGAATGTACAGTCCATTGACCAAAAACTTTGATTGGTGCCTTGAAAAATGATTGGTTTGCAAGAGGAAGGAAATCATATAAGCAAAAATTGGCTCGTAAATTGAAAATCAGGTATTAATTTGTGCATCTCGTATAAGCGAAAACTCGTAAACAGATTGCTCGTATACAGAGTTCTAGTAACGCCATCTATTGAGTGGCAGTTGAACTAAAAATCGAGCGTGCTGATAAGTTATCATGTATCTGTGTATCTACGGATTCGTGTCACTCGGACCCGTGTAAGTCAGGGACTCACTGTATTTGGGAGCAGGAAGACAATTTTAACATGTTCACTGAGATCATCTAGGGTGGTTGGATATCCTGGTGTATTGCCCAAAATGAGAAGTGCCTTGTTGGACAGATGATTAGCTGCACAATGTCTCTCAATTGCTGAACAAAAATATTCAGTAAACATATCATGAAGCAACTTACGTGTGTCTATGTAATGCATTCTTCAAAGTCAACATGCCTTAGAATGACCCTAAACAAAAATCACTTTGCAAGCTAAAATGCACACGGACATCTCTGTCAGAGAAGTTGTAATTAACTAAAATATTTTAATTACTACAGGTAGTGTATATAAGAAAGAAATTAAACATCTGATGAGTAAGACCTAATATCGTCGACATTCCATTTTTTCAGATTAGCTGCAATTGAAATAACATCCAAAAAATCGTTACAACATACATTGTACAACTTTCTTATATACTAATGCGTTGTTTAGTTATCTTTAGAGAATGAAAAATCATATGAGCCTGTTTTTAGAAAGTCCAATTTTTGTTAAAGTTGCCCAAGAATCAACTAGCCTTGTATTCATTCATTGAGAAAAATAAAATACGTAGTGTTATTGTAGATGTATACTCAAGTAACTGTACGAAATTTGATCAAAATCGTTGCAGCCGTTTTTGAGAAAATCGAATTATTGTTAAAATTGCCTAGAATAAATTAGCCTTATATTCATATTTGAGAAATATGAACTATACAGTATTATTGAAGACGTAAACTCAAGTAACTGTACGAAATTTGATCAAAATCGTTAGAGCCGTTTTCGAGAAATCGGATTGTTGTTAAAAATGCGTAGAATAAACTACTCTTAATCATTGATCCATGTCAACCATTTCTATGTATACTCTGCTCAGTATGATAAAATGCCTAAATACGAGATTTCATTCATTTTTGCTCTACCGTGTAGGCTCCAGAGCCAGTAAGAGACAGACAGACGGCATTGCAAAAACCACTTTTTTGGATTCAGCGACACCTAAAATGTGTATGCCCGTAAAAAATCTCGAGGTCGAATTTTTTCGCGAAAACAATACTTTCTCGATACTTCGTATGAGAAAGTAAAAACTATAGGAGAGTCAACTTTTTTTGCAAATAGGATTTTTTAACGATATTTAATTTAATTGTAATTTACCTATGAGTGCTAATTAGACATACTAAATGTAGAATAAGTTATATACTTCTTTTGTATAACCAAAAAAATGTGGCAATTGAACAACATAAAAAGAGCACTATAGCAAAGTGCACTATAGCGAGGAATGCCTGTACTAGCATATGTGTCACTACTAGGGTTGCCAACTTTTAGGTCTTCATGAACCGGAGAGTTGTTATGGGTTGCCTACTTTAAGATATTCATAAACTGAGGTTTGCTTGAAACGTGGATACTTACGAAGAAACCCAAAAGGAATTAAATGGAATGATAAATACAGTGCCCGACGAAGAGTGGATACATTTAAAACATTTTTAGTGAGAAAATAGATAAAGATACAAGGAAATGGTTTTCACCACATGAAAGCAGAACTCTGAAAGTTTTACAGACGCTACTTATTCTACTGAGCGTGCATGGATGTGCGCAAGAATGTGTGAATGCGCAAAATTGAGAGAAAGCTGCATTGTGGAGATCTTGCAGAGAAAGAGTGGACACATTTCAAACATTTTTATTTAGAAAATAAAGCTACAAGAGCATGGTTTTCTTTGTACGCTGGTAACGGATTTTGATTCTGCCATCCACCTCACACAGCCTTCTGCCGAGTGTACGCCATGCTCGGAGCCACTGCTGCGTGGTCTCCACAATGCAGCTTTCTTTCAATTTGGCGCATTCGCACATCCATGTGCGATCGGTAGAACAAGTATTGTAAGTAAAACTATCAAAGTACCGCTTTCATGTGGTGAAAACCGTTCCCTTGTAACTTTATTCACTTTCTCATTAAAAATGTTTGAAATGTATGCACTCTTTCTCGGACACCCTATATATTCAATATTCTTAAAGGCACTCGTAATTTTAGAACATATAATTAAAAATCATTGTTTATTTTTTTAAATATCGCTAATTAATGAAATTGTAAGAGCATTGTCAATTTGTTTTTTGTATAAAACAAAATACAGTGGAAATTAAAGTGCAAACTATCTTAATTCAAATCATTTATAAAAAATGCAAAAAAGTCATAAAAAGGGCTTTCTGCTGCAATAGAAATTGAACCGGAGATTTGTGCTACTCACCCGGAGACCAGAGATTATGGCGATGACCCGGAGATCTCCGGCCCAAAAGCCGGAGGTTGGCAACCCTAGTCACTACATGAGAAAGGTACTTCAGTTTTGTCAGGAAAGATTGATGCTGCACAAACAGAATTTGTGCAGAATTTAGTTGTAACCAAAATTTTTGTAAACTATAGAAAGTGGCTATATGGTTTTGATGGTATAGATAGCTACGATGGAATTACTGGATGATTTTAATAATGTATATTGAAAAAGTAAAAAAAAACATAAATTAGGGTTCAGCACAGCTTATTTGCTGAGCTGGTTTCTTATAACTAAATAAATTTTAGCCAAATGGTAAAACTGTAGCTAGCGAAGACCTACTGTATTTATATTAGAAATTCAATTTTCCCAGAGTAGTGCAGATTTGAGCGAAATAGATGTGTGTGCATCTGAACACATAACCAGTCCTGCACCATATGTGTATGTAACTAGGAGGTCAAATCAAATGAACTCTATACAGTATACAGCGAAACCTTGATCTGTTGTTCCTCCTTCAATCGTTTTCCCCTATGTATCGTTCATTTATCCAATTTCTTAAAAAATCCTATTGTGAGATTCTCTGATGGTTAAATTCATTTAACTTGGCAATTAAGAATGCTAAAGTTTATTCTTGTTAGTAAGGTAAGTGTAAATATATGATTGAATTATTCTCTGAATATGCTGCATCATCTAATATGGAAATATGAATCATGAATGTTGGGTTTATTAACTCAAATAGCTTTATTTTTGGTTGAAGGAAATGAACACCTTGGTTGCAGTGGTATCCTCAGTGCAATGTCTCAGAATGCATCACATCCCCTGGATGCATCATCCTCTGCTTCTCCTTTGGGTGTTGCACAGCCCTTGTTATCAGCTGCTCCTATTTATTTCCATAACAAATGGAACAGCACATGCATCTCATCAAAGGGTTATGACTGGTTCAATTGGACCCAGCGTACTCCTCTTGTTGACATAGAATACAGGATAAAGGTATATTTTTAAATTTTGCTCTCAATTTGACTGCATTGTTGTTCCATGTTATGTTGCTTTGTCAGGTTATTATACTGCAATTGTTGAAATAGTCAAAAAAAATTTGCCAGCAATGCCATTGGCTTCTTCAGGTCATGAATATTCTTTGAGTCAATGTGTGTATATACCTATATATACAGGAAGTCCCCGAGTTACGAATGTCCGACTTATGAACATCCGTACTTATGAACGAAGGAATTGCAAAATTTTAATGTCCTTCTGAGGATATTTTCGCCAAATTTTTTAAAAATTTAAATACAAAAATGTGGGTTTCCTTTGTGATTTCCATATACAGTAAAAACTGTGAGAGGCAGAACCTCACAGGACTGGCATATTATTCTGTCTTTCACAGGTTTTTTGCCTTATACAGGTTAAAATAATTTACACAACTTTTCTTTTGGTAGATTTTAACTAGAAAATAGAAGTTTTTCTAAGTCTTAATGGAAACAAAAGCTTTAAAATTAAAACAAGAATCAATATATATAATAAGTGAGAACATAAAGTTGAAATTGCATGCTTGGACAATATTGATTTTATTATAAATTAAAAAACTTCTGTTAAAAATGCTACAAATTTTCATAATCAGAACAGTGAAATTTCATACAGTTGCAAAACATTTCAAATGCACATTAAAATCCAGTAAAAATATTTAACAAAGATAAAAAATTCTAGAAAATTATTTGAAAAAATATCCTGTTTTAGTTTGCTGTTTTTTCTGTGATTTGATTAAAATGGCATAAGAAAACCCTATTTCTATAGCTTTGTTCAAGAAAGCATTTTCACCCTTCATTTTGTCAGAATGTTTTAAAGCTACAAGATAGTGTAAAACTTCGATGTTGTTGCATTTCCATTTCTTCACAATCTTCCTCATTCTGTTCATCCTCTGAATTGGGAATAATTTCATTGCTTTGTGATTCTACCACAGTTTTCAAGTCAATTTCATCAGTTTCTGTGAAAACACTTTCATCAGTATTTACGAAATATTTTGCACTTATGTTGGTACTGCCAGTAGGACGGTTGTCAACCCAACCCAACACATACACACACACATACATATATACACATATACATATATTGAGATAAAATGTCCTCTGTAGTATGCATATGTCAAGTAGGACTCAAAATGTCTTACTTTGTGACACATCTCTGTTTGGAATATCTACCGGTGACATCGCCCCTAATCAATCACATAGCTACCGGGACCTAATGGTTGGGATTCACTTTGTTTTTTTACAACCTCTTTCCCTACATCTCCTCCACTCATATTTTGCATTTATTAGATCGCAATAGTATAGGATGCACTACATGCATATGATTATGAATATAATGTGAGAATTTAAATTGTAAATAACAGCTCACAGATGCGGCTCAATTTTTTTGTTTAGAAGCTCGATGTTGAATGAAAAAGCTACTTCCCTATTATACAGAAAAGTTGAAAAAAAAATTTTGTCTTTTTACTCTGCTTGTCTGAGATATTTAATGAAAAAAATTTTAGGGCTTAATATGGGCAAATTATTTGAAATTAAAGAGAATTTTCACCTGTGTTGGCCAATTTATTAGATAATTTTATCTCACAATCAGTATGACTAAATAATTTCTTTCTGTCCTAAGAGTATCTGTGAAAATATGATAAAATTATGGAATGTCCTACTTAATTTTCAAATTTCCTACTTAAATTTTGTAAATGTCCTACTTAGCTGTCGCAAAGAGTTGGCAACCCTAGTTGGTACCCTCAACTCTCATCAATCAAATTTTGAATGTCACAATAATCACAATCGTTATCTGCTTCGCCACATCATTAACATCATCAAAAACAAAGTCACAGTTTCTAAAACAATTTTTGATACAGGCTTCTTGTACACTATTGAACAACTGAAAAATGTAAGTAATTGCATCTAAAACATTGATTTTAACTGTCAGTTCTGATCCTCTCTTACATTGATAAACGTATATATTGAAAACCCTCTAGACATATTTTAAAGAGACCGATTTTCAGGTAAATAAAAAAACTATTTTCTATTCAATTTGATTGTTTTCATGTTTTGTTTTATTAATGGTATTACAAAAGTTTTGTTTTCTACTATTATTCATCACAAAGACTTAATTATGGGTTAAATAGGCTTTAATTGTTTGAGTTGGGATCTAATCACCAATTATACTACAGTAAAACCCCGTTATTTTGATCCCAGATAATTCAAAGTATGGTGTAATTCAAAGCTAAGATCAGTCCCCAGCCAGCACCATAGGATTTTGCGTACTTATTGGTACGGATTATTTGAATTATGCCTATAATGAAATCTGAAGTCATGATCTGGTCCGGTGACTCACTAAAAGTTCATTTAATTCAAAATCTCGATCCTGTGTAAGCGGAAGGTTCGCGTGCACACCATCATATCACGTTTTTGTTCCCCATTTCTCACACACGAAATACATATAGCGCCCCAAACAGGTGACTCTTTTTTACTTATTTAATAGTAGGAGGACCAAAATTCACATTTTTGCCGGACAGTCCCATTTTTTTTAATCAAAAGAGCCATTTTGTACCCTTTTGAAGCCCATCACAAATAAAATTTAGATTATCAGATAGTAAAACTGATATTCCTAGTAGAAATGTAGGATTCTCGGAAACATGGAGGTTAACAAACGAACAACAAATGTTAAGTACAATCAAAATTTTCAGGTCAGGAAACCTCAGTGTCATTGATAAATTTGAGGTGGCAAACCTGGTCTCATCATATAATGTCCTGCCCGGGTTTAACCTAACTTATTCCCTTCGAGTTTCAACAATGACAACACTAGTCGGATTCTCTTTTGATTGTGAGCTTTGTCCTAGTCTGGCATGCTCCAGACTGTAAAGAAAGTTCATATTTGCCTTTTTGCTGTAGATCGTGATAGTGACAGATCCACCATTTAAAAAAATCGTGAAAATTTTGTCCCGTTTTTTCTTATAACGACGGGAAATGTCCCATTTTCACCTCATTGGAATAAGGTCACCCTATTTAATAATCAACGTGAAATAAAAGTCGAAGATGATTCAAATAAATGAATTAGCTTATCCTTGCATCACTGTGAATGCTAACTTTTTAAATCGGATAGCAAAATTCGAGAACACCTGGACCAAGGTGAAATGAACAGAAGTTGCAAGAACCCCTATTATCTCAGTCCTCATGCTCTACCAAACCTGGGCAAGGTTTTTCTCATGAGAAAGTGATATGCTTCAGAAAAGACCATCTAATATTGATTTCTGTTACTGAACCAATCTTTAAATAACATTGTACGAAGTTATACTGAATGTCGTCTCTAAAAAGATCATGCCTTTGTTTTATCCAAGAATAAGTTATGATGAGCCATAAACAAAAACCTAGTGGTTTTACCCAGTGATGAGCTGGAAAAAAATATTAGGAACCGGCTCTCTAAAAATAAAAAATCGGTACAACTGAGGGTTGAACAAGAAGAGGAATTACTAGCCTCGTAGATTACACGTCAGAAAGCTAATTGTTGTAAAGTGAGGACTTTCTGTATGAGCATGTACAAGATATAGTGAAGTGAGCTTTCTCTACATTAGTCCTTGTTCTTTCTTGTTTATTTTCCATTTTTTCTGCTTTTGTTGCTGATGATATTTCTTTGTTCATAGCTCTACATTATTCGTTTGTCATCACTCTGTTGATTATATCGTTGTTTGTTGGTATTCGTATTATTTTCTGTTCATAGTTTTCAACTTTATTTATCATAATTTATTTATTTATTTTTTGTGCATTCTTTGCTGATCATTTTTGTTTGTTATCGTTGTATTTTAATTAACAAAATATTTTTGGTGTTAAAAATGAGCAAACAAAAGAATAATTTGTTAATTTATTTTTTAAAAAAATTCCAGGACAGATTGCATGGAGATAAATGATTGTGAAAACATCTCATCTTCAAAAGATTGCACCCTAAATTCAGATGATAGATATGAGTGTGTATCTGAAGAAAATTCAATCTCTAAATTCAGTGATTCCCTGAAACTACAAATTGATGATATTAGTTTTTATCTTGAGAAAGTTGCTTCAATGATGCTGAAAAATTAGAGGCAATGAGATTGTTAAAAATTCCAGATGCAACATAAATTTCTCACAAAAGGGCAAACAAATTTGAAATTTCAGAGAAGCTGGTGTGAAAGATTTCATTGGTTATCATATTCGATGAGTCATGATGGTGCTTACTCTAAGTATCATATTCACCCGAATCCAAGACGACCCTGAATCTAAGACGACTCCCCATTTGGATGATTCCAAAACAGAAAAAAGCTTCAATTGACCTTCATTACTACAAAAGTTATAAATCTTGTCAAATATTTATTTTCTCCTATACTTTTCTTGAATGTCATTGTCTTTTAACATTTTAAAATCATAAGATCACATCACAAATAGAACCATTCAGGTTTTCAAAGAAATTAAATGGTAGCATTCATTTTAAGATAACATTAAAAATAAAGTAAAAACATTGACAGAATATACTCATTTCAGGACAACAAAAAACATTTCAATCCAAGTGCTGCATAAAATCATTTTATTGTGTTAGTCATCATCAGTGTCTATGCAACTTTCACTATTTTCCTCACGCTCACTATCTTTATCGCTCTCAACTTCATCATCAGTCTCCCACAAAACATCATCCTCACTCCCATCCATGGCATTAGATAAGCAGCATTTCTTAAATCCTTTGATGAAATCATTCCTGTAAATTTACAAATAGACCATGAGCACCGTAGACAAGGGAGAATAACAAAAAATTGTTAATTCCAATCATTGAGACAATCATATTATGTGGAAGACAGGGAATTCTGTTGAGAGGACATAGAGATTCAGGACCCATATCATTTGATGGTGAACGATATGAGAATGATGGTAATTTTCGATCACTAATTAGATTTTGTGCTAGATATAGTGAAATTTTTAAATTAGTGTTAACAACAGCCCAAAAAAATGCATCTTATATTAGTCCTAGATTTCAAAATGATATTATCGAAACAGTCGGTAATTTTATAATGGAGTAAATTGTAAAAGAAGTTCATGAAGCACCGTGCTTTGCGTTGCTAGCCGATGAAACTGCTGATATTGCAGGCATTGAGCAGCTCTCTTTATGTATTCAATACTTGATATTCGAAAGTAACGAGCCAAAATTGTGCAAAAAGTTTTACACCAACTCCAGATGTTACTGCAGAAGGGTTAGCAAATAATATGTTAAGAACTTGATCGTCACTTGGAATTAATCTGAAGAAGCTTTGTGGTCAAGGATATGAGGGTGCACCAGATATGAGCGGTATTGTCAATGGTGTTAAAGCAAAAATTATCAAAAAATTTCCTAATACCCTTTACATCCATTGTTCGAGCCTTAGTCTCAACTTAGCTATTGGTAGTGTTTGTGATGTTTGCCCAATTAAGCAGTTTTTGATCCTTTTAGGGGAGCTTTATCTTTTTTTTATTGTACCGAAAAAAAACAGCAAGCATTGATTTTATCGATCAAAAAGGTTTGCCCAGAAACAAATAAAGAAAAACTTATAAATTTATGTGCCACTAGATGGTTTGAACGTCAAAACTCAGTTTCGATGTTTTTAGAGCTGCAATATGCAGTGATTGATGCATTAGAAATAATAGTAGATTGGACAAATAGTATTGCCTCATCAAAAGCACAGCAATTTTTATATGCCATTAAACAATTTCAAGCTACCATCAGTATGCTTTGTTTGAATCATATTTTCACTTACAGCCTTGTTCTCTGTAAATATCTGCAGTTGAGAAATATAGCTTTAAATGAAGCAATAAATGCTGCTGATGGTCTTATTTCAATATTAAGTAGAATAAAAAATGATCGAAAAGAATTTAAAAGCCTTTTCTCAGAAGCTGTTGGAATTGCATATAAATATGATTTTCCAGTTGAAAAACCAAAGCTTTGATGACGGCCAGGTATCGATTCTCAAGATGTATCCCCTAAAGAGTATTATAAAAATGATGTATTTTTACCATTATTAGACATTTTTATAACTAGCCATAAGAAAAAATTTTTCAACCACAGAAATACAATTGAAAGCTTCCAATACATTTTACCTATACTGAATTGGAATGACACTAATACATCAAAAATTAACCTTCATAATGTAGAATATTTATGCAATTTCTATCCAGAAGATATAAAATGCAACAGAAAAGAATTTCTGGCAGAAATAATACTTTGGCATAAACACTTAAAACAATTGTCAGTGAATGCGAAAGGTATTTCGTTGATAGAAGTTCTTACATTTTGTAAGAACATGGTGGATATATTACCACACAGCCAATGGAGATACTAATTTATGAAATCCTGTAGATATGTATGTGAAGCTGGGTTTCCTGGGGAGGCTGCTCTTAAGAAGAAATATAGGTCGAAGATAAATTTCAAATGAGAGATGAGAATGTCAATATCTAAATTAATGCCACGTTTCGATAAAATGTGCAGTGCTAAACTGCCTCGTCATTCTCATTAGTTTGGTATGTTAGCTGTAAAATTTGTGATCAATGTTTCCATTTAATGATTACCAAATGTTCAGAATAGAGATGGTTTATTGAATTACAATTAGTATTTGATTTTGTCTCATAAATGAAGGGAGGCATAGAAAATTTTTATATCTTCTGAGGAGGTGTTTTTCTAAAAAGTTTGAGAACAGTTTTAACAATGGGAATGGGCTTCATTTTCTATTAAGTGGAATGGTGTTTCCATATGTTCCTGCCTAGTTCAAACACTATATATCTGTATGTACTAATAAGTTTGTGCCTGTTCCCCAAAGTCTAGGGCTTTACCTAGAAGGTTGAAATTTTGCATGTGGGTACCTTTCCAAAATTCATGTAAGGGAAAAATCCAAAAACTCCATATTTATTAGTTTAAGTAGAACAAAAAATTCCAATCTTGGAAAATGACTTTAGTTCAGTTTTTCAGCGCTTGATGGTGCTGATGAAAGTTTCTGTAGAAATTTCGAAAAATGAAGTGTATTGTTGCTTATTGTTTAGGAATAATCATTTTATGTATTGAGTAAAATGGTTTAATGCATAAATTATTAAAAACACAGCTGTGAATTTCTTGATGCGGCATTTTCACATTTTCTGCCTTTAACCTGGATTGAAAGTTACTGTTAAGCATTACAGGATTATTTTAAAAAGTAAGACACAGGTCCACCTATATCTAAAGGATGATAACAGAAATAAAAAGTGTGGAAGTCACCTTTCTTCCTAAACTTTTGAAATTGACCAGCTGTTCATTGCACTACCTCTTTGATACCTATTGTCCAAGGGTAAGAGGGAATCAACAGGTCGTTAAAAAAAACAAGGTGAAATAGTTGAATAATTAAACCATCGAAGAACAGAATAGCGGCGGGACCGGATGAAGTCTATGTAGAGCTTATAAAACTACTTGAAGAGAGCCATTTGGACATCATAATTGAGCTGTTCTATTTGATCTATTCTACAGGCATCATTCCTTGACAATCCATGTTGGCAGCTAGCTGCTCGTGGTTTGGAGTGTAAGATGATGTCCCTGCTCACAGGCAGTCATCTAGATGGCTATCAGTCAATCTCGAACAGCTCTTAGTTATAATTATCTTCATTGATGAGAAGAGGGATTCACATAGATAAGTCGATCCAAAGTAGGACCTTATTCTTAAAGCAGTACTGAGCAAAGTGGGGAATTTAGTAGAGTCCATCAAGTTACACAATTTGTCTTCTTTTGCCTGGGACTTTAAAATTACATCACTTTGGCTCTAGTTCGAGATCTTGTTTACTTTGAGATACTTTTGAAATAAACTTGGCAACATTGGTAACATCAGTAGAGCAAAATGGGTTTAAATAAAAGTAAATTGTGGGTTCAGTGTCAGCAAATTGGAGAAATCTTACATTGAATTGGTTTTTAAGAATATCAAGTTGGTGAGTGAACAGCAATTCACTTACTGTTCTTCCAGACATCTTGCAGAAAGGTAAAACACTGCACAGGCACCATAACAAATTGCGGTATTGTAACAAGGATTATTCACTTTAACCACAGAGAAAGGAGAGGGATTAGGAAAACGGCAACACATCCGAACTACATGAAAATTCACACCAGACTTGCTTCTCATGCCTTAACCCTGGCCAAAGGGTTCGGAATCTCATAAGAGAAACTGCAAGTCTGTTTACATTCTTTGAAAACAGACCATTAATCTTGACCACATGGCTGTTAGCTATTTAATTAAGTTTTGAAGGCTATTTTTTTCAAATAATAGCCATCGCTGGTTTGAGGGAGAGTGCTATCGAGGAATTTTTTTAAATTCTGAGCCTTATGATGAAACAAAGGTTCCAAGTGTTTGATTCATAGAAGGTGAACGCCAGAGGAGGGAGAAAAGTTCAAGTTGAGGAAGTTGGATGGAAAGAAACCGCTCATATAACGTCAGGCAACAGGATGTCTGGGCACTTTTCTGTAGTAATGATTATTTTCATGAAGCAAATGCGGTATTGCCATCATTCATTACAGCATTAGTTATGTTTTCGGCAGCATTGCAAACGAAAATATTAGTAACAAAATTTTCAAGACTTGCATCATTGGATAAGGGATTATGAATAACTTCATGTGTGCAGAGGAAAGTGGGCACCTAGAAATTCCTCAGAGGGCACCGCTTTGAGAACCTCTGGTCTAGATAGTAATGACATGCGTATTATTGCCAATCTCTATTGGAATCAAAGAGTTACCGTTTGCATCAATGGATCTGAAACAAATAAAATTGATATATAGAGAGAGGAGTAAGACAGGTGCATTCTGTCATCACTACTTTTTAACATCTACTCAGAAATGATTTTTAGAGAAGCACTGCAAGATATTTCTGCAGTCATAAATGTCAATGGTGTTCTTATATCAATAATCACCGATATGTGGATGATAGTGTTGTTGGCAAATATGGCTGATGATTTACAAGAAATAGTCAGTCTTGTTAGACTAATTAGCGATAAATATGGTCTTAATATCAACAAGAAAAAGACCAAAACTATGGTGATCAGCATGAACCAAAATCTTTCGATGGATATTGATGTTAATGGCATTCAACTGGAACGATTGAAGAAGTACAAATACCTCGGATGTCTGCTCAATGACCAATGGTATCATAGCCAAGAGATAAAAAGCTGCAGAGAACAACTGAGAAAGGCATATGTGAGAATGAAAAAAACACCTGCAACAGGAATTTAAATCTCAAGCTCTGCATGCACATTGTATGTTGTTATGTATTCTCTGTTCTTTTGTATGGAGTGGAAGCGTGGACATTGTCTGAATCTTCATGCAAAAAGGTTGAGGCATTTGAAATATGGATTTATCAGCGTATGCTTAGAATCTCTTGGGTAGACAAAGTGCGTAATGAGACAGTTCTGCAAAGAATGAGAAAGAACCTAGAATTGCTCAACACAATTAAATGCAGAAAATGGAGTACTTTGGTCACATTATGAAAGGCAAGAAGTATTATCTCCTTTAATTGATCATCCAAGGAAAAATACAAGGAAAGAGAGGTGTGATAAGAGGAACAATATCATGGCTGAAGAATTTACGACAGTGGTTTGGAAAGAATACAGGGTCGTTGTCCCGGTCGGCGGTTTCCAAAGTAGAGATTACCCTGATGATTGCCCAACTTCATTCAGGAGATGGGACTTAAAGAAAAGTTAAGCATTACGGGATTATTTTTAAAAGTGAGATTTTACTTTATTGACATCAGTGAGTTCTATTATACTTGCAATTAAAGTCAGTGGCGCACACAGGATTCTCTCAAGGGAGGGTCCGAAATATTTGGCAAGCACAAAAGTTGTATGCAAATTATATCATCACTAGGGATTGCAATCCCAGGATCCCATTAAATATCCGAGTCCCGAAATCCCGGGATTCTTATCAAGGAAATTCCGGGATTTCGGGATTTACAAATATTTAATATTAGTCATTTTTGTACTGAGATTCGCTGTTTTAACATATCAATGGTTCAATTCTATAGCGAGACATCTGAAAATATTATTATTGTATTTATATTAATTGCTAATAAAGAATTATCTGGCATTGTTCGGCTTCAAGCTTATGTATAAATGAACCGAAAAATTTTTGTTAACGAATGAGCATTCACAATTCTTTGCTTCATCATTCGGATCTTTCTCTGCTTCTATACACCAAATTAGTTGGTCCTACGAATTCCATCAAACATCGTTTTTTAGGCCAGTGGTTTCCAACCTGGGGCATGTAAGATTTGGCTGATACAATATCACTTTTGTCCTAGTTGTGAGACATACGTTGCACCGCTCTCAAATTCCATCCTAAAGGAGCCAGATCTTTTCCTTTAGGCATTAATCACATTCATACTTGAGTACCCTCAACGAATCTTCATTTCAGTTTAGTCTGACTACATTTAAGATGTTTTTGTTTACGTTAAGGTATATTCTAACTTTACCCTCGAGTTCCCAAAGTACCGCTTTGGGGCAGTTTAATATTTCTTTCAGCTCTTGAGCTCAAGTGCTGCATCTCTCATATACCCTTAACGAATGGCTCCGAGATGTCTGTGAATATAATGTAGTATTTTTTCATTTTTCTTTCTCACTGGGTTCCCATAGCATCGAACTTCACAGTTGAAAATCTGCTCCAGCTCTAGTGAATTGAAAATATTTTCACTCTTGCGCCGGTTGGAGAAAGATTGGCCGGGCACGTCGGTATAAACAAAAGGAACTACTCTCTCAAACGCTTTGCTCACATTTAAGATAGAACACTTGCTACGGCTAGTTGGTGGCATTCTTTGGTGTTGCTCGGCTCAACATCTTCGTCGCTGTTCGTCCCTTGTGCTTTATAATATAAGTGCACCTGATTATACAGTGAAAGTGTAAATTGAATTCATTTTCGTACAGTAGCATAAAGTAAAACCCCTGGCGTTTTATAAGATAATAGTATGTTTTATTATTATTGTTTCACCTGTGTTGCTGTCTTCTACCTTCACTTATTACAGTGAAGCAGTTTATATGAGTTATGGAAATGGGATAAATAAAACTATTTTCTGTAGCTAAAACCATGGTTTTAATATTTTTATAAAATTTAATAAAACGGGATTGGGATGTTGGGATCCCGGGAGTGGAAATTTAGAATCCCGAAATCCTGGGATTGTGAAATTCCTCCGGGATTGCAATCCCTAATCATCACGTATTGCATTATTAATTATATTTATGTTAATAACAAAGGGGGCAAACTAATTCCTCCCTGACGGTGCCCATGAACCCAAATTTAAAATAACTATGTATGTTTCCACAGTAGGAAAATCACAGTTTTCAAAGGGAGGTGGGGTCTGGAACCCCCCCCCCCCATGTGTGCACCACTGCTTAGAGTGTTCAACTTCTTAAAAACTGTGTGGAACTACATTATCAGGGCATATTTATACTCCTGGTTGGATCTGGACTACGGTTACCAACTTTTAGATCTTCATTTTTCCACTATTCAGAATTCGGTAGTATTCAGAATGTGACAAAATGGATATTGGATTTGGTATTCGAATTCGGTTAAAATTTACCAAATATCAAATCGAATGATGAGCAGCAAAAATTGAAGATGAAATCATAAAATTAGTAAACTTCTAAAAATATTCAACTTTAATTACGATACAGACTGAAAAACACAAAATATTTAAAACGAGAAAGAATAAAAAAACTATAAGACTGATTCTCGAAACTATGGGAAAGGGAGGTAAATTTGATAATGAGCCAAAGCTTGAAAGCGAAATAAAATTCCAAGAACCAACACTCAAACACGAGTATTTATTACCGAAGTGAAATGTTTTCCATCACATAGTAACCACACATAATAATGATCACACAAAAATTAAAATAAAATATTTTTTCTATAATTAGGACACAATAAGACACGGTAAAGTTTCTAATTACCAAACACCGAAGGTTCTTTGTGGTATTGATTTAATATGTATTTATAAACTTTCACTACTAATGATTTTACTGGAATCAATTTTACAAGTAGGTTTCTTTTATGTGAGTATTTGGTGGTTGAATATTCGGTATTCAGCAATACCAGTATTCGGTTATTTATTCAGTATTTTTTATTCGGCTATAATAGAATTCGGTTACTTATTCGTTATTCGGCAATTTTGATATTTGATGCATCCCTAATAGAGAGTTATATTTTCACCTCAGTGATGGAGGAAGATGGGCAGCAAGGTCCTGAGGGATTGGCCCATATATACAAGTACGATGAAAAACTGTAATAATTTTATAACTTAAATAATGGTGACTTTAGTACATTGGCATAGATAACATTTACATCAATACCCTGCAAGCCGCCAGAAGCATTTGGCAGGGGGTGTCACAACACCAAATGAGCTCTAACTAATTCCTCTGTTGGACTGTCTTATCGCGTCTGGGAAAAAGGATCTGTAGTATTTCTCTGTTCTAGCGACTGTTTCGACATATTTTCTCCTGCATTCTGATCTAACATTACGTTCACTAACACTGATTGGCGGAGTAATAGTAATATATTGTGCAATCCGCTCTCAATGGACGAAGGGAGCGCGCGAAGCACGCCGCGGCGGCGGTGCACCGGGGGGTCTGGGGGTGAAGCCCCCATCGGGGTTGGCGAGTGCAGCGAACAGGGGCGGAGCCCCTAGTTAATTATAATTACTCTGGATGAAGAATGGGGTATTCTGTTAGTATGAAATAAGTGTAAAAAACCACTTAATTTTCCTAGACAAAAATGCAGTTTTTACATTAAGTTTTTCAGTGTTACCCTTGTCCTGAATCTAGTGATGGTTTTATGTACTGTGATTATTTTTTAAAAACAAGTTTGTTGATAATGTTAATACGAGGTCTGGAAAAAAAGTAATGAGACTAGTTCAAAAAAAAAATTTATGTTGTCTATTGATCTATAGTAATGTGGTCTCCTTCAAAATAACACCCTTCTGAGTGCACACACTTTCGCCAATGGTCCTGCCACTCTCTGTAGCATTTCTGGAAGTCATCCTTTGAAATGCTGTTCAAGGCCTGGGTTACGGATGTTTGGATGTACTTTGTTGACTGAAAATGGTGTCCTTTCACCACCGACTTGACTTTTGGGAATAAAAAGAAGTCACAAGGGGCGAGATCTGGCGAATATGGGAGCTGCGGCAACACTGAAATGCTTTTGGTGGTCAAAAACTGCCTTACTGACAGGGCAGAATGAGCCGGAGCATTGTCGTGATGGAGAATCCAGTCTCTGGCGATGTTTGGACGAATCCGATTGACTCGCTTTCACAATTTCTCGAGGATTTCCACGTAGTACTGTTGATTGAGTGTTTTTCCAGGAGGTACCCACTCTTTGTAAACGATGCCATTGGAATCGAAGAAGCACACAAGCATGCATTTCACTTTTGATCTGGACATGCGTGCTTTCTTCGGCCTTGGTGATCCCGACGAGCACCACTGTGAACTTTGACGTTTGGTTTCCGGATCGTATTGGAAAAACCAACTCTCGTCACCAGTGATCACTTGGTCCAGTAACCCTGGGTCGGCTGGCACACGTTCCAACAAATCGGCGCACACACTCATCCGTGCTTCCCGTTGTTGCTCCGTGAGATTTCTGGGAACCATCTTCGCACAAATTTTTCTCATTTCCAAATCTTCAGTCAATATTGTAGGTACGGTTTCACGATTCATGCCCAGTTCATCGGCGATCATTCTCACTGTCAATCTTCGGTCGGATCGCAAAAGATTCTTCACCAGAGCTGTTTTTTCGTCCATCCGAGAGGTTGATTGTCGCCCGGAGCGCTGCTCGTCTTCAACGATGGTCAGAAAACATTTTGTGCCAGCGGAAAGCTTGTGATCTTGACATTATCTCTTCTCCAAAAGCCTGCTGAAGTTTTCCATAAGTTGCGGTGGCATTTTCACCTAGTTTCACACAAAAGAATATGGCGTAACGCTGTGCGATGTTTCACTCTTCCATTTCTGTAACGAGGTACCCAAACACCTCTTCACTCTTTAAGCTATTACTCGAGACAGAACGAACGCACGCCAGTGAAATTTTGGGGAAGAGTGCGGGAAGAAACAAGTAAAACATTATATGCGGTAGAATGCTACATTGTTGCCGATACAACCGGAAAAAAATCAGTCGCATTACTTTTTGTCAGACCTCGTAATCCCAAAGTATAATGTTAAAATGTTTCATTATGAATCAAATACTATCCTATGGAATTGTATGCAAATTTTCTGAGAGTTTGTTCATGGATCTTGTAGGGTAATGCAATGGGCTATTATATGTACAGTAAAATTCCTGTTATCTGGCATTCATGCAACTGAAATTCTCAAGCAGCCGGCATCTCCTGCCTCTCAATTTTTTATTACATCTAGTTCAAACTGTTACTGATAAAATTGGCATTTTGGGCAATTTTTTGTTTATATTTAATTCGGAATGTTACCACTACAATTTTCGTTTTCAGCAGTTGCAATACACAATTGTGGATGTTTGTTGAACTCAGTGTTTGCGTTAAATAAAATATTTCGCACCCTTTTTAAATGCCTCTTAAAACTCCAATATGCACTAAAGATAAAAATCTGATGTGTCCAACACGACTTTCTCCATATTTGGGGTATAGATATTTAAATTATTATGAATAGCATTATAAGGAAAAATTATTATTTCGTATCGTAAAAGAATACACCCGTCCTTATTGCCATAAATTAGGTATATTTTGAATATGTTTACAGAATTCACCGCTACATGGTGTTGACGCTGTATACTGAAAATTACGAAAAATGTTGAATATATCCGAAGTGGATGGATCTACGAAAATTTGTTTCAAACAAAAGTTGGAAGACATATTATTCTCTACAATTTTGGTCCTCACGAAGATTACGAATAACGACGTTTTGAAGGAGATATTTGACGAAAACCGAAAAAACCGATTATTTATAAATAATTCCTAAACAATAACTGCTATGGAAAATTGTTATAAATAAAAGTTGTAGGAAATTAAATTCTCTGTAAACTTTGCATAGAATTCTATGTACAATAATGATGTTTTAACAGAGATATTTCGCCAAAACCAAATCGGGTTTCGAATAAACCTCGACTTCCGGTTAACCGTTATTGTCCAAAAACTGATCAGTTCTTTGTGCTCATGCTAAAATGTTATATATGAAGTTTGGTAACGATATGGCAAGTACTTTTTGAGTTAGAGTGCCGACAATCACATACATCCATCCATCCACACACACACATCATTCCGAAAATAGTCTAAACGTGTTCTAGGGACCTCAAAATGTGTATTTCCGTTGAAATCTCAAGTCAATTTTTTTCGTGATCACAATACTTTCCCCATAGTATGTACGGAGAAAGTAATAAAAGTAAATGGGTTGTGCTAACCTTAACCCAGAAACTTGATATAATAAAACATTTAGAGAAAAGTGAGAACCGCAGTGTTTTAATGAAAGAGTTCAGTGTCGACTCTTCCACTATTTATGACATTAAGGTACAGAAATCGTAGTTAATGAAATTCGTTACGTCTTCTGAGACAACTAGAAGAGTTGAATATCAGCACCCTCTTCATAATCCGAAACTTGAGCAATTGGATATTGGTATTTATTAATGGTTTTCTATAAAGCCCATATTTCAGGACCAATGTTCATTGAAAAAGCCAAAGATTTTTATGAACAAATGGAGATTAGTGAACCATGTGCATTTTCAGATGGAGGGCTAACATGTTTTAAGATCAGACGTCTAGATTTTTTGGGTGATAAAAAATCGACCTACCAAGAAGCTGCCGATTAATTTTGTGACTTTTTTGAAATATTAGTTAAGGAATATATGTATATCTATCCAACACGTTTAATTGCATTATTTTAATATTTACTAACAGCACTGTATGTAATGGTGTCATGATTGCATGTCACTATTCACTTCTCTTTTGTTTAATAGCAATTTGCATCAAGAATTTCTGCTAATACATCGTGTTGTATGAGGCTAATTTCTCTCCTTTACTCGCATAAAGAAACAATATTTTTTGTCATAAAATCCTAAAGGTTGGATGAAGTTAACCCTTACCTCCAGTTGTTATTAGAACAAAAGAGATGTTAATAGCGATAGGCATACGAGAAACTGTTGGAAGTAATGTAATTAGTTAATTAGTAAATATTAAAATATTCCAATTAAACGTGTTGAATACTTGTATATTTGAGTTTCATTACTTCCTTGAATGTCAGGGAATTATTTAAGAACAATTGTGAATAGCATACCTAGGCCAAAGGTTAGCAATTCCACGGTGAATGTATAATTCTGCATCTGTTCCTTATTTTGGTATCCAAATGCTTTATTGAGGCCTATCCAATAAAACTCTCAAGCAACTGGAATATTCATTTAACTGGAAAATCCAATTCCCCAGACATTCCGGTTAACTGGGAATTCACTGTATATCATATGGATGGAGTTCAGATGCTTTTTATAAAGATGGATTACAAATATTTTGTTCTCTTGATATTTTATAGTGGTTTTGTATTTAATTTTGCAAAGTAAATTTGAATTCTTTCTTGCTCTTTAACAATGTTAATCTAAGGATTTATCTGCTCAAGCACATTTTTAATTTCTTTATTTATGCAAATTAACAGCTTGAGAAGGAGTGCCCAAGAGGGAAAGACTATTCCTGCCAGTGTGCCATAGGGCGTTTCCACCATGTCCCTGGCCGAACTCCTGTGTTCACTGTTTCTGTCAACTGCTCAGGGCGAGGACTAACAGTCCTACCAGTTAAACTACCAAAACACACACTAATGCTCAATGTTTCAAACAATAATGTAAGTGACCTTATTAAGATTCTGCTTTATTACATCCATCGATCTTGAATCTTATGTAAATTAATTTAACCTAGACTTAGCCTTTGCTACTGTTGTAGTTTAGAAAGTAATCGTTGGTTATCACTCATATTTTCCCACATGCTGCTATTTCAAAATTTGCCTTTTTCAAAGACCTAAGTTATTGTTACAGTTGAAACAAGTCAAATATAAAAATATTATGCAAGTAGTTTTTCTATTTCAATTGCTATGTGCAATTGCATTCAGAATTTTTCATTGAAGTTTTATTAATTCTTGGTAACAATATCTAAGATGGGATGTACAATTAAGGTGTTCTTTAAATTAGTAAGTCATGTATTGCCAAATTAATTTCTGCCTTTAAACTCCTTTTATTGTAGATTTCAAGTTTAGAACCATTAGGCAGGAACAAATATTACAGTGAAATATTGGAATTCTATGCTGATAACAATCTCATATCCTCCATTGAAGTGTTGGAGGGCTCATCGTTCTTGCAAAATTTCCAAGTTCTTTCCCTCAGCGGAAACAAACTGAAAGATGTAAGTTTACTTGATTACTTTTACTTAAACGTAGATGCATCTGTATTACTCTTTGATTTTTGGAGGAAGTGCTACTTCAAATACACACATCTATAAGATATTATTGCTTCTTACACATAACACACAAGCACGCATGCAGGCACACACACACACACACATACATATATATATATATATATACTATAATATATTTTGAAGCATGTGTTTGTACAGGGAACTCCTCCTAAATGATAAAAGCTAGAATAACCAAATTTGGTATGATTCTTCCTTACATCCTAACTTAGTGAATTGTCAAGGTTTGGTCAACTGGGATTAATCAATGCTGCCAATATAGGGGATTAACATTTTCCATAAGATAACACTTATGAATCCATTTCTTCACTTGCAAGATATTCTTCCTTCAAGCATTAAAATACGTAAATATGGACCGATTTTTTTTGTTTTTGCTTTATTCGACGAAATAAACTCTATATTATCTTATTCCTGCAAAGTTTACATGTTACACGGGCAAAGTTTTCAGAAATACGCTACCTATTTGATTCGAAATTTTATGGATTTTTTGTACTCTTTCCGGGCGTTGCCAAGGCGGCCGTCATTGTTACCTCCGATTCAGTTAGCTTCAATGAAGCTTACAAACAGACAAAAGTTTAGCGTTATTCAATTCGCACTTTTGTTTAAGCAACGAAACGATCGATGTTTATGGATAGCAACGTAAATAGATACTGATTATTATTCAGGAAGCGTTTATTGATGAAAGTAATTGAACCTTCTTTCGTCTATTGAATACTGGAATCTTACATTTTTTGAAGTAAAATCATTATATTCTACATTATAATGTTTATTAACATAAATAAGCTCACATATCTGGTGTACTGACGAAAGTAATATGATAGGAAATAAAATTATCGTTATATTTGAATGCAATAGGCTAAGAAACAGATTGTTACAAGCATATATGATTAATTCTTTAGAAAAGCTAATTGTAATTTAAAAATTATCTACTATATATTTTAAAGAGTTTGTATGTTGTGCTGTAGTAGCTTCACTAAATCCGTTGAAATTCAACGGGAAATTCTGCTAGTATTATATATGTTATATATCTATAAAATAAAGTGTTTGTATGTAATTTTATAGCTCTGCAACTACAGCATGTAGAAACGAGAAATGTATCATTTTAAATGGAAAAACAAGTACGGGTGTGTAGTAAGGTTTTTATATCGATTTGAGTGACCTGTCTAATTTTAAAAACTATTTTCTTTTTTCATTTTCTCCATTTGAATAACATAGGGACAAGTGCAGCTTATTTTTCATTTGAATTTAAAAATTACTTAGAAACATGATAAGAACTTGAGACTTGAATAGTTCTATGAAGAAAAGAACAAAGTTTATTTTTATTGAAGACAGAATCCGAATCCTGATTGAATTAGCATAAAAATGCATTTAGAATCAATACAATACGTGATTTTATCAGTTTTATTACAATACCCATTATAAGCTACCATAACAACTCCCATTGTCAACAAAATTGAGAGTCCAATGCATTTATATTGGAAAATTTTTAACGTAATATCGTTTTTCAATTTCTTTGTGCGAGTTTGCTTTGTTTACATCACAACCTAATATTTGTTGATTATAATTGAAATATTACTAATAAATAGTTTTTAATGATATTTTCGTGTGGCATAGAGTTCTCCAAAGCAAGATGTTTTTAAAACTACATAAGTAACTTAAATAATTAGACAGATTTTCCACAAATTGTGATTGGATAAATCGTTTCATTGTTTCCAAAGTATTGTTGATGTAAACAATTTTCTTGTAATAGAACTCGTGGATGAGAGAATCAAGCTGATGGTCTGAGGGTAATATTAACTATGTGATTCTTAAATGTTCTCTATTTTTTTTTGTCTTTCGTTAAATTAAATCATTTCGTAAGTTCCTGTGTTCATTTATTTTTTGTTGATTATTGTGGTCTTATGCCAAGATAAAGGGCACAATGGATTCATGCCTAAATACGTGTATAGTCTATGAATACTTTTAAAGTGAGTCAAATAATTTTTAAGGAATATTAGAACATTGTTATCTTTTACCATTAACATTGAAAGATTTATCGCAACATAAATCGATACATCTACTTACATTTGTTCAGTAACCAAGATGTTGTTTATTGTTTATGTTTTGGCTAATAGTATTGACATAATCCACATAATTTTATTGCTGCTTTAAAGGCTTCGGTGCATCTATCCATGTGAATATTAAGTAAGACGTTAATGCGTAATTATATTAATGGTACAACTTTACAATACAATACATAAAATAGTAAATGTTAATGTAAGTATTGCTTGCATAATTAAGGAATGGGGAACATTTGCCCCGAGCAATAAAAATCATTTGCCACTTAAAAGAAAACTCTTTCCTGAGCAAAGCCAGGCATTTCAGCTAGTAGGCTGTATGGATGGCGATAAAAAATTTTAGGAGAGGGTGAGCTTAAATCAATAATTATTTTCCCGTAAGTTTACACATAATTTTCGATTTTTCAGTGCAAGATTTTCTTCTTTCATTCATCTAAATAGGTAAATGTGGAGCAGTTTTCTTCATTTTTGCTTTACTGTGCACTATGTTATTCCTGCAATGTTTACATGTTACACGGTTGAAGTTTTAGATTCACTAAATCCATTGATATTCAACGGGCACTTCTGCTAATGTGTAACTGTGACAAATTTCAAGTTTGTAGCTCATTTAGAAGTGACTTATAATTTTAATCCTCGTATGGGGCAACAATATCAGATTTCTTCCTTTTGTTGTAACTAAAAACCCATAATTCTGCCAAATTTCAAGTTTGTATCTCATTAAGAAGTGCCTTATAATTTTCACACTCGTATGGGGCCGAAATGGGGCAAATCCGCCTCTAAAATTTGGAATTTTTGCAATATAATATTTTGTCTTTGTTAGCAATGAAATTTCTATAATCGTACCAAATTTCAAGTCTAGGTCATATGGAGTTGCCTCATCTATTTTGTTCTCGTATGGAGCAATACTGGGGCAAAACAGCCCCAAAAATGGGGATTGTATCAGTATCGGATTTCCTTCATTAGTCGTAGTTTAAGATTAATGGTATTAAAATATAAGCCTCTGATTCCCATTAAATGCTTACCCATATGAAAGCATTAAGCTCAGTGCCTAGGCAGCCAATTGCCACCCAGAAAAATTACCACTTTTTTTGATAAAAACTATAAATTTACGTTAATTCCATTCGGATTTTAATTCTGTCTTCAAAAATAAGAAACTGCAATTTATATCCTATCTGATAGTTTAAGTCTCAAGTGCGAATCTTGATGGGAAATAATTTAAAAATGCAAATACTAAGAGATTTATGCTGCAACTACAAAGGGCTGCATTTCGGAAAGGAGTGGTTTCCAGATCCATGTTTATCAGGACTTTTTCATTAGTTTTGAGGTGTAGAATATGCCGTTTAAGTTTGTGACAGGGGTATGGAAACACCCTGTATATAGATGCTCCTTACACATGATATTTATATATATTATTCAGTATTCGCGAGTCTGAATTCGCTTAGTCACAGTTACGACCGAGGCGCGCTAGATCATTTATAACCGACTCGCCTGTATGTATATATTGCAGAGGCCACACCCTTAGATATCAGAGTGGGGACCGTCTCAGGAGGCTATGGAAAATCCCACAAAAGGTACTGAGGAGATGGAGGGGTACTGTGATGTCACGTGGTTCGTTGACGTCGCGGCTGTGATGATTCAAATCAGTTTTAACCGTTCTAACAGGCTTGAATGGGTGCTACGGTTAGAAGTAGAACATATCGTGTTAAAACATGTTAGAAATACCGTAGTAACCCTAATATAAGGTGAGGTTTTTTCAAAAATTGTCTTTCAGGAAAGTGGGGATCGCCTTATATTTGGGTCCTTAAGTATGAAGAAGTATAAAGAAGTTACAAAGAACTCTTACCCATTCAAAGCACCCAATTCTGTAGAAAATGTATATCATACACATGTCTGTAGAATAGAAATACTCACTAGAAACTGTTCTGTATCCCAAATATGCCCGATTGTTTTTCATTTCTCGTGAAATAAATACTTTGATAAAATTTTGTTTTTCTGACCAACTGTCTGATAATTGTGTCTCAATGCGAGAGTTTTCCTTTAATAGTTCAGCGATCAGATAAAAAACGCATATATTGGTTCCAGAATGAATAAAAGAAACTGTTTCTGTCACAATGCATATATTTGTATATTTCAAAAATTTTATACAAACATAAAAAGTAGTATAAGGGAAATTTTTAGATACTTTGCCCGAATTCGGGTTATTTTGCTTAGGCTACGATGCATTGTCGCCAAGTTTCCAAATTCGCTCACTTCAACAATAACCGTGGACGAGTGTGGTTCTTTGCTCCGATAGATTGGCCAGAAACTTTATTTGGATTTCCTCATTGATAAAATAAGGAGTTGCCTTATATTCGGGGTCGCCCTATATTTGGGCTAATACAGTAATAATTGGAATCGGTGTGAACAGCAGTTTTGTTTTATACGTATCGGTACACGTGTGAAGTGAACTAATGGGTTGGCTGAAGTGCTCTTCCCCAATTGCGGGGAAAAGATTTCTCGAGTTAGGTATATACGTTGTAGTATGTACATGTAGTTTGATACCGTTAATTTTTAGAGATTGTGCTTTTGAGTGCGTCTGTATGTGACTGGTTTGTCTGATAGGTCCCTGTCATTGCCAAAAGGTGCATAAACCTTCAGTCAAAAGTGTGCTATACTAGGTCCCTGACGCCAAATAATTCCCCGTAAACCTTTTCTTGTGCTTGCATGTGTCGTATATAAGTTAATTCTTAATAAGTTTTTTTGAAATAATTTTTCATAAAACCATAGTTTAAGAGATATTTTGATATATATTATGTTATATCCATTCTTGTTTATACTTGACTTTACTGGTGACTAAAAATTAAATTTTTGTCATATCTCGTAAAGTATTGCTCATATCAAAATATTTTTCAAATAAAAGTTGTAGAACTAGTAAAGAAGAGTATTTCCTTTTCTATACATTTTTATAGTAGGAGTAGCCATTATCGAGAAAATCAACCAAAAATGTCTTAATTCGAGTTGAACTTAGAAAATTTCTTGCATGGTTACATCTTCATTGTTGCTAACATAAACAATCTCACAAACAAACGTTTAATTTACTTACGTGTGCATGCACTATTTTTAAATAGGAAGAAAATGGATTATTTATGATGAAGAAAAGAACTTTAAAATGCTATTTCCCTTACGTACATGTTTATAATTTCTTTCTAATATTCCATTGCACGAAACGCGCCCATTTGTGATATGTTGTACACTTTCCTAACTTGTATCTGTTTACACAGATCAAAGGACTAATAAATATAATTGTTATTATTATTATTATTATATTTTGTAAGTTGATTTGCCTTCATTTTTATCAATAAATTTGTAAAGGAATATCTGTTCTTTTCCTTCAGAAGTGTGTACCAATTCCACATCCTTATAAAGGTATAGAAAGTTTTCAGGTAACCTAAATGGGGTTTCATTTTTTTCATGATTTTGACGTTATAACTCCTTAATTTTCTTTTGGTTCTTTGAAAAATTCCCGCTCAAACATTTGATGGGGTAAATTGTTCTCAGAACTGAAAAAAATTGGAGGATCATGACGTCAAATTTATGGAACAATTAAACTCCATTTGGTTTACGGAAAACTCCCGGTACCTACTAAAAGCGGTCCGCATGATGGGAGGGGAGAGGAGAAAGTGGAGGGGAGAGGAGAAAGGGGAGGGACTGCTTACATAGCTCATTACCTAGCAATGTATTGGACCCACAAAGATCGGAGAAGTTGGAGGGGTATGTTTACTCGTGCCTCATTCTCTAGCGTTGAGTGTCGCGAGCGTGACATATTGTGACCAGTTCGGCAATGTTGTGAGACCTTGTGTTTAACGCGCTTCAATTGTCACCGTCGTTTGCATTTGAGCTTAATGCCAAGAACAAGAAAGCTCTACAAATGAAATGTAATACATTGTTTTATTGTATTGTGTAAGTGCAGTGTAATGAAAGTAAATTACAATGTAATCAATTGTTTTATAGTATTCTACTGTTATTCTGTTAGTTGTGGTCTGTACTTTGGCTACTCAAACTTGAATTACACATTTCTTTCACTCTAATTTATTAATTTGCATTACAAAACCATACTCCATATAAATATTAAAATAATGTCAGAAACATCATATTAGCCCAAAAATATTAGGAGAAAAGTGACAATCCTGGTGCCCAGGGACCATACCCTATCATTCCAATGTTACTAAGTTTAGTATTCGCGAATTCAGTATTCACAGTGTTTTCCAAGAACGTTACCCTCGTGAATACGGAGGGATTACTGTATGTTCAAATACAAATACATATATATGTAATTACTGTTTTGTAAGATAAAATTAATTAATGTAAATTGTAATTTAAGATATTTTTGTAAAAAATATCCTACTTTTTGCAAAAAGAAGTCCTACTTTTTCGTAAAAATGTGCTACCTTATGTATGAAAGTGTCTGGGAACCCTAATTATATAGGAGGATAGATGTTCTAGAAACTTGGAATTTGGTACATAGAGGTCTAGTGGCAAAACCGATAGAAAAAATCGAAAATGACGTTTATTTTCTTGGACGTTAAAAAATATTAACATTTAAACAAATATTTCATGCTTTAGGTACTTGTAAATGTGCTACAATGCTGAAATTTTTTCTAACGGTAGAATTTTCCAAATAACGAAAACGGGAATATAGAAATTTGAAAATGTTTATTTATTCGGCCATTAAAAATTCATAAATGTTAAACAAATTGACTAATGTTTATGTAATTTTGGTCGAGCTAGGGAGCTGAAAAATTTAAGAAAGTTAGGGAATAGTGTTTCAGCGATAATTAACATTGAAAATAAAAAAAAGTTTATTATAGTGGCCTGTAAAAATTCACAAAATTTAAACAATTAAATATATATTGTCGTGATTTAGCAGGCATTGTGGTTGCACTGTCTCGGGCGGGTTGCCGCTAGATGTAGGGACTGTCGCGGGCGAAAGCGGGCAGTAGCCGCCGAGGCAGGGAGAGAGTACGGACGCACGAGTGACACGCGGTGCGAATCGGCATCCATCGAGAGGGCTGTGGTGCGCCGATATTGTATTCTGCGATCAATATCGTGACATTTGCTGTCAGAAGTGAGATCACGACGTTAATAACACCCATTTTAGTGTTAGTTCATGATTTTGTTTCCGTACATTGACCATGTGGTCTCCCGGGTCCGTGCATGAGGCTTAGGAGTGGACGAAGTGACGATTTAGAACCAGCTATGGATCCATCAGTGTTTCGGGAGATGAGCGAGGCGTTACTGAAGAAGTTGCGAGCTCAGTGAGACATTTATGCTCTCTCCCGCACCTCCCATCCTCCGTGCACTTAGCATGTCGGCTTTGGCCGCCATTCTCACATTTTCCGGCGCCCGCGATGAGGACGTGAGCGGGTGGATCGAGAAAGTGAAGCAGGTGGGAAGACTCGAGGGATGGGAGGCCGAAGCGCACTTATGCAGTGCTCTGTCCCGTATAGCGGGAGCTGCCTACAATTGGCACGAGGTGTGTGGGGTTAACCTGGGGACGTGGGACGAGTGGGCTTGTGGGTTGCGATTGGCTTTCGCCGAGGAGCTGACGCTAGAAGGTTGGTGCCGGCTGATGGAGGCCCGGGTGCAGCAGTGAGGTGAGCCCAGCGCACATTACGTCTACGACAAACTCCGCCTGTGTCGACGATGCCCTGTTGATCTGCCTGTGGAGGATCAGATCCGCAGGCTAGCATGGGGTCTGCGGCGGCCGGAAGTGACGGCTGCGGTCATGTCTGCGGTGCCGCGAACGGTGGATGCCTTTCTCGAGAGGCTGGAGACCGTGGAGTGGGGTCTGGAGTGCCCAGGGGTCACATTACTCGCAGCGCGGACTAGGGCGGTAACTCTGACGGACGATCTCTGTCGACATCCCCTTGGATCGGCACAGCGGGCAGACCCCACGCAGGGCGCAACTCAGGCAGGTATCCTGGACACGTTGGTGATGGTGTTGGATCGGCTCTCTTCGCGGTTGGACAATTTGGAGATGGCGGCAAAGGAATTGGGTGAGCTTGCCACGGAGACTAGCCACAGGAGAGAACGTCGAAGGACAGAAAACCGCACAGGGGCGTGCTGCGCCTGTGGGAGAATCGGCCACATGGCGCGTAATTGTTCTGGCACGCCTCGAAGAACGGCGTGCTGTCTATGCAGTTGTGACGGACACCTGGTGCGAGACTGCCCAGATCGATCATCGGGAAACGGATATGCTGGCCCACTGGGCCAGGGCCGGCCAACTGTTTGAACTCTGAGGTGGCGAGGCGTTGGCAGTTGCCAGTGGTCCAGGTAACGGTGCAGTCTTCGAGGGAACTCATGGCCCTCGTGGACAGTGGTGCCAGCGTGAGTGTAATTAGTGCCGGTATTGTTTGGTTTTTAGGACTTTCTATGCTCAACTCCATGCCTAGCGGCATGAGGGGCATCGACGGGTGCCTGGTTCGAATGCGTGGAACTGTATCGCTGGGAGTTGATTTCGGCGATGAGAACATAGAGTTGGAGGAAGTGAGGGTGGTGAATTCCCCTCCCTTCGACATAATATTGGGGGTCGATTGGATCACCAAGAGCGGTGCTACCTTGGTAGGGATGGGGGCAGGGATTGAGGTGCGGCTACGAGGGAAGGTTAGTGCTTCCGGTGCTGCCTCTGCTGAAGGCATAGGGATGGAGACTGGTGCACCCAGCCAATCAATCAAGGTGACAGCATCATCCGGGACTGAGGACGTCGCCGAGTGGAATGCGGTGGTGCGAGAGTTGGGGTCAATCGAGACGGAGATTTGTGCGGGGATTCGCAGTTCTGGCGAAACCACTTCACGACCTCTTAAAGAAGGCTCGAATGTGGAGTTGGGGGGCTGTTGAGGAGCAAGCCTTTGAGGGGCTTAAGCAGTGCCTGGTGTCGTCTCCAGCCATACAGCACTTCCAGGAAGACCTACCAAGCATTATCCACACAGATGCCACCTACACGGGACTGGGTGCCGTTTTGATGCAGACAAGTGGGGACCAGGAACATGCAGTCGCATATATAAGTAGGTGACTGATGTATCCGGAGTCTCGTTATCATAGCAACGAGCTGGAGTGTCTTGCGGTGGTGTGGGCTGCAAAGAAACTTTGCCATTATGTCTTCGGCAGGCCGTTCACTGTAGTCACGGACAACTCTGCCATCGCCTGGTTACACCAGAAGCAAGCAGTGAGTGGGAGGCTTGGCCGTTGGGTGATGGCACTACAGGAGCACGAGATCCAGTTCGTGCACCGAAGGGGAAAGGCGAATGTTGTGGTGGATGCCTTGTCACTGAATCCGATTGCAGCCCCCGAGGAGACGGGAATCCCACAGGAGTTGCTGGTTGGTGCCTTTGTCTCGAACGGAATGCAACCCGGGGAATTGATCCTGCAGCAGCGTACTGACGACAGTTTGGCGATGGTGTTTCGGTCCATGGAACATGGTGCGGGACCGGGCAACGAGAGAGACGAGGGCCAGACTGCGAAGGATAGGGACTGCTTCCACATCTCCAATGGAATGTTATACAAGAGAGGGGGGCGCAATGGTCGTAAGTTACGGTTAGTGGTCCCTCGTTGTTTATGACGAAAGGTGATGGAGATGTGCCGTGAAGGGGCCACAGGGAGGCACATGGGAGTAAACAAGACCCTGGAGCGAGCAGGGGAAAGATTCTGGTGGCGAGGGTTGGCAGGTCACATTCGCCGTTTTGTTGGAGCCTGTTCTGGCTGCCAGGTGCGGAAACAGCCTCCTGGGAGACCATCTGGGTTTCTGCAGCCACTCCCAACGGTGTCCAAGCCAGTCGACACGCTACGGATAGACCATGTAGGACCCCTGCCATGCACAGGGCATGGTAATCGATACTTGCTGGTGTGTGTCGATTATGCAACCTGTTGGGTCGAGGCTAAGCCCGTGCCGAACACTATGGCCGGCATGGTGAAGGAATTCTATGTAAATGACATCATCCTTAGGCATGGAACACCCAGCAAACTCATTAGCGATTGGGGAACTGCGTTCACTGCAGAATTGCTGGAGAGTGCACTGGGTAACCTGGGAGTTGAGCACACCATAGTCGCTGCATACCACCCGCAGACCAACGGTCTTTGCGAGAGGACTAACAGGACTCTGACAGAGGCCCTTGCTGGATTCGTCGATGGTCAACAAGCTTGCTAAGACGACTTCGTGCAGTATACGGTGTTTGCCCTCAACACCGCCAAGCAGGAGACAACTGGGTATAGTCCATTCCAGTTGGTCTATGGACGCCTACCATTCCTGCCAGTGGAGACAAGGTTCCCTTGGCCGGAGGAAGAGCCGGGGTCCTATGCCCAGTTCCTGGATCAGATTGAGAGGATACGGAAGGATGCAGCTGCAAGAACGAACGGACAAAAGCATCTCCAGCAGGCTCACTACAACCAGAAGCACAGGGCGACCCCTTCGTACCAAGTTGGCGACCTTGTGCTGGTACGATGTCACCTTCAGGCTGTGAGGAAATGTCCCAAGTTCCTCCCTAAATACATCGGGCCGTAGAAGGTTGTCAGGAGGCTGACGCCTGTCACCTTTTGGGTGTCGGGTCCCCCCAGCTGTTGGACATGCTGGTGATGTAATGTGTTCCCTGTGCATGTGTCACAGATGAAAAGTTACAGGTCTGGGTATTATAGCGGTGACTCAAATAGCGGGGAGGTTTGTAGTCTGGGTGATGGCTCCACTAGCTGGGCCGATGACGATGGATCATCAGGGGACGATTGGAGCGAAGCAGGAGAGAGTCAGAGCAGAGGCGAAGGTGCGGTTCGTGGAGGGCGAAGCACGCCTGCCAAGCCGGCAGCATCACATCCACGTCACGCGACCAGGATGCCAGCTAGGTTGGCGGACTACAGGGTAGGATTCAAGTGACTTGGGGGCAAGTGGGATGGTCAGGAAGGGCCGAGTGTCGTGATTTAGCAGGCATCGTGGTTGTACTGTCTCAGGTGGATTGCTGCTAGATGTAGGGACTGTTGCGGGCGGAAGCGGGCAGTAGCCGCCGAGGCAGGGAGAGAGTACGGATGCGCGAGTGATGAGCGGTGCGAATTGGCATCCATCGAGAGGGCTGTGGTGCCCCAATATTGTATTCCGCGATCGATATTGCAACAGTATAGATGCACTTCTAGAGGTGCTACATCGATGAAATTTTGCAGAAATGTGAGGTATTTGTAACAAATGATGAAAAACTAGAAAAATTTAAAAAGAAAGAGCTAGAACTCACTGGGACGGTGTTCTGGTCCGTCTCATGTGTCGATAATATCGTTCCGTCTTGTCAAACATTTAGTAATACCATTTTGTTAACTTCATTTAATAAAAATAATATAAAAATTTTTCCTTTCTTCGTAAAGAAGAAATCAAAATTTAACTTGACTGTAAATGTTTTATCAGTTATTTCGTGTTCACTTCTTTCAATTCCACTACCAAAACATGCTTTCCATTTTGAAATTCTTTCCGTTTCGAGCACTGGCATGTAGGCCTCCCTTACCATCCTTATCCAAATTTCATTACTACCTTTTTACTTTCTCCATACGTAGTATAGGGAAAGTATTGTGATCACGAAAAAAATCGACTTTGAAATTTCAACAGAAATACACGTTTTGAGGTCCCTAGAACACGTTTAGGCTGTTTTCGGAATGATGAATGTGTGTGTGTGGATGGATGGATGAATGTATGTGATTGTGGGCACTCTAACTCAAAAAGTACTTGTCATATTAATACCAAATTTCATATATAACACTTTATCATGAGCACAAAGAACTGATTAGTTTTTGGACAATAACGGTTAACCGGAAGTCGAGGTTCATTCGAAACCCGATTCGATTTTTGTGATATTTCTCCGTTAAAACATCATTATCGTATATACAATTCTATACAAAGGTTATAGAGAATGTAATTTACTACATCTTTTATTTAAAACAATTTTCTGTAGCAGTTGTTTAAGAATTATTTATAAATAATCAGTTTTTTTCGGTTTCCATCAAATATCTCCTTAAAAACGTTGTCATTGGTAACCTTTGTTAGGACTAATGTTGTAGAGAATAATATTTCTTCCAAGTTTTGTTTGAAACAAATTTTCGTAGAACCGTCCATTTCGGAGATACTTAACTTATTTGTAATTTCCAGTATACAGCACCACCAGCATGTAGTGGTGAATCCTGTAAACATATTCAAAATATAATTTATGGCAATAAGGATGACTGTATTCTTTTATGATACGAAATAATAATTTTGCCTTATAATGCTATTCATAATAATTTAAATATCTATAACCCAAATATGGAGAAAGTCATGTGTTGGCCACATCAGATTTTTTTCTTTTTTAAAGAGCTGGTTCTTAATTTTATTCCAGCTCATCACTGCCTGTACTGGACAGTAATAGTAATATTACAGTAATCGGCAGGGTAGGCTTAATAGCGGTGCGAATACTGCAACTGCACCAGGCTGCACACTTAAAGAGCCCCTGAGCTCTCTAAAATATTTGTTGTACTTATCAAGTACATGCATATTTAAAGAAAATCTGAAAAAATATTGGTGTCATAGAGAGGGAGACTTCTTTATTTATTAAAATTAAATATTAAAAATCTGATGTGGCCAACACATGACTTTCTCCATATTTGGGATATAGAAATTTACAGTAGTTTTAAAAGCTTACGGCGGCTGCGCAGAAAACGAAAATGAGTCCGGACGAATCCATTCGTGAAACGTCACAACCGCAGGGGTGAGGGTAACATATGCGTGGGAGAAAACCCATCACTCTCTCCTGAGCTAGCTCCACGTGCTTACGTTACCAACACCTGCGCTTTATACTTTTATTGTTATTGTTATTTTTCATCGTTGTTTTGATTATTTTGGCTTTAAGTTTCTATTATATCATTTTTGTTATTCCGTTTTTATTACTTTGTTTTCGTTACTTCGTTTTTGTTACTTCATTTTCGTTACTTCGTTTTTGTTTTGTTTAACTCGTTTATCGTGAACATGGATACATGGAGTGGCAGAATGTCTGCGAACATGTTAAAAAAAATTGAAAATGATTATATAAAAAATGAAATGATAATGGATGATATTGTAAACGAAATTGTCATAACGTCAGATTCGGAATCGGGAGATTCGGATGAATCTGAATAAAAGAATAGTCATGAAAATGTGTCTTGTGAATGTAATAAAATTGTTTGTAAAATATTTAAAAATCATTTCCCTTAATTGCGGGTATCATATGTATTCAGTTTTAAAATTGTGTTACCACGATCTGTTGTAGATAAACGACCGAGTATTACTTCCTTAGGTTGGCGACATTGGCAAGTGGGAAATCATGCAGCTCGCTTTCTCCTTAAGCTTCCCCCTCCCTGATCATTCCCCTCCATGCCACGTGACAGTTCGCGCGTCTTACTGCCATAAGCTTTTAAAACTACTGTAAATTATTATGAATAGCATTATAACGCAAAATTATTATTTCGTATCGTAAAAGAATAGACTCGTCCTTATTGCCGTAAATTATATTTTGAATATATTTACAGAATTTACCGCTACATGGTGGTGGCGCTGTATACTGGAAATTACAAATAAGTTAAATATCTCCGAAATGGACGGTTCTACGAAAATTTGTTTCAAACAAAACTTGGAAGAAATATTATTCTCTACAACTTTGGTCCTCACGAAGATGACCAATTACGACGTTTTTAAGGAGATATTTGATGGAAACCGAAAAAACCGATTATTTATAAATAATTCTTAAACAACTTCAATGGAAAATTGTTTGAAATAAAAGATGTAGGAAATTATATTTTCTACATTTTTTGTAATGGTCAATGTATACAGTAATGACTTACTATCGGAGAAATCTCGCAAAAACCGAATCGGGTTTTGAATAAACCTCGACTTCAGGTTAACCGGTATTGTCCAAAAACTAATCAGTTCTTTGTGCTCATGCTAAAGTGTTATATATGAAATTTGGTATTAATATGACAAGTACTTTTTGAGTTGGAGTGCCCACAATCACATACACCCTCACATACATCATTCCGAAAATAGTCTAAACATGCTCTAGGGATCTCAAAACGTGTATTTCCGTTGAAATCTTAAAGTCGATTCTTTTGGTGATCACAATACTTTCTCTATACTATGTATGGAGAAAGTAAAAATGTTTGACGCGTAAGAAGTCCCACTCACACACACTGTACCGGGCCCCATGATTTTCCTAATCGGCTATGGTAATCGGGTGCTTTCCAATGTAAATTCCTTGTTCTCTTCCAAATTACGTGTTCACTTGTTCACCACAGAGCACCCAACACACGGTAGTGAGCCAGGTAATTACTAGTGAGGCTTTAAATTTAAATTTCTTTCTCTCAACAAATTTTGTAAAAATGCATTATTTTTTAAAAAATAGCTGGTTAAATGTATTTCCGGATAACTGGAATCTGGATTTTAATTTACAGTACAGTATTTATTTATTACTTATTTTGTTTTTTAAATTGTTCAAAAAATAAAAATATTTTTCCGAGATATCAGTTGTGCTATATCAAAATTGCACCTAACAAATGAACAAACATACGCAAAATGAGACAACTCATGGTGCTGTATGTGGAGAAGCTGCAACAAGACAATAGTATTTGACAGATGAAACACACACACAGTGGAATTTTAATTGAGTTGTATTAACACTTTCGATGCAGCATGACTGGAATTCCAGTCATGGTGGGTGCTATCCTGACTGGAACTTTTAAACAACGTGCAGTACAACATATGTACCACATTTGATGAAGTGCCATTCTGCAGTCTTGTATAAGTGTCTCTACAAATTTTCCCTCTAGGTAACTCAGCAAACATTGAAAATAGGGATCGAAAAAATAAATTTTATGACTCATGGTTTGTAAACTGTTATGGCTAAGCTGTTTATTGCCCATTCTACATTTTGGTCATCTGTTAGTCTTGATACCTATTACATAGTGAAAAATATTTTTCAGCAAAAATTGTTAAATGATATTATTTATCAATATTTCTCCTTAAAAATACCCTTTATTTGAATGTTTCCTGATTGATGGTTTTATTTTAACATCTCAAACTGTATTTAGTATCGGTCTTGATTGGTATTATTTGTAAACCTCAATCATACTTTCAAAAGATTCTGCATTCTCTTTACAGTAGAATCTCATAAACCCGGCATTCAGAAACCCTGCATTCTCAAAATCTCGGCACTTTTTTGAACGTTATATGTAAAAAATCCTAATACTCTAGAAATTACTTTAGATGATGTACACTTATCTATTTTCATTATTGCGTTTACCTCATTGGAACATGTTTAGATTCGTGGCGATAGCAATTGTTTTTTGTTAATGTAATTAGTACTTTTGTTAAATTTTATTTTGAAATGACTTCAAAAAAAGAATACAACCAGTAAGTGGTGTTACAAAATGTAAACAGAAAAATCTCACAATTGAAAAAAGTGGAATTACTAAGAAAACTTGAAAAAGGTACTTCAGTGAAGAGACTTTGGGAAGAATATGGCATTAGTAGTTCCACTGTGTATGACTTAAAGAAGAAAAAAAATGGAAATATTGAAATCTTATGCAGAGAGTGATACACCTAAAGCTATGTGTAGCCATGTCCCAGGTAAATATTGTTTGAGTGGTTTTGTCAGCGAAGAAGTGAAGGTGTACCTATTTCAGGCCTAATGCTGATACAACAAGCGAAAATTTTTCACAATAGCAAAAAGTGGTAGAAGGTGACATTGAAAACTGGGTTGATATTGACATTGATGCACCTGTCGTACTTCAGATGATGTGAAATAGTGGACATGGTTTTGAAACCTGAGCATGAAAAAGATGAAGAAAATGAAAGTGATGATGATCAAGAGATAGTTAAGGAAAACCTTCAAAAGATCGCTGTATACAGTTGGTCACAGATACAATATCTGCTTTAGAACAACCCTCTTGCATTTATTTTCAAGAGATTATGTGTTTGTATCGAATACAAGATAAACTTATGAAGGAAAAATCAAAATGCATGAAGCAAACTAGTTTGTCTGATCTGTTTAAAAAAGATTCTCAGAATAATGTGTGATGAAAACAATGTTGTAAATGTGTAATAAATATGCGTTTTATTTCACGTTCGTTATTTACTTTTTAATGGTTCTTATATAATTTCTCATTTTAATGCATGTATAAGCAATAGTCTTTGCTGAATATGGGTTCCCTTTTAATTGCTATTCATCATTTGAATTATATAATCAATTACCAAAAATGTACATAAGGATTTTTTATAAATTTTCAAAAACCCAGCAAATGCTAGGCCCCGAGGTTGCCGGGTTTATGAGGTTCTACTGTATTTATATTGCATAATGTGGCAAATATGACAATCTGATTGCTACATGTTAGGCAAGTGTCAAGATCCTATTGCCCTAACTTATCTATATATGTAACTAGGGACCAAAAATCTCATCCATCATGTAGCGTTAACTGAAAATACTTGGATAAGGTCAAATATAGGATTTAGATTTTTTTAAATTTGCCTCATATTTGTGAATTTCAATAATTATAATGTTACTTAAGAATTACTATAATGTCACAATGAAATATTATGAATAGGATATTTTCTTTGTGTTGTCACTAATAAAAAATATCTAAGTTGTAATTTTTGAAATGCTGCCTCTACATAACAGTAAATTTCAAACTAACCAATGCAATAACATACATTTTTATTCTTATAAAATTGAGCTTTTCTATTGTCAAGGGCAAATTGAGATTGTAAGAAACTAGTTTAAACATTTTATTACTTTACCTAAGAGATATAAAATGCACTGCTGGCAGATTAGCACTAAAATAAAAACAAAAAGGTTTCCGTTATTTGTAAAATAAAAAAATATGTAATGAAATTTGCCATGTATATGAGGGTCATTCAGAAAGTAACAAGATTGATGCTTCTGCATGCAAAATACAAACAGTGGGCTCAACTTACCATTACTGGCCTTCAAACTAGTACTTTCCCTAAGTTTCAATACATTGGTTTCAAACGTGTTCAAAATCATTTACTGAAAGGGTATTCAATAGTGCTGACCACAGAGGAGTTTTTTTTTTAAAATAAGTTGCAGGGTGTTTAGTGAATGGCTCATCAACTCAATCCCCATGCTGCTTGTGCAACATGAGTGTGTTGCTCAGGGGCATTGTTGTGAGGGAGGGCCCATCCAGAGTTTTTTGGGTTGAATTTTATGCTTCAAAGGACCCCTTAGAATGTCATCCTTTAGTGATCATCAACCCACCTTCCCTTTTATCAAAGAAAATCAAGTGCATCACCTTGGCAGCACTTACTTGAATCTATGCCTTCTTGGTATGAGGAGAATGCTTCTATCGAAGGTTTTCCTGCTTTATTTCTGGGTCGTAATAATGAAACCACGTTCTCATTGCATATCACTAAGCTGTCCAAAAAGTGTGTGTAGCACGTCAAAATGACTAATTATGAGCCGGTTCGTTTTTTGGTCATTAGAAAGCAACCATTTTGTAGTCACCTTTCTGAAGCCAAGAACTTAGTGAATAATTTTGAGTCACTGAGATATGTGATGCATTTGCAGTTTTTTAAATATTTAGTAATTCGTTGCTCCTCTATGATCAGTTGTTCAATCTTTTGTTGATTTAATCATATGTCAATGTTCTATGTGGATGGTCTCCCCGATCGAGGCTCATTTTCCAAGGTCCTCATTTCAGCTTTCAATTTTTTGTGCCATTCAAATACTTGAGTTCTTGACAGAGCATATTTTGTGAAGGTTATTTCGATCATTTAGAACGTTTCTGTGGCAGATTTTCCAAGACATATGCAAAACTTACTCGCTTCCTGTTGCTCAAACATCTGCATGCAGCAGCTTCTGTGCTAGCACTGAAGCGAGTCAGGTGCACTCGTGCATGTTCAGACATGCAACAAGTTCAGAGCTATCAATGAATAATATAGGTGCGAATATCTAAGCTGAATGGTTCCCTTTTGAGAGCATCAGTCCATTTACTTTCCAAATGCCCCTCATATGTCTGCTATATAGTGTCAGTGCATTTTCTTTTACAGGAACACCATTCTGGAACCTTTATTGCAATAAAATACTAATTTGCATAACCTAAAACAAATCAAACAAAGTCATTTGCAATGTAATAATGTTTTACTCATATTGTACAATCTCACATTTCTCCGCTAACAAATTATATTCAGTCTCTATTTTTTTCAACACTCACCTCTATCGTGTTCTGGAACCTTTTCTGATAGAAAAAAGCACTGGATTGAGTTTGGGTTACCAGACATCCAGTTTTTCCCGGACATGTCCTCTTTTTAAGAGCGTCAGGGGGCGTCCGGGCGGGATTTTGATTACTGTCCGGAATTGACTTAATAAAACTTATTTTAAAAATATCTGCGCAGCTTTTATCCCACAAACACAGAAAAGAGTTTTAATGCTCTAAAAATGTTAGAACTTCAAAAACAGTCTTCGACTTTGACATTTCGGACATACTTCCGGAAAACCACAACTGAACACTGCCACGGCAGTATGAAGAGATTTTACACGACGGTAGTATTACGGTAGTAATTACACTGCCACGACAGCACTGTCAACTATCTAGCTAGACCTAATAGTGCGGTAGTCCTGCCTTTTGATGAATTTTCCGTTTTTCAGTGGATGAACTTGAAAAATGGTTTAAGTTGGGATAAAATTCTGCCCTCGTTATCTTATTTACAACAGAAGGGTGTTGATATTGATGATTCAAAATTTTTTGACCAATGGCGCAACTTAAAATCTTTCATTGAAAATAATGATGATTTTTGTAATAATACTGAAATAATCATGAAAAATGTAATTACTTTTTTAATGAATATAAAAATATTGAATTATTTTCAGAATTATTAAAGTAGGCAATGTTCTTTTTTGCTTTAGCAGGACAATGTTAATGTTGAGCGTATATTTTCATTCATAAGTGCACAGTGGACGAAGGAAAGAAATCGATTGAATGTAGATTCAATTAAAGGAATACTATTAATGCAATATAATTTTTTAAATCTCAGTTGTGAGCAGTTTCATGAATATCTTTTGACAAAGACAGATCTAAATTTGATTGGAAAATCTGATAAATATAACATAATTGAAAAAGAATAAAACTTTTAATAATTTTGTATATTATGATGTTTTTAATTATATGTTTTAAAATTTTTTGTTATTATTTCTGTTTTCATTGTTGTACCCAATGTTTCGATATTAGATTTTTTGTAAACTGTGTAATTTACGTACATTAAGAAAACGTATCCTATATATAAAAAGTGTCCTCTTATTCAAACAAAATGTCCTACTTTTATCCTACATTTTCATCACCTTTGTCCTACATTAACCTCAGAAAATCTGGTAACCCTAGATTGAGTTATTATTTAATTGATAATAATACAAAGGTTGGGTTGGGTTGTTTTGTTATTATGGCTATTTGTTTTCATTCCAGTCACAGGGTAATTGTGGTTATTTTATTTTGAAATACTATTTAATGTTTTACATTTTTTCTCAATTTGATGAATGAAAAATATTTGCATTTAATTTGTCTATACAAGTTTTTTAATTTATTTTTATAATCCCTTGACAGCTGCCGGTGTACATTCTTCAAACTATATTTGATCGCAACATGATTTACCGGTTAATGAAGCTGGGTAGGAACAAATATAACTGTGACTGTAATACTTTTTATGAACTTAAGGTAAGTCACATTTCTGGTGTAATTAATTATATTGCAAGAATATATTACTGCCTTAACTTCTACTACTGCTACCTTTTTCCCTTCACTTTTTGCCCCCTACAACTTAACTGTAAAATTACACATTTAGGTTTTACTACAAGCAATATGGAAATAGCGTTTTTTGGTTTTGCATAGTGGTACTGTTGTTTACTTTTGAAAATGCATATCCCTACCAAGGTGCCACCAATAAACCTGGGTAATATAATTTCTTTTTAGCGATTTTTTTTACAAATTGCTTATGTAGTCACTTTGTGTCTGTCCATCCATCTGACTGTGCAGGAGATATCTCTGAAATGGTTCAAACTAGATAAACCAATTTTTCAGAATAATATAATAAGTTACACTAGCGCTGCAGGCATAAACTCGCAGAAGTAGGTAGAAAGAATACGCCGACTAACTGATAACTATAGTTCAACATCTACTGAGGGTTTGCTGACTGGAAAATAGGTAGGTGCAAGTTTGCTCCTTTTTCCTCATCCACTTCAAGGAATTCGGAATGGTGAGATTGTCTTGCGAATGAAAGATTTCATCGTTCGAAAGAAAGACGGAAATCCACATCTCAAGTGTTTGGACTCGTTTGTTCCTAGCCTTCCAATATTTACTCGCTAGACGATACGCCAAAAAAAAAACTCCCCATTCCCATAGGGAAGTTCCTGTTCATAGATGAACAAATAGTTCGTGAAGCTCCGCATTGGTGCATAATATTACGTCAAAAACAGTGAAGTGCGGACGAAGTGGCATATTATTATAACAAAAACAGTTAAGGAATTAACAAAAGAGGACTATCGATGAGGAGATTTCTGCTAGTATCGGCATAAAGAGATCATCCAATAAATAGCATCACATAGGAGGGAGAGGTGAATCTGAACCAAATTCTAAAATCCCGTCTTCTCACTCTTCTAATTTATGAGAGAATGTAATTATTTTTTGTCTTAATACTTTTAAAATGTATATTAATTAAGTATTGTAATTCATTAAAAGGTTCAAGAAGATGGAAACAGAAAAATCTGATGATTTTCTGACATTCTCATTTTCTGAAATATCTGAAATAACAGCATAACTTCCAAGCAAACCAATGTAAATCAGTACACAGTTATTAAATGATTGACTATGTAACTTCCAATCAACATAAATACAGTCAACGTAAATCGTGGTATTACTGTATCTGGAACAGGGGCATCAACTAATCTGAGTCTGCACGCTTAATATGACACTGAAGCATTGTACAGAATATGCACATGGTGGAGAGAAAATGGGGTTATAAGTAGTGGATTACCAATTGGAAGTCGAGCGATTAGTCAACTAATCTGAGCAGGGCCGGCGCCAGGGGTGAGGCGTTGAGGCAACTGCCTCAGGTGGCACATAGCTTGGGACAGCATTTTCAGGCGCATATTGAGAAAAAAATCAACCGCCATTGTGGATGTGAGAAAAAGAAAAGGGTGTCCATAGACCAAGGCAACCGGGGACAGATTAAGGTATATAATCACTTGATGAAGACTGCTCGCACAACCTCCTTTTACTCCTCTTGCGACCCCCAAGGAGGTTACAGCCCACTGTTTAAGAAATGCTTCTCTAAGTAAAACTAAAATAATGACCGCGAAAGTTTTTCTTCAAACACTACAAATGAAAAACAGAGCAATGCTTTCCTTTTTATAAATATTGAAAATGTATATCACAACATTTTCTTTTATGAATTACAACGGTATTCTTCACATTTTTTTCTTGCAAAGGAACATAAAACGTCAAATCATTATTTGATATTGCTCACTAGAACGGAAGGAAAGAGGTGCTATTGTTTGCCTGTGATTCTTTCCAATTCCCTTCCAACTATGATAACGCTCATTTGCACATATGATTTATCCACTTTCCATAGTAAAGTCAGCATTTTCCTTTATTGTATACTAGCGTAAGTGCCCGTTGAATTTCAACGGATTTAATGAATCTAAATTTTCGTCAATGCAACGTAAAAATCGCAAGAATAAAATTGTGCACTGTTTTAACCATCGAATATTTGTATATTATAAGTGTTTTAATTAATTAACTAAAATCTCACAGAAATTCCTTGTGAATAAAATAGTACCTTTCTTACTACTAAAATAGCCATTGTTATTAGTTTTAAATTGATTATAGCATTAGGATTTCAATTTCATTAAATAACCAGAATTCCGGTTCCACAAAATTGGTTCAATCTTCAATTGCCTCTGATAATACTTTAAATAGATTTTGGAATATAATGTACCTTAATATCGTTTAGCATCCGCTCAGCACTCTTGCCTTCTCGTTTTCCAAAATAACCACTTTCACCAGTTTTAAATTGATTTCAAACTTAGAAGAGAACTTGATTCAATTCAGTTAAAATAACCACATAACAAACTTCTTATTCCAAAGAAAATCCTTTTATAATATGCAATGGTAACCTAGAATTAATTCATTCTGAAAAGTGAATAAAAGTACCATGTACATATATTTCTTTCAACTAAAATAGCCACTCTTAACAGATTTTAATGGATTAATGCATTAGCATTTCAATTTCATGAAATAAGCAGAATTCCGGTAACAAAAAAATTTGTTCAATCTTCAATTGCCTCTGATAATACTTTAAATAGATTTTGGAATAAAATGTACCTTAATATCGTTTAGCGTCTGCTCACCACTTTGGACTTCTCAGTTTCCGAAACAACTTTCAATAGTTTTAAATTGATTTTTGCTTTGAAATGGTACTTTCCTGTTAACGGGAATACCTCAAAAAATAAACCAGTATTATTGTGATATATTGTGATATTTTGTTTGTTAACAATGCGTAACAAATCTCGTTAAGATATTTACGTTGATCCCTTAATGATGAATTTGTAAAGCTTGCCGAGGAGTGAAGAAGAAGCTGTATCTTTGCTTCAAGACCATGATATTTATCTAAAGGGCATATTATGAAACTTTACTTCTGAGACAAAATATTTTGGAAATGCAACGCTATTTTAAATGCCATAAAGACATATTGGCCCCCTAGTAACATAAATTTAATTGTATTAGTAATTATGTTGCTTTTATTAATAAATAAGTTTCAAAAAAGTGTGATTTTTAAGTAATTCCCCCGTTATTACGCATTGTTAACAAACAAATACGTCGTAACATATCACAACAATACGTGTTTATTTTTTGAGGTATTCCCGTGAACAGGTAAGTACCCAAAATACTTGAGTCAATTCAGTACAACTTCCACTTTACATACTGTAAATTCCAAAGTAACTCCTTTTATAATAGACAATGCTAGCCTAAAATTAATTCATTCTGTAAAGTGAATAAATAAAGTTCTTTCTTTAAACTATAATAGCCACTGTTATTAGATTTAAATGGATTATAAGCCTTAGAACATACTCTGTAATAAATAAGCACCAAAATTCCTTTTATAAAACAAATCAATTCATTAAAAGATCCACTGTTGTTTCTTCGAAAATTGCCTGTTAACATTTTCAAATGACCTTTTAATTTTAATTGAATTTTAATTTATATTCGTTTCTAAACTTCGGCCATTGTTACAAAATTAATTTGAGGAATAACAATATAAATTCGTAAGCACGTATGGTTTACAAAGAATTTAATTTAAGAATGCTATTTATTTCCAATTTCTCTAAAATGACACTGTCGATACTTAAAATTTTTTATATTTACGTTAATATACTTATTTTCCACAAAACACGCCAATCTCTCCCCTTCCTTCCTCTCTCTCTCGTACTGAATCTAACAGTGATAATGGTCGACATAGCAACATCACGTTATAATGGCGAGATTTCCACAAAATATGCAAATTAAACGTTTAACATGGAATATTTCGAACTGTGGGCGAAAAAAGATGAACGGAATAAGAAACTTTATAACTTTTTCTTCAAAATGGTTCAAATCCAAAGGTTGTCTGTTAATTTCTTCTAATTTTAATTTCCAAATGAATAAAAGCCTGCACATCGAAAAATCTCGTTTTACATGTTAAGTAATGGGAAAAGGAAATGCCTCTCTTGGAGACGAACCAAGGAATTTTTTCGCGATTTAAATTCGTCATCACCTGAAAAAGTGTTAATCAAGCATTTCTACCAAATTTCGAGTTTCTATCATTATTATTTCTCGAGTTATTAGCGTTTGCATAGCGTGATCAACCAACCAACCAACGGATGACGGCTATTATTATATAAAATTATCTAGTACCATTTATTGTTGTGCACTTTCATTGCTAATTTTTTATTGGATGTTTGGATGAGTAAATTTCAGTAAGGTTGTTGTATTTGATTTTCAGGCCTGGGTTGTGCAAAATAAGAAAGGTATTCATGACAATGAAGAAATGGTATGCGATTCAGATGAGCCTCCAGTTAAAGTAAGTGCCCTTCTTACTGTACCTTCATATTTTAAAAATTAGTTATCTCCCATAATGTTTAAAGTGACCATTTGGGAAGAAACTATGTTTTCTGTCATGATGTCATCTAAGGCATTTCCACTTCTATGTCTCCTTGACTCTGTTCTGATTGGCTTTCTATCTGTCAACACAATAGTAAATTGAGGAATACTAGAAGTAGGAAAATTAGAATTTATATTCTTTTGTACCTTATATCTTCATAATATTTTTTTCATAGTTATAGCATGAGCACTCACTTTATTTTATTTTATCTACTTCACCTTTTAAGAGCAGTGATTGGAAAGTAAGAATACAAGGGCTCTAATTTTTTTCTAACATCTGTGAGTGGCATTCCCATCGAGCTTGCCAGCATTGATGCACAAAAGCTATGTGCAATTGCAGTTCCCAATGGAAAATTGCATAGAATATGGTCTTGCAAGAAAGTGCAAAATATAGTTCAGTTTTTATGGGCTAAACACTTGCCAGTAGCAGAGATTCTTGGACAACTTGTTGAGGTCTATGGTGACAGGGAAATGAACCATCAGATAATCACAAAATGATGTAGACAGTTTAGTGCTGGGAGAGTCGATGTTCATGATGACATTTGAAGAGACCAGCCGAGTACTTCTAACATCTTGGTGGTGGCAAATTTCATTTGGTTTAACATGCAGTTCACTTTTGGCTCAATGCACAAAGCTCCGATTTCTATGCTACCAGTATACAGTGTGTTCTCTATTAACGTCATCAATTTGTTCTTGAAATTCACAATGTTGAACGAAACAACATTAAACGAATCAACAATTCCCATAAGAACCCCTGTTGTACAATATAACCGGTTCCAAAATCTCTGACTCAACACCCCTCAAAAACCAAAAAGACATAATATAAAAATTTGAAGATAGAATAAATAAAACATTTACAGGCAGACCTTGTCTTTCACAGGGGTTACGTTCCTGAAAACAGTGTGAAAGAGAAGTACATAATTAAGGCAATGGGAAATATGTATAGGGTTTGGTTCCCAACCCAGCAAGAACGGATCATTTGTCCTCTGTATTGGTGACCACAGAAAAATAGAGAAAGAGATGGAAAAATGAACTTCAATGAAAGAGGGACTTAAACAAGATAAAAGAACATGAAAAAAGTATCAGAAAATAAAATTTTATTTAAGTTCCATAGTAGTTGCCTAACTTGCAGGAGTTAATTTTCAAATACAGCAGATCTCGTCTTTCTCGGGGCATTACGGTCCTGAAAACTCCGCAAAACTCCACCAATAATAAATGATGCATAAAACACAAAGCTTAAGCTTTTGAACTACGTGAAACCTGAGCAAATACCCCAATGATCCTGAATAGGAAGGTTCAAGAGTTGAGGGTTGAGTCTTTCTTCTAGGGACTTCCCTGTCGTCAAAAAGAAAGAAAGCTCCTGAACAGTGATACCAGCTTATATTTTGCAAATTTTCATGTATGAAGGGGCACAAAATTGTGGGAGGATATTTATAAGTATATATAAGACACGTGTATCTATTTTTTTTTAAATAATGCATATACATTACATTATTGTACTTATGTAATTATTTTTACATATTAGAATAACGCAACAATATTTTTCAGGGCTATAAGAGAAAATGTGAGAAAAATGCAATTCATTCAACATATAGAAAATTTTGCATAGCCTTTTCCGTGATTTTTCCAAGACAGAGCGAAACATAAGACCGCAAAAGACAAAACTGGTCACAAATGCAGAACCTCGAAAGATCGAACATGCAAAAGATGAGGTCTACCTGTATTTAGTTGTTTTTATTTAACTACGGATTTTGTTTATTCACTTCGTCGAGCCACAGCTGATACAAACAAAAATAAAATCGAGAAACATTAAACTCAAGTTATTCTCTTCGAAATTGTTTAATTTTGTCCGAGCCCTTCAGAATTGTCCTTACCATCGTAGCTGGCAACCCAAAAACTCTCCCTATGTCTGCAACTCATTCACGGCGCATAACAATATTATGTTTTTGCTCCAAAGTGCAATGTTTTCTCTGCTGACCTACTGCCATATTCACCACTTCTCTTGGGACCCATTTCAACAGAATATCACCATGCAATTATAGCAAATTTAATAAAAATACATCAATCCAGAATGCTTTCCCCACTCAAATAAGGCGATTAGCAGCAATTTTTGCAACAGCTTCGCAGCTATTTTTGTGCGTCATTTCAGCGCCGAGTCAGGGCGATGTTAACTCAAATCATGGACGACGTTAATGCGAATATGGATATTAATTTTTGAACGACGTTAACATGAATCGACATCAATCGAGGCATTGTTAAGCCGAGGACACACTGTAATTTGATTACATATTATAACAAATTTCTCAACTGCTAAGAGAACTAAGTGAAAAAATAGTTTATTAATGTAAGTTTAAATGTACGAGGGTGTTTCAATAAATAGGGTAACACTATCTCTTGCGTCAAATGTTTTATGACCCCAAAGGATTTGAATATACCGCGCTATTTTATATGTTGCCTCCTTTCTCCCAAGGCAGTAGGGTAGCGCCACTTGTCCGTCATAACCGGCAAACAACAGATACAAAATGGCTGGCCTTACGGTAACGTGGTCAAATGTTGAGGTGTGTAGTGTGATAAGATTTCTGCGGTTGAAGGGCACAACACCAGCTGAAATTCATCACCAAGTCGTAGAGGTGAATGGATCCAGTGTCATGTCACGGAAGCAGGTATGGATTTGGTGTAAAGCCTTCGATAACAGCAGAACAGATGTTAACGATGAGCAGCGACCCGGGCGCCCAAGCACTTCCTCTACGGATGAAAATGTTTGCTGCATTGAAGGAATGATTAGGGAGGACAGACGCATCCAACTCAGTGTCATTGCAGTGGAGCTCAATATCTCACTTGGCTCCGTACACAGATTGTCCATGAACAACTTGGGTACCGTAAAGTTTGCACCCATTGGGTACCGAAAGAACTCTCAAATGAACACAAATCCACATGGATGGGACCCTCATGCACTTGGCGCATTACCATGAAGAAGGGGTGTCTTTCCTGCATCACATCATTACAGGAGATGAAACATGGGTGCATCATGTGACACCATAATCGAAGAAATCATCCATGGTATGGAAACACCCTACATCTCTTTCCACAAAGAAATTCTAGACAACTCCATCAGCAAAGAAGATCATGACAACAGTCTTCTGGGACCACAAGAGCATGATTCTTGTTGATTTTCTCAGACGGGGAGACACAGTAAATGCTGATCATTACTGCATCACTCTAGACTGGCTCCAGCAGGCTATTTGTTGGAAACGACCTGGTCTGCTGCACCAAGGTGTAATCTTGCTGCACGATAATGCCAGGCCACACACTGCCAACCGCACCCGTGAGCTCTTAAGGCACTTCAGATGAGAAGTGCTGGACCATCCACCTCATAGCCCTGACCTGGCACAATGATTTTTATCTCTTCGGGCCCTTGAAAAACCACTTGGCCTGTAAGCGCTTTGCAACCGGTGATGAACTGCAGGAAGCAGTAACTTCCTGGCTCCAGGAGCTTGACACCGGTTTCTTCTACGCTGGGTTCGATGCTCTGGTGTCACGCTGGAATAAATGCTTAGACAAGGGCGGCGATTATGTTAAAAAATGATATGGTTCAAGCCCTATATTTGGTTGTGTAACAAGATTTGAATAAATCCTTGCACCACGAAACATCTTGTTACCTTATTTATTGAAACACCCTCGTACGTTATATTCATATGCAAATAAGATATCATTTGCAAAATACAAACCTCATATTATTACTTTCCAGTCACCTCACTTATATTGTAAGGAATATTTCTATGTATTCATTATGCATGGCTACATTTGTTTCTTTCAATTTCATTCAGTTTACAAGGATAAGTTAGATAAAGGAAAACCTGTGAGAGGTGGAACACAGAAAAATATCAAAGCCAGAAATTAAAAATATATAATGCTCCTAAAACTGTTTTTCACATGAATGTAATTGCAGAAAGAGAATACCTAGATCTAATATTATGATAACATTCAATTCAGTACCTGTTGCACGTTTCTTGCAAATCTGAGTGATATTGTCTTGAGGATAGCTGCCTATCATGTTTAAAGCAATGCAATGGAATTGTATTTATTGTATGTTGGTGGTTGGTGTTGATGTGTGATGTGTGATGTGCCTAATATGCTTCTTATATTTTTAAATTTATCCAAATTAGAAGATTTTTATGTTTATTCATAACATTTTGTTATAGATAATTGATCTTCAGAGGGAGAAGGTTTGCCTGCACAAAACTGATTGGATGGACTATCTGCCTGTTGTTGTTGTGGCTGAGGTTCTTTTACTTATTGCCCTGGTCACTAAGGTTTCCTATGATTATTGGATATTCAAGACAAAAGGTTATTTGCCCTGGCCTGCCTCTCGCACCCCGAAGTTGCCCTGCTGTGACTGGGCATTTGATGCCTAACACTCGATATATTGTATTTTATGTACAGTGATAAATAAATTGTTTTGTGAATTTTAGTAGCAGGTATTTCTTTGAACATGCTTGACAGTATGATGGTTTAAAGTATACAGTAAATCCTTATTAATACAAGCGCCTCTGCTTGCATACAAAATACAGGCAGCATACACTTAATGTCTAGTCAGAGATGGCAAATACATGGCACGCATGCCAGAAATGTCACGCAAGCAATTTTACTTGGCATGCGTAAGCTTGTATTTTCTGTATAAAATATGAAGTTTATTAGAGAAGGAGTAAACTAGTGGTACGCAAAAATATTCTGATGGTTCACATTACTTAACTTAGCATGCGACTCAAAAATCATTTGCCATCTCTGGTCTAGATTATGTTCTGTAAAACCAAGATGTTAAGCAGATGTACGTACGAGGGTGAATCAAAAAGTTCCCAGAAGATGGCTCTAGCACCATTCCTGAGTTCCAAACAATAACAAACCATTGTTGCCCGAAATCAGCATAAACTTAACTATAAGAATACATCATTCAATAAGATTTCATTTATCAGGTATAATATAACATCTGCTTTCTAAAACTCCAAATTCATGACCATGGATAGCTTGAAATTCGAGATTCGAGCAAATGTTAAGTTTTTGACAAAACTCGGTATGAAACCAACTGACATTGTTCGAGATTTGCAGAAAGTTTACGGGGTTAATGCACCAAGGAAAACAACAATTTATGAATGGGTGAAACGGTTTAAGCTTGGGAGAGATGACATTGAAGACGACCATCGCAGTGGGAGACCATCAACGTCAATAAAGGAGGAAACTGTGGCTGCTGTCCAGTCGATATTGGAGGAAGATAATGATGCTGGTTTCTATAACAGTTTGTTTAACAACAAATAACAATAACAATGATAACAGAAACAGGAGAGGGAAATGCAGGATACGACAGAAAGCTGGTGCTCGCGCGTGGATGACTCGGCGTCACTGGTTCCCTTCCGTGCTGCCGGGGGCGAGGTCCTGCAGCAGGAAAAAAGATCTCCACACACAGTCGCTCAGCAGCCAAGGCATGCGCAGAGAAACAATCTCGTAGTGCCTGCAGTTTTAATAGTTGTAATTATGACTTGTATGCAAAAATTGTAATAATTGAGCATATGGTCAAGGTATGCATTGAGAAACAATGTCGTTGACTGGCAATTTTAATATGTAATTGTCATTACGACTTAATTGCAAAATTGTAATAATTGAATATAATCAGATAGTAAATATGTTAAAATGACTGCTTTAAATATTTTTACTTAAATACAGAGTCGTCTTATATTTAGAGTAATCTTATATTCAGATAAACACAGTATGTTTAAAAGGGCTTACAGAAAATTCACCGACCACAATTCACCGAAACACAATTCACCGACCTCAATTCACCAATTTACAATTCACCGAAATCACAATTCACCGAATCGCAATTCACCGAATCACAATTCACCAAAAAGTAAATTCACCGAACCACAATTCATTGAATGTATTATTCATCGAAATTTCCAATTCACTTTATGAAGATGAGGGGAGAGCGGAAGTAATATAAACGGAATGTTGGCAACAATAATAAGTAACAATAAACCATTAACGTTTAAGGAGGAGTGGGTATGGGAGGAAAGAAAGAAGATGAAATGGCATAACAAAATGAAATACTAGCATCATGGATGTCATTTGACTGCAAATAACTGGTACATGAATAATAAATAAACAAATTACACTCACGGGAGTAGGGGGAAGAGAGGGGGAAGGTTAAACATATAAAAACGGAATACTGACACCATGGGTGTCATTCGATTGAAAATAACTCGTAGATGACTAATAAACAATAAAAAAACAAATGATGCACTCAAGGCTTATGGTAGGGGGAGGAAAGGGAGAAGGTTAAACATTTAAAAACGGAATACTGGCACCATTGGTGTCAATCGATTGCAAATAACTCGTAGATGAATAATAAACAATAAACAAAGGACGCACTCAAGGCTTATGGTAAGGGGAGGAAAGGGGGAAGGTTACAGATTTAAAAACGGAATATTGGCACCATTGGTGTCATTCGATTGCAAATATCTCGTAGATGAATAATGAACAATAAATAAAACAAATGACGCATTCCTGGCTTATGGTAGGGGGAGGAAAGGGGGAAGGTTAAACATTAAAACACGTAATACTGGCACCATTGGTGTCATTCGATTTCAAATAACTCGTAGATGACTAATAAACAATAAATAAACAAATGACGCACTCAAGGCTTATGGTAGGAGGAGGAAAGGGGAAAGGTTAAACATTTTAAAAGGGAATACTGGCACCATTGGTGTCATTCGATTTCAAATAACTCGTAGATGACTAATAAACAATAAATAAACAAATGACGCACTCAAGGCTTATGGTAGGAGGAGGAAAGGGGAAAGGTTAAACATTTTAAAAGGGAATACTGGCACCATGGGTGTCATTAGATTGCAAATAACTCGTAGATGAATAATAAACAATAAATAAACAAATCACACACTCAAGACTTATGATAGGGGGAGGAAAGGGAGAGGTTAAACATTTAAAAATGAAATACTGGCACCATGGGTGTCATTAGATTGCAAATAACTCGTAGATGAATAATAAACAATAAATAAACAAATCACGCATTCAAGGCTTATGATAGGGGGAGGAAAGGGGGAGGTTAAACATTTAAAAACGGAATACTAGCACCATGGGTGTCATTCGATTGCAAATAACTCTTAGATGAATAATAAACAATAAATATACAAATCACGCATTCAGAGCTTATGGTTGGGGGATCGATTGATCGAATCGATCGGAATCTTTATAGGATTTGAACTTATCGAAAGGATGTTGATTTGAATGTCGGATCCAAAAAGAGATATTTGTGATCGCATATACGTTGCAAAGTCAGTCTTTCACTCCAGGATCCGCTCTTTGACCCATTCGGTATATCTTTTCGAATTTGCTCCTCAGATTAGTACTTCTGAGAAAGGCAAGCAAATCTTGTTCTTGAGTTCTGTAAACATATTGTGGAAACAGACAACTGACGTCAATTTTTACTGAAGAATGAGGGACACGTGCAATACTAGAAGCTGGGGAATCCGGAAGGTGAGAATTGTGGGGGCTTGGTTGTCTCATCCGTTGGGAGCCAGGGAGAAGGCAGCGGAGAACGCGCAGAAGTGCAGAAGGGAATAAAAGAAGAATGGGAAGGAGACGTAAAAGGACTTAAAATCAACAAACTAGAAGGTAAGGGACTAAAGATTCTCCAGGTTAATTGTCGAAGTGTTAGATGTAAACGAGATAATTTTCTGTCTTTAATTGAGGTTTGTAAACCAGATTGTATCATAGGCACAGAATCTTGGTTAAATCAAGACATATACTCAGCAGAAATTTTTCCAACAGGCTTTACAGTGTATAGAAGGGACCGTAATGAAAGAGGGGGAGGAGTCTTTATTTGTATAAAAAGTGAAATTATGAGTAAGTTAGAGTGGAAAAGTGTGGAATATGAAATGTTATGTGTCAAGTTATATTATGGAAACTGTAAAAAAGGAATTGATATCATAGGTGTCTATAGGAAACCTAATAACGAAATAACTATGCTGGAGGTTCTGGCTGATAAGTGTTCGGAAAAAGTTGACAGTTATACGTTAATTGCCGGGGACCTAAACCTCCCCCACGTTCGATGAGATGGGGAAACGGAATGTGAAGGGAAATTTCAAATTATTGTTAATAGGCTAACGCAGGAGGAGGGTTTTACTTAAATAGAGGATGAACCCACGAGGGGACAAAATATTTTAGATGCTTTTCTTTTAAGACCTTGCATAAAACCCATAAACTTGGAAATAATTCCTGGGTTAAGCGATCACTCTGCAGTAAATATAATATTAGAAGATTTTGAGACACAAGCATTTAGTGAAATGATTACTCCCATTTGGTGAAACAAAAAAGGGAACGCTGAAGGTTTCAAAATATTTTTAAGGGAAGCTTATCCACAGTGGGCTGGAACAGGGGCAAATATAAATGATATGTGGCTAAGATTTAAAGATATAATTTTTGAGGCACTATTGAAATTTGTTCCAAAGAAAATTATTAAAAATAATAGTGATCCTGAATGCTACAATGGGAAAATTAGGAGGTTAAAACATAAAGCTAGAAAAGTTTATAATAAAAGATTTTTAGGAGATGCATATCGTTGTGAGTACAAAAACATAATCAAAAATTTAAACACTGAAAAAAAGAACGTGAGGGAAAAATATTTGCTGGGAATTCTAGATAAGAAGAATACAAATAAATTTTACAAATATATTAGAAAGAAAAAGGACAACAGGGAAGAGGTAGCCATGATTGAAGACAAAAATGGTACAATTGTTTTTGAGGATGTGGGTATAGCCAATGTCTTGTATGCAAAAGTCTTTAAAGGAAGCGAGAGTGAGGCTGGAAATATAAATGTCATAGAAGAAAATAAAAAATCTACACCTGATGAGGCAGGATTAAGAGCAAAAAACGTAGCCTATATTAAAGTAACAGATTGAGAAATACTCTAAATTATTTCAAAAGAAAGGTCAAATAAATCAGTAGGACCAGATAATACATCAATAGATGCTCTAAAACTAGGTCAAGAAGCAGTGATCCCATATTTTAGAACCCTTTTCAATGTGTCAATCAATAACCAGGCACTACCTTCTGATTGGAAAGAAGTTAACGTTATTCCGGTATTTAAAGGTAGAGATAAATCAAAAGCAGAAAATTACAGACCAATAAGTCTAACGTCGGTAAAATGTAAGATGATGGAAAAAGTGATAGCTCAATATATCCGTAAATATTGGGACGACAAAAATTGGCTGTTTAAAAACCAATATGGTTTTAGGAAAGGGCACTCCTGTGAGATGCAACTAGTAGGCTTATATCAAGATATTGTTGAAGTCATTGATGCAGGGGAAGAAGTCGATGCAGTAGTCATAGACTTTAAAAAAGCATTCAACGTCGTATCACGTCTGCTTATTTGAAAAAATAGATAAACTAGACAGACTGGAGAGTGAAGGGTTGGATAAAAGACTTTTTGAATGGGAGAAAGCAGAGGGTAAGAATAAAGCAAGCATATTCAGAAGACATAATTGTTACATCAGGCATTCCTCAAGGGAGTGTTTTGGGTCCATTGCTATTCCTGACTTACATTAATGACTTACACGAAAGTATAGACTCTGACTTATGGCTATTTGCGGATGATTGTATCATATATAGAAGAATAAGAGGAAGAGAAGATAAAGATATCTTACAAGACGATTTGGGTAAATTGGAAAACTGGATAAAAGTCAACAAGATGGACATTAACGTTAGGAAAAGTACACAAATAACTTTCACAAACAAAAAGAACACTGAATTAAGGAATTATAAATTACTCGGAGATTTGTTATTAAAGTGTGACAACATTAAATACCTGGGCCTGAACATATCGTCAAATCTAGGATGGGGCCAACATATTAAAAATGTGGTGAAAAAGGCCTTCACTGGATAATGAGGAACCTGGGAGGGAGTAACAAGAATACCAAGGAATTGGCTTACAAAAGTATAGTGAGGCCAATACTTGAGTATTCTACGAATGTATGGGATCCCTGCGAAACTACGTATGTAAATAAAATAGAAAAGGTCCAAAGAAAAGCTGCACGATATGTTCTGAATAAATTCAAAAGAAAAACTAGTGTATCAAAGATGATAGAATTATTGGGGTGGGAATCATTTCAAACAAGAAGGAAATTAAATAGGCTGTGTGGAATGTACAGGATCGTAAGTAACGAGGGGGGATGGAAAAATTTCAGTAGTAGTTTAGAAACTCCTAATTTTTTCAATAAAAATGATCGTAAATATAAAATCAAATACAAACCTCAAAGACTAGAAGTTGTAAAAAACTCCTTTCTGAACAGAGGTATTCAAGAATGGAATGAATTACCTGGAGATATCTTTGACCCCTTTCCTAAAAACCTGAATGACTTTAGGAAGAACTGCAAAAAGTATTTGGTCTAATTGATAAAATCATGAAATGAGTTATTAAACTGACATGGTGTTAATGTTTCTATTGTATCGTTACCACCAGGCCAAGAGCCTAATTGTAGTATGAATACGTAAATAAATAAATAATAAATATATATATATAGATTTTGTTGTACATACTCTGAAATGACCTTGGTCATATTTGTACTAATTTGATGTTAATAAACAAATATTTTATATTTTTTTAAATATTTGTTTTATTGTTAAATGATGAATTTTAAGTATTTTTATTATGTTTTAACCAAGAAAATTAACTTTTTATTTCATGGTGTGTCGCGAGAGCTGGATCATTTAAAAAGTGTCGCCAAAGCAAAAAGGTTGAAAAACACTGGATTAGAGGATTGGCACAGAGCTAAATAACAGTGCAGAATAAAACTAATTAGTACAATAATATTTTTCATGTTAAACAATTTTGAAATGATCCAAAAAGTAGAAAATAAAATTTTGGTCACTTCTGGCAAATTTTTATTGAACTCTAAAAGTTATTCGATATTTCAGTAAATGTAAAAATTATGTTTTTTGAGTTCAATAAAAATTTGTCAGAAGTGACCAAAATTTTATTTTCTACTTTTTGGTCCATTTCAAAGTTGATTAACATGAAAAATGTTATTTTATTAAATAGTTTTATTTTCCTCGTTTTTGGTCTTCATTAATTTCTTTATTTCATAATTCAATTAAAAATAACAGTTCATGTTTAATTATTAATGTGAAAAGATGGAATAGGTTTTTTGGTCACTTTTGAAATTTAAAGCTGGAAAACTTATTAGTTATTACGAATTTAAAAACTCAAAAGGTTTGACTGAAAAATAGGCATTGGAGCAAGAAAAATTCGCCTCTGATTAATGCAGGCAGCGAGAAAAAAATTTGTCCAGCGTGGGGTTCAAACCCATAACACTGAGATTAAGAGCCTGTCAGTGTTGAAAATAAATCATATAATAAATAATTAAATAAAGTAATAAATATCGGTGAAATCAAGTTATAATAAAAGTTGTTTAATAAAGGTGAACTGGGGTAATTAAGGTGAAAGTGGTTGATTATCTAATCATTCACTCTAGGTTGAAGCTGAATCAAAAGACTGGAGGCCTATCTACTAGGGACTCCAAAATACCTTGGTTCTGTCTTGGGTTCACTAAATTTCATATGCTATTGGGGCCCCTTCTCACTGAAGGCTGGCCCTGCCCTTGTGCACCATGCGCACCCTTATTTTGGGACCAGTTCAGAAGGAAAAAAATAAATTCGTGCTGGAATATGTTGACATCTAGGATTAAAAAGAAGGTCGACCTCTTAACTGATTCCTCCTCCCTGAAACAAAGAGTGCCCAAATTAAGCATCTTCTCCCTCCTGCCTGCGTGGTGCAATTTATTGGACAATATCTTTATGCAGATGCTAGCAGAAATCTCCTCCTCAGTAGTCACCACTGTTAAGGGAGCATCAGCGGCTCACGATGAATTCAGTGAACACAGATACCAACTTATTCCAGCAAAAGTATAGGTAGAAATTGATGATAAACTTTTAATGACATTATTTTGAGTAACAATTATAACTTTAAAATCCTATAAAAGGTATAGTTTTAATATTATAAAAATACAACATCATCTCAATCATCAAAATGTCCATCGTGATCTTGGAGATGCACGAACGGCAGGTTAAACTGCACATTTAAACATGTGCTTGGTTGTATGGATATGCCTATACTTCGTAGAATTCGTCGTCTTCTGTAAGTATAAATGTAAATGTGTTGCAGAAAATTTACTATCAAGACACAATTTATATAACCAGTTCATAAATCTTCCTGTATGATTCACAGTTGCTTTTTTTACCAACATTTTGGGAAAAATGTGCACATGAGTAAATACTATATACATATCATCATAGGTAGTCTGCCCGTAGACAGGTCCATGGCTAAACCTGGTTCTCCATATACTACTATTTTCCGCTGTCTTCTTTATGTCTTGATAGCTCTCTTTCCCTTTCAAGTCATCTACTAGCTGAAACCTTTTCCTACCTCTTTCTCTTTTTCCATCCAGTTTTCCTTCTAGCACTTCTTTAATCATGCTGTCTCTTCTCAGGTAATGTCCAATCCAGTTCGCCATCCTCTTTCTGATAGTCTGTATAATCGTTTGCCTCTCTCCTATTCTTTGTAGTACTTCCTCATTTTTCACCCTTTCTGTCCATTTTATCTTCAGCATTCTTCTCCATGTCTACATTTCGAAGCTTTCCAAGTATTTAATATCATTTTTCCTTAGGGTTCACATTTTTGCCCTATGTGAAGTTATACTCCATACATAGCATTTTATCAACTTCTTGCAGATTTCCTCTTTTATATTCTTCATTAGTAGTTTCTTTCTTCTGAAAGTTGCTTTTGCTTTCATTATTCTAGTGCTGATTTCATCGGTACATTTTGCTTCTGTCGTTATGATGCTTCCAAGGTATTTATAATCTGAAACTTGTTCTAATGGCTTTCCTCCAATACTTATGTTCAAATTTTCTTCTTCTTTCCTTGATATATGCATGACCTTGGATTTTTCTGTATTTATTTCCATACCGTATTTTCTACCTGTTATCACTAGTCTATTTATTATTTTCTGGAGTTCCTTTTCCTTTCTTGTTAGAAGTACTTGATCATCCATGTATTTCACTGTTCTTATAATCCTTCCTCCGATTTTGAAATCTCCTGTGCCTTCTAACACTTCCTGCATTAGCCTCTCTCCATATATATTGAATAGAATCGGCCGTCTTACTCCTCTACCGATATGTACTGTGCTGGTATCTGCATTCTCCAACCTGACCTTTACAACTTGATTCACATATAGATTCCTGATCAGTCTCCTGTCTTTCCAGTTTACACCTATATCCTTTAATATCCTGATCAGCAGTACCCAATTTACTCTATCAAAGGCCTTCTGCCAGTTGATGAAACATACGCAGCAATCTTGGCTGTACTCTATTGCCCTTTCTGATGTGATTCTCACTACACCGATACCATCTCTGGTTCCTTGTCCTTTTCTGAAGCCAAATTGATCTTCCCCTAGCATTTCTTTGGCCTTTTTCTCTAGTCTTTTATTAAGAATCCTTGTGATGATCTTCGAAGTGTGTGACAGTAAGGATATCGTTCTGTAGTCTTCACACTGCATTGCTTTTGGCTTCTTCTTTAGAGGGCTCATTTTTCCCGAGTAATAAATCTTGTTAATTAATTTCATAATCACTTTTAGTCCTTCCGATCCCATGATTTTAAGTACCTCTGTCGGTATTGCATCGCTGCCTGTAGCTTTTCCTTTCTTTAGTTCCAGTATCGCCTTTTCTATTTCACTTTTCATAATACTTGGCCCCAAGTTGTCTTCTTCAATGTTATCCTCTTCTTCCAGTTCTATTTGTACCGATCCTGTCTGTTTGCTGTATAGTTCCTTAATGTAGTCTTCCCATACCTGTGCTACATCCTTTGGTTCTGCGACTATTTTTCCATCCATATTCGTAATTCCTCTACAACGAATTCCAATAGACTTCTTATCTTCTAATTCTAGTGCCTTAGCATACATCATATCGTACCATCCTGACTTCTACATCTGTTGTATTTCCTCACATTTTTCTTTTATGCAAATTTCCCTAGCTTTATCTGTTACCCTTCTCAACTCATTGTTTATGCGTCTCATCCATTTTCTCCAACATTTCCTTAGTGATTCATGGTTTCTGATTTTCTTCTCTTGTTTCCCAATCTCTTTATTCAAGGTATCTTTGATACTGTCTTTAATTTCCTCCCATTCTGTATCCACGGTCTTCAGTTTGTTTTCCAAATTTCTAAGGCGATCTTCCAACTTCATGCTGAATGCATCTTACTTTTCTTTCAGTTTTTCTAGATCCCAAATCTGTCTTTCTCTTCTCATTTTCTTTATTTGTTTAAGCTTTGTAGTTACATCGACTACTGGAAGGATGTGGTCTGAATCTGGTAATGTCTTAGCATTTTTTTATGCTGCTTCTGAATCTTTGTTTTACTAGTATATAATCTATTTGGTGTCTCATTCTATCTCCTGGGCTTTTCCATGAGTACAGCCTTTATGGTTTTTGAACCATGTATTAGTCACTACTAGATCATTATTAACGCAGAATTCTACCAGTTTTTCTCCTCAGTTTCTTTTCCCAAGTCCGTGTTGACCAACAACATTTTCTTCATCCTTCACCAACTATGCTGTTCCAATCTCCCATTATTATGCAGTTTACCTTTCCTCTTCTGTCTTCTTCGTAAATCTCGTTAATTTGTTCATACATCTCCTCGATTTCTTCTTCTTCATGAGTGGATGTTGGTATGTATACCTGGATTATCAACATGCCCACTGGGACTGCTTTTAGCTTTATTGCCATCAACGTATCGTCCATTGCTATTATTTTTGTCATGCTCTACATCATATATTTCCTAAGTACCAGAGCGACTCCCCTTGCCCCACTATTTCCTCCAGAGTAAACTACCATGAATTCTTACGTGTTGAACTGCCCTTCTCCTTCCCATCTAGCTTTGCTCAGCCCTATGATGTCAATCATATTTCTTCTCATTTCTTCTTTCAGGTTCTCTAGCTTTCCTGCCTTCCTCATGGTTTTTACATTTCAAGTACCTATGCGTAAGTTACCTTCGACAAATGCTTTCCTCAAGGCAGTCCCCGCCCGGAGATCTGAGTGGGAGACTGTTTTACCTCAAGAGAACTCATATTGTCCAACCATATAAACATTACTAGGGTAATGTAATGTGGTAGTTTCCCTCTTGCTTTCCACATCGCAGTACTGTAGCCATTCAAATCATCCCGATCATGCCTACAGCTCTATTGGATATAGACCCAGCCAACATCATTTGTTTTCAGCTCTATACCATACTGACAGTACTGCTGCCTACTGCCAGGCACCAATGATAGTTTATTTTTTTTGTGAAAAAACCTCCATTCGCAGGGATCAAACCCTGGAACTTTGTGACACTACACCACCAGTGCATATACACGCATGCACTCTTGTCTTGCCACTGTTAAAAATTTAATACAGTAATTGATTTTTTATTGTACCAAACAAAGGAGGGGAGTAAGAACAGTTGTTAGGACATTTCGTTGTATCCATTGAGATTTTACGGTGAAAAGAATTTAGTTAATTTCAGTGGTATTAATTTAATTTGTTTTGGTCAACATTAATTGCTTTAGGACTAATCAGGTGAGCTGCCCAAATGAATTAATTTAAAATGGTATATTTAGCCTTATCACTATTGTAATACGTCACACAAGTGTTGAAGGGTTTTGGTCTGCTCCCTAGTATGAGAATTTGCATTTTGGACCATCCCGCAGACCACCTGGAGGAGTCTCAAGGACCACACTTTGAGAACCACTGGTATAGACTATATTTATCCCCTTTTCTATTTGACTGCATTATTGTAATTCATACTCTGCAAATATGTAGGCGATCAAACCGAAGAATTTCGAACGGCCTTCGCTCAATAGATTACCAACAGCCTACATTGTAGGTGCAAGCAAGCAAACCACTGATACTCAAACCCAGGGTTGGAGAAACCATGGTTGGCAAGGGGCTACTATATGTATATTTTTATCTGAGTGATATTTAAAAAGATGTTCACATAACCAAATAATTCATTTCATGTGACAGTATGCTATAACAAGGCTGCCACCATTTTTTTTCTAAATCCTGTTATCGTCGATAACAGGATTTAGAAAAAAAGGTAAATCCTGTAATATGTAATATCTTGGTATTTTTAAGCAAAATCTACAAATTTATGCTTTCAATATTTTCACCATCTGCATTGCATATTTTAAGCAAAATTATTTACAACTGCTTATGCATAGCCCTGTAACTTAAATTTAATCATGCTTTTTTATTTTAAATTTATTCTGCATTATGAATCAACTGTATTGAAATAGAAAGTTTAAAAAAATGTATTCAAGTTTTAAATATACAGTAAATAGCACAAATGCAATGAAAACAAAAAGTAACCATAGGCCTAGTTTACAGAACAGGCCTTAGATTAGGAAATCTGTTAAATAAAATAATTTTCACTTTTAATTATATCAATATAATTGCTCAACAAAATTATACAAAATTAAAAAATTGCTATGCATTGCGATCAACAATTACAAAATTTTATCATAGAAACGGAAACAAGCGACGTATTTAACATAAATGTAGACGAAAAATCAAAATATCTTGTAAACTATCGGTTTTATACAAAAATGTGTCAAACAAATCTTGTAGAAAATTATATTGTCTACAACTTTAATAATAGCAAATATTTACGTCAATTTAGTTTTAACCCTTCAGCGACAGGGTAGATTTAAATACCACCCTACCAGACGGTATTTAATACTCTACGCCGGCCTCTGTGCATGGTATGGACCTTAATTTCTTACATTATCGCCAGCCTCTGTGCATGGTACGGATCCATGCCGCACTGGTTTTATTTTGCTATATTTTAATTAGTTTTTTTTTTCCATTGGCTTTCAGATTTTTATAGTAAAAAGTTTGTTTTTTAAGTGACTTGCGCAAAATATTTTTTCCTAATACTTTATTTAGTAAAAATGAAATTTTTTCTCATGTGGTAACACCTGCTCCCCTGGTTGACGTTAGTAAAAATCATGTTTTATTTTGTCACCCTCAATATCTGTAAATTCCTAAGTTTATTTATATTTCTGAATCACTTTAAGATATAATCTCTTTCTTTATGTAAAACTTCTGGCTATTTCTTCTAAGAAACTAATTCATAAAAAATTTTGATAATTTCGATAAGAAAATATTGTCTTTCGAAATAATAGGCTCAATGATAATACGTCTGTTCAAAACTGCCGAGTCAAATGCTAATACCATTTCAAGAGTTCATTAGTCTTTCAGTTAGTTATCAAGAAAGGTCTGCTGACAGCTAAAGCTTATATTCTGAGCCCCTTGAGACTGTTCCTTGTTTATCTCACTCTCTGACTCATGTACATGAGCATGAGAAGATATGGAGTTGCTTTCGAAAGAGATTATAAACAGAGCCCAAGAAAAATTTTTCGGATGCACTTAGTGACGTCAACCAATAGGAATTATTAGTGGTAGACGACACATCTAAACACTTCTTTTTTGTTGATAGAGAGCTTACATCGCTGGAAAGTAATAGAATCACTCTGTCCCTTTGGTTTCCATTCGGTTTCTTGCCCCTGCATGGTACGGACTATAAATGGTGGAGTTGTTTTCTAAGGAAATTGGTTATTTGTTAAGTAACTTAATATCCTTTCCTTCAGTTTAATGGATATTACTCCTAATTAAATTTGAGGAATCGTTGCTCCTTATTGCACAGACATGGTTATTAGCAGTACACTCTGTGTATGTGATGAAGATTTGCAGAGAATTTTGGAGGAATCTAATGATTCCTCAAACGATAGTGATAGTGGCTCCGGTGTTGCTGATGATATTGCAATTGCAGATGTAGTGATGAATCAGGCTGATAGTGAAGATGAAGACAAAAAGAATGAAGATTTTCAATGGAAGAGCATGGAAAGTTTCATCGGACAACAGGAAGCATTTACTGAAGACTGTGGACTTCAAAATATAGCCAAAACTGTATTTGATATTGTGGAATGTTTTGAACTATTTTTTATAAGGATTTAATTACAGTTATAGTTGAAGAAACTAATAGATACGCAGAACAATATAATAATGCCACTCACTTGAGATCATGGCAACCAGTGACCGAAAGTGAGATTTATGTCATACTTGGTTTATTCTTATTAATGGGAATAGTGCAAAAACCGTTGCTAAGGTCGTATTTTTCTAAAAGAAGAGCGATTTCGACACTTGGCTTTGCTGACATCATCTTGAGGGATAAATTTGAATTGATCTGCAGATTTCTTCATTTTACGAACAATGAACAGAAGGCAAGCTCTATGAAGGACCTCCAAAATTGTTTAAAATTTTTCCTGTTTTGTTTCACTTGAACAAAAATTTTCCGTTATATCTGCCTGAAAAAACAAAGCTGTACATGAGTCATTGACACTATGGATGGGATGACTATCACTCCGACAGTATCTGCCTCTAAAGTCATCGAAGTTTGGAATAAAAATATTTTGAGTCATGTGAGTCCCAGTCGGGCTATTTGTGGAATTTTCTTGTATATACAGGGAAACTCCCATCATGAAACCAGCCACATTAAAAACAGCCACAATTGTTCTCAAACTTATAGAGCCATTTCTTGGAAAAGGATACACAGTGTGGATGGATAATTTTTATAATAGTCCTTCACTGGCTAGAATTCTGAAAGACCAATCAACACTATATGGGAACCATGAAAATAAACTGGAAAGTTGTACCTTTGGTAGTGAAGGAAAAAAAATTTAAAAAGGGAGAAATAATTGCAAGACATGCAGGTCCCATATCAGTAATCAAATGGTGCGATAAGAAAGTGGTAACAATGATATCCATATATCATAATGATGATAAAATGTTAGTAAGTAGTAGGGGGAAAAGATAGAAAAGCGTGTGTTACTGATTATAACAAATATATGGGGGGGATAGATCTCAAGGATCAAATGCTTCAAATGTATTTGATAGAAAGAAAAAGAATGACAAAATAGTTCATGAAACTGTTCAAGAGACTAATGAATTCTGCCGTTTTAAATTCATTCATTATATATAGTAAAAATACCGGGAAAAAAGTGAACCATTTGTCATACTGGATTTTGTTAGTGAGAGGAATCTTCGCCAAGTACACAATTAGAGGGGAGGAAAATGTGCCTGGTCGACAATCATCAGATAAAACTGTTCCGAGACTTAATGAAAGACATTTTATTAGAAAGGTACAGCCAAAGGGAAAAAAATCGAGGCCACAAAGGAGATGTGTTATGTGCAGTAAGAAGGATACGGTGTACTCCTGCAGAGAGTGTGACATTGGATTATGTTTGGAGGAATGCTTTGAGAATTATCACACAAAATTGAACTATTAAGGTAAATAAAATATTTTATTCCATGTATTTTACGTTAATGTCAATAATATTTCTAATTTAATAATTTAATTTTCATTTAGTTGCTGAGATTCTGACATTTAAAAATCAGCTGATGATAAGACGAGCTTTATTTCGGCAGTAAGATATCGTGAAAGTAAGAAAAACAGGGGCCACGTAGAAGTGATTCACTCTCGTTCTCATTTGTACCATTCATGTGATGTTATTCATAAACATTTCTCGAGAGCCACTGCGGCAGTGTTTGGAAGAGATACAGAAAGCGGGAAGAGGCTCTCAACAGCTGCATCGTTAGGAGAACGGAGTGACTAGCTGATGTATGCAGAGAACTTGTGTGCTTCATTTGAATGAGTTGAAGTGCACGGGAATAAATCTAGCACTAAAAGCGGTGATTAAGTGTTACAAATTCGTGTGGAAAAAACTTTTATTATTTCTTTGCGTGATAATGCAAAATCTTATTGGAATAGAATTATATAAAACATACGTTATAATAAACATACTATAACGTATATATTCCAAAATTTTCACATAAATCGGATTATTAATAAAAAAATAAAAATGATTATATCAAAGTAATTTCAAATTGGTCATTTGTGTTAAATACCCACCGGCCATAAGGAAGAAGAGTATTTAAATCCAGCCCGGCCCTAAGACCGTGGCCTGGGTCCGTACCAAGCACAGAGGCCGGCGATAAAGAAAGAAAACTAAGTCAGTACAACGCACAGAGGCCGGCGCTGAAGGGTTAAAGGAGATATTTGGAAAAAAAGGAAAAATGACAAGAATAAACGACTTCCGGTTGAGCTATTTAAGCCAAAATATTTTCAGATCTTCTTTTGCTAATAAAAATCTTAAGTTTCGTGCTGAACTGATTATTAGTTTTTGAGTTAGAGCGCCCACAAAATTTTGTCACACACACAGACATCATCGCAAAAACAATCAAAATGTACTCAGAGGACCTCAAAACATGTATTTCCGTTGAAATCTCGAACTCAATTTTTTTCACAAATGCAATACTATCTCTAATACTACGTATGCAGAAAGTAAAAATATAAATATGCCGTAGGCTGCCGATCCAGTTCATCAGCTAGTTTTTACGTTAAGTCTCACAATAAGTAACTAGTTTTCGCGCTTCACCCAAAGTATATTCAGGGCCACGCTGGCCTATGGGTGCAAGGGGTGCATCACACCCGGGTGGCATCATATTAGGGATGCCAATTCACGGGCGGAGGTAAGTGCTCTCTTAATTTTGTTTCTTTACAAACATACAAATGGAGCCTAACTTGTGAAAGACTGCCTTCTAAAATAAAGTACTTTTACATAATATATCGAGACGATTCGTATACGAGAAATTTTGCACAATGTGTTTTGCACAATTCATTTCTTATATTAAATACAACTTTTAATTTTAAAATAGAAAAAAATCTGGGCCAGGGTGCTTTTATAAGTCGGTAAGGTGTGGCATAAACTGCTTGCACCCGGGCGGACAATATGCCCAACGCGGGCCTGAGTACATACATACAGAACAAATTCATTGAATGTATATTATTTACAGGATTCATATTATTCGTATAGAAATATTAATAATTTCTTAGTAGTCTACGTATATTTTTTACATGAATATCTCAGATAACTACAGAATTTTTCCTTATAAATATCCATGAATCACGGAAATGTTTGTTTTCCATTAAAAAATATCCATGAAAATGGATAAAATCCGTAAAACAGCAGCCCTGTGCTATAATAAAATCAATCTTTGTCTTCTATCTTTAAATCCAGTGCCATCACTGTTACAAATAGTGTTAATCCTGCAAATATTTTCACTAAAATAATTTTCTTTTTTGTAATGAAACAGAGATGCAATACTCTGTACTTATACCTCTTGAGGAAGTCCTTAACATAAAAACTCAAATTGATGTATGTAGTAAATATAGTGATTTACATTTATTATAATTTACAATGTTATACTTCAAAATTACACACTAACAAAGCAACAAAAGGAGAGAATATAATTTATTTAGGGGAATTAATAATCAAACTAGGCAATTTTACCAACAATAAGGCAGTTGTCTCCACCTTTTCAAAAACAGAACCTTTGAATAACTAGAAAGAACACTTCTCTTCCAAACCTTGTCCACTTTATGATAGTTCTTCTCCATCACTTATGCACATTGATATTTACACCAATAATGGTAGCCTTTTGCTCCAATATGGGGCATGACTGCTTCTTCCATTCATATCTGGTCTCAAAACAATCACAATTTTATATACACCCAAAAACAATGTGCCCTGTCATGCTCTCATATATTGGTGTACTTCTAAACATTATTTTATGGGGACAGCCTGCTGCTAAGAATAAAAAAACTCAGCCATTATTACATTCCCATTGTTTGAAACATCATTGACAATCCGAATAGCACTTTTCTCATGCAAATATTGGTATATGCATTACACACAGAAAGTCACATCAATAGCATTTTGAAAGAGCAGTGTTATCTTTTGAAATAGCCTAATTTGATTCCACTGCCATTCTGTGATGCATCTCTGCACATATTGCTGATTCAGAAGTCAATGAAAGCTAGTGTTAATTAATGAGAAAAAATAAGTAATTAACACCCACAATCAATAACCAAAATAATTATACTGAAGTCATAAGTCTGTACAGATTATAGGAATATAATGTACAAATTAAATATAAAGGTTTTTATTTGGAATCATTTTCATGCTCCACAAAAATGGAACAGTCTGATGCTTGCTTAAAGAGACAAGCTTTGGTAGTATTCAGTTACCACTTATTCACTCTCTGGCCCAGTACCAAAGAAACCCACTTCAACATGAAAACATAGCAAATATAACTGTATATATTTTTAATCACAATATAAAGAAATCTATAGAAAATAAAAACAAATACAACTACAGTAAAACCTCGTTATTTCGAATTTCAAAGGACCAAAAAATTATGACTTTGAAGTATCCGGGTTCAAAATATGCGAACTTTCATAAAAATCAAACTTTCTTACGATCTACTGCTTGGGCAGCAAAATCACAATACGAATCTTATCTATCCGTTATACAAATAAATTGGCTTTACAAGTTATTATACATGGCGAATTCTAACAGAGCTATAATGAATACTTAGTTTGCGATTTATAACCACCACAGTGTGTGTAAAATAGGCTCGAGTGATTATCCCGAAATTCCCAGTAGATCTCAAGTTACTCTTTTATGCAGCATTTCAGAAGAAAAGATGTTCAACCATGCGCCGAAAGATTCCCACACATCTATCGAATCGTGAACTAACTTTCTCCAATAGATCAAACTCATAAGTTATTTATTTTAGAACTGCATTATGAAAACTTAAAGGAAAAATGACTGTTACATTATGACGCACTCTAATTACCAGGAGTAGAGTAAAATTACTTGTCGGTAAAATAGAATACTGCAACAGCCCATGGATTAAATAAGCTGATGGACTAATATCTTTGTAATTCTTAGGCTCTCAAAAGGCCGATCTTTAAGCTTTGCTTAGCTTCCTTTTGATCTGCTGCCTCGAAATCTCACTCAAAACGATCACAATGACACTATACTGCAAGACAGACTGCTGATTTCAAGGTGATAACAAGCGTCATTAGGATGTTCAAGTCATGTGACAATCAGCAGTAGGAATATTGCAATGTGCTCTTCTTGTATGACATTATGGGAAACCACTAGGTTTTTTAGAGATGACATTCAGTATAACTTCGCACAATGTTATTTAAAGATTCGTTTAGTAACAGAAATCAATATTCCATGCTCTTTTCTGGAGCATATCACTTTCTCATGAGAAAAACCTTGCCCAGGTTTGGGAAATCATCAGGATTGAGGTAATAGGGGTTCTTGCAACTTCTGTTCATTACAGCTTGGTTCTTGAATTTCGCTATCTGATTGAGAATGTGAGCATTCATACTAAATCATTTGCTTTGAGTGACACGCTGAGAGGGTAAACAAAACTTCCCAAGAGGTCTACTGATGCAAGGATAATGCGATTCATCTATTTGCATGATCTAATATTTTTATTTCACATTGACTATTAAATAGGGTGACCATATTCCAACGAGGTGAAAATGGGACATTTCCCGTCGTTGTAAGAAAAAAACAGTACAAAATTTTTGCATGATTTTTTTAATGGTGGATCTGCCACTATAACGATCTACAGCGATAAAGGCAAATATGAACTTTCCTTACAGTCTGGAGCATGTCAGACTAGGACAAAGGTCACAATCAAAAGAGAATCCCAGTAGCATCATTGCTGTCATCGAAACTTGAAGGGAATAAGTTAGGGTAAAACCCGGGCAGGATATTATACACGGAGACCAGGTTTGCCATCTCAAATTTACCAATGACCATGATATTTCCTAATCTGACAATTGTGACTATAATTAACATTTGTTGGTCGTTTGATAACCTCAATGTTTCTGAGAATCCTACAATTCTAACAGGAATATCAGCTATACTATCAGATAATCTAAATTTCATTTGTGATGGGCTTCAAAATGGTACAAAATGGCTTTTTTGACAAAAAAATGGGACTGTCCCAGCAAAAACAGGACGTTTGGTCACCCTACTATTAAATGTGTAAAAAGGAGTCACCTGTTTGGGACACTATATGTATTTTGTGTGCGAGAAATGGGGAAAAAAACGTGATGTGATGCATGCACACATACCTTCCACTTACACAGGATCAAGGTTTTGAATTAAACGAATAGTTCATTAGTCACCAGACCAGATCATGACTTTGAATTTCATTGTAGACATATTTAGAATAATACGTACCAAAAGTATGCAAAATCCTATAGTTTTGGCCAGGGACTGATCTTATCTTTGAATTACACCATACTTTGAATTATCTGGGATCGAAATAACGTGGTTTTGCTGTATACAGTTAATTGTAGATTGCTATGCTGCAGTCTGTTGTTTTGTATTTTGTGGCTATATATCATGAATTTGTTATCAAACATAAGTATGCAAAATTTTGATTTATGTGCACTAAGTACTCAAAATTTAATGAAATGTTTTTGTCAAGAAAAATAATGAGTTTTTCAACCCCAAAACTTAAAAAGGTTTAATCATTTAGATACTCCTTCTTTATATGATATATATGGCACACAATACAAACTGATGCGAGCAACAATAAATCACACAAATCAAATTTTAAATTCAGACATAGGAACACTGACCTTACAAAATTTTCTCTTCACTGATTCTAGCTAAAATTTGAAATAGTTTCCTTCTTGCATTGTCATTTTCATTAGAATGTCGCACTGAACTGTATGAAAATTACTTTAAAAGAATTGTAACAATAGAGAAAATGTTCAGCTATGTGCAATTCATTTTCATTTTCATGTGCTTTCAGATCACACAAATTCACCAAAAGTTATTATACTGTGTATTCAGAAATGAAATGAGTTTAAAAATACAATTCCATGAAAGATTAAAGCTGTAGAACTAAAATACTTACACATGGTGACATTTAAATTTTTCAATGTCAAAAGTATGCTGCTAGTTTTTAAAGTATTATGGCAAAATTTCATTAAAATAATGTCTTTGAAAAGATCACTCACATTCATACAAAATTGCAGCCCTGTAATTGCATCATCTTCAAATATAACTCCTTGCTTTTCCATCGTTTTGAATCAGAAAGCAAGTACATACTCAATTCCAAAGAATTGTGGTTTTTAGCATGAAGATACCAAAACCTGTCAACCATTAAACATTTCTACCGAATAGGCAGAAGTAACATAAGAGGCATACAGGTTTAGCAGCTCTTCCATTATTTGTTATGAACCACAAATAGGTTGTAAACGTTCGGAACAAAGGTCTGCATTGCAGAAGGCCATACTTAAAACCAACAGTGTACTTTCTTCTGCATTTTGAGAAACTTCTTCACTCCAGTCACACACGCTAACCTACCTGTTAACATGCAATCTCCATTCAAGTTGAAATTTAAATGAACACTTACACGTGACAGGGACGTACCACAAAATTCACCTTCCCTTTTTGTGCTTATGGCTGTTTTGAAGTAAATTCTATTCTTACGAGTCTTTTACTTAACTAGGCAAAAATGCACAACTTATGTTCCTTGCCCATTCAGTTTTAACCTTGACACCCTTCTTCATATTTGCATCAAATAGCGCTCCATCACCTGAGTCCTGAGAGCCAGCAAGAGAGCAACAATGAGATGCAAAACACTAAGCCAGCTTCAGGTTGTGTATATTTCCCAGAGTCTGCACTGGTTGACGCTTCAGCACATTGCCCTATTAGAGATGGAAAATAGAATTAAAGGAAATAATTTTATATTCTATTACAATATTTTCTTATTACAATAGAACCTGACTATAATGTAACTTGTCTTGCAGATTCAGAAATACCAATTTATGTACCCCAAGGAAAAATAAATAGCCTAGCCAAATATGGATATTAGGATTCCAGCAGATTTTGCAACCAGTATGTAATGCCTCGTACAATTATGGAAAACTTTGTATGAATGTAGATGTCTGTAGAAATAGTCTTGGAGCCAGCTTAGGTAATATTTAGTAATATATGGTCATATATGCCAAGTTAGGAAAACAACCAATAAATAAATCTCATTATTTGCAAGAGCAACTTTTTTCTTAAACATGTAGGTCAGACAGCAAGATGCTCATCAATGTATCTGTGAACACTCCCTTGGGCATAGTATTTAAATCTACTATATATTTTAAAGAATTTGTTTGTATGTATGTTTGTTCATGAAACTCCTAAACAATAAAAGAAAGAACAACCAAATTTGGTACATTTTTTCCTTACACTCTAACTTAGTGAATGGTCAAGGTTTCGTTTCCCTCCGTCACTATGATTCGAAATGGTGAACGATTTAATCATCCAACGTCATGTATTTTGCCACGTGCTGCAACTGAAACACAGGGATGATTTTCACTTTAAAAGTACTTAAAATCACGGTACAAAGACGGGACTTGAACCCAGAAATGGAGGAAAAATTAAAGTTTAATTTTCTGACCATTGAATATACAATAAGAATTTGTACAGAATTAAGGATTTTTGAACATGAAATTTTTCCTTGCCATGACAACCCAATTGTTAGGGTTTTAACACAATAGCATAATCCCAATTGCATTGTGATGGAAGCCTTACTTATTATTTATCGAAGTACAGGCGACTCCCGAGATTCGACCAGGATGCGTTCCTGAAAACGTGGTCAAATCTCGAACAGTCGAATGCCATTTCTCCATATACAGTGGAATCCCCATTTAACGTTTGCATATTTACCGTCGAATATAACTTTAGATTCGAAATCACCCAAAGTTTGCTTAATTCGATATTTAATCAAAAAACCACTTTTTTATTTAAACGTTCGATTTACTACCAATAGCATTGTCGTACTCGGGATCCTCATTATTATCTCGCCTAGATTGACGCATAGCATACTGATAGCAAGATCAGATACGGTGCCTTTCATATACTACGGTGAATCAAAAAGTTCTCAGAAAGATTAAGTAAAAAATGTCACAAATACAAGCTTATTTTTTGAAATAATTATTATATGTGATGCTCAATCTTAAGTAAATCAATGTGTATTAATATTTGGTGAGCTTCAAGAGAGATATCTACATTGTGACAAAGATAGTGGGTACTATGTGCTCTAAAGCATGATTTAAAAAGTTGCATATGGGTATTCTATTTGCGAGAACCGTATCCATTGAATTTCATTAGTGGAAACGTATATAAGCACCGACAACAAACCTTACAAATGTACTAGATGAAGTGCCTGTATGTATGTGACCCACAATGCAGAGTGCGGCCTGATGAGATCTCCCAAGGATGAATTTTGGCCTTCCGAATGAAAAAGGTTCCCCACCCCTGATCTATACACACACACAGTGCTCGAAGTGGGGAAAAAAAGTAGTGGGATGGTAGCAAGTTGGCGCAAGAATTAAGGTAAAAGGATTATCAGCATTTACCTATAAAGAAATTATCATTTCTTTCACTCATTATGACATATCAATCCACATGACACATACCTTTAAAAGAGTTTCCAAATTTTATCCGTGTTATTGCTGTTTGCAAACCTATTAACAGGTGCTTGACAGTTACTATAGTCTGCATCTCCACGACCTTTTTCTAGCCATAATTTAACATAGTCTTTGGGGTCAAAACTATTCACTGGTGGTCCATTCATTGAGACAAACATCAGACTAGTTACCATTTTCAATAGCAATGAATTTCGCATAGAAAAGATAATAATGTTCATTTTGCTAAATGATCGCTCACATTCTGCTGTTGATACTATTGAAGTGTTTATTGCAGCTTTTAGTAGCTTCAGATCGTTTGGTATATTATTAAAATTACCACTGAATACAAGTTCTCGGAATCCTTGGACTGAATTACTTTCACAGACTTTGAACACTTTTGAAAGCTCTTGCACTTGCTTGTCTCCAAAACAGGGATCGCAGTCTTTGTTGGGCCATTTGGGATAATCGAAAATTTCCAAACTGCGGATTAATTCATCATATTTAGCTCTGTTCATTTGTTTATCAATTTCATTTGAAGAAGAGATGCACGAAGCCATGGAACTTTAAGTTGATAAGATGATGAGCTTCTGGTAACGTAACTAGTCTATCTTGTAATTTTTTTGAAAGATGCTCAATCTCTATTAATGCATCAAGCATTAGTCCCATATTAAGAACAAAATGTAGTATTCGTCCCATGTGTAAACCATTAGCAACTTGAAGATCAATTAATGCTGGGAAATCAGAAAAAGGGTGATTTGTCTTAGCAATGTGATTGGCTGTTCTAAAAATTTTGCATGATGTTTCATTCTGTTCTAACTGGGATTTAGCATTCAATTTTTCTATGGTTATCTTTTCTGCTAGCGAAGTTATTTCACAGGCTTTTAAATGAGCAGTTGAAAGTTTATGGCTTGAAAGTTTTTTTCTCACTGATTGTTGTTTCTTCTCCTTTGTATCACCATACTCTTTAATTGTACCATTAACCCATTCACTTGATAATGTTAGGCCTTGCGCCGTCACTGGTCCTAGTTTAACTACAGGCTTGCATACACTACATCCTAGGCCATTTTTAGTAATTTCCAACCAGTCATATATTTTTCATACCACTGAATCTAGGTTAAGTAACTAGGAAAATGCTCTTCAGTCTCTCCTATTTCATTGATATTATTTTCAGTTTCCATTGGAAGACACTTTAACAATGCTAGAACTTGTAGCTAGGCCTACATCTCCTACACTGTCTTCACTGCTTACTTTTTTCTTTTTCTGCATCAGAATCACTGTTTTCTTTTTGTTGTTTTCACAAGCCACTTATCCATATTTAATAGGGTAATTTAGTATATTAAAATAAAACTTGTTAAGTCAGAGAAACGTTTAGCAACGCATTGTTAATAGTACTAGAGTTCCTTGATGTGCCCACCAATAGAGTATGCCACTGTAGGTAAGTTTGCATTTGCAATTATGGTTGCCAACTTTTAGATCTTCATGAACCAGAGATGTTGTTACAGGTTGCCTACATGAAGATATTCATAAACCGGAGTTTGCTTGAAACCTGGATACTTTAGAAAAGTGGTGCCCAACCTATGGCCCGTGGGCCGGATGCGGCCCGGGAAGGATTTTTGTGCAGCCTGCGAAGCCATGATGAAAAAGCGATCTGAATAATTTATCAGACATATTCGTACATTTTTATAAAAATTTTGATAAAACTTTCAATATTTAAATGTTAACCATAGAAACATTATTTTAACATGATTTTCGCTTGTATAGCACATCCGAATATATATGAAACTTCCCACTTAAACTCTAATCCGGCTCTCAGAAGAATTTGCAACTTCCAATGCGGTCTGCCATGTAGAAAAGGTTGGGCACCACTGCTTTAGAAGAAACCAAGCGGAATTAAATGTAATGATAACTATATTCAATATTCTTAAAGGCACTCATGATTTTAGGACATATAATTAAAAATCGTTGTTTATTTTTTAAATATCGATAATTAACGAAACTGTAAGAGCATCATCAATTTAAGTCTTTGTATAAAACAAAATACAATAGAAATTAAAGCGCAAACTATCTTAATTCGAATCATTTATAAAAAATGCAAAAAGTCATTAAAAAAGGTTTTCCGCTGCAATCAAAATTGAACCGGAGATTTCTGCTACTCACCTAGAGACCGGAGATTATGGCCATGACCCGGAGATCTCCGGCCCGAAAGCCAGAGGTTGGCAACCCTATTTGCAATACAAGATATTAGATTGCAGTTAACTGTATGCAATTTCTGATTTTATTATAAATAAATAAAATAATTAAACAGTAAAATAAAGAAAAAAGTAAAAATAAATGATTCGTTGCATTACAAGAAGTACCGGGATGGTTTAGAGTTCGTAGAAAAGAAGTGGGATGGTTTGAAATTTATAAAAAGGAAGCGGGATGGCATCCCACCTCACTTCGAGTACCGCATACAACTATATATCGCAGCGAAATTAATAACTTGAGACAGCATCAGTATTTGCACTTGCAGCCTCACCAGTTAATTTAAGGCTATGCAAGCCTGCCATTCTCTTAAATCTGTCAACACAGCCATGACTTGCACTAAATGGAGGCTCATCAACAGAAATTTCATCCATCCTTTCCTTCAAATCACCATACAGATCCTTAGCAATTGCTCTAATCATGGCCTCACTAATAGGAATGTGTTTCTGACACTGATCATCTACCCAAAGTTTTAAAATTTTTTCCATTCTAGGATCACAACACCGCGACTAGGACTGTTTATTGTTGTTATCAAATTAACTGAATTTATCATGTTCTAGAATTTTCTCCTTCTGTTTCACATAAGTGCTAATAGTTGAACAAGACATCCCCAACGATTGTGCGATTTCAGCATGGCTTTCACCTTTCACAACACACTATTAATTTTCTAATTTCAATTCTTAACTATGAGTCTTATGCACTCTTTTATTTGATTCACTTGCATTATCACTATTACATTTCCTTTTAGATGCCATGTCAAGTGATAAATAAATTTAAATAAAAGCTTTACAGAAAAAACAAGTGAAATCAGCACAAATTCAAACAATTAGAGCAGGAATGACGATGCCATGTCAAATGATAAATTTATAAATAAATAAAATAAATAAATTTAAATAAAAGATTTACAGAAAAAGTGAGTGAAATCAGCACAAATTCAAACAATTAGAGCAGATATAATGATATCTAGACTGAAACTAAACCTCGTGTGGTTGGGCGCTGAAAATTACTTCGCGTAAACTAGTTCCTAATTCGACCGACCGATCGGCTGGGTCGAATAACCGGGCTTCGACCGGTCGAATTCTTGAGTTGGTCGAATCTTGAATGGTCAATTCTCGGGAGTCGCCTGTATATATGAAATTGTGTGAAATGCCATTTGGATTTATTAAAAAACTAATTATATCAGAATTATAACTATGGTTGATATTTATATAGCTGTTGTAAGACGGCCTAATTTTAAAAAATATCTATTTTATCCTAAAGTCTTGTGTATAACGCACACTCGTGTATAATGCACACTCGTGTATAACGCACACCACATACTGCATCCATGCTCCCAGAATCTCTAAATCCTCTTGTATAACACACACACACACAACGGGTTGCATACACTAGGTAGAGATACCATTTTTTTAAACGTGCCCTTTCTTTATAGTAGAACTGTTTTTCTTTAGTTATTTTTTCTATAGACATTATTAACAATATAAATTTAAACATTTAATAAATATAAACTTTTAATGCAAGGCTATCAATCTAAGAAATGTGATCTTCTGTAACATTCCGTGATATAATACTTAATACTTACAAATGAACCAATACATATTGAAACAAAGGAAAAATAAGGAATAGAAAAGTCACATATTAAGCAATGAATTGAGCTCACTAAATGACTGGTGTAAGTTAGTTAGAATTGGCATATGTAGTTGAAGGAATTTGTTGTGCACCTGAAAAGACGAGATAATGTACAAATTAGCTGTTCCTTCTGGGGCAGCTGGGGTCAACATCAAAGGGTGCCTTGTTTACCTCCTAAACTTAACTCTCATTATGAAAGAGTCATTATCGGAATACAGTATCTCCAACTTTCTTATTCAATTCTCCATTAGTCACTTAACACTGATTGGTAACGACATACATATATAAATAGTGCTTCGTTGTCGATGCATTTTAGTTGACAGTGAATACTTTAAACTTCAACCTTTGGTGTGCTCAACTTAAAATTGGAAGTAGGAATTCCTAGGCCCATCAGCACTGAACGAGAGTGAGAATGCAACTTGTCTTCTAACTGCCATAGTTGAGCATTTCTCATGTCATTACTTCAAAGGTATCATACAGAGATATATACAACATATACGTATACAACATATACAACATCATACAGGGAAGAAGATCCTTGAAAGATAGCATATATGCCATCAATGTAATTGGAATGTGATTTTGTGGCATCATTCATTACACTGGCATATTCACTTTAGCGGCACGACTTTGATCTCAAGGGTGCCATTAGAATGGGCTTTTAGTGTACAAAACTATGGAGAAGGCATTATCAAAAACTGTTCCGTATAACTTAATTTCTCCAAGAAGTAACTATGTTGCAGCTTCAAGTAACTGAAATAGTGTAACAAATTTGGCCATAAAGTACAGTTTATTAAAAATGTATTTTTTGTGGTTGTAATTGGAGGATAATAAAACACAGTAATATCCTTCCCTTGCTTATAACGTAAAATATACCACGGCACATCAAGGGCTTTATCGCGGTCGTGGAGCTCTGCCGTATCAGCACAATATGAGAAGCACGCACACAAATCTCTCGATGAAACATTTTTATAAGGTAAAATAATTACATGAATATATCTGTCAGTATTTTTTCTTTAAAATGTCTTAATTTGATGTTTTTATATTTATAGATTATAAGAAATTTGGCTTTAACTTGTCAAACTGTGTCTTAGCAAGGCGCACCACCACATTTTCTGAGGTTTGGCAGGCAAATGTATACCGCGTCTTGTGAATTCCTGCTAGAGACCTGCATACCTGCAATTTACTCAACCTAACCTGCAGGTACCCACAGCAAAGTAATATTGTAACTTAGTAGCTACACAGTTGTGAGCAATTGGCACTATGTAAGCGAAGCTTCGAAAAGTAAGCTGTGCTGACATTAATTTCTGTGTCGGTCATCTGAGCCATATAATATGCCACCTGCCCTAGGAATAGTTCACCATTTCACCAGTTGGTTTTGCCTTTTAGAGCAAGTAACATCCATGGATCTCTGTGAATCTTTTGTGGAAGAATCGTTTTTATACACTAGAGTGGCTTCCAGCATTCATCAAAAGTTATTTAACGTTTAGCTGGATAGTATTTATTCATCGAGTACTTGTGTATGTATTTTATTATTTTCTACTCATAACTGAGATAGAAAGGAAAGAGAATTGAAGAATAAAATTTCATCATTTAGGATCTCGACTTTTGTGAGAGAATGTCATTTCATTGCATCCACACAAGGAATTAGTAGCAGCTGATTGAATTAATTAAACAATTAAAAAATGAGGGTCAAGTCAAGCAAATATATCTGTATTGTGGGTACGGGTCGGGTTGGACAAGTAGACCTTCTAAGTGGGTATGGGTTCCTAGTTGACGGGTACGGGTACAAAAACCATACCCGTGCAGGACTAATTCCTGCTATGTGAGGTTTTACTGTATATCATAGTTTTCTTCATATCATCACAAACCATGAGGAGGGCCCCCAAAGTGCCTGTGCCTAGGGGCTCCAGAGGGTCTTAATCTGCCGCTAATGGGGGTTATACCATAAATTGAGAAAACCTAAATCAGGGAATATAATACATTATTTACACAGAACTTTAGTTGGGACCATGAAAACAAAACCTTAAATTCGGGTAAACCTTAAATACGGGAACCTTTAATGAGGATTCCACTGTATATGCACAAAGGGACAAAAAAGAATATCACTTTGGACATTCACACTAATCTCCATTATAATAAAAGCCATGTCTCATTATGCAATACTGTTTCTAAGATTTTAGGAATCATGGTGAATAATTTTAGAACTGCCATTTCAATTTTTTTGCATTTTCCCAAAGATATTCAGCCCATCATCTTGCAGGTTTTAAATGGGCCATCATGCATGTCAAGGGCACGGATTGGTTTGCCAGAATGAGAAAAATATCTCTATTTAATTAGTATTTGAAATAGTGTGGGCCACATTTCATTTATATCTTTAAAATAGTTGGAATTGGAATATGAGCTAGAGATTTTTTTACATATTGAAATCTGTATGCTTTTGACGCTATTTCTAAAGTTTATTTTTTCAACCATGATTATTGCCCTCCAAAGATGAACTCTGGGCCCACCCTTGCTATTAGTAAAATAAAATAAACGCAGTTTCTATGATCTAGTACCTTTAATAAGAAATGTAAGACATCACTTGTATACACTTGCAATTTCTGATGGACAATTATATTAATAAAACATATTCCAAGAATCTACTCACTATGCATGCAGCAATAAACACTCACCATTCACAGTGACATTGAATGCCCAAATCCCTGTGGACGGAGTTTGTTCACCCAACAAGGGAGTTGGGTTGCGAAGGCAGGAGTCCGTCACAGAGGAAAATTGAAGCATCTTTTTGTCTCCACTCTCAGATTCCGTGTAAATAAAGCAATATCGCCGTGCACCTACAGATTTCCGACTCACAGGAGATGCAATCAAATAGTTTGTGCCATTATCTTCCCAACTGCCATGACAGGAATATGCTAGTAAAAAATTGTTATATTTAATACACATTTGTGATTCTTATTTTCATTTTAACATATGTGTACACAACCATAGATCTAATTACCATATAAAGAAAAAATTATTAAAGAAAAAATTTATTCTGATTCATCTGGCACTGACAAAGATCCATTACTCTCCATATAAATTGCAACATAGTAATAGCATTTAATAGTACTGTATTATAAGAAAAAATAAATAATTAATGCAGAGTAAATATTAAATAAATGGAAATTTACTTATATTTGCATCTATAATATATAGACGCCTCTTAACATGATATATATATATATATATATATATACACACTAGTAGACGGTGCTTGCATTCTGCAAGCATATTTAAATTTCATCATTTTTACAATTTCGAATATTTCCCAATCGAATGTGTGCAAAATCAAGTAACTGTGCCAAATTTCAACTCTACAGCTCATTTAGAAGTGCCTTATAATTTTATTACTCATATGGAGCAAAACAGCCCCTACGATTTTGAATTTTTACTATATCAGATATTTTTCCTTCTGTTGTAACAAAAAACCCATAATTCTCCCAAATTTCTACTTTGTATCTCATTAAGAAGTGCCTTATAATGTTCACACTCGTATTGGGTAGAAATGGGGCAAAACCGCACCTAAAATTTGAATTTTTGCTATTTTTTTATTTTATCTTCGGTTGCAACAAAATTTCTATAATCGTGCTAAATTTCAAGTCTCTAGGTCATATGGAGTTGCTTCACTGTTTTTGTTCTCGTGTTGAGGAATACTGGGGCAAAACAGCTCCAAAAATGGGGATTATATCAGTATCGGATGTCCTTCATTAGTCATAGTTTAACATTAATGGCATTAAAATACAAGCCTCTGATTCCCATTAAAAGCTTACCCATAAGAAAACCTAGGAAGCCTATTGTTAGACCCAGAAAAATTACCACTTTTTTGCAATAAAAACTATAAATTTACCCTAATTCTACTTGGATTTGAATTCTGTCTTCAAAAATAAGAAACTATGATTTATATCCTATTCGATAGTTTAAGTCTCGAGTTCGTATCTTGACGGGAAGTAATTTTAAAATGCAAATATAAAAACCTCTACACCGATTTACATGTTATCATATGGGACAAAAATGGGGAGAAAAGGGTCCAAAATAGCCCCTCTAAATTGGAATTTCATCAGTTTTGGATTTTTTCCTTCGGTTGTGACCAAAAACCTATAATCCTACCAAATTTCAAATTTCTAGCACATCTGGAAGTGCCTCATAATTTTGTATCCTCTTATATATATATATGATATACGTAGTAGAGTCAGTAAGTTCTAGGACTGACCGCGGTGTGGCGCTGGTGTTGTCGTAAGCCATCGCCGCATGAGTGCAACAGGTAATGGTAAAGCAGCTCTACCTACATGGCTAAGAGTTTGGTTGTGCATGCACGCTAAGTAGTTGTTTAGTGAGATTGAAAGAAAGGTGTACACACTGCATCGGCGAAGCGAAAAATGTTCACTTTTGAGCAACGTGTGAATATAAAATTTTGCCAGCTGCTTCGTAAACCGGCAACAGAAACATTACAGCTATTACAGCAGGCGTACGGTGATGAAGCACTTAGCTATAGTGTTGTGTTCGACTGGCACTGCCGGTTCAAAGAGGGAAGGGAGTCTCTTGAAGATGACGACCGAAGTGGTCGTCCAGTAACGGCACAGACCAAAGAGAACATCCAGAAGGTGCAACGAATTGTGGGTGAAAACCGTTCATGGACTGTTGACAGCATAGCTGCGCAACTCAACGTTTCTCACGAAAGTTGCCATGCAATTCTCTCAGAAGATGCGCTTCGTGGTCATTGTTTCGGCAGAGCTGAAGACATTATTGCAGCTACGACAGAGGATCTCCGCGCAGTTCCACAAAATGCTTTCCAGGCTTGCTTCCAGCAGTTGTACGAGAGGTGGCAGAAGTGCGTTGTAGCCGAGGGGAACTACTTTGAAGGGGGATGTGTGTAAAGTAGAGATACGTGTTCCCTACTACTAGCAGCTGCCCCAGTCCTAGAACTTATTGACTCTACCACGTATATATATATATATCATGTGTAAGAAGCATCTATATATTATAGATATATATATATATCATATAGGAGGATACAAAATTATGAGGCACTTCCAGATGTGCTAGAAATTTGAAATTTGGTAGGATTATAGGTTTTTGGTCACAACCGAAGGAAAAAATCCAAAACTGATGAAATTCCAATTTAGAGGGGCTATTTTGGACCCTTTTCTCCCCATTTTTGTCCCATATGATAACATGTAAATCGGTGTAGAGGTTTTTATATTTGCATTTTAAAATTACTTCCCGTCAAGATACGAACTCGAGACTTAAACTATCGAATAGGATATAAATCGTAGTTTCTTATTTTTGAAGACAGAATTCAAATCCAAGTAGAATTAGGGTAAATTTATAGTTTTTATTGCAAAAAAGTGGTAATTTTTCTGGGTCTAACAATAGGCTTCCTAGGTTTTCTTATGGGTAAGCTTTTAATGGGAATCAGAGGCTTGTATTTTAATGCCATTAATGTTAAACTATGACTAATGAAGGACATCCGATACTGATATAATCCCCATTTTTGGAGCTGTTTTGCCCCAGTATTCCTCAACACGAGAACAAAAACAGTGAAGCAACTCCATATGACCTAGAGACTTGAAATTTAGCACGATTATAGAAATTTTGTTGCAACCGAAGATAAAATAAAAAAATAGCAAAAATTCAAATTTTTAGGTGCGGTTTTGCCCCATTTCTACCCAATACGAGTGTGAACATTATAAGGCACTTCTTAATGATATACATACTTGACATTTGACACGGTTATATGGTTTTGGACATAATCGATTAGGAATAATTCGGAATTGTAAAAATGCTAATATTTAAAAATGCTTGCATAATGCAATCACATATTATAAACATATAAACAAACATTTCATGGTTTAGTTACCTATAAATGTCCTACAATGCTGAAATTCTTTCTAACGGTAGATCTTACCAAGTAGCGAAAACGGGATTATAGAAATTTGAAAATATTTATTTATTGAGCCGTAAAAAATTCATAAATGTTAAAAAAATTTACTACTGTTTATGCACCTTTATTAGAGCTAGGGAGCTGAATATTTTGAGAAGTTAGGGAATGCTATTCCAGCGGTAAATAATATTGAAAAATATAATAAAGTTTATTATTGTGGCTGTTAAAAATTCATCATTTTTAAACAATTAATTTTATATAACTACACAGAGGTGCTACATCGATGAAATTTTGAGGAAATGTGAGGTATTCATATCAAATGATGAAAACCTATAGAAGTTTTACAATAATAAATTTTAGGGGTTGTTTTTATTCCAATATTGTCCATAATGTAAAACATTAATCGGTGCAGAGGTGCAAACTTTTGCATTTAAAAATTATCTGTCTACTCTAGTCTTTATATTAAGATGAGACAAAACACTTGCAGAATGCAAGCACACATTAACTAGTATATATATATCGTGTAAGAAGCATCTATATAGTATAGATATATATAGGAGGATACAAAATTATGAGGCACTTCCAGATGTGCTAGAAACTTGAAATTTGGTAGGAATATAGGTTTTTGGTCACAACCGTAGGAAAAAATCCAAAACTTTCGAAACTCCAATTTTGAGGGGCTTTTTTGACCCCTTTTCTCCCCATTTTTGCCCCATAAGAAAACGTAATTTGGTGTAGAGGTTTTTATATTTGCATTTTAAAATTATTTACCATCAAGATACGAACGTGAGACACACTGTTAGATAGGACATAAATTGTAGTTTCTTATTTTTGAAGACAGAATTCAAATCCGAGTAGAATTGGTGTAAATTTATAGTTTTTATCGCAAAAAAGTGGTAATTTTTCTGGGTCTAACAATAGGCATCCTAGGCAACAGTCTTAATCCTTTCATATGGGTAAGCTTTTAATGGGAATCAGAGGCTTACATTTTAATGCCATTAATGTTAAACTACGACTAATGAAGGAAATCCGATACAGATATAATCCCCATTATTGGGGCTGTTTTGCCCCAGTATTGCTCAATACGAGAACAAAAAAGATGAGGCAGCTCCATATGACCTAGTGATTTGAAATTTGGCACGATTATAGACATTTCGTTGCAACCGAAGATAAAATAAAGTAATGCAAAAATCTTATTTTTAAGGACGGATTTGTTCCATTTCTGCCCCATACGAGTGTGAAAATTATAAGGAACTCCTGAGATATAAACATGAAATTTGACATGGTTATATGATTTTGCACAAAATCGATTCGAATACTTTGAAATTGTAAAAATGTTAAAATTTAAAAATGCTTGCAGAATGAAGCACATCATTATGTATGCTCTCTTTCTACAGAGGAGGATATAGGATATAAGAGGATACTAATGTCTGGCACAAACTACAACAGACAGAGTGCTCAAATTTTCAGAAAATGTAGATAGCATGGAGAAATCGACAGGAAAAATCGAAATTTACAATAATTTTTATTTTATTGGCTGTTAAAAATTATAAACTTTTAAACAAACATTTCATGGTTTAAGTACTTCTAAACATTCTACAATGCTGAAATTTTTTCTGACAGTCGAATTTACCAAATATCGATATCAGAAATATAGAAATTTGAAAATGTTTATTTATTCGGCCGTTAAAAATTCATAAAAGTTAAAAGATTTGACCTTCAGTCGAGGTAGAATGCTGAAAATTAAGGAATTGTTTCTCAGTTACATTTAGATTTGAAAATTTCAGAAAAGTTTATTATCGTGGCTGTTAAAATTCATAAAGTTTAAACAATAAAATTTATATAAATGCAATTCTAGAGGTGCTACATAGATGAAATTTTGCAGAAATGTGAGGTATTTGCAACAAATGATGAAAAACTATAAAATTTATACAATTATAAACTTTAGGGGTTGTTTTTTTGCCAATATTGTCTATAAAGAAAAACACGTAAACCGGCACAGAGATGCAAACTTTTGTTTAAAAATTATTTGTCTGCACTTACTCTTTATATTAAGGTGAGAGAAACTCAAAGCCTTGGACCTTAGTAATGTGAGACTCAAGTTCCTACTGCCCAATTGCACTGACTTTCTACAGCATCTTGATGCAGGCATTACCGTAAAAACTTGTGTATAAGATGCAGGAAGGTTTTTTCTTAAATTTCTTGCAATATTCAATATAATCGCCATGAAAGATTCGTATTCATCCTATTGGATGATTTCCATCGAATATACCTACTTTTTACTTGGTATGAGCTGACGAGTGAATTTTCCGAATGATATGTAATAACAGATTTAAAAAATGTAAGTCATTCATATTTTAATATGTATGGTAACACTGACGTCAACTTCTCACTAATGCAGCGATTCTTAAAATAGGGTTTGTGGACCCCTGGGAGTCTGCAGAAATAATCCAGGGGGTACGTGAGTAATATCCGAGAAAGAATATATTTTTTTAAATAATAAAATGTATGACTTGTATGCCAACATTATCACACAGGCTTCCAGGTACACATTACCTTCCGAGTAAAGTTGCATTCAAACCCTTTTTCTCCCCCTTGCCTACAATGTTGAAACTTTGTATGCCACGAACCTTTTGTTTCCTACTGGTCCCCCAATAACTTCCTGATTTTTACATGTGCTAGCTCCCATTCCCACAGTTGAGTGGAATCACTGCTGCATTCACAGAGAATCCCTAGAATCCAGAATACACTCGACGAAGTGATGAAAATTATCAACTTTATTAAAGCTCGTCCTCTTAATTCCCAAATTTTCAATGCCCTTTGTGAGGAAACAGCAGTGATCATAAACAGCTTCTTTTACATTCCAAAGTACGCTGGCCGTCTCGTGGAAAAATACCAGATTTTTTAAATTACAAGACGAAATACGAATATTTTTGGAAAATACGTCATTTCAACTTAACGAGCAGTTAAATGATTTATCATGGTTTGCTATTGTGGCATACTTAGCTGACATTTTTACCCATTTAAATGGACTAAATTTGAACTTACAAGGGATAGATGTAAATATATTCAAAGTTGAATATCATATTGAGGCAATGATTAAAAAATTTGACTTGTGGTCGGATCATGTTCAAAAATCCTTGTATGGATCATTTCCAATACTTAACACATTTCTTGAAATGCCCGATGATGAACACCCTGATGAAACAAAAAACAATTTTATTCCAAATTTGCAAGCATTAAAGAACAACTTCAGAGATTGTTTTCCTGTTCCTGATTCTGGTTATAATTGGATTAGATATCCATTCAATGTAGATTTTAAAAACATTAAAGGAATGTTTAAATGAACAAGACAACCTTCTAGAGATATCATGTGATGTCTCATTATAATTTAATTTCAATTAACAGAATTGGAAAAAATCAGGTGATTTGGAGAATTTTTCCAATTCTATTCATTGTCTTCACCGTTGCAGCGATTTTCCCCACAACTCCGCACTTAACGAAGCACTTGTCGAATAAACGCGACGAAAACGCAGAAAATCGCAGAATATCGCTGCTCTGTTATTGGTGTCTCTGTCATCGGTGAACAGAACACGGATGGCCTCACCGAATGGCCCGCCGAATGGCTGCTCCCACAGCAACGCGCTTTATATAGGGCAAATATTACCCCTATTTCCCATTCCCTCCTTTTCGTAGGGTTATATCACATAATCAGGAAATTAACCAATACGAAGTCGAGGAGTCGCCCATTTAAGCTACCCGCCGAACCCCCCCTCGAACGGCGACACGAGACGAGAGTGGCCGTCGAGAGAACGAAGGCAGACCACCGGGAGATACGGAGAGCGAGGTGCCGCCGCGGTGGTGGAGAGTAAGAGAGAGGGAGACGAGGGACAGAGACAAAAGCGAGAAGAGTCGTTCCTCGCAAGGGAGAGTGTGAAAAGTTTCCTGTCGGACAGACGGTAACGATAAGTGACAGTTTCTGAAGTGGTTAAGTGTTGTTTATACTTTATTTTACTTTGTTATGTGTACGATATAGCAGTTAGTTAGAGCCGTATGTGGCTTGGATTTTTGGTCGCCACACCGTGTCTCATGAGTTCTTCATTTTATTCAATGAACACATTTTGGCAGATTTTTGGCTACGTCTGCATCATGATTATCCCAAAGTATCGTCCACAGTCTTGAAACATCTGATGCCATTTTGTACAACGTATTTATGTGAATGGGCATTCTCCTCTCTATTATTCATTAAGTCAAAATACAGAAACAAATTAAATGTAGAACTGAACCTAAGACTACACCTCTCTACTACTGACAAAGAGCCAAACAGTGATTTAGTGTCAGCAAAACAACATCATCCTTCACATTAGTAATTATTATGTGATTAAATAAAATTAATTAACATCCCAAAGTAAAAAAAGAAACTTCTTGAAATGAAGACAAATTTGGTGATTATCCCAGGGGGAATTACATTGATCCTGCAGCCTATAGACGTTGTTATTAACAAGCCATTTAAATCGGCAATGAAGAATAAATGGGCAGATTGGATGGTAAATGGCACACACATTCACCAAAGGGAGACTCATTCGTAAAGTAGATATCACAACGATCTGTCAATGGATCGCAGAAGCATGGAATGACCTCTCCTCAGAAATGATAATTAAGAGACTCAAAAAATAAGTAATGCTTTAGATGGAACTGAAGAAAATGTATTATGAAAAGATGATGACAGTAATGCCTCGGTGACTGCAACATTAAAATCAGACAAATCTGAAACTTCAGAAACAGATGAAGGCAACGACCAGTTCCATATTACGGAAGACGACTCAGCTGATGGCGAATTTCTTGGATTTTAGGAAAATTGTTACTAAAAGTGATTTGTTTTGTTGCTTGAAGATTTTTTTAATGGACAGACTTGCGTGATTTTTAACTTTTCATTTTCATTGAAGACTCCATACAGAAAGAATGAAAAATGTTTAGTACCCATGTACAAGGATGAGTCAGCTAATGACGGGGAATTTCTTGGATATACAATTTTTGTTTATAAAAGTGCAATGTTTTAATATTAAAAAGTTTAATTTTAATATAAAAACTTTGATGTTATTAAATATTAGTTTGCTGCTGTTTAATTTTCATTTTTGACCAACATTTTTTAAAGAAAAAAATGTTTAATATTATGTACCCGTGTATAAAACGCACTACTTTTTAGCCTTGAAAATTTGGAAAAAAAGTGCATCTTATACATGGGTTTTTATGGTACTAAGACCTTTAAGGCACACTATAGGAGACATCAAGTGAAAAATCTGACCTCCCCTAATTTTTTCCTTTGGGAATACATTAAAGAAAAAGTGTACATTACAAACCTCCATTCTCTTGATCTACTTAAGGAAAGAATCAGAGATATCATCTCCGAAGGAATGCTGAGGAGAGCACGTGTGTATTCAGCAAGGTGGTGCTCATGTTCAACATTTGATGTGAGAATTTTTTTAAATAAATATTTTAAAATAACATCAAACTATGTTCTTCAAAATCTTAGTAATTCTCTCCAATTTATATTGTATGATATAGCAATTTTCAGAGTTCTCAAATAAAAAAATTACCCTGTACAATAAATAATGAGTTTTATCTCTCGGAGAAAGTTAGTTTGTGGTTAGATAGATGCGTGGAAATCTTTCGGCAGAACGTTGAACATCTTTTCTTCTGAAATTCGGCATAAAAGAGTAACTTGAAATGTACTGGGAAAATCAGGATAATCATTTGAGCATATTTTTCAAACGCTGTGATGTTTCTGAATAGCGCACTATGTGTTCACTTCAGTTCTGTTTGAATACTAACTTGTAGGGCCAATTCATTTGTATAACGGATAGATAAGCTTCTGTATTGTGATTTTGCAGCCCAAGAAAGTTTGATTTTTATGAAAGTTCGTTTATTTCGAACCCGGATACTTGGAAGTCTTATTTTTTGGTTCCTTCAACTTCGAAATAACGAGGTTTTACTGTTTAAGGTGAAACTTTGATATATCCCAGTTCACCAGCTATTGTAAAAACCAGGTTAACTGCATGGAGAGTTTACTACTTCTTGACTAGGCATTTTGTAGAGGAATAATGAAACATGAAAATTTATTTTCTGAAGAGATTGAAGCAGACATGATAGCTTTACCCTCAGAAGTAGACAAACTGACAGACAAAGGCATTGATGTAGATAAGCTTGAAATAGCTGCTATACAGGATATTGTTGGGATGATTGAAATACAGGTAGTCCCCGCTTAACACGAGTTCGCTAAACACGAAATTCATTTTAGCACGATTTACCAATTGGGGAACCTGTTCACTTTACACAAAGAAGTTCCCGTTTTAACACGAGTTACAACACGATCTATTAAGTGAAAAAATAAATAAAAAATATTGCCATTAATTATATTAATTTATATTTATTCATAAAATATTAGATAATTTATAGCACAGTAAGTCCCGAACTTACACTGTTAATTCGTTTTGAAGGTCACTGTGTAAGTTGAAAACCATGCAAGTCCAACAATGCTTAAATAAGATATAGTTTTTGACATATATGTTCGTTTCAATGGATAGTTAAAGCTAAAAAAGTAGTGCCTATAAAAACAAAATGTTAAGAAAATGAAAATATGTTCAGTACAGTATGTATATAAGAATGTAATTGTAAGAGAACTTTAAAAAGACTCAAGGCTTTCTCTTGTATGAGCATAAGGCTTATTGGCATTCATCGTTGATGTTGGTCTTCAATCCAAACACTCAATAATTTTTCCATTTCTTCTATTAATATGCCTCTTTTCTTGGAAATAAATGTGGACTGCATTGGTACAGAACTTTTTACATGCTGCATAATTTGATCTTATCTCTTATAACTGTTCTAATCGTCGACTCATTCATTTCATAAGCACGTGCAATGCCTACAGACTTTTCACCTTTTTCATATCATTTAATAATTTCTACTTTAGTTTCCATAGTTATAATGTACCTCTTCTGAACATTATGTTTCTCAGACATGATGAGGGTTTATAGTTTGTTTATAAAGAGCAGTACAGTAACGAGAGAGAACTTGCACCCAGGGGATAACAAATCTAAATGGCGAAAGCGACGCTGTCAGCTGTGCATCAACGTACTAGTAACACCATCTATTGCAGCTATTCTCAAATGCGGCCACCAGGTAATTTTGGTGCGGCCACCACTGACTTCTCCATCATCCAAGGGATCCTCAACCCAGTAATTCGACTCAAACCTTCTAGAGCATTTTTTTTAAATAAACAGTCGGAATGAATTGTCTATTGTTCAAAATATCAAGATATGATCTAGATGCCCCTCTGTATATACAAAGGAAAGGTTAATTGACTTTAACAGCTGGGTGAGAACATATCATAACTTATTAGAAAAATTCTATGCATCCATTCATTATTTCTCTCTCTTTTGGGGTGACAATAAGAAGTTTGCTCCTTCTACAAAACAAACGAATGTTTTACTCTCTATGCTAGAGGGAATAGCTGTAGGAAAATCATTCGTATAGGAGTGCATCTGAAAGTATGGAGTACGTTCGCCTTACATTTGGATAGCTCTGTGTTGTTCTCTGAGAACTTTGTTTTCATAGTTTTCACTCATTTTATCGTAAATATTTGATTAACTAGCAAGTGCATGTGTCTTTTGATAATAATGTGATAATAAGTGTGATTATAAGTGCAAATATTCAGTTCAATAAATCACCAGCTATAGCAACCAGGCTTAACCATAGTTGATACATATAATTGAGAAATTTCAAAACAATATATTAGACATTAGTGTACATGTGAAAGAAGATGATGTGTGAAAGAACATTTAGTGCACTTCATTTCCTCAAAAGTAAATACCAAAACAAACTAACATATGAGTATCTTGAAGCTGATCTCTGGTTATCTGTAAAAGACGGGTGTAGATGAATTTCTGTTTAATAAACTTCTTTGACTATAAGAGGTATGTACATTAATCAGTTATTTCATATTTATAAAAAAATTTTGATCTTACATGATTTTGAAGACTTACATACTAAAAATTAAAAAAAACACAAGTGCGGCCACCGGACATCCACTGTGGCCGCACATCTGAACCCCTGACCTATTGAGTGGCAGTTGAACTAATGTTCACCTGTGCTGATAATTGATGCCATTTACTGAGCAGCAGTTGAACTAATGATCGAGCCCGCTGATAAGTTACTTCGTGTAACTATGGATCCATGTAACTCGGATCTGTGTAACTCAAACTCGTGTAAGTTAGGGACTTACCGTATTTAGATTCTAAAGGACTTGCAGAACTAGCACATGTTGCCATGTGTATATTCTATTTGCAGCTTATGTGTACTGTTTATGCATTGTATTGTATTTACACTGTATTGGTTTTTACATTTGATGTATAAAAACGTAATTAAAATGACATTAACTTTTTTTCAAAGAGCTAACCCCGTTTAGGTATTTAATTCTGGGAAATAGATTTTTTTCAAATAGTTTAATTTCTCCCTCATATTCACTGTCACTTACAACAGTGTTTATATAAACATCCTCCAAATCTTCACTGGAATCACTTTAATTCATAATGTCACAATATCCTTCTCATTCTTCTAAGAATATTTTGCACGTTTGCTAGATGATGCCATTACTGATTCCAATATTTCAAGGGATGAAAGACGACCGAATTTATATAAATTAAATGCAAATAAAATTTTTTACGTGTTATTCATACTACAACACTCCAAAAAATGCCTAACTTCACAACACACTGTCTACTATGCCGCCCAAAAGCCAACTGACTGATTTCCTTCACATTTTGCATGTGAAACATTTACTGCAATGGAGAGGAAGATTTTATTGCTCCAGTTGCCAAGAAATATCTTATACAGTTAGAGGAAAGCAGTCTTACTGGTTAAATTTCACAAGGAGATGCAAAAAAGGTATTAGAGGTCACACACCAGCTTTCACTACCACAGGGGCAGGCATAGGCATCCACGCATTACAAATGCAGGGTTTTTGTACGAAGCGTTTTTCTGCACAGCAAAATGAAGAAAACACCATCTATGGGCTCTAACTTGTACTAGAAGGACACAGCTAGATCCGGATATGCTTCATGACAGACTATTTTGGCATACCCATAGTGGATGGCTCGCTGTCTCTCTCCCTCTAACACTAACCTTTTACGTGGTTTCTTATTGTATTTATGCATTCGCTTAGCACGAATTTGCTTAACACGACACTTTTTAGGAACATATCTCTCGTGTTAAGCAGGGACTACCTGTACAAGTGCCAAATGAGGACTTTCCAGAAAATGAGTTGACTTTATCAAAAAAGTCTCACAAGGAAGATGTAAAATCTAAGAGAGTTAGGTTTTCATGCTGGTGGAACAATTATAGAATGTAAAATGTGCTAAAATGTAATAACACCTAAAGAACTGGGGAAACAAGATAGAGAGAATGAAATATTTATGATTAAATGGCATGATAACAAATCGGTGACACTGGCAACCAATTTTTATACAGAAGAACCTACATTGAAAGTGCAATGCTGGAGCTGCAAAAAAGGCAAAGATTGCCATTTCACAGCCTGCAGCCATTTAGACCTATAATAGATTTATGGGAGGCATGGATCAACATGATTGGCTTTTTGAAAAACATATGATTGCCGTCAGAGTTCAAAATGGTACTGGTCCTTGTTCACGAATATGGTTGACATGGCTGTTGTAAATGGTTTCCTTTTCTATAAAATGGTGCATGGCAACGATTCATTTACAATCAAGGACTTCCAAAGACAGTTTGCTGTCGCAGATTTGAAACGAGGGCATGGAGCACGAGGAGCCCCTGGTAGAACTATGACTTTCCCATCAACCTCTCGACCTACTGTCTGCAGAAATCAGAAACAATGAAAGACAATGACATAGCCAGCTAAAAAATTGTAAAGGAAAACCACAAATATATTGTTCAAAATGCATTGTAACCTTGTGCATTACCAGTTTCCCAAAATTTCACTAAATTATTAGTAGTGATGCTTAAAATTTTCAAGAAAATAATATGTCCAGAAACAATTATATCCATGTTTTCTGCATTTCAATATTCTGACAATGTATATGTAAAATAAATTCCTATTTTGTAAGTTAAAGAGTGTTGTCCCTTTGTGTGAACTCCCAGGCAACGAGAACTCACCAATGCCCAGCGTCCTCATTTGAGGATGGCCTATATTTCAACAATGAATGGTTAAATTTTGTAAGAGTTGAATATGCTTACTCTCTTATGAGCTAATGATCACATGTGTGAACTTTATAATCATTAGATAAAAAAAAATAATTTGGCATTAATGGGATAATAGATTCTGAGAGATAATTCAAGACCTGTAAGGTTCTAATGCAAAGAAAGGTTTCTTACACTAATAAAATATTTTATGAATATTGCTCCATGAAAAGTGTAAACTTAGAATTTCAAAAAGTGAATGATAAATACAGCATAATCAACAAATTATATGTACATGGGACTTTAGAGATTATAACAACAAAGCATTACACTGAACAATTTTTCATTAAAAATAAATTGACTTAAGTTGAAATAAACAGCAGAGTTACCTGAAACAGCCTCAGCACTGCATGAAGAGTGGAACTCCATAGTGTCAGAGGCACTGCAGCCAACAACAAGGGACTCAAACTCCTCCCCAGAGCAAACTTCTCTGCGCCTGCGCCTTCTCCACTGACCTCCAGTCATCCCTGTAGCTTCACGACGATCTCTCCCATCACCTCGCTTTTCTCCTCTGCTCAACACTAACCCTATGTCTCGCTCACCCCGACTTACCCCTGTGATCGTGTATCGACCCAGGTATGGACACTTTCGTGGCTTCATAGCCTCTGCTGCAAATTAAATACAGAGAAAATTAATTAATTATCAGGTAACAAACTTTTATCTATAAAGATATTTGTTATGTTTATGTTTCAGAAAAATTAATTAAACCTAATCAAAGATGGCCAAAATGTTTTCTAAATTGGTATAATATGGAGTATTTAACTGCTTAACCCTTAAACTGCTCCCATTGTATATGTACGATACCTTCTTCCCAGCCCGTTTGAAAGAATAGTTTCACCAAACTTCCTAAAGAGATCCCTGGATGCCATTATAAACTCCTCATGCCCTTTCCCTTCTCATATCTCCTGTTATTTACCCATGCCATGCCCTAAGACCTTCCAGGCAAAAGTGCATTGTTGCCACTTGCCATTTTGAGAGCTTTAGATAAGCTGAGCAATGAGGATGAGAATATTCAAATTCTGGGATTACTGATGACTTTCTTATAGGTTATTGCAACAATGTTCCCCAGTATTTCCGGGCATTCCTTGATGGATATTTGATAGGTTACTTTAGAGAAACGAATAAGAATTCAGCTCAATGTAACGATGCAGTCGCTTTCATTGTATTCCTAAATGCACCATTGACAAGAAGTGCCCAGGAAATTTTAGGCACGTTTTGCTTCCAGTGACAGTGCCTATTATCATTGGTCTGTCCATCTGTCTGTCTGTTCATTCTCGACTTCTACTAAACGGATTTTCATGAAATTTGATATTAAGGACTTACTATCAAAGATAATAAGAAAATCACATAAATGAATCACATATGCTAATCAGGGGTAACATTTTACTGGTAACAAAAAATGAACTTTCCATCATATCTCGTTAAGTATTGGTCATATCAAAATATTCAAATAAAACTTGTAAAACTAGTAAAGAAGAGTACCTATGTCTTTTCCTTTACATTTTTATTGTGGGAGTAGCCCTTATCAAGAAAATCAAACCAGAATGTCTTTATTCGAGTTGAACAGAAATTTTCTTGCATGATTACCGTATATACTCGTGTATAGTACGAGTTTTTACGACCAAATTTTTATTGTAAAAATTGGGGATCGTACTATACACAAGTAATGCATTTGAGGATTTAAAATTCATGTATCTTCACGGGCATTTTCGGTGAAGTTATGCCACCCGCACGCACTCTAATGGTAGGCTAACCTTAACAGTGAGGTCCTTTATCGTTGTTATGTTGCTTCGTGAAGAGTAGAATCTTTTTCATATATACAGCTTCAAATTCACAAATACTTGATATAAGTGACGATTTACGGGCACTTCCTTTCTGGAATTTTATGTATGTATGTCTTTGTTTGCGTCTTTTTACAAGGGATGGATTGGAACGAGTTGGACTAAAAGTATCGTAGACGGCATAACTTTATGGAATTTCGACATCTCGGAAAAAAGAAATTACTTTGTAATATTCAACAGTCTTTATTGTTTCTACAATCACACACCGATCAGTTTCCACTACAGAGTCATTCTAAAGGTGTTACGTCGGTTAGTAACACCATTAGAATGATTTTGTAGTGGAAACCAGTGGGTGTGTGATTGAAGAAACAATAAAGACTGTGGAATATTACAAAGTAATTTCTTTTTATCCGTTATCCCTACCTATTAAATAGATGAGCGGGTGGGAACCATTACGTATGCGGAACGTAATCCAGACGTATTAGAATTGAAACGATTTTATTTCATCTTGTGCAATCATGATTCATATCACTTTTTATTAAATGTTTTAGAAGTAAGATACTTAACTTATCCGAATTTTAGTGTACTCGCAAGAAATACTATTTACGATATTTACGGCCTATTCTATGGTGGTGTGGAAAATCAAGGTTGTTCGATATATCTCGCTCGTAACCATCGAGCTATTGAAACGAAATATATCGACCATGGTGAAAAGCTGGGGTCGTACTATAAACAAGATATATGAAAAAATCAGATTTGTTCACCAAAAAATCAGGGGTCGTACTATACATGGAGTCGGCATATACACGAGTATATACGGTAGTTCTTCATTGTTGTTAACACTTTCGCATGTGTTTAGTGGATAAGATGGAGATGCAAATCGGACTGGTGAAATGTACCTGGAAGTCTGTGGAATGGTATAAAAAATGTTTTCCATATAGTTGATGTAATTTTAATGAATGTGTATAAATTCTTTTTGGTGAAAATGGGTAGCAAATTGTCTCTGAAAGATTTGAGTTTGTTGCAAAATTTAAAAAATCCAATGTGTCTAGCACTCCATACAGAGTAATGAATATGATTGCTCTTAACATCAGCATCCTCAAGAACAATTATTGACTTTTACACGCTTTGACTAATTTTTGGTGAAAAAGACTTTGACTCACTTTTCACATTGTAAAAATCTGATGTGGCCTACACGACGTTCTCCATATTTGGGGTATAGATATTTAAATTATTATGAATAGCATTATAAGGCAAAATTATTATTTCGTATCGTAAAAGAATACAGTCGTCCTTAATGCCATAAATTAGGTATATTCTGAATATGTTTACAGAATTCACCACTACATGGTGGTGGCGCTGTATACCGGAAATTTACGAATAAGCAAAATATCTCCGAAATGGATGGTTCTACGAAAATTTGTTTCAAACAAAACATGGAAGAAATATTATTCTCTACAACTATGGTCCTTACGAAGATTACCAATAACGACATTTTTAAGGAGATATTTGACGGAAACTGAAAAAACCGATTATTTATAAATAATTCCTAAACAATAACTGCTATGAAAAATTGTTTCAAATGAAAGCTGTAGGAAATTACATTCTCTATAACAGATTTGTATATACAATAATGATGTTTTAACGAAGAAATATCGCAAAAACCGAATCGGGTTTCGAATAAACCTCAACTTCCGGTTAACCGGTATTGTCCAAAAACTAATCAGGTCTTTGTGCTCATGCTAAAGTGTTATATATGAAGTTTGGTAACGATATGGCAAGTACTTCTTGAGTTAGAGACACACGCACACACACTCAGATATCATTCGGAAAATAGTCTAAACGTTTTCTAGGGACCTCAAAACGTGTATTTCCGTTGAAATCTCGGTCGATTTTTTTTCGTGATCACAATACTTTCCCATTACTACGTATGGAGAAAGTAAAAACAGTACTTAGGTATTACTGGATGACAGATAGAAAATTCATATTTTGGCCACAAGATGGCACTGTTTATCCAACTGCCTCAAAATTCATTGAATTTATAAGGTCACCTGTTTATACACCTGAACCAAACATCAACCTAACCCTAACCCAAAAAATGTAATTTATCATATGGTACTTACGAACTAAAAGTGACAGTTGGTGTTGGGTTGCGTGTTGGCAATGCTACCAATAATTAGAAATTTTGATCATAGCAGTGGAAACTGAGGTATCACTTAGCAACGTATACAAATTCTGAGGGATAATCAAAATAAAGTAAAACCTCCAAATTCGCGTGCTTTGCTGTTTCGCAGGGTTTTTGACTATTGCTGTCATCTTTGAAGTGAAGAGAAAAAGCACTAAACAAATGAATTTCCCCATCTGCGAGTTTTTTCTATCATGCTGTGACCCCGTTTTTCAAAAATGTCTACCAAGAAGAAAGCAGGTGATAATACAGATTGCAGAAGCAAAAAGAAGACATTGACTTTAAGTGAGAAAATTGAGTTGCTAAATAAACTTGCTAAAGCCAGAGTGCTGCATCAGTGGACAGGCAATATGCCATAATCTGTACGGATACGGCAGAGTTAAATGCCACATTGTATTGGTTCAAAACCACTTTTAGCCTACCTTTTCATCATTTATTGTCATCAAAATAATGGAGTGCCACAAACCTAACCCCCATTTTCTCATAAGACCTTCGCTTCTATTTTTGTGGATTACAAATTCATGGTGTTTTCAGGAACGTAACCCCTGCGAATTTGGGGGTTTTACTGTACAGTGAAATCTCGATCTAACATTCTTGAAGGGACTGAGTAAAATCGACTTTAACCGCTTAAGACGTTTGAACGAGATGATCTCATCTGCAATGGTCTGGTCTATTTTTTCTATCCTGAGATGGTCTCATCCACAGCAGTCGAGCCTATTATTTTCACCCCGAGAAGGTCTTGTTCTCAGCAGTCGGTTGCATTTATCTTACGGCGATCAGGTCTAGCATGTTTATCCCGAGAAGGTCTCATCCTTAGTGGCAAATTTTATGACTCTTACCCCAAACCATCTGCAATGGTAATGGTATATCTATTTTTAGAATAAGACTTTCTCTCCAAAATATTCTCACTACTTTCGGTAGTATTTAGTTTTTTTTATTACTCTGTTCCTTACGTTTACATATTTTTCATACCCTTATTTTGATATGGAGTATGAAAGTGACAGTTGATATTGATATTAGTGTTTCTGGTGAAACTACAATGTCAGGACAGAGTTTGCTTTCTGAAAGTGATCATGAGGCAGCTGAATCATCTAATGAGTCAGAATGGACACGTATCAACACTACTACTGATCTTCCACCCCCTCCTTCCATATTTCAATTTTGTGGAGAGTCATCCGTAAATCTGGAAATATGATCCTCTACCAATGTGTTGGACTTCTTCAATTATTTTTTTGATGATTCCATGGAGAATATGATTGTGGAACAAACCAATTTATATGCCGATCAGTGTAACTGGCTGCAAGTAAGCACTTCACAAGGTGTAAGTCAGTGGTGCCCCATGGCTTCAAATGAGTTACGCATTATTTTTGCTATTGCAATGGCGCAAAGCATAGTGGTGAAACCTGAGGAAAGATTGTATTGGTCTAAGCATCCGGTGATTGAAACACCTTTTTTTCCAAAAATCATGTCCTACCAGAGGTATATTTCAGTTACATTACAAACGGAGAACATTAGAAGCGGGAAAAAAATAACATGGCATAAATGGACTTCGGACCAGGACTTTTAAATTTCGACTTAAGATGCAGGAAAACATTAGATCTGAAAACATTAGAACGAGAGTTCACTGTATCTCTTAAAAGATCCATTTTCAAAATTCCAATACCTTACTTTTGTCAATCCATGAGAATTATGCTACATCTATAGCTATAAATCTCAGCTATATAAGTTTGGAACTGGATGACATGATATTTCTCAAAAATAAGTACCACTGAATCTCTCTAATCTGAAATTCTGTAGTCTGGAAAAATCCACAGTTCTAGTGTATTGATAAAATCAACATTCTTTTAACAGACTCATCAAACTTTCACAATAAAAATAATATTAAAACGTGGTTCATAATTATTTTTACCAGACTCACTGATAAGAGTGATGTAAGGGAGAGTAGCTGGATTGAAGAACAACGGGCTGCAAGCTTCCTCTGGGATACGGGCAAAATTGGCTGCAAAATAATTAAATGATCAATAGAAATGTGGAATAAGAAAATTATAGAATAAAGTTAAACTGGCTTTTAATACATATTCAATATTTTTAAAGTAATAAAAGACACCAACGAATTCTGTTATTAAGTAAATGCAATGGTTTATTTTTAAGAACATAATACAGACAGAATACCAAAATCCTACACTTCAACTACAAAATAGGTTAACTCACCTATGCTTTAATTGTTTCATAGCAACAGATCTGCATCACATATGTGATAAAAGACCTAAGATTGGATCTCAATGTTTAACTGTTATTGCTTTAAAAAATTTCAGCACATCTTCTTTTAAACATACTATTGCAAAACTTTTGATGGATCAATAAAAAGCAACAAATGGTGCATCCCAAAAAAGTTATAAGAAAACATTGAATTTATCAAAATACAATAAAGATTACAACAGTAATACCTTGATTTAGTCGAGATTGCATTCCTGAAAATCACTATGTAAATCAAAACCATTATTCCCATAAGAATCAGTGCTATAAGGGGGTGATGCGTGCAAGACGTCAGAAATTTTACCTTAAATTACTTATTTGGCCTTATTATAATTTTTCTTCTATATTACCGTACCTGCCCGAATAGAAGCCGACCCTGGATTTAAGGCGACCCCCCAAAAATTTCCACAATTTTTTGGCAAAACCATAAATTTCGTAGATTTTATGCTGAAGTGTGCCAGGCATTCATGCATATCTTAGAATACATTATTTAGAAATGTGTGGGAAATGGTTTAGTTGTTGACATTTTGAAATATTACTCCAATTAATAATTTTGCGTTGCTGAATAATGTTCCACATTCAGTTGCAATAATTTCATTCAACTTCATTTTCACAAAATGTCAAATATAGTAACAGCGATCTCGCCAAGATATTTTTTCATCCAAGTCTATTTCCAACGAAATTAGCATTTACATTCCCTTAATAAACTGCATTTTTATAATTATACACGTTCCATGTAAAATTTACCGAAATTCAAACAGTTGAGCATTCAAAGCCGGCTACGCATTTTGCGTAATTGTCAATTATCGCAAGCGATCTCGCCAAGATATTTTTATATATATTCATCGTAGGTCAAATATTTACTTTACGAAAAATATAGTACTATCATTTGAACATGAAGGCAATGAGAGACTTCGAGATTTAACCATAACCCAAATTTTCCTCGGACTCACATTTAAACCGAGGGGTGATTTTTTCACTATAGATTTTGACAAAAAACATCGGCTTGTATTCGGGCAGATATGGTATATATGATAGTACAATAAATTACTCAATAAGCTCTTACACTGTGTATCTTTTGACTTTGCTGGAGACTTGGTCTGATCTTGACTGTTTACTTCTGTCGCCAATTTCAGGAATTTCATTCTTTTATTTTAATTTCTCACTTCCTCTTTTTTTCCTTTACCTTTAAGGTTTTTTAAATTAAGTCCCTTTTTAAACCATAAAAATATTTCGTTTTTTCCCATTTTGGGATGATTAACAAGTTTTTTTAAACAAACCAACATAAATGGATAGTTATGATGCCATCCTATCGTCTCATGTTATCACCATGTACATGCATATTGCAATATAAAGTAAGAATGAAATAAAAGATTTGATATTCATTCATATTTAACACAGTGGAATGGTTAAAATTAAAGCAGTCATAACGATACTACAATTTCACCAAAATATTTTTAAAAATTGCGGAACTATGGAAAGCAGTATGAACGGCACAAGGAAAATATTGGACTAGGGGATATTGTATCAGCATGGGACGTTTTCAAAACCACAATTTTCGGCATGGACTACCAACCTACTAGTTCAGGGGTGGCCAACCCATGGCCCACGGGCAACTAAGTGACACGCTACGACATTTGGTATGGCCCGCGGTACTCAGTCAATCATTCAACTGAAAAAAAAAATTTTTGGTTCGAGTGGAACCAAAACCTAATCCTGACATTTGTTTTGATCCTCTTCTTTCTATCCATTATAATAGTGAGCAGATTTACCCATTATTCCATTATTTTGACTTCCCCACTCTTCCCTTATGCTATTATTCCATGTTCTGCTCTTGCAGAGCCAATCATCCCTGTATGGAACAAAAGAAAGTGCCTGGTTTATTGCTTCTTTCTTCTACCCCCAACCACATATGATAATCCTTAAGGGTCTTGGGTCACTTTCAAGATATGACGTCCAACGTACTACATTTATTGAAAGGTACTTATGAGATCCTTTTTGTCTTATGTATGATAAAATCTGCCAACTTCTTCCAAGAGACAAAAAGGAATTTCTTGGAGAAATCAACATCGCCTTGCACTGCATTTTGTGTGCAAATATGGATCAAACTACGTTTGTGAACACGTTTTTGACAATGAACTTTGTTAAACAAATGTTAGCGAACTTCTCTTTGTTATAAATGGCTTTGTCAATCCTTTTGCAATTTCTCGTAGGAACGTCCACCTATTTGTCTTTATTTCAGGATAGATGCTCCTATAAATAATGAACACATTGATGCCTAATGTGTTCAATAAAAGGTAAGAAACCGCAACTGGCCATCTTCTCGTATTTCTTGCAATACTATAGGTGCCACACATTTCATCTACAGTATCGACACCACCTTTGGTCGAATTGTAAAAAGTAATAATTCCGGTATTCTTTTTTCTCCCATGGACGTTTTATATCTTCTTTATTTCCCTTGAACCCAGCTGCTTGAGAGAGGATGTTACGCATGGGTGTTCTAACACTTCGTCGTCGCTCAATAGTACTCCACTTGTTATACGATCTTTACCCATCAAGAAATGCTCTTGGGTACTAGTTAGATCTTCAGTATCTGAATCACTGATATCTTGCTCGCTGGCTGTGTCATGCTCCGATTCATGTACAGAATCTTCTGAAAATTCATCATCCGAATCAAATGCTTCTTCATCAGACAATCCACTCGAAAGCAGAGCAATCGTTTCTATATCCCTATCAGAAAGTAAATCACTCATCTAAGGGTGAAAATAAATCGATGAAAATTATTTAAGTATTATTCAAGTTACCTAAAAATTTAACTGAAAATTTAAAATGTATCAGAGAATGAAAAATAAGTATTTACAAACCTTACTGTATTCAAGTTGGTGTAATAATTTGTAAACTTCATCACGTACACTAGCTCTAAGTAGAAAATGTGTCCGATCTAAATGATGAAAAGTCGACCTATAATACTGCCATTTCATATTTTAGGATATAGTTTATGTTAAAGCAAAGAGAAAATTGTTATATGAACCTAATGAAGTATCGGTAAACTAAATATTGAAATATGTATATTATAAAAGCAGGATATATAGAAATAAAGAAAATGTAAATGGACTTACCAAATATAAAAGAAGATAATATAACAATGATAATTGTTCTTAGGATACACAATACACTAAATAAAAGAGGAAACTTCAACAAATTTAGCATACGATAATCACGAAAATGGAAATTTCACAAGATTCGCTCTAGAAAGAAGCACATTGTTTTGAAAAAAGCATCTGAATTCAGTGAAAAAAGGCAAGAAACTAAAGATTTTTACAGAAAAGGTCGGAAACATCTGTAACTCCAACAACTGAAAAGGATGGGTCATAAAGCTTACCCGGAAAAGTACGCTGCCATAAAAAAGAGGCTGGGGGGTTTACAGCATCCCGCGTGAGTCACGGCGGGTTAAATGCATACCTTACTTTAATCTGTGTTTTTAAAATAATACGACATTTTCTTTTGGTACGACAGCTGATGGTGTTTCTTTGTCACATACGTCTTAGTGTTTTGCAAATGTAAAAGATGAAGATGATCACAATCACTCTGTCTCTCCATCCAATTCATCACTTCTCTGATGTTATCCAATACAGTGAGTCCCCGACTTACACGGATCCGTAGATATACGGATAAATTAATTAGTGGAAAAGTTTACCGAAGGCGACTTTTTCATGTCCCAAGGAGACAGTTCAGGGAAAGAACCATGTTATTAATTCTTAAAGAGTAGTAGTAATTAGGTTTTTAGGTGCGTCACCAGCTAAGGTTATTTTGCACCATCAATTTCTTTTTTAGAGAAAATCAACTACATCACAACATCCATACCCGAAGCGGGATTCGAACCCGCGACCTTTGGGTTAGAAAGCAGGCGCACTGCCTACCAGTCTAATCTGGCCGGCATTTTTAAAGATGTTTGATTAATAATATATCTTTTTGATTTATATAATCATTATAAGCAATCTTTCAAGAAGCATAACAAAAAATTTTGTAACTATTGGATTAATGGAAGCTGATATATGACGTTAAATGTTTAAAGAGAAATAAAAATGTAGATTGCAGAACTTTTTAGTTTAACAATTTTCCCGAATTTTTAGAAAATTAAACTATGCATTGTCATAATGCCTGAAATTTACAATTTAGCATCATAATTTCACTTATACGACAATATCACCCTCTCTATAGGGAAAATGAATGGAAAGAGATAGGGATATCCCATAAGAGACCACTCTGCCAACTTATGGTGGAATGTAGAATAGATATATTAGTGTACCTTTAATTTAAGTGAAATTAATGGGATATATATGACTCAGTAAGCATATTATTTTCGATATAATTATCCCCGAAGGCATTTACCCATAATGTTTGGCAGATAAATTATGCCTTTGCCTGTGAATTAAGGAAAGTAAATATGATATTTGGCTGTATTGTTTTACGATTCTCAATAGAAAATATTTCATTGCAATAAACAAGGAATTCTAAAGATTTTGTCTAATTAACACTGTTATTTTGATGATTTTTCTAAATGCCCAGTGGGACATTGCTGTCCCAGCAAAAACGATAATTGTCATTTTCAATAACATAATTGTTAAATTTTATCGTACGTGTGCACTTTAGTGTACATAAAATGTAGGCACTATTGGTTGAGCATGCATTTAAGTACAGGCTGAGGGATTTTACATCCAGAGGTGGACACCCTAGAACACACTCTTCGCAGATGAATATTGATCATATCCCACCTAGCACCACGTGCAGGTAGTGTGTCTTGCTATGCTTATCGTCGAGATAAGAGTTTGTTTACCACTTGAAATGGTGACTAAGCAGAGACCCATTTAAATATCCCAAATAAATCCAGCCAATGACCCCCAAGGCAGAAATTTAAATCCCTACGGTAAATGTTAAATGTTTATAGTCAAATTCTAATACTTCTAATGCAGGAAAATCACATGCTCCATTCTCTGCCTTTGTTTTTAAAAATCAGAATTGATAGGGTTAATTTACTTTTAGCCCTGGTTTCACAAATGCAGTTGTTGAAAAACTGTCAGCAAAAATAAATTAAAATAGAAAATTGACATCAATGAGTTTGATTTCATTTGCATTTCCTAATATTACAGCAGTGCTGCCATTACACTGAAATTGAATTTTTTTCATTTTCATTAAATAAAAAAGTTCCACATAAAAGATGTAAAGTCAAAAAAAAAAACATGTTGATGATCCCAAAAGTTTTTTGATAAGAAAAGCTATTTAAGAGACAAATAAGCATGCTCCTTTCATGCTATCAGTAGAATTTTCAACATCACAGTGACAAAATTTAATCAACCAACACTCTAACAGGGATTATTATACTAAGGGTATAACCTTGAGCAGACAGTATCCACATATAAAAGCATTATTATTACTCATGTTTGGTTTGTTACATAAATATTGTATATACAGTAAAACCACGTTATTTCAATGCCAGATAATTCAAAGTATGGTGCAGTTTGAAGCTAAGATCAGTTCCCAGCCAACACCATAGGATTTTGCAAACTTTTTGGTACGGATTATTCGAAATACGTCTACAATGAAATTCGAAGTCATGACCTGGTCCGGTGACTCTCGAAAAGTTTGTTTAATTTGAAACCACGATCCTGCGTAAGCAGAAGATTCGTGCGTGCACCATCACATCACATTTTGTTCCCCATTTCTCGCACACGAAATACATACAGCATCCCAAACAGGTTACTCCCTTTTAGTTATTTAATAGTAGGATGACAAAATGTCCCATTTTTGCCGGGACAGTTCCATTTTTTTAATCAAAAAAAGCCATTTTGTACTGTTTTGAAGCCCACTGCAAATAAATTTAGATTACCTAATAGTATAGCTTATATTTGTAGTAGAAATTAGGGTTATCGGAAACATGGAGGTTATCAAATGAACAATAAATGTTAATTACAGTCGCAATTGTCAGGTTAGGAAACTTCAGGGTCATTGATAAATTTGAGGTGGCAAACCTGGTCTCCACATATAATATCCTGCCTGGGTTTAACTTACCTATTCCCTTCAAGTTTCGACAACGACAATGCTAGTCAGATTCGCTTTTGATTGTGAGCTTTGTCCTAGTCTGACATACTCCAGACTGTAAGTAAAGTTTGTATTTGCCTTTTTTGCTATAGATCGTGATAGTGACAGCCACCATTAAAAAAATCATGTAAAAATTTTGTACTGTTTTTTTCTTACAACGATGGGAAATGTCCCGTTTCCACCTTATTGGAATATGGTCATCCTATTTAATAATCAACATGAAATAAAAGTCGCACATGATTCAAATAAATGAATCAGCTTATCCTTGCATCACTGTGAATGCTCACATTCTCAATCGGATAGCGAAATTCAATAACCAAGCTGAAATGAACAGAAGTTGCAAGAACGCCTACTATTTCAATCCTCATGCTCTCCCAAACCAGTGCAAGGTTTTTCTCATGGGAAAGTGATATGCTGCAGAAAAGACCTTGTACTATTGAATTTTGTTACTGAATCAATCTTTTAATAACGTTGTACACGGTGTCATCCCAATTTCTTATGAACTGGTTCGTTAAAAATCAGTGCTCAAGATGAGACGCCATGCACCGGAACAACATTCCAGTTCATCATAAACGTCTATAATATCGTTCAGTCTCGTTTTTTCGATTCTGATATCAAAACTAACGTTCCGTTTCATAGTATCTGCCATTTCGAGCGCTGCTAAATATAAAAGGATTTTAACTGCTGGGAAAAGGGATAATTACACTGTCTTTTTCTTAAATCAAAGTTCACAGTTCCTAATTAATTAATAGCCCACATCTGTCCGTCCATTGGTTGGCCAGGCATCTGGCGGCGAATTATGGTTTAACGTGAATAACTCCAGAAAGAATCGAGATAGAAACTCAATGTTTGGTAAGAATGTTTGATTCACATATTTTAAGATGGTAACAAAAAAAACATGAAAAAAGTCCTGGGTTCGACTCCAAGAAAGACATTTCCATTTCCCATAAAATAACACGTAAAAATAAACTTTTCAACATGCAGGCTTTCATTCTTTTTTAGATTAATATTAGAAAGAATTAAACTACGATCTTTGGATCTGAACCAGTTTGAAGAAAAAATTATAAAGTTTCTTATTCTGTTCATCCTTTTCTGCCTACAGATTGAAATCTCACATGTTAAACATTTAATTCACTTAGTTTGGGGAAATCTTGCCATTTTAACGGGATGTTGCCTTGCCTACCAATGACATTGTTAGACCACGAAATCCTATTATTTCAATCCATGTGAGTGTATAAGCATGCTTTGAATTCTTTTAATACAAGAGGGAGAGGAAAGGAGAGGGAGGGAGGAGTAGAAGGGAGGGAAGGGGAGAGAGGGAGCGAGGGGGAGAGAGGGAGGAATATGGAGGGAAGGTTGAGGACAGGAGAGAGGGGGAGGAAGGGAAGGATAGGGAGGGGGAGAGAGGCAACTATTTTAAGTTTAACTAACGATAGCCCAGCACATATACGGGCTTTTATACTAGTTCCTCATATTGCAGGAAGTCTGTCAATACATTTTTGAAATCTCGTACCTTTGCAAACTCTTGCATTTACATTTGTAAATTTTCTTAAATATATTTGCTTAACTCAACATCCTATTGTTGCTTCGGTCCACATATAACTAAAGATCGAAAAATTAACGTTATTTAAAAGTCATCCAGAGGGAGCGAGTATAGTTAATAGAAATATGAAGGGACAAGGAGGATGGCTAATAGGGGAAAATTTAGAGAAATGGAGAGGAAGGAGGCAAAATAGATTAAGGAAGTGCTTCCAAAAGTGTGTCCCGCTACTTGCTAATATGCTGCAGAAGGGTCTTAGGTATGCTGCAGAGTAATTGTAATTTTTAAGAAAACTGAGTTAATGAGTAAAATGCATTTTATTAGCATTATTTCCTTAATTGGTCCTTCGCAGAGGAATTGGCATGTTGTGAAAAGGTTGGGACGTTTAAGGGGTATGCTGAGATCAAAAAATGTTTGAGAAGCACTGAATTAAGGGAAGGTAAAGGAAGAGAGCGAGAGAAAGGTGAGAGAGTTAGGGTGCAGGGAGGAAGAGATGAAGAGGTATAGAAGGGGTGTGAAAGAGGGAGAGAAAGAGACAGGAGGGACAGAAATTGAGATTTAGTGGAGATAGAAAAAAGTAAACAATACAAGAATTCGAATAACTCGATAAGGATTGAAGGTTGAAGATTGATACTTATAAGTAATGCTCGGCTCATACATAAAAACACAACTAGGATATAATCCTCAATTATGTTCCAGGTTAGAAAGAGGTGAAGGATTTCCATTTACCATGGGGATAACAAGTAAAAATCCGATTGTAGGCCCACAGGTTTTGATTAATTTGCTAACAAAATTTAGAAAAATTAACCTACGAATTTCGAATGCTGTGTTAAAGAAAATGAACATGGTTTTTTATTTTTATTGCCATATTACGTCTTTGATTCAAAAATACCTTTTTAATCACATATTTTGGCAAAATTTTACGTTTTTAACTGAAAATTACCTTGACGACCTTGTCTATTACTGAACTTGAGATCCTATTGTTGTCATACCGCATAAGATATGCTAGTATTAAATTAACATATTTTATACGTTGCTCAAAGTAAGGGATTGATGGAAATGGAAATTAAGAGGGAGGAAAGTATAACGGGGAGGTAGGGAGAGAGAGGGGTAGATAATAGGTATGTAGAAATAGGTTGAGCGACGGATAAAAAGAGGGAGAGATTGGCCAGAGAATAGATAAAAATCAGTGAGATAGAAGGACAAATGCTACAGAAGAGACAAAGGGGAAAAGAGGAGAGAGTTGGGACAGAGAGAAAGGAGAGGGAGAGAGGAATTGGGAAGAAATAAAGAGAGAGAAATATATTATTAAAAGATAACATATAAATACATTAAACTTGATTCTCCATCATTAATGATGGGCATTTATCCTAGTTATTATAATAGCAAATGTCTGCTATATGCCCTGTATCATATAAACGATGATAATTCAGGAAAGGTGATACCAATTTCTAGCCTGGAGCTCAGTAATTTTTAATTCATAGGGGAAAATTCCTCTTTTAATACTATCTGAGGCAAACTAGCTGTTAATAAATTTGAATTAACCTGCTACTTGAACCCCTTAACAGAAATATAATAAAAATGAATATTCTATATACCTAACAAAGACATCAAAATAGTATATAATTTAACAGCATAAATAGAAACACTAATCTGTCACATTCTACACAAAAAATACAAAACTCACACGGGAGATGTTCCTTCTTTAACAGGCATGAAAGAACTGAGTGAAAACAGTGTTATGAATTTCAGAAATGGCAAACTGGTGGGAGAAGAGGTAAGGGGGATGCGTGATACCCGATGTGTAAAAATACGATGGGTTGGCATACCCCTTTCTTTTTTGGGCCAAAAAAGGGCACCGATCTTACAAGCTGTCAAAGATGACCCAAAAACGAATCCCATCAGTAAGAAAGGATCATAAAGTGAAGAATGCTTTGGTCTGTCCTTGTCGCGCTTGTTAACCATACACAGCTGGGGGTTATGACCTAAGCGTGCCTCTTCTTCCAAGAAAAAAAGTCTTATTACCTACTCCGGCTGTTGCTGCAAAACTTTCCCCATGGAGCATTTTATGGCATGTTAGTAACCGTGCTGGGTGACAAATGGAAGCATCCGGGGAAGACATAGGATTTTGATGGAAGACTGCGGTAGGGGAGTTAGGGAAAGGAAACTTTTAGGTAGTAAGCGCTGCACCGTGTTATCGGTCTCGAGAATATGTTATGCGCTTGTCGGAAGGAAAGCCTAGCAAACATCCCTAATTTCGCAGATCCTGGAGCAGTCCCTCTCACCCACTCCAAAGCGGTCTTCGGTCCCCTTTTAGTCCTAATGTCTGTTTTTCAGCTGAACCATCACTCCTCTGACCCCATCTTATGGCCACCTCAGACCTCCTTTGACCGCACCTTTAGCCCATCTTTCTTGCACCCCCCCTTAATGCTCCTCTCTTTTGGTCATTTCAGATTTCAGCTGCCATTGTGCCGTGCATAATTCACACAATTGAACTATTCATTATCATCGCACATAATATTTATATAGAAAAGATAGAAATTAGTGCAACTGCCAAAAGGAGATATCAAAATTAGCTGAGTTATAACAACTGGTTCGGCAGAAATGTACTTTTTCAACAACTGGTTCAGCCGAACCGCTGCAAACCACTAGGGCAGTGGTGCACAACCTTTATCTATCAAAGGGCTGCATTACACATTTTCTCCGAGTCCGGGGGGCCGCATTATGGAAGAAATTATATGGAATACATAAATTAAAGGAAAATTTGAATTAAAATTTATTTTATTACATTTTATGAGATTTTAAAATTTTTATTAAATAATGATGGTTTTAAATAATAATAATAATACTTACAACTTAATTTTATGCATAAATTCAACTTTTCATTCAAATAAGAAAGCCCCGACACAAAAAAAATAGAAAATACAAACAATCAATCTTTCTATTTTAAAGCGAATTTAGTTTGCCTCAATGCGATTGTTGAGCCTGCATTGCTGTTGTTAAAAGCTTAATATCTGGAGTAATGTTCGTTCTGTTCAGCCGCAAGATTGAACATGGATTTTCATCCATTAACTAGTTCCAATATTTCGACATCATCAATTTCATCAATGAAAAAGCCTGTTCGCACATTAAAGTGCTTCCAAACAGACTTGTGCAAATAGCTGCCTCTGTCATAGATTTGAATAGGATTCTTTAGGAAGGCATTTATAAAAAAGTAGCAGAATTCCCTCAACTTTTGACCTCAGTTCATCATTACACTGAAGATCGACGAGTTCGAGCTGTGAGGCTTCGAAAGGGTTGACAAATGTTCTGAACGACATTTGGCCCGCTCATAGTCAGCAAATCTCTCACTGAATGATTGCTGGATACGTTCTATATGAGTGGCATTTTTGAAACAATCCACATTGTACTTTTTAAATATTTGTTGGCAGTTAGGAAAGTGACAGGTATTGTTCTTCAACAGTTGCTCTCAAAATAATGATAATTTAATTTGGAACTCTGATACATTGTTAGCAAGTTCAAATATCAGGTGGTTTTTACCTTGCAATCACAGATTCAATTCGTTTAAATGTGCAGTAATATCGGTCAAAAATACCAAGTCACATACCCCTGTTGGATGTTCGAGATGATTTACTGCTTGTCCTTTTTCTGTCAGAAACATTTTTATCTTCTCGAAGAGCAATATAAAACGTTGCAAAACCTTGTCTTTGCTAAGCCAAAGGGACTTCAGAAAAGTACAGAATATCACCATATTCAACTTCAATTTCCTCGAGAAAAGCTTTGAATTTTCTATGCTTTGGCACACGTGATCTGATGAAGTTGACTGCATTTAAAACATCACTCATAACTTTACTAAATCCTAGATCCTTCCCAATTAGGTTTTTCTGATGAATTATGCAGTAATATTTTATCAATTCATTTTTGAGCCCTAACTTTTGGACATGTTTGGACAGGCGAGATACCATCCCGTTTTGAACACCTGTTATAGGAGGCACACCATTGGTAACTACCCTCACAAGTTTATTTAAGCTCATATTATGCTTGTGAAGACTTTTAAGCAATCCCTCAAGAAAATCAGATCCTTCCGTCTGATCTTTCAATGGATAAGGCTCTACGAGTTCTTCATACACTTCAAAATCTGATGTTAATGTTTGAATATACACATTTGTGAAGTTGATGTGACATCTGTCGATTCATCTACTGCCAGTGAAAAGTAAATGCACTTATTGAATAGTTCCAAAAATTTGGTTTCATCATCACAGGAAATATCTTTCTGTAGCCGTTGCATGGTCATCCGATTTAAGCTGATGGCTTCAAACTTCTTAACACAATATTTACAATATAGCTTTTGTGAAAATACTTAAACATTTTTACACAAAATCACCATCAGTAAAGGGCCTTGAAGATTTAGCAATCAATTGGGATATATCAAAACTAACTTCCACAATCTGCTCTGAAGTATCCAAACACTTTTTAAAAACATTTTGTTTGGCTCTCACAATCAGTGACCGAATCAGGGAAAAAAACCTTTCGTTTTCAAAGTTCTCCAGAAAACTTTTCATTGAATTTTTGGGTGAATTGCTTCAAAATGCCGTTTTAAGTTGTACACTTTTGGTACGCTTACAATTTGGTTACACATTAAACAAACAATTTTATATTTCTGCACCACAAAACAATATCTTTCAGTCCAATATTCCTGGAACACTTTTCTTCTTCTAGGGTTCGTTTCTTTGTTTTCCATGTACTAGTCATTTTAACAAAGTCAATTGGGACAAGTACAAAATATTAAATTAAATGAATAAAAGAATATAAAATACAGGTCATAATCATAAGCAAAAATAGAAGAAAAAGAAAGTAAACCATAAACCGCAAATTAAGGTTTCTGTTATAGATCCCAAATCGTAAGGATAGCAAACATGTGGCTGTTGTGGAGTAATATTACAGATAATTTGGAGCCTAATGCAGAAAGGTTAGCCAACCCTATCATAGAGGGGTATCCCAGATTCCAGTATTCCAAATGTCCCCCATTCTTGAGTAGGAATTGACGTCAGCTGTTTATTTTCACAATATGTTTACAGAACTCGAGTGTGGCCTCTCCTCGAGGGCAGAAACATAAAATTGTCAAGAGAGAGGCGAAAGGTTTTATTCAATAGGAGCGATCCTCCTCTCAGATACACAACTTGCCACCACCACGATTTGGATATCTCTTGCTCTGCAAAATTTGTTTTACCTTCTCAGGAAGAACTAATCTGCAGTGTAAATTTGAGAAAGTGTACCGAATAGGTCAAAGAGTGCATCTCGGAGTGGAAGACTGTGACCTCCAAACAAAGATGCAATCGCCAGTACAGGTGGAGGGTGGATGGAAAGTAATTGAATATATTTATACCTGTATACCTCACATGCAAAAAAACCTACATTGCATTTGTATCTTTATTTCTCTCAAATAAAACCTACACAGAGACTCACTCAACACTTGCATAATTCATGGATTCAAAGAGAAAATAGGAGAACCGCCGACAATCTGTCGAGCACCTTCTGATTTTCGGTGCCCCAATGCCTTCCTTACCACCTAGAGCTGGCCCTGACTATAAGGTTTGGTATGTTATTTTTGCAGTGCAGTGTGTATGAATCATACCAGCTTGAGGCTCACTTTGATGTTTACATAAAAAAAATCCAATTTTAAAAAAGCCTCGAATGAAAATTTCCAGAGACAAGAAATCCCCCACTGAGCGTAATGTAATTTATGGATGATCCCATACAAATTGGGTTAGATCCCCTAAACTATTAAAAAACCTGTCAATTCCTTTAAATTATAGAAGTTTACCCAAGGGGCCGCGGGACACACAAAACGACGTGTTGGGCCGCATGCGGCCTGCGGGTTATGCACCACTGCACTAGGGTGACACCACTGGTTGTACGAAGTTATACCAAATGTCGTCTCTAAAAATATCATGCCTTTGTTTTACCTGAGAATAAGTGATAAGCCAAAAACAAAAACCTAGTGGTTTTACCTACTGATGAGCTGGAAAAAATATTAAGAACTCTCTCTAAAAAAAAAGTCTGATGTGGCCAACACATGACTTTCTCCATATTTGGGATATAGATATTTAAATTATTATGAATAGCAATATGAGGCAAAATTATTATTTTGTATCGTAAAAGAATACAGTCGTCCTTATTGCCGTAAATTACGTATATTTTGAATATGTTTACAGAATTCACCGCTACATGGTGCTGGCGCTGTATACTGGTATTAAGATAAAGCGAAATATCTCCGAAATGGATGGTTCTACGAAAATTTGTTTCAAACAAAACTTGGAAGAAATATTATTATCTACAACTTTGGTCCGTACGAAGATTACCAATAACGATGTTTTTAAGGAGATATTTGATGGAAACTAAAAAACCGGTTATTTATAAATAACTCCTAAACAATAACCACAATAGAAAATTGTTTCAAATGAAAGTTGTAGGAAATTACATTCTCTATAACTTTTGTATAGAATTGTAAATACAATAATGATATTTTAACGAACAAATATCGCAAAAACCGAATCGGGTTTCGAATAAACCTCGACTTCCAGTTACCCGTTATTGTCGAAAAACTAATCAGTTCTTTATGCTCATGTTAAAATGTTATATATGAAGTTTGGTAATGATATGACAAGTGCTTTTTGAGTTAAGAGTGCCCACAATCACATACACACACAGACATTCCGAAAATAGTCTAAACGTGTTCTAAGGACCTCAAAACGTGTATTTCCGTTGAAATCTTGAAGTCGATTTTTTTCATGATACAATACTTTCCCATTACTTCGTATGGAGAAAGTAAAAAGTAGTAAGGAAATTTGGATAAGGGTGGCATGATGCCTACAGGCCAGGAGCACCAGATCGCTCGATTTTAATAATAGTGTTCTGCTAGCTTAAGAAGTGTTTGGTTCGTAATATGTTCCATTTCATACACTGTCTGTAATTGACTATCAGATAGGGCAAAATGTACTTGAAAGGACAAAATCAATAAATTTTCATATTTTCTAAAAACTTAACAACCGGCTTGCACAAGTCAGTGGGAGCCAGCTTCAACTCATCATACAAGAAGAGCACAGTGCAGTAGTATGGAGTATACATGAGTGATAATCTTTCGGCGTGTGGTTGAATGTCTTTTCTTTGCAGCATAAAAGAGTAACTTGAAATGCACTGGGAAATTCAGGATATTTGCTGGAGCCTTTTTCACACGTGGTGGTCTTTGTGAAACGCCAACTAAGTGTTCACTTCAGCTCTGTTCGAATTCGCCAGGTATTCTAATTAGAACGGATAAATAAGATTCTGTAATGTGGTTTTGCTGCCAAGTAGCCGATTGTAAAAAAGTTCGATTTTTATGAAAGTTCGTTTATTTCGAACCCGGATACTTTGAAGTCGTAATTTTTTGATCTCTTGAACTTTGAAATAATGAGGTTTTACTTCACATTAAAATAAGATGCAACATTTACTTATTTATTTAGTAATTTAAATTAAAATTTTATTAAAATATTTAATTAGTAGTTATCAGGCACCCATCTAGTGAAACGTGATTGCTAGCAATAATATACACAAGTGCTTCTACATGAACTGCACCTAACTTGATGAGTGAGCCTTTTAACTGGCTCTGAAGGATACTTACTTGACTGCTGCAGCTCAATCACATGGGCATCACGGCGATAAAACACCATACAAACGTATCCAGATTGACTGATAAGAAAAGAACAACAGAAATGGTTAAAGATTTGCCATTATGAATATCCAACAAGAAAATGAGCCCACAAAACTTATGGCATGTTATCCTAAAAGATTATGCACATCCAGATAATTTCAATCAAGAAATAAATAATAAAAGCTATATTTTATTTTTCTTGGCTCAGGAAAGTATCTGTATGGATTATCCTGTTTGCAAATTATTCAAGTGTGAAACAATTCAAAACTGTATTTTTACCTTTTTAGTCAAATGAATTATTTCACTGCTGCTTTGTTTCAGTACCATATAAGCAAGTAAACGAGCTGTATGCCCTCTTAAATTCTGTTAAAACATCATACTTGTAAGAAAAATGTCCCGAGAATCTTCAGCAATTTTGGGACATATAATTAAGCAGAATTTTTTAAAAGGAATATGCAGTGAAAGAAAGTTCAGAACAGCACTGCAGAAGAGTGGTAGAAAATAATTATCAACATCAGCTGCTAACAACTGCACATTTTAAATCTGCATTATTTCTTTCAACGTCAGTTGATAGTGCTATTTCAGAAGGTGTAAAGATAATGAAAAACAAAATAATGTTTTAGCATTTTGGTGAATTGGCTGAAAAAGTCAACAAACTCAGTTTACACATTCCTTTTGATTGATTAACCTTACCATATTGAGCAAAAACATATTGCTCTCATGCAAGAAAATGCTTTGTTTTTAACAAACATGCTCCAGCCAGAACATACTAGAATGGCAAAATAATTCTTTCTGAACTTGGATTTATTAAAATGCAATATTTTCTGGCTGACAGAACACACCTCAATTGCAAGACATTTTTCATAAAAAAATTTTCAATTTACACTTTGCTGTTTAAGAGAAAAACATCATATGTAGCACACTAAAATATTACATAAAATACAGCTTATCTATCACAGAAACTGACAGAGTTCCTAAATTCACATTAAACAAATTCCTATAATACTCATGACACACCAACAAGGCATCCACTAATGTGATATTGTGATACCTATATTTGAAATTATTGGATGGGTAGAGTATGATCCACAATGAAATGTTTGTTTGAGAAGGCAATTTTTTTACACTGTGCTTATAACTCCTATGCCTAGGAATGACAGATTTTCTTTGGATCTAGGAGCTAGTTCAAAAATTTAAGAGCCAGACAAATTATTTGGCCTTCTGGAGATTTATATTGCAACAACCGGTGCTTTTCTTGTGATGGTATGCGACGGTATGGCTTACTGGCACCTTTTTTTTCAGAGCGATGTTCACACACATCTAATTTTAGCACATTTTCATATTTTAAATTCTTTAGAATGTAAAGTAATAAACAGCTTCTATAAATGATTTCATTATCAACTTTGTTATTAAAAGTTCATCACAAATTCAATAGAGATGGGGAAGAGGGTGCAGGAAGAATGGGAGGGGGTGAGAGGGACATTTTACAATTTATTAAGATATGAGTACCAGAGCCTTTTTTTTTTACAAAAAAGCACTGACAACAACAAACAACAAACTCAAACCTTCCAGTATTCTGGGTATTAACTAGTTTTATGTGTGTGTGTGTGTATAATAAATCACAAGATATTCATGCACATTTATGTCATAAAAAATAATATTCTGATGTAAAACAACAAATAAGCTAGACTACTCTTCCACTATTCCTTATTTGTCCTTTTGTGGACATGAACATGTCTTGTAGTTTTGCAGCCAGAGTACAGTCATGGAAGAAAAAACTGGGACACCTTAACGTTCTCCTAACAGAGAGTTGGGGAAGTTTTTGAAGAGTACAAACTGGATGACTACATTGCAGGAGAGAAGAGGAGATGAGGAATGAGGAGGGGAAAGGGGGGAAGAGGAGGGTGGGTCCCGCTGGTATTCGTCACTCTGCTAAGCAAATCAACTGACCTAAAAATTGTGTGAGGCCGAGACCCCACGTTCGTATTCTAGCATCAAGGTCTCCGCGTGAGCTTTGAATAAGTCTTGTTGTGATCAAAATGATGCGGTGAAATAAAAACAACTGTGCTAGTGTCCATAGAATACCCTAAGTGTAATTGATATTTAATAATCGGGCATTGACTCATGATCGCTATTATCACGAACGCATTATTAGCACATAACGTAATTTCGTAACTTTTATTCTCTCTCTTTAAAAACAGTTATAACCACACTAACATGTCTGTTATTGGGATGATCCACATGCATGGATATGACTTCAAGGGACTACTTTAGCCTACATATTGATCCCTGATTGTGGCAACATAGAAAGATGCTCGGTGGTGCATTAGCACTGCTATGGAAATTGCGTTATTAATCGGAATCGTGATGCTCAAGTAATTTTTTTCACGGAAAATGAATCGAAAATTGTTATAATATTCACTGAAAATTACTCTAGCAATCAATCAACAATGTCTGAACCAGTATTTTCGAGGTAAGATACCTGAACATTGAAATAAAATCTGTGCTAGGGTCCGTAAAATATCCTAAGTGCAATTGATACTTAATAATCAGGCATTGACTCATGATCGCTATTATCCCGACAGCATTTATTTGCACTTACCGCAATTTCGTAAACGTTGATCCCTTTAAAAACGGTAACAACCATGATAACAAATCTTTTATTGGGATGATCAACGTGCACGGATACATTCAAAAGATTACTTCAACCCTCATGTGGATCCCTGATTTTTTAACGTAAAATGATTCTCGGCGCTGAATTAGCACTGCTAATGTGATGGTAGTTCTAATGTTGAGGTAGTTCTTTCATGTTTTAAGGTAGACAAAATGATTTAAAGACATCGTTAATGCACCATATCGAATGGAAATACAGCTTGAAATATTCTTTATTTTTAATAATTAATCCACCCTCTATCGTTTTCTATAACTAATGCCAGCCTCCTCGGCATGGAGGAATTTAGCTTCTGGCATAAATCCTCCGTAATACCCTCCCAGGCATCCTCTATCGCCTCCCAAAGCTGAGTGGCGTTACTGGATCTTGTTTCAGCTTTATTCACCTCTCTCGCGATCACCGCCCAGGCGTTTTCTATCAGGTTCAAGTCAGGACTTTTAGCCGGCCAATCCAATACTTGAAGATTGCTTTCATTGAACCATGTCTTGGACAACCGACAAGTGTGCACCCGTGAATTATCCTATGCTAACAAAACTGTAATATTTTATTAAAAGTCAGATCCAAAATGCATCAAACCGTGCTGCTAAATTGATAAAAATACAGTAAAACCGTGACATTTTTTGCTAAAATATCGGCGAAAAAAATTTATTAAAATAATTTCATATCATACCAGATATGACGAAAAGAAACAGATGAGGAACAAAAGGTTTAAGAGCTACCTAGGTGATTCATTTGTGGGTAAGTGAAACAAAGGAATGAGGAGTTAGAAGTGAGAGCAGCAATCACTATGATACAAAATGGGGAGATGAAAATAAAATGAGAAATATATATGTTTAATAGACAGGTGTCTGGGTAATATGTGAATGTTACCTGCTGGATAATGAATCCCTCAGCAAACATGATGCTACCGGATGGTAGCATGACATTGTTCAAAATCTTCACTTATTGTTCCCCATTCAGGTTTCCCTCTATTTTCCAACATATCCCCGGTCCATCGGCACATATCCATGCCCAAGTATTAACAGACAAACGGCTTCCTTCTGGACCTTCACGGCAAATGAACATACCGCGTGCAACAGTAGGCCATCTACGTAAAAGGTGGACGACGGAATTATCTTTTGAATGTATCCATGCACGTTGATCATCCCAATAAAAGATTTGTTATCATGGTTGTTACCGTTTTTAAAGGGATTAACGTTTACGAAATTGCGGTAAGTGCAAATAAATGCTGTCGGGATAATAGCGATCATGAGTCAATGCCTGATTATTAAGTATCAATTGCACTTAGGATATTTTACGGACCCTAGCACAGATTTTATTTCAATGTTCAGGTATCTTACCTCGAAAATACTGGTTCAGACATTGTTGATTGATTGCTAGAGTAATTTTCAGTGAATATTATAACAATTTTCGATTCATTTTCCGTGAAAAAAATTACTTGAGCGTCACGATTCTGATTAATAACGCAATTTCCATAGCAGCGCTAATGCACCACCGAGCATCTTTCTATGTTGCCACAATCAGGGATCAATATGTAGGCTAAAGTAGTCCCTTGAAGTCATATCCATGCATGTGGATCATCCCAATAACAGACATGTTAGCGTGGTTATAACTGTTTTTAAAGAGAGAGAATAAAAGTTACGAAATTACGTTATGTGCTAATAATGCGTTCGTGATAATAGCGATCATGAGTCAATGCCCGATTATTAAATATCAATTACACTTAGGGTATTCTATGGACACTAGCACAGTTGTTTTTATTTCACCGCATCATTTTGATCACAACAAGACTTATTCAAAGCTCACGCGGAGACCTTGATGCTAGAATACGAACGTGGGGTCTCGGCCTCACACAAGTTTTAGGTCGGTTGAGTTGCTTAGCAGAGTGACGAATACCGGCAGGACTCACCCTCCTCCTCCCTCCCTTTCCCACCTCATTCCTCATCACCTCCAGGCACATCGCTGTTAGATGAAAAGAAAAAATGACGAATACCCTCGAACTTTCACAAAGGTTGCCGATCGCACAAAACTTCGCCTCGTGACGTCAGACGAAGCGAAGAAATATTCTGCCGAGGCAATTCTTTCCGCTTCTCCTCGCATCCGCTCCCTTCCCCACGTCTAAGTGTGAGCGGGTCCATTTAACTCTTCCGTAAGAATATTTTTCTTATAGCCACGTTTCTCCCTAGTGTGAGAGGGCCTTAGGCAGGAAGTTTCCTCCCCTCCTTTACCCATCCTCTCCTTTATCCCTCCTCATTCCTCATCTCCTCTTCTCTCCTGCAATATTGTCATTCGGTTTCTACTCTTAAAAAACATCCCCAACTTGCAGCTAGGAGAACGTTAGGGTGTCCCAGTTTTTTCTACCGTGACTGTACCATTGATCTAAAACCTTTGCAGGATGAAATTCCACCACCAATGGTCCATTCACGTTACACATCATATGGCCACATAAACTTTTCACTTACATTGAGGATCTGAATCTATTTTTAACAGGATTCATTAAACTAAATCCTCTTTCACAACACACAGTGGAGACAGGAAGCATACACACACACACTATACATAACTTCCCTAAAACAGGGAATCTTTCATTTCATTTGGCGCTCTAACTCAAAAATTACGTGCCATATCGTTACCAAACTTCATATATAACATTTTAACATGAGCATAAGGAACTGATTAGTTTTTCGACAATAACGGGTAATCGAAGTCGAGGTTTATTCGAAACCCGATTCGGTTTTTGCGATATTTGTTCGTTAAAATATCATTATTGTATTTACAATTCTATACAAAAGTTATAGAGAATGTAATTTCCTACAACTTTCATTTGAAACAATTTTCTATTGTAGTTATTGTTTAGGAGTTATTTATAAATAACCGGTTTTTTAGTTTCCATCAAATATCTCCTTAAAAACATCATTATTGGTAATCTTCGTACGGACCAAAGTTGTAGAGAATAAAATTTCTTCCAAGTTTTGTTTGAAACAAATTTTTGTAGAACCATCCATTTCGGAGATATTTTGCTTTTTACCTTTTTACTGTTGTGATCACGAAAAAAATCGACTTCGAGATTTCATCGGAAATACACGTTTTGAGGTCCCTAGAACATGTTTAGACTATTTTCGGAATGATGTGTCAGTGTGTGTGGATGTATGCCATTGTGGGCGCTCAAACTCAAAAATTACTTGCCATATTAACACCAAATTACATATATAACACTTTGGTATGGGTACGAAGAGCTGATTAGTTTTTGGACAATAACGGTTAACCGGAAGTCGAGGTTTATTCGAAACCCGAATCAGTTTTGACGAAATATCTCTGTTAAAACATCATTATTGTATATACGATTCTATACAAAGGTTATAGAGAATGTAATTTACTACAACTTTCAGTTGAAACAATTTTCCATAGCTGTTATTGTTTAGGAATTATTTATAAATAATCGGTTTTTTCGGTTTCCGTCAAACATCTTAAAAACATCGTTATTAGTAATCTTCGTAAGGACCGAAGTTGTAGAGAATTATATTTCTTCTAATATTTCTTATAACATATTATTATAATATTTCTTATAATATCTACTTTCGCCGTATTTTCCTACCTTGTTTTTGGTTTTGTATTTTATTGTTAACAAGAAGTGGAATTGCTAATACAATAAATCATTTGCACTTTCCAAAAAACCTGTAATTAGCTAATAGCAAGTTCTGAAGAAAGAAATGTTTTTCTGTTTAACTAACCAAATGTCTCACCATCTGGCACATTTCCACAATTGCATGGCAGCAACTTCCTGACAATTAAATGGGTATTCTAGCAATTGCTAAGATTCAAATGATCCCAAAGAAACTCCAGCGATCGAGAGAGAAGATGATGACGAGTAGAGACTCCTTGAGCTCGCAAAGAGGCCTTCAGAGCGCTTGCTTTACACGAATAACGTTATGACATGTATTGATGTAGATGACAGTATAGTCAAAGAATGGCGAAATTATTCGATTTCATATCATATTTCAAAATACAATACGGCCTCAAAGCAAAGGAAGATTAATAAATATGTGAAAAAACAGTGATATAAATTAAAACATTGATGGCTCATGTTTTACGTTAAAATCTCCATTCATTTTCCTGCGATACATTGTTTTTACGTTTTTAATACCTTTCCATCATATGAGGTATGTGTAATTACATGAGGGATCCTATACGCATTGTGCGTCAAATTTTGCGATTTGCCCAACCTACATCAACCAAGCGACGACAACGGTATCTGAAACAAGCAAGCGAACGAGGGTTTCAAATTTGGCGCCCATAAGAGCTCGCCGCCATGGGAGTATGTTATACCTGCTAATGTGACCAGAGAAGAGGATAAATAATGCAATGAATGATTTGTAGGTTGATATAAAGGAATTATAAAATGATGAAAACATAGTTCAACTAATTTCGCTGCTACGTTGTACATTGAGAAGTATCTAGAAGATGATTAAATGGAATATTCAGAGATGTATTAGGTTAATTTACACGGTCGCTTTAGCCGTATCGATGGGTTAAGATAGCCTGAGGATATTACGGTAACAATAGAATGAGAAAATTTCTTTTGATATCCCAGCACGTACGAAGAAGTACGTGAAGGGAAGTATACGTGAGTGAATGAGCGAAAACGACTGCCTGTAAATGCGTGAGAGAAAACAGTGTGTTGGATGAATGAGATGACGTTTGGGTGGTGTGTGTGAGGTTGTATGTGTGGAGGTTGTGTGTGAGTGCAGGTTGTGTGTGAGTGCAGGTTGTGTGTGTGTGTAGGTTGTGTGTGTGTGTGTAGGTTGTGTGTGTGTGTGTAGGTTGTGTGTGTGTGTGTGTGTGTAGGTTATGTGTGTGTGTAGGTTGTGTGTGTGTGTGTGTGTGTGTGTGTAGGTTATGTGTGTGTGTAGGTTGTGTGTGTGTGTAGGTTGTGTGTGTGTGTAGGTTGTGTGTGTGTGTGCGGTTGTGTATGTGTGCGGTTTTGTGTGTGGTTGTGTGTGAGGTTGTGTGTGTGTGTGTGTGTGAGGTTGTGTGTCTGTTTATGGCAGAGTCAACTTTCAAAAATGGAAACTGGACATTTTCCCAAACTGACCTCTCGTATGTATTTGCTGCGGCAGCATGACCTGGACAATTACAGTGAAATAATTGGGACACTTGAAGAGGAGTTTGACAAGCAGTTCAATGACTTAAACTCCTTGGAAATTGATTTGAAATTTTTCGCGATGCCATTTTCCATGTCCCTTACTGTAGATGATGTTCCTGTCCCACTGAAGTGTGAATTTCTGTATCTTCAGTGCAATCACAAAATGAAGGATAAGTATGAGAGGATGACAAGCTTGACACAATTTTATGAGAACTTCCCCAGGACACATTTTCCGAAACAGCACAAGTTGGCAAGCAAGGTTCTATGTATGTTCGGCCAACATATATTTGCGAGCAACTTTTCTTACTACTGAAACTGAACAAGTCCTGCCTCAGAAATAGACTGTGAGATGACAATCTTGCAGTGGTGCTCTGCATCACAATCTATGACAACGCAGATAAATGATTTGGTAATGCGTCGAACAAACCAAGGGGACTCTGGCACTCAGTGAATTTGTGATTATTTAATGGTAATCTGCTTTTAAGTAAAGCAAAAAAGACCTGGGGATAATTTTGTATTTCCCACAAGATAACACGTAAAAATAAAAAATTTGACGTGCAGGGTTTTATTTTTTTGCCAAATTAAATCAGAAATAATTGACCTGTGAACTTCGTATTTGTACTATAGTAAAGAAAAATCTATAAGGTTTCTTATTCTGTTCGTCTTTTTCCGCTAGAAATTCAAAATTTCTCGTATTAATGATTAAAAACGCAACTTTATGTTAAATATTGCCATTTTTATTACAACTACCATGGCAACCGGTATTGCTGTCTCTTTCCTTTTTAACCAAACAAATTTTGTTTATTTTGACAACCGAATGTTTTTTGTATTGGGATAATTTAGAATAACTCATGGTAAGGAATTATTTGATGAGGATAACGATTTAGGAGTCTCATAATTGAATCATAATAAACTGTTCATTATGTAAAGCAGGTTAGTAAAACTCGGATAATAATTTTCATTTTTAAATATCGATTTCAATATTTTTTTAAACAGCCTACTAAAATTGATACGATAATCATATTTTGATGAAATGATATATTTGTTAGTTCATTACATCTCTTTGTAAACTCATGAAATTTAATTCTCATTCCATTTTTATTTCTGTTCGGATTTTAGTTGAAATCTTACCTCATTACTTGCGTCATTCATATACGAGGAATAAAAATTCTACGATCATGGTAAGTTTGGATCTAGAGGTTTGGATAATATAATTTATTTATTTCTACAATTCCTACAATATGTAATATCAGTCTATTTGACAATTTAATTCTATTTTCCATTTGAATTTCTATAATTATAGTTAATGGCTATAATCTAAACAGTATTAAATAAAATATGAAGAAGTTTTTATATCGATAGCAGGGTTCTGAAACATTTTTCCGCGATTTCTACTTTAACCAAATACTAAGTCACTTTAATTATTGAACTGATTATAATCTTTTTCCTAAAAAAATTATTATTACATAAAAAAAATCCATTTTTCAGACTATTTTATAAAAATACTAGCAGGAGTGCCCGTTGAATTTCAACGGACTTAGTGAATCCAAAACTTCGACCGTGTAACATGTAAGCATTTCAAGAAGAAGATAGTACTCCCTCCCCCTCCCTTCTACCCTCTCCTTCCCTTCTCCCCCTCCCTCCTCTCTCTACCTTTCCCTCCCTCCTCCTCCATCTCCCTCCTCCGTTACCATCCATCTCTCTCCCTCCCTATCTCGTATTAAAAGCATTCAAAGCGAACAAACTTACAAACATTCTCCTTTATATGTTAGATTAGAAGATAATTCAATTAAAAACAACAAATATTTGGTTTTCATGTAAACAAATTAAAATCGTACACAGAAACTGACAAACGATATTAAGTTAAAATTTTTCCCCTGTAAATGCATTGAACTCTCAATTGCGGCGACAATGAGAGTTGTCATGATAGCTTATAATGGGTATTGTAATAAAACTGATAAAAATCACGTATTTTAGTGATTCTAAATGCACTTTTATGCTAATTCGATCAAGATTCAAATTCTGTCTTCAATAAAAATAAACTTTGTTCTTTTCTTCGTAGAACCATTCAAGTCTCAAGTTCGTACCAAGTTTCTAAGTAATTTCAAAATTCAAATGAAAAATAAGCTGCACTCGTCCCTATGTTATTCAAATGGAGAAAATGAAAAAAAGAAAATATTTTTTAAATTAGACAGGTCAATTAAATCAATATAAAAACTTTACTATACCACCGTACTCGTTATTTCGGTTAAAATGATACCATTCTCTTGCTTCTATGATCTGTAGTTTTCGAGGTTTCAAATTATGATACACACACACACACATTCATTTTTATATATTAGATTATGCCAGCAAAAAGAAAAAGTCAGCTAGGAAGAAAGACTGCAGGTGTAAAAAAATCGGCTTTATTAAGAGTAGCTGGAAGTGTAGAAGAGAAGCAGATTTGTGTAGACAACCAACATGTAATACAAGCAGTATTAAAGGCATCCGAGAGTCAAGACCAGAGACAGACAGGGCTCGAAAATCTGCGACTTACAAATGCAGAATCTAGAGCAGCTGAAAGTGTGGAACAGAGGTGGGTTCAGCTTGATAACCAACGTGTAATTCAGAAAATATTAAGGGCATCCGAGAGTCAAGACCAGCGACAGACACGGCTCGAAAAAAAACAAGCAACATTTTATACCCTGAAGCTCTATAAGAATAAAAATTAGAGATGTTTCAAAAATTAACTACTGTAAACATAATAAAAATAAATTAATATAGATTTTTGTGTTTTTTAATTAGGTCATTTTTACACTGTTCTGAATCCCGGGCAACGCCGGGTAAACTATCACTAGTATATATATAAAATCATTTTAGTGTTATTTTTCCTTTGTTTACTTTGTACAATGCTGCTGCTGTGAGAGCTCTCCCTTGTCCATCTGGGCACTAGACCTACATATGCACCAAATTCCAATTTTTTGCACATCTGGAAGTGCCTCAATTTTGTATCCTCCTATATAATATATATACAGTACCGGACCCCTAATCCGGCAAGCTTGGGACCAGACGTTTGCCAGATTTGGGGATTTTTCGGATTTCGGGTCCTTAATTTAGTATATACAGGGTGTCTCAAAAAAATGTATACACACTTTGATGATTAATAACTTGTGTGTTTATTAATAAATTTTAATATAATAATTGCATAACATAGAGTATATGTTCGAATAAAGATAAAATGACAAACATTACATGTTAGATGTTTCAATGTTGCATTATTCTTACAATTATGCAATATTTTTGTACAGCATTATTGTTTCAATTGTTTTGTTTTAATTGTTTTAATTCTGTTAATTGTTTTTATTGTTGCATTAGAAATGGATAACAAAAGACACGTTTGAACAACGCAAATTTGTACTGAAATGGTACTGGAAATCTGAAAACATAAAGGAAGTCCAAAGACAGTGGAGATGTGAATTTCAAACAGAACCTCCCACCCGAATTACGATTTCACGTATTCGTGACAAATTTGAAACTGACGGTACCGTTCAAAATGTGCATAAACAAAGATCTGGAAGACTTCGGACATCCACAAGCACTAGGAAGTCAGAAGAGGTGCTGCAAAGATTTTCACAATCACCAAAGAAATCCGCCAGACAATGTTCTCGAGAAACACAAATCAGCAGGTCAAGTGTTCATCGCATTTTAAAGAAGGCAAAATGGAAAAGTTACATCCCAAGATTAGTGCATGCACTGAATGAAGATGATTCTGGTCACCGAGTTGAATTTTCTGAATGGTTTCGTTGAAAAATAGCGGAAGACGCATCATTTGCCAACAAAATTGTTTGGTCTGATGAAGCAACATTCAAGTTGAATGGTACTATTAATCGTCACAATTGCACGTATTGGTCCACACAGAATCCACATGTTACTGTGGAAAGGCATGTAAATTTACCGGGGATCACAGTGTGGTGTGGTTTATCATTCAAAGGTTTGATTGGACCATTCTTTTTTGATGCAACAGTTTCTGGTATTGTGTACCTCAACATTCTTCAGAGATCAGTTGTACCACAAATTCGTCAGCTGTATGGGGATGAGGAAGACTTTTATTTTCAACAAGATGGGGCACCCTCCCATTTTCATCGTGATGTCAGAAGTTATCTTGATGAAACATTTCCAAACAGGTGGATCGGACGAAGAGGCAGTTTTGAGTATCCTCCACGTGCACCAGACTTAACACCACTTGAATTTTATTTATGGGGTTACCTTAAAGATAAAGTTTATGCCACTAAACCTACAACACCTGCACAGTTAAGACAAGCAATCGAAGATACGTGTCGCACAATTACAACAGAAACGTTAATTGACGTTTGCAATTCAGTTATTCAGCGATTTCAGCAGTGTATTGACCAGAATGGAAAACTATTCGAACTGTTGAGATAATGCAATATTGAAACATCTAACATGTAATGTTTGTCATTTTATCTTTATTCGAACATATACTCTTAAAATTTATTAATAAACACACAAGTTATTAATCATCAAAGTGTGTATACATTTTTTTGAGACACCCTGTACATGTAATATAACAATGGAGTATAAAATTAAATGATAATTTCACTTTATATCGAATTCTAACACAAAACAATTAAATTTGTTCAGATAAATTAAGGCAACTCTATCATTTAAAATTATTATTACCTAAAAGCAGTGCTTTTTTGTGATGGTATGTGCCAGTACAGCATACCGGCACCTTTTTTCAGAGCAATACTGACACCCATCTAATTTCGGTACCTTCATTTTTTTAATTCTTTAAAACCTTAAATAATAAACAGGTTCTCTAAATGTTAAACATTTTGATTTTAATTATCAACTTTGTTATTAAAAGTTCATAAAAAATGCAATAGAAAAGGGGGAAGAGGGTGCAGGAAGTGGTGGGAGTACCGGTACCACTTTTTCTACAAAAACCGCACTGCCTAAAAGTACAGTGGAATCCCGATTTAAGGTTCGCCCATTAAGTTTACCCACATTTAAGGCAGTTTTTTTGCAGCCCCGACCAAAGCTCCATATAAATAATGTATTGCAACACCCAATTTAGTCATCACCTGAACACAGATTTTTTTAACGTTTCAATTCGCAGGTGCTAGCTCACTAACGTGACTCGTTAGCTAGTTGGGCCACCCACGTTTACCACAGCCATATTACCTTGTTAACCCAAACGGAAGACAATCCCCCAAAAAAAGGGAAGTCTTATTCACAACAATGTTATTATTACATAGAGGCGGCGATGTCATTAAAGCTTTGGATGTATGTTCTTACTCGTCAGTCAATGTAGCATTTCCCTACACTGCACAAGATATGCAATCAAATTTGTGAGTCCACTTCGTATAAAGGGCTGAAATGTAACAAATGAGACTAAAAGAATGTTGGAACTGTTAGCGTTGTCATTTTATGCACGGTCAGCCGATAACAGGCGTCCAAATGTCGGCCAATGCTCACCACACTGCTTCACTGAGGGATAATTATTCGAAACTCGTAAATACAGTAAAACTCCATTATAACGCGCCTCACTATACCGCAGATTCGGATATACCGCGGGTCTAGTCATGTACCCCAAAATGATTCCATTTATTTTCTTCGTAAACAACTTGGTTCAAATTTTACCACGATTTATTTTCTTCGTAAACAACTTGGTTCAAATTTTACCGCGATGCTAAACTCCCGTCGCTGTCTATAAGAAAGATGAAGAAATTGTAGCTTTAGTCCAGAACTGCAGAAGAGCAGAAAAATTATCGGAAGATGACAGCGAGAAATAAGAGGTGTGAGGTTGAGACCCCTTAAATAAGCAAAGTATTGCATAACATCAGTGAAGTGATGAATTGGATGGAGAGAGAGTGATTGTGATCATCTTCATCTTTTACATTTGCAAAATATTAAGACGTATGTGACGAAGAAATGCCATCAGCTGTCGCGCCAAAATAAAATATCGGACTCTTTTAAAAACACCAATTTAAGTAAGGTATGCATTTAAATCAAAATGCAATATCAGTTTTTATAGTACTTTGTAATTAAATTTGTTATAATGCATATACTTTCACGTTTTTAAAAATTATTTCCTGAAATAACGTGGGTTGCTGATAATGTGGGTGTACATTCTGTCTCCCGAAACCTGGGTTACAAGTGGGTTTTACTGTATTATCTTATATAACCCATATGAGACCAATTATATCATGTACTCGTTATAGCATTCAAACTTAAAAAACTGAAAGGATCTGCATGCTTGGTTGATTTCTCCTTCAATTAAGTGTTTACTTGCTTAAAAGTTTTAAGAAAGTTTGTCTCGGAACAATGATCGCAAATTCACTACTAGGAGGTGCAATGACGGTCACAGCCATGAAATGACCATTAATTTCGAAAAAAAACCATAAGCGAGAAGAATCACCTTCGCCAGAGGACTTACAGTTGGTATTATTCTCAACCATCTTTGTTCTGTGAAATTTTAAGAACGAAAAATTTGATTGTAATTAATCTATATACTTAATATTTGTGTTTTAACTAATAAAACATATTTGACATTGGAAAAAGTTTTCTCGGGTTTCCAGCCGGGTGGTGTGGAATAATGCTTCCGACGTTTCGGCAACTCTCTCTGCTGCCATCTTCAAGGCAGGCAGCAGAGAGAGTTGCCGAAACGTCGGAAGCATTATTCCACACCACCCAGCTGGAAACCCAAGAAAACTTTCTCCATATCATTCGCCGGGAAAGACTCAAATCCTTTCTCATATTTGACATTAATGAACTGCCATTTAGTCTTTCAATTTTAGATAACCCCCATTTAATGAATTACTCAATTTAAGATACAAAAAACTTGTCCCCGATGCAAACGTTAAATGGGGATTCCACTGTATGTTGTTTTCTAGAATGAATCCTTGCTCTCTATTGTAGGCAGCTAAAAAACCATCACATTTCAGCTATCCATTATTGTATTAGCTCATTCTTACTTTTGAATTATCATTTTCATTTCACTATCTTATATAGATTTCAATGCTTTTAAATGAGAGCTAATCTCACATGCTACCTAGAAAATCAATCAACCACATCCAATATTTATGTTAATTAAAAATCCTCAAAATAATTTCAAAAAATGGACTTTATTTTATTTAAATATAAAAATTTCGCAAATAAAACTTTGATAAAATTGAAATAATTTTTCATCTCAAGGTTTTAATCATAAACTGCAGCAAAGCCATGAAATTTTGCTGGGACAGTTATTCTGTAAACTCATCCAAAGAACAGTTATATCCAAATGCATTGATATGTACGATTTATCGGTAAAAATGTCCAAAAATATAAATTATTTTCTTACCAAAAAGGTTGTATGCATTTGTTACCATGTATAAGATGCACCCTAACTTTTGTCAATTTTTTGTGAAAAAAATCTGATGTGGACAACGCATGACTTTCTCCATATTTGGGGTATAGATATTTCAATTACTATGAACAGCATTATAAGGTAAAATTATTATTTCATATTGTAAAAGAATACAGTCGTCCTTATTGCCGTAAATTATATTTTGAATATGTTTACAGAATTCACCGCTACATGGTGGTGCCGCTGTATACTGGAAATTTACGAATAAGCAAAATATCTCCAAAATGGATGGTTCTACGAAAATTTGTTTCAAACAAAACTTGGAAGAAGTATTATTCTCTACAACTTTGGTCTTCACAAAGATTGCCAATAACAACGTTTTAAAGGAGATATTTGATGGAAACCGAAAAAACTGATTATCTCCTATAATATATTTTAAAGGGTGTGTTTGTTGGATTGTTGGTTTGAGTGTTTGTTCATGGAACTCCTCCTAAACGATAAATGCTAGATTAACCAATTTTGGTATGATTCTTCCTTACATCCAAACTTAGTGAATGGTCAAGGTTTGGTCAACTGGGATTAATCAGTGCTGCCAATATAGGGGATTAAATTTTTCGATAAGATAACATGTATGAATCCATTTCTTGACTTGCAAGGTATTCTTCCTTCAAGCATTAAAATACGTAAATATGGACCGATTTTTTTTGTTTTTGCATTATTTGACGAATAGAACTCTATACTATATTATTCCTGTGAAGTTTACATGTTACACGGTCGAAGTTTTTAGAAATACGATATTTGTTTCGAAATTCTGTGGATTTTTCGTATCCCTCCCGGGTGTTGCCAAGGCAGCCGTCATTGTTACCTCCGATTCAATTAGCTTCAATGAAGGTTACAAATAGACGAAAGTTTAGCGTTATTCGCTTCGCACTTTTGTTTAAGCAACGAAACAATCGATGTTTATGGATAGCAACGTAAATAAAAAAGCATTTATTGATGAAAGTAATTGAACCTTCTTTCATCTATTGAATACTGGAATCTCACATTTTTTGTAAGTAAAAACATTATGTTCTACATTATAATGTTTATTAACGTAAATAAGCTCACATATCTGGTGTACATTTACCGGAGTCAGTGTTCAATCATGGACAACTGCACCTTTCTTTTTCACGGTTTTCTTACTTACAAGACATAAAAGTGAACATTTCATAGGCATAATTACAAAATCTGATATGGCCAACACATGACTTTCTCCATATTTGGGGTATAGATATTTAAATTATTATGAATAGCATTATAAGGCAAAATTATTATTTCGTATCGTAAAAGAATACAGTCGTCCTTATTGCCGTAAATTAGGTATATTTTGAATATGTTTACAGAATTCACTGCTACATGGTTGTGGCGCTGTATACTGAGTATTACGAAAAAGTTCAATATCTCCGAAATGGATGGTTCTACGAAAAATTGTTTCAAACATAAGTTAGAAGAAATATTATTCTCTACAACTTTGGTCCTCACAAAGATCACCAATAACGACGTTTTAAAGGAGATATTTGATGGAAACCGAAGAAACCGATTATATATAAATAATTCCTAAACAATAACTGCCATGGAAAATTGTTTCAAATGAAAGTTGTAGGAAATTACATGCTCTATAACCTTTCTATAGAATTGTATATACATAATGTGTTTTAACGGAGAAATATCCCAAAAACCGAATTGGGTTTCGAATAAACCTCGACTTCCGGTTAACCGTTATTGTCCAAAAATTAATCAGTTCTTTGTGCTCTTGCGAAAGTGTTATATATGATGTTTCATAACGATATGGCAAGTACTTTTTGAGTTAGAGCGCCTACAATCACATACATATAGACATACATACATACATACACACCCACACACACACATACATCATTCCGAAAATAGTCTAAACGTGTTCTAGGGACCTCAAAACATGTATTTCTGTTGAAATCTCGAAGTCGATTTTTTTCATGAAAACAATGCTTTCTCTATACTACGCATATGGAGAAAGTAAAATTGTGTATTATAATCAGAAAATTACGGTATTTTCTAAAATTTAGGGGCGCTTGGGGCACCTCAACATATTGACATATTTGAAAATAATTGTTTATGCGTGCTTTTTGTCGCAACTGGCAACTTTTCCACATAGTCGGATATTAAATTTCGAGAAAAAGTGTTTTTCGATCATCCCTATTATGCATGGGTATTTATGGTACTTGGAAAGCTATGAAATGTGGGAATGGAGAAGAATGCTGAAGATATAGTGGGAAGACAGGATGAAGAAAGAGGACTAAAAAGAATAGGAGAGAAGCAAATGATTACACATCAAGCGGCATTGGTGATAAAGAATACTTCGGTGGGCCACATTGGAAGTTGTCTTTGCTTTGGGAGACCAGATTAGAGTTTAAATTGAAAGATACCTTAGGTTGCTGAGGGATCATATAAGTAAAAATTACATTCTTAGGGTTAACAACTGGAAATTATAGGTTTTATTATAATAATTTTTACAAAACTATAGAAATTTGTGAGTTAAAGTTATGGATTGCTTTTTCATCATAGTTTCATGGGCCACATAAAATGCTCTCAGAGATTGCATTTGGCTTACCCCTGCACTAGAATATCATATTGATGATTTGAAGACTTTATTTTATGGTCCATTTTACTGTAAAACAAAGCTCTAAAGCAGGCATGTCAAACTTGAAGCATCAGGGTCACATTAAGATTAGGGTTGATTAATGAGGGCCAGGATTGGCAAAATAGACTTTATCTATAAGATTGGTCACCTGTTTTACTACCGTCAACTGGGGTAACTTTGGCCCAACGTAAAAAAAAAGTTTGACAATTTTTTATTTCCCATTAAGTGAAATTTTTCGGAGTAGTAGCTGCATCTTGCTGTATGGTGAACCACTTATCAACCTATGCTCCTAGGGAAGTAGTTTATCTTACACTCAGTAGGCAGCAGCAGTCTCATCAACGAGTCATTTGTTCAGTATCTGTTTTTTTCAAGTCTGGCAACTTCTTTCTAGCAACAAAGCAGTATAAGTGCTAAAAATACGGTAAGTATCCCAAATTGTTTTTAAATATACAGACAAGATGCAGTAAGTCTGTTATTATCGTATGTGATGCCACATTGGTTTCATTTTACTTTATGTGAAGCAATGTCTGTTATGGTGTGGTTTTGGGGTAACTTCGGCCCACGGCCTGCAATAAGCTTAATTTTAACTCCAAATATATTGAACGAGTGATGGACTCCTCCAAGACTTGCACATCCATCATGCTTTGCAGAAATGCCAAAGGAGAAATGTTACCTATGTCGTGTACAAGGCAGAACATTTGTGGACAACATGGACAGAAAATGGACCCTTAGGTTGCAGATATAATCGAACAGAGTGGTTTAATATGGCTACATTTGAAGATTGAGGATAGGTGTTTTGGTTTACAGAGGGTCCGATATCAAAAAACAAATTAATCCACCAAAAATGTTAAGTAAAAGAGGATTATTTTCTGTCCCTGTAAGATAGAGAAAGAGCCGCATGCGGTCCGTGGGCTGTCGGTTTGACATGCCTGCGCTAAAGTATCAATTACTGTTCTTTCACAGCAATTAACTCTTCTAAAATGAATAATATTAATACAATGAAGAATATTATAATTCAGAGGAAATCATCAGTGAACTGTAATAACTATGATCTTCTTCTGCATACCTTAAGAGAAATGTACTAATTGAAGAGCAAATAGCATTTAAGTTGCACCAAATGTTCAATTCTAATGATAATATAAAACTCTCATGTCCTGAATGTGCCTGGAGAGTGCCATAAAATGTGTTCGCTTGCTGATGAACAGGTCATATCTAGTACGAATAATTTCGCGACTGCTTACATGTGAACTGACACACTGAACGTGAAATTAGAGGCTTGGGAAGAGAAAACCCCACAAAGACTACATTACAACAGGCCGAGACAAGAATGGCAAAGGCTCAGGGAAGAAAGATCTCAGACAAACAGAAAAGACACTTATCTAGATATAAATAAATGAACAAAAATAATTTAAATATCCCAAAATGAATCCAGCACCTAGATCTCACCTGCAGGCATTTAAATCCATTGAATAAAGGTTAAAGAATACTTCCCTTAATACAGACCACATTATTCCTTTCAATCAGATTTATTTTAAATAACGAGTGGATTATAGCACCACTAAACATACTATGAAAAACACAACCACACTCACCATCCCGTAGTGACATGCGTGACAAGTGTGGCTTGGCGCTCCAAAATCTCCTCCACAGAATGGCACACCACGTGCATCTCAGCCTGCGCTGCTGTACCAGCCCCCCGCATCCCAATGCCTCCCTCTGTTGTCATGCTCCCCCTCCGACCAGAAGCATTGCCCTTGTGCAGGCGTCCCCCGCCTCCCTCCTCCTCAGGTGATGAGGAGAGGGAGGCGGGGGAAGGAGGAGAGAGAGCAGGGGAGGTCGGAGGAAGGGATGCCGGGGGAGAAGATGTCTGAGGCGCTGTACCATTGCTGATCCTCAGAGTGGCATTCTTGTGACTGAAGTGAAAAGACTTCTGCGAATCGAGGGTGTGCCAGTGGTGGTGCTCTGTCACCCAACTGGGATACCTGCAGCGTGAAGAGTGATTCTCTACTGCTAGGCAGCAAAGAAAAATCAAAAATATTCTTTTAACATTAACCCTTTAAAAATCATGCAATTAACAATTTTTGTGCAATAAATACATTCACTCTGATGTCTGATATCTCAGACAAAAAAAAAATTAATTATACAAAGATTATACAGAGTGTAAATAGGACAGCAGATTTTTAAATACTGCACATTTTTTGCACCAAAAAAGAATGCGTAATGGAAGTCTGTCAGCGCAATTTGACTCTTGTTGAACATAACTCTGATTTTTTATCATCCATAATCACCTGTGGTGAGTCTTGGATTAGACACTACAACCCAGAATTGAATCACATAATTGAAACACAAAAACTCGCTTCCACCAAAGATATTTTGCACGGCACCTTAGTCTGGAAAAGTGATATTGATTTTGTCCTTTGACTCCAAAGGTATGATTCTTCAGTACTGGGTACCTCAGAAGCAAACTGTGACTGTTGAATATAATGCAAAGACACTTAACACTCATTTTCAGCATGCAATTCAGAAAAAAGACCGGAGTTCTTGACGAAACAGTGGTTTTTGCTTCAAGACAATGCACGGCCGCATACAGCACCTGCGGCAATGGAGGCACTGGTAGCCATTGGTGGAACACATGTAGAACTCCCACCCTACAGTCCCCTGTGACTTCTGGGCATTTATAATGCTTAAACATGAGCTACGAGGATACACATTTGGCTCCAACAGAGAAGTGAAGCAAACCACCACTGCTACCCTAAGCAAGATGTCTGAAAATAACCTATTGCACGTGTTTGAGAGGTGGGTAAAGTGATGCAAAAAATGTATGGAATGTACAGGACGTTACTTTGAAAAGAAAACCATTTCAAAAACCTAAGGATACCTTAGACACCGAATAATGTGAATAGTCCCATTAATTTTCAAACACCCCTCATAATTCTCAATTGTTCTACTTTATATTTCAGAAGGTATAAAAGATGGAAAGCTAAATGTTTAAGTGTACATTTCCACAGTGATGCCATTTATTCTTGAAAAGTTTTTGAAAACTTTACAGAGACGAATAGGGAAGCATTCAAAATTATAATACAAAATTGATGGCACTCAAAACTAAACAAGACTCTAGTGACAGAATAGGTATGTGGCTGTATAAAACTACAAGAAAAATAAATAAATTTTGAAATACTAAAAATTTTGATTGACTATATACAGTAAAACCTCTATATATCGAAATGGAAGGGACCAGATTTTTAGGCATTTTGATGAATGGAGGTTCACTATAAAGAGGTTTACCATAAGACCTTCATATTATTATTCATAAATGCACAAACTGGTAATTAAAAGTACTATTGTCTTTTTAATTACTATATTAGTATATTTATATATACACAACATAAATTTAATATATTTATAATATAAATACCAACCTAACTGAACAAAAAATGAATATGTACTCTACCTATTGTTTACTGGAAAAAAAACTGGTAATCTGTCTGTGTCATCTTTTTCTTAAATCCATTGGATACAACATTTTCTATTTTATTTAGTAGCAAGAGATTATCACCACTGCAATCCTCCATATTCATAAAAAATCTTTCTAGCACACTCAAAGCCTCTTGCACTTCCCTCTTTTTTGGAGATGGAATTATTTCCTCTTCATCATTTTCTTCTTCTTCCTTATTAGTCTCTGCTATAGTCTCTCTTTCAACTTCTATCTCCACTTCTTCTACCATTTTCTCCCTCAGTTGGTGCACAAGTTAATAGGGAAGTGTCAACATTAACAAAATCATTAAATGATGTTTGGAGATGAATTATTTTATTGATTTCATCCCATTCCAAAGGTTCATCATCTGATACTTCATCTTCCTCATATGTTGTCCTCATAAATCCTGCCTTTATGAAGCACTTATTAATAGAGGCTGATTGAACATAATTCCATGATAGGCAGAGCCTATGCATGGCCTGCAATATATTCCATTTACATTTTGTAAGATCATTTGTTTCATCCACATTTCTTAAAATATAGAGCTGCTGCTGTCTGTAATTTCTCTTAACACTAGAAATTATGCCCTGATCTAATGGTTGCAGTTTACTTGTGGTATTTGGAGGAAAATACATTATTTTAACATGTCGCAACACGATCCCCTCAACTTTATGAGCAGTGCACTGATCCAGAAAAAGAACTATTTTTCTGTTCTTTATTCCCATCTTTGCATCAAGCATGCTTAGCCACTCACTAAATAAAGCTGCAGTTATCCATGACTTTTTAGAATTTCTGTATAAACAGGGAAGTTTTTTTATATTCTTAAAACATCTGAGTTTTTTATATTTCCCAATCACAAGTGACTCTAATTTCTCAGTGCCATCTACATTGGTACAGAAAAGCACTGTAAATCTCTCTTTGCTTTTTTTCCCTCCATGGCAGGGTTCTCCTTTAACTGCAATAGTTCTGTCTAGGAGTAAGTTATAAAAATATCCAGCTTCATCTGCACTGAAAATGTCTTTAGGATCATAACTCACTAAAATTGTTTGCAGAGTGTTTTTCCACTCTTCTACCACAATTGTACTTACAGAAGCTCCTTCCCCACACATTTTTAAAGTTCTTAGGTTCTAGTGCACTTTAAACTTCTGTAGCCATCCATTTGACCCTTGAAAGTCATCTATTCCCATTTTCAATGCCATTTCCCTAGCCTTCTGTTGTAGAATAGGCCCAGATATAGGTATGCTTCTGGCTCTAGCTTCCATCAACCAATCAAACACATCTAATTCTTCATTTTTCACTGCCCTAGATCTTTTATTGATGAAACCTTGATGTGCTGCTACTTCAGTTTCTTTACGTTTATTTAAAATAGATGTTAGAGTCGACGGTGGTATGCCAAAGGTTTCTGCCACATCTATTTTTCTTTTCCCTTCATCAATGGCTTGGAAAATTGCTAACTTCGTTTCTATTTTCAGCAGCCGTCTTTTTCTATGATTTACCATGTCCATTATGGGTCTAAAATTAATTTATTCATAAACATATTCATTAATTACTTGTGTATTATTTGTAAATATTGCACTTAATATTATACAAGGCATAATGAAGTATATTGTTATACACCTAACAAACTTTAATTATAATCGGACAATTAATGCATTAATAATTACATGAAAGTTGTGATATAATAAATAATATACTCATGTGATTAAGGACAAAATTAACGTTAAAAAACACGTATTTGTAGATTATGTATCCACTATAGCTTAATGAAACAAATCAATGTGGTATAACCAGTAATTTTGACAAGCTCCTCGTATTAGGCAAACATAAGCACTACACGCTCATAGAAACTTGACGCATACCGGCGTATAGCTGGACGCCTGCATGAGGGGATAAACCGGGACATGTGAGGGGATTCACCAGGCGAGAAATCTTCGCAGCAGAAGCAGTACCTATCTTAAATATTATGTCTATGTAACATTATTGTCATGTATTCACGGTTCTTTTCAGATGTGGTAAAAAGTGATACGTACGTAGCAGTGGTGCGTTGTAAACCTTAGGACCGCGAAAGAATTGACTTAAATATTGTCTTTGCAATGTTACAGGTATATATTCGTGAGTTTTTCAGAGGCAGTAAAAGTAACACGAGGATCACGAAAGAATTGACAATTAAATGCCTTTGCAACACTGTAGTCATATTTTCAGGGCTCTTTTCAAAGGCCGTGAAAATTAATAAATACGTAGCAATGGTGTGTTAGCTGAGGATCGAGAATTAATTTACGTTTAAATGATATATCTTTGCAACATTGTATTAATATTCTCGTGACACTTTTCACGAGTGATTAAAATTGATACGTACATAAGTAGCAGTGATGTGTAACTTGAGAATTACGGAAGAATTGACTATTGGTGCTTGCCGTTGTTTCCTTTTAGAAGGGGACCGTAAATCTGAGCGAGTTGAACTCGTAGGGTCTGGCATAGGTAATAAACTACGCAACCTAACTTCAACTTAAATTGTGCATATTTGTTGCATTATGATAATATTTTGGCGATTTTTCGAGAGGCCACTACGGTGGTTGCTTCAATGGGATAACCTTGTACGTACGTATGCATATACCATCGACTGATTTCTTTTGGTTATTCACATGCAAATTTTCATTGCAAACTAGCTTAATAATTTTATCCGTAAACAGGAATACATTATTTTACTATATGGAGGTTGTCTTTTATCAGGGGTGCATTTTCCCATTACGATATACGGAGAATTACGAAAATACGGAGGTACGATATTAAGAGGTTTGTCTATACCGTAACATACAGTTTTGGCGGGACCCAAAAGATATTACGAAATACGGAGGTTTACGATAAACGGAGGTTCACTAGATAGAGGTTTTACTGTAATATATAGACGCTTCTTACACATGATATATATATATATATAATATATATCTATACTATATAGACGCTTCTTACACATGATATATACCGTATCTGCCCGAATACAAGCCGATGTTTTTTGTCAAAATCTATCATGAAAATATCACATCTCTGCTTAAATGCCGGTCCAAGGAAAATTTGGGTTATGGTTAAATCTCGAAGTCTCTCATTGCCTTCGTTTTCAAATGATAGTACTATATTTTTCGTAAAGTAAATATTTGACCTACGATGAATATATATAAAAATATCTTGGCGAGATCGCTTGCGATAATTGACGATTACGCAAAATGCGTTGACGGCTTTGAATGCTCAACTGTTTGAATTTCGGTAAATTTTACATGGAACGTGTATAATTATAAAAATGCAGTTTATTAAGGGAATGTATATGCTAATTTCATAGGAAATAGACTTGGATGAAAAACTATCTTGGCGAGATCGCTTGTGTAAATTGACGAATACGCAAAATGCGCTGATGGCTTTGAACGCTCAACTGTTTGAATTTCGGTAAAACTTTACATGGAATGTGTATAATTATAAAAATGCAGTTTCTTAAGGCAATGTATATGCTAAGATGTGCATGAATGCCCGGCACACTTCAGCATAAAATCTAAGGAATTTATGTTTTTGCCAAAAAACTGCGGAAATTTTTGGGGGGTCGGCTTCTATTCGGGCAGATACGGTGTATATATATATATATATGTATATATATATTTAGGGCAACTAGGTGCGTGTGAGTTGTGTCTCTCTTGTGCTGACGAAGGGATCATCCCGAAAGCTCTAACCTCTACAAATGTGTCTCTCCAACACCCCAGCGGCTCTACTTCTGGTAAGTGTTCACTGGGACCTCAAAACACATACCATATTTGCCCGAATAGAAGCCGACCCCGGATTTAAGCCGTCCCCCCAAAAATTTTCACAATTTTTTGGCAAAAACGTAAATTTCGTAGATTTTGTGCTGAAGTGTGCCAGACATTCATGCTCATCTTAGAATACATTATTCAAGATCGAAGAAATGTGTGGGAAATGGTTTAATTGTTGACATTTTGAAATATTACTCCAATTAATAATTTTGTGTTGCTGAATAATGTTCCATATTCGGTGACAATAATTTCATTCAACTTCATTTTCACAAAAGGTCAAATATAGTAACAGCGATCTCGCCAAGATATTTTTTCATCCAAGTCTATTTACAATGAAATTAGCATATATATTGCCTTAAGAAACTGCATTTTTATAAATACACGTTCCATGTAAAGTTATACCAAAATTCAAACAGTTGAGCATTCAAGCCATCAATGCATTTTGCATAATCGTCAATTATCGCAAGCGATCGCTATGGCCTATGCCTATTTTTTCAATTTTTTTGACAAAAACAGGTATGCCCAATGTAGAGCGATATTCGACACCTGTGATCCTGTCATTGTCATCAATCTGGTGATAGGCTGTGGTGTTCAGATTTATAAGGGAAAGGTACATCCACACCGAGTATTATTTATCCTAGCATTTCAAGACTTGGTCATCTGAGTCAGAGTAACACACGTACTGCAGCATAGCAACATAGCATGCTGAGCCGGTGCCCCGCTCATACCGAGGTGTCTTGTAACATAGCCTCTTTTGTGCAAAACTCTTGAAAAACAGAAAAATCAATGAATTAGATGTGAGTGAGAATGAAAACATGGATACAAAAAGAAAAAGTGGTGATAAAAGTGAATTTGTGGAAGAAACTCTACTAAGATGGTTTGCCGGTGCAAGATTGAAGAACGTCCCTGTTAGTTGAAGTACCATATATACCTGAATATAAGACGAGGTTTTGTTCCAATTTTTATGACCGAAAAATCACTAGTCCTCTTATAATCGCACGGTGCATAATAGTTTGACTGACAGATGAACCAAATCTGGAGATGGGAAGAATCGAATAGCTATAATCGAAATATTCGATTGTTAAAGTCAATCGAAACAATCGATTATTAAAAGTAGTAGTAGAAAATGAATCGATTCAAATGTATTCAAAGACAAATACTCTTTTGAATTTTATCCTATATACTATGCCCGTAGTGAAGCTGCATGCGTCCGTGCGTACGAACCTCGCGTAATTATATCGGCGTATTTCTCGAGAACTGTTCGTCGTCAAAGATATGCGGTAAACGGCGTTTTGTTTCTACTGGCTATGAGGTCCCTGGAAAAATATTTTCGTTTGCTAAAGTGTCCCGGGTTCGAATCCATAAGTTTACACGGGATTTTTGATTTTTCAGAGTGCAAGGTTTTTTTCCTTCATACATTAAAATACGTAAATATGGACCGATTTTCCTCTTTTTTGCTTTATTCGACAGCTAAAGCTCTATACTATCTTATTCTTGCGATGTTTACACTTTACACGGTCGAATTTTTCAGAAATACGCATTCTTTTTCGAGATTATGCGGATTTTTCGTACTCATTCTGGGCGTTGCCAAGGAGACTCATTGTTGCCTCAGATTGATTAAAGGCCAATTAAACATTCAAATAGATGAAAGAAAAGCGTTACTGTTATCTTCTCTTCATTGATAATCTAAACAAACGCTTGCATTGACGTCACCTTTATAGTAGGTCCTGTAAGAAGTTAAAAGCAATCCTTGATAGACACTTGAAGGAAAGCAACTGTAGATATATGCCAACTAACACTACAAAATTGCTTATTTCAATTGGTTCAATGTTTATTAGTCAATGGTATAATAACCCTCTGTCATTGTTTGTATAATAAATTTTTTCCTTTTATTAGGAGTTCAAAATGGGGGGTCGTCTTATATTCGGGTATATACGGTACCTGTGGACATGCCTAAAACCACGATAGCTAGATCTGACCATCAAATAACAAAGAAGAATAATACCTAAGTTTTGCTCTTTTGATTTATAACTGATTAAGACATTATAATTATCAATGGTACTAAATTTTTGTTGACAGTATGTCAAACTAAAATAATTAGAGCAAATAAAATGAAATAAATATAATTACAACATGCAAAAAACAGATGTAATCACCTTTTGTGAGTCGCATGGTTCGGGAACCTTCGGTCGCAGTGAGTAGGCCATTACAAGTGGCATCTCCTGACTGAGCAACTTCTATGGTAACACGTCGATCACCTCTTGATTTCCTGTCATACACAAAGCACCGATAGCGGTCTTCATTCGAAGTGGCCATCATACGTTCCAACATCCCGACGAGGTATCTTGTGGATCCATCCTTCCATGTAGCCAAACAAACCAACTCCTCCACTGTAAGCAAAACTTTTTCTCTAAATAGGGCATTTCAAAAGCTATAAAAATTGATCATTCAGGGAAATCCCTATTTTTGCATAAGAGAAATTTTTCAAAAGTTAAACTTATCAAGAAAATATAGCAAAGCTTATTGTAGGAACCATAGTTATTAAATAAGCACCCCCGTCACATGACCAAATTTAATGAGTAATGATATTAAATGAACAATAAACAGAATTACATGGCAGTCCAGATTTTAAAAAGTTATTATTAATTATATAAGATCCATCCATTTGTTGGTACTACACTATAATGAATTTATTAGAGAAAAACTTATTGCCTTAATAACCTATTGACAATCCAAAATAATAGATTTATTTACCAAAAAAAGTTCTTTGCAGCATCCCTAAAAATCAGCTGGGGTATCCCAGTGCGTGGCCGGTAATCTCGGTCCCTGTAATTTCAGTAGGTAATCTCGGTCCCAGCAATTTCATTCCTGCTCAATTTCACTCCCAGTAATTTCACTCCCACTGACTTCATTCTTTTTGCAAATACGCAGTAAATGTAACATTTACTTAAAAATAGTTTATGATAGGCATAAATACTAATCAATGCCTTTAATATGAATTTGTTGAAAGGAGTTATTATTGATCCTTATAACATTAAAAATCCAATTTTCTGCATAGAAATTTAGTTAAATGTTGGGAATGCTAAACAAGTCAAGAAATACATTTCTTTAAGGATGTTGCAATCATTGAGTAATAAATACACTTATACAAAATTATTATTCTTTTTGGCTAAGCATTTAATTTTAAGAACATCATTTTTCGCATGGAAATTAAGTGGAACACTGAAAACACATAACAACTCAAAAAATATAATTCCTTAAGTATGTTGCTATCATTGAATAATAAATACACTAGTAAAAAATTATTGTTTTTGCATAAGCTGTTAATTTTAAGAACCCGGTTTTTCGCATGAAAATTTATTATAATGTTGAAAACACCCAACAACTCAAAAACTTAATGGCTTTTAATCAAAATATGCAGTGAAAAATGAAAATGGAGGGGGGAGAGAAGGAGGGGGAGAGAAAAGGGGGTGGGGCAGATGAAAAACTAAGGAACCACAGTCGACATTGGTGTCGATCAACTAGGACTTTTATAACAATTACAAATATGTAGCAGAAGAATGAAAATGTAAGAGTGTAGAAGGAGGAGGAGGGTAAAGGAGGTGGGGCAGAAGAAAAACTAAGGAACCGCAGTCGACATTGGTGACGATCAACGAGGACTTTTATAACAATTACAAATATGCAGCACTATCTGACCTTGTTTTTTGCAATCAAATTTAAAGTATTTCATACTATTAAATTAGTGAGACTGTGACTTAAGCATCAATTTTGGGTAAATGTGCTGATTATGAGGGTCTTTTAAATGTAATTCTACGATAAATAATAAGATATTTATGCTCGCATCTCACCTTGACACCTAGGAATACCAACCTCTTAAGAGTTTCTTATTATTTATTGTAGAACTAGACGAATGAGCCCGTTCAAAACGGCCTTTGAAAACAAACTATATAAAAATAAAACCAACAAACAAATAATAAAATTATAATATTTGAATAAGATTGGAAAGGGCTACAAATGAAAACAAAGGAATAGTTTTAAAAAATTAAGAGGAAAACAGTCTTATACTTCAATAATATTATTTATAACGATGTTCCTTGTAAATACTCTTTCGTTTAACAGCAATATTGCCCTTGATTATCTTTATCCTTAACCCAAAATTTCAAATTATGTTTGTCACGTGTTCTAGTTATAGCTACATACAGCTGTCCATGTGAAAAGCAATATTTAATAAGTAACCACAATCAATCGTTCAATTCCACTAAACAGCAGTTAAGAACAATCTCAATAGATATATCAATACACACGTGCATATACCGTATTTATTTAGATAACAATGTAATCGTTGTATGGTTGGTTACCCTATAATTGGATTGACGCGAATTAAAAATAAACAGCACGATAAAAAAATATTTTCATAATATCGGTTCTATTCAGATAATGCGAAGGCACAGCGCAAGCAACTGCCTTTAATATGCAGGAAGACTTCGATAAGACAACGAAGGCACGTTAAAACATCGTCGAATTATTTCAAACATTAGCATGTTTTAAAATACGTAATTTACCGCATTTATCTATCCGGTACTTACGTATTAACGGGGAGCCCAACTTAATATGTAAGTACCGATGGATTTCTATCAAGATATCTGTTGTCTACAAAGGAATTATATCTCGCTTGACTGTTGCGCCGCAAATGCAGAGGGTCAGAGAGGATATTGGCGAGTCTTTGGCTCGCTTTGTTTATATTGTAGTTGCCAACAGAAATTAAAATTTGATTGATTTTTCAATTGTTATCTATAACAAATCATTTAAATGTTAATTGGTTTCTTTTAATGTTCTTAAAATTAAAACATGCTTTAAATGGTATTTGTTTCGTATCTATATTTTTAAGTTGGGATCCCCGTTAATATGTACGTAAGTACCATCGATCCAATTTACGTAAATGAATATAGGTGCGACCGCAATTAGTTATAGTAAGTGGCAGGAGGGGCAGCACTAATTGTACTGGCAAGTGCTGCCATCTACCAGCCAGTTTGCATAACTAACTGATGAGACCGTCCGGCCAGACACCGACAAAGACATCAAGCGTTTTCTTATAGTAGATTACGTAGATGCTATAAATCAGCAATTTTAGCCGAATTTGATACTTGAGTCAATATCACACTAACAAGGAGAGTAGGGAGGCTAGTACCCTCGGATTTTGCTCAAATTTCACATGGTGATAGCTGATGTGTTCCGATTTAATATGTAATTTGATGTTTGTCTGAATAGGCTTGGTTGTCGAGATATTGCAGTTTGAAATTTTCGGAATTTCGGCCGATTTCCGCGTGCGCGTCAAGACTCGTGAAAGTCACACGGTATGACAAGATGGCCATAGTTTAATTGGTAAGGCATTGGGCTAGTAAGCCAGACGTCTGGGGTTTGAGTCCCTGTTGTGGAATTTTTCTTTTTTGATTTTTATATTTTTTAATGCTGAAAAAATGTACAATTCTCATCATTAATTTATTACGACTGTAAAAATTTAAATTGTACTATTTTTCTCGATTATAAGAATAAATATTTTTTTATCTTATATTTGCGATTCAGCAATCTTTTTAAATAAATTCTTACACTTTTTATTGCTACAAAATAATTTACATAATTATTTTGTATTATGCATCAATAGCTTATAAATTAATTATTCAGATTCTTCTTTTGAAAAAATCTGTCATGCGTGCCGGAAAAGTGAGGAAAGAAAATTGTCATAAAAACAAAAAATGCACAACTGCTTCTGGCACCAGGAACACACAACAAACGCAACATTTTCGCATTCACATTTCCTCTTACGCAGGCTATCGGGGAAACAAACTTCATTTACGTTCATAAAAACACTCCTTGTCGTTGTTAATTTTCACGTAAACCACGTATATTTAATCATGTCTTCGAAAATGGGTGCACACCACTGGTGATGAATGATGGAGTGAATTTTCAATGCGTCGTCTTTTGTATTAATCTGACGATTCTCTCACAATAAATAAGTACTGTTTTGCAGGCGCTTTATGAAATTTTTCATTTGCCTGTAAAAATAGACGTTGCAGGGTTGGCAGAAAGGCGTGCAACCCGGCGGAATTATCTTTACCTGGCAAGTTGGAACATTATCATCATCGATGAATTTTGCATCGAAGACGGAATAATCAGTTTGCCCTCCCCAAGAATCAAGGATCAAAAGAAAATTTTCCTTTTTAACATATGGCTTTAAAACATTGTCAAGAAATTTTTCAAACAACTGCGAAGTCAATTTTCCTGATTTTGAAGACGTAGCATAAACGTTCTTGTAAATCATTAACATGTCATCTATATGCATTTGTGCTTTGTTTGTTTTTATGACAATTTTCATCCCCCACTTTTCCGGCACACACGACAGATGCTTTCAAAAGAAGAATCTGAATAATTAATTTATAAACTATTGATGCATAATACAAAATAATTATGTAAATTATTTTGTAGCAATAAAAAGTGTAAGAATTTATTTAAAAAGATTGCTGAATCGCAAATATAAGATAAAAAAATATTTATTCTTATAATCGAGAAAAATAGTACAATTTAAATTTTTACAGTCGTAATAAATTAATGATGGAAATTGTACATTTTATCAACATTAAAAATGATAAAAATCAAAAAAGAAAAATTCCACAATGGGGGCTCGAACCCCAGACATCTGGCTTACTAGTCCAATGCCTTACCAATTAAACTACGGCTAGCTTGTCATACCGGGGTGACTTTCACGAGTCTTAACACGCACGCAGAAATCGGCCGAAATTCTGAAAATTTCAAACTGCAATATCTCGACAACCAAGGCATATTCACACAAACGGCAAGTTACACGTTAAATCGGGACACATCAGCTATCACCATGTGAAATTTGAGCAAAATCCGAGGGTACTAGCCTCCCTACTCTCCTTGTGAATTAACAACATCAAATAGTTTAAATTTCATTTTAAAACCATGTTCGGCTAGTGCCCCATTTGCTGCGAGATGATTTTGGAAAATAAGTTTTGCATTTTCTAAGCAAATGTTTTAGTACAGATGGTTATAGGCAGGGAGGTGTCTTTAACGCTGTATCACTAATTGAAAGTAAAGGAAGAGAAAGTTATGACTCACCTACTGTGCTGCAAGTCAGTTTCAGAGAAAAAGGGGGAGGGTCAAGGGATCTAGCAGCAGGGTCTGAGAGAAATTTTGTAAGGAAGCTATACTTTAAGAAGGAAAAGTTAGGTGAAAATTATATTATCTGAACTTAAAATTCGAGGAAAACGGAAAATCACAGAAACCTAAAATCCGTTAAATTTTAACATTGTTCTTATGTATCATTCACTGGGACCAAGAGACAAAGGTGTAAAATCAAGGAAAACGTGTAATCAGAGATCGAAAAATCAAAGTTAAAGTTACACTGTATAAACCTTAACCAAAATGAAAAAAAATTCTAACTTTGAATTTTCATTTTTTCGGTGCATATTAGTAAAATAGTAGCTAAGTTGCCCAGCATCTATGGGGATTGAAGGGTGTCGGTTGCTTCATTTGGTTGCACGAGCAAACGTCCATTTTTTAAAGAACAGTAATCACTTTTAAAATTGCATTTTCCATTAAAAATTATTTTTATTTAATTACTAGTACATGGTGCTTCATTCTACAAGCATTTTTTAAATTTGAAATTTTCTATATCTCGTATTTTTTCCATCAGTTTTGTCCAAAAACTTATAACCGTGACAAATTTCAAGCTTATCTGAAAGTGACTTATAATTTTTATTCTCGTATGGGTCAATAACGGGGCAGAGCAGCCGATAAAATTGGGATTATATCAATATCTGATTTCTTTCATTGGTCGTAGTTTAATATTAATGGCATTATAATATAAGCCTCTCATTCCCATTAAAAGCTTATTCATATAAAAGCATTTAGCTCATTGCACAGCATCAGATTGTTGGGACCCCAGAAAAATTACCACTTTTTTCCAATAAAAAATATACAGTTACGCTAATTCTACTCCGATTTGAATTCCGTCTACAGAAATAAGGAACTACAATTTCTAAACCCTCCCACAGATCAAGTCCCATGAAGAAAAAAAATAAAAAAGCATATATAAACACCTCTACACAGATTTACATGCTTTTCTAACGGAGCAAGGATGGGGTCAAAATGTCAACTGTGTTTCATTAGTTTTTCTTCTGGCCCCCTCCCTCCTTTTCCCTCCCTCTCCATTTTCATACTTCTGCTACATATTTGTAATTGTTATAAAAGTCCTAGTTGATCGACACCAATGTTGACTGTGGTTCCTTAGTTTTTCTTCTGCCCCACCCCCTTTTCCCTCCTCCTCCTTCTACACTCCTACATTTTCATTCTTCCGCTACATATTTGTAATTGTCATAAAATTCCTAGTTGATCGATACCAATGTCGACTGTGGTTCCTTAGTTTTTCTTCTGCCCCACCCCCTTAACCCTCCCCCCCCTCCCCCCTCCATTTTCATTTTTCACTGCATATTTTGATTAAAAGCCAATAACTTTTTTGAGTTGTTGGGTGTTTTCAAAATTATAATAAATTTTCATGCGAAAAACTGGGTTCTTAAAATTAACAGCTTATGCAAAAACAATAATTTTTTACTAGTGTATTTATTATTCAATGATAGCAACACTTAAAGAATCGTATTTTTTGAGTTGTTGTGTGTTTTCAATAATTTTGTACTAGTGTATTTATTATTCAATGATAGCAACACTTAAAGAATCGTATTTTTTGAGTTGTTATGTGTTTTCAATAATTTTGTACTAGTGTATTTATTATTCAATGATAGCAACACTTAAAGAATTGTATTTTTTGAGTTGTTATGTCTTTTCAATGTTCCACTAAATTTCCACGCGAAAAATCATGTTCTTAAAATTAAATGCTTAGCCAAAAACAATAATAATTTTGTATAAGTGTATTTATTACTCAATGATTGCAACATCCTTAAAGAAATGTCTTTCTTGACTTGTTTAGCGTTCCCAACATTTAACTAAATTTCTAGAACAATCCCAGTGATCCATGACATCCAGTTTGGGAACCACTGATCTATACAATTCCAATATCTAACAAAATCTTCAGGAACAACATAGTGCTGGTTAATTTACAACTCCATATTGTCACCTTCGATAAAACCACTTCTAAAATCATTTTAAATATTAAATTCTTCCAAACCATATGTACTACCTGAAGATTCTTCATCTTCAATAATTTCTTCTATAACTTCATGTTCTAATTAATAGAGAACTACGGCATTATCTCAACAATCAAGAAAAAAAATGCTTTAGAAAACAAAACAATTCCATAGTAGGTAATATGGAAGAATATGAAGTAGATGGAATTTGATGATAAATTAATACAATGAAACAATATTGAATGCAAACTGCAACGGGAGAAAAAAGTCTGAACTGATGAAACATGAAACAATGTATGGAACTACAGAAAACAATGTTGTCCACATCAATGCAGTGTCAAAAATCAAGGAGCTACTGCAAAGGAGAAATTATATCCACTGAACATGCAAGGAATTTATGAAGTGCCTTGCTCCTGCGGCAAAGTTTACACCAATTAATACTGATTGCAATTTTAAAAGAATGGTAGACATGGTAGGTTTTACCTGTGCTCTCAGTGCCATGTACATCTGGACACGCTTGATAGCGCAACAGTAACCGTGATTCTTCTGTGCATGAATCAACACGGGAAACTGGTTGACCACATTCTCCACTGCCTCTGTTATATGTGAATGTGAATGGGCCACGGAATGGACAATGCACAGGTCTGGCATTTCCTCGAAACATAGAGTATAGAGTAGCATCACCAGCAATCTGTCCACATAATTTCTGAAGTGTATCCTTACGGTCACAAAAAGCTGTTTTAAGGAAATGAAAAAAGATATAATTACCCAAAAGAAGATTTAAATTTTTATTAATAAATTTTGGAGTGGTTATCTTTTCTTAAATAATCAAATAATGTAAATTAATGGTTTGCATAGAATGGTCATTTAAAATGTTCGTTCTTTAAGTCTTGCTTAAATGAGTAAATATAACTTTTAATAAAACTTAAATCAAAGGGAAGATGCTTTTTCAGGATTTATACTGTCACTTAAATCTTCTAAGTGTCATGCAAAACCCTAACTACATATTCTGAAATTCAATTAGTCTTCAGTATACACTCAATGATCAAATTTAAAACAAAACTGTTAGTGCATGAAATGTTCATAAGAAGAAATATACATTGAAAATGAACTAAAACATTCTCAAAGGGATTAGCAGCATTGATATGATAAATTATCAAGTCAAAATCCACAAAATTGATATAAATTTATGTTATAAAACCTAAGAAAAGCTAGTTAACTCACTCTCCTTATACTGAAGGACATTGTGGTGCTTCTCATTGATAACCACGCAGCGATAGCAGTTATCTGACCTGTTAAAACAAAAGCAATGTTTTAATTACTATGTGCATCACGAAAATAGAGAAATCATTAAGGGGCAGTCCTTTATCAATATAGTCTCAAATATTTTGGAAAAGAACATAAATGCAGAAGTTGTATTAATTTTATAATATTTTTAGCCATTACACTACATATATTGCATATTAATTCATGTGATTAAACATTAAAAGGATGTTTGTAGGTAAACAAAAACAGAAAAATAAAAAAATGGGAGAAAATCACCCACTAGGGGATCAGGGGTTTTCAAACCTTATAAAATATTGTTAAGTAACACATTCTAAGCATGTATTTAACATCTAAACGGTACAATTCAATAATGTTTAAATACCATTAGTTAATTCTGGTTATCTTGCCAACAAATTAGCCTAAATATTGTGTCGACATATCTTGGATCGACCCTTCCTTGAGGCCCTTATCAAACGTTTTGCGACCCACCATTGGGCCGTGACCTTTACTATGAAAAACCCTGAACTAGGGGTTCGCTAAATGGCTAGGAGATTCAATGTGATGTATAAAAACATAATCACCACAACAAATAAAAAAAGGAATATTATTATTATTGATGTTACTAACAATTTTTGGAGGCAATTGCTACGGTTATGCTAGGAGCCTATGAGGAAAATGCCATAGTCTGGCAGAGATCAAGGCATCGTAACAGTTCAGCCTTGTTTTCAGATAATTCTATCATAAGAAACATTTTAGAAGTATTTATTTTGCGTAACCGTCAATTTACGTAAGCGATCTCGCCAAGATATTTCTTCATCCATGTCTATTTCCAATGAAATTAGCATATATATTGCCTTGAGAAACTGCATTTTTATAATTGTACACGTTCCATGTAAAGTTTTACCGAGATTCAAACAGTTGAGCGTTCAAAGCCGTCAACGCATTTTGCGTAACCGTCAATTTACGTAAGCGATCTCGCCAAGATATTTCTTCATCCATGTCTATTTCCAATGAAATTAGCATATACATTGCCTTGAGAAACTGCATTTTTATAATTGTACACGTTCCATGTAAAGTTTTACCGAGATTCAAACAGTTGAGCGTTCAAAGCCGTCAACGCATTTTGCGTAACCGTCAATTTACGCAAGCGATCTCGCTAAGATATTTATATATATATTCATCGTAGGTCAAATATTTACTTTACGAAAAATATAGTACTAACATTTGAATGCGAAGCCAATGAGAGACTTCGAGATTTAACCATAACCCAAATTTTCCTCGGACTCGCATTTAAGCCGAGGGGTGATTTTTTCATGATAGATTTTGACTAAAAACATCGGCTTGTATTCGGGCAGATACGGTACATTCATACATAAGGAAATCTTCCCAAGCGAAATTAATAATATTCCAAAACATGTTATAAATATGTAAAAAAATACAATTTCCTGCATGTTAATGTGAACCTTGACTTTGTACAAGTTTCGAAAGTTCTTCATATCGCAGTTTTATGTTTGAAAGGCTGCACCTTAAGTCTTGCTCTGTCTGTAATCGGTTTCGTAACTTGGTTTTTGTAATTGTGAGGGCTGAAAAACCTGACTCACACAGATATGTAGTTGTTAAGGGGAGTAATACCTTCAGTGCTTCATTTCCCAGGGTTGGTTTTTCCTTTTTTTCATTCAACCAGAACACATTGAGGGACTCAGCATTTTTACTAAAATTGTAACGAAATGTCTCGTCACTTTGTACTTTGATAAGTTGCTCTTCAAATTTACTTATATTTACAAAATCATCATGCAAATCACTCACTTCAAAATTAAATGGGATGCGCACCCTGTTGTATTTCTCGATATCCCCTACTGGGATGTATCGATTGAATTCTATTATCAGCTTTGCTAAATGCCCTACGATGATATTCTGTATGTCAGTGAAATTAACATTCTCGTCTTTAATGAGTAGATTCAGAGTTGGGAACAAAGCAACTTTCCTTTCCTCCGCTTTTCTCTTTCACAATTTCAGCTTTTCTTTGAAAACAGTTATCTTTTCAGTTAACCCAATAAGTATCTGATCATGGCCTTGCATAGAGATATTTAGGTCGTTGATTTTGGGAAATATATCTGAAAGATGGGCTACTTGTAGCATCCACCTTGAATCTGAGAATCTTGAAGCCAGAGGGTGATTGTTCCCGGTTAAAAATATTTCCACCTCATTGCGTACTGCTATAATTCACTGAAGGACTTTTCCTCGAGACAACCACCTGACCTCAGAATAATATAATAAATGTTCATATTCAAAGCCAAAATCAGAGCACATCTGGCTAAAAATTCTACTATTGAGAGCCCTCGATTTCATAAAATTAACAATCTGAATTATGTCATTCATCACGGTAAGTAAGTAAGATTTTCTCTATGTAAGAAGCAGTGAAAAATTTTAACCTGGGGATTACTTTCCTTTACTCTGGTACAAAAACCTTGACGAGCTCCAAGCATTGCCGGTGCACCATCGGTGCATACATTGAAGCATTGATTCCAGTTCAATCCTTCTTCATTAAAAAATGAATCTACCATTTTAAAAATATCCTCTCCAGTTGTTGTGGTAGAAAACGGTCTGAAAAATAAATGTCCTCTTCCATATCTTTTACGCCTGGATATCATACATAAGCCATGAGTTGAGCATCATTACCTACATCAGTAGATTCATCCAGCTGAATACTAAATACCCCGCTAGCTTTCATAGCTGCAATCACTTGTTGTTTAATGTCTTTCGACATGTCGTTAATGTGTGCACGAATTGTATCATTTGACAATGGAATCTGTTGCAATTTCTGAGCAACTTCATCTCCACAGGTAATACGCACCATGTCAATAGCTTCCGGTTTCATAAAGTCCTCCCCAATGGTATGTGGCTTCTTCTGCTTTGCTATCTGCCAAGCAACATAATATGAAGCCAATGTAGCTTGTTGCACAGAAAATGTAACGTTGTTGTTTGGAGCATCCAGCCGCTGTTGTTTAATCTGCTCTTCTTTTCTTTTAAAAAAACACCGTTCTTTTCCTACAAAAGCTTTGTATTTCATTTCAAAATGTCTTTTAAGTTTATTTTCCTTCAATGACTCATTACTAAGCACTTCACAACAGATCACACACTGTGGTTTGACTATTCCATGTGTAGTAATGTATGGAAAACCTAGGTCTAAAAACTGTTCTTTGTATTCACATTTTGACATTTTTGTGGATATATTTAAGTTTAATATATAAAATTAATGTTAAAACGTGTAACGTATATTATTGTTCATATAAATATTACAAAAACGTATCCGAAACATACACACTACCTGCCGCAAAGGCGAAAAGAACCTGATGCTGATTATTGCGTGACGATTCTCAACTTGACGGGCACAGGAGGAACTACGTGGAGGGGAGTCTTTCCTGCTAAGCCCTCATCCCTCCTCTAACCAGAAGTTCCAATACCAAAGTAATTTCTTCCAGACTATAGTGGCACTTTTTATAACACGACGGCCGAGCCGACGCTAGCCGTACATAGTTGCTACAGTGTAGTCACTACAATATAGTGACTACATTTACAAAAAATAGTAGTATCTACTTTTAATACACTTTTTGAAGTAGTGTAAGTAAGTAGTAAGAATTATAGAATCCTGAAATTGTGGAAATAGTTCCGCAACCCATTCAGAATAGCTTGGAGACCCAAACTTGGGCTGCGACCCATAGGTTAAGAAACCATGGTTTAGGCTCTAGAGTCAATAACAGACAGACAGATGGCATTGTGAAGACCACTTTTTTGGACTCAGATACACCTAAAACATATATTTCCATCAAAATCTCGAGATCAAATTTTTTCGCGATAACAATACTTTCTCAATATACTTCGTATATGAGAAAGTAAAAAATAACCTTGTGATACCTATTTGAATTACCAAAGAAAAACACTTATTTTGTCAAGCTCTTATTTTTGAATTTTGAACTGTGAATATTGTTCACAAAAAGACACTTAATCACAATTTAAAAACTTAATTGAAGAGCTTGATGAAAATGACTCTCCTGGCCATTGGTCACTCCTCTGTGATATTTCTTGAGACACTATGTTATTTCCAATTTATTCTCTTAGAACCAGTGAAATTGTTAATGGAAGAGAAGCACAGAATACACACCTAGCTCATTAACCCCAGGGGGATTATATTTGGACATGTTACTGCATTAGGACCAAGGGCATACCAGAAAATCTGGGAGCCCACCTGCAGCAAATTATATGGGATCCCCTATGGATGCATTTGTAAGTACGGTTTGAATGATCGCAGGACCCATAAATCTCAGGGCCCCTCTGCAATGCAGGGGCTGCAGGGCCTATCAGTATGCCCCTGATTAGGATAAACTAAACTTGGAATTAAAGGGAAATTCAGGTTGCTGTTTGACGTACTATAAAGCAATGTTCATAAACAAACTATAATTTTTCGGATACAAATGCTTCAAATTGCACACAATACCATAAGTTATAATCATAAATAGATGTTTTCAATGAGAGTTGAATAGGCATACTGAGAAATCAAATGGAAACAATCAAAACTGCCTCTGGTGAGTTTGTGAAAAATGAGGGTTTACTGTATATTCAAAAAGCGTAAGTGTCACATTTTTAGGGATTATTAGTTATAAGTGCAGTAAGCAACTGAAAAATAGAAGTGAAATCAACATTAAACAAATGAAAATTGGTATTGGAAGTGATCACATCCTGGATAACACTTTTATACATATGAAAGATTAAATCAATGATAGCACTGTATTTTAAAATAATATATATCTCATGAAGAAACAATTCAAACATTAAAAATTAATTAACTAACCACATGATTTACAGACAACCTGGCAGCAAGCAACTCACCTGTCCTCAAAAAGAAACTTGTCTTCAAAGCTCTCAACACACACTCCTTTAGATCCGATGGAGGTGCTGTTGATCACCATAAGTGATGGTTCACCTGACTGAAACCACTGTCCACCCCAACTTTCAGGCAGACGGCACCCACCACCTACAAACCAAATAAAATGCATATGTTTTCAGCTACCCTGGTTATAAAATCTAGTTCACTTTAACATGTATTTTATAAGATGCAAATGTGTTATTAAAAGGCAATTTTTAAAACAAACACTTGAAGATAATTAAAATAAATCAGAAAACGAATACAGTCGACCCTCCTCCAACACGGGGGTTTCCCACTCCCTCCCTCTCACACCCTCTCTCCTCCTCCCTTTCTATCCCCTCCCCCTCTGTCCCCTCCTCCCTCTCACCCCCTCTACTTCCCTCCCTCTCGTATTAAAAGCATTCAAAGCATGTTTATACCCATAAGGATTGAATTAACAATATGATATAGAGGTCTAACAATGGAATTGGTAGGCAAGGCAACATCTCGTTAAAATGGCAAGATTTCCTCAAACTGTGTGAATTAAACATTTACATTGAGAAATTTCAAACTGTAAGTGAAAAAAGATGAACAGAATAAGAAACTTTATAATGTTTTCTTAAAAATGGTTCATATCCGAAGATTATTAGCCAAATCTTTCTAATTTTAATCTAAAAAAGAATGAAAGCCTGCATGTCGTAAAGCAGATTTTATGTGTTAACTTATTGGAAATGAAAATTATCCCCTGGAGTCGAACCTGGATATTTGATCTCAAGTTCTATACAGTAAAACCTTTCGTTATTATATCATAATGGTATCCTGAAAATTTCATTAAATTCGGTTCAGTTGTTTACGTGATATTAACCTTCAAAAAGCATTACATAACAAACGGACAAAGTGACACTGACTTTTATATATGTTTTATGATAACAGCAAAAATTGGCACTGTACTTAGCTCGGTCACACCTTACATGAGACTGAGGGAGAGGAGAGAGCAGCACTCACCAAACAAATGAAAACATTGTTACATTGTCTTATATGAGTTCTATGAAAATGGCAACAATGTTGTTACAGAGTTTTAGTTTACTAATCAGCAATTTAAGGTGTACACTGGTACTGTTTACAAAGTTCCAGAGCACGCATACTGTTGCGTGTTTGGCAAACTGCGCAAATTCAAACTTTCCGCATTCGGCAGATAATTGGACGCATTTATTTTTGAGCTTATAAGCAAATCCACGCTGGAAGAACACGTGGTTTGCTGTATTACGGATTACAAAAATTATCTCCAACATCTTTATAAAGAAAACTCATAGAACTAATTCTTAATTTGCTTTAGACATCGCATGCTGATTTTTTATTCAAGAACCATGAAAAATAGGTATATCACAAGACATAAATGACAGAGAAATGAAATTTTTCTGTAATTAAAGTTTCTTTTTATGCAAAGTGCTGATTTAAAAAAATAAGTAGCTGAAGTGACCATCACCATGTTGGAAACAATCTTGCTCTCCTCAGAATCATAAAACATATAAAAGAGAGTGTTACTTTGTCCCTTTGTCATTTTGTCCCTTTGTGATGTAATGCTTTTTGAAGCTTAATATCTCACAAACGACAGAACCGAATTTGATGAAATTTTCAGGATAGCATTATGATATAACAATAATACGTTTTAATGTATCAAACTCAAGATCAAAGACCCGGGTTCGATTCCAGGGGATAATTTCCATTTCGCATAAGGTAACACACAAAAATGAACATTACGACCAGGGCCAGCTCAAGACATTCATGCGTCCCAAGCAGATTTCAATTATGGCGCCTCATAGATTCATACAAGTTATATGAGGAATAATTTATTAGTTTAATAGGATACAATTATTTTGATATTGCGTGTATTTTTATGACTAAAATTTATTTATATACACAAGTTCTAATATACAGAGAAATAACTTTAAAATTCACAAAATGTAATAAATAGTTTTATAAAAATTGAGTATATTTACAGAGAACTTAATATAAAATTTAAATACATTTTTACAAGAAATTCCGTTTACGTGCTTTTGCGTATGCAAAATCGTGTAGTAGGTCTTCAAACTTGATTGTTTCTAAAACACTGTGCTCTACAGAGATAGTCGCCAGTCCAGTCAGCCGCTCTTGAGACATAGTTGATCTCAGGTAATTTTTAATAATTTTTAATTTAGAGAAACCTCTTTCACACGACGTGACAGTTATTGGGTAAGTTAACATAATTCTCAGTGCAACTGCAACATTAGGAGCAAATTCATTTGGTAGAATGAATTGCAATACATCTAATGGTGTCCAAGCAGATTTGATTAAACCAGACAATGCTGTAATATCCTCAAACATTTCTGAGCCATCCAAATCAATCTCACTGCTATCATTTGAGTCTGTTAGTGCTGCTTGTAGATCCAAGCATTTTTTTTAGAAGTTCATTCGATATCCACGATTATGTCGTCTATCGGAGGTTTTTGGAATCTTCCATCTTCCATAAAATTCCTCCCTGAAAACACTAAAACATTCATCAGAAAAGCCACTTACCATCAAATAAAAAATAATATCACCAACATAAATAAACTCCCAACACAAACACCGAAAACTTATCATACGATTAGTTCTTTAAACAAAAGAAATTGTTACTGCCTAAAAGCAGATAAAGGAAACAGCGTAGTAATAATAGATAAAACTGATTATCACAAAAAAGTTGAACATCTTCTCAACGAAGGTCCGTACGAGAAAATCACAAAAAATCCTCTTAACAAAATGATCACCTCTACAAAAAACGTTCTTAAAACATGTCCTACACTAATAAACAAACAACTCCTTTACCGTTTAAACATCTCAAATCCGACAGTCCCCAGAATGTAAGGCCTACCAAAATTACACAAACCTAACATTCCTTTAAGACCTATAGTTTCAGGAATCAATGCTCCCACATACAATTTAGCCCATTGGCTGAACAACGAATTTAAACAGATGCAGTTTGCTAATGATTCACGCATCAAAAACTCGACAGATTTCATCAACAAAGTAGAAAACGTAATTCTTTCAGACAACGAAATATTGGTATCGTATGACGTAAAATCTTTATTTCCTAGTGTTCCCATAAAAAACACAATAGAATTTCTAAAAAGCTCACTACTAGAAAAAAACCTTCCTGGCCCGATTGTGGACGAATACATCCGCCTAACTTCCCTCTGTATGCAACAAACATATTTTCAGGTCAACAACTCTTTTCATCAACAGAAAGAAGGCACAACCATGGGCAACCCTTTATCTCCCTTATTAGCAGAAATCTTCATGACTAATTTCGAACACATTTGTAAGAACACCTTTCCGTATTTTCCTAAAATTTGGCTCAGATATGTAGATGACACCTTCGCTAATTTCGACACATCGAAAGGAAACATTGTAGAATTCTTAAACTTGTTAAACAAGCAGTTTGACACCATTAAATTCACACATGAAACAGAAAATAAAAAATCTCTACCTTTCCTAGACATTCTTCTAACTAGGAAAAACAAATTACATTTCAACATTTACAGAAAACCTACACATACCAACACATACATCCACATGAGTTCTCACCATCACATTTCACAAAAACTAGCACCTTTTCATTCAATGATCCATCGATTAATCAACACACCACTATCAAATACAAATTTCTCGAAAAATTATCCTATATAAAACACACAGCCATTCAGAATGGTTTTAAACCAGAACTCATTCATAAAATATTAAAAAACACCAACACAGAATGAACCTTAGAAACTGCACAACACTCAACAACAAAGACACCAATACCAAAAAATTTATGAAGCTACCTTACTACCCTTATGCTACCAAAAAACTTCAAAAAATCTTCTCCAAAATAGGATTACACACAGTTTTTGTTAATGAAAATAAATTGTCAAACCTCATCAAGAACCCTAAAGACAGCATACCCCCCCATAAGAAATCAGGCATATACCAAATCAAATGTGAAAAGTGTGACAAAATTTATATTGGGCAAACAAAAAGGAAATTAGAAACACGTTTCAAAGAACACTTAGCCCATTACAGAAACAACAGAATAGACAAGTCCAGTGTAGCATCTCATATCAACACCTGCCATCATCCTATCACAACCGAAAATTTAAAACTTCTGAAAACGGTCACCAACGAAAACTAACTAGATGCCTATGAAAGCCTCTACATACACCATAACCAAAACAAGATTATGAATAATGACGCTGGCCCTATCCCCCACTCCCCTCTATTTCAGTTAACGATCGATACACCTTTCTCTGTCCCCTCCCCTACTTCTCTAACGGTCAACAATAGTATAAATACTCCGCCTAACCTTACACACTTTGACATTGCTGAAGATGACAGCATTGCTGTCGAAACGCGCGTCCTAAGTGGTCCTGCGAGTCTTCTGTGCCTTGACACGTAAGTACCGCCTTTACGGTGATTTGGAGAATTTTTCCAATTCTATACATTTTTTCTGTTTGTGAACATTTACTGGCTATGCTAATCATCTTTAAAATAGTATACCAGACAACAATACAGCAAATAAAACGGAAATTTTTCATTTGATTTGCCAGTGTTTCATAAAGTGAATCGTAAATTTTCCCAGAATGAAATCTAAAAGGTTTGATTGCTTCTGTTCTACTTTCCCATCTGGTTCCGCTCAATGGTTTCAATGTTAACGTACTAATGTTTTTCATTAAAACAGACCAGTGTCTTGTAGATCCCTCATAAAAACATAGATAGCTTGTATTACACTAAAAAAGATACAGCTATGTGAGATGGTTTAGCAGCATCATTAACGACAAGATTCAAAGAGTGAGCATGGCAAGGAACAAAAAATGCTCGACTATTTACATTTAATATCCTTTTTTGAACACCTGAATGTCTGCCTTTCATGTTTGAAGCATTGTCTTAACCTTGTCTGCGCATATTACTTAGAGGAGTACCAGCCTTTTCAAGTTCCTTTACAATTGCCTTGGCAAGTTCTGATGCATACGTTTTCTCGACCGGAATGAAATTAAGGAAGTGCTCACAGATTTCAGCCCCTTGAGTGATGTTGATAAAATGTAATATGATTGACATCTGTTCAACACTGCTTACATCTGGTGTACAATCAACAATTATCAAGTAATACTTCGCTCGCTTTAAATTTTCTAATATCTGACGGCGCACTACCTGAGACATTAGCTGTATTAGCTCATTTTGAACATTTTTACCTAAATAGTGATTGTAAAGTTCACTTGATTTTACTCTTTGCAGATGTTCTGCCATGACAGAATCAAATTTTGTCAAAAGCTCTACTAATTGTAGATAATTCCCATTATTGCTTTCACAGAATCTGTCTGATGAACCCTTAAACGAGAGACATTGGTGGCCAAGAAATTCGACTATAGCAAATAATCTTTCTAGCACTACTTGCCAATGGCGAGTTTCGGCACTCAAATTGTTCTGCAAATACGCATCTAATATTTTATTGCTATCCACCCTTTTCTTTAGTTCTATCCATTTCTTATGAGATTCTAGGTGAACAGGTGAAGTTTCATGCTCTTCCAAGGTTTGACACAAATTTCTACAATCACTATAACCACCCTCAACTATGGAAATTTTTCTCAAACTAAAGAGTTTACAAAAAAAACAAAATGCTGCATTTTTAATTGGTGAGTAAACTAGCCATGTTCGATTAACTTCCTCTCCATTTTTCAGCCTCCTTTTGGCCTTTGCAACTGTAAATCGTCGGTTATGCTTATCTTTAGGGTAATTAAAATTAGAACTTGGCCTTGCCGGTCCTTTTCTAACTACTTCCATTCTAAAAGTATCTGTAAGGACACAGGGCCAGGTTCCAGGATCTGAAATACTTTAAACGATACCATCTCCATATTCATCACCAAGATCTGAATTGACCATGCTGTCTGCCTCCTCAGACTTAGGCTGAACGCACATTTATCAGACAAAACGTCTCGAGGCAAAACGTTTTGTCGAAAGGTAAAACATTTTGTTGGGCTTCAATGCACACTGGTCATACAAAAATGTCTTTACACAAAATGTTCTGTCATTGAACAAAACTTTCTGTCGAAAGGTAAAACATTTTTGTTGGGCTCCAACGCATACTGATAAGACAAAAATGTTGTGCTGTAGTAGCTTCACTAAATCCGTTGAAATTCAACGGGAAATTCTGCTAGTGTTTTATAACTGAGCATGTCTTGGAAGATGTCAATGAAGTCCATGATTCTCTCCTTCAGTTTATGAAGCATCTGGGGATTTGTAACATATACTTTATTTAATATATCTCCAAAGTAAATACCGTACTTAATCAATTGTAAGCCGAACCCTACTTTTCACAAGGGCACGCGAGGAAAATTTCATGATCGGTTTACAGACATCCTGGTTTTCTGGGATTTGCCATGAAAAAAATACCAATAAGTATAAATGCCCCAGCTTTTTCAATTCGTAAATAAATAAAAAAGGTATTAACTAAAATTATGACAACACAAATTATGTTATATTCAAGCATTCAATACAATTTTTACTAAAATATAATTTGCCCCGGTTATGTCCCAGATTTTTAATCTTGTAACAAAAACATCCCGGTTTCTCTTTGTTTTCTTTATCGTCTCACATTCGACTCATCAATCCCGTAGCGCCAATGTGCAGCAAGATTTGATATTTCTTCTGCATATGATACCACTTTTCTCTTAAAGTCTGCAGAATAATGCATTTGTCCCATTATGGGATTATTAAAAAAAAATCTGATGTGGCCAACACATGACTTTCTCCATATTTGGGGTATAGTTATTTAAATTATTATGAATAGCATTATAAGGCAAAATTATTATTTCCTATCGTAAAAGAATGCAGTCATCCTTATTGCCGTAAATTAGGTATATTTTGAATATGTTTACAGAATTCACCGCTAAAGGGTGGTGGCGCTGTATACTAGAAAAAGCAAAATATCTCCGAAATGGATGGTTCTACGAAAATTTGTTTCAAACAAAACTTGGAAGAAATATTATTCTCTACAACTTTGGTCGTTACGAAGATGACCAATTACGACATCCTTAAGAAGATTTTTGACGAAAACCAAAAAAACCGATTATTTATAAATAATTCCTAAACAATAACTGCTATGAAAAATTGTTTCAAATGAAAGTTGCAAAAATTACATTCTCTATAACATTTGTATAGGATTGTATATACAGTAACGATGTTTTAATGGAGAAATATGGCAAAAACCGAATCGGGTTTCGAATAAACCTCGACTTCCGGTTAACCGGTTTTGTCCAAAAACTAATCAGTTCTTTGTGCTCAGGTTAAAGTGTTATATATGAAATTTGGTATCGATATGGCAAGTACTTTTTGAGTTAGAGCACCCACAATCACATACATCCACACAGACAGACACACAGCATTCCAAAAATATTCTAGACGTGTTCTAGGAACCTCAAAACGTGTATTTCCGTTGAAATCTCGAAGTCGATTTTTTTCATGAACACAATACTTTCCCATTACTACGTATGGAGAAAGTAAAAATGAAAAACTCGCCAAAGTAAATTACAAAAATTTACGCTTGCAAAGGCATGAGGAAATGACGGCATGCTAGGGGAATGCTAGGATTATGCACACGTGCGTACTAGAGATGTCTCGGTAGTAAATTTATCAAAACATTTATTTCAATTTTTAAGACCCGATTCTAAGCTGAGTGGCAATTTTTAGGGAAGTAAAAAGGTAAAAAAAGGTTGGCTTACAATTAATTAAATATGGTAATCATGTTGTCAGATCTTTAGATCAAAGTGGCCATAATGTCTTGGAAACAACACGGTCTCCTCAGATTTGGTTAATCTCCTTCATGCTGTGGGTCATAGTTCCATCCTGTTCCAGTTAGGTATGACCCCAAAAGGGGAGGCAGAAAACAACATTCTGGGAAGTACCTAGAAATTGAGCAAATAGGTTTTGCCGAAGAAACTTCTGCTAGGGGAAAGTCTCACATCCTCTGTAGGGAAATGTACAAGGTCTGATAAAAAGATACTAAGAATTTTTCTCTCCGACCTGAAGCGGTAGAGGTAGTGAGCTAAGATTGTTGATGAGGGAAGGGGAGGGGTCCCTGCATATCTTACACCAAGCCAGTTCCGAGCAACACATGTACAAATTCAGTTGTGTTATGTGCCTCTATCGCATACGTCATGGATAGCACGCAAGAACAATGAATGTGGATCAAATTTTGTGTTAAGAATAGGAAAACTGTTACGGAAACCCTCCAATGTTATGAACATCATTTGGAGATGATTAAGTCAAGCTGTAGTTTACCAGTGGGAAAATGTTTCAAAGATGGCTGACAATCTGTCCAAGATGACCCATGTCCAGGTCAACCTTCAAATTCGCACAGCGAGAAAATGGTTGCCCAGGTGTGCGAAAAAATTTGTAGAGATCGCCAATTAACCATCAGAGAAGTCGCTGAGGAACTGGGAATCTCCTTTGGTTCACACCAGGTGATTGTAACCAAAAATCTTGGCATGAAACGCAAGGCTGCAAAATTTGTGCCAAGATTGTTGAGTGACGACCAAAAGGCTCACCATAGAGAAGTGCAAAGAACTGAAAAGAAGGGTTGAAATTGACCCTGATTTCATCAATTGCATTATTACTGGTGACGAAGCGATGTTCCAGTCGTCACAGTGGAAGACATTAAGCTTGCCTCATCCAAAAAAAAGCACAACAGGCTCGGTCCAACGTGAAAACCATGTTGGTTTTTTTTTTGACATTCAGGGTCTAGTGCATTACGAATTTGTTCCAACTAGTCAAACGGTAAACTAGGTCTATTACAAAGAGGTTTCGACTTATGGGATTATGGGAAAAAATAGGAGAAAACTGTTTGGAAATGATGGATGGTTTCTCCACCACAGTGTTTCCCAAACTTTTTAGTTCATCAACCCCTAGGGCATATCAAAACAAGTCATCGAACTCCTGGGTCATACACACACTGATGACAAGGAAAATACATTATATCAGATGTAAAGAAATAAACAGCACAAATATAAGTTTGCTATAAAATAATAAAAACTGAATTTTCGGTATCCGGACGTTTCCCCCAAAGCACTTCACCCACGAGATGTTTCACCCAAAGAACTTTCACCGACAGACACTTCACCCATGGGACGTTTCACCCACAGATGTTTCACCCATAGTTTTTTCTCCCACAAGTCACTTCACCCACATAAAGTTTCATCCAAAGAACTTTCATCCACAGATGTCTCACCCATGACTTAGAAAACGCATGAAACGTATTAAGAATTTAAATAAATATAATATGGGAGAAATAAGTATTAAATAATAACTTTTATTTTTTATTTTATGCATGAATCTAACTCTAATTTAATCCAAATAATATTTAACCATATTTAATTTTTAAATTAAAATTACAAGTCATTTGGTTTTTATACGTTTTTATTTAAAGGTTTTAAGATATGTAATTTAAATTAAAACATTTCTATGTCCATTTAAATACTAAAATTGAGTACACAAACATGAAGATTATCAGTTATGCGATTACACTGCTTGTATTCTTCATACTCTAGTGTAATTGATTGTAACTTCTCCGTAACTTTTTTATACTTCATCCTACTTGGTTATCTTACCATTCTTCCAAATTCTACTTCAGCCATCATTTTTTCATTATCTGCTTGCTCTTTTATAATTTCCCTCAGGAAATGGATAAAAGAGGGATGGCATGCATAAAATAAAATTTATTATTTAATACTTATTTCTCCCATATTATATTTATTTAAATTTTTAATGTTTCATGCGTTTTCTGAATCATGGGTGAGACAAGAAGTCCGTTGTTTTTGGCATTACCTTGTGGAATTTATCCATTTTGGAGAATAAACAAATTAAACACTTGTACTTTTTCCACTTTTTAAATTTTAATATACAGATACAACCATGGTTTCACTACACAGTAGCATCATCATGTGACAAGAAAGAGAAGGTATCACCTGATGATGCTACTTTGTAGTGAAACCATGGCTGTATCTGTATATTAAAATTTAAGAAGTGGAAAAAGTACAAGTATTCAATTTGTTTATTCTTCAAAAAAAAACATGGGTGAGACACCTGTGGGTGAAAGTTCTTTGGATGAAACTTTATGTGGGTGAAGTGACTTGTGGGTGAAAAAGCTATGGGTGAAAGGGCATGGGCGAAACATCTGTGGGTGAAACATCCCGTGGGTGAAGTGTCTGTGGGTGAAACATCTCGTGGGTGAAGTGCTTTGGGGGAAATGTCATGGAACCGAATTTTCAACTAAAATCAAGGTTACATTTGTTTTACTCTACACATTGTTTTATAATAAAATACTAATAACAATAAATTACAAGGAAGTTTTGTTAATAATATGAAAATAACAAACTACAACATTTTAATTATCTAGTATAAAAAAATACATTTCAGAGCGATTATCACCATACATTCAGGTATAGAAAAGTTAATGAGATAGGTGGGCTTCATGTGCTTTAACCAGCATATGAATATTGGGCTCTGGGTTAGTTAGTTTTAGTCTCAGGTCACCACGCTCTTCAATATTGAGCCTGTTTCTCTGTTTTATCAAAAGAGCATTAATATGACTGAATCCAGCTTAAACTATGTATGTACTTGGGAATACTAGCATTAATGGTTGAACAGCAGCATGAAGATTGGGATATTTTGTATTGCTTTTTTCATTTCTCTAATAATTACTTAAGCCAGGGCTGCCACCAATTTTTTTACTAAATCCTGTTACCGACATCAAAATATCCTGTAAAATCCTGTAATATTTATTTATTTATACAAGGGCAATGCCCACTTATATGCGGCTTACATACATACAAATATAACAAATTTAAACAACTATAACTATTACAAAATGTAAAATAAGGAGATAGAATAAAAATAAAATAATACATTAACTAATACCTCAAACTGATATGGTAAAATAATGATATATAAGATACTAGCAGAATTTCCGGTTGAATTTCAATGGATTTAGTGAAGCTACTACAGCACAACCAGAGCCGCGCCGCCCTATGGATGCAAAGGGTGCATCGCACCCGGGAGGCAACATATGAGGGGCGGCAACATTTGAGCGGCGGCAACTTGCTGGCGGGAACAAAAATATTTTTTAATTTTGTCCTTTCCATCTTGTATATTGAAATGTATATATGTGTGTGTGTGTGTGTGTGTATGTATGTGTGTATATATATCTCATCTCATGTGCCCTTCCAATGAGGGCACAGAATTTTTAAGCAATTTATAGCTTAAAATGGTTCTTTATCATTTTTTAATCTAAATCATGGTCCAAATTTTCGAATTAAATTGGAAAAATTATAGATCTCATCTACACCAATCAAAAAAGCCAATCCCGCCAATGCACAGTGGTCCCTTATACTTTCATTTTGGTCAAAATGTTGCAAATAAGTAAAAAATTACTATCAAAATATCCATTTTGTAACTATGTATAATGAAAAAAGGATAATTCCTCCACCCATTAAAAGCACTTACCACTCAATTTATTGACACGTCACTTGCTGGTTGTCAGTCGTAGTGTGAAGACGCGCTCTCGTTTATTACAAAGTTTGTGTGTAGAGTAGAGTGAAATTACAGCATGGAACATACACGATCAGGTATTTATTTATTATTCTTACCTTTTTTTACCTAATGTAAAATATTTTAATGTCATCATTATTTAATCTTTAATCTCATGCATCTTATGGCTTACTTTTTCGACTTTTAATATGTTGATTAGAGATATAAAATCTCCGTCGAATCCCGGCAAGACAATTATTACACGTACTAATAGTGTAATATGTTGATAAATCATCTTGAAAAAATTATCTGCTTTTCTTTGCAACTTTTCGAGAAATTTTGATTTATCTCCAGTAACCACAAAGACAATTTTGAGCATCGCTTTCAGCGTGACTTCTGTAGTATTTTATTATAAACGTTTATTTTATTCTAAATTTAAATAATTGTTAATAATTAGAACTTTCGGAGAGTTAGAGGGTAAATATGTTGTTTTTATAGGTTTTTCGGAATTTATCCCAACAAAGGGAGACATTTTCGACATCTGGATGTCAACCGGAGGGAGCCGAACTGACCGAATTCGTCGTGTTCAAGAAGCAGTTCGAGCACTCACCGGAATAAAAGGGGAATCTGAGAACCAAATCATTAGTGTACTGAGTAATTTGTGTGATACATTTTCTAAAAAATTGACGAAAAGTAATAGGTCAAAGGGACGATTTTTGAAGGTTAATTCCGACTGGTTAAAAACATGTACATTTTTCGTCAACTCTGTCGTCTAGTGTCACTGATGCTCCTTCTATTTCCACGGATAGACCTTCTACGTCTTCGGGTCGCCCAAAAAAATCTTTTGAAGTATGTAGTGATAGAACAAAAAGAAGAAAAGCACAGAATCTCCGCAATACATGTGGCGAATCTCAACTTACATATGCAATGCGAATGTGTTTGAAGGAGGTGGGGAAAAAAGATGCCGTAAAAATCATAGAAGAAATTACTCAAACAACACCAACAAGAGCCTCCAAAATGAGAAATGTTTGGTGTTCTGCCCAGAAACGACCTATTCAGAAGATGAAGCTTTATCACTAATGATAGAAACGAAACTTTCCAAAAGTACGTATTTAACTTTAAGAAGAGAAGGAAAGGAAAGAAACTTTGATGTCTATCCAAGCTACAAAAAAATTCTGGCAGCTAAACAGAGGTGCTATCCTTCGTCCGAAGACGTCATCATTACCGAAATGGCAGTTGAAGTCAAATTGCAGTCTCTCTTGAACCACACAGTAATTCAAATAATTTTATCCCAAGAAAATGCTATAAATCATTTTTCACCAGATGAACTACAAAATTTAATTCTTATTTCCAATTGGCATGTTGTCAGAGGAAGCACAGGAATCGAGAAACAAAGATTTGAAGAAATTCAGGGAACATCACACGCGGAAAAGGTCAAGAATTTCAACAAATCAGGACCTTTTAAACATATTGTTAACGACTTCAGACCCCTTTATAACAAGTTTGTGATCCATGCCTCGAAATATTAAGCATACATTTTCATCGGAAGCACTAAAACTCTTAGCAACTGATGAATATCAAAGAGAGAATGAGTTGTCCTCTTCTGAGAGCGAAAGTGAAGACATATCCACTGATAGTGGATAAACGTTATTCTTGACGGGGATAAGTTAAATGATTTACTGCTTAATTTAATGTTATGCCTAACTGTAATGTTTTCATGCAAGTTATAGGTATACTTCATAATTAATAGATTTTTGAAAAAGTGCTTTTATATCAAATCTTTATTGAAATTATACGCTTATATCTTTTGTTCAAAGATATGATAATATAGAAAATCATATTTTTGTGTCATTTTATTAACTAACCCCGTTTAAATAAAATACATAGAATAAAATATTATTTATGGCCAAAAATTGAATTTTGACCAAAATTAGATCAATTGGGACCACTGTGCAATGCTTTAAAATAGAAATAAGTCGACAGTTTTGAGGTGATGTTCATATTTAAGTTTAAATTTTCGTCTTTCAAGCTTACATAATCATCTTACTGACGTTTGCCGTGGCGTAAGCAAAAATTTAGGAACCCAGTATTTTCAACGGTTTCAACATAAGTACTGCTTATCGTAACTGTTTATTTAAAAGTTGGATAAATACAGAAAATTAGAAATATTTTTCTGCATTAGTTTTAAATAGTTAAAATATCGGAAAACTCTGGCAAATATGTTTATTATTTACGTAACGTGATTCTTAGTAGAAGCTTGTAGCTTAAGTCATGAATAATTGGATAATATTTATCACATTCAAGTTATGCATATTACAATGATATGAATACTTTGTGAAAGATAAGTATATGAAAAATAAAAACAATGCCGATTGACAATATCAGAATATGGGATATTTATAACTAATCGTCAATAATATCATAGTCTTCCTTAAGTAAATTACGCCTGGTAATCTAAAAATCAAAAAATTTAGGACTCGGCATAAAGTGCTTGCACCCGGGCAGCAAGCATGCCCGGCGCGGGTCTGAGCACAACATACAAACTCTTTAAAATATATAGTAGATACTTTTAAAATTATAATAAGCTTTTTTTAACAATTAATCATATTTGCTAGTAACAATCCGTTTTATTCAAATTTTATTTAATTAATTATAACAAAAACGTAAGAACTTGTACATTTTCATATAACAATTTGTTAATTTAGTTTTTATATTAATAAGTAAGAAGAGATTACATACCTTCTACACTTTTGTAAAAATCAATATTCCAGAACGATAAATACTACATTCTTATTTACTGCTTTTGTTGTTCAAATTTTATTTAACTAATTATAACAAAAACGTAAAGAATTGTAAATTTTTATAACAATTTGTTAATCTAAAGCTTTTATATTAATAAGTAAGAAGAGATTACATACCTTCAACACTTTAGTAATAAACAATATTCCAGAATGATAAATAATACATTATGTACTGCTATTGTTGTTCAAATTTTGTTTATTTAATTAATTATAATGAAAACTTAAATAAAATTAGGTTCTTTCCCCCTCCTCCCCTCTCTCCCCCATATCAATGCATTGAACTCTCAATTTCGGCGACAATGGGAGTTGTCATGGTAGCTTATAATGGGTATTGTAATAAAACTGATAAAATCACATATTTTATTGATTCTAACCGTATTTCTATGCAAATTCAACCAGAATTTGGAATCTGTCTTCAATAAAAATAAACTCTGTTCTTTCCCGCAAAAAATTATCCAAGTCTCAAGTTCGTACCGTGATTTTAAGTAATTCTAAAGTGCAAATTAAAAGTAGTCTACACTCATCCCTGTATTTCAATTGCATGATGCGGCAAAATATGAGACATTCGATAATTAAATCGTTCGTCATTTTGAATCAAAGTGACAGACAGAAACAAAACCTTGACCATTCAGTAAGTTAGGATGGAAGGAAGAATCATACCAACTTTGGTTATTATAGCTTTTATCGTTTAGGAGGAGTTCCATGAACAAACAAACAAACACAAAAACACACCCTTCAAAATATATTATAGGAAAAGAAACCCATGAAAAAGCAACGTACAGTTGTCCATGATTGAACACTGACTGGTGAATGTACACCAGATACGTGAGCCTCTGTACATTAATAAACATTATAATGTAGAATATAATTATTTTACTTACAAAAAATGTAAGATTCCAGTATTCAATAGATGAAAGAAGGTTCAATTACTTTCATCAATAAATGCCTCCTGAATAATAATCAGTATCTATTTACGTTGCTATCCATAAACATCGATCGTTTCATTGCTTAAACAAAGGTGCGAAGCGAATAACGCTAAACTTTTATCTATTTGTAAGCTTCATTGAAGCTAACTGAATCGGAGGTAACAATGACGGCCACCATGGCAACGCCCGGGTGGGATAGGAAAAATCCACAAAATTTCGAATCAAATAGCATATTTTTGAAAACTTCGACCGTGTAACATGTAAACTTTGCAGGAATAAGATAGTATAGAGTTTTATTCGTCGAATAAAGCAAAAACGAAAAAAATCGGTCCATATTTACATATTTTAATGCTTGAAGGAAGAATACCTTGCTAGTCAAGAAATGGATTCGTACGTGTTATCTTATAGAAAAATGTTAATCCCCTATATTGGCAGCACTGATTAATCCTGGTTGACCAAACCTTGACCATTCACTAAGTTAGGATGTAAGGAAGAATTGTACCAAATTTGGTTTGGTTTGGTCAAGCTTTTATCGTTTAGGAGGAGTTACATGAACAAACACACGCTACAAAATATATTATAGATTATTTACAACTGTTAATGGATTGCCCTGTAACATAAATGTAATCATGCTTTTTATGAAATATACCCTGCATTACAAATCAACTGTATTGGTCTAGAAAGTTTTTAAAAATGTATTCAAATTTTAAATATATAGTAAATAGCACAAATGCATTGAAAACAATAAGTAACCATAGGCCTAGTTTACAAGACAGGCCTTAGATTAGGAAATCTGCTAAAATAATTTTCACTTTTAATGATATCAATATAATGGTGCAACAAAATTAGACAAAATTTCTACTTCTTTCGCGGTCTTGCTTCAGATAGATTATTCAACCGATGTCGCCGTAAAATATCAAAATCGAAATTATGAAAGTGCGCCCATTACAGAATTTCTTTTTTTCTGAATATTTAGCTGTAAAAATGGGGTTGGGGCATTACTTGCGTAAATACGGTAACGTGAACCAAAAAAATTCTGAATTTATCATATAGTATAAAAACTGCAGAATTTTTCACATCGCAACATCACAGGTACATATATACAAAACTGTGGAGATCGGGTTACCCAAAACTGTTCCGTATGACTTAGTTTCTCTAAGAAATGACTATGTTGTAGCTTCAAGTAACCAAAACAGTAACAAACTCAGTCATAAAAGTATCGGTTTATTAAAAATGTATTTTCTGTGGTCGTAGCTGGAGGATAATAAAACGTAGTAATATCATTCCCATGATTATAATGTAAAATATACCACGGCACATCAAGGACTTCATCTCGGCACGCCGGTTGCGGAGCTCTGCTGTATCAGCACAATATGAGAAGCATGCAAACGAATCTCTCAACGCAACATTTTAATAAGGTAAAATAATTACATGAATCAATTTGTCAGTATGTTTCTTTAAAATGTTTTAATTTGAAGTTTTTATCATTTATAGTTTATGAGAAATTTAAAGGTTAACTTTGTCTATGACTTGTCAAACCACATTTTAGCAAGGCGAACCACCGTGTCTTCTGAGGTTAGGTAGGGAAATGCATACCGTGTCTTAGTGAAATCACATCTTGTGAATTCACCCTATGTCAGGGCTGCCATTTTCATGGATTTTATCCATTTTTACGGATTTTTTTAACAAAAACAGACATTTCCATGATTCACTGATATTTATAAGGAAAAATTCGGTAGTTATCTGAGATGTTGGCATAAAAAATACATAAGACTACTAAGAAATTCAGAGATTATTAATATTTCTACACAAATAATACGAATCCTTTAAATATTATACATTAGATGAAATTGTTCCATAAGTATGTATGTATCTTAATATACCTTGGATGAAGCGCAAAAACTCCCTACTTATTGTGAGACTGAATGCAAAAAAAATCTGATGTGGCCAACACGACTTTCTCCATATTTGGGGTCCAAGCAACCCCCTACTTTTGTACACATATGTTTCTGAAAACATGTACGAAAGTCGAACATAGATTTACATCAGTGGTCTTCAAGGTGGGCGATAGCGCCCACTAGTGGGCGTTTTCAGATTTTTGGTGGGCGTTAAAGAACTCATAAAATGCTATTCTAATTTTTACACTGAAAAATAAAATTCTATAAAAAAGCACACATATTCTGTACAACTATTTTAAACACTGTTATTACCACTGAGACCGTATACGGTAATCTCATCTAACGACAGTCCCACTAGTATTAGGGTTACCTTACCTCCGTAAATCGCTTTGTTACTGGGGGTGCAAAATTATTCTTTGCCCCGGGCGCCAGAAACCCTTACTATGCCACTGGGTGGGCGGTGAACTTATTTCAAAGGACAACATATGGTAAAAGTGGGCGGTGACTCAAAAAAGGTTGAAGACCACTGATTTACATGTTATAGGGGGGTTCCGTTCCCAGAGAGCCAAAAAATATTATAAAATCTTTAATTATGGTATAAATGTTTAGTTTTTTTGTGCAGGGGTCTTTTAGACACAATGGTAGATTTTATAATATAGAGAGATAGGGCAAAATGCAATATTTAAATAATTGCACAAATAAACACTGCTGTACAGACAAAGATACCGATGTGGCAGAAACTGGTGGCCTGGTGGCTGGCAACCAGCACCACTTGAAATATTCGTTCATTTCACTGATGCACGAAAGTCTGAATTCGGCGTACGGAAGGCGGTTTAGGGGTGTCAATGTATAATGAACGAAAGTGCGACTTTCTTTCATTAAAGCATATTGCTATTTTCATAGTTTTTTGTAATATTGCCTAATCATGGCTCCAAAGAGAGTGATGTTTGAAATAAAAGAAAAGTCTGTAAAAAAGTCGAAAAAAGTGATGACTTTGGAGAAGAAAACTGAAGTTTTAGATAGACTTCATCAGTTGGTAAATTACTTGGTGTGACCGAGTCCACAATAAAATCGATAAGGAAAGTGAAGAAGCGATTAGAGCTAGCACTGCAAGTTGTACTTCAATGAGTACAAAAGTCTATTGTACCTGGGAATCCGTATGTAGAGAAGGAAGAGAGGACTTTAAACCTGTGAATCGAGACACAAACTCACAAGAAAATCTCGCTGATTTCACTTGTCATTCGCAAGAAAGCCAAGCATCTGCACAATCATTGTCTCAAATTGTTTCACAGTCTGCTAATGGGATATCGCCAACGTCATCGAAGCGTGTGTAGATCGGTACCTTGCTCTTTAAAAAGAATGTGGCGTTTATTCAGAAAGCCACAATATATATTGTATTAGTATATTTGTTCTTTTCCTTCACAATTGAACACACACTCAACCGGCTTAAGTCTAATGACCGTCCGATTGAAGCTAAAGATTCGCCGCTTTCGGCAAGCCTAATTATTTCCATCTTTGTCACAATCTGTTCACTTTATGAGCCTTACGTTTCTATTCACTTATATTAGCACTTTCAGTTTTCCGCTTCTCACTCATCTTCATAAAATAATATGTGTAAAATGCACAAACAAAGAAACACTGCTGTAAGTACAAACAAAGATGGCAACGTTGCCGAGACTGAATAATAATAATAATTTATTGATTATTAACCGACTTTACAGTGGTTGCCATTGTTATTAGTTTTTAATTGATTATAGCAATATGATTTCAATTTCATTAAATAAGCAGAATTCCGGTTCCAAAAAATTGGTTCAATCTTCAGTTGCCTCTGATAATACTTTAAATAGATTTTGGAATATAATGTATGTACTTCAATATCGTTTATCGTCTGCTCAGCCTTCTCATTTTCCGAAACAACCACTTTCACCAGTTTTAAATGGATTTCAGACTTAGAAGAGGACTTGATTCAATTCAGTTAAAATAACCACATAGCAAACTTCTTATTCTTTCATAATATGCAATGTTAACCTAGAATTCATTCATTCTGAAAAGTGAATAAAAGTACCATGTACATAATTTCTTTCAACTAAAAAAGCCACTCTTAACAGATTTTAATGGATTAATGCATTAGCATTTCAATTTCATGAAATGAGCAGAATTCCGGTAACAAAAAAATTTGTTCAATCTTCAATTGCCCCTGATAATACTTTAAATAGATTTTGGAATAAAATGTACCTTAATATCGTTTATCGTCCGCTCACCACTCTGGACTTCTCAGTTTCCGAAACAACAACTTTCAATAGTTTTAAATTGATTTTTGCTTTGAAAGATATGTACTTGAGTCAATTCGGTACAACTTCCACTTTACATACTGTAAATTCCAAAGTAACTCCTTTTATAATAGACAATGCTAGCCTAAAATTAATTCATTCTGTAAAGTGAAGAAATAAAGTTCTTTCTTTAAACTATAATAGCCACTGTTATTAGATTTAAATGGATTATAAGCCTTAGAACTTAATCTGTATTAAATAAGCACCAAAATACTTTTTGTAAAAACAAATCAATTCATTAAAAGATCCACTGTTGTTTCTTCGAAAATTGCCTGTTAACAGTTTTAAATGTCCTTTTAATTTTAATTGAATTTTAATTTATATTCGTTTCCAAACTTCGGCCATTGTTACGAAATTAATTCGAAGAATAACAATATAAATTCGTAAGCATGTATGGTTTACAAAGAATTTAATTTAAGAATGCTTTTTATTTCCAATTTTTCTAAAATGGCACTGTTGATACTTAAAATTTTTTATATTTACGTTAATATACTTATTTTCCACAAAACATGCCAATCTCCCCCTTCCTTCCTCTCTCTCTCTCGTATTGAAGCACTCAAGGCAAGCTTATTCCCAGAAGGATGTATACAATAATAGTAATTTGAGGTGTAACAATGATAATGGTTGACATAGCAACATCACGTTAAAATGGCGAGATTTCCACAAAATATGCAAATTAAACGTTTAACATGGAATATTTCGAACTGTGGGTGAAAAAAGGCGAACGGAATAAGAAACTTTATAAATTTTTCTTCAAAATGCACTGTGATCTAGAAATCGAAACAAACCGGCAAAAATCTGATACTCAGTATAATACCTCAAATCTTTGTCAGGAACTCGTATTTAACAATTTTAAGGACACTGTATCAATTTCTACCCATAATAATATTAGATTCTTAATTATTAATTCAATTTTAAGTACCTTTCGGTCATTGCTGAAAAGCACTATTATCGTCATGATGTCCGTCCGTTAGTCTGCATACATCAGAGAAAAATTGGCAAAAGCGATTTCAACCAAATTTGATCCAAAAAAATTACAACTAAAAATAAGGCCAAAATAACATATTTGGACATCAATTCATCAGGGGTGCCAATACTGCAAAATAATATTTTTCGGATTTTATGGTTTTTGAAGGTGTTGTCACAACTAATTTTAATTATCTTTCAGTATATATGAAATCTTTACATATACATCAAAGCAAGGGGTCATATTCGGACATATTAACATATTAAGCAGGGGTGCCTATATTGCAAAATAGAAGTTATAGATTTTTATGAATTTGGAAGATATTAGTTAGATCGACGAAATTTAGTATGAAAAAAGTTTACAACATAGAAAAACAAACTCAAGATGTTTAATATAAATATAAATAGCAGGGTTGCCACAATAATAAATAATAAAATTTATATTACAGGTATTCCTATTTAATTTTCCGCATATGTTTACCCAAATTTAACATTTACAACTTACACATATACATAAACAAAACAATATTAATAAATGTGGAAAGAATATGCCAAGCATGGCATAAATTTTTTTTAACGGATCTCAACAAAATTTCCTATTTAAGATTTGTATAACATGAAATCAAGGTGTTTAACGCGGAAACTAAGATCAGAGCAACAAGAGTAGAAGGTAAAAAATAAATAAAAATCTAACCTCAACCATCAGATTCGTCATCTCCATCTCACGACTCTTCACTACATTCGGTATCTGTAGGACCTTCTGCCGATACTCGAACTCCAGATGTTTCTGATGGACAGATTGGTGCCTTTAGGAGACTAATTACTTCAACAGAAAGAGATCGTTTGACCTTTCCCGGAAGTTTCCGAATGGATGAAATCAGAGGATCAGATGAAAGCAATAGTCTTCGAAATATATCCTCATTTGTTGCAGATCTCGAGTACTTCCGGGCGTGGTGTTCTCTAAAAGACTTCAAGTCTTTATTTCTCGCTTCTTGTGCTTCCTCGGACATTTGTCCTATGGGCAACAGGGCCATAGAGATGACTGTTGCTCCATGAAGAAGGATTTTGTACACTGACATGGGCATATAATACCACGAGTATAGTTCCACGTAGATCTTGGCGGTCTTTAATGCAAACTCTTCGAAGGCTACCTCACACACATCATAACCACATGATAGAGCTTGCAGGATGGTAGCAAACCGTCTTATTAGGCCTTCATCAACACCAGTAATCGCAGCAGCTAGAGATGGATTTCGAAAGAATCTTCGCGCTGTGTTACCATCGTTACTGGTACCGCTTCCCCCTACTTTTGGCTGGTCAACAAGCAAGCCCATTTGTGCTCTTATATTTTCCTTTATTTGTGCTTTCTTGGCCTGAAACTTCTTGGCACTTGCCACTTTTTCACATCCAATCGATACGACACATTCCAAGAACCGAATCCACGCATGTAGCGTGGAGAGACCGAACTGAAAAGTACTTGTATCAACTTGCCTTTTGACTGCCTTGTTTAAATTGTTCATTTCTTTCGGCGTGGCTCCACAAATGTAACAGGTCTGCATTGAAGAAGTTTTTGTGACTGCGCTGCATATCTTCCCGTCTATCATTGTGATATAAAGCTGATATGTAACACTGATTTCTTGCCCTGCACTCGTAATAATGCCAGTTGGCTGAAGAGATGCAATTTGGTCGTAGGACTTTTCTTCAAGTGACAACGCAGTTGTTTCCTTTTTCCATAGCATCCTAATAGGCCTACAATATCTTGGGGACGATGGACGTGGATTATTCCAGATGACTATTTTGTCTTTTGAAGAAACTTCCTGCTGATAACTCAACTGTATGGGCACAAGAGAAGATAGATAAATGTGACTGTCATGTAAATTAGGATCAGAAAAGTTTTGTTTGTATTCTGATTGCCCACTACTACCATCGCAACCCCATTTCCACAGCAACACAAAGTTTTTGGGTTGCGAAATGTCCCAAGGATGCTAACACGGAATCTTGTAAATAACCAATATGGCATGTAGTATGGTCCAACAAACCCTGTAACTGTACCTCGGCAGAGGTTTCTGTGAAGTGCATTAAGTCCTTTGTAGGATAACAACACTCTTTAGCCTTAAGTAACTGTTCATAAGATGGATATATATTGGCATGTCTTTCTTTGGCCTGCAGTCGAATTAATTTATATTGCCTTTGGCTTAAATGTGCCTCCAGAATCAAAGAAATAGCCTCGTCCTCAGAATACGGTTTAATCTCAATGCGTGACTTGGAAGACTTCCATGCTCGGACCATTTTCTCAGCTCTTGTTGGAGTAGTGAATATAGCTTCATTCACTAATTTGAAGCTTTATCCTCTCCTTCATCCCTCAGGTTCATTTTTGCAGCGAAGGCCAATTGAGAGGAAGTATTTTCGCGGCAAAGTTCTTCGGTCTTTCGGATCTTGCTTCTTTGGCTACTCTCTTCAAAACTCACACTAGGTCATCCCCTATTCACTTGAGGATCTGATCTTTCCGGAGGTGTACCACTAACTGAATAAATTACTTTCTCCTCAAGCCAACTAGCATTATTTTTAAAAAATATAGCTTCTTTTCTGTGGCACTTTTCTAGCTTTTTAAACACTTTGCTACAAAATCTTGACACTTCATCGCGTATCTTCTTCTCGTCATCTTTGGAGAGTTGATCGTTATTGAAGGAAATGATGATGTGATTTAGCAAATGATTTTTTTGCTGATCCCTTCCTTGCCCAGACTTTTGGCGGAGGACTTCATATAATTCTCTTCGTGTTTTGCAGATTTCCATACCCCAGCGTCGGTAATTACTTGCATATGGAATGCTTTCCTCACGTTAATATTATAACTATATTTATAAAATAAATGAATATAATATCACTTGAATATTACAACTATAATAATACACGAAAACGGTGACAAACTAGTATTAAACACACGAATATATGTCAAACACGTCATAGTGCCACACTGCTAATAAAGGGAAGGTTCAAATACTGATCGTGAACAGTTATCTTACAATTAGTCATACGAGGCGGCACGCCTAGGCTAGTCAGTCGCCCGCCTGCCTGTCTGCTTGAAATGCATTCGCGTTGGTTGCTGCCCAGGCGCACCTGCTAGGCGACAGGGTTCACAAAATACCGACTTTTTGCCTACATCTGCAATCTTCCGCAAAACATTGTAATTGTGTTATTTAAACAACACTTCTACCTATGTACTCCTCCAAAAAACTTCGCAGGGGGAGGTGGCGAAAGGTTTGTAGCTCAAGTTATATATGGAAGTTGACCTGTCCAAATAATACCGTATTTTTATAGCCAAATTTAATCTGTGCATGTGTTTAATTATATTTGTGGGATACTAGATAGTATAAATTTCCCTACATCAGTGATTATTTTTGAAAATACTGTAATCATTATTCCGAAAAAATTAGTCAAAATTTACCTAAAAAGTAAGTTGGAACATAAGTTTCACTTTCTGGTCCCAAAAAAGGTATTAAGAAAGCACTTAGAAAGCCACCTATATGACAATTTGGTGATCCAATTAGTTGTACTCATGATCATGTACGTTTTTTTCCGGTCTTTAAAAATTGAAAATTTGATTTTTGGCGGCATTTTTCAGATTCTAGATCACTGTGAAAAGGTTCAAATCCAAAGGTCGTCTGTTAATTTCTTCTAATTTTAATTTCCAAATGAATAAAAGCCTGCACGTCGAAAAATCTCATTTTACATGTTAAGTAATGGGAAATGGAAATGCCTCTCTTGGAGACGAACCAAGGAATTTTTTCGCGATTTAAATTTGTCATTCTCTGAATATGTGTTAATCAAGCATCCCTACCAAATTTCAAGTATCAATCATTATTATTTCTCGAGTTATTAGCGTTTCCATAGCGTGACCAACCAACCAACCAACCAACAGACGACGGCTATTATTATATAAAATAATCGGTGTTTTTGGTTTTCATCGAATATGTTCGTTAAAACACTGTTATTTACAATCTTTATAAGGAACAAAGTTATAGAAAATAACATTCCTTCCAACTTTTGTTTCAAACAATTTTTCATAGAACCAACCATTTCGGAGATATTTAACTTACCGTATATACTCGTGTATAGTACGAGTTCTTACGACCAAATTTTTATTGCAAAAATTGGGGATCGTACTATACATGAGTAATGCATTTGAGGATTTAAAATTCATGCATCTTCACGGGAATTTTCGGTGAAGTTATGCCACCCGCACGCATTCTAATGGTAGGCTAACCTTAACAGTGAGGTCCTTTATTGTTGTTATGTTGCTTCGTGAAGAGTAGTATCTTTTTCATATATACAGCTTAAAATTCACAAATACTTGATATAAGTGAAGATTTACGGGCACTTCCTTTCTTGAATTTTATGTATGTACATCTTTGTTTGCGTCTTTTTACAAGGGATGGATTGGAACGAGTTGGACTAAGAGTATCGTAGACAGCATAACTTTATGGAATTTCGACATCTTGGAAAAAAGAAATTACTTTGTAATATTCAACAGTCTTTCAGTCTTTATTGTTTCTTCAATCACACACCGATCGGTTTCCACTACAAAGTCATTCTAAAGGTGTTACGTTGGTTAGTAACACCAGTAGAATGATTTAGTAGTGGAAACCGACCGGTGTGTGATTGAAGAAACAATAAAGACTGTGGAATATTACAAAGTAATTTCTTTTTATCCGTTATTCCTACCTATTAAGTAGATGAGCGAGTGGAACCATTACGTACGCGGAACATAATCCAGATGTACTAGAATTGTTACGATTTTATTTCATCTTGTGCAATCATGATTCATATCACTTTTTATTAAATGTTTTAGGAGTAAGATACTTAACTTAAATCCGAATTTTAGTGTACTCGCAAGAAATACTATTTACGACATTTACGGTCTATTCACGCTAGTAACCATCAAGCTATCGAAACGAAATATATCGACCCCGGTGGAAAGCTGGAGTCGTACTATAAACGAGATGTATGATAAAATCAGATTTGTTCACCAAAAAATCAGGGGTCGTACTATACATGGAGTCGGCATATACACGAGTATATACGGTATTCGTAATTTCCAGTATACAGCGCCACCACCATGTAGCAGTGAATTCTGTAAACATATTGAAAATATAATTTACAGCAATAAGGACGATGGTATTCTTTTACGATACGAAATAATAATTTTGCCTTATAATGTTATTCATAATAATCTATACGCCAAATATGGAGAAAGTCGTGTTGGCCACACCAGATTTTTTTCCAAATGTCGTCTTTAAAACTCAACTTACGTAAATATTTGTTATTATAAAAGTTGTAGATAATGTAATTATCTACAATATTTGTTTGAAACATTTTTTTGTAATACTGATAGTTGAAGAGAGATTATGATTTTTCGTCTAAATTTGTTAAATACGTCGCTAAGTTATACTATTGTTTCTGTTACTACGATAAAATTTTCTATTTGTTAATTGCAATACATAGAAATTTTTAAATTTTGTCTAATTTTGTTGAGCCATTATAATGATATCATTAAAAGTGCAAATTATTTTATTTAATAGATTTCCTAATCTAATGCCTGTCCTGTAAACTAGGCCTATGGTTACTTATTGTGTTCAATGCATTTGTGCTATTTACTGCATATTAAAAACTCGAATACATTTTTTAAAACTTTCTATGTAAATACAGTTGATTCGTAATGCAGGATTAATTAAAAATTCATTAATAAGCATGTTTAAATTTTAGTTACAGGGCTATGCATAAACAGTGGTAAATAATTTTACTTAAAATATGCCATGCAGATGCTGAAAATATTGAAGGCACAAATTGGTACATTTTGCATAAAAAACCAAGATATTACATATTATAGGATTTTACAGGATATTTTGATGTCAGTTACAGGATTTACAAAAAAAATTGTAATGTTAAGTTTTACTGTATAAATATACGGTAGGTTGCCGATCCAGTTCAACAGCTAGTTTTTGCGTTCTGTCTCACAATAAGTTCTAGTTTTCGCGCTTTACCCAAAGTATATTACAATACATACATACTTACGGAATTAGTTCATCGAATGTATTCATATTATTCGTATAGAAATATTAATAATCTCTGAATTTCTTAGAAGTCTACGTATTTTTTATGCGAACACCTCAGATAACTACCAAATTTTTCCATATAAATATCCGTGAATCATGGAAATGTCTGTTTTTGTTAAAAAAATCCATGAAAATGGCAGCCCTGACTTAAGCTCATATTATTAAAAACCGATTTTGCCTCATTGCAATGAGCTCCTCCTTTAGGCATGGCTCTACATTTAGACATTATACTTCAATAGCAAAAGGATTAACAATCCATATTTTGAAGGTCTTCTAAGCATACCTTTAAATCCTCCTTCAGTTTTTCGAGATGGTTGTATAAATCAGCAAGTCATTGTCTGAAATAGTTTTCTCATTCTAGTTGTGAAAGGTTTGTGAAATATTGAAAGTTTCTGCACCCCAATGTAAGCCGATCTTTGATTCGAAACCCAAAATAATGGTTCGAGCTTGAATGATCATAACCTCTTTTCCTTTATTTCATTAAATTTAGTGAATAAATCACCTAAATAACAAATATGAGTTTTGTACCCCAACAACTCATTACCTAGTGATGGCACAACATCGTTCAAGAACTGTAAAACTGAATCAAAAAATTCGTCAAGTCTCTGCAAGCAGTCTCCTCTTGACAACCACCTTACTTCTGTATGCAAAAGCAACTGGCAATGAGTAAAAATTTCATTATAGCTTTCACATAACCCTGCAAAAAGACGAGAATTAAGGGAACTTGTTTTTATTTTGTTTATTGAGTTTATACATATTTTCAAAACATCCTGAAGTTCTCCAATGAGGTGTTTTGCAACAAGATGTTGTCTGTGTAGGACACAATGAACACTAGGGACTTTTTCTTTCAAAAAATCTGAAAGTCCGCTTTACTTGCCAACCATCGCTGGTGCACCAGAAGTGACTGCTGTAATACGTGGAATATCACATTTGTTGAAATAATTTAATCCTCCAAGCAAAGAAAAATCATTTCACTTTTTGTATCAGCTTTTAAAAATTCTCCAAATAGAATCTCATCAATGATATTCTTTTTGCAGGGACTATATGTATAAGCCATAAGAACAATGGAACTACCAAATGCTGACTTGTCCAACTGGATAGCAAACTTGCGTTTTCAAAGTTCTGAAGTCACCGTCTTTTGAACATCCCCGACCATTTTGTCTATACGACGTCACACTATCGGTACTAAGTAGAATACTCCTTCAAAATGGATATTGCATCCTTTTTCATAACTGTTTGTATAACTTCCTTTACGCTGGTAGATTTGTTACCATGTATAATATGCACCCCAACTTTTTGGGCAATTTTTCGTGAAAAAAATGGGTACTATATTCAGAAAATTACAGTATATATAATGTAAACTTGTGTTCCACACTTCAATTATTATCAACCCCTCAGACATTATCGACCCCCTGCACAGCCCCATCGACCCTAGGGGGTCAGTACCAACCACTTTGAGAACTCCTGCTCCACCATGACAATGCTCCTGCACATACCGCCCTTTGCATTCAAGAATTTTTGGCCTGCAAAAAAAAATTCCCCTTGTATTCAACAGATCTTGCCCAGTGTGACTTTTTCCTCTTCTCAAAAATCAAAATGAAGTTGAAAGGAAAAAGATTTGATGACATTCCAACCATCAAACAGAATAAGACAGCAGAACTCAACAGCCTCAAGGTTGAAGACTTCCAGCGATGTTTCCAGAAAGGGCAGGAACGTTGGGACACTTGCATATCATCAGGGAGAGAGTACTTTGAATGGGATAATAAATAATTTTCTTGTATGTATCCTAGTTTTTTGTGTAAATAAAAATTCTTAGTATTTTTTTATCAGACCTCGTACACCACATCTTAGCAAAATCGTGTCTTTTAACTCACACCATGTGAAGTTTTACTGTATATCTAATCAGATTCAGCGTGAAATTTATTGAGTCACATGATTTACATTAAATGACAATTTCATCGTAATCACAACAAATTCTATAGGTGGAAGCCAGTAGTTGGACATAATGTGAATTCCCAGTCAGCCCAGACATGAAAAAAATTGCTCCTGTGCTCAGATGTTCCAAGCGTTTCATGCCTGAATTCACTATTTCATTCTAATCACTAGGTTTCATCATTTCAAAACTCTTCAAAGGTAATATATTAAGCAGTCACCTAGAGAGCATTGGCCTGACTTTGGAGTGACGAAATATATTTAAGATAGTTGTTCATTTAGATACTATTTTACGGAGAGTATCCTCATGAGGTTATGAAAAATGAGTACTGAAAATCTTTTGATGGATCTCCCATATTTTAAAAGTATATTCCTGTTATCTTTATTAATACCACAGGAATATGGACAGGGATAAAACTGTGGTTCCTCACCTCTTGGTGATGGGTGGCTGAGGGCAGGTGCACTCCACAGTGTAGACCAACACAGAATTAACAATGGCACCTTCCGAATACATTGTCCCACTTCGATGCTTTGTTGAGCACCACACGGTGCAGAGGTGGTGTCCGACATCATACGGGAAGACAGCGTAGGGAGACGCTTCTGGCGGTTACTACCTGCAGACATAAATTGTGTTAATGTTTCCTTCTCATGGAAAGTCACATATATCCAACACTTGTATTAGTTATATATTTTCATTGTTAAAAATAATAGAAAATGTTTTTCCAATTCAAAATAGATTTTTCAGAATGAAATTCAAGTTTTGTGAATATAATCAGAGTAATTCTTACATCTACACAACTGTCTTGAGGTAGCATCTCAATTATGACTTTATAAAGTACAGTAGAACCTCATAAACCCGGCAACCTTGGGACCTAGTATTTGCCAGGTTTTTGAAAATGCCGGGTTTTTGAAAATATATAAAAAATCCTTAAGTAATGTACATTTTTGGTAATTGATTATATAATTCAAATGATGAATAGCAATTAAAAGGGAACCCATTATCAATAAAGACTATTGCTTATACATGCACTAAAATGAGGAATTATAAATGAACCATTAAAAAGTAAATAACGAACGTGAAATAAAGAGTATATCTAATACACATTCACAACATTATTTTCATCACACAGTATTCTGAGAATTTTTTTAAACAGATCAGGCAAACTAGCTTGCTTCATGCATTTTGTTTTTTCCTTCATAAGTTTATCTTGTATTCGATGCAAACACGTAATCTCTTGTAAATCAATGCAAGAGCATTGTTCTAAAACAGATATTGTATCTGTGACAAACTGTATACAGCGATCTATTGAAGGTTTGTCCTTAACTATCACTTGATCATCGTCACTATCATTTTCTTCATCTTTTTCATGCTCAGGTTTCAAAACCGTGTCCGCTATTTTGACTACTTCACATCAGTTAGCTGATGTACGACAGGTGCATCATTGTTGATATCAACCCAGTTTTCACTCTTTTCGCTACTGTGAAAAATTTTCGCTTGCTGTATCAGCATTAGGCCTGAAATAGGTACACCTTGATTTCTTCGCTGACGAAACCACTCAAACAATACCTTATCAACAATATTTACCCGGGACGTGTAGTGTTTTATGGCTACACATAGCTTTAGGTGTATCACTCTCTGCTTAAAATTTCAATATTTCCGTTTTTTTCTTCTTTAAGTCATACACATTGGAACTACCAATGCTATATTCTTCGCAAAGTCTCTTCACTGAAGTACCTTTTTCAAGTTTTCTTAGTAATGCCACTTTTTTTCAATTGTGAGATTTTTCTGTTTACGTTTCGTAACACCACTTACTGGTTGTATTCTTTTTTTGAAGTCATTTCAAAATAAAATTTAACAAAAGTACTAATTGCATAAACGAAAAACATTTGCTATCGCCATGAATCTAAACGTGGTTCTAATGAGGTAAACAAAACAATGAAAATAGATAAGTGTACATCATTTAAAGTAATTTCTAGAGTATTAGGATTTTTTACATATAACGTTCAAAAATGTGCTGAGTTTTTGAGAATGCCGGGTTTCTGAATGCCGGGTTTATGAGGTTCTACTGTACCACTTCATAATTTTTACCAGTGACTCCCATTAATTGTCATGCAAATCCATATACAGTATAGAACTTTTTATCCGGCAAGCTTGGGATATGGGGATTGCCGATTATCTGGAATTTCTGGTTATCTGGAATATACTCATAAGTATAGCCCGGAAGTTCAGACAAAATGCCATAAATGCCTTTTTTTTTGCCTATTTTCATGTTTTTTCCATACAGGCAGTCCTCGACATCCGTACATAATGCATTCCTGAAAACATGTACGGAAGTCGAATGTACGGATGTCGAGCAATAGACTTACATGTAATAATGGGGGTTCCGTTCCCAGAAAGCCAAAAAATATTATAAAATCTCTAATTAGAAAAGGCGGTTCAGGGGTGTCGGTCTATGCTATCTTGGGTTCTTGTTCCTTTGTATTATCCTAAGGTTATCACACACACAGTGTAATTGATTATTATCTTTTTTATTATAATTTATAATTGTTTTTTATTATTCTTTTTCTCAAGAAATTTTTATTGCTGTAAGAGTTACATTTATTCATACTGTTTGTAACACAGAGCTTCCATCTTTACCATGATCTAGTCATTGACTATAGTTATTATATTTTGGTATTAAGTTCCCTTTTTCTTGTTTGTCTATTTATTTTTTTGTATTTTTAGTGAAATTATTTTTGTTTATGGCACTTAGTGTCTTTTCTGGTAGAGGTGGAAGACCAGCTGTTGCTGAACCCCAATACTGTTTTACAGGCTATGAGTTGGATAATAAATTACTTTGTGATTAATGAAACTTATTCTGTGATTTGTGACTACAATGTGATTACCGGCTGTAAATAAATAAATTATTATTATTATTAAAGTGCGAGTTGTACAAATGTTGAACGCAAGAAAGTCAAGAGCCACCTGAGTGCACATGCAAAATCCCTCTTCTTTTCATTAAAGCATTTTGCTATTTCCACAGCTTTTTTTGTAATATTGCCTAATCTTGGCCGCAAAGAGAGTGATGATTGAAATGAAAGAAAAGTCGGTAAAAAGGGCGAAAAAAGTGATGAGTTTGGAGAAGAAAATTGAAGCTTTAGATAGGCTTCTGCATAATGAATTTGCTTCATCAGTTGGTAAATTACTTGGTGTGACCGAGTCCACAATAAAATCGATAAGGAAAGTGAAGAAGCGATTAGAACTAGTGTTGCAAGTGGTACTTCAACGAGTATAAAAGTGTCTTTTGTACCTAGGAATCCGTATGTAGAGAAGACAGAGAAGGCTTTAACCCCTATGCGTGGCTCTCAGTATGCTGCACATCAGCAGAAGGGAGGCCCTATTCGCGGCTCTCAGTACACTGTATATTCGGGCGCATCATGTCATAAATGAATTTTTTCGGCTATGCCAGCTGCTTTTTCCGAGAGATAAAGGACAGCATTGTCTTCTAGAAGGGTTCAGCTTCGTAAACATCTCTTCTGTTACATGATAAGTCACTCAGAAAGGTAAAAAAATAGGCACAAATATTTTTTCTTATCTCATCGGTAGGGTTCAAGAGGGCCTGCTTTGCCAGTACTTCGAGTCACTCTTTCATTTTCTCTTTGTGTATATGTGGCTGGCATCTGGTTTATGTAACTCGAGAGATTTCTTTCATGAGAGCAAGTCGAGATGCCCTGTTCAAAAATTGAGTGCGAAAATAGTGGTTCCTTTTTGAGAAGATGAAATTCAACATTTACTTGAAGATGAAATAGAAGACAGTGAATTACACGTTCATTCTATCAGTGGAAATTCTAGTGAAGTTGAAGTTGATTACACTGCACTAAATCTACCCCAAGTGTCTGAGAGTGAAGACGAAAATGATGGTGGATCACCAGGTAGGGCTGACGATTTTCATTCCTCGTGGGATTGGGCTGATTTTGACGAAGGTAATGTTCTGAGAAAAAATCCTTTCATTGGTGAATGTGGTCCAACTATTTCTATTACTAATGTTCTCGAGTCTTTAACAACTTTTTTTGATGAAACTTGAATTGAGGCAATTGTTTTAGAGACTAACGTATGCTGAAAATTATTTTAAAAATGTTGTGCTGTCTTCCCGATCTCGATTTAACAAATGGAAACCTGTTGATCTATCGGAAATATGTGTATTTGGGAATCATTACGTTAATGGCTATTGTACAAAAGCCTACAATGTGATCTTATTTTTCAAGAAATCCACTTTTGAGAACTTTTTCCCAAAACAGTGTCTCAAGATAGGTTTGAAAGCATCTCAAAATTTTTTCATTTTGTCGATAATTCAAAAATTACTAATTATACCGGAAACAAAAAGCTTTTTAAAATTCAACATATCATTGATTATCTACAAAGTAAATTTCAAAATATTTATCTGCCAAAGGAAAATATTGCTGTAGATGAATGTCTTACACTTTGGAAGGGGCATCTGTCATTCAAATAATATAGGTATTCCTTTGAAATCCTTTAAATTTGGTATAAAAACTTTTGAGCTTTGCGAATCCGACACCGGTTACTTAAGGAATTTTATTGTTTACTCTGGTGCAGATTCGACAATTTCAGTTTTGGATACTCCAGACGGACTCAAAACATCAGCAATAGTAATGAAATTGTTAGAACCTTTATTAGGAAAAGGTTATACTCTTTGGATGGACAACTACTATAATTCACCTGATTTGGCAAAATTTTTAATGAATTGAGGTACCAACGTTGCAGGAACATTACGTTTAAATAGAAAAAATGTTCCAAAAGAGATAAAATCAGCCAAGTTGAACAAAGGAGAGCATATTTCTAAGGTTAGCAATCGAGTTATGCTTATGAAGTGGAAAGACAAAAAACCGGTAACGTTTATTTCGACCTTTCACTGTAACAATTTTCGGGAAAAAGACGGAAAATCTAAACCTGCCTGCATTTTAGAATATAATACTGTAATGGAAGAAGTGGATCTAAAAGATCAAAAATTACAGCCCTACCTACTTGAACATAAAAAAATAACAAATGGTACATCAAATTATTTAGAAGATTGTTTTATTTAGAAGATTGTTAAATGTTTTAGTGCATAATGCATTGGTAACATTCAATACTTCTCAAAAAAAGATGAAACATCTGAGCTTTCGTCTTCTTCTCATACAACAAGTATTTGAGAAATATGGGAATATTTCCGAGTCACCAAGTGCCAGACAACCCCCATAAATCTGTCACTGCACCTCTTAGTCGAGAGGCACTTCATTGAAAAATTGCTGCCGACAGGGAAAAAGGCTAGACCACAAAGAAGATGCCCAGTGTGTTCTGCTAAAGGGAAAAGAAAAGACATGATATATTGGTGCCCTGAGTGTGATGTCAGCTTGTGTTTAGAGGAGTGTTTTAAAATCTACCACACTAAAGTACATTTTTAGAAATCCAGTGTATTTAGAAGAGTGTACGTTGGATAAAACACTGAATACATCATAAGTAAAATCTTTTTTATATTCATTTAACATTTTTCAATAAATTGCCAAATCTTTATGGAATTTAATATGTAATCAACAAAGATATAAAATATCATTTAACAAGAAGCACGCTGAGCGATTTTTGCAAAATTTACTACAGCGAATAGGGTATGCATGCACAAAAATCTCGACCGGTTTGAGGGGTTAAACCTGTGGATCGAGACCCAAACTCGCAAGAAAGTCCCACTGAGTTCAATTGTCATTCATGAGAAAGCCAAGCAACTGCACAATCATTATGTCTCAAACTGTTATATTTCCAGCATTTCGTACATATTCTTTAATTTTGTTCTTGTACTTCACAATTGAACACACACTCGACCGGCTGAAGTCCAATGAGTGTCCGATTAAAGCTAAAGATTCACAGCTTTCGGCATGCCTAATTATTTCCATCTTTGTCACAATCGTGTTCACTTTATAAGCCTTACGTTTATTTTCACTTGTATTAGCACTTTCAGTTTTCTGTTTCTCACTCATCTTCATAAAATAATAGGTGTAAAATGCACAAACAAAGAAACACTGCTGTACGTACAAACAAAGATGGCAACATTTCCAAGACTGAATAATAATAATAATAATTTATTGATTATTAACGGACTTTACAGTGGTATTAATCTTGTCAAATTTCAGTACAATATTAAAAAACATTGCACACAAATCTTACATTACATATAATATGTATATTATTACATAGCATACTTTAATTTGGTAATTTATTAAAAGTGTTGGCTTGGCTGACAGACATTATGCGATAGCTCGAAATGTTTGTTCGTCAGCTGATGTACGAAAGTCCGAATTCGGAGTACGAAAGGCAGTTTAGGGGCAAGAATTTATAATGTATGAAAGAGCGAATTGTACGGATGTCCAATGTACAGATTTCAAGGACTGCCTGTATATGCCTTTTTTATCCAATTTCCTATTTATCTCAATTTTTACCAAATGTCATTCCTTTCTGCCAAATCTCTTAAATTTGGCTGCTATACTGTTTCGTTTGACTCTTCAAGGATGGTTTTTACCCACCCTGGGTTCGGCATCATATAAAATTCTGACCATTGGTCCAGCTATGCCTTTATCTTTATTCGACCCTTCAGACTGAGAGAAAGAGAGTTGGAGATAGAAGAGGAACAAGAGTAAGGAAGACTTAAAAAGAATGCTTTAACTCAGTCTTTTACTGAGAGAGAATGAGTTTTCAACCAGAGGTGCTCCACCTTCTTCATTCCTATTGGTTCCTTTATGGTCATGCTGTGGGAAGCTTTCTCTTACCTCTCTTTATAGTTCACTTTGGGAAACCCATGGCTGGGGAAGGAAGGGGAAGGGTCTTTTGGCTTTCAAACTTCATAAGTCGTTTTTAACAAATTATTTGTGTGGTGAACGTGAAACTTCCATTCTAAAGACCACAATGCCTAAAGTGAGTGTTTCTACAAAGCAGAGACTGAACAATTTCATTAAAGAGTTTGGTGTTGATATTTTCTCGGCAGACAGTTCAGAGCATTTTTGGGAAATGAAGAAACAGGTGAAAAAATATGCCATGACTAGGAATCGAACCCGGGTCTTCCACTTGCCAGGCAGATATTCTACCACTGAACTACCACGGCAGACTACTTCTCCTGTTTCAGAACGGGAATATTTTCTTAGGTTGGGACCAAGTTAGCAATGCTAGTATCAATCAGCCCCAACGGGTGTCCTCAACGAGATACATCAAAGAAAACCCCTCCCCTCTCAAATGGTGAGAATGCCATGATATTAATTGATGGAAAGGATGATCCTGTTTTCTCATTTCCCATTATATCAGCCTATGACTGTCACATAAGGATCTTCAGATCATCCTTTCCATCAATTAATTTCAGAGCTTTTTTGTAAACTTTGTGAAAAGTTGGTGAATTCAGAGAAAATGTACTTTGTCTTGGAGCACATAAATACCTCAAAACATAAAGCTGCAGCCGAGAAGAAGACTGACAGCAGTAAGAAGATGACCCTTTTACCATTGTTTTGTTCAGCTTCTGCCAGGCAGTCTTTTTTTCCTTCGACTTGTGTAAATCTTTCGTCAAAGCTAGCATTCCTTAGTGGAAATTAGAAAACAGTTCTTTGAAAGTATTTTTGGAAAAATGTATGACCAAAGAGGTTCCAAGTGAGTCAACATTGAGGAAACCCTATTTAGTAGTAGTAATTAGGTATTTTAGGTGTGTCAACAGCTAAGGTTATTTTGCACTGTCAAATTCTCTTAGAGAAAATCAACATACATCACAACATCCATGCCCGAAGCGGGATTCGAACCCACGACCTTTGGGTTAGAAGGAAGGGGCATTGCCTACCAGTCTAACCTGGCCGGCCCCTATTTAGATAAAGTGTACAATGTGTTATCCAAAAAATCAGACATGATGTTGGGGACAAGAAAATTTGGATCTCTATCAACGAAACTACCGACACTGTTGGAAGGTTCGTTGAAAATGTCATAATAGGAACCATGGAGGTTAGTCAGCCATCAAAAATTTATTTACTTATGTCAGAAGTTATGGAAAACACAAATGGCTCAACAATCACACAACTTTTCACCACAGCATTGAATCTTCTATGGCCTGATGGAACAAAATATGAAAATGTTCTTCTTTTTAACAGATGCAGCTCCCTACATGAAGAAAGTGGGGAAGGCTCTTCAGATTCTTTTCCTTAGAATGCTGCATTTGACGTGCCTAGCACGTGCCCTTCACAGAATTGCTGAGGAGCTACGTTCTCTATTTCGTACTCCATATGTATCATCAGAAAACTCCTGAAAAAGAAATCTGTCAGCCACAATTTGGCATACATCGCAGCCTACTTCTCAAAGTTGACAGACACCATTACATTACTTGAAAAAAGGGAGGAGACATTGGTCAATTCACTGAAGGTGTTTACAGAAATATGCTGTGCTCCAGGTGAAAAGGGTGTAGTTGTGAAAAACAAGTGTGAAAAAGTGTGTGCCAACAAAGATTAGGATAAAATGATAATAATTGCGAAGATTCTAGAAGGGGACAGTAACACAGAAATTGAGACGAGTCCCGCAGATATAGCTTGCTTTAAATACACCCGTCACTTCCATGGAGGTAGAGAGATCCTTTTCACTTTTAAAACACATCCCATCTGACAGAAGACAGAGTTTTTCATTTGAGAATTTTAAAAAACATCTTATTGTCTCATGTAATAGATCAAAATTTGAAGACATTATTAATAGATATTGCAATCATATTTTATTTAAATGTTATACCTACTCTGTATAAACTCCATATAATGGTAACATTTGGGTTTTAAAAAATGACTTTTTAGTGCATATTTTCCAGTTTTATTGTGCCATTTTGCCTGCCTATTTTGCCATTTTATAGTGCCTGAACTTCTGGGCTCTACTCATAAGCAATGCTTGGAAAGAGCTACAACTCACCAGAACGGCTTTCTGGTACGTGGTATGTGTCGATAATATTGTTCCGTCTCATCAAACATTTAGTAATACTGTTTTGTTAACTTAATTTAACAAAAATAATATAAAAAATTTTTCTTTACTTTTCTTCATTGTAGTACATAAGAAATAAATCAAAATTTAACTTGATAGTAAAAATGTTTTTTCAGTCATTTTGCATTCACTGCTTTCAGTTCCACTACCAGAATGTGCATTCCGTTTAGTAATACTTTCCATTTTGAGCAATATTAAAATACATATCTGTACTCAGTGATGAGCTGAAGCTGGCTCGCATGAGCCAGTTGTTAATTTTTCTCGGAATTTACAAGCCGGTCGTTAAATTTTTAGAAAATATGAAAATTAATTGGTTTTGTCATTTCAAGTACATTTTGCCATATTTGACATTCAATTACCAACAGTGTACGAAATGGAATATATTACGAACAGGACACTTGTTAAGCTAGCATAACGGTATTAATATACTGCGTTTCCAGAGATCGTACGGGTGAGGCGTGTCTACGGTTAGACTTGTAGGGTGAGGGGGAGAAAGTGTCAGCCAATAAGAGGTCTTAAATTTCCCACGCCTTTCAAAAATTCTTGACGAGCGCTGTTGACACGATTGCTCTCAGAACTTCACTCGTCCACAGCTGCTGTTGAAATGAGCGAAATTCGAAATGTGGCAACATTGGGTCGTAGCCTAAGCGAAATATCCCAAATGCGGACGGAATATTGCGAATCTGACCCGTACGACTTCGGGAAACGCACTATAACATAGAGCGATCTGGCGCCCCTGGCATGTAGACTTCCCCTGCCATCCTTATACAAATTTCCTTAATATTTTTTCTTTTTCTTTTACAGAGCCAGTTATTAATTTTAATCCAGCTCATCACTGCCTGTACTGTACAGTAATAGAAACACCACGCTAATCGGAAGGGTAGGCTTGATGGCGGTGCGAACGGTGCAACTGCACCAGGCACCGCACTTAAAGAACCCCTGAGCTCTCTAAAAAATATTTGTCGTACTCAAGAAGTACATGCATTTTTAAAGAAAATCTGAAAAAATATCGAAGTGTCAAAACGAACGAGACTGCTTTATTTATTAAAACTTATTATTAACAATGATTGACACTTTGCACCAGGCCTCACGATTTTCCTAGCCGGCTCTGTTAATTGGGTACTTTCCAATATAAATTTCTTGTTCTCTTCCAAATTACGTGTTCACTTGTTCACTGGAGCACACCCAAATTACTAGCGAAACTTCAAATTTAAATTTCTTTCTCCTAGCAAATTTTGGAAAACTGCTTTATTTTTTAAAACAGCCAGTTAACTAGATCCGGATAAAAGGTTCTATACTAGTGGTGCACAACCCACGGCCCGCCACGGCGTTTTCTGTGGCCCACAGCCACTTACGTAAACTTCTAAATTTAAAAAAATTTGAGGTTTTTTTTATAGTTTGGGGGAACTAACCCAATTTGTTTGAGTTCATCCATAAATTACATTATGCTCTAGGGAAGAGGGTGGGGGATTTCTTGTCTCAAGTCTCAGGAAATTTTCATTCGAAACTTTTCATATATTGGATTTTTTTATTTAAACCCCGAAGTCGGCCTCAAGTCAGTATGACTAATACACGCTGCACTGTAGAAATAACTGTTGGGTCGACCAAGCCTTATAATCAGGGCCAGCTCAAGGTGGTAAGCGAGGCAAGCAAGGCATCGGGGCACCAAAAATCAAAAGGTGCTCAACAGATTGTCGAAGGTTCTCCCTTTTATCCCTTTGTATCGATAAATTATGTGTGTTGAGTGAGTCTCCTTGTAGGTTTTACTTAAGAGAGATAAAGATACAAACGTGTTGTAGGTTTCACTTCCGAGGTATACAGGTATAAATATACTCAATAACTTTCCACCCACCCTGTACCTGTACTGGCGATCGCATCTTTGTTTGGAAGTCACAGTCTTCCAATCGAAGATGCACTCTATTGGGTATGCTTTCTCAAATTTACAAGGCAGATTAGTTCTTCCTGATAAAGGCAAACAAATTTTGCAGAGTGAGAGTTACCCAATTCGTGGTCATTGCAATTTGCGTATATGAGAGGAGGATCGCTCCTATTGAGTAAAACCTATCGCCTCTCTCATGAGAATTTTCTGTTTCCGCCCTCGGAGGTGAGGGCACCCTTGAGTTCTGTAAACATATTGTAGAAATAAACAATTGACATCAATTCCTACTCAAGAATGGGGGACGTGGAATACTGGAATCTGGGGAAATCCCTCTATGACAGGGATGGCTAACCTTTCTGCATTAGGCTCCAAATCATCTGTAATATTACTCTACAAAAGTCCCATGTTGCCCATCCTTACGAATTGGGATCTATAACAGAAACCTGAATTTGCGGTTTATGGTTTACTTTCTTTCTTTTTCTTCTATTTTTGCTTATGATTATGGCCTGTATTTTATATTCTTTTATTCATTTAATTTAATATTTTGTACTTGTCCCAATTGACTTTGTTAAAATGACTAGTACATGGAAAACAAAGAAACGAACCCTAGAAGAAGAAAAGTGTTCCAGGAATATTGGACTGAAAGATATTGTTTTGTGGTGCAGAAATATAAAATTGTTTGTTTAATGCGTAACCAAATTGTAAGCGTACCAAAAGTGTACAACTTAAAATGGCATTTTGAAACAATTCACCCAGAATTCAATGAAAAGTTTTCTGGAGAACTTTGAAAACGAAAGGTTTTTTCCCTGATTCGGTCACTGAGAGCCAAACAAAATGTTTTTAAAAAGTGTTTGGATACTTCAGAGCAGATTGTGGAAGTTAGTTTTGATATATCCCAATTGATTGCTAAATCTTCAAGGCCCTTTACTGATGGTGATTTTGTGTAAAAATGTTTAAGTATTTTCACAAAAGCTATGTTGTAAATATTGTGTTAAGAAGTTTGAAGCCATCAGCTTAAATCGGATGACCATGCAACGGCTACAGAAAGATATTTCCTGTGATGATGAAACCAGATTTTTGGAACTATTCAATAAATGCATTTACTTTTCACTTGCAGTAGATGAATCACATCAACCTCACAAATGTGTATATTGAAACATTAACATCAGATTTTGAAGTGTATGAAGAACTCGTAGAGTATCCGTTGAAAGATCAGATCAAAGGATCTGATTTGCTTGAGGGATTGCTTAAAAGTCTTCACAAGCATAATATGGACTTAAAAAACTAGTGGGGATAGTTACCGATGGTGCGCCTTCTATGACAGGTGCTCAAAACGGGATGGTATCTCTTCTGTTCAAACATCTCCAAAAGTTGGGGCTCAAAAATGAGTTGATAAAATACCACTGCATAATTCATCAGAAAATCCTAATTGAGAAGTATCTATGATTTAGTAAAGTTATCAGTGATGTTTTAAATGCAGTCAACTTCATCAGATAATGTGTGCTACACCACAAACAATTCAAAGCTTTTCTCGAGGAAATTGAAGCTGAATATGGCGATGTTCTGTATTATTCTGAAGTTCAGTGGCTCAGCAGAGGCAAGGTTTTGCAACATTTTATATCGCTCTTCGAGGAGATAAAAATATTTCTGACAGAAAAAGGACAAGCAGTAAATCATCTGGAACATCCAACAGGGGTATGTGACTTGGCATTTTTGACTGATATTACTGCACATTTAAACGAATTGAATCTGAGATTGCAAGGTAAAAACCACCTGATATTTGAACTTGCTAACAATGCATCAGCGTTCCAAATTAAATTATCATTATTTTGAGAGCAACTATTGAAGAACAGTACCTGTCTCTTTCCTAACTGATCACAAATATTTAAAAAATACAATGTGGATAGTTTCAAATATGCCACTCATACAGAACATATCCAGAAGTCATTCAGTAAGAGATTTATGGATGTTGAGCAGGATAAAATGTTGTTAAAAACATGTGCGAACCCTTTTGAAGCCTCATATAAAGACGCTGACTTCAGTTTACATCTCAAACTCATCAATCTTCAGAGTAATGATGAACTGAGGTCAAAATTTAAGGAGGGAATTCTGATAAATTTTTATAAATGCCTTCCTGAAGAATCCTATTCAAATCTACGACAGATGGCAGCTATTTGCACAAGTCTGTTTGGAAGCAATTTAATATGCGAATATGCTTTTTCATTGTTGATATTAATCAAATTGAAATATTGGAACCAGTTGGCAGATGAAAATCTGTGTTCAGTCTTGCAGATGAACACAACAAACATTACACCAGATATTAAGCATTTAACAATGGCAATGCAGGCTCAATGATTGCATTGAGGCAAATTAAATTCACTATAAAATAAAAAGGTTGATTGATCCTATTTTCTATTAATTTTGTGTCAGTTTTCTTATTTAAATGAAAAGTTTGTTATGCAGAAAATTAAGTTGTAATTATTATTTAAAACCATCATTAGTTAATAAAAATGTTTTAAATCCCGTAAAATGTAATAAAATAAATTTGAATTCAGATTTTCCTTAAATTTATATATTCAATATAATTTTTGTTCATAATGCGGCCCGCAGACTCTGAGAAAATATGTAATGCGGCCCTTTGATAAAAGAAGGTCATGCACCATTGTTCTGTACTGTATGTACTGAATAGGCTAGAAAAAAATATATCATGCAATGTTATATCATTTCATCCTTCATAGGAAAGCTCACTCCTCAACTCTTTAGATCAATTAATAACATTTGTGCATAGACATTTCTTGATTGACATTATTTATAATAAGGTTGTTTATAAGTAAAATCTTTTAAAAAATGTAACTAACCCTCGATTATCATATAATGTTTAAATCTCCAGTGGTGACCAAATTTAAATGCCAAGAAATTTGCTAAACTGCTCTTACTTACATAAAAGGATATACATTAAAGGCACTTCTAGATGAGCTAGAAACGTGAAATTTGGCATAATTATAGGTTTTAGAAAAAATCTGAAATTGATAAAATTCCAAATTTTAGGGAGTTTTTACACCATTATTCATAACTAGTCGATTTCCAGCGCTAGGAGCCATCATCTCCTAGCTCCTGAGGAGGGCCTGGAGGCCTTCGGTCCCAATTGACCAGCTTTCGGCTTTCAGTTCTAACCTATGAAGCCTAAACTAAGCTACTTAAATGTAATAGTAAAATAAATGCAATAATTACATACTGAGCATTTATTCCTGTGCATCTCAAACTTTTGGGGTTTCAAGAATATTTTCTTTTTAACTCCAAACGATATTAGACAGCATGCAAAATAAATAATAACCTTTTGTTTCTGTTTACTGGCAAGAGTATGAAATTTTTCTTTTACCAATATCGATTTATTGGTATTTCCAAGGCAACATAATTATTTATTTACATGAGATTATCTAGAGAAAATAATTATTTTCCCTTTGGCATTGTCCCTTCTTTTAGTTCCTCTGTGAAGCATACCATCTCGAGTTTTCCCATACAGGAGAAAGAGCATTGTGTGTCCCCATCTTTATAAATGCGGTTTAAATGCCCCATGTGGATGGAGTTCTAGAGTTTTTGTTAGTTAAATGAAGTTCTGTTCGTAGTGAGTGTAACTCGCAAAATAATGTCAAAACTGAGGATATTGGGCATTTAAGGTTGGTAGTTTGTGATGAAATAGTCTGTTGCTTTCGACCGACTTAGTAGGGAGAGATGGCTGTGGATGGAAGGAAGGAAGGACTTTGGAAAATTATTATGTGATAGGCTGAAATGCTTGCAGAATGCAAGTACCATCTTACAAGGGGAGGCTCACCTCTTCGGGTGACGGATTTCCTTAAAAATTGGTAGGTAGGTAGCCCTCAACTCCACAACCACGAATAACCCTCCTTTTGGGCGTATATATCCAGAAAGTTAGCAACAAAATGGATTTATAATTTTCAATTTCGTGGTTAACATGTCATAAACTCATTTTGCGGTGTCGATTGTTGTTGTAGCGGAGCGGAGGCCCAGCGGTAACGTGGTGACTTGGCGTTACGAAGGTCGTGGGTCCGATGCCAGGGCGAGTGCTTTTTCTTTCTTACTTATTATGGTGTGATTTTTTTATTTTTTCAGCGCGTTTTTTTTATAAATGCCGATGTTTTATAAATTTTTAATCCACTTGTGCATAATTTCGTTTTTTGTTTTTTTGGGCCGTTTCTCGAATTTATTTTTCCCTTCATTTTTTTTTGTTTTCATTTTATCCTCTACCGTTTTAACAATACTGTTTATTCTGTAGCATTTTCTTCTTTGTAATGATTTGGGGGGAATGAATCATAAAAACAATGGAAACAACTGTTTCTTTTACAACGAGAGCACCTCACAAAGCACTGCTCTCCACAGAAGCACTTATTCTTCATCACCTCTTCAGGAAATAAAACTTGGTTGACGTTGCAAAAAATGTCCGTTTTTGGTTAGCCATGATGCATACCACGCGTACTGAATCGTTGGTTTAAAAACATGCGAAGACAATTGGTAGTGAATCAAGGAATGTTATGATTCATTTTCAATCTTTTCACCCATGTCAGGTAAAATGCACACAAGCATGTACGAGTCATAGTTGGATAACGTTTTTTTCCATTGTTTTTATGATTCATTCCACCCAAGTCATTGCAAAGAAGAAAATGCTACAGAATAAATAGTATTGTCAAAACGGTAGAGGATAAAATGAATACAAAAAAAACGAAGGAAAAAATAAATTCGAGAAAAGGCCCAAAAAAACAAAAAAACGAAATTATGCAAGTGGATTAAAAATTTATAAAAAATCGGCATTTATAAAAAAAAGGTGCTGAAAAAATAAACAAAAAAATCACACCATAATACGTCAGAAAAAAAAAGCACTCGCCCTGGGATCGAACCCACGACCTTCGTAACGCCAAGTCATCACGTTACCGCTGCACCTCCGATACAACAACAATCGATGCCTCAAAATAGGTATATAACATGTTAACCACAAAATCGAAAATTATAAATCCATTTTGTTGCTAACTTTCTGGATATATACGCCCAAAAGGGGGATTATTCGTGGTTGTGGAGTTGAGGGCTACCTACCTACCAATTTTTAAGGAAATCCGTCACCCGAAGAGGTGAGCCTCCCCTTGTTAGAGTAATTTAAGTCTCACGACTTGCACTTTGGGAAAGCTAAAAGATTGTAGTATCGTACTGTCAAAGACAGAATTCAAATCCATGTAGGTTTAGTACAAATTTTTAGTTTTTATCAGAAACAAGTAGGAATTTTTCTGGGTTTCAGCAATGGAAATCCTTAACTACCATGACAATGAGCTCAATGCTTTTCTTTGTATATTGTAAGCGCACTATGCATGATGCTACACCCGATGCTAGTGCTATAAGATGGAAGCCACGTAAACTACAGTACAATTCCTGCCTATTACAGTGTCCATTTGTATTGTCTAAATACTGATGGAAATACACAAAACCATGGGCATTTAATTTTACTTCCTGCAAACTATACAGGAAGGCTAAGATATTTGCAAAATATTCTTAAGATTCTATGACTTACGTGAGAATACATGAGAAACTATAGATGACCAGATCTTTTCATTACTTTTACATTTTATTCTAGCAGAAGTACAGTAAAACCCCGCTATACGTTGCCCTGTTATACGTTGTTTCGCATATACGTCGCCAATCAATTAAGGAACATGTTTCGTTATAAGTTGTCGCTTTGCATATTCGTCGTTTGTGAAATACTAAAAGCAAAATTTCAGAAATTCTAATTGTGGTGAATAAATTATAACTATAACAATAAAAACCCTCTATTCGGCTTTTAATTTCATGTTTATTATTATTTATATGAATTAATTTAATTTCATGTTTATCAATTCATGTAAAATCATACTCAGAATAAACATTTGCTGGCCTTGTGTTTGAGAGATCATGATGGGTTAGGTGGTTCACAAGATACAGAGGGGATAAAAGAGATTGTCCCAATTTTAATGACGATGTGTAAAAACCTATTTCTGATTGACAGTCAGCTGTAAGAGAGCTTTGTGAACAGTTGTGTCTAACATTTTGTGTTTACGTTTGCGTTGATATCTCATGAGATATTGGATATACTTTGGATTGCGAAATCTGCTTTAAAAGTACTCTAAAGTGCATATCAGTGTATATTTAAGTAAAGAAAAGATTTTTGTGTTCCATCACACTACAGACAATTATTTTCGGTGATTTCTGAATTTATTATTGCATTGGTTACTCGTTGTTACGATTAAATGTATATTAAACCCTAGTAGCAATGAGTGGTAAACACATACTGGTAACATAGTATGTCCAATGTACTGTATTGATATGTATTATTTGGGAAACAAATGTGTCACAAAATATTCACCAGGAACGTAACCCCTAACTTTTATCATAGTTCTTATGGTAATCTTTGTTTTGCTATACGTTGTTTCATTATAACTCACATTTTTCAGGAATGCATCTCCGACGTATAGCGGGGTATTACTGTACCGGCAAGTAATAAAACCTCAAATAATTTCGTAACATTGTTTCAACTTTGTAGTGATGTTCTACTTTATTGTAGGTTCAGATTTGTCTTTCCAGGACCCTGTCAGTGTCATTGGTGTTTCAACTTATTATAATAGAAAACATTTATTTATCAAACCATAACTTAACCTCCAATCATATTTTCTTTGATATATTTAATAGCATATATTCACTTTTCTTATAGACACAATCAATATTTGAATCTAAATCAAAATAAATAAAACTAAGACTTGTGATACCAATAATGAACTGTTTATTATAGCAACGATAAAACAAATGACCCTTAATTTATTTAAATCAGTTACTACAAAGATTAAACAATCATGAAAGAAAATAGTGAAATGCATGATAATGATAGCTCACAAGCCCCTATAAATTTAGAAGAAAGACTTCATCAAAATCATTTTTCTCAATATTGTGAAAAAGTGTGTCAAGATTCACATGGCTTGAAGACATGCATGTTAAAAATCGTGAAAGAAATCGTTATCAAGACAATAAAAGACAGAAAATATTATAAAGACAACGTAAAGAGAGAGCAAATAAATTTATAGGATAAATTGAAGTTGGAGCTATTGTTATGTTATTGAGCATGGCCAGACATTTCACAGACGGACGTTTTGCCGACAGGAAACTGGGATCTATAGAGAATGAATGGAAGTTCCGAACTGTGTTTAGTAGAGATCTTTATATGCTATATGGATACAATATCTCCCTTGTGATCACCTGTGAGAATTTAAACAGAATAGGATACGTTTTTCTATCCTACTAACTATCAGATGCATACTGTTACACAATCCATCTTTTATGCATATGTTTCTAAGTAACGGTACGTGGACTTTTTACTGACATGTTTTGCTGACTATTAACAAGGCCCAGGGACAGAGTTTCAATAAAGTAGGTTTGTATAGTCACCAGGATATGGCTTTATTTGGGCACGGTCAATTACCATAATTTTCTGTTTATAATATGAATTTTTTTTCACAGAAAACTGACAAAGTTAGGGAGCATATTATATATGGTAACAAGCGCATACAACTTTTTTTACTAAGGAAATAATTTATATTTTTGAACATATTTTTACCAATAAATCATACATTTCAATGCATTTCGATAACATTCCTTTAAATATCGTTTTCCAAAACAAAAATACGAATAATTATTTATTTACTTTTAGCTGTCCGAATCTTAGCCACTGAATTCATTATTGCTGTCAAATAGTCCGCTGGTGATTTTGTTCTCTCTCATTGTCTATGTAAATGGCGTCGCCAAGAACGTCATCTTCATCCTCACTATCCACTTTGGTGAAATCATCATCCCATATGATATCGTCTTCAGAACTATCCATGGCGTTTGTGAGGCAACACTTTTCAAAGTCACACTTTTTAAGAAAAAATCTATGCAAGTTGCGAGCAGCAAATATTATTTTACTTACCTCGACCAGCTTGTATGAAGACACAGTCAGAACTAGACGTGATATTCACGTAAACTATCTCGCTCTTCGGCAAGGCGAGAACTGTTATTCCAAACGATCAGATTACTACACAATGCGACATGTTTTTATACATTGTATCGATCTTTAAAGTGAAAGTCAAAATATATAGATGCTAAGTTTTTGTAAACACACTCACACATATCTCCTTGGCGGCAAGGCGAGAACTATCTCGATACTGCTAATAACCAAGTGAAAAATGACAGTGATCTTTCTACAAAAAATGAGTTGTGTATTATACATGGTGATGACAATTTTCACATTTCACTCATAAAAACATGGGTGCATATTATATAGGTTGCATATTATAATCAGAAAATTACCGTATATGTAGCTTTATTTAAGGCAAAATCGAGACGGAGTAAAAATTTAGTTTAGAGGTGGTAATAAAGAAAACAATAAATCTGTTAAGAATATCTTGTAATAAGAAGTTCTGAGTAAATAATTAATAAATAAAGTGTTTTCAGTAAATTATTTTTTTTCATTTTTACCAAAATCCTAAATTCAGATTTCAGAGTAAAAATATGGAATAAAGCCGGCGGTCAAGCAGAGCTCAATGGCCGGGGGTTGGCGAGTGGAGCGAGCAGGGGGGCACGCTCCTATGTATATCTGCACTTAGTGAATCACTCACTGCACTTATTAATCATGCATGATTCCGATAAGTACAAATAGAGAGTAATTGATTAAGCATCGTTCTTAACTGAACTTAATTTTAAACTACAACGTAAATTTATGATGATGTCATAATCCTAAAACACAAAATGATTGGAGTTGAGATGGCCTGACGGTGGACGAATTTTTTATAGAATAACTGGCTTAATACTTTGTACTCTTCACTGTGGTTCTTAATTATTCAATGGCAAAACTGTCATGAAACACCATGTTGACACCCAATTACCTACTTTGTATTGTATTTTATGTAACAGCGAAATCTCTCTCCTCTTCCTTCCCCCCTTCTAGATGCTGTAGCTAAACAATAAACTCTTAACATAATTAATGGAGTTTGTGGAAGATTGTTCCAACATATGCGATTCCCCTTGGTGCTTACTTTCTGCGCATGATTAAAATTCATTTAAATACAGACCAATTAATCAATGGTTGTTCTTACTTGAACTTTCGCTCAGAGAATTACCACTGAATAAGACTGCATTTCATCTCACTAACCAACTTGTAACTAATGAGTTACATAAATCAATGGAAGTAACATAAACCATAGGATAAGAATCTGCAAAGACATTCTCATATTTATTTGAAATTGTTTTATTTATTTGATGAGTTTCGAATTTTTACTTTGCAAAAGAAAGACAAATATGCTGTGTACCTTCAAAAGGAGGCTGAAATGCTTGCAGAATGCAAGAACCTTCTACTGTGTGTGTGTCATCATCAGCCTTTTTGAATTCATTGGCGGATGAAGGCCTCCTCCCCAAGACTCCTCCACATTTCCTCGCTTCTCCAAATTAGCCCCAAGAACTTCACAAACTCCCTGTCCTGCCTGTCTTTCGGTCTCTTGGGATCCATTCAATGATACTGGATGTCCTACACAGATCATTCCTTATAGCAATATAACCTGCCTGTTGTCACTTTAGTGGCTTTACTCTTCTAATCATGTCACACATCGTATTATAACCACTGCAAAATCTGTTGTGATACCATCCACTCCTGATGCTTTTCCATTCTTCATACTTCTGATTGCGTGTCTCACCTCTCCTGGAAGGATATCTGGAACCTCTTCGGTGGGCATATTTCCATCATCATTTACTTCATCATTTGCTAGAGGATCCTCATACAACTTGGTGTAAAATTCTTGTGCATGTTTTAGGATTAATTTCCTACTATGGGTTATGGAGCCGTCTTCTAGGATCAAAGCTACCAGCTGTCTCTTACCAAATGAGAGATGTTGCTTCATTTTCTTGTAGCTTCTAATGCTTTCTCAATTAGCTCATAATTATATTTCTTCATATCTTCTTTGATGCACTTCCTTATAGTTTTGTTTATTTTTGCAAAGTGGATCATTAGTAATTTTCATTTTCCTTTTTTTCCCATCACCAGTCTTGTTTTTTTTACAGAGCAATTGATCACCTATCACCAACTTCTTTCAGACTAAAAATTAATGACTGGCCCTCTTTAACAGCAGTTTTAGAAGGGAACATAGAGCAGGAAATGATCATGACAAATGCTAACCACATTCAGCTCGATATAACTGGTGAAAATATGAATGAAAGTCATCTGTACTGAAGATGAAATTCATCATAATGTTGAACCAGATGAAGAAGCAGGTACCTCACAGAATCTTTCAGAAGATCCAGATTTATGGCCAGAATGCATACAAGACAAATACCAGCTAGCACTAATTGGAAAGGGTTCGTACAAGTCTTCAATTCTACTTTTTCAAAAGATAAGTACAGGAGAAGTTTTTCAAATGCTAACTATTATAAAATTTTAGACAATGGTGAAAAGGTAACAAGAAATTGGTTGATTTGTCCTATGTCCAGAGGAAGTGCTTATTGTTTTTGCTGTAAAATATTTGGAAATAATATTTCTACAAGAGGGCCACAAATTCAGTTTACAGCAAATAGCACCTATGCTTACTACTCTTTTAAAAACACACATGCACACACTAAAATGACATAGCTAGAAGGCCAATGGGATTTTTGCTCTTGGATATTTTTCATTCATTCACCTCGTATCTGCCCATCTACCCAAAACTTCTAAAATCCATTGGATAGGAGTTGAGATCTTACTTCATAACAAAGAATGTAATGTATGCTATGAGACCTTTGTTTTAAGACATTTCCAAACATTATCTGACCACTCCAAATGGTCAAAATTAATCTTAAGGAAAATCCTACATCATTTTAATATACAGTACCAGACCCCTTATCTGGCAAGCTTGGGACCAGACGTTTGCAGGATTTGGGGATATTCTGGATTTCGGGTCCTCAATTTAGTATACGGGTGTATCTAAAATGCTTGGACAAACTTCAGGAGTGAGTTCCCTACACCAAAACAAGGAAAAAAGTTCATATCAATATATGTCTGCAAAAACTTAGTTTGCGAGGTACAGCCCAACAACGCATTGACCCATTCAATTGATGTTATCAACATAAACCCTAACGACTCGATGCAAGTCAACTGCCCATGCCTACATTAGTCATGTGACCTTTGAGCACATTCCTACGCAATGCTATTGGTTTCCAAGTCTGTATGTGAGTGGTTTCAGTAGTGCTTAGTGGTGCAGCATGCTTTGTAAGTTAGACGTGTAACTACCATGCTCTTCTGAATATCCATAAATATCTACTACGTAACCATGGCAGGTTATTCATCTCGCGAACAGGCAGACATGATTTTTACGTAAGGTCACGCTAATAGTAATGGTCGCGAGGCCGTGTGGCTCTACCAGGAAACCTTCCCAGGCCGACAGCAGCCAAACCATCAAACCTTTGCTGCAGTGTATCATCGACTTGCAGAGACGGGAACACTGGCACCGGTTACTACGGATCGAGGAAGACCGAGAGTCGCTCGTACATCTGATCTGGAGGAGCGTATCCTAGAACATGTTCCTGGGGACCCAGGTATCAGCACAAGACAATTGGCGGCAGCGTTCCCTGTAGGTCATATGACCATTTGGAGGGTACTCCATAAACAGCTGCTGTACTCTTACCATTTACAACATGTGCAGGGTCTTACGCCTGCTGATTACCCACCACGGGAGAATTGGTGTCGACGGTTTGTTCAGCAAACCGCTAATCCATTGTTTGTCTCATCAGTGCTCTTCACAGATGAGGCAACTTTTGGTAGAAATGGCATCACAAATTTCCACAACCAAAATCAGTGGGCAGAGGATAATCCACGTGGTACAATCCATGCTAGACACCAGCAGCAGTTCAGGATTAATGTGTGGGCTGGTATTGTGGGTGATTGTCTGGTAGGTCCACATGTTTTGCCACAATGTCTTACAGGCAATGCCTACAGGGAGTTCCTCTTAAATGATCTTCCACAACTGCTGGAAGATGTGCCTTTGGCAGTAAGAGCAACCATGTGGTTTATGCACGACAGGGCTCCGGCACATTTTAACCAACCTGTGCAAGATGTACTCAATAATACCTATCATGACAAATGGATAGGTAGAGCAGGACCAGTTGCATGGCCCCCACGTTTGCCCGACCTCAATCCTTTAGATTTTTATCTGTGGGGACACTTAAAAACCCTAGTGTATTCAGCTCCAATTGAAAATGAGTCAGATGGAGGACGTTTTGAGTATTTGTTGTGAATTGTGACTTGATAACCAACAAGAACTCAACATTTATTAAATTGGGAACGTTTATTGTAAATGTATTATGTCAGTTGTAAGTAAATATTACATAGTTAAGGTATTTATTGTTGAATGTAATCTTTCAGTTTATCTCAAAAACCACTCATTTCCGGACATATGTTTATATGGACTGTTTTCTTTATTTTGATGTGAAGAACTCACTCCTGAAGTTTGTCCAAACATTTTAGATACACCCTGTATATGTACTTGTAATATATCGATGTAGTATAAAATGAAATGATAATTTCACTCTATATAAAATTTTAACAAAAAACAATTATATCTGTTCAGATAAATCAAGGCATCTTTATCATTGAAAATTATTATTACCTAAAAGTATGTTGTTTTCTAGAATGAATCTTTCATCTCTATATATGCAGCTAAAAAAACCATCACACATTTCAATTACCTATTATTTGTATTAGCTCATTCTTACTTTTGAATTATCATTTTCATTTCACTCTTATATAGATTTCAATGCTTTTAAATGAGAACTGATCTCACATGCTACCTAGAAAATGAACCAACAACATCCAATATTTATTTGAATTAAAAATCCTGAAAATAATTTCAAACACTACTTTAGTAGGTTTTTCTATGCATTTTTAACAACAATTTGATTTTCTCAAAATCGGCTATAACGATTTTGATCAATTTTCGTATAGTTACTTGAGTTTACGTCTTCAATAATAACAAATAGTTCATATTTCTCAAAAAATGAATAAAGGCTAGTTTATTCTAGGCAACTTTAACAATAATGTGATTTTCTCAAAAACGGCTTGAACGGTTTTGATAAAATTTCGTACCATTACTTGAGTTTACCTCTGCAATAATACTCCATACTTCATATTTCTCAAAAAATGAATATAAGGCTAGTTTATTCTTGGGCAACTTAACAACAATTGGATTGTCTAAAAATGGTTCATACGATTTTCATCAAATTTAGTATAGTTATTTAAGTTGATGTTTATAATAATTCTACATAGTTCATATTTTTCTAAAGATAACTAAACGACGCATTCGTATATGAGTAAGTTTGTACAATGTATGTTGTACCGATTTTTCTGGGAATATATCGCAAAAACAATGCCGACTCGTCTGCATTGTACACCTGTTCTGTTGTTACACCCTCTTTCGATATCAATGTGATAATTCTTTCAAGTATTCTTCTGCGGCTTCATGATCAGCTGCGGCATTTCTTTAGTAACACTTTATCCATGTCGATTGTCTTTGACTGATGGAGTGTTTTCCTGTTGTTCGTTAATTTTCGGAACATCACATTCTGCGTAAAATTTCATTAATTGACTCTTTTGCTTCTTCAAGTCATAAACAGCCTATGAACCAACACCAAACTCATTGCACATTGTTTTCACCGAAGCACCTTTCTCTAAACGCTGTAGCAATTTCACTTTCTTCTCAATACTAATTTTAAGTGTTAAGTGCTTCCTCTTTGCAATTACGATAACCACGGGTTTTTCCATCGATCTTTTCGACATTTTATAAAAAGAGGACAACAAAGATTTTAAATTCGTGAAACGCAGCATATTCTTACAAAACAACGATAAAACAGCGGCGCAATTATCGTCGCTTTTTCAAGATCGCGAAAATTTCCGGTATCTACGAATTTCAAATAGGTAACCACACAAGTTTTTACCGAATTTCAGGTCCTGCCGGATTTTGGGATGCCGAATACAGGGTCCGATACTGTATAAGGTACCAAAATCAACTCACGGACCCCCTGGAGACAACCACTGGACTCTATATGACAGAGGCAACACGGAGGGAAGAAACGTTGTACTTGTTTCGAAGATGGTCCTTTTGACTACGGGTTGGAATTTTTAAAATATCATTAATATTATCAAAAATGAATACGATAAACTAAACCATGAGTGCCGGCAAAAGTGAAATGAAATTTTAAAAAGTTTATCAACTGCTTTCGAAACATGAACTAATAACATACTGAATGTACAATTTTAATTAGTTAATAATATAAATTAATAAAATGTTATTACTCCGGCTCTACTCCGTTTTCATGTTGTTAGTAGACGAGACGGCAAGAGATTCACGGTGGATCAGTCACGATTCCTGTGTCTATTGCGGTTGCTGGTTTAAAGTTTGACATTGACTTTATCCTAATCAGAAAATAGTAACTATGCTAAATTAACGTACACCCCATTTCAACCGAAAAAAGAGAGGTTTCTTAAGGTCTCGGAACTGGCTACTTCGAGATCAAGAGTCAGACCAACTCATTCTCATGGTTCTTAAAGGATCTAGGTCGAGAATACAGTAACTTTCTAATTTAGTAGCACGTCTATAGCCAAGACCTCCTATATAGGAGATCTTGCTATAGCTCCCAACACTGGCGCCGCAAGTTCGAATCCTGACGAGGGCATGGTCATACGTGTTCGTCCTTGTTATTGTTGTTAAGCTCACTGTAAATGACGTGAAGTGTTGTTGTTTATGAGCTAATGAAAAATAAATAAAATCTCAACATGGTCTTTCCTTATCCTCCACCGCATTTTTGGTAAGAGGTCGTAAGCATTTTCCTCGTACGAACTTTTGGCGGAAGGGTTTCATAACTACTGAGATAATTCCAAGAAATATATATTTTATGACAGTGCAAAATGTGGCCAGGATTAAAACACGACTAAAACATACTTGCCGCTTAACTAAATCCACACTAGGCCATAATTAATTTCGTGGTGGGCCAAAAATATCTATTCGCCACCATCTCCTACAATTAATTCACCAGTGACGAGAGTATTTTTATTATTATCGTACTAATTTCTTCGGTGTTTTGAAACCTAGAGGGGGGAGGGTCGTTGCTTTCCTTCGAAGGTGAGCCTTCGACCGTTAACAACTTCACATAAATCCAAAGAACTATAATAAGACAGATCTCGTACTGTCCGTCGGCTGAAGAACTGAAGAAAAAACACGCTCGCTCCCTGCTGAAGAAAATAACACGAACACAGGGCGTGGAGCGGTCGTGAGACGGAAAAACTCCACCACGCCCCTTCTCTAGCAGATACATATAGCGTCTCCCTCTCTCTCTCTTCTCGCTGCTACAAGACGCCACCTTCCGGCAGCACTGTCAACTGTCCCCTCGCCAGCCAGCCAGCCAGCGTGGCCCCCTTCACCGCCCTTGCCTAAACCGCCTCCCCCCATCACACCCCCTGAGAACCCCAACCCAACCCATTCTTGGGGCAGCAGCGTGATCGATACGACTATGAAGGGAGGGGGCGGAGAAAGGGGGAGAAAGGAGAGAGGGGGGAAGAGAGGAAAAAGAGGAAACTCCTTCCTCGACAAGCAAACGCAGACATAAAAGAGATTTCAAAGATAGGAGTGCACTAAAAAGGACCCCGTGGCCAAGGGCCCGAGGAAGGCCCGCGACCGTATTGGGCACTGGTTCGTCCCACCTCGCCCTTTCACAAAACACTGCCTGACAATAAATACATAGAACTCTCGAAACAGGAGTTTTGATTGGTGTCGTCCAACCTAGGGAACACCAAGGGTTTTGTGCAGAGCCGACTTGATGGCTGCGCGAACGTTACTGCACCGTGCCCCGCGTCTTAAGAAAAATAATTGTCGTACTTATAAAGTACACGCATTTTTTTTAATCTGAAAAAATATCGGTTTCATTGTGAGAGAAATTGCTTTATTAATAACTTTTATATTAACCTCACTCGATATATACATACACACACACACGCACGCACGCACACACACAGGGTCATCCATTTAAAACGCAACCCACTAATTTATCTAAATATTTAATTGCATTACAAAGTCCTGTAAATCGCTACAACAACAATGTAATAACACTGAACAGTCTGTAATTATCTACAAAAAATGCTCCAAGTGTCCTCCTTGCTGTTCAAGTCAAGCAGCTGCTCGCTTTAATGTGTTTCGTGCAACACGGAGCAGAGTTGCTTGGTCGATTGAATGAATACAGGCTTCAATGTTTCTCTTTAATTCATCAATGTTATGTGGGTTGGGTTGGTAAACGCCTTTCAAGAAACCCCACAAGAAAAAATCTGCAGGTGATAAATCAAAGAATTGGTGGAGTTGCGCCATTGATGCACGGGAAGTGTGGGCTGTGACTCAGTCCTGCTGCAACCAGCACCATCTTTCTCCCTCTTCAAGGAAGTGCTGAATGATATCCTGGTACACCTCTTATTTTGCACTGGTCTGTCTGGGAACTTTCTTCTGAAGGCCTCCTGGCACTGTCTAAATGATTTCACTGAAAAATAACTCTTTAAAATAAACACTTGCTCTTCTCGGGCAAAACCCATTTTTCGCGGCACGAGAGTCTGTGCTAAACAGAACACCTTGTACGACTGACAGTAGACTGATCCAGTAGACAGTGGTTGGAGGTGACTCAAGGCCATCGGAGCACGTGTCATTTAGTGCGCTGTTGCCATATTTACTTCACCACGCACAGTTATGTGATGGGTTGCGTGATAAATGGATGAACCTGTGTATGTGTGTATATATATATGTATATATAGGTATATATAGCGGTTTGTAACCACTTTGGCAGGATACAAAATTGAGGCACTTCCAGATGTACTGGAAACTTGAAATTTGGTAGGATTATAGGTTTCTGGTCACTGCCAAAGGAAAAAATCCGAAACTTTCGAAATTCCCACTTTCATGGGCTATTTTGGCCCCTTTTTGCCCATTTTTGGCCCATAAGAAAACGTAAATTGGTGTAGAGGTTTTTATATTTGCACTTTAAAATTATTTCCCGTCAAGATACGAACTCGAGACTTAAACTATCGGATAGGATATAAATTGTAGTTTCTTATTTTTGAAGACAGAATTTCAATCCGAGTAGAATTAGCGTAAATTTATAGTTTTTATCGGAAAAAAGTGGTAATTTTTCTGGGCCCAACAATCAGCTACTTAGGCAACAGGCTTAATGCTTTCATATGGGTAATCTTTTAATGGGAATCAGAGTCTTATATTTCTCCTTTAAAACCTTACTAGCGTAATGCCCATTGAAATATCAACGGGAGTAAAGATTCGATCGTTCAAGCTATTTATGGATATCAAATTGGCATCAGAAACATTAATTGTATCGAAAGTCATTTCCCTCTCTCACCCTCCCTCCCTTTGTCCCCTCCCTCCCTCTCTCTCTCGTATTAAAAGCAATCAAAGCACGTTTACGCCCATAATGATTGTGTAATAGTACCGATTACTTACCTTTGATATTACTAGTGTTGCGCTTCGTTGATTTGTATACGACAAGAAATGTCTTCAGCCTTGATATCCAGATTAATTGAATATAACACCGCCTCCACCAGTAAAAGGTAACTTATGCAGGTAATTTCACCAAATTTGAAGTAACGAGTATAATAAATGTTAAAATATAAAAGTTATTTATAAAAATTAATTTTTATACCCATTACTTGTTTACATATGACAACACAACATCAGAAATTCATTGCAAAATTCCTTTATTTTATAATTCTCTTACAGGAATAGATTAATTTTTTATTATTAGTAAAGTTATACAGAACAATACAAACCACGCGGTCCAACTGTATTCATAATTGAAATTCAATTACAAGAGTAAATGCGTCAATTATATATATATATATATAAAATCAGGGGCGTATATTCCACGCTAGCTGTGAAGCCCAGAGAATTGAAACAAATCAATATATTTAGGAACGTGTGTGGAATAAGACTGGTTTCAATAGTATAAGTTATTTAGTTACGGCCTGTGATAAACATCAAAAAGTTTGCTATTTCAGTTTTTAAAAATACTTATTGTTCAGGGTTAGGGTAAGATAGCCCACGTCTTGAACTCAGGATACGCCTCTGATATACAGGGTGTATTTAAATTCCACGGACAAACTTCTAGGACTTGTAGGTGGGTTCGAGTTCGGTCCGGAAAATTAGTCCGAGTTATCTGCGTCGCTTCATTACCGAGATACAGGCCGATGAATGTACCGTTGCCCCTGTAGAGGTTGCAACCATCCCCGCGCCTCTATCGCTGCTTGTAGCTACGTAGTTGGGATTGCTATATGCGGTTCGACGTCACTGATCTGGCCGCACTGAACTGTACTCCTTGATTTCTCTATCAGTAGCCGGAAGGTATTAGGTTCATTTAATTAAATAAGACTCTGAAAGGGCAGGATATGCACAATCTTCACGTGGAGAAAGTACGTAGGAGCCTATTCAAAATCATGAACAATATCACACCAGACATTGATGGAAAATTTTTGCTGATGGCCTTGTTCGACTGTCGTGGTGTGGGTTGGGTTGGGTTGGTGTCGCCGATTAGGAAAGCGTCCCTGATACAGCCGCTGAGCCTTCCTGCCATTTCCGTCTGCTGCACCGAACGCAAGGAGCATATCTGAAATTTCTTCCCACGTATACGCATCCACTGCTGAAGTCACTCATGCACTAATGCAAACAAACTCACAACAGAGACATGAGGCGACTCAGACATCTCGTATTAATTTTTCGGATCATACCTCTAACCCACCTACAAGTCCTAGAAGTTTGTCGGTGGAATTTATTCAAATTCCACCGACAAACTTACAGGGAGATTCGGGGGGAAACCTCAATATTTCAAGGACGTGTTCTGGAGGTCAAAATAAGCAAAAAAGTTCATATGAACATGTGTCCGTTTGTTAACCATAAAGCGGGTACAGCCGTTTTAATCCCAACGATCGGTAGAAGATGGTCGTGGACCTCGGGCCGGTTCTCGAATCGTGCAAGGTACCCCTTAACCGCTCGGGAGTTCACTATACCGCCGAGGCAGCACAGAGGGTAGGTGGTAGGATATACGAGCATAGTAGAGTTTTTTTAGATTAGAGAGTAGGTTAGTGAGCAGGTCATATACGGGGAAATTAAAGACTTGCGCTAATTATCATAATAAATTTATTAACTCTGACCGTAGATCAATATGTAGGTCGGCTTTAGGGCACAATAAACCATGCGATAATAATACTATCAGTAATAAAGCCGCTATTGGAAATGAGGGATGCACCCTCCAAATCTCTGAAATAATTCCGAAGCGACACATAAGTGACACTCTAAAAATTTTAACTCTAAATTGCCGGAGTATCAGGAATAAGGCTGCGGAACTTCAGAATTTACTAGAACAAACAGAGGCAGATATAGTAATAGGCACAGAGAGTTGGCTAACCTCGGATATTCACGACCGTGAAATTTTCCCCTTACGATATACTATTCACAGACGAGATAGGACAAATAGGAGCGGTGGAGGGGTGTTTATAGCAGTGAATAATACAGTAATAAGTTCTCCGGTCAAGTTTGCTGTAAACAATATTGAAAGCACTTGGTGTACTATAAACAGTGAAGGTTTGGGAAACATTCATGTATGTGCATATTATAGGCCGCCAGCTTCAAACGCAGAAGAAATATACGATCTAGAGGCTCAAATAAATTCACTAATGAAGAAGAATAGTAAAAGCATTATCATAGTAGGAGGAGACTTCAATCTACCCTCGATAAATTGGCAGAGTTGTAGCTTCATACCATCCGGTAGGAATCGCGAGTCATGCGAAGCGCTAATAGACATATTCAATAAACATTCCCTCATCCAGGTAGTCAAAAAACCTACGAGAGCGAACAATATATTAGACTTACTAGCAGTTAACATCCCCGAGCGTGTTTCCGAAGTAACTGTTGAAGAAGGAATCAGTGATCACCAATCAGTTCGAGTACTTTTGGATATAACTGTCGCAAAATATCGCAAGCCTAAGCGGAAAGTGTACATGTATAAAAATGCCAACTTTGAGGATTTCAAAGAGAAACTCATCAAGGATTACGACGATTTCAGCAAATCGACAAGCACAAAAAACGTTGAGGAAACTTGGAAAGCATTTCTATCAGAAATTAGAATTGGTATTAATACGTATATACCAAGTAAATTTATTAGCGATAATGGGGAACCAAGGTGGTATAATCGGCAGGTTAGATGCGCCCTCAGACACCAAAGAAAGCTTCACTCGAAATTTAAACGCATCAATAACTGTAAGTCACCGGAGGAAGTAATTTCAATTTCACTTAAGTACAGAGATTGTCGGACTAAGACCAAAAAGGTTATGCGCAAAGCACTAACAGACTTCAAGAAAAAGACTCTTAGTGAACATCTAACTGAAAATCCCAAATGCTTTTGGTCATATGTTAGAGAAGTTCAAGGTCGACGCCCAACCGTACCCCCGTTAATAAACGACCAAGGAGAGGTAGTTAGCGATAGCACAGATAAAGGAAATTTGTTAAACTTATTTTTTCAGAGCGTATTTACTACCGAAGACGTGAGAGCGAAGGTCGTGGCGCCCGAACCAGGCAAGGAAAAAATGAACGATATAGTCATATTAGCGAAAGGGATAGCTCAACAGCTTAAAAATATCAAGTCAAATAAATCTCCGGGTCCAGAAGAGATACCAGCTAGAGTATTCAAAGAGTTAGCACTGGAAATAGCACCTTATCTCGAAATAGTTTTCAATAAGTCACTTAGTCATGGCGTTGTACCTAAGGAATGGAAATTAGCCTTTATAACGCCGTTACACAAAGGTGGGAAAAAAGACGACAGAGAAAATTACAGGCCAATTTCGCTTACCTCCCTATCTTGCAAGGTTCTCGAGCACATTATCGCTAGCTCCGTGATGGACTTCTTAGATAGTCAGAACTTGCTAAGTAAATATCAGCATGGCTTCAGGAAGACGAGATCTTGTGAAACACAGCTTGCTCTGTTCGTTCACGATATACTAAGATCAGGAGACCGTAAGATTCAGTTAGATGCTGTTTTCCTCGACTTCAAGAAGGCTTTCGATAAAGTCCCGCACAGTAAGTTAGTGAAGAAATTAAATGACTGTGGAATAAATCGAAAGATAATCGAGTGGATCAGGGACTTTCTTAATGAGCGTGAACAAATAGTAGTTATAGATGGATTTAAATCAGATTCAGTCAGCGTAGCCTCAGGCGTTCCACAGGGAAGTGTAATCGGCCCCCTACTATTCCTTTTATACATAAACGACTTAGATAAGGTTATTAAAAGTAAAATCAAGTTATTCGCGGATGATACAGTAGTTTACAGAGAGATTAACAGTCCTAATGATCAATTATTACTTTCTGACGACTTAAATGCAATTCTCGAGTGGTGTAAAGAGTGGCAGTTAGAATTGAACTTAGGAAAGTGTTCCTTTATGAGATTCTGGGGAAACAAAAACATTGACACGACGAATTACACTGTTGAAGGCGTCCAGCTAAAACTAGCCGATTCCGTCAAATACTTAGGCGTTACTTTAACAAGCAACCTCTCGTGGGATATGCACATACGAAATATATGCGGGAAGGCTAAACAGAAACTAGGATTCATCAAACGCATAGTAGGTAAAAGTGAGGAAAAAGTCAAAGAGACATGTTACTTCTCGTTAGTAAGACCGCTATTAGAGTACGCGTCGAGCATATGGGATCCGTACGTGAAAGGATCAATCTCAGAGTTAGAAAGAGTGCAGCGAAAAGCCGCTAGATTCGTCAAAAATTGTTACGATAGAAACAATAGTGTTACAGCCTTGATACAGGACTTATGATGGGAATCACTAGCTGAACGCCGATCACGCTCTAGGTTAAAACTTCTCGAAAGATTTAGAACGCATATATTCTCCAGCGATGTCGAAGAAATAATAAGAGCGCCAACTTATATTGGTAGAACGGACCATCCTCGTAAAATAAGAGAGATAGCCTGTAGGACTGAGAGGTATAAAGGCTCGTTTTTCCCTAGAACGATAGCTGAGCAGAACAGAAGTTACGAAAGGAAATCAGCCGACGTAGAATGATACTATACATTATTATGCGCTTTACCTTGGTGCTATTGCACCCCCTGCCACACACCATTGCGGTGGCTTTCAGGGTGAACTATAGATATAGATATAGATATAAGATAAATGCGGAAAAACAATGCTGCGGTAATTGAAGAAATATTTTATTATGCCATCAATCTTATTACAGACTTATTACAACAATGAAGAAATGATTTATTAAGGAATCAATCATTATTACAAAGTTTCTAAGAACTAAGGCACAAACGGTAGCTACTTCACGACAATCCATTTCAGAACTGAGATGCTAGAGTTGTATGGTTGGCCAACTTTAGTCGTCAAGTGCGCGCATACTTTCGTCAGCCAACTTCTAGTTGGATCACCCATCATTCAACCAACTAAAAGCCGGTAGTGCGCGCATAGCCTTAATGATATACATTTATAACAATAAAACTTTAATTAACGCAAAAATATAGCGTATAATGATCTTACTAACTTAAGGATTCCATTTTTACGTCAATATGAACATTTAATCGATGGTAATTGAATCAGAGACAACAATTAAGGTCGACTTGGCAACGTCCCGAAGGAGAACAAAAAATCGGCAAAATTTGGAAAGCAATTGTGTATTTCCGAAAATTTCGACCGCGTAGGACAGTGATGGGCAAGAGAGCGCTCTAAGAGCACGCTCAGAGCAAGACCGTAAGGGGGAGCAACATTGAGCGAGAGGGGGAGCTAATGGAGGGAGAACGAGAGGGAGGATATGGAGAGGGGCGAGGACGTGACGCAAAAGGCAGGCTTAGGTTGGCGGGTGTTTAAATTGCATGAGAGTGGAAAGAAACTTACATGTAGTCCTTAAGTAATTTTACAGTGGAATTTTATTTTGATGAAAATTACATTGTGCTCGCATTACTTTCATTAAGTCTACGTAACACCAAATCATTTCTATAGATCGCGCACTTTTGACGCATAGCATGGCTGTGAGATTTTCATCTGAGACTCGGTTCCTGACATTGGACTTCGTTAGTTTCATGAGAGAAAAAAGCTGTTCGCAAATCTAAGTTGAGCCAAACAGATATTATTTTGCTCGCTAACGTGTGCAGTTCGGGAAACGTGTCCTTGGAAAGTTCTCGTAGAACTGCACTAAACTCGTTCTTCTCTCATATTTGCCCTTCATTTCACGATCACAATGAAGATCAAGAAACTTGCGCTGCAGTGCGATTGGGACATCATTTGCATCGAGGGAATTTGAAAATGGTATCGCGATGATTTTCATTTCTGTTTCTAATGCATTCCAGTCGTGGAATCGTTTGTTAAATTCATTACGAAGTGTGCTGAGCATTGCAGCATACTTCTAAAGATCATGCTGCTGCAACAAGTGTACACGAGAGGTCAGCTTTGGAAAGCTCTTATTCTCTGCTTCCGAAGCGCACGAAACAATACTATTTCCTCTTGAAGCAGGCTGCGACTACTGCAGGAATGCAAGGGAAGCGCTAGCGACTGATTACGCACCTTACAACTACCTGTCAAATGCACCGCCTTTTCCACGTATGAACTACCTAGAATTCTTACGTCAAAATTGTCTAAAAGTTTCCCCCTCCGTAGCTCTTCGCTCTCAAGGTCAGAGCAAAGAGCGCTCTGGGAGCGCAACCAGTCGTTTGCCCATCACTGGCGTAGGATATAAACATTGCAAGAATAAGATAATTTAGAGTTTTAGCCGTCGAATAAATCAAAAACGGAGAAAATCGGTTATATTTAGGAATTTTAGTGAATAAAGGAAAAAAACCTTGCACTCTGAATAATCGAAACTCTCGTGAAAACTTATGGGAATATATAATTATCTCCTGGAATCTAACCCGGGACTTTAGGAAATTGAGAATAGTTTTCTAGGGACCTCCCGGCATGTAGAAACAAAACGCAATTTACTGCAAATCTCTACTGCAAACGGTTTTCGAGATAGAGGGGGGACGGACGGACAGACGGACACTTCATAAATTTTATATAGGATCCTGTAGCTTGGGGTAGTTCCGTTATAGTTCGGTAGTTCCGTTAATACGTAAGTACCAGTTTTTGTGCTTCACAATATGTTACATTTATTACTAACCCATAATCTCCTAATAATGAATGACACACAACAGGCATTTTAAATGTCTGTTGTTTTAATTGTTGAGTGCAATTTTAATTGCTGCTATCTCTTCTTTGAGATACGTGTCACCTTATAAATATTTTAGAGTGTATGTGTGTATGTATGTTCTTTATACGTTTTTACACCGTTGAAGCTATCGAATTCAAAAGTTTCATGGGCCATCTTATGGACCAAAGGAAGAACTTGGTCTAGGTTTGCAGACCGTGGGGTCTCTTATACCCCATGGGGTCAACAAAATACTATTTCTATAAGAATGCATGGGAAATGGTGTGGAGAAACCCCATAATGCCATGCAGCCCTTCACTGATGTGGATATAAATATGCCTAAATATTAGCGACAAATGGCTTATTTTACGCAATAAAGACTGAATATTTTAATTCTGTTCATGTTTTGTCGTATTACATGCTAAATCGCTCGAAATTTTCCTTTAAGCGCAAAATTTATCGGTTTAATTAAATGACCATTTTCCAGGTGGCAACAAAGCTAAATTTCTTAATTCTTGTCCTCTTCAAAGATTAATGCAAGAAAAATCCACGCCACGCATACTTATCTAAAATATCGCCAGTTGAGGGATTTTTATTATGTGGCATCAAATGTTTTCATGAATACGGTCCAGAATGCAATAAAAATCGTTTGCTACTTAAAAGAAAACTTTCCCGAGCGAAGCAGAGCGTTTCAGCTAGTTATTTAATGCAACATTATCATTTTCCAATGACTATACATGCTTTTGTCGTTAATTTTACAAAAGTACACAACATTTCTTGCGTAATTACGCCTTTCTGAAATGTTTACTTTGATGTAAATGTAAGCAACAATCCCTTGAAAAGGCAACGTATAGTTGTCCATAATTGAAAACTGGCTAAGCTACATGATAACCAGGTGCGTGGGCCAATTTGCGTTCATAAACATTAAACGTACAATATAATGATTTTACTTAAAAAAAAGGTAAGATTCCAGTATTCAAATGATAAAACGAAGATTCAAATGTTTTGATTAAATCATTAGAAACTCTTCCCGCACGCAGTTTCCTGAATAATTATCAGTAACTATTTATGACTATGTATAGAGGTTGACGCTACAACAATAATTTCGATGTTTAAACAGAAGTTCGAATCGAATTCTTTCGTCCATTTGAATACTGAATTAACGCTAATTGAATATGAGGCAAAAATGATGGTTGCCTTGGCAACGCCCAGAAAGAGTACGAAAAATCCACACAAATTCGAAATAGAATCCGTACTTCTGAAAATTTCGACTGTGTAACATGTAAAAATTACAAAACTAAGAATGTATAAAGTCTTCACCATCGAATAAACCCAAATCGAAGAAAATCGGCTCATATTACGGTATTTTGATAAATGAAGGGAAAAATCCTTGCACTCTGAAAATCGAAACTCCAGTGTAAACGTATGGGAAAATATAATCGTTTCCCGACGTCGATCCTGCGACTTTTTCCGGGATATTTTATTTTTTCATGCCATGATTCGTTGGGGTTTAATTGTATTGAAAGTTTCGGCTAAAAATTCCATTTGGAAGTGTCCTAAAATAGTCTGACAGACAAACAGATGGACGGGTACTAATATTCTATTAAGTAATATTCTAATTAAGTAATCAAATAATATATTCCTATCCGACATAATTTTATAAATTTCAAAAGTGAGAATAATTTTATCTTAAAAGAAAATTCCACGCCCAAACTTTCGAATATATTGAATCTCACGCCCATATCCTTGTAATTTACACATCTCCAATCTACACAACATAAAAGGCTTAGGTACATACGTGTGCCCATCCTCCGTATTTCATTTATATTTTCCATAAGATAACACGTAAAAACTCGACTTTTCGGCGTGCAGGCTTTCATTCATTTGCTCAAATAAATTCGAAATATTGGCATACGAGCTGCGGACCTAGATCGTTTTAAAGAAAAATGTTCAAAGATTCTTATACTTATCGTCTTTTTTCGTTTACGATTCAAAATCGCCCGAATTTTAAGTTTAATGTACATAATTTTCACTAAATTTGCCATTTTATCGCTAAATACCTTGACGACGGATGTAGTCGTGCTCGAAGTCCTATTGTTGTAAAACCGAGCGTAAAATTAACATGTTTTATAAGCCGTTTAAATGAAGAGGGGGTAAGGGTAAAAGGAGAGGGGGAGGGTAGGAGACGGGAAAAGGAGATAGAGGTGCGAAAGTAGGGAAACGGTAGAGACAAATAGGGGGAAGGGGGAGCGGGAGGACTAGGAGATAGGGAGGAGAGATGTTTCAATTAATGCAAGAATATAGTAAAAACGTCTTTAATAAAATAGTTTTCTATTTGGGATATCATTTCCACCATTAACTGATTCACATTATCTATCTATCTATCTATAGGTATATACGAGTATAAAGCAAAGCATTTGTATATAAATGTTTTTCTTAGGGCTGGCCAACCGGTCAATTGACCGGTAAAAAATTGGTCAAAAATACATGCAGGTTTCTTGTTGCCATTCTGGATATGTTAAGGCAAAACTTGAAGTTGCACTAACAAATTTGGTGGATATTAAACACATACTATGGACTTGGGATATTTTCCTGTTAGGTATCAAAACATTGCTCTGTCTGCATAAAAACCATTAAGTAATACTTAATTGAAAAATGGTTTAGGGATAAGTGGATAACATTAATGTTAATCATTAATTTCTATGCTCAAACAACAATTCGAAGCGAATAACACTTCTTTCGTCTATTTGAAGGTTTAATTGGCATTTAAATGGAAGAGGGGACCTTATGGTCTCAATTTCGCCCTGAAAATAAAGTCATCTATTTATCTCCTCTACCTTTCCCCTCCCTCTCTCTCCTTCCCACCCCCTCCCTCCCTCAGATCATATTTCGGAATATTTTACCAAATTGTCCTGGATGACTCTGGAATCCCGAAGGAAGTTACATCTCCTTTCCTTAGTCTATCAAGTGTTATCCCTCAACACTCCACAGTATCTTGCAAAAGAATTTAAAAGCCTCGGCACCGTACACTGGTCAATACTAGAGGTAACAGCAAACTGCTTATTCCCCATCATAGAACAGTTGTATTTAATAAATCATTCACGGTCATTGCTTGCAGAGAGTGGAATGAACTACCTCCACCGACGAGAAATGCACCATCTCTTGCATCTTTCAAACGATTGATTCGCAAATCACTACTGACACCACAAATAGAACACTGACACTACTTGTTAGTGATATTATAATTGTCGTTTCATATTTAATTACTTTTTTCAAGTTATCATCATCATGCACCTTTATAATTAAAATAGCGTAGCATTTATACTCTGCTATCATATTTATAATTTAACTTGTTCCTCACATTATTCTCCTTGTATTGTACGAATATGTATTTATGTGTAATGTTTCACATTTATGCCCTCACACTGGGTTTTGTTCATCTATCTCATTTATAATTTACTTTAATTCTTTTATGATTTTTTCAAAGTATAGAATTTTACGGCTTTATTTAGGTTATAGAATTATGATATCACTGTGAAACTTTTTTTTCTTTTTTTCTTTTACACAAGAAATGAAGCTGGATTTGGCGAAAGTAATATGATAGGAAATAAAATTATCGTTATATTTGAATGCAATAGGTTCGGAAACGGATTGTTACAAGCAAATATGATTAATTGTTAAGAAAAGCTAATTGTAATTTAAAAAGTATCTATTATATATTTGAAAGAGTTTGTATGTTGTGCTGTAGTAGCTTCACTAAATCTTATGGAAAAATGTTAATCCCCTATATTGGCAGCACTGATTAATCCCGGTTGACCAAACCTTGACCATTCACTAAGTTAGGATGTAAGGAAGAATCGTACCAAATTTGGTTATTCTTGCTTTTATCGTTTAGGAGGAGTTCCATGAACAAACACACGCTTCAAAATATATTATTGTAGAAGTAGATATACCTTCTGATTTTTGTCTTGGAGAGACCCAATTTTGAGGGGAGAGGCTCAAAAATATCCAACGGTAAACTGTTCCATCTCTCAATCCCCCTATTCAGGAACGAAAACTTTCCCCAGTCTGTCTTCTGTCCTAAAGGTTCTATTTTGTATTTATGATCCCTATGACCATAATATTTTGGTACGCCCATTCTGAGGGTTATATCCATCCACGATTGTTTCCCAACGTAAGAACTGTAAATTCCGCTCAATCTCTCCTGTGCTCCAGCGACTCCCATCCTAAGTTTCTGATCATTTTCGAAACGCTCTCTCCTCTTTTGAAATTACCTTGAACGAATCTTGCGATGTTCACATGTTACACGATCGAAGTTTTAGTCACTAAATCCGTTGAAGTTCAACGGACACTTCCGCTAGTTATTAATAAATTAATTGAAAAAATCCGCGCAAACATTGCGCGGGTACAGCTAGTTCTATATACAGTTTCCGCGATCTGTTGGTTCGTTTATTTGCTGTTTTGTCTGATGTAACGCTACACCCGCTCGCTAGAAAAAATGCGAATAATAATGTTTATTTTGACATGCCTTCGGCAGGATTCAATCCCGCGACCCTATCATTGGGAGCTAGACACCCCCTAACCACCCCTCCCCCATAGTTCCATTTCCTTTTTTCATCCATGTGCGGAATGAATATCGCTATGCGCGCCTACATGACGCTAATGCGCGGATGTGCGTCCGGATTGGCGCGGCTCTCTTCGGATATATCCTAACATAAACACAGTCGTGCGCGCTTGAAAAATTTAGTGCACGGCACTCCAAAAACTGCTGCGCGGCTGCGCAATTCTGCTCATCTTTTTCCGCCTACATTTCGAAACCACTCATGTTAAACAATTATAATTCACATATTTTGGAGAATTTTTGCCATTTTAACGGGATGTTGCCTTGCCTACCAAATACATTGCTAGACCTCGATATCATATTTCAATTTCAATCTTTTATTGGTGTAAGCGTGCTTTGAGTGCTTTTAATACGAGCGAGATAGAGGGGTAGAAGAAAAATTCTTTTGAACAGAAGTTATCTTTTGAAATTTCCATATTTGATATATTATTTCGACCCGTTAATATTGACGGGCTATAACCTAGTTGTTATATATCCGTGGTTAGGTCAAATCCTTATTTGTATACTTTACAGAGAAAGAAATTTAATTATAAGCCCTAGAAAGTTTTTCACGTCCGTTCATACTGGGAAATTTGACCGAATGTTTTGTTTTATTAGTATTGTAAAACATATGTATATAGAGATAACGCCAGATTTAGTATAAACTTCTTCCACTCCGTACCAATGGTTAAATGAATATTCGATCCGAATGTTGTCTTATGACCAATTTAATCTTCTAAATATATATATAATTTTTTGCACACCAACCTCTTCGATTTATGGCGTCACCTTTAAGTTGTCAAAGATGGTCGACGTGAATGGAAGGGATACAGAATTTGTATTTATATTCTTATTATAATCTCGTGCATACTACGCTTTTAAATAATTTTTAACCGTCTTAAAACGTCGATATAAATGGTGAAAAATGACGCATCCGCAGTAAATCAGAACATCATAGCGCTTATATTAGGTCTAACAAATTAATACGATACATTTTATTGACATATGTGAAAGGTTTAATGTTAATGTTTAACCACTGTGATTTCGACGTAAGGAGAACTGACTAATGTCACTAATATAAGGGAAAATAATTAAATTTCGTGCACTTACTTTATAATTGTTTTAAATGTGTTCAAGTTGACGAAAAGTAAGAAAAATTATTTGTGTCATCGACATCAATAAGTAAACAATGAACATAGGAATTTGTAAATACAGCCCATTGAAGCATCAATCTATTATAGATATATACACAGGGCCGTAATGACCACTTTTTGGCGCCCTGGGCAGAGGAGTTTTTGTCGCCCCAAGATAATCTAATGCAAGGCCGTCTATTAGGAAGGTTATGACAACCTTTGATGTTGAGACTGCCGACAAGCGTGGCATCTCATTGGACTAGAGGGGGTCACGTGGTATGCGTCCGCCATGTTGTGTCCTCAGTCAGCTAGTGGTTACATTTACTTCTTATGGGAAGTCGTGTGATTGCTCTTATTTTGAAGATTTAAGGTTTATAAAACGTTAGCCATGCCTTGCTGTTCTGCAGTTACTTGCAAAAACCGTAGCGAAGACGGGCATAGGCTTTTTCGTTTTCCCTCAGATGCAAATAGACGAAAAATTTGGATCGCAAAAGTGAAGCGTGATTTCTGGATGCCTACACCGTCAAGCAGGTTATGTGAGGTAAGATAAATGTCAAATTTTTCTCGGTTTTCATTCTTGTAACTCAGAAACCTCAATGAGATTACCTATTATATTTCTTCGGTAAATTTTCTATTTCGTTCAAAAATTTGATTTATCCCAGGCTCATTTCGACGCGACTCAGTTCGAAGCAAATAGGCTTGATGGTCGGAATTTATTGAGACCTTTCGCAGTCCCAGAAATATTTCCTCACCGACCGAAAAAATCATTACGTAAAGCTCCAGCAAAAAGACAATTTCCTGTAAATGTCCAAGGTATCGTATTAGAAATAATGAATAAAATATAAATATTGTGTTAACGAATGAAAGGTTTATGATTACATGCTAACATGCAGTATGTTAGATTGTATTAAGAATGTTTATTTTCATTTAATATGATGTTCCCACTTTGAAGATGGTTTTCATTATTAATTTGAATATGTTGAGTATTAAGTGAAACTAGATACTTTAGATTAAAATTTTAACTATCACATGTAAGTTTAAAACTATATCATTTAATATTATAACAGTTTCACTCATGTAAATATTCGTTTAATTATAGCTGTGAGAGAAGAATCCAATCAAGAGCCTGAAAACAGGGGAGTTGAAACAGAAAGGCATGAAAATAATGCAACTACAGCATCCGAGGACGAGGCAACTATTCGGAATGCAGAAGATGATAAAGATGAAATTATACGAAGGCTTACAGCACAAGTTTCTCCTTTGAAAAAACAAGTGAATAAGATAAAGACAAATCTACCAGGGCATTGAAAAGGTTTTAAATACTGACCAATTGGTTTCATTAAGTAAAAGTTCAACCAGAGGACACAAATGGTCAAACTTAACTGTAAAAAATCTGATGTGGCCAACACATGACCTTCTCCATATTTGGGGTATAGATATTTAAATTATTATGAATAGAATTATTAGGAAAAATTATTATTTCGTCCTTATTGCCGTAAATTATATTTTGATTATGTTTCCAGAATTCACCGCTATGTGGTTTTGGCGCTGTATACAGGATATTACGAAAAAAGTTGAATATCTCCGAAATCGATGGTTCTACGAAAATTTGTTTCTAACAAAACCTGGAAGAAATATTATTCTCTACAACTTTGGTTCTAACGAAGATTACGAATAAGGACGTTTTAAATGAGAAATTTGACGGAAACCGAAAAAACCGATTATTTTATATAAAAATAGCCGTCGTCTGTTGGTTGGTCACGCTACGCCAACGCTAATAACTCGAGAAATAATAATGATAGAAACTCGAAATTTGGTAGGGATGCTTGATTAACACATATTCAGAGAAGGACGAATTTAAATCACGAAAAAATTCCTTGGTTCACCTCCAAGAGAGGCATTTCCATTTCTCATTACTTAACATGTAAAACGCGATTTTTTGACGTGCAGGCTTTTATTCATTTGGAAATTAAAATTAGAAGAAATTAACAGACGAACTTCGGATTTGAACCATTCTGAAGAAAAATTTATAAAGTTTCTTATTCCGTTCGTCCTTTTTTGCCCACAGTTCGAAATATTCCATGTTAAACGTTTCATTTTCATATTTTGTGGAAATCTCGCCATTTTAACGTGATGTTGCTATGTCGACCATTATCATTGTTACACCTGAAATTACTATTATTGTATATACATCCTTCTGGGAATAAGCGTGCCTTGAGTGCTTCAATACGAGTGAGAGAGAGAGAGGAAGGAAGGGGAGAGATTGGCGTATTTTGTGGAAAATAAGTATATTAACGTAAATTTAAAAAATTTTAAGTATCAACAGTGTCATTTTAGAAAAATTGGAAAAAAAACATTCTTAAATTAAACTTCGTAAACCACACCTGCTTACGAATTAATTTCGTAACAATGGCCGAAGTTTGGAAACCAATATAAATTAAAATTCAATTAAAATTAAAACGACATTTAAAACTGTTAACAGGCAATTTTAGAAGAAACAACAGTGGATCTTTTAATGAATTGATTTGTTTTTACAAAAAGTATTTTGGTGCTTATTTAATACAGATTAAGTTCTAAGGCTTATAATCCATTTAAATCTAATAACAGTGGCTATTATAGTTTAAAGAAAGAACTTTATTTCTTCACTTTACAGAATGAATTAATTTTAGGCTAGCATTGTCTATTATAAAAGGAGTTACTTTGGAATTTACAGTATGTAAAGTGGAAGTTGTACCGAATTGACTCAAGTACATATCTTTCAAAGCAAAAATCAATTTAAAACTATTGAAAGTTGTTGTTTCGGAAACTGAGAAGTCCAGAGTGGTGAGCGGACGATAAACGATATTAAGGTACATTTTATTCCAAAATCTATTTAAAGTATTATCAGGGGCAATTGAAGATTGAACAAATTTTTTTGTTACCGGAATTCTGCTCATTTCATGAAATTGAAATGCTAATGCATTAATCCATTAAAATCTGTTAAGAGTGGCTTTTTTAGTTGAAAGAAATTATGTACATGGTACTTTTATTCACTTTTCAGAATGAATGAATTCTAGGTTAACATTGCATATTATGAAAGAATAAGAAGTTTGCTATGTGGTTATTTTAACTGAATTGAATCAAGTCCTCTTCTAAGTCTGAAATCCATTTAAAACTGGTGAAAGTGGTTGTTTCGGAAAATGAGAAGGCTGAGCAGACGATAAACGATATTGAAGTACATACATTATATTCCAAAATCTATTTAAAGTATTATCAGAGGCAACTGAAGATTGAACCAATTTTTTGGAACCGGAATTCTGCTTATTTAATGAAATTGAAATCATATTGCTATAATCAATTAAAAGCTAATAACAATGGCTATTTAAGTAGAAAGAAAGGTACTATTTTATTCACAAGGAATTTCTGTGAGATTTGAGTTAATTATTTAAAACGACGTTTTTAAGGAGAAAACCGCAAAACCGGTTATTTATAAACAACTCCTAATCTATAACTGCTATAGAAAATTGTTTCAAATGAAATTTGTAGTAATTTACCGTCTTTATAACTTTTGTATAGAATTGTATATCCAATAATCATGTATTAACGAAGAAATATCGCAAAAACCGAATCGGGTTTCGAATAAACATCGACTTCCGGTTACCCGTTATTGTCCAAAAACTAATAAGTTCTTTGTGTTCATGCTAAAGTGTTATATATGAAGTTTGGTAACGATATGGCATGTACTTTTTAAGTTAGAACGCCCACAATCACATACACAGACATCATTCCGAAAAGTCTAAATGTATTCTAGGGACCTCAAAACGTGTATTTCCGTTGAAATCTCGAAGTCGATTTTTTCGTGAACACAATACTTTCCCATTGCTACGTATGGAGTAAGTAATAAGATAGACATTCGCCGATTTTTCACTTTTTGAAGTGCTTACAAATTGGTAAGTCGTGACTATAAAGAATATTTATGGTTATCCAAAGGGCCTCTTTGGGAATTCATGACAACTTCTTAGCTACCTATTCCCAAGTTTTTCGCAGTATCTTCATTGTGTTGTTATAATATTTTGTGCGTAAACAACTTTATATGTATAACTTCTGAAGCCAAAAAGCAAACAACTTCATTCAACTAAGGTTTTTCTGTGTTCTCAATATTTGTCGTATGTATATGTGAAGTAACTATGACAGGTATTTTATTTGTAAATGACTTTTCATATTATAAAGAAATTTCTGCAAAAAAATCAATGGGATTCATCCCAAAAAGCAGTATTAGACGTAAGAGAAAGATAGCTTTCGGAAAAATATTGACTGTTACTCGGAAACTTTAGTCTTTTCTGACAATTTTTCAAATTATTTCCTCATTACTAACTTTTGGATGGATTTCATTTTGATTTATGTACTCAATAAATTTGACGAAAGAGCACAATATAGGCTCTGGCCCACTAATAATGTCCCCTAATTAGTTTTTGGTGCAATGTTTGAGTCCTCCATCCTAAAAACCCTGCATTTCCAAAATAAAATTATCAATAATTCCTTAACGCTCCAAAAATTTCGATCTTCAGAGAAAATCACATTTTTGATCGCCGTCCGTAATATGTTGACTTCATTTTAAATTCATTTAATGTAAAGGATGTCATGGTCTTTATAGGTTTCATTTTTACTTTCTCCATACGTAGTAATGGGAAAGTACTGTAATCACGAAAAAAATCGACTTCGAGATTTCAACGGAAATACACATTTTGAGGCCCCTAGAACACGTTTACACTATTTTCGGAATGATGTGATTGTGGGCACTCTAACTCAAGAAGTACTTGCCATATCGTTACAAACTTCATATATAACACTTTAGCATGGGCACAAAGAACTGATTAGTTTTTGGACAATAACGGTTAATCGGAAGTCGAGGTTTATTCGAAATACGATTCGGTCATTATTGTATATACAATTCTATACAAATGTTATAGAGAATGTAATTTCCTACATCTTTTATTTCAAACAATTTTCTATAGCAGTTATAGTTTAGGAGTTATGTATAAATAACCGGTTTTCTCCTTAAAAACATCGTTATTGGTAATCTTCGTGAGGACCAAAGTTGTAGAGAATAATATTTCTTCCAGGTTTTGTTTGAAACAAATTTTCGTAGAACCATCCACTTCGGAGATATTAAACTTTTTTCGTAATTTTCAGTATACAGTGCCAACACCATGTAGCGGTAAATTCTGTAAACATATTCAAAATATAATTTACGGCAATAAGAATGACTATATTCTTTTAGGATACGAAATGATAATTTTGCCTCATAATGCTATTCATAATAATTTAAATATCTATACCCCAAATATGGAGAAAGTCATGTTGGCCACATCAGATTTTTTTATATATTTAACTGGGATACCTTAAAATGTCTGACGTTAGAGAGGAAGTAAGTTTGACTCATCGAAGCATTGGTTTTGTGACAGAAGGACGCCATTTTGAAGCATTTTAAAAATGGTACATACTATCAGGTATAGATGACATAGTATCTAAACAAATGCCTATTGAAACTGCTTCATTGCGAAAAAACCATTAAAACAACACCATCCATAGAACATCCATAGAATTGGATTATTTATATCTATATATAGTCAGTGCTCGGAATGAGCCGGAATGCACCGGAACGCCGTTCCGGCTAGTCAGACATTTAGAACAAGCATTCTGTTTCGTAAAAAATTCTGTTCCACTACCAATACAAACGTTCCGCTTCATAACATTTTCCATTTCGAGCACTGTATATAGTTAACAGAAACTCAGATTGAAAAATCAAGTGAAATTGATTTGAGTGATATTGGTCTGTGGCCAGTCTCCCTGAATAATAATAATAACACGATTTAATCATTTTAATACAATTTACAATTTTACAAATTACAATTACAAAAATAATATTACAAAAATAATAAATTACGAAAATAAAATTACAAAAAATAAAATTGTACAATCACAAAGGTCATACAAAGAAATAATTGCAATTATAGTCACGATTCATTATATACATTAGCGGATTTACAATAAGGCCAAAGTAGGCCATGGCCTAGGGGCGGCGGAATTTCGAGGCGGTGGGGTTATGGGGCGGTCTGATACAAGAATGAAAATTAAAACGGTATTTCATGAGGGGATGGAAAAGAGTATTAGTGTAACTTTCGATGGAAAAAATCATCACAATTAACTATTCCGATTTCATAATCAATAATTCTAAAAATAATAGTTCGAGACAATTTCGACGGTACGACGTTCCTCCGACTCACAATCAGTCGCAAGACTTGGAATTTCTCGTGTCAGTTTATTCTCTCAGCGTTGTCATGCAAACCTGGTACACGCCTCGGGAGCTTCATATGCGGGATATAGGGATATTTATATTTTTTTACACAATACACAATCTTAAATCTGAAAAATCTTGATATATTTTAAAAGAGTGCCACTTCACCTTCCCGTTATGATTAATTCTATTATTTTACCGTTTTTCCTTTGTTTCATACCTTAAATTTTGTTTGAATTTTCGCGCAGTTGCTCGAATTGGGGAATTATGGCTTATAAAAATCACTATTCAGTGCTAAGACGAACTTTCATGAATGATACTGTGTAATGAAATTGTTTATACGATTTTAGTACGAAAGCTTTCGCCGCGTGTTGGCTCCATGATCCGTAGTTTTATCGGGAATTCCGCAGCGTTCGTCCGGAGAGATGACGACCGACGTTTCGCCAACACTGCCGGCTTCTTCAGGTCGAAGTCGAAGTTTATACGATTGCCTATTTTTTTTTAATTTAAGGAATTTTTTACGGATGAAGAATAGCGGATATCAAAATGTCTATAATCTCGTTCTAAGCATTTATTGTGTTTAACATTTACGAAAAATTTCAGCCTCGTGGCTTTTCGGGAAATACATGAAATATGAAAATGTTGATAAAAGTTTGTTAACTGTTAATGTGCAAGTTATTAAATTTTTTAGAGATTTTCGATTTTTATGGTCCGTTTTGCATATTTCATTTAACTTTTGAAAAAATTATATTTTAGAATAGATATTGAACAAGTGTGTAATTTTCTTCTGTTATTATCAAATTAAACTTTTGTAATTTTCGAAATATTTATACATTCATTTTTTTTCGCTTCAAATATGACTCAAATAACCCACGATAAGTGGCCCGCAGGAATTTTTTATTTAGAAATCTGGTTTGCGACTGTCTTGAACTTACTGACGATTCCCGGGGAAGAATCTGAGACATTTTCCAGTTATCCTCAGTTTTCACTTGGCAACAGCCTTGTTAGCATACCGTAAAGAGACGGAGTTACAGTAAATGTAACCTACTTTCCTGGGCATGTTAACTAAAGGTGAGTCAAGTTTAAATTTTCTTACTTACACGCAGAAAATTTTTATACTCTGGAAAATTCCCGGGAACTGAGGGTACTATTACAAATTTCATATGGGCTTCAGTGTGTTTATTAACTCTTACGTCTAAGTGTCCAACAAGATCGATCAGTCAGCCTGTGAATCACTGCATACCTTTGAGTCCCAAGAACTTTGGGCGAGTTCTTTCGTATTTTTATGCTAAACTGTCAGAAATAGATGAATGTGCGTGCTTTGGCGCGTGGCGGTTAATTGACCATGTGAAAAAGCTCATACATATGAGTTTTGACTCACATTTGGAGATTAGTTAACTCTTTAATTAAATTTTCTAAGTGGTATTGTATAATTAGTTTAAATAATCCTTTTTTGTTTAAACCTTAGAAACCATGAGTGAACGTAAAACGAAAAGCGGTAACGAATACCGGAAAACTGCAAAACAGAAATTAGAAAACTTTCAGAAAATGCTCAGGACAAACCTAAAGATAGATCATTTTGTAACGAGAGCAAATTTTAATGTAGATTCTTTGAGCATAAATCATGTTGCCGCCGTCCAAGGTTCATCCAACGAAACAATTTTAAATATCAAAATGAATATTAACCAAGTTGAGGTCCCATCATGTGCAAGTGTTTCGAGTAGTCAAAAAGAATGTTCAAAGAATTCTAATGAAAAAGATGAAGGCATTAATTTCCCATTAGGCTGTAATCTAAATGAGGGCATGTCCATCTACAATTCTTCTCCCGAAAATGAAAGCAATACCTTTGATCCAGCAACATAGAAGCCAAAGATGAAAATGTTTTGAGTTTTTTGGCCAAACACGGTGTTAAACAGAAAAATGACCTTGATTTTTCTAAACAAAGAAGAAATATTCAGATAGAGAAAGATGTTTAAATGAAAATGTTTTTATAAGAAAAATGAAAAATGCAGAAATTTCTCCTCGATTTTATTTGGTATACTCAGAAATTACAAAATCCGTTTTTTGGAGGAGCTTCGGCACTTGCTAGTACTGGGTTTTCGGATTGGAAGAACATTAATTCCAGTATCAAAAAACATGAAAACTCCGCTCAACATAAGCAACGTGAACTCATTTTTAAAGAAAGATTGGCGAAAATTCCAAAGGGTTTATGTGAACTTTTAGATAGCCAGAAAGAAAAGGAAAAAAACTTTTGACTGAAGTGTTGAAAAGAGTGATTTCGGTTATTAAGAAATTAGCTAGTAGAGCACTTCCGTTTCGTGGGAGAAATGAACAATGGAAATTTTCTTATGGCCTTACAATTAATTGCAGAATACGACCCATTTTTGAATGAACATATTAAACTACATGGTAATCCAAGGAGCGGAAGAACTTCTTATCTGTCATTGTCTGTATACGAAGGAATTATCATATTAATGGCAGAAAAAGTGAAAAGAAACATTATTGATGAACTAAAAAATTCAAAGTATTTTTCTATAAGTGTTGATTCCACCCCAGATGTTTCTAATGTGGACCAGCTAACTTTCATTATTCGATTTGTTGATTCTAAGGGAAAGCCCGTATACCGTTTTTTTAGCATTTCTCGCGAATGTTGGACACAAATTGGAGGATATTGCAAATGCCGTTGTTGAATTTATTTCTAAAAATAACACTGACATTTAAAATCTCAGGGGGCAGTCGTATGATAACGCAAGAAACGTCTGGAACTTAATCAGCATTGCAAGCTCGGATCAAAAATTTAAATAAGTACGCAGATTATGTTCCTTGTTCTGCACATTCTTTGAATTTGATCGGAATATGTACAGCAGAATCATGTAAGGAAGCTTCTTCATTTTTCAATTTTTTACAGGTGTTACCTATACAATTTTTTTTTCATTTTCAACGAGTCGGTTAATACTGTCAAATTGTTTGAAGAAAGGATAAGTCTTTTAAAAAAGCGATACACGTGGGCATGCCGAGTTGACGCATGTAAAGCTTTAGCTAACAACTGCGAGGAAATATTTCAAGCATTGCGGGAAATTGAAACAAACGATAAAATGCAACCTCAAGTGAGAAGCCAATCTTTCAACATTCGCAAACAAATGGAACGTTTAGAGTTTGCGTTCATGGTAGTATTTTGGGGAGCAGTTCTGGAAATATTTAATGCAGTGGGTTTGCAATTGCAATCAGTTGAAGTAGACATCTCCATTGTTATTGATTTATATAATTCTTTAATCTTATTCGTCGAATCGCCGTCTGATATGCTGGATTTATATGAATCAAGAGCATTTGAGATATCAGCAATTAAGGAATACGAGAAGAAACAAGTTAGGAAAGTGTACAACGTATCACAAATGGGCGCGTTTCGTGCAATGGAGTATTAGAAAGAAATTATATACCTGTACGTAAGGGAAATAGCGTTTTAAAGTTCTTTTCTTCATCATAAATAATCCATTTTCTTCCTATTTAAAAATATTGCATGTACACGTAAGTAAATTAAACGTTTGTTTGTGAGATTGTTTATGTTAGCAACAATAAAGAAGTAACCATGCAGGAAATTTTCTAAGTTCAATTCGATTTAAGACGTTTTTGTTTGATTTTCTCGATAACGGCTACTTATATGATAAAAATGTATAGGAAAGGAAATACTCTTCTTTACCAGTTCTACAACTTTTATTTGAAAAATATTTTGATATGCGCAATACTTTACGAGATATGACGAAAATTTAATTTTTTGTCACCAGTAAAGTGGTATCCATGATTGGCGTACGAGATTCATTTTTTCGATTTTCTTCTTATATTTGATTGCAAGTCCTCAATATCAAATTTAATGAATACCCATTCGGTAGAAGCCGAGAACGAACATGCGGACGAACATGCGGACGGACGGACGGGCGGGCGGACGGACGGACCGACGATAATAGGCGCTCACGCTGTAAGCGAAACGCGCCTAAAAGGGAAGAAAGACAGAACTTCATTTCGACGATGATGAAAACAGCATCCAGCAAACTGCAAAGCAATATTTTAAAAGCAAAACATTTGATGTTGTAATATCTTGTCCGTTGAAAGAATTGCATAGTAGATTGACTGCTTATGAAATCATTGTAGAAAATTTTGTTTTTAAAAATAAATTAACTGTGTATTCCGTAGAACAAATAAGTGAAAGTGCTCAACGTCTTTGTGAATTTTATGATAATGATTTGGAAGTGTTTTGTTGAAGAATGTCTACGTTTAAAATGTTATTTGAACTCTATTGGTGAGAATAATTCATCAATTTCTTTAATCCAGCTTTGCAACATTATTAGAGAGAAGAAATTGGAAAGTTTGTTTCCAAATGTTGATATTGCATTGAGAATGTTTCTGTGTATGCATGTACCAAACTGTTGTGCTGAGCATAGTTTCTCTTTATTGAAAATATTAAAAAATTAGTTGCCAATTAGTAACCAAGGTGTGCAAGCACGAATTAGGAAAATTAATTAAAGGGCATTTTACGTTCCTTGTGGTTGTGTCAATTTTAATTAGATGTAAGGCGTTAAATGGCTAAATCGTGACTTTCTGCAAAGTCATTCTTATAAAACAAATTTATCTATTGCTTTCTGCATCTACTCAAAGGTGGAAAATTTTAAAGAAGCATGTTAAAAATCTTACGGTAAAGTAAATGAACTCTTGTAAACAAGATGGGAATGTGACGCTTCGCATATATGACACTATATTCTGGCTCAGGTAAATCTTGTGAGCAAAGTTATTCAAAGTGATCACATACAATTAGAGCAAGTATTGCTACTTTTGGAAAAGATGAATTTTTACTCAGTTATAAACAGCATGGATTTCAAAGTTCATAGAGAATAGCAATTAGCAGAAGAATTAGAAATGAGTTCCGAAGAAGCTGTTTTCCCTGCTATAGTTTCCATTCGACGTAAGCCAGTGGTGGATCCAAAGGGGATATATTCTTTAGGGGTAGCAAAAGGGGAAGCTGAGAGGGTTTGTCATACTGCGGGAGGTTTTCCCCAATAGGCTTCAGTGTGTTAATTATCATACTTACCCATCGTGTTCCATGGTTTATTAATAAAAAATAATTTAGATAGAAGTTTAGCATACAAATTAAAAATATCCCCCATCCCCATGGAAATATAGTCAGTAATCACCCACCCCCTCCTCTCCCTTGGGAAGTCTCTAGATCAGCCATTGTCATAAGCGTATCAAAAAGCAATTTTCGTACGAAGCTGAACATGAGGTAATCCAAGATCCTGCTGAAAAGTTTCGCGTAGAATTCTATTCTGTATATAATGTTAGATCAAGCAATCATGTCAATGAGAGAACAACCAAATCGATAGAAAATTTCTCGCCAAATTTACCGCCAATATCTCGGAGGTGGGGGAAAATGCCTTCCCTTTGGTTCTTTACTTTTACACCGTCAAATGTAGACAGATAGGTTTTTTTGAAAGGCATTTCTTGTGAGTAGGCCAGTGCGTGCCCCTGTTGCACTTTGGCGGTTTCGTGGAAGGCATTCCGAGTTCGTCTACGCTGATACCTTTTATGGTCATAGGAAAGGCATTTTTCCCATTTCTCCCACCTCCCAGCACTTCATTATTGATTATTTAACAGTCCAAAGTGCCAAGGAAAAAATTCGTGACGTCTTCTGATATTGGCGCGAAATTTTCTATCGATTTGGTCAGTTTACTTTGAGATGTGAAAGTGTTCGGATGTGACGAGGAAAGTTTACGTGATCTCCTTTCGAAGAGAAGGCGATGCAGTCTCTAAAGATATGTAATATTTTATGAACGTTTGGCAAATTTATTCGCCGAATTAAGGCAATATATAATCTTAAATAAATGTTCTTTTGGTAAAATTATAATATAATTTTTAAATTCTCAAGAGAATCAAAGCAGTTTCATGGTGTCTACGGAGAATTGTTGCAATATAAGCTACATGAATGGTTTTCCTAGTCTTAAGTCTATTTAAGACGCATCTCCTATCGTGTTTAGGTAGTACCAGTGAATTTTTTTCTCTTGCCATTACAGGTGATACGGAATTGTGATTCCCACCAATTTCTTCAATTTCCAATATCAAACCCTTTATTTCATTCGTCAACCCCAAAGTGCTTTTCATTTACCCCCTTTTGCACGTCCCTGTGTAGTGTAATGGTCATTCTGTGAGGAAGTGCTGTGTATATTGGAGTGTGAGGAATTTTTCTCATCGCTGGAGGAAAGGGATTTATTTCTTCTTCCACCGCTGGAACGTTTACACCACAGAAAAGGTAGGAAAGTTCGTACCTCTCATCTAAGGAATAAAATCCTCCATATCTCCCTTTAATTTCAGGTCTGGTTGACTGGCGTTTAGGTCGTCGCAGGCAAAGGTATCCGATTGATACGAAAATTAGTGTGCCCAGAATTTTCAATTTGGATATGACGTAATTATAAATGGGTTGAGTGAGTGTAAGCCTTTCGTTAAATATGGTCGAATGGGTTTTATTATAGCAAGTAAAAGACGATTCGCCAACTATATCCCCGCACCGAATTAAATAAATTCAACTCACAATCAGTTTCGTGCGGCGATATTTTATTTGGGGGAAGCTGGTTGACAGACAATTTACCTCTTAACTGCGTCGACCGCTTATACTCGTCAACCTGTGTTTTCAATGGATGCTTGTGAACGGGTTTTAAGCTTCGTAGTGTATTTCTTTTGCTCTCAGCTGGTTACTCTAATCGGTTACACAGGTTAAACTTACCTATTACATATTAACACCTATTGGTGTCCGACTTGTATTATCTGATGTATGCTTGAACTTTTTCCAACAAAAATATTAGGTATTCTCCGTGATCATGTTGATTTTGCACAGAGATATCGCTTTTACGAGTATTAGGCTTTCTTCTAAAAAGCGGAAATCTTTGATTAATATTGACATTGTTGAAATTTTAGCTGGCAAAAAATTAAACCTCTACTGAGTGTTGACTGTAGCAAAGGGATGGGACGAGTCAAACTTGCAGACCAGTGCATCGTCACCTACTCTACTGCCAGGAAGACACTAAAAATATTACGTGAAAATGTTTCACCATTTATTGGATATAACAATTTTATTGCAAATGTAATAACCAGCCCCTCAACATTCGCGAGGGATACGTTCCCAATAACCTCGCAAATGGTGAAATTCGCGAATAAACATTTTGCTCTGATTATACTACCCAAACTTAATATTCAACATTCACACTGCTTTGTGCTCAACACTAAACCTAAAATTAAAGTTCGTAGGCTAAAAATAAACTTACGAAAAAACTAGAAAACAGTTAAAACAACATGAAAACGTGAATAAAAAGAAAAATATATGTATATGTACATGTATATGTAAATCAATATGTACATTAGGGTGGTTCAAAAAAATCGAAAGTTTAAAATGTTCGGGTGCTCATGCTTAATTTTATTCCTTTTCATGTCAGAATGACGTGAGTAAAATTTTAGCCTCATCAGTACACTCTAACCCATGCCGCAGAGGGGTCAAAGTTCACAAATTTTTCAGAAATTTTTGAACCGGCTAAAATTCATGTTCATAACATTTTTTTTCGGGTTTTCTAATTTTTTAATGAATATTTGAATAATATGGATTATTCTGAAAGCTAGATAATGTTACTTTTCCTTTTAACCAAGAAATAAATCGTTTTCTTTGTTGCGCCGCGCACCTCTCCGAAGGGGGCGTGTCTCCGAAGCTTAGCTTTGCTTCCTCTTTCTGTCATCTACTCTCGCGGGACATTAAAAAAATAAAACCTCATTCCAAATAATGGGTTGTAAAAACTTAAAATTATAAATAAAAAATAACAATTCAACTTTTTCATGTTTTATTCAAACTTGTCAATATTTAATGATTGTACTTTTTAGAAAGGGTTATTTTCTTTGTATCAGGATATTGCCGTCTATACTCACAACTTGAAGGACACTTTGTTTTTCTTCTTCTTTCTTCGTGAGTGTGTTAGCATACTCGGTAATCATAGCAACAGCCCTTTCGGCTGAATCATTGACTACTTGAATCGAATTAATTATTTTACGCCCTCTCTCGAAATCAGGGAGATCGTTCCACGATAAAGGATCACTGTCCAAGAAAGAGGTAGATAACCAAAACGTTCGAACAATTTTAGGGACTTTGGGGTCAGAAAGTCATGCAATTCCTTTGAACAAAATAAACTGGCGTCCTGAGGAGAAATTTTTGGCCTATGAAAGGGATTTTCTCCTCTTGCCATGTCCTTCACAGCCCGAACCATCTCTCTCTTAATGCCAGCTGGTACTGAATCGTCAAAAAAGGACAACGCTGTCAGCTCCGTATTTAAATACCAAAGGTGATTCGAAAAAGTTTTCACTGCCGCCATGGAAACAGCACTATTCAAACTTTTATATGGACAAATATCACGAAAAAACTGCAAGTCTTGCATCGGAGCTTTGACTGCTATTGGCGTACAATAATGCCACAAAAATGCACACTTGCCGAATTCCATTTTCCTGCTCTGATGGCAGAGCAAACTGCGATTTAAAATGCGCCGTTTTAAATTTTTAATCATTAATGTCTTGATCAAGAGTTTCCGAAGCCGCACAGATAATTTCATGGCCTGCATGGTATTAATAATATGTATATTAGTATGTATATGTATTATTAGTAGCATGATGGCCTGATAGTTGCTGAGTTTTGTCGAGTCTTGATCAAGAGTTTCCGAAGCCGCACAGATAATTTCATGGCCTGCATGGTATTAATAATATGTATATTAGTATGTATATGTATTATTAGTAGCATGATGGCCTGATAGTTGCTGAGTTTTGTCGAGTCTAATTGTAAGACAGAGCCAATTATGGAGACAGGATAGTTGACTTTTTCTTGGTGGCTGATCTTGAAGCGAGCATAAACGGCTCTTCTCCTTTTACGCAATGCTCGTGGACAATTTTTGTCTTCAATAAGGGAATCTGATGCTGTATCATCTAAAATAACAGAGAAAACCGATAACGTAAGAACGTAATCAAGGTTTTGAAGGAAAAAAACTTAAATTAGAGGCAGAAAATCAGTTAGTTGTTCATAAATTCTAATACATGAAATATTCTTACCTTCTTCATCTTCGAAACTCGCTGTCCTTTGAGGTATTTATCATCTTCCACTTATTCTCCCTCTTCTCTTTCCGCTTTTCCCTTCTCTTTTTTGAGCAGCTTTTCGTCAGTCGAAGTCATGCTACCGAGACAACCTATCTTTCTTTGGTTTATAAGGAACTGCTTGTCTTCCTCAACTTTAATCAATTCAAAGACATTACTCGGAGCCAAACCAGAGAGATCATTTAGACCGTCCTTGAATTTGCCCTCGGCTTTAATTTGCGTCTCGGTTCTCCTATTAGCTTATTTCTGCAGACTCCTATATTCGTGATAAAATTTTATAAGCTTTCGCACACAGTTTCTTTCTTCCTGCATGGGAATCCGAGCTCGATTCCATACTTCAGCTGCTTCTCGTATTACGGAGAGAGCAGATTCTCCTGCACTTTGATTACAGAACCTAACCCGGTATAATAATGCTCCTAAAACCTGCTCTTTCGAGGGCAACTTCATGCAACTCTCATGCAAACGTTCAAGCAAATAAAGCTTCCGTTTCGGACCCATCCTGTAGAAAATCGAGGGAGCGACTGGTTAATGGTGAAAACAGATGCATTCGCTAATAGAGACATACGTGAAAGAGAAGGTATCCACGCTAAAGAGTTTCCCTCAGCCAATAGGATTTCGGGATTGGTGGTGACTAATAGCGATTATCAGGCGCCCTTGGTCTGAGACCCTAATTACTTTATCGTCGTTTGCCTTCATTCTGCGTTGCCAAGTCGTAAATTGTTCGACATTGTGGTTTTTTTGCTTAAAAGTTGCGTATTAGTGGCTTATTTCTCTTCCATGATCAAAATTTTCATGTATTTCTAAATATGAGTACGAAAAATTAGCAACGTGCACTTTATAAATTATAAACTTCGATTTTTTTAAATGCTGCGCGAGGTTACACGACGGAAAGAAGACGCTGAACTCCGGAGAAACGCCCCTTTCGGAAAGGGTGCCGGCGCGCCGCGCCTCGGCGCAACAAAGAAAACGATTTATTTCTTGGTTAAAAGGAAAAGTAACATTATCTAGCTTTCAGAATAATCCATATTATTCCAATATTCATTAAAAAATTAGAAAACCCGAAAAAAAAATGTTATGAAGATGAATTTTAGCCGGTTGTTCAAAAATTTCTGAAAAATTTGTGAACTTTGACCCCTCTGCGGCATGGGTTAGAGCAGTGTTTCTCAACCTTTTTTGCCTCGTGGCCCCCTTCTGAGCTTCATTCACCTCTGTGGCCCCCGCCCATCATAGTCGCTGTTATTTGGTAAAAAAAGGTACATTATCAACTGCACTGTTTATAATATAATCCATATTTATAATATACCTATTGTTTTTATAATAAATGTAATACAAAGAATTGTTTATTTATAATGTATTTAATACAAAAAATATTACCATAATATTATTGTCATTTTGTTTAGTGAGATCCTTGCGGCTGATGCAAACTAGCAAGCTTTTGAATATCTGGTTGAAGTGTTGTCATAGATAATCGAAGGTCACCTCTCTTCACAATATCAAGACGGTTACGAGCTTTTGATAGCAGGTGAAGTACTCGACTAAACCCAGATTCAACCAGATAAGAAGTGGGAAATCCGATAAAAAACAATTTTGCCTTCTCCCAGAGCTGTGGAAACTTATTTGCAATTTCGCTACTTATTTTTAATTCTTTTTTATTTATATATTTTAGTAATATTTTATTCTAGCATTGTACTTTTCGTGGCCCACTCAGAAATTTCAGTGGCCCCCCAACTTTACGTATGTTACTCGTGGCCCCTCAGAAATACGGCGTGGCCCCCGTTGAGAACCACTGGGTTAGAGTGTGCTGATGAGGCTAAAATTTTACTCACGTCATTCTGACATGAAAAGGAACAAAATTAAGCATGAGCACCCGAACATTTTAAACTTTCGATTTTTTTGAACCACCCTAATGTACATGTATATGTAAATCAAAGCGCAAAAGCTGATGAAAAGTATGTAAGAGCGACACAGTCTGAGCGAAATGCAGGCAAGAATGAAAATGCCCGGGAGGTGGGGAATGGTGGTGGCGTAGCGTTCGACTCCATGGCGCGGTTTTGTAACTTTTTATGTACATACATAGTGCATACTATGTAACAGAATGATTCCAATTTTCGGAATTATAGCTTATTGTAGGTAGGACGTTTTGAGTTGCATTTTTGAAAGGTTAACATCTACTGTCCTCAAGTATTTATACGGTTAACACCAACTACTTAGATTCTACTTGCATCAATTAATACCTTATTGATTACAACAATTCTAAGCACTTTTATCGCAAGATTAGTAATATTTTGGATAGTCACACAGCTTATGGGATTGTTGACTGTCTAATTTTAATTTTATAACCTGAGAACGGTTGCCTTTTTGAAATAATGAAATTTTATGGCTACCTCGCGAATACCTGAACTCGCGAATGCTGAACTCGCGGATGTTGAGGGGCTGGTGTATACAAAAAACGTGAGTAATTGAGTCACCTAAATTTTAAGCTAGTGAATGCCAGGAGAGAAAAATACAGTGAAAGTAAACCAAAAGCAAAGAGGGCAAGACAACCATCTATAGAAACACCATTACAACCTACTGTACGTCTAATCAGCCGCATTCAGGAAAAAGGTGTGTGGTCTGCATCTCAAAAAAAAAGAAATAAATAAAGAGAAAAGAAGCAAGTTACTGGTGCAAACAATGTGAGGTACCTTTATGTGTTGTACCATGTTTCGAAAACTATAATACAAAACATTTTTAAAAATTTTGAACTTATACTGGTTAAAATTAATGTATAATAATCATCGTCTCGCGTTCCCATTCTGTTATTCTTAAATACTTCCCCCTCTCTTACCCAAATATTTCTTTCGTGTTTTGAGTTATTCAAAAAAAGAACAAGTTAGGAAAGTGTACTGCGTATGGAGTATTAGAAAGAAATGATTTACCTGTACGTAGGGAAATAGCGTTTTAAAGTTCTGTTCTTCATCATAAATAGTCCATTTTCTTCCTATTTAATAATACTGCATGCACACCACGTAAGGAAACCAAAGGTATTTTTGTGAATTGTTTATTTTAGCAACAATGATATGCAAGAAATTTTCTTAGTTCAACTCGAATTAAACTAGCACTTCTAAAACGACTCATTTTCACGCATATAAGATACATGGACAATTATAATCTCTCGTAGCCACATTTTTGATGGCCGAATCAGTATGCTGGTCGATCAGTCAGGAAAAAACCCTGTCAAAATTTAACAATACGAGTACCTTCACTAATAAATCAGTACGATTCTAATAAAAGTTGATAATAAGTAATACCTAAATATTTACCTTAGTTCTTCGGTTTCTTAGAAAAATACTGGCTTAGCTTTGGTATTGTACTCTGTGACTTTTAAGGGTCCAAATTGATAGTACCATAGCTGTTCCAAAAAACTTCAAAGTATCTTTAATATCGTTCAAACACAACTGTATTCTACAGCATAATGAAAACGAGAACACGAGAGTAAAGCCTAAATACATGGCAACAAAAGAGAATTACGCACGCTCTTACTGATTTTAAATTAGAATTCAATTAGAGAGTGAATCAGAATTTTACATTGTTAGATTAGTAATTAAATTACATTAAAGGTTTATATTCACATACGTATCTCGCGTATAGTTTAAAATTTATTTTAATTAGATTAGGAAATAAAGAAGAGTTAAAGCGGTATCTTCATTAACCACTCATTTTTGCGTAACTGAAATGAGCCACTTGTTCTCTATTTCTTTATTTCTAATAAAATATGCTGCATTTATCCACCAGAACTATTAAAGGGCCGCACTGCATTGGATTTTAAAATCCCATCGGGGGCCGCAGAATTTCGGAGACGTTTGACATGCCTGATTTATATGATAAATCAAAATGTACAACTTTATCTGCGTAAATGTAGCTACGAAGAGAAAATAACTATATAACTTTCAATATTAAATTTAAAAAATCGGTACACCATACGTTGTATAAGCTTTCTCATATAATAATGCGTTGTTTAGTTATCTTTAGAAAATGAAAATTGTATGAGCCTGTTTTTAGAAAATCCAATTTTTGTTCAAGTTTCACAAGAATAAACTAGCCTTATATTCATTCATTGAGAAAAATGAAATACGTAGTATTATTGAAGACGTAAACTCAAGTAACTGTACGAAATTTGATCAAAATCGTTAAGAGCCGTTTTTGAGAAAATCGAATTGTTGTTAAAAATGCGTAGAATAAATACTCTTAATTAATGAGCGATGTCAACCATTTCTATGTATATTCTGCTCAGTATGATGAAATGCCTAAGTACGAGATTTCATTCATTTTCGCTCTACCGTTTAGACTCCAGAGCCAGTAACAGACAGACAGACACACAGGCAGACGGCATTGCAAAAACCATTTTTCGGATTCAGCGACACCTAAAACGTATATTTACGTAAAAATCTCGAGGTCGAATTTTTTCGCGATAACAATACTTTCTCGATACTTCGTATGAGAAAGTAAAAAACGTACGTCCCTATTCTCATCTAACTTTAAATTTATGCGTGAGCCTATTTGCGTTAGTAAGCATTACAGATGTATAATATAATAGTTTTATTTACAGAAATGTAATATTCCAGCATACAAATGTTGAAACGCCTTGATTAAACCGTTAGAAACGCTTCCCAGACGCAGTCAACAGTATAATTATCTTTAAATATTTATGTTGCTATACGTCATTCATTTCGATGCTTAAACAAAAGTTCGAAGCGAACAACGCTTTTATTTTGTCAATTTGAATGTTTAATTGGCACTAATTGAATCGGAGACAACAATGATGGTCGCCTTGGCAACGCCAGGAATAAGTACGAAAAATACGCAAAGTTTCGAAAACAAATGCGTATTTCTGAAAACTTCGACCGTGTAATATGTAAACAATGCAAGAATGAGGTAGTATAGAGTTTTCTCCGTCGAATAAAGTAAAAGAAAATCCGTCCATATTTACGTATTTTGATGAGCGAAGGAAAAAAACCTTGCACTCTGAAAAATCGAAAATCCCGTGTAAACTTATGGGAAAATATAATTGCCTCCTGGATTCGAACCCGGGACACTTTAGCAAACGAAAATATTTTTTTCAGGGACCTCATAGCCAGTAGTAACAAAACGCCGTTTAAAATGATACCTTTCACTTGCTTCTACGATCTGTAGTTTTCGAGTTTTAAAATCATGATACACACATACACACACACATTCACTTTTATATAATAGACTAGTGTAATGCCAGTTGAAATATCAACGGAAGAATTATAGATAGATTATTATTATTTTCATTTAAAATAATTAATATCACACTTTTACATATGAAATATTTTGCCATACACAACATTTCTAGTGAATATTCTGTTGTTAAACTTAAAATATTTGCCTCTCGTTCCCTCCCTCTCCCTGCCCCTCTCACACCCTCTCTCTCCCTCCCCCTCCTCATTTCTCCCCCTCCCCCTCTTTCCCCATCCCTCTTTCTCCCCCCCCCCTTCTCGTATTAAAAGCATTCAAAGCACGTTTATCTAACTATATATTAATTTTACGTTGACGTCTGTAGACTTTTGTGTACAATTTATATCGGCGTATTTCTCGAGAACCGTTCGTTGTAAAGATATTCGATAAACGGCGTTTTGTTTCTACTGGCTATGAGGTCCCTGGAAAAATATTTTCGTTTTTTAAAGTGTCCCGTGTTCGAATCCAGGAGACAATTATATTTTCCCATAAGTTTACACGGGATTTTCGATTTTTCAGAGTGAAAGGTTTTTTCCTTCATTCGTTAAAATACGTAAATATAGACCGATTTTCTTTTTTTTTTGCTTTATTCGACGGCTAAAGCTCTATATTATCTTATACTTGCGATATTTACACGTTACACGGTCGATGTTTTCAGAAATACGCATTCTTTTTCAAAGTTTTGCGTATTTTTCGTACTCATTCCGGGAGTTGCCAAGGAGACTCATTGTTGTCTCCGATTCAATTAGTGCCAATAAACCTTCAAATAGACAAAAGAAAATGGTTATTCGCTTTGAACTGTTGTTTGAGCATCGAAATTAATGAAGCATAGCAACGTAAATACGAATAATTATTCTGTTGACTGCATATGGGAAGCGTTTCTAGCTGTGTCTATAACATGTTTATAACAAATAAGCTCCCAGCGCATTGAGTTTTATTTTAAATTGTGCAATTAATTTGTTTTTTGTTTTGTTTCATCGTTTGAATTCTGGAATCTTACCTTTTTGTAAGTAGAACCATCATATTACACATCTGTAATCCTTATTAACGCAAATAGGCTCATTCATCAATTAAAAATTAGATGAGAATTGGGACGCACATTATTATATGGTTATCTTCTCTTTATTGATAATCTAAATATACGGTTGCATTGACGTCGCCTTTATAGTAGGCCCTGTAAGAAGTTAAAAGCAGTCGTTGACAGACGAAGTAAAGCAATTGTTTGTGAGTTCGTCTATAAGGGTACAACGATAATCATTGGAACTAAGGTAAGGTAGAGCTATTAGCCCAGCTACAGCTGCCAGAGAATGGAAGAGGAGCCAGAGATCAAAGGAAGAGTACTGTACGAAAGAGAGAGAAAAAGATGCGGAAGCTCATAGGATTGCCCGTGTAGATGAGGAGCGGAGAGTACAAGAAAGACAAAGAAATAGGGAAACACGTCAAATGAATAGGGAACAAAGAAGAGCTAAGCTAGGGCCGAACTATTTCGATTATTTGCATTTTATTTATTTCATTAATTATTCAATAATTATTTCACTAAACCTTGTTTATTTAAATCGCGTTGAGGATCGGAGATCCGGGGCTGCTCTACTAGTACCATAAGGATTGAATTAACAATATGATATAGAAGTCTAACAATGGAATTGGTAGGGAAGGCAACATCCCCTTAAAATGGCAAGATTTCCTCAAACTGTGTGAACTAAACGTTTACATTGAGAAATTTCGAACTGTAGGCGGAAAAAGATGAACAGAATAAGAAACTTTACAGTGTTTTCTTCAAAATAGTTTATATCCGAAGATTGTAGGTCAATTCTTTCTAATTTTAATCTAAAAAAGAAAAAAAGCCTGCACGTTGAAATGTCCCTTTTTACGTGTTACCTTATGGGAAATACAAAATGTCTCCAGAAATCGAACCCGAGTCTTTGATCACAAATTTAATACGTTAAAACGCAATTTTATTATATCATAACGCTATCCTGAAAATCACATCAAATTCGGTTCATTAATTTGCGAGATATTAAGCTTCAGCCTTTGCTGACAGACACACACGCAGACATTGTAAATTATTATATACTAGTGTAATGCCCGTTGAAATATCAACGGAAGAATTACAGATAGATAAATTATTAATATTTTCATTTAAAATAATTAATTTCACACTTTCACATATACAACATTTCTAGTGAATATTCTGTTGTTGACGGGCTATCTTTAGTTACACTTAAAATAGATGCCTCTCTTTCCCTCCCTCCCTCTCACCCCCTCTCACACTCCCTCTCTCCCTCCCCCTTCTCATTTCTCCCCCTCCCCATCTTTCCCCCTCCCCCCTCTACTTCCCTCTCGCTCTCCCCTCTACTACTCTCCCCCCCCCCCCCCTCTCTCTCGTATTAAAAGCATTCAAAGCACGTTTATACCCATAAGGATTGAATTAACAGTATGATATAGAGGTCTAACAATGGTTTGTTGCTCATTCTCATTAGCTCTCTGAATTGCCATTATTTGAGTATAACGTTCATTGTGTCTCCTGTTGGAAGCTCTTTCACGATCCTGTGTTCTCCTTGCTTCTATTTGCTCATTCGATTGTCGAGCTCTACGTCTTGCTTGTGCTTCTCTGTTTTGTCGTCGACGTCTTTGCAGTGGTGTTTCTTCTTGCACACTCTGGTTATCCATTTTATAATATCTCAAAAAAGAACGAAAAATAAATTTATTACGTTTTAAAAATAGAATATTAGAAGAATATACGATATAAACACGTATACTTGTTCTTAATTGATATATGTAAGAAATAAACGCATGAATAATCGTTCTCCGCTGGCTTTTTTGTACTATTTAACTTTTTCAACTTAAACTTAAAAGTTTTAAACTCTAATATTGCAAACAATGTCTTCTTTAGCAACGGAATAATTAAGATAAATTTCTAAATTCGTTAAACAAATAAAACTATTTATACAAAGTTTATAAACAATGAAGTCAATCTATTCTCAAGAAATGGTTCATATAGTATGGTAGTTTAACTCACTTCAATATGATGTATTTCATGAATAATCGAAGTTTTTCAATACATAATATTTCTCTTCAAGTGTTTCTTCACTGTCACTAATTATCCTAAGTAAATATTGAAATAAACAGTTTAATAAACCACTCTTTTTCACTATGAGCATCAAATACATTTTGATTAGCATTCTTCCTTCCGCCTCTCGTATATTAAAAGTATTGTGTCGGAGTGTTTCTTTCGGAATGAACCAAATAATAATAATTCGTAATAAACACAGAGTACGCTGTTCGTGGTAATTTCTCATAGTGTTTCTCTGGCGGCCATCTTGCTGACAGACACGCACACATGCCTTTTATTATAGTAGATGATGATAATGCATTTCTCCGGTATAGGATTTTATGTATTTGGCTCCCAATGTAAAGTTCGCGGGTCCGACTCTCGCTGAGGTCACGGCTGTGTGTGCGTACTGACAATTTATTATGCGAAGTCAGTAAAAAATCTGCATTTTAAAAGTCCCAACCTAAGAAAATATTGCCGCTCAGAAACAGGAGGATTAGTCTGCTACGATAGTTCAGTGGTAGAATATACGCCGGCAAGCGGATGACCCGGGTTCGTATTCCCGGTCATAGCAGATTTTTTCTCCTGTTTCTTCATTTTCCTACACAGTAATTGATCGTGAACTTTTATGTTTTTAATTTTCCTTGTTTCTTTTTATTCAAATATATGTCCTTTCTTTTTTTATAACAATCAATAAAACCGTTTATGTATATTATCACTGAAGAGAGGATAACCATGTAATATGTTTAAAAAATAATGTATGTCCCTATTCTCATTTAATTTTTAATTTATGCGTAAGCCTATTTGCGTTAATAAGCATTATCTCTTATATATTTTGAAGGGTGTGTTTGTTCATAGAACTCCTCCTAAAAGATAAAAGCTGGAACAACCAAATTTGGTACGATTCCTCCTTACATCTTAACTTAGTGAATTGTCAAGGTTTGGTCAACCTAACGTTTTTTTGTGGGGTTATTTTTGAGCCCATTGTAGAGTAGCACGGGTTTCTGTGCAAGCCAGTACAAAAATACTTTATAAAATTACTTAAAATTAACATAGTAACTAGGAAATGAGGAAACAGATGAAAAAATCTGCCATGACCGGGAATTGAACCCGGGTCTTTCACTTGCCGGGTGGATATTCTACCACTGAAATACCGTGGCAGACTAATTCTCCTGTTTCAGAACGGGAATATTTTCTTAGGTTGGGACCAAGCTAGCTATGCTAGTATCAATCAGCCCCAACGGATGTCCTCAAAAAGATACATCAAATAAAACCCCTACCCTCTGAAATGGTGAGAATGCCACGATATAAATTGATAGAAAGGATTATCCGAAGACCCGGGTTCGATTCCCGGTCATTGCAGATTTTTTTCACCTGTTTCCTTATTTCCCATCATAACAGCTTATGCCTGTCGCATAAGGATCTTCGGATCATCCTTTCTCTCAATAGTAACTCGGGACAAAAACTGTTATATAGAAAAGAGAATGGAGATGCCTATTCTTGAAAGCAGAATTAAAATCTGTGCCGAATTATCTTCAATAATTGATTGTAATCACATGAAAAATATTTTTATTATCGCGCAGTTTATATTTCGTGTGTCTTACTTAATATTCACATGGATAGATACACCGCATCCTTTAAAGCGGGAATAAAATTATGTGGATTATGTCAATACTATTAGCCTAAACGTAAACAATACACAACATCTTGGTTACCGAACAAATGTAAGTAGATGTATCGATTTATGTTCTGATAAATCTTTCAATGTTAATGGTAAAAGATAACAATGTTCTAATATTCCTGACAAATCATTTGATTCACTTTAAAATAGGCTATATCTTGGCGTTAGCTATTCTTCCTCTACGGAGTGGGTTTTCCGTGCATTAATATTTACGTGTATATCTGCCTTTGAGGAGAACAACAATTAAGAAATTTAGCTTTGTTGCCACCCGGAAAATGGACATCTAAACCAATAAATATTGCGGTTAAAGGAAAATTTCGAGCGATTTAGAATGTAATACTACGAAACATGAACAGAATTAAAATATTCGGTCTTTCGTGCGTAATATAATCCATTTCCCGTGATCGTAAGTTAATATTTAGTATATTTATATCCACATCAGTGAAGGGCTGCATGGCATTTTGGGGTTTCTCCACACCAATTCCCATGCATTCTTATGGAAATAGTATTTTGTTGACCACATGGGGTATAAGAGACCCCACGGTCTGCAAACCTAAACCAAGTTCTTCCTTAGGTCCATAGGATGGCCCATGAAACTTTTGAATTCGATAGCTTCAAAGGTGTAAAAACGTATAAAGAACATACATACACATGCACACACACTCGAAAATATTTATAAGAGACTAGCTGAAAGTACCCGGCGATGCCCGGGTTATGCCAGCCACGTAACCAAGTGACCAAGAGAAAGTCGCCTTTACACTGTAATCCATAAATCTTAAGAATTTTAACTTGTAAGAACGTTCAAAATGGGATCGAATCTTTAATAAAGCATACTTACCTTCTAATTATAGCAAATGCCCCATATATTGCTGTGCGGTATGTGTGTCATTTACGAACCACTTTCTGGGAAAATGTTGGCGTCCTAGAAAAACTTGTATAGATTAGACGTTTTATTCACAACCACACACTTATGTCGAGTGACTTCTATGGAGAGTATTATAAATGTGCGTTAGTAAGCATTACAGTTGTATAATATAAAGGTTTTACTTGCTAAAAGGTAAGATTCCAGCATACACACGATGAATTGTCGTTATAAACGCTTCCCATAATTATCCTTAACCATCTACGTTGCTATACATCATTAATTTCGATGCTTAAACAACAGTTCGAAGCGAATAACGCCATTCTTACACCTATTTGAAGGTTTAATTGGCATTAATTAAATCGGAAGCAACAATTACGGTCGCCTTGACAACGTCCGGAAAGAGTACGAAATATCCGCTAAATTTTGAAAACAATTGCGCATTTCTGAACGATTCGACCGTGTAACATGTAAACATCGCAAGAATAAGTTCGTCGTCCAATAAAGCAAAAACGAAGAAAAACGGTACTACATAAGTGCCCGTTGAATTTCAACGGGTTTAATGAATCTAAATTTTCGTCAATGCAACGTAAAAATCGCAAGAATAATATTGTGCACTGTTTTAACCACCGTATATCTATATTATAAGTCTGTTTTAAATAATTAACTCAAATCTCACAGAAATTCCTTGTGAATAAAATAGTACCTTTCTTTCTACTTAAATAGCCATTGTTATTAGCTTTTAATTGATTATAGCAATATGATTTCAATTTCATTAAATAAGCAGAATTCCGGTTCCAAAAAATTGGTTCAATCTTCAGTTGCCTCTGATAATACTTTAAATAGATTTTGGAATATAATGTATGTACTTCAATATCGTTTATCGTCTGCTCAGCCTTCTCATTTTCCGAAACAACCACTTTCACCAGTTTTAAATGGATTTCAGACTTAGAAGAGGACTTGATTCAATTCAGTTAAAATAACCACATAGCAAACTTCTTATTCTTTCATAATATGCAATGTTAACCTAGAATTCATTCATTCTGAAAAGTGAATAAAAGTACCATGTACATAATTTCTTTCAACTAAAAAAGCCACTCTTAACAGATTTTAATGGATTAATGCATTAGCATTTCAATTTCATGAAATGAGCAGAATTCCGGTAACAAAAAAATTTGTTCAATCTTCAATTGCCCCTGATAATACTTTAAATAGATTTTGGAATAAAATGTACCTTAATATCGTTTATCGTCCGCTCACCACTCTGGACTTCTCAGTTTCCGAAACAACAACTTTCAATAGTTTTAAATTGATTTTTGCTTTGAAAGATATGTACTTGAGTCAATTCGGTACAACTTCCACTTTACATACTGTAAATTCCAAAGTAACTCCTTTTATAATAGACAATGCTAGCCTAAAATTAATTCATTCCGTAAAGTGAAGAAATAAAGTTCTTTCTTTAAACTATAATAGCCACTGTTATTAGATTTAAATGGATTATAAGCCTTAGAACTTAATCTGTATTAAATAAGCACCAAAATACTTTTTGTAAAAACAAATCAATTCATTAAAAGATCCACTGTTGTTTCTTCGAAAATTGCCTGTTAACAGTTTTAAATGACCTTTTAATTTTAATTGAATTTTAATTTATATTCGTTTCCAAACTTCGGCCTTTGTTACGAAATTAATTCGAGGAATAACAATATAAATTCGTAAGCACGTATGGTTTACAAAGAATTTAATTTAAGAATGCTTTTTATTTCCAATTTTTCTAAAATGGCACTGTTGATACTTAAAATTTTTTATATTTACGTTAATATACTTATTTTCCACAAAACGCCAATCTCTCCCCTTCCTTCCTCTCTCTCTCTCGTATTGAAGCACTCAAGGCACGCTTATTCCCAGAAGGATGTATATACAATAATAGTAATTTGAGGTGTAACAATGATAATGGTTGACATAGCAACATCACGTTAAAATGGCGAGATTTCCACAAAATATGCAAATTAAACGTTTAACATGGAACATTTCGAACTGTGGGCGAAAAAAGGCGAACGGAATAAGAAACTTTATAAATTTTTCTTCAAAATGGTCAAATCCGAAGTTCGTCTGTTAATTTCTTCTAATTTTAATTTCCAAATTAATAAAAGACTGCACGTTGAAAAATCGCGTTTTACATGTTAAGTAATGGGAAATGGAAATGCTTCTCTTGGAGGCGAACCAAGGAATTTTTCGCGTTTTAAATTCGTCATCACCTGAAAAAGTGAAAATCAAGCATCTCTACCATATTTCGAGTTTCTATCATTATTATTTCTCGAGTTGTTAGCGTTTACATAGCGTGTCCAACCAACCAACTAACAGACGACGGCTTTTATTATATTCAATATTTGATAGTAATGGAATCGATAGCAACAATGACGGTCTCCTTGGCAACGCCCGGAAAGAGTATGAAATAACCGTAAAAATTCGAAAACAATTGTACTTCTGAAAATTTTGACCGTGTAACATGTAAACACCACAAG